>JAEIFI010000592.1:4592500-9392500 GCA_018901815.1 Zaprionus lachaisei | reverse complement strand
AACTCTGGGTATTTTAAGCGGTTCCTGAAAATTACATACACAATAAATAAGTACATAATATACTTTTAAAAATGATTAAGTACATATAACTTTAAACATATACTACTTACAACAAACATAGATTAAGCACAACTAAACAGAATCAATGTTAAGGTACGACATTATAAAAGGACCTCACACTAAACAGGATTTGAATTACCTTATTGCAGTTAATTATTTCATAAATTTTTTTATAATCATTTTGACGCTTTGCGCTTTTTGAAAAGCAATTAAAAGTCTCATAAATTCTAATGCCTCAGGCAAAAAGTGTTTGCAAGCAGTGTTAACAGCCAATTGCTAAGAATGGCAAACACATTTGATTAAAATTAATGAGGGTCCCCTCATTTTTTTCTTTATTTCTGTGTAAACACTTTGTTTTGCACCAACCATTACGCTACCATTATCCGTGCCGATTTCAATTAAGTTATTTAACTTTAATTTCTTCTCCTTTAGCTCCAGACATAACATAGGGTGTCGGCTATCGATTTCGAGTCAGTTCCCTCAAGTGGAACTAAAGACAGAAATGTCGAAACCATAACTTGTGGTGATGAACTATAATACATAACAGCCACACCTACAGAATAGTTAGTTTAAATTAATACATCTGGATTATAAAAAAAATAAACTACAACTTACCAAGGGTCTTACAGACACTGATATCAGTGCTCTCGTCAAGTAGCAAACTATATTGGGCATCACCAATGTCTTTCATTAAATTTTCCATGAAGTTCGGCGCCAAAACGTTTGTTATTATATTTGTGCACTTGGTTCTGTGTAGTTTAGTTTTCGCACCGTCCTTAAATTTGTTTGCGCATAATTCCCCTAAATGATCCACAGGACTTATTGAAGAGTGTGTAGCAATATACAAACATAACGCCGCCTCTTGTTGGCTTGTTTCCAAGGAAACAGGAATAAAGTTCAATTTGTTCTTTTGGGTAAATGCGCTTGACATAGTTATATGTTTTGATGTTTTTGCATGAGCATATAAATCAGAAAGTTTCGCATTCATGCTCGTTTTACAATATTTGCATAAACTTTTTTGTTCATTATTATTATCTACACACAACCAATCCTTCAAAACTGGATCTCATAGCCATATATCCCGTGGTTTTTGTTTATATTGAACTTTAGGCATTTTTTTTTTAATGACACATTTGCACACGATCAAACAAAATTGTGAAATACGTTGTTAGTGGTGGGATTTATACATATTTAAAGCCTCGTTTGCGGTAAATATCGATTACAGTCACGGTTTAACAATAAATGTATGATGCTGCCAGATGTTTAAAAAAATCTAACAGAAAAAGCAATTTCGATTTATAAGCCAGAATTCCCGCTAGCCGCTTTTTTTTATGCATTTCGCAATTGAAAAACGCCAGAACTGACGGGAAAATAGCTAAATTGGCAACACTGGGTATCAAGTCAGTCGCAGAACAACAGCGAAACGATGAGCGTGGGTATATTTCTTTGCGCTAGCCATCGTTTCAAAGTATGTGTGCTATGTATGCACAAGCTCGCATATGAATTTTATTTAGTAAATACATATTGATGTATTCCGAATTTTTTAGTTTTGGTTCATAAATTTTGTCAAAATTAGTACAAACATAAACAAAAAAAAATTATAGTTGATGCATAACTTTTTTTCGATATTATAAATTTGATATACAAATTAGAATAGAATATTTAATCTATTTACTCAATAAATTATAAATCCACATGTTTTCAAATGTTAAAAGTTATTACCGCCAAATAACCATTTTTGCCCACTGTGCTTTGGTCTCTTGGGCTCTATATGTTCATTGCTTAGTGATATAACTTATATGTATATTCTAATTTGGTCGAATTCATAACTCCCTTTCATCATCCCTTTCTCATTTAATATAAATTTATGTTTATAATTGAGATGAGATGATTTTAAATGATCTGCTACTCAATTGTGAATGTTATTAAACTTATAACTGTTATATAAGCCTTAACCCTTACATAAAATTCAATATTAAATTAAAAATCTCTGAAGTTATTTAATAATGACTACTAAAGAAAGTATCATAAATCAAAAGTATCATAATAATACTATTTGCACATCTTATCGATAATTTTTAGCCTTCTGTTAAATTTGGATGCTATCGGTTCTTAAATTGTTACGCGATCATCGATACTTTAAAGCGATATGTAATTTCATTTTCTCATATACATATTTGCTTTATTTTTTTTAATAAAATATTTAAGAAAATATTAATAATTTAGACAATTAAATTCCGTTTTAAATATTGATACATTTTTTCCCGGGCATTTAAAAGAACACTACTTACAATTCAAAATCGCTGTTAAATAACATGCTCTGTTAATAAGTTATTGCTGTTATCCGAATTTGCGTTGTTGTTGCTGCATCGTACGCTTGTTATTATACGCTAGCAGGTGTTGGTGTTGGTAATAACAAATTGAAAAAATCCAGACTAATTTGTAATGATCCCACCGTATGCAATCAAAATAGAATTTTATTCCCCAAATTTCAGCGAAAGTCCCATTCAAATTCGTTAATTGCAACGCAAATTAAGCTACCCAAAATAATTTCCACAGCATTGCGACGAGCGCTCAACTCCGAAAACTCTTTAGTATCAATTCGTGATGGCCGCCCGCCATTAACTAAAAACGTGTCCGCAGAAGAAAAACAATTTCAAACGTCTTTGTTGGCGAAACATTCAAAATATTGCTTATATCGCTGCGGAAAATGAAAATACAGTGAAAACACATGATTTCCACATAATTTTGACGTTATAAAGTCAAAAAAAGTGCAAAAAAATGTGCGTGAAAAATGTAAATTGATTTTCTTGTTTGTGAAAAAAACTCTTCGTTGGGCTTGCTTCTTAGTCAATTGCAGTTCGCTAGAGGGCGACACAGTGGCAATATTCGGAGTCGCAGAATTCCATGCCATTCTAAAATTAATTTAACGCCGTTGTCTTGTCAAATGTATTTATTGTGTTTTGTGTGTTCGTCGCAAATATAATATGAATAATTTATTAAATGCTTAAATTTTAATATTTGCATGCAATTCTGCTTTTATGTTTTGCTGCTGAAATCGCTTTTGTTATCGATGTTCTGAAGCCGCTTGAAACAAACGCCGATGCCGTTGAAAAGTAATTCGCGGCCTGTAAGTGCTGTGCGTCGTCGTTAGTCTTCGGCTCTGGGCCGCCATTACTGATTCCAGCAAAACCACGCTATACGCTAAATTCGTGAAATTCGTGTAAATTTTCCAACGAATTATCAACAAAATTGTGCGTGCAGGTGTGTGAAAAGTGCGGTAAAGTGAGGAAAAAATTAAATCAATTAGTTTAAAATATACCGAGTGTAAGAAATGGCGACGCGTTGACAAATAATTGCAAAAAACAAAATGCACATGAAGAGTGCTACGTTTTTTTTTCGTCGTATTTTGCGCATAGGCTTCGTGTTTTTTTCTTCGTAAAATTCGCCGCGTTTGTGTTTGGTCGAACTCGCCGCGTTTGTGTTTGTTTATGCCGCCTTTTTTACGCTCGCATCGGCGGCGCGGCTTTTTCTGCTTCTTTCATATTCTCGACTTTTTGCTATGATAATGCATTTTTTGCGATCGCCGCATATATTATTTATTAATTATTTATATTTGTTTCGCACATTCAATTCAATTCCAAATTTTGGTTCAAATGATAAAAATGAATCATCTCATTTGCCAAAAACAGCCGAGATATGCCGATCTTATGTTTTTAAGCCATTCGGACAATGAAAACAATAAAGTGTGCATGTGTATGTGTGTATATTGTGTAGGAGATTCATTGTGTTTTCGAAAGAGATTACATTTGTGTGCATGTGTTCAATTGTGTGTGGTGTAGTAAAACTTGAAATTTTACGACTCACCGAAGCATTTTTCCCGCGCGCTCTCTTTTTGTTTTTATCAGTTGTCTGTGACTGTATGGGATATCTATGTGTGTGCGTGTGTGTGCATGTATGCGTATGTGTAGCTTGTTTACTTACTTGTTTTGTTGTTGTTTTGCAGATTTTTATCAGCTGCCGCAACTAACAGAACTGGGATACCGAGAAGAGAAACAACAACAACAAACGCGACTGGAAATCAATAATAAGAAAAAACAATAATAAACATTTATAGGAATAAAGATGAACTGAAATGTGCAAAATTGATCAACGTAATTATGCCAATTCACATAATTTTTTCGATTTCAACGTGAAAAATGTCGTCGACACAATTGCTGCACTCGTTATTGTTGTTGCTACCACTGCGTTGTCGTCGTAATTGCAATAAACTAATCTCTTTGGCCCTGTTGTTGCTCTCAGCGCTGTTCGCATATACCGAGCGACGACAGCAGCAGCAGCAGACGGCAGAGGCAGAGGCAGCGGACAACGACGACGACGGCAGTAGAAGAAGTAGCAGCAGCGGCCCAGCAGCAGTAGAAGTAAGAATTAACACAACAACAAAAGCTGCAGGAGAAGTAACAGCAGCAACAACAACAGTTACGTTGGACACGCCGTATACAGCAGTAGCGACTGCAATTGCCGTCGTTAAGCGGCGTTCCAAGAACAAGAACAACAAAAACAACAACAACAGCAGCAACCGGAGCCGGGACGTGGGTACGGGCACGGAAACGGGCACAGGGGCTGCGTATATTAGTTGGCAAAGCAGCCATTGCCACCGCAGCCCCGGTGCTCAGTCGGAGGCAGAGGCAGTAGCAGTAGCAGAGGCAAAGCAGCCAGTGCTGCGTGCAACAGCAGCAGCAGCAGAAACAACAACAAACACAAATAAGACTCGCAGTTCGACGTTAACGTTGACGTCGTCGCATCCGCTTAAGAGCAGCATATCTCCTCCATCCATAGACGCTTCTCTTGCGAGGCTTCGATCAGCAATAACAAGAACAACGAAACTGTTGAAAGGCTCCTCTTGTGTTGCACCAGCAACAGCAGCAACAACAATAGAAGCAACAACAAATCGCTGCAGTAGGATTCCGCCTGGATTGCCTGTGGCCACTGCAGATACAGGAGCCATTGGCAGTTGCCACTACTACATAACATCAATAGAAATATAAGAGCCATTATCACCTCCACCTATACAACAACTACAACAGCAACAACAGACAACATTAACAACAACAAGAACAACAAATAATTCCACACACTTAGCAGCAAACGTTCCATACACATCCAAAAAAACAAAACAAAAGATAAAAAGAAAATTAATACATAAATAAAGCAAGAAAAACAGCCGCAAAATGTCAAAGTTATCATTCAGAGCACGTCACCTGGATCCGTCCAAGCAGATGCCCATCTACTTGGCGGAGGAGTTGCCCGACCTGCCTGAATATTCGGCCATCAATCGCGCTGTGCCTCAAATGCCTAGTGGCATGGAGAAGGAGGAAGAGTCGGTGAGTTGTTCATGTCGGTGATAAAGGGCAGAACTTACAAAAATCTTAATATTTTCTTAACTCAATTATTAATAATAAAATCATTCATCCCTTCACAGGAACATCATTTGCAGCGAGCCATCTGCACTGGCCTCATAATTCCCACACCGGAGGTGCTGCAGACGGATCAGCCATTCTACGATGCTTACTATCCGCCAGATTATAAAATGCCGCGTCAAATGATTCACATGCAACGTAAGAATTAAACTTATTACATTCATTTTCAATCAATCTATTGATATGTCGCATTTCTTTATAGCGCTGGGTTTGGACACAGAGGTGCCGGATTATGACTTGGATAGTGCGGACGAGGAGTGGCTGCGGCAACAGCAACGACTGCAGCTAACCGAGCTAAAGTTTGAACAAATGATGGATCGATTAGAGAAGAGCTCCGGGCAAACAGTTGTCACGCTTAACGAGGCCAAATCGTTGCTCAATCAGGATGATGAGACCAGTATATCGGTGTATGATTACTGGCTGAACAAGCGCCTCAAAATGGTGAGCAGCATGTGAATGCATTCTATTGAATATTGATGATTCTAATATGTTTTCATTTTTGTCATTTGCAGCAACATCCGTTGATTCTCACCGTCAAAACGGAAAGTCGACCTGGTGCAAGCTCCAATAATCCTTATCTGGCGTTTCGCAGGCGCACTGAGAAAATGCAAACGCGTAAAAATCGTAAAAACGATGAAGCCTCCTACGAGAAGATGCTCAAGCTTCGGTAAGTGATTAAGAATTCCAATTGCTTTGAAATGCTTATTAATATCAATCAATCAATCCTTACAGTCGCGATTTGCAACGTGCCACAACAATATTGGAGATGGTGCGACGGCGGGAGGAAACGAAGCGCGATCACCTGAAGATGACGGTCAACATATTTGAGAAGCGTGTCGAGATTCGTGACTTTAATGGTGCAGTCTACTCTGAGCTCAATGCCCAATATAAGAACTCGAGGTGTGTATCGAATTTGAGCGCTAATCCCAATTCAAAATCTTGATTAATCTGATAAAATTCCCTTTGCAGACCCGTATACAATTCATCGTATATGAATCAATACTCACAAGGCGCACAGGCAAGCGGTACGACAGCGACGGGTGCATTGCTAACCGCCGCGGGTGTGCTACCTAGCGGCATTTTAGGTGCCGCCGGAGGTGTCGCAAATACGACCGTTTATGCGCAGGGGCCGCAGTACCTGAACACTTCGAGTCTAGGAATGGGTAAGTGGGCCAGTCCAGGTTGTGCTGGCCAGATGGTCATGGCATTTAAGCAGGTACTAATTGTGCTTTAATCTTTCTCAATAATTCATCAGAGGGCATCAGTGCTGGCAGTGGAAATGGGAGCAGCAGTCGCAAGGAGAAACGTACGTACAAGAGGCGAAAACACAAAATACCACGCGAAAAACAACAACAGCAGCAGCAACAACATCTGCAGCATCAGCAACATCAGCAGCAGCAACAACAACAGCAGCAACAACAGTATTTGCCAGGCCTGGGTCTGGCCTCATCTGCGTCGGGCGTTTCACCTGCGCATCTCTCCCATCTGCATCACCTGCATCGCCAGAGCGCTTCCCCTGCAGCCAACGAGTCGAATCTCGATAGCGAGGAAGAGGATTACCTTGGTGTCGGTGCCCAAAATGGCAACAAATTGGGCTCCGAAAGCGAGGAGGAGGCGCCGTTTGCATTTAGACGCAAACCCAGCTGTAATTACCTGCGGGTAAGTTTAATTCAGTTTATAAATCAACAGTCTAAGATGACAATTAAATGTTATTCAAGTGAATTGATGAATGTGTAAAGAAGAAACACCATGCGTAAACAATTAACCAATGAATTAACTTTGACAAATATCTTTGCAAAGTTATTTCATGTTGGAAACGACTTTTTATTATCACATCATATACAGGACGTCAAGAAACACTTAATACATATGTACATAACATTAACATGTACATATGTGTAAAGAGTAACTTGACTCAATGTACATTCTAAGTTTGTTAAAATTGCCCATCATATTTTATATACTAGAAAGTCTCACAAACATCTGACTTTGTTGATGGGGCAGCGCTCAATATTTTTCCCGCCAAAAATCATTTGTAGGTTGGCTTTTTATCTTAGATTTTCCCTTCTCAATGCACAAAAATAAATAATAAATAAATAATGCCGTTTAGTTGGTTGCAATGTCTGTTAATAAGTTAATTGTTTCTGGTATATGACATATCAGTCCTATCTGGAAGGATCCCATTTAGAAGCAGCTGAGAGACTGCTTATTAAGAATATATTTACCTTTTGAAGGTAACCCAAACGAATGCTACAGTCGGGCAAACCTGACGATAAGACACCCTTCAAAGACAGTCTTCTGGCGTCCATTGCTATTGCTCCAAGTTGACTTGAATAAACTCTGTTTGTCGTCCAATCGGATTAAAGGATTGTAGGAGACGTAGATATTATAATTAAGTATATGTCAAAGTCAGAAAGTCAAATTGAAAAATTAAATTATTAATTTGCGTGGGCGGTGGTATTGGCATCAACTATTTGTAATAAACTTGATCCGCGGGTATGTTACACAATGTTCGCACCAAGATAACCATTTTTGCATCAGTGTCTTGGCTCGACGCCGAAACAGAAGGCTGCCAGCGCGCTGGCCGAAGCATTTGCCTGTTGTCAAACTTCACAAGCAACGCATACATTCATACGCTAGCTTGTGCATGCATATACGCACACAATGAAACGATCGCACAGCGCAAAGAATCGCACCCATGCTCATCGTTCCGCGACTGACTTGATGCCGATGTGCGCTTCTCGCGGTTTCTAACGAAGAGAACCGATCGCTCACTCGCGAAACGCTTTGTGTTCAGGGGTCCCCATCTCCACATTGCATCAAATGAGTAGATTCTGCTGTTTGAGTACTCTATATGTTCGATGCTTAGTGCTAAAAGCTCCAAGCTACACTGACATGTACATACAACGTATGAAATGAGAAATTCGTTTGTGGACCTGTTCTCTCGTGTGCTCTCTCTTTCGAAGTGTGGACTGTTTGGAATCTTCTAGTGTATTATACTCCTCTTCTCAGATGTTTCTCTCCACACACACACAATACATACAGATTACAAGAGATATATATACATATACATAGATGGTATACATTAACCAAATTCTTGTTTTATATTTTGTTTTGGTTTTTCTTTTCACTTATCATAAGTACATTTTGTAGTATGAAATAGAACATGTATAATATAAATATTTCGAATAGGAATTGTCATTCAAATCTGTAGAAAGAAGTGCAGTTTTTCTAATTGTTAGGGACTTCAGGATCAGTTAGTTCTAGAATTTCCAATCGATCAAAATTACGACACGACACAGTCTGCTCAATTTGCTGCCAGTTAATTGATGTACCGTGTAGAAAGATCTTAAGTCTGTTAGGGCGCCGCTGTCCGTTTTGTGTCATTATCCAAGCGTGTGCCTGCACAACAAATTCCTGGCTGATAAACACACCGTTTCTCACAGTTAAACTCCATAGTTGGGGTAATCCTTGTATGAGATCCAATAGTTTTGCATTGTTCAGGAATGTCAAGGTGACCTGGAGATGTTGCAATTGTTTTAATCGCAGCAGATCGCAGAGAGGGACCCCATGGCAGCAGACTTCCAATTGCTTGAGGCTGTCGATGAGACAAATTTGTTTTAGCTGCGCCACACTCAGTGTAGATCCTCGAATCTTGAGAGTTTCCAGTTTAAGTTTGATCAACTCCGGCAGAGCCTTGCTACGCAATGTTCCCTTGATCAGTAGCACCAAGTGCCTTAGCTTTGGTAATTGAAATAACAATTCGTAGCGAAGCTCATAACTGATTGCACATTGCAAAGATTGAAGGCACTCCAACTTGCTACAATTCTTAACCACAAATGGAATGTGCCTCTGCATCAGTTCATCCATGTATACTGGAATGGTATAGCTCAAAACCTTATTACCATACAGGAATAAGATGCTCTCAAGTTGATTCGCAGTGAGACGATCAGTAATCCTTGGGTCAATGTTCATAAAAGTGTTTTCATTCCATGGTATTGAATTGATGTCCAACATTTTGATTTTCTCTCTTGTATATTATTTTAGTTTGATAATTTTATTCTGACAAGCAACCGTCGAGTTTTCCAGTTGAACTGAAATGAACAGTAGACTAAAAGCTCCAAGTAGCTACACAGACATGTATACGTATGAAATGAAAAATTCGTTTGTGGACGTGTATTGTGCTCTCTCTTTCGAAGTGTGGAATCTTCTAGTATATTATACATTATTTATCGGATGTTTGTCTCCGCACACACACAAGCAAATATTTCGTGCAAAAACTTTTGCAAGATTTGCTTACCAATTCTGCGTAAAATGTCACAATGATACGCACAGTATCCTACAAGCGATTTATTTCAAACGAAATGTTAATTAGATCCAACAATGTATTAATTTTATGAGTTGCATTTTGGGTGAGATTTTCGGCTCCTGCAACCAAAACTCGTTGGTTGGCAATGGTAATAGCTCAATATGCTTTCAGAATATCATATGTGTCAAGCAAAGAAAGAGCTTTTTGAGTTCGGAAATAGAGTGCTGCAGTTTGCTCAGTACCGTCACAAAATGTTTCAGGACGACTGGCTGGCGCCTTGCACAAAAAGGCAATAACAAAATTCATGTAAATTTTATTATATTCAAAATTCAATTAAACAAAAACTGGAAGCGACCGCCAAATAATTCTTTCATCGTAAATCTTGATAAATATAGCCCTATCAGTAAATATAAATTAAATAAAATCGGTGACGTAGGCAGCTATTTAACCTTTACCATGCATACTTGCATACTGGAACACTGCATGAATGCATTCAAAGGGGCAGTACACATTCAAATGAATGTGAGTGAATGTTGAATATCGTATTTTTGCCTGTTTTGACAGCTTGCTTATTCACTTCAATGTTGTGCATTAAATAATAAGAATAATACTTTTGGGTGCAGTACACAGCTGTACAGTACTGTCAAGTAAAAAATAATGTATTGATGCAGGGCACCATTCGATACTATATAACAGGGCTCGGCAGAAGCCTATGCAGTTAACGAACTTCGTGTCTGTTGCTACAATCACAAACGTAACTTAGAAGTGTTTAAGATGGGAGTCGAGCCCTACTTATAATATACTTATGATCTCATATGCATTTTTAGGTATCGTTCTGAGAACTTCTATTAATTATTTAATAATTGTATTTATTTTCATGATCATTGCAGATGCGTGGCAGTCGTGAAGGTTGTTGGCCCTGGGAGTTACCCGATGAGAACGACGAGGATGAGGCGCCGCCAGGTGCGGCTGGTTCTATTGGGGCTGAGGCAAAGTACCGTTATGCGCTAACCTCGCTCAATTATCCCAAGTGCGTTTGATGAACTGTTTATCAGATTCGATGGATTTAACTTGAGATTGCTTTTACTTTTTCAGACCACGATGCATTGGTTTCGCTCGTCGACGTGTGGGGCGTGGTGGTCGCGTGCTGCTTGATCGTGCCAGCAGTAAATACGATGATCTTTGGTCACAGTTCGATTACACGGTGCTGGAGAGTGTGGTTAATAGCGCAAAGCCAAAGCTGAAGAATCACCATAACCAGCATCATCTGCAACAAATACAACAACAACAACAACAGCTACTCCCCAAGCCGAGCTCTCCGCCCACTGTCGTTGATTTGCCCACATGCAAAGCAGCGACACCAACAGCAACACCAGCAGCAACAGCAACAACAATTGCGGATGGCAGCACGGTGGCTTCATCTGAAGTGCCGCTCAAGGTGGAGCCATCCAGTGGCAGCAGCAGCGAGCCACTGTTGCCCAAAGAGGAGGCTGAGAACAACAAAAACAACGATGAAGAAGACAATGATGATGATGATGATGATGTTGATGCAGAGCTGGATGAGCTGTGTACCGAAGATGAGAACGTATCGCGGTTGGGCTTCTACAGTTCCGCTGTAACGTTGCTACGGACTGCACCCGAGGTACGGCTGAAACGTCGTCGGCAGTTGCGCAAAAAGCAAAAACTACGTGAACTCAATGCTGCCAAGCGCCTGAAGAGCGCTGCCATTGATAGCGAGGAGGGTGAGGGTGTTCCGCCTTTGCGACCTTTATCTATGGCATATTTGCATCGCTTGGCATTGACATTGGAGGCCACCACGGCAAAGGCAAAGGCGGCGGAAAGGATGGTAACGAATCCGACGCTGACAGAGATTCCAATGCAGACAGATGCAGTGTCCGGCGAGGCGAGGATGCTGGAGAATGCGGAGCAGCAGCAGCAGCAGAAGGAGCAAGAAGTGAAGCAGGAGATGAACTGCGATGAGCTAGTAGAGCAGTCACGTCACGCCAATCATCAGCACCACCGTTCCAATAATAATAATAACAACAACAACACCGTGTTTAATAATAACAACAACAACAACAACAAAAATAGTAGTAGTAGTAGTAGTAGTAACAATATGAATAAGAATGTTAGCATTAGCGAAAAATTCAATGTGATAAAAGTGGAGGAAGCGGATGCTGCGGAAGCGATGGACGAGGATGATGCAAGTACTGTTGCTGGTCAGGATGAGCAGCCCGTGGCGTCTACCTCGGCAGCAGCAGCAGCAGCGCGTGCCGCTGAAGTAGCAGCAGCAGCAACAACAACAACAACAACAACCACAGCAACAGCAGCAAGTGGGCAGGCAACGGTTGAGGAAGTGGCTAAAACGATAAAGCGCGAACTGATCGATGCCGATGACTCCAATGAGCCATTGAGCAGCATACGAACAGCAGCAACAATGCAGAGCCAACAGCAGCATCCGGACTTAATGGACGACGATGAGGCCGAGGATGATGTTAATCTGGCGCAGTTGAGCAGCATTATAAGGCACACAGCTGTGAAGAAGGAGCTGCAAGCACAACAGCAGAAGCGACAGCAACAGGAGGAGAAGCAACAGTTGCAGCTGCAGGAGAGTCAAGCACGTTGCTTCAATCAGATGCCCGATGTGATTCGTTTGCACAACAAGCAACTGCACATTGATGCGGGCTGTGATGCCACAACGATGACAACGACAACGACGACAGAGGATGACAATGAGGACTATGTAGACTACATGGGTGGATTGTCGCCGACGTCAAGTCAACGTTTGGATATCTGCAATGAGCTGTTGTCGGAGATACGACGTGATTGGTTGCACTTTCGACCCAAAACGCCCACAGATGAACTGTCCGATAGCAATCCCAATGAGGAAGAGGCGGACAAGCTTTGTGATGACGGCGGCGCTATTGTGGATTGGACACAGGATACTCCAATTAGCATAGAGCTGAGTCGATTGGGCAAAGACAACGACGACGACATCATCGCTGGCGATGCACACTTTATGAGCAGCGCCTTCAAGTACACCGATCTCGATGCGGATGCACAGTTGCTGCAGACCGCATACGCGCTGGATTACGCGCGCGGCAGCAGCAATCGCAGTGCGGACGATAATGCTGGCAACGGGAATTGCTCTGATACTGGTTCCGGTTTGGGTTCGGGTTCAGCGCTTGAATTCAATCTCAGTGGCGGTGATTCACTCAATGATATTAACAATCTGTTGGGCGATGATCACATGTTGGTCAACATATTGCAAGAGTGCAGCATGGATGATCCCAAGACGCTGAATCAGGCCACCAACTTTTGGAACGGCATACTCGATGGGGAGGCAGCCGTGGATGATGTGGAGAATGCGGACAACTTGCTTGACTGCAAAACGGAGCCGACATCATACTTGAAGCGTACGACACGCAATCGTGCTCACCAACGTGGTCCCCCCGCACCGTTGGGCAGTTCCAATTTTACATTGGTATCCACCGAACGTCAGTCAACGTTCTTTAGCCAGAAACCTCCGATCAAACAGGAACAGGGGCAGGAACAGTCACAGCCACAGCCAGAGGCAACTGCCGAGACAACATTGCCCATTAAAGTGGAGCCAGTTGAAGTGGCACCAACGCCACCACCGCCATCAGCGGTGCCGTTGCCGATAACGACAACGTCAACACCCACAACAGCAACAGCAGTTCGATTAACGCCACCTCCCATCGCCAATGCAGCAACGCCGCCAGCCATGGCAGTTGCAACACTTCCTGTTTCAGTTGCAGTTGCAGCTGCTCCTATTTCAACGGTGCCACAGGCAACACTTGTGCCAGCGCCAGCGCAGGCGCAGCTTACTGCAACGACGCATCTGATCAATATACCCGCCCAGATCACAACACAGCAGCAACAACAACAGCAGCAACAACAACAGCAGCAACAACAGCAGCAGCAGCAACAACAGCAGCAGCAGCAACAACAGCTGCAGCAGCAACAACAACATCAGCCACAACAGGCGTTGCAGCAGCCACAAAAGCCTCCTCAGATGGCAGTGACGCAGCACTTGCTCAATCAACTTGCGGCAAATGCGACACCAGTAACCACTCAGCTAATTGGACGCTCTGAGTTTGTGAGCAGTGGAACTGCTGTGGGAGATATCGTCACCATAACTCCGCACACGGGCAGCAGTCCGTTGCCAACGCTGCCGACATTGACACCACAGCAGCAGCAATTGCAGCATCAGCTGGCGCAGGCGCAACTACGCAATGTTACCGTGCAGCAGAGACAAGCGACGCCGCAGCAACAACAGCAGCAGCAACAACAACAGCAGCAGCATCAGCAGCCGCAACAACAATTGCTCTTCCAGATGCAGCGCGATATTAGCGGCGCACCTACAGTAATCTCCTCGCAGAGCATTGTCACCTCGCGCAGTGGCAACCACATGATCTACACCACCAGCAGTGGAGAGATAATGACAGCAGCAGCACAGGTGGGCGCACAAAAGGTGACGTATGCCATACAGAAGAGCAGCGGCGGAGGCAATGCATCCCTTGGCCCCAACACGGTGATCACACTGTCCAATGTTAAGCTACAGAACGACGATAGTTCTTCCTCCAACTCGGCACCGTCTAGTGTGAACATAATCAACACCGCCAGCGGGCAACAGTTGGCGGTGCATAGCATTTCTGGTATTCAACAGCAGCAACAGCAACTGCAGCAGCAGGCGACAGGGGGTACCCCATTGATTGTTGCCACTCCTACGCGCAACAATAACGCACATCAGCAACAACAACAGCAGCAGCAGCAACTGGTGCAGCAACAGCAGCCAATTGTTTGGCGTCAGGTCAGTGGCACTAACACAGCCGTGGCCACCACAGCGGTGCTTTCCAGCACCACATCGGACTCCCCAATGGGTAACAAGATACTGTGGACAAGCCGAGCCACGCAGAAGCGTCAGTTGAATGGACCTGAAAACACAGGTGAGTCCAAAGTGAACCTAGTGAAGTTTGCGTAAAGGAAATGCTGGAACTGCGAAGTGGTTTCTCCTTCTACTTTACTCGATAGAGAGGTGTCCTGTTAACAAGTTTATAGCACACTTTTATAGGTTCATTTTAGGCTAAAAATTGCTTTTGATATGTAGACTTCACTCTAGTTTTCATCAAGTCACAAAATAATCGACGTTTACTGAGGGAATCCTAAAATAAAGAGCTTTTATTTTCATAGCATACTTATGGGATGACCTAGTGAAAAAGTGCACTTAAAACTTTTTTACTTATGTAACTATCTTAACTGGCATAAAGAAGTATTCAACTTTATTTTATTGCCCAATCTGTGAGCCTCTTTCCTTCCTGAGTAGATCAGCCTTCTTTTGAAGAGCTTCTGTATATATTTAAAATTTCTATAGCATACTTATGAGATGATGTAATGAACAATTTCACTTTAAGTTTTCTTACACTGTAACCAACTTTGTTGGCTAAAATAACTTTGTTTCTTCTTGATTTACTATTCATTCTGTATTTATTTGTCTTTATGTTCGACTGCATTAACAATTGTTATAGTTTCTCTTCCTGGAGACCGTGTTTAAAGAACATGAATACGGGAACACTTTCGCCATTGATTTCACGATATTCACACATTGCAACCATGCCCTCAACGTCCATAGATTCCCCAGTGAAGAATTGCAATTCACGAAAACGACCCAGAATATCTTTTATTGTCTGTTGCATGTTTGCCTTGAACACATCCACCTCAGTGGGTGAGTTCTCTTGTAGATTTTCCACAATTTTGCGCATATAATCCTTAAGATGGAGTGTAAATGATTTTTTATCGCCAAATGCAAATGATTCCTGTAGACGATGATTCAATACAATGTCCACACCCCTTTCGACACCATCAATGGTCTGGTCCTCTTCATCTCCGCCCGCCTCTGCCGATGGATTGGCACCTGCCAGCACAATGTTATCCTGATTGCGCAAGATAAGATTGCCCTGCACTTCGTAGATAACATCGTTTACTAGCTTCATCTTGTACGTGTCCGTAAACATCTCATCGCCAGTGATGATGTCCTTGTACACTTTCATGTTGTAGTTGCAAATGTACTTTATGAAGAGTTTCTTTTTGACGAAAATTAAAACAAATGTTGTTAATGAGGGAATTAAAATAATTTGCTAATGAGAGACTGTTTTTAATTATTAAAACTAAGGTCTGTTTCTGTTTTTAAATAATTTTAACGTGATTTACAAAGCAGACTTGTTTTGCAATTTATCTTTGTTTTCTTTGCACTTTTATTTGTTGTGTTCTTTTTATACCTTACTGATTCTATTTCTCTTTTGCTTTCACAGATATCAGTAAGCTGCTCTTGAACCGCAAATTCTCGCAGCGCAAGATTGGCGCTCAGGCTGTGGCACAGCAGCAGATCCAGTTGACCAAGCAGCAGCTGCAGCAGTTGGTGCAGCAAGAGGATGAGCTGGTGGCCAGCAATGCTGCTGGGGATCAGCTTACTCTGCAGGACGGCAACGATGTAATGCAACATCAGCATCAGCAGCAGAACTTACAACAGCAACAGCAACAGCTACAGAAGTTCAGCAAGGTAATAAAAATGTCGCCGTTCCCGTTGCTCGTTTCGGATCTCAATCTGCAGCAGCAGCCAGGACAGCAGCAGCAACAGCAGCAGAAGCCCAACTCGGCGGCAGCCATTGCGGCCAATCACAACTACAGTCTGCAGCCGGCGACTGCGATCATCACCTCGCAGGCAACACCGCAGCAGGCCAACAAGATCTTCCTCACCAGCAGCAACAGCAGTGGCGGCGGCAGTGGCAACTTCACCATTGCCACAGCCAGTGAGCTGCAGGCAGCAGTGGCAGCCAGCAATGCTGCTGGTGGCCAGCAGAAGCTTCACTACAAGGAGCTTCCCAATTCGAATCTTAAGTTGAACTTTGTTAGCAACACCAGCGCGGCAAATGCCAATGAGGCGCTGGTCAGCCAGGCATCGCAGCAGCTGGGTGCCACCACGGTGGTGCTGAGTAAGACGACGGGAGCATCGTTGCCTGCTGCACTTCAACAGCAGCAGCAACAGCATCAGAAGCTCAAGACGACTTCGGGTCAGGTGCAGGTGCCGGTCACGGCCAGTGATAAGCGTGTGCTCTACACGAGTCTCCTCAACGTGAAGCCTCTGCAGAAGAACAACAGTGGACAGATGCAGATGCAGCTGGGACCCAGCGGATTGCAGCAGGTGCTGCGCGGACGTCTTAACAATTCGGCGATATTGACACGTACTCTGCCCCTGGGTACCACTGTGAATAGCACTGGAGGAGGCAGTGGTGGCGGGAACGGTGGAGGAGGAACTCCCACAACTATTCGTCAACTCGTTACCAGCAATGCAAACAATGTGGGAGGAGGCACAACGGCAGATTCCCAAGGAGGTGGTGGAGGAGGAGGTCCCAAGGAGCAAGTGGGCAAGGCGCAGCTAACTGTCGAGCAGGTGATTGCCAGTGCCAATAATGGCGGCGTTGTGCTGCCCACAAGCACCAACAATAATAACAACAACAGCAATAGCAACAACAACAATAATAATAACAATACCAACAGCAGTAACAGCAACAACAACAACAACAACAACAACAACAACGGTAGCAACAATGGTAGCAACAACGGCAGCAACAGCAACAGCAGCAGCAACAGCAGCCTCAACAACAGCAACATCAACAACAATGGCAATGGCTCAGCTGGAGGAGGTGGCGCAACAACAGTGGGCAGTGGCGTCATGGGAGTCGGAGTGGGAGTGGGAGTGACAACAGCCACAACAAGCAACGTAACGGCAACGCCGACAATCAATAGATGAGACACAGACGGCAGCTAACATCCAATGGCAAGTGGAGCTGCTTGTTGCACACTCAATCTGTTGCCCAGCGACAGCGCCTCGCTCACTCTTGCCCAGGCGCAAACGGTAGCGGCAGCGAGTCCGACCTTGATGCTGGCACTGGGTCAGCTGTTGCAGCAGACAGCGGCAGCGGCGACCTCACAGTGCTGCTGTGCCCTTTGCCTGGTCAAGCATCAGGCATCTGTATAGACACTGCTCCTCCTGGTGGGGACGGGGGGAGTGTTGCTGCTGCTGCTGCTGCAGTTGCACACATCATACACACACACATATATAGCTTATATATAGAATTTCATTTGCATAGAAAATATTCAGTGTGAATATAGAGAAAAGAAGAACAAAGAAGGAAATAAAAGGAAAACGAAAAGTAACTGGTGAGCCCAAATCCCCTTGTGCGGCCTAACAGGGGCGGGGGTGGGATTGTGGGGTAGGAGGAGCAGGGTGTTCAGGGCGCCATGATTTAGTAATTCTTATGATTATCATGTAAATTGTACTATGTAGTTTGTTTTTGCTATACATACAAAGAAGAAAAAGGAACAGAGGAAAGGAAATCGAGAGACAGCAACAGAAAAGAGAAACAGATAAACGAGATGAAGAAGAAGAAGGAAGCCACCAATAACAAAGTTTCAGTTACGTATGTGTGTGTGTGTGTTAGTGTGTCAGTGTGTGTGTGTGTAACGCGATTCAGGTCTTATTTTCAAGATCGCCTAACCCCTTAGCCCATAAAGCATAAATAGATATCTTCATAGCATAGACAGGAAGACGAAGAAGAAGCTGGCGCTCAGCACACCTCCCCCCAACCCCCTTCCTTTCCCTCTTATAGACCCCACAACAAACTAAACTAAACCTAAAACGAAACTATAAACAAAACTCATGTGTTAAATAGCAAACTCTGTAAATATTTGATAATAATTTTAAACGATAATGCTAATGATATGTCTAGTAATACGATAAACACACAAACACACAAAAATACACACACTCACACACAGACACACAACACACTAACACACATGTAGATTGGGCATTAAGGCTTTCTTTTGAGCTGTTTGCCGTTTCAGAACCACGCGCTTTAGCAACGCTGCCACGCCCACGCTCGATTGGGGCGTAGGCAGCGTGCGTCAAAAAACAAAACAAAAACAAAAAACAACAATATGATAAAGAAAATATATATATATATACGGAGGAGATATAGAAGATAATGAGAGGAAAACATTTTTCAATGTACGTAAATTAAATTAACTTATGATGTAACAAAAAACATTAAACTACATTTAGTTATTTTAACTACGAACCACACGAAGAGCGAGAGAGAGAGTGCGAGAGCGAGAGCGAGAGCGAGAGAAGTGGAAGTTGTGCGAATCACGATCGTGCTCTGGGCGGGGAGTTATGTAAACAGAATACACACACATACATGCGCATACACAGCCACAGATACACACACAGAGACACACACACACGCAAACACTATTATTGTACGCTATTATTAATATTATTATTATTTTTATACAAGGTAATACTTTTAATTGTAACTTTAACTGTAACTGTAACTGTAACAATGCGAGAGAGCTGAGCAACATTGATGCTTTGATTATGCATTATACGATACGATACGATATGATGAGTAAATATTTTAAATCCAAAACAACAACAAAACATGAGAGAACATTTATAATACGATATATAAACGAAAAATATATGATAATGATATAATAAAATAAAGTACATTTAATATACGTAGCTGTACTTTCTTTAGCCTGTAATTGTAGCGTGGTAAGAGCCAGCGATAATAAAATGGAAACAAAATGCAACTTAAAAACAAATTAATAAAACAATACAAAATACAAAATAATAAAAAAAAACAAACAAAAAAAGAATACATAATTATGGCGATTTCAAATTGAAACACTGAAAATGTTCTTTTGATTTTATTTCAATTTCAGTTTCTTTACTACAAATTGTCGAAAAAGGCAACAAAGGAAAGAAAACAAAAACACTTGAACAAAGGCATTTGTGAGAATAAAGCTTTACTACATACACTGAAAATCGAAAGAATCTGATATCAGAAATCAACCCCGACTTCCGCTATAGCTAACTAATGTCTCTCTCTGTCTATATACATACTATACGTAGTTAGTCGTGTATGGCAATGCATGTTTGTATATTGTATAATGAATATATCCAAACACACACACACACGCAGACACAGATAGACACACATAGAAGATGATTTAGGGATTATAATACTCTAGACAGAGTCAGTTCAGTTGATCAACTCTCCTGCTCCATATATAAACAACAACATGTGATGTGTATTCATTTTTGATTTGAAATTTGCAACTACAATTACGGGTAAATAACACGAGAATTCTAATGAGTATAGATGACACACACACACAGAGACACACACAAACATTCACAGACTGTTTTGAATTTCAAAAGAAATACTTAAGAGAATAAGGATAAAGTAAAAAACAAAATAAAATAAATAACGAATATATAGTTTTGAAACTCTTGTTGTTGCATGGTTTGTTTTCTCAATTACTTTCAGCATTCTCTCTCATCAAATTGTACAATCGATATAAGAATTATATAAGTGTAAATATCGATTGATATCTATATAGTGAGATAAAATAGCTTTGACTAGACGCCGCCTCCGCAGCCGCAGCCGCCGTCGCCGTTGCCAAGGGGTTCTAAGGGCGTCTACAATTTTTTATTCGAACTCATTTTGTCTAGTAGCCTAACATACTCGTATTTGTAAATATGTATGTATGAGTGTAACGGAAATATATATATAATATTTTTTTATATGTACTTAACAGTTTTTAACTTCCTCTTTTGCATGACGCTGATGATGCTGTACACTCGAAGAAACGTACACTTAACGAAAATCTAAATCTTAACGTACTCTCCCCCAAGACACACTCAACACTCAAGAACGATACAGCTATTTAACGATAAGATCATTTCCATATTGTTTACACACACACACCCCTACACACCCACACACACATAGCACAGTTGCAATTTGTTTCTTTCTGCCAAAAGACTACCGAAGAGATTAACGAATTCTTACGCTCTCTAAATCTAACGGATATGTAAAATTACCAAACGAGTATTAATAGCTTAAATAGTGCATATAGTCTCTGTATAAATCTTCAACTATTTACAACAAATGAAATTGGTAAAACATTTCTCCCAAAACAAAAACACAAACAAATCTGTAGTTGTCGCGTTCCCAGCTTCGATATCTCCGTAAGACGAAAACGAGGCATTCCGGCGAGCTGTCGAACAGCTTGCGTTCCCCTCCGTCTCGATAAGGGGGTGTGTACACGTGTGCCGTGGGAAAGGGGGGAATCGTTTGCCATTTGGTATATATACCATATTGTAGTGCAGTCTTCACTCGCAGCGTCGTTTTGTGGAACGCGCGACTGTTTTCTATATAAGAAATATAAATATAAATATAAAAATAGTTATTGTTAGTAAATCAAATAAGAAAACTGGAAACGCTTGTTGTGGTAATTAAGAGAAAAAATAAAAAAGAAACGAGAAGAGAAGAGATGAAAATTATGAATAAAACCAATTGAAAAAAAATACAGAAATACGATGAAAAGAAAATGAAATATCTCATATGATAATCTACATAATAGATATACAACATACAACTTGGTACACTGTAAAAAAACAAACTAAAGCACAACATTATTATACATAGTACATATAAATCGTATGTGAAATGAAAATAAATTAATGTTTATAACAATAACAAATGTCATAAGTGATTTTAACTTATTAGAAATTGGAATTGGAATACCATTAGTATACTGGCATACTGCATCTATAAAGTATGTATTCCATAAATACAGATATACTGAAAAAAAAAAAACCATTCAAAGTTCTTTTTGTATCCAGATGGTGAGTTCTGTCATGATGCATATACACATTACAATATAGTAGATAACGCCGTTATCTGGGGATGAGCTTATTCTAAATAACTCATTCAATGGCTACAGATCTCAAAAGAATGCAAAATAAATAAAAAACTGATTAGGAGATCTCTCTGAAGTTAGTTATAGTATTTCTAGAGGATTGCAAGATCAATTCTCTATCTATTTATACAACTAAGACAAGATACATATATTTTTGCAAATATTTCATGAGGTTAGTTATAGTATTATAAGGGAATACACGATGCTATCTATGTATTTCTCTGTTACAAAGTAGAAGTCAGAATTAGAAATCTGCCTCTGCAAACAATTATTTAATTAAATGTTGATGGATTTTTTTCCAGGAAGCGGCCACAGTGATCAGCGATCCACCTCTCTGGCGTAAGTTAATTTCCATGTAAATGATCTCTATCGAGTGCACTCCACGGTGCTGACAAATAGGCGTTCAAATTAAAATTTCAACTTAGCTGGCGCGATCAATTAACACTCGTGGCTGCTGCGGCCATAAAGACTGAAAGAGCTGCCAACCTGTTAGCTGTTTGCTTTGCGCCTCGTTAACGCGCCAAAATCAATTAAGGCGGCGACGTTTGACAAAAGAAACAAAAATAAAAACAAAGTCTCGAATTGAGTTTGGTAAATTGGCGCTGCGTATGCGAAACGAATAAACGAATAAATGAGTGCCCCGAACGGGTGCTTTGCATGGACCACTGTCGGCACCAGGCCCGTAGTGAGACGCGTGCAGGGTGTGCTGGGAACTGGGGCCCCTGTCTGCCAGGGGATATGTATATACTTTGTGGGGTCGAACATGCCTTACATTTACATATATTTTTTACAGGCACAAAGTGGCAATTACAAAGCAGGAAGCCAGAGTGATTGAATGGATTGACAATATTATCAATTGAGATTTCTTAAAAAGCATTGAAGATTTTTCTCATATAAAATCGAATAATAAAATAAAGAAATTGCAAGCTTTTAAAAAACCAGAAAATATTGTACTTAATTTTTACTGTATAACTTTGAAAAGAATTAGTTAAGTAGCTGTAAAAACAGGCCAAGCTTCAACATTCATCAAAAACTGTACCTTTAAAAAATGGAATAATTTGGATGATTCACTACCATTTCTTTATGTATTCCTCCTAAATTTTAATTGATACTATATTTTGAACCAAAGTAATAGCAAACGGATCCTGCCAGAAGTTTTGCAAAAGGGCCTCCGAGACCGTCGCTGCGGCCCTGGTCGGCATTGTGGGCCAGTTGCCGTTTTCCAGCTGTCCAGATGTCCAGTTGTCCCACTGTCAGTTTGTCTGTCCCAGCTCCGTCTTCGTCTCCGTGTCGGGTGTGAAAATTGTTCGTTTTGGCATCGATTTCGATTTCGATTTCGCATGCATTTGGTGCGTTTCAGCCTCTGGGCCAACTCGAGAGAGCTGCCACTGGAACCGGCCTATGGTCATGTCGATTGGCTTTGGCTACGGCTGGAACTGTGACTCTGACTATACCTACCTACTGGCTATGGCTATGGCGATGGCGATGGCTATGGCTATGTGCGCGTGTGTCTCCTGGTGTTAAATATTTGAAAGCAACTTCGTTGCAGTTGTCACTCACAGTTGTTGTTGCTGCAGTTGTTGCTGCAGTTGTTGCTGCAGTTATTGCGATCTCAAAAGAGCTACAGAAGCTCATTTTGTTGTCATGTCGAGGTGTCATGTTGCAATGTTTCAGCTGCCGCTTGCCCGTGCTCGTTGCCAGTTGCCAATAGTAAAAGGCAAACGATGGAAAACAGAGGAAAAGCAAGCGAAGGTCTGCCATGAAAATTCGTTAACGGTACGTTGACACTTCACCATATCAAGATGTGTCCCGGTAGTGCTCCAAGAGACGTAGCACACATGTAAATCTGTAACCTCTCACCTCTCTCCCTCCTCAGCTCTGTCCCCCCTTCTGAGACTTCTGATTAGCATGTGGCCCACAATTGAAATCTCATGCACTGATTAGGTCGCATTAGGTCGCAATTAGACGAGCCTGCGATGTGTGCAGAGGTATGTGAGTGCCTTCATGCGAGGTGTGCTTGATAAATTGCAAGAATAAATGAATATTTAATGTATTCACAAAATATTTAACATATTTGGTATTGCTAAGCATCTTTGCCATAAGGTAGAAAAGTGTTACAAGTTTCTGCCAACCTATAGCATTATACAATGCAAAAACACACTTTCTGTTTGTATGAACCCCCAGATCTAAGAGACAAAAGGAGCTAGGGTCACCATACTCTAGGACAATATGTCTTATACTTGTACGCAGATAAAAGACTTGTTTATAATTTCACCACGCCCCTTTTGCATATATAAATTTAAATAACTGAATTATAAGCGTAATTTTAAAGCAAGAATAAGCATATTCGGCATCTCCAATAATTATGAGATTCCAAATGATTGTACTGAATTAGACCGTCCTCGGATCAGTAGCATTAAAGATATTTAAGAATTATTGAAATATATTTAGGAAAATAAAACCTCGTATGATGTTCGAAATGGTGTCACACAACCCTCGCAGTGCGCCAGTACTGGGGGCTGAATTTCTCTGTGGGTCACAGTTGGTGAGCTCAAGCTGATGCTGGAGAGGCACACAATGCTTTGGGGGCTTGCCTAATTTGATTGGAACGCTTAGATTTGTGTCTGGGAGCCTGAGCAAACGTGACTGAGCGTTTGCAGGAGAAGAAGGAGGACCTTGGCTGTCTCTCGCTCTCTCTCTCTCTCTGTCTCCCTTGCTCGGCAAATCTCGGCGAGCGTTCGCCACAATTTTCGCTTGTCGTATTTCGCTTTTAATTGGCTACATGACGTGCCAACTGCGCCTAGGACAACGCCGAGGTAACATGGATTCCAGAATGCAAGACATGAAGCTGTAGATCCCCCCCTTTCCAATCTCTCTCACTCTCTTTCTCTTCCCCTACTTCCCCTGCACCTTTGCTTTCCCACTGCGCCATATTTTGCACTCAATCCAGATTCAGGCAACTGCAGCAGCGACTCCTACTCCTCCTTCGTCAGCGCCTCCTGGAGAGGTGTTGCTTCTCTGTCGCGTATTTCGGCCCCGATTTCGACTCGTTTGTTTTGTTTGTTAAGCAGCGTTGGTACTGTTCTGTGCCCTGACTGCTTCGTTAGCCTTGTCATGAGCTGATTTAAGCCACTTTTGTTGTTAGCCCCTCGGCGATTCTCTCAATTCGGCTTAACCCCTGACAGTATAAGTTCATGATACGAACGTTTCACCAACCATCTTTTCTCAAGTCGTGTTTCAATGGATTCTTACAAGGAAATCTTACATATGTCGCAGAATTCTTCTTAGCAGATCACTGCGAGAGATTCTAACAAATAGAAGGCAGTTATGCTGTATAAGTTGTGGGGTTTTTTATCGAGCTACTTACACTGAATGCGAGTGTTTCCCGTTTGTTATACAGCTGCTTAGTGCCGGTTTGTCTGTATGAACGCACTGTTCGCAGTTACTTTGAAAGTTATGGGTGCCATATTAGGAATGAAGCTTGTTGGATATCATAAGGAGATAAAGCTTATTTTAAATGATTTAAACCATGCACACTGCTCCTGTAAATTTATGTCTTAACTTTGAAAACGTATACAATGCGTAATATTTTAACTTATCTACCAAATTTGATTTTGATCGAATTAAGAACATGAAAGTTATTTAAGGACTGTGGAAGTGTGCTCTCGTTAAACGATTAACTTTAGTAAGGTATCAAACTTTCTGGAGTATTCCTTATTTTACTAACCTCTCTTGTTCTTCCCCATTGATAATTGTCAATTTGTTTCCAATACAGCTACAAAGTGTAAGTGTAATCAAAAAGCGTAAAGACTATACTCGTATCTAGCAAATCTTTTATTACAAAAGATATAAAAGAGAAGGGAATACGAATGTTACCTTAAAGAGCAATTACAAAGTTCGAATTGGGCCATAAAGTTTGTGCCTAAGCGAAAGTCTTTAAATTTGCTACTATTATTGAATGTTTTGCAGGACCTTTTTAGATTTCTTGATTTGGCGTGACTTTATCACCTATAAATGGCTAATTTCTTCCACTGACTTGGACAGGGGGAGCTGTCACTCTCGATGCATCAGTTGTCAGTCGCATTGACAATTATCGTTGGTTTGTTTTGTTGGTTCCTTTTCGGCACATTGACATTCTTGGCCAGGACAGGCGAGAGGGAAAAGTTAAATGAGCTTTGCCAGAGCATGTTTGATCGATCGCATTGGTTCATCAACGATTTGATTTGCTGTCACATTTAGTACAATATTTGTGTTCGAGTTCGCCATTTTGTCGCCTTTAGCTGAAACTCAACTTCAACCCAAGCCCGTGACCTGCCCTGCCCCCTTGCCTTGCCCCCTTGTCGGGCCCCTTCGCGCAATTAACCGTTAACCATTAAGTGTGGAGCAACAGCTCGACGGTTAATTGCGAATCGGAGTCGCTTTCATCGCTGGCATTTCAAACTTGGCGCAAACTTTTCACATTTCTTATTTCGTACTTTAGTTTTTGTTTTGTTATGCAGCTGCTGGGCCGAGGGCAAATCGCTTTGTTATCTGCATGCACTGTGAGAAAAGCAACACTAGGAAGGCATCTTCTTGAAATTAAAAGGGATAAGCTCAATGACTCCAAGGAAAGTCTTAGAATTCATAAGAAACCAGGGCTGCCAGCTAACCCTCACTAGAATGGATAGACTAAGATGAAAATAACGCATAAACAAAAGGAAAAAGGGGAACAAAATGGGAACATAGGTTTTTGTTTAAAAAAAGGATTCAAATTTCAGAAATTTGTAAGCTTAGGTTATTTCTTAAGCTCTATCGACAATATTCTAATGGTTCTTTATGTGTTGAAAATGTTGCCAATTAAAATACGGCAATATTAACCAATACATCTAAAATATTTGTTCCTGTTTATGATTGAAAATCGAAACGTAAAACCGTAATAAAGATTTGTATATAAATCATTTGCTCGATTTCACCAAAGTTGTATAAATAATACGTTTTTTAAGGGCTACAATGGTTCTTATAGAAAGCAGACTTTCTTTCCAGTAATAATGAAGGAAATAACTGTAATTAAGTCTATCTTATTGTATCTAACTCAATATGCTAAAAGGTACAGAGAGTTCCGCAACTTATTTTGATTTAATTTAAACTATATGTACTACATATATGATACCAAAAAACTCAGTTGGCTTAGGTTTATTTACGATATAACTAATATTATATAATGCAGTTTTTCTTGAAAATATTCAAAATATATGTTATATGTTATATGTTCCAATTATTTCTATGGTATCCATAAGGATAAAGTTGTCCGATTTCAATGAAGTTATGAGAGCTTGTTAAAGATATAAAATATTGGAATTGTGGTGTGATTGGTAGCGATATCTCAGGATTTCTACGAAATATTCCAATTTAAACGAATTATTCGTAAGACAGTGTTCCGATTTGGATGAAATTTGAACAGCATAAAAAGTAAATAAAAACCAGAAGATGTGTTAAATTTGGTTACCATATCTTCTTAAATAAATGAGAAATCTAAAGAAACATAAGTTGATTAATTTCCATGGATTTCTTTTTAAAGAAAAGCTTAAATGGAATTTGCAGCTCCTTTCTGCCTTTCTGCGAGTGCTTAACAAGCTATTCCCGCATCATATTCCTGCTCAGCAGCATATCAGCATCAGCATCTGCATCAGCATGGGGCATGAGGCATGAGGCATGAGGCATGCAACATCAGCATCTGCATTTGCATCTGCATCTGCATAACCTGCGAAATGAGTTCGTCATGAACAAATCAATTTTGGTGCGGGGCAGTTTGCAAAGACCTTTTCCCGTAGACCGTTAAATGTGGCAGAAATGCAAATTTTTGCCGCTTATGGCGGCGCAACTTGCTGCAAGTTCCGTCCCTGCCACGGCATCGAGTCGCAGCTCTGACCTCTGCTGTGGTGAATGAAAACAATTGTTGTTGTTGTTGTTGTTGTTGTTGTTGCTGTTGTTGGCTGCGCTTGGAGTTGCTGTTGGAGTGGGAGCTGGAGTGGGAGCCCTGCGGCTATCGTGGTCGGAGCAGGTGGAAAGATCATCGCCATCGCCGTTGCAATTGCTGGCGTTAATAGTTGCTGTTGTTGTTGTTGCTGCTGTTGTTGTTGTTGTTGCATATTTCCATTGCTGATGATTAAATTGCGATAAATTTTGAGCAAATTGCAACTCGTGTACAACAAATTGCTAAGGCGTTGGGATCTTGGCTGCAGAAGATCAGATGAGCCTTCATGGTTAGGAGGGGGGGGGCGTAGTACAGGGCGGGCTGCAGCTGGGTGAAAGCTCTTCCGGGCCTTATCAATGATAAATCAAATATTTGGCAAGCAATAACAATTGACACATGAGACAAACACAGAGACAGACAGACAGGCAGGGGCAAAAGAGAGGGACAGACAGACTAGAGGGAGAGAGGAACAGACAGACAGGCAAGGGGAACGGAGAGAGTAGAACAGACAGAAAGACGCGGGCACAGTGGGACAGACGGGCAGGCAGACAGAGATAGAGTGGGACAGACAATCAAGGAGAGAAAGGCAGGCACAGTGGGATATACAGTCAGGGAAAGAGAGGAGATGCAGTCACAGTGAGACAGACAGGCACAGTGGTACAGTGGGACAGACAAGAAAAAACAGAGGAAGGCACAGTGGGACAGACAGTCAGGGATAGACAGGAGAGGCAGGCACAGTGGGATAGACAGACAGATACATACACAGTGAGACAGTCGAGCACGGACAGACAGACAGGCAGGCAGGCAGAGGCAGGAGTAAGAGAGTAGTGGAAAGGGGGGCAGGGGACAGGGGTGCCTGGTAAATTGCCAACGATTGAAATTGAATGGTCTAAATGGTCATTTCAATGGCTGCAATTTAACAAGCCATAATTAGTTGATTGCTGTATGTACTAAATAAACAAGCAGCCGTGGCAGCAACAGCACCAATAACAGCAGCAACAACAACAGCTCCACAACAGCAACAACAACAACAACAACAACAACAACAACAACAGGAACAACAGCAACAGCAACAACAACAACATCGACAAGTTTGTTACAAATGCCAACTGACAATTGACATTTGCATAGGCCGCGCCGACGACGACGTCGGTTAAATTGAAAGGACTCACCAGGGCCAGTAAATACATAAATAAGCAGGCGTTACAAACTGTTCACACACACACACATAAGGACACGCGCAAGCAGCGCAGCAAGCAGCGTGACATGTGTGTGATGGCTGCGCTACTTTGCTTTGCTCTGCGCTGCTGCAGCGCTGTCAACGTGTGCTGCGCTTTAGCTTGTCGGCCATATTGTGTTTGTCTCTCTCCCTCTCTCTCGCCACTCGCATGCACCGTTAACCTTGTTGTTGTTGTTGTTGTTGTTGTTGTTGTTGTGCTATTTATTAACCTTTTATTTAATACTATTTGCTTAGGCGTCTTGCTGCAACAACAACAAGAAAGCAACAACAAACTGATGACAGGCCATCGCCTTGCAATTACCCTTACCCAAGTTTGAGGTTAGGTTTGCTTCTCTCTTTGTTTGCGTGTGTGTATGTGTGTGTGTGTGTGTGTTGGGGCTGGGCCTGTTCCAAGTTGGAAGCTTTTCATATGTAATTAGGCGATTGTCTGTCCCGGTTCAAATGTCGCGGTTGTTTGTTTGCCTCTTACGCTCTCTCTATGTGTGTGTGTGTGTGTGTGTGTGTGTTGCATATGTTAGTGGTCACTGTGGTACAATGGAGTCGGCTATGCAAATGTATCGTTAAGGCGGAGCGCGAATTGCCAATGAAACATAATGACAGATGATTACGAATGTCGATTGAATGGAGCTTGAACTGCAACTGAAACGAATGCATTCACTCACACACTCCACACAACATATTCACATTCATTTTGGCTTATGTCGCTTGTCAGTTCTGTGTAATTTTCGAATCTTACAATGATTATGTTGCCAGATTGAGAGTTGAGTGTGATTTACAGCTATTAAATGAATAGCCTACGACTTAACCTCAACTATGATTGCTCCATTTTACAGTTTACTACAATATTATATGCTATTAAGTGCTGATAACTCAGTAATCAGTTGTATATTTCATGCAGATCTGTGGCTTTTGAAATCTTTATCAATATCTTCAATGTAGACTACTTTATTTAATTTAATTAACATGTTCATTTTACTTTCTCTTAGTTTTATGGTGAGGAATATGGAACACGTAATGATAATTGTATTTTTACTATAGAAAACTTTGTGTAACGTGAATTTGCGAAAGTATTTAGCTTGATTTTTATACTCAATAGAAAGAGCAACAAATTCTCTTTAAGGGAATCTTCTACAAGATCTAGGAACTAGGAGCTGATCTACTGATCCTATTTACTTAATTTAAATTGCTGAACTTAAGTGTTGCAATTGTAGTAATTTATTTATAATTTTTAAGTGAGGTTAGAGTGAACAGAAGTTAGTTGGAATCATATTTTTCCACATAAGTTATTATTAAAATGTTTTCAATTTGGGTTTGGGAGGTAAGGCTTATTATTACTCTACAGAAAAGATCAGAATCGGTTCACTGCAAGAGGCTAAAGTTTTGAATTTAAGGACTCCTTTCGACTTTACAAAAATATCAGATAATTTGTTCATAATCTTTTATAAAAAAAAAATTAACCCTTAAAAAAGATAAATCGTATGAGTATTTATTTATTTTATTTTATTATTTATTTAATATCGACTAATTATTTAAATTCGACTGTAAAAGAATTTACTTTAAAATTAAGAATAATTAAGAAAAAAGGAGGCAAATTTGTAGGACTTAATAATAATAACAAAATTGCTTCCCAATTATTTTTCTAAATCTGACTGATTTACAAATACAAAAGGAGGAACTTCCACATTAATAAACGTGAAATATTTTGCTGAGGCTACCTAAGGCGTTCAAAAGTGAATCAATTGTTTATCAAATGTTTATTTATATTATTATTAAACTATAGTCTATATAATTATTATAAAATTCCACATTGCATTATTTTGAAATATTAAACTTGTTTGGCTTATTATTTAATATTATTGGAATATTAATGTATAAGTATAAAAAGATTATAAATATGACACAACTATTTAATCTAGAAATTTGTATAGACCAACTTGTGTCATATTTATAATGTGGCCTTTTAAACTTAATTACGCTCTATTTTAAATTAATTATTCTCTTGTTTTATTCCCCCCACGTTCTTTGTCAGACTATTCGTTTCTTTCTTTTATCGATTCAGGTCCCGTTGATTCTATATTTAGTTAAAGTGAACACGGAGCGGCGTCGAGTTTAATTGCCAGTTACGCAGTCCAATTGGCGTTTACCCACTTCGTCCAATTAGAATCCATTTGCATGGCAAGTGGAAAATCGTTTAGCTGTCAATTAAATTCAATTTCCACAAGGCTCTTATTGATTTTCTCTGTGGGGCTGGGCTGTTGTTGTTGTTGTTGGTGTAGAGCAATCAACGGTTTTCATCATGTGTTAATTGCAATTAGAGCAGCACGCAGCCATGTTTGTTATACTCCAAGTACGTGTATGTATGTATGTGTGTCTGTGTGTGTGTGTGTCTATTTGGTATTCAAATATCGATACGTAAGCGTATTTTGTTGTTTGCCTGTCAATGGGCAAGGCAAACATAAATTGAGACAAATGCGCCATGACAAGAAATCAAAGCACGGCGAACTACGGCAAAGCAGAGCGAATCAAAATGCGATTCAAACAGGCTGCCGCCAGGGGGCGCATTGCGCAACACACAAACACACACAGATTATTAATTTGCGCAACAGTTTGTAGCCATTTTGTGATCTGACTTATGACACAGTCCATGTCCATTGTTTGCTAAACGACATTAGACAAACAACAACAACAACTAGAACGACAACAATCGGGACAATTGCAATAATAAATGCTACGATTCGATTAAAAGATCAGCACAAACGAGAAGACTGCGCTGCTGCTGCGCTGCTCAGCAGCTCTGCTGCTGCAATGCAATTCCAATAAGATTGCCACTGTCGCAATTCGCCTGCCCTGCCTGTGGGTACAAGCGAGAGAGAGCGAGCAACAACCGCAGTCGAGGCGAATTCCTTCTCTCCCCAGACAGTTCGCTCTCTCTCGGCTCTATATGTGTGTGTTGTTGTTCCTCGTTTGTAAGCTACATACATTTTTGCGCGTCAGCGACGACAGCAGCATCGAAGGTTTGCGCTCGCTCTCTCTCTCTCTCTCTCTCTCTCTCTCTTTCCTTTGCCCTCTCCCTTCTCACGACGCAGTCACCGCAGACAGCGACTGTGCTGCGCTGCGCTTTGTTTAAATAAAAGCCTCTTTAAGTTTATCTATTGGGGCGCATCTAAATTGTGTGTGCTGCTCAGGGGCTGTGGCTGGGGGAGGGGTGAAGCCCATCGTCGTTCGCTCTGCGATTATGCTATTTGTTGCGGCAACTGCGACGCTGACAGCGACGTCGACTACGATTCTCTTGTAATGTTTTGCCGGCGCGCTTTTATTTTGCTTTTGCTTTACCTTTTGTTGTTGTTGTTGTTACTTATTGCTTGTGTTGTACGCTTCATGTTTTGATTGTATTTATTTTAGTTTGAGTAACTTTACTTTTTGCTGCCGCTGTCGACTGCGGCTGCTGCTGCTGCTGCCGATGCTGCCGTCCATTTCTGATGAAGATTTTCAGCGCGATTAACTGGCGAGATCGCCTTACGCGCCTCTGCCTGCGCTCCCCCCTGCCCCTCTGCTACCACCTCTTGCACCGCATGCGGCACCTTTTATGTGAGGAGAAGCGTTTCGTGCGCAGCTTTAATCATGTCTCTTTTCATGGAACGACAGATCAGCAGCAGCAGCAGCAGCAGCAGCAGAGAAAGAGAGAGGGAGGGGGGAGACGAGTAGGGGGTACAGTGGGGTAATGGGGTACATAATGGGGCAAATGTTGCGCAGACATTTGAGCAATTGCGTTTAATTTTATTCATAATTCGTGTCTAGGGTTCCTTCGTCTTTTAATCGCTGTATAATTGTTGTGCGTATGTGTGTGTGTGCAAGTGTGTGTGTGTGTGTGTTGTGATTCAAGCTGAAATTAAGCTTGATTAATTTGTTGGCTGCGTTATCGATGCCGCGGCATCTGGAACTGGACCCCAACGCGGATCGGAGGCCGTGACCTGAGCAACAAAGTTATTAAACTGGATTGGGTGTGCAATTGGGGCGTGGCAGCCCCTCGACTGGCTGCGCAGATAATAAAGCGTGAACAGGCGGCAAGAAAGGAAGGAGGACGGGAATACACTGGAATTTCTATGTTTATGGGCAACGGATGTGGCTGCTGGGTTTATTTGCCACTTAAGATGATTGTTTAGGGTTTATTTATCAGTCAAACATGGCCAAGTACGCAATGAGTTGGCTAATTCAACTGACATAACCTCAAAGTGAGAGCTACAAATGCAGGCTGAGCCAAGGGAATGTGTGCATGTGTGTATGTGTGTGACTATGTATTTGTGGTTTCTTAAGTGCCTATTAATTAGTTAGCAATGGCCAAGTATGCACTCAGAGCTGCATAAAGTTGGCTAATTCCGATGATGATGCGCTCTAACCTCAAAGTGAGCAGGGCAACGCAGGCTGCCTTTGTGCGTGTGTGTGCATGTGTGTGTGTGTCGACACATTCATTCTGCAGCCCAATTAGACAAGCCCTCACACACACACACACACAAACATACGCACATGCGTCGATGTGGCATCAAAAACAATTATGAAATCACAGCAGATGTTGGAGCTAAATTGTGGTGGTGATTTATAAAGCGCAACAACAGCAAATACAACAAAAACAACAAGAACAAAAAAGTAACGAAATATCAGCAAAAACCAACAACAAGAATGACATGAAAAAAGCGCAATTCTTGTTGTTGCTGTTGCTGATTGAAAATGCAAAAGCAAAGGCATGTGCTACACACACACACAGACATGTATACATGCAATCCATGCAGAAAGAGGATGGGGGGATGGCACTAAAAGGACTCTGCAGATGCGCAGCCACAGCCACAAGCCAGAAACTTATGTACGACGGAGATTTACGACTTAAATGCTGCAGCGCATAATCAAAAAGACAAGCGCAGCTTCAGCTGGGCCTGGGACTGCGGGCAGCGACGCTGGCAGTGCACTTAATTAACAAATATACAAACACTTAACATAACCTCAACTGACAGGCCAAAGAGAGTCTGCTCACAGTGTGTGCGCGTGTGTGAGCGGGACAACGCTAGTGTCGTGCCTGGCCCCACACCCCAAATGCAGACACACGCACGCACACAGTGAAGCAGCTCAATGCTGATTGGTTACTCGAATTAAACAGAGAGCGAGAGAGAGAGCGCGAGTGTGTGTGTCGTTTGCATGCGTGTGTGTGCGTGCGTGTTTGTGTTCTTATTGCTCTACCGGTTTTGGGCTCTTCTCGCTCTCTCTCTTGCTGGCGCTGCGCGCTGAACGCAGCGCTCATTTCTGCCGTCTCGTTTAGTTGCAAGTTCGCGGGAGCTTCAGTTGGTTCAGCTGACTGGCAGAGCGCACGTAACGGCGAAACGGCGAAACCGGGCGAGAGTTCTTTATTGTTGTTTTTGTCGCGGTTTATAGTAATTTGATGTTCAATATTGAGACGTGGGAGAGCGCCATCTAGCGGCAACACGACAACTGATCCTAGACAACGTGCTAGTGTGTGTGTATACGTGTACGTGTGTGTGTGTGTGTGAACTAGTTGAGAATTACAATTGTGTGTGGAATAGGAAATGCCGACGGCATCCCCATCCCAACTAGGCTAAGAACAGTGGCTGCACTTATGTCCACGCTGGCCAGCAGTCGCCATCCGACGCTCAATCTGACACTGAAACGGAGCAGCAGCAGCGGCAGCGGAAGGGGGAGCGGCAGCGGCAACGAGGAGCAGCAACTGGGAGCGGGAGCGGGAGCGGGGCAAATGCATCCGGATTGCCTGCCCCTGCCACTGCAGCTGCAGGGCGATGAGGATGTGGGCTCCGCTTGCGATGATGAGCGGATGGTCAACATACTCGATGACCAGGACGAGGAGGAGCACGAGCAGCACGAGCAGGAGGAGGAACGGGAGCTGGATGAGGAGGATGGAGAGGAGGATGGAGAGGAGGATGCAGCCAGCTGTTGCAGTGAGAACAGTGTGCTCAGCGTGGGGCAGGAGCAGTCACAGGCAGCCCATGCCCATGCCCATGCCCAGGCCAGGCAGCGGCATCTGCTGATGAGCCAGCTCTATCGCCCGTCGGCATTCAGCAGCGTCTCACATGCGCCGCCGCCGTTGCCTCCATCGCCACTGGATGATGCTGCGATGCCTGCGCCAGCCAGTTTCCAGGAGGAGTTCCTGCGCAAGTCGCAGCTGTATGCGGAGGAGCTGATGAAGCAGCAGATGCAGCTCATGGCGGCGGCAAGGGTGAATGCCTTGACGGCAGCAGTGATGCCCCTTGGCGGTCTGCGTGCGCCGAAGGTGTCGCAGCAGTTGCAAATGGCTGCAGCGGCGGCGGCAGCGGGGCAGGATGCACTGGCTCAGCTGACGGCGACAGCATTGGGCATTGCTCCTGCTGCACATCCTCATCAGCTGCTCATGCAGCAGCAGCTACAGCAGCAGCAGCAGCAGCATCCACAGACCTACCAGCAGCAGCAGCAGCAACATCTGCACTACCAGCAACAGAGCAACCACAGCCACAACAACAACAACAACCACAACAATCTGAATCTCAATGAGAATCTGCATGAACGTGCGCTCAAGTTTAGCATCGACAACATCCTCAAGGCTGACTTCGGTTCGCGTCTGCAGCAGCGTCTGGCAGCAGCAGCAGCGGGTGGAGCGGCAGCAGCAGCTGGAGTGGGGGGAGGAGGAGGAGGAGGAGGAGGAGGAGGAGGTGGCCCACCTCTGAAGGTGCCGCGCAAGAGCAGCAAGCCACTGAACCTGGCACAGGCACAGGCCCAGCTGCAGGTGCATGTGCAGACCCAGCCCAGTCTCAGTTTCTCCAGCACCTTGGCCAACATCTGCAGCAACAGCAATGACTCCAACAGCACCGCCACCAGCAGCAGCACAGCCAACAACAACAACAACAACATCAGCAGCAATGGCAACAACAATCCTGGAGCAGTTGACTTGGTCAAGTCACCCAATGCAACATCGCCAGCGCCTGCCAGCGGCGGCAGCAGCAGTGGCAAGGGATCTGAGGATGGAGCAGCAATAGCAACGGGGGGAGGAGGAGGAGGAGGAACAGGCAGCTCCACGCCCATTGTGTGGCCAGCGTGGGTCTATTGCACACGCTACAGCGATCGCCCCAGCTCAGGTGAGTGCGCCAGATAAGGATAGAGAATAAAATAGATATATCTGGGGTTATGTATTTTGATATATCTGCTATGTATATATTATGAAGTACATGCGTGCGTATGCATACATATTTTCTATATGAATACATGTATAAATATATCTCCTATATATAGACAAATATTTCGATATATTTTCTATATATGGATATATTTTAAATATCTGTTTCTATTTTCTATTATCTATTTTCTATATATAAATACATATTTTTATATATATATTTTGATATATCTTCTATCGTATATTATGAACATATGTATGTGTACATATGTGAGTTGTATTCATTATATGAATTATATATTGCCATGTCTTCTTTATATAGATACGTATTTTGATGTATTTTCTAAATATGGATAAATATTATGATAAATCTACAATATTTGGATATATAAGATTATATATCTCCATTATATGGATATAGGGATAATAATCATTCAATTGCAAAGAGAATTTGATGTTATAAACGGTTAGTTATGGTTATGGTTAAAAAATGCTATACCCATAAAAAAGCAAGCTACAGTCAAAGTGTGCACCACAATAATACCCTTACTATTCAAACCTTCAACTCCTATTCAATTTGTTTCTTAAATTACTTCAATTTTCCTTGTGCCATCGCAATGAAACATACAGAATGTATTAACAAAGTGGTAATAATTATACATGTTAAATATAAACATGCTACCTATTATATTACACTTGCTATACTATACTATTTTGTTCTACGTTGCTAATTTATTTATAATATAAACTTAGTCCGCGCGCAATAGTAAGAAATAGTTACAACAAATTTGATGGACCTAGGTTATACCATATATCAGCTGACAACTAGGTGTTCATACAGACAAAAAGAGAAACGAACGTTTGTGAAAATGTATAAGCTCATTCCATATCATTTATGTAAAGTAAAACTGTGATATATATGATATGATATATCCACAATTGTATTTTTTCTTTACTTTTAAACAGTCGACTGACCTTAGTCCGACTATAAACTAATTAAATAAATATATATGTTAATTGTGATATGCAGAAATTAGACTGAGATTTGTGTGGGTTTCAAATAAAGTTCCTCGTATAAAAGATGTTGAATTAATTGCTTAGAAATCTTAACTCAACACAATATCTTAATAATATTGCATTCAATTTGCGATATCTATGTGCAGCTTAGACACTTAAGAGACCTTCTCAGATTAGTACAACCTAGATATGTGCAGCAGCTCCTTGGTGATAGCTGCTCTTCTCTCTCTCTCTCTCTCTCACTCTATCTCTAATCTCAAGCGGGACAACTCGCACTCAACACTTTCATAGAGAACAAGGCAGGCTGGGAAGGGGGTTGCGGTGTTGAGAAGTTGAGTGGTTGAGTGGCTCGTAAACAGTTGAGCAAACAAACTGGCAACCACAGAGCGCACAGCACTAAGAAGGGAGAGAGGAGCGCACCACACACACACACACACACACACAAACACAGAAGAGACGACGGCGTCAATCTGCAGCTCATTAGTTTGCAACCACCAAAAAAGGGCAACAGCCATGACACGCTCATTCCACACCATAGCTCGCACACACAGCACACACATACAGCACATACCCGCAATATGTATCGTAGCACCCTCACCCCCCAGAAAACTTCCCTTGAAGTTCCCTTCTACCTCTTCCTCAGGCACTCATGAAGTGTCTGCTCGAGTGGTTTTTATGTCCTTATGGCTTATGTAACATAACTTAAGCTCATTATGCGCGTGCCTCAGCCCCTGCCCACCCTCCATCTGCCTTTCTCCCACTCTCTCCTAGCCCGCAACAATCATGGTAGCTCATGAATTTAGTTTATGCCACCGCAGGGAATTCTCTGTAATCGTTGCCTAATAATTTTATGTGGCCAACTACAACAGATCTGGTTGGGAAAGGGACTACCAAGGGTTGTTCCTGCTGACTTTTGACTCGTCATATTGTTAGCTTTACTCCAGCACATACGGTTTACATTGGAAATCAGTGTAGTAACTTCGAGAACCCTCGAGTTTATTAACGTATTATTGGGCTACTACGAAAGAAGGTAAACGACCGGATTACATTAGCTTAAGTACTGCTGAAATTTGAACAAAATGAAAGAGAAACAATGCCAAATTTAGCTTGAACTGAGATTTAACACTCTTAGAATAGGTTTCAAGTTGTAAGAAATACATATATAAATATTTATCATATTAAATTCATGTATTAAAATGTCTTCTATATGTTCTAAAAAAATGTATTAGTTACTCTCTCTGATATAATAAGGTACTGCTGAAATTATGAAAAATAAGAAAAACAATCACAATTAAGCTGGAATTTAAATATAATTATTTTAAAATAGGTTGCATTTTATTAAAAGATATATATTTATCATATTTAATTCGCGTACTATGTTATTTACTATATTTCCTAAGAAAACTACAGCGAAATTTGTCAGTTTACAACAGTAACTATCTCATATAGAAAAAATATTATAGAAAGTTTTTAGTTTGATAAGAAATATGTCAATTTAGAGATTTTAGCTTCAACGTAGCGTTACTAATGTGTAAGATCGTTATTACATGGGCATTATAGCGTAAGAGAGGTACTCCCAAGTCATGTTTCTTCTTAGTCTCCAAGCTCTTAACGTTTTTATATTGTTTCCAGTTTGATTGACCCGAATTGCTTTATAATAAAGCTTTTATGCAAAAAGTAAGACTACTTTCTTTCAAATAGTACCTCTTAACTGAGAAACTACACAAGAAGTGTGAATATGATGAAGTTTATATATTATTAAATATACATATGTACATATATACAATATATCATTCATTGGTATATAGTTTCGTGTATATAGACTATAGTATAGTACAATGAATGATACACAAGTATATATTCATTAGTATATCATTCATACATATATCATTCATTAGTATATAGTTTCTCCCTGAATCAACAATTTCCATGCACAATTTCGTGTTGGGCTTCTCTAATATTACGGGGTAATTTGATAGTCTTCTCCAGTGGCTACGCTTTTTACACCTAGCTATTATCTATTTATTATCTAGTCATTTAGCTATTGTCGGGGGAGTTGTTATTGAATCATTCGCTTGTTATTCTCGTGGCATGTGCAACCTATATTCATATGATTTGTTCCAGCAATTTGCTCATTAAACTGATTAATGTCGAGCAGCCATTTGAGTATCCGACTAGAACGATGATGACGACGCCCCCGAGAAGTCACCGCCCAGACCTAGTGCCCCCTTTCCCTCTTCCCCATCCCTCCATAACCCTTCTCCCTTCCTCTTGCCTTGCTTATTTTTGTTGGGTTTGTCGCATTCGCTAATTAAGCAGAAAACGAAACGTTTTTTATTCATTTTCTTCTCGTTTCATATTTTTGTTTGTTGTCGTTGTTGTTGTTGTTGTGCTTTTCTTTTTATGTTTTTGAGGTGTGTTTTCTGTCGTCGTCCTCGTTGTCGTTGTTGTTGCTGCTTTTATAAATTTAGCGTGACTAAAACGAGATCTCGATCGCATTGCGGTTCCATAATTTGAATGAATGTTGTAGGCGATGGCGGCGGCTTCGCTTCGACTTCGAAGTTGGAGACAGAGTTGGAGACGGAGACGGACAGGGAGACGGGGAAGGAGTCAAAGACGTAGCTGGTTACCTGGGCCTGGTGTGCAACAGTGATTTAGCGTGAGATTTGCACAACAGCAATCGCAACGACAACAACAACAATAACAACAACAACGACAACAAATGGTGCAAAATCATTTAAATGCAGCACAAAATTCCGAAATAAAAGTCATAAATTTGGCGCTTTTGAAAAATTGCGCATGACTACGAAAAGAAAAATTATGAAAATTTATTAAAAGGTGTTAATTTGACAAATGAATGCGACATGTCTGCATTTGAGTGTGTGTGAGTGTATTCATGAGTGTATTCATGGATGTATTTGAGTATGTAATAATGTGTATTTTGCGACTGTATTCGCAAGTTTATTTGAGAGTGGGTGTATTCATATTTTATTCGTGAGTGTATTCATGAGTGTATTTATGAGTGTATTCGTGAGAGTATTGGTGTAAGCAAAAATTCATGCGTATGTTTGCAGCTGTAATTAAGAGGGTATTCATGAGTATATTTGTGAGTGCATTCATGAGTGTATATGTGTATGTACATATTCGTGAGTATGTTTGAGATTATATTTGCAAGTGTATTCGAGAGTGTATTCATGGATGTATTTATGGGTGTATTCATGATTGTATTTGTGTATGTATTAATGAGTATGTTTTCGACTGTATTTGCAAGTGTGTTTATGGATGAATTAATGGATGTATTAATGAATGTATTCGTGACTGATGTATTTGCAAGTGCAATCCAGAGGTATGCGTGGTTGTATTTGTAAGTGTATTCGTGAGTATATTCATTAGTGTATTAAAGCGTATTGCACCTTGTATTGCACATATTCATTGCAAAACTGTATTACACAATTCCAGCTTGCGATTCTCAAGATCTGAAATCGTGCTGAGATTTTTGAGAAATATCTTTTGAATATGAACATTATCTTAAGCACTTCTGATGCTACTTACCAGTTACACAACTTCCAATTTTATTTTAATGTGTCTCTCTCTCAGCGCTTCGCTCGTTAAACATTTTTATTTAAGCGTCGTTTAATGATTTTTTAACCCGTAGGTAATAAAGTTGTTGCCTCGTAATATTGCTGTGTGGGTGGGGCCGGTTAAATGCCATGAAAAATAATTATTATCATTGGGCAAGACAGTATTGCACACTACTGTGCTGCAAGATTTATTTTGTAGCAAAAATTTAATTTTATTTAAACTTGTTATATATTTTTTGAATTTGATACTTTATAAATCGATATATGTAGTGCTCAATATATCGATTAAAGGTTAAAACTATGGATTTTAATAGATGATATAATTGTAATAGAAAAGCGATCGAAACATGAATAGAAGATAATAATAATAATAATGAAAACAGAGTTAGGAATGCTGAAAGTAAAGTTTACTAACCTGAAATATAATATCTAAATTCTTTAGAATCTGCTGAGTCATGTTACACGATATACGATAATTAATGCGTATCAATTAACTTTATTTGATGCTTAAATTGGAACTATTTATCATAAGCAGATCTCCAAAAGCGATTAGAGACTCAAGCTCCAAATGAGAAAGATATTTTTGATATATTGATAAGAACTTAATCTGACTTTAAGCTGAAGTCTGAACTAACAGGATTCCAGCTTGAATGTAGAAATATGTTTTATTTTTTAATCAACTATTGTTCTTAATCAAGTGCAATTTTTACAGTAGTAAATAAGGTATGTGTGCAATAAAAAGTTGCCTATATTTATAAGATCTGTACTAAAATAGTTCCCTTAATTTGTATTTAGTCCAAACCGCAAACTGCTATTGCAAATTAAAGAGAGTAAAACTCATTGCTAGCCATTAATTTGTCTGACCTGAGTTACCCTTTAAGTGGTTGACAAAACGTTATATCGATTGACCAGATGATGCTTATATCAAGTATGGGGCCCGGGCCAAGGCGATAAACTTCGATAAACTTCGAGGCCGGCAATTTTCGCATTTGTTCGGCTTGTCCGGCACTTGGCGCTCGTTTAACAGTAGCCTCAGTCTCAGCCACAGCCACAGCCTCAGTAGACAGCGGCAGCCACTGAACCATTAAGTAATTTTCAATTTGCCCAGAACGAGCAACAACAACAACAGCAACAACAAACAAGCGATTGCTGCTGCTGCTGCTGCTGCTGCCACAACAATGACAACATAAACAAACGAATTTCAATTACCCCCAGTGCAATTACCTTGCTTCGCTTAAAGAATTTTCCGCGCAGTGCTGACTGAAAATTGCTTGAAATAAGTTTCTCAATGGAAAATTTGCCTACGGTGAAGGGAGGAGAATGGGAAGGGAGAGTGGGAAAGAGTGGAAGGAGATGGAAAAGAGAGAAGGAGAGACAGTAGAGTGCGCACTCTCAATAGACTGGCAATAGATTTAGAATATATTTAGCTCATATCTTCCTCACCTCTCTTTTCTCCCTTTCTCTCTTTTCATCACTATCATTTCTCTTGCTTCTCAGGCACTTATGTAGCAATTTTGCTAGTTCTGGCCTGCCCACTTGGCGTCTACTTGGCAATTAACCAATACTATTGATCGGTACCAATCGATTGTACAATTGCCCGATAATTATGCAGGGAGCTGCAGTCGGGTCCATTAGATGCCGCCCGTCAAGTGGTCGCCACCTTCAAATGCAGAGTGCCTCATCCGCATCCTCTTCCGCACTCCCTGCGCCACTTCTGGCGGCGCCAGGCAACAATTTGCGACCTACTTGGCTTGGTATGTTGCATGTGTTGCATGGTCCAAGGAACGTGACCCATTGCTGCTGCTGCTGCCCCCAAAGTTGTTGCATGTACTAAAGAAAACACTCAATTAGAGAAGTAAAACTCCTCGACTTGAGCTTGCTGTAATCGATAAAAGAGTTTATCGATTCGGGAACAGGAATAACTGCGAGTGTTTATGACCTCAATGCATGCATAACTATGCGCGACTGTCACGTCATATGATAATCACAGTACTATATGGCAATCCTCTCTACTTCCCCTCCCACTCCATCTCCCTCCCCTTGCAGTTGCTGCCTGCTGTGGTGAGCCTGTCTGTGATTGAGTCATTCCACATTGCTTGTGAAAATGTTGAGCATTTTCCCCCTTTGAACATGCAACACCTTAAGGAAAATATGAAAATGCCAAGAGGGGCAAGGGGGTGGGGCAGGTATTTGTCGCATCCTTGGCAAGGCAGGCAGTCGGGTATGCCCATTCTTGCAAACAGTTGCGCGATTTATGAAGTGACAAAAATTAATTTCAACTGTTAAGTTATCGCAGCAGCAACAGCAACACAAACAACAACAGCAACAACTGCAACTGGTAGCGCCTTTTTGGGCACAACTGCAACAGCAACAACCACAGTAGCAGCAGAGGCAGAAATAGAGGGAGAGGTAGAGGGAGAGAGAGAAGAGGCAGCAGCAGCCATGCGCCTCCTTGTCGCACTGGCAATAAAACTGTCGCGCTTTGGGCCTGGCCTGGTCTGACTTGGCGCAGTGTTCCCAGTCCAAAACGAGACCATATCAGCCGGCAAAAATGTCGTTTAAACTGTGCTGCTGACCGCATTTGGTTAATGCGATCTGCTGTTGCTGTTGTTGCTGCTGCTGCTGCTGTTGCTGCTATTGCTGTTGGTAGTGCGGTTTAGATATGGCCTTAAATTGCTGGCTACAAGCATGGTTAATTGTCATACCCAGTAGACAATTCACTCAAAGGGTGCAATGAGAACATAGTGGTATACCCTGTATTTAAGAAATTTATATAAAGGGGTTGATAAGGAGTGAGGTTGCTGCAAAGTGGAAGGAAAGGAAGATATTCTGAGGATATCGATCTATCTTCGAGGGTATCTCAAATGTTCTAACTTTATAGCCACGTATGTTTTCGAGGGTACCTATGAATATATATAGCTATACCTATATATACCTATACCTCTATATACAATTTACAGCCACGTCTACCAGCAAGAGTATCCCTTAGTTTGCCACAATGCAGTCATGTTTATCTTCAGGAGTATCCTAATGTTTCTCCCATTATCATCATGTCCATCTTCAAGGGTATCTCGTGGTTGTCACACGCATTCTTCACAATTTAACTAGACATAATGACCTTGAAATATGATATCAATATTTGATTTTATGAGTCGATTATGCATAAGACATTGCTAGAAACATTCCTAAACTGGTTTAACGCAGAACGACAACAAATTCAAGACATGCTCGCTGAATGTTACAAGTTGGGCCATAAATAATAAATAATATATATTAATATTTTATAAGATTTCAATTGGAAAACAAACATTGACAAGCAAGTGTCTTAAGTTCAATATTGACTTGATACTTAAAGAGTATATGAATGTTATTTCTTCTCAGCTCTCTGTTGTTTTTGCCGAAATACCAATAGAGATTTCTTTGTCGAATGTTACGTATACGCAACGTGGTAACATGTGCGTTAGCTAAGTTGCGGGACCACCCAGACACATGAATCGCAGACAAGTTTCCGCTTTTGGAAACGACAAAAATCATATAAAAATCATTTTTATAACTTCATTTGTGTTAATTTGGAAACGCGATTGAGATCGCCATCGAGATGGAGATGGAGACGGAACAGGAGAGGGAAAGAGGGATAGAGATGGAGATGGAGAGGGAGGCAGAGACGTAGCTGGCCGAAATGTTTTACGGATGGCCGTCAATATTTACAGCTGTCAAAATATTTTCTACAAGCAAATGACTTCATTCATCAAAGCGACTCAAGCAACGCAGCGAGATAATCGCGTTGAGCTGCCCAAAGTGGGCAGGGCAGGTAGATTTATTCGTGTTCTCTTTTATGCGAGCAGTTCTTGTTGTTGTTGTTGTTCGATCAATCTTTGGCACGAGGTGAGTGCCAGCTCAGTCAGTCAGTCAGTCAGTCAATCGGACGGCATAAACATGCATTAAAAGCCAACGGGGCGAACACAAATAAACAAATAATCAAAATAAGCCTCATTATGACTGCAGGCAGTATTGTTGCTGCAACAACAACAATAACGGCAACAACAGCAACAACTCGAGCAAGAATTTATTGAAAACTAATTAAACCTGACGGCAGCCACAATTCATTTGTTTGTGGTCTTTTAATCGTTTATTTATTACTCAAAGCTCTCCCTGAAGTTGTGTATTTCAGTCTGCAGTCTGTAGCTGTATCTGTGTCTCAGTCATTAGCTGTATCTGTATCTCAGTCTTTAAGTGTACGTCTGTATCTGTATTTAACTTACTGTACTCACATCCATCTGTGGCATGTTCTGGCTCTAATGAGCTCAGCTCTTGTCTCCATCAACCTGTCTGCAGAACGCGCCTAGTTTGCATTGAGTTCTCTATAAGTTCTCTCAAAGTTCGCCCTCCCTCTGAGTTTCCTTAAAGTTCCCTCTAAGTTCTCGCCAAGTTCACTCACAAGTTATGCATTTATTCCCAGTTAGTTCTTCATTCATTCAATTGATTTGTTGACTTCGATTCGACTTGACTGAATCATTTGTTTAAGATTTGCTTAGCAAACAGCTAAGTGACAACTGCAGCGAATCTGTTAGGAGAAATATGAAATCAAAGTGAATTGCAGACAAGATAAATAGCTTATAGGGATAGTTTAATTGCATTAACTACAGATAGCTATATGACTTATGGACAGAAAATCTAAATGATTTATATGACTTACTTCATTTAATATAAATGAAAAATGAAATAAATTCTAGAAAGATATTGAAATGAAATTGTTAGTCTCTTTGATATTTACTTTTAATTATAGTATATTTAATATTGCATATATTGAAATACATTAACAGATGTAGTTGTGAATTCTTCTTGAGAATAGATGAGATATATTCTGACTCACATTCTTTCCCAGAGGGAAAATATATGTTTCAATATATTCAGTTTTAACTGTTTGTAGATTATCATAGATTCCCAATAATCCAATTACACATCTTTCGTATTTGAAGTTTGTATCTTTAGCCTGACAATCAATCTGTCTAAATTCGACCTGCCTTTCAAACAGTTCAAATATATTACAGTCCCCTTTCCGATCAAGTTGCCAGTTTTAATGCTTTGTGGCGTTAATTGGGGGACACCAATAACACTCTATGGATGAGGAATTTGTACAGGGGTTGCTGCTGTGGGATGTGTGTGGATGAGATGCTGATGTGCTTGACATACAGTTGACGTGTCTGTTTGTCTCTCTGTCTGTCTGTCTGTCTGTCTGTCCCTTTCTTGCTTTGATTATTTTATGCCTTGTGAGTGACGGACGGGCATCTTTGGCCCCACTGCTGTCGTGACGACGCTTCGTCCGAGCTGGTGGTATGCCCCAGTTCCCCCTCTGCCCTTTACTCCCTTGCCTGGTGTCCAGTTCGATTCCCAGTCCGCTGACCGATTCCCGATGCGTGTGTGTGGTCAACCGCATTTGTCAAGTTTAATTGGGAACCGAGTTGGGCTTTTGTATGGTCTTTTTTGATGATTCTGTCGCTCTCTGACTTTGGTTTCACTTTTGCCGGGTGCTTTGCATAGCCCCGAGACAGTGTTGTACCCTTCCTCACCTCCTCCTCATCCTCATCCTCCTCCCCTGTGTCTTGTCCGACAGATGTTGGCGTCGGCGTCTCGTCTTGCTTATTGTTTGTTTATTACTTGTTTCGCTTTAATTACTTGTTCGTGATGATCAACGATCAACATGAAGAGATCTCGGTTCAGTTTGGGTCGGTACGTTTCGTACGGTCGGTATGGTTGGTACCCTGAACGCATTGTGTCGTGCGGCCCGCAGTAAAAGCGATAGTCACACTTATTGGAATTACTGCTTCATTATCATGTGAAACGATTTCGGTGCGTCGTAAGTCAGCACCCTCCCCCAAACCCCCCATACTCATGTAAAGACTCCAATTGGAGTTGGCCAACTCATAATCCCTTGACACTTGAGTGCCATTCAAAGGTCTTCACAGCTGTGTGGCCAGCAAGCAAATTCAAATCAGCTGAGATTAGTGAGAAACAAAAGAAGCGATCGTTCACGATCAGCCCACGGAAACGGGCACAGAAAGCTGTTGATGTTGTTGTTGCTGTAGTTGAAGCCGAACCAGTGTTGCCATCATGCCTCGAGTGCTGTGTAAATATTCGCTTTGTAGCGCACGATAATTGAGAGATTCTAAGTCTTCTTCTCGGAAAGAGAAAGAGAAACGCCGCATGTTCAGGCAAAGCGGGGCGCCTAAGAACCTTTTCGATTATAGCTAAATAATACTCGATACTTAGTTTCGATAAACAAGTGTAGCGTGTAAAGGTGTTTACGCTTCTAAAGCAATACTTTGTTTGAGTTGAGCTGGGGTTAGAGGCAGCAATAAGGAGACATGATACTACTACTACTAATACTACTTCAACTACTGACAGAACTACTACTACTACTACTACTGATGGAACTACTACTACTGAAAGAACTTTTACTAATGATGTTAATACTATTACTACTACTAGTACTACTAATGACGGTACTACTACTACTACTACTTCTAATGATGGTACTACTCTACTACTGCAACTACCACTACAACTAAAGGTACTACTATTGCTACTACTAAGACTACTTCTCGACTACCACTACTACTTTTACTACTACTACTACTACTTCTGATAGAATTACTACTAATGATTGCAGCACTATTGCTATTACTACTGCTGATAGAACTACTACTACTGATGTACTACTAATCCTACTACTTCTACAACTTCACCTACTTTTTCTACTACTACTAATTTTACTATTACTACCACTACTACTTCTACTACAACTAATTTTACTACTACTACTACAACACTACTACAACTACTACTACTACTACTACTACTACTACTACAACTAGTACTACTACTACTTCAAATACTACTACTACTATTACTACTATTACTACTACTACTACTACTACTGATAGTTCTTCTACTATTACCACTACTACCACTACTACTACTACTTTTACTGCTAGAAACAATATTGTAGAAGAAGATTCTACACAAACAAACTTGGGAATATTAAATATTCGATTTATTTAGTATCCACAGTTTTGTATAATATATTATAATATTATCCGTAACTCATAAATATAACAATATAATTATTGGAATTATTGTAAGTTGATCTTCACTTAAAACTTGATACAGCCTTGGCAGGCATTTCATTCATTTCATTTCATTTCACATCTCAGTTCCATTGCTTGCCTGAACTGTAATAGAATATTATTAACAGCAAGCAACAGATTATCTCATATTAGATATCATGATAGAGATCCTTCTATAGCTAACTCACTCTGAACCGAAGTTGCCTCTAGTTTTTTGTGGCACATGAAGTTGTTGCATCGACGACGCGATTGCTTGCCCCGATTTGGTGAGGCCTTAACTAATTGGCCAAGCGAGGAGGACTAAGAGGAACCTAGAGAGAGGAGAAGAGATATAGATAGTAGGAATAGGGAGTTGGAGAGTGGGAGGCAGAGAGAGAGGAGGAGAGAAGAGAAGCAGAGATAGATAGCTCATAATGTCAGGGCGCGATAATGCCGAGTCTGATGACTCAAGCAGTCGCCGTCGCAGTTCCCATAAGGCTATCGGCTATTGTCTAACCCTGATCTATATATGTATCTGTATGTATGTTATACCCGACGTCGACTCGTGCTGCCTCGGCTCCTTGGGAGCATAATAAAATTAAGTCGATTCAGCTGTGTGCAGGCTGCACAAGCTGCAAGTTGCCTTGGCTCCATGCGAACTTGCCGCGCAGTTGTTGCTGCTGCTGTTGTTGTTGCTGTTGCTGTTGCTGTTCTTTGGCTGCCGCTGACTGGGACCACCCAAGTTGACAGCGAACACGAACAGCGCTTAAGCTTGTCCTGCAGTGCACAAGAGGCGCAGGCGCAGGCAGAGACAGAGGCAGAGCAAGACACTCGGACGCGAACTTGGACTTGGATGTGGATGTGGCTGTGCCTGCAGAATCAGACACGGTGCGGAGCCAGTGACGAGCCACTCTAATAAAGCTCGAATGTTGCTCAAGCAGTCGCAGTTGGACGAGGTTCGCTGCATACAAATAAATTTTATTAAGCAGTTAGAAACGAGCATTAATGAAATGCAGTACTCTATGGAGGAGGAATGGGAAAGGGGAAGGGAAGGGGGAAGAGAAGCTGGCGTGTTCTGATCCACAGCAATAAGTGCGTATGATGAGCTGACTGGATGAATGTGGTAGATCACGATGAGGAAGGGGGAAGGGCAAGAGATAGAAGAGAAATAGTATGGAATGGAGGAAGGATATATCAGAGAGATTGAGAAGATAGAGAGAGCAAGAAGGGAACAATTTAAGAGAAAGAAAGACAGAATGGGGATTGAAAGAGAGATAGAGAGACAACGATCGAGAGAGAGCAAAGGCAAGAAAGATGGAGAGAGTCTCTACAAACCGTGTGCTACTCAATTTGCTGCTGTTCTTCTTCACTATCAAATAATGCTGATAGATGTCTCCACATTTCTCCCGCCGATCCTCGTCAATCGTCATCGTTATCGACGATCGTCGATGTTCATCATCGTGGTCGTCAATGCGGCTTTCATTGCGGTTTCATTGCGATTTATGTGCGTAATAATTGTGACAATCACGACGACAACGAGTTGCCTCGATCGGAGACGATGATGATGATGATGATGATGATGATGATGAAATGAGACTGCGTACTTTATGTGCATTTTTGTCATCGTTATTGTTTAGCCAAGGAGTAGTTGACTTCAGTCAGCGCAGTCAGTTAATTGCCCACTATATAGAGATCTATAAATATAGCTTGCCCTCGATCGTAGATGGGGGGAGGGGGAGACAGGGCAGGATCGAATGTTCGATTGGTTTCTCATGCCCATGGAGGGTCAAACGAAAGCTGAGCTGAAATTATGTAAACTAAATTGGCTGAATTGATGATCAATGGGCCAGTTCATCAGTCAACAGTCAATAGATGAAACCTCCCACATGAAGAAGGCCGAAGTTATGCAAAGATCGGTGAAAGTGTTGCCGCATTAAACATGTAAATGATTGCGCCAAAGATCAATCTGTAAAATTTGAGGCTGTCGAAATTATGCTAATGATAACTCAGCTCAAGGTGTTAAAATACCTCTTGAGATGGCGAGATTTCTATATCTGTATGTATAATAAACTTCTTTCACTTGTTTCTTCATTAATTTCTTTCTATGATCTATACTTCTTTCCTCTCGATTTCCTTTCTAAAACAGACCTGTTGGTTAAGCCAATGATCAATAGTTTTCGAGATTATGATAGCTGTAATTGCATTGCATTGCTCTGTTTTAATTCGCAATAACTTATGTCTTATGCCGCATCGATCGTGATCATGCGGAATGAAGATCTATTAGCGCTAAGTAATAACACTCAGTCAGTTCGCAGTTTGTTGGAAAATTCAATTGGCAGTTACGCCTGCTCGACAGCTTCGCCGGGGAGTCATGACTCCCGCCTGGCACTGGCTCGGGCTCGGTCTCTGGCCCTGGGGGCACCTCGCCAGCCCCCAAAAGCTGCCAAGCCTAGGAGAGTTTTTTTGAAGTTTTGGTCTTGTTTCGCCACGAAACGGTGTCAATAAGATTGATGGCTGCAAGCGACGAAGACTGAGACTGAGACGGAGATTGAGACTGGGACTGAGATAGAGACTGAAGCAGGGATGAAGACTGAGACAGAGATGGAGATGGAGACTGAGCCTCATAGAGAGACAGTTGCATTTGAAACTGGCTTCGACTCTCGCTGTGGAGTGGAGGCTTTGAAATTGCTCTTGAATGAGTGTGTATACGAGTGTGTATGTGTGTGTGTGTGTTTGCGAGTGTGCGCCACTTAACTTTGGTGTCAGTCAGCTTGCTGATGCTGAAGCTGGAGCTGGCGATGATGACGATGTGGACCACACACGGGGCAAATGTTGATTGCCGACTTGACTGACACTTTTTGATAAGTTGATTAAAATGTTTTTTTCATTCGTTCCCCTTCCCTTCGGCGAGTGCATTGACACTGAGCTGATTTGATTGACTGACTGAGCGAGTGAATGACAAACAGACTGACGAACGGACTGACTGAGGGACAGACTGCCTTGCTGGCCACGTTGTATTCATGTTCTACGAATCGTCGCAGTGTCTCAATTAGAGCAACCCACTTGGCGGCTTCCCAGAACCCTTTGGCAGTGCGCTGATCAAGCTCCGATATCCAATTGCTTAATTAGTAACTAATACTCAGTCTGCTCTATTCATGTCTATATCCCCTGGCCAGCTCGTTAATCGTTCCAATCTCCTCCTGCTTCTGTGCTCTGTTCTCTTTGCAGGTAATTGCCGCATGCGCAGTTCGCTCAGCCTCAGCGTTTATTCGTTTCTGTTTTTTATTTATTCACTTAATTGTTTGTTGTTTGTTGTCGCTTGAGCCTTCAACTTCAATTAATTATACAACTCGGTACAGCAACAACAACGAAAGCAACGACAACACTCGAGCATATAAAAGCAGCCGCGCAACCCGCGCTCGTTTCCAATTCCAATTCCTATTCACATTGCTCCTAAGTATCTGTATCTGTATCTGTATCTGTGCATGTGCCTGAGTTTTCTGAGTAGCTGAGCAATTGTTGTTGCCGCCACGATTTAATTGCCTTTTTATAAAGGTTAAATTATTTTGTAGTTTATGCTTATATTTGGTATTGATTAATTGCAGTCGACCCGCCTCCCAAATTGGCCACTTTTGAGTTTTGGAATTCAATTTTTTGTCGATTTCGTACCGTATTCAGTTTGCGCACATGTCCATATATATAGCCGCTTGTCGTGTTAAATCAGCGCTAGCTTTAATCGAAACAATCGAATAAAAAAAATCGAGAGACCATCGACAGGCAATCGAGCTATCGTTCAACCGCAGAACGCATGCAAAATGGCAAAAAAGATGTGTTAGTGATGGGTAAGAGTTGTGTGTGTTATCGAGTGTATGTATCGGTGGGACTAAGGTGTGTATTGGTGTGTGTATTGGTTTGCGTTTCTGTATGACAGTTGTCCAAAATCTGTTCTAATTGTTGAGGTTTCATACAGTAAAGTTACGATATAAGTAAAGGAAGGTAATTTATAAACTATTGAAAAATATCGAATAAGAATATTGATTACAGATTGAAGATGCTCATATACATTTGGGTGTCTGAGTATCTGTGTAATAGCTCGTAAAATATATTCGAATGGCTTAGCACAGTAAAGTAATGATATAAGTAAAGAAAATACACATTTTGAGGTATCGATAAAATACGATATAATTGCAGCTTCTTCTTAAAGTTTTTAAAATAATTAATTACCAGTCAGTTCTCAGATTTATTTGATGTAAATTGAGTTGCTGGTGCAATAACTTACTATAATACTATAATACAATACTATAATCCTTAAACAAGTTCATCTACCGATAACGATAGATATTTATTATAATTATACCTTTATTTTAAAGTTTCTAAAATAAGAAATGATTAGTCAATTATTCAACTCTTTCGATGTATTTCTTAATAATAGAACAACCTTTTCTATAATCCTTCCTTAAGTTCATGTCCATCTGCATGAAGCTTCACTGTGTAGCTGCAAGCAAACTTATGCAGAACATCTTGTTGACAAGAAACTGATTGTTCAATTAATATGATGCCAATGCATAGTCGTTGATGATGCCACAAAAACACGCCACTGCCACTGCTCTGGGGTGCCCGAATCGAACTGCAAGACACACACACACGCATAGTTGAGGAGAAACCCCAGAGATGAGTGCAATCACAAGAATGTTGTCCATTAACAAGTTGTCCCCAGAGTCAATCCTTTCGGTTGCAGGTTTCTTGGATTTCTTTAACTTCTTCTTTTTTTGGGATTCTCTCTCTGCAATTGTCCGAAAACATCTGCCTGATCTGTGAGGCTCCGCCGCCAGGAATGAGCTGAAAAAAACGGGTACTAACAGCTTCCTGCTGTGGCCTGTATTTGCATTTATTCATCGTAATCATATAATATTTTTATTATTCGCAGTTAGTTTTTCTTACTGGGGCCGCAGTTGGGCAATTTAAATGATTTAACTGGCTTTGATTGAAACATTTCATTATCAAGGTAGTCAAGGTAGACGGTGAGCTCGTCCCAGCTTTGCTTCCAGCAACTTTCGGGGGATTTAAATAATTGGATATGCGTGTGGTACCTCAGATGATGGAGTAAGACAGACGGACGGACAGACAGACAGTCAGTGAGAAGGACAGAGCAACATTCATCTGCATTTAGTTTAGTTGACGTTCCTTTCCTTTCCCTTTTCCCTGCACCAAATCGACCATCTGCAGCTGCGTCACCTGAACTTGTGGCGCCTGTTCGCCCTTAGTTCATCCCTCCCTCTACCTCTCCCTCTCTCTTTGGGGTCTCTTTGCGGTTTGTGTATCATCTCTGGGTCTGTGCTTCAGTTTGGGTCTGTGGGAAGCAACTGTTTTGCTTGTTTGCGATTTGTGGCTCAGCTATTGCACTTAATCCTCAGTTTTGATTGCGGCTTAATGTGAGTTAGTGGTGCAATTTGCGTAGATTACCTTGAGTGTGGAGTAGGGTGTGCTCTACATTTAAAGGGGGTTTTTATGAGGTAATTATAGTGGGTAGTAGGGTTTTATAACTTACCTCCCACGCCACAAGTTGCTAATATTCTGCATCCGCATCAATAACTAAGTTTATGTGGCAAGATCGAACTGTCTGTACGTATGAACGTTTATATCTTAGAAACTATAAAAGTAAGCGCTATCAAATTGAGGGACAATATTTCTTATTATTGCACGCAGATAGTGAACCTCCAGCCTCGCCCCTTTTCGCCCCTGTTAAAAATGTATTGCAAGTGTAGTTTTAAAGTTAGAATGTTTAGTTTATAATCACATTCTAAGTAACATTTTTCTTAGAATTTAATTGCGATCTAAGAATAAATATAGAAGATATTTAAGAAATAATTTTAGTAGGCGCACAGATGAAGCTCGGGGTAGCTGGTGGATTCTCTATATGCAGCAGATATAATCTGCAATGAGCATTGTGTAATTAAGTCATTTAGTCTCATTGATCTTATACGTTTAACTGGAATCGCAGATCAAGCTGATCGCGCCTCAATTATGGCGACAAACGCGAGCGTCAGTAGCGTAATTGACTTCCATTTTTCAACTGATGTGTTGTAAGTGTGTATGTGTGTTAGTGTATGCTTGTGTGTGTGTGTTAGTTCAATGTGATAATTAAAATCATTATTGCTCACGTGCAGCAACGATGGCACCTTGAAAAGTCGATCCCGAAGCCGAACTGCCACTCCAAGGGCGGCAACTCAATACAGAAGCGACGCAACGCAAGTGGAGCAAGTCCAGGTCGCAGTCGCCGTCGCAGTCGCTGTCGCAGTCGCTGTTGACGACGTCGAAAAGCAAGCTGGACAATTAACACCTGCTCGACGCGCAGGCAGCAATAATAAATAATAATTGCTCCAATGGAAAAACATGGCCAAGAAACGCGTTTGTCAAAACAGACGCAACAACAACAAGTGGAAGAGACACTCACTCACACACACACAAGCAAGACACGACACCTGGGAACGGGAATGGAGATGGCGTCGGGCAACTGGCCACCGTCTCCCTCTCACTCTGCCTACCCTGACTGGCGACGACGGCGCTCACGACACACGACAGCAACAACAACAGCAGCAACAACAGCAACAACAGCAACAACTTGCAACAAGGCGCTGCAACAACATCATTAAGTTGAAAACATTACTTACACACTCCCAAAATAAATAAAACGACAACATTTTCGACTATTTTTTTTTGTTTTGCGCACATTTTAAACGCAGCTGCAACTAAAAATTGAGTAGAAGACATTGTAGGCAAGAAAAATACATCAGCAGGGTGTTACTTTCGAAGTTTAGAGCCTCTAACTAGCCATAAACTAGCTAGCAAACTAACTAACTTGCTAACTAACTCATTTGTCATGGTTTCTTCTAAGTTGGGCTTAACTGTAGAGAACTTTTCTCTCAGTTTGGCTAAGCAACTGCAGAGCTACAAAGATGTTTTCATAACTTTGATTATAAGTATAGGAAATTTCCTAATGTATTCTGTTTTTCAAGATCATTGCTTGATTAGGAACCTACATTTATATCTGCCTGCGCTTAAAAACTTCAGAAATATTTAATATATTAATATATTTAAATATTTTCTAATGTTGTTAAAATTCACGAAATAAACGCCTTAGTCAAGCATAGCCTCTCTAAAACGGACACTTAATCGATAAACGTTGTTGTTTTTTAAACGGACAGTCCCCTTGACTAAACAAAAGACTTTCTCAATGTACACCACAATGCAGAGACATCGCCTCTTAGGTGAATATGTTAAAGAACTTTTAGAGAATCTTTCAATTGTGGAAACATTTTGTTTTTCCAAGGCGGACACTTCTCTTATTCGGACAAAAAGTGTTTTTGCATTATTTTGTTTGGCTGAAAAGCTAAAGATCCACCAAAAGATTATATTAATGTCTTAGCAATTTTATAAAGTCCCTTAGCGGACTCTTTCTTCTCATCTCTTTTACACAGACACAAATTTGAATTATTTTTTAAAATATGAAAGAAATATATCATGAAAAGCAGTACACCTCAATGTGGGATTTTGCCTTGAAATAGGTTGCTTTTTATCTAAGTGCGGAACCTATGATACCTAACCCACTTGCCTGCTTGAGAAGACTGTAATCTAGGCCGCATAAATACTGAGTGCCGTTTAGTGTCCGCCCAAGAGAGTTTTTCACTGTATTTTCCTTGGCGAGAGAATTAATTTACTTGCATATTCAGGTTTTATCACGATTTATAAAACTGAATATAATATTTCAATAGTATTCACAATTCTTAGAGTCAGTTTATCTTTACCTTTATCTCTTTCTGGCTCTCTCTCAGGCTGTCTCCCTTTATTTTCTCTCTCTTTATTTTCTAACTATCCCATCTATCATATCATATCAGAGTTATACTTGTACTATGAATGATTACTTCAACATTCGAATGAGCTTCCTTATTCAATTAACTCGTATGTAAACACCACATATCGTGTGCACTCTTCCCCTCCCCCCCAATATGGCAGGTTTCACAGAGAATAGGTTCTTATGTGCGTGGGTATGTGTGCGTGTGCTGTGTGTGTAATGTAAAATACATCAGCGGGAAAACGGCTAGCTGACAGTTTGTTTGTGTGTCTAAGCTGCGAATAGTGGCGGGCAAAAGCTTGAAGAGGGAGAAGGGGTAATGCAGGGGAGGGGGTAGAATACGTTATACGAATAAGCAGAAGCAGGGGGAGGAGGAGATGGTGATGGGTTAAGCAAGTGAAAGCAAATAGGCCAAGAAGAAGAAGAAGAACAAGAAGAAGCTACAGCAGAAGAAAAACAGCAACAAGGCGAAACGGCATGCGGCAAACAAGGTATGCGAAAGGCAAAGCAAAAGACTTGATAAACCAATAAGTACCCTGTAAACATAAAGAGAGAAAACTAGCCAATACATAAGCAATAAATGCGCATTAACAGCAGCTTGTCAGACAGTTGAAAGCTATAGGATACCCTGTAATTGTAGAAGAATGTGCAGTCTAAGCTAAAAATAGAATACAAATGAAACTATTACAATGTTATGTATAATGTATAATGACCCACTAAGCTCCTCTTCCTCTACTCGTACAAGTGTACAGGGTATGCCTAACAACATAAATGCCCGTTTGATGGCGGCAGCAGGTAAATGCTTTGGCGAAACTGACAAACGCCAACAAATCAACAACAACAACGCGCTCGAGAGAGATGCAGGCAAGTGGAACTGGAACCAGGTGCAGTGCGCTATCTCCCCCCAAGGGGAAAGGTGAAAGGGGGAGGAAGGAGGGAAGAGGATGGGAAGGAGTGCAGGGAAACTTGCTGACAATGATAGCCACTAAATTGTGGGCGGTCAAAGTTGTGCGTAACAAAATTGTTGTGAATTTGTTGACATTAAGCGGAACGTAGATGAAGAAGAGGGGAAGGGGATAGGGGGTAGGAGTGCAGTGGGAGTTACCATTGTGGCCTCGTTAATGGCAAATGATTATTTGATTGCGTAGTAGACAAAGGGAAGGAGGGTGGGCAAGAGAAGTGCCTGTTCCGGTAGCCAGAGTTGCCAAGAGAGAGAAACACAGAAAATGAGTTATTTTTCACTTTGCGCCAACTGGCATTGGGAATGGGAACAGGGAATGGGAACTGGGAATGGGAACTGTGACTCTATGCGTCATTAAAAATCCATTAAACCGACAACGCCCGCAACTGTCGTCGAAGTTTGTGGTTCAACTCGAACGGTTCGTCAATAAACGGTTCGGGGAAAGCCAAAAGACGTTCATGAAGAAAATGATAGTGTGGCCTGGTCAGCTTGGGACTGTGTGGCCTGGTGCACTGTTGTGGCCACAGCTGACTCACCAATGTCATGTAGATGACAAAAGTGCAAGTGTTGCCCGCAGAGACCACACACACACTAACACATAGGCGAGACACACAAGCGACACACACAAGCAACACACGACACGCGCAGAGCAAGTCTCACTTCTTAATCTGCCTCAGCCCTTTTTCATTGTAAACCATTAAAGTGAAGCTCATTTCCCCGAGGAGAGCTGCAGCTCCATATCCATCTTCTCATGTCTTCCGCTTCCTACTCCCACTCCCACTCCCACTTGGCACTTGGCACTTGGCACTGAGGGGGCCACCCACCACGCTGCCTTCAAAGCGTGCCGCCGTCGCCGGGAGTCGCAGATTTGTGAAATATTTCACGACATGAGCAATGCGAGGCAAAAGTTGTCACAAAATGCAGAAAACACTTAAAGCAGAAGGCAGAGGCAACTCAGTCTGCCAGGCAGACAGGGGTTAACACGGGTATCTGTGTGTGTAGACTATGCATATAAATCAAGCAGTCCCTAAGCAGTCCCCATTCATGCAGTGTCCCCTTCTGCAGTTGCTTCCCAATTAACTAGGCTGGTTCTATGCATGTGGCTGCCACTGTATTGCTTTGCCGCACAAATCAATCGAAATCGATGCCACAACAACAACAAAATCAACAACAACATGCAGCAGCAGCAGCATCCCAAGCAGCAACAACAATGCCACAGCCAGGCGCCACAAAGACTTAATTAAGTCATCAACCAGAAGGCAGGCTAATTGGAGATCTGCGCCGCGATCACAGCCCAAGTTGCTGCCACAACAGACCCCCCCCTGCTCCTGTCCCTTGCCCCATCCCTGTGGCTCGCACAGATCAGTGACCAAAAGACGCACCCGCAACTGGCGGCACACACAGCAACTTCATAATGAAGAACCCAAGATCGTGATCATGATCAACGTTAGCTGCGCTGTGCCTGCTTCTCTCCTTCCTCCCTTCCCCCCTGCTGATGATTCAGTACGTCAGCGGACCACACACACGTGGGTCCACTACGCCAGCTAGGAGTTCCCTCTGCGCCAGTGTGACTCACCAAACCAGTCGCCAGTCGCGACTTGGAGCTGCAAGCTGTCGGCGTCAAAGTTTGGCAAATCCGCCAACAATGGGAGCAGGCACAGCAGCGGGACCACCAAGGAAGCTTTCCAACTGCACCAGAGACAAGAAAGAGGAGGAGGAGGAGGAGAAGGAGAAGGAGAGGAGAAGGAGAAGGAGAAGGAGAAGGAGAAGGAGAAGGAGAAGGAGAAGGAGAAGGAGAAGGAGAAGGAGAAGGAGAAGGAGAAGGAGAAGGAGAAGGAGAAGGAGAAGGAGAAGGAGAAGGAGAAGGAGAAGGAGAAGGAGAAGGAGAAGGAGAAGGAGAAGGAGAAGGAGAAGGAGAAGGAGAAGGAGAAGGAGAAGGAGAAGGAGAAGGAGCAGGAGCAGAAGTAGAAGCAGGAGGAGGGGCAGTAGGAGCAGCAGGATGAGGCTACTTTAGGGGTGGTCCGCGACGTTATGTTGTTCTTGCTTTTTGCTTGGCGGCTGTAAATGAAGACAGTTTACAGCAGAGCAGCAGCAACACTGTGCAACATAAAAAGGTATAGTTAACAAGTAAGAAAGCTGCAGTCGGGTGTGCTCGACTGTCAGATACATACATACAGCCTGAGCTGTACGCCTATTTAAATTGTTTCTTAAATAACTCTTATGTTTATTGTGTGATTGCATTTAAATTTATAGAACTCATTGAGGGGGTGATCATAATTATATATATCAAATTTGAATGAGCTAGCTTTGAAATTACGCTTGAAGTTAGCTTTTTTCGATTTAGAGAAGGCGTGGCTGCTTTGTTAATCAAGCTTTATCTGCGTGCAGTAATAAGACATGATGTCACCAAATTTGGTAGATATAAGAGCTAATAATGACTGAGATATAGGCGTTCATACAGACGTAAACTATAAAAATAAGCTATCAAACTGTTGGTAGTGGATATATTTATTTAATTGTGCATTGGAGGTCTCTGTGGATGGTCACACACACAGTGCTAAACAGTTGATTATGTCACCTTCAGCCTCAGCTCTCTTTTTCTCTCTTTCTTTATCCCTCTCTCCCCCCTCTCTCCCCCCTCTATCTCTGTGTCTCAGTCTTGTGTTGCACAGTGTTATTCACCTGATCTACATAGATAGCTGCAACTGTTGCTGCTGCTTCTGTTTTTGCTTTGTTGTCATTCTCGATTGATTGCGGATTAGCTGTTGTTGTTACTCTTAAGCATGTTGTTGCTGTCGCTTGTTGCTGTTGTTGTTGTTTTTGCGTGCTCTTCTTGTTGCATTTGCATAATGCCATTTGCGGTTGACATTTTTATTAACTGGTGGGCGCCATTGGAACAAGCTAGCCTTATCGTTAACCCCTTTCAGTGCCAAGAGAGAGGGAGAGGAAGAGAGCGGGAAAGGAGGGCGCAGACGCTGGAAGAGGAAGGAGAAGAGAGGGGCAACTAACCATGCCTGACCACACGCAAGCAGCGGCCATAAATATTTACCCTCGATTGTAATTACAAAACACCGATAGGCATCTCTCGCTGCCGCTCTCTCTGCCTCTCCCCTCTCTAGCCATATCACTCTCCTCTTCCTCTTCCCTCTCTATACCTCTCTCTCAGTCTGCCCTCTTCCGTCATGTCTCTCTTCCTCTCTCTTTGGGGGTTGCATTTAAAACAATTTGCATTTCTTTGCGCGCATTGGGGAATTAAACAACAACAACAACAGCACTAGCAGCAACAACAACAACAGCAGCAACAACAACATCAGCAACAACAACAACAGCAGAGCAACAACAATGCGCTGCTCCCTTGCTCGCTCTCTTGGTCGCATATAATTAAGCGGAGCCTTTAAATTGCAAAGCATGCAAAGGGCAGCCAACTATGAGACGCTGCGTCTGCGTCAGCAGCGACAGCGACAGCGACTGAGCAGCAGCAGCAGCAACTGCACTTGGGTGGTCCTCTCGTTGTCAAAATGTGTGGTCTTTATTAATAACAGCACTGTGACAGCGGCCCAGGGCAGCAGTGCAGTCAGAGAGGGGGAGGAGAGGGGAGTGCGCTCTGTCGCCAATACAAAACGGATGTGCGCTGCCAACAGCAGCAGAGGCAGAGGAACGCACTGCAACTACTTGTATAATCTGCGCGCTCTCTCTTCCTTCCTCTCTCTCTTTGCTGCGCTTCAAACATGTTGCAACTGCGCAAGTTCGACAGCGATCAGCGCAAATTGAAGTTGCTCGAAGCTGCGCAAAGGCTGCGCTTACTGTAGTTGTTGTTGTTGCTGCTCTTTGTTGCTGTTACTTGTTGCTGTTGTTGTTTTGGGGCTGCTGCGGCATTTACGCCTTTGATTTTTTCCGCTCAAATGGACAGAAGCTGCAAATTAAAACATTTTTTTCAGCTCGTCGTAGCTGCCTCCGCTGTTGCTGCTGCTTCCTCTGTTGCTGCTGCTGCTGCTGCTGTTGTTGCTGTTGCTGATCCCCTTTTTACAGTTGTTATTATATTGCCTTGTTGTTTTTGTCGCTCTGTTTGTTTTTGCGCCTTGATGCTTTGTTTGCTCTGCGCTGATGACGATCATTTCGCATTAAGTTTAATTCAAGTTGAAATTAGTTCCCTAATGAACTCATCAGGCAGCAGTTTGTTTATACCCTGTAATACCCTCTGCCATAAGGGGCATATGCAAGCAGTCTGTGAGCTGAAAAGGAGAGAGAGAGGGAGAGGGAGAGCAAGAGACATGAGAACTAGAGGGATTGTTAATGTGTTAATTAGCAGTGCCAAAATCGCTGCTGTGGGTCCTCAACAACAACAACAATCTTAACTGACAGCACAACATGCAGATAAACGCGACAACAGCAACAGCAGCAGCAACAACAACAACAGCAATGACGACCTTCAACATATGGCCAAGAAATCTGTAGCACACAACAAGCTTACATGACGACAAACAGACAGCAAGGTTGACTTACATATACCCTACATTAGTATAGCACGATAATGTACCATGCAAATAAAATTATTATCTACTTGATTCTTTATTATAATGAGCTGATCATATTATGCTTACTATAATATTATATCATATATATCATTTTATTTTAACAAGTTGAATTTAAAATAGGCTTTCGAATAAATCATATAATATATATATCAGTGCTCTTTTAATTAATAAATATATTATTTATTATATTTATTTCATTTTACTTCAAGAGTATTTCTATAAAATCCCAAAATTTTACATTGTTTTCTATTAATATTTTATTATAGACATTTTATTCTCAAGAGTTAATATTAAATATATGTATTATAGATACCATGGTATGGTATTTAACCTTTGCATGATAGTATTTCTATAATATTCTCCATTTTTTCATTATTTTCTATTATAATTTCCTTCTTTTTTGTTTCCATCTTCGCTTTGACATGCGAAAACATTTCCCTCGCTCTGATTTAAATAACTCAAGCGTTGCAGAATTATATATATACATATATGCAGACATATGTTTTTCTGCCGACATCGGCGTGGAAGCTTTTGCTGGCTAAGTGAGACGTCTGCCTCGCCAAAGATCGTCTGCTCATATAAATTTCTAGCACGCGTGCGAGTAATTAAGCCCCAAAGATGAGACATCTTTCTGTGCCTTAGACTTACAAGAAATACACACACACACACACGTACACACGCGCACGTACAGATACAAATGTATCTGATATCTTATCGCACATGTTCATCGTAACGCAGTCTGGTGGCCTGAGAAAACCCGGGAAGGGAGAGTGGATAAGAATTATTGTTATGACGGCGCACACATAATTAGTTGGGATCTCGCTGGGAATGCAGGGAATGCTGTGGGGAGGGGTGCGGGAAGACCAGAGCAGAGAAAGTCAAGTAGTCAAGCGGATCCGTTAATGAAATGTTAATGGGTCACCCCGAACGATTCCCGATGACTTTAAGTGCAATTGCAACTGAATGCGAGATAAGCTAAGTGCGGAGACCGGATCGGCTAGAACTAACCAACTGATCTGGAATATTTAATGTAAACTCGCTTAAGCAAACTCAAAATACGTATTAAACTGGCATAATATTGACATAACTGTCAGCGTAGAGTGACCATATTTCAGAAAGATTAATGCAGAAACGTTTTCTACAAAAATTAAACACAAATCAGCATATATGTTGAGAGTTCTCTGAAATATACTAGGAAAACTTCTGTTTAGAGTAGTAAATAATATTAAAGGAAATGAAAAAAAATTATTTTTAGTATTTCCTGAAATTTTTTAATGTATAATGAGCTTTTTAAGATCGCAAAGTGTATTTAAGACATTATGCAGAAATCTGCAGAAATGTGGAGAGTTATCTCAAATAAACTGAAAGATCAGCTCTATAAAGAATATTAACAGAGAAGAATCCCTTAGATGAATGAGTCTCTAGTTATTATTAGAAATTATTTAAAGGTTGATGGCTTTTTTCCAAGTTGAAGAGATTTTTCTTTCAAATACTGAAAGATCCGCAACTTGATGTATTTCAAAATGAAAGCATCCTTTAGGTAGAGGTGTTTTTAGAAAGTAGTCTTAATTTTCTAAGAAATTGTGGGATACTTTAGTTTTTAAATGGTATCTAACCCTCCCGCAACAGTAATCTGCATAAATGTCGATACTTTTCTACAATATACTGAAAAATCAGTACTTTAAAGTACATTATAATGATAGAATTCCATAAAAAATCTCTTTTATTTAGTAAATACTGGAAGATCAACTAATTAAAGTATATACAAGTGAAATAATCTTTGAAATAAATATATTTAGTAATTTTAGAGAGTATTCTAAAGATTGGAGGAGTACTTCTGTATGTTGAGGTTATGTCGATCTCTTCAATGAAAATCTGCATAAATGTCGATAGTTTCTTTAAGAATACTGAGAGGTTACCCCTTTAAAGTCAATGAAAATGAAGACATCCTTAAGATAATTGTAATTGAAGTAGTTAATGAGAGTTTTCTAAAGATTTGAGGCGTATTTCTGTCTGTTAAGAGTATCTGAATCTCTTCAACAGAAAGAAAACTGAAATATTAGTTCTTTAAAATACACAATAATTATAGAATTCATAAAACAAATGTCTAATTTAAGCCAATACTGTGCATACTGGAAGGTCACCTCTTTAATATTAATAAAAATGAAAGTGTCCTTGAAATAAATGCAATTTAAGTAAACACCAAGAGTTTAGATTGACCAAATACTTCAGTCTGTAAAGGGTATCTGCTTATACTGACTGATGTGATAAGTCTCCCCCTAATACTATAATGATATGTGGAGGCTACTCCACAAGCCTGACATGACATGTTTTTGTTGTATGCTCGATTTATGTGATTGAATATTGCATGGATTTTCCAATTTTCCAATTTTCCAACAAAACGTGGCGAGCGTTATAAATTGCCGTCGAGCAGACTTTCTATGCGAAAATTCCCCAGATATTTTATGGCGCTAATTTCTTTATTCATTGGCAGTTGCAGTCGATTTGTTGTTGTTGTTTGAGTTGTTGTTGCTGTTGCATTTTCAGCAATAAACGCCTGAAATTGATTTCGCTTGGGTTTTTGTGCCTTAATGAGCCTCAACTTGCTGTGCCACATTGCGCATGCAGCACATGCGGCAGCGGAAGACAAATTTCGTTGCATGCCACAGAGTCCTCGGTCCTTGGTGTTGCAGCCACAGACACAGACACAGCCACAGTCACAGCAACAGCAGCCTGAGCAGCCTTTCGGCCTTAATTGCGTGCATAAATTGTTTCAATTTCAATAAAAATGTTGCACAACGAGTCGAAGCGAATCGAATCGAGGCGAGGCAAGGCAAGGAGGGGAGGTGTGGCAAGGGAGGGCGAGGGGAGTCGGGTGTATCAATCAATGTGAGAAACGCAACTCTCGACTCGCTGCTCGACTGCTCGACTGTGTTGTTGTATTGTAATTAATATTCTCTGGCCGTGCTGGCTACCGCTCCAGATACAGATACAGATACAGCAACAGACTGAGATACAGATACATTTACAGATACAGATACAGATACCGATACAGTGGCAGTTGCAGATACATTTCGGCGAGTGTGTGTTAACAAGCAGCGCTCACAGTAGCACAAAACATGTGACAATTGCCAAGTTTGAATAATGAATGGATACGAATACGAGTATGAGTACTCACTTCGCATTCGCATTCACATTTGCATTTGTATTCATTTTCGCATTCGTTATTTATATTTGTGACTTTTGTTTGGAGTAATTGAAATGTAATTGCTGCAATTGCACTTGCAATTGTTGCTGTTGTTGCTCATGTTGCTGCTGCTGTAGTTGTCGCTGTTGCTGCTGTAGTTTCTCTTGTTGTTGCTGGTACAATGCCTGCTTTTTTTGCTGTTCTTGCAGTTTCTTTTGTTGCCACTTTTATTCACATTTAGTCAAACCATTTGCACTGCAAGGCATATTGCGCATACGCAGCGTTGCCCAATTGCGCATTTTGCTTGCTATACAAAGGGGGCAAACATACTACATAGCATCCACTGCGAGGGTTGCTGCAATGATTGCGCATTCTATTAAGAGTAACAAATTGAAAACAATTTAATTTCACTGCCAGTTGATAAGTTTCCCCCTTGCCAACCCTCAGCGCAGCTCATCACTGAACGTGACAAAGCACAACAAATTGTCGACGGAGGCAGCATGAAGAGGTAGTTGGGAAGGGGGGGGAGGAGGTTGAGATGTAGCTTACGAATGAAATGTGATGCCGGTCCGCGTAGCAATTGATGGGGCGATACATTTGCTCAACAAGTTGCTCGCTTTGCTGAATTTAATTAATTTCCTCCCCCCCTCTTCGCTCCACAATCAATGCAAATTAAAAGGGATGATAAAAAATAACAAACATGAAAATGTGCTAAATGAATGGATTAATCTTGAGCGAGCTTAATTTTGTTGCAGTTAATATGATATGGTAATATGAGGCAAGCAAAGTTTGGATTCACATAAAGAAAGGAAGGAGTTGCTTGGGTAAGTTTAAGATCTAGGGAAAGTACTTTGAAATTATATAAAATATGGACATATCTATATGGGGAATCAAGGATGGTATTCTACATATTATGTAGATATAATAATAAATAGAATATCATCCTACATATTATTAATACTCACTCAAAATCTTCCTAAGTGATGAATGCATATCAAGATATAAACCTGCACTAATTTCCTGCTATTACAGGGTATTAACTCGTGCAGCATTGTTGCCTGCAACTGCCTGTAGCTGCCACTTGTTTCTAATCCAATAAAATACTTGCACCCTCGTGGGCAACTCAGCTAGCTTGCTGCCCCACATGCCACGTGCCGCGTTCAAGTGCCTCAAATGCGGCTTATCTTGTCGACACACTCAGCTCAGCAGGCAGAGTTGGCAAGGGGATAGGGAGCGGAACTGGGGATGTACTTGTTGTATTTGTGTGGCATGTAAAAGGGATGGGGCAGGGGCAGGGGCAGGAGCAGGGGATGCTCTTTGACGCTGCTTAAGGGCTTATGATTAGCATGAAAGATAAACACGACTTGCAATCATCCTGCGGCGGTGTCAACCACTTGCCACGCCACTTATCCTGGCCAGGGGCGAAGCAGTAGAGGGGGTGGGAGGTGTGGAAAGAGGGGGAGGGGCTGCCATTTTGTGTTGTTGCGGCTATTGCGCAAGGAAGCCACTTAAATGGGCGTTGCCATAACTCATAGACAAGCACTTGGACAGGCAGAGCAACAACAATAACAACAACAGCAGCAGCAGCAATAGCTCGACAACAACAACAACAGCAACAGCTTGGCAACAACAACAGCAACGTGGCAAAACTAGTTGGCAGCGCAACGAGCGCTAAAATCGTCAACTTGAGGCTAATAACTCATTTAAAAGTGCCTGACAACGTGCCCCAAGCCTTGCTAGTTGCTGTTGTTGTTGTTGTTGCTGCTGTTGTTAGTTTGTTGTTGCAGGCTGTTGTTCTTGTTGTGCAGCTGCAACTGCCGCAAAATAACTTAATTTCATAAATGGCCAACTACAACGGGCCAAGTTGAAGTTGAAGCTGAATCTGAGCCGCAGTCGAAGTCGTCTTGTCTAAAAAGGCCACCAAATTGCTGCCTGATTGACCAGGCCACATATGCACGTGTGTGTGTGCGAGTGTGTGTGTGCAGGTGTGTGTAAGCAGGAGTGTGTGTGTGTGTGTGCATCTATTACTAACTTGGCCAATTCGTGTTCTTAATTATGCCTACAGCGACTGTTTATGCTACTTTTTTGTTATATGCAAAATGTGCAGCAATGTGGCCAGTTGGCTCCGCTTGTGTTGCTGTCGTGTAGCAGCAACATGCAACTAGCACTGATTGTTAGTTGTTGCTGCTGCTGCTGCTGCTACTGTTGTTGCCACCAAATTGCCGACAGTCAGCCAATTTGGCTCATGATATTATGTTATGACTGTGACATTTTCATTTTGGCTAATTGAGTTAGCCACTGTGTGAGTGTGTGTGAGTGTGTGTGAGTGTGTGTAGGATAACACAGGTGGGCTGCACTGTGTAATAGAGGGAGGGGCAGGGTGTAGAGGGGGAAGGGAGGCACCAGGTGAGATTGCTTGTAACTTGCGGCAGGGAATGTAATTATCATGGCAAAGTGAGTCATTAGACTTGAATTAATGGCCTCCATGAATAATGTGAAAATTGACAATGACAAGAAGCACAGACAGAGAAGGAAAGAGAGAGAGAGAGGGAGCTAGACATGGCGACATGAGTTCTAGATAACTATCTCGAGTGTGTGCGGGGATTAACTGATGGAATGGTGCCATAATTATAGTGATATGTTACCATAATCAATGTGGGGCTCAGCCCTAATTCTCTTTTAGCCTCGGGCTGTAGCTAGAAATAGTTACAACTAGAATTATTCTATATATTAGTGAGAAAGAGGCACAGAATGAATGTATAATTATAAATATATGTTTAATTTGATATACATATTTTATAGTAAATTCGTTAAAATATTTGAATACTTTCATATCATTTGATGGAGTTCAAGCAGAAACTAATCAAAGACAGAAAATCAACAGATTGCAGCTAAAGAGACCTGTAGGTCAAGTTTTATAAGATATATGTGGTAAAGATACATAGAATGAGTATATAACATTATTATATCCAATTTCCTATGCATATTTTATTATAAAATCCACTAAATTTCCAAAAATTCTCTTATTACACGAAGCAATCAAAGCTGAAATTACTCAAAGACACAAACTTAACAGATTGCAGCGTAAAATGTTTATATCTAGAATTATGCGTTATGTCTCTGCGCAAGATAAACATAATGAGTTTATAACATTATGATTTATCATCAACTATCATTATTTTCTTATGCTATATATGAATATCCCAAAAAGCTCCTCAAATATTCAATCAACTACTCAAAGACGCTCACTCAACGCATTTCTCCTTCTCCCATCAACCTCGACTGTCTTTCATCGTTGCATCGTCGTCACTTTTCAATTACGAAATCAATTTTCTTCTTCCGTTTTTCGCTTTTCCTTTTTGTATGCACTTCACATAACTTGGCTTCATTTCATTGCGAATTTAGCTGGGGAAAACAAAGCGAGAAGTCAAAGTGGATGCATCAAAAGTCAACAAATCGAAAATTGAGCGTCTGCAGACAGAGATGCATGGCACACACACACCCCCCACCAACCCATACACACACACAGCCACACCCACACGCAGTTCTGCATGAAGTAGACAGAGGCGCAGCTGGAGGGGGGAGGGGCAGGGAAAGGCTGCTGTCAGCTCGAGTTGAATTTAATTAAATCCTTCATGTCGGCGTGTCTGTTAAAAATAGACAAATGACAGTTTTTCCAGGGCGAAAGGGCAGGCAAGGAAAGGATAACAAAACGCCAAAAGCAGAGATAGATTCACACTGCGAGCGAGAGGGATAGAGACAGAGTGAGAGTGAGAGGGGGGCGATAACTCGCGCAACTTCAGCTCGAATGACAGTTGAAATTGAAGCACAGATTACGAGCTAAAATCAATTGAATTTTTTCCGCTGCTGCTTTTGTTGTTTTCATTCAAGTTGTTGTTCTTGCTTTTTAGTTTTGTTTGTTGTTTTTTCCTCGCCGCTAATTACTTAATTAAAGGCACAATCGGTTGCCATTTAAGAGCCCGACTTGGACTTGAACCTCCGTTTCCATCTCCATCGCCGTCTGTTTCCATCTCCGAGGCGATGTCGAATCGATCGATTCAGTTCAGTTCAGCTGGGCGAGTAATTAAAAGTCGCCAGAGAGGAGCGTGAGAATTTTAACAAACGAATTCTTTTGTTGACATTGAGCTGCGACAGACCCAATCGATAGGGTTCAAGCGAGAATTAACATCACATCCCAAGCAGGTTGTTTATTTATCGAATGCACTACACAGTGTGCTGGGCATATTCGCTTGAGAGAGAAAGTCGGCAAAAATTAAATAAAAATAGAGTGAAATTGCAGTAAAATATAACTTATATATAATCAAAGAGTTCCCTTCATGCATTCTTTAAATATAAATTGGTTAAATATGAAATAGGTTCAATGAATATTATTTCTTAAATAACTTCTAAGTTTAATAATCAAATTGATTAAAATTTGTGAAAATCATTTAGAAAGTAATATATATTACACTCACTAAAAACAAATACTCTAGCTTTAAATTTATAGTTTTTAATTCGTTTTTTTCGTTTTATGTCAGCAAAAAGGGGCGTGGCTAAATTCTGTAACAAGCTTTATCTACATGCTATAATATGACATATTGTTGCCAAATTTGGTAGCACTAGCTCTTATAGTCTCTGAGATATAGGTGTTCATACAGACACAAAAACAGATTTGACCTAATTTTGCAAAGGCTTCCAACCTGTATAGGGTATACGAGCTTCCATTGTGGCCTATCATGGCTTGCTGACTGCTGCAGTTTTGAACAGATCTAACCAGTTCAGTCAGTCAGTCAGTCAGTCTGTCAATCAGACAGTCAGTCAGTCAATCAGTCCACTCTGTAGTCGCCCCAGACAGCAAACGGAAATGACGCAGAAATTGTCAAGTCGCCACGTAAACGATCCGCATTCCCCAAGCCGTACTCAGACGCATCCTCGGGCCGATCTTCTATTCGCCAGTGGCGCCTGCAGCAGCTGCCACGTTCTCACACACACACACACACACACGAGCGAGAGAGAGAGAGAGAGAGAGAGAGAGAGAGAGAGAGATATGTTGCTGACGTCATAAAAACTTTGATAACTTAATTAACAACAGCAGCAGCAGCAGCAAAAGCCGCACCCGCCTTAAAGAACGCATCGTCGGCTCCAACTTCAATCGAACTGAGTTCCAAAATTCCAGTTGTGTCTGAGTGTGTGTGTGAGTGTGTGTGCGTGTGTCTCTGTGTGTGTCTTATGCCCTTATGCTTTCAATTTGGCCAAGAATGCGGTAGGTAAACTAAACCAAATTAAAAGTGATCGCATCATTTTATCGATAATTTATCAAACCTAAAACCCAGTGGCGAATAGTTTGGGGCCATAAAAACAGCGGTCGCCCCGATTCCGACTCCGAACTGAACCCGAACTTGGACTTGGACTGGCCCCCTCTTGCCCCTCCCCTCCTCCCGCTTGCCCTGGCAGCACATGCGCCATGGCATGCGAATCGAGCTACGTGTGTGGTCCACATGGTCTCTCCATCTCCATCTCTGTCTCAGTCGCGGCCTCGGCTGGAGCAGTTGACTGCGGCGGGGGCTCTGAAATTAGCATAAGAGCAGACAACGTGAAGAGCAGCAGAAGATTTCGACGTTCGGCGACGTCTCTTCTCTGAGCAAAGAGCGCCAACTGCTGGATCAAGCGATCACAGAACGAGCCGAGCCGACTCGAGCCGAACATAGACAGCCCTGGCCGGAGGTGGAGGTTGGCAGCGGCCCATAAATCCGCACTGGCTTAGGCTCTCTCTCTGGCTCCGGTACCGGCACCGGCATCGGCACCAGCACCAGCACTGCACAGGTGGTCAACCTGGGCGGCTTGCCTGATATTTAAAACAATCTGTTGTGCTTTTCAATTACTTTATAGTATGTACACGATATACGATCGGCGGGGACTGAAAAGAGCCACAAAAGTTCAGGAGCGTAGCTAAAAAAAGAGAGGAAGTGATGACATTTATTTATACCTTATTTATTTAATTAATTTATTTATCTTTGACTCATACAAATTTAATAAAACTATTCGATCAGTTTTAGCTTAAAAGATCATTTTAGTTTGCAAACTTTATTTGTTATGAATAGGGGAAAGAGTTTACATACATAACATACTTCTCCTCAAAAGTAACGACCTATGCACATCAAAAACTATTCTTACATCTCCCAATCCGTTCAAGTATTACCGGCCCCACCTGCGCTCCTGTGCTTCAGATCTTGTGATCATGCGCTCAGCATAAAAACTTATGAGCTCAGCTGTGCTATTAATTGTTTTATTAAGACATTTTCAGATTTAACATGCTCTATACCCTACAGTCAGCTGAGTGGGCCACACTGACTTGCCAGAGAACTGTAAGACAAGAAACACAAGATATCACTGAAGAGACTTTGGCTTGGGCGAACTCTGTAGACATACAAATGAGTACCTCCTGAAATACTCCCTGTTGTTTGGATTGTAGCGCAGAAGGTAGCAGTTCAGTGTAGCTTCCAGTGAGTGACCCAGAGCCAGAGCCAAAGCCAAGCCCAAGTTCAGACAGCGATATTGCTGGCTCAGTCGAGACTTTGTCTGCCTTTGCATCTTTCTCTTTCCTCTCGTCTTTGTCTTGCTGTGTGCGTGTGTGTGTGTGTGTCTTGATCGCCTTCTGCATCAATGCGCATGATCGTCAGGGAAGATGATCATGATCATCGTCATGTGTCGGCGTCTGTTGCGTTTGTTTTGAGTCGTCTGCGTCATCATCATCGGTGTGGTCCTCAAGTGTTTTGCATCTTTGATCCGTGGAAGATTGATGTTAATGTTGCCTGCGCATAGTGTGAACATACTTATTCGCATATTTGTTTTGCTACGCTCGCTACCCGAGCAAAAGCTCTTGCGGCCTTTGGCCACGATCCCTCCGATGCTGCTGCTTCTTCTTCTACTTCTTCTTCTTCTGCTCTGTCTTCTCGGCTGCCCCACACGACGATCGTAATTAAAATGTGCAGCTTCGGGGCCGCCTTCGTTGCTGGCGGAGCTCGGAATGGGCCACTAATAGAGCCATAAAGCGAACATTTATTGATCTACAAATTATTTGGGGCTGAGGCCACGCAACTTCGTTGGCTCTGTCTCTGTTCCTCTCTCCCTCTCTCTCTGTCTGTTTTAGGTGGGTCAAAAGTTGATCGTTGATTGTCGATCGTTGATCGGTGAATGTTAAATTCCGATCGCGCTCTCTCTCTCTCTCTCCCTCTTCTCGCCTTGGACAATGCTTTGAACGCGTTTGTAATCTTAATATTCATTAGGCAAATAGTCCGATGATCGTTTAGAGCGATCGCCCTTTGCTTTTATTTTGTGTTTATGGCGATCGCCTCTGACTACCGAGTCGAGACTTTGGGGTGGTCCCACTTCTCGAAAGAGAGAGGTAGAGAGAGAGAGAGAGAGAGAGAGAGAGATCTACTCCACACTGATGTGTTTATTATCAAGAGAAAGTTCAATTTTCGACTCTGATTGGAGGTAATAAAACAGTTCACAAGCGGAGGCCGCAGATTGCGATAATTGAGAGGCCATAGAAGTGCCAGAGTTGGCGCTAATTTAGTCGAAATATCCATAGAAGCGTAAAATGTTCACACCTCAATTGCAAAAGCTGTGCGACGGGTCGATGGGTCTATTAGGCCAGCCAGTACAGCAGCTATACAACTGCCTCGTCTAGAGATACAGATACCTTCAGTTGGCAAGGCGTATCGGTGTCGTCGTCGTCGTGGCTCCTGCTCCACCTGATGGCAGATTCGCTGGCGCTTCTCGTCGGCTGCGTATCGATTGCAGTTTCTTAATGAAATTGTTTGCTAATATCAGCGGAAAATGCGGTTTACAATTTTTTTCGATGTCGTCGTCGACGTCGCCTTCGTGGTCTTGCTAGACCCACCAACCCCCTCGCCAACCAACCAGCTACCAATGCTGGCATGAGAAACTGAAACCGATACCGCAATAGATCCGATCCGATCCGAACCAAGCCGATCCAATACGATGCGATCGCAGCATTTACTTATGAGTTTTACTCGGCCCGTCGAAGCGTTAAGGCGTGAGTGTGAAAATTGCAGAGGTTAAATGAAGTTGTTGCTGCCATCGAGTAAGATTAGGGCGGGGAATAAAGACGGGGGTACATGAAGTTTTGACAATACTAAATGTTTTGCTAGTTGATTCTTATCGAAAGGTATTTAGGGGTATTCAATTAAGACAAAGAGATCGAATGATTTCTTTATTTCATGTAATGAAGAGAAAAAGCAGATTTCTTAGATCTCTTTTAATAATTTGGAAAAGATAATCGAGAAATATTTAATATTTTAAAGGACGTACCCTAACTTGGGAGTCTGTCAATAGTATGTATAACAGTACACAGTGGTCTTTCAGAACGTAATGCTTCCACACTTATTAAACATCTGAAGGTCTTTTCTAGAGATAGAGAGAAGGGTATGCAATGATCGTTCATATTTTAACGGTTCTACACTCATGAATCTTTCTTTCTATATTAAACCTGCTACAGTCATGAAGGGCTCATCAGGAAATTATGAAGGACTTTCTAACTCCTTTTACTATCTGAACTTCTAACCTCATTGGGAACAATATCTGAATTGTTCATATTTCAAAGTTAGAGCTCATGAACGTATATTTTATAATAAAGAAAAGATAATAGTGTATTTCATGGCTTAAAGGTATTTACTTATTAAGGTTCCTTTTATCAATGGAATCAAGATTGTTTAGGGAACCTTCATATATTAAACCTGCTACAGTCATGAAGGTCCTTCAAGGGAAAGAGGTTAAATTATTCAAAGAGCTTTTATACTTCAAAGCTCCTACACTCTTGAGGGTCGCATATAATTCGACTTTTGTACATCTAAACTTCTTCCCTAATTGGATACTCATACAGGTATCTTTAATTTTTTAGTCATAAAGAAGGTCTCTTATAATAATAGAGGAATGATTATGCAGAAATAGTTCATAATTCCAAGCTCCTACACTCATAAAGATTCCTTCAAACTCCCCCCAACAATGTAAACTGGTAACCCTATTGCTCATCTGCCCCGTTCTACCTTATCAATCCATTTATAGCAATACTTGTATAGCTATAAAATACAGTTCAGTTCGTGCTTGATAGCCCAAGGCGCTGCCTGCATTGCCTGCCTTGGCTCTCTTCACTTTCCTTTTAGCCGACATCAGTTGTTGCAACATGTTTTGACGCCTTTCACATTGCCAAGTGCGGAGGATGAAACGAGTTGGCCAATTGCTATGCAAGGCTGCATGGCGAACATGCAAAGTGGGCAACAGCAACAGCAACAGCAGCAACAGCAGCAGCAGCAACAACAACAACCACATTGATAAAGCAATTAAAAACATATCTAAATACATATTTCCATGTGACAGCGCAAATTATGCGCTGGAATGTTGACGTCGCAAGTGCCTTGCGGAAAAGCCGACGACAAGTTGGCAACGCAGGCCTGGAGTGGGTACCCCTTACTCCACTCCCCCTCCCCCAGCCTTCTATCAGCAGTCTCTACTGCATTTAATATCTATTTTTGATTTGCGCCAAACCGATTGAGCGATAGACAAACCGCTGACAGTTGCCCAACTGTTCCCCTCTCTCCTCCTCCCCCGCCCCCTCTCGTTCGGCATCGTTTGAGCAAACTTCTGGCGGAGAATGCAAGTTATGAGTTGCAACTGCGAGTGCAACTGCAACGCGTCAATCATTTCAATTAGCGTGCGATCGCATCGATCGGCGTGTCAATCATCATCAGCGACAATCGCTCAGGCATCGTCGACGGACCCGCAATCACAACCGCAGCGTTAATTTGCCTGTCAAGCAAGTGGTGGAAATAGACAGAGAAGAGGGAGAGAGGTGGAGTGAGAGGGAGAGGGGCATAGAAATCTGTGTGGGTGCCGATTGAAAGGGAGACGAACTGAGGAAATGATTGTCGCGATGATCTTCAAAGAACGTAGGCGGCAACGCCTCAAGTAAAAACGTTTAGCTTACTATAAAGCGCAGACAACTTGCTATAATATTATTATAGCAAATAACAATTTAATTTTCCGTTTATTAATAACTCTATTATGGAAACTATTGAGATCCGCATAGGTTATTAAAGAACAGACCACACTCGAAGAGAGATCGAGACGAAAACAATCCCAGTCGCGCCTCACACTGAGCGCTAATAGTGCGCGTACGAGTATCTTTCCACTGTCATCAATTCCCACATACATCACAGGGAATCGTATGACAGATTCATAATGCATTTCATCATCTCATCTGCATCTGCAGCTGCCCTAGACTGTCTATATCTGTCTCTCCTCTCTGACTTTCACTTTCGACGTTTCCCTGGCAACGTGTTGTTTTTATGGCTTATTAATGAGTTGACTGATCATTAGATTGGGCAACAAGATCGATATCCGATATCAGCTGCGTCGAGAACAAGCCCAAACCAAAGCAAAGCCCCCCTTTCGACACTGTCGAGCATATCGCTTACATGGCTCAGACCTCTCGAGCTTCGTCTCCATCCCAGTCTCAGTCTTCATCTCGATCAGTCTCCGTCTCCGTCTCCTTCTTCGTCTCGATCTCGGGCAAGTTAACCAGCTGGTTCTGCTTGCTGCCCCCTTCCCCTACGAAGCTGATGCTGTGTGTGTGGCCCGTTAGTTTGAGATCTTTATAAGTCAATTTCGAAGCTGTGCCCAAGCTCGAGTGCGTGCTGACCTAACTGTAGTATGCCCAGTCAGTAAGTCCCTTGACTTGCTCCGTGGTTCATTCAGTCGGGTAACTTACCCGATTCAGACTCTCTCACTCGCTCTACCTCGATCTACTTCTCCTTTCCATTCCCGATCCCGATCCCGATTCCATTTCCATTCCTGTTGCGGTCTGTTTTTGGCATTTGCAACTCATGTTAAGCATAAATAAAACAAATGCGCTTATTTTAAACATATGGCTGCACTGTACAACGACTTTACTGCCCCCTTTCCTTTCCTCTTCCCTCTATCCACGCCTCGTCTTGGTTTTTTCAAGCGCATCGCCAGCTGCGGCTGCCAACTTGGCTTGCTGCGTTTAGCTGCCGATGATGAAGACATCTTCCCGTTTTTGCCGCATTGCGTTTTGCTGACTCTGCTCTGCTCCTAACCCTCCCTCCCTCCCTCTCTTTCTCTCTCTCTCTCTCTGCCTCTTTTCTCTGCTTGTTGTTGTTTTTGTTGTAGGTTGAGCTCTGCAAATGAAAACAATTTATGTGAATGCGTTGCCCACTTTTAGTTTTTTACTCAATCTGTTGTTGTTGTTGTTGCTGTTGTTGTTGTTGTTGCTGTTGTTGTTGTTGTTCCTGTTGCTGTGGTGTGGCACAAGCTGCGCAACTTTTTGCTGCTCTCAGTTAATCTAGAGACAACTAATAACCATGAGATCGCAACCAAGCGAGGCCCAAGAAAAACTAAATTGAAAAGCGCAGAGAGAGGCCTCAGTTGCGAGGGCTGTTTGAATGAGTTATGGGTTCAGTTTAACCAGAAAAGAGAAGTGAAGAATAAGATTAGCTAAGAAGCAGTGAAGTTTTTTTCAAGACTTTTTCTGCTCCTTGTCTTGAGTCTTTTGTTAAGCAGTGTTCTTCTGTCTGTCTGTATGAACGTTGAGATCTCAGCAACGAGAGGAGCTAGAGACATTAAATTTGGCATCGTGATGCTTCTATACCAAACGCAGATATATTCCATTTCAAATTTAAATGCCACGTTTACTAACAAAGTAAATCGATAAATATTGATAATTATGTAAAGTATTTAAGTTACAATTTGATCAATATATACAATACACTCATTTATGCATATTTCAAATTAATTTTTATATTTTTATAAGTTTCCTCAAGATTTTACCACAATTTGTTCGTATGAACGTCGAGATCTTAGTAACCATAAGAACTAAAGACATCAAAATTGGCATCCAGATGCCTCTTTACCTCTTTACCAAACTCAGATTATTTCAAATATATTACTATATCCACATACAGAGTAAATCGATAAATTTTGATTATTATGTAAAGTATTTTAGTTACAACTTTATCAATATATACAATAAACCAATTTATAAATATTATTGTATATACATATACATAAATACATATATTTTCATAAGTTTCTTTATGATTCTCTCACAATTTTCTTCAATATAAATGTTTCCTTGAAATGCGATACCATTTAAACTTCTCCCCCCCGCAGTTTCGTGTTGATTGCTGATTGAGTTCATATAATTTCTATTAAAGCCAATTTGGCGCTACTTCCTGCCCCTCCTCTCTCCCCTTCTTTCCTCTCTTTGCCTGCTGCAGCATCTCTGTGACAACATTGAAAGTTTTATTGTGTGAAATTTGCGGAGCAAGCAATGAAAAATTTAACACGCTATAAATCACAATTTTCACAAAAGGGAAAAGGGCGCAACAGCAACTGGGAATGGGAACAGATTTGACGCCAGCAATTGTTGCAGTCTGTAAAGAGAAAGCGGGGGAAGGAAGGAAACTGGCAACCTGCCAGGCAACCCCTTTTGGGCAATGTCCTTGCGACGCCTTGGTATGCAAGCTCGTCCTGCTCGACGGCTTATCTGCCCGGCAACATGCGTTCCACGTGGACGCCTCGACGGCGGGTGGTTTCAGTTCCTGTTCCTGCCTCCTGCCTCCTGCTGACGATGACGATGACGAGGCAAGTGTTGTCGCCGTCTCCTGGCTGTCTGACAGGTTCAAGGTCTGCCGGGTGGCGGGCTGCGTGTGAAATTTAAAACCGTGATAACACCTCAACTCAGGCACGCCTCCTTCCTCCCCCGAGGAACACGTGCTAGCACGTTCCATGTACCGTTAATGTTTTTGGTTTAATTTCGCGCCCGTCGACAGCTTCGGCATTTTGTTGACAAAATTGATTTGTTCAATTTTTCCAACGATTTAACTTGGGGCATGACTTGGTTGCCATTAGTTCCGGTACATTTGTTTTAAAGGTTGTTGCCCAAAGAGTCTATCGCAGCACAGCAGAGCAGAGCCAAGAAATTGAGCAAGCTCCTCACGAGATTGGGTTCACTTGGGTTCCCCGAATTCCAACACGGCCGGACAGCAAAAAAAAGGAAAACTTTGTTGCCGTCAAGGAATTTAATCAATTTTTCGATATTTTATTGATTCGCGTTAAAAGCGAATTTAATTTTGCTGCATTTCACCTAGAAAACTTAAGCTAAAATAATGTTTTTCTTTCTTTCTTTTCATCTCGTTACAGGTCGAAGTAAGTACAACAGGATGAGGAGGAATAACCGAGCGTTGGAGATGAGTTTTAGATTGGGGTTCGGGGTTGGTAAGGTTGTGCTGAGATCTATTGAACATATACGGAGTTTATAAAGTTCTATAGTTTAAGAACAAATTAAAAATGTCTGTTTTACAATAACAAATATGAGTATAACAAGATTTATGTTTATATTAGGTATATTGTAACACCTTGTTCCATTATTCGAAGGGATATCTAAACCAGTAGATGAGTGTTTTATTGGGGTTTTGGGTTAGTAGGGTTGTGCTGAGATCTATTGGGTGTATACTGAGTTAAAGAGTGCTTAGAGAACGGTATTATACAAATACATAATGTTCATTAATGAATATAATTTATATATAAGGAACTACGATAATATTATCTTTAAGATGAATAATGGGTAAGAATAATTGTACTCTACAGGTGAGTTAGGGTAAGGGTTTGGGGTTGTTGAAAGAGAGATGACCTCAAAGGGTTATCTTCTTAGAAATAGATATAATACACATGGATAATATTCAATCTACGATTATTAATGTGTATATAATTATACTATGACAACATTAATACGTAGTTTTATTATTCATAGGGATAACTGAACCACGCAACGAATTTCTGATTGGTGCTTAGGCTAAATAGGGTTGTGATGATATCTTCAAAGCTTATATAGAGTTTCAAGAGTTACCTCCTTATTATACAAATAAATAATGTTCATTTTATGAATATAACTATGAGTTTATCAAATATTATGATTGTATTGTGATCATATTATGTGCTAGTTCCATTAAAAACGATTATAAAGTCACTCGCAGAGTTATCTCCCTAACAGCAGAACTGCTTTAATTTGCAATATAATTTTATGATCAATATAAATTTGATTTCAATTAAAGTCGCCAATAATATAGCTATAGCTATAGCTAAAGTCATTAAAATAAATAAGTTGATCTGTCGTTGGTTCCTCCCCGAAACATTAGAGAACTTTAAGAACCGGTTCTATGAAATAGCAAACATTTCTCATAGCACCCAAACGAACTTCGGTTACCATCTTGGTATGCAAACTATCTATCCCTTTAGCTTATGATGAATGAGAGCTGAAATTAGAAAATACAAAGCAGAACCCGAAAACCCAAAAGAGAAAACAGAAAATAGAAAACCTAAAACCGAAAACCTTAAACTGAATGCCAACTTGCGGTCAAGAAATGCCCATTAGCAAACCTCATAATTGCTTCATTTCGGGGCTGAACTATTTCTTGAAATGCGAACTCAACTTTGGCAACTTTAGGAAGCCTTTTACGAGCTATTTGCCTAGTCCAGCCTCCGTCTCCCTGCGCCCCCCCCCATCCAGTGTAACTTTTGAGTGAAAAGTGGGCGGGGCTGTCTGAGATGTTGCGATTCTCTGCGCTTGTCTGGCGCGTTGCTGTTAATTAAACCAGAGACAACTCAAGTCGGCAAGAGCGAAGACAGCAGCGACTGCGAGTGGGGGTGGCCACTGGAGAAAAGAGGATGCTAAGGGGGGAGGGGGAAAGGGGGGTGGACTTGAAATTAGCCACAGTGAAAAGTCATTGCGTTGATTACTTTTCAAAATGACGCGCGCAAATTTGAGAAACTTTAATTGTTTTGGTCGGAATAAGAAGTGAAAGAGGGGAGGGGTATGAGAAGGGAATGGGGACTGGAAAAGGTAAGGGGGTTGGGGAGGGAATGGAGGAGGGGTGTGGAGTGTAGACTGTGCGAAGTTGAGGGTTGTCTGGGCGCATTTAAATGTGAATTAATTGCTGGCCCAGCATATGAGCAGCAGGATTTATGTTGGCGCGATGAGTTGGCAGCAGTTACACCACAGTTCCTCTTCCCCCTGGGCAGCAGTTACTCCCCCTTCTTCATCTTCCTGCCTGGGCAAACCAGGGTCCAGGGCAGGTCCAGGCAGTCATGTTGTTGCCATTATATGCGCCATGGAATTTTTATGACCTTTCTCCCTTATTCATTCTCTCTCTCTCTCTCTCTCTCCCTCTCTCTCTCTCCCATTCACAGGTCCGCGAACTCGCAAGCCGAAGAAGCCGGCAACGTCAAGCGCGACGGCGGGCAGCGTCGGCAGCGACAAGTCCGATGCGGATGGCGCTGCAGGTTGTGGTGCCGCCGGTGTGGCCGAGGATAAGCGACCCCGCACAGCATTTAGTGGCACGCAGCTGGCGCGACTGAAGGTGAGTTGGCTGCCCCCTTCTCCCCCCCTGCATCAGAAACAGCATTGAGTCTAACACTCTCCCTCCTTCCCTTGCCCCTCTCTGTTCCCTCTCTTTCTCTCCCAGCACGAGTTCAACGAGAATCGCTACTTGACCGAGAAGCGTCGCCAGCAGCTGAGCGGCGAACTGGGCCTGAATGAGGCGCAGATCAAGATCTGGTTCCAGAACAAGAGGGCCAAGCTGAAAAAGTCCAGTGGCACCAAGAATCCGCTGGCACTGCAGCTGATGGCGCAGGGACTCTACAATCATTCGACGGTGCCGCTGACCCGCGAGGAGGAGGAACTGCAGGAGCTGCAGGAGGCGGCGGCGGCAGCAGCGACGTCGGCAGAGACGCCGTCATAGGGCAATACACACACAGACACAGACACATACAAAACATTATGATTATAATAATAATTATTGATAATATTAATATTTATGGCATAGCGTGTAAGCTTAAAGTTGCTAAACAATTAAGTTGTAAAATATTCTAGTCTCCCCCCGCGCCCTTGGGCGGCGCACGCGACGTCGGCTGCGCTGCTCTGCGTGTTTTTGTATAATAAATTTAACAAAAGAGCAACAAATAAGAAATGAAACAGCAGAAATTAAAGAAAGAAGCCGAAAACAACAACTACAACAGAGTTCACAATTAAAATGCATAATTTAATAAACATTTAAATTATAAAGAATCATAAAGAATGTTTTCATTTGCTTTGCATATGGTTTCAGTGTATATCTGCGTGTGTATGTGTGGAGATGTCAGGTGGGTCACCAGGTAGGTGGTCCCAGCTGCGTCAGCTCGTTATCAGCTGCTGTTGCTGTGGGCGTCGGCATTAATTACTCAATTAATGAAGCTCGACTCGAGATCGCCGATCAGATTGGGGATCAAAGAAGGTGGCAGGCGAAGGCAGAGAGGGGGGGATCGACAATTGCTGGCATTACGATCGCATTAAATTCATTATGCAAATTCAAGTTGAAAGCAATCTGGGCCCATAATCACGCCTAATAGATGCCCATCTCGGGGCCGGGCCAAGTCGAAACGGGTCGAAACGTTAACGTTTTTCTGTCTAATTTAGCCATTAAATTTGCATACAGTCGTCAAAGAAATCAACAGAAACAGAAACAAAGCGCTAAAGAATAAGCAAAAACATAAGCAACAACAACAACAACAACAGCAACAAGCCCGGTAGGTTGCCCCTCTGTGTGTGTGTGTGTTTGTGTGTGTGCACGGCAACAACACAAATTGACACATTGGCGACGGCATACGTTTTTTTTATACCCAGTAACCAAGGAAAATAGAAGGGTATTAAGACTTGGTGTGCACTAAAAATGTATATAAAAGACAGCAAATCTATATGGTATATATTCTTGATCAATAGCCATGTTAATAAGCCACTTTTGTTCGTATGAACACGTATATCTCAGAGATAATTAGAGGTAGCACTACCAAACTTCTTGACAAGTTGTCTTACTAGCGCGCCCAGCTTAAACAGGTCTTACATATTTTCCATGCCCCACTTGCTTTTAGTAAAAATTTAATTACAAAAAAAGGCTTAACATGTGTAATTCTAAAGAAAGAATTTTTTTTTTTGGTATGTATTATGCAAAACACTATCAAAAGGATTTCTGTATAAATTTCATGGTGATCGGCTAATAAACATAGAAGTTATCAAAGAAATAATTTTAGTGGTTGAGCAGTTGAAGCATTGCCTGGCGGGTATATCACAGTCGAACCCACTCGATGGTAGCTTGTTTAACTTTTGCTTGCGATGTCGACGTCAACTACGACTGCGACAGCGACAGTGTCGTGTAGGCGTTAAAAATGTCTGTCATGTGGAGCAAGTAAGGACAGTGAGAGATGCCAAATTATGCGCTACTCACTCTATAATGACGATAATATACTGGATTATGAAGATGTTGCATGCAACTAAACTATGTTCTAAGTTCATTTGGAGTGGAATCGGTGCAAACTGAGGAATATACATTTGTTCGAATACAGAGTCCTATGTTATTCTCTTATTATTATGAGTAATATAATGATAATGTGACTAACTTTTAACTATGTATATGGTATAATCTCTATCTTTAGTGTTTAGCAAATACATTCATGAACAACCTTTCTACATACATAACAACATCGTCTTCCGAATAGATAAAGAGCTCTACAGTCTACCTACACAAGTTCGTCATCAAATTATAATTGTTATTAGGAAATTCAATAAATTTTATTCTATATATACGATATAACTTCTCTATCGAGAGAATAAATTCAGTATTTAATAAAAGGTAATCTAATGAACATTCTTTTAATTAATTTCATATTAACAAGTTCGATATCCCTAATATTTTCGATATGTAAGGCACCTTTCGCTATCATCTAATCCATTTCAAGATTTGACTGATAAAGAAGCTCTGACAACTCCTCAAATACTTATACAATTCATTCTATCTACCTCTTTCTTCAAATATGGTGCACAAATATACCCTGTAAATTATTTGCAAAACGCATCCCCATGACTGAATAAATCGGGATGAACCTTTTAAAAAGAATGCAAAAATAATTCTCGAAAGAGTGAGCAAACAACTTAATTCCGTGGGATGATTTACCGTTTGGTTTTGAGTTTCATTGTTGGTGACACTTTGCTGGGCTCTTTTGTTGTGATTCTTCTGGAGTGGGCGAGGGCGGGAGCGGGAGGGGGAGGCTTAAGCTAAAGGCAAATTTAAGATTCTTCTCATTGCCGTACAAAAGGCAGTTTTATTTGCGATGGGAACCGGAACAGGCAGCACAGCAAGAGAAAAGGGGATCAGGCAGTGGATGGGGGATCGCAGCTAAGTAGGGATGTGGAGAGGGGTACAGGCAAGGGAGGGGAGCTGGGATGTTGCGTAGGAGTGACTGCTTAAGTGAATTTTTATGGCACGCGCTCTGCCTGCAGATGACTTCATAAAAAGTCAATTTAAGTTTCGTAATATTTTGTTGAATTTATAGTTGAGTATTTTGTTTAAGCATAATTTTTTATGGACCTGACTGGGAAGATCGGGAAATGCTATGGAGAATCGGGAATCGGGACTCGTGTTGTGGCTGAAGATTCTAAGCGTGAGTCATGGCGCGACTATATTACGTTATAAATTCAATAAATGTGACCATAAAAAGCCCATTCAAAATACCTTGCGCGCGTACATTAATCCCGACTCAGGAAGAGTGGGGAAAGGAGGAGGAGGGTCGGGAAAGGGGAAGGGGTTGCAGCGTGCCGGATTCGCGTACGAGCTGAGGCACATTACAAACGCCTCGAGAGCTGCCGCTGCTGCTGGCCCCCAATGATTAATGTTCGGCAGTCGGCAGCCTTGGCCCCAGTCCCAGTCCGAGTCCGAGTCCCAGTCCCGGTCGTGGTCGAAGCCTTCCCGGAATGTGAGCCCAAGTAACCCGAAAAAAGACAATACGCATAAATCTATGGGGTTGACACTTAGTACCGCTTTCGGCCAAGCCAGGCCTGGTCCGACCACAGCCACAACTGAAGCCGAGGCGGCTTCACTTGCCGCATCGTCCTCGTCGCGGCAGATGAGTTGTGGCAAGGCGCGAGGCATCATAAAATTGGCAACAAATTGTTTTTCACGCCGTTTTAAATACACATTTTCGATACTTGGCCATAATGAGCGCGACTGCGACTCCAACTTTGACTACGAGTTGAACTGCAGTCGACGGCAGCGGCGGCACCTCCTCATCCTCATCCTCATCCTTGCCAGACAACGCCGACAACGACGACGACGACGACGACATCATTGGACTTTGACGAACTGCCCGTCGTGCCTGGCCAGAGCCTTGTCCAGGCAACACGCTAATAAATTTGCGGCTAAGGAGATAAGCTTATAAATTTTAACTGTAATTATGCGACACAAGATTTATGAAGCGACGCTCCACGCCAGTCTCACTCCCTCCCTCTCCCTCTCTCTCTTTCCTTCTGCCTTTGGGATTATTAATGAAACACAAAGTTACAACGAAATGCGCTCAAGTGCCGGCATTACAAACGATGTTCCCCTTAACAGAATGGGAGCCCTTTCCCTTTCCAGGGGGAGGTGGGGCAAGATTTATACGGCATCGCCTAATTCGTGGGGGCTCTTAATGAGCTTTTAGCCCAGGCAGGCACATGCAAATCTTTGCGTTTCTAGCCCCATTGATCCACTGATATACGCATGTAGGTGTGGTCCTGTTCCCCCTCTTCTCTCTCTCCCTCTCTCTTCCCCATCTCTGTCTGCCATTCACTTCGCTGGCGACCTCCCACGTTGCTTGAGCGCCAATCGCACTTTGAAATCTGCGTATTTGACATTGCCGTCGTCTCATTACGCCTGCGCAGGCCGCAGCAACAACAACAACAACAACGGCAATCTCAAGAGCAACAACAACAATAAGAGAAGAAAGGAGAGGAGTAGAGAAGAGTGGCCAGGCGTGGGAGCCAAAGCGGCGTCGGCTTCAGCGATAACTTGATAGACTAAATGAGTCTCACTCTCAGCCTGATTATTGAGCCATATACATAGGCCATAAACTTTGCCAGTCTCTGTATGCGTGTGCGTGTGTGTGCGTGTGTGTGTGTGTGCGTGTGTGTATATGTGTCTGTGTGTTTGCAGATCCAGGCTTAAGTGAGAGTGGTTCCTTCGTTTCGATAATGGAATCAGAAAATCTTCTTTGAAGCATTAAAACAAGAACGTAAAGTTACTCTCAGCACGCTGAAGGTTCTATACACTTGCAGGTTCTTATATTCTCTGATGATTCCTGTACTAGTTATATATAATGGTGCAGAATTGAAGAATAATACGTCAAATACCAAATACCCAAAGCTAGTTGATACTGATAAATAAAACTAACTTCACAACATATAAAAGACTCATTTCGGTCGATTGGATCCTATGATAGCTATATGTTGTTCTGGTTCGATTATTATGAAATTCTATATGTAGTAAATTTGGTTGCCAAAGCTTGACAAATAACTAAAATCAAGCGATAGTATACATAGGATTTATCGGTCATATAAACATATGTATTCACAGCCTGAAGGAATGATACAAATGTGTCCCAAGTTTCATCAGGTTCTCTCCAAAACTGATAGACTAGTTTGCATTGCAAAAGATAGACGGACAGACAGATAGGACAGACAGACATGGCTAGAACGCCTCTCCTGTTGATGCAGATTCAGAATATATATACTTTATATAGTCGAAAATGTTTTCTAAGGTGCCTTGCAAACTTCTGGCCAAAATTAATATACTCTCTGCAAGGGTAGAACAAATATTTGCAAAAACCATAAACGCTTTCGAATAAGGCGCTTATTGAGCCGCATGGGGAAGATATAATACATATATATACCTACATATTAATATAATACATATATATACATATATAATATATCTACAAATATTTGATTGTCTTTTTAAGGTCGTAACAATTTTATATAATATTCTATGCGTGCTCTTAAGAGGTGCCTCGTAAAAGTGCTAGGCAATCAAGACATCTTCAGCTTCTAATCAGAACTGAGTGGGGGGATTATAATGTGCTCGGGATAATGACTTTAGCGCAGTCTTACAAGTGAAGGCGACTTAAATATCCATAAAAGAGGAATATCTTATTTAATGGAAAGAATAAAGAACAAGTTGTAAAAAGTTTTGCAAGAATCGTTTTATAGTAAAGATCATAAAGATATCCAAAATATATTTAATATTTCTGCCAGCTTAGTAAATAAACAACAACAGTTTGCACTAGTATTATTATAAGTATTACCTGCCCAGTCTATAAGAAGTAATAGCTTCAAGCCTACCCTTAGCACTTTGGCTTGAATCCTTCATTAGTTCGGGTGCGAGTTCAGGTTACTCACTTCCTGTGGATGGGGTTAATTATGCTATAAAAATACTTCAGTGTTGTTAGTGACATATGAAAATGTGGAAATTTCATTTCGTTTTCATTTGAGGCATGGCAATGAGGGAGAAGGAGAGAGGGGGCTGCCCGGGGAATGCCTACACGGCGTGGTTAACACTGCCGTTTGCCGTTTGCCATTGGGCCGGAAGTATCTTGTTAACATGCAAAACAAGCCATTTACCTGGCCGACAAACTTGCCAACTTGGCTAGAATAGCAATGCGAGCAGAGGCGTGGTGGTGAGAGGGGGTGTGGAGAGGGGGCTTATGCTGTTTATGAAGCTGCCAAAACTTGAATACCTTAGCCAACTTGGTGACTGTCTTTCGATTTCAATTCAATTAGAAACCGGAACAGCGAGTGCAGTATAAAGAGATAGAGAGAGAGAGAGAGAGAGGGAGGGGAAGGTAGGGGGTGGGAGGCAGGGAAGTTGTTAGTGGGCGGGGCAAAAGGCAAGTCAGCAAGCTGGCAGCCGCATCGTAAAATCTAACGATGTGGCCCAACCCATGGATTGCATTTTCACGGCACATTTGCAGCAATTTTAATTGTATCAACGCGCCGAGCCCACAAACCCTTCCCCCCCACCTGGCAAGTGCTGACTGACTTACCCCCTTCCTGGGGAGAGGGAGAAGGAGAGGTGGAGTGGGTGTACACAACCCTTTTTGTGCCTTTCGTTAACGCGATTGGACACGCATGTCCAGGCTCTGGACTCGCAGTGAGGCAATAAACACGTAACGCAAAACCCAAACAACATTTAAAGTGTTATAAAAGTGTCACCACGACAACCAGAAGCAGCACCAGGAACAGAACCAGCAGATGTCACCAGAGTGTACGCTTTGATATTGGTTTTTGATCAAACTGAGCAACGGGACTCGACATCTGTGGGCCTTCCTCCCTCCCTCCTCGCCCTGCTCAAACATCAATTAGACACACTTTGAGTCCCTTGTGACAGTGGAACTGTCAAAACAGAAATTGATTGCGTCTGGGATTGGGAATGGGTTTGCAGAGAGAGAGAGAGTGAGAGAGGGGGGAGGGAGGTGTAATGGGTGTGTGCGTATGTGCACACCTGAGAAACAGTTCAAATCAAAACATTACTTGCATAAATTATAAACAATGCGAACCGCAAAAGTGGCACAATGCACACAAGGCACAATGCAATAGACGGTGGCAAGGTCGCAGCGGGCAGCGAGAGAAGGGAGACGAGCAAGACGAACGTGTTGCACATATTCCAAGAACTAGTTGGACTCAACGCTTACTAGTTAATGACACACACCCCGGACAATCAGTCACTCAGTCAAGGGACAGTGGGACAGAGTCAAAGGAGTCGGAGCAGTCCAGGTCGTTGTGGGAGTCGAGGAGTCTTTGTCGGAGTCTTTCGTGGATCGCTGTGCATCCCATGGAATATAATTAAATAATAAAATGAGCCCTAAATGAGCCTGCTGGCAAATGATATGCACAGTAGCCGCCGCGCTTCGTGGAGGTCCAATTAATCGAGTCGACATCGAGTCGGACATACAAATGAAAAGTCATAAATCGGCAGTGAGCGAAGTCGCGTTGAAAAGGGCCAACCGAAAAGGAAATGTCACCGAAAATTATGAAGGTTCAGGTTGCCCGATCGACTGCGGAACGAGGCGAATTAATTATGCGCAGGGCGTGCGCATTAGAACGAGCCACGATCCTTTCCCAGCGCTCTCTCTCTCTCTCTCTCTCTTTCTTTCTCCCCTTCTGCCATGAAGGCATCTGCAAGTGCAAAGACCTACCTACCGTAGAGTGACAGTTGCAAGTCGGGGACAGTTGCTGTGTGTTGTTACCACTTGGCCGAGGCATGCGCGCCTGCATATTAAAAGGCGATCATCATCGTCGCGAAGACAGACAGAACCCACACACAGCAAACGAGGCCGCAACAGCAGCAGAACCCCAAGTCGACCGCAAAAAACCGATGATGGTACTCATCTGCATGCGTGTCCTGTGTGCAGGGTATCGTTAAGCCGAACCCCCCCCCCAGGCTCCTTCGATCATCAGTTATGATGAGTGACATTTGATCTTGTTTTGTGTCAAATTAAGAGGCTGCAGATGGCCCAGATCATCATTCCCTCTCCCTCTCTCTCTCTCACTCCCTGCATGATCATGCGACTTTTGGAACGGAACGGGCTGCGAAAGATTTTGTATTTGGTTTCTTGCTTGCCTTGTCTCTTGTTTTCGGGTGGTTTCTTTTTTTCGGTAAGATCTTTCTCTGTGGCGCACACTTAAGCCGTTGAGTGCCTGATTCCTGGTACTTTGGAGGCGCTTCATCGCGGGGCCACACGTACTGCAGGATCAGTGTGTCGGGGCCACCTTGTGCCTTGTCATGTTTTGGCACTTGAGTGCCACAGCGTGGGCCACTCCTTTGTGCTTGGGTTAATCAAAGCTGGCAGTTGCCTCATCGCCTCTCCTTTCCCTCGCTCTCTCTCCATGTCTTTTCTCTTGTTGGTTAGTGTTGATTTCGCTTTGGTCATTGATGCTGATGGCTCAATTGAGCGGACCACACGGCAAGTTGCCACGAAATGTGGAGCAACACACTGCGGTGGCATCTTTCTCTTAAGAGCCTAAGGGCTCTGATCACAGATCACAGATCACACAGATGCTTGAGTGCGAGACCACCTAGATCTTGGCCCAGTTTCACTTTCAATTTGGCAAAAGAATAAGATGCATAGATAAACATGCAGAGAGCTGATCCCAACTCAAGATCAATGCGATTGGGAACAGCTTCTAAATTTGATATTGCAGTGATCAACTATAACTATAATAGTATATACTTATATCTCTGTCTACCTCTCTTCCTGAGTATCGAGTCGATCTCAAGGTCACTGAGGATAGCACAAAAAGAATTTATAATAAATATTTCAGTGATCTTCTATTATAACTGTAAACAACTAAACAGATTTACTTTGAGTTAGTTCGATCATCAATGGGATCAGCAAGAATTTCTAATATATATTCTAGTGATCTTGCACTATAATGTCAGTTAACATAACGTGATTCCTAAAAGTTGAGTCAATTTGCAGATCACTGGAATAAGAAAGAATTTGAAATGTGAATTTCTGTGATCTTGCTTTATACATAATAAGCATGTCCCATTAAAGTAAAGGCGATTTTAAAATCAATTAAATGGGAAGGAATTAAGAATTTACATTCCAGTAATCTTACATTTTAATTGTATATAACTTACGGGTGTTTAATGTGAGTTGGGTAGATCTTATTGTAATCCATGAGATCAGAAAAAATCGTATTTATATTCTAGTGATCTTCCACTGTAATTATATTTAACTAAGCGTGATTCCTAAAGGTTCTGTCTATCTATTGATCAATGAAACCGAAAGAAATTTTAATTTTAATATTCCAGTGGTCTTCTACTGTAAATATATTTTACTAAATTTCAGATGCATATTTCAGTGATCTTTCATTATAACCTTATAGAAACATCTTTCGATATCAACTTTCTATCAAAATCAACTGTATAAAATCACAAAATTAAGGGAAACCAAAACAAATGAAGACTTTGCTCATAAGCAGGTGTGTCAATCTACCAAATTAGTTTTCCACTCTGCCCTCGAAATTGATCTAATAATTTAGATGATCGTAATCGATGAAAGTGATTTGTTGTCGCACATTTGTCACTGTACAAAACACTCATCAAACTTTAGGGTAGGGAACAAAGAGAGAGGGAGGAAGACGTCGAAGATCTAGCGATAAGTGCATTGGTTGACCCAACAAAACTGTGACTCAGCTGTGGCATGCGCTGATCACTTCGATCTTCACATTGACGGACAATCCTCAGTGCAGCTCAACACTTTTGCTGCTCAATTAGATTAATTACCCACTGTCGTCTCTGATGCATTTCTGTCCATTTGTATCCATCGCGGAGATTGACGGACGACGATCGATTGACGATTGGCATCGGTGACATACACGAAATGTCCACTTCATCAATCCGAGATGGAGTTGCAGTCGAAGTTGGAGTCAGAGACGTTGCCTAAGTGCATTGGCGATTCAATTGCCGATAAGCCGTTGATTAATATGTTGCATGAATGAACAATTCGTGTGTGGATCGACGCTTTAATTGCGTTAGACTCTGTTAATTATGCAGAGCAAGAGGGAGACAGGGAGGGAGAGAGAGGGACAGCATATGCATACTTAAGCATAATACAAACATTTCTTTGTTTTTAGTTTAATTAAGCCATAATTTATCGCCAACAACACGCGGACACGCAGCCCGACAGCGAAACATCAAAAAAGCAAGAGGGCCACACTCGACGTGACTGCGAACCGGGCCTGGGTTCAGGCCGGGCAACCTGCACTGGCTGCGACACCTGCGCGAGCGCGCGTGTAAATTGGCCTGGCCAGCGGCAAATGTTTTGGTTGCTGCTCCACGCGACACTTTCGCCATATGCAGAGTGAGCAGAGCGCAGCTAAGCCACAGTCTATCGCTCTGTCTCTGTCTCTGTCTCTGTCTCTTTCTCTGTCTCTGCCTGAACTCCCAGCCCGGTGGTCTAATTAGAAATCATCTTGTCAATTAGCCAGCCTGCCAACAACAACAACAACATTTAACGGCAACCAAGTAATGTTGCTCTTTATACCCGCTACACTTATAGGGTAGTACGGTATATATAGAGCTATCAGTTGCCAGATTGCAACACTTAGGTTGCCTAATCCCAAATATAAAAGGCAACCCTATATGTTACAGGCCAAATCAGTCATATCCAAATCCAGTTTGTTTGTATATTGTACAGTCGAGTCTATATAGCCAAATAAGTCTGTTTCTGTCCGTATGAACACCTATATCTCAGAGACTATAAGAGCTAGATCTATCAAATTTAGTGACAATATGTCTATTGATAAGGCTTAGATAAAGGTAATTTTAAAATGTAGTCACACCCCTTTATGCCTGCGTAAATTGTAAAAAAGCCAATTGCAGGCGAAATTCTATAGCTAGAATGTTTATTTCTGGTGTACACACTTATTATCATATAAGAAGTAATTGCTGTAAATTTGCTAAAGTTCGCATAATCCATATAAGAGTTATTTTGATAACAAATATAATAAATAATAATAATAATAATTAATTTAAAGGGTATGCCGCAGTCAAGCACACTCGACTGCAGCTTTAGTTACTTGTTTTTTTACCGAATTTGTGAGCGAGTTTTTGTTATGTTTTTACCGAGCATGTGATCGATGCGAGTACACGGTCTGCAGGAAATTATGTGGCTGCTGTTGGGCTGCCGATTCAAATTTTTCAATTTCTCGAAAAGCAGCCCCACATGTTGTCCGGCTCGATCGTCGCCGAGGTGTCCCCAGAGAAGTGCGCGGCGCAGGTGAGTGAGAGAGAGAAGAGGGAGAGAGGGAGACAGAGAGAGAGAGACGAGTCTCCCTCGTTGTGTGGAATGCTGCGGTTTACGTGGAATTGCGACGCTTAACTAATGATGTTCATCAGGCACTCAATGGCCACAACAAGCTACTGTATCTGTTACTGTAGCTGTATCCGTATCTGCATCTGCATCTGGCTGCATCTGCAGCATCGGCATCGGCAACGCTTATCTGCATCAACATCGGCATCTGCAACCGTTCGTTGATCGATTCGGAGTCCCGTTTCGAGGAATACTCCAAAGTGAATGAGAATTAATTTCGATAAAGCAAAGCAGTCCACACGATTTCCCCCAAAACTTAATTAGCTGCGACTTTTATGAAAAATTGCAGTCATTAAAGATGAGGAAAGGGGAAATTGAGTTTTCCATGGGACCAATTCAGCAGCAGCTCATCAGGCAATGTGTAAAAGGCTTTTCCTTGCTGCCTTGTCTGGCCATCGCCACAAAGAACCTTTGGCCCTGTAGCAAAAGAAGCAACAACAACAACAGCAACAACAAACAGCCGCAAACATTGGCGATCATAAGGAGCGAACTGGCAGCCTCGGCCTCAGCCTCAGCCTCAGCCTGAGTTGCAGCTTCTCTCGTACATGCCACAGTCGGAGGCACAGACACGGCATCTGGACCACCCAAGTTGCATTTGGCTTAAAACCATTGGCGAGTGGCAGAAGCAACGGGCAACAGCGGCAGCAGCAGCAGCAGCAGCGGCTATTAAGCTTGCCCCAAGTTGAGGCACTCGATGATTACTTGAAATTCAATTGCAGTCCATTAGGAGTGATTAATATGTATGCGATTCGAAAGCGCAGAGCGGAGCTGAGCGCGATCTCTGTGGAGAGCAAAGAGCGAGAGCAGGCGAGATGAGGCAGCGCCTCACTTAAAATTGTTGACACTTTGCAGTCGGTTGCACCACCAGCTACTGTGCCCGGTCTCTCTTTACAGCCCACTCTCTCTTAGTAAAGAGAGCTGCGCTAAAAGAAGACATTGCCACATTGGGGACCACACACGAAGACTGCGTCCAGCGTTCACAGCGTCCAAGCTACGCCACAGGCAACCCAAGCTGCAGCAACAACAACAACAAGAGGAACCACAGTAGTTTTGCGGCTCGTTACGTTGCAGTCCATGTCCAGAGTCCCCTCAGCCATTAACATCAACATCATCATGAGCTTCATTATCATCAGTGCCGTGGTGCGGCGCCAAATTGCAGCAAGGTAAGTAAAACAGCGCTTAGCGTTGGAGCTGTTATGATCTTTGGTCAGGGAAAGGAGAGGGAGAAGCAGAGAACAGGGGGAGATTCAAGAGAAACCTTCAAGCAAAGAGAGAACTTGAGCAAACTCACTTTGCACTGCTCTGGGGAGAGTGGGCAGACTGGCTGATTGGCAGATTGTGAGAGAAGAGAGAAAGAAAGAGAGAGAGAGAGTGCAGTTCCGAGCTGGATTAATTGCTGGCAGAGATCTTGCTAAAATGGCTGGGAAACATGCAGCGCATGCCAGAGTGAGGTAATTATAAGTAAGACCCAGTTAATCGATCGAAACCTTATCGACAGACTGTGCTATAACTATGCAATTTCCGATGTGCTAGATAAGTTGTCCAAGAAGTTGCTTAAACAGGCTTAGCCAGAGGAGAGCGATGGGAAAATTGTCATAGTTAGAAGGCCGTGGGAGTTAGTCATAGAACGTATATCCAAGTCAAGTCAGGCACAACATCATATCCAAGTTCTTGTCACTCTTAACTTTGTAATTAATTGTACAATAGAATGTTTACGCTAATATAGATATTCTGTTTTGGACAACAGGAAATGGCTATTTTTAAAGGATTATATATGAATTGTTGTGACATTTGAATATTTCATATAAACAAATAAAATTTTCAATGTTCTACTTCTAATAAAACTATGATTGAAATAGTAAATAGTGGTAGTTTGGGGATTCCATTGATCTGGTTACAAAAAATAACAAACATTCATAAAGTTCTATAATTAAAAGTTCTTTAATTAACAAAATAATCAATTGGTTTTTAAAGAAAGTATGGCGAGACACTTTTTATGAAAAAGTTCCGCATCCATACTTTGCTCAAATAAACTGATTTTATTTGCCATACAATTCTGTTCATGGTTTAAGAATTGCTTTGATTTGTCATAAAAATGTTTTCAATCTAAAACCAGGAAGAAGGCTACCTTTGGCAGCTGTTTCTTTGGCAGATATATGTTATAGTAGTCCGATTTTGATGAAATATGATATGCATATTATGTATACAGGTTAAATGCGATGCAGTAAATTTAGTTGCAATATCTTGACCAATAACAAAATTCGACCGATAGTTTGTTTGACAGCTATACGGTATATCAGTTCGATTCGGCTCGTCATGACTTATATGCAGCATGCAATAATAAGAAACATGTGTACCAAGTTTCATCAAGATAGCTCCAAGACTAAGAGACAAGACGAACACACAGACGGACAGACGCACAGTGCTAGTTCGACTCCTTTGTTCATCCTTATTCAAAATATACGTATGTATGTATTTTATAGGGTCGAAAATGTCGCTTTAAGGGGCATTGAAAACTGGCCAAAATGAATGTACTATAATAATAAGGGTAAACTGAATTTCAAAACAGTTTTAAAATAAAATTGCTCAATATACTGAATAGTAAGCCAATTTTTAACTACAGGATATGCTAAAGTCGAGTCATTCTTGGCAGCAACTTGCCTTTCTTGTTTAAATGTTTTATATGATTATTGTCCTGCACCCTAAAGGGAGTTTAGCGCAAACACTCGACAAGTAATTACAATTCGGAGTGGCGCTCACGAGTTCCGCTCGTGAATTACGCGCCATAAAAATCACATCAATCGCATCCGTTGCAGAAACTAGTTGCTATAAAACTGCAATTACCCGCATATGCAGAAAGGGAGGGACTCCTAAAATGTATGGTATACATATATATGGCATGCTACATCTGCCATATGCCATATGCAGTTGCAGTGGCTGCTCCAGTTCTGGTGCCAGTGGCATCTCCAGCAGGAAGGGAAACGAATTGCATTAAATCTCGCTGGTAAAATCTCGCTTGAATTTGAGCTTGCCACGCCCAGCTGTCCCTGTCTTTTTTTCTAGCCATAGTAGGGTAATATTTCTTGGCTTGAAAGCAACCAAAGCAGGATAAAAAGCAGCGCACTGCAAAAGCTCAATTTGTACCTCAATTAAGGCGTCGTCGCGCACAGTGGGGCAAAAGCTGCTCGACTCTGACCCCCGGCTGCGAGCTCAAGTTGCTTGTGGCGCATTTCCGTTTCCGCCAGTTCCTCCCCACTCCCCCCTCCTGCTCCTGCACCCCTCCCTCATTGAGTTATGGCCTTGGTTCGTGCTCGAAGCGCTGCACGAACTCTGATAAAAACTGTTTGCCGCGTCGGCGCTGCTCCTTGCTCTGCTCTGCTCTACCCGGAATGGAGAGATAACCAACGCCAGGCGCGCAATTTTCAACACATTTCACCAGGATACATACAACATCCTTTTTCGCTGCGTCCGCACGTCCGCCACCTTTCCCCCTGCCCCTCCTCATCCCTCTTGCCTGCTTTCTTTTTATTGCGCCAATGTTCTGGCTGCAGTTTTTGCCTTGTTTTGGCCTTTTTTCGCCTTTTTGTTTGCTTTATTGAGCTTTCAGCACTTTCGCTTCTGTGTCTGTGCCCTCAGCCTGGGCGTACAAGCAGTGAGAGAGAAAGAGAGAGTGGGAGAGAGAGAGAGGGCGACAGGTACTGGCAAAAGTGCAGAATCAAATAATTTACTTTCCAATTCGCGCTGAGATCACGTTTTTAATTTGAAATTTTACAACTTGCGCGCACAATGTTTATTTTACTGTGTATTCCAGTGTGCGTGTGTGCCTGTGTGTGTGTCTGCCTGTGTGTGTGTCTGCCTGTGTGTGTGTGTGTGCGGAGGAGGGCTGCGTCTGTAGCTGCGGCGATTGCCAACTGGGAGGCAGCAGATTCCAATTGCGATTCCGAGTGGCTTGGCTGGTTGGCTGCCCTCGTCTGGAAGGGGGAATGGAGAGGAAGCTGAGGAGGGGAAGGGGAATGGGGCTGCTGCTGGCGCTGCTTGGGGTTGTTCGCACATCGCGTCGGAATGAGCACCCCATTTGTTTATGGCCCGCACAGTTACCAATTAACCCTTGTGTGCGCAAATATGTGTGTGTGTGTGTGTGTGTGCCCACTTTGCATATAAACAATTCGTTTTGACACTCGTTTTGGCCACGTTTCTGTGCAAAAAATAATAATGAAATACTCGAAAACGAAACTCGAGAAAAATAAAGAGTGAAACGAGATAAAAAACTGTGATCTGAGGCTGCAACGAATTTTAAATGTGCTTAGAAAAGGGAAGTGACATTAAAGAGATTTCTTCTTCTAATATAATATACATTTATCATATTTAATAAATACTATATTTATAATCAATGAATCTTTGCATGATGTATAATTATTATAGATATATGTATATAATATTTAAATATGTATGCAGGTAGGGCGTATATATAAATAAAATATATTTATGAGCAATATATATTTTTTACATAATATATGATATATAATAATAAATAAATATATATTAATAATAATAAATGCATTGAGCCGCATTTTCAAATATTATATAATATTGGAATACCTTATTTAAATAAAAGCAATGTACAATATAAATTATACTTATACTTATACTTGATAATAATATAGACAGAAGAACATTGAAAATTGATTATCATCAATCTGTATTGAAGATTGAATACAGGCCCGTAGCTAGGCGTGTGCAGGGTGTACGAGGGGTCCTAAACTGCTAGGGGACCCCGTCTACCAAATATAAAAATGTTTTTAAAGGGTATATATTTTCATTCCTTTAATACTTAAACACAAATATACTCATTGAGTAGAGTAATTAACCTCCGAGAGGTATTGCACAACGGTCCATAAGACTGGCGCTACGGTCCTGGTTGAATATCAGGTTGATTATATAATTTAACTTCTATATTTAATATATTCAGAACCTATAGATATCATTGTATTTAAATGAACCAATTTTATTTTGCTTTTAAGGAAAAAAATGAAATTATAATCGAGTTTAGTGACTTAGAAAATATAATATAATATAATAAAATAATTATTCATATTGGAATTCATGCCAATAGGTGCTATACGTAGTTAGTTATTGATGCTAAAATGAAAGTGTAACTGTACCCACACAATTCCAATCGCCTAACTGTTATGCCCAACCGTAGTTAGAGTACTCGCTTGAAACAATATAAACGTAATTTGTTTCATTGTTCAAATATTTTGATTTAATTTGTGCGCAAATGTTTATCTTGGGTTTGGTCAGTTTGCGATTGACTTAGAGGCCAATTCGGCCTGGCCTGGCCTCGTATCGGGGCATCGGGGCTCATTCATTAATTTAAGCAGAGTTTCGGCTATAAGGCCCACCCACAAGGCTCGATGCAAACGTGCGATTTTAATTGATGATCGCAAAAGAGAAACAAAGAGAAAGAGAGAGAGAGAGAGAGAGAGAGAAGGAAAGAGAGAGAGAGAGGGAGCTGAGTGGGATCGTTAGAGAATGAATGCTTGTTTTGGGGAACTTTTGCATTATGCGAACTTCATCGCATGATAAATGACAAATTTCCGTTGCACTTTGGCGACGACGATCGCGACGCAATGCAAACTTATTGTTTGTCATATTCAAATGCCAAAATATTGTCATTATCGGGATGAGAGAGAGTTCCCCAAGGGGTGCAGGGGCATGGGCAGACGCTGCCAGGCTGCCTGTGCATCATTTGTCTTGCAATTGGCGACTCTTGGGGGGCCGCCACAAGACAACAGTCTCGGAGTAGGGCGCGGGGGCCGAGGAGAATTGCTTATCCATGCGACTAATGCATTTCTGCCAGGGCAGTCAATAACCTTCTTCTCTTGAGCAATATGGCAATAAGGCAAATTAGAGGAACTTCTGATATTTACTTAATATGCTCTGTATACCCTGTATGTTTAATATTTTATAAATCTTTCTAGAAATGTTTCAATTGGTTTTCATGGCATTCCCAAGGTAACCAGGGTATCTGCTAGTCTATACACCCTGCGCACTTCTCCACTTTGTATAGACTTGACCCACGGTTCAAATAGATAATTGTTTTTTTCGCCAGTTCGATTGCTCTTCTCTCACCTCGAACACGAATACGAATATGAATACAACAACGAATTCGAATATGAATTCCAATACGAATCCGAATCTGCGACACACCTTGAGGCACCTTGAGAGGCCTGTGAAAACACCTCAATGACATTTGCATAAGATTCAATTGGCTGCCATGTTTACGATGTTTATTTAATATTGTGTGCTGCCATTAAACATTAATAAGCACAGCGCAATGATGATGATAATAATGTCATCATAATAGACCAAGCCACATTGCCCCATTGCCGCACCGGGACCCACCGCTGGGACCCTCCACAAGATGCCAACGAAAGTTTTTCGGGTTCCGCCCGAGGTGTTGTATGGTTTGGTATCTCATGGAGTGGTGTGGTATGGTTTATTGTATATCTGGGGGAAATGGGAAATGTTTAATGCCTTTTCCAAGCCGGCTCTCTCGGTCATTTGTCATGCATTTATTCATTATGTATTTATGAGTATTTGCGGCGACCCCAAATGAAAATTCAATTCACTCGCCCATTAACAATTACGAGTACATCCGCATTTCAGTGCCAGGGTTGTCCTCACCTCGTACCACAGGCGCCACACTGGACTGTGTGGGTATTACGTAGGTAGTTACATGCCCAACGATGATGGATATATGATTGTATTGTTGGTTATTTGTGTGTATTACTAACTGTTTTATAATGCATAATTGAAGGAAAGGAAATGGGTGAGGGAACTTTGATATATTAATTTCTTTATAAGGTAGAAAGACTCTTCAATCTATAAATGACTCTGGTTCCATTCAGAACATAATGTACAATTTAAAATCCGATTCTAAGCTAAGATATAATGCAATTAAAAAATCTCAGCTGAAAATCTAAGCAATTTATTATGGCTTTAATTTATGTGCTGTAGAGAATTAGCAAAACTGCTAAAAATTGCATAATAAAATATCACAAAATTCACAAATTTACGTTTTTATTATCTCTCTACAGTCATCGCAATAATAAATGGGATGGCGCAATAAACAAAAATACAAATAATGTTAGGAACTTGCTGCCAAAAACAGAAAAGAAGGTAAATTCACCGCAGCCAGTTGTTGTTAATCGATTGCGCGATTCTCCTTTGGGATTTCGTGTCGGGGGTTGAGGAGGGGAGGCGCCTTTGTTGATCAACTCAATTAGCGGGACATTGAGAGCAGTTAGCGGCGCCCTGACAAAACCGATTAACAAAACTGACAAAGCGGATGGAAATGTTCGAATCGATGGAAATGAAAACGATGAAAAACTCTGAAAACCCTGAAAAACTGAGCAAACTGAGGCTGCAGTTGAAGGTGCAAATAGGCGGACAAAGAAAGGCGCAAGCAGTTGACCAATTAGCGCAATGCCCCTGGCCTGTTGTGGCATGCAACCCATACAGACACACACACACACACACACAGGCATAGACAGACACTGGGAAGACAATCAATTACAATTAGAATGATGTTTGCTCGCTGCTTAGTTACAAAACTCACAAGTTAGCAGGGAGTAAATATTTGTGGGCCACTAAGCGCCGCTAGAAGAGGCAAGGGGAAGGCGGTGATGAGAGTAGAAAGGGGGTAACTGAAACTGGAACTGAGATTGAGGATTGGAACTGGGATTGGGATGAGGAGCACGTCTTGAGCTGCGCAACTCGCTCAAATGCGTTGAGTCAACAGAATTGACGTTTCGAGTTGACGGCAATGATGATGTGAATATACTCGTAAATGTGAGTGCGACTCTGAGTGTGTGTGAGTAAGTGTGTGTGTGAGTGTATCTGGTGTTGGCGTTGACTTCTGCTGAAAATGTAGCCAAGTGTGCCTGCCATTTGCCGGGGCATTTGAATGTTTGTTTAGGCAGCGCAGCGCGTTCACAAGAGATACATGAGCTGCCGCTGCTGCCTCTGCCTCTGCTTCAGCTGTTGCCTTTGCTGCCTCTGCTGCTGGTGGTGTAGCGCCAGAGCGGGACAGCTTTGCTTGCACTTGAAGACACTCGCGCACAACTCCAACAAGATCATGAGACACCGAGCCCAGTCGAGTCGAGCCACCTCAGTCTGTCTGTTGCCCATAATTGAGTGCACTTTCCATGGAACTGGCAGCGATTATGAAATGCCAGCGACGTCGACAGCGACGCCAGCAGAGGCTGCGACTGCAACTAAAACTATAAGCGGGAAGAAATGGCGGGCATCAGGCATAAAAGCTAAAGGAGGCACTGATACTAACAGAGAGAGAGAGAGGAGAGGGAGAGAGTGAGAAGAGAGGAGAGAGTTGGCTGATGGTGGCAAAGGGGTCATGGAGGGAGGGGGGAGACTGCACTGCATTTTATTATCGCATCGTAAATCAATTGATAAAGCGAAGCGGAAACAAGTGGCAGCTCCAATTGCCCATTCCCAGGGCAAATAAATCTACGCGACGCTGCTGACTTTCGACGTTTTTACTAGAAGTGCGCACTAAATGCTCAAAGAGCTGGACTTGCACTGAGAGAAACCAATGGGAGAATGAAAGAAAATGACGTAAGTTGAACAGATTTGTATATATGATATTTGTAACTATATATAAATATATATATGAGATACGCATAAGTTAAATAGATTTTTGATTTTTGAAATTAAATGAAAATTGTGCGATAAAGAATGTTTAATTTGTATTATAATTTATTTTACGCAGGGTTTAAAAATATATTATAAGTTATTTATTAAATATTGAAAGAATATATTTTGTAACTTATATATTAAATAATGGTAATTTCTGTTGACATTTGTAATTCTCAATCAAGTAGGGGTTTTCAGTATCAAAATATGTTAATAAAATATAATTAAATACATATCAAAAATAAAATAAATATATATATTTCTTAAATAGGAAGTTCAGCCATTTATTTAGTAATTATATATTTTAAAATTCAATTTCAACATAGTTTATCTGTCAATACTATATTCTTTAATTTACTTTAATACTTATAATATTTTAAATCTTTCTGCAAATATTATGTTCTTCATCTCTCTTCCTCTCTCATCTGATAAGTTGCCCCTACTTTCTTGCAGTGTAGTCAAATGAAGGAGACTTTTACGCGACCCGCAATTAATACGACAAACTGTAAAACGCTGCCATAGTCGGAGACGGAGACGAAATCGGAATCGAAATGGGAATGAGAATGAGAATCGGAGTCGAAGGCAGCCAAAAGGCAATTAGCGATGGGGTTGCCACGTGGCGATATCAAAGGGGAAGATTCCACAAGCAGCAGCAGATTTTGTGTCTCAAAGGCGCATAAATCACACATGTTGCAAGAAGGAGAGGGGCAGAGGGATAATGGGAGAGGGATTGCGCCCACACACAGAAAGTGGCAAATGCTGGTGGGGGGTAAATGATGGAGAGGGTGGGTGTGGGGGCACCTCTTGACTTATGTGGCATACGCGCAGTTAGTTGCATGCTACAGATGTGTTTTTGTGGCTTTTTAATAGCCACGATCCCCTACATTGTATGCGCTATTGAAATTCCGCTGTCACTGCGAGCCAAATTTACTGTGTCACTTGGCAATTTCAGCTAATTAGAAGTGTTGAAATGTTCCTTTGATGGCCAAACCGAATGTGGCTTAGACGCCAGAGAAAGAAAGGGAAAGAGAAAGAGAGGAATAGAAAGAAAGAGGTAGAGGGAGTGGGAGAGAGAAGGGCACAGTAGAGAGTGCTCAGTCGAAGCCGGTTCCAGCTCATTTCCGGCTAATGCAATTGGTTAATTGGTTCATTACGTGCGCAAATGGATTTGCGCCTCTATAAGACGCACGATTAAAGACAAGTCAAGGGGGAGAGAAGGAGGCATGGGGGTAGAGGAGGCTGCCTCATATGCCGCACACATAATCGTATTTCTTTCTTTTCGCGAGCATTTGCCGCAATTAGCGTTGGCATTAATTCGCCCCGTCTCCTTCTCTCCCTCCATCTCTCTCTCACTCTGTGTCTCTGCCACACACATCATCGCTTGCCAGTAAATGTCAGCTGCCGATCTGGTTGCCCACCTCCTCCCCTCCCCAGCTCTCCCCCACCCCCCTCTCGCACCTCCTACTCCTACTACAACTTTGTCTGTCTATGCGCAATTTCGCATTTATTTTCAGCAAATTAACGCGGCGCATCTTGGCCACGAAAAATCTGTGCTAATAAATCATTTGATGTTGCTGCCACTGCTGATGCCGCTGAGCCACTGATGCCGCTGGGTGCAGTCTGATTTGATGCCACCGTGTGTTGCACTGTCACAATATTTGTTTATATGAAGATTTGTTTTTAATTAAATGGCAGCATCAAATCGAATCGAATCGCTGTTGCCGTCACTCAACCTCGTCCCCTCATCCCCCGCCCTGTGCTGTGATTGTGCAATTAGCGAATCAGCGTCAGCTCATCCCCCTCCCTTCCCCTTCCCTTCCTTGTTCCCAGTCTCACCCTCGACTGGTGACAAGTTTACATGATTTAAAGTTGCGCCGGCGACGCCGCTTTGATGTGTGTGCGAATCCCCGCATGCGAATGTGGACATGTCATGGAATCCAACTCCAACTCCGACAACGATGGAGATGGAGATGGAGACGGCGCCTGTCGCTGCACTCCATGCTCGGCTCGTTTTCGGTGGCTCTACCAGACTTGGGGCTAGCCTATTAACCTGAATGCGAAGCGTATCTCACTCGATTAGGCGCAATTCGCCTAGACAGCATTTGCCATCATCGAAACGTGAGAAATGACGTTGGAATCGCAAACGAGATTCAAATTGATCGCAACCACGCAACATCGTTGCATTTGCCGTCTCTCTTTCTCTCTCTCTCTCTCTCTCTTGATTCCTATTCATAATTCAACTAAGGTTATCAGTTTGATTTTCTTATCTGACTGCTGAATAGTTTATAGATTGTAAATCTAAGCAGTTTATCTTGAGGTTAATGCTATATAATTATGATTCTTATTGAATCTTAAATGATATCACAGCTTTATAAATATAAAGTCATTCTAAAAGATCAATTATAATTGAAATATTAATATAAAATCAACAAGTAAGAAAGTTACAGTCGCAGGTACTGTCATCTACCCTCTACTCACACCTACAACTGTTCTCTCCCTAAAATAATTTCTTAAATATCTTTATTATCCGATCGTTATGTAATTTATAGAAATTATTTGGTTGATGATTATTATTATACACCCTAAAATTGAGTATTCTATCTTCAAAGTGAACCTTGTTATAAAATTTTTTTAAATTTATGGGATTGGATTGGAATATAACCTGAGTTTAAAGCCAACTTTATCTGAGTGCAGTAATAAGACATATTGTTATCAAATTTGGCAGTCCTAGCTCTTATAGTTTCTGAGATCTAGCTGCTCATATGGACAGATAGACGAAAATGACTCAACTGTTCAGACTTTATAAGAATAAACGTTAAGTATATACTTTACTTTATTTATAGGGTCAGAGTTACTTCAATTTGCTATGCACTGGTAGAAAAAACAGTTAGAATAAGGAAAATAATTTTTTGAAAATGCAAATATGCCAAAGTTCTAGAAAAGACGTTTTCAAACTGGAAGAAGAAGCTCTCTGCGAGTTCTATTCAAAAGCAAATCAGCTTGGGTTATTTATTAATTTGCCCCAGCTCTAGAGATCTGCCATTTAGATACCCTCGCTCTGCCCATCAGTTCCATCAATAAATAATCGCATTGAATAATTTTTTAAATATTTTTGTTTTATTTAATTTAATTTTGTGTTTGTTTTCGTTTTCGTTTTAGCACATGGATTTCAATAGATTGCTTTTTCCTTTGTTTGGGTGCATTTGCTTTGTGTTTTGTATTCTCTTTATTTTTTCAAGCATTTTTTCAATGGGTAACATTTTCGTTTTGCGCCTTAAAACTAGAAATACTTCTTCGACTCAATGTGTGTGTGTGAGAGTGTGTGTTTAAACTAGGAATTAAGCTAGAGAACTTTTAAATTACTTATAACATGTTTAGCATATATATTTAATTGTGTTCTTCATAGAAATTAGTTAGTGTTTATAGGTTAAGAACGAACGATTTGTTAGCGTTTTGTTTAGGCGAAACTTTCGTTGATAATTGCAAGAATGCAAAGCAATATCTGTATAGATCGCTGCTAAATAATACTTTCTATATTGGTGCAATAAATAATTCGCCGATAATTGAGAATATAACTCGAAGCTTATAAATAGGATACGATAGATAGCTGTATATTACAATTATATCACATGAACACGTTTGTACACGTCGCACAAATTCCACACAATCCACACAAGATCCACACACGGTAGGGGGATAATATTGCACACTCAGGACCCGCCACAGAGGGAGGTAGGTAGAGGGTCCTTTGCCCAGGAACAGTTACTGCGCAGCTACTGCTTACGGTATCTGGCCGTTCATGCGCATCTCGAGCTCCTCCTCCTCTTTGGTGAGCGGTACCGTTGTATGGTTGTACAGCCCTTGGGCCATCAGCTGCAGGGCGAGGGGGTTCTTAGAGCCCGTCGACTTCTTGATCTTGGCGCGTTTGTTCTGGAACCAAATCTTGATCTGCGCCTCATTTAGGCCCAGCTCGGAGCTCAACTGCTGGCGACGTCTTTCGGTGAGGTAGCGGTTCTCGTTGAATTCGCGCTGCAAGAGAGAGAGAGCGAGAGAGAGAAGGAAAGAGAAAACATGAGTATATGCTGTGCAATTGGAAGGCAAGTAAGGTCAGGTCCGGGTTCGGGTACGGGTTCGGGTACGGGTTCGGGTTCAGGTAGAGGCTGAGGCAAATCAATTATTTGCGGTTTAGTTGAAAGCAACTTGTGCAGTGTGTGAGTGAAATATGAGCATGTCTAATTGGCTTACTCGTCTCGAGGACATCTCGGGGGACGGAGACGGAGACGAAGACGGACACACTGTGTGGTTGCCAGGATGCACTCGCAGCGGGGGGGTGTGTAAATATTTTGGCAATAAATATGACACAATATGGGCGAAGGAAATGCGGACATGGACATGGATATGGATATGGATATGGATAGGGTAGGGTAATTGATAGTCGACTCTGCTTACCTTGAGGCGTGCCAATTGCTCGCTGGAGAAGGCTGTGCGTGGACGCTTCTCGTCATTGGTCTTGTCCTTTGGTTGCTTGGGGCGACGGTAGCGGGGTCCTGAAGAACAAGAAAGAGAAGAAACAACGAGAAGTTAGTTAGGCGCTCCCACAATAAATTCCATGCGGCACAAAATTAATGATACTAACGGTTTAATTAGCATAAAGACAATACACACTGCCTCGACTTGTGGCATGCAACACTGACGCTGCCTCAATTTGTCAGCTGTCAGTGAAATTTCAACTAGGGCATGTGAAGAGGATGAAGGGCAGGGGAAAATGGAAAGGGAGGCCGCCATTTTGCCAGTCTCTAATTAATATGATTAAAGAATGACTTTATAAGCCAGACTTGGCTACTTTTCTAGCGGTATTCCCGCTGCTCTGCTCTTTAATTGGCAGTGCAGAGTGTGAGTGCCGTGTGAGTGCCTTGTGAGTGCCGTGTTGAGTACCCGTTTACAACTAAACTCTTACTTTGACTCAACTCATCGACACGTTGTAAATTATAATTTAATTGCTCTGCCTGCTTAGATAATTTGATTAATTTCCCCAGCCTCCTCTAATCGCCAGCTATCAACGCCTGCTGTTGTCGATTGTTGTTGTCGATTGTTGTTGTTGTAGTTGTTGGCTGTACGATTCCATCGACACCAAATTAAAAACCCATTTCGAGTCATAAAAAAGCACTTAACTTGTCAATTAACGCATCGCAGCAATATCAACAACCGCAACTGGGAAACTGATTTTCCTGCAACTGCTTCCAGTCTTCTTCTATTTTCTATTTTCAATTCTCCCTCCTCTTCTTCCACTTCTTCTGCTTCTCCCTTTAATGGGTACTTTTACTGCACACGCTCCCTTCCAAAAAGGGATCAGCAGCGTCAATCGTCAGCGTGTTTTAGTGGCAATCGGAATCGGTTTCGGATTCCGATACGGATTCATATTCAGATCGTGACCTGTGACCTTCGCCGCCGCCGTTGCCTCCCTCACTGCACGTTGTCACATAAAGTGTCAGCTTCAAAGGCAACAAGCGCTGCAGCGCTGCGTGCGGCCTCAGCAACGGAAGGCCTTCTCGAAGTCCGAGATGGACAATTGAGCCCCGAACGGGCCAACTAATTGTTGCAGTGTCCTTCACTTTTATGACACAAAAGATCCAAACATTACACACACCCACACACACACACACACACACAGCATGAAAGGCTGCCGCTACTTGCCGCTTTGGGGGTGGTCCCATGCATGCAACATCATGTGTAGCACACTTACGTTGAGGCAATTTACGAAGTATTTATGATGTTATTTAATGCCAATATTGATACTGACTGATCTAATTGGGAAATTTTCTTGAGTTTTACTAGAGATAACTAGGGAGTCTTTAGGGGAACTCTTTAGATTATTGAGGGATTATGAAGGTACATATATGCAGATAAATGCATATCATATAGGAACTCTTTTGAGAAGAAGAATGCCTTAACCTATTAGTAGTACATCTAGTTTGAACCTTCTTGAGTTTATTGATAACTAAAGAATAATTTTAAATAATCCTCATATTATCGATGGATTATAAAACTATATAGTAGCTACTATATGGAATTCCTTTCTAGCTAAGCACTTGAATCTCTTAGGGATCCACCTACATGCTATTCTTGTGTTCTATCAGCAGAACCTACTTTCTATGTTCCCTTTTTTAATACAGGGCAGATTTTTGATTGATTATGAAAGTATATATATATATAATAAATATATATATATATATATATATGGAAATACAGCTCTTTAATCTACAAGGAATTCATCTATATCTTTACTTCTGTCATATATCAGCAGAGCCAACTTCCTATGCATATAAAAACACTACCATATCTACTGGGTAATAGATTTCTGACTGAATATGAAAGTATATGAATATATAGTATATATTATATGGGAACCCAACTCCTTAATCTGTTAGGAATACATCACATATAAGCACAACCAACTCTACTATATCTATGTAAAATACTAGCCTTCCCCAAGATATTCTTAACTATATATCTTATCTATATCTTATACCAAGTCTTATACGCCTCTTACCTGAGCTGGGACGATCGCTGTAGCGTGTGCAGTAGACCCACGCGGGCCACATCTCGTTCTTGCCGCCCTCGGTGGTGGTGGAGCCCGTTTCGGAGCGTGTGTCATCCGAGGACTCCATGCCGGAGTCGCGGCTGACGGCGGAGGGTGGTGGGATGGGCTGAGGACTGCTGGCATTGTTGGCGGCGCCGCTGGCAAGGCGACTGCTTGGCGAGGAGTTTAGCGAACTGGTTGAAGAGGAGCAGCCCGAGGAGGAGGAGGCGCTGCTGCTGCTGCTGCTGCTGGTGGCTGTGGAGGAGCTGCTGCTGCTAATGGTGGATGCATTCGAGGCAGGTGGAGGACTGGCCAAGTGGCTGGCGCTGCTGCTCCCGCTGGGCGTCACTGGCGTCGTCGACTGTGCCTGTCCAATCTGGGAGACCGCCTTGCAGAGAGAGCCCAGTGCGGACTTCTCGGCGCTGGGTTCGCTCAGCTTGGCCGACGGCGGCAGCACGGCGTTGGGATTGGCGGTCCGACGCAGACGACTCTGCACTAGCTCCTCGTGGATGCGGGGGTAGGCAGCGGGGTTGAAGCAGTTCAGCAGATTGGCCCGCTCCAGCATCATTGCCGCGGTGGCAGCGGCCGCTGCTGCCTGCTGCTGGCGACTGAACTCCAGCAGATCGACGCGTGTGAAGGCGGAGGGCGTGGCAGCGGCAGCACGGTTCTGCTCGAAGGGGCGGAAGATGCTCACGGCGGCAGCGGCTGCCGCAGCTGCTGAAGCAGAAGCGGAGGCAGAGTCAGAGTGGGAGTGGGAGGGGGAATCTCCTCCCTGTTTGGTTTGCTTGTCGCCAAAGCGATCGCTGAGGATGTTGGATATGGAGAAGGCCAGCGAGGGCTTCGATTGCTTCGACTGCTGATGCGCTGGCGGGGGCAGGCGGGCAGAGCCGGAAACGGAAGCTGTGTCATCCACATCAATGTCATCCTCGTCCTCCTCATCCTCCTCGGTGGCCGTGGTGGCTGTCTGATTGTGGAAGCTGTCTCCCAGTATAGAATCATTCTCCTCCTCCTTGATGGTCAGCGTCGAGGCAGGCGTGGAGCAGGCGCCGCTCGAGTGTGCGCCCGGAGATCCGCTGGCACTGAGGCGCTGCTGCAGTGCAGCCGCATGCAGGGCCGCCGCATCGAAGGCAGCCGAGGTGCCTGGATGATGGAACACGCCCGCGGAGGCAGCCAGCTGCTGCTGGTGGAGCTGCTGCAGTTGCTGCAACTGATGCAGATGCTGCAGCTGCTGCTGCTGGTAGAGGCTTGCCGCTGTGGCCGCCGATCCCGGCTGCAGACTCATGTCCAGGGCTGAGATTGGATAAGCTTGCACGCGGAAATTGGGATGGATCAAGTGTTGTTGTTGTTGCTGTTGCTGTGGCGAGTGTGGTAGACAACCTGGTGGAGATGGCGCTGATTGTGGACTGCAGCGATCCTCAAGGGCCATTGATGTCACGTTCTTCACTTCACGTTCACAGTCACGTTCACGTTCTTTGTCACTGTATTCACTTTGCACTTTGCGCTTGTTTATTTAGCTCGTCTTTGCTTGGCCTTCTTCTTGATACTCTTGTTGTATTTGTTATGATTCGTTTAATTCTCGTGTTCTCGTCTTCTTTCACTGCTGTTCACTACCGACACAACTGCGTCAACTGCGCGCACGTCTGTTCCCAGCGAGCTCAACGACTAAATTAACTAATCACAGTTGCCCGACGCTGCGACGAAGCCAGCGCAAGCAGCCAGCGACCGATTGAACTGTCAGCGCAAGAGAGAGACAGTCCGACACAGTCACAAACACGAGGGTTGATTGCGTATGCCGCTGTCTCTGTGTGTGTGTGTGCCAGAGAGAGCGAGAGAGAGAGCGCTCGTTGACAGTGACGAAGACTCAACTCAACTCAACTTCGACTGATCGATTGGCAGAGCTGCCTCTGCTGCTGTGTCTGCTTCTGCTGCCGCTCTCAGCTGACTCTCTCTCTCACTCTCTCTCTCTCTCTCTCTGTTTGTGACACTCGACGTTGTCACCTGCAATCTGACAGCGCGACAATGTTTCCAGTCAGCGCAGCACAACAAGAGCTGAGCCAACTTCGAACCGAACCGGTTTGAGTTCGTTGTTGCACTCTCTCTCTCTCTCTCTCTCTCTGTCGCACACACACTGTGGAGTACGCCTGCTCTCTGACTTGTTCGCACTTGCTGGCCTGCTCGCACCGCCTCCACCTTCCGCGTTGGAGCCCGCGCGCTCGTCTTGTTAGGGCTCGATATGACTTTATTATTGGGAGCTGTCATGCGGTTGACAACTGTGTCGCTGTCTGCGTCTGCGTCGCAGTCGCTGCTGCGCTCTCTCTCTCTCGCACTCTCTTTCTCTCTCGCTGGCAGTGGGGCGTTGCCTGGTGCAGACAGTATATCTGCACTCTTCGCACACACATGCGCATGCGGCGGAAAATGGCTGCGTTTGTTGGTTTTGTTAGTTGATTTATCAAACTGTCTCTGTCGCTGGCGAAACGGTTGAGTGATGCCTCCCCACACTCTCTTTCTCTACCCCCCTCTCTTCAACTCTCTTCTACATGCTTTTTATAAGTATTTTAGTTGTGTTGATTTTGTTTTTGGCCGCGACGTTTCAATCTGTGTGCAGCTACAACTTTATCGACACCACACAGCGCAGAATGATCGACAATCGACGCAGCTCACTAATTAAAATTTACATACACACACACACACACCTGGCTGTGCACAATTAGAGTGTTAAATGTAGCGAACAGTTCGTGGCAAATTGATTGATATTTAATTGATATTTAGTCTGTTTATGCAGAGTAAACATATTAAATAATAATAAAAATAATAATAAAATGATTTTTAATTTATATCTGCACAGTAAACACATTTAATAATATAATAATATCAATATATAATTGAAATTTAATTTATACATGCACAATTAAGATATTAAATAGTATAATAATAATAATAAACTGTTTTTAATTCTACTCATGCTATATTATAATTATAATATATAATTGATTTATAGTCTATTTATGCACAGTAAACTTATTAAACTTATTAATAAAAATAATATTTTGATTTTTGATTTAGTCGTGCAAAATAAACATATTAAATAATCATAATAATAATAATAAATTGATTTTTAATTTAAACATATTAAATAATAAAAATAATAATAAATAATTGAATTTGAATCTACTTACGCTCAGCCAAGATATTAAATACTATAAAAATAATATATAATTCATTTTTAATCTACTCACGCACAGCAAACATATAAAATATTATAATAATAATAAATAATTGATTTTTAATCTACTTATGCACATAGTAAACATATTAAATAACAATTTATTCAGCATTCCAGGGAAGCGTGGCCCCATTAGCATCTACAGCCTCATCACCAGAGATGTGTTAAAAACTAATGCCCCAATGGCACCAGCGACAATCGACTCTAATCAAAGCACAAATCTACAGAAATGCGAAACATGTGTTGCCATAATATATAATACTATATACGATATATATGTATACGTATCTGTATCCATAAATCAAAAGTCGACGATAACATGCTGAACTTGCTAATGAATTTTATTATTATTGCTGCGCTTTATTGTTAATATTTGTTTGGTATCCATTTTTAGCATAGTGTCGACGATCGTGGGTCGATGATTTATTCGAGTACACGCGATTAGGTCGAGGAGAATTCACATTTCGGATTTCTGATTTCCTGTTTTCTGATTATGCGAAACGCTGCCAAACGACATAATCAATAAGACGACGCCCAAACAATGGAGAAGGCCCAGCCTTATCGAGAGTAACAGATTTAAGATTTTTAAATTTCGGTTAACCCGTTTCGTACAATGGGCCTCACATGGGAAATTTACGGCATTTTTATGTGTGGCAAATAAATAAAAATTTTAACAATATTGAGAGTAAATTAATTAAATATCGATACGCATACGAACTATACGTATTAACAGCAACGTGTGAACCGTTAACCGTTTCGAACTTAACCGTTTCGAGCACGAACACGAGCACAATTCGAGCACTTCCAGTGCCGCTTCCAGTGCAGTCCAGTTCGACTGGCTACGTCAGCCATTACACGAGGCAACTGGAAAGTCGAAAAGACAAGCTAGTTGTCTCGCTCGCACGCACATGTGCGCCGTATGAGCAATGTGCTGAGAGAGCCAAGAGAGCCAGAGATAACAATGGCTGCTGCTGCTGCTGCCTTCACTGTTTGCTGTTGTTGCTCTTGCGTCGCTGCTGACGCTGCTGCTGTTGCTGTTGCTGTTGCTGTTGCTGTTGCTGTTATTGCGTGGTGCCGTCGGCAATAAAAGCAGCTGTTGATTTTTCCGCTTGCCTGCGCGCACTGCTCACTCACTCACTCTCCATCTCTCTCGCTCTCTCACTCACCCAACCCCCCCCTCAGTGAGTCGTAACCCGCCCTGCTGTGTCCCCCTCCCCACATACAACAATGGGGTGTGTTACGCTTTTATTGCCATGATTTTCAATTATTACTGTTGTCATGTTTGCTTTGCATTTGCGTGCTCGACAAGCGACAAGCGATGGCCACAAAGGGTTAAACAGCCGCCGACAGTTGCGTAAAAACGCGTTAATTAAAGTTTTTAACTTGTTTTTGATTACAATATGTACGCATTTCTCTGCCTAACGATGTCTGAGAGGGGTAGAGTGGGGGAAGAGGGGCAACTGCCAGCTGCTAATGAGCTCACTGCGTGTTTTCTCCTCTTGCTCTCACTCTCTACCTCTACCTCTTGCTCTCTCTCCCTCTCCTTCTCCTTTTCTTCACTTTGTTTTCCTCCAACACATTGGCTACCGTTTGCCCCTAATGATCTGCGAGTTGCGCATCTGTTATAGTTACGTCGTGCCCAGGGGCAACTTGCTTGACTCGCTGAAAGTGCAAAAGATATAGATGCATTAACTGTACAATACAAACTGTACATACAGCAATCTGCATTGCAGCTACAACTCAATTCGCCCCACAATTAACCCCATTTTCAATTGCTGGCCCACAACAACAACAATTAGCCAAAAAAAGGCTAAAACAATATAAAGCGCACGAGCGCGCCCTCTGGCGGTCAGCGGCCATGCTAAATGGTTTTGCCATCTTCGCAGCTTCAACTGCCAGATTGCGTGTGTGTCTGTACGTGTGTGTGTGTGAGGTAATTTAAAATTCATATTTTACTCGAAAGAAACGCGTAAATCCGCTGCGTGTGCTACGCTGAGTGCCGGCAAACGGCGGCGAGAGTTATTAATGATTACTGGACACTAAGCGCTAGTTGGAGTATCAGTATTAAGCTACCCCCACCCCCCACACCGCCCCCTCTCACTCACCGAGGAGCAGCCATTCCCAATGGCCTCAGGTAACAGGCACATTTGAGTTCCCTACAACTTGTAGAGTATAAGCAAATGCAATAAGAAGACTCTGTAGAAAGATGAAAGGTGGAAGAAGGAGCTTATAATAGAGACTATCTATGTTTAGTTTTTAGTTATATTATAAACTACTTATAAACTAGCTATTTATCTGTAAAATTAATCTACCAAATTTCCTCTTTATATATCTCTATTATAATTATATATCTGACTATACCATAACACATAGCAAATCAACTTAAGAACATCTAATATAATACAAAAGATTAGCTATGAAGGAATAAGCTTATAAAAGGAACTTTTGAAGGTTATTTCTGCTTCTGTTTATATATTACTTAACATTATCATTGTTGTATCTGGCTCAAGGTCAACAACAACGACTCAATATAAAGGGTGCCACAATAATACAATAACTTTATGTTTATATTATTATTATCTTAACAATTTGTCTAGTCAATTTCCTCTTATCATCACGTGTTATTTTAGAACTTTTTCTTTGACTTTCCATCTATTTCTAAAAAGCATCTATTAGATAAAAAGAAATAACTTCATCTGCTATCTTTATTCTTTTATAAAGTACCTGCCATTTATTTTTACATAGTATAAAATAGATTTAATTATGACATGTCTTTGACTATCTGTCTCTATATATTTGTTTAATGAGAGTCTATCCGAGAGTTTAAATTAAAGCTATCAATAGAAAACATTGGTAGTTTATTATTTCCATTATTCTTTTTCATAAACTTTTCAAATTGTTCTACAAAATTTCTTTTTATCAATTATGGCTATTTAAATTTCCAATTTTTTAAAGAGCATTTCCCATTCAGATAGTGAAGTTCGACTGTGCGTTGGCTTTAATTAAAATTTAACTTGAATTGTAACTCGTTTGCCAGCGGGTCCCATGTCTTGACGGCCGTACCAGCTGCCCCCTTGTCTTCTATTCTCCTTTCCCCTGCTTGCCGCAGGCCTAAAAATAATTTTTAATTTGTTAAAAATACATTTTTTGTTGTTTTTGTTGCCCCCCTTCGGTTGTGCGATGCGTTTAGGGTTAAATGTTAATGAACTTGTTGATTATAAATTTGACTACTTTATTTGCCAGAGAGACTTCGCAGGAGACTGTGCGCCAACAAATATGATAGAAGAGGAGACAAACTGAAGACGGAAAACAGTTACACGAGTTTCTCAATTTGCCAGATTATTTCGTTTTATAGAGTTATTTTTTTTTTTTTTTTTAATTTGTCTTTTTATTTTCCACTTTGATTTTGTTGTATTACTTTGGACTTGGCTGTTTTACGACTTCAATATATCTCTCGAGAGAGCGAGAGAGTGAGAGGGAAATAGAGATGATGCCAAATAAACCGAAAGTCATAACTTTTTTATGACTTCATCACTTGGCGGGGCAACACGAATTTGCATGCGTTGTTTGCTAGTTTGTCAATCTGGCCAACGCAACGTGTTTTCAATCAATTAACAGATCTTCAATCTGTTTTCGTTGATGTTGTTATTGTTGTTATTATTGTTTGGCTTTGCTGTGGTTTTTTTCCTGCCCATTTAATTTGTTGATTTCCGTTGCAGCTAAACAAACTCGAGCTTGGGAGACGGTGTAATTTGCGTCAGTAATTTGCCGAAATTGTTTCTCCCTCTTCTGCTTCCTCGCCCTCTCTTTCTCTCCTTCTATTTTGTCTAATTTGTCAATTTGACTAGCTGCCTCGTTAAAGTTGTTAATTGGCAATAATATCTTACTTTATTGTTCAGCTAATTGACTCGAATGCATCGAAAGTTGCGTCTTAATTGTGTTGCGCGTGAATTGTGAAAGTGTTGAACGATTTATGTCGAGCTTGTGCCCTAAGTCATTGTCAGGTTTGTGCCTTAAGTCACACTCTAGTGTACTAAGTCTGTCTTTGACCTTATCAAGTTTCTATTCGAATTCTTTATGAAATTTGTGCTCTTAGTTTTCTGATCTAATCAAGTTTGTGCTCTAAGTATTTATTTCTAATCAAGTGTGTGTCCCAAGTCTTTATGCCTTATAAGGTAAGTGCCTTAAGGATTTTACCTTAATCAAGTATGTGTCCTAAGTCTTTGCGCCTCATCAAGTATGTGCCTTAAGTCTTTAAACGCAAGTTTGTGTCCTAAGTCTTTCGTGCCATGAAATTTTCCAGGAAATTGCCCTGAAACTGATTTGCAGATATTACATAAGCCCGCAAATCTTGCGATCGTCTTTAGACACTTTTGTGCCTGCTAATCCAATAAAAACATAAGGCGATTGTGAGTAAGGTGTGAGCTGTGAGGTGTAGTGTGTGTGTGTTCTCCTTTGTTGTGTGTTTGCAAACAGCCAGCCTAGATTTAAAGGATAACTGCGCAAATCTGTTAACTCGATTAAACCGCAAAGCATGAAAGACAAGGCACCTCAAGACAAGCAGAGAGAGAGAGAGAAAGAGAGAGAGGGAGAGAGACAGCATTGACCTGCCTGCAACAGCCCAAGGACCTTTGACGAAGTAGGAGTCACTCTGGGTCAGAGCAAGTGCAGCGATTTGGCAGCAATTTGCAACAGCGCCGCGGGTTGTCCCTTCAACAAAGGGCAACTGTTTTTCAGGGGCAAATGATTGTGTGGTTTGCACCCGGCACTGAGGCACAGAAGCAGCAGCAGCAGCAGCAACTGCAAATGGTGCCCTGGCCTTGACTTGGTTGTCCTTGCTGCCCCTTAATATTAATTACGACTATATATAGACTATATTCTATAGCCCGTTTTATGGCAATTGAAATTATGGCAACATATTCCCTCGTCAAGGACGAGGCCAGAGAACTATAGCCATTAAATAGTCACACGACCAGCAGCAGCAGCAACAGCTTGGGTGGCAGGCAATTGGCCCTGGCCTTGGCCATGAAGGATACCCTGCAAGACCTTCACTGCAATTGGGCTCAGTCGATCCACTTGCAGCTCGGCTGCACTTCAAACATTTTCTGTTTTTCCATGGCTCCACAGGGAGGGGCGCCATTTTCCCAGTGAAAAATAAAACTAATTTATGAAGCCAGCGAGAAAACAGACAACAACAACACAACAACAACAACAAATGAAGGCAGCCAAATGGAACAGAGAAAATTAAAATCATTTATCATGACACCCAGGCTCATATGAAGTTAGCTGCGAGTTGGAGTCGAAGTGGAAGACGGTGTCGGTGTCGGTGTCGGTGTCGGTGTCGGTGTCGGTTTAATGATGCCACAGTTTCTTCCCAACTGAGTTTAGACTGAGTTCATTTTGGGTTCTCTTCTGGGGCCCAGCTGGAAAGCGAGAGAAATCCAATAACATTTTAATAACAAAGCTGCATAGCAGCGCCATAAATAAGCGTATTTCCAGGGAATGAGAGATGAGACACCCATCTCCAACTCCATCTAGATGGTTCACAAATTGTATCTATATCTATTCACGCATAGAACGCAGATCTCAATAAATAATTAGCCACGGAGAGGATCGGGGCGAGCACGCCCTCTAAAATGCCCAAACACAGAGAGAGAGGGAGAGAGAGAGAGGGGGGAGAGAGAGGGAGCCATATGTAAGATTCATCTCAGCTGTACATGGTTTCTCACTTATGTACATAAGCGGCGATCAACTAAGTCTCCCTGTGTATGTGTCTGTGTGTGTGTGTAGATCGGTCTCCGATTGTGTAGCCTGATTGGGGTAATCAATTTTCCTTTTCAACCAATGCGCGCTGGCATGGCCATAAATTAAGAGACGCTCTCCCATTGGTGACTCCACTCCACTCCGCTTGCCACGTCTTGCCTGGTCTCACGTAGCGACAATTAGCCTGTGCTCGATCTTTAATTTGTCTATGCATCCAGAGAGGGGGAGCAGAGGGGAGTCTTGAATTAATTATCAATTGTTAAGTTTCATATAATCAAATGAAAAGGTTATTAAAGTCAGATAAATGTGATGGATACCATAAATGGGAATTAATATCGAGACTGCAAGAATTGCTTAGACAGGTTTGATCATAGAGATCGAGGTGAATATAAACGATCATAATATCAAGCATTGATTTACCTGAATATTGATTGAATTAACAATTGATTGATTAAACTGAATACAATATTTAAATGATAAACTATGGTAATATATAACTAATAAAACTCTTCTTATAAGAACTGTTTACCAATCTGCCAACTAAAATGTATATTAGTATTGTATTATAATATAATAAGTATAAATATTTAACTGAATATTGGAATAAACAACCTTGGTAATATAATCAATATCAAAACAAAGCAATAAACGATAGTAATATAATCTTATATAATGATACATATATACAAATCGCTTTATAATAACTCTTTACTTTCTTACAAATCTAACTAAATTATTGTGTTAAATATTAAGACGTCAAATTGGAATAATCAAAGACAGCAATATAATAACGCTTTTAAGCTGAACATCATATGAAAGTAGTCAAATATAATAATTCAATCTGATATAATGTTGTATAAAAATCTTCTTAATAGAACTAGTCTACGAATTGTACAATAATATAGTATTAAGTATAAAGATCTATATAATAAAGTACCAATTACTATAGTAATATAATCTTATTAAATGATATATAACAATCTTCTTAATATATTTAACTATATTACTGCATTAACTACAAAGACATGGCTTAATATCATATGTGGATAATCAAAGATAGCAATATAATTAATTTATTAAACTGAATATCATATTTAAAAGATTAAATTACAGTAATATAAACTGATATACAGATATACTATAATCAGTTCAATTAAACTCTTTACTTATTTACGTATTAAACTGTTTTATGGCATATATAACTATAAAACTGTATAGCAAGTACACAACTCGTTCTCCCCTTGCTCCCCATCGAATCTGGCAAGTAAATCTCCCCAGAGAAACCTGTAAAATATCACAGTTGCAATCTACTTTGGAAGCGGAATGTCTCTGACGCGTAATGCTCCCTGTTTCATGCTCAATGCTTAATGCACACACAGAAAACCGTTAGCAATCAGCTGGAACAATCTGAACAGGCTGAAGAAAAAGAAACAGTGTAAATTATAGACGCGCAAAACTGTTCCGTCGTCCAAAGAAAAAGTTTCAGATCCATAAATTAGCACCTCATTCCACATAATTGGCCCGTCGCTTGATTGAGGCTTTCAAATGCTCGACGAGGCGTGTGGCGCAGCAAAAGATGGGGAGAGGGATGAGGCAGGCGCAGGGACGGGGGAAACTAGTGCTAAGTGCAGTGCAAATGTTAACAGCGCGCAGCGCAGCTACGCACAGCTTTTCCGCCAAACTAAAGTTTGTTTTTTATTCATTTATCCAATCAAGCGCAACCAGGCGAGGCCACTTGCCACTTGCCACTTGCCACAGACTCCACAGACTCCTCACTCTAAGTGGTGGCAATCCCACAGTTGCCAGGCTCCGTTGCAGAGTCAATCTCGCTGTCCCCGTCTCAGTCAATTCAATCAGTCAAACAGCACGCTGATTAGCAGCTCTCCAGCTCTGCCTGCCTGACTAGCTCCACTCTCCCGTTGAGTAGCTTGCTCAGCTCATGGCTGAGCACGTACTAAACGGTTAAATGGTCAGCTGGTTCGGCCAACTTGGCGCACTTGCTCAATCAGACGGCGACACTCAAGTGCTTTCCCCTCTTCCCCCCTCCCCGGAGTAACCCCCTACTACGTCCAGCATTGACTGGTTAACAGCTCGACACGTCAATTGGCTGAAAATTAACGCATTTCGCGCTTTCATCGATACCCTGCGTTACTGACTACTGAGAGGGAGTGATTGACTATATATTAAAGAGAATGATATAATTTCTTTAGGCTTCCTTATGTCAATTTAAAAAGATAAAACTCTTGTTTAAAAGTTGAAAGAAGTGAATTGTCATATTATTTAAACTTAAGCCTTAATATGATTTATTTATTTGAGGTTTATAAGAAGATGGAACTGTATTGTAATCTAAGTATGTACGTTGATCTATAATTAAGTGGTCTATGGATTACCAAGTTGAATGCTCAATGTGCTAAACATCTCCAGTACCACTATTGCAATTTGCCTTACTTTAAATAAAGTAGGTATTTAGTTTTCTTTTTACTTTTACTTTCTTCTCGATGGTATATTGGTAAATATAGCAATCAATTTTAAGAAATCTATATTTAGGAACCTTTTATTTTTGCCCCATTGTGCTTTGCAATTGTTACACTCATTATCCAAAGGGTAGAAGAATATCATAAATTGCACGCCGAAACTGTTTAGTATATTACAGTTTGAAGTATTGTATATAAACTTGTGTCATTCTGATAGCATCGCACACCCTGCACACGCCTAGCTACAGGTATATGCGTATATGAATAAGTTTACGTTTCAAAAGAAGTCATAAATCTACCACAACTTCATCTCTCTCACTTTACAGAGTATTTGGAAGTCGAGCAGTCTCTTCTACCACCTGACTTGATTGTTTTAGCCGCGCTAAGTAGCTGCTAAACCAATTCCAAGCCAGTTTTCAGTTAATCAAACGCAGCGAAAGCCAGCGCGAAATATTGTTATTAGTTCCAATGATGATGGAGCTAAAGTTGTGCAAGAAGAAGAAGGAGGCGAAGGAGAAGGAAAGAGCGAAAGGCAAGGAGAAGGGAATGAGAAGGCAAAGGAGAAGGGAAGGAGGAGGTGAAGATGAAGCATCTAGCAGTGCCGCCGCGGGGCACACTTGATAATAATGCTGGACCCCGAATTGGGCATGTCAAGAGAGAAACACACGAACGCACTTTGTCAGGCGCTGATAGAAGAAGAGCCGAGAGTCCCTTCTATCTGGGGCTACTCTTTTAATCGTAAATAATGAGGGAATCATAGACGCGTAGACAGCATCGGGGGCAGCAGCAGCAGCAGCAACAAAAGAGTTTTACCATTTGTGAGGCAAGCGATAAGCGTGCGACAAAGCGACAAGCGACAATGCAACAGGACATTAGTGTCACACAGAACATGACCGCAGCGACCCAAATCGAGCCCACAAAGCCGACAGATCTAGCCACTGACACTGCCCCCCGTCCCTGCCCTGACACTGCCCCCGTCCCAGGCACTGCCCTTGCCCCCTTCCTTCTCACCCGCTGCTGTGGCTGCCTTGGTTGCATTTTGGGAGCACTTTGATGCATTCTCTCGCGCGCTTATCAACGCAGTCAACCTGCACCATTTATCATGTCTCTTTGTCGCTTCGTGTGGCAACAAATGGTGCCTGCTGTGGCAGCCACAGCGACAACTGTCGATTGTCATTTAAATGTGTGTCCTCTAATCAGGTGGCAGGTGGGGGGGAACTGCGTGTGTGGTCGCTTCTCTCGCATGTACTTGGCAATTAAAGGCAGCCAAAGCCGCTTAAAGAGATGCCAAAGCAGCAACAGTTGCTGATGTGCCCCATCGTAGATGCAGAGAGGGAGAGGGGGAGAGACTGCAACTGCGTGCGTGTGCATTTAATCGCCGCTAAGGTGCCAAAAGTATCTCTGGCATGCGTAGAATGCCGCGCAGCAACAACAGCAGCAGCAACAGGCAGAGCAACAGCAGCAACAGCAACGATCCGCAACAGTTGCCGATTTCGTTGAAATTCAGAATCGTGAGAGAGTTGCCGTCGTTGCGACTCATTTAAATCTCGTTTGTGGCAGGCAACAGAGCAAGCATGCCACAGCCTGCCACAGCCCTGGCCCTGAGCCTGCCAACGACTCTTGGGCTCCAGCAGCAGCAACAGCAACAGCAGCAGCATCGTGTGTGGTCCACAGCAGCAGCAGCAGCATCAAGGCAACTTCAGCAGCAATAAAGCGTCCAATCAACATGAGCATCTACATAAATACTGGAACGTAAGCTCCATTGTCTGCTGCCCCGGGCTCAGCAGCAGCAGCAGCAGCTGCGTGTCCAGTTTCGCGCTTATCGCCGTTGATAAGGTTCTCCACTTCAGTCTCGAGTCTCTTGTCTCCACTCTCCTCTCTCCAATCTGAGTGCTGTCAATGCCAATTAGCCGCAGCTCCAGTTTCAAATGATCTAGTTAGGTAATTGTATCTGCAACTGTATCTGCATCTGTCTCTGCCTAAGCCACTGTGCCTGTCAGCATCGCAGTATCTGCAACTGTATCTGCATCTGCATCAGTATCTGTATCTCTAGCTGCCTGTGCCGTCGTTTCTGTATCTTTAGCTGCTGCTGCCTTCGTATCTGTATCTAATGCAAGTGCCAAGTGGTTGCTAATTGGCAACTGCCAATGACGAACGCTATCGCCAGGCGCTGACAGAGTATGTCTGTATAGCTGACTGCCTTGGGCACACACACACACACACACCCCGCACACACTCACTCACTGAAAACCGAAACCATTTTGAACGTCAACACGCGCGATAAGCAACTAAATTATTAACACGAACCCAACGAACCCAACGAACCCAACGAATCCGAATCCCAATCGGACATTGCCGGCTCCCGTTGTTAATTCTCGTGAATTTTCTGCACCCATGTTGCCACAGCTCCCCCTCCCTCCCCTCCCCCTCTGCTTCAACTTCAACTCCTTCTCCGCCTACTGCTCTGACTGGCAATCGCAATCGCATTGACTCATAAACTATATCGCTGACGCTGATATGGAATGAGCTGCTGAGCTGCTGAGCACCTGAGCTTCATTTAACATGAAATCGTTCAAAAATTCAATTTCTAAATTGTTTTTCATTGCTGAAGTGAGGAAATTTCAAATTTATGACACTGACGTTGCCAATCAGCAGCGCATACTGACTGCCGTCCCGCTTCACTCCTCCTGCCACGCCCCACTCGCGCGTCTATTGCCTGACCTTGTTGTTGCCTATGAAAACTTAATTTGCCATCGGCCTAAGCCGTGACTGCCAATTGAGTTATGTCTGGAAAGGGGTCTGGGAGAGGGGGAGGAGGGTGCTAGACTAGGTGGGAACGGGAGTTGGGGCTGTTAAAGTTAGGTTACCTAGAATATTGCAAATTAAGTATAGGTGAGATATGGGAAGATGACTTTGAATAGTCTTTAAAGTTGTAAGAGGTACTATTAGTATATTATTATGTGTTATAAATACATACTTGGAGACCTTAAAATCTATGTTTTATATGAATGTTTTCATGATAAAATTAATAGATTATAACTTATTAAATAACTATGAGTTAATTATACACATTTACATTCATCATTTTAGTCTAAGTAAATATTAAACTAAATTATTTCAACAAATATTTAAATCTGTATTTAAATCTGTATTTAAATATTTATTACTAGAAAGTATAGAATATTCTCAGAATACTAGATGAAACGGCCGTAACGAGGGCTTCGGGGGCGCTGGTGCAAGACGCGGCTCCAGTTAGAATTTTCTTGCTTTATATGTTTTTAAAAATATTTCAGAAAGTGAAGAAACTCCATACTTATAGCAAAAACTCTTTTCATTTTTAGGCCATGGATTTTAAAAAAATTCATGGACTATTGTGTTTGTCGGAACGGAATTGTGCGTAACAGGCAGAAGGAGGCTTCTCCGACCCCATAAACTATATATATTCTGAATCAGTATCAGTAGCCGAGTCGATTGAGCCTTGTCTGTCTGTCCGTCTGTCCGTCTGTCTGTCTGTATGAACACCTGGATCTCAGAAAGTATAAGAGCTAGAGTCATCAAATTTTGCGACAACATACGTATATATTGCAGTGTCTCAAAGTTTTTTTAAAATTTGGACACGCCCCTTCCCGCCTCCGTAAATCAGTAATAACTATTTAAAAACTACAATATTAGCTCAACAACCAAAGTTGTATATCTTACATGACAAATACTTTGCCACGGGCGTTATGTGAAAATTTCATTTAAATCGGACTATTAATAAGTGAGATATGATACGAATTAAACTCACTTTGAACATACATTTATACTTAAGCAGACCTAATTTACGCAAGCATACCGAAGTTCAAATCTAGCGTCAGACACACAGCATTTTAAACTTTTTATTTGCATTGTATGGTAACAAAATTGGTTGACAATGCACCTTTGCCGGTTGGCCAAGGAGTCAGGCAATGGCCGAGTGGTTAGAGTGGCGGACGGCTGTGAGAGAATGCGTGTGTTTAACTCCCGGTTGAGGCGGGTGCGAATTTTCATTTATTAATTATTTATTATTTTATTTTTTTTTATTTATTTTATTCTAATAATATTCGGGCGGCGATTCCATACCGTTAAAATTTTTATTACGGTATAATATGATAATCCATGCAGCACCTGACTGTAGCGTTAGTATTTTTTTTATTGTAAAATCATCAACAGTTTTTGAGAAATCTATATTGTGGGATTTCTTCTTCTAGGTTGATAATATTGTCATAGTATATACATTTTTATATATTAATGCTCAGTATTAACAGCAATAAATTTAGCCATGTTTGACTGTTTAAACCTTAATACAAATATAGATATTCATAGAACATTTCCCTTATCAAACCTGAACTGTTTTGCAGTGAAAAACTGTCATTATAATGTTTGGTTCCATATGACGTTATTAAGTTGATGATGAATTATAATAAAATTCACCTTGTTGACCTCTGTTTGCACCACTGCAGTGGTACAGTCGAGGACGCACCGTCAGCCGAATTGTTGTCAGATGCGTTTTGCGAAGTACTTGCCATGATGAAATAATTTGCGTCGTTGTGAAATTCGCGTGAGCCTCGTGCAAATGTATTTGTGACTCTTCGACTCTTAAGTCGAATTGATTTGATTTTGTGATTTGCGAAGCCTAATCTAACGTCGGGGTCACCAGTTATCGCGATGCGATATTATATTTATTTCATCTGACAAACTTTATATCTTTAACAAAAACGTGTGTTTTTTATTCTCCTTAATGGCTGTATTATCCGTTACAAAAATTAGAGAGCGTACTTCTTCTACTGTTCCTATCGATAAAACAATCGTATTGGTTAGAGTTGCCGCTACAAACTAAACCTAGAACATAAATATATTAGACAAAATACACAATCTCTAGAAAGTATACCTAGTTGGAGAATGCTAGATGAGCTGACAGGCAATAAACGATGGATTGCATCATGTAACTTTCTAAATAGCAAATATTCCCTTCATAAATGTTTATTAAGATTGCTTAGCTAATAAATTTACTAAGATTCAGCTGTATAAGTCTTAAACCTTATCGACAGTCTGATAACATCTATAAAACTATAGAAATTCTTGCCAGACCCCTTCTGTTTGAACTTGAACTCTTTATTCAATTAATTGGCAGCATGTTAAGTCTTGATCCCTCCACGAGAATAATCCGTCAGCTGGTCAGCTTGGTAGCCGGAGACAATTAAACGATCAGCGCCAAGAAAGACACGACATAAAGCGGCTTTGAAGTCGTCTTACTGCGACTGAGGGACAGAACTGAAGGGGCTTGATGATGTATTGCTACATCGTGTCAAAATTCGCTACTGCGCAGAGGGACTGGGAGTGAGCGTGCAGGGAGGGGGAGAGGAGGGTAGTAGGGGGAAGCGTAGCGAACGTGCGATCACCCACGCAATCACAGCGCGGGTGCACAATAAAATTATAAGCGGGATTAGTGTCGAGCTCACAAAGCCGCAGCCAACGAATTGAGACAAACAATGACAGACAGACGAGCCGAGTCGAGTCGAGGCTTGAGCTGAAGCAGCTCCAGTGGCTTCCAGGAAGCCCAGCAGCAGCGTGGCCCAAGGCAGAGTGGGATAGAGAGGGTGGCCTGAGGGAGACAGAGACATAGTCGGGGGCAGCGTGTTGCTTCTACTGTGACTGATTGATTTGTGTGTCATGTGTCATGTGTTGTGAGAGTGCGCCTGTGTGTGTGTGCCCGTGTGTGTGTGCCTGTGTCGGTGTGCCAGTGTGTGTGTCTCTCTTCAAGGTCAAACTGGCAGCTCCCCTGGGAGGCATCGTTAAGTCATAAATGGCTAACGGGGCCTTCGATCAACAATCAACTCCAATTCGAAGTCATAATCCGAGTCAAGGTCACTCTGAACAATTATCGTTGTTAGCACGTCCTTGTCCTTGCAACAACAGCGCACGCGTGCCGCGTCGTGTGTCCTGCCTCAGTCATTGTCCTGGCGTGTGTCCGTGCGCGTGGCAGTTGCCTGCGACACCCACTGTGCCTCCTTTTGCTACTTCAACTCCTCATTAGCTGCGCCTAACCTTGGCGACAGATCTGCGGCCTTCACTTGGCCACTTTCTAAGCCATCTACGGCTGCAGCTAATCCCTGCCGAGATGTCGACACTCAATTGGCAGCACATTCCACCGACTAGGGGGGGGTGCATTCCCCTCTCACTTGTATTCATTAACGGTGATTTGTAATGGGTGTTCCGACCCGCACTTGGCCGCATCGATAAAAATCGTATTAAGCAAAATAAATGCGTTTGCCATATGCGGCATGGCTGCCCTGGCCTGGCTTGGCTTGGCTCGTTACCCAGCTGGGGTATGCCATGCTCGGAGGCTGGGCAATATTAATCTGCGCAGCAGTGAGCTCCACCAGCCATAGATCTTGCATTATATTGGCTGTCCAGGCGTGTCATATGTGGAGAGAGAAGAAGAAGAAGCAACTTACAAATTGCCATGTGCAATTATCGCCGGCACTGATAACGGAGCCGGATCAGAAGGCGACGACGGAGTTATGGCCAGAGATGAGATGAGATGAGCTGGCTAATTGCTTTTAACGGTTGGGTGAGAGAACAGCGATGCAATTAGCCAGATGGATGCGCTACAAGTGGAGCCAATGTGATCAAGACTCCAATGTGATCGTTGTGTATCCAGTGAAAATAAATACGGAACGATAACTGTTTAATCGCAGCACTTTAATCGATATTTTGCCAGCCAATAATTCAAATGGAAAGTGGAAAATGTATGCCATGAAGACTTTAAGTAGTTTTTTTATGAGCTTACTTCGTAGTTGTCTCTATATATAAGACTTACTTTGTCTACTCTTTTCCTCAGTGACAAAGTATTATATATGGAATCGGTAATCGAAGCACTTTAATCAATTAGTCAATAAGACTTATGGTAGATGTGAAATGAATACTAATGTTAATTCAAATACCAGTACCAATAATGCATATGTGAAATATGTCTTAAAGAGGTTTCCCTGAGCTTACCCAATGAGACTGGCTTTCTTTTCTACGTTCCATACCGCAGTGTCAAAGGTTTGTATGATAAAACTTTAATCAATTTTAGGCGTTAAATTAATTATTTTTTAAAAGGATAATTTATACCAAGGAGATTTCTACATATTTCTCCATGAGGTTATCCCAAGAATTCTCCTCAAACTTCGCTGACTTTTCCTTCCTTCTTCACTTCAACCTCCTTGCCCACAAAGCAGCTGCCAAATACTGCTTCCAACTAATAAATTCATAACAAATCAATGACCTAACACACATACACACACACACACATGCATACACTTGTAGATACATATGTATTTAGAGTCGCAATCCCAGACGCAGTTGGGCAATAAAACTACACGCATTTCTACTTTTGCGAGGAGGCAGCAGCAGCAACTCCACGTGTACTTGCTGTCCGCTGTTGCATGCTGCATGGTGCATTCTTCACGCATCTCAAAATATGCCACAGTTAGTGTAGCAGGAGAGGGAAGGGGGAGGGGTAGGGGTAGGGAAGGCAGCTCCACTCAAAGTCGAAAATATTCAGGCAACGAATCTCGTCTCGTTTCGTTTCGTTCTTCACGTTGCGCGCCACAAGTTCCCACAAGTTCAGCTCTAATTGTGACTTTATTTGCGCATTTAAAAGATACAGATACACACACATACAGCTTCAACACAAACCGGCAGCAGTCACAGTCGCAGTTGCAGCAGCAGCAGCGCCCTTAGAGCATCTTCGCATCCTCGCGCTGCTCGCTGCCTCGTCTACTTGGGTGGTCTCGAACAACTTGCGGCGCATCTTCAAAGCCGGCTCCAGCTCGGGCTCCAACTTGAACATGCACCATGAGCGAACCAGCGAACGAGCGAACGACGAACAACCTCGCAGCAACCTCGGGCAGCAGCAGCGTAGCATGCAACACACAACACACAACACAGACAAAAGCCGAGCCGAGCCAAGCCGAGGAAGAGACACCCAAACTGAATTCTAAATGATCGTTGAAATTCTGCGGAACAGTGTTTCGTTGGAATTTGCAAATGAGTTGCGCCTGTGTGTGTGTGTGTGTGTATCTGCAGCTAAGCAGGAGCAGGATGAGGAGATGCAGGCGCAGGAGGCAGGCAACATCAGAGTCCCCCCTTTGAGTTGTCTTTGATTCGAGTGCAAATAATAAATTTTCAGCTTTTGTCGGAGGCGGAGGCCGCTGCCACAGCCAGAGAGACATCCCGGAGACGTTGTAATCCCAGCCAGGCAGTGACCCATTTTGTAGACGGGTTTCGGTTGCGACTCGCAGCCGCCAAGTCGCCACAGCTGCGCGAATATCTTGTATAATTTTATTGGAATTAATCATTGCTTGGAAAACTCTTGTAACAGTTTCGTATTTGCAATGATTGATGAAGTCCATTTTCCGATTTTCCTTACTTCACTGGCCCAACCCGGCCAGGGCATAAATCACATTCTACAGCCCGCAACTTTCGCTGACAACTTGAGCGAATTGACCCGACTCCGACTCCATTTGTGGCACCTTCAAAGTTGCCTCCAATCTGGCGACCAGATGAGCGAAATCAGCATTTAGAGTTAATTAAAGTACTCTAAAGGTATCTTTAACAGTGATTTGACCCGCTTCCCGCCTCCCCACTCTCCCAGTCTCCCCTGCACTGTCTCGTGGCTACGTCACGGAACTGGATCCCTCTTGCAACTTGCGACCGTTGCCATTGCCCATTGATTTTGCATGTCGATTGGCCACAAATTAATGGTTAATGGTTGCTCTCGTTGACTTTTCTGGACCTCTCTCAGCCCTCTCTCTCTCTCTCTCTCTGCCTCTTCCTCCCTCTCTTTCCTCCTCTCTTCACTATCTTCTTTCCCTTTCTCTCCACAAGGCACTGTCTGTTTCTCAGTCTGCCCAAACTTGTCCCGCGGCAGCTGTCTAATTGTGAGTTAATGCCTTCAAGATACCAAAAGATTTCAAAGCTCCCCTAAATGGAACCACAACGAACCGCCAAATAGCGAGTACTTTGTTGGGAAATTGAGTTATTTATGAGTTACTTGATTCCACAGTCCACAAAGCGCAACTATTTTCATGATAACTGTCTTGAATGACGCTTTTATGGACTAATGCAGAGATATCTTTTGAGGTTAGGTTAGAAAACAACCTAAATTTGAATTTTAAGATAAATGTATTGCTTTTGCTTTAAAACGTGCAGATCTACTGTTCACACGCACATATCACAATTATTTACATGATAACTGCCCTGAAAGGTTGTTGAATTTGCTAACTCAGAGATAATTTTTGAGGTTAGGTTAGAAAACAACCTAAATACGGAGTCAAAGATTAATGTATTGCTGTTGCTTTATAAAAATAAGATATACAGTAGCTCATGAGCCTCTCACAATTAAATGTCGTATCAAATTAAATAAATAAATGGCTCAGTTAGTAAAATGCATTTTGAAGTTAAGTTCTGCAATGAAATGAGGTTAGGTGCTGCAATAAAATCTTTCTATTAACGTATTACTAGAATTAGTAAAATGGAAACTAAAAAAACGAAGATAAGATACATTATAATTTGACAAATAATACAATATTTATCACATTAAATGTCGAATAACTCAAATCAAATTGATTTCCATTATCGTAAACTTATTTCCGCCACCTTTTTAAGTATAAACACGTATCGTTCCAGTCCAATCTGAGTTAGCAACAGTTAAAAATACTTCTTGAGTGCTAATCAAGGCAGATTTGTACGTCATTTGAAATGATATGGAGCTATATTAATAGTAAATTGTTAAACTGACCGATTCTCACATGGGGGTGTTAAACGTGAACACTCAGTAAGTGATTAAAATGCCTATTCACAAGGTGATGCCAATATATAATAAAAAGCTGCCAACATCTGTTACTGTTATTTAGCAATATAATTGGCAGATCTTAACACCCAACACATGCAGATAATGTATCACATTACCTATTAACAGGAGCCTACGATCTATTAAAATATTATACTGCATCAATACTCACGTCACTATCACATCAAATGATGCAAAGCTTCATTATAATCCCATATACATATGTACTATATAACACTGCTGTAAAGCTTTTCCCCTACCTTCTGTGTGGCCTTTTCTAATTAGTTTCTAAGATCTTCAGCTTCCGCTGCATATTTCACGGCTCTTTTTAGCAAAGTTAGCGACGGAGCGTAACTAATTTCCAGCTACTGCATGACGGCACGTAGTGAGAAAGGCCCTGAAAGATGACAATGACAAAGAGAAAAGACGAGACGCGACCAGATATTACAGCATCAACAAAAGAATGGACATAATATATCAACAATCAATGAATTATTTTATGAAATATCATATTAAATATCAACATATTGTCATTCCATACGTATTCATTTCATATTTATACATTACATATATTTCTGTGCGTATATTTATTTATTAAACATAATATATCAAAAGCCAGTAAGACATATGTTTCAGTTATGTTTAATTTGTTTAATTCAAACACATATTAATATAAACATACATATGTACTTTTAAATTATTCTCGACAGATGGCGAGACACAGGCACTTGATTTTATGCTCATACTTTCTTGAATAACTTCTGTATTTATTGTCCGATCCGATTTAAATTTCGAGAATAAGTTCATTTAACTATCAGTTTAGTATATGTTAAAGTTAGAAAGTTATATATTTCTTACGACGCTTACAAATCGAGTTTAAAAACTAAATTAGTAGTTTGCGGGGGCGGTGGGCGTGGCATCTAACATTTGAAATAAACTTGATCTCCGTCGAGTATATAGTCGAGTATATATATATAATTCCAAATTTAGTGTCTCTAGCTATTATAATAGTTGAGATCTGTGTGTTTATCTGGTCAGACGGACATCCGGACAGACAGACGGACATGGCTCAATCGACTCGGCTTGTGATCCTGAGCAAGAATATATACACTTTGTGGGGTCTGCCACGCCTTCTTTTTCTGTTTTTGATCATTTTCAATAGTCGAAGGGTATAATTAATTAATCAGATTAACAAATGACAGTATAATATCATGTTATATATATTCATTCCATATATGTATTTATTTTGATATATAGATTTCTTTCTATGTTTTCATTCATAAAACTATTCACTCGCCTCATTTAATTAGCAGTTAACTTCTCAAGCAATTTTATTTCATATAAATTATCATTGATATTATGTATCAGCTAAGTTTTCAGTATATCAATATTGATATTTCAGATATATTTATAGATATATTTTAAGGAGATCGCATAGTATTCAATATTTGTATACATCAAATTTATTTCACTCTTCTTCTTGGATTTCTGAACAACTTTTTGCGAAATTTCCATTACTTATCCCATTGATCGGATTATAAATATTTATAATATAACATATTCAATATATAGAACACACATACAATACATTTATTATATTCCTCCATTACTTCAGGCTGTCTTTAATTTATTTGTCTATCGTATTTATCCCTTCTTCTTCTTGCAATTCTCCCTTGCATAACTCACAATTTGCATCTCCTTTTCTTGAATGACTATTCAATTGATTGTTTGTGAATCATTCAATACTTTAGACGTGCTTCACAGTCAGCAAACAGACGCTTGTGGCGCTTGCACCTGCAACAGAGAGACAACGAGGCGAAGAAGAAGAAGGTGCAGATGGAGAAGAAGAGAAGAGAAGAGCAAACAGAATGAAGAGCCATAACAATTACAAAATGGGGGCACAGCAAACAAAACTGACATTTTACACCTTTTCATTATCTCAGCTGGCAAACAAATCAGCCGACAGGCCCGACGAGCAAACAAGCACCAGCAGCAGCAACAATAACAACAACAATAACAACAACAACTGCTGCAACAACAACAACAGCAGCAGCAGCAAAACAACAATGTGAACAATGCAAACAGAACGAAAGAAGTGCACAAATAAGTAGGTGCAATGTATTATTTGTTTTATCGCTTAAATTGCGGGAACGCCGCCAAACGAGCGACTAAAAAGCGCTAAGCGTTAACCCCCCTCTCCAGCTGCCTCATCCCCTAGCCCTGCCCCGCTGCCTGGCACCCACAACCAGGCAGAGCTGGCACGTCCCGTTGCTCCCGCTGGCAATTTGTGTTCAACAGTGCGCAAACTTCAACTGAGCTCAGGAAGACACGAAGACAGAAGACAGTGTAGACTGCAGACTGTAGACTGGTAGAATGGCCAACAATGTTGGCTTCGTGGTGCATAATTATCGCGGCATGGCAGCCTCTTCTTCTGCTTCTTCTTCTTCTTAATCATGATCCATTTCTTGAAATGAAAACGTTGCACATAATTTATGGCTGAGAATTGAATGGGGGGGAGTACTGGGAGGGGTAGGAAATTAAAAAATTAACTCGATTGCAGCTACTGTGGAATTAGCAGGCCATTTGGGAGGTGCCACAGGGGGGGAGGAGGGTAGAGGAGGCACTGTGCCGCAGCGAGGCGTGACAAAGCCAATATTAAAGCAAAGGTGGCATAAATTAAAAACAGAGAGAGAGAGATGCGCTGCCAGAGTTGCCACGTATCATTTAACAGGAAATTGCGACGTTTCGAAATGCCAAAGCATTAAGTCATAATTGCAGCGATGAATCTGTGAGATACTTTTCGAAGTTGGGGAAATAAAACATCGACAACGACATCGACTTCGAGTTTGCTTTCGAAGTTTGAAGTTCGAAACCAGTTTGAGGATGGAGAAAACTCTCCACACACAACTCCTGTGGCAGCTGCGAACGCACACCAGCACGACACACACACCAACTCAGACTGGCAGCTTGTAGAGGGAGACAGAGAGAGAGAGAGCTATGGACTGTGTGTGTGTAGCTGTATCTGCAGTGGAGTCTGGCGCGTTGTGCTTGTTCCTGGCTGGCGGCTAAATGCAGAGGCGGGGCCAAGGTACACACACATACACACAGCTGTTGCAAGATGTTCATCTTGAACCGGAACATAAGGACAGTCGAGCTTGGTGTGTGTGTGTTTGTGTGTGTGTTGCTTGATGGAATTATCAACGTTTTATTTATGGCGCTCTTTGGACACGGCCCAAAACGTTGCACGTTCCCAATTTAATTAGTCTTGCGCTTAGCGCAACGAAACGGAAACCGAAACAGATACAACAAACACACATATACACACAGGCACACACACACAGGCACACACACACATACACACTACAACGAAAGCAATGCGAAACACATAAATATTTTGTACAAAGCGCGCAAAGAACTTTTCATTTACCAAGTTAACTGCAGCGAGGCCAATTAAGCGATCTCGCACATGAGTTGGGTGCAACAACAACAACAACAACAGCGACTGTAGCAACAACAACAGCAACACTAACTAACCAGGCAGGCAGGCAACTGGCCAGGCAAAGGCGCAGGCATCTCACTTCTTCTCCAATTTCCGTTGTGCCTTGCAGCATTTTGAGGCAGCAACGGCAGACGGCCAACAAATTGCGCACAACTTCATCATAATCAACGCTCGGACAGTGTCTTGCTGCAATGGCAACAACGATCCTAAGCTGTGGGGCATGCTGCACGCATGGATACCCTGTGCGAGAAGTTTAGCAAGGCAGACGCGAATTTTGGGTTGAGCTGTTGCAAGGAGAGCTTTATATTTAGTATACATATAAAGTAACATTGCAAGGAGAGCTTTATATATAGTATACACCTTTAGTACTCATACCCTCTCCCTGTTTAACAGCACAGGGTATGCCCAACTTAACTTGCAAGCTGGCTGAGGCCATCGCCATGCGAAAAACTAAGGTTAAACGTTGGCTAAATTATTTTACGTGCCTCAGTCCTCGAGCAGAGTCACTCTCCCTCTCTCCCCCTCCTCCCTCTGCCTCTCCAGTGCCCCGCAGAGTTGCAGCATAACTCAGCTATAGGCGAGGGAACGGGCGGAAAATGATGTGAAAATTGTGCCATAACTTTTGGTTGCTGCTGCTGCTGGAGATGTTGAAGGAGAAGAAGAGGAAGAGGAAGAGGAAGAAGGAGGTGCAGTTGGAGCTTGGCATGTGGCATGCAGCTTCGTTCGCCGTTGCAGTTTTTTATTTGTTTTAAAAATCACAGCAACAAATCATAAATTGCATTTTACGATATTGATTGGCCAAATGATCATCCCGTGTTGCCGCTGCTGCTGCCGTTGTGGGCGTGTTTGTTGATTTGCTTTCGCAATTTTTACTCGGCGCAGTTTTCCCGCTTCGCTTTTGGCCCTGAGCAGAAAATGAAGCGAGAGCGCATTATTTGCTCAACGGGAAATTATTATTATTCGCCGCGATTAAATATCACTGAGTTATGGCTGGCGTATTCCGATGCTGCCCAGCGCTGTAGATAGAAACGTTTTCCGGCTGACGGGGCAGCTCAAGGGGAATGTGGGAAGGGGGATGGAGGGAGTGGGAACTGTATTCATTTCCGCTTGAAAAAATATGATAAAATTTAAAAAATGGAAAGTTGACTTCATGTGATTGAACGCAATAAATAATAAGCGATTAAATTGCATAGAAAAATTACATGGGAATGACAATTCAGCTTGATTACGGCTGATGTAATTCTAATCATAGCACAGCATGATCTGAAACAAATCCCTGTTCAATATCAGTAAGATATAAATAAAGTATAAACAAATAATTTGTTTCGGTTTTAAAATAAATAAAATGATCTAAAAATCAGAATTCGTGATCTTATTATTATTATTTATTGATTATTAATGTAGTAATCTTAGCAATCGGCCCATATAGTCAAAATGCTTAACGAAAGAGGTACAGAAGAAACTATATAATGAAGTAGAGATAACAACGAATTTCCATGGAGAGTTTTATCTCCGTATGTACTTTAAATAGTTAGTAATTGAGGATAGAATGTGAGAGAGAAAAAAGGTAAATACACTTCTATTATTTGTCCATAACTGAACTTATTATTTACATATTAAGCATATGTTTACAATATTGCAATATTTATATCATATTGTATTATTTATATTATATAATTTGCTGTATTTCATACACAAATTAAATGTATGGCTATATATATGAGTATATGTATATATATATATATATATCCATTTCAATAAAGTTAATCCTTTCCACATATCAACATTCTAGCAAATTTTGCACGGCTCGTATTCCGATTGTATCCATTCATTAGTAAACTGCCTTTCACCGCAAACAACTTAATTGATATCACGACGTAAAAAACATATTCCAAAACTGTCAGAACTCTCAACTCTTTGTTTCTCTGGTACACCGCAAACATCACGAACTACTTTCCGTCTATAGGACAATAAAATTGGTATTTTCAGCAACTGCGTCACGTTCGTGATTCATTATAATACTCTGGCAGAGATTGTGGGAAGGGTAAATCAGGCTAAGTCAGCTTAGAAAGGGCAGATGCTTGTGGAAAGTGCATGCGGCACCATTTAAAACCTCATTCAAGTGGACAATAACAGGAACTGGTAAAGGAGAAGCAACAACAACAACGGGCACAACTAGTTTATGAAGACATAAATTGGCAAATTGAAAAGCCTGTCCCGGATGATGATGAGCCTGATCAGGCGAGAGGCAGCTAAATATTAAAACTCATTTCGACACGCCATGCAATTTGGCTGTAGCCGTGGCCGTGGTCGGGTGCGAGTGCCCATCTTTATGCTGATGCCTAGATGCGACCCGCAATTAAACCATTAATTTAATGGGCAAGTGCGAGCCAGACAAGCTCCTCCAGAGCGACGCATCAGCCCAGTCATCCAGCTAGCCACGACTGGGTGCTGGTCATCGTCAACCATCGCTGGCATCAACAGCAACCACTTAGGCAGGCAAATGAAAAACGCGTACCAGTTGACACGCCCACTTTTGGCTGCCACCCAGCTAATTGCACACCAGCCAAGGCGAGGATGAACAAGAAGTCTGAACAAGTCCACAAGAAAATTGCATTTTGAACGAGCCAAGGGGGGAGGGGGAGAGAGGAGGAGAGGGGCACAGTCGAGAGTCAAGTGTGGGCAATTAAGTGTGTCGAGCTAGGCGATACCCTACACAACCAGTTCTGGCAACTGATAAACATACTTGATGCTTGTAATTAGCTGCTCATTGAGTGCTCTTTTTTAAAGTTGGAAGAGGAAGAGGTTTGAAACTATATACAAACCATAAGAGTTCATGAGAATGTGAAAAGTATCTTGAAGTTGAATGTTTAAATTTAAATTTGTTAACTTAAGTCATTTGATATTTGTTTGTATACGATAGCAAACTACTACTTATACTTTTGAGAGGCGAGAATTACTGTCCTTGAAAGCCAGAGAATAATAAGAGAATAATTTCGAATAGAGAAGAATAATAAGTGTAAATAAATAATTTAAGTGAAAGAATTATATTTAACAATCTTTTATCATCTTGAACCTACAACTTATAAACTTTAAATAGCGATAAATCATTGTATAAATATGATATGATATAAACAACAAAAATCTACTCCTGAATAACAGCGACAGACCCGTCTCACTTTTCCATTCTCCAATTTAATAATATAACTTAAATATTCTGATTTTCACTTATTTCCCTCTTTAAACTTATTTTCCAAGAGTATTCGAAGGTTTTGAGAGCAGAAATGAAGGCATAATATATATGTTGTATAATTTTATGAGATCATTTCTCTTTTTATACTTATATTTAATACTCAATATTTTTATTTACATGCCTTTGTAGGGTATCCTTCATATATAATATATATTTGATAGTCTGACTCTGAAATTACACACACTTTCATCTACATAGAAACTCTCTTGCAGCAGTCACAGTGTGTGCTCAGTCACTGTGACCTGTTCTTGGGCTTGTTAAAGTTGTTACAGTTGTTGTTGTAGCTTTAGTTATTGTCTTAGTTGTAGCTGCTTTAGTTGTTGTGGCTACGTTTTTATTAAATGGAATTGGGTGCTTAAATAAATTATTTAATAAGCACGTGATCTACGAAGTCAGGTGGAGTAAGTCAGCTCTCGGTTCGGTTTGGTTCGGTTCGTTTATTGGGGCCAAGGGCCAAAGCGGGCCACGCCCACAAGGAACGAGTGAGTGAGTCTTCATTTTGCAATTTCTTGTATTAAATCATTGCAATTTAAACAACTAGACGGGGTAGGGAGGGAAGGGAGACTAGCAAAGTGATCCTTTGCTTTAGTAATAACAATGCTGGTGCCGCCATAGCTGTTACTTGGCCAACGGCGATCGGGGCAAGTTGAGCGACCGTCATATATAATTCTCCACTTTATGACTTTGCTTTGCCCAGAGCCTTGATGGGCCATCCTGCATCCATTCTCCACATTCAGCTGCAGCTCCTGCGCCTGTGCCTGCGCCTGCTGCGCAATCTTCCTCTCGATCGGAACGATCATTTTGCGCGTACTTGCAGTGCAATTTAGTGGCCATCGCTGAGTCGAGTGTGCCTGGGTATAAGTCTGTGTGTGTGTATGCGAGTATGTGGTGTGGTGTGCTCTGCTTGCCCCCACTCAATCACGCTCCCTTGCCCCTCCTGCTTCACCCCTCTGGCTCACTGCATTGTAATAACCATAATGGCGCGCACGATTTATGTTTTAATTTTGCATTTAAGCGGGCAGCCTAAGCCATCGAGGCCGTGGCCAAGACAGCATCCCAGTCGCACTGGGGTCCACTCTTGTGGGCTCTCTGTGGTCTTAACTTCAGTTTGATTGGCGCTGATAACCGTGCAATTGATGAGCAAGTTGTACTTGTTTTTCCAGCACTTGCTCCCAATGCCGGACGCGCTTTTTTGCTGCTGCTAAATTGGAAACGATGTTTGCAGGCGCTTCGAATCGATTAAGTGATCCTCATCAAAGCGATCAGGATTGCTGGGTAACTCTGAATGGGCACTGCAGGGGAAGGGAGCGGAGTTAGATATACATATGTATGTAGTAGATACACTTCACACTGTTGCTGCAGATTGATAGAAGTTAAGATCTTCTTAACAAGTTTGATGAATAACATACTTAAATAGTCAAGTAAAACATAAGCAAGTCTAGTATATTAAATTTGTTATACTTATAAGTAAAATATCACAATATATATAATAGAGTTGGTATATATAGAATATTATATAATTACATTTCGCATAAGTAAGTAGGTACTGAAATAGCCTACATTAAATTTAAGTAAAATATAAGAATCGTATATCAATAGTTTATGGAACATGTAACTCTAATTCCCTTATGTTTTCTACATATAATATTATAGTTTAAAAAATAATCCCTACTGTTATGTAATGTTATATAGTTATTCAGATATATATCCTAAATTTCTCAATAATTTCTTATCTCTTATATGTATAAATTCAGAAATAGTTCCAGTAAATTCAGGTAATAAATTAGCAAAGTCCGTTAGAATTTCATGATACTTATAACATGATACTACATGATATTAACATATATAATATAAGTTTCTTATATATATTATAATCAGTGGCGGATCTAGGATTTGCTATAGGGGGGGGCTTGGAAGTTTTCTATAAATCGATGTTTGCCATAAAAATTAAAATCAGTACCACATGGCATTTGCAACTGAGTAGCAAATTTTCAACTTAGAATTCTGAAGAGTTTTACTCACGGTCACAATGGTAATATTATTATCATTCACAACTTGTAATGAAATTAAGAAATCGGATCTTTCAATTGCACAGAGATGTTGTGTTGCTTTCTAAAACTGGCACGATATATGGCAGGAACTCACAAACTGTGCTTACACTTTCATGTTTTTCAACCCAACGAGTGAAGCAGAGAGTATTTAAATGAGTTTTTTCCATTATGGCAAGTTTGCTTTTATTTCATCCTCAAAAAGCTGTGTTCTTTTCGGTAAAAACGTAAAAAAGTTTTTCAATGATTAAACTATTCTCAGCATATTTCGAATCTCAGGAACTTTACAGGAATATGAAACACATAAATTCAACGAATGACTGAACAATGCGTATAAAACGATAATGGTTGGTCTTCGATAATGAGTGCTTGAACTCCATTTTCTTTCCCTGAAAAATAATTTAATTAAAGAAATAATTCCAACAGTGGATCTTAAGTGGATGAACCCGAGAAAATCCTCTCGCACGACAAAATCCACTACATCGACATAGCGCAGAAATAGCGTCATTTAAATGATGTGACTTGCGTCCGTTGTTTCATCACAAATGATGGAAAAATATTTCGCTCTCTTAACTTTTTCGACAATCTTGCAGCAAATTACTTGGCCGATTATATCGATAATTTCATTCTGAACTGCTAATCACAGTACAATTTCGCGATGCCGTTTCCAAATGATGCTTTAAATTTTGTTTCCAGAACTCAATCGGAATGCTAGCAGTGACCGAAAAATACCTTCTTTGCCAGAAGAGGCATCTTCTCTTTTGTTTTTCTTAGCTTATGGGGGGCTACAGCACCCATACCCCCCCCTAGATCCACCACTGAGTATAATCACATTTGGAATATAAACTTTTTAACGATTTCTTCTTTATTAAACAGATAAATACTGAAATTTTCAGATTTTCATCGGAATAGGAAAAGTCGGATATATTCGTTCGTTCATAAACCATTATATTGTATATTTTAGCATATAATTTTAACCTCTTCTTATGTAATGTAATAAATACTAAAACAGTCTCTATCAAATTCAGTTAAAACATAAGGAAAGTTTGGTTAGTAAGACATATTATTAAATTTCTCAACATAGAACATAGTGTATTTAAAGTAATCCTTTGACGTATAAATTAGACAAGTACACAAATAGTCCTGTTAAACAAAGTTAAAACAGTAGAAACACATAATATATTGAACATATATCAGACATACTGTTCAAATTTCACACAGATTTTTTGCTAATAGGAGAAATAAATAATGAAATAGTCAGATTAAACAAAAGGGAAATCTGTTTATGGTTTGTGAGACATATTACTGAGATTGAATGGTAAAGTATAGCAAAGTATATAATATAGTGATCGAGTATACAATCACATTTACCTTATAATGTTTTCAACCATTTGCAGGCAACCATCGACAATTGTGGCACATTCCAGGCGCGAATAACCCGCTTAAGTGGAACTGCATTCCACATGACAATCGAAAGTTCACGCTGCTGCTGCAACTAGCTGAGCTAGTTAGTCTCGCTCTCTTAGTCGCCTTGACTAGCCCATGCAATGAGCGGTGCAATTTAGCATCTACTTAGGCCAATAGGCGCGACATTCCCTGCACCAAATGCAGCTGGCAATTGCGATGGCAGCTTCGAGTGCTCTGCAACTGCTTGCCACTGCAACTGGCACTGCCACAGCCACTTCGAGTGCCAATTGGCCTGGCCTGGCCAAAAGTCTTCGCTGTTGGCCAAATTGTCAGCGTGCAACAATCTGCACCATTAAACAAACGATGCAACTGCCACCATATATGGCACGGAGTCGAGCAGAGCTGGCAATCTAATTAGTGTTCACTTTGCCCCAGCCAAAAGCCTTTTAATTACGAGTATACCAAAAAAATACAACAAAATACAACAAAAAATACAAAAAATACTAAAAAAGCAAGGCAGAAAAAGCAGCGCAATTAGAGTAACTAAAATGATCGAATTGCCAAAGGCAAAGCCAAAGCCAAAGCGGAACGTGAGAAGTGGCGCAGCGAACTCGCGTCTCCTGCTGCGGTTCCTGGCACAGCGACTTGCAACGCGACTTCTTCTTAGCCTGGCTAAACACTTGGCTAACCGCAGCAGACGCCGCATGTCGCAAACCGCAGAAAATTTAATTTGTCGAGCTAAAGGAGGCCCAAAAGAAGGCTGCCAGGACACCTTGCGCAAAGCGAAGCAAATCAACCGATCCCAGTTTCAGTTCCAGTTCCAGGCGAAGACGAAGGCAAAGCAGAACTGCATCCAAGCAACTCGAATCGCAACTGGGCAACACATGTCCGGCGCACAGCAGGACACCGTAAGGACAATGCATTGACTTCTTGTTGGCGCAACAATGATTAGTTTCGGTCAAAGTCAAAGGCGAGGCCAGACCAGGCCAGACCAGGCCAGGCAGGCAGGCAGACAAGGATACACTCGACGACAAGGCTCGATGCGTGCCGCTTCGTCCCTCTTGTTGTTGTCCTCTGTTTTGTATGCTTGTGTGTGGGCTCTGCTCAGCACAGGAGTCACCCTTGCCGAGGGCGATCCTCAAAGGGAATCGCTATCGCAGGTACGGCCTGCCTGGGCTGCCTGCGGTCGACTTTGCTGTCAAAACAACACGATTTATGCTTTGTATTGAGAGCAGTCCGGATAACAAGATGTTTGCCGACGCCTACAAAGCCGCACTACCCCATCCCGATCCCAAATCGGAGTCAGGAGTCAGTGCTTGGGCATCCTTTGCCCGTTGATGTTGATGTATGGCATTTGATCGTGCATTAGATGCCATCTCACGGCGCATTTAATGACTGAGGCAATTAATCTCGCGCTGCATTTACTTACGCGCAGCAGTTACCGTTGCAGCGCCATTTTGGTAAGAAAACTACTGCAGATTCGAAGAGGGTGACTCTGTAAATCATGTAAGTAGGACACAATTAATCACAGCATTGAAACTGCTTCGCCAAGTGTGTTTTCGTGTTTCTCTGTTCGTATGAACGCGCTGATCTCAGCTATTATAAAAGCTAGAGATACTAAATGTTGCATAAAGATTGTTTCCCATATGCACAACAATTTAAATGCATATTAAAGTTTCTTTCTTTTTATTTGTTCGTATAAACGCGCTGATCTCAGCAATTATTAAATCTGGAGGCACAAAATTTTGCATATAGATTCCTTACCATATGCAAAACAATTTCATTTCATATTCAAGGTTCTTTCTATTCATCTATTCGTATGAACGCGTTGATCTCAGCAATTACATATACTAGAGAAACCAAATTTTTCATGAAGTTACCTTACCATATGCAAAACAATTTAATTTCATACTAATGGTGAAACGCACACAGGTAATTTGAAATCGAGCGTGCATCGATCACACCATATTTATTTAAATTTATAGTTTATTAATCGAAATACTTTATAAAACGAAACGTTTCTATCTATTATAACTGTACCATATTAAAATAAATATTTTACAATTATAATTATTATTTTATCAAATTTATAAAGAGTTTTCCTCACGTTAAATACAATTTTTAAAAGGTTTCTTTTAAATATCAACACAAAAAGCAATGAAATTGCTTTCTACCTTAATATTAACGGTAAGTATTCCGTTCCAATTCGAAATTAATCCAGAAAGGAAGCGCAGACTAAACGATTAAACATTAATGGGCTCCATTACACGCCGAACAGCCCTCGCAGGTGTTTTATGGACAGCAAAATTAATGCAACAAAGCGTCGTTATCAGCTTCCTTTGTGGGTCGTGTATGTAAGTGGGATACACGGTAAATCTCTCTCTAAATGAGCATTTAAGCGCTGACACAGACACCGATCTCGATACCAACAAAAAGAAACCCATTCTCGACTTGGGTTGCGACTTCAGTTCGGGTGATCGGTTTCGGTTTCGGTTTCAGTTTGGGTTTCGCTTTATGTGAGCGCGACTGTAACTCAATGCTCAATGCGTTGATAGCATCGAGGAGGGAACAGAGAACAGGGAACCACAGAGCTAACCCTTCTTTCTTTCTCCAACTCACCTCGGGATCATCGCATGTTCGCCTTGGCTGATCACTGATCCTCGTTCTCTTCTTGTCGTCGCTTGTGCTTGATATTTATTGTATTGTTGCTGGCATTTGTCGCGGAGCTCCTGCAGTTGCTGCTGCTGATGTTACTGCAGCAGTAGTTGTTGCGGCTGCTGCTGCTGCTGTTCAAGTTGTTCGTTGTTCCTCGTTGGTTGTTGGTTGTTTGTTGCTGCTGATTGTCGTCGATGTGCGCGATGTGCAACGATCGATTGATCGCACTGCGCGCAGAGCTGCGATACGTTTTGTCGCCTTGACACTTGGCCAGCTTTGGCTTTGGCTTTGGCTTTGGCTGTGGCTGTGACTGTGGCTTTGGTATTGGCTTGTTGGCCACAATGTTAACAAGCCAAATAGCTAAACTGGCTCGATCAACCGATCACCCACTGACTCGGCAATTACCAGTCATATATCATGCCAAGGATGAAGATGGGGGGAGGTAGAAGAAACATATGTGGTCCTCAGATCAGAGGCTAGTTGCCGCCGCCACTTGTTGCCTCCTCGCCTGGACCACCCAAGCAAACTCGGTAATCACCCACAAAACTGGGCATTATGTCGGTCAGTTAACAACATAAAAAGTCAATAAAACTCCCTTTGACATTTTCGGGCGCGTTTGAGCAAATGCCGACATAATTGTTGTGACAGCTAGCACACACACAAAACACACACACAAATGCAACATACACGCACAACAGTCAAAGGCGCACAGGACATTGCAAGGAGCAGGGAGCAGAGAAGAAAAAGGACCTAAGTAGATTATATATATGGACTGACAATGGCAAAATTAATGGGCCCTGGCTACCCTGCCCCTACACCTACCCCTGCCCTTGCTCGTAATAAATGGTCACTTACAGCATCTCAGCCAATGATAGCTGGCTCAGAGTGTAGACTACCTGGGGGAAAGTGTTCTTCCAATCACAATTGTGTCGGCGCATCTGAATTGCATCAAAGAGCAGCCACAGTTTGCACCACAACACACTCACAATGAGTCCCAAACAGGCAACTAGCCCAGATATCCCATGGCTAAAACGTTAAGTCATCTTGCCGATCGCCCAATTCAACAATTGTCCCAATTGTCAGGTCTATCGATCTTACGATCTTACAATCATGAGCACAGGAAGTCTTGCTGCGTGTGCATAAATATTTTGACACTAAGCGAGATGCTTTTCTTCTCTTCTTCCCCTCTCTCTCTCTCTCTCTTTCTCTCTCTGTCCCTGGAAAACTTCTCAGTCTCTCAACTCAGGATTTTCTTTCATTTGTTGCCTCTAAGCCTTTTATTGCATTCGCCACACTTGCCGCATTTCCTTTGATACACCGATCTTCTCTCTTTCTCTCTCTAATTTCGTTGTTGTTGTTGTTGTTATTGCTTTTGGCGCGCCCACTAAGCGCTTTATAATGGCCGTTCCGAGCCGGAACTGCCCCATGGAGTCGGCCATGTGTGGGAAAGAATTATAAATACTTTGCAAATGAACGATGGAAAGCATGACTTGAGCTGAGCACTTTGCATATTGTGTTCGTAATTGCGAACGGGAGAAACTTCGCATCGATTACTCGGCAATATTTAATTGCGCTTTTTATTTGGGTTAAATTTCATGATGATAAGCAAAGCACTTCAGGAATGTCATTAACTTTATACTTACTTTACTTTACTTTATACTTAGTGATCTACAATTTTAAATATTTCAAATATTCATTTAATATTTCAATATCATTAAAATATATAATATATCAAATATTCAATACATACATTAAGATAATTAATAAATATACATAAAAGAAAAGTCTGTTTAATATTGATCTCTTCTACTTTAATTTCAGTTATTCGTAGTTTACTTCATTTAAAGAATCCCTTTTATTTGTTTTTATATTATATTTACCCCTATTCCCCACATAGCTTTCTTATATCTTCAGCTAATTTTGTGAATTCCTAAAAAGTTCTCAGAATAAGCTTCAAAAATATATTTGACAGACATTTTGTGTATGCAGAAGGCACTTCTACAGAGCTCTGCACTGAATCTTGGGTCTCTTTCGGATCAGAGCTAACAACTTCTCGGGTTTTCGGCTTTCAAGGCAAATAAAATTGCAGATGAAGAAGGAGAACGAAAACAAGGAGGCTGCGCTCTTCGACAGAAAGACATTTTGCAGAATATATTTCTCTGCAGAAGTCGTGGGGCTGCTTGGCCTCCTTGTCTTCCTGCTCATCCTGGCCGACACGATGCTGGGGCTGCGTCTGTCCATGTCCACGTCCACGTTCAAGTCAAGGAGACAGCGACGAGATAATTTTGCAATGCTTATGGCCGCCAATTTGCGGAAGATCGCCGTATAAGGAGCGCACGCAAGCAGCAGCAACAGATCACACACACACGCAGGCAGGGACAGACTGAGCTTGCAACACGTGTGTGTTGATTGGTTCATAAGAAAAGGCACAAAAACTACAGAAAGAAATCATTTAAAACAGCAAACGGCGATCGTGCTTAAATATGCCACAACAGCAACGAAAACAAAGTAAAATAAGAAAGGAACAGAGGAGATCGTTGGACAGCAGCAGGCAGCAAAACGAGGAGCAGCTCGAGAAGTGCAGCCATGCCAGCGATAGCTACAACTATATAAAGGCCCAAAAGGAGCTCAACCAGCGGACGATGGACGATGGACAGTGCACAGTGCAGAGAAGGGAGAAGGGGAAGGGAGAAGAAGGGAGAGAGCCGTGAGGCAGAGGCAGGGTCAATATAACAACGACGTCGTTTTGGGCTTGTACATAATTTTGCATTTTTTATAGGGTCGCGGAAGGGAAACAAAATGTCGGTTACGGCACAAAACCATTAAAGGCAGGCCGAGCAGAGGAGGCTGAGCAGACAGGGGAGGCTGAGCAGACAGAGGTAGAGGAGGCAGCAGGAAGGAGAGCTGCCCCTGTTGAGGCTGCTCTGGAATCGAGAAAATTAAGAAGCGACGCGAATCATCAGTTTTGTTCTTCTTCTTCTTGCCTATATAATGTTTTTTTTTTGGGTTCTTGCTCTGATAATTATGCTATCTGTGTGTGTGTGAGTATATAGAGTTGTGGCAGCTTGCTGCTGTCCGCAGTACGGCAAGACGATCCACCATGGTGATGATCATTTCAGGTTCTCAGTTGTGCGTGTGTATTTGTTGTTCTCGTTGCTGCTGCTGTTGTTGTTGTAGTTGTTGCTGCAAGTTACTCGACTCGCATGTCATGTCCGCGCGCTGGGGCTGTCAACAGCCCCGGGATAAAATGATCAACATTGATCGCATAATGATCAGGCAGCCTCAGACTCAGCCTCAGCAGCAGCCGCATTTTTAAATGCTTTCAGCCACGTTGGGTTGTTGGGCGCATTCGATACGGCAAGAGTGAAAGAGAGAGGGAGGGAGAGGGAGAAAGGGAGGGCAGTAGAGTTGCCCCACTCGACTGGCACAGATTCAATCCACGTGCGATCACTGGGCGAGATCACTGGGCCGATCCCGTACCACAGTCAGACTTTGTGTTGCTGAGTTTGTTGTGTGTGTATTGTGTACTGTGTGTCTCTGTGTTGTGTGTGTGCTGTGCGCGTGTGTGTGTGTGTTGTGCGTTGTTCGTCGCTTGTCTGCGTAGATTGATGATTGAGTGCGTGGCTCAAAGCCCCCAAGCCGAAGAACTGTTTGGAGAAGAGGGCAAAGTGGGGAACGGTTCGCGGTCTTGCTCTCGGCCTGGGCTAAGTAAGCTATTATGCGTGCTCTCCTCCCGTGCTGGAGCCCCGAACGGACCCCGAACTGGAGACGACGGCGTCGCTATGATTTTGATCGCAGCGGCCACTTTTGTAGGCCCCGCATAATTTACTTAATTATATTTAATTGAATTTTAAAGCTACTGGTTAGAGAGCAATCGACGTGGCGGCGTTCGCTTTGCCAGTCTCAGTTCCAGTTCCTCTCATTTCTTAATTGCCTGCTGCTCTCCCCCCTCTCTCGTACTGTGTCTGGGGTTGTTCAACTTTCCCAGGCACAACGTACGTGCCGAGCTGACAAATTTGCGCCTTCTCCAGCGATCGCAGGGATAAGAGACAGGACACTCGAGCCGTGTCGAATCTCTGCTGAATCTCGGTGCATCTCTCGCTCGTTTATCACGGCAATAAACGAATGCAGAAAGTCAAACAACAACAAGGCAAGATCGCGAACCCCTTTTATTCCCGGAAAATGGGGCGGCCACTTTCCCAGGACGCGTCACATAAATCAAAGGCCACAGGGAGAGAGGCCACAAAGGGATTTGTTCGGCAAATCCTTTGAGAATTGATTCGTGCACGCTAATAAGCCCAAACAGAAAACTAAATTATGCCCTGCACACCCAACACACACACTCTCACACACACACACACACACATGACAATTTCCGGTCTGAGTTGTGAGTTGTGTGTGTGGTTTGCCAGAGCAAATGACATAATCATAATAAGAATAATGAGCAGAAGAACTCCCGGCAAAGGGGGCTGCAATCGGCAATGAATTTCAATTTCAATTTCAACCACCTCTGCACCCCTTAAGGGTGGCAATTAAAATGTTTGCCTAGCGCCGGCAGGCATAACACAAACAAAATGGCCGCCGCAAGTAACATGGCCAGGGCGAGGCGCAATTGAAAATCCCCTTACCTAATCCAAACCTTGCCACTGTTGCAAGCTGTGCGGGCGCTAAGGCGCAAATCCAACACCAACAAACCATAAAGTGGGCGTGACGAAGGCATCAAGTGCCCTCGCATAGGGTTGGTAACTATTACGCGATCTCTCTCAGGGAGTCTTGTTTGTTCAGGAACTGTTTGTGTAATCCTATAAGTATATAAACATGTAACTGTATTATAAGTGTGTTCTGCTATTACATTTCAAATATAAGTGTTGCAAAATACCAAAACATATTTTTAGAAATTTCTTTTCACTTTTATTCGACTTTCAACTCTATACAACATAGATGGAGATATTTTATTGATATTTTACTTTAATATCTACAAAAGATTCTTTAATTTCCAATATAAGTGTTGCAAAACACTGAAGCATATTTTGAGCTTTGTCTTTTTAAATGTCAATACTAAACACAAAAGATTACGATTATATTGCATTGAAAGAGTTGATCTCTAATAAAACAAATTAAATAAAAAAGTATTGCCAAATACTAAAATATATAAGAACCGATGAGCTGGCTTTATACAACTTTACAACACTATCAAGTTAAATCTCCTTTTATCTGTGTTCAGTTAGTAAGGTATTATTGAACTCTTTTTATGATCTTTTAAAATACCCACTTAAAATACACAAAGCAGTGTTGCACAGTATAAGAAAACTAGCTTAGCTAGCTTGTCCATAACTATACAACACTAGAAAACCATGTCTCCCTTAAACCGGTGTCCAGTTAGTATTGAAGTATTGATCTCTTAGTAAGATCTTTTTATGAACTTTATGAAAATATAGATACCAGTGTTGCACAGTACTACAAAACTAGGATGGGTAGCTTGTCTATAACTTTTTAACACTGTAGTCGAGTCCCGCCAAACTGTGTTCAGTTAGTTATGTGCTATTCAACTCCAAGAGTATTTCTATAATATTCAAGATCTTCAACCAGTGTTGCACAATACCAGAAAACAACTTGGCTGGCTTTTCTATGACTCTAGAGACCAATAAAACTAAGACTCACTAAATGTCTTTCGAGTACAACAAAAGCCTCTTTAGAGACTGCCCACAAAATGGTCTTTAATCTTCTGATAATAATCGCAGATCGACTATCCTTTCCCCCACTCCCCCTCCTCCCCTCGCTTGGGTCGTTAATAAATTTTCCTTCTAATCATAACAAAAACCCAACGGGGCGATAAAGAATCTTCACAGATTCCCAACCTTTCATTTCATCCGTGTGTCGAGTGATTTCAAAGCTGCCGCGCCCAGATTGGAATTCAAACAGGGTGCTTGCCCCCGCCTTATTACTGCCTTTGCTGTTGTTGTTGTTGTTGCTGTTGCTGTTCCAACTGGCGGCAGGCATTAACGTCCAATAAATTGTTGTCAAATGTCGCGCACCCCGTTGGTTTTAATGTGGCTTAAATAGGATAATAAAACTAACCGCAGAAGAAAGAGTGAAGACGGCAAAGAGAAGAGAAACAAGACAGAGAAGGAGGTGGAGACGGAGATGGAGACGAAGACAGAGACTGCAACAGAGGCCAGAATTTATTGTCGTCTTGTATATAAAATAGTGCGTTTTATATATACACACACACACAGACAGACATACACACACACACTAGGGTCCTCTGAGCAGGCTGCTCTGCCACAGCGGAAAACCAATAACTTTTCCAGCAAACGGTGCAGCTCAGCCAAGCGGAGAGCAGAGCAGCTAACAGGTGCTTATCGTGGCTGCATCGTGACATTTTATTGGCTGCCCTAGCAACGCTGACGATGCTTATCAATGACCCAATGGACAACGGGCGGAAAGGGAAATGAAAATGGGCAGAGCCGGAGGTGGAGGTGGTGCAGAGGCAGCACAGCTGACGCTCTTAGCAGAAGAGGGGGGCTGGCATATGGAAATGAAGGTGCACCATAAACCAAGTTTTATGACTGGCATGGCTGACAGTTCGTAAAACCCAAGACAGGTGGGGGGAGGAACGAGAAGAGAGACAAGAGAAGACTGAAGACAGACGAGCGCAGAGAGATCTGCTGTGTGGTTCTCTGGAAATTTACATGTTCTCTCGCCGCGTAAATTGTTATTTTAATTAATTTTCTTGAATTTCATGAGATGCGCACGCGTCGCTGCCAGTCAAAACAGTTCACAACAAAAGCACCCAGGACAGAGAGACAGAGAAAAAGGAGAAGCAGAAGAAGAACAACAACAACAAAAGCCCAAAAAAGCAGCAAATTAATTTGGCCAATTTGTTGCCATACCCAAATCAGCGGCCCGCTGGGAGTTGATCAATTAGCCATGGGTGTCGGTGCCAGTGTCGTTGCTGGTGTCGGTGTTGTTACTGTTGTTGTTGTTCCATGGGTGCCCACTTACAGCTTCAGAGGCGCCGCCTTCGCACTCGCACGCGCATTCCCAATCAGAATCACATTCATATTCGCATTCGCATTCGCATTCGCGGTGCTCCATCACAGACCACCCAAAAAGGCAGTCAGGCACACTGGTAGAGAGAGGGGAGCAGGGGTGCAGTGGGTGTCCCTCATTTGAGGGATGACTTTGGAGAATCACGCGTGGGTTACCCAAAAATTAATTAAAGCTTTTTAATGATGCCGCCGAGCTGGACGAGCACTAAAGAGACGCATCTGATGCGTTGGCCTAATGATTGCTTTTCGCACCTTTTTAGTGTCTCTTTCTGCTCTTTTATTTCCAACGCGTTTATTAAGTAAATATTTTGACTCATGCAAATTGCTAAGCAGACGCGGATCAGGGTTAATTCAGCCTCATAAAACTCTCAGAGCCCTGAGAGGGTTGACAGCTTCGTGCTGGAGCTGCTTTCAATTTGATAAGCATGCCAAATATTTGACTGCGTTTATGACGCAGATCTGGAATCCTCTAGAGTGGCAGGATATTAAATTAAAACGGTTGCTTTTCAGTGTTTTAAATATTTGCCTTATAATATTTGATTAATATATGTTTTAGTTTAGTGTAATAATAAAATACATGACCTAAGTATACAAAAGAGTTTACAGACACTTTAAAGCCGTGTCGATTTAGGTTTGTTCATATGAACACATTGATCTTTAAGAATATAAAAGCTAGGGCTACCAAATCTAGAGGGAATATGTATTGTATGTATATGTATTTATTGTACACAGCTATAGTAAGTTTTCAACATTGGCCACGCCCTCTCTCTCCCACAGACATTGAAAAAACGAATTACAATTTTAATTTTATAGATAGAACCTTTATTTTTAGTGTGTACAACAAATTTATATAACAGATATCTATATATATGTATATGTAAAATACATGTGTATAATTATATATATTATATTTATCATGTATATATATAAATACTTATTCCCCCTCCATTTAATTCCTAAGTTCCTTTTGAAATTAATAAATTCTCCTTCCTTCCACGACGCATGTGTGACAGCAGCTGTACAAACTAAAGCAATAAACGGCAACAAGAAGAGGACAAGAAAGAGTGGGAGAGGAGGTAGGGGAAGGGGAAAGGTCGCCATAAATGGCAAAAGAAGCAGCACGCGCAGGAAAGTTTTTATATGAAAGCAAATTAATTTCTGGCCGAAAAAAGAAAAGCAATAGAAAAACTACAATATGACAAACCACGTCTACTGGCCGTGTATATAAGAAGGAGACAGCAGACAACAGGAGGAGGGCAAGGGAAGGAGCAGGAGAAGTAGAAGGGGGGCAGCCTGATGGCCAAAAGTCAACAGTAATAAAATCACAGGCCGCGCAGCAGCCACGACACGAGCTGACAATGGACAGCAAGAACAGAGCAGAGAATGATAGAGAAACAGTTAGAGATAGAGAAGAAAGAGAGACAGAGAGAGAGAGAGAGAGAGAAGAGCAGGAGGAGCAGGAGCTGCGCGTCACGTTTACAACAAACTAAGGCAATAAAACCGAAATCAGGATAATGGCACAGCCGTTCCAGCAGCCGCAACTCGATGTCAGCAAATTAAATAAATCCCCCGGGCGGCAGATGTGCAGGAACGGCAGCGGCACGGAGCACAGGCCAATGCCGGGCAGAAGCGGAGCAGAGCAGCAGCAGCAGCAGCGGGCACAGGAGTAGGAGCAGCGACGGGCCGCGTTGTGTCATTAGGCCTCGCATTGTGGCCAGCGAAGCAGCAACAGCATTGTGAGCTATAAAATCAATTACATAATGAACAGACAAACAGACAGTAAGAGAGAGAGAGAGAGGCAGGGGAAGAGAGGGAGGGAGGGAGAGTTGGCAAAATATTCTAGAGCTAGCGGTAGCCCTGTAGGACCACAGGACAATGCCCAAAATGCAGCAGACAATGGACAATGCCTTCTTGTTTTGGCCCATTTTGACTTCTGTGCGGTTAGGCGAATAAAAACAATACGCATCCTGCATCCTTGCAAAAAGTCTACTTACAATGCCACTGGCCCAGGGGCCTGCCACAGGATGCAGCGCAGCAGGACTCGTGTTTGTTTGCCAAAACAACAAGCAAAAAAGAAGAAGAAGAAGAAGGAGAAGAACCTCAAAGGGAAATTTCATTAAGCAAAAACTGCCATCAGCCACACTTGGCAGTCGCCAAGGCTTCCAGGAATGCCGCTACTGCCTCTAACAGTGCCTCTGCCACTGCCACAGCACCTGCCCCCGCTGCACTCTCTCCTAGTGCCCTCCTCCTCTGAGCCAAATTGAGTTTTTCTACGCAAAATATTCGGAAAGCCAGCGACCTGTTCGACCAAATTGTTGCGTGACTCAAATGTTTTTATCATTTATGGTAAAAATAATAATACTCCCCACGCTATATAACATACTTAAGAATTACATTATACCTCAGCTACTACCTCAGCAAGGTCTGCCCTGAGTTATGCCCTGCCAGAGGATTTTCCAACCATTTCCCCTCCCTCCACCATGTGTCACATTCATTCTCGGCATGAAAAACTGAAATGTCAAGAATTGTGACAGCCAAATGATTGTTGGACAATATGGATACACGTTTTTCAGGGTAAATGCTCTGAAATAAGCAATCCAATTCATGCCGATCAACCCAAGTTAACTTGGTAAACTTAAAAGAATGTAAGAATTGAGTTAAGACAAGCAAATTTGATTTCTTTAAGAATTGCAATAAATAAACTAATGTATTATCAGTCCATACATATGTTTTTATATATATTATATTATTATTATCATATCACTTATATCTGTATAGTTTTTAGGTACCATATCATATATAGTAAGTGTAGTTCAAATCGTTCTTTATTTATTTGAAAACACATCGAGAAATATTTAATTTCTTTAAATTTTTAAATCTGCAAAACGTTTCTAAACCTATCAAAAGTGTTTCAAACCATATAAAATATAAATTTCAGATCTGTAGAGCACTTTGCATTATAAAAGCAGTAGATACTCAAATTTTATTATAGGTTATTTCGCTGGCCTTTTGCCGTTTTATGATGTTTTCAACACAAACCAATCAGGTTTATGGCCCAGTTTATTAAAATAAAATCTCGAAAGCAAATATCTCAAATGCCTGCGAGGAACGTAAGCCCAAGATATATGAGGCCCCCCAATCAACCATTAACATGTTCACTAATTTTACGAGCCAATATTATAAACGTTTTTGGACATTTTGTTTCCCTCGACAAAATTCGAATTTTTTTCTTTTCTTTCTCTTCAGTTTTGTTTCCGCAACGATTCAGTTTTGTATCTTGAGTTTCGAGTTCCTGAAACAGACCATAAACCAGATCGCAGTTGGGAGGGGGGATGGGAACGTATAGATCATAAAGTTTTATGTGCAATTGGAAACAGTTAACAGCAAATTCTCCGATATATGTGAAAATCAAGAGCTCATTTCAATACAAAAGCCACCTTTGGGGGGAGAAAGGAGGAGACTGCCTGCCTGCCTGGAGGGGGAGAAAAGGAACTTGTCAACAATATTTTACGAGCGCATCGAGATTTTGTTGTTGGTCTTTTTATTTTTGATCAAAATGTACGAAAAAGAAAAGGCTGTAAAATCGAAAATCGTTAAATCGTTAACAGCAACGAGAGAGAAGAAGAAGACGATGACGATGGCACCAGCTGCGCCTCGTGGAGGAGTCGCCACCAAACATCGACGACAGCCATATTGAAAAGTCGCAGTCGCAGTTGAAGACGAAGACGGAGACGGAGAAGAAGTTGGAGATGGCGATAGGGTCGGGAACGGAGGCAAAATGGAGTTACCTCAGGGCTCGACGGGCCTCGGCCACATGGAAAACCATAAACATAAATAATAATACAATATGTATTATACGATCGAGAGTCAGTTGGGCGATCTTGTCTCGCTCTCTGTGTACATAACAGAGCTAGTATGTAAAGTCGCCCCCCGAAATGCGCATATATTTGGGTATTAAAACGAGACTCGAACATCGACAGACCTGAGAGACCTGAGAGACCCAAGATCGGCATTTAATTTATGATCTTTCCCCGCATTTTTGATTGTGCACATAACGAAAATTTGATCGTCGAACGTTTTGTAAATGATCGATGATTGATTCGTTTGCCCCGCTTCGATCGAGCTCAGAGTCTCGTTCCCGTCTCCGACTATTCAATTCTAAAACAACAAATTACACGGCCTCTGACCGAAGCATACTTTGCATTAATGTGCAGCCCGAAACGGTAAACGGCAGCTGCAATTAACTCTACAGTCGAGCAGCAGTTGGCCCAACTGAGTCTCTGTCTGTCCGCTGTCCTCTGTCTCGCTGTCTGCCTGTCTCCCGGTCTCTGGCAATGGCGACTGCACTGGAAAAGAGATCTTTTAATATGGCGTCTGGCCATATGCGCCTCAGACAGATCCTAATTTTGTTTATGCTATAGAGACGTCCCCGTGCAGCTTACCAACTGCCGCCTGTTAACTCCAAAACAGATACGTGAACAGACCATAAACAGAGTCCACAAAGTTTATGAATATGCAAGAGAGTCGGGGCGTGGAGTTTCTAAATAGGAACCGAGCTAACCGACTCTGCTCTGCACTGCACACTCCACTAAGGCCTCACTCCGCAACTTGTGGACTCCACATAAGGCAGCAGGTAATAAGCCACGCACAATGGGCCAAACAATTGAATTTGTCACAAATAAATATTAGGGAGACAGAGGTGTATGTTTCTCTTAAAGGTGGAAAGTTTCGAATACACTTAGTAAACTTATTTAAACAAGTTCAATTTTTTATTATATTATAATTATTGAACTTCCTTCAGTTCAAAATTACTCAACTGCTTTATTAAACAGAAATGAACATTGAAAATGTTTGAACATCTAATAAACAGAAAGTAAGTAAGAATTAAGTAAGAAACTTAAGATTAAACTTTCTGACATACTATTTCAATATATTTATCGATTTTATCAGAATGTTCAATCAGTTCAAAGCTTTTCAAATAAACTTTATGTACTGAAATTGTATTATTGTATAGAAATATGATTTATTAAAATTCTAGCTCAGAAAGTTGCGTTTTTTACTAGAAAATTTTAAAATATTAATTTACATATTTATTTATGTGAGAACTTATTCATAGTATCATAAGTTCTGAGAAAATAAATAAACATATATATGAAACATAACATAAACATATAACTATATTATTATCAAAATGATAATGAAACATAAAAATTCTTGCGACAATTATTTATTTACAAAAGCTAAAGCAACACGGGTCTTAAGATAAATAACATATAATTATAATAATAATGTAAAATATTAAGAATATCAAGTTTTATTAAGTTTCTTCAAATTGTTAAGTCCATTCAGACTATATATAGAATTGTAGTAATATAAGTATACAATGCAAGATTATTAAATGGAAACAGCGATTAGAAACTATTTAAAATACACTGAAAAAAGTACATTTGGTCAATTTTTATTTCAATGTAATTAATATTTAATATCTTAAATATCAAATATTAATAAATTTTTCTAGGATATTCTGTCAATATTAATTTTAATATTATAGAATTTTTAGCCAATTTAATTCATCAATTTTAGTTACATATGTATCTACAATTTAAATCGAATTTCTACTACAATTAAAGTAGTTACATACCTAATCAACATTTTCCCATATGTACTACAATTATATGTATATATGTATATACTACTTTTACCCATATCGACTACAATATACACCTATCTCACTCCACTGTACTCTGTGCCTTCTGGGCTCTTCTCATTTCGAACTCCATCTCGAGTTTCCTTTGCGGCACTCCATTAGCCAAATGCAGAAGTCCCACTTCAGTCTGTTGTCTGATAAGTAAAGTGGAAGTGGGACTGCTCCACACACACATACACAAACACATACACACTCTCTGAAAATAAAAGGCATAATTTGCTGTCTTGTTGGGGTTGATAAATGCTATCGCTGGCTTTTTTGGCAAATGTGCGGCGCCCCCATATCGGATGCCGGATCGAGCGATATTTTATAAATGATGTGCCGCATCCTGGCACCAAACAAATTACAACATGTTGGACCGTCATGCTGCGAAGCACACACACACAGAGAGAACAGAGAACAGACAATTGGAAAACACATTAGGGCAATCAAACAACCAAAAATTGAATTTGATAATGTGCTGGGAGATGGAAGAACAGGAGGAGGGAAAAACTAAAACCGATGTTCTCTAATGCCAATGGCCATAAATTTCCCAATGCTGCCAGTCTGCTGATGATGATGATGCCGATGCCGAGCACATAAAACCCTAAAAACCAATCGTAGAGGCAGACAGAGAGAGGGAGAGGGAGGGAGAGATTACATGCAATGCGCCACGAGATGATGAAGCAGCAAAATTCGAAAATGGACGTACAACACGCAATCTATCCGCAGGGCTGAGTGTGTCTGTCTCTGTGTATGTGTGGAGGGCGTTGCAATATGTTGCTGCTTGTGTGTGAGTGTGCGCCTGCGGCAGCTGCACCCAAGTGCTAATAATCTCATAGTTCTGCGCAAACAATCAATAGATACACACAGAAGGAGAGGCAGGGAAGGGAGAGGGGTAGACAGACGTAAGCTGGCTGGAAAATTGAAAAGCGCATTTGCTGCCATTATCCATTTGCTATTATAGTATGTAATTCAGGGCCGCATTAATGTAATCTCTTGCCACAAAAAGAGTCGCCTTCGATTTTCCCTTGGCGTAACTTTGCGTGCCATTTGCCCTGAGAGGATTTGCCCCTCTTCATCATCGTTCATTTCAATCTCGATCTCTCTGTTGCTGTCACTCTCTGTGTACGCGCCCTGGGGGCGTTGTTGATTTTTCGCTTTTATCTTTTAATATGCACAAAATGGCGTGTCAAATGTTTACAATTTTTCAATCAATTCTCGCGAGAAAAGCGAAAACTAAACGACCTGAGCTGTGTCTGTGTCTATGCCCCCAGCAGCAGCAGCAGCAGCTGTCAGAGATTTGCTCGATCCATTTGGAACAAGGCAAATTGGCAACTTGGTAACTTGTTCGTATGCAAAGCAACGCGTGCTGCGGGCAACACATGCCACAAAGCAGCCACGCAATCGTAATCGAACATCGCTTCTCGCACAAACTCAACTGACACTTTGATCTCCACTCCGACTATCACTCAAATTTATCAATCCTAAAATAGGCCACAATGTGGCACGACTTTGCCTTCTGCCAAATGGTTTTAGATGAGGGAATTATTAGTTCCTCTGGTTGCATAATAAATGTTAAGAGTATAAGATATACGACTATATATTCTTTTTAATGCAGAAAGAGATTGAGGAAGTATAAAGATAATATAACATATGTACATACATTCCAGATGAGCATTAACAAACTAGGATATCGTCATGCTTACCTGTCTATTATTTTAAGTTCGTACATGGTCTTTGAATATCTGTCTGTCTATATGGGTATTTATCTATACATATATATGTATCAATCTACATATCTATGTGAATAATAAATTGATTTGTTTTTGTTTAAAATATTCACAAAGTAAAAACAAAATTAAATTTGTGAACATTCATTTACTTTTTGATATATAAAATTAAGTTTAAAGTTGCAGCGCATGAGCACTGCTATTTTTATGAACACAGCTGTATATATATCATATATAATCTATCCATGTGTTTATTAATCATTTATCCACCTATCATCTATTTTATCTATTTACTCGTATTTCATTATATTTATTCATCTTGCAATTTATATATTTGATGATTTATCTGTCTTCAAGCTATCTATCCATTTGACTGCCACTCATTTAAACTTTCTGTCTTTCTGTTCTTTCAACAATCTCTTGAAATAAACTCTTAGATCTCTTTAAAGTCAAGACTTATTTCCACCAAAGTTGACATTATTCAATTATTAGCTATATCATAAGTAACCTTTCTACACTCCCTGCTTTCACACTTCTAATCTTCCAGGCATGATTGTTGATATAATTATTTTCATAAATCCGCTTCCCACAAAAGTATCTTGCGATCTCTCATCAGCATTCGCCGCAGCAGCTGCTGCTTCCCAGTTTCTTTGCCCCCTTCTCTCTCTTCCTCTCTCCTCATCCACTTGGCAGTTGTACTGATTATTCATTGGCAATTAGTTGCCCCACCACCACGCCCCCTGCAACAGTTAGCCATTCGAGCAGCTGTCGCACTTTCACCAACGCATTACGAGCATTTCCGCACTTCCAAGAAACAGCAGCATAACTAGCTCATTAATAGCAATAAATGGCCAGCAACAACAGCAACAACAACAAGTACAACAATTGGCATGCCACACATACTCACACACACGCAGTACACACACTCGGGACCAATGACAAATCCCAACCACAAACCACTTACGTGTCGTCGGCGTCAGTTGTTACATGGATATGGATCAGAGACAACCTGAACCTGGATCTGGGCCTGGACTGGGCTGTGGATGGGCGGATGGATGTGGTTCCCTGGATGCCATTTGATGACGCCTGTCGTCTGGCAACCCTCGCGGCTAAGCCGACTCCGGAGTCAACCCCTCGTTAGCACAGCGTGTAAATCAGCCAAGTGTAGTTCGCACATTTTCACACACAGCGCACGCAATTTTCCGACCGCACACACACACTCACAGAGTTAATGTTACGCCCCCCTTTGGCACTTGCCACTTGCCACAGATGCTGATGCTGGGCGCCATTTTGTGCTGAGTGGATTTACGAGGCTGTCGAAAAGAATGAGAACGAGCGGATGACACGTTGTGGCAACATTTGTGGTTAAGTATCGACGCAGCTAGTCCATTGACAGGCCACACATATTGGGCATGATAAATGCCTTTTAATAATAAAAAATAACGAATCGTTTTGCCACGTATTCACCGCATAATCGTCAGCAGTTTTGAAGCACCCCTTCTTCTTCACTGCATTTATGCAAAGTTCTCAATTGAAATATGTTAAGTTTAGTTTACTTGAATGTCTTTGAAGTTGTCAATAGAGTTGATAAGCTTTAAGAAGAAATATCAAGTAAATTTGTCTATTCATTTCAACCCTTTACTAAATACAAATATGAAGATTTTCATTTGAATGTTTTATGAATTGAAGGCTTTAATCTACAAAAAGGTTCTAAGTTTGAATAATTTTTGTGTTTATTACATATTCGATCAATGGAAATTCGGGAATTAAATTTATATAATATTTATCTACATACATATATACTAAATCAGAATATTATGAATTAAATAGTTTGTTCATAATTGCATAATTCCGATTTGCGCGGGCGGTGAGAGTGGCATTCATCATTTGAAATAAACTTTATCTGCGTGTGATATACTCGTACAAGAACCTTCATACCTAATTTGGTGTCTCTTGCTCTTATAATAGTTGAAATCTCGACGTTCAAACAGATGGACAGACAGAAGAACGGACAGACAGACGGGAAGACAGGCAGACAGACGATCAGTCAGACGGACGGACAGACAGACAATTGAACAGACAGACAGACGAAGAGACAGATAGACAGACGGACAGATAGACGAAGAGACAGTGGGGCAGACGTACATGACTCAATCGACTTGGCTAGTGACCCTTGGCAAGAATACATACATTTTGTTGGGTCCGTCAAGCCTTCTTCACCCTGCACAAAGTTAATATACTGCTTTTTGGTCAGTTTCAATGATCTATTAAGCAATATTTGTTTAATACTAAGAAGTTATCTATAAATTTGCATAACAAAGTTCCCATCTTTAAATCTTTTAGAGAGAGAAAAGAACAAAATATGTAGTTTATTCAATAAAAGCCTGTAGTAAATATTATTATATTTTTGTTTTATATAATACAATATAGTACTGCCCTGCATTTACCATATTACCTTTAAAAACACTAAAGCTGTTTCAATAAAACAAAATTAATAGGAAATTATTGTTATATGTATTATATTATATATATATATTCATACTGTATATTATTTCTAATTAAGTTCTAATATTACTAAGTATATTTAGATTCCGCGAGAAAGGAAGGTAGCAACGCTTGATTGCCTTGTTTTTTTTCAATTCCTGCAAATTGCTCCATTTCATTTTTTTGTTGTAAGCTTTTTGTCCGAAATATTCGCGCAAATATCTTTATTGCCGGCGAAGAATTTCCAGCTAAGAAACGAGAACCGATTGGGAAGCAACAACAACATATACAACAAAAAAACTACCGTCAATAAACGAGCAGAGGCTGCGGCCATGCTGAATTCCAGGCATCATTAAGCAAAGCAACACTCGGATACATAAGGGTTCCCCTCTCCCTCTCCCTTCCTCTTCCCTCTCCCTGCTCCAGCCCTTCTTGTAGCTCTTGCAACCCCTGCCCCGCTTACCTATGCCCAATTGAGAGCCAACTGGTCGTTGCAGCGAACTGGTCAAATCGGGACTTGGGATCGGCATCGGTTTCGGGCCAGGGCTCGCATTCAAGCGGAGGAAGTGCGGGGGGGCGTGGCAGAGCGGGGGTTGGGGAGATGCGGCTGTCGTGCCTGCAGCTTTCTACCTGCCACGCATTTATTAAACACGATCGGACTGCGACTCCAGCTTCAGCTTCAGCCAGGGCACAACACGTTTGGCTACAACTTCACTTGATTGGAGCTGCGACTACGACTGGGATTGGGATTGGGGACTGCAGACTGGGGACTGTAGACTGGGGACCGTAGACTGGAGACTGCACTTAGGTGTTTACCTGCTGGGACCTGGCACTGGTATTGGGGCTACACACGCGTGCAGCAAGCGAACGCGAAAACGTTAATTAAGATTATGAAGTCATAAGAGCTGCATGTGTGTGTGAGTGAATCCTTGGCCAGGGCTACAGCTCTGGCTCTGGCTCTGGCTGTGGGTCTCTCTGCAACCTTGGACCGGTTTCGGTCTCGTCTCGTCTTGTGCTGCTGCTGCTGCTGGCCAACCAAGCTGCACGATCTTCACGCGAGTTGATTTTTAAGTCAACAACTTGATTTTCCAGCAATAACAAGATTAAATTATTTAATTTTTTGCCTCATTTGGGGGGCCCCATGGAGCTCTAAGTGCCAAGCAACGAGAGAACCGAGAAACGGGAAACGGGAAACGGGAACTGGGAACTGCTGCCTAGGCCACTCTTTGATTTGCTTAAAACGAGCGCCAACGTGGAGTCTTCCTAATGGCGTATTATAATTACGTGACGGGGAGGAGGAGAGTGTGGGGGAGCAACGTAGAGAAATGAGTGAAGAGGGGAGAGTGGACTGAAGAGTGAAGAAGAGTGTAGCTATGGGAGAGAGGAAGCAGGAGAGAGTATGCGGGAAAGAGAAGTGTGGAAGTGAATACTGAAGAGAGGATTGTGTAGAGAATGAAGAGAGGAATGAGGAGAGTGTAGATTGTAGACTGTAGAGAGGTGTATGGAGAGAGGAGAGTGTAGAGTGTAGAATGTAGAGGGTAGAATGGCTTTGCTCCTGTCGCAGCTTAAGTGGCTTTTAATGCTAATGTATCGCTCGGGTTCTATGTCTTTGCATTTATGGCCGCAACTCGATCCCCTTCGACTCGACTCGCCTTTCGGCCATGTTAATGAAGTCAGGGGCTGTTAAGAGCCTTTTGGCCATTGGCTCATCAGATGCTGGCTGCTCTTCGCCTTTTATGACTGCGTGTGGCAGTTTAATTATGATAAAGTTGTAAAATCGCCAGATCGATCGGGCAATCTTTGTGCGCCAAGTTAAGCTGCTTTCAAATTAGCCAAATTACGGCTATAATAAATTCATAATTCCGCTGACACGCAACGAGCTTATTAATTAACCCAACGAGGGGGAGAATTCCTTATCGGGGGCACAGTTCACCCACCCCCAGGCTTAGTGCTGCCAGCCACCTTGCCACCCACTCTGGGGCAGCTGCAAATGGCTTCCGCTGCGTGTTTCGGCCATATTGGGATCGGTTAGGGATAGTTTTAATTACCTGGCGGAAGGCAATGAAGCAAGCTAACGCTAATGAGGCGTTGGCAGACGGAAGCGGAGGAAGTGGAGAAGAGAAAAGGGAAGGGAACGAGAGAGAAGGAGGGAGAAGGAGAGAGACATTAACGATACTCACTTTCCACATTCTGCTAATGAAATTATAAACAAGCACACACATACTACACACTCTTTCCTTCTCTATGTCTCTCTGTTTCTCATCTCTCTCTCTCCTTGTTCCATCACCGCTCCCTCTCTGAATTATGCAGAGGCAAGCGAATATTAATTACAGCTGTCTCTTTCCCGCATTGCGTGCACTATCAACAAACAGTTTTCAATGCCCGCCGGGGGCCAAGTTTGTTGTATCATTCAATTTGCTGCTGGGAACTGCACAGCCAAGCCAAGCCAAGACTCCCCTCCGCCGCACTCCCTCTTCCTGCCTACCTCCTGGGTGGGCGTTGCGTTGGGGCGTGAGCGTTTTCCGCCTGGCCACAATTTCAAAGTTTAAATTTCCAACTTAACCTTTGAGCTTTTCCGGTTGCCATGTGGGCTGGGCTCCTCACCACACCACTGCAGAGCACTCCCCTGTCCTCCTCAGTCTTTCTCTGTCCTCCTCACTCCAACATTTGATTCTCCGCCCACCGCCTCCACCCACTCCTTCGGCCCACGCAACGTCCAAGTGCCACCCCAAGTCCAAAGGCTTGGCCGCCTCCATTGGCTGACTTGGGGCATTTTGCAACCTCTATTTGATTTTCATTTTCTAATTGAATGGAAAATTTAGCAGCTGTTGAAATGATGGCGATTGCTCAGAGGCGGATCAAAAGGGGTTAACAGTTACTTGCCTTTGTGATGGCCAGCGCAAAATTTAAATCGATACTTAGAACTTGCTTGTAATAAATAATGGTCAGTAATGGGAGTAAGAATAGGAAAGGAATATGCTAACTGTGACTACGCAAGTTTATAAACAAAATCTTAGAAATACAGGAAAAAGAATATCCTCTGCAAAGGTATATATGGTATAAATGTCTAAATATGAGAAGAGTAAAGGATTAAGTTAAAGTTTTATTTTAATTTTGTATAATTATTATGTAAAATAATATAAATATTCTATAGAGTTCCTTAGAATAGAGTCAATCATAATTGAGAACAAAGAGAATGCAAGGAAATATAAGAGAGGAACTACTTTATATCTGACTAGTATTATAATATGGTATATATGTACATACAATACTACAACTGAACATATACATATTAACGGCAACAGAATAAGACATTATGCAATATACAATTGCAAAGAGCAAACAAAACATAACATATCTTAATATCTGGCAGAACTGCATGATATTACAAAGCATATATATTCAATCACATGAACTAATATAATTGCATAATGTTTAAAATATATCATCAAACACTGAATACAAAAACTTAAGATATATCTGCCATAACTAAATGACATAAAATGAACTTATACATAAAGTTTATATCTTGTAACATTAACTAACAACACATATCATATAACTGAACAAGATAACAATGAAGAGAGACCTCTTAACTCAATCATAGAGGTTATGTAGTGCGGTATAACTGCGACTGCCATTTATTCCGATGATAAATATCGATTAGAATTAGTGTTGCCACATCGTTATGTTTAATCTTAATCAAATAAGGTAACCAGCAAATAATAATGGCACATATTATACTTATAGTTACCCTTACTCCTACTGTTACCAAGTTAAGTGTTACTACTATCATTTAGTAACAGCTTAAACCATATCATGCTACAAATACCACCGAAACTTTAGATACATCTACCATAACTGTTACATATGTATGTACCTTAACCTCTTAAGAACTCACCCATCTTATTTCTCAGGAATATATTCAGATATGTACAGTTATACAGTTATAACACTTGGCTACCCTTTTCGGTAGACTGTACTTCTCTTCTTGAGGCGTAATTAGCCAGCAAAGTCGAGTTAGTTGTTCCACTAAACAATTTCATGCGTCCATGGACAGGCAAACTATGCCAGGTTAAGTACACAAACACCCTCACAGACCCCTCCCCCTTGAAAACACCCTCTCTCGTGTGAGTAGTGGAGTATAATCACAATTATAATAACATATATTTAAGCTAATAACTGAATTAATTAAAATCTCATTTTTACAGCGCCAGCAGTGGAAATGGAAATGAAAATGGAAGTAGATGTGGAAATGGGAAATGGAGAACGGAAAATGGGAAATGTGAGATGTGAAAAAGAGACGAAACGAGTAAAATTTTCGGGTCGCAGGCTAATTAATTTCAGCCCTGGTATAGAAACAACAACGGTACGTAATTAAAACTACCGAAGGTAGCGCAAACACAAGTTTTACGACACTTGATTAGGGTCAACAATATTTCGGGTAGTAGGAGGGAGAAGGTGCTGGGTGAAATGAGCAAACAATATGCGACAACAGCTGCTATCTCGCTCGCACAGACATGGCCAGAACAGGGTACTCCAACGTACTCCCTCCATGCCTGGCCCGGGCCTAATTAATTCAATCTGTGCACTTACACGCTTATCAAACTGACGCTGCCTGCGAAGCCCTAACCGAACCCCAAGGGTACCCGATACCCAAACCCTCAACGAACCCAACTGCGAACTAACCAATCCGTGTTGCAGGAAGGGAAGGAGGAGGAGGGCGGGTGTTGTTGTGTCATGATTTTTAATTAACTTGAAATCAACCCAAGCGACGTCAGTGGGTGGCAGTGGAGTGGCCAGCGAAGGGGTCGCTTGAGACCTCTTTCTCTCTCTCTCTCTCTGTACCTCCCTCTCCCATCCCTGGTTGCTGTGCATAATTTGATTACGGCTTATCGCCAACGCCGGATCTTGTTTAGCTCGTTACGTGCGAGCCGTGACATTTTCACGCAATTGTTGTGTTTGTGTTGTGCCTGCGACCGCAGCCATAAACGGATCTAGACCCGGGAGGGGGATAGCTCTGTGCGGGGGGGATAGGTCTGTGCAGCTCTGTCACTGGGCCTGCCCATTTTCGCCAAGTTTATTTACACACGCTGGCGTCAGATAATAAATTGCCTCGCTCCCAGGACCCTGGGCACACCCACGCACTTTGTGGCGCGTTGGCCACGGCAAATGAACAACAAACAGCAACAGCCACAAGGATAATAAAACGATTTCCGCAACGTGCCATAAAATCCCTCGAGCAATTCAATTCAATCTACGCCGTGCCGTGCCTGTCTGGGGCGGAGCATGTGGCATGGGTCAGGAGGGGGGGCTAGCTTGTGCTTCTGCCAGCTTCTTCTTGCCTTGGCCCGGCCAAGTTGATCCTTGGCAGCGTCAATTTGTAGTAAAAACACGCGCGCGTTTTTATTATTCCATCAGGACGAGGGCAGCTCGAGAACTGCCTCTATGAGGGGTTGCAAGCCGGGACCCCGGGCAGACACTCCCCGGTGTGCCATCAGCAAATTAGAAACGTTTAGACAGCGAGTGAGAGCGAGAGAGGGAGACAGAGAGATAGAGAGCGAGAGAGAGAGCAAGAGAGAGAGAGGGAGTTCTAAGGGTTGTGATGAGACCATAAGACGATGTGATGATGACGCCGACAATGGCGCGCCTGTTAGACGGGGGGCTGTTTTCCCTCCCCTTCCCCTATTGAGTACTCTGTGTGTTACGGGCTCTACCACAACCAGGTTAGACCCTGTGCCGGGGCCATATTGCCAGACGAGCGCATAAAGCGTAAAAAGCGAGCAAGCGCTTTATTGAATTAAATTTTAATTGAAGCACATGCGCGTGAATATATTTAAGTTGTAACGCTACTTAGGGTATCTCCAGGGTGGCCCTGGTACTCGTATATATAAGTTACAATTTACACAAGCCAAACCCTCATCGAGTACCTTAATGCAATATAAACTAAGCATAGTTTGCTTATCTTGATGAAGTGCACTGAATTTCAACATGAAATCTCAATTATTCAATCAACTTTGCGTATTTTGATTAGTCGGTTATTATTTCAGGGTATTTAAGGGCATTTAAGCCCGTATGCAGATTAATAATTATACCTTTTGAATATTGAAAATGGTCAAAAAAGAGTATACTTACTTTGTGCCAAGTCGATACAGCCATGCCTGTCTGTCTATCCATCTGCCTGCCAGTCTGTACCTCTTTTACCTGTATGAACACGCGGATCTCTGCTATTATGAAAGCTAAAGACACGAAATTTAGTATGAAGGTTTATGTAAGCCCAAGACTACTACAGTTGATTTTAAATATTGGATGCCACGCTCACTGCTCCTACAAATCAAGAATCAATTTTACGAATTGGATTTTAAAGCAAAGTATTTAAAATACAACCTTTTCCTTTGATATTTCTTAAACCGATTATAATATTTACCTATCCTTTAAGTTTCAAATTGATTTGACAATAAACACCGAAGTTATTCTTTAATTATTAAGTACCAAGATAATAGCTTCAAAACTCTATTCTAACTCTGTTTATTTATAAAATTCTAATTCACTTACTTTATTACTTACTTACTTATTTATTTTAGTCTAAAAACAATTACCATAGTTACTTCCTCCACCTGGATAATTATCCATATGATCAGCGAATCGTCGCAGTTGTAAAACGCTTTTTAATGCGATCGCAACTTCAAGTGGAAACTGGATCATATGATCAGCCAAGTGCAGTTAGATCGTCTACTCAGTTGTTGTTGTTGGAGCTGCATTAACAACTGTATACAGACCATATAGGGCGGAAGTTATGAACAACAGCAATAGGAATCGTTGTCGATCGGCGAACACGATCGCGATCGCGATCTGATCGGTCATTATGAATGATTATGCGCATGTGCATGATGATCATGTTGCGACAAGGAAAGAGGAAAGGAGGTAGACAGAGAGGGAAGTAGAGAGAGGGGAAGATAGAGCAAGAGGCAGGAGGGAGGCAGGGAATGAGAGCGAACGAGATCGCGCTCGATGGTTGGCTGCGGCGGCCTCGTTGATTAGCTGTCACTATTGACAGCCGCTGTCCGCCGATTGATGACAATTATTTTATTGTCAGCGGAAAAATATGGACGCCAAATGCCTTCGATGCCGATGCCGACGTCGCCGTCACCGTCGACATGCCAACAACTTGTTGGAGGGGGCCACATTTTTGCGGGCCGGCCATGTTGGGCAAGCGTTTTACAAGTGGTAACATATTTTAGCCATCATTCGCTGTGCCTGTTGTTGCTGCTTTCAGTTTTTTATTGCCTCATCTCGGGGCCACCCAAAGCGCCAATTGTGACAACAAAAACAAGTCAAAGATCAGCGGCACAATCCGCTTTGCCAGGCAGTTAGGGCCAGGATGTGTGTCCAAATATTTACAGGATAATGCAACAATAACTATTGACCTGGCCTGTAGCGGGCACATCAAACGACGCACACAGATACAGCTACAGCCACAGCCAGAGATACAGATACAGATACAGCTACAACTAGAGATACAGATAGAGGACTCACATTTTGTCAACTCACAAATTGCCTGGCAGCGGCTCATCCTTTTGTTATCCTGCCTGGCCTTATTTATGGGGTGCACACGACGCACTTCTAAGTCGAGGCCGCCGTCGCAGTTGGCCACCCGCACCGTGCAGCGTGAGAAGAACTTCTTCGTGGAATCGCTTCCATATAGAATTCCATATAGATCATCATCGCTGGCGCTTCGAACAACGCGTACGCGAACGTGAGCTGCCGTTAAGGCTGCGGATTGGAATTGGGCAGCGCGTGCAGCCCGCTGAGTATCTTCTACTTGAGCCAGCGAGATTGAGATTGAGAGCGCCGCGCCAGACCGCATTTATGGCGCATGGCGTCCCGGCTGGAAACTTTGGCAGGCTGGGAATGGGAATGGGACTGGCTGCGAATATGGACTCGATGGATGGCGGCGTTTATGATTGGCAGCCATAAATGGCCAACTGCGTGATCTGCGGTGAGGCATGCTATAATGTGCGAGTGGGGAGTGGGATGGAAGGCATCGGAGGGGGTAGCCAACTCCCTGCCTGGCGTCAATTTCACTTGGGTCATTTCCGTGGGCCACTCCACTGCCAGCTGGGGGCTGAGGCTGCTGTTAAGCATCTCGTGTCAGGAGGCAATCAAAATTATTACACCCTGCTTACAGCTCCAAGGAAATCGCCCACAAACAGCTCAACAAGCACAAAACAACAGCCACGCCCCCTAACAGCCCCGGTAAAACAACAACGTTAAATGAGTACCGCAAGCACGTTGACGGGGTGAGCAACTGCACTTCAAAATACCCTGTGATTTAGAGTGAATGTTAACTTAATTGCAGTTAAAATATGCAAATGGTAGATAGAAGAGAAGAAAGGAAGAAGAGGGAGAATCCAATACTTTGTGTGTACTTTTATAATAAATAAATTATTTATTAGTATAAAGTAAAAGATTCTCTACCATTTTTGTGTATAATATCTCTGGATGGTCTTTAATTATTCGAAAGTATCCAAAACGGGAACACTACTATTTGAATGAGGTTAAGAAACATGGTATATATTCATTGAAATAAATGTATGTATATAACTCTTCAGAAATGAATCATATAACATATGTTTGAATATGAATATTTCTTTTAGCTCCGCGTTGTCTTCAGCTTCAGGTTCCTGAGTCCTCGTGCCAAACTTGTTTTCATTTTGTTCAACATTGAACAAACTTAATTTAATTTATATATTGTTATTCGAAAGTAGCTAAAAAGGTTTCCATTAAATTTTAAGATAAAGTGTTGAGAATGTGAAGTTTGAAAGGGAGTTTCTATAGTGCTCACTCATATTTTAAGAAAACCCGTAGGACATCTATTAAAGATCTATTCTGTTATATTACTGAATGTTTTATGATCATTTGAAAGTATTTTAAAAGATTATTAATATTTAGGCATAATTTGTAACGAAAGTGAAGTTTGCGACGTTGTTAATGTTGCGTTTCACGTTTCACTTACATTAAAATACACAAAGTTCTAACAATATAATGTTACTATCCAACAAATATACCCAACTTGCTTAATAGCCACGGAGTATACAAATTAAAACCTTAGCCAAAAAGCCAAACAACACCCAATAACGTCACGCGCTGGCGATTCAACGAAAACGTGAAGTTTGCGACGAGGTTGAGGTTGTGGCTGGCGGTTGTGGACGGAACTGAAACTGAGACAGAGACTTGGACTGGGACTGGGACTGAGACTGAGACTACGAGTGTTGCTACGAGTCTGTGTGGCTGAGATTGCATGACAGGAGGCTGGCAGGAGGCACAGGACATGCCCCTATAATAATAACACGGCACTTGGCTATTATAAACCAAAAGTAAAGGCTGCCGATCTGATGATGATGATTATAATGCAACCGACTGGAACTCGCCAAGCTGGCAGAGCTAATAAAGCAACAAATTTTCATTTCTCAATAACAGCACATGTTGTTCTTGTTGTTGTATTTATTGTTGTTGTATGAAATTTAAACTTATTAACCTCAGGAAAAACGAAAAATCAACAAGTGCTTGGGCACTGCCCGCAATTAGTTTGATTGGATTATGTTGCTGAAAATGGAACAAAATTGTTGGATATTTTTGAGCCAGCAGCGTGATCCGCACTAAGTACTTAAGTGGCAGATAAACCACGGCCAGCAAAGTAATTTTCGACTTTGATTTATCCCCGAAAGTCATCTTGCAATTAGCAAAACTGAATGGAACAAAATAATTGCTTTTTATACGGGGTAAATGTAGTGAGGGTGGCATTCTAAAGGTTTTTAGAGTGAAAACCATGATAATGTTTGAGTTGTGAGCTTATGACACTTTACTTAGCTAAGCAGGGAAACACGTTTCTTTTAAAAGTAAAATGTTTTCAACTTATTAGTCTAAATCATTTGAAAACTATTGTATGAGCATGTGAACTTGTCTGTAGAGCTACAAGTACATATATATAGACTCCCAATGAAGTGACTCTTTACACATATGTACATGTAATTGTAACGTACATATGTATTTATATATATAATACAAAGAGTTACTTGACTGACTGTATATTGCTCTGCTAATGCAAATAAAATTTAGTATTTCCTCTAGAGTTACCCGTTATTTTCTGCCATTTTCTTTGTACTTTTGTTCTAATAACTATTAAAATCCTTTCCAAGTTTTCTGTGCTGATTACACCATTTTTTATATTCAAGTCAGAATCCTCTCATTATTCTTTAAAGTTTTTATTTCTTTTTAACACTTAATCCTTACTACTAACGCGATTCTATCGGTCTAATTGGGTTTTACTGGGTGTTCCTCAATCCTCTGCAACAAATGTTGAATCAGCTATATTGCATTACCCTAGTTTAAATTAAATTATATAGCAACAATTTGAGCTTTTTAAGTTTGTAAACAATTAAAATAAAAATTTTATTTTCTTATTTTTTCACACTACACTTGTATTTACTTATTTTTAAACTATTTACTTTAGTCGACTGCAATTAGTTGACACTGAGTAAATAAAATAAAAGAAATAAATATTGTATATTTATTATTTTATACATTTTTATTTGCTGATTTATAACTTCTTATAGATTATACTTAAAGAGTATCTGCTTTTTCTGCTTTCTTATATTTAACTATGTGAAATTAACTTCAACCTAACTTTAACCCGACTTATCGCTGATCCCCTTTTTTTCGCTTAGGAAAACAAACTCTCCTCTCTCTCTCCCCCTCTCCCATTCAAATTGACTTGCCTCTATGGTTAATGAAAGACTCTGGAACCCTTCGACCACAAGGGCAGCAATTATGTAGCTCAGCAATTCCTCGAAATGCTTGACCGGCTTGGCTGGAATCCATGGCAGCATCCGCGGCAATCTCTGGGCAAAAGTAAGTTATTTCCTGGCGCTGCGATTGCCAAGTTATCCCCCTCCACTCGTCTTTCCCTTCTCGCTCTGCTGCTGCCTCTGCATGCGCGCCATTTCCAAAACGCTGGCGGTCACAAAGCAAACGTGAATGGGCGGGACGAGCAAGATGAACGTGGCCAAGAAGAAGATGAGAAAGAGGAAGGGGAATGCAAGCCGGGTCTAAATATGAATACTGAATCCGAGTAGGGCAGCATGGCCATTTTCAGACAATCCACAGACGAGTCTCGAGTCTCCAGTTGTAGTTGCAGTCCGAGTTGCAGTTGTAGTCGTAGTTGGAGCCCCGCGAAGCGTTGCCCTAAATGGGGAACGCTTTGCTCCTAAGTAAGTTATAAATAATAACTGGCATGTTGTAAATCAAAATTATCAGTTTGCCCGTTCAAGTTGCTGTGTAGCCCTGCGTAGCAATTGTTCAACTGGTTCCCATTCCAGGCATCGCTCTCTGTCTGTCTGTCTGTGGAGAAAATGGCAGGCAAACTGCAGCCAGGCTGCATTCAAATTATGGCCAAGACTTGACTTGAGTCTTCGCTGAGCAGCATCTGCATCTGCATCTGTGGCTGTGGCTGATTGCACCTCGGGATGTTGCCGTGCAATTATGAGTAGGAGATGGGAGAGAAGGGGGAAAAGAAGCAGAAGAAATAGGGGAAGGAGTTAAAGGAGGCGAGCGTGGAGATGAAGGAAAAGAAGTAGAAGTTGTAGTAGTAAGAAGTAGTAGAAGAGTGGTAAAGGGAGAGCAACAGGTAGGAAAAGGAGGAGGATCATCAGCTGGCAAAACAACGGGGGCGGATCGAGCGTTTAGAGGAGCTGCCTCAGCCTCAAATCACACAGTCTGATGCGTTTCTTATTGCATTTTAAGTGGCCCACGGGCTAAGGCAAGATCCGATTGGGATTCGGTGTTGACCGATCATGAGCTCATTGACATGACTCAAAATGCCGTCAGAGTATTCGATTCGAGTTGTTGTTGTTGTTGTTGTTGCAGACATGTTTCGCATGCAATTGAGCCATGTTCGATTAATCTCTTTGATTTATGCTCACGTGCGCCGCAGCAGCAACCACAGGCTTCCCCAGTCCAACACCAACAACAAATGTCGCCTGTCTGCGCCTTGGCCAACTCCCCCTCCTTCCCTCCTTCCTCTTCCCCTTGCTTCTCATGTGTTATGCGACTTTAATTGGCGTTTATTGTGAGAGAGACGAGACGCCTGACTGTGCGACGAGGCCACCACAGCCAATTTGAGGGAGGGGCAGGAGGGGACAGCAGCAGCACTGCCTGGCCGGGCCCCTTTAGATGATTCAACTGCCATAAAGAACTATAAAAAACCAATATTAAGTGCTATTAGTCACAGGGTATATGACAAAAATAAATACCCTGCATAATTTAATTATCAAAATGCATAATGAGAACTTTGATCAACTTTGATGATAAGGATTATAAACAATTTATGTAATTTTAAATTTAATGCTGAAACAACCAAAATTCCGTCTATAAGAAACTTTAAAATCTGTTGAAAGGATTATAATGATAGTGCTAAGCATGATAATTACTTCAATAACGTATAATTCATTTAGTTTGGCGTGAAACTCTGAAGATAACAAATTCTAAATCTAATTTAACTATTATAATTCTAAAAACAATTATAATAATATGGATAATTGGTTGAATTCCCATAAACAGTGCATTATTATAAACTTAAACTTTATGAATACTTAGAATTAAAATAAAATAATAATTATCATAATATTGATAATCATATAAATATTAAATTAAATTTGTTAAACACTTTCCTTTGCCTTTTTAAAATCTCATAAGTCCAGTATTATTTCTACTATATTTAACTGATCTAGCAAGCAAAGTATAGTACACCCTGTCTTCCTATTTTTAAAGGATATTACAAGTTAACAAAACTAATAACAACATTGAGGTTGCAGTTGCAGCTGTAGCTGTAGCTGGACTTGGAACTGTAGCTGAGCCTAGCTGGCTTTATGGCTTCGGCATATGAGATTTCAACACTGCCAGCTACCTCTCCTTAGCTTGAACAATCTGCAGAGAGGAGTGGGAGAGGGGTAGAGGGAAGGTGGGGAGTTGGGTCCTCGGCATCGACTTGTACAAATGTTATGCCATTCGAACTTGGCTCCTTCGACTGCGGGTTTTGTTATGGAATTATGAAGCCATAAATATGAAATTCAGCACATTTATTAGCGTTGTCAAATGTCGTGCCCCGATGTTGTTGTTGTTGTTATTGTAGTTGTTAGTATGCTATGACTAGCTAGTTGTTGTTGTTGTTGTTGCTATTGTTGTTGTTGTTACCATTAGTGTTGCCTGTTTCTGTCTCAGTCGAAGTTAGTCGTTGTATCGTTCTGGCTAATGGGCCCAGGCTGGGGAACTGCCTTGGGGTTAGTTAATAGAGCCTCCACTGTAGCCAGTAGTATTCCTCGACTACCCCGAGCACAACTTGCTTCATGAACTACTACCAGCTTGTTTTCGGCTTGTTTCTTTTGCTTCTCCCCTTTTTGCTTTGCACGTTGACATCAAATTTATTGTGTGTAATTTGTGGGGCTGTGAAAATAAATTGCAGCCAGTTGATATTTCAAAAGAGAATAATTTCGGCAGTTCCCTGCCTCGTAAATACCATAATAATACCCCTATTATGAACTTAATATAATAACATTTTTTATAGGTACTCTTTAGTTTTATTGCTTCATCCTAAGTTGAAATAATTAGTTCAGTTTATTCCAACGAAATCAACGCACACTCTATGGAAAGCTACACACTGTAAAAGAAATCAATGGCGATGCTTTCAAAATGAAGTCACTGAGTGAGGAACTTGTTCTAGAGCTAGACAATAGTTATATGGCATATATAGTATATATATCTGTAGCGCTTTCTCTCAATTATGATCTATCGCAGGTACTGATAGAGTTGGCAACTCCCACACGCCCCAATCAGGGGCAGCTTCCTATTAACAAATAAATGCGCCATAAATTATCCCACTCGTAATGCAATAATTAGACACACACATACACATATGAACATATACATATATACATGGATATAGTATGTGCATTATAACGTCGACTGCCCGCATTCCATGCCCAATTCCGCACAACTCCCGCGCCATAAGAAGCCAACGATGACCACAACGACGACTAAGCTAAGTAAATGCTGCACAGTAGAGCAAAATACGGCAATTTATTGTTAATATAATTCATTATTTATATATCAGTGCTGTTAATCAAGCATTTCTTTGCGTCAAATATGAATTTTTACAGATAAGAACTGAAAAGTTCTTGAGTTGTTTAGATATTTAGTTAGGTAACTCTATTTATTTAAATATGTGGTATATTTTCTTAGTTTTTATAAATAAGTGCATTCCATTTATATTTTTTCCAACAAATCTCCCTTTTTCTGAAATTAATATGGAAATTTCTTGATTTTTAAGAAATTCAAGCTTATTTCAATATTTTTTACATTTTCGTATTTTTTTACTTGTACTTTTGCTTTGTTAAATTAACTTATAAATACCTGGATTTTTTATATTATGTGCATTTTATTTTATCATACTCCTTATATCATTTTGACATAATTAATATCTATTATATTAATGAATCTTAGACAAACTTAAAGTTACCTAAATGCTTTATAAACAACTTAGCCCTCTTTGCTTATTTCAATATGTTATGAATTATTAAATATTCTGTACGTATTCATACATTTAGACAAGTTATTTAAATTGTATAAAAAATAATATAAGAGTATTAGTAGCATTTAATTTATCCCATTGTAACTGACTAAAAAGCTATTGACAAAGAATTAAGAATTTTATGATTCAAAATATTTGCATTAGTATTTGGTGCACCTTACCCACTGTGCACTGGGCAGTAGCCTTGCACTGGGCTGTTCTTTATGGCCAATTAAAGCAAAAGTCGCCGTCAGACATAAATTGAGAATGATAAAAACAATATTGCAGCTAATATTTGTTAATGAACAAGCGACAGCCCGCACAATGGACGAAACAAGAGAAAGAGAGTGTGACAGAGGGAGAGAGAGGCAGAGGGGATGAGAAGTCAACCGAGTCGAAGTCGAAGATTCAATTGATTGAAATCAAAGTGTAAATTGAGTCGAGCTGGCGCATTGCAATCAGCGCAGCCCCAAGCCAATGTCCGTTTGCCAATCAGACGGAGACGGTGCAAAGGGGGGGAAAGAGAAAGATGGCTGCATTTAATTGTGCGTAGATGCTTCGATAGCTCCGACAGTTGCTGCCAGTTCATAACTTTGACTGGGCTGCTGAGATGGCAATGTTGCTGCTGTCAATTGCAGATGCTGTTGCCAGTTGCATGTAGCAGCGACGGCGGCGGCGGCCTTTGCGGTTCATTAAGTTAATTAAACACGCCGCAATTGGAGCTGCCAGCATCAGCGGCGATCATCATTAAAACTGAATTGAGCCAGGTCTGGCCAATGAAGTTGTAGCCCATTAGCGCAGCACACTATCAGCTGGCAAGGCATCGCTGATCACAGATCCCAGTTGGAGCAGGAGCAGAGCTCCGTCAACAAATCATGAGCTCTGACCAACTAGCAACTAGCCTGGCCAATTAACTGTGCATTGTACACTGTGCGAAATTCGCACACGTAACTGAAATCGCTTCAAAATCAGCTGCCTCTCCCCTGTCCCCTGCCACCTCCTGCTGCGTGTTACAGTTTTCAAACTGCCTCATTAAAGGCAATTAGAGGCAAATGAATTGCAATTGACTCTGTGCGAATTCACTCTGTGTGTGGCGTTAATTAATTGCATTTAGCCAGAGCTAAAGCCAAAGCCAAAGCGGCTTCATTTAGCCGGATTTTCACAGCCGCAACGCAATTGCGTGCCCAACACTTTTGATGGACAATTGTTGCTGTTGTTGCTGCTACCAATGTTGCTGTTGCTGTTCACTTGCCACTCAAGTTGTTGCCAATTGTTGTTAGCCAAACGAACAATGGCATTTCTCTCTCCAAGCCAGGCGAGTCGAGGCGACTCTCAGGCAGCTCTCAAGGCATTTCGAATCGCGGAAATCGCCAGTTAGCGGAATGCCACGCGGTGCAACTACGTGAGCACTACGTGAATTGGAAAGTTTCTATTCATTTGCAGCTGAACAGAGTCTAGGGTAACTACCCTGTACAGCTGTGGGATGCGAGTATAAAGCAACTTAATCTGCGTATAAACACCTTACGCACTCAAATCGGTTGAGTTTATCTAGAGAAGAAGAAGTTAAAATATTTATAACTTCCAGCTTTACATTATATGAACCTGTTGTATCATACTTATATATACTTGTTTATCAAATATATATATAATTGTGTTATCCGGAAATATTTGTTAATTATAGAAAGTAGCTTCTCCAACCCCTCAAAGTATATATTCTTGATCAACATCAACTGCCGAGTGAATATAGCAAGCTACTCTCTGTATGAACAGCTAGATCTCAGAGACTATAAGAGCTGGGATTGTCAAATTTAATAACAATATATCTTACTATTGTACGCGAATACAGATTATTAGAGAATTTAGCCACGCCTCCTGCCGCCTCAGTTAATCAATTTAAATCGAATTCCCTGCATAAATATACAGCTAGAATGTTAAAATTAAATCAACATTTAAATGATTTCTAATCAATTTATTGATACTCACATAATTAACACAGAAGGAAACAATTTTAGTAGGCAAACATTCCTGAACTGTTTTATGTTTTAAATGATATTTTCTGTATTTCAGAGTAATCACAGTTTAAATGCATCTGATACAATTATAATTGGGCAATTGATTTGCATAGGAATCTATAAAATATGGAAAAACGACATTGATCATTTTCACTGAACTCGAAATATGAATTAGAAGTAAAGGTTTTTCGATTTCCCGCACCTGCTGTGGCTTTTAATTATCAACGCCATCAGCATTTGCACAGCTATAAATACCTGTTTAATTAGAGGTAATTAATCAGTGGCCCAAAGTCGATTCGATTTCCGGTAGTGAGTACAGTCAGTAATTAGGAAATAGATTCGAGAATCGATTCAATTATTCACTGATTGCCAAAGTTCCCCCACCCCCCCTTAAACACGCCAAGGACTTCGTGTCGTGCCGTGTCGTGTCATTAGCACGAATAAAGTAAATTACCAAAGCTCTACAAATTGTCGGCAATTACCAGAGAGAGATTTCCTGTGCAAGGAGGGGCACAAAAGTTAGTCCAATAATCGTAATTGCAATTCAGACACGAGTTGCACGAACGATAACTCGCAATCAAAAGGAACAATTCGAAATTCCTAATAATATCCATTAGTCTGTGTGTGTGAGTGTGTGTGTGAGTTTATAATGTGCCATATATCATCATTATCAGGCTAAAACATTCCAATGCTCGCCGGCCTGATGACTTTGCACATGTGATGCAGCCAGACCCAAGCCGGCCATGGATTAGTTACAAACGAACGAATCAACCTCAATATGTCGACAACTTTGTAGAAACGGGGGTCTGGGCTGCCATTTTACACGCAGGCAGCGCTAATGACCAAAGCGAACGGCAGCAACTCGTCGAAATCCCACGAAAGGGCCAACTCAAGTTGGTAAGAGTTGGTAAGAGCCAAGCAGCCAAGCAGCCAAGCAGCCACGCAAAAGGTGGCAATTAAAATCGAATGAGTAGCGAAGCTTCCATGTTGAGCACTAATGGGTGCCCCAAGACCAACTCGAAAATACTCGGCACCAGTCAACGTCCGCATGGAAAATGTGTGTAGAATTGCTTTAATGGCCGACAATATGGCCGTCAAGTGAGACAGACAGACAGAGATATAGAGAGAGAGAGACAGAGAGAGAGAGAGACTAATGCAGCGCGATTAGCAGAAGTAACCAGAGAGCTAAGCCAGCTTCGTCAGAAATCGAGCATAAAATTTTTTTAATTAAAAATTTTTCGCTGCCATTTCCTCTTTGCCCTTCCCTTCTACCCCCTCTCCCTCTGCACCCCTTTTTGGGACATAAATCAAATGCCAGCTGCAATTTCTCTAGAAGAGGAATTACACTTGAATCTCAGTGAAATTTGAAACTGAAACGAAGCCGCCGTCAGATCAGTTCAGTGAGATTGTTTCATCCTCAGTGATCTCATTTGTGGTGCGAGAGCGGAAGTCATGATTAGTTGACTTAGCCCAGCCCCAGCACCAGCCTCAGCCATGGCCAGAGCCACTTATCGCCTAATGAGGCACAGTCTCTGCTCAGGGTCAGACTTCGTTGCAGTCCTTTGCCCCCTTGCCCCTTGTCCCCTCGCGGTCCTTGGCTGATGTTTTCATTTCCCGATAAGTGAGCCAACAAGAGACCAAAATGGAACTTGCTTAACTTGGCTTGCTGCTGCTGCCTGTTGCACGCTGCATGCTGCCTGCCACTTGTAGCAAATTAAAAGAAAAAATGCAAATGTTGCACGTCGCTGCAACCACAACAACTGCTGCTTGCTGGCCAAGTTTATGGACTGCAACTAGCCTTGGCTGCCTGGCTACTTGGCTAGCCTCGTGTCCATGTGTCACCAGTCACCAATATGATGTTGTTTGTGCCCGACGACGATCAAGACGCGACGATAATAGAGAGAACGATGCCAGGGACAGCAACAGCAGCAGCAGCAGCAGCAACAATAACAGCAACAACAGTTGCAGGCACAGAGCAATGTTGGCTTCCATGTCGGCACACGGACAGGGACAGATGGCATCAACGTCATCTGCTGCTCCTGCTACACGCACCTCCTTGCCACATTTGGTGGCGCGTCAAGAGGCTTGTGATCTTTGGCATTGCTTGGCGTGCTCATCTAATGCGCGTTCCTCTGTGATTTATTGAGAGAAGACTGCGATAGATACGCTAATTTGCTAAAGCAAACAAGGCAACAACACAAGCAGCTCTTCTATGTGATTTGAGTAACTTTTCTTATATAGAAAGTTTATAATACTATATTCTCAAATACTTATCACATTCTTTTGCTGACTCAACGCTTCATAGTTTATTCTACAAAGAAAGGGATCAAACTTAAGATTTACTTATGTTTTTACTGACATCCGATACACTTTATACAGTTATACAATGTTATACAATTTAAACATATAAACTTAGTCTTTAAATGTATTCAGAGATTAAACACGAAAACATAAAAGAAAAGATCATGGAATGTATAACAAGATCAGCCGAACCTTCCGCAAAACAGGTTCCTAAGACAACTTCATTTTTCCCTCTTTTAAAAAGCTCAAATAATCTTGATCAATATGTGTTTTAATATATTCAACGTGATGCAGACATTTTTGAAACAAAAGCAACTCAAAGTCGAAACTTGCTATAAAGTTAATGGATTTTATAGCAAGTAGCTTATGGCAATGTGACTCACAGGGTTTTAAACAATAACGAGTTGATAACCAAGAGATTTACTTCAAACCATCAGAAGACTTTTGAATATTTTATTTTAAATATTGCAAAGTTATACCTGGATTATTATAAAGAAAGAATGAAATCTGAAGGTTTATTCTACTTAATTTATATCTTTGTACATCGGGAATTTCCCCGGACTATAACTCTTTAAAACCTTCTTCGTATACTGCAGAGTCTCTTTAGAGATTGTTCTTTAATTAATGCTGGAAGATCATTCGCATTGCCTTCGTGCGTCGACTGCCATTGAGCTGTCTTCAATACTCATGAATATTCATGAGTGCATGAGTATATTCGTGAATAATACGCAGCATTTATGCAGCCATTGTTTTGCGCTTTAATCGTATTTTGTGTCTTAATTAATGTCCCCAATCACAAAGGGAACCCAGAGCCCAGAGCCCATCCCAAATGCGAAGATCAGCATTCAGTTTCGAACTCCATTTTGGGCTGTACACATACATGCACACATGCATGCATATGTTTACTTATGCATATGTATGGATATATGGATATACAGAGTCGCCATCTGGGACAACTCCATGAAACGAGTTTCGTTACAGAGCGCTAAATTAGTTGCTGCATTCTGTTGCTGTTGCTCTTTCCCCTCCTTCCTCCTTCCTCCTTCCTCTTCCTCTCTCCTTCTTCTCCATCTCCCTCTCGCTTCTTTCTCCGCCTACCCTTTCGACTGCAGTTCCAAAATACATTTTCAATACATTTTTCGTTCTTAATTTCGATGGAGGCTATTTTATTGCCGCCGCATCGCATCGCATCGCAGGTAGGAACCGTAGCCGGAGCTGCAGTTGGAGTTGGATATGGAGCTGGAGATGGAGAGGAACCCAACCACGTCGCCATTGCTTGGGGCCTCCGTTCTGCTCTGCGTCTGTTCTGCTCTGTCTTGCCTGCGGTGCTCGAGACTCAGTTAATTTGGTCATCTTCCATGATGTTTTGATAATGCAACAGCAGCCACAGCTGGTCGTGGTCTTTACCGATACCCTGTAATGGTAGCCTAAGAAGGGGTTTTCTTACATGAGGAAAGTTTGACCCCCCTTACAAGTTTATTCTATATAAATTTTATTAGATTACTATTGTATTTTGAAAGTGAGGGAGTAACATAAGATGAAGAAATATAATGAAATTATTAACAAGTCATTTCATTCCATTCTTCTTATATTTTTGGAATTGATAGTATGTTTTGGGGTAGTAACATATGATATTTATTATCAGTAGTATATGTGTAGTATATGGTAGTATTATTTAATCTTCCTCAACGGAACTGATTGTATTATAATACTACTATGTTATTTTTAAAATAAGAGAACAAATTATCATTTTAAATACTAATTTTTCTGTATCTCTCTTTGAAGTTAGTAAATCAAAATATTTATTACTATAACTTGTCATGTTGTCCATGGTATCTCTTAGTCTGGTCACTATACCTTCTCTATACTGTTGTCCAAAGGGTTTTCGACTGTCCCTGCCAGAGAAGAAGAAGAACAACAACAACAATGCAGACGCGCACGAAATTCTTGTCGCTGCGAATAATTACATAAATCAGAGATTTTTAAAGCGTTTCGAGTTTCAAGTTCTCAAACTGTCAATGGCAGATACCCTATATACTTACACACACACACGTGATATACATGTATATGTATGTATGTTCTCTCTCCTTTCCCGTGTTCCCTTAAAGCTTCTCTTAATGCATCGTTTGCGTGCGCAGGTTGTCGGCTTTTTAACGCTGATTGTTCCGGATTATGTCTGTACATGTGTGTGTGTGTGTGTGTTATATGGATCGTAAAAAGGGCACACGGTATTAACACCTAAAAAGAGACCGCAAGTTCCCACACAACTAACGTTTTATGTGCTTCCAATTTCACAGTAAAAATCGCACCTACATAAAAATCTGCAACATGCAAATTGCCACCAATCTGTCAGAGTGCCCCAAAAGAGAAAAGAAACAGAGAGGGAGACAGGAGATTTATGGTTAGCAAAAGAGTTGATTGATTTTGTGGCAACCCCAATGGCAACACGATTCAACTGAGTGGAACGATTGGCCAGTTGCAACAGTTTCAACATCGACTTCCACTTGGACATGGCCAGTGAACAGGGCCAAGTGACAGTTGCGGTGACTTCTTGATGCGCTTTCAAAACCAACAACAGCAAGAGCTTCATTTGTAATTACAGTGCCTTCGAATTGATTATGGTCATGTGCCCAACTGGCTGACAGACAGTGCAGCAAGTGCATCCTCCCATCTGCAACGGCAATTGCCAATTGGCATGCGCAATGCCCCCAAACAACAACAACAACAGCAACAGCAATGGCGAGCATCCTCAAGGTGCCAAGGGTTGTCTGTGGTGAGCTTTACCACAAGATGAACGAATTGCAATGCCTGAAGCTGCTTGAGATACTTCATCCTGCAGTTGGTTTCAGTGTCTTTAAAATTGCAGCCAGAACTCATCATTTAGTAGCAATTTTACCTCTTTAAAATTTCAGATTTCTACCTCCAATTTCAACACTCAACACTTTGTCAAAAATCATCAGATTTTCATCAGATATAAGAGTTTCCTTAGTCTTTTATTTTAAGATTAATCATCATAATATTTTATATAAAATATTCCATACATATGGTAATCTTATGAATCGCCCTTAAAGAAACCATAAAGACTCAACCATAGAGCATCATTTTCTGAGAATGTACCCAGTCTAAAATCTCAGATTCCTAGGTCGATTTCTAGCAATCATAACTTACAACTTATTTTAGGTTTAGTACTTCTAATTAATTATCATATATTTTATGCATTTAAGTTTTTCATTTCTATTCCAAAATATTTCATATATAAATGAACAAATCGGTTTTAAGGAAACTAAATAGACTCTTTAGAATGTTCTCTATTTCAGTTTCCTACATCGACTTCTACATTCATAACCAAAAATTTGTTTAGGTTTTGACTAATTATAAAGAATTCTATGAAACTAAAATTTGCATTTCTTTTCCAAAATTTTTCATATATAAATCTATATATCGTCCTTTGGGAAACCATATACTCATCGTAAAATATCATTTTTCTGAGAATGTTTTCTGTCAAAAGTTTCCCAATTTCTCCCTCGAAGTCTAAAACTTATAACATTATTACAAATCATCAGAATTCCATCGGCAACAACATATTGTTCAGGCGTTGATCTCCAGATTATTATTTAATGGATCTAAGATTACTATTTTCTTTTGCAAAATGTTCCATACAAAAACTCTACCATATAATATCATTTATCTGAGAATGTTTCCTGTGGCAATTTTTCAACTTCCTCACTCGAATTTTAAAACTCATAACATTATCAAAAATCGACAGATTTTCACGAATTTGATCAGGTTTTGATCTTCAGAGTAATTTTGCATCTGAATTCAATGGGTCCAACTTTATATCGTTAATATTTTCGTATATTAATTAGGTAATAATAAGTATAATACCTTCCAAAATACACATGCATATTAAACGAATATGGATTGCTTAGATGACTTTTACAAATCATCAGACTTTCTTTGGTAATAACGTTTAATTCCCGTTTTAATCTCCAGAATAATTAAACAAGTAATAGAATATAATACTTACCAAAATACCCTAATTCCCTCTCAAGTAATATGAGTAAGTCCCGCCTAATTAAAACTCATTATTATCGTACATTTTTTGATATTATTTACTTCTATTTGTTTTTCTTTCCACGTGTGCACAAATGTCAAAAGTTTTTTATATGATTTTTTATTTTCAATTTTGAGATTTTCCTCCGTACTCGTTACCGTTTCAATGTGTGTTGAGTGTGTATTGTGTGTGTGTGTGTGTGTGTGTGTGTGTGTTTGTCTTGTTCACAATCATATGTTTAATATTCCTTCATTAAATATGTTGTATATGTAAGGTATTTGTTATATTAGTTAAATATATATATATATACTATATATGCTTTAAAAATAAATGTATTCTGATTCTATTATGTATCACCAAAAACAACAACACATATGCAATTAGTTATTGTTTTCACTGTCGACATCTTGAGTAGAAAGCGCTAAAAATCCAAAATAATTTATCAGGGAAGGGGGAGGGCGGGGGACTTGTCGCTAAGCGCTACATACAATTATAGTAGGTTGGATCTAGAGTTACATATATATAAGCATATATAATAGGTAGTGCGGGGGTGGGGGGGAATGGGATGGGAATCCCTTCTTGAAGTTATTCCTCAGTTTGTTGTATGTACAAGACGAGGAGCAAAAGAAAGGGAGGGGGAATCTTAAGCCTTTTATTTACAAACTACATACATCAACCTATCATATCATATCATATCATTGCTGCTAAACACACTCAGTTAATGTGGATGAGGGGGAAAGTGGAGAGGGGGACTGTACTGCACTTTATACAATCTATTTTATTATTTATTATCTTTATTTTATTAACCAATTCTGCTGCTGCTGCTGCTGCTTCTAGGTAGTTCGATTGTTGTGAGGTTCTTTCTTTGTCTATGTCTGGATTGTGGATGCCTTTCTCAACAGTTCTCTGTTCTCCTCAGTTTACTCTTCTGCTCTGCTTTGTTCTGTTCTATTCTGTTCTGTTCTATTCTGTTCTATTGCATTGGCAACGTTTGCCGTTTCGGTAACTTTGTCAACTTTCTGTCTGTTTAACTTTCAATTATTGTGCTGCACTGCAAATGATTTGTAATTTATTCATATGTTATGTGTGAATATTCGTACGAGTATGTGTGTGAATGTGTGACTGCATGTGTGAGTGTGCATGTGAATAACAACTCTCTATATCTCTCTCTCTGCATTTACTATTTGTTGCTGTGAATCTCGCTTTATACTCAATTGTAGAAATGGGTGTCTGTTGTGAGTGTAAGTGAGTGTCTGTGTGAGTGTGTGTGATTATTTTGAATTTCTGTATTTACAGCTAAAATTGTTGCGCTTTGTTCCTAATATGCCACATTCATAATTCCTTTACTAAGCTAAGCTGTAAAATTGCCTTAAATTTCCGATTGTATTTCTTCTTGTTGTTATTTTTGTTGTTGTTGTTGTTGCTGTTATTCATAAATAGTTATAGACGTGCGCTTCCTTTAATACTGTAATCCCTATTCGAATATTCCTTTTCTAAAAATACCCATTAAATGTTGTTTGCCATTGTTGTGTGTTAAAATGTACACGGGGTAAATAATTTAATAGAACTTTTAATTTGGAATTAATTTACAAAACTTGTTTGCCTTGAGTATGTATGGTTTATCCTTGCTCCTTCTACTCCTTCTTCTTCTCTCTCTTCTGCGTTAATAAGTAGTTTTAGTTGTAGTTTAGATTAGGCTTTAGTTATCGATTTAAGCATAGGATGTTTAGTCATAGAATTATACAATTAATGCTTGCTTGCTTCACTATAAGTACAAAATACAAGTTAAAACTTAAATGAGCGCTTCGTGATTCTCTCCACTCCACTCTCTATTCTCGAAATCTCGCATTCAAATCAAGTACAATGTCATGTTAGGTTATATAAAGTATAGTTACAGTTTACAGTTTACAGTTTATAAGGTAGAGCTACAATTATAGTTTAATTTATAGTTAAGTCAAGTTTAGAGTACGCTTTAAATATATATAATCCAAATAATAATAATAATAATATAATGATAACAAAGCAAAGCGGCTCTGTGCACAAATACTGTTCAACCACGTGACTACCTCCCTACATTTCTCTCTCTGTATCTCTCTCTCTCTCTGTATCTTTAACAGTGCCCAGAGAAATGTTTATATATCTGTTTGGCAAGAGAGCAAGATAATCTCTCATCATTTCGTTTAGCTTACCCCTTATCTAGGACGTTGAATACTCTCTCTCTCTCTCAGGCGTCTTCTCTCATACTCTCTACATATGTATATATTATGTGTGTTTGTCTGTATGTATGTGTACTATGTGTGTATAAATATATCATGCGTGATAATACAAACTACAGCTACCTTTCCCTTCCATCTCTTCTAGTTCTCAATCTTCTCTTTTCTGTATATACAAATTCTATGCAATTCTTTTCTTCCTTCCCTCTTCTCTCTCTACCAAAATTGTGCTGCTGTTGCTGTGGCTGCTGTCACTGGCGGCATCGATGTACTTTCAATTGTTGTTGCTGTTATTCCGCCTACTGCTGATGTCATTCCTCCTCCTGCTGTTGCTGTTACTGCTCCCTCCGTTGGAGTTCCTCCTGTTCCTGTTGTTCCCAGCTGCGGCAGTAGAGGATATCAGGAGTGCTTGTCTGTGAGCTCAGCCCAGCGTGACTCGAAGAACTTCCTCATGCCGTGCCCCGCCTTGCCCACAGGCGAATCATCCTCATTGAACATCTCGCAGTTGTCGAAGATTTGTCGCACATCCACGCAGAAATCCTCACGGCACTTGTAACTGTTTGGAGAAAGCAAAATCAAATCAGTTGACAGTCTTATAAATCGTATAAGAGCTTAGCCTACCTCAAATCCTGCAGCTTCTTCTTGATTGTGGACAGATCCATGGGCGCCTTAATGATCTTGCGATATGTGGGAAACTGTTTGGTGTTCACGGGCAACAGAAATGGCCAAGAGTCCTCATGAAGCTACAAGGAGTAAACAAGGAGTGGGTTATTAAAGGATTCACTTGGTCTTATAGCCTTCCCCGTGCCTTACCTCCATCTCCCCTAGCAGTGTCTTGCAGACAGACAACTCCTTGATGAGCTTCTTGGTGGCATGTTTCTCCTTCTTCTCCTGCTTCAGCTTCTCCTTGGCCTCCTGTATGGCGTGTATATTGATAGGAGGTGGCGACATTTGTGTAGCAGCAGCACCCACCGCCGGGGGTGTGGGTGTACAGGTGCGGGGTGAGGGCATGGCCATCTGCAACTGTTGCTGCTGCTGTGGTGGCGATTGACAGGCAACATTCAATGTAAGCGAAGTTGGCGATGCCTGCAGCAACACGGCGGGTGCCTGTGCTACACTCGGTGTTGGTGGCTGCAACGCTGGCGCTGGCAACGCTGGCGGTGGCGGTGGTGTTGGTGTCGGCACTGGTGTTGGTGTTGGTGTACGCGTTGGTGTCACGGCACGTGGTGACATTGCCATAAATTGCATTGCTTGTGGTGTTGGTGCTGCTGGTGCTATGCCAAAATTGCTGCTCGGTGGCGGTGCATATCCAACTGCAAAGGCTGCTGTGGCATCTTCAAGCTGCACGCCTCCATTGTTGTTGTTGTTGGTGGTGGTGTTGGTGTTGGTGTTGCCCAAATGCGCCTGGAAGCGACTCGTGTCAATGGAATTGTTGTGCTGATCATCGTACGTGGCGGAGGCATTCGAGGGAGCCGGACTGCAAGAGGTAAAGGATGCGAGAGTTAGTAGAGAAATATTCCCAAGTAGATCAGTTAAAACTATATGTGCTGCATGTCATGTAGGATGATGATGATTAAGACTCGCTTGATCTTAAGTTTTAAGTTAAAAGATGCTTTAGTTTATTGCTAAATGGAATATAATGCTAGTTTTCGACTGGAAAAGGGTTTGATAGGTTTGATATGTACACAAATACACATATAATCTTACTAGTTCCTATGTTTAAAGATAGAACTTTTTGTATTTTATTGCAAAATGGAAAAGGTTTTGATATTTTAAATCTTTTTAGATGTTATATACAGTAAATGAATGTATGATGATTATAACCTTGCTAGATCTTAAGTTGAAGGTTAGAAATTGATTTAGTTTAAGACTTAATAGCATAAGTTGCCAATTTTCAACTGGTAGTTAGGTTTTAAATAGTATTTTTAGATGATATATACAGAAATTCAATATATGATGTCCATAGACTCGGATCTTAAGTTAAAAGCTAGAAAGTGCTTTCATTTACTACTAAATTACACAAGTTAAATTACTAAATTCGAAAACAGCTTTTTAATCATATTTATAGATGATATAGACACATAAGATATGTTTAAACTCATCAAATCTTAAGTCAAATTCAATAAAGGGTTTTAATTTAAAATTTTATCGATTCTCAACTGAAAGTAATTTTTAAATTGTGTTTTAAGTTGATATATAAAGAAATGGGTGTATAATATGTTTTGCATCTCTTAATTCAATTTAATGTATTTAATTTAAAGTCGAACTATGGTCAGTCGACTGTTTAAAAGTAAAAACAATTAAGAATCCTAATTGTTTGTAAATCATTGAATTATGAATGTAAAAATGCCAACTAAGTACTGAGGACTGCAAAAGCATGATGCGTACTCAAGAATTGGACAAACAAGTGGGGTAAAGAGAGTCTTTATGAGATAAGGATCGTGAAACTCCTTAGAGCATCTCTTAATCTTAAAGTTAAAGGTTAGAAACGGATTTTAATTACTGCTAAATAGAACACCTTGTCGGTTATTAATTCAAAACAGTTTCTTAATTGTCTTTTCCAATCATATATACACGAATTCCTTAATCTGATCGGTTAGAAAATACACTGTCAGTCCTGGTGCTCTTTCATATTGAACACTCTACATTTCTTACCAGCATTAAAGTAGCTTATCATCTCTGACATAAGATGATTGTTTTGTTATTTTGATTATAGTTTAACCAGTTTAATAAATAATATAAGACTTTATTGTGTGTTACCCAATTTAAAATATTTATTTATAAAATATTTATATACATACTTGTGTGTGTGTACTTAAGCATAATGTGTGTGTGTGTGTGAGTGTGTACCCATGTTAATTAGAAAGTGATATTATTTGTAGTCTATTCTCAGAGTATTCATACGTAATAACTGATGTACATAGAGTGGTATATCCATAGTACGAGTATAGTATATAGTATTCTATGCTTCCAATATCTATTCGACTTTTGTTTGTTAATCAATTTCCGTTATTCGTTAAACCTATGTACAAAATAGTATGGAACATGAGTATGAAATGCAATATGGAATGTGAGAGTATGGAATATACCAAACATATACTTAGATCGATAACCTACTCGATCTCATGCATATTGTGTATAGCTTACCTAAGCGGCGCTGGCAGGGATGTCATCGACTCATCGTGCGACGAGTTGAGCGACTGATGTGATCCATGAAGCAACAGTTGCTGCTGCTGCTGCTGTTGTTGTTGCTGATGATGTTGTTGCTGCTGCGGCTGATGGGGATCAATGGAGCAGAGCTGCTCCATGCTGCTAGCTGATGCCAACAGTTGCTGCTTCTCGTTGCCACGTCGCTTGGCGGCTGTGCTGGCATCACGATCCCGTCGCGATTTGCTGCTGCTGCCACCGCCGCTGCTGCTGGTGGCATTGCGTTTCTTTGGCGGCGGAGCGCGGGTGATGCAGCCATGGCAATACCACTTGCCACGTGGCACCTTCAGCAGTGGGGGAATGTAGCAATCGGCGTGATAGGCACGTGGACAGAGATCGCAGTAAATCATTTTGCCCACAGGCGCGGGTCGATGGCCGCCACAGACAATGCACTTGCGCTCGTTGGTGGCCTTGTTGACGCACTCATAGCAGTACCTGCAAGGGATTGGACACGACATTAGTGAGTGTTTGACAAGACCAGAGGGAGGGGCAGGTTGGTAGGGGGACAGTACGCGGCACAGTGCGAGACAGAAACAAAAACGTAAAAAGAACAAAACGTAACGCGACAAATGAAAAGAATATGTAGAGGAAAATGAGTTGAATGAGGATGAATGTGAATGAAGTGAATGTTTTGCTTTTTCTTCTACTCTTCTTCATCATCTTCTCTTTCTTGTTGTTGTTGTTGTTGTTGTACTCACCAATCGCCATCCGGTATGTTGTCCATTTTGGGCTTGAAGCAATAGGTGTGATAGCCCTTGTCGCAGCCATCGCAGAGCAGCAGCTTGTCCTCGTTCTCGCCGGATGTGCAGAACTGGCAATTCTGAAAGGAGTTTGAATATTTGCAAGAGTTTGTAGTAGTGCCTGAACGTCGTCCATGTCTGCTGCGGCCTTTGCCGCTCGTCGACTGTGAGTTGCAGTCACTGTCCGTGTCAGAGGAGTTCGAGTTCGAGTCACTGTGCGAATTCGAATTCGAATTCAAGTTGTCGCCATTTTGTGCCAGCGCTCGTAGATTTATTTTGATTGTCACATTTGGCGTCGTTTCCTTCTCCTTCTCTTTGGGCTTCTGTTTTGATTTCGATTTCGGTGTTGTTTTATTGTTGCTCTTTGATTTGTTGTTGTTTGTCTGTTTTGGTGTTTGCACTTCTTGTTGCTGCTGTTGTTTCTTCTTTGGTGTTGCCTGCTTTTTGGCGCTGGTCTTCTTCTTGTTGGACTTGTTGTTGTGCTTGGCGGGCATTGCATACTTTTGTGCGCAGTGTTTAAATCAAGTTCGAGTTCGATTGCAGTTTGATGAAGTTGCATTTGAAGTTGGAGTTCGATTTGCAGTCATGTTCGAGCGTCGCAGTCATGTTCGAGTGTCGCAGTTGCGGTTGCGTTCGTCGAAGCGGGCAAACGGGTAAACGGAAACGGAAACGGTAGCGGGTATGGCAACAAAAGCATTCAATTGTGAAAACAAATGGCAATGTTTATGTTTTTGTATGCGTGTAGGCGAGTGTATATATGTGTGTGTGTGTGTTGATTGGTATCCATGTGATGGGTGTGTGTGTGTGTGAGTATGAAAGCGTTAAATTCGTTTTTGATTTTTGGAACAAGAGACACCATTTAACACCACAAACAACAAACAAGTCAAACATTCAGCGAAAGTGTTAAGAAAGAAAGAAAAAAGAATAAACAATAAAAACATCGAATTATTTCTCAAGGCAGTCAATAATTTTGTTGAATTAAAATCGAGCTACGTGGGATGACGGTATAGAGTGCAAGTACGAGGGAGGGAGGATATGCATGTAAAGAATAATATAAAAGACACACAACTACCAAAGTAACATGCAAAAGAAGGAAAAGAAGGTGACAAGTTCTACTTTGAAAACTAAGAGAAAACTTGAAAGTATCAAGAGTTGTGTTTATCTTTAAGGTATAAACACTGTTTCTCCATACCCTTTATATAGGGTTAGTTTAGTTTGTACTTCAATTCAATGAACAACTTTGAATATTATGAAACTTTTTGAGGGCTAACACCTTTGGAATTGACGATATGATTAAGAACAGAACATGTATTCTCGCCCAATAATCAACCAATAATAATTTCTATATTTAATAATCTCTTGGCAAACAAATCTACAGCAAGTTTAGATGGTAATACATATTATAAGAATAAAGAATCAAGGCTCTAGCTGTAAAGTTGTAACTGCAATAAGGTTTTTGTCTATTTAAGGGGACAGTAGAGGGCGTGGTCAAATTCTTAAACAAACTTAAGCTGCGTAGCAATAGTAAGACATATGTCATCAAATTTGATAGTCCTATCACTTATAGTTCCAGAGATCTAGCTGTTTATACGGATCAATATCATACAATATTAAACAAGGCTATAAAGAATCGCCTATTGGCTCTGTGGCATCGGAATTGCCTCTTTCTGCCTGTTACGTGCATTTCCTTTTGCCACAAAATGAAAATAGCCTTCTACTCTATAAGTAAGCAGGTATAACTAACTGAAACACTTGAATCCCTCTCAGTTTTCTCTTAGTTCTTCTTTCTAGTGAGTTTAAACCAATGATGGTGACTATGGTTAGTGCGTGAGTGTGTATGTGAGTGTTAGTATATGTGTGCAAATGGTATATTCACTGTTGGTTAGCGACAAACAAACCGTGTTAGCTATAAACCTGATGAGGGAATGTGTGTTGAACAAGGAAGTTGAGTGTAAGAAGTGTGTGTGTGTGGTGAGTTTCGTGAAGGTGAGTAGTTTCTAGTGGATGGTGGATGATGGATTTGGTAGTGTTGGTGTGGGGTGCCAAGCTAAGAGATAAGCAAAAAGAAGAGAGAGAGAGAGAACACGAAACGAAAGTCAACTTACCGCCTTCATGATGCTCTTGTCCCACGCCACGCAGGATTCCAGCACGTAGAGAGCCATAGCCAGCTGGGCAGTGGTGTGGGAGCGTGCCACGGCATCGCGCCACTGCACCAGACCCTTGGGTATGTTCTCTACCTTCTCGTCCTTATCACTGTCACAATTGCTGGCCGGGGAAGCGGCACCAGAGCAGGTTCCCTCAGGGACACCAGCACCAGTGGAGGGCAGACCCAACTCACTGCAGGCTGTGGATGCAGCGCTGGTACTTGGAGCAGTTGCAGCAGCTGCCGCAGCTAATGCCATGGCACGTTCATTAAAGGCGGAGGCATTGAGGCTGCTATTGCTGCCAGGCTGCAGCTGTTGCTGCTGCGTCTGCTGCTGCTGCTGTTGTGCCATCAACTGTTGCTGCTGCTGCATCTGCAGCAGATACGCCGCAGCGGAGGCAGAGTTCTGTGTCTGTGTGGAGGTGTGTTGATTCTGTGCAATGACAGCCAGATGAGCATCCCCAGTCTGCGAGCCAAGTGGTGGCTTCAGATAGCGTCGCTCAATGTTCGCCTCCAGATCGATAATGCGTTCACGGATTGTGGGAATGATGCTGACGAAGTCCGCCTCGCCCAGATCCTCCAGCTCGGAGAGATTCACCTCCGTCTCACTGCGTGTGGGCAGCTGCCAATTCTTCAACTGCATCGATGCACTGGCAATCTTATCCTCCAGTGACTCGAGCTGCTCCAGCAGTGCCAGTTCCACACGCCGTGCCACCTTGGGATTCCAATCTGCCGACTTATCTGGCTGCATATACTCCACCAGTTCGCCACTATCTTCTCGCTTCAACTGATAATTGACTCCCAGTGGTTGCTCCAGGCCCAGGAATCGTGTGAGATTCTCCTGCAGCTCCCGTTCACGGAGCCCCGACGGATTTAATGTCTTCAGCAGCTGTCGCAGCTTCTGTTCGTCGTCCAGCTGCCACCAACCATAGCGCTGTCGACGTGGCACATACACTCCATGCACCTTCTCGGGGAAACCGGCCAGCTTGACCTGCTCCAGCAGACGATGCTCATCGGGAGTCATCGAGAGTGGAAGGGGAATATCTATGGGAATGTAGGTCTGGACACTGCTCAGCGACATGTTGGCTATGTTGTGGTAATAGGCCTGTGACAGCGCCTCATCCAGACGCAGCTCAATCTTGGGCTTCACTTCCTGTGTGTCTCCTCCTCCTCCCCCCACTATTCCCGCCAACCCCTCCGCCTGTGTCCGGTGTGCCATCAGTGGCCAAACGAAAAAAACGCATCCGGCTCAGACTTGGAGAGTTTATCCAGCGCTTGATCCTGGTGCTGCTTCTGGTGCTGGTGCTCCTCATCGGTTGGCTGACAACGATGAGGAGACACTAGACCGTTTTTTGACATCGACAACTTAGCTTGTTCGTACTCATCCAGCTTGGCCTGCATCTGCTTCTCATCCAGGCCGGAGAGTGTGAAAATGCACTCCTGACTGAACTTCGTGGGATCCACCTTGCACTCCTCCATGGGAATGCTATAGTACTGCATGTTGTTGATCAGATCCCAGGGATGTCCCTGCAGCTGCAGCTGTGCGGAGCAGTTCTGATAGCTGGCATAGCTCAGCTGCAGATCGTGGGCCACAAAGCCGCCTTCATCGGCGGGCAGCTCACTGACCAGCGGCACCTCACGCTTCACTATAGAGAACCATTTGGGTGTGGCATCCTCACTCGGATGCGATGTGGACACAATGATGCAATCGTCTTCCTTCTTCACATCATCCTGACTGACAATCTCCACCTTATCACAGTTGCCGTTGCTGCCGATGCCCATGCCAATGCCAATGTTGCTTCCGACCATGTTGCTGCCAGCAATGTTGCTGCTGTTGTTGTTGTTGTTGTTGTTGCTCAGTGTGGGTATCAGGCCTGGTATGGTGGGTATCTTAATCTCAGCCTCAAAGTCTGTCTTGGTGGAGATCACCGTAGGTGGTGGTCCCATTAGTTCCATCTCGGACTTCACCTTAATCTCGGGTCGGGCAGGAACAACAGGTGGTTCCAGCACCACCACCGGAGGGGGCGGCACATCATCATCATCATCACCCAGATCAACAATCTCTGGTTCCACCTTGTTGATTTCAGTAACATCATCATCATCGTCATCATCTTCCTCCTGCTCTGCTTCATCATGATTTGTTGCTGCTGCTGATTGCAGCTGCTCCTTGTTGGGTTCCACATCTTCTCCAACACCATCCATATCCATGGCTTCATCTCCTGTATTTCCATCCATGTCTGGCAAATCTGGTGTCACTTCCACCTGCTCAGAGCCTTCCTCTTGCTGTGCCTCCTCTCCCTTCTCCTGCTCCTGCTGCGATTCATTGTTTGTCTGCTTGTGCTGCTGCTCATCCATGGCCTCCAATGCCTCATGATAGTCACATATATCATTCTGCGCCGACTCCAGCGCCTCAATGAAGATGCCACCGGCCTTGGGCAGCTTCCAATAGCGACGCCAGAAACGATCTTGGCCAAAGCAGGCGGCACGCAACTGATTAGTGCTCTTCTCCAGCGCCTCTTTGCAGTTCAACGAGGCACGCACAATCTTGTCCAGCTTCTTCTGCAGCTCATCGGCACTGAGGCGATTGTCCTCATCCTCCTCCACATTGGTGATCTCCGAGTCCAGGTCCGAGAGATCATCCTCAATGATGCTCACTTCGTGACTCTGACTGTGTCCATCCTCATTGATGGAGTTGCGTGCTCCGCTCTTCTTCGCCTGCAGCAGCGCCCCCATCGAACCATCGCCTCCCACTGTAGCCCCAGTTGGTACTGCGCTGCCATTCTGCTGATATTCCTCCAGCTTGGCCAACTGTTTGGAGGGACTCACGTCCGAGGAGGACGAAAGGGAGACGGAAGGCGGCACAGTGGGAACTTCATTGAGCACAACTACAGCAGCATCACCACCCAGTTCCATGGGCTGTGGTTGATCTCCAGCACCAGCAGCAACAGCAGCAGTAGCATCCTGCTGTGTCTTCTCTACCTTCTCCTCGTCCGGCTTGTCTTCGCTATTGAGTTCCCCATCGGGTGCATCCGTTGAACCAGCAGTTGTTGCCGTTGCATCTGCTGTGGCATCAGCTGAAGCTGCCTGCTTGTTGGCCTCCGCTTCTGCCTCCGCCTCTGCCTGCTTGGCCAGACGTTCTCGCTCCCGCTCTACATCGAGTTTCTGCTGTGCCAGCAGTGCCTGCATGGCTGCCTCACGATCCGCTTGCGCCTTCTCATACGCCTCAATGCGCGCCTTGCGCTGATGCAGCGCTTTATACTTGCGCACCTTCATGTCCGTCATGTACTTCTCCTTGCGCATCTGTGCGCAGGTCTCCAGGCTGCCATCGATCTGTCGCAGCACTGCCTTGTTCATCAGCAGATCATTGCAGAGATGGGCGAGCATTTGCGCCTTCCTTGTCGGATTCAGTGCCACAAAGGGACGATCCTTGAGAGCGTGTGACAACTTCCACGTATCGTTCTCGTGCAGCAGCTTATAGTACTCATGATTCTTGGCCGAGTGCGTGGCAGTATCCGCATCCAACTGATGATGGTCTGGCACACGTCTCTCCCGCTCCCGGTCCACAGTGATGCCGTGCATCTGGCGAATCTCCCCCGTAGCTGTGGCATACAAATAGATGCGCAGGATTTCCGATACATTCGAATTGGTAATGTCAGCATTGCGCAGCGATTGACCCAGCAATGTGGTGTGTCGTCCCGGATTGGGCACACCCGGATCCTCAATGGCGCAGACCAGTAGATGCGTCATCACCGAGAGCAATTCCTCCTCAGCATCCGCATTGCTGTCACTGATGAGTGCATCATGGAGATTCTGCAACGATGGCAGCGACTCCATGTCAAAGCCCAAAGTCTCTCCAAAGTTGTGCAGGAATTCGAAGACCATCAGCAGATCGGCCATCGCCTGACCAGGCAGACGATTGCCTGCAATGCGCTCCAGTTCCGGCACCGACATCTCTTGCGGCATTTCCGAATCCTCGTTCGGCTTGCGTATCAACTGAAGTATCTCTGCATCTCGCTTACGCTCTGCCATGCGACGCTCTCGCAAGATCAAGCGATCCAACACCAACTGATGCTTCTTCTTCTCGCGCTCCTCAAACTTGCGACGCAACTCCAGCATGCGGATCAGATTCATGTGTTGGCGTCGACGTTCACGTTCCTAAAGAAGAGACACAGAAGAGGGAGAATAATGAAGAAAGAGTAAGGAAGGGAAAACGAAAGAATCTCTTACCATTTCGGCAGCCAAGAGCAGCTCCTTTTGCTTCTGGAGTTCCTGTTTGTGGAAAGAAACACATGGGATAAGTAAAGAGTTATACAGCATTCTTATACAGATAGATAAAGATATAAAGTTTTGATTTTTCAAAGGTAGAAAGAAGATTTTATAATGATAATCAAACTTTATCGAATTGTACAGAATAAAAACTAAGTATATAAAAATAATTTAGTATATTTTTATAACATATAACATTATCATGGATCAAAACAAGTAAGAAATGTGCAGGCGAGTGTAGTCGACTGTTATTGACTCCTTTAAATATATAAATACTATGTTTAGTGCAGTTTTATTGCATAACTATAGGCAACGCCTGTGAAAAGTCTACTTAATCCATAAGTTAAATAACTTCTATATTAATAATCTGATAGCAAACAAATTTACTGAAATCATTTGTATATTGATAGTTATTATGCACATCAAAATTGAACATTCTAATCAAATTAGTATTCCATTTTCATCGGATTATGATGCCGTAAGAGTGCGAAAACAAATTCTAAAACACATTTAGCTTTATGCTATAATTTTCTTCCAATTTTAATAGTTCTAGCTCCTATAATCTCCAAGATCTAGTTGTGCACACAGACAAGGACAAACAAACATAACTATATACACTCGGATGTTAACTGTGGGGGTGAGAGTTGCCTCCTTCTGCCAGTTACAAACATTTTCAGCTGGCACAAGTTTATAAAACCATTCTTACTCCTAAATATCGGTTATAAAAACAAATATGTTCTATATCTTTAAACAAATGACAATATCATAGAACAACAAAAGTATAAAGCAAATTTCAGGAAAGAAACAAAGCAAAATATAGACAGACGGAAGCAGAACAAATTGCAGAGTAGAGTCCTGTACCTGTTCTTTGGCGAGAATTGCTTCCTGACGCCGCTTCTCTTTCTCCTGAGAGTATTGCAATGAGAAAATGCTAATTTGTAAAGAGAAACCACAAATAGAAAACGGAAATAATGAAACTTACCTGTTGCTTCTTGAGCAACTCTTCCTGCTTGAGACGATCCAGTTCCTCCTGACGCTTCTTGCGCTCCTGGAGAAGGAAATAATGATAATTTAAATAAAAAGTTAATTAATCTTTATCAGGGGCACCCACCTCGATGGCCTGTTGATTCTTGAGTTCCTTCTCCTTGCGCTGCTGCTCCAGCTTGGCGTTCTTCTCCTGCCTGGCCTTCTCCTTGTTGCGTGCCAGCTCCTCCTTCTGTTGCTTCTTGGCATCCCGCATTGCCTGCTGCTGCTTGGCAATCTCAATGCGCTGCTCCACATTGAGTGTCTGCCGTGTGAAGACCTTAAGGTCTTCCAATCGCTTGGCCACATCCTCATCTGTCATGCGAATGTATTCACCATCGTTGGCATATGGTGGCGGTGCTGGCTGCAAGAAGGAACCCACAATAGCGCGGGCAGAGAAGCTGAAGTTCTCACGCGTCAGACTCGATGGCTGCTGCTCCAAAAGCTGTAGAAGAAGAGAGGGAAAACGAGGGTATTACAGGAAGTTCAATATATAAACAGAGCATGTATTTCTCTAGGGAAAGAGGGAGTAAGTTCTCAAGTGTCCAAAGTGTACTTGTGCATTTGAAATTTAGAAAAGTTCGCCCTACAAACTCACAGCAAAGACTTGTCCAATTGTCTTGAGGGGCAGCGTGCTGCCTGGTGCATAGTAAGTGACCTCGCCTCGTATCTGTCCCTGCTTGGTAAGGCCACGTATAACCGTGTCCCGCTTCCAGCCCAGTTCTAGGGGCACACGCAGCTCTGCGACATTGAGTATATTGGCATCTTCGCTCTCCGACTCCGACAGGCCGCTCTCAGCGGCGACACTCTCCGAATCCGTTGAGGTTTCCATGTGTGCATTGGCCTCACTCAGCGCCAGGCGTATCTTCTCCTGCAGAAGATAAATAAGTTATATCTAGTGATCACTTCAAATCTTTTCTAGTTACTTACAATATCGGCGCCTTGTTGCAACAGTTGCTGCGTGGCCAGCATTGGTTTCAGCCCCACAGCACGTGATTGGGCCAGCAGCGAGGCCACTGTATTCTTTTTGGGCTTGGACACGCCGCGTCCCAAGTTGCGTGGACGTCCCTCCTTGTACGTTGAAGAGCCCGAGCCAGAACCGGAACCAGAACTAGATGTGCCCGAGGCAGAAGGTATGTTGCCTTGTCCTGGGGAAGGCGATGCACCGCCAGCACCACCTCCACCGCCGCTGCCGGAAAGAGAACCACCAGGCATGCCACCAGTGCCACCCAAGGCAGCCGTTATGGAGCTAAGACTCTGCAGGCTGTTGGCACCCGCGCCTGTCTGTGATTGGTAGTCGCCACCAAGATTGCCCAGTGTCGAGGAGGACGAGGAGGATGTTGCTGTAGCTCCGCCTCCTGCCCCTCCTGTGCTCATGCTGGAACTGTTGCCGCTGCTGCTCTTGTCCGACGGCTTCATGGACAGATTTAGTGGGGCATCAAAGTCATCAATGGTGATGGGATTCGAGGCAGAGCCAATGGCACCACTTGCAGGCATCGTGCTCGACTTAAGGCTTAGATTAACACCCGAGGCAATCGCAGGATCTGTGGTCAGATCATGCAGATCCTTGCCACAACCCTTGCTGGACAAATTGTAGGCGCCATTGGATGTGATGGTCGGTGGCAGCTTGATGACCTCAACACGATCTGTGGACGCATTCTGGCTGTGACTGTGGCTGCTCTGATTGAGTCCCGACGTGGAGCCGGCAGTGCTGGTCACAGTTGAGGAGGAGGAGGAAGCAGCGGCAGCTGCCTTAGACACACTACTGAGCTGCTCCATTGGACTCATGCCCAGGCCCATTTGCATTCCAGCTGCACCCAGCATGCCATGCAGATGCTGTTGCTGCTGTGCTGCTGCTGCCATTGCGGCATATTCCATTTCCAGGCGGGCACGCTTTGCCGGACTGAGGCCTGGAAACGCAAGCAAAGAGGAAATTGCATTTGTTGTGCTTTCTAAATCCTTTTGCTGCTGCTGTTGTTGTTGTTGTGTTAAGTGTTGTTGTTGTTGTTGTTGTTGTTGCTGTTGTTCTGCTTGGTGTTGTTGTTGTTGTTTCTGTGTGGCTTGTTGTTGTTGCTGTTGTTCTGTTTCTGAAATGGTCTTCTTGCGACCGCGTGATGTACTACCAGGTATCTTGGGGCCCACGATGGAGGACGTGTACTTGATGATCTCCGTGTCCGGCGGCAGTCGCACGCCCAACAATGAAGGATGCTCGCTGCTGCTCAAACAGACAAAAAGAGAGAGAATTAGTTAATCTTGCAGGGAACTCTTTAGTCCTCGCTTTACCTGCTCATCATGGCCGCATTGCTCATGTAATCCTTGGCACTGACCTTGCCACCTCCACTGCCCGCCATCGTTGTGCTTGGCAACTGTTGCTGCTGCTGCTGCTGTGAGGGATGCGCTGACGAGGTCACCGTTGCACTGGGCGTCACTCCAGTGCTGGCTGCAAAGGCATTCATTGCTGCCTGCATGCTCTGCTGCGGCGTCATGCCCAGTGCACCGAATTGCGAGAGAGAATTGAGCGCATTCAATGACGGATTGTTCTTATCGCGATCACGATCCTTGCCAGAACTACTGCCTCCCATGCCACCGCCACTGCCAGACATGCTGGAATGCGGTGACATATTGAGTCCTGGATGCATGCCCGCCATTGAGGCATTACTCGCACTGACATTGGTGGACGATGCTTTCCCACTGGACATGGAGTTGCCACTGCCAGCGGCGCCACTGCCTGCACTGAGACTCATTGCCAGATTGGACAGACTGTGTGCATGCATTGATGATGAGGAGCCTCCTCCACCACCACCGCCACTCGATTTCTTGCCAGAGGAACTATTCGAGCTGCTGCCACCTCCACTTCCTAGGCCAGACATGCCACCCACGCCGGAACCCGAAGCGGCTGCTGCCACAGCCTGCATAGCAAGCAGCTCCTTGTGCAGCGTGACTGGATCGTAAGCGGAGCCAGGGTTGCTGGCCATATTACTGCCACTGCTGCTGCTGGTCATCGTCGAGGGTTTGCCATATGCACTGGCGGTGCTCTGTAAAGGAAAATTAAGATTCAATTAAAGATCTCTTCACCCTGACTTCCCCCTCTCCACCTCTCTCACCTTATACCCTCCTCCATGTCCTCCACTGCTCGTCGAAATGGAGCTGGTGCTCACTGAGGGCTGTCCAATGCTGCTGCTTCCAGGCAATCCAAAGCCATGCATGCTGGCCAATGCTGCAGCGGGATTGTTAGCTGCCGCTGCTGCTGCCGCCGCTGCTGCTGCATTTAAACTGTTGGCCAAATTCTGTTGCTGCTGTTGCTGCTGCTGCTGTTGTTGCTGCTGCTGCTGTGCGGCACGTTTCTCTTTGCGTGATTTGTTCGATTTGCTGCTGGAGCCACCGCCGCCACCTTGGCTGCCACCACCTCCGGCACCACCGCCAACTCCAACCATACCTGCACCAGCACCTGCTCCCGCCGTGGAGCCAGCACCGCCAGCACCCATTGCCATGGCAGCAGGTCCAAATGCAGCTGCCAAATCGGGATGCGGAAATGGTGACAGCCCTGACGCCTGCAGGCGTGTGAAGTAATCCTGGGCTGCCAATTGCGCCATAGACCACCAGCCTGTAAATTCAGATATGATGTTATTATGTGTCTGTATAGAGTTCTTAGGTGCAATTGATTGTCTGTTGCTGTATCAACTTGTATTTAAGGACATCATTTGATAACTGGATTTCTTGTGGTATTTAAAAAGTAAAGATTGATTGTAACTAAGTTGTGCCTTACTTTAGCCTCCTTTCAGCTCTTTTAAAGCTTGCAGAGCAGAGTAAATATGTTTCTATTTAAATTACTTTTAAATAATTAAAACTTAAGAGCAACTTCCATAACATAAAATAAACTAAAAATTACATTTAATTAACATTTATCAGTTGATACAAATGATTTCTAGTTATTTTTGTACTAATAACTTTTATCTTTAGTCTTTAAGCAGTTCTGACAACTTATGAGCACCAAAGAAATCTGTTTTCCAATGGAAAATAAAGCTAAAATATTATTTTCAAACAATACGAAGAATAACTTACAAAACACTTTGTAAAAACGATAAATATACAAAGAATTTTGAAAAAATTAAACTGAAATATAAACACATGACTCTCATCACGTATTTGTTCGATTTGTTATAAACAATTGACGGCAATTGTTAAACATGAATGACATAATGAAAATTTCATAGAAATAATGTGCGTAATATCGAAATAAGTAGAAAAAAACTGATTATAAATATAAAAAATGCTGAATTCTTAGTGCCACTAAATTAGTAAATTTATCAGGCAGATTGCCCTCAAGAATAGCCAGATTTAGCTTGAAAAAAAGCTTAATAGGCAGCACTGTTCTCGTCTCTCTGAAGTTACTAGCTTATTTGCTTCTTTTAACCTTAATCTATCTACGTATGTATATCTGCATCTGTACTTTACATGATATAAAATATAATGAAGTAAGTACATAATATGCTTGACTTGTTATCGCTTTGTTGGCCAAGTTGAAGGGGCATCAACAAGCGTAAAGCATAAACAGCAAGCGTTATTGTTGCTCTAGGAGAGTTTTCTTCAAATGCAACGCACTGTATAAGACGAGGCATTTGCTGTTTATCTCCAGACTCAAGCAAAAAGGCTTTCTTTATAAAACTCTATACTCATTTCTCTGCTTTACTACTCTGTTAATTTAAACTGCCTTTGCTGGCTGCCACATGACTCTTCTTCTGCCTCCTTCTCTTCTCCTCCTTCTTGTGTTGTGTTTCGTATGCTAATTTGTATTCGTGTGTCGATGCCGACATTTTACTCACTTGCTGGATGCAGACCTGCCAAACTGGCGGCCTGTGAGGCCGCTACGGCCATCGTGTTCTGATGATGATGTGCGCCCGCAGCTGCTGCCGCCGCCGCAGCCATTGATGAGTAACGATCATTAGCAGCGGCGGCTGCTGCGCCCGCAGCATTTGGCAGCAGCCCCAGACCGGCGGCAGCGGCAGCATTGAACTGTGAATTGAAGAGCGGATTCGATGCAGCTGCAGCTGCTGCTCCAGTTGGATCGCGTCCCCAGTAGGCTGCAGGAGAGAAAGTGAGACATAGAGAGATTAAGTTACTGCATCAATTTAAGACAAGTTCACTTTGCTTACCAAAGAGCGAGGCGGCATCTAACAGTCCAGTGGGATCGTGTGGCCCGCCAGCTCCGCCTCCAGCGCCCCCTCCACCCGCACTGGAGCCGCCTCCTTTGCCTCCTCCGTGATTGTTTGAGTTTTTGCCATCATTGCCGCTGCCATCGCCGGCATTTTTGTTCATGTTAAAGTGCTAAATTTGTGTTATCTTCTATTACAGTTGTTCGGTATTTTTGTTTTGTTTCTGCGAATAGATAAGAAAGAGAGAAAGAGATGCGTGAGATAAGTAACAATAATAAACAACAACTTTGTGTTCCACTAGCGGCGAATTCGAAAATAACTGCCAACTCTGAATGAGACTCTCTTCTCTGCCCCCCCCCGCTCACTCCTTCACTCTCATCCTCTCTCAGAGAGAGCAAACAATGTTGCCTCGCTGTTGTTGCTGTTCTCTTTGATTAACTTCATTAATTAAATTACGTTTTTATCATTTTTTGGCCATAACATTTATAAAAATATTCCATTTATCTCTCTCTCACTCTCAACACTTTGCTCTCTCTACTTTTCGCACACTCCGCGCTCATTCAATTTATGTATGCACTCAATGTTGGCAACGCCGTGCGTGGAAGCGGCTGTTGGCGAATGTAAACGCAAAGAGGAAACAACAGAAACATGAAAAGCAAAACAAAACTACAAAAAAAAACTACACACACACACGAAACAGAAGCAAGCAGGGGTCGAGTGAAAATCGTCTGCAAAGAGAAACGAGAGCGACTCACTCACTCACACACACCACTACACCTGCATGCACAAAAGAAGAGCGAATTAACAGCGTCGCCGCGTAGCGCGCAACTCAAAAACGGCGAAAACAAATTTACGAGTAAGAAAACTACAACACTTAGCCTACAACAACACTTAGCACTTTTCCACTACTAAGTCAAAATCAAACCACGAATGCACAAAACATATACACTCACAAACACAGACACACACAAACGCGCCTACAATTCCACTCACAGAGACACGCCGCGGCGAACGATGCATACATAAAGCGAAAAAGAAAATGCCGTTTGGCTTGCGTCGCCGTCGGCAGAGGTAGCAGCAGCAGCGACAGCGGCATTAAACAGCGTATTTTGATTCGTTTTTTTGTTGTTTTTCTTTTGCTCTTTAAAATTTCATTCATAAGTTAAGTCGCTGCTGCATTTGCGTTTCACACACACACACACATACAGATGTTGCATATTTCTAAATGCCGACAACGGCGCTGCTGTCGTCACCACAGCGCTGTCGACGCCGCTGACTAAGCGCTGACTGAGACGCAGAAAGACCGTCGCGACGTCGGCTGAAGAAAAAATTAAGAAAGATGCGGTGCTCACTTGAAAAACGGCACTTTTCATGCGTCACGCATATTTTGCACAACATTTCACATATTTTTAGCAATTATCCACAGCATTTTCTGCATTGAAATTCACAATTTTAATTATTTACAAGCGAGAGCGGTTGCGAAAAGCAAACCAAATATCTGTGGGATAACGCGGCGACTGAGCAAACGAATGCGGCGACAAAAGTGAGAGAACACAAAAACGTGTTACAAGTGGAATTGAAACACGAGAGCCGACGACGACGGCGGCGACGAGTGTTAGTGTGAGAGGCAATGAATGGACCGACGACGACGACAACGATGAAGCCAACGTCGACGTCAGCGTCGAACGCTTTTTCACAGTGGTTGATAATTACACTTTTTGTTTTGTTTCTGTTTTTGTTATATTTTGTGCCTTATTTTTGTTGCTGTTGTTGTTGTTTGCATATTTTTATGAATTAATCATTTTAATGTACGCGCGTTAAGCAGAGGCTGCCACAATAAAAAGGTGGAGTCCATCTTTGTTGCCGCGTCTCTTGCGCCTTCTTAATAACAGTTATTGCGCTGCTGCAGCACCCTCTTGCTGCCGCGGCCTCTGTCCACTGCCTTTGCCTCTGCCCCCTTTCTCGGTCTCTCCTTCTGCCTGCTCTCTGCTGCTGTCGTGCCATCAGCCGAGACAGATGTGTGTCTGCTTATCATAGAAGGTTGGTGTGTTGGGGGGAGGGGGGTTAGTGTGCACAGTGGTGTGGGATGACTCGGCAGCCAATAAATTGTGAGCCATTGAATCGATTAAAGTGAGCGTAAATTGTAAAAGGCGATTTATTACAACAACAAATTGCAAAAACACAAGAAAAAACAACAAACAAAACTTTGCACCGCCATTGTTTTACTTACACACACATACACATATGTATGGTGTATGCCTGCATGTGTGTGTGTGTTTGCCTTTTCTTATGCTTCGCTTAAAGTTTTATGACGGCAACCGCACAGTGGGACCTCCGTTCGGGTCAAAGCGTCGTCGGCAGAGGCAGTGGCAGCAGCAGCAGAGGCTGTTTTTTTTTACTGTATGTTTGTGTATGTGTGTGTGTGAGGGTGTGAGTTGGGTTGAGCGCGCGCCACAACAACAATAGAACAGCAGCAGCGTTGGCAAAATGATTCGAGCATTTATCTTTGACGCTGTCACCGCGCGCGCTCTGCCAAAGCCGACGCTGACGATGTCGACGCGCTGCCAATGAAAAGGTGCGCGCAGCCAGCGTGCGTGCGTGCGAGTGTGTGTGTGTGTGTGTATGCAGGGCAGGCGGCAGAGGAAAACAGCAGCACTCACTGCCGTCGACGTCGTCGTCGTTGTTGCTGTTGTGTTTTTTCTTTGCTTTGCGCTAACTTGACGGGTAGATATACATATATATTTTTTTGCCCATAGCGAGTGAATGACTCTGCCCCCCCTTCCCCTCACCCACTCCACGCACACTCACGTACAACTCAACTGACTGACCGTCGCCCTGGCGTCGTTTCAATATTTGTGACTGACAGTGTACAAATGTGAAATTCTTTTTATTGTGTGCGCCCGACGGCAACGACGACGCCAAACGCCGACGTCGATGTTGGCGTCACTGGCGTTGATCCACCCTTCTCCTCCTTTCCCTCTCCCACACTCCCACTGTTGTTTTTTTTGCTCTTGATTATCTCTAGTTCAATTGGCAGTCGTCAGTCATTCGGTATTTCCATGTGTGTGTGTGCGTGTGTGTTTGTTTCGTTGTGTATCTTTGGCAAACGCCGTCGCCGCTTTCGTTGCTTTTGTGTTATACACACAACGCCGACACCGACAACGTCGACGTCGCTGACGCCTTGTACAGTAATTTGTTGATTTTCTATTAAACTCGACAAATGCTAATCAGAATTCAAAGCTTTACAGTTAGTTCTGCTCTGCACTTCGCGCTCTTCCGATTGGAGTTTGTCTCCTTGTTGGCAACATTGGCAGCAAATGCAATGCAGGAAGAGAGGAGTGAGAGTGGGAGAGAGTAATTAGTGTATGTGTGCGTGTGAGTGTGTGTTACTCTACTGGCGCAATTTATTAAATGCAACAAATGCAATGGCAGACAAACAGAGAGTGTGGGACAGAAGTGTGAGTGGAAAAGAGGAGTGTGAGTGGGAGAGGAGTGTGAGTGGGAAAGGAGTGAGAGTGGTAGTGGGAGAGAGGAGTGAGTATGTGTGTGTGTGAGTTACTAGTGCGTCCCTTTAACGCGTTTCAATTCCAACTGTGGCGCTGTTACTACACACACACACACAAGCACACAATATATGTATGCATGTGTGTATGTTGTATTTATTTATGTTCACTTGTCCGCAGCATACGTTGATCATCTTTGAGTACAAACACACGCACACATACACACACACTCGTACATTTGTAATTTTGCTTGGCATTCTTGGGGATTTTAGATTTTAGGTACATGTACATGTTATTGTTGTTGTTGTTACTGCTGCTGCTGCCGTGCGTCGCTTCTTTGATTGTTGGCGGCGGCTTTTTCAGTTCGCTTTGCTCTGCCTCTTCTCATTACTCAAGAAGTTGACTCTTGCCGCAAGCAGCGAACAGCGACTCGACGCGGCTCATACCTCACACTCCTCATCTCTCCTCTCCCTTGTTCGCATGCGAGGTTATTGACTCAGCGCAGACAGAGATAGCGACTGAGACTGCGACGGCGACGGCAACTGAGACCGTGTAACAGAGAAGGGACGCGCAGAACTTGCGCCGCGCTGTCGCGATCTTCAGTTGTTCTTCGCTGCTCTCCCTCCCTCTCTTCTCTCTCTCTTTGCTCTGCCAGCAACTGCATAAATCGTTGCGACGCGCACTGCGACGTCGACTGCAGCAGCAGCAACAGCAGCAACAAGTACAGACAAGCAACAACAGCAACAGCAACTTCTTTGGCCTCTTTTGAGTTTTGTGCTTGCCTCCTTCGCCTCCCCACTGTACTTTGACCTTTGCCATACAAATTCATATTCAATTAAGTCAATCACACACTCACACGCACACACTTGAACACCTTTACAGGTGTTGAGAGTGCGTTAATCCTTCAAGTGTCATTAGTCCAAAAATAACTCAAGCAATTTTCCATTCACCTCGTATAACAACAACAACAACAACAACAACAACAACAACAACAATACAGTTGTTATTGTAATATGTAAATGTTGAATATGAAATTTCTAAAACACAATCATCAATTTACCAATGGATTCTTTCCTTTCCTTTTCTTTCCTTTCCTTTTCTTTCCTTTCCTTTTCTTTCCTTTCCTCTTCTTCTTCCCTAACTGGGTTAGAGTGAAGTGTGACTAAGATGAACCAAGAGATTAAGTGTTGAACGAAAGGGAAATTTGATCTTTGTCTGCACTTTGCAACTGCTTTGAAGGTTTAATGAAGAAATAATCGATGATATAATAAATATATTGTTTTTTCTATACAAATAACATATTATGTATATAAAGATTCTAAAGAAATCATGTATAATTAAAAAATAACTAATAATTTAACATATTATTATCTGTGTCGTTTTAATAAAGTTTGCAACTATTTTAGCGGTTTCTATTTGCACAATTTTATAAATTTGTGAGACACAAGCTAATGTTGGAATACAGATAATTCTATACGATAAATATAGAAATATTCAATTGAAATTAGTTTAAATTTGCCAAAAACTTTTAGTCTTTAGAAAAAGATGCAGTTTAATTTATGTACATATAGTATGTTCCATGCGAGTTATATAGAAATCATCCATAGAAAGTTATTAAAATAACTTATAATCTTTAAATAAACTTATAAATTTATTATTTTATCGTTTTAGTAAACTTTAAAACTGGTTTTCTAGCTTTCCATTTGTCATTAAAGGAGATACATGAAATTACAAATTATATATATACTATATGATTCCTATTAACAAGCCTATCCTATAATATTTTATAGACAAATTATGTAATGTTCTATACAAATTAGAAAGATATATTCTATTTAAATCAATTATAATTAAATATAATCTTTACGGAAATTTATTTATGATAAAAATAGTTTTTACTGGCTTTTTAGTGAACTTTGTAACAGTTCTAAATGTTTTTATTTGTCAAAAATTAAAATGTTTAGAAATTATGAGTATTTTAAGCTAAATCGAGGTTTCGGTTTGGATTCGCATTGAAGCTTATAATCCAAGCGAAGTTATATAAAATATATATTTACATTTTATTATAATAAAATATATACAATAATTACTATATAAGGATATCAAGATCAAGATTATATAGAAAATGAATTATATAGAAAAACATTCAATAGAAATCCATATAGTATATAAATTGATTATAATTAACTTCCTTTTAGTCAGCGCCCACTGTAAGGCTCTGCTAATTTGTGTTGTGGTCTCTCGTCCTGCACACACTGAGTGAGTAAAACAAAAGCTAAATATCAAGAGAGAAGGACAGAGACAAAGAGAGTGAGTGAGTGAGAGAGAGAGAGAGAGAGAGGGAACGAGCGAGCAAGTGTGAGCGAAGGCTAAGCAGAACCGGAATAAAATGAAATGGATTTCAGAGTGCAGCTGGGCATGGCGAGAGTGGGGAAGGGGGAATGGTGGCAATGGGAAGTGAGAGAGAGGGAAGTGGAAGCAGGGAAGTCAGAGAGGGGGAAGTCAGAGAGAAGTGGGAGAGAGAAATGGGCAAGGGGGGGGGGGACAAAAGGGTTACGGATGAGGAAACAAGACGAACGATGCAAAGAGGGGGAAACAAGTGAAGTGCTGAGGGAGCAAGAGAGAGAGAGAAGGGGGGGAAGGAGTTTGTTCGTCCACTTGTTTTTTGGCGTTGTACACATTATTATCAAGGATATTGCTAACCAGTTCGGCGCGGGGCGAAGGAAGAAGTGAGAGAAGGTAGAAGAGGGTTGTGTGAGGTCTCTGCTGTCGGCTGTGCGCGCGTTCAAGGAAATTGTGTAAAAAAAGGACACCCACAAGCACACACACACACTCACAGACATACACACACACACACACAGAGGCAGTCGCACACATTAAATGTAAACTGTGAACCGAAACGGGACGAAGTAAGCGGAGGAGGGAAGAAGGAGACGTAGCTCAGCCGGCAGGGAACGATGGAAGGATGAAACGGGGGAACGTTGGTAAGGGAGAGAGAAAGAGAGAGGGGGGTGCCATGGGTCGAGTTGGAGTCGAGTCAAGCCGGGTGGGACAGTCAGTCAGTCGGACGCGTCCGACGTGGGCGCTCGGGTCAGAATCAGCTCAGAGCTCAGAGGAGGCAAATCAGGCAGGTCCCAGTTCTGCACACACACACACAGAGAGAGACGTAGAGGAAACGAGCGCGCAAGGACACACATTGCGTGGGTGGGCAGAGGCAGCGACAGAGCAGGAGGAGGGGCAAGAGGGCAAGGGGGGGTGGGAGTGTTGGCAGTAACGAACCCAAAACCGAAGCGCAGAGGGAAAAGGCAAAACTAAAATTGAAAATGGCAACGACGCCGAAAGGGGAAAAGGCAACATCGACGACGACGACGGCGACAGTGACAGCAAAGCAGCGACGCAGGCAGAGCTAGTAATAACAACAACAACAACAACAACAGTAACAACAGCAACAACAAACAAATGAATTTATGCAGCCAACAGCAAAGCGCAGTTGTTGCTGTTGTTGCAGTTGGGTATTTATGTAACGGTGAAATAGTTGTTGCCGTTGTATTTGTGCCCGTGTGTTGTCACTGCTGTTGTTGTTGTTGTTGCTGCTGCAGCAGGAGGTGGAATGTGCATGGGAAAGGCTCAAAGTGGAACGAGAGCGCGCAACACGACCCATAAATTAGAGTGAGTGGGATGCGGGAGGGACAGAGAGCGGTAAAGAGAGGGAGAGAGAGAGAGGGGAGTGGGGGTAGAGACAGGGAGTGAGTGGGAGAGAGGCTGAGGGTGAGGTAGACAGGGCAAGTTGAGCGAGAGCAAGCGAGCACGAAGGAGCGAACAAACCGAACAAAGCGCACAAAGCAAACGAAAGCAACGAGCGAAAGCAGTGCAGCAATATAAGAGAGGGAGAGAGAGAGAAAGAGGGAGAGAAGAGTGCGAGGGGTGAAGGGAAGAGAGAGAGGAAAGGAGACAGAGTGGGAGAAGTACACAGAGAGGGAGCTAGAGGAGTGAGGTAGAGGAAGAGTGATAGAGAGTGAGTGAGAAATGTGCAGCAGCAGCAGCGGGAGACGCATTGACGTATTTGCCGCATTTGCAACAGAGCAAAGCTGTCGTTGCCGCTCGCTGCCACTGATGCTGCTGCATGTTGCCTGCCCCACTCAAACTCAAAGCTAGCTTCGGGCTATAATAACAATAACAACAGCAGCAACAGCAGCAACAGCAACAACAACAGGAGAGAGAAGAAGACGACGCATTGGGCAAGTTGCAGGCAACAGCGGCAGACAGAGGCAGGCAAGCAGAGGTAGCAGAAGGGGCTGAGCAGGCGGAGCAGCATCTGTGCCAGGCCTGACAGCAGTTGAAGCAAGTACACAAATATAGCAAATACAAATGCAGAGTAGGTGACAAGGAGCAGAGGCAACAAGGAAGAAGTAGGAGCAGAGACAGGAGAAGAGCAAAGGCAGAACAGGAGAAGAGACAGGAGAAGTGACAAGAGAAGAGGCAAGAGAAGAGCAGAGGCAGGAGCTAAGGATGAGCAGAGGCAGGACAGTGACAAGCGCAGGGCAGGAGTAGGAGCTGAACAAGGAGGAACAGAAGAGCAGCAGCAGCAGCAGAGGCTAGCGAGGGCAGCAGAAGAGAAGGAAAAGCAGGACAAAGCAGGTGCAGGGAAAAAGGAGCAGGAGGAGAAACAGAAGAGGAGGTGGAGCAAGAGCAGTGGCAGGACACGAGCAGGGGGAGGACAATCAAAGCAGAGCACGAGCTGAAGGTGTAGAGACAAGAGAAGAGGAGGAGGAGGAGGAGCACGACAGGAGTCGGACAGGAGTTGGACAGGAGTGTAAGCAGCAGGGGAGGAGAGAGGAGGCTGGTGCCAGCTGAGGTTATGTGCATGCTGGGCGCTTTTGCGGCTACGTTGAATGCAGCCAAATGTGGCTGCTGCCTCCTGCTGCCTGTCATTGTTGTTGTCCCAGCAACGTAAACCAGACAGCAGCAACAACAACAACAAGAGCAACAACAAGAACAACAGCAGTAGGCGAAGCTGGCACTGATAACGTATATCCAGAGAGCGTTGTAGCTGTAGTAATGCAAGCGCCGGCGGGCCCAAGCAGGGGGGAATAGTTCACAGGGATCAACTCGCTGGGACAGTTCGCACTGTAGATTAGCAAACAGAGAAGGTGAAGGAAAGCAGGAGGGGGAAAGAGAGGAGGAGGAAGAGAAGAAGGTAGAGTGAGGCAGCGTAGCAGCTCAAGCTAATCACATTTGCAGTCGAACAGGGCAGGTGAAGTGCAAGTAGAGAAGGAAATAGGAGGGAGAGGGAGGAGAAACAGGTAGACAGATTAAGAGGAAGAGAGGGGAAGAACAGACAGTGACAGATAGAGGGAGATAGAGTCCAGAGAGCTGTAGAAATCAGCCTAAGCAATCTGTTTTTCATGTTAGATGAGCAAAGATAAGCTTGAAACAGCTAAAAGTAGCTATAAAGCTAAAGCTCTTGTCTGTCATATACATACAAACAAGATTAAAATTTGTAAGGCACTTCATGTATTCTGTACTATAACTGATTGGGAATTATAAACTAAATTGAAAACATTTGCCATAGATTCATTTATAAATTGCCCTAACCTAATATAGCTGAATTCGACCTAAATTACATTGAGTATAGTAATAAATATAATACTAATGTAGTAGTAATAAATACTAATGTAATAGTAATAAATATAATACTAATGTAGTAGTAATAAATACTAATGTAATAGTAATAAATATAATACTAATGTACAATAAATTACACAATCCTACAAAAACCAGTAAGAAAAGCAACAGTCGCGCAGCACGCGACAGTGGGATACCCTTCGACCTATGTTCCTATATATGTAGACATATATGTACATATGCACATACTTTGAAATTATTCTCGACAGATGGCGCTCGCCCGCCTCCCTTGTTAGCTGACACAAGCACTTGGTTTTATGCTCATACTTTCTTAAATAACTTCTGTGTTTATTGACCGATCGGATTACAATTTCGAGAATACGTAGATATTTCATTCAGTTTATTATATGTTAAAAATCAGAAATCAAATTATTAATTTGCGGGGGCGGTGGGCGTGGCATCCAACATTTGAAATAAACTTGATCTGCGCCGGCTACACAGAAATGTTCATGCCAAATTTGGTAACTCTAGCTGAGATCTGTGTGTTCATCTGGTCATCCGGACATCCAGACAGACAGACATGGCTCAATCGACTCGGCTAGTGATCCTGAGCAAGAATATATATACTTTATGGGGTCTGCCACGCCTCCTTCTGCCTGTTACATACATTTGCAGAAAGTTAGTATACCCTTTTTTGAACATTTTCAATGGTTAATTTAAATAAATAAATAAATAAATAAATAAATAAATAAATAAATAAATAAATAAATAAATAAATAAATAAATAAATAAATAAATAAATATATAAATAAATAAATAAATAAATAAATAAATAAATAAATAAATAAATAAATAAATAAATAAATAAATACAGTCATGTGTATTTTGGTGAAACAGGCGTCCGATTTTCACCAGCATGTCTTCGACTTAATCTCAAACGGGAACGAAGGTTACCTAGGTCATACCGATCTTGCGATCGTTCCACTAGTTATATATGTATATATAATACTAGTTATATATAATTCCTATGAATTGAATTGATTTGATTCATTACCCTGCACATCGAGTGTTGATTATAATCTAAGAATATATTATACATATATATATTATTATTATTATTTCCCTATATAATTCTGGTCCTTTATTTGCAGTTATACATATTATATTTACCAGTAGTTATAATCCCCCTCCGCATTCCCGTAACATTTTAAACAGACTGCAAAAGTTTTCGCTGCCATCACTCATTCTTCTTCTGCTCCTTCTGCTCCTTCTCCCTTTCCATTTTCATTTCCTATTCTATTTCAGAGTTCGCGCAAAAGCTTTTAAATGTTGCGGTGATTTCATTAGACAACAAATACAATTAAAATGCTTGTTGCACGTAATCTAATATTTATGTGGAAGCCAGACAGAGAGAGAGAGAGTGAGAGAGAGAGCTGGCATGGCATTTAATTAATGCTTAATCGGATTATCCAACAAAGGGATAAAGGAACCCAACGCCCACTGCCAGGCCCGATTCTATCAATGGCCACAGCCAGCTGCCCCTTTAGGAAGGAAGAAGTAGCAAATCGACGTGGCCTTTTTTATACCCTTTGCAGATGGTACACTACATTTATACTGTATACAAATGAAACTAACCTTTCATTTTATAGATTTCTCTTGATGTAACTTGATGAAATTCAGCTCACACATTTCTTATAGCTACACACTCTATACAAATCCAAACCAACCCACTTGGACTGATATATCATTGGATTTAATCATAATTGAACATTGTAACTTTTAAATTACACTTGCAATTTTACTTTATGCGATTAACAGAGTTATAAATAGGCCTAATCAAATGATAATACAGCTTTTAGCTGCAGTTTTAGCCAGGGAATATTGTCAGCAAATTTAATAACGCTAACTCTTCTAGTCTCTGAGAACTATATGTGAATACGAACAGATTTTTATAATCTGATGTTATTTTTGTATTATTAACCTCACAGTAAATCATATTACTTTATTTGTCGTCTGTTTAACTCACCATACAACGGATTTCTATTGTCTTCTCAGTGTGCTTCCAATCGGGAACTCTGTTTCTCTTCTCTGTGCTCTTCAAGTGGTTCTTGTTGTTCTTCTGCTCTTTGTGGATTTTCACTGCGTATTTTCATATTTTAACGATTAATTATTTGTTATCGATTATTGTTGTTGTTGTTGTTGGCTTGTTTTGTGTGTGTGTGTTCTTTTTTTATTCGTTCACTCACTTATTGTAGTTGTTGTTGTTGTTGTGGGGCACAATTTGAAATTTGAATAATGATTTCATTTTCACGATTCGCATTGGCTTTTTGGCCTGGTCAGCACACACAAACACAGCACACACACACACAGCACACACAAACACTATCACAGAAGACACAGAAAGATCCAATACATGCACCGGAAGATGAATGATGATGTTCGCAATGTCTATTCACTTTTCAAAAGATTCTTAATTGTTGTGGATTATTTTTTAAAGTGAGTCGAGTCGCGGGAGCTAAAAAGAAACAAGAAGAAGAGAAGGAAGAGAGAGTTTTATAAAATCAATCTTAACTTGAGTTCTGTTTATAAAGCAAGTTATAATAGCACAATATAATGGAATATGATATCGTATATAACAGAATTTAATTCCCTCGCTAATGTTCAGAAATGAGTTAAAGAAAATGCTGATAATTAGTGGAATACCAGGCATTATTATATTTTATTATATTATATTGAAGATCCATTTTCAAAGCCCTTTTTATACCCTTCGAGCATTGAAAATGGTCAAGAAAGTGTATTACTAACTTTGTGCAAATATATGAAACGGGCAGAAGGAGGCGTGGGAGATCCCATTGAGTATATACATATAACTAGTCGAGTAAATTGAGCCATGTCCGTCTGTCTGTCCGGATGTCCGTCTGACCAGATGAACACACAGATCTCAGCTATTATAAGCGCTAGAGACACCAAATTTGAAATAAAGGTTCTTAATATCTTCTTATACTCGACGCAAATCAAGTTTATTTCAAATGTTGAGTGCCATGCCCACCGCCCCCGCAAATCAGTAATTTAGTTTTGCAGCTCTATTTGTTAACGACGTATAAAACTTCGACATATATTCAGCTGACTATAATATATATTTTGTCTTTAAATTTCAATCCTATCGAACAATAAACACAGAAGTTATTCTTATTAAGTGCCTGTTGTTATTCTCTTGCTCTAATCTAGCAAGAGACAACAACAGGCACTGTGAACCAACAGCTATTGTGAATTCTATTTCTATATACACATATCATAAAATACTGTCAGATATGAACACACACATACGCACAAACAACTGTGTGTGTGTGTGTGTGTGTGTGTGTGTTTGTGTGTGTGTTTGTGTGTTTGTGTGTGTGTGTGTTTGTGTGTTTGTGTGTGTGTGTGTGTGTGTGTGTGTGTGTGTGTGTGTGTGTGTGTGTGTGTGTGTGGTGTGTGAGTCATTCTACAGAGAAAACAATAGAGCAGAATTCGGGCAAATGTTGAGCAGAAACTTATTCAACACATTAGAGATACATAGCAACATATGTATGTACGTAGCAATTTATAATGCTAGAATGGGGAAGGGAATGAATGAAAGAAGGCAGAGAGAGGGACGCAGAGGAAGCAGAGCAAATAAATATCTCAAATTTCATCTGCAGCTGCGATGACAATGTCGAGTTCTGCGCAAGTAAACGGCAACTTCTATGACAAACCCCCGGCACAAAACCCCCCAAACACAACTGATAAGAACAGATAAGCACAAACTAACCTAACCTAACTGCGTATCAACAAGCAATTGATGATAAGCAAAGACAGCGATAGCTTATTGTTTGTTTAGTGGTTTTTAAATGAATACAAATTGAGTCCCCCCACACACCTGCTATTAACTTAAGCTGAATACAAAAACTCGTTCATCTAACGAATTTCACGATTCTCTTTTCAACCTGTTCTTTAAATGAAATATCTTGACCGGATGTTGAAGATACATTGACTAACTTGAATAATGCTTGAATATATCTGCTTAATGTTCTATGAATCCTAAATAATCGAGATATATAGAGCAAATATATCATATCATATGCATATTATTATTAGATGATATTGTGTATATGTATGTATGAATTCGTTCTGATTCTGTCTATCTCAAGCTTGTTTTGACCGTTTCTTCCCCTGCCTGTTCTATTGTCATGCAATTAATAGCAGATGAAACAAGAACGTGCACGCCCACACCTGTTTATGCGTGTTTCTGCATGTTTATGCGTGTTTTTGCATGTTTTTTTCTGGTTTATCAGGGCTTGACATGAGCTTATCGACGTCAATTTAGATCGAAATCGTAAACAGAAATCGCTTCCGCTTATAAAGCGAAAGGGAGGCAAGGAGAGAGATAAAGTGAGTGTGGAAGAAATGCAGATAAAGAGAGGGAGGAACAGGGAGGGAGAGGCATTAATGGCACAAAAGGGGCATGACAAATGTGCAATTTTTGCTACGATTCGAATTCAAAAGCAAATGTAAAGGGAAAGGGAAACAGGGAAGAGGAAAAACCCATGCAGCGCATACTGAAAGTGTGTGCATGTGTCTGTGTGTGTGTGTGTGCTGCGAGGGTGACTAGCGTGAAAAGGGCTTGAAAACGTAACGAAAAAGGGCCAAAAGCAAATAAATGACTAAAATTAAACAAGAAAACGAATTCATCACGAATGCTTCAAAAATGTGAGAGGGGTTGATGAAGCCAGGGGGGGAGAGGACAGAGACGAATGACGGACAATGATGATGATGAGGATGGCGATGATAATGCGATGCTGTGTGCAACGAAGGCGAGGCAAAGGTACGAAACGATAAACTAGAGACGAACGCCGACGGCAACCGCGAAGGCGACGTCGTTGCAGCAACAACACAACACGATATGACGAATTCGCACACACACACACACAGGCACAAACCACAGGCACACACAAACAGACAAACACACACACACACACACAGACATTAAGAAACGCGACGGCGGCCACAATAAAAACCAACGAAATAAATTAAACAATATGAAAAAGAAACACTGCACAGCGCGTACACCCAAAACGAGCTGGAAATGAGCTGGACAAGGGGAACACACGAAAGAAGGAAGGAGGGGGAGGGCAGGCAGGGGAGAGTGGACAAAGCAATCAGCGAGGAACGAGACAAAACCGCCACCAACAGCAGCAGCAGCAGCAGCAGCGACGACGACGGCGGCGGCATCGCAAAACTTGAACGACAAACGCGCACGGACAACTGGACAGAGAAGGAGGGAGGAAGCAAGGTGGGGGGGACTGTGAAACGAAGGGACAGAGAGACAGACAACACACAGACGGCGACTTTTTACATACAAACAGTGTGACAGACAGAGAGCGAGAGAGGGAGAGGAACGACAGCAGCAGAAAATCCAACTAAATATCGAAATCACAAATCCGCAACTGAGCTGCGCGTTATAATAAAAGCAAACGACAAAACACACACAAACACACACACACACACAAAGAAAAGCACAAACAAAATTTCAGACAGAGGCAGCGACGGCAAATGAGTGAACTGAGCAAGAGTTTAGTTGAGTTGAGTGAAGTGACCGAAGTAGAGTCTGTCTGTCGCTCTGACAAACTTAACTGGCCGACAGTCAGTTGGATAATCGGTCAGTCATGCCAATGCGCAGTCAGCGTCAATGTCGCTGCTTGATTGCAAATGATAAACTGCGCTGCCGAAGCTTTCTGCTGTTGCTGCTGCTGCGTTGCTGCTATAACTGTTGTTGCTGTTGAGTTTTTAATGCAAAAGGGCGAACGCACTTTTCTATTGCATATTTGTACAGTGGGGCAGAAAAACAAAACCGCTAAGCCGCAGCGACTGCGACGCAAGCAGCGCAGCGGGTCGTGTCATGCACACATTGAGTATACACACACACAGAGCGACACAGGCCGAGCACACAGTCGGCCGGGCTGGGCAAGAAATAAGGCAACTAGCCAAGCAACAACAAGAAGAGGAAGAATAAGAACAGCAGCAGGCAGCAGCAATAACAAAACAACAACAAGCACGACAGCAAGACATAAAATAAATGAGCGACGCTGCCGACGCCGCGCAAACATGTCTCCAATGCTGTAGTTGTTGTTTTTGTTGCTGCTGCCTGCCTGCCAGTCATTGTTGTCGCTGATGTTGTTGTTCTTGGTGTTGTTGACTGGCCCTGCTCGTTGTTCGGCCATTCGTTCATTGCGCGCCGCTGCTTCAATTTCGTTTTTCTCAACGTTTCTTCGTCGTAATTATTGATACATAAAAAAATACTACATAACTGACTAACTTGGCGTCGTCGACGGCAACGACTGCAATGCGACGGCGGCTGCGACGGTAACCACGACTGCGACCGCCACGCAGACGACGTCGCAACGGCGACTCAGTTGACGCGATAAATCTTATTGGAGTTGCAATTGTTAATTATTGCATTGGTCAGTAACTCGTTTAACTCAGTTTCCCTCACTCCACTCCTTGCCGCCATCACACTCTCTTCTTCCCTCCACCAGCACTACCTCCCTGTCTATCACTTGTGTTTCATTAAGCAGTGAATTCGCCGCATGACATGCATGAATTTGATCTCAATTGCTCTCCCACTCTGCTCTTGCTCGGCCCTCCCGCTCTGCCCTGTTTTATACCTCCCTCTTCCACTCTCTTAAATCTGTCAGTTAAGCACGCATCATTTTCGCTGCTTGCCATTGGAATTTTACAGTTAATGGCAGCTGCTAAGCAGCTAAGCTGCCGGGCAGCATCGTCGGCAGCGACTGCGACTGCGGCTTCGACGATACTTTGCTCGCGTTTTTATTGATTTGACAATTTTGTTGTGTGTATTGCGCGGTGCGACACGGCTTTAGATAACTGCAAATAAACGTGTGTACATATGTATGTACATACGTGCATGTGTGTGTATTGTATGACCAGCAATAATAAGAAAGAGTGAACACAGCATCGCGCTCTCCCTTCCTCCTCCCTCTGCTCGCATCATCTCGCAATTCTTGTGCACAATTTTAAATCCTTTTCGCTGCGCTGCTGCTGCCGACAGAGGAGGAGGCAGAACTGCGAGGGCTGCAGAGTTCACACACAACTGACAAAAGAAAATACGGTGGCCAGGGTGCATACACACACACAAACACTCGCACTGGCACAAACACACGTAATACAGACACAGAGCAAGCACAGACGCACACATACACACACTCGAGACAGACAGCATTTCTGCTGCCTCTCTGCCTCTGCCTCAGTCAGTGGCTCTCCTCGCTTGGTTGAGTTCTCGCGCTGGCTTCACTGCCTTTGCCTTTGGCTTAGGGCCCAAACGATTTGGTTAGGTTTGCTTTGGTTTGGCATTTCTCTCTATCTGTATCTGTCGCACTTCCTGCCCGCTTCTTCTTCATCTTGTTGTTTCTTTAGATTTTTTGCAATAATAAATATTGATATACACATACGAGTTGCCGTTGCTGCTGCGCTGCTCCAAACAATTTTTGCTCCTCTTTTCGTTACACACACACATACACAGAGACACCAACACTAGCACAATTTATATTTGTGCGACGCGCACAGGGAATTTTTCGTAATTTTTCTTGGCTTTGCCGCCTCTTTCTGCTTTTACTGGTGCTGCGACGCCGACGACGACTGCTGCCTGCTGCGAGTGCTGCCTGCTGCTGCTGTTGTTGCTTGCGCGACCGACGAGTTACCGAACTAAACTAACGAAACGACACCAACACCAACCAATCCAAGCCGAAGCCAAGTGCGAAGCGAAGCGATGCGATGGCAACGGCCACTGGCAGTGGCAGTGGCAGCGACGCCGGCAGCAGAGCGCGCACAACAACAACAGGAACAGCAGCACCATGGGGGAGAGAGGGATAAACAGGCAGATCGGCAAGGGGTGAAGGCAGGGGGGGAACAACGACTGCGACGACGACACCGATTATATGAGAAAATTTATTCAGCATTTAACGAACGTGCTTGCTGCGCTGCTGCTGCTCTGCTGCCGCTGTCGCTGCTCTGTTGCTGTTTGAAATTGTGGGCGCAGCAGACAGTCAGACAGACAGACAGACGAAGGTGTCAGACGCGGCAGAGGCCAAAGTGGAAAGCTGCAGCCTGCAGAGTCATTTGTATTGTTACAATTTCTTTTTCATTTAAATATTATGCTGCAGTTGCTGCGCTGCGGTTGACAGTGGCAGAGGCAGAGGCCGAAACAGAGGTACAGGCAGCGGCAGAGGTAGAGGTGGAAGCAGAGGCATAGGCAGCGGCAGCGGTAGAGTTGTCTCCTTCATTGAAGTGCTGGTAATTAAAATTGCAACAATAACTAAATCAAACGAGCGCGGCAAATGAGAGAAAGAGAGAGGGAAGTGAAGAGCGGGGCTATGAAGAGAGGGAAGTGAAGAGAGCAAAGCAGCAGCTGCGGTGCGTGTGCTGCCTGTGCTTGCGTGTGTATTTGTTTGCTTGCTTGCCTGGCTGCATATGTGTGTCTGTGTCTCTGTATGTGTGTGCATGTGCAAAAGGAACAAGTGAGAAATTAAGCAAACTGCATGGAGAAGAAGCTGAAAGACAACTACAACTACAGCAAAGGCTGCAGCAGGGGATGAGGCAGCAGCAGAGACAGAGGCAAAGTCAGTGGAAGGCGCGTGGAAGTGAGCAAGCAAATTTCGCAATGTTGCGGCTTGTACTTGTGCTTGTCTCGTTGTCATGTGTGTGTGCGTGCGCCTCAGTGCGTGCGTGCGAGATGTGGAGAGAGAGCAAGCATACGCGTGTGTGTGTGTGTGTGTAACGCAATATAAATGAGGCTGGCTAAAGGTGTGTGAGGAGCCTGAGACTCTGCCTGACTGAGTCTCTGTGTCTCCTCTCCACTCTGTACTTCTGTCCCACTGTCTCCTACTCACTCTCACTCACTCACTCGTTTCTCTTGCAGTTGTTGTTTCTGTTGTTGGTATTTCTGTTGCTGCCAAAACTTTAGCTGCGGAAATGCGTATTGCTAAAGTTGCTGCCGCTGCCTCTGCCTCTGTCGACTGCCACTGCCTCTGCTGCTGTAGCGGAAGCAGCGATGCAAATTGTTGAATAATGTCAAGCAAAATTGCGCGCATGATAAATGGAAATGGATGGAATGGAATTGTGAAAGCGACAGAAGAGGAAAGCAGCCAAAGACGCGCCGCATCTTTCCAATGCAGCAGCAGCAGCAACAGACAAATTTCTTCAATGTACAAGTCTGTGCATGTTTCCGGGGGAGGCGTGGCTGTTGTGGGTTGTGGGTGTCCCCCTGTGGCAAAAGTCTTTTACTTTACTTATGTACACAGTCTGCCTGTCTGTGTGTGGGTGTGTGCTTGTAGGTGTCAATGGCAGCACAAAAAATTACAAATATGTAATGCTTATGCATGTATGTGTGTGTGTGACAGAGAGAGAACATTTATTGTAGCAATACACTTTCTTAAGTGAAGTGAGGTTAAGTTTGTTTGTATGAACAGCCGGATCTCAAAGACTATAAGACACAGAAGTAATTTAAGAAACAATTACAGTAGGAGAAGAGTTAAGGCGTTGGAAGAATAAGAACACTCTGTAAATATTTCCATTACTTATTTCAAACCTGAAGAATTGTATAATATTGTATTGTATGAGGTTAGTTATGAAAATAAGAAAACTACATAACTTCAATAAAGAAACTTCTGAAGTCCCTTTAAATACCCAAAGAAGTGACAGTACTTGCTAAGTATAGAGTATAGGCTTAAATCAACAGAAATAATACCAACAACAACATGCAGTGGCAATCACAGTCAGTTCAATGCGCAGGGGAGGAGGCAAGTGGGCGTGGCAATGTGCAACAACAGTGTCTGCAGCTAATGGGAAGCACTTTTGTTGCAATCAACGCCAAACGTCGCCGCGTCCAGCAGAGAAACAAAATTCAGCTAAAATCTAAATAAAATGTCATAACACATACAAACAAACACATACATAGACACACACACATGTACATATATATGTATGTATGTATGTATGTGCACTTGCACTATAGAAAACCTTTGAGTAAGAGAATATAAACTGAAAGGAACTGTAGAATCATAAAGAAACAAATAATTGATACTGTTTTTAATGAAATGTAAGAAGACTCTGTCTAAAAAAGAAATAGAGTGAGAAACTGTGATGATTATATATGATATATTTGAATAAATAAATTGATAAAATAATCTAGAAATTTATTTTAATTAGATTAATAAAATAATCTAGTAATTTATTTAGATATTTTTAAGGAATTTAGTAATTTCCAGTAATTTATTCAGCTATTTTTAAGGCAATTTCAACGTAATTTGAGATAATTAATTGAGAAATCTGTTAAGCTTTGTTTTTAACTGAAATTTTAGAATTGGTTGAGTCAGGAATCTTTTGCCAACCGTCTAAAATGGATGTAGATATGTAAAATTATCATAATATTGTGATAAATAGTATATGTTATGTATATATAGAAATGATCTACTTAACTTTTTATTCAGACATTTTAAATAGTTTTAATGCTTAATTTTAAGGCTTTCCATTAATAATCCCTTCAGCTAAAGTATTTTCAAGATTTTATTGCAATAAGGTTAAGTATATAAGACAATATATACATATGTATGTAAATATTGTAATAATAATACACACATATACATATACTATTGTAGATATTTCAGCTTTTAACTTAAGCAATGTATATTCTTGGGTAAATATTGTTGATAGATATTATGGAGTTATATAAATAGTATCGGGTAAATATACTTGCTAACATTCTGGCTTAAGCTGAAACAACCCACAGAACAAGCCAACTTTTCTAGGGTATAAAAAGCGCTGAATGTTTTGCGGACCTGGAACAAACTGAAATGCAAAGGGCAGCGAGAAGGACGACAACGACAGCAACGACGACGACGACGATGGCAACGCATAGTGCAATAGCGTAGGGAGCAAGTGAAGGCACAAGGGGGCGTGGCAGCTGTAGGAGGATGTGGGCAAATGGCTTCGGCGGGTGGCGGTTGGCGGCAGCAGACAAAGGCAGGCAGCAACGACTGATGTCGAATGTAGTCGTCGCTTGGTTGCTTGCCTGCTTGGGTTGCTCTGTCTGACTGTCGGCGGGTGGAAAGGGGCTGGGCTGGAGGAGGGGAGAGGTAAACACACTACACTACAGGCAAGAGGAAGAGACGGCGCAAAGTTGTAGCTGCAACAGCGACAGCAGAAGCAACAACAACAAACGCCGTGAGCAAAAGGCGAGCGTGCCAACAAGAACAACAACTACAACAACAAGGATTACAATTCAAACTTGCTCGTCAGCCTGAGCCGCGCCGTCCCCCCCCGCGCCTACCACACACTTGCTGCCTACACGCCCCTGCTGCTCGCCACTGCCACTGCCTCTGCCACTGCCTCTGCCTGCTCTGGCTGGCTGCCATTGCCGCAAGCCAAAGATGATGAGCAAGGAGAGGGGGAGAGTGAAGGGAGGGAGAGAGAGAGGGGGAGCAGAGCAGAAGGTGGCATTGGCATGCACAGCAACAAAAGCTCAGGCTAAGTTTTGCTCTGCCTTCCTCTCTTCCACTCCCGCTACTGCTCTTCCTCTCTTGCACGTCCCACTATCCCCTATTCTCTCTCACTCTCTGCTGACCGATGCTGCAAGAGTAGAAGAAGAAGAAGAGGAAGCAGCAGAATTCACATGCATACAACAACAAAAAAACTGTGCGGAAGAAAGGCAAAAAATTGTTATAAGAACGTGCGTGTCTCGCTCTCCCTCTGCATGTGTGAGTGCATCTCTGTGTATGTGTGTGTGTGAGTGTGAGCAACGCGCTCTGATGGCGGCCAGTGTTGCCAACTTGAAGAAGGTGAAGAAGTCAGCTAAATACAGCTAAATATGGCAAGGCACAGTTAGAAGCAGCTCGTTTGTGGCTAAATGAACCTAATATGCTTTAATTATTTGAATAAAAAGCTTTATTATTGTTATTATTATTCGTTAGTTGTATTATTTATTATATACCCTTGCAGAGGGTGTATTTAATTTGGCGACGTTTGGCTGTTTGCGACGCATTTTAGAGATATCTCAGACCCCAGAAAGTATATATGTACATATATTCTGAATCAATAGAGGAATCAAACTAACCCTGTCTGTCTGTCTGCCTCAAACTAGTCTCTCAGTTTTGAAGCTTTCTTGATGAAACTTGGCATAAATGCATATAAGTCGGAACGCACCGGATCGGACCGATATATCGTATAACTGCCATACAAACTATCGTCCGATTTTTATTTTTTGTCAAGATATTGCAACCAAACTTACTACATCTATTTATATAATATTATATAATATGCATGTAAAAGTTCATTATAATCGGACTACTATAACATATAGCTGTCATAGAAACAATCGGCCGAAATGAAGGTTTTTGTAAAAAATAGCATTATTAAAATCTTAAGTTATTATTTGTTATTATGGTGAATACATTTATTATTTAATATTTATATTATTAAATTATTATTATTTCTACTATTATTAGTATCATATATATTTATTAATATTATTGTTTCTATTTCCTATTATAAGTTATTTATTATATTTTCTTTAATAACAATTTAATTCACGCACCCTACTAGCTAGAAAAGCGCTAAATCTAGCGATTAATTAGCTAAGGACAGCACAACACACTGCGTCGCCTCCTTCTGCTCCTGCTCTGCTCACGATGACTGCGTCGCTGTCGCTGTCGGCGTTTTTGTGGCCGCTTTGAAATGAAAAGCAACTGCGGCGGTGGCGGCGGCAACTTCTGCTGCTGCGTCGCGCAATATAAATGAGAGCGTGGAGCACCCAAAGCAGAGTAGAGCAGAGTAGAAGGGAAAAAAAGGAAAAGAAAACAAGGCAAAGCCAACGAGGAATGGAAGGAGGCGAGACGAGGGGGAAGGAGTAAGCAACGTTTTTGCTTTCGTTAATTTTCATCAGTTGAGCAAATGAGTGCAGAGCGCGGAGAGGAGGGGGGAGGAAGGAAGGGGGGAGAGCCAGAGAGAGAGAGATGCTGCACAGGAAGCGAGAAAGCCAAGTCTCTTGGTCGCTCAGTTTCCTCATCGTCCATCGCTAATTGGCAGCGTGCAACTGATTGCAGAGCGTGGGCAGCGTCGCAAAACAGCACAAGTTGCAACTCTGCAGCATTGCGGCAGATTGCAAGCAACGCTTTGTTGCACTAAAACCAAGGACACAACCCGCAAATTCAATCTTCAAACAGAACTTTGATTTGTGCCCCCCAAACAAAATAAAAAGCAACTTGATAAAGAAATTAGACATATTGAGGCCGATGTGTAAGTATCATGTAAGAGCGATAAGAACGAAAGAAGAGAAGAACAATAAAGTGAGAGATTGAATGTTAAGAATGTCAGACGGAAATATCAAATAAACGACTCCAAAATGATAATTGATAAGTCAATTATGCAGTCTTTAATGCCAATAGCAAGAGAAGAAGGGGCATCTCTATTAGTAATGTTGTCTAGAGTATTCATATTTATCTATATTCGAGGACAGTCTGTTGGTTTTTAAAAAAATTCATGGTCTATTGTGTTTGTCGGAACGGAAATGTGCGTAACAGGCAGAAGGAGGCATCTCCGACCCCATAAACTATATATATTCTGAATCAGTATCAGTAGCCGAGTCGATTGAGCCATGTCTGTCTGTCCGTCTGTCTGTCTGTATGAACACCTGGATCTCAGAAACTATAAGAGCTAGAGTCATCAAATTTTGCGACAACATACGTATATATTGCAGTGTCTCAAAGTTTTTTTAACATTTGGACACGCCCCTTCCCGCCTCTGTAAATCAGTAATAACTATTTAAAAACTACAATATTAGTTCAACAACCAAAGTTGTATACCTTCCATGACAAATACTTTGCCGCGGGCGTTATGTGAAAATTTCATTTAAATCGGACTATTAATAAGTGAGATATGATACGAATTAAACTCACTTTGAACATACATTTATACTTAAGCAGACCTAATTTACGCAAGCATACCGAAGTTCAAATCTAGCGTCAGACACACAGCATTTTAAACTTTTTATTTGCATTGTATGGTAACAAAATTGGTTGACAATGCAGCTTTGCCGATAGGCCGAGGAGTGAGGCAATGGCCGAGTGGTTAGAGTGGCGGACGGTTGTGAGAGGGTGCGGTGCGTGTGTTCAACTCCCGGTTGAGGCGGGTGCGAATTTTCATTTATTATTTTATTTTTTTTTTTTTATTTAATTTATTCTAATAATATTCGGGCGGCGATTCCATACCGTTAAAATTTGTATTACGGTATAATATGATAATCCATGGCCTTATACAGTCAGCACCTGACTGTAGCGTTAGTATTTTTTGAGAATGTTAAGAGTTTTACAAGTGTTACAAACACGAAAGGTATCCCATTGGGTATAGGCATAGAACAATTGTAATTGTAGGTCTATAAAAATGGAATACCAACAGAAACTTATATATTAATTATTAATTAATTATCATATTTGCAACTCAAAACCTTAGAAAAATGATGTTGTCCATACAAATTTGGTTATATTTGACATGCCGAAAAGTGGAAGGGATTTGATCAACAACAATAAACATTGGAATATTTAATTATTCAGTCTGTAAATGGATATACTCAACTAAAGCAATCTACATTATGATAATGTATATATATTTGTAGATCAAAACCTAAGACAAATAATAATTACCCATTAAAATAAAGTTATTTTAGACATAGTTAAGAATGTTAAAAGTCAAGAAAGGAATCTTTAATTTTCAACAGGTAATAAACATTGGAAAAGAAAGTATTTTATGTCAATCAAATGGTTGTATAAACCTTAAACTATCCAAAATGTAATAAAAAACATATTTATAAACAAATAAATTGTTAGAAAGCGAGAAAGCGATCGAAAACTTGCAACTGAAGTTAAGCATACAAAATTGTAATATTTTAGTTTAATAAAATCGAGTTCTTAACTTAAATCTATGCAGAATATCATCAATTATCATATTTGTAGATTCCAGTGCAAGATTTTTCATTGTCATGGGATCATTATGAAGTTTTAATAGATAATTAAATGAGCATTCAGTAGTTTATCATTATACCCATATAATAAGATATATTACACGTTAATATTACATAACATATTATTATTATATTATATATTCTTAAATTATATATATTATTATTATCATCTTCAGTTATCTCAATCGTTTGCTAGCTTTGTTTATTTCCGCCTTATGTGCTGCATTATTAGTTAAGTGCTTCTTTGGCCTTTGCCACACAGAGAGAGGTTTCATCATATCAAAGATATACCTAATTGGACATATATTTGTTGTTGTTTTAGTCAGAGGCAAGTAGGTGGAATTGCGTTGCCCTCAAGGTAGCAGCAGCAGGTAGGGCACATTCGTCAGTTATTTGCGACTTGCACACGGACATGGAGCAAAGCTGGGCGAAATTGAGAAGGACATGTCCTTAATTGGCAACTGGAAACTGTCTACGAAATTGACAACTGGCCTCAGATACAAAATTCGCATTAATTAATTATTGATAATGTGCAGTGCAGTGTGGGCGTCGTTCGCTGTCAGACTGTATGTAGGTGCCACGCCCACAACTGGTTTCCCACTGCCTCTGCCTCCCTCCTTGGCAAGCTCATTTTCAGCGCCAACTCATGCAAATTACAATTTCCGCACAGAAATAGATGCACAAATGTTGTGTGTGTATCTAATGCAGTAGAACGGAGGAAAGGGTAGGATGAGGGGAGGAGGAAGAGGAGGAGGGTGCGCGCTGAGTGCTGCATATGGTGACAAACGTTGTCGGTACGCCCTGATGTCGTCAACGTCGTCGTCGTCGTCTTTGTATAATTTGCACAATGGCAAAGAAAACGCTCTCGCGCAGAGATACAAGATAGAAAGATACACACAAATGATGCACAGTTGCAGATACACAGACGCACACACACACATACACATACATACACAAGGGGCATAAGTTTTCGCTGCACAACACGGCGACAGCAGGTGAAGATGCCAGAGCAGTAGGCGAGGGCAGGGGGGGAGGCAAGGCACTGGCGATGGCAAAGCAAGCTTCAACGCATGCAAACACAAGATTCGGATACAGTATCTCACATGTATTCAGTAGATACACACACACACACACAGACTGTCTTACATATGTGTCCTGTATGCGTGTGTGTGTGTGTGTGGCACAGACGAGAGCGAGCTACGCTGCACGTACTCGTTTAATTCGTTGGATAACGGCCACAGCTTCAGGCCAAGCCACATCCCAGTCACCAGTCGCAGTCGCAGTCACCAGTCACAATCAGCATCGCAGTCACAGTTACATTCGCCTTTTTGCGCCCCGTGGCAATAAGCAGCATTCAATCGACTCGCGCGGCCCCTGCTGTGCTACCTTATACCCCTCCGACCCTTCTCTCCCTCTCTCTCTCTCGCTCTTCCATACAGGGTCACACTCTTGTACATTTGTCATGCCCATAATGAAGTAGAGCAGAAATGCTTTACAGCCAAAAACCTTTGGGGTTGCTATACACGTCTCTCGCTTCCTCTCTCCTTTCCTCTCCCCTTCCACTTAGCTTCATTCTTCTTCCTCATCGCGTGTCCAAGCCGCAGTCGCGTCATCCGGCCAAGAGGCAAAGAGGAACAACGAGAACAGTTTCGGTTTCAATACTTTTTCTTCCTTTTTTCAACTTCTTCTCCTTCTGTGCTGCTACTTCTGCTTCTGCTTCTCTTTCATCGACTCGTTATGTGTGTGTGTGTGTGTGTGTGTGTGTGTGTAGGAAGAACGACACGACAAGGAGTGAGTGGATAGCACTAAATACGTACGTCGCCCCGCAGTCGACCTCTGTCCGATGAAGCGTTGTGCGATGATAATGAAATTGAGAATCCATTCACAGAGCGAACATATCCGTATTAAGCTCCACTTTAACGAGGGTTCTCTTGTCCAACAAGCAATCGAATTCATAAGAAAACTCTGCATATTGCACCATTACAAGAGCTTACAATAAAAAAAGGATTTTATAATAGAGAAATCTGATTATAGATTAAAGAAAACTTGATTACAAGAATTTCCGAATGAATAAAGGATTTTATAACAGCAAAATCTGATGAGGAATTATAGAAAGCTTAATTAAAAAGGGGTTTCAATGAAGAAGGGATTATAAAATCTGTAAATCTGTTTAAATATTATAATAAACTTCATTACGAAAGTTTTCCAAAGCAGAAAGGATATTAGAACTACAAAATCTGATGAGAAATTATAGAAATCTCAATTCAAAAAGGTTTTTTGTAAAGGAATGCTTATATAATAAGCAAATATTTTTAAATATTATGCCAAACTTGATTACAAGAGTTTCCAATGAGGAAATATATTATGCAAATATATTAAAAACTGTAGAACAAAACAAATGTTGTAGTTGAGTGTGCTGAAGCTATCTGGCAAGCTCTACAGAAGGTGCGGACGAAGAAGAAAGGCTCTCCTTCTTTCCAAACCTTCAACAGTTCAGCCACTCAATTAGTTTCCTAAATAACTTCTTGTTTTTTAAGTACTAAAAATGAACATTCTAGCTTTACAAATAAGCGTGGGAGAACTCTTATATAAACAATGTCTAAGTGCAATAATAAGACATATTGCCAAGAAGTTCCATAGTCCTTGCTCTTATAATCACTGAGATCTAGCTGTTCCTACACGTTAATGGATGCATCTACTCGGCTGTTGGCGTCTTCTGTGCCCGTAGATGCCTTCTCATATACTCTTGAAGGAAAACAATCTGGTTACAGACACAATGCGGCATCCCCTGCTGCTCATTCCAGCAGAGTTAACCGCATCCCAGACAGAGACAGCGACAAAACCGAATTCAATTAATTTAAGCTCATTAAGAACAGACTTCAAAAAAGAAACCGCATATAAAAACAATGAAAAATAAAACCCACAATGAAATAAAACAATATGAAATTGTAAGAATAAAGCGAAATTGTTTAACGTTACGAAGGCGTACGAGAAACGCAACAATTTGTGAGTGCAGGCCAAAATGAGAGGGCAATAGTGTCAGAAGAGCAGGGAAGAACAAGGGAGCAGAAGAGAAGGGGCAGGCAAGTGGAGATAGATAGATGGATGGAGGTGTAGGTTCACTTTGCAATTTCCACTCATCTTTGCAATTTTCCGTTAGAATTTTGCAGCTGCTGCAAGCGAAAATGGCATAAATTCAATTACAGCCAATATTTTCAAAGCGTTGCCAACAACAACAACAGCAGCAACAGCAATAGCAACAACAACAACAGCAGCAATGAAATAAATTCAATTTTCAGTTATCCATCGGGGCTTTCTGTCTGTCTGTCTCTATCTGTCTGTCCAGCTCTGTCCGTTCTCTGTCTCTACTGTCGCTGTTGCTATCTCTTTCTGCCCCATTGGCGTGTGATTTTTTGCACTTTTGGCTTGCAGTTGAACTGCGTGTGTCTGTGTGTGTGCACGTGTGTGTGTGTGGGGAGCCAAAAACAAATAAAACGTGTGTGTGCACAGGGACAATCGAAAAACGCCTCTTCAACTCCCCTCTCTGCCCTCTTCCCCAACCAACATCCAATTAGTGGGCAACCCCAGGCCTCATGCCACATTCCCCTTGGTTCCCCACTCCTTGTGCCCCCTCCCCTGCTGCTCTATAAGCCTCAACTGACATCAGTCAGAGCCAGTTTCGATGTTCTCATTGTTCCGTTTGGTTTTTATAGCCTCTCGATACACACACACACACACAGATACATGTACATACATACGCGTTGTTGTTGTTACTGTCTGCATTCGGCATTTGCCATTTTGTGGGCAGTGTGTGCTGTTGTTGTTGTTGTTGTTGTTGCTCTTCGCTTACGCTTATCTGCCATTAAACGACGCTGCTGGCGTCGCTGCTGCGGTTTACTTTGCGCTGCCTCCGTCACTGCCTTCTGCCATTGCCTCCGTCTTTGCCTTTACCTCTGCCCCTCTCCCTCTCCCTCCCACTGCCTTCTGCTACTGCCTCTACTTGTCTCCATTCGCCGTTTCGATTTCGGTCGCAATTCCCGTTCCCATTTTGTACCCGCGCGCATCTCTTCGCATTTTGGTGGAGCTGCTGCTCAAGGTGCAACATTGGCAACGGGCCTGGGCCTGAAACAAATGCCTCTCTCTCTCTCTCTCTGTCTCTCTCTCACACTCACACATACAGTTGGCACGACGAGAGCAGGTCGTATGCCTCTATGTGTGTGTGGTGTGTGTTTATAACGCGCCACCTGCCGTTTGGGAGGCGCAGCATTTGTCGCCATTTATTTACACGATTAGAAATCGATTTTATGCGTTTAGACAATATTTCAAATACAGCAGAGAAGAAATACAATTCATATGCAGACAGACAAACATGTGTACAGTTGTACATATCAATACATATGTACATACATATGTTGTATGTGTGTGTGTTGGTATTAACGTGTGTGTGTGTGGTCGTCGCTAAAATGATTTATGTCAAGCTTATCGGACGAGGGGGTTGCGAAATCGATTCCCGTGTGAGTCCACCACATTCACCACCCCCACTCACCACAGCACACACACGCAAACACACACACGTAGTGCAAAAACAAATAAATAAATACGCGTGCTAATTAGCGCAGACAGCGAACTCGACGCAGGCAGCGAACCGTGAACTAAAAGAAGAAAATAAAAGCAATTTGATTTGCATTCACAAATGCTCAAGTACAATCGAAAGAGCTTAAGAGATTGGCCCGCAAATGCCCTTAACACTCACACACATACGAACAAGCCAAACACGAACAGACTCACAAACACTCACACACACGCACCTTACTAATTGATTAATAAGTTGTGAGTCCCAAACACAGTGTAAATAATTAAAGTACTGCAAAAGAGAGGGAGAGAACATACCGAAGAGAGAGATTAGATCACAAAAGAAACACGAACAAAGATGGCAAAACGTAAAGCAAGTAAAACAAAATCCAAATTCAATTCTGCAACAACAACAACAACAGCTCACCCGCACTGCCAATTTATGTAAACACACACAAACACACGCACATAAAATACACCAAACCAACAACAGCAGCAACAACAATTCGTGAGCAAATCTCAAATAAAAGCACGCAAAGTCAACGACGCCGACGGCGCAGTCGACGACGACGACGCTCCACACAGTGCTGATGGATTGTAACACACACCAACACAGTCAGGCACACACACACATACAGAGTCACTCGGCCACGACAGGCTGAGAAAGAAAAAAAAATACAATCCAGTGGAATTGGTTGGCCGGCCTGTCTTCTGTTTCTTGCACACACCTCCCACCCTCCTTCGTTCACTTCCTCACCCGTCCCCCCCCACTCACTTCTCTCTTACGTTCCAATCAACCAGTGCCACTGTGTGTGTGCGTGTGTGTGTGTGTCGTGTGCCACTGCTCATGGCGTCCACTGTCACTGAGTCCGAAAAAATAACAAGAGGAAAAAAGCAACAACACCCTGCGGAACGAAGCGAAATGAAATGGCAGCGAAGGCAGAGAACTCTGTCGCCGTCGCTGCTGCTCTGCCGCTGTTGCCGGCTGCCTCTTTTGCTGCCTTCTTTATTTTACTTGTTCTTCTTTTGGTCTTTTTTACTTGACGAATTTTTATTGTTTGTAACTTTTGCGTACGGTAACTTAGGATTGACCTCCCCCTTCCACTCCAAAAGACATGCTTAAAGAGGAGAGTAGAGAGAAAGAAAGAGAGAGAAAGACCATACTCAGTTCAATTACCCCTCACGCCTTGTCTAGCCTTACACAGTTGTGGGCATTTAATTTGGTTAATCAACCTTTCCTCTTCCTCCCCCTCTTACAGTCTTTCTTCCCACTGTCCGTGCATAAGAAAACAATTTGTGCGTAACACCCCGAAAATTGGGGTAAAATTTAATGAGAAATGCGGCGGCGATGTCGCCTTGTCGGCCAGACTCACCTGTATCAAGTAAAAACGTTGTTTAACATCTATTGTTGTTGTGCTGTTGTTGTTTATCGCTGGCTTCGCTTTGCTGAGCACTTTCGTGTTTTGTTATTTTATACTTTTATTATTTGTGCTGTTGTTGTTGCTCTCGCCTTGTCTCACACACATCAAATTTGGCGATTGCTTTTCCCCAATTGATTTTCATCGCATTTTTCCTTTTTGCTCAATTCACTTTATTCTTTTGCTTCGCGAATCGCGAATACACTCGCGTTCACACACACACAAACTAACACACGCACGCACGCCTGCCTCTGCCTCTCACACCAATACGACGACGCGACGACGACGGCAGCAAGCGGGGTAATAATTTTGCCGTGGGCGTTTTTTCTTTCGCTTCGGCTATTTTCGCAATTGTCCGGCGGCCGGCCTCAAATGCTACAAATTGCAAATATGTTTTATATTTTATTCTATTTTGTTGTTGTTGTATTTAAAAATAATGCATAAAAATTGCAGAAAACACTTTGCGCACTTTCCACTGACGCTGTTAAAACCGCGCGTGAACCGCACGACAACCGAAACGAAAATGAATCGACTGCAATGAAGAGCATTGCAAACGGAATGAATTGGAATCGAAACGGGACTGCTCTGCCCGACGCAGGCAGCGAAATAGCAAGCAGTAGCGAGCGAGTGTATAGCGAAACAGTGAGAAAGAAAAGAGCAGCTCTGAGCCTAGTTTTGAGCAATTGCTTACTCGTTTTCTTGGAATTACAACAGCAACAACGAGTGTGGCATTTTGAGTGGATTTCTTAATTGGCAAGCTACTCTTTTAGTGCACAACACACACACAGCCATACAAACCTCGCACTGTTAGCGGAGCGGCCTTTAACAGTGCACTATTAATAGAGCGGCTTTTTACAGCGCACTGTTAGCTTAGTGACTTTTAACAGCGTACTGTTAGCAGAGCGGCTTTTATCCGCGCACTGTTAGTTGAGCGGCTTTTAACAGCGCACTGTTAGCTGAGCGACCTTTAACAGTACGCTATTAGCAGAGCGGCTTTTAGCCACGCAGTGTTAGTTGAGCTTATTTTAACAGCATTGTAAAAAGTCGCGCTGTTGCCAAAGTAGTACTGACTTCCAGAGATTTTATTTTGAAACTGGTATACCATTACTTTTAGTTTTACTTCACACAGTCGCACAGTTAACAGAGTGTTGGTAATAGTAATTCAGATCTCCATCTGCAAATCCTCTTGGTCTTAACAGCACACTGTAGCTGAGCTGCTGTTTTGCAGCGCACTGTTAGCTAAGCTAGTTTGAACAGCGCACTGTCAACTGAGAGACAGTTTAAACAGCGCTGTATAAAGTCGCGCGACTTTTTACAGCTGTTAAGCAAAGGAGTGACGAAAGAGAATTAACAGACAGAGATCGCAATTACCGACACTCTCTGCCCTCTGTTAACTTGTCGATTGAACATGAGCACTCGCCATTTTAATGAACAGAAAACAGCTAGATTTAATGGAAAAAAGCCAAGTTGGCAATACTGTAAGGGAAATAGAGGAAAACTCACTAATTTGTAATACAAACTTCAATATAATAATCGCTTACAGCCAATAACAATGCAGGATAAGATCAGGGGAGGGGGAGGGGGGAGAGTCACTTAAAAGTTATAGGTCAATGGATGCACTGCAAAGTAACCTTTGCTCTTGGCCACCTGCTTGGAGAGACGCCGCAAGTTGTGATCGTTGTTGAGGTAGCTGCCGTTGAAGATCTCCGTGGCCAGGCGGAGCACATCCTCGTGCCCCTGCTGGCAGATGGTGGAGGCAGTGAGCATCTCATGGTCCGCCAGAGGCAGGCCAATGCAGTAGGAGCGCGAGGCACGCGCCGTGCTGGCCCACATGGCGTAGATGGTGCTGCTGATGGTGGCCAGGCGCAGCAGCTCCGCCTGCTGCTCGACGACAGCGTTGCCATGCTGGGTGAACATCATGTCCACGGCCATGTGCAGCCTGGCCACAGAGTGCTCAATGCACTGAGCCGCCGCCTCCAGAGTGGGATGCACGTGCTCATTCAGCTGCATCTTTGTCTTGGGGTGCTCGATGCTGTTCTTCGACAGAAACTTGCCCAGTATGTGCCCGGGGTTGTACAGAGGATTGCGGGATCTGCGCACGCCCTCGTTCATGCGTTGCTAGAGGGGGAGGCAGCAGAGCAAGAGAGGATTAGCGGAATTCCTGTGACTTTAAAGGCATTACTTACTCCGGCATGCTGCAGTCCTGTCAGCGCTATGAACATGCTCAGCGTGCTTAGGGATTCTCCCTGCGTGCACAGCTGCGCCGCATCGCGCAGTCCCAGCTCCGAGGGCTGCCCACTGTGCAGGCAGCGCGGGCCGAGCAGGCTCAGATGCTGCGTGGCAATGCCGTAGAGCTGCCCCAGCGTGTAGTACTTGCTGATGGCACTCTCCAGCGTCACATCCTGGCCGGCAAACTCGTCCAGCAGGCCGGCAGTCATGTACAGCATGCTCTCCATGGCGTAGATGGAGCACGTGGCACGCGACTGCTGCACGCGCGTCAGCTCCAGATCCCTGCAAGAAATGAGGCACATATAGAGGGAGCCAGCAGGATCGACTACGTGTGGACTCACTTGAGCTGCACGCCACACTGCGTGGTGTCCAGGGCGTAGTTGGTCAGCTGCTGGAGCAGTCGCTTGGCCAGGGAGATGCCCAGCAGGCTGCTGCGCAGCCGTGAGGCGCGTATCAGATACTCCGACAGACGATTGCCATCGTGGGCCAGTCCCAGCAGCTGCTCGGGCTGCAGCTGCACCTGCTCGAAGTGCACCACGCCCATGGCTGCCTCGCGACAGCCGATGGTGGAGTGCAGCTCGCCCAGACGCACTCCTGCTTGCTGCGAGTCCACCAGGAAGATGCTGCTGCCACGTCCCACATCCCCGGGCACATTCGTCTGCTGTGTCTGCGCCAGCACCAGGAAGAGCTGCTTGGCTGCTCCTGCTGCCCCGGGAGCCAGCAGCACGAAGGCCTTCTCTCCGCTGAGCTGCCACGTGCCCGTCTCCGAGTTGTAGCTGGCCTGCGTGCCAAAGAAGCCCTCCTCCGGGGGCGTGGCCTCGTAGATGGCCTCCGTGGCAATCAGCTGACCCGTGCCCAGTTGTGGCAGGTAGCGTTGCTGCTGCTCCTGGGTGCCCAGCTCACAGAGCAGATCCACCACGACGCGATGCGACTGCAGACCCAGTGCCAAGCTGGTGTCCTCTGCCTCGGGCTCGCTGGCAATGAGGCTGGCACTCCACTTGTAGCCCCTGCCCTCGTAGGCGGTGGGCACATTCAGCCTGTACAGGCCCAGCTGGCGCAGGTTCTCCAGGGCATGGGGTGCAGACTTCTCCTCCTGGAAGTAGTTCCTCAGTGGCAGCAGCGCATTCTGCAGTCCGCTCATCTCCTCGCGCGTGATCACCTCCGGATAGCCGAGCAGCTCCTTGTCTGTGATGCCCACAAAGAAGTTCTTCACCAGCGGCTCACGTGCCGGCAGCGCCTGCTGCTCCTCAGCTGCGGCATCTGCCAGCGCCTCCTCCCCTCCCGTTTGCACACTGCCAAGCGGACTGTGACGTGCATCGCTGACTGTTGTTGTTGTTGCTGTTGTTGCTGTTGTTCCTTTGGAGCTGCCACTCGCTGCGCCGCGCACAAACAGAAGTTTTCCGCTCCTGTTGTGATTTTCACACAAGAAACGCGCAGCTCGCGCAAGCAAATTGTAGCGCATCGTGAATTAGGTAATGTGTGCGAGTGCAATAGAGATGGCAGTTGCTGTATTTATGTGCTCGTTTCGGGTGCTGTAGTCGGCACGAGTAACGAGTCATTTACTTTTACAGTCACGCCAGAGAGTCATTGGCTGACAGTGGTGGCCTCTTTATTGAGTGCATTTGTAGTAACATAGCGATTTTATTTGCGATATTATTATATTAATTATATTTATAATATTTATTATACTTAATATATTTAGTTTATTTAATATTGCAGTCGCTGTATTTACATATTTGATCGTTTCATTGCTTGCAATCGGCACAAGTAACGAGTAATATATTTTTAAAATTATTTTATTCATCACAGCAGGGAACGTTAAACTTACAGCGGTGGCCTTTAAAGTAGGACATGTGCCAAACATTTTATTTTAATTAATACTTAGTTATATTTTTGAAATAGAGCTGGTCCTGCTCTATTTACATGTGTTTTACCTCAGTTATTAGCACAAGTAACGTTTTATTTATTTTTAAAGTATTTCTATTGTTCATGGCAGTTTAGTTTCTTATGATGTACAGTAGTGGCCGTTGCAGTAGGATTTGTTGAGTTGTATAAAATTAAAGATGTTGCCTTATTATCCTTGAAGTTGTTCTCAACAATTTCTTGTAATATATTTGAGTTACTTAATTAAATATTTGAGTTCTTAAATTATCTTAAGTATAAAAAATGTTGAGTATTGCATTTTCAGTCAATGTTTGTATTATTCCCATAATTAATCTCGTTCGGGGAACTGGCAGTTGGGCGGGGTTTCCTTGGCTCCAGAAATGTTTACTCCTCAGAAGAGGTCGGAGGTTGCTCAGGGCTGGTCTCTGCCTTCGGTTTCCGCAGTCCATTGACTGTAATTTTGCCAAACCGAATGCCAGTTGGTAACTGAACGCCTCAATCCCTTCCCGGCCGGCCTCATCAATGCCTATGGTAAGCAGTGCCCCGCCTCCTTCGTTCCTCCTGGCTATGATCTTCCAGGAAGTGGTGTCAAGCTTGTTCTGATTCTCCAGCAAACCAAGGAGACCCTCATTGGTTCGATTCGCACTCATTGGACAGAAGGTGATGAAGGTATATGGCAAGGGAACCTCATCGCCCAACTTCACGCACAAGGCAATTCCCGTCCAAGTCTTCAGACACGCTCCAACCCTAAACAGCCAGTTGGCCGTCTCCTGATCTTCACAGTCAACTACCAGGTGTCCAGTCCGGCAGTGTATGCCTGTAAAGAGCAGCGGTGGGCCCCATTCAGCTGTCTCCATCTCATCCAGAATGCGCTCTTGGAGCGTGCAAAGTTCCTCTTGCGTCAGGTGCACCTTGGGGTAGTCCCTGGGCAGCAGGGCCAACTGGACACTACTTACTGTAGGAGGAAAGATCTCCTCGCTTGGGGAGATCTCCTGCTTTGGGTTGATCTCCTTCCTTGCGCTGATCTCCTTCCCTGTAATGGGATCTTCCCTCTCCCGCCACCGTAGTGTCTTCAGTTGATTGCGAATCACTTTGAATGCTTCAGTTTCCACTTGCGGCTTATTGATGATCTCCAGAGAACTCTCTACATTCACATCGGCAGTTTCCTGCAGTCTTAACCAATCCATCCCCGATTTGTGGAGGTAGATGCGCAGCTTGGGCTTCTCTTTACCCCTCCCCACTCTCGCCTGCCTCACAAAATCCCCTGTGATCCTCGGACACTCGTTCACATGCAGCGTTTGTAGCTTCACTAGACCCTCCACCAGTTCCAGCAGCTCCTCATTCTCCAGTTCCAGCATTCCATTGATGTGCAACGTTTCCAGTTGGCGGAGCTGCAGCAGGTGCTCCATTGGCAGCTTCTTGGAGCAGTTGATATCCAATTCCTTCAGGCTGGAAATGCTCTGGCCCCCGCAGCATAAGAGTTTCCAGCTGCGACACCTTCGCCAGCCCTGCCAGAAACTGAATACGCAACGCGGTGTCTTCTGTGCGCAGGAACAGATGCTGCAGCTTCTCCAGCTGGTGGCTCAATTCGAATCCCCCCTCCGGAGTTAGCAGCAGACGGAAGAAAGCGAATCTCTCCAGGCGTTTGCAATAGCGTAAGATGATCTCGAAGTGCGGCCTGTACGGGGTGTCCAGTTCATCCCCCGGACTGTACTGCACATAGTTGCGCACCTCATGCCCCACCAGCTGCAGCAGTTGCTCCAGCTGCGACGGGCTCAGCTGCCGTATGAGTTGCTCATCCAGGTGTCCGTAGCGCTGCCGTGCGTAGCTCTTAAAGATCTCAAACAATCGGCGACTGACCATGGCCACACTAACTTGGCTAGCCACCAGCTGCCAACAATTCTCACTCAGTCCCGCCTCAAAGTCACAGACCGGTTTGCCTCTCGCATTGCCCATGGTACGCAGACGACTGACTGAGGCATGCAACAAGGCGGTAAGCTCTGCCTGCTCACGGTAGATGGCGGGAATTAAGGGAATTCCCCTTTTATGTAAAGCAAACAAGGCTATCCCAAGTTATCTCCTTCTATTTTTATGCGCAAGGCGGCGAGAGATGCTAATATATTTGTATGTGCTAATGTAATGTGTATGTGCTAATGTATTACATATGCAATATATGTATATATATATATGTATATATATATATATGTAGCAAGACTCTTTAAAGCTCTATATATGTCTGTATGAACACCTAGATCTCTGCGACTATAAGACTTAGGACTACCAAACTTGACAACAATATGTCTTATTGCAGCACGCAGCTAAACCTCATCTAAGAATTCCGCCACGCCCCCTGCTGCCCTCGTAAATCGAAAAATAAAGATTTGTACATTTAATTTTAAAGCTAGAACGTTCATTTGTGGTATATACAATAATTATTACTATGCAAATGATTTCTGTAAATTAGTTTGCAAGGAAATAATATCCAGGAAATTATTTAAGAAATAATATGAGTGAAGAAACAGTTGGGCAGCGTATAACAGTATATAACAGTATATATACCCCACAATATGCATTATAAAAAGAGATTGAAACATGCGCAATTTGTTTATCGATTAAAAACACAAAACTCTTTATTTGTATCAATTTGATTTGATTTGTTGTTGTATATTGGTGTTATACTCATACATACTCTACATAGATGTATTGTATTGCTATTGACTGGGCACATTAAGCTCTCTACTTAAAACAGTTTGATGAACAAATAAAGAACATTTTTATTTCGCTTCTTTTTGCATTTTTTCTTTTTTCATTTCTTTTTTTGCTTAATTTGTTTAAAAGTTTGTTGGTTTCTTTATCATTTACCAACATGTTAATAGCGGTAGTTGTAGTTGTTGTTGTTGTTGTAGTTATACATAGTTATAGTCAGGTATCAATTGAAATAAGAGTTTATCATTATCATTTTAGAGTTAGAGAAGTTAACACAGACACAAAGAAACACAAACATACGTGAGTGTCTATCCTATAATTGAAGTAGACTCAGACTCGAAGCATCTTCAACCTCATCAAGCACCCGATATATATATATATATAAATATCAAGCATATCTGAACCTTCTGGGGAACAAAAGAAAACTAATCAGCACGTCTAGATTGCATTTGTTGTGTTGGTATAAACAGAAAATTGTTTAATTGTATTTAACTAAGGTCCTACATATCATAGATCATCATCATTATCATTATCATTATCATTATCATATCTTGATCATTATCATTATGCAGCTCATATCGTATCACAGGCACGCTTCAATAAACACGCAATCAATTATAAAGTAAAGTAAGGCTCCAAATTGATGGATAAATCATTAGAAATCTTGTTCGAATACATTTAAAATTGCAACAACAACAATCGTTAGATCGATATGAGCTTGCCAAACACACACTCACACACATCCACGCACATCCACACAGTCTTGCATGTCGAAATACTAGCTGATACTACTGCAAACTCGCCCTATATTGCTATTCAAATTGCATCTTCTCTCTATATACATATGGGATCAATCAAATATATACAGGCATATATAAATATATATAGGCAAATATATATTATATATATAGGCAAATATATATGGATAAACATGCCAGTTTCGGGCTTGATAGATTAGATATAGATTGAAGTTTGTTTGCCAAATATCACTTCTACATTAGCTTGGAGTATCTCTAAACTTCTCGCCCCGAATTCCGCGCTGATCTTGATAGCTTGAAGATTGTTTAATTCTTCCTTTCATTCTGCTACATCAGTATTCCTAATGTACTTCCCCAGAGTTCCTTACTATTTGTGTTATATAAGAAATGTAGTTGAAAATATTTGCCAAAGATTTTCTACTTTCATTCTCCGAGATCAGCTCGGAGTATCTCTGAAGTACTTCCTCAGAATTCTGCACTGTTTGTGATAGTTCGAAGTTTGTTTTAATCTTCCTTTCATTCTGCTACATCAGCTGAAAGTATTCCTAATGTACTTCCCTACGAAATGTAGTTGAAAATAATAAATTTGCCAAACATATTTCCCTTTTATATTCCAGGATTAACTTGAAGTATCTCTAAAGTTCTTGCCCTCGCTAGCTTTAACCTGTTTGCCATATAATCCCATCGAAACTCGCTTGACAATCTATATAGTAGTATTCACACACTCATCACTCTCTCTCTCTCTCTCTCTCACACACTTGTATTGCATATTTGATTTGTTGTATCTAGTTACTTAATATTGCTATGTCAGTGGGGGCTGTGCCGCCCCCCGCCTTATGTGGACCCCCATTCGGATTCGGTGTAAATTGAGATATTTCTTCTTTGAAAATAGAGCACAGTTCATCATCGCATCATCGCATATATATCGCATCATAATCATCGTATATACTACAGACTTCTCCATCTCCATCTGCGTCTTCTTTATCGTCTTCATTTCAATTCAAACTAAAATGGCTTGACTTAAACACAATTGTGGGCGTGGTATATATATATATATATATATACATTATATATATGTAGTCTTAGGAAAGGGGGGAAGGGGAGGGGAGGATTACAGTACATCTAATAAAGCAGTGTGTGTGTGTGTGTGTGTTGGTTTCTCCGGGAAGTTCTTTCAATTCCCTCGGTTTTACAGCTGATATTTTGGATACTGCTGCCAGAGTTGCCAGCGCGCCTGCAGCTGCTTCCACAAACGGCGCAGAAAGTTGCCATTGTCATCACTCCTGAAGCATGCCACGCCCAGGACGCTTAGCAACTACTAAATCTTGCTGGGACTCTCCTGCCTGGCACTGTAACGCGGCTCCGCGGGCATCAGCGTGTCCGTCACCAGCTCATTGGGCGCCTCCAGCAGCCCCTTGGCATGTGCCGCCGCCGTGTCGCAATCCGTACGCCTTGAGATCAACAAACGTATGTCCGTGTGCAGTGAGAGGCGACCCGAGCGTGAGGTCTGGAACCTGCAGAGAAGAGAAAGAGAAGAGAAAGATTCATCAGTTCTGCCTCTCATTGCATTCCCATTGCAGGCAGACTCACCTCAGGTGTATGGAGTAACGCAGTCGCTTCATTTGCTCCGCACTGATAAAGTGCCCCAGCTTGCTGGTGGTGCTTGTCGCTGTGGGGCTGCTCGGTGGCTCTCGCGTCGTCGTCTTCCTTTCGGGCTGCTGGCGAGCACAAGGATTCGATGGGTTGCTCGGCAGCTCCTCGGCAAGAATGCGCTGGCGTATGAAAGTGCGATGCAGTGGCGGCATATCCCGCATATCGTACGGAATGACAAACATGCGCACCACTGTGCCCATGGGATTCAGCAACGTGGCTTGCACAGTGCCCGAACGTGGCACAAAGTAACCCTTGCGGGGCAAACGTATCTCGCACTGTAAGCAAATAGAAAAAGAGGTTCGTAAGTAAGCAAAGATGAGGAGAGAGAGAGGAGAGTGTCGATAACTTCTGTATACCCTTTACACAATTTACAATACTAAATTCAAATACCCAACAGAAAATCTACAAAGTTTGCTCTGCAATCCATTGCTTTGCTGTACTCTGACACATAAAAAGACACTGGAGCAATAAGTAAAGCATCTTCAAGGTGCATGCTGCACTGCTTGGTACTATGGGGAAGGTGTCTTCAATAACTTCTGAATTTGTTGAACGATTTCATAGATATTTGGCACATAGGTAGATGGTGTAGTCAACTAACTAGATGCTCAGGCAGTAATTTGTATCTTTAATACTTGGATTAATATCCTAATTACAATATTAAATTATAAATTTAAAGCGGACTCTATCTGCGTGGTAAATACAGACACCTTCATGCCAAATTTGATATATCGAGCTCCTATAACATCTGAGATCTCTGCATTCACACAGACAAACACGGCTAAGTCGAGTGCCTTAATGATGCTGAACAAGAATATATATACACTATGGGATCTGCCACGACTACTGCTGCCTACTGCAAACATTTCCACAAACGAAGTAAAGTGTGATTGTTTAGCAATTATCTTTTTGGCAACACTGGCTTAAACAGCGGATGCACGTTTCGTGTTTTCTATCACTGTCAAACATCTTCAGATTGGTCTCTAATTTAACCATGAATCGTCTTACAAACGAACAACGCTTGCATATTATTGAATTTTATTATCGAAATGTGCGTACTCTGTTAAGAAACTTCATCGCGCGCTTCTTCCTTTTGATGGTCAGTTTAATCGACCCACTGACGCGGATATTCCGGCTATTGTGACTAAACTTCGCACCAAATTTACATTGTTCGACCTTTAAACACCAACAAGCTTACGTAGAGTACGAACTGAATAAAATATCGCAGCTGAATCGGACAGTGTTAATGATGACCATCAGTTATCGATTCGTCGCCGTTCGCAGCAATTGGGGCTCTGTTACTGAGATGATTAAGAACATTTGCTTTCCCAAAATGCAAGAGATTTGACTTGAGATGATATGTGGTTTCAACAAGACGGTGCCACATGCCACACAGCACGCGTAACAATGGAATTATTGAGAGGCGAGTTCGGTGAACATTTTATTTCATGTTCGGGACCGGTCAGGTCAATTGTCCGCCTAGGTCGTGCGATTTAACGCCTTTAGACTATTGTTTGTGGGTTATGTTAAATCTAATGTCTATGCAGACAAGCCTGCTTCAATTGACGCATTGATTCGTGAGATACCGGCCAAAATAAAGGAAAGAGTATGCCGAAATTGAACTAAGCGGATGAACCATTTGAGGCGCAGTCAGAGTCAACATTAACATGAAATAATCTTCAAACATTTAATTATATAGACTGTACTAACGATTCAAATAAAGATTTCATGTATTTCTCTGAATTGAAAGTGTTTTTTTTTTTTAAACTTTCCTATAGCTCTTAGAAAATCACCCTCCTCCTACGTGACTATGAATCCTCTCAAGACCGCCTTGTACCTACCAGATATGGCGTGCTGAGTGTCTCGCCGTGCAGCTCATAGAAGTACGACGAAGCCGGAATGGTTAACTGTGTGGGACAGAATCCGCCCGAGGCGCCCAGCTGCAGTCGAAAGCCAGCCACCTCAATTTTGGGCAGCAAACGTTTCTGCAGCAGCGACTCCTCAAGATTGCCCAGCAAGGGGCGACATCCAAATTGTGTGGCCAGTCGCGCACGTGTCTTTAGCGGAGATCCCGCTGGACTATACAGGCCCGACTCGAAATCCTCATCAGAGAGCTGCTCATCGGAGCCGAGGGAACTGCGATCTGAACGATCGCTGAGATGACGCGAGCGACGCTTGTAGAAGGCAGCCTGCTTGGCGAAACGTGGCGACACTGACAAAGCATTGGGCAATGTGGGTGCTGAATAGGACTTCTGCACAGAGAGTGCTCCACCTCCTCCACCACCTCCAGCTGCAGCTGCACCCACTTCTGGTGGCGTCAACAGCGACTGCGACTGTGTGTGTGTGTAGGCCAGCGAAGAGGGCTCAAAGCAGAAGGCAAGCTGCTCACTATCAATGGCCACAGGAGCTGAGCTGCAGAAGATTGTGGTTAGGTTAACCTTGGGCAATGCCTTCCTCAGCAATGGCGACAACATTGATGACATCGTTGTCGTCGTAGTCGTCGGAGGGGGTGTCTCTCTGTCCAGTAGTTGGCCCATTCCGCTGCAGTTCAAACGCAACTGATTGCAGGCTTTGCCAAGTGGCAACTGTTGCTGTTGTTGCAGTGGCAAATGACTAAGTGGCGTCTTAAACTGCACCACAATGTGCTCATCCACAGCAGCTGGCGGTGTCTGGCATCGTTCCTGCTCCACCAACAGTGTGCAGCTCTTCACATTGGGCGTCAGCTTGGTGTGCTGTGAGGGAGGAGAGAGAGTAAAGAGGGATTAGTTTACTTGATAGTCTAACTGCCAGTGCAGACTTACCTGCTCCTGCTGCTGCTGCTCCTCTTCCTCCTCCTGCTCCATGCTGTTGCCATTGCTTGCTGCCTGCCTTGTCCCATTGCTGAAGTTGTGCTGCGTCTTCTGTCGCTTGCACACCTGGCAGCCACTGCTCGTCGGCGCTGCTGTCATTGGCATTGCCTTGTGCTGATTATTGTTCTGCTGCTGCAGCTGCTGCTGCCGTTGCTGCTTCTTGAGATCATTGCCAGCTGCCTTGGGCGTGTTGTTGTTGTTGTTGTGGCTACGGCTGCGGCTGCTGCTGCTGCTGGTGGGTTTACGATTCTTTGGCGTGCGCTGTATGGCCTGCAGCAGCAGCTCGGCCTTGTTGCGCGGCGTGCCCACAATGAGATCAGAGCTGCTTAGGCTGCAGCTCGATGTATCCTCCATTTCAGAGGCACTTGTATCGTCCTCGTCCTCCTCCTCTTTAACTCCTCCTTCCCCTCTACCTCTCCCCTGCCCCTCCTCGTCGGCACAATTGAGGCACAGCAGCGTCTTCTCGCTGCCACATTGCTGGCAACTGCTCAGCGAGGTCTGTGTGCCTGTCGAGATCATTGCAATGCGTCGCGGTGCTGCCAATGTCATGACCATAGCTGTCTGTGTGGCTCCAGCTGCTGCTGCTGCTGTCGGTGTTGTTGTTGTCATAAACTCCTCACAGCCTCCCTCATCCATTGGTTCCTCTCCCAACGCATCTGAAGGTTTCCGCTCGCGTTTCTTATCGCGTCGCTGCATACGCTTGCGATACTTCAACAGCTGCCGCTCCCTGTGCCCATCCAGATCATCCTCTGCAGGCTCCTCCTCCACTCGCTCTCCTCTCATATCACAGCTCACACTCCCCTCTCCCTCTCCCCCTCCCCCGCCATGTCCTGCTGCTGCTGCTGATGATGGCGGCGTCGTGCTGATCACAATTCTGGCACCCAGACCTGTTGGAGTTGCCGCACACATGCCACCGCCTCCAGTGGGCGTGCTTGCTGAGGGCGTGGGCATCCTTGGCTTGGACACCGTTGCTGGTGGTGGTGGTGGTGTCGCTATGTGTGGCAAGCCTCCATTGATGCGTGGCAAGCTCTTCACACACACAGCCACACTGAAGTTCTCGGCAATGTTCACATGTGGGAAATTGTGCACGTTCGCTTTGCCACTGAAGCCTCCTGCCTCGTTGTTGCCAGCTGCGTTGACATCATGTGGCCTGATTCTGTAGAAGATGTTCAAACGTGGCCGACGCACACCTGTGCAGGCACCTCCACTGACTCCAGCCAAATCTCCTGCATTGCTGGTGCTGCCATTGGCAAAGAGGACACGCCCGCTCTCATAGACAGAGGCATCGCCCTTGCGCAGCAGATCGCACCAGGCAACTATTTGCGAGAAGTAGAGCTGACTGCGTATTGCACTGCACAGCGAAGGCAACGTCATGGTGGGTGGCGGCACTCTGTGGATGAGATTAAAGAGAGGGATTAGAGGGAGAACCTTAGAACCTGGTGAGTATGAAATGGGAGTCGGCAGGGGGCAGGGGGAACTGCTAACTTGTAGATGTCTTGTACTTCTTTCCCTGCTTGAAAGTCTTTTTACAGGAAGTTCAAGTTTTGTTCTTATTTCTTGAACTCCGCGAAGGTCAATAGCAACATTGTTATTACTATTAACTTGAAGAGCTCTGTACGGATACCTTGTAAATCTATTGTACCTCTTTCTCAGCTCAGCTACAGCTTCTTTTACAATCTAGTTGTGCTTAATAAGTCCAAGTTATTTCCTGTACTAGTTGACCTTGTTTTAATTACTCCGAGAAGGCATTTACTTAGAGCGTGTGGTGCACATACTTTAAGTATGTCGTCTCTGGTCTATACCCTACATGCCGCATTGTTTTACTGTTATTATTAGTTAAGGGAGCCTCTCAGAGGAGGTGCTGCGACCAAAGTTGGTCTTCAATACCTCAATGTGCCTTTCTAGCCTAACAAATGCTGTTCTGATAACCAAATGCAACTGAATAGGACCTTCGTCGAGGAGTTAACGATCTGGTATCTATGAGCAGATGTTACCTCCCTCTTGCATACCGAGTAGTTTCGTTGCCTTCTCTGCAGCATCTACACTCTGTTTTCAAAGATAGACGCGGTGATAGTTCACCGTGTAATGGCCATAGGTAGCCAACAAGGAGGTAAGGTCGCATTGCTAACAATTCTTTTGCTGTAATGGCCTCTTAGTCCAAACATATTGTATTCTTTCTAAGCATAGAGCTTCATATACATTCCAGTTATCCCTAGGATCTCATTCCATTAACCCCTTAGCACCTTATCCCATCAATCTCTAAGAAGTCGCTTACCTAGTGTAGCACATCTTGTTTAGGTCAATGCTGAACATACTGTAAGTTTTAGCTTTGCTTTCTGCATATTTTGTTAAGGTGGAGAGTTCTTCCTAGGAGATATTCTGCGCAAGCTCTAACTTAATTCTATTAACTGATTATACAGCCTGGGGTTAAGTTAGAGCAGCCTAGAGAGTTCTGTAATTTATATAAGTCTTGCCTTATTCCAACTCGTTTCTCTGCTCCTGCTAACGCAAGTATATCTGCCTTCCCATTCCCAAATATCCACATACGTTTGGGGGTATCTCTTCAATATATGCTATGATTTGTTAGTCCTATTGTCTAACATCTGGGTGTTCATACAGACATGGAACTATATCTACAAGGCTGTTGTCTTTGTGGAGTAAGTGAAGACTTCATCTTTCCTTTATAATACTCTTCTATCCTATGGATTCGTCGTTCCTCACACTCACTTCTCTTTGCCGCTAATTATCCATTGCTCCAACAGAATCTTGTGTCCAGCGGGTCCCAAATACACCTCAATGCAGACGGGCTCACGGCGCGCCAAGATTGCCCCCATCTTGAGGCAATGTGCACGCCAGCGGGAACACTGCAAAGGCAAGAGGAGATTAGAATAGGTAAGGAGAGGATTGCTAGTATTACTCACGGTTATATTTATGTAAGACATATCACAGAAATGCTCCTCAGCATCGGCAGCATCGCCCTTGGCGAGCCCCATCTTCCTGAGGAACTGATCACAGTGTGGCCCATGCTTGGGCCGCGATGCGCAGCTGGAATTGGAATTGTTAATTCCGCTTGCAGCTGTGCAATCGCTGCTGGCAGTGGCTGATGTTGTTGATGCTATTGTTGTTGTTGTTGTTGTGCTGGCTGCTGTTGCAGCTGCTACTCCAGTTGCAGTCCGACTGCAGTTGTAGTCCAGCAAGCTGGCAGCACTCACTGAGCCAGCTGTGCCAGCTGGGCCTGGGGAGCCAAAGCCACCCAATGAGAGACTAAGTGGACGCATCTCTGCAGGCACAGCTGGTCCGCCACGCAGGCAGGTGGTGGCCAACGATTGCAGCGAGTGCAATATGTTATCCGTGCCGGATGTGGAGCCAGGCGAACTGCCAGCACTCGAGTTGCTGGCGGTCAACAGCTCGCCAGTTGCACCACCTCCACCTCCCACACCACCTGCACCTCCTCCCAAGCCTCCCATGCCGCCTCCAACTCCAGCTCGATTCAGCATGACACGTCGCACAATCTCAAAGTCACCACGCTCCGCATTCAACTCATTGATGGACAACGACACCAGCTCCGGCTCCACGCTCATGCTCTGCGCCGCCGGCGACACCTGACGCAGCTGGCAGAGCTTCTGTGTCCAGCGTTGATGAGTTGCACTGCTGCTGTTGCTGTTGCTGTTGCTGTTGCTGCTCGTTGTCGTCGCAGCTTGTCCATATCCAAGTCCAAGTGCATAGACCTGACCATGTCCGAGATGTGCTTGTGCCTGTCTATACTCGTATCCTTGGCTGTTGGAGCGCGGACTGTTGCTTGCCATGGCGTAGGGATTCGTTGTTATGTTGATGGCTGCACGTGATGTGGAGGGGCGGGGCGAGAGGCGACCGCTGCTGCTGCCAGTAACTGTCGATGAAGGAGGCGTCAGCGGCGTCATTTGCTGTGCTGCCTGCTGCTGCTGCTGCGACTGTTGCTGCTGCTGCTGTTGGTACTCATCGTCGGCAATGGGTCTGCCCTCCAGTATGAGTGAGGCCAGGCCAAGCACAATGGAACTGTAGTTGTTGTTGTTGCTCTGCTGCTGCGCTGTTGTTGCTGCCACTGCCACCGTAGCTGCCGCAGCGCCATTAACAACAACAACAGCTCCATTGTGTGCCAGGCCAGCGGCGGGCGGTGAATTTGTTACGCTTGTGGGTATCATTTTAATGTGGTCCCTCTACACTCTCCCTCTTCCTCCTCTCTTTGCCTGGTCTGCGTCTACTGGTCAAATCGCCTTGAAGCTGCCTCCCCTTCCCTGCCTTCCTTCCTTCCTTCCTCTCTTATACTTCTGCTCCTCCTCGCCTCTGCTACTTTTAGATGTCGTTATCTATCTGCGCTTCGCTCCTGCACCAGAAGTACACTGCAAAGAAAAGGGAGAGAGAGAAGGATGGGTTTTTAATTGTACACTGTAATATATATGTCTTATCAACATAATGGAAGTAAATACCATAAAGAAGTAAATGCTAAATACAAGATATGCTGAGGAATGCTTCAAATATATTTTATTTATTTATGTAAAAGGAAATGAAGCCACCTCATGATACATATTAGAGTCCTGTTTTAATTAAATAACTTTTGACTTGACTGTAGAATACAGGAGTGCATTGTCCTCCAAAGTATTGTACTCATTTTGTGCTGTATTCTTTTCTTTTGCTCATATTTTACAGGACTAATCAGTCACTTATCCCTCATTTCCAACTGTACTCATTCTTTAATGTCTTCATATTTTACTGTTCTCATTTTTACCTGTGCCTAAATTTCACTGTACTGATTTTTTACTTAATTCTTATTTCACTGGACCCATTTTAATTGTACGTATTTTGTACTGTACTCATTTTGAACTGTATGTATTTTTTACTGTACTCATTTTTACTGTGATTGTATTGTATTGTTTACTTTATTACTACTCGTTTGTACTGTAAAACATTGAAATCACTGAGTACACTAGTAAAAGAACAACATTCACTCACATTAATTTAAAGCTGTATACAAAATACCAACAAATTGTACCCATTTTAACAGTGTATGATTTTCCCGTTGGACGCATTCATGCAAGACTCTACCAGACAGATAAAATTATAATTATGAAATTATGGCAAAAATACCCCACTCATAATAGAAGTGTCCTAGTTTATTAACTTAACAGTTAAAATTAACAAATTATGAATTTATATTTTTTGTACTCATTTTTAAATGTAATACATTAATTATTAATACATTAGTTATAAGTAAAAACAAGGAAAAAAGTTACTAAATTGCAACATAACCTAATTCAATTCACCCCTATTATTTTTAGCACAAATATATACATACATACATATACATACATATGTACATATAAAAAGGCAATTAAATTGCATATTATTCCTTTTCTTTGCTGACATTGAGGAAACGCGCGACTTTGAATGTCAGCTGTGTTGGAAGTAGGTCAGCACACGAGACACCCTGTATGTCAAATAGAATTATGCTTTGAAGGTCCTCTCCTTGCAAGCACATAGCATGTTTATATTTCTATATACATATGAATATATACTATGTATGTATTAGTGACACCATTTACTGTGGCCCACAGCATATGCAATTGTCGACACACTGACACGGCCTCAATGTGGCCCCAAAAAGAAGCAGGCAACCAGGTCGTTACTTAATCAGGCAGCTGTTGCCATGTCGGAGGAGAACCAGAACAAGAAGAGCGAGCGACAGAGAGGGAGGCAGTGCAACGTTTGCAATTTTGCCAGTGCGCTGTGACGTCATTTAAAAGAATGAAGCCAAGCTTGGCATAGCAACAACAACAAATTCGCGCAAATAAACAACGCGCATCGAAGGTCAACGTAAATCTATTGCTAAAGTCCCGCTCAGCAACAATTGCCCGCATGCATGTGCAAGTATGTGTGTACATATTAACAGCTGTTCGTGTGCTCAATTTCTAAGCACGAGTTGCCAGGCCAGCATTGGCAACATGTTGCCAACACACAAATCATATCATAAAATGTCAGAGAGCACGACGACGTTCACTCTCTCTGCTTCGCGCGCGCTCTTCTCTTGCACACTCTTTCAGGCAGTCAGGCTGTCTGTCTGCCTCTCTTGCTCTCTCGCTCTCTCTCTGTCTGTAAACATGTTTGTCTTTACTTTTGCTTTTGTTTTTGCGTTTCTTCTTGACCTGCATACACAATATATAACTAGCGCGCGAGACAACACACACAGAGGGTGCGGTGAAGAGACTGAGAGAGTGAGAAGAGTAGGCTTGCTTGTTTGTGTGTGTCTGTGTGTTGGTGCTGTTAGAAAACATATGATTTTTGTGTTCGCTGTGCTCGCAATCAGTTGGCAATGTTTGCTCACATGTGTGTGTGTGTGTGAGTGGTTTTGTTTATGGTCGCGCGCACACATACAAATACACTTGGCCCACAATAGCCGCGCATTCACACGCACACACATACACACATCACTTGTACGAAAATGAGGGCAAGCGAATGGAACGTAACAGCAACAGAAACTACAATAACAACAATAATAACCGCAACATGGTATCGCGGAGTTTAATAATATTTGATTACATTATCGCTGTTTCGTTTTTATATGTTTTCTTCCATGTATGTGTGTGTGTGAAAGCAGGAAAATTGCAGATATAAATCTTGAAAAGATTTTGGGCGTATACGCGCGTGGCTTATGACGCAGTTAAGATGAAATCAAAAAACAGAAGGAAGAGGGAAAGCGCAAGAGAGCTCTGTAATGAGTGACTAACGCGCTCTCTCTCCCTCTCGTTTTACATAGTATTGTACACGGTATTTTGGCAGCATAATCAATTGCAAATTGTTGTTTGTTTTTGTTGCATACATTGTGAACTAATTTCATTTCATTTCGTTTTCGTAGTTGGCCGTCCTTGGCATGCTTTTGATTTTGCAATAATCACGCTTGTGTGTACATGTGTGTGTGTCTGTTTTATTTTTGCTGAGTGCGTTCAGTGGTGCTTATTCATTGCACATTGCTAAATTTGCATTTGATTGGCAATTCTGTTTCGTTTGTTCTCTTTGTGTTCCGTTATGCAAAGCAAGAGAGAGACAGAGAGGGAATAGGGAACAGGGAACGCCAGAAATTTGCAGTGAAAGGTAAAGAGACAAACAGCAACACATGCTAGAGCCCCCCTCTTTTTCGCTCCCTCCCGCCAGTTGTTGTTGTTGCCTAACTCCACCCTCGTCGCTAGATGGCGCTGATAAAACCAGTTCACAATGGTCTCTGCTAGTGTTGCAACCATTTGAAAAACAAGTTCCGACGCGCGCGCTATGCTGCTGCGCTGTCGCCTTTCGATCAGTCGCTGCGCTGCTGCAACTGCATTTACCTCTGCTGCTTCTGTTGCTTGGCATTTGATTATGAAATTCGACCAAGGCAGCAGCAGTGCGCGCACGCGCCCTCCTCTCTTTCTCTTTCTCTGCCAACGTTAACGTCGACGTCGCGTATACGTGAGTACGCAGTCAAAAGCGCCATCTGTTGTGCATTGCATGACATTTGCATTTGCATGTAAGTGACTGTGTGTATGCGTGTGTGTGTGTATGAGTATCCCCATCCCTTTTGGGCAGTCACTGAATGCGTCAGAAAAAAAAAGTGGCAAAGCTAATTGAATGCAAGTTCGCCGCACACACATACACACACAGACATACATACTTACACATTGCATTCTCATTCTCAGTTCGGCTGAAAATGTGTCACGTAAAGCGGAAGTGTTCCACTGTGCGACGCAAGAAAAATGGTAACGGGGCAAACACAGCTGAGCCTCTATCGCACGTTACATCATGCACACACACACAGACACACTACTGTATTCATATATCTCTGTCTCTCTTTTTTGCCCACATTTGACAGCCTTTGTGCACGCGCGCGCTGGCCAATTATGCACACTCACAAGCAGACACACACACAGAGAGAGACACCCTGTATGTGTTGTGGGAAGCGTGTGCCTCGCAGATGACTTTGATTAGACAATAGAAGCTTTTCAAATCGCTGTTGACCTCGTTGTCGACCTTACAAAGTACCCCAACTATGTACACATCCAACTGGCTATCTATCACAAGGGGTGGGGGGAGGTGTGCATATTTGGGGCGCAACCAAAAGGGCCGCACCTTCAAACGTTGTACGGACGTACAAAAGGCCATGAGATAAGGCGATACACGTTTATTTTCCCCCTGCTGAAGTCGTACAATTTTTACACTGGCTAGGGGGGGAAATACATATGTAAAATACACACACACACACATGCAATACACACACACACATGCAATGCTTACTAAAGTTTTACCAAGGTTTCGCAATCGAAATCGAGCATAAGCTAAATTCAAGTCAAAATTCTATAGTGGGCGTACTTGAGAGACGTACAGAGAGAAAACGAGCACGGAAAAGCAAATATAATGAAGATAAAGATATGGTCAGGCCAGATAAGTGTAATTACTTGTGTAATCAATTTAAACATTTGCACAAGAAGTCAAGGTACTTCTGTTGTGTGTACAATCTACTTACATAAATCTTTATTTATTTATCATTTGCATAAATAAAACTCAAGGCCCATTAAATACTGCAATTGTACCAGTTTTTTGTAATACTCAAGATAAACATTTTAATGTACTTATTTTACTGAAAAGGTACACGACGTTTGTAAGCTTTAGGTACCTTTTACTGAAATGTACGAGTTGGAGCTGGGTATACTAGGTTTTTATTACAATGTACTCATTTTACTGAAAACGTACCAGTTCTTAAAGCCATGTACATTTTTATGTACTCTCTTTACACGTTTGTTGGCTTTAGGTATGTACATTAGGTGCACTTTAATGTACTCATTTTCAATTAAACTATTTATTTTAATATTTACTTTACTCAGTCTTTACTTTCTAAATCGTTTAGAGTTTCGTCGTCACTTACCTTTTGTAACTTTGTTAGAAATCCATTATTCTCTTGCTTTGTTGCTGCAATTAGAATGGAAGGAAAAACGTTATTTAATTGCCAGTGTAATGGGATTTTTCTTAAACAATGTATGGAGTATAATACAGTACATAATTGGGCATATCGGGCTATTATCTGTGTTCATTCAATGATGAATAAATTATTTCGATTTCGAATGTTACACGACAGCAGCAGCAACACCCTGTTGTGTTTCTTTACACAACACAAAATGCTAAACAAAGAGTTACAAAGCTCCCTCGCTCTCCCGCTCTCTTTGTGAGTTACTCTCCCCACCTCACACACATATACACAGAGAAGAGCTCAACCCACATGCTCACATGTGCGCAGTAAACGAAGAAAGCAAAAACAAAACCACACGATTAAATTGTAAACAAACGCAAGAGGTAGCAGAAGCAGCAGCAGCGGAGGTGGCAGAGCCAGAAGCAGAGCGACAACAGCAGCAATCGCATTCACTCTTGCTCTTCCTTTTTGTCTGCAAAGTGAGCACGTGAGCGTGTCTCGCTTCCACAACTGGGAGTGTGAGTGCTGCCTGGAGAGCGACAGAGAGAGTGGGAGGTGCTGCTGCTGCTGTATCAGGACAACTACAAGTGCATGTATGCGTGTGTGTCTGCCTCTCTCTCTCTCTCTCCGTGTGCGTGTTATTTTTAGCCAAAAAATAAATAAATTCAGACGCTTTGCAAATTGAGAGCAAACTCACATTCACAATCGACTTCAGAAACGTGACGGACAACGGACGAAGAAGGGTGCAAAAGCAAATGACCGCAAGAAGTGCCAATGCCTCCTTTTCTGCTTGCCTTCTTCTGCTTTCTTTTACTTTGATTTCAATTCTGATTTTATTTTAACTGCACTCGCTCGTTGCTTTATCATTTTCATTTAATTATGGCTTTTCCATTTCCATTCCCCTTTGCTCTGCTCTGTTCTCTTTCTCTTCTTCTTCTCTGCTCATTTACATTACCAACTGCGCACGTATAAAATTACACGCGACACGCTGTGACGCGTCGCATCGCATTATTTTTGTGATTTTATCGCTCTCTTTCTTTGCTAGTTTACAGTTGGAATGGCCCAAAACAGCAACAAAGCGAAAGCTAAACAAAATTAGTTTTTATTTGCATGTCCGTCTCTGTGCGCATGTGTATGTGTGTGTGCAGATAACAACAGCTGTTGGCTGTCTGTTTTGGCTGGTTTTCTTTTCTATCTTTCTTTTGCATTTTCTTAGTGGTTTGTCCATTTACGGGCATTGTCTTATCTTCTTGTACATTATGTTACGATACGTCTTATATACTAGAGTCCTGCATGAATAGGTACATACTTTTTTAACTTGACAGTACTGTTTAGGTGTGTATTGTCCCCAAAACTACAGTACTCATTATTTACTGTACAACATTGAAGTTAATATTACTTCAATACAATTTCAAAATACCCTCACATTCATCTAAAACAGTACTCATTTCAACAGTTAATGTTTCATTTGACTTTTTAAATGTATTTATGCAGTAATATAGTACTGTATGTACTTTCCTCTGGTACAAAGTCACTAAAAGGAGAAATCTACTTGGAAATTGAACGAAATCCAATTCAAATTCCAATACAAGTTGGCCCAACTCCACTCATAACCTTGATACTCTTCTCTCTACCTCTTCTCTTTGCATATGCATGTATGTGTGTGTGTGTGAGATTTAACTGTAGTTGAGATGTTGCGCAACGGAGTGTTGCTCTATTTAGAGTTCTTATCGTAGTTCGAACGGGTTAGACAAGGCCAGTGTCGATGCAATGCAAGTGTGTGGGGGAGGAGGGGGGAACAGCTGCTGTGGTGCTCTCTCTCTCTCTCTCCCACCCTTGTCCCTGTAATGCACCTGTGTCTCGCCTGTTACAGCTGATGATGGTGGCACGAGTTGGCAGCGCTGCCGCGCCTTTAAAAAGTTGACAGCTTGACAAACGATCTACGTTTACGTGAGCGTACATATGTGTGTGTGTGTGGACAACTTTACGCCACAATTAGAAAATGTGTGTCAATTATATTTAAAAAAAAAAAGAAACACTCCACACACACATACTGGTATTTTCCTGACTTCCCTCTCTCTCTCTTGCTCTCTTTCAACGAGGGAGTGGAGAGCAAGCGAACTGGCAAATGAGCAAACCAAAAGAGGCAGCGATATTTGAATTGTTTTTTCTTTTCAGCTATTTATTTGTGTTATACAAGCGCAGTGACGTCGACGTCAACGGCAACGTTGAAGGGGGCGTCGCATAGTCTCCCAGAGTGATTGCCTGTTTGAGTGTGTGTGTGCGATCTGCAATTATTCAACTTTGACGCTGACTGAAAAGCTACCCGTATGTGTGTGTGTGTGCATGTGTGGGTGGACAAACTTATAAGCTTTAGCTATATTACGACGCTGTTGTTGCTGAGCAGCGCATTACGTCACCAACACATGCGCAACGCACAGCTGAGTGCCAACGACGTCACACGCATTGAACACACATATTAACTACGTACATATGTACAGGGTACAGTGGAAGGGAGAGGGGAAATACAAACCTTAATTTCAAATTTAAAACACTTTGAAATACGTTGTTTTCCTCGTTTATTCAAAATTTAATAAATTTCTCTTAATTTTGTTATTCTTGTGCTCTGCATTATTTCAACAGTTTATCATTTTCAATATTCTAACTTTTCACAGCATTCGTCGATTTCTGTTGTCGCCTCTGTTGCAGTTGTTTTTGTTGCTGATGTCGCGTCGTTGTAGTTTTTGTTGTTGTTTTAGTTCTCAGCGGCTGACAACGGCAGCAGCATACGAAATGTGAACGTAGCATTTGAATTTTTCAACGATTTTGCGTTGCGTTTTCAACGTGAAATGAATCAAATCGAATTGAAATTGAATTGAAATGAATTAACGACGAGGACCGCGTTGCCAAAACACACACACACACTGGAATATAACTGCGTGTATTTGTGTCTCTCTCACTCACTGTCTGACTTCAAGTGCTGTTCACTACTCCACACGCACACAAACACACTCACGCGAGAGAGCGCGGCGAAACGAAGGAAAATAAAAGAAAACAAACGTCAGCAGAGGCGCACGGACTGCGAATGATTGGCAACGCGACGAAGATTGCCAAGAAACTTGTTCAGTATTTTGTTTAGATTTTATATATTATATATTTTTTTAAGTTCACGTTTTAATGTTGTTTACACTTTGTCTCTGGCACTTTTGTGCTGTGCACACCAACAACAATAAATTGACTACACTCTGCGCTTGAGCTTCGCTTTTTTTGTTTGTCTCTTTTTTTCCTCTTTTTTATTTTTTGCCTTGCGGACCACGGTCGATGTTGTCGCTCGCAGTGCTGCTGCGTGAATGAACATAAGCGCTGCCAGCAACTTTCTAAAACAGCTGAGCGACGAGCGCAACACACGCCAGATAAACACACGTGTGTGTGTGTGTCTGTGTTGAGTATTTATATACATGCGCTGCTCGCTTTCTGCTGCTGTTTATATACAAAGCGAACGTGTCCTATGTACTTGCATGTGTTTGTGTCTGTGTGTGTTATGTACTGAAACTACGTCGTACATTTATTTATGTACAAGTTCATGTAGCGCTAGTTTTGGCATTAATACACAACGTTGGCAACACGCGACACATAGTTAGCAACATTTGCTGTGTCAACATTGTTGCTAGCGCATGTATACAAAAATCATATGGAATTTCCAACCGTTAAACAGAGATAGAAAGAGAGAGAGAGAAGCAGCAAGCCAAAACATATGCGCGACAAGTATATAACAGAAGCCAATACATGTACATGCATTCGCATGTGTGTGTGTTCTGTACTGTTGTTGTTGGTGTCCATGATAGCGGTTCAATAACAAAAGCAAACCATGCAGACAACGCGACACACACACACATACACAGTTAACTCGTTTCCATATGTTTGCTGCTGGCTTCGCTGCTGCTGCGTCGCGTCGCGTCGCTACTGTCGCGTCAATAAATGCTGATGTTGCTTTTGCCTTATGTACCTTATTCTATATGGAAGATTCTGTTTAGTGTATATATCTCTCTGCATGTGTGTGTGTATGTGTGTTCGTACTTGTTGGCTCGCTTAGTTTGCAAAGTAAATAAACATCGCTAAAAACGCATGTGCCGACGCAGACAAGATGAACAAAGACAATAACAACAACGAGGGCAGGATTCGTTTAACATTTGTTAGCTCTTTATGGTTTCTTTCATTGTTCATCAAGGCCTTATCAGTGACTCCCACACACAGACACACACACATGCGTGCAATGATATGATTCGAGTTGATTTAATGCGATTGGGGGGGAATTGAAAGACAGCGCACACACACTCGCGGGCACAAAATTACAATCACTTGCAAACTTTAATGACCCGCGAAGAAGCCAAAGTTGGAGGACATCACAGGAAAAAGAAACAGCAGGAACTAAGGAGGAGGGTAGCAGAAAGGGAAGATGAGGACAGACAACAAAGACTCAAACAAAGAAAACGTTTCGGTGTTTCTTTTATTTTTTGCCTTGTCTGGTTCTGGTCTGGTCTGCTCTGGTCCGCTCTTCTCTCTTTCCTTACACACACACACATACATACGTGCATATGTGTTTGTTTTCTGTCTGTCTCCTTGTGCGAAAACAGGAAAGAAAAGAAAAAATTGTTGAACCCTTGAATGATTTTGAGATGTACATATGAATCTTTCCTCTCTCTCTCTCTCTCTTTCTCCACAGGGAAGCCGTGTCTATACCTTTTTTTGAAGGACAACAGATTGGGGAAATATCATTTATTTTACATAATGTTAATAAATTTTTATTTTATATTTACAACTTTATGATAGTTTTAAGAGTTTTTAATATGTTATATTTATATTTATACAAGTTAATGTTGCTGTGAGTCATAGATCTATTAGAATGCAAACATTTACGAATGATTACAGGCTATTAGATTCAATAATACATTGCACAGTTTACACATATGTACATACATACATACATACATACATATATCATCATTGCAGCTAATTGAGCTAGCACGTCATTTGGGTATTTCATCACTCAAGTCACTATTTGCAGTTTATTTTCTAACAAACTTGGCTGGGAAATTCACGGGTTGTTTTTCCACGCACAGACCCAAAGGTCAGTCATCGTTAGCTTATCGAATGAGTTCCCTATCGATAGGTAGATAAGAGGAATTGACTGGCTCTACTCGGTACTTTTCTCTTTTATCTCTCGTACTTTACTTTGTACTACAAATAAAACGTGTTTCTAACAAACTGAACTGCATCATGCCACGGCTGAGGGGAAGTAGAAGGAGAAGGGAACGTGGACAGCTCTAATGCAGGTAGTAGTTCACCAGAATCATGTCCAAAAAATTTTCCACGGCTCAACAGCAGAGGGAACGGTAAAAAGTCGTCGCCGAGAGGTGCGTCGTCCGTCTCTCGCATATCTTACGCTTGACGGAAAGTGATCAGAATTGAGCGCTAATCCGAATGACGGACAGAGAGGAAGTGGAAGAGAGAACAAAGTTGAAAAAGGTTCGAGAGAGTTGGTTAAAATGAAGTCACTAAGATCGTCGTCGGATCAAGCATGAGAGTCTGACTCTGGAATCATTTAACTTGCATATCCAATTAAAAGCTCTCGACAACAAACATTAATTAAGTGGAATTGTGTAGATTTTAGTAATAAGTTACGTGTGCGTACTTTAGAACAACAACTGGACGTTAGAAACACCCATTATATCTAATATATATAAAGTAGTTTTAGTTTTCCACATTTAAGAGGGAATTATTGTATAAATTGAGTTTTATTCGTACTGATTAAGATAAACTATACAACAGGGCTGGCAGGTCAGCCATTTTCCCGACAGATCTGCGCTTTTATGTCTTCGGCTAGCCTGAAAATGTCTATAAGTTTTACTGCCCTAACTCTGTCCTTTTTTATTGTTTTTTTTATATAATTTTAATACAATTTTTCTTTAAATCGGCGCACAACCACATAATTTGTATACAAATCTGTATTCTGGGTTTTCGATTCGATTTTCAATCATAAAGAGGAAAATTTTCAAGGAACAAATATCTCAAACATATTGGTTAATGTTGTCATATTTCGATTAGTACTATTTTCAACATATAAATTACTAATAGGGCATTTTCAACAGAACATTAGAAATTACATTATTTTAAAAATGTATGAAATTTTAGCTTTTTTTATCAAAAACTTATTGTACTGTTTTTTTTGTCTATTTTTGCTTCAGTTATTAAATATACCACAAAGTAAAAACTCATATTTTTTCAATATCCAATACTTTTTAACGACTAATTATTCGTTTTCATGGTTAGTTTTATCTTTTTTAAACCTCTAACAGCCATGTGCGAACAACATGTGTCATAAAATCATTTGTTTTTTATTAAAAATAACCCCTTTAAATAAGTTATGTCGCTTTTTAACAAAATATATACTTTAAACTAGTGTAGAACTTCTATCCAATAAAATTTTCCATCTCTACTTATTTCATCAATTGCTTAACAGCTTTGGTTAACATTTGAGTGTCAAGAGACATCACTTGATTCTACCTACATATGCATGCATGTATGAACATATGTATGTATGTGTGCACACGTGTACACAGCGATATATGAGGAGAGCGCACACAACTTATGATGTTTTTTCTCGCCCAAGCAAGTTAATTGCTTATTTTCCACTAACAACAATAGGCACACACTGTTTTTGGTGTGTTTGTCGCTCTGCTTCGCTGTGCTCTCCGTGTGGGGGGCCATGCCAAAAATGTTGAGCTATCGCTCACTGTCTCCCCCCTCTCTCTCTCTCTCACGCGCTCAGATGTTGCGAGGTGAGTGGGTGAGTTGTGGTGGAGTGAGTTGACGGAGAGCGGCAAGGAGGTGAATATTGTTGATAAAAAGGGCAAGCGTTTCTCTCGTTGTATGAGTGTACTGCTCTCTCTCGTTCTCTCTCCGTTTCTGCTGTTTGTATGTGCGCAGTTGTTTTCAATTGTTGCGATCAGCTGTTTTGATAGTCAAATGGTTAAAAACCTTACGACAGCAGTAACACAAACTAACAATGATAATAAAAGCACACTACAGAAACCACATAAATGTTAATGTTAAATAAAACATTCAATTAACGTTTTTCACAATCGCAAGAGTGGGGCAACTTTGTTGTCGCGTCTCTCTGTATATGCGCGTTTGTGTGTATGTCTCACTCTTTCTCTGTGTCTCTTGCTTTGCATGTGTTTGCGTGTGTGTGTGTGGGTGACTTTATTTACCATAACTTATAAATTACATCGTACATTACATTGTAGTCGTCGGTTAGTGTATGTGTGCCTATGTGTGTGTGCGTAGTCTGTCTGTATAGGTGTGTGTGACCATTGGACTGTTGTCGCTTGGGATTGATTGCGAGCAAATATAGACGCTTCGCAGACGATTGTTACACAGGCAAAAAACAAATAAAACACACACACTCAAGACTAAACACTACTTCTACTCTTCTTCCTCGACCCCAACCCCTCAAGAAATGCGTACAAGTAAAGGGCATCTTTGCCAGGCAGAACTACGCAGGACTAAATGTTGCTGTGCGTGCGTACGTGTGTGTGTAATTAAATCACCAACTGCTGTCAAAGCTGTGGGTAAATGCAAAGAAAGTGTGGTGGAGTGACAGAGAGTTCATCTTCTTTTCATTTCCTTCTGCCTGCTGGTAGTAATGGTGGGAGGCCATTTATCGATAGACACAGAGACACGTCGCGCAACATTGAGTAAGGTACCAACAAATTCACTGTTGCCAGTGTTAGTTAATGAAATTACTCGCTGTTGTTCTGCCTGCTCAAGTTACAGTTATGTGCATAAATCTGTGCACACACAAAGAGATCAAAGTAAATTGCAAAGAATTATATACATTTGCCAAATGTAAACGATAAATTTAAAACTATTTCCATACGCAGCCCCATATACAGTGGCTTTACATTGTACACACACACACACACACACACACATACACACACACATACACATACAGCGTCCCATTAGCGGGCAATGACGCACTTTGGCGCTGAGAAGATATACCAAATATATTTTAAGAGAAAATCTTTTGCCAAAATCAAGTAAAACCCAATTTTGATCACTTCCACGATTGCGTTCGCTTCGTGGCTTGCTCGAGCGATGACTCCATGCCGTTTATTTTTGTAAATACATAAGAAGAGACCAGAAATAATAATACGAATGTGTATGTGAATAAATATATGTAAACGTATCTAAACAAAGCGTATTGTGCTAACGTGTTTAGAGAAATTGCGAGTGCCTCTATGTGTGTGTGTGTGTGTGTAGCGAAATGAAACGCAAATTCCATCAAAACAATGTACACGAATATCAATCAAAGCGGAATTGTCCAGGTCTGGCAACCCCCTCCCCCAGCACACATAAAGTAAATGAGTTGAACGGGAACGAAGCATAAAACAACAACAAACACATCCCTCCCGCCCTGCCTCCTACAGTTCTTGTAACTGTCATTGAGCAGGGTGGGAGAGAGGGGAAGAGACATCTACATACCGTCCCTACGCTCTCATTATTATTATTCCCTTCTGCTTCAGCTGAACTTGGCGTCCATCAGCTGTCTACATTTTGGTGGGTTCAATGTCTCGCTCTCTTTCCCCTTTCCATCTCTCTCTCTCCCTCTCTCTGTCTGCCGTTACGCTCTTTATTTTCTTTTTTCTTTTTTGCGCACACGTTGTCCAAAGTCATTCAACCCAAAAACCAAATAACGTCAAATAAAACGCAAAAGGAGGAGGAAGGGAGCAGCAGCAAAAGTAGAAGCAGCAGCAGAGGCAGTGACAGCGCGGGGTCACTGTGCGCGCTGCTCACACTCTCCCTCTCTCCCACTCTGCTTGTCTCGCTCAGTTAAGGCAGCAAATGGGGTAAAATTTGAAAATATTGCGTAGCGTGGGTCAGTGTGTCCCACCCTCCAACAACAATACCAACAACAACAACAACAACAAAAATGAATACTTAAGATTGCTAAGTCAAGGAACTGAGTACTGACAAGGAACTCTCTGGCTGAGCTCATTGAGTAGCACATTGACCAGCACAGGCAGCTCAGATCCGACTCAAAGAAATGTTATGCTAAGCAGGGATGACTGTCCCGACTTATCCCGCATAGATAAGTACTCGGTGTGTCTCCCTCTCTCTCTCTCTCTCTCTGTCTATATATTCCTAAAATACTCTTGTAGTTCATTGGCCAGCGATTCATAAGATTCGTTATTATCATCTATTGTACGACCCTGAACAGTACAAAGCCCTCCTCATCGTCAGCTGCACCTCCATGTGGACAGTTTCAAATAGACGGCAGCACATTTGATAAGCTTAGAATGTTTCTCTTATCTGGCCCATATAAATGAAAATAAATATAATATGAATATGCACAATTTGTGCGTCGAGGTTTTCGAGAGTGATACAGAACAAGAAACATGTGCAATAACGACGTGGCAATACTCTTCATACATCATGGAATAATCTAATACTTGAATTTAATTATGAGTAATATGAGAATAATTATAGTTATGGGATATTTATATTAAAGGGATAAAATTAATATTTATTTAAATTAATATTTAATTTTAATAAATGCAAAGAATTGCAGTAATTTTCAAAATAAAACCCTCTTGGGTTTTTCCTATTTGAACAAATATTGTAATAAACCTATTTCTATCAAGAATCTGAATTTTTACCGGGGTTTCAACTTCTGCTTTGACATTATGGTTTCAGTATTTTATTAATATTATATTTATTATATAATTAAATTTTTTTGAGCAAAGGAAATAATTAAAGTAATTGAATTATTACAATAATAAAATGACCTATGGGATTTTCCTATAATAAAACTATATCAAGAATCTCGATTTTTCCGAGTTTAATTTGGGGGTTTCAATATTTTTTATTATCAACATCGCACAATTTTGTGTACATGTCTGTTTATACGGGCTGTGGTACTATTTGCTGACTACTGGGAGATTTATGGCTTCATTACTTTTATGAACAAGTTGAGCTAAAATAATAAAGAAATAAATAAAAAAAATACACATGAGTCTTCCAGTACTTTTTTTTTTTACCCATAAAGGGTGATTAAGCGCTTTGGTATGTGGAATCTACTTATTATTAAACATGTACACAGAAATCTAGCTTGGATGAATAAGTGAAAAGCAAGAGTAGCTTACGTGTTTACTTGGGGCCTTATTTAGTGCATGGTTCATAAGATAATACTGCATGGCTTTAGATAAACTGATAAGAAATAGCTGCGGTTCAGTACCAGTGTTGCTTAATGGATGACATAGTAGAGATATGACAAATAGGTAAAGAAGATACGTTGATCAGAGAATAAAGAAATGAATGCAACAAGATTATCTATAAATATTGTGAAGGTTTATCGGGCATAACATAATTTATATTACAAAACGATACGTGGTCACATGTTTGTACAGGAAATATAAAAGAAATGTTATATTTTTCAATTTTGCAAACCTAAAGGTGCCTTATCAACTCTTCTTTTATTTCACCACATGGTGATTAAACCATTTATGGAGTACGTGTATTAGAAGTTGTTGAGTTTAAGTGGTTTCCTCCACTTGATTTCCACTTTTGCATGCTGTACATAATAAGATTTACATAAATAAATTGTCAGTCATGTGAATTATTAAATCAATACGCACACAAGTGCACACTCACACACGCACACACACACGAGAATTCTCTTTGTTGTCTGCAAAAGGAAATGAAACGACAAATCAAGGATACACAGCTACAGCGGGAGTGAGAGAGAGAGGTGAAGAGAGAGCGTGCATTAACAGATTCTTGCTCTGCAACAGAAGTAATAACAGAGCAAAGAGCGAGAGAGAGAAAGAGGGAGAAAGAAAGACCCCAGCCGAGCCACACAGCTGATTAAGAGGGCAACAACGGGCACACAAACATGAGTGCGTGTATGTGTGTGTGCGTGTCTTAGCAAAGAGTGGGGGCAAGTTCAGCTTCTGTTCTTGTTGTTGTTTGTTGCCATTTGACTGTCAACAAACAAAGCTAACAAAGTAAAACTCAGCAGGATGTCAAGGAGGGGAAGTGAACTGATGAAGGTTTCTGTGTGTGTATATTTATATCACACGTACTTGTATATACTACACATACATACATATGTAAATAGGTTTTGGCATCAATGTATATAAATAAATAACTAAGTAAATCGTTGCTATGCCATTTCCATAAATAAACAAAGGCAAAATCATACACACATATGCACACATTCATACATATATGTACACATGCACATACATATGCACATATCTTGACATACGCAGAAACGAGTTTTAAGCGCTACCGAGGCAATCTTCAAAGCTTTCTGGTGAAATTGAAATTCTAACTGCCATAAATTTTGTGCATATGCACACATACACATGCACGCAAACACACATATGTACGTGTGCATGCTTGCGAAGTTTGATAGAAGAGAGTTCAAAGTAATTAAAAGCAATAAACTCACAACAGCAATTCGATACATGCGTGTGTGTGTATGTGTTTGATTCTCAAGCAAGGCGCAATCCAAAATGAAATGTGCAATAACACAAAATGGCTGACTTACCGTTTAACAAACGAATGAAAAGAAGAACACAAGGCAAATTGGCGCAAGGTTGATGATATTGAGATTCTCTTCTCTTCTTTTTTGCTGTATTTCTCAGCACTGTTTGGCCACCAATCAATTTGTTGCTTCAATTCGACATTTTATTGCAGTTCGTTTTCGTTTTCACATAACAAATATCGATTTGCTGCTGCTGCAGATTTTCCCTCCTGCCGATCCGTTTCCGTTGTACTTCTACTTCTGATTGCCACTGCTGTTATTTGCCTCCTCCTCCTCCTCTCACACACACAAGCAGACAAACAGACACGCTTAGACAGCGTCGCTGTCGCTCAGCTGTGCTTTGTTGTTGCTGCTGCTGCTGCTGCTGTTGCTACTTCGGGCCCCGCAACACTGACAAATTTTCGCACATCGATTATTTGACTCGGTTTTCAGCATTATTTATTCCACTGTACGACTCTTTAAATCGATTCAAATTAAATATTATTGCACGCACATATATTCGCACACACGCATAGAGAGAGACTCAGGTGCCGCAGTCCAAGTTTACATAATATAAAAACGGAAAGAGGCGAGCCCCGTCGATTATTTTACTGCATTGCACATTGCGTTTCTTGCATTTTGCTTTCCTTGAACTTACACTCACACACAAACGTATACATATATAAGTATGTACCTACATATACAAACGAACGAAGATGTAACAAGCAGCAAACAAAGGGAAAAACCGACAAATAATTAAACGAATAAAAACAACTGCAAATTGTTATTTTCTTTGCACTTGTCGCCCGCACTTTCTCACTCTCTCTGTATCTCTGTCTCTTCTTCTTTTACTGCTCACTGTGTTGTCTTTATTTGGGAAAATTGATCGTTGCTGCGAATGCGAGTGCGAATGCCACAACAGATTGAACCACAACCGCTGCTACTGCTGCCACTGCTGTGAGCCACGAAAACCAATTTGGCTGCAACAACAACAACACTTTCACCGCATTTTGAAGCACCTTCCGCTGCTGCGCTTTGCATAATTACGCGCACACACACACTGGCACACTCCCAACTATAACTGAAACTGCAGATTGTTTATAAATCCATGCATAATTTGTTTATTTACTCGATACGCCTTCGTCTACCGCAAACCAATACAAGTGTATGTCGATATAATCGAAAAGTTTCTAGCGATACACAACGATAAATTGTGGCGGCGGAACAATAACAACGATGGAAGTGATACAGTGTTGGAAAATACGAGAACCACTGCCAAAATGAAACACTGATTGCAGCGCCAACTTGAAATTAATGGCTATCAATTGGAAATTTTACATACCTTTTAATCATTTTATAGAAAGAAATAATATAATATAATATTTTTCACCTTATTCCTGCGAACAGATTTCATGTATTTTATTTATAAATAAACATCTATTATTTCTGTGTTTGCACCTTAAATCAATTCAAGTTCATGATTTCATAAATCTATTAAGAACTCAATTTTGGTTCTCAATAAATATATAAACACACACACATAATATAGTATATATTTATGTTACGAAATAATTAGCTATAGGTTTGTGTTTTTTTTTTCATTCGTTTTTGTCAGTTAAAAGCTATTAAATCGTGGCAATAATCTGTATTTAAAATGCTATTTTATAGTTTCATAACACAAGAAGAAATACATTTATTTATTATGCACCATTCCCTCCACTCCACTCATAATCCATAAAATACATTCATATATGTATCATATATTTATGAGCGTACAAAGTAAAGCTAAATTATTGATGAACATGTTTTGGGAAAATCAAAACATTTCGAATGTTCTAATAGAAATTCACAATTCCAGAGCACCGAATGATGTACATATACCATATATATATATATATATATTTTTGATAATTTCGATTTGAATGCGGAACAGTGCCATATATGTATGTATGTGTATATATCTGTTCGTGTCTGTATATAAAAATAATTGATTAAGCTACTTTTCCACTCAAGCCTAAAGGAGTTTGGATTGTTTGGTTTTTCTAGGGTATCCAATGTTTGCGCACAATTATCAATACTATGTATATTGAATGGAGAGTGATAGTTTCAATCTGAATTTTTGTACATTATCATATAAATTTGGGAAACCGTTAAGCCAATTCGGGAGAGAGAGAGAACACAAATGTCAAGGCAAGAAAAGGAGCGAATTCTGTTCGAATTGTGCGCTGAATTTGTACCCTTTTTTGTTTTTGGAATACATATACAAAATAGACAATTATACATGCATGTGTATATACTATGTATATATATATTTATATCTTCACATTCACACATAATGTATGTATATATATATATATAGAGTTATCTGCTTGTTATGTACTAGATGTGTGTTGTATGAGAGGGTTGTGTTTTAGAAACGCTGATCCATGTGGTTGTTTGTTTTGTATTTGTTTTTGTATTTGTATTTGTATTTGTGTGTAAAAGAGTCGCTTGCACTTTATTGGTTATTTCTATTTACCACATCTTTCTTCCTTCCTTCCGTTATCTTTAGGTTTATCTATATGTTTATCTCATTATCGTGTTTTTTTTTGTTGTTCTGGGTGTAATATACAATTTGGATTTGGTTAACATAGTGTGCAGCCAGACACACACACATATACACATACAGTGTGGTGTGTGTTTGTGTATAAGTATATTCTATATTAATTTCTATGTTAAATACGCTTACATATGCTATGTACCTGGCACTAAAAAAGGAAATTGCAACAATTATTAGGGGAATAGCTTAGTTTTTACTGACTGACAGATGTGTGTATGTGTGTGTGAGTGTGGTGTGTGTTGTTTGTGTGTGTGTGTGGGTGAACGCGCTGTGGTTCTATCGACATGTTTAGACTTTATTCAAATCTTAGTTATATTTGTATTGTATATGCAATTTTATCATTCTAATCATCATGCATAATTGAAGCTTTCTTCTCTCTCTGTATGTGTGTGTATTTGTGTGAGTTAGGATCATACTAAATATAAAATAGATACATATATAGTTACAGCTGAACTCAAAACAATAATAATATAGAGAACGATAATACTTATTACACATAATGCACATGGGAGAGATACATTAATAAAAAAAAAAAAAAAAAGAAACACAGAATTTAAAAGTTGTTGTTGTCTAGTTAACATACGAGCTTAGCAATAATAATAATAAAATAATCACAATTTTACATATTGAAGGGTCGAGGAGTTTTCGAAACTCTTCTTCTTGCAAACTAAATACTACAAGTTAGCTTGGGTTCCATTCACAAGATTAAAGATTAAAGACTACGACAAATTTCGTTTACAATCTGCTTTTTTACAATCTTTTGTTTCGTTTCTGTTTTCGTTTTTGTTTGATTTGGGGCGATATTAGAATCTTGCTTTAGTTATACACAGTTATATTGGTGAGTGTTCCTCTCAGTGTCTGTGTGTGAGTGTCTCCTCTCTGTCTGTGTGGTGTGTGTGTTAGTGAGTGTGTTGTTGCGGCTATTCCCGATGTAGTCCATCAAAGAGCCAATCGAGCAAATACATCGTCGCTATGAGAAACAGGCTAAACACCATGGTAAACATGACGATGCAGAAGGCCCAACATCAGTCAGTGGCAGATTTGCGCATTATCCTTCTGGCAAACCCAATGGCCGTATCTCAGAGAATCTCACAACAGCGACAATACCTTGGCCGGTGTCCAGTGGTTGCCGCTGGCGGAGTGATGGGCGCGAAATACGCATGCACCATGATAGTGGGTAGATGGCTCTATAAAAGGATCATATATGTTAATTCTCATTATAATCTTCTATATATAATACTTGATTTTAGTTGAGTAAATCTTCTGTTTAGTATTCTATATACAAAACTAAACTCTAGATGAGTTCATCTTCTATATATAGTTCTTCTAGATTAGAATAGATACTAGGATTCTAGATCCTCTTTGTTTAATTCTATGTACAATTCTATTTTTTAGATACACATGTATAGATTTATAAATGTAAATAGAACTGTAGATCCTAGATGAGTAAATCCTCTATGTACAATTCGAGATTCTGAGGCAATCAACTACATACAATTCCAGGTCATTACAATTCCATATACAATTCTAGATGGGTAAATCCTTTGTTTATAATTTGATATGCAAATCTAGACTTAACATGAGAATCTCTTCCACATATAATTGTATATTCAATGTCTATAAATCTCTATACAATTCTAGATTTTATGTAATGTGTATAGATCTAAAATTGTGTATAGAATTATAGATTCCAAATGAGTAAATCCTCTATATACAATTCGAGATTCTGAATAAATCGACTACATATAATTTAATCTAGAATTTAGATGAGAATTTCCTCCACATATAATTGTAGATTATATTATAAATAGATTCCAGATGAGTAAATCCTCTATATACAATTTAAGATCTGAGTGAATCTACTACAATTCTAGATGGCTAAATTATCTGTATATAAATCTATACACAAATCTGGATTCTATATGCAAATCTCCTCCACATATAATTGTATATTCAACTCTAGATTCCAGATGAGCATTTCCTCTATATATAGTTCTAGGTTCTTATGAGTAAATTTATAATTCTATATATCTATTTATAATTCTATATACAACTCGCACCTTCAGCTTGCGTATGGCGGCGCGTGAGATGAGCTGGCAGTCAAATAGCTCGATGCGCTGCAGATTGTGGCATGAAACTAAATGCTCAAGCGTGCGATCTGTGATCAAGGGACAATTGTCCAGTTCCAGCACCGAGAGACTCTCCGCAGCACAGCTGCCCGAGGTCAAGTGGCGTATACCATCGTCCGTTATTAGTTCGCAGTGCGAGAGGGTCTACAAAACAGAAGGGGAAACATGAATATTCTTCTTCACTGTAACCTGCTTCAAGTGGCAACTCACTAGCTTCTCGAGACTGGGACAACCGATGGCCAAGTGGGCCAGTGTTAGATCCGTTATTTGACTGCACTCCTCCAGATCCATACGCTCCAGATATTTGCAATTTCGAGCCAGCGCCTGAAAGCCAATATCCGTGAAATTGCGACAACCGGACACCTCCAACGTGTTGAGCTGCTGATTGTGCTGCGAGAGCGCCATCAGCGAGAGATCAGTGAGTTCTGCACACTTGGACACACACAACTTCTGCAGCCTGGGGCAATTGGCCGCAAGTTGCCTTATTGACGCATCGCTGATGGTCTGCAAAACAGAGTGTTGATATTGCAATGCACATGATATGAGCTTGGTATGGTATTTGCAACTTACCTCACAGCTGTGTAGATTTAGCACCATTAAATCGGGACAGTATTTGGCCAGGCACGTGATGGCGTTGTCGTTTATCTGTTTACAACCTTTACTGCTGAACTTGCGCAACTTGACACAGCCGCGTGCCAGCGCCTCGATACCATTCTCCGAGACCAGATGGCACCACGATACATTAATCTCCAGCAGATTCTAAATGCAAGAAATAAACAAATTAATAGAGAGACATGACAAGTAAGAAAGCTACAGTAAGAACTGTTTGCCTAGTTAATTTATGCCTTAAATAACTTGAATGTTAAATAGACTTGCGTAACTAAACTTGCAGAGATCATTTGAATGATAATACTTATTTTACACAACAAGAATCAACGTTCTAGCTCTAGAACTTCACTTGGAATTGTTAGATATGATAATGTAGACTTTGTTGTAGTCCGAAAATAACACCCTGAAATGCTCGTGCAGGGCATAGTTCAATCTACAAAACGAAAGGGTTAGAGGTGAAAAATCATCACTAATTCTACAAGGAACAGAGAAGTATGTATAACCGGCTAACCAGGTCATCACTATCAATATCACATTGTAGAAGGTTATGATTAAAGACTATACCAAGCATGGTTCTACGATTAGTTAAAGATGGTAGATTAAGTAACTTAAACCTACAAATATATGGAGGGAGTTTTAAATTTACATTCCAATTAAGGCCACCTAAGGCAAAGATTAGAAAGTTTTTTTGTACAGATCCAAACGCATGATCCGTACTCAAGGATTGGACGAACAAGTGAGGTATAGAGGGGTTTTCTTAAATAAGGATCGTTTAACTCGTCATATTGTCAGCAAATTTGTTAATGCCAGCTCTTATAATTCCAGAGATCTAGTTGTTCATAAGCACAGACAAATGAATATAGTAGCATATCGAAAAGATAATTGACTTTGTGAGTTCAGAGCTGCTTTCTTCTGCCTGTTGCATAGGTTTTCAGTTGGTAACCCTTCAACTTATGTGTACCGTGTATATTTACAGCATAATATAGTTTCTTAACTTACCGGACAACCATCAGATATATACTTCAGACTGTTATCGGTTATGTTGGAGCACGAGTCCACATTGATGGCCGTCAATTTGTTGCAGTATCTGCTTATGTCTGTCACTGATAGATCTGTGATCTTCTTGCACTCGGATAGATCCAAGTGTTCGATGTTGTGGCAGTGATTCGCTAGAGTTCTGTAAATTCAGATTGTAGTAAACCACATCAATAGAGAAACTGTGCTTCACACTCACTTGATGGACTGATCTCCCACCGATTGACAGCCACGAAGCGAGAGTGATTTGAGAAATCCGCCGCATCGTTGCGATATGTTCTCAATCACAGGACCCTGTAATTGGGATAAGTAGGTAGTATAGAAGTGTGGTATATAGTAAAGCTGTTGCTATAAATGGAACACTTTAAGACACGCACCTCGATATCACGTTGGAAATCGAATAAATTGATTTTCTGCCAGCTGGAACCGTCTAGGGCTAGCACGTTCCAATATTTGCACACCTGCAACGCAACCAAATGATTCATTTATTTTTATCGACAAGCTGCAGGAGAGTGAGGAGCAGAAGTAACACCCACCTGGGCACAGCGGCATAGCGAGACGACATCCAGGTAGGAGAACACGCGCAACAGAACCTCCTTTGGCAGTTGTTTGATTAGCTCATCGTCCAGTTCGGTGGCGCCTAGGAATGTTTGCTGCAACACACACACACACACAGACACAGACATTATATAAAGTATAGTTACTGTATATGAGTTTAAATTGTATGTATGTATGGAAAGTGATTCTTAAATTGAATTTGAATGGGTCTGCGCTGGTAACCAAAACAAAACAATTGACTCCAATCTTAATTGAGGCTGTGAGTTTCCCCCTCCCCCCCAAGAAAAAGTTCTTGAAAACCGAAAAAAGAACAAATTAATTAATGAACAATGTTCGGCGACAAAGTGGCAGAGAGAGACAAAGAGAGAGGGAAAGAGAGAAAGACAGAGAGAAAGAGGACTGTGGGGCGAGCAATGGTTTGTAGGAGGGCGGGCGGTGGGCAATGATGAATTACCGCTGCCAAATCGAGTGGAGAAACCAAAATCAAAGCAAAGTTTTTTTTTTTTTTTTAGATTTTTGTTTTTGTTTTTTGTGTTCTTACGGACTCGTCCGGTTCCACATTTAGCTGCATCTGTTGTTGTTGTTGCTGTTGTTGAATCTGCTGCATCATTTGTCGATTGGTATTTGTGGCCACTGTGCGCTGGCTCTGCTGCTGCTCCATTACGCACACCTCGTCCGTTGTTGGTGATATTGATGAGGCACTCGACGAGGAGTAGCTGGCAGCGCTGCTGCTGCCACTGCTGGCTGCAATGATGCTGCAGGCGGCGACGGGAGCAGCGCTGCCAAAGGTTGCAGTGCGCCAGATGCTGCTGCAAATGCCGCTTATTAGATTTGTGCTGCCGTTGTGATTGTTGTTGCTGCCGTTGTTCATGTTGCTGCTGCTGCTGTTGTTGCTGTTGTTCCTGCTACTGTGATTGCTATTGTTATTGTTGCTGTTGTTGATGTTGTTGTTGCTATGCAGTTGTAAGCTCAAATTACGATTGGCGTTCGCATTATTATTATCACTCGCACCCCCGCACTCGCCTCCGCTGTTATCCGCCAGTGATGGTGCCGGCGCCGTCGCAGTCGGCGTTGACGCACTGACACTGATGCTGGTGCTGTTCGTTGCTGTCGTTGTGCTTGTACCGCTGCTGCTGAAGCTACCGCTGCCACTGATGCTGCTGCTGCTACTGGGTGGACACAGCAGCTCAATGCTGCCAGCGCCTGCGCGACTGCTAACGCCAGCGCCGCTGCCTCCACCGTCGCCCGCTTCTCCGCTAGCGCCATTGGGCGAAGCATTGACTCCGCCGCTGCGTGCAAACATTGCGTGCGTAAGCTCTGCTCTGCTCTTTCCTCTCTCGAGTGGGAGTGGGATTGGGAGAATGAGTGCAATTGCACTCAAAGCGCCGCTTTGTTCTGTTGACTCTCTCAACTTTACTCTGGCTTATGCGTAAGCTCTACTCTCTCTCTCTCTCAAGACTTCTTTGCGTTCTGCATAAGCTGGGAGAGTAAAAGTTCAATGAGCTCAATTGATCTCTTGTTCTTTCGTCTCGCCTCCCTCAACTCTTCTGCACGCTCTCTCACTCAGTCAGATGTTGACTTCAACGCACTCTCTTCGCTGTATCGCTCTGTTGAGCCACTCACGCAGCGCTGTTACTCTAGTTGTTGCTATGCGTAAGCTCCGCTCTGCTCTCTCTCCCTGAGTGCGATTCTCTCTCCAGTCTATTACGCGTTTTGCATAAACTCTGCTGGGAGAGTAAATGGAGTCAATCAGCTCAATTGCGCTCCAAGCGCTGATTTGTGCGCTCTCAACTCTTCTTCGTTCTCACTCACTCAGACGTAGACTTTGCCACACTCTCTTCTCTCAGTTAATCCACTCACGCAGCGCTGCTTGTTGTTGCTGTCAGCTGTCCACGCTGTTCGCGGTGTGAATGCACGATTAAATTATTCGCAAATTGCGTCTTTGACGACGTTGCGTCCCTCTCTTCTTCCTTTTCTGCGGCTAATAACAAAAACAAACCATAAATATCTGGCCAAGAGTCAGTTTTGTTGAGCTCTCTCTCTGTCTCTCACTCGTTCAAATAACGTATGCAAATACGATATACGATAAAAGAATCAGCGTTTACTTTTAGTTATTATCGTTGTTTCTATGCACTTCTTCTTTCAGTACGTTCCAGGATCTTGCAGCATTTCTTTTTGTGCTCGTTCTTTGTAGATTTTATTTGCAATTTTGTTTTAACTTTCACTTAACGTGGGAAAGAGAACAACAGAAATAGAACAGAGATTACATTAAATCGTTCTTGGACAAGGTTTGGCGAATGCGAGTAGAAATACAAATGGAAATCGAGAGATGCAAATGGAACCGATCGACTGACTGTCCCAGCGATCTGCGGGCAAGTGAACGATAATTGAAATTGAATGGCCCAAAATAAACCGATGCCCACCAGTTGAATGACCATGTGGCAGACCCAGCCCCAGCCCCAGCCCCAGCCGAGCCCAGTTACCAGTGTGTACACCCCCTTCCCCCTCCCACAACTAGATATGTATGTATATACAGGGTACACACGTATATTTTAAATGTGTATGGCATTCAGCTTAAATGAAAACCCATCAAAGCCAATTTAAAAAAGGCAATCGAACGTGTAGCGAATTCGAGTAAAGCAGCGACCAAAGAACACAGCAAAACAACAAGCGACACCAAAAGCGGAACACAAACAAACAACAGCAGCTGATTGGAGGAGAAGCTTGACGATCGTATCGTATCATATAGACTTAGCTCCGCTCAATAACTGGAAGTAACCGGCATGCTTGTCATTCTCATTGTCATTGTCCGGGCATATTTTCTTATACAATATTAACATGCAAAGTCCTTAAAATAAACTAATTACATCATTCCGATAACAGATAATATAAGATATAAAAGATATTTATACAAAATATGAATATATAATTGTGGGATATTTATACACATACAGGAATATATAAAGATATATTTATACAAATACAGGAATATATGTATAATTATATGCAGATCAATAAAAGTTCAAATTCAGTCGATTCTTATGTACTATATAAATTTGTACACATGCACATACATTCACATATAACATATGTACATATTCACACATATCGTATGTAGATTGTGTACAATTAATGTGATATGCGTCCCACCCACTTTCATAATAGGTGTGATAAAAAGATATATTCATACAAATCTAAAACGAGTTGGCACATCAATTTTATAAAGGAAATTTCCATATAATTATAAAAAGAACAGATAATGCATTCGCAAATAATGAGGAATATAAATGTTTATTTAAAACTCGTGTGGCTTTTCTATGATATACAAGTAATGTACAAATAAACAAGTTTATAGTTAAGATAAACCAAATTATTTCAGCATTAATTCATACAAATATATTTTACATGCATGTAATATTATATTATATTTATTATATAGAGTGTTTGTCAGTAAAAGTGTCGATTGTTATCTTGAGTTGCATGAGTTTTTATATTAAAATCGATAAAGCAAGAATAATGTTTATACAAGTCGGATTTTCAACAGTTTCAAGCTTAAATTGGAAAGTATATTCAACAAATATCGAGTTTAAAACAGTTTCCAGCTCTAATTGATATAAATAACAAGAATGTCAATGAGTTTGATTGTCAGTAAAGTTCCTGTTCATGTTCTATATCAATAAAGTTATCAGATGAATTGTTGATTGAGAGCAAGAATCATTGGGGAATTTAATTGATACTATTTACAAGCATTGTACATAAATATGTATGTATGGTATATATAATATGTATGAGAGCCAGTCTCTGTGACCATGACACATATAGTACATATGCATATGCATGTACCCATTGCACAAATATGGTGAAGAAGTATATACACACACACACACACACACACACTCAACTATGAGTATATTTGAGCATGCTCTTTTATGGATACGAAATGAATGAATGTCGTGAGTGTTTGGCCTAATTGAGCATAACTCCATGAATTATTTATTTGATTTGATTCACATTCGCACATTTGCACTCAATTAGTATTCATTTGCGCAATACTCAAGAGACCAGAAGAAGAAAACCATATAGTAGAAGAAAACCACTGAGGATGAACTTATGGCCCACATACACACGATATACTCGTAGTATGAATCTATATCTATGATTGTGTATAAGTGTGCGAAAACATCTTTGAATTTATCACACAACAACTCGAGTGGATTCACTTCAATTCAAATACAAATTCCTATTCATAATTCTTATATCTACTATTCGTATGTGTGGGTGGGGATGGGGATGATGTGTAAACCAAACGGAATAGCTTCAATTCAATTCGCTTTATTAGGTGCACACACTTTTCACTTGATTCAACGAGATGCGACGGTCACACAGATTGCAGTAATTGTGATTAACTCACGAGGTGAGTACAAAAAGTGCTCGAAATATAGCAAAGCATAATAATAATAAATCTTTAATTTAATATAAAACACATAATCGTATTAAAACCTTTCAAACTACATACATACAGATTTTTATTTAATTACTTAAGCTGAAACTACAAAATGTAAATAAAATAATTTACAATAAAATATAATAAAATTAGTCTATTGCATGGGGTTAATAAACTTCATACAAGTTTATACACAGTACACAAAGGAATAATCTGCGCATTTGAATGAATTTCGTACAGTTTAAGATACTTAAATTCTTTTAAGTATATTTTGAAGTCGAAATTTAATAAAATATGTATATTTTCTAATGTAAAATTACTCAATTTAATTGATTGAAGAAAGGTTTTAATGCAGTACTATTGAAAATGATTAGATTCTTGCTTTATAAGTAAGTTTTAAAACTGAAATGGTTTATTTTATTACATATTTGTGGTGCTGTTAGCTTGGAGCAATCAAAAATAAATAGATCAAATGAGTTCAATAACACTTTTCCACCAATCCTACATTAGAAAAGTCTGTGTATATGTCTCTATATCCCTTTCTTCATGACTCTTGCACAACTCTTTGAACGCACCTCGCACGTGTGTGCAACAACATTTTGCATTTGAGTCGTGCAACAACTCAGGGCGTCCGTTTCGTTGCCTTTTCGCACACGTAATACGTGATTCTCTGTTCGCATTAACCTCTGTCCTCCTCTTCCTCCTACGTTCTACGCTGAATTACGTGCTGAGAGAAAAGGCCTAGACTCAAGCACCGTTAGGCCGTGCAAAATAAAAACACACACACACACACACACACACACACAACAGCTGAGCGAGGCGTTCTATCAAAACAAACTTTAACCGTTAAGAGCAACGTGAGAGAGAAGCAGTGAAGAGAAGAGGGGTGCAAGAGTAAACAGTGAACTGCCGTGTGTCTTGTATAAAGTAAACAAAAATTAAAAATTCACAGAGTGAGAAAGGGGTAGGGGGAGTGGGAGAGCAAGCAAGAGTTAAACAATGCATGCATGAACATGTATTCTAATGGCGTTTATGGCGTCGTGTGGCCAAACAGAAATTGAAATGAGCGAATAGATTTTGTACATTACATTAATCGACCATATAAGGCTGTCCTGCATTTTATTTTATATAAGCCATGGCCAAATCGGGCCAACTATTGAGTTGCAGCGCTTCTTATTGTTGTCAGCCTGTACGCACTTCTGTCTGTGTGTGTGTTATACATAATAATGTTAAGCGAGAGTACATAGGCCCCTCGAAGGCCACAAGGTCAACGAAAACTGGGTCAGCTGTGTGCATATCTGTGCTACACATGGCTACAGTGTCTGCATGTGTGTTCGTCTGTGTCTCTGTATGTTTGCCTGTCTGTGAGTGTGTGTGTGTGTGTGTGTCGCACTGTGTACATGCACTTCTATAAATTATGCGAACACGCAGAAAGTAATCAAAAGTGAAACGCAATAAAACCACAAACGAGGAACAACAACTGCCTTATCACACACACACACACACATGGGCGAGCACAACAATGTTTAAATTGCAGAAGTGTCTATGGAACTACAAGTTGAGCGCGAAACAGACAGAGCGATAAAGGAAAGAGAACAGCTGACGCGCAAAATAAAAAACAACAAATTTCAAGCAAAAATAAAAAAACCAACAGTGACTGCAATAAAGCAACACAAACACACAAGCACAGATAGAGACATACACATACACAGATAGTCACACTAACACACTGACAGAGCGTATAACGTATGTGCTTAGTTAATAGCTATGGCTAAATAATTAAAAGCTCTGCGTACCATTTGTTTATGTTTAGCGACAGCGGAAGTTTCGTTAAGTTTTCTTTTCTGTTTTCTTTCTCTTTTCTTGTTGTTTTTGTTGTTTCTTGCTTGTTTGCTGATCGTTTACATATTACACAGCAAACAAATTTTACACAACGAGTTGAGATTTTTTCTTTCTTCTTTTGCGTTCTTTATTTTTTTCTTTTTATGCTGTTCTGGAAAAACCAAAGTCACACACAACCAGAGTAAATGCAGACACGCGAGACAATGACAAGAACAACGACGACTGCGACTAACGGCGACGACCGCGACGACGACGTTGACATGGATAACAGAGCGCAGCAGAATGAAAACTGAGCGAGCGAACTGAACAGCTGAAGCTCAAATGCGCTGGCTGCGGCGCTCTGTTGGCGTCGCGAAATGCATGTGGGGTCACACACACACACGCACACTGCAAGAGAGAGCGAGAGATAAAGAGCGTGCGCGGCGTGCGGGGGCGTCATTTGGGGCGGTGCAATGCACCCACAAAAATAACAACAACTAAAAACCAATACGAAAGTTGCAATGAGACTATGTACGTGTGTGTGTGTGTGCGTGTAAGAGAATGAGAGAGCGCTTGACAAACAAAAACAAATGTGTCGGCATGGAATCAACTAAAAATTCCACTGCTACGTTCCCCCTCCAATTCGCAATACATACATACACACAAACAAACATACACTGACGTATGCAATGCATGTAAATGTGCATTCACTTTTAGTTGCATGCACAGCGCTGCCAGACATTAAGACTTTCATGTCAGCTGTTTTTGCGGGTAATTTATTATTGTTATTGCTCTTAACACTCACACATACACACTTGCTTGATGATATGTATGAATGTGCGTCTGTTTGCCTGTGTGTTCTTTATCTATTTTAGCCAGCTCAGAGCGATAGCCACAACGCAAATCTAAATCAGCTGTCGCCTCGTGCTCTCTCTCTCTCTCTCTCTCTCCCTTCTGATCTTAGCATGCAGCACCCCCCTTGGCAATTAGCATAAGCAAAGCTATGTTAATGTAACATGCTATGTACATTAACATAGTATGTGTAATGAGTCTGGCAACTACAGTGGAACGAGATGACTCAAATACACTCTCACTATTGTGCGTTCACATACATACATATGTATGTGTGTAAGTAAGTACGATGGTCTTTAATACTTATTAAAGGTTGAAAAAGTTGCCGACACTGGTCATTAACTGAGGGGGGCAGACCTTTGCGAATTGGGTGGCAAGCAGCGCAGCAGCAGCGGACGATGCCCAGCAGCAGCAGCGTCAACGAGTTTATTGCACTTAAAAGACAAACACTGTGGAGCCAAGTTCGGGGTTGGGCACCACAGACACTTACACTTTTAGGAGCGGGTTTCCACACAGCAACAAAGGCGACAAAGAACCAACTTTGCCATACAAAATATCAAGAAATCCGTAAAGGAAATATGTACACACATATGTACACACACATTTATGCATGTCTGTCTCTGTGTGTGTGTGCAGTGCAACGGGGCAATCTTGTTTGAGTGATTGTCTCTCTGTCTGGAGTTTGCTAAAAGTGTGAGTGAGTGAGCGTGTGTGTGTTTCCCTGTGTGGGTGCAAACAAAAGAGCAACAACTACATAGAATGACCAATGGCAGGCAAGGAAGCTGTTGTTGTTGTTTTTGTTGTTGTTACTGTTATATTGGCTTTTATTGCTTTGATTGTTGTCTGCAGCCAAGACAAGTGAAGAGTACATTGTCACTCCGTCCCGCTCTGCTCGCTCACGTTTACTTTACAACCGCCTGCGCTCTCATAATATAAACAATGTTCTGTTTTGTATGTGTTTTGGTTTCTTAATATGACAGTGGCGACTCTCACTTCCTTGTGCATGCATAATATATGTTAAACTATATTTGTTATTGTATGTACAGTGGGAAATATTGTACTTACATCGAGTCGATGATGACGATGATTCGAATTGGTCATTTTATGCGCCGCGAATTGCTGTCGTTGCCCTCTCACTCTCTTCCTCGCTTACCTCCTCTCTTGCTTGCTACTGCTCTCTTTGCCTGCTGTGGAGATATATTTCTTTGTTGGACGGCCGTTACGGCGTCCCCTTCCCACGCGCGCTCTTTAGTGCTTGTCTATGTGTATGTGTGTGGGTAAGCAGGAAATTATGCGTCGCACTGCGGCTGCTGCTGCCGTTGCTGTTTCTCTTGTTGATGTTGTTTTTGTAGTTGTACCAATTGGTAGTTGATGCGCTGAAGTTCTTTGTTGTTTTGCGTTGTTCTTGTTGCTGCTGTTGCGTCGTTATAATTATGCATTATAATAAACTGAAACTATCATTGAGCCAAATGCTTAATGCGTAACTATGTTTTTCTTTGTTAAGCATTTTCTTTTATTGTTTTCCTTCGATTTCCGATTTCAGTTATTTTTATGCACTTACACCAGCTCAATAAATAGACAAAAACATACAGAACAGATTTCGTTAAGTTTTTCTGCGTTTTTGATTTGCTCTCTTTACACTCAAGCGATAATTTGCAATAACAAAAATTATTATTTTTTCACCACTCTTCACTTGTCTCGCTCTAACTAATTCTGTTTATGTTTATTTTTCTTGTGAAAATTTTGAGATAGCTGTAAGGTAACCGATGAGTCCGATGAATCGATGCTAATCAGCTGTCCACTACCTCAGCGCATCTCTAAAACGATAGTTGTTTCGATAGGAGATAAAAACAATATCAGCTGTAGCCGTAAACAAGACATGTTAACATGATTCTTTTGAAAACTGGTTTTGGTTTGCAATAGAGACAAATGTTAATTAGTTTATTATAATTTTTGGAAGTTGGAAATATAAACGGATTTCAAAATAATAAAATTGGTCTCGAATCAATAAATTGATTTGTTTTTATTGACGTCACAAGTAACGCGCAATTTTAAATTAAATCGAAATACATTGCCGATTTCTGTTAAATAACATACCTCTGTAAACTGATATTTGTCGATAGGGCGGCAACTTTAAATTTTACAAAATATTTGTGGTTTCCTTCTTTTTAAAGTGTGTCTTTTAATTTTAATAAAATGTTTAAAGTAATAAAAATTTTATTAAATATTTCCATGAATAAATAAATCGCGAAAAATATAAATTTAAAATAATAAGCACCGTTTGCATAACAGCAGAGTGTGACCAAAATGCGCGACTTAATCTGTATTTTTAGTATCTTCGTAAAAGTTGCCGGCGAAGTTGATTGGCGCTTTGCTTCTTCTTCACGTACCCAACTTTTAGACAATAAATAGATATATTTAATAAAAACTGAAATGTGGCCGGTTGTAATGGCACTTCTGAGGCGTAATGCTGTTTATATCACATTGCCTGTGGCAGCTGTTGTGGGCTTTGTGGGATACAATCTGGAGAGCATTTTGTCGGACAAATATACACCCTACAGCCGTAAGTGCATAAAGAATACTATTTAATTAAGCCATAATTTTAATGATATCTTGCTTCTTGTGACAGCTTCCATACAAGAGATCCGTGCCAAGCGTCTGACCGAAGAAAGTGCCATAGAGAATGCGGCTAATGTGGAGAAATTGCAGCTAAAAAACTCAGTTTTGGAACGCAATCTGTCGCCGTCGCTGCAGCCCAAAAAGAATGATCAGCTGTAAATGCGCACACGTTATTAGCCCAATCTTAATTATTGTTAATTATTAAAAATAAAGTAAAAAAAAAGAACTTTCGTATATCAAAGTCCACATACTACATCCCTTGCGGGGATCGAACCCGCGACCTTTGGATTAGAAGTCCAACGCGCTATCCTCTGCGCCAAAGGGACAGGTGGTGGAAGCGTTGCCAATAACTTATACAAGTCAAGTGGAGTTCTATAGAACTGATTCTTAGACGAAAGCTCGTTGTTGCGCCTACTGGGCTACAAAACAAATTTGTGCAAACAACTCACAACAAATATGTTGCATATTATGCCAAGTTTAACAATTGTTATAATTCAACGCCCAGAACGTTCTAAACCCAATTACTTCACTAGGCAGCCTCATGCACATAGCCTCGGTGGCGCAGTTGGCAGCGCGTAAGTCTCATAATCTTAAGGTCGTGAGTTCGAGCCTCACCCGGGGCATGTACATTTTTTGCAAAACTTCTATTTTTGTTTTTTTTTAAACATGTTCTTTATTTTTATATGCATTTATTATTTCAACATCTTAAGTTTTACAATTTCGAATGTTTACTATGAGAATAGCGTTAGGCGCTGTCACAAAATATCATGAGGTTCCTTGGAAGTTGCGTGTCTCTACTTGCCCATGCGCTGGATGGACCATTCCTGCTGGCAGAGAGGGCAGCGATTGTTCTGTTTGACCCACAGTGACATGCAGCAATGATGGAACGAATGATTGCACTCGCCCCACACAACAACGCAGTCTTGGCGTCCCAGCACATCCCGCTTGTTTTCCGCCTGGCAACGCAAACAGGAATCTGCAATGAGAGGGGGAAAGGGAGAGGTAGAGAGAGAGAGAGAGAACGTCAGTAAATATCTGGCATGTTATTGATAAAATGCAAAACAATATAGAGAAATCTGGAAATCTGTCAACATCGTCGACATTGGCAGACAATTAGTGGGGCAGCGCTCAACCGGAATATGGTCTACAAGTGCCGCCGGGGCAGGTGTTACGCAATACCTAGGATGGTACAAATTGCACATCTATATCATACATATATACACATATATCTCGTGTATAATATATACATCAATATCTGGTGTATATCAAATGCAATTACTAATAACATCAACTGCGAGCGCTTCCCTTTTGCATTCACACTTGAATTTCCTTTCCATGAAATTCAATGCCCTGCAATCGTATTGAATAATCCCTCGATCCATATCCCATATATAGATGCCATTCTATGCAACGTTTTCATTCAAAATTCACACCGAAATTGTGAAAATGTTTTTGTTTTCTTGTTTTTCTTTTCCTGATTCATTCAACATTATCAATCGTACGTGATTGTACGATCGTAATCCGAGCCAGCTCCTGCTTTATCGCGGCTCAGGAGGTCACTGACTTTCCCGCGGATTGGAACGCGTCGGTTTTCACTCGAAAACTTTTCTCAGAAATTTTGTAAATTTGCCAACGCAAAAAACAAACACATATACATATGTATGTTGTGTGTGTGTGTGCGAGTAGGCATCACCTGAGCCACTTTTGGTGCAGGTGTTGGTGTTGACATTTCGAAATCTGAACGCGTTAGCAAAAATGTATTCGTGCTGCCTACATTTTGTAAGGCACTAGCTACTGCTCGACTAGCAGATACTCCACAATGCCATAGTTTAGTTTAACGCTGAATATGTTTATATATTAGCAGTTTTAGAGATTCCCAAGTTTCTTAAAGAATAAGGTCTGTCAGAAAATCTTGCATACTTTTCAGCATAAAGTTTGCGACTACAAAATCTTGCCATTATTTAAGCAATTTCCGGTTTTTAAGAAACAAACAAATATGAAAGTAAGTGCAATTTATTAAGCAGGGCTATTAAATATTATATATATTAATATATATTGTATTAAAGTCACAATAAACTTATTAATATATAGAATACAATCCAGTTTGAATACAATTAACAGAAAGCACAAACTGGTTATGTTAAATGATAAAAAACGTTATAAGCCGATGGAGCTGTATAGATTGCATACCGTGTACCATTTGTCTAGGGTATCTGAACAATAATCGACTGCGTAAAAACGTTGTCATTCAGGGCGCAACAAGTATACGCCACATTGGCTGGGCCGCTCTGTGCTGACTTGGGCAAAAACAAAACATAATAAAGACACGGAGAAAATAATAAAGAACAAGGGGTTGAGATTGACCTGGGGTGTAAGGGGGGTAATAAGTGGGGCTTGTATTGGGGGAATGAGTCAAGAATTATGTTTTTATTGTTATTCTTATCTGGTGTGAAAAAGTGCAGCCAGAATTTGCGAGCTTTGTACAATTTCGAGTTGTAATTGAAAACCCACAACAGGAAATTGTTAACATTTTTTCATTTTCTTGTTTTTATTTCTCATTTGTTTGTTTTTTTTTTACTGAATTTCCACGAATTTCATTTGTTTTAGCATAAAGTCAATAGCCGATCGACCCAATCAGTGCATCATATGCGTTTTACATATTTAGTTTTTTTATTAAGGGGGGCGTGGGTTGCATGCGGTTATTGGTCTCTGACCTAGGCAAGTATTGAATTTCCAATTATGAATTGTGATCCAATGACGCATATGTATTCTATAGAGCTGAGACTCAAACTATCGATGGGCAATTTGAGGCTGAGCATGAGTTATAAGTACGTATAATAATGAAAAAGGAATAATAACGACAATTAAAATGATAATGAAAGCTGTTTATGGGATTTAAAATCTTATTAACTATATCTATGATACTTTCAGAGAGTCGTATAGTATAATTTAAGTATAATAAAAGCTGTCTAGGCGATATTATATCCTTATAATTATATCTAAGATAGTTGTAAAGGCTCTTATATTATAATGGAAGTACAGTAAACGTTCTTCATATAATATTAAATCCTAATAAATTATATAGTATTTAAATTGAGTATAAGAAAATAAAATGAAACCGAATTAAGTGACATTATATCATCATTATATCTATAATGCTGAACAGTTTAAATCTGTTATGAATAGTAACAGCCTATTCCATTTAATATCGAATTAGGAAAAGTAAGTGCATGAAAGTATGTATAGCATGTATGTATATACATATTTAATATATATTATTATTGATTTGTGTTATGTAGAGCAATGACCAAAACTCGACTCCATAATGTAGCGCTAATGAGCCGTGCTAAAGATATTAATCTCTATGGATATTACGACCATTTCAATCCATTCCCAAATTTCATAAATCAGTTGCCAAAATGTGGCTACGCATGTTGCAACTGTTGCTCGGATTACACATACTACTTCAAGGTAGATCGGTAAGAGGAAATGGGAGAGATTAAACTAGACTTAACTTCCCTTCCTCTTTGCGTTCTCTAGAGTCAGGGTCGCCTGCTCAAGTTCACGAATGTGAAGTGCAGTGATCTGCCCACAAGTGCAGGCATGACCAGATACGATTACTGTCGCCTCAAGGTGGTCAAGCGGAACTCGGTGGAGCTGTCGCTCAAGGTGAGCCTGCTCCAGCTGCCCATCACCAACTTGACCTGCCGTCTGCAGTGCTTCCAGCGCAGTGTTGGCTATCGACCCTTCATGTACAATGTGCACTTTGACTTCTGCAGACTGATGGCCACCGCTACAAAGTACAGTTTGTCCTTTGAGCGCTTCGTCTTCGATGCTATACGCAAGCACAGCAACTTCAATCACAGCTGCCCCTGGACAGAGGTAAGTATAGTCACGTTCCCCTGCCCAGTCTTTCTTCTTGCTCTCTCTCTCTCTCTCTCTCTCTGTCTCTTTGTAGAACTACATGGCTGTGGATAGGTACGCCCTGGACTTTGCCAAGGTTAATATGCCTGTGCCACCAGGTGTATATCGTCTTGACTTCACCTTCTATTCCTACGGTCGCCCACTGACGCTGACGCAGGTTTTCTTTGAGAAAATAGAATAATATACGTTGCACCCACTGCCCACACACGCTTCTTCTCTCTTTTTCTGGAAGAATCAAGCTCGACATCGATTGTCGTTTCCATTCATCTAATTCCATATAGATTTCATCATGCTTCGGAATTGTCTGGGCAAGTTAAGGCCAATCAAGTCAATAAACATTCGCTCTGCTCCCCATATACCATATACCATACATACTTTATAGCATGTGTAGACTGTGCGACAGGCCCATCGTGTTGAATCGAAGCCTGTCTCCGTTCTAACGATCTGTGAGGGCTTGCTTCATGGGGGGCCGGAGCGACAGTGGGGCAAAGACTATAAGAATTTCAAACATATTTCGAGTCACATGATATGATCACTTAGTTATCTATAATATAATTGATATAATATAATAATAGATATTTATCGAAATACATTAATCGAAACAATTATATTTATTATTTTATTATATTTCTATTTTTTATTTTATTATCGAAATACATTTATCGAAACATTTATATTTATTATTTTATATATTTGTGTCTTTACTTTTCACAGTATTTGTTGCATTAAAAACTCAATAAACAAATAATGTCTGGCCTGCAAATCCCCAACGGAACTTACTGTACTTACTAAACTTGTGTATGGTATATCGCTGCTCGCCTAATGAGTTTCAGCCTAAAACTAAAATTGAAAACGGGCTTTTTTTTCACGCTTCAACGACTTACTAAATTAATGCAATTTGCAGCTTTTGCGACACAGTGCGAGTACACTGGAAGTCAAAATGTGATATGTATATAGAAGTGTATATTGTATGGTATAGAAGTAAATATCGTGATTGTGTACAGTATGCAGTGCGTCATTTGAGCAGTTGTTGTTGCTTTTGCCATGTGTTCAATTGGCGTCGCAGTCGCCGTCGCAGTTGCCGGCGGATTGGGTCAGTTAGGGCCGCCAAATGGAGGGTGTGTCTCGTTCTCGTTTAGCATCTTTCGATATGCAAAGCGACAGTCGACGACGGGTTAATAAAAGATAAATAAAAATCATGCAACAGAAATGAAACGTGGCAAGGCGGCGCACTCAGCTCAGACACACTGTGCGCACTCAGACAGAAGCTCAGGTGATTCGCCGCGTCGAGTGCATTGCACAACTCAAGGCGAATTGCGTGCACAGCACTGTAGGCAGAAGCTGTTTGCTACGACACGCACAGCATCACTACGCACTCTGCGTGCTGCAGACAGACAAAGGATGTTAGCTACGCTATTCTAATAATTAGCGCATCGATAACTCAACTCAGCGCTATAAATATCGTTTTATCGTTTATGGCTGCTCTAATTGGAGGTGAAAAAGTTAAAGCAAATAAATCGGCTCATATTTTTACTGGGCTGCTCTAATTGGGAAGGGTGTCTCGTTAGGCGCTAAGTACCTGCGCACAGTGAGTGCAAATCTATTTTATTTGCATTAATTAGTAACTTAAAAATATTTAAATAAGTAATTAAATTCAACAAACGAACCCTTAACTCAGTCAGTAATGCATAATTAGGTGACTAGCTAATTCCCCAGATGATTCCAAACTTGCTGCGTAATACTTTATTGCACATTCATCAAAGGGCAATAAATGGAATACAACAACAGTATGTAGGTAAACCTGTTAGACAACTGGCATGACAAATATTTTTATAAGACAAGTCGGCTGATACGACCAGACAGATAAAAATAGATACTAGATATGCAGATATCGTTCGATAGAAATTCCGGTTTGCAACACCTGACTAGACGCCAATGAACCGGGCCTAATGCATTCAAACCCAGACCCAGACACCAGACGAGATATGCAAATGCATTTGCCGCCGCTACCTCCCTCTCTCGCTGTCTCTTTTTCGCTCTCTGTTGCGTCGCTGTCTGCGCCTTATGTAACTGTGTCTTGCTGTAAATTTTAAGTTCAAGGTTAACAGCGAACGGGTAAGCGGGTAAACGGGTAGGTGTGTTGTCTTGGCAGTATGTGTGTGTATGGGTTTCTAAAATTAGCGCATTTTTCTTCTCGCCAACTTTCGCACTTGTGACACGCGGGGAAGCGCAGCTCGCCCCTTTTATCGTCATCGATATCTGCGCCTTATCGAACATTTGGTCACATGCATAATGCACTCTCTCTTCCGTTCTCACTCTATTCTCTCCCACTCACGCGCACTCGTACGATCGTTCGAGCTCGTTCCGCATGTCACGTTGCACGATTTGTCATGCGAGCCTCCTTTTAATTGCACCAACCCCCGCGCCACACTCGCTTCCATTTTGGAGTTGCTCTGCTGCAGCTGTTGCTGTTACTGCGCTGCTTCTTCTTGGCTGCGCTGTAACAGTCTCGTTTACGTGACGTCACGCACGGGGGCCTGTCTTGTTCGCCAAACATTCACAGCAGCAGCAATAACAACAACAACAAAAGGAACAACAACATCAAAACGAACGTGCCCCCAAAACCGGCTCGCTTTTTGCTCTCGTCATGCAAGTTTTTGCGCTCTTCGCCGCGCTTCTCTCGCTATTCGCCGCTCTTCACTCTTGACTGCAACGACAGCCAACGAGATGCAAAGAGAGACAGAGGAACTTAGTGCATGGAAATCTGTAGATGGAAAGTTAGCGATGAAAGGAATAATTTTAATTCCCCTGAGATCATTGGGGGAATTATTCCATTTGGCCAAAAGGTGCGAACCGTTTGGCGGCAACTCGTGTAAACTGACACATGTGACCGAGACGACGCAGGTGCGAATGTTATTAACCAACTGCTAAATGAAGAGCGCGCGACAGCGAATGCAGTGTGCATCAGTAGCAGTAACAGAGGCAGAGGCAGAGGCAGAGCAGTGGCTGCGTTAGCGCCAACAACGCAGTTACGTTGTCGTAGGCGTCCTCTACACCAGCTGACAAAGGGTAATTTAAATTAGTACTTAAAAAGTACCTATTTGGGTAATTCTCAATTTAAGTTGAGTTTGGGAAATTTTGCAGCCTATTTGCAATTTAATTGTTTTATATGTAATTGCCAATTAGTTCAAACACATTTCACTCAGTATTTTTGTACACTATGAAACAACAGCAAGAATAAATTCGCAGCCAAGTCGGAAATCGATTTCGCAGTGATTTTTGGCAAAGCAGGCGGGCCGAGAGACAGAGACGGCATCGGGTAGCTCTGGCAGGTTCAACTTGTAGGTCACAGTGTGCCCAAAGTCCAAGTAAAAAGCGCCAAACGGTGAACGACCAAGAAAAAGAGAAGAAACGAGCAAGAGAGAGGGAAAGAGAGAGAAGACGTTGCAAACTTGAAATTGATTTTTGTTCAAGCAAAATGTTTGCAAAAGAGTGTGCGTGTGTGTGTGAGACGAAGAGAGAGCGAGAGCGAAAGACTGACGCTGATGCTTCTGCTTGCAGATCATATGTATGTGGCGACTGACTGAGAGAGCAGGAGAGCAGGCAGCAATAAGAGTAGGGGGAGCAGTGAAGAGGGTGAAGAGAATAGGGAACGAGGGCAGAGGCTGTCAAGGGGGGCATTGCATCCACCTTCGTCGTCGTCGTCGTCGTCTGACGCGTTCTACAAATGAATGGAAAATTTCGATTTTCGTTTCACTTTTGCCTTTTACATTCGTCTTCCTAAATGTTTGCACTTCTTCTGCATATGACGATGACGTGTGTGTGCGAGTTGTGTGTGCTGTGTGTGTGGTGTGTGTGTTGTGCGTTGTCTTTGCTGGTAAATTTCCATTGAAATTTCCACTTGGTTTAAATATAGGACTTCACGCGACATGTTCGTTCATGAGACTTGTGCATACAAGTGCAGACATGAGTGTGTGTGTCTGTGTGCATGGATTGTTGTGCATCTCTTCCTCTGCCCCAATTGCAGTTGTTGCATCGATCTTGATTTGTATTGAAAATTTTCCATAGAGGATGGAAAAGTTGAGAAGATACTTCAGAATGACTGGGAGAAATTAATTTCGATCAATATACAATGATTTATGGTTAATTACAGATCATTTGCCATGTCCAAGTTAACCTCTACATGGAGTACTAACCAAGAAATTACTTAACTCGTTGTTGTCTAGTAATTTCAAGAGGTTTATGAGTCTGGCGACGGGAATAATATCATAAGTACCCCCCATAATTTGCACGCTATTCCCGAACACATTGTTTGCATGATAATCCCCACTGGGCTTATCAACTGCATAACCATCTCATTATATCTCATCTCCCGCTGACCTTGCGCCTCTAGAATGTGTGACTGTGGGCACGCTTTATATAAGCACTGCATCCGATCTGGCATCGGAGCACGTGCAGAGGCAGCCCGGTTTGTAAACAAGACCGGACCCCCTGCCTAAACTGAATGGTGTCCGATTATTGCCAACTCAAGCAATGCACGACGATATTCCCTTCCCGCTGCTCTGATGGCGATAACAGCCAAAAACAGCAGTTGCAAGCCGAGAACAGATATCTGGACGGGGGTAATACGAGAATACAACTGATAACATTGACAGAGTAGATGCAGAAGACGAGGAAGAAGAAGAACTGCAAAAATGCCTTAGACCAGATGCAACAACAACAACAACAACAACAACAACTATATATTACAAACTGTATAAATAGCAAGGAACGAGCCCATAAATGATATAATAGATCAACTTTTATTACACAACTTGCAATTTATAGTGGGTCAAGTTAGAAGTCGAAATGTCCAGTTTTATGGTGGCTAGAAAAGCTTGCCATAAACTTTGGCTTTAATGGAACAGCAAACATATTGCTTATGCATTATTATTTAATTTCTTATATACACAATCGTCTGGGTTGACATAGTTCTAACTGTGCCTGACAACAACTCGTCATTACTGGCGTGAACTCATCGTGTCCGGCTGGGATCCACGTGAGATTTGCCACGCGTCGTGGGTGTGTGTAAATATTGACAAGGGGCACGAGGCAGCAGGAGGGAGAAGGCATGCACAATGCAAAATTTGCATTCAATTCCCTGTAGACAGGCATGATATGCATACCTACATACTAATACCCTTAACTGATGACTGCAAGGGGGATTACTAACACACTCAACTACTTTAGTAATCAACTCTATAAATAGGCTAAGTAAACCTTAAATAAATATCTTCAATTTGCAAGAATGCTCTAATTAATTTCCAAAATATTTTTAGATTTCTCCAAGGTATAATACATTCGATTCAGGCCCTGTTACAAATAAAATTCCAATTAAAGTTGTTTACTTTTTGCAAGCTGAAAATAGTTTTCATTATTCACATTCCCCTTCCCTGCCCAGGGCCCTGCCATTTGCATTTTAGCAAAGTAAATCAGGCGTTATGCCACATGAATGTCATTTGTAATGTCGTGTAATTGTAATTGCAACTAACTTTATCCTATCTGTAACTGTAACTGTCTCTGTAGCTGTAGCTGTAGCTGTAGCTGTCACTAAATTACAGGCGCCGACGACGACAGATTAACTGCCATAAAGCAGTGGAACGGCAACGGGAGCAGCTATACCAGAGAATAGTAATAGCTATAGATACTATATATATCTATAATACTTATAGCTATAACTGAGGCAACTGCGTAATCTAATAGTAGTTCTTATTGCTGTTGTCGGCTGCACGCAATTGTTATTTAATTTGACATTTCATTGGCCTGCTCATTTGTCTGCTGTGTGTGATGTAAAAAAAATGTGGAATAAATAAAAAAAACATTTATAGCACACAATAAAAAATAATAATAACAACAAAAAAATGTACATGCCCCGGGTGAGGCTCGAACTCACGACCTTAAGATTATGAGACTTACGCGCTGCCAACTGCGCCACCGAGGCCTTGTTCTAAACGCTGGCTGTTTGCTTATTTGAAATCTGCTCATCTCTCACACTCACTCTCTCCTCCACTTGCATGTGGTTTTTTTCTTCGCATTTATTACTAAAATTCTGCATTTGTTTTCGCTCGTTGGACACACAGGACATGTAACATTTTTGCACGTACTATGGAAAATAACTAAGACGCGCGTTGTAAAAAACGTTTACACAAATTTTTAACTGTTAATTGTGACAACGAAATTGCGAAAAAAATCTCAATAAAAATATATCAGTTGAGTTCGGTTCCAGCTTGATATATTCAATCAGGCGACTTATGAATTGCGGAATTGTTTATACTAGTCAATTAATATGTGTTATAGGAAAAATACTACGTTTCATCATATGTATCATATGTTGTCGTTGTCTCACATACAAGTATCTCGAATACAATCAATTCAATAACGAAATCGCGATTTAATTGCGAGATCTTTCATGCGTGCCTGGAGCTATATACTATATGTATCTTCAGCATTGGTTTCTTTATGCAGTAGAAATCGAAAATAAAATTTTATTTTATTAAAGTAGATTCCTAATCTTTATAGAGAGTATACGTAAATGTATCTTGAATGGGGACTGTTATTAATGGAATGTCTGAAATACCAAAGCTATTAAGTAAATGCCAATAATTAATTAACTCTACTGATTGACTAGCAAATACTCTGCAAAGAAAGATTTATTTTTGCTCTCTGCTGCATACTCTTATTAACCATTTTTTTAGTTACAGGGTATAACCAGTTAGACAATTATCATTTTAAATCATATTAATATATGCACAGACATATCTACGTATGTGGATACGTATGTACACCTACCTATTCATGTGTGTGAATGAGTATTCAAGTTTTTGTGTGTGTATTTGGCTAATTAACAAACTGCCGCCGATCTACGTAAAGCTTTTATTAGCGCTAGACGATGACTTCGCACCGACAACTTTGAACTGGTCAGAGCGAGGCGGCGAGAGACTATGACCTTGAGTGAAGGGCGCTGCTTGCTGGTTGCTGGTTGCCATTTAGCCATAATTACCTGAATGAGTGTGCATTAAGAACAAATACTTTCATCGCATGCATATAAAGTCGCTGCACGTGTATGTTGCACTGTATTTCCCCCAACAAAAAGAGGAAAGAGCTACTCCAAAAACAGCAACAACAACAACAACTCAACACAGATGTTTGCTTAAAAATAGAAACCAAAAAAGCGACAACTTTGCCCCATTGTAGCTTGCGCAATTGACGACGCGGAGGCGAAGAGGGAGAGAGAGAGAGGCGAAGCTTTATAGTGCCGCCAGACCGCACTGCCGATGACTGCAAAGTTTAAAGTACAATACGTTCTCGAGGAATATTTGTATTTCGTGTAATCGTCATAGTGCAAAATATGCGGCCAATTGATTTGCGGCTTATCGCGCGGCTGCATTCACTCGCCCTCACTATGATAAGTCACCAAAAAGTTGGCAAACTTTGCTCAAGTCATGCTGCGGTTGGGAATTATTAAGCATACCCGAGTTGGAAATTATTAAGCACACCCAACTGGGTGAGTGGAAAAGAGTGTGCATGTGTGTCAGTGCAAAAGAGCGTGCATGTGTATGTGTGTGTGAGTGCGTTAATGTGTTGCTGTTTGAGTAGCAACTGCTGTGTGTGTGTGTGTGTTGGTTGGAGGCTCGTCAGTCGCCACAAAGCTGGCACGTCGGCATTACACAGACACACACATACATGCAGACTACGCCTACATATGCATATATGGATGCACATACATACATACACAGGCTGTTACAAACATATTTTATCTATGCACGAGTTCTGTGCCAAAACGAGCCCACGTTTAAAAGAAAAACAAAAACAAATAGGTATGTCAGCACAAACACAAACATACATACATTTGTACATACATACATACATTTGTACATTTGTATGCTTCTTGGCGCGTGAGCGGGTGAGCTGTGGAACGTCCGGCATCACATGCTTAAGTTCATTTCTGCTGTTTTTGTTTTATTTGCGGAATTTCGAGTGTGCGGCCCCGCTAAATTTAGCATTTTTTTGGCTTAATTACCAAAACGTCAAAGAGAGCGCGCGGGCAGCAGATCGCGAAAGGGGGCACATGACTGTGCTTGCGTATATGTGTGAGTGTATGGCTGTAAGAGAGCGCCAGAATTGCCCAAAGCGCTCTCCCACTCTCACTCTGCCTCTCTCCCTCTATTTTTGCGACTAAGTACGTGTCATGTGCCAAAGAGAGTTGGGTGGGTAGAGGAAAGGGCAACTTTTATCGAAGTGCGAACTGGCTGTGCCTGTTGCTCCTGTGATTGTCGCGACGCCAACAGCAATTAGATAAATAAGCTTTTAATGATTCCCTGTAATTTATTTTAATATGGGTGTGCTTTGGGCCCAATCTCCGGAAGCGCCAAAAATGCAGTAAGGCAGGCGTGGGGGGCAGCCGAAAGGGTGCTATCTATATCTTAATTGACGCTGCTGTTATCGATATCTTAATTGACACTGTGTCACACGTTAACTTATGCACTGAACTGATTTTCTGCATATTCATGTGCATACATACAGTTATTTATGTTAGTATGTTCTGGCCAAGCCAGCAGAGAAAACTGCTGACGCAATAAACGGCAATTGCATCAGCTTTTTAGGCAATACGTGCGCCTGCGCATGCGTCGACGCCAACTGCAACAGCAACAGTTTCTCTACATGCATGTGCCTGCATGTCTTAGCCCCACTCTTTTTGCATCTCGTTGTAACCAAATGCTGTGCGCTCTCTCTATTCTTCTACTCTCTCTCTCTCTCTCTGCCCCTGCTGATTAGTTGAGAGAGCACAGCTGCTATATGTGTGTGTGTTTGTTTGTATGTATGTGCAGCTGCTATGTCCGCCAAGTCTTGGGGGGCTCGTCTGTGGTTTCTGATACTGTTGTTGTTGTTGCTGTGCAAATTCGCTTGTTTCTGCTTAATTCGCTCTAAAAATAGGCAAAGTGGACGGGGCGAGTGGCGGCAATAACTCTCTGCTTGGGTCTTCAAAGTTGAAGTACTTGGAAGAGCGGCAGGTGGCGTGCTGTGTTACGTCATCATTGTAGACAGAATTATATGCATAGAAATCAACAAATGTTTATTTATTTAGTAGGTTGCATTGCAGAAGCTCTTTGCTGTAATACTATAGTATAATAATAACTTTGATTGTTTGTAAATATATTGAAATTATTGTGAAAATCAATGCGTATACCCTCAACAACAAATCAGTTGAGTATGGGGGCCTGTTCTACGCATACATATGTTTGATTGTCTGTATTAACCTTGAAAGTACAGTTGTCTTGAGATAGTGCAATAATTATCGCAATAATTAAAGAGCATTCTCGTACAAATATTTGGCAGATACACAAACCAAGATATACTGAAATTGTTTCGAATATTTTGCAAATATTGCGTTGTTCAGTTTCTGCAATATTTGTGTATCCTAAATTTGCACTCATTTCAAGTTCACTTTCGACCGATTTCAACATCAACTTCGGCCACAAAGTTCATTGCACTTTCGTCATTATTTTGAGTTACAACTCATGTTTCGATCTCAATAGAGCTCTATAGAGTGCCCTTTACACGTGCCCTCTTCACGACGATCCCCTAAGCGATCTGAAAAAACAAGTTTTGCCCAGTGTATATTCGTATAGACTCGTGTTTGACCTCCCCTGGCGACCAAAAAACAAAAGACTGCCATGCGTATTAGCGCGTTTTCGTTTTCACTTCAATATTTGGAACTCTACAGTGAAGCCTTGAAAGATGGCAATTATTACTGGGTAGATTGATTGTGCTTCGAGCTCGAGTCGAGGGCAAATGACGGTCGACGCCTAAAACGCGAAATAGAAAAATACGAAAGAGAAATCGTGCGCTTGATACCCTGCAGCGATGACGATAAAATAAAAGATTAAGCTAACAAATATATGCAAAAATGGATTATTTCATTTTTACAAGATACGGAAAAGGTTTAATATATAAATAATAAGATAGCAATAAATATACAAATTATAAATGTATTTTACAGTATTAAAACATAATTTCAATGAACCTATTAATAAAAAGTTTAATTTTTCTCATTTTTTAAATACGAAATAAATAATAGTTATTCGCTTGCAAGATTTTTCATTATTTTACTTCTCCGTAATCATGTTTGTCAAAAAAATGAATCTTTCATCTTTGCAATATACAAATAGGTAAATAAAATACCATAAATTTCTCATTTCTTGAGTACGAAATAAATCAAATTTATTCGCTTTCAAAATTTATTATTTTTTATTAATAATATTCTTTGTCCTTACGTTGTAATCATGTTTGTCAAAAAAATATACTCTTTTGTCTTTACAATATACAAAAAGGTAATAAAAAACCGCAAATAGTCAACCTAGTGGACTAGTACCCACTAGTGTTGGGTAATCCTAGTTCAATTTGAGGAATAAGTTCGTTCGATCGTTTAAAATCAATGAACTAGGTCGTTCATTTAGTTCAATCGTTCATTTTTTAAACTTTCTTAAAGGTGCTTCAAAAAAAAAAAATGTTATGAATTTGTTTCATACAATGCTGTCATTGAAAATTAATATTATTTATTCAATTTATGTCCGAAACACTTATACATAATAATAAAAAGAAATAATAAAGAGTTTACATATTATATTGAACTAAGTGAACTAAATTGAACTATCGAACTACATATATTGAACTATAAAGACAGACCAAGTTCGTTCGTTCAGTTTGGTGAATAGTTGAATTTAGTTCGTTCGGTCACGAACGACACAACACTAGTACCCACATTTCATCATTACTCACAGAAATAACATTTTCTAAGTTTTTTCTTTCTATCATATCGATAGATAGAGTAGAACTTTCTCAAGAATTGAATGATAAGTTAACATTAAAGAGGCGTTATCTTGCAAGGGTCTTACTCGACTTTACTTTACTACTCTTAATGATGATCAATCTCCAGGAATTAAGTTACTCAACTTCCTCAGCACTTTACAGGGTATGCACTGTGGTGAATGTTTCAGATATCATGATTAAAAAAAACTTTCCGTAATCTATGTACGTGTTCGCAAGTGTGTATGTTTAACACAGACACACATACACTCACACATATGCCTGTGTGTGTGTGTGTGTGTGTGTGTGTGTGTGTGTGTTTCTCGTCTGCTCACACAACCCGTTTAAACAGAAACATTCGTTGGCAATTGTGCGCACTCATTGATAGGCGGGCAATGTTTATGCCATGTTATGAAATGGAAAGACGAGCCCCCGCGACAATTGGGGGCACGATTCGTATGGGGTATGGGGTGTATAAGCAGAGCAGAGCAGAGAGAATCGAGAGTAGAAAATTGAAAACAAACTAATAGCAAACGATGCCACAATAATTAGATATGTATCTCCTTGACTTCACCCGGGGTTGAGCCCATCTTTGTGCTGGTGGTGGGGGATAGCGAAAAGAAACCACGCAAAATGCGCGTCCAAGGCTGATAGAATTTGCACGCGCCCTCAAAGTCAATTTAATAATATTCAATTGAAAATATGTGTAAATAAAAATCAATTGATGGCAAACAAAAGGCAAAGAGGCGAAGCAATTGGCTATTAACACGACTACCCGGCAGAGCGAGAAGAGAAGAAGCAGCAGCCAAAACAAATCAATAAAAATATAACTGGTGGCGTCGCTGTTGGTGCCACTGTGTCGCGTCACGTCCTCCAAGAAATGCCCAAAAGTGCGTCATATACCAGCGCAGCATCCCAGCAGTAGCACCAGCAGCAGCGTCGGCGTCTCAGTCGCGCCGGCGCGCACAACTCTTGCACCTTTGACTTTGCTCTGCACTTGTCTCCTCTAATGTTGGCGTCGTCATCTCCCACACACACACACACACACGCATACTGCATATTGGCGCCTCGATTCATTCATGCCTTTTTTTCGACCTTCGCACGCTTCTCTCTCTCTCTCTGCTGGCTCTCTCCGAAATTTGTCTTTTCCTTGCTCTCACCAACTTACACACACATACACGGTCACATGTGCCATACACCCATATGTACATAGGTAACTATGAGCGCGCGCTCACATTAAAACACACACACATGCACGCAGTGGGAGACCAGTGCTGCTCTCACTCTCTCTCTCTCTCTCTCTCTCTCTCTCTCTCTCTCTCTCTCTCTGCTGTTTTACTGTGTGTAAAAAAGCTCGAACGAGTTTCTGTGAATTGCTGTGCGCTATATAAACGTTGCGCATTCGAATCTCGTGCTTCAGTGCCACAATAGTGGATATCACATTTAGTAGTTTGTTAAAAGGTAAAAATAAATTATAATAAGCGATAAGCGCACAAGAAAAGCGAGAAACTATGCAGAACTTACACGTTCTTACTGAACGAAAAGAAATTAAATTAAATGCAATACAAAACAAAATTTAAATAAAGACATTCATTTCGAATTTAAACAAAATATAGTTTTTAATAACTAAAAAATCATTTGATTTGCTGTTCTGTGAATATTCTTGACAGTTATTTATAGTTCGCTTGGTGTGCCACAAGTTCCGGTCGTCGTAGTCTTATCGAGTTTTGTGTATCGTGAAAGAAAGAAAAAAAACTAAACACATTAAGAAAACCAAACCAAAGTTGTCTCGGAGTTGTCTGGTTCGGCAGAAATATTTGCGTCAATGTCATGTAAATTTATGCGCATTTTTTCGCACTCTACGTCAAATCTCAACTGGACACTAAAGTCAATAGTTATTTAATGCATTATAGTTTTACGTAATTTAGTGTCTCTCTCTCTCTCTTTTTGGCAGTTTGGCAAAAGTGCTGTAAAACAATAAAAACAACAATATATGAATAGAAACCCCCTTTACCAAGGCTAAAAACAAATTGTAAGCAAAACAAGAAGAGAGAGAAAAATTTGCAAACTGTCGAAAAATTTTTGAGAACGCGCGACCGTGAAATATTTTTAAATTTAGAAATTGTATTGTACACAAAAACCCACACAATCTTACACACACAAACACAGCTATTTAACTATATATGTATGTATAGTTTTTAATTCTATATAATATGTACCTATAGGTAGGTATTGTAGTGTATATCTTAAACATTTGCAATTTCCGAACACGCAAAAAAGAAAAGGTCTACGGCGTGGCCAGACTAACGTGGGCGCCTTGCTAATTGAGCCGAATTAAAATATAAGCATGCACATGTATAATAAGTATATGTAGCTGTAAAGAAATTGTCGGCTTGTCGCTTTGTTAATTAACAAAACAAAACAAAACAAAGTAATATACATTCGTTTGTTTTAAAAATAAAATACCCAAAAAGCGCACATCAAAATTCGCAACGTTGCACTCACTGTTGACAACGTGAACCGAGTGCACCTGTGTGTGTGAGAAGAGCGTGTGACGTTGGCAGCACGTGAGCGCAATGTAAGAGAGTCTACTTGGTTAAGAGCGCGTGCATTGTGAGCTGTTCTTAAAGCACTCGCAAAGAGAGGAAGCAAGGGAGCGAGAGAGTTAAGCACGACGCGCCGCTTGTACGTGAGTGCGCATGTTTGTGTGAGTGCGTATCGTACCCAGTTTGTAGTTGTTGTTTATTATCGTAGGTAGATCTCGCTTTTTTCATGCCAGTTAGCGATAGGCTGCCCTGCCATGAATCACCAACAGGCCACATAAACACGAGCAGAGACAACATACACACACAAACACACAAACACACACGAAGACGCAAAGCAGTCGGTTTCAAGGCCAATTGCACAATTTTCGGCGCATTTGCAAATCTAATGCACGCCAAATGCAGCAATGGCGTCTTACATCCTACTGCATGTTTGGGTGTGGGGCAGAGGGGGGGGTGTGTGTGTGTGTGTGACAAGTGCAAACACACTCCTGCGACAACACTTATTGTTATGTCATGCTGCCCATTTCGCCGCCAGGCAGCAGCAGCAGCAAAAGGCACCAAATAAGTAACTGTAAGCAGCCACAAAGGCGTCGCCATTGGCATCGGCAGCGACGTCTGCGTCAGCCGCGACGTCATGGCGCCCACGCGTCCCGTTAGCATCACCACAATCACATGACGCAGGAGTGAGAGGGGCAGGCAGTGACAGAGACAGAGCAAACAATCCACGATTCTTTTTGCTTCTTTTTCGCGTCTCATTTAAAACATTTTTGGGCCACAAAGAAATGATCATTAATTATTTTAGCAAATAACAAAGACAGCAAAATATTTATATGGAGCGCGAGACAGAGAGAGAGAGAGAATGAGGCAAAAAACCGAATGTGGAAAATTTTCAAAAACACAAAAAATTTGCCAGCTGCCGCATGACAGCCAAAAAATTATAAATAGATATATGTTTTTTTTTTACTTTTATTTTCTTTTTCTTCTCTGTTGTTGTCCAAACTGTTGCATGTGAAAAGGGCGCCAACACTGAGTGGCAGAATTGTTGACACAAGTGTGAAAAGATTAAAAAACAAAAATGTATTTTGAGATAAAAATGAAAAATTAAAATGTGTCAGATCAATGCCCACTTAATTTAGCTAATAGACGACAAAGAATAAAAAAAAATAAAAATAATACTCAATATTTTTTAAATATTTCAACAGTGCGCTACAAAAGTGTGAATACAGTTGAGAACTATTTATCAAAAAACATAAAAACATATTAAGTGTAGTGCGGGAAAACATCTGTAGCAGACTGTAAACATTGCTAGACAGTGTTGGTCACGGGTGTTATCAAGGACAGACACTTGATAGAAAATATATATATATGTATGTTTATCATATGTAGATATATACTAGATATATAGACACACAGTTGAAAAGTGGGTGTGCGTTTGTCGGGGGGGTATTTGGGGGCTCGCTCTATCAAAGAACAAACACAGAAAGCTCGATAAGGCGACAGACAGCAGACGACAAATAAATAACTGATTAATCGCTTGAAGTGGCCAACTTTCGATGAGGCTATAAATAAACCTACTTTAACTACTGTAACTATTATTAAACATTAATTGACTTCTCTCTCTTTCTTTACAGCAAAGACAAATTTCAAACACAAATACAAATCAAGTGAAGAAAGTGATAAAGAAAAGAAAAACTAACAGAGACCTTGCTTACAATTACAATAAGTGTTGCTCGCATAAACATTATAGAAGTACAGAAGAGAGAGAGAGAGAGAGAGAGGGAACTAGCCAAGGCAAAGCAATAAAGCAGAGAGTTCAAGTTCAACATAGGCTGAAGCTGCTATTGATAAGATGAGTGGACGTGACAATCGAGGCGCCGGCGGCGGAGGAGGCGGTGGTGGTGGGGGTCACCATCATCACCATCAACCGCTGAGCAGCGCAATGGGAAAACTAAAGGAAAAACTAACCAGAGCTGGGGTAAGTACGAATTGAAGTAAAACTAAATTGGTTGCCACACAAGTTGAAGGAATGCAGAAGCTTAAGTTGCAAAATGAATTCCAAAATAACTTCTGATAGGTATTTATTAATCCGCTGATCTTTGATAGTATTACCAGCTTGGTAATTGTTTCTATAGTTATTTTTAGATCCATAACAGACCCTTTTAAAGTTTAGCATAATCACAGCCAAAGGGATCTTCTCATTCAAATTAATTTTTATATCAGGGCATCGAAATCAAATTGTCGCTTCACACTTCCAAGTCTATTGACGTTTCTTGATAAGAAAAGCGTGTGGACAATTTATTCGAATTTTAATAGCACAATTATATGAAAATAACATGTATATATGTAATAATATAACTGGGGGAATTACGAATGCTTTCGTACTCTTCTTCAAGATGTTCGAATGCTGATTTTTTGACACGGATTCAGCTTGAGGCTGTTATCATTCATTGAGATCATTAAAGCTAATTAAAACACGCCGAGTCTGACGACAGCCTAGCAAAGGAAACGTGATCAAGTCTTTGATACTTAACAGGGATTTTGAACAGGATAATACTGATTGAATATATAAATAAAGTTTTAGTATAATATATTTACAATGTCTTCGATTAAGGCTTACTCATTTGTTGATCAAGAACTGATCAAGGAAATGTTAAACAGAATCCAAAGCAGATAATGAAGTTCAAAGTAATTTGACAGATATTCCCCAGTACAGTCGGATCTCTGCATAACAAACTTCACCTATTGCCAAAGCATGTCAGTTCATCATGCTGAGGTGCGACTGTATGCGGTATGTTCATTATAATACATAGATTAAAGCTGATGAAACAGGGCAGAGATAAGCCCAGGCGAGCATAGCATCGAAAGTGAAATCTTGGTAACCTTTTGCACTTGTTTCAAGAACAGCGTACGATGGTCGATCGTGGTTCCCTGCCCCGCAATTGTAGTCGCTGTCGTCGTTCTCAGCTCAGCTACTATATAATCTAAAGTCGCAGCATAATTCATTAATTCGCAACTGTTCGTGCTGCGTGTGGCAACCAATTTCGCCCCCTAAAAAAAAATAGAATCACATTTAATATTCTCTTCTCAGGAGGATCTTGGGTATCATCGCGTGGAGAGCAATCTGTCGGCATCAAACACTGGCACTAGCCTGGACACAATATTGCCAGAGGATCCGTTTCCGTTCCCACAGGCGGCGCCACAGCGTCATCCACAGCCGCAACAACAGTCGTCGCAGCAGCGCCAAGCGCCGCAGCTACGTTTGCTCCACGACCTTGAGGACGAGCAGCCACTCTCGTTTCGTCCCCTGCTCGAGGACGAGGACATCAAGGAGCCACCACAGTTGCAGTCTTCGCGTGCAGCATTGCGTGCCAGTGGCAGCTTGGAGTTGACCCCCTTGCCGCCACCGCCGACCTCATTGGAACCGCATCGTGATCGCCAGCAGCGCAGCATTGTTGCTGGAGGAGGTGAGGAGCTGCAGCGCAGCAAGCAATCGTTGAAGGGTTCGCGTGTGTCCTTCGAGAAGACACGCGGTGCAAGTGGCAACGAGCAGCAGCAGCAGCAGGCCAGCAGTGGCAACAAGGGCGCTGAGAGCAGTGACGAGGATAGCTTCGAGGATAAACGCATTGGGTTCCAGCAGCAGAAGGCGACGAGTGTCGATCACAAGGGAATATTGAAGGATCTGCGGCATATATTGGCCAGCGATAATCGCCGTCAGTTTCAGGCCAAGAAGCACGTGTCGCTGGATATAAAGGGCACACGTTTTCTGGAGGATTTGCTCAAGGATTCATCGTCGGAGGAGGAGTTTCACAAGACACGTCGCGAGTTTCAGGGCCGCAAACATCAGAGCCTCGATCCGCGTGTAACCTTCAAGCTAGACAAAGTATTACAAGGCTCCAGCACCGACAGCGACGAGGAGGGCGACGACGCCGAGCACAAGCGACTCATCCATCGGCCCAAGGACATTACCAAGCCAGTCATTATCGACCTCAAGGATCTGGAGAGCGAGAGTGACGAGGACTTTCTCACATCGCGACAGAACTTCCAGCAGCAACGCTCCATTAGCACAGATTCACGCAAGAGGTAAGCGATCTCTCCCCTATCTTCCGTTTCTCCCCCCCCCACATTGTTGCTCCACTTGAGGCACGTTAGACTAATGCCACAATGCAATTTCTATTTACAGCCGACGCCTGTACGAAATGGACGACATGGGCAACAAACGGGACGGCAATATACGCCATGCGGTGCCCTTTGTGCGCCAAATCACTGAGGATGGCAAACCCAAACTGGAGGTCTACAGGCCCACAACGAATCCCATCTATATCTGGACACAGGTAGGTCAAACCAATGCCAACAATCGAGTTCTGATGATGATAGCTCACATGAAAGAGATCCCCGATTGTTCGCCAATTTATAGCGTTTACACGAGAACATTTTGAGGGTAGAGATGATCCTTAATTCTTTTAGCTATAGAAAAGTGTGAACAAGTCTGTGTATTCCACTTACACGAGAACAGTTCGACGGTAGCTTAGCCAAAGATGATCCTCAATTTATGAAGAGATCGGCGAGATAAATATAGCTGATATTTACAGCGTTTACACGAGAACAGTTCGGGGGTAGAGATGATCCTCAATTCGTGTCAGTTTTTCGACTATAGAAGAGGCTGAAGAAGTCTGTTTATTCTATATGATATCTCAGTCAAATATAGATGATATTTTCTGCGTTTATACGAGAACAGTTTTATGTTAGCTTAGCCAAAGATGATCCTCAATTCGTAAAGAGATCGGCTAGGTAAATATCAGTCTTTCAACCTTAGAAGAGGAGGGTAAAGAAGTCTGTTTATTCTATGTTTCTCCGTCACTTTATAGTAATCAAATGAAGCTGATATTCCTTAGCGGCATCGATCGTTAATTCACAACAATTCCCTAAGAGATCTGCCAGATGAATATCGTTCTACAAGCTAAAGAAAAGTGCGAACTAAAGTTAATAAACTGTTTCTAAGATATATCTCTTGTTTTTGGTTAATTATATACGTTTTTCCGTTATAACCACTCTTTGATAATGAAATATACCTCATATTCTATATAAGAAACAATTCCTTGACGACTTTACCAGATATTCCAGTCTTTAAGCTGCAGTAGAGTGTGCAAAAACATTAATAATCTTGTGCCTAGTTGCGATCTGCTGTTCCTTTTTTATTTTGCCAATAGAAATTTTATTTATTTATTTATTTATACTCTATAATACTGTAAGAATATTCGAAATATAGCTGATATAGCTTATCGGCAACAGTCGTTAAGTCGCTTACGGCGTAAACGTTGTCGTAGGCAGCAGAGATCGAGATTCCATTGTTGGCTCGTTAAGGCTGCTGAGACAGCGCTGGCTTAACTGGCGCCTCTCGATGAAGTGAAGTGTTTCGAGTACATGTGTAGCTAGTGTATGCAGGCAATGGGGGAGAGGGGGTGGGCGGTTAATGGCCTTATGAATGGCATTAAGAGTGCCCATAAAGCATTCAAGCTCGCTTTCATTCTTTGCGCAATTTAGAGCGCAGTTTGTGGGTCGCCATTGGAAGCGCGCGTGGCGGGCTATTTTCGCACGGAATCCCTCTCCCCTCCGCCCCCCTTATCCGTACAACCCCTAGCCGGGGTCATGCCTGGCCCGCCTCCGTCTTGTGTTTAATTGAAATTGAAACTGGAAATAACGCAGTTAGTTAGTTTATGAAGAGACTAAAAATACGCATACGACACGCGGGCCCAACCAGTCCAGTCTCACCGTTGTCTGGCAGATTGATTGACCATGTCGAGGACGAGAAATGCAGCTTGTTGCAGGTTGCTGCTGGCCCAAAGCGGGCCTACAACGCCGTCGGGCTTCAGTTCCACTTTGCCTATTGCCGTCAACTGCTGCAAACCACTTAGGCCGGGGACAAACTTACGTCTTCGGGGGCTTTAATCTCGTCTCACACGTAAACAGCGTGATAAGCGATAAGTGTCAACAGCTGTTGCTGCTGACGCTCAAGCTGTGTAGCCTCAGCCAAGCTGTTCTTCCAGCACGGAGACTGCTATTGATTGTAGCCGATTGATAAGACGATCGATTCGTGTATGGCAAATTGAATAGAGAGAGACAAAGAGACAGAGAAGCAGAGAGACTATATGCATATATATGCTCGGCCATATAAATCTGTACGTGACCGCGCAAATCGCTACCGAAATCTAACGGCCTAGTCCGGATTCGAGTCGAGCGATGACAGGTTTCAGTTTCAGTTCAATTTGGTCCGGCAAAGCGCGACAAATGTGCTAGAGAGAACAGTTCGTAAGGCTTCTCAGTACAAAGTGAAAGGCGGCAGCTAAAAAACGAACAGTGCAACAAGGTTGCAAAGTAGAGTAGACTGTTTTAAGTATATAGAGCGTTACTATACTAGACGCCTGAATCATGAAGATCCTTATGCGCGCCGACACGCATGTGTCCTTCTCCGTGCCCGTGGAGGAGCCTAAGGCCATTTGCACCTTCTCGCAGGTAGACTAAGCTCAAGCTGCCACCCTCTAATTTGAATTGTATCTTTAACTCAGGCTCTACTAAATTGTGTGCTATTCTTTATCTATTCTGTTTTCAGGTGCTTGCCGCTCTGAGCGTCTCACTGGGCTCCCTTGTCGTGGGCTTTGCTAGCGCTTACACCTCGCCCGCCCTTGTCTCCATGACTAATCCAAATATAACGTCCTTTGAAGTTACACCACAAGCGGTAAGTTTTGAAGAGGAGACTCGCTATTGAGCTCAGCTTAAGTGAGCAGAAAGTGGGACTAAGTGTGATTCAGACTCAGAATTATCTGTAGAATTGTTCGAAGCAACTCATTTAATAAGTTTCCTAAGAACTTCGTAGAGCAAAACAGGATTTCTTTGTTTCTTTCTGACACCCAACGAGACTCAAATATATTTAATAGTTATCTTCAATATTATGCTGTTAAAGCTTATATAGTCTTCTTTTCTGTTGGCAGTAAACTGTCTATTGTATTTTAATGTGTTTATACTATGTTTATTATGTAAAACATATAGAAAATATAATGTAAAATCTTTAAAGATTAGTACACATCTTCTATCTAGTCTAAAAAATTGCACTAGGAACTTTATTCAGAAAGAAAAGCATTGTTGAAGTATACAAATTGTTAGATAGATCAGATATCTATAAGAATTTATATAGTAGCAAAACTGCGAGTTATTCAATAATCTCTGATTAGCAAAATACATTATTATCTCTGATTAGAAATTGTTAAATAGATCAGATATCTATAAGAACTTACATAGTCGCAAAACTGCGACTTATGCGATTATATGTGCTTAGCAAAATACAGTTCCTTACATTTAAGTTACCACAATTTTCCTTAGTCCATTTTCTTAGTTAGCAAAATACAGTTCCTTTCTTTAAACTATCACCTCCTCTCCTCTAAGAATTCCCCTTAATAATCGCCATATCTTCTATCTCCTGCTCCCCACAGGCATCCTGGGTGGGTGGTATTATGCCACTGGCAGGTTTAGCTGGCGGCATTGCTGGCGGACCGTTCATTGAGTATCTGGGTAGACGCAACACCATCCTGGCCACTGCAGTGCCCTTCATCATCTCCTGGCTGCTCATTGCATGCGCTGTCAATGTGGCTATGGTGCTGGCTGGTCGCTTCCTTGCTGGTTTCTGTGTGGGCATTGCTTCGCTCTCGCTACCCGTCTATCTGGGCGAGACAGTGCAGCCTGAGGTACGTGGCACATTGGGTCTGTTGCCAACGGCCTTTGGTAACATTGGCATCTTGTTGTGCTTCGTCGCGGGCACGTACATGGACTGGTCAATGCTGGCCTTCCTGGGCGCTTCGTTGCCAGTGCCATTCCTCATACTGATGTTCCTTATACCGGAGACACCTCGTTGGTTTGTCAGCCGTGGCCGTGAGGAGCGGGCACGCAAGGCGCTGGTCTGGCTGCGTGGCAAGGAGGCTGATGTGGAGCCAGAGCTGAAGGGTCTGATGCGTTCGCAGGCTGATGCAGATAGATCGGCCACGCAGAACACCATGTTGGAGCTGTTGAAGCGCAGCAACCTGAAGCCATTGTCCATCTCCCTTGGCCTGATGTTCTTCCAGCAGTTGAGCGGCATCAATGCCGTCATCTTCTACACTGTGCAAATCTTCAAGGATGCTGGCTCCACCATTGATGGCAATGTCTGCACCATCATTGTGGGCATTGTCAACTTTGCAGCCACTTTCATTGCAACGCTGCTGATCGATCGCGCTGGACGCAAGGTAAAGTGCAGAAGACTTTTTCCTCTCTCCAACTTGCCTGCAACTAACTCTCTCAATCTCTCCTCTGCAGATTTTGCTGTATGTCTCCAATGTGGCAATGATTCTCACGCTCTTTGTGCTGGGCGGTTTCTTCTACTGCAAGTCGCAGGGCATGGATCTCTCCCATGTGGGCTGGTTGCCATTGAGTTGCTTTGTTGTCTACATTCTGGGCTTCTCGCTGGGCTTCGGTCCGATTCCCTGGCTCATGATGGGCGAGATTCTGCCATCCAAGATACGTGGCTCTGCTGCCTCGGTGGCAACCGCCTTCAACTGGTCCTGCACGTTTGTGGTGACCAAAACGTTCCAGGATATGCTGGGTAAGCATTAACATTTCTTTCTGCCATTAACTGTTGTTGAAACCAACTGATATTTATGGAATTACAGACGTTATGGGAGCACATGGCGCTTTCTGGATGTTCGGCGCCATCTGCTTTGTCGGCCTGTTCTTTGTGATAATCTATGTGCCCGAGACGCAGGGCAAGACGCTGGAGGATATTGAGCGCAAGATGATGGGACGCGTCCGTCGCATGTCATCGGTGGCGAACATTAAGCCGCTCTCCTTCAACATGTAAACGAGTTCAGAGAAGTTTGCATGGAAGCAAATCTTGAATCTTGGATCGATCAAACCAAATATTAGTCTAGTGCCCTAGTGGTTAAGTTGTACAACTAAACAGATAGCGATAGCAATATCAGATGAATATAGACAATGATATATATAAATATATATATATACTATATGTATGGCTGATTCGCCTGCAAGTAGAGATGTCTAATTTGCTATCGTTATGGAGAGCGTGTGTTTAGCAAAAGAATTTCCTTTATTTCTATACGATTATTGTTATGAAAATATTGTATGATTATTAATATTATTATATTATTATTTATAGCGTTAAGTCGCGTAGTTTTATGTCTGTGTAAATTATGAGTTTAGCACTAATTTTGTTGATGATACATCATGAATTTATCGCTGTAGAGAAATGACATAATTAGCCCGTAAGTCCACAACTATCTAAAAAGAAGAAGAGAAGTATGAAACCTTTACAAACGGCCCCCACCAGAAAATGAAATGAACTTTTCAATTGGCTACTCGAATATAATCAGCATGTAAAAATATATATATATATAGAAATATGAATCTATTCATGAATATCACTCGCAGCAGCTGCATACATTGTAAATTAATTCAATGAATATACCAACAAATATGAAAACACCTCAAACTCTTTCAATTATCACAACCTCAACCCCCTTGGCTAAACTCGCAACTAAACGACGCCACTGGGCACAAAAATAAAACAGTTTCAGATTTGCATGCGACCTTCCCGGCGCAGTTTACAGTTGGGCAATGCCGGCAATGCAAATACGTGAGTATTTTATATAATTTCCATTTCTAGATCCGCTCTAGAATGTGCACACACAATACTATAGAATATATCCTATGATTTATGATACTGCATGCCTCGAATTCGCAAAATAGAAAACCAATCGAGTTGCTACTGTTGTTATTGTTCTATATGGGGATATTTCAGATATTTACATAGCAAAGTCAGAGTATAACAGCAGAGATAGTGTGCAGTTCGAGTCTGTGTCTTATCGCTTGTGTAACGCGGCAAACCGATCGAATCGACACGCAGTTACTGCCTGACTGCATTGATTATGCACTCGCTATATGCATAATACGAGCTATACAATCAATATACAAATATACATAGATAGTTGACGATGTTTACTGATGTTTACCTGAACCAAGCTAGCTTAGGTCAGTCTAATATAAACAACTAAATCGAAATAGTAACTATAAATATAGTTTCTCATCATATAACAAAGTTAAACAATTTTAATGTGCTTTGATAAGGATTTACACCCAAAGAAAGTACTAACAGAAGAACTTTACGGTAAAATTTATTTATTTTGTGGTATTTTCCTTAATATAAGTTTAGCTATTCACTTTCTTACCGCATATCAACGGACTAAGGCAGTATACAGCTGGTTTTTAAATATTTACTATGTTACAGAAGGAAAAGTAAGTAATCTTATCAACCAAAGTTGAGACAATGTTTACCAGATCAACTTAAAGGTCTTTGATCTAAGCAAGAGTAAAGCAAATAGCTTTCAAATCGTATTTAATGAAATCATTCTCATGAGTAATCAAATATAGACTGAAATACATCATTATCATATCAACAGAATATATACAAAATATATATGGAAACAGTCAAACAAATTTATTGTACTTATTGACAAGGAAATGAATTCGAATTGTCAAGTCCGAAATGGCAATAAATAAGAAGCGTATATTGTCATTAAATGACACTCGAATTGACTATTAACAATGACGGAATATACTTGAACTCTTTATCAGAGTTTAAGATCAAGAATGACACGCACATGTAGGTCTGATAATGAACGAGGAAGACTATATAAACTTCCCTTATACTTACTCCAATCGGGACTCGGTTTTGAAGTAGGATAACAAGATAACGAGCTGCTGGGGATATGTATACCCAACTATATGTAAACCTTATGCACAGTCTGATGGTATTATGCTTTGCTTCAATGTGCATCATGGAATGGCTTAGAGGCCATTAAAGGAGTCGGTACTCCAATCGGGATTCTGTTCTGCATTCGGATAACCAGCTAAAGTTCAATCTTATGTACTGCCTGATGGGATTATGCTTTACATCAATGTGCAGCATGGAATGGCTTAGAGCTTGTACAGAGTCATACTTTGCTTTGATTAGGAGAAATGCACAAACTTTAATAGAGTCGGTTTTCCAATCGGGATTCTGTTCTGCATTCGGATAAACAGCTAAAGTTTAATCTTATCCACTGTCTGCTGAGATTATGGTCTATTTCAATGTGCATCATGAAGTTCCAATAAGTTCACCACGTAAAGAACACCACCACATCTTGGTCAGCAACTCACCCATCACTTGAACGCGGCAAATGGCGCAGATATCGCACTCAACATCCCAGCTCCACATCGCAACGGCGTTCCATTTCTTCAGTGTAAACATTTTCTCCGGCTTGCTCTCGTCTGCAGGCTTGTTGTCCACAGAGTTTTCACCATCGTCAGCCATTTTGCAACAATTATTTTCAATTAATTGCTTATTATAATTTACAATTTAAATATTTGCTTGATTGTTTTGGTTTATTCAGTGTGAATGTCCTTCTCTCTTCTTCTTCACTGCGAGTGCAGTACAAGAACAGCTGATGAGTGAATGGCAGAACGCAGACAGCACCAAGTGCACCCTGTGTGCCGTCACAGGCGCTGCCACATGCGCGCGCAATTCAAATCGACAACTAACGTTTTTACAATTTGGCTTTGATTGATTTGCAGCGCATTGTAAAGATTTCGACACATAGCAATTTAGCATACCCCGTTACAGTTACCACAGTAACCACTTGCCAAATCGAGGCCATTAAGTACTTGACTTCAGTTCGAGTCGTGAGTCGCTTTTATAAGTTTATTTTGGCAGCTGCCTCCGTCTTCTCTCTTGGTGTCTCTCTCTCTCTCTCTCGCTCTCTCTGTCTGGTTGGCTGCGCTCTGCAATCACAAGTGAAGCTTAAGAAAATTAGGCAGCATGTTTGCCAACAACACACGCACACACATGCATAATTTCGTATATGTTTTCAAAATATTCGAATGCTTTATGACAGCGCGGAGGAAGAAATAGAAAAAAAAATAAATTGCGAAAATGTTGCAATTGCCAAGAGATTGCCTGCTTGCCTGTCTGCTTGGCCAGCACAATTTGCAAACAGTTAACAAGTGGTTGCTTACTGTCTCTGTGTGTGTATGAGAGAGTATGTCTGTGTCTGTGTGTGTGTGTATCTGTGTGCCACTGTGGCTACTTCCTGCAATTACAGCTTGTTGTGATGCAATCGCAAATCACAAATCGCGCCGTCAACTTGCATAACCAACTGGCCAAGAATACACACAACGAAATTGCAGACACAGCAACAACAACGACAACAGCAATAACAACAGCAATAACAATAATATGCACAACAACAACACAACTGGTTTTCTTCCTCAGTTTTCATTAGACGAAAGTAGTGCGCTGCCCCAGTTGCTTTTCACTTTCACTTGCCAATTGCCAATCCCTGCCCCTCTTTCTCTCTCTGTATTTCCGCCCCGTTCCGCCTTGTAGAAGTAAGTAAATCTCTGGTTTGGTTTTTCAGTGTTTCTTTAGCTTATAATTAAGATAAAAACTCAATAATCGTACATCTAAAACAATGATACAATAAAAGTATAACACATTTGGCTTCAAAACGTGTGCGAACTGCGAGAAGATCTGTTGATCTTCAGCGACCTTCGCAAGATCTCGTTTCCAAGTAGGCAGCTAGTTTGTCCTCTGACTGCTACTTGTTCGTCTTCCTCCTTCTCTCCTCCTCTTCCTCCTCCTCCTTCTGCTTCTCCTCCTTCTGCTCTGGCTCCGCTCCTCCTTGTGTTTATCACCCGTTCAACGTCCAGCTCAACGTTGCTGTGTGAATGCGACAAAGACAATCTGTTTGTGTCCTCGCGCTCTCTCACTTCCTCATTTTCTTTTTCGTCTATTGTTGTAGTTCGTTTACTCCTTGTGCTCGCGTTCTGTGCTGACCTGGCGGTGCTGTCCTAGTAGTGGCTGTGGTGACCATGATGGTAGCCGTGATGATCTTCGTGGTGCTCGTGGTGCTTGAAGATGGGCACCTCAACGTGGTACTTCTCTGGCACTGGGATCTCCTTGTGAATGGGCACCTTCACCTCTGTGTACACGGGAATGGGCTTCTCGATGGGCACCTTAACCTCATAGGGTACTGGCTTCTCAACGGTATAGTGCACCTTCTTCTCGACAGTGTAGGGTTGTGGAACTGGAATCTTCACGTGCACTGGGTATGGTTTCTCAACCTGCCAAGAGTTGCGTATTCCCAGTAAATATAGAAACTCGTATTGATACAATATCTATAAGATGGATACTAACCTCAACCTTGTAGGGCTTATCGACTGGTACTTTCACTTCGTAGGGCACCTTCTTCTCCACAACAACTGTGTATGGTTTCTCCACCTCGACGGGATAGGGTTTCTCAACCTCAACGGGATAGGGCTTCTCCACCTCAACCTTAACCTCATAGGGCACCTTCTTGATCACTTCATAGGGCTTAGGGACTGGCACCTCCACTTTAACCTCATGTGGCACCTTCTTGATAACCTCATAGGGCTGTGGCACCGGCACCTTCACCTCATATGGAATCTTCTTGATCACCTCATAGGGCTCTGGCACAGGGACTTTAACTTCGTATGGCTTATCGACGGCCACTTTAACTTCATACGGGACCTTCTTTTCGACAATGTAGGGTTTCGGCACATGGACGGGCACCTTGACGTATTCCTTAACAACCACGGGGTATTTCTTCTCCACAATGTACGGCTGTGGCACGTCCACCTTAACCTCATAGGGGATCTAAATGAAATAGAGAAGAAATTGATGTATAGAGGCAGTCAATAAAGGAGGAGGATAAAGGGGGGCTCACCTTCTTTTCAACCGTGTAGGGCACATGCTTGGTCACTGTATACGGCACCGGCACCTTCTTCTCAATGGTCACTGTCTTGATATGCTCATGATGATGATGATGATGGTAGTCACCCAGATGTAGGCCACGCTTCTCCACAGTCTTGCCCTCCTCCACGGCTGGGGCAGCTGCAGCCTCCTTCTGATCGATGGCAGCACAATGGGCCATTGCCACGCACACGGCGAGACAAGGAAGTACGAACTGCAAAAAGGAGAACGGAACACGTAGATAAGAACGGAACGCAAGCACGAATAACGCGAGAAAGGCGAATTGAACTTTCGAACTTTTCTGGCTTTTCTATGTTTCTCTTTCTGTTTACCATTCGCATTGTTGAGCTGTTGCTTCGACGTCTCACGAGATAAACAATTACTCCACAATAAACTGTGTTATACCAATAACGAGAGCCAAGTTGGTACTGATTCACTGACGCGCTGCACTCGGCTTTTATACACCGAAAAATTGGTCTATCGCAACGCAATTCACCATGTGTGCTGCCCCTCCCCCCACCCCCCTCACTTAACCCCTATGGCAGCGACAACAACAGCGCTCTCTTCAAATTTTTTGACTGCGACGGCGCAGCGAACACATTCGCAACTCGTTGTTGTTGTTGTTGTTGCTGTTGCTGCCAGTGTTGTTGTTGTGGATTTGGCTTAGTAATGAAATGTTGGGGAACGGTGTTATATGAACAACTCGTTTCTCATTTGGTCGACTGAGCAAAACAACGGCGTGGAATGAACGGAGGCAACTGCAGGAGCAGCAGCAGCAGAGGCAGCAACAACAACTGCTGCAACTGATGCATGCATGAGGTATTACAAGAAGGTAATCGGGTCGTTATCCTACAAACAATAGCTAGGAAATTATTCGCACTCTCACTGACGACCCAAATAAACCGCGCATATTTCCATATTTCCAGCGATTTTCTAATAAACAATTGCAGCAGCAACATGTGATGTTGTTGTTGCTGTTGTTAGTGTTTTTATTTTCTTCAATAGACTATTAGATTACCGCGTCCACTGACAGTTTTCCTTTTACATAACAAGCAGAGACAGAGAAAGATGAAGAAAGAGAGAGGGAGATGGAGATGGAGAGATCTTGCTCAGACATTGACATCCCAAGCGCATTGGTTCCGTTTAAAGAGTGAGTTGTCCAGCTAAGATATTTAATACAACAACATGTGGGGACATACGATATTGGGATATACGATATACGATATACGATATGCGATATGTGGACAATGTGGCCGCGGATTATGCAAATCAAAGAGGGGCGATTGCAGTTGTGCTATTGACACTCTGCTCTGCGACGTTGTAAGCGGAGTCTGTGGTAAGTGGCAAAAACAATAAGAAGGTTAACACAAGCACAATGCGTAGCTGATTCGATACTGTACACTGCCAGAAACAAAATCTACAGTTACATACTAAGTGGGTCGCAGTGAAGGGGATATATTTTCTAGTTGATTCCTTATCATTTTTGAATATCCCAATAGAAATACGTGAAAGGGCATATGCACAGCTAGTTCTATTTGTTATATTTGCTTTGATTACAATTTTATTTTATTTTATTATTTATTATAATGTTTTCATTGTTTAAAAATATATTTAACCTTTTTATATTTTCTTTCTATTAATTTCATTTCTCATATATATCTCATCTCTCTCATATTATCTCAATTTATATTTAATTACTTTTTTATAACTCTTTTTTTCTAATATATGTATTTAATTAATTAACTTCTTATCAAAATTCCTATTTTCTTACATTATTTCAAATTGCATTACATGTACACCCCGAATTTCTTGCAGTGCATGCGTGTCAATTATTCAAATTGTGTTAGCCCATGCATCATATTTATGCTTTATCCAAGTTTATAGTCGCATCTTTGTTATCGATAACAATGCGCTAACATTTTGTTTGGACTCTGGCATTGAGCCGCAGTCCAGCAGTGCATGCTGCCAAAGACAGGCTTGAACTATAGCTGTAAGAATGAGTGTAACAGTGTGTTGGTATATGTGTATGTTTTGTATGTGTGTCTGCGTGCATTAAGTGCATCCTCCATGCAGCCACATTTCACTCAAGTTGGCAAAAAGTTCGATTCATGTTGTTTGTAGCAAGCTTCGACTGATTACAGCCTGTAGGAGCTGCCAGCGTGACTGTACCCACCACACACACAAACACACACACACATGCTATGTGCAATCATAGTCATTAAAATTGAATACAGAGCGAACAGTTGGCTATATTTAAAAGCCACCATGCAGTAACCGTTGCTACTTAGTGTGCGTTTAAAAACTAAAACAAAACCCAAATTAACCACGCACACACACATCTATACACACACACACACTCACACACTGAGGCACACTTCAACTGCAACAATAAAATATATAAAAAACTTTTCGTACCCCGTTGTAGACTCGTACGAATTTTCGAAACTTGCCGCAGACGCCACAGACGCGGAAGACAGTCTTGTAGAAAGGAAGGGTGGGAGGGAGGTAGGAAGAGAGCGAGACGGAGCGAGCATGGAACGAGCATACGAACGAACGGAGTCGGGACGGGGTCGGGTGTACGGGAAGTGTACGAAAGCAACATTTACATGCCTATTCTATTTCATAATCACAGTCGAGTTTCGCGCACTAATTGCCCATTATTGCGCTTGTAATCGCAATTAGAGTTACTAATTCGATATTACAATTCTTGGTGCCACATAGCACAAAGACAAGGTAGTAGACTGGGTCTTGCTAGGTAGTCTCCACACAAGTTGTTGCAGCCGTCACAGCGACCTTCACTCCCGCAGCGAGTAGGGAAAAAGTCTCTCGCATTCACACTTGGAGTCTGCAAAAGAAAGGTGAGATCTGTCTGTCTGTCCGTGCGTGTAATACTACTAACCCTGACCCAGTAATTACTAACTATAAATCTTTAATTACTATTTCACTTGGGATAAAGAGATTGTCTAGCCCTTTAATTGGATATGAACACAATTGCACTTAACAGTATCTGTAAATCGGCCATTAAACTGCCATAAGACCTGAGCCAATGAACCAAGATTGTGTGTGGAGATTGTGTAACATCTTCGCGACAAGTCCTTGAGACGTGTCAATCGAACAGATTAACTGCTCAATATTTACATATTTATAAGTTACATTCCAATTCGTCACAGCGAAACAGAAATGCGATTATGAAATACTTAAATCTTTTCTCTTCTCTTATTTATATTTTTATTGTAGATTGCTTTTTGAAAAGACAAAAACTGCCAATATTAAATTGCCAAAAAAACAAAGCTAATTTTCTATTCTTTTTAATTATTCATCTTTATTTATTAATTTGTTTTTTAAATTTGTGCCATGAAATAAAATGCCCCCTAATGTGAACTTAATTCAAATTGTGCCGCGCAAATTCAACCAGCAATGCCGCAGTGTGGCCGTTTGTAGCTGTTGCGCTGCCAACCTTTCGCAATATCACACAATGTGCGTTTTGCAACACTGCCGCAGCTGTCATTTTTATACGCAAGTCATTTTGGCATCAAAGTCATTCCGGCATTTGGAAATTGGTTTGTTTTTTAATTCCCAGACGCTTTTAAGGAAAAGTAAGCATTGGTTATTTATTTTCTAAATGAATAAATTAAATTGTTACTTGTAATTGCAGACAATCACAATCAATCATGTTTATGACACGCTCAGAATACGATCGGGGTGTAAACACCTTCTCGCCCGAGGGCCGCCTCTTTCAGGTGGAGTACGCCATTGAAGCCATCAAACTGGGCTCTACTGCCATCGGTATCTGCACAAATGACAGTAAGTTGGTGTATATAACCCACATAGAAAATGTATGACAAGTATAATACTTAAACAGGCGTTGTTCTTGCCGTGGAGAAGCGCATCACTTCACCGATGATGGTGCCAAAGACTGTTGAGAAAATTGTTAAGGTAGACGAACACATTGGCTGCGCCACTTCGGGTCTGATGGCTGATGCACGAACCCTGATCGAGCGTGCTCGCGTCGAGTGCCAGAATCACTGGTTCGTGTACAACGAACCCATGACTGTGGAGTCGTGTGCTCAGGCCGTATCCACATTGGCCATTCAGTTCGGCGATAGCGGAGACAGTGATGGCGCCTCCGCAATGAGTCGTCCCTTTGGTGTGGCCATACTCTTTGCCGGCATTGAGAATGGTAAGCCGCAATTGTGGCACATGGATCCCTCCGGCACCTACATTCGTTACTGCGCCAAGGCAATTGGCTCTGGTAGCGAGGGTGCTCAACAGAACCTGCAGGAGAAATACGTGCCCGAGATGACAGTGAAGGATGCCATTGTTCTGTGCTTGAACACACTCAAACAGGTCATGGAGGAGAAGCTGAACGAGACCAATGTGGAGCTGATGACCATGACTACGGGCAAAACTGATTTCACCATGCTGAGCGAAGATGAGGTGAAGAAACTCATTGAGGATCTCGCGTAATCATCATAAAACATAATTGCTAATGATAAAATTTGATTATTTGAAATGATATATGTGAATAAAGGGATTCTAAATCGATCTACGAAACGGAGTTGATATGGAATATATATAAAGAAATGATGTCAATTTGATTAATTAATGCACAGTTTATATTTATATACAGATGACTTTATTTAGACATATTGATTTAGTTTGTATAATCTATAACATTTTGTTCGGGCCCCTTGGCTGACACTTGCTGGGAACCCCTAGAAGTATTTGTATATGTATTGGTGTATCGAACTTACTTAAATCATCATAAAACTGTTGAGCAAATCAAACAGCTTCGATTAACTTGGTTAATCTAATTGCAAAAAGGCAAATCATAAGAAATTCTAACTTGTATTCTCCTCACTTCCTTCCTGCACAGACTTAAAATTTGTTTCTTATGTGTGTGTAATACAAAATTTGACCTAGAACCAAAGTAGATCGCGTAATGCAAATCAAGGCGCTTTATGCAAAATGTCTAAAGATATATAGAGTAAATACAATCCTAACATGCATGCGTGTGTATAATTGGATAATGTGGTGAGAGTAAAAAAGGAAATGTGTGGATGCGAATGTGTGGTAAGTGAAGGGAACGGGAACGACGACGACGACAAATGCCGAAAAGAACAAAATTCTATAATATTTGCTATATCGATACGAGTATATATATATATACGTAGTAGGTTATATCTTTATATACATATACAGCAGGCAAAGTGCTCCAAAAACGAATTGAGGAGGAATCTCACGAATTCGCGGACGAGTATTCTCTTAATCTCTTCAGGGGGGTTCAAGTTCGTTTCGTTTCGTTTCGTTTCACTGAAAGTCTGACTATATATCTATATCTAGTAAGTGTATATTATAATATTATATGTATGTATGTATATAGAGCATTCACAATCATTTTGCATCACACCTAAGTTGAAGTTTGATGTTCTACGCCGCCACTGGGACTGCTGACATTGGTGTTGCTGTTGTTATTGGTGTTGTTGCTGTTGTTGCCACTGCCACTGGTGCTGCCGCCGCTGCCACTGTTGTTGCGCAGCATGAGCCGCGATAGACTTGGGTTTGGCTCACTGAGCGAGTAGATTTCCGGCTCAAAGACCGGTGGGCATTCCATGTTCGGATAGTCCGGCGTGGCTGCCTTCGAGTCCAGCGAATTGGTATTCGATACTTTTGGTGTTACAGGTTCATGTGGGGGGACATGGGCATCCTCCTTGGAATGCGTTGGGGTTGATGTTGATGAGGCTGTGCCTGCTGAGGCTGCAGCTGTTGCTGCTGAGGCTGTTGCTGTGGCAGCTGCTCCTGCTGCTGCAGCTGATGTTGCTCCTGCTGCTGCTGCTGTTGTTGCTGCTGCTGCTGTTGTTGCTGTCGCTGCTGTTGGCGGCGGCGGTGCTGGCGGCAGCGGTGGCTGCAGTGCCTCGGATGCACATAGATTCGTAGTGGAAATGGCTGCAGCAGCTCCGCCACGACGCTCACTGCTCTGCGTGGGGAATATGACCTGAAAAAAGATCTCCTGATCACAGTCCGCATCCAGCTCGGCGCTGCTTGTTGGCTGCTGATGGGGGAAATGCTGCTGCAGTTGCTGCTGCTGTAGTTGTTGCTGCTGCTGCTGTTGCTGCTGCTGCTGATGGTGGCCAAAGAGAGTGCGATGCAGCAACGGCGAGCCAAGAAAACGATTCTCCTTCGAGGGACGCGTTGGCGTCGCACTCGACAACTTGGAGAATATTGGGATGGGTGCAGAGTTCTTGCGTGGAGCATCGTACTTGGTGCCCACCACCTTATCGCGCAGATCCTGATTGTACGTTTGACTCTTCTTAATGTTGCTGCTGCTGCCGCCGCCGCCCCCTCCACTGCTGCCGGCGACACCTGTTATATTGCCCGCATCCAGAGCATGATTCGATTTGGATTTCTTGTTCAGCGGCAGCGTCATTGTCATCGGCGTAAAGGGGAATCGTCGATCGCTGCTGCTACTGGAGGATTTGCTTTTGGTTTTCTTATTACTGCCGCTGCTCGTCACGGATCCCACCTCGCTGGCATCGTGGCTCTGCTTCTTGTTGCCCTTGTGCAAAAAACTGGAGAAATGTTGAGAGCGCAGAAAATATTTGGAGCGCGTGCTCTGCTGTGGCTGCTCTGGCTGCTTTGGTTGTTGCTTCTCCTGCTGCTGCTGCTGCTGCTGATGATGATGATGATGGTGATGATGCTGCTGCATCTGCACCTGCTTCTCATACTCATTGCAGCTGGATTGCCTGGACACACTGGCGTTGTTGCTGGTGGAGGAGGAGCTCGGCTCGTCGCCAAAGATGAGTTCGTAGCCAAAGTCGCGTAGCTTCTGTCCCTCCTTGGTGCGTGTGCGCTTGATGCTCTCATCGTCGGGCTTGAAACTAAACTCATAGTCCGGTGTCTTGGGCAAACTCAAGCTCTGAATCTTGGCAGGCTTCTCAGCCCCGTTGCCACCTGGTGTTGGCACCTTGGCTGCTGCTGCTGTTGCTGCCGTTGTCTGCTGACTGGAATTCGAGTCCGTTCGCATGTGCTTGTGCTGCTTCTTCTCCACGCCGAGATGCACACGATTGTTGTACATCTCCTGTGACTCCTCCTCCTGCTTCTGCAGCATCAGATCCTTCAGGGTCATGTAACCCTGCATGTTATTCGATAAGGGATGATGGGGATCCAGTGTATTGTCGCCACCACCAGCACCGCCTGCCTTCTTGGTCATAAAGGTCATGGGATGCGAGTGATGGTACTCGAATACCTCCAGATTGGGATTGGATGCGTGCAGGTAATGGTACGGCACCTTCTTCAGGCTCGACTTGCTGCTCGGGCTCTGGCTCTGACTGGGACTCTGACTGGGTGTCTGACTGGGCGTCTGACTGTGACTGGGACTGGGGCTCTGGCTCTCCTCGAAGCTCTGCTGCTGCAATGAGCTCAGAGTGGGTGCAGGCGAAATGGGTGGGCCGAGACTGACAGAGGCGCTGCTCACCACCGAGCTGCGACTTGAACTGCGCGATAATTTGCGTGGCAACGTTGACGGCTGCTGCTCCTGTTGTGGCTTCGATGAAGTCGGAGTTAAACTCGTCGGTGGCTGTGCTGGATCATGATATCCAGGTGTATTGGCACCAATCTGTATGCCACAACTGCCACCGGGCACCTTGCGGAACGTCTGGAAGTTCGCTGTGGGCACTGGGATGTCGCTGGAGCTGGACTTGGCCGTGTTGCTCTTGAAGGGGCCCATGGTGAACTTGCGCAGCGAATCAAAGTAGCCCCGATCATGCTTCATGCTGCCGCCGCTGCTGCTGCTGTTGCTGTTGTTGTTGTTGCTGTTGTTGCCGCTGCTAAGGCTGAGGCTGCTGGTGGGTGTGGTTTGGCTGCTGGCCGTCAGCGTGCTAATCATATCCTTGGCTGCCTGCGGCGATGGTGTGCAGAGATTTGTATTCACCAGCGAGTCGTTCTCCTCCTCCCCCCGAGCTCTCGTTCTCCGAGTAAAGATCCTTGGCCGAGCATTTCTCCGCGTTCACCGCCGGCAGCTTTTGCGATGCAAGACGCAAGAACTCCACCCATTGATTCAGTGCATCCAACGACTCTGCAGCAAAGTAGAAACTCTTTGCCGTGTGGTAAACCTTGAAGGCGTGTGGCTTCGAGTGCACCTCCTTGGCCAGCGAGACTGTGAAGCCTGGCAGGAAGATAACCAAGCTGGCGCTGGAGCTCTGTTTACTCCTAAATCCATAGAGAATTGTATCGAGCATTACGAAGTAGATGCGAGCCCAATAGGTCACGCCCCGCATGTTCTTTGTGCGCCTGTACAGGTGACCCTGGATGTCCCCAGTGCCCAGCAGCTTCAGGTTCGTATTGCGCCTCTTGGCCATCAGGCTGTGCTTCTTCTTCAGCGTCAACGTACGCGTCTTGCTGGGCGTGAGCAACTCGCTCGTCTCCTGCTGCTGCTGATGCTGCAGCTGCTGTTCTGGCGTTGGCGGAGTCTGCTGCTGTTGCATGCTCGCTGGCTTTGGCGGTGGTGGCGGCACTACGGGAGGAGTCAAATCCCGCTGCTTGCGTGGCCGTGGCGGCGGTGCCGGCGGTGTGACCAGCAGAAACTCCTTGCGCGGCTCAATGGCCGGCGGCGGTGTATCTGACTCTTCCTCACCAGAATTATCATACGCCGGCGTGCTATGACTCTTGTCCAGGCGTCCACGACGATTCTGCTGTTGTATCAACGGTGTATTGATGGCTTCCGCCAGCGGCGGCGTGTCACGTGTGACCAGCTCGATGGCATGAAGCAACTCGGCGCTGGATTCATTGGCGCAACTGCGCAGCATTTCCAGTGCATCCTCGTCGCCCTCGTCGGCAAAGGGTATCGGCTCAAAGGTCTCTAGTATTGTGTTCTCCACATTGCACGTATACTGCTCGTTCTTTACCACATAATCCTCCACCCTCATGTTGGCATCGAAGCGCACCACCTTGCTGACGCCAGGCTTGGACTCTTCTTGCTCCTGGGGCTGCTCCTCAGACTCCACTGTTGACTCCGTCAATTGCTTCAGCTTGCGAGCCTCCATAAAGAGACGATACTTTCTGTCCACGCTTCCCTTGGCCTGCAGACCGATGACGGTGTTGGGTCGAGGGGACACATCGATGCCGAAGCCAAAGGAAACAGACTTGTCCCGTATGCTGGGCGAGCCGGGATCACATTTGGCAGCAGAACCAGAACCGGAAGGCTTGCGCTCATGCCAGGAGTGCACAACCAGCTGCGGATGCATTTGATGGAGAAACTCGTCGCCACATATGGTGTGGCGTCGCTGGAGCAGCGCCCGTGGCTTGCGATAGTACAGACGCATCTCACGATCTGAGGACTTGGGGTCTGTTGGTGTTGGTATGTCACTACAACTGGAATCCGAGTCAGAGCCTGCTGCATGCACTGCATGCGGCTCCTCTTCACCTTCTGCTCCTCCTGCAGCCTCCTCCACCTCCGCTGCCGCCGCCGCCGCCACCGCGACTGCTTCTCCACTGCCTGCGCTGCCACTGCTGCTGCTCACACGTTGCGCAGGTCTCGCCAGCACACTCGGCCCCGGCCTTTCTTCCCTTCCCTCGTCTCTCATCTGAATTTTGTCTGCCTGATCGAGAGTCAAGAAGTTGGAGCGAGGATTGCCGGGTATACTGTCCGCCCATCGACTGGCTATGCTGCGTTTCTTGCTGGGCAATCGATATGGCTGCATGTAGATCTGGCCATACATCTTGGTGTGCTTGGGCCGCTTCTTCAGCGTGAGCACCATATCAGGCAGCGCCTCGCGCAGATGCTCCAGCACCGCCTTGTGCTGCCAGCCCACAACAGTCTGATAGTTAATCTGCACAATCTCATCGCCATCCTCGATCTTGCCCGAGTTCTGTGCCGGCGATGTGTACTGGATGTCCGTGACACGATGTACGCCATTGTAGCTGGACTCAATGTTGAAGCCCAAGTCCGATTCGCGTTTCTTTAGTGTGACAAGACTGAGCGATCCCGGCTGCAGCACCATCGGATCCGATATGTCCTGTATTACGAAATTGGCGAGACGCTCCAGTCGCTCAGCTGTTGTTTTGATCTGTTCCACAGGGCGTTCGGCAAAGCGATCCCTATGCGCCACTGTTGCCAGCTCCAGGCCGCATCGCAGTACATTGCCACAATACTCACGATACATATCCTGATTACGGAACGGAGGTCGCTCCAGACTGCCAATCAGAGGCTTGAGAGTGGCAATCGTTCTGGATATATCGTGCAGCATGCGTGTAGTAATTTCCAAGCTATCTGCATGATTCTTGGCCAACTCCCGATGCAGATTGCGTGCAGCGGTGCCCACATTCAGCGCCATGAACTGTAGGTTATCATTCTTCAGGTGATAGTGCTGAAAATAATTAAACATTAATTTTTATATTCTTAAACAAGATAATACATTGCACAGCGGTCAAAATCGACGAAACTAGCAGCTACAATAATATAATTTCAGTTTTAGGATAAATTATATATTATTTTTGAGGTTATCCCGCTTAATTTGGCTTTTTCTTTGTTTTATACCGTTACCATGATGAACCAATAAGAGAACCAATGTCACAAATGAGAAAAGAAATGATTTTTGTATCAACATCCACAGTATAATAGTAACTTACAAAATGTCGCAGACTCTCCACAGCTTCAAGGACAATTTCCTGGTGACCAATCTTTTGCATTCCCAAATCCTCCAACTCATATGGCCTTATACTGAGCAGAGAACGCCCGCCGATTTCATGTTTTGAGAACTCGTACAAATACCCTTCCATGCAGTCGTCGAGACCTAATCAAAGAGTGGGAGGAGAAAAAAAAGAGTTAAATAATTATGTATATGTATATATTATGTATATGAAAGTTGAATGTGAAAGGAATGCTGATGCAGCCATTGATGTTGTTGTTGTTGCTGCTTGTTGGGTGGCTGCTGTTACAGTTGTAACTGTTATTACAGTTGTTACTGTTGTTGCTATTGCTGCTGCTAAGTATTGCACTTTTCCTTGACCTGTTAAGAGGTGCAGATTTTTATTACCTCTGATCCAGTCTGTAACTTGGTCGGGCGTCCATTCTGCTACATTTATATAGGCCATACTAATTAAGGAAATACTAATCTAAGCACAAAACTACTCCATATTCATTTTACACCAGATAAACAATTGATTAAAATAAAATGGATTTCTGTCCAGAGCAGGGTTGGCAACCACAAAGATATCTGATATTGTTGCGTCCAATAGCTGCAATAGTTATGTGAGTTTGCCTTATTTACCTGCTACTTGTAACGAGTCAATGATTTGTTGAATATATCGTTTTAAAAAGTAACGAGTTTTTTTATTTTGACTATAGGAATATTAATTTTCGTACAGATATTGTTTTTTTTTTATTATTATTTGCTCATTTAAATGAGTTTTATTCTGCAACAAATCACCTGCACCTGTCGCAGGCTACTTTTATCGATCAGTGTTGTAAAATGCTGCCGATGTCAAATCACACATCCCCCACCACTATTTATTGACAAGCCACCACAAATCAGAATCAGCTGAGAAATACAAATACTGAGAGTTTCCAATTTGTTATGAACTCCCACGAAGAAAATGTTCCAATGCATTAACTATTATTGTAATGCATGATTTAGCTATATAGTTTATATACATAGCATACAGGAAATTACAACAAATCATTGATAATCATCGCATCAACGAAGACATCGCAACGGCGCACGTTTTAGGTGCCCTCTTCCTAGATACTATGTATATATTTTAGTCTTTCGTGGGAGAGAGAGAGGCACGTCAGAGCAATCACCGCGTGTTGCTTTAAGTCTTTCGAAGCGCATTACAATTGCAGCAGCACAAAATCTGGGGAAACATGTCTGTAACCCAGACAAAACAAATAAAATTCTACAATCCAGCTAGTTCCGCGAGTTCCGACAGGTAACAAGAATCAATGAAGTGGTTGTGATAATAGTAAAGCGAGAAAATCTACACAATACACTCATTCATCAATCACTTAGGAGCCTTAGAGGTTGAGCACGCAATAAAAGCACATTATGTACATATAATACCCCTAGCATGCAGATAGATACATACAACTAAGCATGTTTACATAAATTTATAAATCTTCATATCTATCTTCATATATATCTACCTATCTTCATATGTACATCTGTATGTATATACATCAATTATTAAGCGTGTGATATAGCGTGGTTTCTTTTGGATACCTAACACATGTCTACACACATACAATCACATGTGCCCATACATACATATGTATGTACATATGTACATATTCTCATATATATATATAACAAATTACAATCGTACATGAAGTTTGACGACGTCGACTGTCGTCGTCTTAACGCTGCAGCAGAATGAAAAAAAAATAACAACGACAACAGCGTGGTTTTCGTTCATACAAACACAAACACAGTTATAACGCAACGAAGAAGCAGCAGCAGATACAATAGCAACAACAACAACAAAAAGTGGCTGCTCTACCTTTCGGCTGTACCTTCGCCAGCGTCGTCGTCGCGTCGTCAGTTGCTTTTAACCTTAGCTCTGCGTATCGACAGACACTGAAATAGACAGCGGGCCCGATTGCGATTTCTTCTTCCACATTTCACTTCAGTTCAGTCATTCTTCTGCACGTTGTTGGCCGGTATCGGTGGCTGTGATAAATATATACAATACATACATATATCAATAGATTTATTTAAAATCGTGCAACAATTTACAGCCCAATACAATAGAATAACGGAAAATTCTTTGTTAAACACGCTACGGTACATCGGGCATCACATTGTGCATACATATTACTGCGTGGGAGAGTGTGTGTGTGTGCGTGTGTGTCTCTGCCTGAGTGTGACTGTGTGCATGCGTGCGTGTGTGTGTGCGTGCGAGTGATTGACCCATTTTACTGCTACATACATATAAATTCTCTCGGATTTTGGCAGTGCTCGTTGGTTAAAATGAGCAGCATCACGTTTTTATGCAGCAAAACCAACAACAACAATAATAATATTAACAACAACAACAGCAGCAGCAGGGATGTCACGGCAAAGGGAGCGTCTGCAGTGTTTTCTTCAGCCGGCTTACTAACAACAACAACAACAGCAGCAGCAGCCGCATCAAAAGCATCAACGCATCATCCACAACAGCAACCACAACAACAAGCACAGCTGCACAACCAGTTGAAGAAGGTTAAGGCTGCAAGCAAAGCCAAAGCCAACGGTCACATGTAAATCATTTGCACTTTTATTCAAACATATACATACATATATTAGTTTATCACATGCATACGTACATACATTACATGCATTTCATATTCTTGTCATGTTTGTTGTTGCACATCGTCATCAGCAGAGCCAACCTTACGTACGCAATTTGTATGTGTTTACATGTATCTGTGTGTGTGCATTCACTGAAGCTCTAATTGTTTTGTTGTTGCTACTCCCAGTATTTGTTTCTGTGTTTAATTAACGTTCTTTTTAATATCGTTTATCGTGTCGCTCTCTTGTCAGTTTGTCATCGCAAATAAAAAGGCAAAAACAGAGAACCAAAAACAGCAATGCCGCAGCGTTAGCGTCATCAAAGCTGCTGCTCTGCCGACGCTGCTACTGTTGTTGTTTTTGCTTCTGTTTTGTGTGTGTTTCAATATGGCTGCGTGCGATCAAGCCACGTCCGAATGTGTTGACTCCCCCTCCCATCGTGTATTAATTGTCCTAATTACGCAGTCAGTTACGTTCTTGCTCTCTTTCTCACTCTCTCTCTCTTTGCTTGGGTCCTGGGGGGCCCTGCCAACCTGTTAGCAGCAACACGTGGCCACGCCAGACGTCACTCTCGCTCTCCTTCCCACACTATGAAACTGACATTGCTTGCTTCTTTGATTCTCAAAATGTTTACATATGTACATAGACATGTGTACATTAGTCTAACTAAAAATAACTGATGTATTCGTCGCAACAGCTGCGCCATATTTGCATCTATCCCAATGGGGAAATTCTAAAGAAAAAAATACCGGCATCACCCACATTGAGTGCAACGAACGGCACATGGCACAAAGAGATGATACATACATATGTATATACATCATTGTGTGAGTGAAGAGAAACTGGCGAAGCATCTGTTTAGCGTCGCATTGTCTGACAGAGAAGTAACCGTTTATGTATGTATTTACATATGTATATATTACGCATGTGCAATCATACTCGTACACAGCTGCATTTGTGTTAAAGCATTTGTTAAGTGCTGTAAATCACGATTTTATAGGAAACCGCTTTTATTTATTTAATTAGCTGTTAAATATGCACATTATTAATGAATCGGGTTCTTAATTCGAGACATTTGTATGCAAATATATAAAGATGGTATATTCCCTTTTGTTGAAGAAACCACATCAACTTCATTGATATCGATATTCAAACAACTATCTCTTTTCATCGATCTGTTTCTAAATGTGCTAAAAACGTGCATCAAAAATATCGAACATTAAATGAAGCGCACATTGAGTGTATGTGGTTTTATTACACAGCATTGCATATACATTAAATATATATATTCGCATAAACATAAATACATGTGCAAATAGACATGCAATATCAGCAAAATATTTGTAGATATACGAACAGTCGAGTAAATATGCACATTTGTATGGGGGAATATGCAAATACATATGTACCTGTGTGCAGCTGATACGATACGATTAAATTCTTGGGCCTTGTGCGGTCCTATTAACTTTTGGGGCAGATTGCACTGCGTGTCTGACATCATCATCATTTGTATACCCTATAATTTAATTTTGTATACACGGCCATAAACAGTTTACATGTGTATGTTTTTCTGGTCTGTCTAGCCCGCTAATTGTCGGGTAAATAAATAAAAACTCAATTGTGTGACGCCATGAAGATCTTATGATTGAGCATCGAATTACGCTGAGAAAGCACAATTATTTTATTGCTTCAAATGAAGATCTAAAGGGGACATTCGAAATTCATAAAGTTCTTATTTATTATTTATAGCAACAATTCTGTTTTTAAACCGTAAAGTTATATTAAGACATGGCTAACCTTTGTGTAGTTTCTATATCTATTACCCACTTTAGATTTTGATAATAAATCTATAAAGTATAAATAAATATTCGCAATTTGACTAAGGTCAAGGTACGAATAGATACGGATCGTGATTTAGAATTGATATGCTGAACATATACAAAACCATTTAGAGTGTCAGTTTGCAAAATAGACTAGAATAATGAATATGTATGTACCATATATGTTTGTATGTATACACATGTGTATATGTGTGTGTGGGGTCTTCACTCTCCGTCACGGTTTTATTCATTCGCACTCATCTCTTTGATTGGAATTGCAATTTGCTGCAGCCGTTTATTAGACACACGTGACCAAACATACATACATATGTATATGTACATTCATACATATGTACTATATATACTCATTCATGGATGTGACTCGCTTAAGTCGCGTGCTGACGAATCTTATCACTTGCCATAAGTGTTGGTGGTGGGACACGCCAATTTATTTTATTACCTGTATTAATAACAATTGACAGAACCGTGTTGAATGAAAATGTATCTCAGATATGTAATCGGCTTTCCCGTTTTGATTACGTTTGTCTAACTCGGATTTCTCTTGCAGCGACGATCGCTCAGATGTGACGGAACCGTTATTCATTGATCCCTATGTGGAGCTGAACAGTGGCGCTGCGGGCAGCGAACTCAATTGCTGCCCCGCATCGCCAACAACGGTGCCAGCCAAGTCGGCCGTGGAGTCGCCCATGCGCCGCTCTGGGCGTCGGCAACGCACCACTTCCATTGGAAACCAGACGACCACAGCAAATCCGTCCGAATGCATAATAAGGTCCAATAATCGTACGATTTACACGGCAGGAAGACCCCCGTGGTATAACTGTGCCGGACAGCAGGTGGAACCTTTTGTCATAGGTGAGCAAGGCGGATTCGCAATCTACTAAGGAGTTTTACCTATGGATCACTATTCCATTTCAGGCATTTGTGGTGGCAGCGCATCGGGCAAAACAACTGTGGCGGAGAAGATCATTGAGAGCTTAGACGTGCCTTGGGTGACACTGCTGTCCATGGACTGCTTCTACAAGGTGCCCCAGACAAGCAGACGCTGAAGTGAATCCGACCTAACTAAGCCTGTGATTTATTTCCAGATTTTGAATGAGAAGCAACATGAACAGGCAATCATCAATGAATATAACTTTGATCATCCCGATGCCTTTGACATCCCCTTGCTGATCGATGTGTTGACCAAACTTAAAGAGGGTCGCAAGGTGGAGGTGCCAGTCTACAACTTTGTTACTCATGGACGGGAGAGTCAAACGGTAAGAGGGTGAACTATATATAAAGATCATCCTCCTCTCATCTCTAACCATAGAAAACCATGTATGGTGCCAATGTCATCATCTTCGAGGGAATTCTTACCTTTCATAGCCCCGAGGTGCTCAAGCTGCTGGACATGAAGATTTTCGTAGACACAGATCCGGACATTCGTCTGGCCAGAAGGCTCAAACGGTAAATGATAGACATAACGAGTTGAATGCAACTAACCGGGCTTATATCATCCTATCATATTACAGTGATATCTCACAACGTGGACGCGACCTTAAGGGCGTGCTCAAGCAATATCTGAACATGGTGAAACCCTCCTATGCTAACTATATAGCACCCACCATGGCTCATGCAGACATTATAGTGCCACGCGGTGGCGAGAACAAGGTGGCTATAGCACTGATCGTGCAACATGTGCACACACAACTGCAATTGGTAAGAAAGTTTGGAGATGCCCTGAGATGGAGCTAAGTTATTGACCATCTTCATTCTTGCAGCGCGGCTTTAAGCTACGCGAAACTCTAGCCAATTCATATAAGAATCAACCAATGCCAGATTCACTGCATTTACTGCATCCCACACCGCAGATCAAGGGACTGCATACGTTCATACGCTGCAAGAATACTTCACGGGATGAATTCATCTTCTATTCGAAGCGTCTCATACGGCTGGTCATCGAGTATGCCCTGAGTCTTTTCCCCTTCAAGAAAACCTGCGTGGAGACGCCACAGGGTGTGCTGTATGAGGGCAAGCGCATGGAATCGCGCAAAATATGTGGCGTATCCATTCTACGTGCTGGCGAGACCATGGAGCAGGCGGTCTGTGATGTCTGCAAGGATATACGTATTGGCAAGATTCTTATCCAGACGAATCTGAAGACTGGCGAGCCGGAGTTATACTATTTGAGGCTTCCCAAAGACATAAAAGACTACAAAGTGATACTTATGGACGCCACTGTGGCCACTGGCGCCGCTGCCATGATGGCCATACGAGTGCTGCTCGATCACGATGTGCCCGAGCAGAACATCATTCTCGCTTCCCTCTTGATGGCCGAGATTGGTGTCCACTCCATTGCCTACGCTTTTCCCAGGGTAACTAGACAGCTTGTCATGTTATTCATTTGGCTAATGTATTTTCTTTACAGGTGAAAATTGTAACATCCGCTCTGGATCCGGAGATCAATAGCAAGTTTTATGTTATTCCCGGCATTGGTAACTTTGGCGATCGCTACTTTGGAACTGAACCCTCGGACGATTACTAGGCCCGAGAACAAACTGCAAGCATGTTTCATAAGAAATATTCCTAGAATTAAGTGAAAAATCGTTACTTAAATTATCAATTCAAAAAGAACTTTGTCGAACATTTTATTGAGATAAGAATCGGATGAGCAGCTGCAGCAGAAATGCGGCGGCGCCCAGAAGTAGAGCAAAGCCCATGTAACGCTCTATTCGGCTCTTGCCGACACCATCTGCCAACTGCGTCTGCTTGTTGTTGTCACAGCGCGTCCAGTCGCGCTCCTCGTCGAGTATCTCAGCCGTCATGCTGAACTTGGTGGCGCCTGTGATGCGCACACGCACTCTCGTGCCCAGCAAATTGTCTCGCATTGGAAGGAGCACTTGCTCGTAGCTCTTGTTGTGGCCCACATAGTGGAGCTTATCGTGTGATACTTCCGTTACCAGCACCGTATAGATCTGGCCTTCACGTCCCACATATGGCTCGTAGCTGTAGAAGAGATCGGTCAGCCGTTTGGTGCGTTTCTTTACCAGATTCGCTGGTATGCGCTCCATTTTGGCTGCTGGTGTACCGGGACGCGGAAAGAACTGGTTGATGAACAGGCTGGGAAAGCGATACTTCTCGCACAGCGTCATTGTCTCCTCGAAGTCCTGCTCTGTCTCTGTGGGGAAGCCACAAATGATGTCGGTGGCAATGGTTAGACCAGGGACACGGGAGCGCAGAAAGTCCACAACGTGCTCGAAGTCCTTGCGGCAATATTCGCGCTTCATTTCTCCCAACACAGAATCGCTGCCACTCTGTGGATGAAGGAGAGCCAGAAAGATAAAGGAATGTGGAAGACAACGTGAATGTTATTCTGTGCTTTACCTGCACGGGCACGTGGAGGAAAGCGTAGACACGCGGGTGCTGCAGCACCTTGGCCACCTCCTCGAGATGCTCCAGTATGTAAGGTGGATTTGTCATGCCCACGCGCAGCATGCAGTGCTCGGGTATGACCTCGACAAGCTGCCACAGCAGCTCTGGCAGGGAGCTGCCAACGTCGCGCCCATAGGCGCCTGTGTCCTCTGACGTTAGCCATATTTCGCAGCAGCCCTCCTCGAAAGATTGACGGGCACGTTCCACTATTTCAGCTGGTGGATAACTGGCTAGATCTCCACGTGCATGCTTCGTCTTGCAGTAGGTACATTGATTGAGGCAGCCACTGTTGATAGAGATGATCTCGATAAGGGGATTCTTGCGCACCTTGGGCAGCGACAATGGGGCACCTGCCACACGGCGACCGTGCACCTTCTTGTTCTGCAACAGACGCACACTGTGCCCCTTGAGGGTCTCCTCGACCACCTCCACTACGCGATCGATTTGCTGCACGCCAATTATCGATAGACCGTTCAGATAATCGGACTTGGGAGCACCCTGCGGCACACAGCCGGCTAGCACAACATGTTTGCCGTTGCGCATACCCGATTCGATCTCATTGCGAAACGTGTCCTCGGAGGGATTCTTTACCGTGCAGCTGTTTAGTAGCCACAAATCGGCCTCCTCTTTGCCGCTCAGATTATAACCGTATGCTGCCAATTGTCCGGCCATGTACTCCGAGTCCGAGTTGTTGTGTGCACAGCCCCATGTCTTCACGTACACCTTCTGGGTACCGGGTATTACACTCTCGTAAATGGTCTTCTCAGGTTTTGGGTCCGCTTCAGTTGCAGGCTTGATTTGCGAGCGCCTTTTTGCACGCACTGTAACGTTCTTTTTGTTTTCATAGCGTTCGCGTGGCTTTATATCATCGGCCGATATTAAGTCCTCGATATCGTCTATATCATTTCCCGGCAAATCCACTTCGAGTCCCATCTTTTTATTTGGTTTTATTACCGTTGCAACACGCAGCACATGTGCTTGTTTCCGATCAGCTGTTTATGTTTCGCTTCGCCTGTGCGACTCAATGTGACCAGAGCATAAGCAAAACGAATGCAGTGTTGAGTAACTTCGTTTCACGGCTGATAGTTTTCAAAGCCGAAGCTTTGCATACGTTTGCGCTTCCATGCACTTGCAGATACCTTACAAAGCCGAAAATTACTTAATGAATAATATTAATTTAACAAATATCGGTATATTCATTCAACGATGAATGACATATGTCAAATAACATATATGTACATAAATCATTAATTGTTCCTTTTATTTTAACCAATTTATTTATAGCTGACAAAATTAATATCCTTTCTTATATGAATTATGTTAACATGTTTAAATAAATATTGTATAAATAAACTTAAGCTTTCATTTGATAGTATATATGTTGTTTAGTAGTTGATATTTGAATATTATAATAAATATATTTATTTATCCTTATACATGTATATAATTTAATTATCACAGCATGGCTCTGTTCTTGTTGGCAGCGCGAACGCATATCCCTCAACTTTTCAGCTGCGCTACCTTTATGACAAGTTATCAACAACAACGCTATCAGCGCGGAGACAGCGACAGTTCCTCTTAGCACGTTTTAATCAGTCTAACGGCATTGTAATCCCACATTTGTAGCTCCGTCTTGCGCCATGATACACATCAAATGTAAAGACGCAGATCTTGATCCGATTCCAGTCAAGGTGAGTGACAGAACTTATTAATTAATTAAGGATATACACGCATAAAGATAAGCGCAATCGCAGACATACACACACACACATGTAAAACCTGTGTACATAGATACAAGTTTTTCACTGTCTCATGTAACACACACAGATTGGCATCATCGGTGGCTCTGGCCTGGATGATCCGGACATCTTGGAGCAGCGCACAGAGCGCGGAGTCCAGACACCCTATGGCGAGCCTTCAGATGCGCTTATTGAGGGCGAAATCGGCGGCGTGCAGTGTGTGCTGCTGGCTCGTCATGGACGCAAACATGATATTATGCCCACCAAGGTGAATTATCGCGCCAACATTTGGGCTCTGCGCGATGTGGGGTGCACCCATCTGATTGTGTCGACGGCGTGTGGCTCATTGCGCGAGAATATCAAGCCAGGCAACCTTGTGGTGCCGCACGACTTCATTGACCGCACCACAAAGCGGCAGCAGAGCTTCTACGATGGAGAGCACGCGGGCGTGGCTGGCGTCTGCCATCTGCCCATGTATCCTGCATTCTGTGAGCGCACACGTAAGGTTCTGCTCGATGCCGCCAAGGAGCTGGAGTACGAAGCACACGAGAAAGCCACCATTGTGACCATTGAGGGACCTCGTTTTTCCTCCCGCTCCGAGAGTAACATGTTCAGGCAGTGGGGTGGCGATCTAATCAACATGACTACCTGCCCGGAAGTTGTGCTTGCCAAGGAGGCGGGTCTGCTCTATGGCTCGGTAGCCATTGCCACAGATTATGATTGCTGGCGCATGGGCTGCGAGGGCGTCAATGTGCATGACGTGCTCAAGACCTTCTCCGAGAATGTTGTAAAGGTCAAGAAGATCTTGGTCAATGCCGTTGGCCGCATTTCCAAGGAGGATTGGACCGAGGATATTTTGAATGCCAAGGTGAGTCAGAGTAGAATTGTGGTTGCATTGCCAGGCTTAATAATACTCTGTATTCCCCTACAGCAATGCGTCTGCAACAACACCATGTCAGGCGCCATGTGACGCTTTTTAAAACTCTGCACTGAGATCACCCGAGATGAGATTAAGCGAAGAAGTTCGAAGAGAAGCCGCAGGAAACACGTGCCAAAACTCTGTTCCATTTCCATTGCTTATGAGCTGGAACCGCCCACACGCAAACATCACAGATCCACCACCACCACCAAAACAGAAACCCGAACGAGGCCACAAGAGCCAACTCCCCCAACGAATCTGAATCAATCTTAAACTACAACAACAACACAACGAATGAATGATCTAGTTAATATTTGATACAAACAGCTTTTGGCATGTGATGTCTTCAGTATATCTTGAACCGTTTCCTGAACTCAACAAATAAACCAAACTATACTTATCGGATAGATAAGTCAAATATTACCAAATTATAAACACGAATTTGTATTTTATAAACAGAAACAGACAGCTCAAGACTCATTGAGAAGGTGACAATTATAATTAAAAGTGGATGATGTTTCATGTCGCATATATCCTAAATAAATATTAAATCGTTTGAGCATTACTTTTTATATATAATAACCAGAATTGTAAGAGCTGTGCTGATCGGTAGAAAGTAGCCTAACTCTGTAGAATATAGGGTATATTTCCTGAAATAATATTGAATTCACTCGATCTCAGTTGACCAGTTAATTAGCCCATGGAATCAGCTGCACAATAAATAGTTCACATATTAAATTATCTGGTATCTTTGTCTTTACAATTAAAAATTGGAATTCGATCTGGAATTACTATGGGCATTTGCGTTCCACTTGACTCTTGCCGGCCTCCTCGTACTCCTGCGATGATATCCACATCTGCTGGAACGTGCCAATGCTGGCCAGTATGGAGCCACCGATCCAAGCACCGAATCGCCGTTCCACGCTCCCATTGGCGGAAATCATTTTCAAGCGCGTGTTCGACGGTGCGCGCAATTGCAGATCCCGGTTGAGGCGCTCGGGGAAACCCTGCAGCAGCGTGTTGCCACCTGAAAGGCATAAAGAGATGAGCTTGGAATCGATTCATGGTATTCATGATTCCTACCTGTGACCACCACTGAGCCGAAGAGAGAGAGACGCACATCGGCATCGCACATGCCGACGCTGGTGGAGGCAAGTTGGCCCGCTCCGAGCATTGCATTGTCAAAGAGGCTCTCGGCGATTTTGAAACGTTCAGAGCCAAAGTCCTGATGGTAACCATTAGGGAACTCGTAGTGCATCATGGGTATCTGTGAGGCGACACGCTCGTCGAAGGGATTCTCCAGCACCTGCAGCACATTCATCTGAAAGTCCTGCATCATTAGCTGCGTCATGTAGTTCTGCCACGACTGTGTGAGATTCTCGGGCAGTTTACGCAGCGTGAAGCGTGCATTGTCGCGCTCCTTGACCACATCCTTGGAGGCGATTTTATACACTGGCGACAAATCGATGCCGTGCTTCTCCAAATGCTGGCGACATTGTCGAGAGAGAAAGTCGCCTCCCAGAGGTGACTTGACCACAGCCTGCGACAGCACATAGCCTTCGTGCACAGGCACCGCCGATGTGTGTGTTGCTCCACTGTCCACGACCAGGGCTGTGGCACGTCCGCTGGAGAATGCAGCCAGCACAGCGTTCTTCACCAGAAAGAAGGCTGGCACATTGTATTTCTCGAACATGAGCTCGGTTAGCTTCTCGCGATTGTTGCGCACGTTCCACGATGCCTCCGAGAAGAGCACCGGATGGTATTCCGGCTCCGACTGGATGACATTTGTGTACGCATAGTCGATCACCTTCTCGAACAGCTCCCAGTTGTCGATCATGCCGTCCTTCATGTATGTTTGCACCTCCATCTGCGAGCGCGGCACATTCACATAGTTTGTGTCTACATAGTATTTTCGCGCGTCTGCGTCTGTTGTGGCAGGAGGAGGGAGGAGGGAGGAGGGGGACAAGTGTTGTTAGTGGTGGGTGATTAATGTTTATTTCACAACATCTTATTGTTTTTGTTTTACTCACTGTTGGGTGTTGCATTGTTGTCTGTTTTCGTCTCCGGATCGAGATTAGTGTCAGGCGCGCTTGTTCCAATGCCCACAACAGAGGGTATCTCTGCTTTGGGCGAATCTTCTTGCGCGTATCCCACGCGTAGCGAATGATGGCCTGGATCAAAAACTAAGGCGCCAATTTCATCGCCGCCATACAGCATAGTTCCGCCACTCATATTGGCGTTTTGTTTATAATGCGCTTGTTATTTTCGACACGAGAACAATATGCAAAATGTGTGAATATTCTTCTGTACACAAGATACCTCAATTCACCGGCAGATGCTTAAAAATCAGTGTTGAACAGCGTCGATTGGACACCGGAACTGGTTCTTTTTCGACTCAACTCATTAAACATTTCACAGCTAGTTATAATAAAAACTAAAATAAAATATAAATAAAAATAAAATAATAATAATAAAATAAAAAAAAAACATATTAAAAATTAATTCAAATTTTATTAAATGTAAAATTCTATCAAATTAAGTTAGCGGCGAATAAAATTCGCATCAAATCAAAGCTTTAGTGTTGGGAAAGTTAGAAAAGTGAAGTATCTTTAAAGTATCGATATCACGGTAATAAACAAATTTTCAGTGATGTATTTGCACCACTTTTGAAGCAAACTGTATGGTATGGTGATTTATTTGAGTCTATATCTCGTAAACTAAACCAAATATTGCAACATTTTCTTTCATATTTTCGTCTTATTTTATTGAATTCAATAAGGAATCAGCAATGCTACCAAAATAATTTAGTACATAAATGTTCGTTTCAGTGTCATCCCAATGAGCGCAGTAAACCGATAAATTTGCTTCGATAGCTTTTTTTTATGATTGTACAAAAAAAAAACTAAAATGTTCAAATATTTGTAAATTTGGCGTAAATAATAACATGGAAAAAGAATCTCAAAATGGAAAAACAAGCCTCACACAATGCTTATCATGTTGAACTCTACGATTCCAACACAAATTCAAGTTCCCAAATTGTGTTCAACGATCTGCGACTTCTGGAGCTGCTGCAATTGCATCCGTTTCTAATTAGCAGTGCTATTCGTGGCTATGGTGATAAGGATTACGAGGAATGGGGTTGGCAGCAGGTGACAAAAAGCTTCAATGCGAGCTACGAGCAAGAAGGTCTCAACCCATTCTTTCTAGTTGAGGAACTACAGCGGCGTTGGGAGATCTTAAAACCACTGTGCCTCTCCCCCAGCAATGCGGCGGGCTCTCGAATAATGAAACCGCTCTCGGACATTATAAAAAAAACCAACCGCCTTATATTCTCTAAGCGTCCTTCAAATAAATTTAAACCTAAGAGGATTTCTGCAATGCAACAAATAGTACTCCAGCAGATGCCAATGGTGGAGCGTCTGTCGCTGACACAACGCAGACAGCTCGAGGTGGAAATACTCGATGCTATAATCAAATCCAAGCGGCAGTTGTACACCAAGCAACCTGTACAAAGGATAAGGGACGCTGCCAGTAAACAATACAATCAGTTCCTCTGGTCGATTCGTGTGAAGGAGTTGCCGGCACACGTTATCCCCTCCATACGCAACGGACAGAGCAGCGAGCATAGCTGCTCAACCTCAATCTCATCGTCGTCCACTGTTCATATTGTAAATAGCAACAATAGTGATATAGTCATAAGCAATGTTCGCTGTATTGCTGAGGGGAAGGTAGAGAAGGAGGAGGCACTAGCGAATGCCTTGTTGCAGGAGGAGGCACCCGCAAATCTCTCGCATGCGAATATCTTGTCGGCGCCAGAATTGATCATCAAAGACGAGTCACCAGAACTAGAAGATGTGCAGGAGGTACTACGCTATGTGCCGCTCCAGGATGCCATGAAGAACACTCGTAAAGTTCGTGTGAAACTAAAACGACTCAAACCCGCTGTGAAATCTAGAATTCCAAATAGAAGATTCCCTCGTCATTATAATTTTATATCAAATGCACAATAAGTTTATTTAAAAAATACATTACTATAAATTACATCTTATTGCTATGTTGCTGTTGTTGTATTTGTTTTTAAACTGATTTGATTTTGCAATAAACACTAAACAAACAGTTTCCAAAACGAGAATATCCCTACACTATATATATTTTATTTATATGCATATTGCCGGCAAGCAGAGCTGCGCCTCGGTAGCTAAAGTGCTGTCATGGACGGGGATTCCCTAGATTCCCTAGCATGCACCACTGTATCTCACTGTGTTTCGTGGCACATTTGCTCTGTACGAGATAGTAAGCATTTTAGTTAGGTGTGGACATAACTCTGCTGGCCAGCTGGCTCCTCTAAAGACCCCTTTGCTCGGCCCATTGTACTATGCATTGCGTGTTTCTTTTTGTCTAATATAGGATGTGGTTCCAGGCAACTTGGAACTTGGGCTACGATTGTTGTACATTGCAACTGCCTCTAATCTGTGTGTGGTGTGTTGTGTGTGTATGTGTTTGTGTGTGTCTACTTATGTACTTGTTTCCGTAAGTTTTGTTTCGTTTTTATTATCAACAAGAGTCACAAGAACGTAAATCAACATCATCATGTCTACAAAATACAGTCCATGGTAAAAAAGCGCAGCGCACTAACAAGAACTAAACTAACAAACAACAAAGCCACAATCAGCCCCAGTTGGTGGCGCTCCTCCTCCTGCTGCTGCTCCTGACTCCACTGCTGATGCTGCTTCCCATGCTGCTGGGGCTGGTTTGTTGTGGCATACTTCCTTAGCGGGCACAGTCTCAACTTTATCATCATCATCAACAGGATCAGGCAGCCTAAAATAGCTGATCCGCCAAAGTGCCAATAAACGAGGCCAGGTTCATTGAGGATCCCTCCTTGAATTTCAGTCCAATCGTTTTGCCATAGGCTTGTATAAAGCTGGCCCGAACAGAGTTCAATCTTTGCTTGCGTCTGCCAGAAGAAGGTAAAACATTAAACATGGCTTCGATAGAGGATTGGCAACTGTGTGGCTTACAACTGGATGCTCTGCTTGGTGGAGGTTGTGCTGCCGTTTCCCATATTGTTGGAGGAACCATTGGCAAAACCGTGCGTAGTGTTGCTGCTGCTGTTGCTGCTCCCACTGCCGTTGGGATGATAACCATTGCCGCCGCCATTACACATTGGAATGTTGTTGTCCTGGGCCTGTTGATGCTGCTGCGAGACAAAGCGCATCATGTAACTGCCGTTCATCGTGGAGTCTATGGAGCCAGTGTCAGTGACCACCTGCCAGCTGCCATTGGATGAGGTTGACTCCTGTCGTTGCCGCGAGCCGGGCACAGAGATCGGACTGGTGCGGGAACTGCAAGTGAAAGAGCATAAATAAAATATCAACTGCATCATGATTCTCTCCTTGGCTTACCGCTTTGGATTGGGGGAACGACTGGTGAGCGGGTTAACCAGCGTTGCTGTTGTGCTGGCAGCGGAGGTGGCAGCGGCGATTGTTGCTGGTGCAGTTGGTGGTGCTGTTGCATAGAAATTATCTGTTATGGACATATCACAGTTTGACCAGTTTGAGTAGCTATCGTTGCTATCTTGATCGAAGGCCATAATGAGGTCCCTGCGAAAGAGTTAAAAGATTAGTTTAGATTTCATTGGTATACTGGATGCACTTACTCCTTGGGTGGTTCATCATCACAGCTGTCGGGCTTGAGGACAACGACGCTGCTGCCGCTGCTGCTGGAGGTCTTCGTGCGCTTGCGATGCTCGACAATGCTGAACTCCTCGTCGGAGATAAACTTGAGCACATGAAAGCAGAAGAACATGATGTCCTCGCCCCGCTTGAGGCGATCGGGCAGTTGATGTCCAAACAGATACCAATCGTAGGCCAGTGTGAAGTACGCCATCTGCATTGGATTGAGTGACTGATGGATGAGCCCATCGGCCCACAGCGAAAGCCGCACCAGGGAGACAAACAATGGCGTACGATCCCATCCACTAATGCAGTGTATCAATAAACCAGAGTTATCCTCCTGTATGTACTTGAGCGTAGCACGCAGATAGTTTTGGGTTATAGTAACCAGATCCCAGTCACGATACTCCGGCCAAATAATATCGATGTCGGCGGCGGGTCCCAGATTGGGTATATGAATGTTGGCATCGTTGAACGATTGCTTCCAATTGTAGTAGAGATTTTTGGCCATGTAGTTATTGTCCCGGAACTTCTTGAAGAATTCACAGCCCGGATACGGCAGCGATAGCAGGTTAAAGCTCTTGTAGTGCTTGTTCGGATCGGCCTTCTCCGACGAGGAGACACTGCAAAAGAGTTTAGATATAGTATAGTTGGATATATAGAGATATGTTCGACTCACGCCATGAAGTATTTGATTTTGCGATTCTCCACCATGAGATCGACAATGGTGGACACATTGAGTGTGTGCAGGAGTTGAATGTCGCTCTTGATCACCTCGTCGTAGCTGAACTGCGACTGTTGCTGATCATTGATCAGTGATTCATCTGTGCTATCTGCCTCATTCTCCTCCCCATTGGGTGCTGCATAGTTGCCGCTGAGGCAGTCGTAGGCATAGTCCACCACCTTGCGCCCGTAAGTCTCCGGCATCACCGACAACGTGGCAGAGCGGCAAATGTACTTGCCACGATACATGATCACAGGCACAGCAAAGCGTTGCCGGCAGCGTGCGTATTTCGCCATGGTGACCAGTTCCTTCATCCGCTGTATGTCATACTGATCCTCATAGATGGTATTCTGCTGTGGCTGCTGCTGCGACGTTGAAGGTGCCGCCTGCTGCTGCTGCTGCTGCATTGGCTGCGCTGGCGGATTGGCAAAGGTAACAAAAGCTTGAATCCCTGCACCGGCAGTGGTGCTTCCATTGCTGCCATTACTACCATTGCTGCCATTGCTACCATTGCTACCATTGCTGCAGCTGCTTAGCGGCGTTCCTGTTGCTGCTGTGCCCGATGATCCGGCGAATCCGTTGCCAGGTGTCAGAGTCTTGGTCATGTGACCGTGCTCATATTCTGGTATGAGTATCCGTCCAGGATATCGCGGACTGAGCAGTCCGTTCGAATTCTCCAGCTCGATGAGGGTGTAGTCGAGCTTGAACAGATATTCGCATTTTTTTGAGATGCCATACTCCTGTGCGGAATAAATCGAAAACATATCGATTAATAAAAGTTAGTATTTGAAAGAAGATACTAATAAATACTTTTGGGAGTGCCCCAGAGCTTGGCTTATTCGATAACTTATTGGGCCATCAGATTTAGTCTTTGATTATGATACGATAAATCGATAACACTTTTACTTCTACTGCATTTAAACTTTTAGGTAGTTTTGCAACAGCATTGATTTCATTTTAAATAGAAACCAGTTAAAAAGTTAAATTACCGTGGCGAATAGATTATAATCGCACGAGTAAACATTGCAAGTGCCTAATGAACGGGAATTGTCATTCTATAAATAAATACTAAGCCATAATTCATGGTTGTCCAAAAATGAATGCAATCAATCAGCAATGAGGTAAATTAAATATTATGTTTTTTCCATGCTTTGCTTGATTTAAAATAAAACTTCCTCAGGTCGCTACTAATGATTGAGAGGACTATTTATAAATAGTATTTGCACTTTTAATGAAGGGGAGCTATTATTATAAACAATGTTTGCACTTCTGTCTCTTGAGAATTTCGTTAAAAACCCATAATATCCACAGTTATTGAAGAGGCAACACGCGAAATTATCTGAGTAAACCGTCGTACAAGGTCGTGAACTTGCTTGGTTTATTTGGGATATAAAATTTAACTTTATTTCTTCTTGTTTTGTACAAAAGTATGATAAAATTCCTTGGTGATAAATGTACTCAGCATATTTCGAATATATTCAACCGGTTGTCAAACATTTTATTTTATTTTCTTGCATCGCCTCATAATGAACTCGCAACAAAAATGCAAAATATCAAGCTAATAAAATGCAATTATTATCTTCAAGAGACAGAGAGTGAAAAGGAGAAAGAAATACATTTTTTAAATTTATAAATGCTTATGGTTGAGAACTGAGAACCTTTTTGGTTTGGAAAGCATCTGGGATTCTATTGATAGTCACACTCGACGCACGCATCTCAACTTAATTTACGATAATCATCAGTGATGTCGGCTCAATTAAACGAAATTGGCCCCCATTTGGGGTTATCGTCATTATAAAAACACGCGCATAACCGTGAAATTATAAATTCCTGTTCGGAGATAAGCACAAATTAAGAAATTACACTTAAATGTTGTGGCTGCGAGGTTCCTCAAGCTCAGTTGAATATCTTTGCATACGAATCGCACATTTCGCACCTGGGGGATTTTGGAGTCCGTTCATAGAGTTTACTAATTGCGACTGGTTTGAAGTGACTTGTGCTGCCTTGAGAGTTCAATGAGATCTCACTAGGCAACAACAAAGTCCAATTCAGAATGTACTCAGTGCACATTCTATGTACATTTAATCGATAACATTGTAAATCATAATGATTGAGTAGGAGCAACTGCGCGGCCAATCGATTCATATATTAACGTCAATCTAGGAAAATGTAAAGGTTGTGTACCACTGCTAAAAATAGTACGCAACCAGTCCGAAAGGGGGCGCAGTGCGACAGTGGGTTGCCGCCGCTGGCTTCGACATCTGTCCCAGACAAGTTCATGTGAGTGTGCGTGTGTGTGCGCCTTGGCAGAAATGGATGCCATCGTCTAAACAGGTTTTTAGCACAACAAAAGCAACAAGGCATAACAAAGAGAAATGCGAAAAGATACATAAACTGCGCCACACACAAAAAGAGCCAACTGCGGCAAAAACTAGCAAACTAGCGAACCGCATATCAAAACAAACGTGGCAAAAACATACACGCACACACACACACAAAGGGCACACATTGGCACACACATGTAAATGATAAAAGGTATGCAGAGCGAACCAAACGAGCAAAACAACTAAAACGCAATTAACAAAAGCCGCTGGCACAACAATTTCGCTGACTCGTGCGTGTGTGTGAGTGGGACAGCAATGTGGTGAGAAAGTTTGTAAGCGTGGGTAGCAAAAAAATATGTTAACTTTTCTTTTGATTATCTTGTTGACGGAATTACGCTGCACAGATACATAAAAATATATGTAAACGAAAATAAATATTCATTATATTTCAGTATTTGTTTATTCTTTATTTTAGTAAACAAAACAAAACAGGGGGAAGATAAAGGCAGACAAAAACATTTACTTGTACTAATGCATTATACATCCACAATAGACAGAAATCAAATATTAAAAGAAAATAAATAACTTATTTAAAAACAAAACAAAACGAAAACAACTTTTCCTTGAAATTAGTTTTAGTCGACATTCGCATACATATGCTGTAACCCACTGTATATAGATAATCTATCTGAAGAAAGAAGAGAGAGAGAGCAAAAGGGGGACGATAGTTTGTTGTTGTTTACGTTCATCAGTGTCGAGCTGCTTCGTAGTATGCACACACACACACACACACACACATGAACACGTGTGCTGAGAACAAAGGCGACTCTGTTGCACTGTAACCGCTGCTCTCCAAGAGAGCCAAGGAGCTCTTTTTCTCTCCACGTCGCTCATCCGCGTCTTTGTATGCGTTTTTAATGGGGGGAGGCAGGCAAAAAATCTCATGTCGTTTTATTGGCAACTTGTTCGCTCGCGACTGTGTGTGTATGAGTGAATAAGCAAACAGTGCTGGCAGATGGGGGCAGTGTTGGGAGATGGGGGTAGTGTTGGAAGACGAGGCGCAGTGCTGCTGCTGCCTCTGTTGTTACAAGGCACAAACACACAGACACACACAAGCTCAGTTTCTTGCCTGTATGCGTGCTGTTGTCGTTATTGTTGTTGCACTTTTGCACTGCGCTGTTGCTGCTGCCGCTGTTGTTACTTTTGTTGTTGTTGCTGCTGTGTAGTGCACAATTTGTATTTATTTTCTTTGTAAGCGCAGCATGCAGTTGCCTCTGCTCTTTTCGCTGTGCGCCTGTTAATAAGGCGCTGTAAAACTTAAAAACAACAAACAGAGGCGCGCGCGAAATCGAAATAGTTTTGCAGTCTTGCTTTACCGCTGCTACTGCTACTGCTGTCGCTGCTGTTGGTGTTGCTGCTGTTGTTGTCGTCGCCGTCGCCATCGCCGATTACAGACAGTCGACGCTGCAATAGTTTTGCCGCAATCGTAACCACAGCGCAGCAGCAACAAAGCAGCGATCGGCCCCACCACCAACTGCGCTGCCGTGACCCAAAAAAACAAAACTAAGACGAAGGCTGCCACAGCATCAACTCGCGCAGTTGCTGCTGTTGCAGCTTAGCTTACATGGTTTCTATCTCAATGCCCCCCCCTTCTCCATTCCCTCTCCCTCTCTCTATCTCTCTCTCTCTCTTTTTCATCTCCTTCTTGCTGGGCACGTCGTCGTCTCAAGCAATGCAGTTTTCTTACAAACCCGGATTTTGAAGACTTTGCCTGTGCTGGGCAAGCAGAAAAGGCCGCTGCAGCCACGACACAGTTTCGCGGTTTCTGTGGGGCCAATCAAGAAACCAACGACAGCAGCTGCAGCAGCAACAGCAGCAGTAACATCAGCAGCAACATTAGCAGCAGAAGCAGCGACAACAGCAGCGACAGCAACACCGACGCCATGACAGACCATGACCAGGCCAACAGCAGCAGTAGCAGAGGCAGCGACAGCAGCAGAGACACGAGTAAGAAATGTAAAGAAAAGAAGAGAAAACCAAAAAGACAACATAAACCTTGTTGTTGTTGTAAATAAGAGTCTCGTTTGTCTTCGCTGCCATTTGGGCAAGGCTTATCACATTTGCGCGTGTGTGTGTATGTGCTTTGTGTGCATGCAGATTCATGCATATTCATCAATCACTTGGAACACGGAAAATTGCTTTTCTTGAATGAATTATTCAGGGTGGCGAGCGATACTGAAGAAACAAGCAAGCATTCTCTGTTCAGTTCAGTTCCGTTGTTTGTGGTTGTTATTTCTATTGTTATTGTTGTTGCTTGACTGTGTTTACAAGTATTTTAAGCTTTGTTGCGCGTTCAAAGACCCCAAAGCAAAGCCGATAAGATAAACACTTATTCGATAAACAACCAGCAGTTATCGAAATACTAGAATGTAATTGGAGTATTTTTATTTGCAAATTTAATGCAGAAGATAAGCATTAATCGTAGTAGTTATCGAAATACTATATATCTTTTTGCAAAATGTTATCGATACAGACATGCAGCACAGATTTGAAACTTATCGTATTGATGCAAATAAACTGCATTTGGTGAATGTTTATCGTATTTCGCCATACAACTTTCGACATCGATAGTTCACATATTACAGTAATGCGCACACCTTTAATGCCATGTCACATAAAAATAAATATGCAAATTAACGGAACAATATTGAATGGCAACATAGCCATTCATATGCATGCATGTTTATGCGTTTGCATGTGTGTGTGTGTCATTGTTGGCAACTTTTAACAGACTTTCAAGACAACTTGGAGGCTGCAACACCAACAACAAATTATACTCGTTTAGCCGGAAGCTCTGGCACAACAACAACAAGCACAGTGAAACGAACGAAGTGTATTTGCACATGTTCGACTTGAGATTATAATTAAAATCGAGTAAATGACATCAAGTGCGTAGGCTGCTCCCCTCTCCCCTTCCCTCACCCTCACCCATTGCTGCTGCTGCTGTCATACGTTGCTATCAGGAAGAGTTTTTGCTGCCAGCCCGCACCCGCTGCCTGTTCGTCTGCTGTCTGCCCAGCCCACTCATGCTATGCACACACACACACGCACACGCACAGTGGCGCACAGTTTCTTCTTCCAATTTGGAAACTTGCGCCAACAACGTCAACGACGACTTCGATCGCTGCCTGCTTTTCATGCTCGCCTGTCAATCAGTTCAGCCAAAAGTCTGTCAGAGGTCATTGTCACAGAGACATTGTCGAGGCAACACGATGACCTCTAATTGTGACACGAAATGTGGAAATATGTCATTATGAGCGAGACAATTACAAAATGCAAAGACTAAAGTACAGTTTAAAGGAAAATACAAAATACAGCTGATTATAACCATCATAATTAGTGTAGTTATATAATTAATATAATAATACATCTATAAGAAAGATAAGACAAATTTTCCTTAAAAACAAATGTGTTATGCACATCAAACTCTCATTATTTTGTATTGTTTAATGAGTAAACATTAACATAGACTTAAGCAAGTATCAAGCTGTTTGTTGAAATATTTCTTTACGAATTCGTATATTCCGTATTAGAATCGATGGTACTTATCAATTCATTAAGCGCCACAAACTTTAGCATTAAAAAGTAACTTGAAACTCTTACAATCTGCATAAATCGATGCAATTTTCAATGAGCTCCCAGCAAATAGACAAGGATTCTATATAATAGGTAAGCCCACGCATGAATAATTTATTTACTACTGCTGCCACAGTCATCCCCCTTCCCTTCACTAGACAAGACCAGCTACTGTTCTTAGCTCTGAGCGCGCCGCCATTTCAATTATTATCGATTTTATCTGCTCGGGAACAGGACAGCATAAAGCAGCAGTAAGCAACAGGAGCAGCTGCTATGGCGACGACAACAGGAGCAGCATCGAGCATCCCCTTTTGGTCGCGTCGCGAAGCTCAAGTCCACGGCGCGAACATTTTCATCGAAATTCTGCGAACCCCATTCTCAACGGGGTCTCTGCTATGGATCGGGAATCATAATGTTCATGCTCAGGTTCTAGCGCAGAGCAGAACAGAGTACAAAATGTCGCCCCACCCACTGGAAAGAGAAGCGTCAACGCATTGGAACTTTATTCCTGCTAATCGAATCCAACTCAAACTGCAGCAGCAGCAGCTCCAGCTCCAGCAGCTGCGGCTCCAGCAGCTCCCACGGCTGCTGGGCAGCGCACTCTCCCGGACATGCGCTTGGGCAGCAGCAGCAGTTGCATCACTTCCAATCATTGCAAGCTGTTCTCGATTCCTGTGCACCTGTGCCAAGTGTCTGCGGCTCGACCCACGCGCTCGACCCGCAACAGTTGACGCGAAAAGTAACACGCGCTACATGTACAAAGAGCGCAATCGAATGACGTAGAGATGACATGCCCACAAACACACCCACGCCTCATGCCTGCAGAAGGGCAAGGGATGTGTGTGTGGCGCTCTCTTTGTTGAAGTTCAACATTCAACAGGCAATCATAAGTGCAAATGGACCATGTCGCATCCGCGCACAGTGGGCTGAAGTGCAGAGTTCTACAGTAAATTGTTATAAAAAGTGACAAAAGAAAGATGTTCACATGTGATAAGTATAATTTACTCAAATTGCTACATCATTTTTTAATGTACCCTTTTTTCATGCTACGTAAATTGTTATTAAACTTATTTTTAATAAACATTTTAGAAAATACTAAAATAATATGCAGTTTTCAGCACGAGAAGAATATTAAGCTACTTTTTATACTTATTTATACATTTTAAAAATTTATTTATTAAATTCCAAACTCGTTTTACTGTTGAATTACTTTTATTTTCATCAGACAAATGGAAATTTGAAGCTTCTTTTAATATATTGTTAATATAATTAGTTAAGAATCTTCTTCTTAATCGTTTAATTTACCTACATTGTTACTTTTTTTTTCAATTAACATAAATCTTAATTAAACATTGCTTAATATTAGGTTTTCGAAGTTATTTAATAAGTAATTTGCAGGTAACTCTGAGAAAAGTGTGTTCACTGATTCGTATATTTAGGCTAATGGAATGTAAAATACTCTGTACTCTAATTCAAAATGTAAATAAGTTTTTAAATGTTAGTCAACTTATATTGAAATTGAAGTTATTATAACAATTTGTCATGCGAAACAAATTTCATTGCGAGGCTGTTAATGAAAATGAAATGATTTGAAATAATTGCAAATAACTTTGATATTGTACTGGATCCACTATGCACTGTGTGTCGATGCAGCAGCTGCTGCCATGTGAGGCTGGAAGGCGGCCTCTTTGATTTATGCGCGCCTGTGTTCCGTATTTCAATGCGCCCACACAACGATGCGGCAACTTCTACGTTCTTCGCCGCACACGCCTCCGGTTGCATTCGCGCGCCGACTCGAGTCTAGTCGAGTCGAACCGAACATGGACACGAAACGTGGCGCATTGTGTCAGCTGCTGCACCCACACAGGGGCTGCCACATGGCACAGGCGCACAGCAATGCACACAGAGCTGAGGGCGGGCACAAAGCTCATAGTCATCATCATCTCCGTCTCCGTCTACGTTCCGTCTACACTGTGTAGGCGTCCTGCGCACTGGACAGCGTGCGAGGCGTTCGTCTAACGAGGCCACACTGTGCTCACTCTGTTCAGGCTGCATGCAACCCCCGAAAAGTGCAGCTTACTGCGCTGCGCGTGGGCGTGCAAAACTTTCTGTGCAGACTGGAAGCGATTTGGCGTGCGGAGCTGCCTTTGCTGAGATACACACGGCAGCACACGGAAACGCAGCACCAGCAAGAGCAGCAGCAGCAGCAGCAGCTGCAGCCGCCGCATCCACATTCTGGCCTGGGCCTGGGCTGCCGTCGAGAGCCAATAAAATTTCCGCAGTAAAGCAATTTTAAGGAGGCATCATAAAAAAAAAGGAATTCTTGTGCAAATTTCAATAGGTGTATCTTGAATTTGTTTACTCAGTCTGAATGGATCTGGAACTGGAGGATCATCTCATTGTCATTTTCCTTGGCCTACTCATTCTGGATTTGTATTGTCTGATTCGTTTGTTACTTGTCACCTACAACATTTTTGGCTGCATTCTGATTACCGCAGCAGTTGGAATTATAGTTCACACCAATTAATACAAATTCAACAACAATAGCAACAGCAACAACAACAACAGGTGGGTTTGTGCAGTGTGCAAAAAGAAAAAAAGAATCGCATAGAAAGTGAAACACTTTTATTTATAATGCAAACGTATTTGAGCTATTTTTATCAGCTCGACAACAACAACAACATAAACATTTTGGCGCCCACACGATAACGAAACGACGTCTGTGCACGCACACAAACAGCACAACACACACACACACACATACATGCAAGCACACGCACGCATTCAACTTCAAGCACGCACGCATACACTTCCATGACACACACACACACAGTTGTAGTTGCTGCACTTGAGCTGTGGCTATTTTCACTGTCATTGGGCAAGGTTTATTAGATTTGAGTGCAAATAACATTATAAAACAGAGAGAGATCAGAGTAGAAATCTTTGAAACAAGGCATTGATAATAAGCAAAACAGATGCAGTTATTCCGTACTATAATTATCATTATTATTATTCGCAATTTTGCATTTTCATTTGCCTTTTTTTGTGCGAAGTTCAACATTTAATCAGCTCACTGAGAACTGGCGCCATGACAACAGTGTCAAAATAAATCAGATTGTATTAGTCGCTACTTTTCCATTGCTTTTGAACTAAATACCACACACAACCACTAGATACCCTACAACTTATGGGCAGACTTTGTCAGAATACAATGGCAATTTTTAATAAGAACCAGTTTCAAATAGTTTACTAATCAAGAATATATAATTATTTGAAAATATTAAAATATATAATATATAATAATAAAATAATGTATGCATATAATTAATATATCCTCATTGAACCAGAAATTTGAATTATTTGATAATATACAAATTTATAATAACATAAATAACAAATATAAAACGACCGTATTTAAACATTTTTAGACAAACTATTATTTAAAATGCACATGTTTCAGCTTTCTTACAAAATTAACTGCCTATCTACACCTTTTCCCTCATTAAATTCTCTTTCATTCTTATTCTTATGCCAAAACTTTACCATAAGCAACAGAAATGGCGGGAAATGCACAGAAATCTTTGGCGGGAAATGCTCAAAAACCTTTGCCGCAACGAATGAGAAGTTTTCAGAACAAGCAGGCCGAGATCAATCGTTTGATTATCAATTATCTAGTCAAAGGTTAGTATATATACCAAATATGCCTTGAAAAGAGAGTGGACTTTCTTATTTCAATACCACAGAGGGCTACAAGGAGGTGGCACAGAAATGCGCAGCACAGGCCAAGCTACAGTCAGGTGCAGAGATGGACACGGAGGAGTATAGAGATGCAGTGAAGGCGGGTCAATTGGAATATGCCATGGAGATGGCCAGTCGACTGTATCGTCGATTGTTCGAATGCGACAACTACATGTACTTTCACATGCAACAGTTGCATCTCATGGAACTGATTCTGGAACGCAAATCCGCCCAGGGTAAAGCAAAAGAACAGAAGGCGGAGGAAGAGCAGGGAGCATGCGGACCTATTGAAGGAGACAAGGGTACTGACAAGAAGCTGGGAGAGAAGCCAGAAGAGAAGGATCCACTAGTTAAGTCACTACTCAAGTGTAAGCATATTCCCAGCATGGATCCCCGAATGGTTTTCCTGGTTAAGCTCATACTCTGGGCCCAGGGCAAGTTGGATAATAACGAAGGCTGTGACGACTACCAGAGGAGACTTCAAATCGAGGGATTTGAAGACTTTGAGCTGGATTTGATGCGAGCTTTGCAAAGCGATTAGATGAATGAAGACGAGAATCATTGACCATCGACGATTACACTATACCTATAAATGCTGTTCGGAATGGGTGTCTACTGCAACTATACAAATCTCTATTTACATATACCGTTTTTTTTTAGATGTGCTTAAATATAAATGTTATTAATTCTTGATGTGTAACAAGAGCTGTGTCTTTTATTTGTCTTTTAAATACCATGAAGTTATGGCTACTTCGCTTGCATTCGCTTATGGAACTCCCAAAGGGAACGAGACTTTGCCCTGATGGCACGATCAGAGTTGATTTGTGACGCGCTTATTCATTATGCAAACTCAAAATAATCTAAGACGCAAATTGCTTGCTCACGTGCCACCACCATCGCCATCAGCAATGCTATAAATAATATTTTCCACAATAACAACAATAAGAAAGAAAAAAAAAACAGAAACAGCAGTTCAGCGAAAATAACTTTAAACAAAGAAAAAGAAACAACTTCATGAATCAAAACCATTAAAACTGGATTGCGAAAAAGAAATTTACATTCAAACCCGCATTTGTTGAGGTGCAGTTTTTATTTTGATAAGCTACTCGATGATGGAATCAGGGCGGAAAGCTAATGAAGGTTAGGTTTAATAACTTTATGGGAACTCTTTTAACAAGGAGTGGTGTAAAATCACTAGCATTTCAGAGATTTATATATATATTTATATTTGGTACTGTTCGATTACCAAAAATTTATTTAGCTGCATTATAGTAAATCTTTTTTAGTGTTCTTACGTTTGCTGACAGTTTGCAGAGACGCTTGCTTCTGTTCTGTTTTGAAATCGCGTTCGAAGCTGATAAGGAAATTCTTACGCTTCACTGATAAGCTCAAAATGTTTGATAAACGAAGGCACTAACTAGACACAGCTAGCACAATAATAAACAAAATAAACAACATTCTAAAGCAGAAGCACAACCGCAACAATGTAACCTAAGCAAACATTTTGCAGTCAAAGTGCAGTTCTGATACCCTTATAATGGGTACACGAATAAAATGGGCAAGGCAGACAGACCTTGTAATTTATTTTGTGTATTTTATTACTAAAAGAGGAGTTCAATTTCTTTTTATTTATCTAGTTATTTAATGCCGACCAAAATCAGTCGACTTAAAGATAAAAAAACCTCATTAAATATAAATTAAAAATTTCATTGAAATAAAATGAATGTTAAAAATAAATTAAAACGTAAAGAAAGATCAAAATATAAGAAACATTAGAATTTTTTAATTTATATTAGTATTTTTTAATATTACTTGATTTTAGAGACCTTTATTATCTAACATTTTGAAACGGACCACAAGCAAACCTCCAAATTTAATTTTCTAGTCTATATTCAACATATTTTATCATTTTTTATATATGTATATATTTTATATGTTTAAATTTTATTGTAACAAAATATAGGGTATTTTCAAATCGTATTTATTTATATTTTCGATTGATTTTAACCCGTAAATTTGTTTATCAGTTTAACTTTTGCGCTGCAGCTGAATAAATGCACAAAACGTGTGAGGTTACGTGCCAAGTTTTGTAATTCTCCCGGCGGGGAAGGGTAGGGAAGGGGAAGGGAAGGTGTGCATGCACGTACACATCGAAGACATTTTTTTGTTGCTAAGCGTTTGCGGTTTTAATTTACATATCTAAATACGTGCACTCTCTCACTCTCAACACACACACACAAAGAAAAGCTGTGTTTTTATTGTTGCCGGTTAACGTTAAACGATATGATTACATTAACGCTAACCGAATATGTTAAAGGTAATTTGGACAACGACGAAATTTGCGGTACATTTTAAATGGCCCAGCACAGCATAATAAAGCATAGCATTGAATAACATTCTATACACGTCCCTTTTTGTGGTTCAAGTTTAACGAGATTATCATACACATTTTATAAAGAAATTCAATATTTGCACTTTTGCAAACACTTTGTGCCACTATGCAATGCCCAGAGCATAATGAACATGTATTAGGAGTACGCGTGGCACAGTGTGCTGGGTGGATTAGTGCCCTAGGGAAACACAAATTAGTCCAATGCGTGTCGACTGTTTGATGTAAACATTTCAATGCCGTAACTGCACATTGACTACTTACAAAAAGCGTAATCGTAACTCGAAATGAGGGCAGTAAAGAAAATGGAAGCGCACGAAAAGTCGCACGGCATGTCAAGCAAGAGGAAAAGCGTCGCGTCGCGTCGAGAAATGAGTGAAAGTCTTGGGGAAAACGTGCTCATCGATTTCTATTTAATGGGGGTGTGGAGGTTATGGTACCCGCCAGGATGGTTGCCATGCAAATCCTTTAGTGGCCTTTAAAAAATCAAATTCATTTCACATTTTGGCAGCCATTTTGGGTGTGGCCGGTGGAACTAGAGAAGGAGTTAGACCTAGAGTATTAGCTGCGCTTTCCCCTGTCATACCCCTCTATCTATCTCTCTCTCATCTAAAAGCTCTGTTAAGGCAACTGTAATTTTTACTGTTAGCACACGTGCACGTGCGCCTATGTAAATGTATGTCAAAGGCTTACAAGAAGTCCATTTTAAGGGCAACTTACCACTGTGCCTTCCTCAAAGGACACCGCCTCGAATGATTTTTTTTCGAAAACTTCCAATAGATCGTGTAAATCCTTCTGTATCACATTGACCAGATCGTTTATGTTTGTGCTGGACATTTTTGCGGAGCTGCATTTACCGTACGTTTTGTGTGGGTGTCGTGTACGTATGTTAAATTCTATTTCTGTTACGCACACACTTGCACTCGTGGAATAATTTGCAAACGCACAGACTCTTACTCACAGACACGCAGAAATCGCATACATGCAACACACACACATACACTGTGTAGATGTGTGCTCACAAATATAGTATGATAATTATTTGAACAAATTCCCGATATGATAGCTTTTTTGCGTTTCTTTGTAATCTACGTTTTGGGCCAGAAGATATTTTTGTTGTCTTTCGTATTTGCTTCCCCCCTTGAGCGTTTTGCGTTCCGTTTTCAAGTTTGTTTTGTCAACGCCTTTTTAAGCTCAAGCGCGACGTCACCAATTCTGGCCGCGACGTCAGCACTGACTTCGTCATCGGCGGACTAAAATAATATATCAACAATAAACACACATGTAAAAACGAATTTGTACAACTTTTATTAATTAATTACGCGATAGCGTTTACTTTAATTACGACGTAAATTGCGCACACGGACCGAAGACACACGTTTGACACACGGGACTGTTTGTTAACAGACCTAAAACTTGCTTGCAAAGTGGACAATGTTAAGCTCTGATGGCACTGTTGCATTAACAGAAATGGTATTATTTTGCTGTAAGCGCTGTGAACTTTTTAGCCGCTATAATTTAAATTGTACCAAATAGTTTATTGTTAAAACTGTAAACGACTATTTTTATTTGTTGAATTAAACATTTTATTGAATTTATTGAAAAGAAAAAAAGAAAAAGAAGTAGTGGATTTCCATGTTTTTACTATTGTCGGACTCAAACTGGGATATCAGTTTTAACAGTCTGTTAAAGACGCAAAAATTTACTCCAGTTACGAATTTAAGCTTAGCATTGCCAGGGCTTCCATTACGGCAAAAATTATTTGGTGCATTACGAGTTTACGAATTTCAATGTTTTTTGAAGTACAAAACTTTTAATTAAATTTCATATTCATTTTTTAAATTTATTTTTCTGCATTTTGTACAACCATTAATGTTATTTTAGAATCTGGAACTAACAAAACTTCATGGATTTTCGTACGGACTCTGAGCATTAACAATTCATCACTGGGATCTATTTTTTCCATGCCTCGTTCCAGTCTTCCCCGAATCTCCTGAAAGTAACCGACAAATTTTACAGATGCATCGTACTCCATTGTACTTTTCACTGGATTTCCACGCTCGTTTATTATGACAATATCTCGGATGTTTTTCTTCTCTTGAATAAGTCTGAAAGCCTCTTCCACATATTCACGAGTTCGAGGTGGCTAATTTAAATACAAGAAATACACATTAAGATTGACTTAAATAATATAGTTGATTATATAAATAAATAATACCTTTTCTGGTGGTGGTTTAAACATGGTATAAAAACACTTACAGTCGGTTACTTTTTTGAACTGAATGCTCTTGATGCCACCAATTTCTTTTTCAATATATTTGTTGTCAAGGAGAGTTGCCTTGGTAACAGCTGTTTTATGGGTTTTTAGGTCAAAGAAGTTTGCTTTAATAGTAAAGAACAGTATGACCTAGGCATAAGTTCGAGACAGTCAAATCCATAATAACATAATAAGCGCAAACTATAGTTGATTAATTTAAAAAAAAAAAAAACAGAATTGTAAATGTTTGGTCAGCAAAAGGTTATCGTTTCATGACATTGGTATTTTTCTTGTCTATTTTAACTGATAGATGGTATTTTGCTTGTTCCACTTTTCGGTCACACTGCAGTATCGAACAAACAAAAGTTTTGCAAAATAAGTTGCAACGATTTAGCTAATTTATTGTCAACATGGTAAGTTGGATGAATATAAAGTTGATTATTCGTGTAATCGGTTGTTATTAACAGTCCCAAGAAGTAGAAGAAACGCTAAAACGAATTCAAAGCCACAAAGGTGTTGTGGGTACAATTGTTGTCAACAATGAAGGTGAGTAACAAACAGATCTACCTACAAAATGTAGCCGTATTGAGATAGAGTTGTCTTATTAGGTATTCCAGTGAAGTCAACGCTTGACAACACGACGACGGTTCAGTACGCGGGTCTTATGAGTCAACTGGCCGACAAGGCCCGCAGTGTGGTTCGAGATCTGGATCCATCCAATGACATGACATTCCTGCGCGTACGCTCCAAGAAACATGAAATAATGGTCGCTCCCGACAAGGACTTCATTCTTATTGTTATTCAGAATCCCACAGATTGAATGATTATTATCCCTTTATGTATTATTAAAGATGTATGAACGAGACGAAAAACTAACATTTTATTTATAAGGAAAACTCCTCCAACTGGGTATGTACTGAATTATCATCCTCAGAGTGATAACCTTTAACGAAGAATTAGACTTTCCATGTCATTACAACTTGTTCAAAATTCTAGTTGGATTGATAAAAAAGATACGACTGAAACTCGGATTTCAAAAATGACGTCATAGAAATGCAGAGGCTATACATGAATAGTGCTGCCAATTTAGCTATTTTTCGACTAGATCTATCGTGTCTTAAAACAGTGTTGCAAGAATTTTTGAGCAAAAAACAGCCTGATTTGGATAAAAGCTGTTGGACTTTGAAAAGAACTAGATTTGACGGGGTGGGGGAAAAAATTGATCTGGAAAAACTTCTTTGGATTGCACTAAAAAGTAAGCAGGGCACTGCTTGTTTAAGCTGCATTCGGGATCGTGTCTTGGGAAACGAGCGCCGATAGCGGAAAACAGCGGTTTTTCTTTTGGAATAACGTCAATTTTTTTAATTCGAAATTGTGGCCTGTGGCGTTTTTTCAATCTGTTAATTTTGTTCTCTTCGTAAAGCTGTTTCCAAAGTGGCCCTCCAAAGTGTTCTATTTTTTCTGATTCCCTTTTTTATAACATCTCCTTTTGAAAAACACACTTGGTCAAAACCGTTTGTTACCAAAAATATAGCAATAAACAGCTGTTATATTTGTATGCCAGTTGCAGTTGGCGATGAGGGCGATATATCGATACACATCAATCGATAGCAAATCAAAATTAATTAACATTTGATTGATATAGTTGTTTGTTTAAAGCGCTTTCATAAACTCATTTACGCAATGAGAAACTAATTCAATAATTAATTATTATTTTGCAACACTCGATTCTTGTTGTACATAAATGTTTTTACTATTGGACATATATCGTGCAAAATAGCGATGTATCGTTGAAACTACACCCAAATATCGAAAACTCAACGCTATCGAAGCAATGTCATCGCTCTAACCCTCAGTGAGTCTATCGTCGACAAGTCGTGTGGTGGTAGTGGTGAAAACTTATAAGTTTTAATAAATGCATTTAAAAAATCGTTTAGAAATGAAATATCACAAATAGTGATAAAAATAACTTCGAATAACACGCTCACATAGTGTACGCATGTGCAAAGCAATAAATAAGAAATAAAAAATTTAACAAAAAAGGTAAATGTGAAATTGGGCGTGCAAGAGTAAAGAAAATGGCGTAATCACGCAGTCAAACCAACCAACACTAGTACAAAGCAACCAACAAACGGCAACGCAAACGGAATCTACGTTCCCCAATCAGCCAGTCAGCTTTTAATGGTCGTTCGTTCTTTCAATATTTGATTAAAAAACCAGAAATATATGTATACTTACATACATGTGTGTATATAACGAAAAAAAAATTGGTGTGTGAATGTGAAAAAGTGCTTTAAATTGTGAGTGAGCAAGCAAAGCAGCGTAAGCGTTTTCAACGCAACTTTTTTTTGTGCAGCCATATTTGTTCCGTGAAAAATGAAAATGATATGTACATACATACATACGTATGTGTACGTATTTAATATGTGTGCATGTGTATATACATACATACAAACAAACGTATAAAGAATTTAACTGAAAAAAGAATCACTTCGTATCAGATCGTCGTCCCGTTGTTCGCAAACCCAAGTAATTTTCAACGATTCAACGTCGATACGTTGTTATATTATGTAGAAATGTTCATACATAAATACATACGTACTTTCAATATCGACGATGGCATCACACACAAGAGCGCACACGCATACACGAACAACACGAACACAGGCAAACCTCATGCACGCACGTTCGCACGTACGACATACGTAGAGGCAAACGAATACGTACGTATGTACGTACGTATATTTGTCTGTATGTCTGGGCACATAACAGAGAGTTGAACACATAAGGGCTGGCTCAATTTATAAATAAGAAGCGAAGCATGTGCTGCGCAGCAACTGCGCTGTCGCTGTCGGTGTCCACTGCTGTTGGCGCTGCTGGTGCTGTCCTCGCTGTTGCTGCATTGCAGCGCAAGGGATTTTATTACGTACAGCTCGATGCGTTGTTGTTGGTGTCTTTGGGTTCGTTTATATTTTTGGATATTTACATTGTGCATATGTATGTGTGTATGCATATGTACAACATATGCGTGTGAGTGCATCTAGGAGAGCTCTCATTAAATGCATATGTGCAACGACGTAACGTTAATCGCGACGCCATACAAAACAACGTAATGCACCTAACGGTTTAAATTCCAAGCCCCCCTCCCACCAACCAAATTAATTTTTCAACGCATTCCACATGCTTACGACAAAAATATGGATTCCATCCCAACCCCAGCAATAACAATAAATTCAACACATTTTGCTCGACGTGTTTTATAATCCGAGATGATAAAACTGTTTAAAAATAATGCTGTGATTAACTGAAATAACTGTGAATCTAAAATAAAAATGAATTCGCTGTGAAACACGTGGAAGAAACACTTTGCAGAAACAGTTTCTCAGAATCATATGGAAAGAGACAACATGACTCAAATGTGATTTTGAATTTCTTCTTAGTCAGCGTTACGTAGACCCCAAAATTCAACGTGGCTTCCCCCCCTTCCTCCACCCTTTGCTTTGTTGATGGTCTTTCAGATTGTGTGAGATTAATTAAAACGCCCTATCGAACAAGGGAAAGAACCACATGACGACACTGGGAGAGAGAGAGAGCGAATAATATTACACAGCTTCAAGCTAAAGTCAACAATCAGCAGCAGCTGCTATTGCTGCGAACAGAGTGTGTTGAGATGGAATTGGATACACTCATAGCACTGTATAAAGTTCAATAAAAATACTTAGTAATAATAGTAAAAACAGTTTAGAAATTCCTTTTGATATATTGCTCACTCACTCGCTCATATCTTATCGCTATAGGGGCAAAGCTAATTGCAATGCACATACCACGCGACAAATTGGAAAATTATCAATCAGTTTACACATACTATGAGAGTTGCGTTCTATATAGTAGCTATAGCCATAATGCCCCTGAGTTCCCCCATGACAGCCGCGTGTTGAACTTTTTACCTTTAACGTCGTACGCACAGTGGGCACAGTGCATTAACTTTGTATGCCATTTAAGGTATTTCAAATTGGGAGATTCTCTATTATATATATCTATTACTAATTAATTCAACAACATTAAGGTAAAGTTCATCATTAATTATTTGTGACATTACAACTAATGTAATAATGTGCATGAATTCGTTTCGGTCACATTGTCTTGATTCCGAGAGGGGTCTCTGAACTACCCAGCAGGGGCAGCTGCTGCTGTTCTTGCTGCAGTTGCCTTCGATCAGAAGTGACCGACGTGCGACCGACTTTGCAGCAGCGCAAAAAACGCTCAACAACCCCAGAGAGATACACACACACACATACATACGCATACATGGTCCAATGTAAGCTCTCACACACAGCGCATCGTCAGCAGCTTTCTTCCCTTACTCCAGTTTAGAGAAACAGAAACTGGTTTTCATCCCCGTTGAGCAGCAGCAGACTTTAGTTTTCATTTTATTACAACTGCGAAATTGCTGAAGAAACGGGGAAATACGGAGCTTCCCCCGTCGTCCGCTTGCCCTTCCCTACAGATTGTTCATTTGGAAAATGCCCAGTTTCAGTTGGGTTTTCTAATAATAATATTGGAAAGAAGCTTGGAAAACACGCCAATCTCTCTTGAAACACAAAGTAATAAAATTTATTAGCTAATTGCTGAGAGAGAATGGCGAGGGGGAAGAGGGAGGCATGTGGGGAAATTGGAGGGGAGGGATGTCGCGGAAATATGGAGATTGGAGCATGATGTGCGTGCTCGTGTGTCTATCGAAGCGTTGTCAGATGATAAAGCTCGCAATATACACGTAGAAACATTTGCCTACGTGAATCTGTAGTCTGTGTGTGTGTGTGTGTGCATGTGCATGTACCCCAATATGTATATATGCATTGCAGTATATAATAGGCCGTGGCGTTATCTGTGGTCTCACAACAACGACAACAACAGCAGCAACAACAACGGCAGCAAAACAAACCAAACCAACCCAAAACGACGTCAAAGTAGCAAAATTATTTTTGGCTTCGTTTTCAGCCCGAGCAGCAACAACATAAACACACAACAAAGTTACACAAAAAGTATTCAATTTTTTGATGCCAGGGATGCACGACTAACGAGAGATTTTGACTTGGGGATGGGAAAAAAGACGAAGCTTCAAAAGACTATAATAAAGTTGCATTTAGCACAGTAAGGAATTCTCGTTGAGGATATTTAATATCCAAGGATATTTAATTTATTGTACTCTCTAATATATACTGTTTCTGTCTTCCCTGTCTTAAGTAATATTTAGGGTAAAGAAATGTATTTTCAATTTTGGGAAAATTATATATATGAATCAAATGACGCTCTTTGAGTTAGCCTGATGATGATAATGGTTTAATTTTATGTGCCAATTTAGTTCGCTGCGTCAACCGGTTTTCCCTGGTCCCTGTTGCCTTCTGAGTGCATTCACCACACACAGCCAGTGTTGAACAGATCCGAAACATGTTTCACAGCGCAGCTGGGCTGCGATAATTGTCAGGATTTTCGAGATCCAACACCTGCCGGAACCCGAGTCGAGCAGGGAGTCTACCTGGGTTTGGTCTGAAAACAAAAACCTTTCAATTATGTCGTTAATCCCTCCCTCTTTCTCTCTCTCGCTCTCTCCTTTTCTTTCTCTCTGTTTGCATATGCAGTTGAACTTTGACCCAAACCACTTGTTTCGCCTGCTGCTGCACTAGCAAGAGTAAACGAGATAGCAACACAATGCTAAATGTAAAGTGAAATTCGCAAAAAATGCCAAAATTTTCAAAAAATAACCAAAATGCAACTGCACTCTGTGTGTGTGTGCGTGTGTTTGTGTTTGTGTATGTGTGTGTTTCTGCATGTGTGTCTGCGTGTGCTCTCATTTTGGTTGGGAACAACGACAAAAAGAGAAACGACCTTTTTATTTACTTTTTGGCATAGGGAAACAGGCCCTGAAATCTGAGTACATTGAACATCTGTTCCGTCTCGGGCACAAAGAAGATTTCACCAAGAAATTTTGGGAATACATGTCTGACAGCGCATGCACACAAGCAGCTCTTATAGTACACACACACACATACATATGAACACAAGTATGCACTGGGTTGCATTTCATATACAGTGGCAAACAAAAGGCTTCATACCACATGTATTTTTTGCCACCTAAGAGAGCAGTTAATTTCTTAATAAATCATGGTGAAGTAGGTTGTAAAATGAGAGCTCTTTTAACAGTTAAATATATATATATATAAATATTTTAATAACAATATTTAATTAAATGTAAAGAACTAAAAATGGATATTCCTAAAGGAATTTTCAATTAATGCGCAACAATTGAATCTGTTTCGTATTATTTTCTTCATTTCTTTTCAGAAATTCAGCTTTATCTATAACTCAATAAGCATTTTATGTTGATATTTCTTCAAAATACTTATAACTAGTTATAATTAGGTTCCAGCACCTCGTACAATAACTGTATACAACAAATTCCATATAGAAATTAATCCTATTATACAGAAATCAAAATAAATCTTGGAAGAAATTATCAAATTGGTTAGAACTGAGCAAGTCGAGCAAGTTTGAACAATATTTAAAAAAGCTAAATAAAGCTAAATATTGGAGGTTAGTCTCGACAAAGTGCTCGACTACAAAACATATATATTTTGTAGACATATTTTAGAAGCTTATAAAAAAATTATAAATGATAATAAGAAACACAAACCATTTTTATACCCTACCGGTGTGTGTGTATCATTTTTTGAGGCGCTGTATGTGTAAGGCATGTGAAAAACACAATGAAAAGCGTGAAACAAGACTCTTTATTCACATACGTACCTGCTTTATTTTATTCCAGGTAAATCGACGTGGACGATAACTGAATACGAATACGAATACCTAAAGCAGCAACAGAGCAACAAAAAGGGGCAACATCGCAGCAGCAGCAACGGCACGCAGAATAAAGAAACAAGGAAACATTTGCACAGCAACCAACTGACAACAGCAACAACAACAAGAGAGAAGCAGCTACGACGACAAGAAAAACCACTTCAACAAAAGAGGATAACATATTGAAAGAGCCCCAACTCACACACACACACCATACCATAGCATACACACACACTGACACAGACAGGGCAGGCTCACAGACAGTGCTGCCAACTCACACGTATTTACGTACGTGGGAAAGTAAACCGACATCTTTTTACAACAACTACAACGTCGTCCAAGACGTATTCGTATAGTTTTGCAATCAGGCAAGAGAGATAGAGAGAGAGAGCGAGAGAAGAGAGTGAGCGAGCAACCTAGCTTGAGCTGAGGCAGGGCCAGGGCCAGCCCTTTGATAACGCAAGCGCACGCATACACCTACGTAGACAGTACACACGCATACCAACGCAACGCGGCCAACGCACGCACACAACGACAAACGCCCACAGGCGATCGTATGCAGAGAGAGAGAAGCTGAGAGAGAGCATAACATACACGAACACAAACGAGAGACGTCGTCGTCGCTGTTCGGGTTGCCCAACAACCGTTAAGACAAACTCGGACGCACAGCGAATTTGGAAATCACGGCAAGTGGCGTGTCTAGCTGCAGCAGAGCAGCGCGCAGTCGTGAAAGTGCGTCGCAGTCGCAGTGCGTGAGCGTAATCGGAGCCAGTGTTGCCACACCTGTTCGAAAAAATAGAACAGCAGAAATTTTAAACTGAAATTAATGCAAGTTAAAAGTGCAAAGTAAAGCAAAATAAAAAGCAGCAACAAAAACAAGCTACACAATTAGCAGCAGAAGAAGCAGAGAAAAGAGACCCCGATATCCAAATGAAAACGCTTGTGCTCAGCCCAGACGATCTGCAGAACTTCAACAAGTTCATCTACGATCCAAAATCAGCAGCACAACTGGCTGCCAGTGCGGGAGCAATTGCGGCAGCTGCGGCACATGGACATCATCATCATCAGGTGCAGGGAGTGCAAGGTGTGCAACTAGTGTCGGCAGCAGGTGTGCCCGTCTCAGGTACAGTGGGCACAGTGGGACAAGCAGCAGCGACAGTGGGTACAGTTAACAGTGCCAATAAACTAATGGCCCTGCACTACTATCTGAACCATCAGGGCAACTATGTGGGCGCACAGCAGCCAGCGCCAGTGGCGGCGACGGCACAGCAACAACAGCAGCAGCAGCAGCTCTTGGCACAGTCGCAGACGCAGCTAAAACAGCTGCAGCTGAAACAGCCAACAATCCACCAGCATCAGCAGCACATACAGTACCACCATCCGTACTACCAGCAGCAGACACAGCAGCAACAGCTTCCACAGCAGCAGCAGCAGCAGTCACAGTTGAGCCACAGTCACAGTCACAGCCATCCAGCCAGCACACATCATGCGCAGCACAAGGTGCAGCAGGTGCAACATCAGCAGCAGCAGCAGCAACAACAACAAAGCCATTTGCCAGTGCATGCGCTAAATCAGAATTCAAATTTCTCGGCCGCCAGCTCCAGCACAGGAGGCACTGCGTCCAGCCATGCGCCGACGCAGCAATCGAATGGCTCCAGCATTTCACCCACAATAATCAGTCATCATCCGACAGTACGAGGCGCTGCTGGAGCAGTAGCTGGAGTTGGAGTTGGAGTGGGAGCTGGTGGAGGTGTCGTTGGCAGCAACAGCAACATAGCTGCCGCTGCCAATGCTCTGCTACGTGCCACAGCTGCAGCAAGTGGTGTCAGTGCATCGCCAGCATCATCCACAACATCGTCAGCATCATCCTCGTCATCCTCATCAGCGTCGTCGTCCGCCTCCACAACGTCCACGTCCGGGGGCAGCGGCGGCGGCTCAGCCAATTGTGCCAAGAAACTGAAAACGGAGCCGCTTCTCTCGCAATACAATCAAACGGAGCGTCTCAACTTTGCCAACACGTACATTGTGTGGAGCGAGGAGCACTGGCGCCGTGTCATCTTCCACGACGAGCGACGCTTCAATCTGGACGGTCCCGATGGCTTCTCCTATTATTTCCACGATCTGCGCAACTACGAGCGCACGCTATCACAGCGTCCGCGTGGCAATTCAGTCTACATCTACCTGATGATCTGCGTTGGCGGTGCCATCCATCTGGAGGTGTCCTCAGCTAAGCAACGTCCCGAATCCTGCATTGAGGCAATAATGCGAGAGCGACCGAACATTGTTAGCAAACTGGGGGGCAACACTGAGTTTGTGCTGCAGGATCACAATTGGATGTCGCACGCCCTGCCCACCGCCCAGGAGCTGCTCAATGCTGAGGGATTGAAGACGCAGAAGTGGCCAACAATTGCACACGATTTGAATATCATGGAGAACATTTGGGGCTGGCTGATAAGGGAAGTCTTTGATGGTGGCAGGAAGTTCTCGCGCAAAGACGATTTGATATTCCGCATCAAGGAGGCGTGGTCACGCCTGCCCCTCGATCTGATCACCAACCTGTACAGCACGCTGCCCGAACGCATCACCGAGCTGTATTACACTCAAGGCGTCTACACGAATTGTTGACAACCGCATGAACAGAACGCTGGCAGTGATGCAGATGGAGATGAGGAGCAGACTAGTTGTGAAGCAGGACGATGCGCAGCAGATAGCGGCGCAGACACAGACACGGACACGGGCACAGCAGCAGGAGCAGTGGATACAGAGGCAACAGAGGATGCAGACGGACATGGCAGCAGTTGCTGCAAGCACGCATCGCAATTCTGGATTCGATGGCATCAAAACTTTTCGTACATTTAACTTGACATATGTTTGTGTATAGCTTTAAGATGTGTGTGTGAAGAGAGAGAGAGATACGAGTTACAAGATACGTATTCGTATCTGTTGCTGTATCTGTATCTGCAACTGCAGCCAGCACCCAGCACCAGCCACACTGGACTCTGTATAGTTATTGTATTTAATTATTGTACGCAATATTTAATGCGAGATTCCCGCACGCCTCCACGTCGTGTGTCGCTTTGTAATTAGTGTTTTTATGCAGCATGTCCCCCCCACCCCCCTCGACACCCGTTGATACACAGCTACCCCCCACACCCTTCCCCCCAACACACATTTAATGTAAGACTTAGTTTAGTTATCGTTTATACAAAATTTTCCACCACCTTCAAGTTCCCACACCCCCACAAAATATTTTATTTGAACTTAACTCATTTTGTTAATTGTTTTTAGTTATGCAAGAATAGAAAGAAAGTGCGAGAGAGTGCGAACAAAATTAATGCAAAGCGAGAAAAATAAACTTGTAACTAAAGTATTATTTTAAGGCATAGGTTTTTGTTGTAGCTAAATACACACAAAACAAAACAGAAAAGAAACAGAAACAGAAGAGAAAACAGAAACAAAAAGTAAAACTAAACGCAAAACTAAATCCTATCATGTAAAATTGTTTACGAACATAAACTATATTTAAACTAATTATCAATGTAATTAATACATATTAAAATTGAACGAAAGAAAGAGATGGACTAGGGGAGAGCAAACAAAATTAGTGTTAATTTAAGATCAAAATTCAACTAATTGCTAAAATCTGAAGAGAGAAATATTCAAAAAATAAACAAAAAACAAACTAAACCGGAAAACTAAAAGCGAAAACTTGTGAAGAAATAGAAATCATGCTGAAGCAGACCCAGAGCAAACTGAAGACTCGAGACGTGACTGATCTGTCTGTCTGACGTGTGTCTGGCGTCTGTCGTGTCTGGCACGTGTGATCCATCGGTCCTACAGACGATCCTGATGCTCCCTGCCACACTGAAAACAATCCACACAATAAGCGCGACTTACGAGCACTCGAACAAGTTTCCTAGTGATGACAACTTTTCGATAAACCTTTGAGGAGCCGATAACAGCTCTGGAAATGGTTGAAAAGATTGAGAATATATATATATTGAGAGCATATATAAATATATATAGACTAATATATATATATACGGATATAAACTGTATGCATATGGGGTACACATACACATTATATAGGCTACACACACACAGACATACTATATAAATACACTTAGCATACGACGAACTGAACCTAACGCAATCCTTTGCAGGCAACTACTAACTAAACATAGAAACATAGAAACCGAAACATGAACTATGAGTAAAGTATCCTTGAAATAAAACAGAAAGAGAAACAGAAACAAACTCTCGACTTGTAATTCAGCAAATAATGTGATTTTACTTTGTTTCGCTTTTTGCAATCAACTCAAAATGTCAAATAAACGAGAAATACAACAAATTAACAATCTTAATACATACACACACACACACACACATACATAATACATATACAAAACGGAATTATTATGATTAATAAATAATGAAATGCAATTACCAATAAAAACTACCAGCAAATACGTAAAAATAATGCAAAAACAAACGATTTTTACTGAGGGATAAAACAATAATGAATGGGTTACTCTGGTATGGGTATATGGGATTTGCTTTGTTTATAAAGTAATATAAAGGCTGAAACTATAGCGCTTCAATTTATGACAGTTGATTTTCCATTATATGAAGCATACATTAATTGATTACTATGGTTTGATTTGTTGCCTGTAAAATTAACATTCTATATATTTATTTATTATATTCTCTATGTTCTCAGACAATCCCAAGCATTATCCTCTGGCTGGGCTGGTGGTACCCTTCGACCATTTAAAATGCTCAAAAAGGTTATACTAACTTTGTGCAAATGAATGTAACAGGCAGAAGGAGGCGTGGCAGACCCCATAAAGTATATATATTCTTGCTCAGGATCACTAGCCGAGTCGATTGATGTCATGACTGTCTGTCTGTGTGTAAACACACAGATCTCAGCTATTACAAAAGCTAGAAATTTGGCAGTAAGATTCCTGCATACTATACGCTGATAAAGTTTATTTCAAATTTTAGGTGCCACGCCAACCGCCCCTGCAAATCAATATTTTAATTTTTGAAATCAATTTGTAAGCGCGGTATAAAATATTCAACTTTCTGACTTTAACATATACCAAGCTGATTGAAATATCTACATATCCTCCAAGTTGCAATCCGATCGGACAATAACCACAGAAGTTATTCAAGAAAGTATGAGAATAACATCAAGTTTTAGTGCCAGCTAACAAGAGAGGCGGGCGAGCGAGAATAATTTGAAAACATATGCATATGTTTATGTGTATGAATTTATCAAATTAAACTACATTGGAACATAGGTCGAAGGGTATCCCACTGTCGCGTGCCGCTCGACTGTTGCTTTTCTTACTGGTATATATTCTCTATTTTCTCAGATAATCTCAAGCATTATCCCTTGGATGGGCTGGGAGGGCATGGATGAAAGTTTATTTTTGGTTACGTAAATGTCAAATCAAATTATCATTCTATCGATTGTATCGTTCTCCAAGTTTCCAGATATTACCAAACCTGCGCATAATCCTCTGATGAGAGTGATTGTCCTGCACTACACGAGTTGTTTTCTATCATGGAGAAATACATCGTACCTTCCCAGCAAACAGAAATAGAAATAGTGCATACTAAATATACTAGAAATAGTATATACTATATAATACATAAAGTAATCAATACATATTATACATATAACACAAGTAGCTCCTTCATTGCTTGTTTAGTGTTGCATTAACAACGTTTATTGGTTAAAGTGCGTTATAAAAGTGTCGTTTAAAATCTTTGTTGTGTATATTGCAATAGCTAATAAATTGCAGCAAAAAGCGCCATATGCACTCGAATGCGAGTGTCTAATAGATGTGTATATACCTATATAAATCTGTATAGTATATGTATATATAGCTATCTCTATATTGCAATGGAGAGATGTGTATATACCTATATAAATCAGTATAGTATATGTTTATATGGATATCTGTATATTGCAATGGAGAAGGGCAGTTGGCACGGCTTAAAATTGCAATTGGACTGTGTATATAGTATATCAAATATAAGGCATATGTGATGACTTGACATCATGTGTTGCATAAGGCCTCGTACAATGGTAGCTAATAGTTTTCATACCTATAGCAAAGTTCGAGCTTTAGTTGTGTAAATCGTTTGCTATAAGAGCTCTGATCATTTGACAAGCGTTAAGCTGCTATAAAGTCCTTAAGTTTGGAATGCTTTAAGGCTAATATATATAATACTTAGTGTATAATATATATAAGTGTATATAAAACTAGGCACTTTAATAGTCTATAAAAAGTTCAAGCTGCTATTTGTGCTCTGAGTGGCATGGCTAGTGGATGCTCTACAGGATTAGAAGACTTCTCTTTGTTCTGTTCATATACTTTGTGCGTATCCTGTGAATACTGTTCGTTTCTAGTTATGGATTGATGGAATGAAGAGACTTAGGCTGGAATCACGCTACGCACACAGGCGGGACTGCAAAAGGGCATATCCTGCTTGACACAGAAGCGTCCGCCAATCAGCGACTTGGAGCACTGAGCTCCAGCGCAGATGAAACACTCGCCATGCCAGTGAATGTCGCCCCAGGCCACGCCCTGATCGGCTGGTCCAATAGGCAGTTGGCAGCGTTTGCAGGTGCCGGCATAGAACTTATCGTAGCACTGCAGACAGAGCGGCATGTTGGACTTCTCGTCGGGAATGTACTGTTGTCCGGCCAGTGGCTCATCGCACTGCAGGCAGCAGAAATGCTTAATGTGGTACGTGGCACCCTCGGCTGCCGTGTACTCCTTGGTGAAGATCAACTCATCGCAGGCCTTGCAGCGCGGTATCTTCAGCTTAATGGCCAAATCACGACCGCAGTAGACCTGGCCGTGGTGGAAGAAGTACACCAAGTCCGCAAGCAGCTCACGGCACGTGTGACACTTGAAACAGGTAGGATGCCAGGCGATTTCTTTGCCGGCACGATCCGCCTTGACAGCCACCTCGCCCAGGTTAATTGGCAAGCTACAGTCGCGGCAATTGATGCTGGGCAAGGACGGAGTATCTGAAATAAGAGACAGTAATGAATTTGTTGTTTTCGAAGATTTCTCTCAGTGCTCACCCCTCGATTGCTTCTCCTCGCCCAACTGCAGCTGCTGGAACTGCTCTGGCATGCCGGCGCAGCTGGGATACATGTTCATGTGCTCGATTCCCGGAATGGAGGTAAACTTGCCCAGGCTGGCATTGAGATCCTCGCCAGCATGACCAGGAGTTGATGGTTTCGAGCCTGAGAAGCCCGAGTCATTGCTGGCCGAGTTGGTAAGCGTCTCCTTGCCGTAGCTAATGTCTCCGCCAGCTGCTGCCTTATTGGCCATGTCAGCAAACAGCTTGTCAATGTCGTCCAGCAGTTGTTCATCGTTCAGCAACCAATCGTTCATCTGCTTAAGCGGTTCCAGCAGCTGGCACTGCTCGTGCTTGATTCCCTTGTCCTGCAACGTTTGGAACAGGCGATTATAATAGGGCGCGTTGGCCACAGCCGAGTGCAGCATATTCTTGTCCAGGCCCACTTGCTGGAGCTGCGCTTTGGTCGCCGGTGCCAGGCCCTGCAGCTGCTGCAAAGTGCCAGTCGCTGCTGGGGCTGATGCAATGACAACCGATGGAGGTCTACGTCCATTGCGCACCTCTTGCAGCGCATGCTTCAGCGGCTCAGCCTGCACAATCTGCGCAAACACCGGATCCCGTTCGTAGTCAATATGGGCGGGCAGGCCGCAGTCATAGACAATGGTGGATACGCCACCGAATTTGACACGTCGCATGGGCGTGTCCTGTCGCACTTGTGCACCGAACCGGGCGTGCACAGGATTCTTCAGCGGCAACGGCGAATTGAACGGAGTTTCTGGCAAAGATTTAACCGGAGTTGTGGCAGCGTATGAAGGCGGTACGACCACTTTGTCGATTTCCGACTTGAATTGTGGATTACTCAGATATTCCTTGCGGAATTCAGCGATAGGACCAAGTCGGGGATCTCGGGAAATGTTAAGGTTCTTCTCCTGCAAGAAATTCGAGAGATTTAAATGTAACTCAAGTTGCTAAGTTTATTGCGGGGCTTACCTTCAGCATTCCCAGCAGCTTATCGTAGACGACGCCGTGTGTAACAAGGCTCTGCAGCGCTGCCCTGCTAATGCCCAACAACTTCTCCTTAGTCTGAGCACGCAGTGCAGGGTGTCCATCAAACTGAGCAGTGGAATCGCTCAACGGTTCCGAAAAGGCCACCAGCAGTTTGGGTTGCGGATGAGTACCGTGCTGGGCAAGTACATTGGCCACTTTGGGATTGGCCAGCAGCTCGTTTAGTGTAGCATCAGCAACAGGCGGCAGACCGAGGGAATGAAACATGGTGCGAGAGGCCTCCGAAGGCGGAGACGGAGATGACGACGGTGGCAGAACGTGTTCGACATGGCCGTGATTTAGTCGACCGACACGCACAACGATGCCTTGACCAACGCATTGATCGCGCAGCTTTTGCACATATTGCTGCAGTTGCTGTGCCTCAGTTTCGGTGAGGTTGTCGCACAGGGCAGCGTCCAGATCGTGAGGAGGTACTTGGAACTCCAGTTGCTGCTTCCGCTTATTGGCGGCCTCGCTGCCAGCAACAGGTATTTGCGCGGCACCCAGAGTTTCCATATAATCTGATACCACATCGGGTGCCGCATTAGGTGGCACCCACTCCACCTGCACCGGTTGGCTAGCCAAGGCCTTGATTTTTATAACTGCGGGAAGAGGTATTACATCATACTATTCATATGTATATACATCTGTTCCAACTTACATGCCGGCTTCGCCCGGATTTGTCCCAGAATCTCAAATTGCGCCCAACCGGTGGCTTCGTCATCGGGACACATGTGTTGATCCTTGCGACACATACAGTTCCGACACACCTTGCGCCAGAAGTGCAGATCGAGGCCTGGACACTTGTCCTGGCACTCAGTACATGGAGCACCTGCTCCAGATTCGTGGCCCAACTTGGATCGCTTTAGCAATTCACGCCTGCTCTCCAGCTTGGACAGCCATTCCGGTGCCGTGGGGGTCTCAACGCAGGAGTTCGAGTTATTCTTAGTGCTTGACATATTCGTTGGGTAAGTTACTGACTCATTACATATAAACTGATAATTAAATTCTCTAATAAGTATAACAAAATGTTATTTTCTATTATTCGCAAAGACAAAGCACCAATCAGTGTGACCTGCAGTGGAAAGCAGAAAAACGCGCAATTCTTTATTTGAAAATACCATTTTGTTAAGTGTGGAGCACTTTCGTTGTAGAAATTCAACGTTTCGAATGCGGAGCAAGTTTCGTTAGATTAAATTCAAACTAGTAGAATCACAAACCAACGCTAGACAAGAAACTCGATGCATCCAGCTGATTTCGAAAAAAATTGACTACAGCTTGCGAGGCCTGTTCATTCTTTTATTGAAAATTCCCAAAGAAAATTCCAAAAGCAGAAAAGTGCACCATTTGTTTATCGAAAATACCATTTCGGTAAGTGTGGAGCAGTTTCGTTGTAGAAATTCCACATTTTCGAATGAGAAGTAAGTTTCTTTAGATGAGGTGCAATTGCCTTTAGCGGTGTCACAAACCACCGCTAGCAAGATACTTGATGCACCCAGCTGATTTTCGCAATTTCGAAAAAGTTAACTTGGCTGCAGCTTGCAAATTTCGTAAACCTGCAACCCTGGCAAACAATCAAAACTAAATCGCCAGCCATTGCATAAAAAACATATACCGTGCAGCGAGAGAAACGTTAAAAAATAAAATAAATAAAACACGGTAGAGCTGCATGCATATAAACGAAAACAATCTCAGTACAAGCTCCCACTAACGCGATCGAGAAGCAATTCGCGTGAGATATAAAAAAAATGCAATAAAGGTATGTATGTGTTGCACATATGTAGGTTGAAGCAACTGCGTCCCATTGAAAAGTGAAAGTGCAGCAGGAGAGACGACGACTAACGGACGGACAAATAGAAGAGTGAAAACAGTCCATTTAACCGCAAAAGTTAAGAAATTGCTGGCAACAGTCGATCGAAGTGCTTTATTTTTTTACCGGTATTGTTTGCGTATCTTTTAAACACGAAATCGACTTTGAATTTCGCACGGTGGTTGTTTTTGCCATAAGACTGTGTTTGCGTGAGTGTGTGTATGTGAGAGTCGCGTGGGTCGGTGGGTAGAGGAAGGAAGTTGGTGAAGGAAAGAAGGGGGACCTGCAATTGCATTTGCATGCGCTTAAAGTGATTAAAATTTTGGACTCTAATAAATCGAGGCAACCCCATTGAATACTTTTGATTTATTCAACATTCATCCCACGAATATATTCAACAATTACAACTCTTGCAGCTGCTCCGAAGGGGATCAACGTTAATAGATTAGCCAAATTAAACGCTAATTAACTGAACCGAAAACATGACTGAGAAGTACGATGGCAACGGAGATTACTCCACGTACAATGAGGATGACAACGAGTATGGTGGCAACAGCGGAGGCGGTGGCGGTGGCGGCGCTGGCAAGCCGCGTAAAAGTGTCAGTGCTGGCAGTGCACACAATGGCGACAGTGACCATCACAGCGCTGCCGATGGCAGTGCCAATGTCCAATTGAACGAGAAAGCCACTGAATACATACGGGACTGTGTCGCCGAAAAGACTCGCATGGATCGAAAGTTTCCCATTGCCGAGAAGCTCTTGGAAGGCGGTAAGAATGCATGATGCAAATCTCTGCCACCCTATCTAACGTGAATGATTCCTCTTGCAGAAATTGAAAAGGTGCAGTCAACGGGACGAATACCATCAAGGGAACAGAAATATGCCGACATCTATAGAGAGAAACCGTTGCGCATATCACAACGGGTGCTGGTGCCGATACGCGAGCATCCCAAGGTGATAGTGTGTTCCATTTCCCGAACTCTCATTAATCTTAATGTCTGTTTTCTTTTGCAGTTCAATTTCGTTGGAAAACTGTTGGGACCAAAGGGAAACTCGCTGCGTCGCCTGCAGGAGGAGACGTTGTGCAAGATGACCGTGCTGGGCCGCAACTCGATGAGGGATCGCGCCAAAGAAGAGGAGCTACGCACCTCCAAGGATCCCAAGTATGCACATCTGAACAACGATCTGCATGTGGAGATATCGACAATTGCGCCGCCTGCTGAAGCTTACGCACGCATCGCATACGCAATGGCTGAGCTACGCAAGTATCTGATACCGGACAGCAATGACATCATACGCCAAGAGCAGCTACGCGAACTCATGGACACCACAAGCCTAAACGACAGCGAAGTTAATCCAAAGAGCTCCTTCAAAAAGCTGGCGCACATGCAGAGCGCGAACATTGGCGGCAATTCCATGGGCGGCCCCAGTTCGGTTAACTCTGGAGCTGGTGCTGCAGTCATTGCCAAAAGCGTGGCACATCATAGTTACAGGTGCAGTGGAGATATATAATATGTAAAGCTATTCCATATACTCATCTTCAATCTTTGCAGAAGCGTGCCACCTTCGTCGTTCAGCAAAAATGTCTTGGCACCTAAGCAGAAGGTAATGTCAATACTGGAGAAGGCTCGAACTGCAATGGACGAAACTTATGGGTGAGTTTGATCTTCATCCTTTAAAAGGCACTACTAATACGAGTGTGCTTTGCAGACGTGGCTATGAGGATGGCATTGCCTATGAGCCGCATCAGTCATACGATACCTATAGCTATGCTTCACACGGTGGCCACGGACATGGCCCCCATGGACCACCGACGAGTATCTTAGGCGCTGTAGGCAACATCAGTGGCGTAGGTGGTGGTGGCGGCGGCGGTGTGCGTGGCGGGCATTATGAGAATGCGGACTATGAATCGGATTACTCGCGTCGGGACTATTATCAACATTCACCCGGCTATGCTGGTAAGTTCAATAGGATTTTGGCAAGAGAGAGAATCATATTAACTTTGCTTGTTACTTTGCAGGCGGTAGCGCTGCGGCGCAATCCAATTCGAACAACGCATCAGGCCTTAATTCCAATCACAATCGCAGTCATGTAAACAGGTGAAATTTGTTGGGCCCCAGTAACCCCAGCAATGGAGGCGGTGGTGCGAGAGGAGCAAACAGTGCGATTAATCCTTTACCAAAAACCCACAATCTGATCACGAGATCCCAAGTCGTTCGGGGCAGCAGCAGCAGCGGCGGTAGCAGCAGTAATAATAACCGCATTTGTGGCAACAACTTTGCGTTGCCTCGATATGAAACAAGCGACTGCAGTATTGGCCATAACAACAGCAATAGAAACAGCAACAATTACAACCACAACAACAGCAACAACAACAACAACAACTACAACAACTACAGTAACAGCAGCAGCGGCTGTTTACAGGTAACTAGACGGGAGAATCCTGAAATTGGCCAGGAGAGTGCATTTAATATCGATAGATTTGATAATTATTATCAGTCTCTTGTGCCACAGCAGCGACAGCAACAAACACAACACCAGCAACATCAACAACAAAAACTCTCACAACAAAATTACCCACCGCACAATAGCAACAGCAACAGCAACAGCAACAACAACAACAGCAACATGAAGAACAGTAACCACAATCAGTTAAACAAATATACAAATAACGATTCCATCGATGTGACAATGACGACATTTTCGATATCATCGTATACACTGAACCAAAAGGAATCAGGAGCGTATGGTCAAAAGAGTTCCGTTGTCGACAGCAGTCGCAGCAGCAGCAGCAGCCACAATAACAACAACAACATCAGCAACAACATGCACATTTTAGGCAGTAAAAACAACAACAACAACAACCACAATAACAACAACAACAAGAACCAGCACAACACAACAACAACATCAACTGGTACAGCGCCTAGTATGCTGTTAGTAAGGTATTGAAAAGCAATAAAGAGCACAAATAATCAAATGGACATTTAAAACAATCCCATGTCCAAGTCCAGTTCAGTGTTCCTTCATCGCTCCTTGCACCTCCTCACTCACTCACTATCACACACACTAATTTATTTATTGATGTCACGGCAACAAGAAATGTAAATATATAGATAGATTTCATGATGACTGCTTGCTTCTCATACTCGTACATACATACACATGTGGTATACTTGCCCAACTAAATACATATCTAATGCCTCAAGTTATTACTCAACATCATGGAAAGCTATTTGTTTGCATTTGCCATTAAGCCGTTGACTTGATAGACTCATCCTTCTTCCTCCCTCTCTGCCTGCACACAATTGAAAACTCTTTAAATACAACTTGAATTCTCTTACAGCCCTTCTAATCCTTCGCTTCATATTTGTGAGATTCCGTTCTTGCCCGTGCAGTTCATTCACTGATACGATATTCACATTCAACACCACCAAAAACAATAAAGAAACATCAACAAACAACAACAGAAAGAAACAACTCTAAACAATAACAAGAACAACAATGCAAAAGAAACAACATCACAAATACTTTGTACACTAAGAGGGAAGAATATTTACAAACGAAAACCTTAAAATATACAACATACTTATATATATATACTAAATACAACATATACATTATATACATTTGAATATATATATACATACATCTATATATATATATATACATATATGTATACATATATTTTTGAGTGCAAGGAAATCGTTGGAAGATAATGCAGCTGGATCTACAAGTTGAATTTTACTTTGTGTTGATGGTCGATGGACAAATGGACAATTTATGTCATGGACAATATTGTCCGCTTTTTTAATCTATATATTTACACACAAAGAGCAAAACATCTATAAGATACTCGTATTCCAAAGTGCGTGAATAATTGAGAAATTATTAAATGATATAACCGTTAAATGATTGAATAGGCACAGCTTAAAGCTGGCTATGATATTTTGAAATAAATAAATACAATAAATATAATAAATAATACACTTAACAAATATATACATATAAATATATTATTAAAATTCTAAAGAAAAAGCGTAATTTGTATACGCAGCTGGATCTGCAGAAGAGAGACAAATATTTGCAATTATGCTTGAATATATTGAAATTCAATTCGAAAATTCTATTCTGCTGATCCAGCTGTGTATATCGCATACACAGTGTACTTATTAAGGCTCGACTAACGCGAAGTTGGGCTGGAAATCTATAAGATTTAACTACTTAAAGATACTATATAATTGGGCACACTTAAAATAAATTAAATATACATACAACATATACATACAGAATATAATATTTACATTGAAATAAACAACAATTGAATTAAAACATGACGATTGAAATAACATACAAATGCAAAGCTATTTATAAATGTACGAACTAAATACTCATAACTTAATATATATTTATATTACTCGAAGAGGGAACGATCGAGAAGTGAAGCCCATGCATAAAGATATGTGGATAATACTGCAAATGATTACTTTATTGAACATGAATACTAAACATGAATAGAAACTTAATACGACAAAAAATACTCATTGAATTGAAATTTACACAATAAGATTTGCAGAGTCGTAATGCTCAAACATTAATTTCCCCACTGTACTATTATTTTTATTACTTAAGCTATTTTGTATGCTAATTTATTAGTAATTTCTTTTTCTTGCTTAGACCTTAATCAGAAACGAATCGAATGCCAACATGGAATGTTTCTTATGGCAAAATGAATGCTTTCAATTTTGAATAAACACCTGTTTGTGCCAAACTGTAATCTACACACCGAACCGATGAAGCAATAATTTCTTTCTTCCAGTTCGATACTCTCTCTATACGAGATTACCTTCTACATTTACATTTTTACATTTCTTCCCGTGTACTTAATGGATTCACTGTATCCGATTTAAATGATTTTCAATTAGTTTTTATCGCTTGCAAGCTGAGCTAATCAATACGAATATATAATATAATGATTCTAACCTATTGTTAGTAAAGTGCAAACACAATGAAATCAGATAAATAATAATATACTATTATATCTTGTCCAAGAAAGCAAATTGTTGCGCCGAAAACATTTACTTATAATCGTGAGAACGTTAAATTGTTGAAAACAATTAAAATTTATAGATTGTAACATAAAACCAGTAATAAAAGATAACAAGAAAATTGCATTCATTTATTTCAAGTACTTATTGTTATTATTATACAGAAATATAAAAAGAAATACATTACTTAAAATGCCCTTAACCCGAATCCAGAATTTAAACTAAATTACTTAATACTTTAATGGAAACAATACAAAATATAAACAATGTTTAATACTTAACGACAAATTCCCCGCCCTAATCACAATAAACAGTATGAAGAGAAAATACCGAAACAATTAAATATTGAGATATTCTCATTAATTATTACATGTACAATTAAATAATACAACTTATATCATAAATATATTTAAAACTGTATGCCAAAATTGCCATGAACGGTATTTTATTTATTGGGGGACCAAAAGAATATAAAGGCAGACAATCTGCGTAAACATTTTAGATTGAATATGGTTTAATTTGCTAATAATATTTGATTTAGTAGTATTTATATATTAGTTGAATGATTATTACTTGATTGAATAATATTAAAATGATTCACCAAAGATTAAGTTTAATGTTTTGAATATATTTTGACTCGCATAAGCTTTTCTTGCCGTGTATATTGCTGACTGCTAAACGAGAGAGAGAGAGAGAGAGTGAAACTGAGAGCGTAAGCACCTTCCCTTCATCATCAACCTGGTTAAACTCCTTACGGGCTGCGCGGGGGTCGCTCTCTTTGCTCTCCGGTGCGCACTTGCGTTTCGCTTTTCCTTTTCGCTGCCCTTATGGATTTTCCAACAATACGTGACCAAAACAGCGTCCAACGCACGTTTGTTTTGTCTCTGGTGTGGACAACAGTAGTGCCAAGTTGTTTATCTTTTAATTATATTCGCTGTGCTGGCATGTGATGCACTCAGATCATCCGGTTAGTTGCACAGGACTTAACCCAGGACGAGAATCGAGAAAATCCTGAGATACCAAGATGATGCTCAATTCGAAGCGCACCGTAACTAAGGCAGAGTGGCAGCTCTAAAAGAAAGCAGACAAAACTCATCGTGTTCCTTTCCTTGCAGATGGGATCTCAGCAGGCTCCAGTGCCTCCGCAGCGGAACACTTCGATTCGGGCCAATGCGCCACTGACGCCACCCACGCACATGGCACATTCAATGCACAATTTTGGCAGCAGTGGTGGCCTCTCGGCGGGCGCTGCAGGCGGAGCAGGAGCAGCGGGTGCACCCTTTCGTGTGGTCATCGATTTGGAGGCAAAGTTCGGCAAGCGATTTCATAATGTCACCGAGTTTTCAAAGCCTCCTCCATTTCTAAATATACAAAAAATCTATCCAAGTCGCGCGCTTCAGGTTTCCAATGGTATGTAATGGTGTGAGTGATGTGTAGGGTGTGTGCATGTGTGTGTAATGTGCGGGTGTGTTTGTCAGTTAACGCATGCTTTGGCGCGATATTAATTATTTGAACTTCGATTATGATTAGTTTTGTTTTATAACTGTTTAATTATGTTTAATTATTATTGATAATTGTTATGCAAAAATATCTAATTCTGTTATATGCATGTTGTTGTACTTAAGAGCACTTTTTATTATCCTAATCAAATTATTTGTATTGTTCAACGCCCCTTTATATTTATCCAAATTGTAGATTTATTGGCATTTAGATTGGTATTTTTAATTAAACTAAATGATATTATTCTTAAGTTAACTTTAAGTTGTATTATCTTATACATTGTTAATATTATAGTCTTGCAGTATTATTTAAATTGTATTATTTAAATTGCATGAATTCTATATTTGAGCATTCTGCATATCGATATGTATTAAAATCGATAAGTGTTTGATTTGAACACAAGGTGATTATGGCTTTGAATATGTGAAATAAAGAGCAATTAAGCAACTTATTTTGTTGTCCTTTTCGACTCCAGTTTATCAAATTGTTTGTTTTTTAAAAACCGTTGCATACCGAAAGGCGTCGCTGAATCTTTGTACATATTTATAAATATTAATGCCTTCTTCTCTCTCTCTTCACACTTGGTATGCAGGCGCTCCCCAGGTACCCGGCAACAACAACAATAGCTCCGCTGCATCCAACAACAACGAGAAGGCAGCGCCCTTGGCTCAGAAACCTGCCTATGCGCCAACCAAGAAATATCGTGCCCCTGCACCGCCCCCACAAGCAGGAGTGGCAGCAGCCACAGTATCTGTGATTAGGCATTCTAGTTTTCTCTATGGCGGCAACGGTACAGCTGGTGTGGGAGGCGGGGCAGTGCGCCCATAGTAACAGTCAGCGATTTGTCGGTCTACTGAGATGTAATTGTGCATCGTGTTGGTATTTACGCTTTGTATATATACATATGTATAAGTGTAAATGTGTGTGTACGTATTGTTGATGTTGGTAAAGTGTCTATGTAAAGTGTATAAAATATAAATCAAACAATAACAAAACGAGCGGAGAAACGACATGCCATGTGTACACATACTGACAACCATCACTGTATACAGGGTGTGGCGGAAAGAGCTTGATTTAAAATAGTTGAAAGTTATCGGAATCAAAACCATAATATGACTGGCAATATCGACTAAATCTCTAATTGATCAAACTCCAAAATTGTAAACTTGTATAACACCAAAGTCATTTGATTTTTTTCCATTTGTGATGTAATTGAGCCAAAAATCTATTTAATCATTATTGTATCGTCTTCCTTCATGAGAATACCAATGAAACAATTATAATACTATAATCTGTACATACCAATTAGCTGGATTTGAGTTAAGATTAAACTTAGTCAAATTATTCAAGGGACAACCCCAACAACAGCATAGCCTTGCTCTAACTAGACTGAATCTGAATCGGTTAGCACAACTGAAAAGGTTTTTCAACGAACTCACAGCACAAATCATTAAGTGAATTTGCACCAACCCCTGACAACTATTCAGAATTATTATTTCTCCTGATCATTAGTTTTGTGATACAAATCGAACTTGGTAGAATTTCAGAACTTTAAAATCATTATTAAATTTAATCATTGTTGTTTGCTCTTTAACGGTATAGAACTAATTATGAACATATATTTATCATGTCATTCGAAGTTATCATATTAATAAATTTAAATTGAAGAACTTATCTAAATCGATTTGTTATTACGGGAGAAGAAGAAATTAAAGTCGACCAATCGTTATTTCAGCATAAATGTTTATTAAATGCAGATTTTATTTGGGAACTAAGCCAGTCAGCATATACATGTGGGGTTATTTGTGTAGTATAATATCAGTATATATAGTTTATACCTACCAAAGCTGCTGCTACACATAAGCAATAACAAATAAATCGTAATAATATTTATATATAACAAATCCCTCTATTAACAATCGCACTTTAAAGCTTACTAACTAAATGGCTTTCTAGGAAGCTGTCTTATGCTTGAGCTGTAGATCCTGCACGGCATCCTGCAAGGGCTGATCCTCGCGTTTGCGACGACGTTCACATTTGGGACAAGGCTGATGCTCGTTGAGGCATTCGGCGTGAAAGACTGCGCCACAGGTTACACACTGGGAGAGGGAGAGATCGTTTAGACAAAGCTCTTACAGATTGGAATAGAAAACCTTACCCGAAATGTGGTTGCAATGTGGAACGGGTAAAGCACTCGTGGACTCTGGCAAATCTCACAGATGAAACCCTTCAGCTGACACAGCGGACACTTGAGCACATGCGCCTCGCCCAGTTTGAAGGCCTTTTGCAGCTGCTGGCAAAGCGTTCCACGTTGTATTAATGCCAGATCCGAAATGGAATACTGGTGTATATGCTCGTAGAGATACTCGCGTCCACAGAAATGATTCTGTAGCAGCTCAATGCTGGCCGGAGCACAGGTGTACAGGTAGGCACGAATGAAATTCAAACGGATGCGCAGAGATTGCAGCTCTGCCATGGCATCGGAGGCAAAGTAAATACTTGGATTGAGCAACTGCATGTCCAGAAAGGGTTGAGATCGGAACTCGGCCAGAAAGGTAGCAGCACGCTTGCTAACGGAGTATTTGCGGAAATCCCAGTTGTAGATGATACGTGCGGGAATCAATTGAACCTCCGGCTCCATGCAGCTGTTGCAGTAGTAGTTGCCACTAAATGCACAAACTCTGAGGGGGTAATAAATATATATATATAAGTATCCACAATCTATTGTGTAATTTGCAGACTTACTGAAAGTTACTGTCGCCTACAATCAACGGATGCTGACAGAACTTGCACAAAAAGCCCTGCGCATTGAGTCCTGGTTCACGAGGCAACTGACACAACTGTGCCACCATTTGCTGCAACTCTGCCATGTCAAAGTTGGAGGTCACCAGTTCGAAGTCCGAGTTGGTCTATTAATTAAAAGGAATTACTTGTGATATATTCAAATGAATACAGAGATCAACACTTACATCCAGCGACTGGAGATCACTTAAATCATCTGCAGCAACTGACTCGGAGTCACGATGATGATGCTGCTGCTGCTGCTGGTGTTGGGCCACATTTAAATTGGATGCACTTGCGCGAAACTTCTCCCAGATGTGTGACCATCCAGCGCCATCCTCGCGATTATCCTCGTGCTTACGCAGTAGTGCGTTATAGCTACAGCGCTCCGCATTGGGTGAACGCAGGCTGACGCTGCTGCTCATGCTGACCGAGCGCTGAAAGAAACGTGCAGCAGACACTTCCTCGGTGGGAGTGCCGGCATCCAAATCGCCAGACCATGAAGTTTGCATTAGATTGGTTAACGAGTTGCTGCCCTGCGCCAACTCTGAAAATGGTTCTTCAATGTGGCGTATGGAGCGCTTGCGAACTGGTTGCTTGTTGCTGGAAGAAGGCGCATCTTCCGGCTTGAATTCATCCGTTCTGTTTCCATCTACACCTGTGGGCGTCTGCTCCTCATTAATAACATCCATTTCTACCTTCTGCAAGAACAAGTCAACGATTTCACGCTGATTTAGATCCGTATTTCCAAAGTGACCGCCACGACTAAATGGACTGTTGGATATGGATTCTGAGAATAGCTCATTGGTGTGGAGTGGCTGTGGTGTGGGTATTGCCACTATTTCGGTTGCCAGTGAGCTGGCTATATCAACGCCGCTGCTGATCTGTAAAAGATGTGTGACTTAGGTTTCAATGGGATAGATTTACTCTACTCACTGGGCAGGACTTCAGTGCTGGTGTCCACAAATCGGACAATTGCAGCGCGTAGTCGGGCCAATGGTTCAGTAGACTCGAATTGACGGGCAAGTCAAAGGCCACACTGGCCTCCAGACTCTCCATTATCTTTGTAGCGGTCTCCAAACCTTCGCTATCCTTGAGCAACGCATACTTCTTGTAGTACGGACGCAGTGCGGAGCCATTTTTGCGGATATTATTCAGATACGACGAGAAAAGCGAATCGTTAAGGGACTGCCGTACCCAGGCACGACATTGCCCTATCTCGGAGGTTATCTGACTCAAGCTTTGTATTTGTTCGATCACCTGCTTGTGCATGAATATCATCGCAGGTGACCAGAAACTCGGATCAGGTCGTCGCTCCACATCGCCAGCAATTACATTGATGGTGGCCCATAGAAACGAGTCTTTAAGGCCGTGCAGGAACACGGCTTCCAGAGTGGTGCATAGAGCACTCGTCTGTTCGCACAGTCCCAGCACCTCTGCAAGAATTTTCAATGAGTCATTGTCAATCGTGGTAATTTGCGACTTACCCAATCCTTTTTGCTTCACTTCGAATTCAATTTCTCTCGCATTCTCATTCAACGTGTTTATCAATGCTTCCTTAACAACATTTTCGCGTTTCGAAGAGAAATTGTTGAGGCTGCGAAAGAGATAACTCATTTGATACTGCGCTCCTTTTGTTTAGAACTAATCTTTTGTTTATTTATTTTCTTCTTTTTTTCGCAGAATCCTCTCAGCTGTTTACTAGGGCTGGCAATAGTTGCGAGTATCACGATAGTTCTGGCAAACTACCAAAAGTGATATCGTAAGTTATCGATGAACGGGGTGACCAGAAAACAATAAACTGCTGGAACTGCTTAAATTGAAATGTAATCCCATGACATGCACCCATGTTGGCTTAGCTAATGCTAAAACCCCAGCAAGAACAAAAGAGGGAGCCACTACGAGCTCTTCACATACGTGTGTGTGTTTACTGACACTGTTCAGGCCAGAAAAAAGCTAGATTGTCCGCTGCCCGCTGTTTTCGTGTTTATCCCGCTATGTTGGCAACACAGATGCAACAAACAACTACGTAATAGTCAACGTAACGTAAGGGGATTAAATTACCGTTTGCGTTGCTCATTTTAAAACTTGTTCTTGTTATTCTTGACTTTCTTTCTATGGGTGAATGCTCGATTATGGGGAGAACAAATAATACAAAAAACCCACGCGCATTAATAACCACAAATTCCCCGCTTCAACAAGTCGCCAAGTAAAAAATTAAATGAGTTTTGATGCCTTGATTTTTTTGATTCAGCGAATTGCCGCCATTCATAGCATTTATGACTCAACAGGCAAAGAAATTCCTATCAAGCTGCTTCGATAAACCACATTACTATAAAATATCGACTGTAAACATTATATACCCTTTTTTGCATATGAATAGCGCCTCGGCTGCAATCCCTACACGTCCAAAGGCTGTGCACGTACCCAGTTAGTCTGTCAACGAGTCTGTCTGTCTGTCAGTCAGTTGACTTGATATTAAGACGAAATTTGTGTTAAGGTCAGGGTGACCAACAAAGCTTATGTGGTTGTTGTTGCTGCTGTTGTTGTCTTAACGCATTTTTCAATATTTTTGCAATAAAATCGTATATGTTGCCGTAGCTTACAGAAGATGCGCTCCAACTGGTTCGGCAGGTCTTCCCTCTGACTTTTCAAGTGATTATTTTCTTACGTTTTTGGCGTGTTTTTTCGAAATGTTTGGAATTGTCGTGTGGGCCGCCATACCAATTGCACTCGAGTTATCGATAAATTACGAGACACCAAATATTTTCATTCATATTTCGAACTTTTTCGAATCTTCGGATGATGCGACCTGATGAAGTTGTAGCTGTAATTAATGAAGCGGTAAAGTGATGTTATTTGCATAAACAAAAGCGTTAAATGTTTGTGAAATTAACGATTATAACAATTAATAAAAAGCGCAGGTGAAGGGTTGCCGAGAGATTCAATTTGTGTATACGCAGACGCACCAACGGCGACGGCGACGGCTGCAGCGACAGCGACAGCGCAGCAGCAGCATTTTCATTTCCCAACTGAGGAGGCGCGACTAAGCGCTCTCTAAGTCTATTAAAGTAAATAATATATAGCGTGAATGCTGTCACTGCATTGTTGTTTGTTATTGTTATTATGGTTGTTACTGTTGTTGTTGCTGTGGTGCTGCTGTTGCAGCTATGCTGTGACTTGGCGCTTTTGCGGCGCCTCCACTTAAAGATTGACGTCGCTGTTGGACGTCGACTTGGCGCTCAGCATCTCAGCTCGTCATCTGCTTGGACCCCGCGGTCCATTGTTGTAAGTAGAGGGAAAAACGAGAAACGAATTTTTATAAAAACGTTTGTTTTCGTAATACAATTTTGATTACTTCTTTGACGCCGCTGAGCCTCGGCACGTCCCATTGATGGCTTTGTTTGCCTCTGGAGCAGCGACGGAGCTTTGATTTATTGTCGGTGGGCGCGCGCAGCAACAAAAGCGCAACAGTAGCAACACGGGCCAACCAAAAGGGGGCACCCTTTCGGGGGCATGGGCGTAGGCAGCGGTCACGATGTGCCCGCACATTAGCGTCTTTTATATGGAGTACATTCATATTGTCTTTGCCAAAAACTAACGACCTTTCTCTAACAGTGGATCCGCCCACCCCCTCCGCATACGCCTGTGCCTGGTCCATTTGGCAATAGCTTTGCTGTAAGTGTAACAATAACGATTATAGTGGACCAGCCCCGAGATGCACAATAACTCGGGCTCATCATTAGGCCCCGCGCATAGGAAGCAAAACCCCAACGCGGAACCGAAGAAGCTGACACATTTTCCTAGGGCATAAGCTGATAATTATGAACTGGACATAATATCGATGCATTATACGGTGCGTGGTATGAGGTAATCACTGGAGAAGGGAGATCGGAGACGGGTATATCGATCAGATCAATGCACACATAATTGTTGAGAGAGAGAGGAGAAGCTTTGCACAACTCGATCCCATCAGTTTAATCTCAAACGAGCCGCGAACTCAGTCAACCCACAATTGCAGCACTGGGATGGGTGACTAAAGAGTCGAGTGATATAAGAATAGATACAGAATTTGCCTCACAAAGGAATTGCCGCTCGTAAAATAACGTGTTTTATGAATCGATCTGCCAGAGAAGAAGAAGAAGATTTAGAACAGGATCTATTCTACAATCGGTTGTCTTCTAATATATGTATTCGAGTGGCATAAATTATGCATTGTTAGAGCTGTGACGTGAGCTGCCAGACAAGAAAAGACTGACAGACAAACTGGGGATCGATGGGAAGCTTCCATCTCCCCATCTCCCCATCTCCAGCTCCAAGTGAAACTGAAAAGCCAAACCGGCCTGTCAAAATAAACAAACAATGAAGATACAAATGTTTCTAGCATGAACGCATTCGTTTTCATTTATTTCATTTATTATTTGCATAATGTTTATAAATGAGAAATGTTGAAACGCTGTGGTTGGGAATTACTGCGGATACTTAGCCGATGAATAGGCTTAGTGTATCTGAAATTGACCTTGAGCGACATTGGAAATGGCGATCAGGTATGCAAAATTAGTTGAATCTCTCGAACAATTATCGCAATTAATTTCGCCGCTGTTTCCCGACTTTAGTTGCAGCAGTAGATTAAATGAAATCGGGTTTTCCGCTCTAATATATGCACTAGACATACATACACATACACGTGCATTCATATATATGTTTACGTTTTGAAAACATTCTCTATTGTGTCAAGAAGTCATGGTGCAAGCGACAGGGAGAAAGAGTCAACAAATGCTTTGGAAATATTGTTTCATGCTGAGCAACTTCCTTCAAAGCAAAAAAATTGTTTATTTATTTGTTTTGGCGCCGTTACAGTTGCGGTTGATGCTGTGTACAGCAGCTGAACAGTGGGACGATTGTTTGTGATCGATAACAAATTATCTTCTGTTAACCACTTTACTTGCTAACAGAAGGAGTTGCTGTTGCCAATTGATTCATCGTTATTTAAAAATCTAAATAGGATACAATATCGCTTTCAAATAGTCTTTGCCAATATCGATAAAAGTGCGCGTTCTGTTAACCGTTAACTTGCCAACAGAAGGAGCTTCTGTTACTTAATCGTGAATCGATATGAACTGAAGTTAACCATTACTTTATTGATTCAAAATTTCCTTTATAATTATTTTTCACAGAGCTGCTTCTTTTGAGCCACAGTGCGACGTCGACGTAAGCCAAGCTTCATTCGTTGTCGCCGGCGACGGCCAAGTTTATTCAAAGCGCAGAACTCGTGAGCTACGGACGTGTTTCTGCTTAACGCTCGAGCGCCTCGCGCATCTAATTTTCGTCTGTCATCGCCTTCGGCTACGGCAACGTTAGCATCGTTTCCTCACCTTCGCTCTCCCTCCCTCTGAGAGTCGTGCAATCGTGTCACAATTGATTGAATTTTCTGCGCAAAAAAAATAAATACGCGAGAAATTAATATTATATATTATTTGTATTTGGCAACAAGGCACCCAAAAGTGTGCATGCCGGTTGAGCCGCACGTCGTCGTCGCTCGCCCTTTTTCGCCATCGCCATCGACTTCGCCGTGGATTTTGTCATCTTCCAGCAGCATCGCCTCGCATTGTTCGTCCGTCTACCTACGCGCCTAATTATTTCTCGTGCTTCGCGACTCGATTGTGGCTTTTGGGCAATGCCCAATTCTAAATCCTCGCTTGCGTGACAAATACGAACGAAATATCAACCAAAAAATAAATAAATACAAGTATATATAACAATATTGCCAATTCGCAAATCTAAAATGCAAACGCGCAGTTACAAATGCCGCGCCGGCAGCGTTCCACTGCTGCTGATACTGGCGCTGCTGAGCATCGACGCCGCAGCTGGAAGGCCTGGTATAACACATTCCATTTAATCTGGATTCCGAATTCGATTGCGTCTTCGAACTGGAGCTCGAATTCGTAATCAATTCGCATAGACATACGATATTTAATTAGTGTTTGCTTGTAATTTCCTTTTCGCCTACTTTCGTATCTGTATCTTTATCTGTGTGTCGCTGTGCCTCTGCTTTCTTGCCTCGGATCGAACAACGCATGCGATCCGAGCTCTGATGCAGCTCCATGAATTAATCCTATACGATTTCGATATGATTTTGTAATTGAAATGTCAATAGAAATGTGTGCAGTGATAATTACAAGCAAAACTCATGGAATCCATTTGGGAAATAATTCTCAAAATTTGTGATACAATTTAATTTCGAACGAGTTATTGTGTAGTTTTGCCTCGTACACATTTTGATACCTCAGTTAACCCCCGACCCTGTCCAGTTCCCTTGCCAAGCTTATGAACTGTATATAATCCTAAAGTATCTAACTACATGTAAATAACAGTAGGTTGAATGTCCTCTCTCTCTCTCTCTGTCCCTGTTTGAACTGTCCCTGTGATTATTGCACAATATTGTATCTAACTACACACATCACACTATCACACTCACTCACTCTCTCTCCCTCACTCACTCTCACTCACGCACACTTCTGCTCCGCGGGGACACTGCCACGAGGAGAGCCTGCGCACTCTAACGACCTTCAAGGGGTGCTTTGTTCATGACCCACTTTGTAACCAATTACCTGTTGTCCACCTGACTGACTCATCATTAACTTCACCATCACTCGTCGCATATCACAGATCTTGGGGCAACTGGAAAGCCTTGCAGCTAGGCGCCTTAAAATTAGCTGACAAAAGAAGCGACTCGTCTGCCTTAAGCAAATAAACACAGCGCCCGCAACTGGACACATATCATCAGCTTAGGCAGGCTCCCCCGAAAACAAAATAAAGTAGCCGCCTCGATAAATAAATAACTTCGCTGACGGCAACAATAACATTTTGCATTTCCAGAGGCGACGCTAAGGTAAATGAAACCCAAGATGGGCCCGAGACAATGGCAAGAAACCTAAAGACAACAAACCTTATGTAAGAGTAGCATGACGTGACTGGCAAGGCTTCGGCTTCGGCTTCGCTTTAGGCTTCCCCTCGTTGTGGGGAACATAGGCTAATTGAAGAGGGCCTCCATGTGCGACCTCTGGGATGCGCGCACTTCTTTAACGTCAGCTTCCACTTTTAGTGCTGTTTATCTTCAGCTTCAAGGGAGCCGAGAGCTTCATAAATTGTTATGACAATTAATTAGCCGATTGCGAGAGATTTCTTTCCTTATTTTCGTGACAAGCAACAAGATAAAGTTCAGTTATCTTTGGTAGAAGTTATATGTGTATTTTAGCTAAGCTAGGATCTCAACATGGATCTGCTTAACCCGTTCAAAGTAGTTTGTAAAGATGATTATCTTACAGTATCTTATAATCAGCGTTAATCCAATTAGAATAATGAATTTTTCGTTTTTAGTTTTTGATTGCTTTGCCATTTTTCAACCAATCCTGCAAGCAAGAGTTGTTGATTTGACTTAATCACATGTCTGAAAACCGTACAGTATTAGTGATTATCTTCTTTCGACCCCGTGTTCATATGTATTCGGTCTGGGTAATAGGTTTTCGTACGTGTTAATTAACCAATTCGCACAGCTAAACTGGTTCAAAAAATGAAACTATGCCTGGGCTTTATTTCTTTGTGATTTATGTTATAGCTTTTGTTATTTTTCTAAATTTATTATAGTTCGATTGGGGAAATCAGTGCAGTTCACAAGTTTCGTAATTTCTTTAAAGCACAATGAGTCTCTCGGATGCAGATAATGTTGTCTTTAGGTGGCAGACAGGTGTTTTCTTGAGTCATTAATGGACTTCCACCGAGATAAATAAGCCAGTTAGTGAACCAGATTCGGGGTTATCCCCAGTGGATCTTTTAGTAAATCTCTTATTCATAACATTATGAGTATTAGTTATAACTGAAATTTTCCCTTGACATTTATGCACAACGGTAATTTGCTAGAGAATAATTTCCCTGATTACAATTGTGTTTTAAGGCACGTTTATCGCTTGGCTGGGAATTCAAAAACTAGCAAAACACAATAAAATACGCTTTACAAGCGACTCTGGGGTCTAACTTGATGACGTACCTGCTTATAGTATATGTATGTATGTATATGTTCACACGTATTGGCATCAGTTTAATCACTGCGTGGGTTGTGTGAGTTTCAACAGCTCAATAAGTCGATAACTCAAGGTCCAAGATGATACAGCGATCGAGGGTGGAGATTACCCAAAACTGATTACATTCTGTTTTGTTTTTCTTGTCTCGTCTTCTTCTTCTGCTTCTTCTTCTTACTGCGATGTTAACGATATCGAAGGTTGTCTAAATGGCAAAAACTTGTCAAAACTGTAAAATTGGCAAGTGCAAAATCAAAAAACAATGATAAACTTGAATTGTCGCCTTGTCGTCGTTTGTCGTCGTCATGTTAGTTTTTAGTTTTTGATGGGGGCGTCGTGAAGTCGTCAATCAATTAAAAGTTAAATAAAAATGCTGATCATATGCAGAGTCTGACAATCTCCAATTAATTGTCGTTGAACTTGAGTGGCAAATTCTGTTCGGGGCGTGCCGCGAAACAACCCGCAATAAAACAAATCATAATTATAAATATTAGAGAACTTCCTTAAACAAGTGACGCATAAAAGGTTGAAGGGTATTCCGTGTCTATTGAGTTTTCTTTTCTAACAATCGTATCATATCTGTTGGGTTTTCCGGATTCGCGCCGTGAGTTATTGTCATTTGTGCAACTACGTGCTACAAACACTTGTACAGCCTGTACAGACGAGGCGTAATTTGCCGTAAGTCGAGATACGAATCGCGCAAAAAACATTCATATTTATGAACTGCAGCTACTGGGAGATGTGGCATTGTTAGCTCATTTTAATGAGCCACACGGAAAGTTCAGGGACTTCTCCTTAAAACAACTGATAAACTGCTGCGTAGCATCATTTTTCTTCTCGCAAAACTGATAAGCGACTGCCAAAATATGTTTAGATAGGTGGGAAAGACAATCCAAATGGAAATCCAGTCACAGTCATCATATTTGTCATATCTTCTTAGATGGGGAGATGTTTATTTATATTCACTCGCAATATGAATGCAAATAAAGAACATAAATAATATTGAAAAGATGAAATTATATGCACATATCTTAGTCAACCGGAACTCTGTCAACAAATCGAAACGCCCCTGATCGTCCGCGTGAGCATCGGTAACTCTCCGTGCTAATCTCTGCCTTCGTCTCGATCTTGCTTGCCCTATCTACAAGTCTCTATCGCTGTCTCTGTCTCTGTCTCAGTCTCTGTCGCTGTCTCTGTCGCTGTCTCTGTCTTGGTGTGGTTTGTTAGTCACATATGGTAAAACCGCATTCTAGACGCTTTGTTTCCAGAATTCCCCACAGTGCTCAATTATAACATTCCATACAGCTGTAGATATACTTAGTATATTTGTCTAGTATGTATAGCGTCTAACTTAATTCGCAATCTACTGATAATTGCCATGTAAATATTCTCGCATTTTGTGCATTTATCAATCGCAAAGTGAGAAATATCAAAAGTTTTGCACTAAACAATGACAAAGATAATTAAACTTAGTGTTCATATTAAGCCTGTAACAATCGAAGTTAATTTCTGAATTTCGAATCATGTTTATTACGAGAGTTTCGCAAAACAAGTTCCTCCCAAATAACAAAAGCCAACAAAATCCGGCAAACGACACTGGCTAGCAATGTATAAGTTATAATTAATGGGAATGTTGAGATGAGAGCGCAATCTTTCTATGACTCAAGCGATTAGCTTTGTAGCATCTCCTCTTTATACAATACACCGAGAGTTTCAACTGACAATGTCAGCTTAAAACTGGGCAAATTTCTCATATGAATGAAGTGACATACATATATAATATACATATGTATTAATCAATCACGCTCACTCTCTTGACTGCAATAACTGATAATATAATATATGCGAGCGACATGTGATGAATAAGGTTGAACAGCTTCAATGAAAGGCAGCTGGAGCTTAAGTGAGAATAAAACTTTTAGGTGTAGCACTTAATATTTACATAGAATAGTAACACCTGACGGCGACTTACTTTATACGGCTAATATAGATATATTCTACGAGACTTTTTAAAACATCAAAGTAAAGTGAAAGACTTAGGCAACAAACTTGTTGAATTGGGGCAAAGAATATGTAGAAAGGAGGCAAGGCACTTGAAGAATGCATATAAAATTAAGCAAAATACAGAATAGATAATAATAATATATTTAATAAATAAATTCTAATAATAAATAAATCATACGATACATATTTATGAAGATATATGGAATAACTAAGACAATTTTGGTATACACTAAACCTCTAATTGAATTAGAATATATTTCACAAATACAACCGCAAATTATAATAAAAAACCAAGCTATGCCTTAGGAATATATAGACAATTTCGCTGTAGGCTTGTGTAAACAGAAAGACTTAGGCAACGAACTTGATTTGTTGTGAGCTTAACACTTAAAAGCAGCAGCAGCAGCAGCAACAACAACAACAACAACAACAGCATTTACTGTCTAACCTGCTTGGCCTGACAATCGCTTAAAATTGAAATTGAATGTTGTGTGTTGGCTCTCTATGTAAATAACAACTGCAGCAGCCGCGACATAAGTTAACCCGACACAACAACAACAGCAACAAGAACAAAATGAAATGAAATGAAACAAACAAGAGACTGCAAGAGACCCTAGAGCGAACAAATATATGGGCCATTTGCGCCAATGTCAATCAATCAGTGAGAATGGCAGGCAAATTGCCAAAGATCTGCCCAGGGGCTGCCTCAGTTGTCTCATCTTCAGTAGTCGCTTCTTCTTTTCCTTCTTCTGCTTCATCTTCTTCTTCTTCTGTTTCTAACACTTTTGTACTCCACGAAAAGGGCAAGCTGACAGTTGCCATACAACATTTAACCAAAGACACCCACACCCCTTCGTACTTGCCATGTATATATGCATGTTTGTTTGTCACTTCACTTCACCAACCACAACAACAACTACAAGCACAACAACAACAACAACCACAACAACCACAATTCTCCCCTTCTCTGCAGATGTTCGGCAATCGCCATTTGCATTAGAATTGCAGCCACCTTTGCTTGAGCCGGCAGCGGATGATGCCTTCAATAGAGGCAGCGAGCGTGCCATCGATAGCTATGGCAATCCCATTGATGCACTGCGTCCTATTGACACGCCCGACGGCCGCAAGGTAGTCAGTGCGCAGGGCGTGCAATTTGAGATTCCAAATTATGCGTCGGGCATAACAGAGATACGAAAACCTGCTGACGACCTGCTGCCGCCGCATATTGGTGAGTTGACAACAACAACAACAGCAACAGCTACAGCAACAACAAGAGCAGCAGCAGAGGGTGCAGCAGCAACAACGACAGCAGCAGCAACTGCGAACAGAAGCAGCAGCAGCAGCACGAAACAAACACAAAACACACACAAAGCAACAATTGCAAGTGCCTTGGCAGCACCAGCAGCACCACCCAGCACCAGCACTAGTAATAGCTTCGCTACTAATCCCACAACCACAACCACGCCCCACCACCACTCACATACAGTAGAACCACTAATCCAATCCAATTTGATCTCTAATCACGCCAAGCGCGAATCGAGCGCTCAGCAATATGTCATTGCACCCGCCGGCCCCCGTCATGCACCACCCACATTCCACCTGCTCACCCTCAATCCCAAGTTCGCTGTCCCCCACCCGCCCCTGACTAACATAAGTCCCCAAGCAGCAGCAGCAGCAGGAGTAGCACCTAAAGTGCCTAGTGCCGTCACATATTCAACTCCAACTCCAACTCCTTCCCCACCAGATGCCATAGCGGTGGCACAGCCCGACTCGGACATCTCCGACAGCACCGACATCTCTGACAGCACCTCATTACCATCAGCACCACGAGCACCTCCAGCACAAGCACCAGTTCCAGCCACATCACTAACACCACCCCACCATGAACCATCGCCGATTGAAGCCACCGATGACGACGGCGCTGTCGAAGTGGAGCAGGCCCAGCTGGTCCGAGTACAGCAGCAGGAGGAGAGCGCACATGCACCACAGCTGGCCAGTGGCACGTTGCCCGACTATTTACTGGAGCTGCAGAGACAGGACCCCAACATTGCTGGCCCCGTGCCCTGGAAACCCGATCCACATGGCACTCCACTGTTAGGTGTCATCGCCTGGGATCTGCTGCCACCAGTTGAGAGCAGCCCCGAGGTGGCCACAGAGCCACAGATCATAACCGAGCAGACTGCCACGAAGCATGTGGTGGGTGTGGAGCAGCCTGGCAGCCACAATATACGTGTCAGCCTGAGCAGTGGCCAACCACTGTCTCCTGTGGCGCCAGCACCACTGACGCCTGGTCAGGTGTCTGTTGTGGCGCTGGAGCGTGATGGACCTGAAGTTCATGGCACCAATGCACATGTGGGCACCACCACACCACGCAATACAGGCAGATTCCCAGGTCGCAATCGCGGCAATGTGCACTACAGCACCACCTCTTCCACGACGCCCCGACCACGCTCCACTGCCACAACCATCCCTCCGCCGGTTCCAACCACAAGACGGACAACCACAGCAGCGACTACTACACCCACAACCACCACGACCACAAGCACCACTACGACTACACCACGGCCACAACGTACAACTACGACCAGAGCCAGCACCACCACCACAAGCACCACTCCGCCGGATCCGTCCACCTTCTACACACTGGATGATCCAGAGGCACACGCCTATACTCTGCCACCCTGGTTGCAGGAGGTAACCGATCCGGATCTGGATGTGGCTGTCACCTTTACGGTACCCACGGACAATGATCAGTACAACCACACGGTGCTGGATGACCTGGAGCCACCGTTCGAGCCGTTTGAAGATCTTCACAATATTCAACTGACGCCACCGCCAGTGGCCAGCACCGAGAGGAGCACCACCACAACGACCAGCACCACCAAACCGAGCACTACAAGCACCACAACCACAACAACTACGACGACTACGAGACGTCCGTCGAGCATCGCACCACTACCGACAGCACCACCAACTAAAGCACCCATACACAAAGCACCAACGACAACAACCTACAGACAACAACCAGAACTGATAACAACTACAACCACTGTCCACACAGCTCCAGCAGCAACGAGAACAACAACGACTGCGGCGCCCGTTGATCCCAATCCCTTCGACTCCTCCACACTGCCGTCCTGGCTGCAGGATCTTGACTATCCCGATGTGGGTCCAGGCGTGCCGTACAATCCGGACAATTTCAAGGATTCGTCGTCGTCCACTGCAACTGCTGGCGGCAGCCAACTGGGAGGTAGTAAACCCCTTGACTTTCTCCCACGTGGCTCTGCCGGAGTCCCACTTCAGTTCAATAACTCACCAGCACCACCAGCACCACCAGCAACAACAACAGTAACCACCACTAGCACATCAACAACAACTCAGCCAGCAGTAACCTCTTCCAATGCTTTTCCATCCAAAGTCACGCTTACGCTTCCAGCCATCGGCAGCAGCAGCAGCAGCAGCAGTGATGACCACGGGGCAAACACTGTGGAGCCGCCGCTGGTGCTGGTGCCACCAGTCGTTGCCTCGCCGAGCGACGAATCATCCACATTCAACAGCGACAGCTCTTTTCCCAATCCAACTACAAACTCTATACCACATTTTACAGCACAATTTGATGGCCCCGCCACAGGCCCCCGCCAGGAAGCCTCACCTGCATCGGTACCTTTCACACCCTTCAGTGCCAACGCTGCCGCTGAACCTCCCAAGGTGGAGTATACGAAGAGCGATGATGGCAAGGTCATAAGCACGCCCATCAACACGCAGAACAAGGGTAAGTCTGGTACAGCAACTAAATACAATGATCGATACTAAACTTAGTTCCTTTACAATGTCTGATAGATGTGCCAAACCGGGGTTCCTCTTCGCCTGTACCTCCGCCAGTTAGCAATACGGGCAAGTACACCGGCGGCTTTGGAGCTCCAGCAGGTCTGCTACGTCCACAGAACGCTGGCAAGCCTGACATCTATGTTGCTGGCGACAATCACGATACCAGGGCCAATCCCAAAACCGGAGCTGCCAGTGTCAACACGAGTCGCTACACAGGTGGCTTTGGTGCCCCGAGTGGCGTACTGAGTCCTCAGAATGCACCACGACCATTCCAGCAGGCGCAACAGCCGCAGGAGTCGCGTGCACATGCAGTCGGAGTCGGCGTCGGAGCGGGAGCCGCAGCTGGAGCTGTAGGTGGAGCTGCGGCCAGTCATCATCAGAGTCGCTTTGGGGGACCACCTGGCATCCTTGTGCCGTTCGACAATGTGCAGCGTGGGCAGTAGACAGTAGGCGTGACATGCTGCACTGCAGAAGTACTTTAGATTATTTATTAAGTATTGACGTACTTATCTTAAAGTTTTGTCAGCTGAAGTTCTCTTCGTGCATGTTGTGAAAATTAATACGAATTTTAACCGAATAATCGAAAAGAATATATTATATATTCCTCAAATTTGAATTTGGGTCTTGTATTCAAACAACATTTTGTACACGATTTAAATGTAAAGATAACGATAATATGTATATATCATGTATTTACATAATAAACGTTGTAAAAAAGTAACTATAACCTCACGAGTTTACTTTGGAAAGAGTTCGTTGGCTCCGTTTAACTCGACTGTCCTTCAATTGCTCGTTTTGGTATCATCAGAAACCCATTAAACAATGTTAGGCCGTAAAAAGCCAAAAAATCGATTTGAATTACCCACGCATCAAAATACAAAGTAACAACTATAGTAATAAGCACGATGAGTGCGTGACTTTAGGCTTCACATTAGAGTTTGTTCCCCTCCCCAAACAAATACGAGTGTATCTTCATAGTAAATCAATGATTCATTATATTTATTCGTAACCATGGAAAAACTGAATCTTATCTTAGGTGTATAAACACCTTGCAAAAAACTTGTGAATCATGTTTATAACTCTAACCTAAAATATGAATTACGTTTATTTTTTAAAATTTTCATGTGCATCTCTAACACAAAGCTAGGTTTCAAATTTTACTTGTTTGGCGGTTACTTTTTCTACGGTATACTGCTCACTCGCTTGCTGGTATTATTTTGTAAGCTTAACCAACGTGAAGTTGGTTGTGCAAGTAGTTAGCACTAAAAATGCCCGCGTTTTTCATAGCATTCAGCTATTTATTGTCGACATTTTGCCCATGCTTTTGCATGGGGTGGGCGTGACGTAAACGTCCTTCATATGACTTTGAACTCAGCCAGAGCGAACGCTCAATCTGAAGTCGATTTAGTCAGAGCAGTTGCAGTTGATTCCTGACGGGTGAACTAACCGAAAGTAAAAGTGTAATCTAGGCAAAGAAAAAAAAAGAGAAAATATGTCGAAAATTGGTATTAACGGATTTGGCCGCATCGGTCGTCTGGTGCTGCGCGCCGCCGTCGAGAAGGGCGCCACCGTCGTTGCCGTAAGTGAATTTTATTTTATAAAAAATAATGTCGAAAAAATATTTGCCATTTTGAAAAATTCGAAATTTTCACTGAGTATGTGTTTGTATGTTTCATCTGCAGGTTAACGATCCATTCATCGATGTCCAGTACATGGTCTACTTGTTCAAGTTCGACTCCACTCACGGCCGTTTCAAGGGCACCGTTGCCGCTGAGGGCGGTTTCCTGGTCGTCAATGGCCAGAAGATCACCGTTTTCAGCGAGCGCGACCCTGCCAACATCAACTGGGCCAGCGCTGGCGCTGAGTACGTGGTTGAGTCGACCGGTGTTTTCACCACCATCGAGAAGGCCTCCACTCACTTGAAGGGTGGTGCCAAGAAGGTCATCATCTCGGCTCCATCTGCCGATGCCCCCATGTTCGTGTGCGGTGTCAACTTGGATGCCTACAGCCCCGACATGAAGGTCGTATCGAACGCCTCTTGCACCACCAACTGCCTGGCTCCCCTTGCTAAGGTTATCCACGATAACTTTGAGATCGTTGAGGGTCTGATGACCACTGTCCACGCCACCACGGCCACCCAGAAGACCGTCGATGGCCCATCGGGCAAATTGTGGCGTGATGGCCGTGGCGCTGCCCAAAACATCATTCCAGCATCCACTGGTGCCGCCAAGGCCGTTGGCAAGGTTATTCCTGCTCTGAACGGCAAGCTGACCGGCATGGCTTTCCGTGTGCCCACACCCAATGTGTCCGTTGTCGATTTGACTGTCCGTCTGGGCAAGGGCGCCACCTACGATCAGATTAAGGCCAAGGTTCAGGAGGCTGCCAATGGTCCATTGAAGGGCATTCTCGGCTACACCGATGAGGAGGTTGTCTCCACCGACTTCCTTAGCGACACTCACTCGTCTGTGTTCGACGCCAAGGCCGGTATCCCCCTTAACGACAAGTTCGTTAAGCTCATTTCCTGGTACGACAACGAGTTCGGTTACTCCAACCGTGTCATCGACTTGATCAAGTACATGCAGACCAAGGATTAAATATATTGTTACAACAACAACGCTAGCAACTGCTGTTGACACACAATGTTAACTTCTCACATACGCACAAACAGGAGGTGTAGCATTTAACTATAGACGGGAAGGATCCGATTATCTATCGATTATCGCCAAACATGCAAACAAACATAATTACCCAATAAAAGATACACACACACATACATACGTATTACTGTCACTCAACCTACCATGCATACATACATACAATGTGTACTTGTATTGTATTTATTACCAACAGATCTTCTCTCTCCTGTTTGATGAACCGTGCAAAACAGTTACATAAATTATATAACCTAATCTCGTTACAAATATAAAAAACAAAAACAAAACCAAACATATACCGTATTTTCAATATAGCATTAACAGAACTTACATAAATACGTGCCATGCATGTATGCATGTGTGTGTGTATGCGATAACATAGTTTGAGTTTCGCAAAGTATTACACAGTTACAGCATACATTCAAATGTGTGGGTATATGCTCTTTCTCATGCATACACACACACCTGCAAATGTGTAAGTATACACACATTGTTACAGCAGCGAAAAAGCTGAAAAATCAATTTCGTGAGGCCCAGTGAAAGTTACATCTGTGCAAAATGCCGGATAAAAAGTAACTTAGATGGAAAATTACGGCTCTTTTATAATTGAATTTAGGCAAACCATATGTATATAAATAATATATATGCATTATCACATGTTCCTATAGTTATTAATTTAAGCATACAGACATACGTACATACGTGCATATGTATTTATTTTTTTCGATAGGTACATGATGATTACTATATATATATATGCATGCATATGTATTGGCAAGTGAATATATGTCTTCTAATCTACACATATCCAAAAGCTGACTGCTGCGGAACTTTTGTCAAATAAGAAATAACCTTGACATTGAACCAAGTTCAGTAAATTTTTGATATGAAAAAGCTAGATAACTTAAAAATCACAGTCTAAAGAAAATGAAGAAGAAAATACTTAAAACGCATGGCTGAAAGATAAATTATTCATATTTTCTACAAAGAAGTTGGCCACACTGCATGTTTATCAGTGCCATTTTGAGCATTAACATTAATATTTCACTTCACATTTCGGGTTTTCGGTGACACGTTGAGTAAGCAGTACACTGCAAACCCAAGACACAATCCCATCTGAGGCGCCAAAAAATGCTTTTAAATTTAATACTTCTGTTTTTCAATTACAATGCGTTAGAATAAAATGTTACAAACGGTTTTTTACCAACAAAAAGAATGAGAAATTTGCACTTTGAAGAAAACAAATAAACGAACAGATTGAAAAAAAACCGCATGCCACTATCTTTTCTGGTTTAGACGAAATTTTGAATTGAAAATGAAAAATACCGACGTTATTCCGAATGCAAAACTGCTTATTTTTTCGCTAACAGAGCTCGTCAGGGCATGATTCCATATTAGTGTCCCGAGTGTGACTCGGATCATTTTATATATTTATTTTATTATTATTTTATTTTATTTTTTATTTAAGAATTTTATTATACTTTTGCATTTTACCGTTCACCACCAAACTTAACTTTACACATATTCATTACTTAGGAGGTATATTAAGCAAGATTCTCGATATTGTCACCAGTCCTCTCTATTCATTACAATTCACACGTACTTTTCGTTTATAATAATAAAATTAATAAAATAACTAAAATTAATTTTACTAAATAATAACTATAATAACTATTTACTATTACCATTTACTTAACAAACCCAAAGTGTCAATTGTCAATTGACACCAAATGCTACTCATAGAGTACTGACATATGTTATGTATTAGCCATGAATGGGCTAAAGAAAAAGTACCCACAATAAAAGTAATTAAGAAGGTACGCATTAACAGGTGGGTTAAAAGAGTACTCATGATTAAAATTATGATTAATATCTTAAGTTTTTTGTTTATATACATTTTTTAATATTTCAATAAAATAAAGATTAATTTTAATTAATTGAATTCATTTAGTTGACTCGTTAAATAAGCAAAGCGATTCAAATTTTATAAAAATATCTATTTAAATCGAAAACCATCATTAATAAATCTATAGATATTTATAACCTGTGATGGAAATAATTCCAACTCAATATCAGAAATTAGAAATGACACTAGCTGGTAAACATCATGAGTGGGCTTAGCCAAAGGGGCAACAGGTCTTTGCAGACGTATGGGGCACAGCCCCATTGCATGCCGTCGAGCTGCCGCCCAAAACAATCAAGCAATTGAAGCGATTAGAATCTAGCTCCCTTCGGTTCGGCTGCGCCTGCATTGTCAACGGAATTGGAAATGTCGTAAATACGAATAAATATTAAAGTCTAACCCATATAGCGGGGCCCAAAGCGAACAACACGCCTCTTTAGGGGGCGGGAGGAGGCTAGAAACTTTTCAGAGCTCTCAACTTGAGCGTATGCAAATATCATAATTCCTCCGTGATGTCTACAACGTCGTAAAGGGAACAAGCAGCAGCTGCCAAGACAAGGTTCAATAGGCCACAAACTGTCTTGAGGTTGAGGCGGACCAGTGCGGATGGGTCTGGCAATGGGGCTTGTATAGAGACACCAGTCGATTGCTTATGAGGGCAGGCAAACGAAATTGTTTCGCCACGCCGCGAAGGTTGCTGCCATCGGCAAATGAGTGGGGAACATGCAAGGCCTGCGGCCGGATTTCAGAGCCTGCCAAGCAACCCCATCCACCACCCTTCAGGGTCTGGGGGGAGCTCAGACATCAGACTTATTTATTTACTCTAAAAACAATACAAGAAAATTAATAGCAATTTGCATAGTTTCATAAACATGTTGTAATAAACGTGATTAACAAGCGAAAGAGGTTCCCAGACCATAAATGGGGTTTCCCATCCCTTTGACTTGCCACACGCATTTATTGATTGCCGTGCATTGGCTGCGGTCTTATCAGCTGGTGTTTAATTGGCTTTCGGAAACTAATTTAACTGTTTTGGGTAACCCAAAAGGAACGGAAGGCGGGAAACAGTCGATAACAACAGAGGTTCATTCGTCCTAATTGCTGCGTATTTCTGAACTTTTGTAAATCATCCATTCCCATTATCGAGGGAGAGTAGCATTATCATCCCCAAGGACAACTTCGGCAGGTCGACTCACCGTCTCAGAATTAAGTTAGGCAGCAAATTGTTGAGATATTAAAAACATTTATTGTAGTTTATTGAGGCTTGTCAGCACATGCAACCTTAAAAACGACCGCAGGAAACAACAAAAAGTTTCGCCACTGAGGGGAACTTCTTGACAAAAGTTATACAAAACGCCAGACATCAACTGAGGCACACAGAGCAGAGCACAGCCTAGTGAAATACTTATGAAAGAGGAGTAAACAGTTCAGTTGCAAATGGACGAGCGAGCTGAACACACGGTCTAAGGATATTCGTAAACGGATTTCGGGGCAATTGGATACGTTTTATAATATTTTTTTTAAGGTTCTTGAGTGCTCAACGTGAAAAGGAACAGAAAATATAGCTGTGTTTAGCAAATTTATTAACATAAATAAAAAAGTAAAGAAAACCTCCCCAAAATGCCACGAAAAAAACAAAAGGTCGACACACTCGAGGAAATCGAGACGAATATTAAACTACTCTGCGATCAGTCCAATAATCATATGAAAGTTCGTGAATACTACAAGGCTTTAACTGGTTATAATCAGGTAAATTATTTATTTATTTGAATATATTCTACATTGTATATAAATGTAAATTTATAGTATTTCAAATTTGAATGAAACCGCCACTCATCGAAATGAACGCTAGAGGGCGCTAACACAGCTGTTTGCAGCTTTGTCCTTTCCTGGTATTTTATTTGGCAATTTCAAAAGCTCAGCACTGTCGAGGACTGTCGATAGTCACGATGTTGGCCCAAACATTTGAAATTAACCAACACGAGAGTAACAGCCAGAAGTAAGCGACGTCAACAAAATGTTAAGTCAAAAAGTATTTATTTCTTGCATTAAAGAAAGTTAGATTTTCTACATAAACATAGAGATATATACATATACATAATCACCATTAAAATGAAACTTATATTAATAATATACAGTGGCGGACATCCATGAGAAAAATTTATATTTAAATCCAATAGAGAATGTTATCACCGCGTGAAGATAAATCCCATAATGAAGAGACTTAAAACAATGATAACAATGGATTAGATCATGCAAATATAGTTGTATAGTTAAAAAAGTACCAGAAACTCGTAGATTCCTTCCGGGTTTTTTTGTTTGCCACTATACATAATTTTTTTAAACCCTATGAATGGTTTAAGAAGGTAAAATGACACATCTTGTTTCAGTATGGGGTTCTTTATTCACATCTTACTTATCTGTCTAATATAATATAATATATTATACTGGTTATATTAATCCATACATCTAGCAATTAGTTGTTCTTCATGATATCTAGAAATACTTTGTAGGTCAGTGCAGGTGGAGGTTTTTGTGGAATGTAAGGGCAATCGGTTCAATGTCAACGTTTCTCATTGGAGCCCCTCCTCTCATTGTCCTGTCCCAGCACGTGCTGTTGTTATTTGTTATCGATTGTTAACCCATTTATAGGTGCTCGCAGTCTCCTGGCAACAGGGCAAATGGCAAATCAATTACCGTTTGTTTGCAGCTGTCAGTCGAGGTGTGAATTTTTCGCACTCACTTAGTAAACTTAGCTCGGGGCAAATATCAGTTTTCCCATTGAATCCATAGTACGAGCGCGATGGCCACCAGCGTGTTGAACACTATTCTGGCCGTGGACAAGGAGCAGGAACTGCTGCAGAGCTTCATACGCACTGGCAATAATGCGGATGAGGATGACTTGGAAGAATCAAATAAGAGGGGGGCAAGGGGACGGGGTCGTGCCTCGCATAAGCCACCAATTTGGGAGAGACGCAACTCGTACAGTGCTGGCGGGAAAACCACAACAGAGCGTGGAGCACGCGGGGGGCGGAAAACACGCCGAGGATGGTGAAGCGGGGGGAACCAAGCGAGGGAATCGCATTGAAGCTGAGCTACGAGCGGCACGAAAGCGTATCGAGGAGCAGATGCTGAAAAAGAAGAAGCCCAAGGAGAACTTTGTGGACTTCTATACAGACAAGGATCGGGCCGCTGCAGTCAGCGCAGGCACCTTCGACATCAAGCAGAGCTTGCAGATCAAGCAGAAACAGGATCGTAATGAGGCACTGCTCATACCGGACGAAGCGGACATCAGCTCGATTATTGCGCTAGGCCTAAAGGAGATCAAGAACGCAAATCCTGAAAATGCCATACAATTTTTCTGCAAGGTTCAGCCTGAATATCCTATAGATTTCCTTTTGTTTTTCCATTTCTTTTAAATTTCTAACAAGTTGTCGTTCTCTTTTGCAGGCTCTAGAGCTAAATAACACGGATATCAATGCGTTGATCTCACGCAGCAAGTGTTATCTGCTGCTTGGCGAGGCCTCTAAGGCACTGCAGGACGCCGAGACCGCCTTGGGGGAGGACAAGAATAACATACGCGCCATATACCAGAAGGCCGAATCGCTCTACTATCTTGGCCAGTTCGAGCAGAGCCTCATGTTCTTTCATCGTGGACTACGTGCTCGCCCCGAGCTTGCCTTGTTTCGCCTAGGAGTGCAAAAGACGCAGGAGGCCATTGAGAATACGATCGGAACAAAGGCACGACCAACTGCCGCACCAGCCAAGAGCAGCAAGCCACGTAAATCGGGAGACAATACGCCCAAGTCGCAGGCTGAGAACAGCGCTCGACCCCAGACGACTCGTCAAAAGCCAACCAAGGCGGATATGGAGCGTCGCAATGCACGTAAACTACTGGGAGAACTGTGCGTCGACAAGGAGTATTTGGAGAAGCTGCTGCTACATCCGGATCTGGTGCGTGCCGACACCAACACTGAAAACATATCAGCCTTAGCCAAAGAGGCTGTTGGGTTTCTCAACAAGAGGCAGGAATTCTGGCGACAGCAGCGACCTTGCACGGCTCTACCCAATCACAAGAGTCTGCCCAATGATGTGCTGCCCAAATGGTTCTAGAAAGTGATTCCTTCACGGATAGATCTTGTTTTGTTTAATAATGTTTAATTAAATATATTTGGATGACATGAATAAATAATAATAAACTTAACAAAAATGTACTTTGTTTTTGGAAAACAAATTAAGAACACAAAATTGAAACTTATCATATTTTTCCAATTGAATTGGTTTTGAAAGGAAACATCCGTTTGAGTATAGTTTGTATATTTATTCATTGATTAACTCTTCAATTTGGGCGATTAAACATTTGTTCAATAATACACATGATTGTATGCGTAACATCAACGTTTAAATATAGCCAATTTGTGTGTATGTTCTTTGATATTGTTCGTGTATATGTATATAGGTTATGTCTTAATTCAACTAGGTTCTAGTGCAACAGATTGTTGTATATTTTCTCTTTTTCGCTGAAACAAACTCCGATAACGAAGGTTAATTTAACTTGTAGTATATAGTTGAAGTATTGCAAGCTGTCATGGTTCAATTTACTACAGATAACATATATATTTCTCTTTCTTTAATTTATATTTTCAACTTCTTTCCTTTTAACATACTGTTTTATTTCATAAATTGACTAGTACGGCTAACTGTTCGAACAAGTATATTATTAATACTATTTTCATTTTTGTTCAGATTGCTCGCTGTGGGTAACATAAATATAGATAAATACTTAGTTTATTTGGTGCATCATCAGTGAGTACATCTGGCCAGTGTTGGTTAAGTTGTTTTAGTGTTCTCATTTAACAAATCAAAACAGAAAACAGATTCAAATTTAAAGCTGTGAACTAAGCATTGTTTTTATAGATTTACAAACTATTCACTTTTTACTTGTAGTATAATATGGATATAACAGATTAGTTTCTGTAATATGTATGTAAATCATAAATTTTTTACAATTGGCAAACATGTATGCGATTATATATTTATATTGAGATTTGCTACATATTCCCCAATGTTAAATACAATTCGGAATGTAGTTGAGTTGACCGCCATTATGAACGGATGATAGACAGCGTGCTGCAATTGAAAATAAAACCTGTTAGGAATTATTTAAATATTAAGTAGAAACGTTTCGTTGAAATGCCAATGCGGATGAGCACAGTGAGTTCAAGTAGCGTTGTTGCCGCAGGCCCGACAGCCTCCCATATGGTCTAGTGGCTAGGATATCTGGCTTTCACCCAGAAGGCCCGGGTTCGATTCCCGGTATGGGAAGTAATTTTTTTCTTTTTTTTTTTAATGAAATTAAAATTTATTATTTTCTTACCACTTTAGTTGTTTGTTGGACGCGTTGGCAGCGGCGGCGCGTTGCCACTTCGATTTGGTATTGGTGGAGGACCACGTCCACGGTTGGGCAATGGCGGCGGAGGACCTAATGGTGCATTTGTTGGCAACGTAGGCTGTCGACGTTGCGGATCGGCAGCAGCAGCTCCAATTACCGGTGGCGGTGCAACTGGTGGAGGATGACGTGGTGCTGGCACATCGTCCTGAATCTCCTCGTAGATATTGCTAGTTGTTTCGTAGGCGGTATCTGGCTCCGTCGACTGCTCTAGAGACGATTGCTTGGACTGTCGAGTTGGTGTAGACACCGGCGTAGTCTGTTTGCTTTGCATTTGACGAGGTGGTGTCGGTGGTCCCACTGGCAATGCTGCGACTCCTGTGGGTGATGCCTTGCCAGATGAGCTGGAAGAGCTCACCGATGTTGCGTGCAATGGTGATCCCAGTTCCGTGGGGGACTGTGACTTTGAGGAGGGTGTGTTGTCTCCTCCCATGGCTGGCGGCCGTGGAGGCGCAACCTGTATCGGCTGCAGTGGTGCCTGCATCATTGGTTGAGGTGGTAGCGGTGGCTTAGCAGGCTTGGGTACAATGCTAATGACACCGGCGTGTGGCAAATGACGGGGCGAGTTCTTTGGAGACATAGGCATGGGTGGACGCGCAGGTGCGGGCCGTGTCGGCGGCTGTTTAGGCCGTTGCGGTATTTCGGGTGTTAGCTGTAGTAGCTGAGACTGCTCAGTGGGATTAGCACACAGCGGAATGGTATTGGAAGTGCACAATTCGATTTCACCATCCACCTGTTGCGGCCAAGCGGGAGTCTTCAGCTCGAAGACCAGCTCCAAACCACAGACCTGTGTGCTGCGTTTAGCGGCCGCAGTGAGAGCCGATTCGCCGTTTCTGAATGTTACCCACATGGTGTCCTCGACATAGCGTACCAGTGTCACCTCACCCATTTTGGAAAGTTCAGCGATTAACGCTGACATGACGTGCTCATCGTAGATAGTTGGACCATCTTCATCGATATCCGCAGACGCCTCGTGCACATGTACAACTATGGTGGAATCAGGCGGTCCCAGGTCCCGTATGACCTGATCAAATACGGCACGCCTGCGTTGCTGATCGATTTCCATGATCTCAGCATCGATAATGGCAATGACAGGACGATGGTCGCTCTGCTTCAACTCTGAACGTCCATAGTGTATCAGTTTACCCGGATTCCAGGCAGCGGCACCAGCTCCACCGAAATCGCTTTCGGCCAATGCCTTGCGCCTTCGCCAGAGCACACGATCCGTCCAAGCGGGTGCACGTTGCTTCTCAGAGGTATCATAATCGTCGCTGAACAAATCATACTTATAGGTCGGATCAAAGGTAATCTCTCCCTCGAGAAACTCGGAGAACACATTGCCAGCCTCCTGCTCCTTGCGTAGCTGATCAAATTCCAGCACTGTGGGCAAATCTCCATTGCGCACACACTCCTTCAACTCATCCTTTTCCATGTCAATGCGATAGTTGAAGTCACCACACCAGAACACCCAGTCATGGGACTTCAGCGTGCGACCCATGGGGAATGCCAACTTACGCGTAATCTCAGCATAGTCCGCATTCCGTTCTGCCACCTGGGATTGTCCGGCAGCAAAGTGAGCGCACACAAAGCACATGGAACTGCCGTGCAGTACAAAGCGAATGGCACAGGCGCCCTTATTGCCAGTGGCTCCACCGAGGCCCGTCTTGACGCAATCAATGGCCACGTCACGTATGTGCGGCGCATGCTCCGGCCGTATGTAGATGTACAGACAGACACCCACTAGCTGCTGATAGGTGAGCAGTACATAGTCATTATCCCGCGAAATAGTCTTCTGCAGCTCCTCGGCCCATAGCTTTGCGTTGTCCGTGCTGGCAGCCATGATGTTCGATGCATTCAAATCGACAATCTCTTCGAAGCCAATTGCATAGATATCCACGGGATGATCGGCGTGTTCGGATGGATTGTTTACATCTACCAGCGCCTTGGAGCGCGCCAATGCATGACAGTCAAGCAGCCAATCGGCCAGCGAGTCCTTGAACACAATGCTACGGAAGTGCTTGCCCCCGTTCACATTGTAAGTGCCCACAGCAACACGTGCCATACGCGGACGTACGTACTCCGTGTACCTCTTGCACAGTTCCCGCAGTGTTGTTGTTGGGGCGTGCAACATGTTGGAAGGCAACAAAATACGTGCACGGTCTGCCAATTCCGAGCTAAGTGTCGAACCCACAAGCAGCACATCGATGGCTTCCTGTAAGCGAGAAATGTGCGTTAGGAAACTAGAAGATCACCAACAAAATTGTTTGACTAACCTGTTTCGAGTTGTCCAATAGGTTGTTCTGAATGGTGCGTGCCGCAGATCGAGCACCGTCCATTAGCTTGGAGCCGCCCTGTATGGCGCCTGTGCCCGCATAGATCTTGCTCACTTCGTTGCCATTGTTGATCCACATCTGGCGGAAGATCTCCTCGAAACGCGAAACATTCTGCTGCTTTCCACCCAGCTTAAGTGCCTCCAACTGCAAATTGAGTGTATCCAGTCCCAAATAGGTTTGCACACAGTTCGTGCGGTCCAAGCAGTCGAGGCAGTTGGTGCGCACTACGCCGAACTGCTCACGCTGGACCTGCCCATTGGTAGCATGGAAGATGCCATAGTTGGCACCACAAGCCACCATGCGTTCCTTTAGCTTGCTCAGCGCCGAGAAGTTTCCTCCTCGGCACTCCTGGTGATAGTCAAAAACGACGTGCGGCACATCCTTGTGCGCAGACATGCCGTGATGACGTTGGAACTCATTGCTCAGCATCGCCTCGCCCTCCTTGCTGCCAATTAACGAGCTGCCCAGCAGGTTGACTATCGTCTGGTAGCCATAACGATCTCTCATCATGCTCATGTGCCGATCAAAGGCTGCCGCTGAAGTTTCAAAGCCGCGCGATAGTTTCACCTTGTGCGAGCCCACCTGGACGCCTGGTTGCTCCCAGAAAAGCGGCACTGAGCCACGGGTTTGCACATAGCTGGTCACATCACCGTCCACATAGATTACTTGCTCCGTCTCCACAAAGTTTGCAACATAGCCCTCATCGTTGGTGCCTCGCACATTGAAGCGCGTGCCTGCACGCTCGCAGCTCAAGCGGGAGATAATCACGGCACGTGCCTGCTTGGCTCCAATGTAGACAGTGCGCACCTCGACCGAACCGCACATGGCCTTCAGCAGCCAAGATTGGCAGTCTATGCCGAAGCGCATCAGATGAATGTGCATCATGCGGTTCCAGAAGAAACGATTGTCCGTCTCGCCCGTCTGATGACGCCGCTGTGCGCACAGTGTAATATCAAATTTGATGTTGTTGCTGGAAGCCGCAGCTGCACCTGCTGCGCCGGCAGCTGATGGATTGGAATGCGCAAAGTAAAAGGTGCCCGAATTGAGCAGCTTGCGCACCTCACTGATCTTATCCTCGTTGGGCACAGAGTTTTGCAGCGATACAAAGGTCGTTTGGGTGATGCGAAAGATTTCCACATCGCCAATCTTTCCCATTGACACGCAGCCCGTTACCAGGACCAAGAAGAGCACAGTGCTCTCGCCAGCATTAAGCTGCAGTGCGCCCAGGCAGCCGTAGGCATCGCAGACCTGTAGACAGACATACGATTATTCCAACTCAGGTTTAGGAATTGATATCGTTATACATACCTTGGTGTATTGCTTCCTTATGACATTCTCCTGCTGGGTAAGTAACGCACACACGTGCGACTCGAACAGGATGCAGTCAGTCTTGTTGCGATGCTCGAGCAGAACGCTGTGCGGCGAGGGAGCAATTGACTTTTCCAGCACACGAATCACTTTGGACATTGCCATTTTGCTAGTTGCCGTTCAAGTGTACTTGCTTGTGGGGTAGGGGGGAATAGACTGAAATTCACTGGTTTTCCTCTCTCTTCAACGTTGTTCCAGCAGCGGCCTTAACATCTGCAAGTAAACACACAGAATGAGTTTATAGACAGACACTCTCACAGATAATTTCATAATTTAATGCTAAACAATTTTGTATACCCAAACACCCGTTAAAGCATTCATGCGCGTCCTAAATTGTTTGGGTTAGCAATAAAAAATACTTGAACCGCACAATTAATATTGAATAAACAACGGAAATCGCATTGCGAATAAGAATTTTCTCATTACGCCCCCGTTCCTATCGCACCAGCTGGCGCACACACATGCACACACTCGTATATGCATGCACATGTATGTATACATCTGTTTACGCGTATGTGCCGCCGTCGACCGATAAACTGTATAGATTTTTCACATACCACAGCATGCGAAATACTTTTGGATACTACAAGTTACCCAGTTTATAGCACATTATGTTCTTTGTCACGTAATATATATCAGTTTTCATTTCACATAACCCTTTCACGGAACTCTAGATAATCAATACCTTTTTTCGACAACGGGACAACAAATTACTCCAATTGCTATACAATGCATTACGATTTGCTAGAGATGGGACACACGCAAGTATGAAACCGTGATCTATCACATGTATTTTTAAGTCACGAACCACTACTGACAGTGATTCGCAATTGCACGGCCCATCTCTAGCGTTAGAAAATTTGAAAAATGTAAATAAAACACCGTTTAACGAAAGAAACCAAAAAACATTATTGTAATTTATTTCCAACTCAATTCAACTTAACTTAAATACCACGTAACTATGAAACTATTAATAAATAGTAAATATATAAGTAGTAAACTATATTAAATAATTTAAATCGGTTTAAGCAGTTACAATCTATCATTGTTGACAGAAATACAAAAATATATTATACAGAAACAAGTTTAGTCACATCTCATGCTGAAATGCAAAGCTGAAACCTCATTTATCTGTCAATAATAGCCTAACATAGTATTGACATAATTGAGCGTGTATATTTATGTATGTATGTACGCACATACATATGTCTTTTGTTTGTTTTTTGCAAGTCTAGAACTTTACTGCAATAACTATTTGATTCAGATTATTTAATATTTTCATAATTGAGGGCGACTGTTAATGTTACTGTCTACTTTACTTTGATGAACTAATAATTATGGCAAATCTAAACCAGACCTAAACAAGAACTATTTAATTTAGATTATTTAGCATTGAATTTATTGAGGGCGTTCTTTATAGACTCTACTTTGAGCAAATATTGTTGTCAAATCTAAAACTTCGGTGCAATAACTATTTGACTTAGATTATTTTCCCGGCAAGATAGCTGAGCTATTTATAGCCAAATCCACTCGAGAATCGCGTGCGATCGTTGCAGAATATGCTAGATATTGTTACTAACGTATGATTCTGCGTAGACTTCGTACTTTGTAGACTTTCGCATAATACGCGAAGATAAAATACATATGTATTTAAAATATTTACAATATGTTTAGGCTATCTAAATTCAAAATGTTATCTTCGGGGCTCACCCTTCGTGCATACATACTTAATGATAAGAACAGCGCGCAACCTTTACGTATGTGATTTATCGGATAAGAGAGCAAAAGGTTGGGTTGCTTGAGTTGCTAACGTTTCCACTGGGCTCGTTTTGGCAATTTACACACCCCAGGGTCGCTCGTGCGAAACTCTCCCATCAGCCTTATCGACGATACTGAGACCCAACGACTATCGGTGCATAGATAGATAACTCCAGTACATTATTGGCCAAATTGCAAATGACCATTGCCGTCACAAATCATGTAGGTCTCCCTGCGACAATTGTGTAGTAATTAATCACGACAGCATTGGACGTAAAACCCAGTCGAGAATGAAAACACTCGATCCACATGACTCACTGCCTCAACCCGCGTTATCAGACAAAGCCTTTAATAAATATGTATGTCTTCTCTCTCAGGCCCAGTCGCACTGTAGTCAATGGAAGAACAAAAAAACACTCGACTGAACGCTGCTAAACATATTTATGTATGTCATAACACACTAGTAGACGTACTATATGTACTATATAAAGCATGAGAATGAATAGAAAAAGTCACACGACTCATGTGAGTGTGGGTGTGTCTTGGTCAAGTTGCAATCATCTTTATTTTGTTGACTAGTTTAGGCCTAGTTACAATTAGATAAATAGGTACAAATACTTAAAGTTAGTTATACATTTATGTAAAGCATTCGCCTTGTTTCTTTGATTTTTATTCATCTGTATCATGTATCATATATCAAGCATAGTTGCAAACAAATTATATTAATAATATGTGTATATTTCTAGAATTATTAGCTTCTTTTTATTTTGAACACATTCCGTGTTTCATTCACGTTTCCATTTCATGTAATTTGACTACAAAGGATATTGGGGAAATCATATATTGTAGTTCTTATAGCGCACAATATACATACATATATATATATATGTATATAGATAGTAGTATCTCTTAAGTCGGTAAAATATGTTTATTTAGTAAAGGGTTTTTAAAAACCTCAGTTTAGCTTAATACTCGGTATAAATAATTGCGCTTATGAATTATTGCATAATACTTATGTACGAATATGTATGTATGTATATATGCTATATATAGGCATGTATGTATGCATGTATATAAATTTGTGTAACTAGTATTAGCTGTTAATTATTTGGTTTAATTTTTGCCCCTGCCAGCAGTTTTTCATATCGGACAATTGAAATTTTAATGCTCATTGATAAGAATCCAAAGTTTTCGTAGATAGTAAGTACAAATAAAATAAGGTAAGTTGTGCCTGATCACAAAATGTTCTGTCTCGGCTGTTCTTCATTCTTTGGAATGCACGAGAACCGAAGTCTTTCGATCGCGTACATAGGAACTTAGCTATGCTACTTTTATTGACAACTACTTTTATCCAATACTATCGTAGCAATACGGGTACGTCTATTAATAATCGCCCATTCAATTGTTTTATATTTTCGAGCTCATTCTCATTTTCATTCTCGTGGTGCCTTCGCAGCTGATATGCCTCTCTAATCTCCACAGGCACGTAGCCACACACACTCATGTGTACATACTTAATTACAAATTATAAATATGTTTGCAATAATTGTCTGGCTGTGGTTCCACATACGCACTCTCCACTGTTATTGTTCGCTTTATGCCGGGCCCTGAGACCGAGATAAGCACAGTCTCCATCGAGACAAATATGGGAGCAATAAGGTTTTACTCTCGTGATCCCAAACCAAGGTTGACTCAAGACCAATGAGGAATTTTTCAGAACTTCACTTTATGTATATTTCCTCTGTATATATAAGATATTATTATAGTTCCAGTAATACGCAAGTTCCCCGACATGGCATGGTGGAGCAATGTTCAACGGGCATACAGGGCGTTAGCGAGGGCGATTAAGTGGGGGGCACAACATAATTCAATTAATTTTCAAGACTTTTGAACTCACAACTAATGTGGTTCTAAGCGACGCCGTCTGACAATGGATCTCTGTGTATGTGAGTGTGTAAGGTGTGATAACAATAACTGGAATAGCCCGTTGAGTCATCTTGCCATAGCTCATATTGTTCTCTGATCGCCTGACTCACTGACCATTAACGTACCGCTTTATCAACGGATTCAACGTATGATGATCGAAATATAATTGATCAAATTGCAAACAAAATGTACTCATTCATTATTTACGGATAACATAATTTAATTTAAATTAAATTAGATTTATTCGAAGCATATGTACAGAGCGAGAGAAACGGGGAGGGAGTCGATGGAGGGGGAGGGGGTATAGGAATATACAAATCAAAGGAAAGCAAACAAACAATAATTTTTTGCTTAATAATAAATAGCTAATAATTATAAAAATAATAATAATAATTACGACAATCGAACTCAAAAGGCAATAACAATGTCGAACTTAACTATGAAACTCGTTCACAAATCTCAGAGCAACTAAATATAAATGTACAATTTAGGCACTAAATCGCTTGGCTGATCTACAAAAAATAACTTAATAAATCTCTTTACAGATCATATAGTTCGTAACTAATTAAAGCAACAATTGTCAACTTAAGTTAAGACTTAAGTTCGGTACAAGAATTCAACAATTCCAACCTGTTGGTCACAGTTTTGGGCACACACGTGTGAGCCGAGACGAGACGAGATGGGACGAGCCACGATCACGTACGGGGGATAATGAGCCTAATATGGAATTAAGATAAGCAATGCTCGCGTTGCCAGCCCATGCACCAATACAAGTACATTTGCCCGATGCGATACGAATACGTATCTCTCTCTTATTTATAAACTACAACCGCAGTCATTGTAGTCCGTAGTCTGCCATCTGTCTGTGCGCCCGTTCCTACTTACACGCTACACGTACTTAACTTAGTTACGTTACGTTACGTTAGTGACTAAAGGGTTTAGCTAGTAATAATACTAATGCCATTCAACTGTAGCTGTAGCTGAAATCTCAGTCCGCTGAGTCGCACAGAAGTACAAGTTACGCATATAACAAACAAATTCTAAAGCGTAGGAGCTGCTACGAGACCAACAGGCGCTGCTTGGTCGCCGGTAACAGACTCGTGCCTATTCCCGTACCCGTGACCGTGCCTGCACCCGCATTTGTGCACGCAGACGACGACAACGACGACGATGTTGCTAATGTTGTTGTTGTCGTCGTTGTTGTTGTCGTCGTTGACGTCAATAACGTGGGCGCTGGCTGCAGCGGCGCCAACGGAGAATCAGAGGCAGGTGTGTTGAGTGGCAATTCATAGGCAATTCCGCCCCAGTGCAACTTAAAGGTGCGCGTCCGCCAGCGTATTGCCGGATTCCAGAGTGCATGCAGGAACAGATAAGGTCCGGTTAACTCCCTGAAGAGCCAACCAATGACAAACTCGAACTTGTGGAACGGCATCGAGCCGTGCTGCACAATGGTCAAGAGCAACCAGTCGGATAGAAACCAGCAGAGTATATGCACCAAGTAGAACACCAGAGGATCCCAGGCGAAGAGCAGTGATGCTGACCATGCGGCCAGAGCGCCCAGCACCATGCACTCTGACAACGGTTCCAGCAGTATCGTTGTTGGCACCATGGCGACGCGCAGCTTGGCCCAGCGTATAAGTCGTTGCTGAAATTAGAGAAACAGATTAGGAATCACATACGAAACTAGCAAATATTAAGGGTCATTTGATTGATAAAAAGTTGAGCAGAAATCGAACTTTATTTATATGATCCCTTTAAGTATTCCCATTCTCAATCCGTATCTTTTAATTCTAGGTTTGCTTTCAATGGTTTACAGATAAGTTTCACTGTTTATATTACACAGGACTTAACAACGCCTGGTTTAAAGATACAACAGATTAAAAATCATATACGAAAGTAGAAGGTATTAAGGGGTGTTGCCTTTGCTGAACAGTCATTGAATTTTTATTGAATTGAAGATAATTCTATGCCTTTAAGTAGCCCCATTCATAATCATTATCTTCTAGCTCTAGCTCTAGGACGTGCAGATAAATACACTAAATTATATTACATAAGACTTATCAACGCCTGGTTTTAAGATACCAATGTTAATGCAATGAAAACCACTCTCGATGCTTATCTGCATAATAAATTGAACGATCCAATAAATGGAGCACTTCAACATAAACTCAACCACAACAATTTTGATATTTTTCCAAGAATATTACTAATCTTTATGGGGCGAACGGAGATTGAAATGGAAATTACCTGAAAGCTACCAATATCGCATAGTCCGCTGTTCTGCAATGCCGGCTGATTGGAGATTCGCATCTTCCATCCCAACTCCGTGACGCGCTTGGCAATGAAGAAATCCTCAGCCAAATAGCAACCAAAGGCACGTAGTCCTCCAAGCTGATCGATGACTTTTTTGCGCAGCAAACAGGACATGCCCGTGTGGCAGTTGATGCCGAGTGCATCGGCTGATAGGTAAATCCTCGACTGTACTGTGCCGAAGAAGACCTTCTCGAAGGTTGCAGCGAAACCGTCGCGATCGCAGGTGAAGGGCATCTGATGAACCAGAGCATGTCGTTCCGACATGTTTTGCACCATGTCCAGCAGAGTGTCGTTCTTCATTTTGATGCCGCTATCCGATATCATGATAAAATCATACTTGGCCGCCATATAGCCGGGATGTATGTTATTGATTTTGGGATTGACCCCGACATCTGAGCCGCCCACAAAGAGCTGTGCATCGATTTGTGGATATTTCTCGAGTAATTGTTCCACCAGTTTTATGGCAGGATCATGCTTGTCCTCGACGCAAAAAAGCAGCTCGTACAGCGGATAATCCATGGTGAAAAACGTCTCCAGGTTATGTTGCAAATTTGGATCCACGCCCATTAGGGGCTTCAGTATGGAGACACCCGGCAGGGGCGACGATTCAGTTGGCAGCTTGCATGACTTCTTGTGTAGCTTGTATTTGCCATAGCAGATCGCGATCAGATGCACGCACCATGTACCAAACCAGAAAATCATAAAAAACGCAGCGAAGCCATATAGCGGCAATGGCAAATGTGACATTTTGTGTATGCCTGTGTGTGCGTTTGTGCGAATTATGTTTGATTGTGTGTGTTTGTGTTTGCCTTGCCTTGGGTGTTGGGCGTTGTTGTAGGTGGTGCAGTCTGCCGCTGTGTGCGTGAGCTTAAGTGTGTGTCGTTGTGTGTGTGTGTGTGAGTGTGTTGGCTTTGCGGTTTAGTTGGTATGCATTAGCCCGTCCTTCTGTTTTCAGCGATCAAAGGGAATCACTGCACAATTATTATTACTAAAATCCGTAGCCGGACTTTATCTCGTATCGTATCCGTTTCTGCCTTTGTCGTTCGCTCCGACTGAGTCAGCATACCCCGCGCGCAGTCAACAATTGGTCGGACCGTTGACTATTCGACTTTGACACTGTGTCGTCATATGTGAATTTTGTTTTACTTCTTAATTTGGAATTAATTTATGTGTGCTAAACATTTCTGTAAATTCGCGTCGCGTTCCATGTCCAAGTAAAAACTGCAGTGAAGAATAGGGAACGCGGAAGTAAAAATGAGCTAAAAAAAACACCTAATTGGCGAAGTCAGAAAATACCAGCACTTGTTATTTAACACTAATTTTGCCACTACGTATATTTAGTCATTATTTTGTTATCCGTTCTTACCAAAATAAATATGTCCAAATATATAATGTTAAAAATATCGACTGCAATATTATAACGCTTTATTATTAATCATAGAATATATATACCATATACTGTTATAAATAAATAAACAAATAAATTTCCATATTCTAGTTTACCTATGCCAGAAAATGTATTTGCGGCGACTAAAATTACCATAAAACAAATTTCAACTGGACCGTAGATTAATACAATGAGACCATAGTCATATAGTTTAGTATTTTGATTTACTTTTAGTATTTACGGCGACAAAATCTGACTCTATTTTGGTCACACTAAGCCACAGCGAAAGGGTTTGTATGTAAGTACTCAAGTATAGATCCTACTATTTAATAATAATGTACGAATTCCATCTCCACCTAGTAGGCTACTTCCACAATCTTGGCATTTTATCAAATTTATGATGCACAAATAGACAGGCCAAATTTAAAATTTTTAAATTAGAATATGGAGTCCAGAGCAAAGAGTGATGCGGTGTCAAGCAGCAAGACTGTTGCTCAAAGCTTGAGCAAGGTTTTTAAAACGGATTTTGATTCCAAGTACAATATTGTGGATATCCAGACGCCGCAGCTCGCCTTTATGTCTGGCCAGTACAGACGTAGTTACGCCTACTTCACCTTGCGTAACCATCTTCCTGTAGTACTGACACAGGTCGTAGATACTCTCACAAAGAACAAGAACGAGCTTGTCGCACAATTCGGAGAGGTATGTAGATCTTCGAAGATTGCCAATTATGTTCTACAGAATCTACATACCCTTTACAGAATGCGCGAGAGGAGATAAAGATGATCATCGGCATGATCTCACGCCTTAAATACGAGCTGCAGACAGACAAGCCTTTTCAACCCTTCACCGGAGATGGTGAGAATTATTTGGAATTTATTCTGAATTTAATTTTATATTGTTTGATTACAATTTGCAGAGCCCGATCGAGAGGTTTGGAATAAATTCATTGCCAGTCTCCCAGTGGAATCGAGCTCATTTTTCAGAGCGTGCTGGATGCATGCCGAGTGCTACATGTACCGCAAGCTCTACTCCTTCGTGGAGAATTGCATATTCATCAAAAAGTTTGATTACTTTGAGAAGATAAAGTTGCATGAGCTCGCCCGATGCCAGGAAGAGATTCTCTCACTCGCTAACTTTACTCGACGAACTGAAAAGAGCGTTGATCTATTTAGCGAATTGCTAGTTATCAACCTGTGGAGCGGTTCCAACGATCTCTTGGATGATAAGAATGTATGCCTGCTCAACCGGAAGGTACTGGAAGAAATGAATACCAGGGATGATTGTATAATTGTCAACGATATGACCAAAGTGTGGAATTGTCTATGCAATGATAACACCAATAGAGAAAGAGTCGATATCGTACTGGATAATGGTGGCTTTGAATTTTTCACAGACCTCATCCTGGCCGAATATATTATCGAAAAGGGATTGGCGAAAAAAGTATGCTTCCATGCCAAGGCACTTCCTTGGTTCGTGTCCAACATAACAGAAGACGATTTTCACTCCTCCCTCAAGTATCTGAGCCAGCACTCCGACTACATTGTAAGTCTTATAGGGCAAAAGTTCATACAGTTTGTGGAGGAGGGAAAATTCGAAGTTCACGCTTCTCACTTTTGGGTCGCCCCACATGCCTTTAGCAGGTAAGATTAACTGACTAACATATCTCTATATTGTCTTATTTTCTTATATTTTAAGTATGCCTTCGGTTGATCCGATACTATATAAAGCGCTAAAGCGGTCCAAGCTCGTCATATTTAAGGGCGATTTGAACTATCGTAAACTGCTAAGCGACGTCAATTGGGAGTCGGAACAGGACGTTTTATTATGTTCGGGAGACTTCCTGCCCAGTTGCATCTGTGCGGTACGCGTAGTAAAGAGTGAAGTTATATGTGGAATAGATGCGGGTGTACATAAGGAACTCACAAAGAAAGATCCTGAGTGGATGTTGAATGGCAAATATGGTATCGTCCAGTTCGTGGACGGCTCTCGTGAATTTGGCTATTGATGCTATTAATACTCCAATTGAATCTAACTTTTGAATATAGAATTTTTGGTCACCAAATTTTATTTCATGTCAATTATTTATTTTAATTTGGTGAGCTATTTTATAAATCCTTAAAACAATAAGCTTTATAATAAAATAATAAGAATAAATTAAAGTTGATTTGTTCATGTTAAATTTGGAAACGGGTATGTTGTATGTTTTCTGTAAATGAATTTTCCAAAACAAAGTAGTTTTGTTTATATCGTGTTTTGGTTATGATACCCAGTCAGCTGTTCTCTTATGCCCTGTTTTGGTTGATATTCAGACAGCTGTTCTCTTGTGATGTGTTTTGGCTTATTTGAAAATATCGATAGTCAGTCATCTGTTTCTTTGCCAAGCAAAAGAACTATGATTTTGCAAATATATCGAAAGCTTGGCCCCAACACTTTTCACTATCGACGCACATCGATACCAGCACATCCAATTGCAGTTATCGACACGCTCCCAACGTTGGGGCGTTCGTTTCTAATATTCGTGTACAGGCCATACTCAGTTGATAGACCGCCGGGAGTACCGAGCGCATCAAAGACGAAGATGGCATTAGCGCAACCCGATTCGGAATTCGATGTCAAAAATGGAATTATTGACAGCGAGACGCCGAGGCATTCACAGCTAACAGCCCAATACAAGCAGTAAGTATACGCTATATATAGCAAAAAGTAAATATATGTATGTAAACTCAAGGCTGATGTAATTTGATTGTCCTCTGACCCGACCTCTAACGCCGCCCCCGCTATTGTAGGAGCTTTGCTAACTACACGTTTCGCGTGCGGCTGCCAACGACGTTGGAAACCATCGCCAACTCGTTGGCCAAGGATAAGGACGAACTGCTAACTAAATATGGCGCGGTAGGTTGTTATATTTTTTATTGTTATTGTAAAATTGCATAATGTCATTGTATCTGGCAGGATAAGGGTGGCGATATCGAGCAAACAGCTGCAGCCATTCTCGAATTGCGCGCCAACATTCTCAATAACGGACCGTTGTTGCCTTTCAATGACAAGGGTATGTAAAGTGGAGCACACGTGGCTATAAATAGGCAGATATATATAGATATAGACATATAGATCTGTTCTAATTATACTCCTCTTCTTGCAGAGGGCGATGCTGGTGTCTGGAACGCATTTCTGGAACAGTTGCCGCAGGAGAAGCGCTCGTTCTTCACTGCATGCTGGCTCTACTCCGAGTGTTACATGTACCGCAAGCTGCTCTCCATCTTCCGCTTGTCTCCTCTGGCCGACTATGACTACTTTAGCAAGCAGAAGCAAACAGCTGCCCAGCTCAGCCTCGACGCAATGCTGGCAGTGGCAAAGGGCACTCGCAAAAATGAGAAATCCTCGGCGGCATTTGAGAAGCTGGTCAAGTTGAATCTGTGGGGCAACCGTTGTGATCTGTCCATCACATCGGGCAAACAAGTGAAACCCACAGGAGATGCGCTCGATCTAATCGCCACTTTGGAAGACAATTTGCTGGTGGACTCATCAAAGGAGATTTGGCAGGCACTGCAAGCGGGCAACGGGCAGGGAGTGGTGGAGATTGTGTTCGACAATGCTGGCTATGAGTTGTACACAGATCTGATACTGGCCGAATATATAATCGATCAGGGATTGGCGCAGAAAGTGCGGTTCAATGTCAAGGCGATTCCATGGTTTATATCGGATGTAATGGATCATGATTATCGCTGGACACTCGACTTCCTGGCTGGCCAACCTGAAGCTGCGCTTAGTGAGCTGGGAAAGAAACTGAAACGCTTCACAGATGATGGCAAGTTCGAAGTGGCACCACTGGAGCACTTCTGGACAAGTCCCTATGAGTTCTATCGCATGGCCGAAGTGCAGCCAGCACTCTACGAAAGACTCTCGCAGGCACAGCTGGTCATCTTCAAGGGTGATCTCAACTATCGCAAGTTGCTGGGCGACTTCACCTGGGACTATACCGAGAGCTTTGTCACCTGTTTGCGTGGTAAGTAGAAACCTTCGTGGAATCATTAAACATTCCTAATGCAAGACGATCTTTCTTCTATACAGGTTTCCAACCCACAAATGTCTGCACACTGCGCACCATCAAAGCGGATTTGGCCTGTGGGCTGCCGCAGGGCAAACCGGAGGAACTCTTTGCCAAGGACAAGGCGTGGATGCTGACAGGAGAATACGGAACTATTCAGTTTGCAGCCAAGAAGTAGGGACCAGTAGGCGGAAACCGGAGTGGCAGTTAGAGGCTTAGCTTAATTTGTTGTTGTGTTTAATGGTCTCTGTAGAAAATAAAACATATACCATGTCAGATCCCTGTTAGATCCACATTTATTGGCAATCATTTTGGAAGTGTGTCAAAATTTTTTTGATTTTATAATTTTACAAAATGAATTCAACTAAAACCTCGTCAACGAAATCTTCTATAACGTCTCTTGACAATGATGACCCAATAAAAGCTGAAGCCCGAATCACTGCCGATTGGGAAGAGCAGAAGTTCATGCAGATGAACAAGATAATCGATCTTCCGCTTCCCCCGCGTCAGCCGCTGACTGCAAAATATAAGCGAACTTTCGCCTATAGAACGTTCAAAGAGCGCACTCCGAATATGTTGGCTGAAATGATAGATACGTTGAAGTCGAGCGAGTGCAGACTCGTCGATCAGTTCGGGGACGATGTACACCACGATCTGTGCTGCGTCATTTGGAGCCTGCAGATTATACGTGACGACATATTGAAGAACAAACCGTTCAAGTTGTTCTACGATAAGAAGCCCGACAGCTCTATGTGGAATACCATCATCAAAATTTTAGTCGTACGCGAGAAGAATCGATGGTTCTCCTCCGATTGGTTATTCGCCGAGTGTTATCTATATCGCCGCATATTGGGCGCATTCCGACGAACGAAAACGCTGAAGAATTACGACTATTATGGGCAGCAGAAGATATGTGCAACACGCAACATTGTCTACTTGCTGAGACGAGTGTTGGCTGCCACTAGAAATCTGAGACGTAGCAAGAAGAATCTGCAGCTAATATTGAAGCTGTCACTGTGGGGCAACCGCTTTGACCAGGCGATCACCAAGGAGCTGCCCGACGATGACATGGTCGAGATGGTTGAGGTATATGATCAGCACCTGATTGTCGATCAGTCTGAAAATGTTTGGCGACTGTTGGCACAAATGGTTCCAGAGCCAGGGATTATCGACATTGTCTTGGACAATGCTGGCTATGAACTATTCGCTGATTTGCTGCTTGGTGAGTACCTTCTCAATACGGGGCTGGCCACCAAGGTGCGATATCATGTCAAGACTACGCCGTGGTTTATCTCTGACGTCACCACGAATGACTTTAACTGGATGATGCGTTTCCTGCGCCGCAGCGAGATTCCGGAAATGAGAGCCTTTGGCCGCAAGTTACATCGTCTTAGGTGCAATAAGTACCTGGAGTTATACGAGGAATGTAGTTTCTGGTGCAGTCCCCATGGCTTTTGTCACCTGCGCGACTCGATACCCAGTCTGTACGTTCAGTTCAGTTTCGCTCAGCTGGTCATCTTCAAGGGCGACCTAAACTATCGCAAGCTAATCGACGATCTGAACTGGGATCCCACGACGCCGTTTGATAAATGCCTCGGGGGGTTTATGCCCACCAATGTGTGTGCCTTGCGTACCATCAAGTGCGACGCCTTCTGTGGCATGCCCCTTTGTGTTGTGGAATGGCTCACTGAAGACGATCCCTACTGGATGTGCACGGGGAAGAAGGCAGTCATCCAACTGGCCATCAAGCCCAGACCCTGAGGATTATCAAGATTTCATCCACTCAATATATGATGATAATGATGAACAAATGCCTGTGTGTTATTAGAAATTTGTTTTACTTTTATCGTATTTAGGAATATCGCAGAAGATAAAACAAATTTCTGATGTTGAACATGCATGGTTCTTATCTTATCTGATATATATATATATATATCTCGATATATCTTAGTATCTCAACGGTAAATGGACTATTGCGACTTAAACTGAATGTGTTTATTTTGCATGATCTCAGCGAAGGGACTGTTGGCTTCGATACCCACAAAACGTGATTCAAATTCAACCGATAAGCTTATCAGATCATACTCTTCTGCCGTGCTTAAAATATTTCCACAATATAAGCAAATTGAAGGTGACTGGATGCGTCATTGCTTCCGATAGATCAGTGAGCGCTGTTCGAAAGCTAATATCTGCGCTCTATACTAATACTTGCGCAGCTTGTTTTAGTTGTCCTACAACAATAAAAACTGCTATAAGCAAAATAAAATTGAAAAAAATGGAATAAACAAAAGCTGAATTCAAATCGGCTGATGGCACCCTCAAAACTATGCAATAGAAATGTTACACTGAAGTGCAATTCCCAATACACAAACCCTTGATGTGTCTTGGACATGCCACAACTCGGGATACATTTTTAGAACCACGCGAATTTCTTTATACCATACAAAATTGATACAATAAGCGTATAATAGGTTTTTACAAATGTATGTAAAAGTCAGGAGGCGTGGCGAAGACCATAAAGTAGTGTTATTTTTCATCATGATAATAAAACGAGTAGATTGAGGTTTCACGCTTTAAAAAAGCCAGGTGAAGGTGCAAATTAAGACTCCGTTTGTCATTGTAGTATTGTTCCTATTGTCGTTTATTAGTCATGCGCTTAAGAACTATAATGCTAGGCTACGTAAGTCGTCAGCATAAGTATGACATTCCATGTACATAATATGTATACAGTTTACACAGTTTTAACTTTTAGGACTACAAATCTAGGCGCTATTCTCAAGTATGAATGGTAGAAAAATATGCTCTAAGGCCATATCTCTTATATGCGTATGCGTATTTATGTATATATGTATGTATGCCATGTGGGTGTGTATATGTATGTATATGTGTATATTCTGGGCGATTTTGAAACAATTCGTCAAATTTTCAAGTCTTATCAATTGCCGTCACAGAAAACAAATGATTTCCCACTTGGTAAGGGGGGGCTCCTCTCTTAAGATTTAAGAACTGTCGAGCTAACATTATCAAGTAATTATTTATTTTAAATGTCAGTAACTAAGTGTATTTCCTTTGTTTGATATTGCTGCTTTGGAGGGAGTTCTCCTGCTCTCTCTCTCTCTCCCTGTCTCACATTCTAGTCCTGGAGAACGACTTCACAATACACAATTCGGATTTAGTTGCTGATATGGCGTCAGATCCTTGGTGATGGAGAAGAGTGCACCGTCTTTGACCATTTTGCACATGAGTGCGCCCAGATTCTTAGCATCATCGATACCCGAATGAGCGCGTCCCTCGAAGGGCAGCCCAACATGGGAGAGGGCATCACTGAAGTTACACGGACGATACTTGTACCACTCCCGGTAGATGGCACGCACATCGATCCACTGATTGAAATAGGGAGCCTTGCGCATCCTCTTGCGTGTGCACTCCTTGTGCAGACAGATGCCAAAGTCCCAGTCTGTCCAGGTGACAAACGCACAGTTGCCCAGTATATTCGACTTGTGTGTCTTGGGCAGCAGCAGGTTGCGGGCGCGCAGCTCCTTGCGCAGCCACTCGTGGAACATCATCAGTGCCGTCTGCAGGGGCACTCCCGCGTCTACAGTCTTTTGCTCTATCCCAGTCAGCTCTGTGCAGTAGCTGCTCAGACGCGGCGATTCAATTGGCATCACATATTTGTGGAACTCGGCCTCGATCTTGCCCGTCTTCAGATTGACCAGCACGGCAGGGAATTCTGTAAAATGGTTAAGATGTGATTAGTGCTGTAATTAGGCAAACTAAGGGGGTACCCCTTTGCTTACCTATTATCTCTGCCTCGCGCCATTGTGGCGGTGCCTGTTTCTCCCAGCACGTGGCCTCAAAGTCAACGGCAATCACGTAGCTAAAGGGCTGCATGGCCAACTGTTTGGCCTTGCGCGTCTTTTTGGACTTCAGGGGAACTGTGGCAGCTTCTTCTTGGGGCAGCGCAGCATCCAAGTCGATCTCTGCGTCGTTGTGCAAATCATCCAAATCGTTGACTGGATCTGGTCTACCGCCCTCCACATACAATGTGTCTATCAGGCCCAGTTGTCTGGCAAGAGGGAGGGGAGATACAACATACAAAACCGTCAATATGTATTATAATTTTTTTTGGGTTTTTTATAGAAAATATATACATATATATGAAAAATGCTAGCTAGTATCTTTACTGCTTGCAGTAGAGTTATATGAATGATCTCCTATAAATCTGGTGACGTTTCCACATTTTTGGAAAGCAGCTACTTTGATCTCGATGCGAAATATTCAAAGATTCTGATTACAGCTTGAAGCACAACTGAGGATTAAAAGACATCCCGAATACAAGTTTAGGGCGATAGGTATATTAAATATAAGTTTTAATGCATATAGAAAATTGGCAAAGTATCTACACGGCAAGGCCATCACACTGCTGTTTTACATAGTCTTTTAAATACTAAGCTCTTTCAAAGAACTCCTGATCTACAATTAATTAAGTACAGCCTTATGTAAGAGTTTGGAAAGCAATTAACTGTTCTGAATTACTCAACCAAAAGATGCCACAGTACTTTGAGTAGTAATACTGTAAGAGATTCCATAGTTCTCTGGGTTAATACTGCAAATATAGCCACATTGTGGCTATAGTTGCTGCGCCTGCTGCTTGCCATAGCAGACAATCATGGGCTTCTGCTGCCAGATTAATCCATTTGTTTCGGCCAATGCTTGAGCCACCACCACCGCCGTTGATGTTGCTGCCGCCTGATCCTTGAACTCCACAAATGCCTGACCCTTCATGCGACCCTGTTGCATTACTTTTATCTCCAGACTCTCTGGAGGAGCATAGCGCGCATAGAGTGTTCTCAGCTGCTTCTCTGTGACGTTCTTGTCGAGATTCTTGATGTACAATTTGTTGCTGGGTTCGCCCTGTTTGTAGTTCTTGTAGATGGGCAACTCCTGAAGCTGCTGCTGAGTTAGACGCTGCTCCGGCAGTTGTGGAGCAGTTGGCAATGTAGTCGGCAGCTTCAATTCGATTTTAGGCGCTGCAAATGTAGGTGAATCAATTGACTCCTTGGTGGCAGTTGAAGTTGCAGCAGCTGCTTTGCCTGCCTGGAGTATTTGGCGTGCACGTTTGCGATATTGCTCGGGAATCACGCTGGGCTCGGCTGGGCGTTTAAGCTTCTGTTTCTTCTTCTTCTGCTGCTCATCCTCTTCGCTCTCTAGTTCACTTTCAGTTTCACTTCGACATTTTTCAGTCTGCGTGGCAGTAGTTTGTGTGGGCTGCGGCTGCAGGATGACTCCTTCAGGACGTGGGCCAAAGGGTGGCGCAAGATTCATACGATTCATAAGGTGTAGCACCTGGATATAGAAGCGTTCGTTGCTCTTCAGTGCATTACCAATCTCGGTCAGTATATCGGAATTGATGGGCGGGTAGGCGTAGCGCAGGTAGGGCGGTGGTGGCTGTATAAAGTCGAATTGATTATTGCAGGCATATAACTTTTGCACGTACTTATTGATCTGCTCTGCCTGTGCCGGCGGCGTCTTTGAATCCTTGGAACTCCCTGCTGTCGTGGCTTGTGTAGATTTGTTAGCTGTTTTGGAGCTAGTTTCAGTCTCAGTCTTGGCTCGTGGTCCAAAACAGCTGACGCGTAGCGGCTTGTCCAGTATGTCGTTTAGACCCAACAGCTGATTTAGTGCCTCCTGCGCCTCATCGGCGTCTGAATATTCGAGCAGCACGCGACGCCGGCCAAAAGAGTTCAGAGATCGCGGAATGATTAGTTTTAGCTCTTGAATCAATTGACCCAGTTCGTCCATGGTGCAGGGCATGCTCTTCAGCAGCAACTTGCTGGTCGCGGTAGCGCACATCTTTGCTTATTGTTATTTTTTCAACTAAAAAAATTAAAACGTGCAGCCGCTGCAGCGCCGTCGATTACAAATTCTATCGATTTTATGCCAGCACAATGTGACCAGCTGTCAATGCAGGAACAGCTAGAAACTGTTTGTGCGCTGAGGAGCAAAACTGTTATGTGTGGAGTGTGTTAACAGTGAAATGTTAAAAACGGGTTTTAGCCGCGACCGCGGGCAAAAAGAAGATTTAATTTTCCATTTGTGTCCCGGGTGTGCCTGGAATCACTCGCGTTTTATTTATTTATTTATTTTATAAATATATTTTTTACGCCCGGCAGAGCTCTGCGTTTCACCCGTTCCCTACCAAACTTATTAGGTTTAAAGTTCTCCATACATATTTGTTCACTGCTTAGAGGTTATATAGTATTTAATTATATATCTTAACGATTGATTGATTTGAAAAATAGCCATACTTCCCGCCAGTCGCTATTCTCGATTGCAACGGATAGATCTAGTGGGAAAATAGCTAAATTGGAAGCATTGATGCTCTTTGTAACCAACTTAGCCTTTTTTCCGTGACATATTCTACGCACAAATAGGATCTTCATGGGAATATCTGCTTTATAATCCAAACAGCTGCAAAAATGTAAACAAAGCACGAGTCCCAACTGTCAATGCACTTTTATTAAGTGAATTGCATATATAGTTGCATCTGTGTGTGTGTGTGTGTATGTTGTGTGTGTGTGGCACACAATGCCGTTATGAAAAGATCAACATACACATAGCGCGAGACACGACACACGACTCAAAAGGCAGATTGCATAAAATTTGTAATGATTAAAGAGGAGGCAACAACAACAACAACTACAAGCACAGCGATCCAGACGAAATACTCTCACTTTCGTTAGGCCTGCTCGATCGAGGGAGAGAGGGCGGGGAGAGAAAAGGCAATGGCACAACACGGAAGCGACAAATTCGCCAGCTGCGAGAGTCGATTCCTTCTGTAAAATTGGATGAATGAACTCTCGTGCGTTCTCAGTCTCTCTCTCTCTCTCTCACACTCTCTCTTTCTTACTTATACTCTTCCAAGTGACATCAATGGGTTAATGTTTCTATTTTTAGAAATTGCCATGCTTCGCTGTAGTTTTGAAAGATTAGAGATAGAAAAAAAAAAAGTGGAACAGCTCAACAGGTTCGGAATTCATGTGACTATTTGCCATACGTGCCTCGGCCAAGCCCCCAAGCCCCGTTGCAGCTATCAATCAAATATGGGCGGCTCGTGCGGCTTAACGATGCGTGTGTGCACAACAATTGCAACTTCTGTTTGTGCTTCTCTGCTGCTGCTGTTTGGCTGCCCAATAATTAAATAAATTATCTAGAAACATTGTCAATTAGTTGGTATTTGTTGGGCATGCACAGAAGCTGGCAGCTCTTACGATGGTAAATTCATTAAGCTTCCGTGTTTGAGCATTTAAGCCGTAAATTATAGTAGCCTGCTCTCTCTAATTGCACGACTGTGATATACCCAAGAGAAAGGCAGCAAGTGACGTTGTTTATATACTGCAGCACCTCAATAAACTGATGATAACACTTGCAAGATATTACATTGTAATACATTGTACGTAAACGAGGAGGTAAACATTAACATAGCAGGGGATTTCGTGTGTTTTAGTAGCTGTCATAATTACGTATTGCCAGTTACATAGTAACTTTTTCAGTAAAATAGAAGTTGTTAGAGCCTTTTTCAATTTAATTCTTCACATTAATTATAATTATTGCGACCTTCAAGATCTATTGTACGCTACTGAAGTTAGATCTCCATTATCACAACAATTTATTCTATGAATTCTATGTTCCCTGGACTGATTGACTATTTAGGACAATATAAAATCCTGGTCAACATAAAATCCTGTTCAACATAAAATCCTGTTCAATATAAAATCCTATTTCAACCTGTTTTTCTTAGGAATTCTCTTGCATGAAGAAGATATTAAATTGTGCTATATATTTTATTTATAATTTGTCATATTTTTCTAGATTTATGCCCCTTCAACACTAAGTTTACAGGGTATATTAACTGGTGCAGTGCAAGTGTCATAAATTGGTTCGCTTTTTGTAATATTCAAGTCGGGTAATTAGTATAGCTAGTGCTAAAATATTTTCATTGACTCGTACAAGGGAATAAAAAACAAAAATACCCATCAAATATAGACGAATGCAGTCACACACATTCACTGTGCATTCATTTGTATTGCACGTCATGCAAATTTGTACAAGAAATTTTAAAGGCAGTGCCAAAAATAGTGCAATTGACTTAATCAATCAATGAACTTCGCTTGCCAATCGACACAGACATACACACACACACACACATATGCAGCAACCCCTTCCACGTCCCTCTCCATCCCACAGACAAGTGGGTGCGCCCAAGAAACGAATGATATATGGTATGAGTATTATACCAATTGATATCAGCCGTGGGCACGTGCTACGTTGCAATTGCTCCGCAGGGAGAGGGTGCTAGAAGGGGCGGGTATGGGTGCGTTTTGTGCTGCTAATTGCTTGCGGGGGCAATGATGGATTATAGAGAAATGTCCTTGGGGCGTGCAATTGATATTGAAATTAGCAATTGCAGCTTAGAGAAATTATGGGCTCGATTGTAGTATTTAGCCCAGCCCTGTTCTACACAGCGGGCACCCTGTACAAATTGCGCATACGCCGCGTGCAACGTTCGAATTGGAGCCGCGTGCCAGTGCCAGGCCAAATGTTGTTTGCATCGCAGCCAGACAGCAAGAGAGAGAGGGAAAGAGATAGCTAGTGGTCTCTCTGTCTCTGTCCCCCTTTCTTGGGCCATTTTAATATAAATTCGATTGCATTTGTATTCACCCTTTTTCATTCAGTTCCCAGTCATAAGCACATGCATACAGATACATATATGTAAATATATATATGTCTACAGATTTCTCTATTTACTCCCATATGTGCACACAGCGAGTCCGCAGTATATTTATTACCCCCGCTCTGTATGAGTATTTGCTCTTGACTTTGGATAAGTTTGGTAAAAACTGCTTTCAGCTGGATATTTCGTAGTGAAATCCCCCCTCCCCTCCTCCCCTTCCCCACACACTTGAGTACAGCACAGCAGACGCCGCGACAGCACGACGCGACATCTACCACGATGAGCTGCGCGCAACAATCGATTTCAACATGTTTCGTTTGCTACAATCATTAATTTTCTATCTCCCCAACTTGTGCCAAGTCTGTCTTTGAGTTTCCAATCCAATTATCCTATATCTTCACATATAATACTCTCAATTCTTCATTCAATTCCCTTTCAAGGCACTATGTAGAGTATCTTCTAGTCTATGCTGTACTATGACTGCTTGATTTTATTACTTGTCGATATTAGTGTTCAATATCCTGACTATCTCTTGTTCTTATAGCTACATTTCCCGGCCAATGGAATGAATGTTTTGCACACAAAAGAATCTTGTTCACATTGGGGAATGCATCATCATCCTCATCCTCATCCTCATGCACTGCCAAAGGCAATAGCCAAATGATGATGCAGACCATGATAATGTTGACTATGACGAACAGCCAGTGTTGTCAGAGTTGTGTCTACTTTTAGCTCACACCAGTGAGAACGCAACCAACCCAGAACCAGGCTCGCCGCGTGCATCTTAAAATGCGAACTCACTTCTTGTTCTTCTGACACAAATTTGCACTAGAATAATTTTTGTATAAGTTGTAACTCAATTTTTCAATTAGCTAACACAATTAGAGAGCTGGTTAGCTTTGGTTTGAGATCTCTTCAATACGAAGTTAAGAACTGAATTTATAAACTCTTTTCTTTATATTTTCTTTTTATTTAAAGGTTCACAGACTCCACTTACATATGCATTGCCAGCGTCTCCCATTGATCTAATAGATGCACCATGTTGATGGTGTTAACTAAACTGAACTGCAGCTTCAGCTTCAGCTTGATCTTGATCTATCTCAATCTTCAGTCAGTACTCCATCTTAAAGTTTAGATTCTAAACACAAACTAAGTAAACTGCGACTTATCGAGCCACACTGTCAAAATCGACTGATCAACTTAAACAATGTCTCATCTATAGGATTTGAATCATGATCGCATCTTTGTCGATGGTATAGACAGCATTAACAGTAGGCACAGTAACAACAACAAAGCCATTAATGAAACGAGTATAAGGCCGCGTACTACGACGCATTTCAATTAATAAAATGGTCATAATTTAATTAAAAATCAGCAAAACACTTGCACAGTATGTTGATATACATATGTATGTGTATGTATATAGTATGTTTATATAGTAGAACCTGTGAACAGTATAAAAACAGATGCATGCCTGTTCGCCTGCTGTATGTGGAACGCAGATTAAGATTGCCTAAATAGATTGTAAATATTATCAGCATCCACTTGCAGTATTTACTTTGCAATTTCAAAAACTTGAACAACTTTTCCACTCACTCTGAAAATATATAAATAACAACAACAACAACAACAACAGGGCACGCACTGAGTCGTTGTCCATATTGGGGGCACACAATCACCAGCTCAACTGCATTCTCCGTCTCTATGTGTCTATAGATACCTCGAGAGATACATATGCTCTACAGATGCAGATACAGCTACAGATAGTTCACTTTGTAGCTTCTTTTCTTCGCTTCGGTAACTGCACTTGAGAGTTGAGCATGCACAACATCCACACACGTTCCACACACAGCATCCACCACACAGTACAGCATCCATTCAGAGCTCAGCTCCAATTACATTCAATTTACAAGGGAGAGAAGGCCGAGACTGACGGACTGGCAATGGGCACGTCAAGAGTTATTTTTGGACTGACGAACTCCAAGTGGATCTAATTGAGAAGTGCCCCTATTTATTTATAGAGTTGCAATTGCGAAATTGCAAGTGAAAGAGGATGAGCAACGCCAGCTGCCAAATGTATTTGCGGAGTTAGTCAAAGAGATTTGCTTTTCATTTAAAAGCCAAGCAATAAACAACAATGTCCATAAAGTGTAATTAAATTGCTAAAACGACAACACTGTTGGCACACGCCGTCAACATTTCCCACGCCGTAATCCCGGTATCACATTGCAAAGGGGGGTGAAGAGAAAAGGGGGGAGGAAAGAGTGACAATGAAATCAAAGAACACGATGATATTACGGCCAGGTTACGGCAACCGCAACAAAGTGACGGCAATTATGCTGAGGGAGGACAAGTGGAAGAGGGGAAGGGGATTGGGAGAGAGCGGGTCAGGCCGACAAAGTGCAATGACCAACAGGACAAATGCAAACAGCAGCAACAAAATCAACACGAAACACAAGACAAATATTTGGTCAAAAGTTGTGACAAGTGCACAAGCAGAGCTTAAAGCTTACCTTGAAGGGACATGGGCCGGGGAGGGGGATAAGGTGCATTTAAATTGCCAATTGCGTCTCAACAAAATAAGAAAACCAACAAAACAACGATACGGCAACATTATCTGCACTCTAAATGTTAAGGTAAACAACAGCTTAACAGTGTCTTAACATTACACAACAGTTTACATTTTTAGGGACATTTCAAAACAATCGCACGTTAAATCAATTTTAGGCTCTGTATTTTTAACATGATTTTACTGTTATTTAATTGATACTCTAGTTTTATCAACTCTATTGTTTAAATTTTTTTCCCATTTCATTCTCGTCTTTTGTCACTGCTTCATTGTACAGTGGATTATTAAATTGGGGGTTGCGCTGCATGGGGAATGCCGCCAACCATATATATAGTATATGACAAGTGTTTACACATATTGTATGGCGCCTAGTATATTGAAAAACCTTTAAAACAATGCCTGCTATTGATTTCAGGCCCTGGCAAAGAGAGTGAGCCTACGCGCATATCCCTCCTGGGCACATTTCCATGAAAATATTGCAAGTCTTAACACGATATTGCATGCACACTTACCTTGCCAGTCTTATTAAGGCCATTGTGTTTCGGTTTCGGATTTTTGGTCCAATTTGCGTACAAAAATGAGTTGCAAGTGGAGTTTGGTAAAACTTTCAAGCAGCAGCAATGAAAAAATTCGATTTGTTATTTTGGCAGTGCGAATAACGGCATCGGGTACAGGGGCAGGGGGAAGCCACGGGGAAGGTGGACACCGGCAAATTTCTTTTGTTGTCTGCGTTGCAGCAAACACACACGCGCGCGCACACACACTCACTAAGTTTCGGCAGAACTCACAACCGAAAACATGCAGACGGTGCAGGACCGGCACGAAATGCAATGAAAATGTAAAAAAAAAGAAAGTGAAAAATCAAAAAACAACCGCAAAAACAACAAGAATTGCGCGCGCACAGAGACTTCAGTCGATTAACAGTGGGCGACTTCGACTGCGACAAAGATCTGACTCTGCCGACCGGCACAGTTGGATAAAAACAAACTCGCAACGACGACTGCGACGGCAGCGACGACAGCGAAAGCAGCAGCAGCGGCCGCAGCAGCAGCAGTGGAAACATCTGTTAGTGTGACCAGCTGGAAGTATTAACATAATGCACTTACTGCAATGCAGCTGATAAACAGAGAAATAATGAATTAAATTGTTAAAATGCGCATTTACAAATTTTCAACTCTTAATTTAATTATAATTTTAGTATATGGTAAATATATGTAATTTTAGTATATTCTGTACGTTAACAGTTGTGATATTCTGCACGTTAACAGTGGTGCATATTCTGCAATGTTAACAGTTCTTCTCACAAGTCTGGCAACATCAGCTATGCTGCGCGCCATCTAGTGTGCTGTTACAATTCGAAATAGAATTCAATTTACATACGTTTTTCAATTGCTTGAGAAACAGAAAAACAGTACAAAAAACATTGAAATAGTTATAATAAACGTAAATTCTTAGATTATTGTTTTGGTTACCAAGATGTGGGAACAGCTAGAGGGTTATCGCAATCACTTTTTGCAGAAGGAAATTAAAGATGTTATGAAACCGAGCTCTATAAATTGTCTTCAGACCAAGGGTAAGGAAGGCTCTCCACTTGTCTGTGCACAGCCAGAACATAAACTATCCGTTCTAATTGACAGCAATGAGAGTGAACTTGAGCCAACGCGACTTTTGCAGTAAATATCCACGGCGTTGCCCTGGTAACTCCACCTACTTCTGTGATCGTGCCCAGTTGGCCTACGGCTGGTTCGCATTGCCCAAGCTGATGAAGGAAATGGACAGCGATGTCAGCCAGACCCATTGGCGCGCCATTGTATCACTTACGGAATTCTTGCTCAATCCGCTAAACGCGCAGAGAGCTATAATTGAAATGGGTATAGTAAGAAAGTGGGTACCATAGGGAGATAATTAGTAGAAAATACTAAAGATTTCCTACTGTAGAGTGAAGAACGCCTTCATGCGCATGCGATTGAAGTACCACGAGTCGCACTTCAACGAGGTGGAGGTATATCTGAAGATTTTCAGTGAGTCTTGTATAATAATGCATATACATATGTATAATGTATAAAAGATACTCCTGATCTATTCTATTATTCCTTTCAGATATTATTTCCCGTAATTTAAACGGCGCCGAGCATATTGCCCAGCGCAAGTGCCTCCGAATTGAATTCTACAAGATTCTCAAAGACCGCGAGCCTGGAAAGGAGAATATTGTTGCCGAGATACTACGTAATTTAACCAGCAAACCAAAGGGTATGTTCTCTATACAGTGTCTCTAAGGAGTAGCCTAATTCTTAAACCCTTTAGTGTGCGGAATTATGCTGGAAGATCCAGAGAACTTTGAGGGGCTGGCAATGATCTTCAAGCAGGATCCTTGCCGTCATTACTATCCGCCCCATCTGTGGCAGCATCTCTGTCATCTGCTGGAGGTGGCACCCGAACAGGGCATCCAGCTGGGCTTCTTTGAGCTCTTGCATAGACGGATCCAGAATCGTTTGCCCTTCTACTGGAACTTAGCCAGCAAGGCATTTGCTCTGCTGCTGCGCTGCCCCGAGGGCCAGCATCGTTTCGATGAGGTCGATGGCATCAAAATGATCTACGGCATCTTCGTGAGTTGCTACAGAAAATCTACAACGATGCTGCACTTCCAGCTTGTGAATAGCTACGAGTACGTGATGCTGATGCTGCTTAATGGGCTGCACAGCAAGCGGGCCTTGTGGCGCAGTCGCGAGTTCACGATGATCGCCTGCCATGTGGGACGCCGCATGTCCATGGGCATCAATCCTCGACTGCAGCTGTATTGCCTGAAGGTACTGCGCGAGCTGGGCGTCATGCCGTGCATGAAGCGTTATATCAATGCCAACTGGCTGCAGGGACTCTGCATGCTGAACTGTCTGAATGCGGAGTGCGAGTGTGCTCGGGATGCGCTTGTAGATTGGCTGCGACGCGACATTGCTGAGAGCAGCAGCTAGGCGAAGGGAGGGGCAGTAAGTGCAGGAGTTCAGTATTTTTAGTTGCTTTCTAACTGTAATTTCTGATTACGGTTACTTCTTAAATTGTTCTGTGCGTACAGCTAACGGTATTTTCTTTTTATACTTGCTATCCATAGGGTAGAAGGGTATTATAACTTTGTGCCAACGGAAAATGTATGTAACAAGGCAGAGGGAGGTGTGGCAGACCCCATAAACTATATATATTAATCAGTATCAACACTCAATATAGACAAATTTGGCTGCGGAAAATGAACATAGAAGTTATTTAGGCAATGGTTTGTAGGAGGCTAGAGTATATAATTATTGTATATAAGCATTGTGCATTTCTATGTTTCGCAACAACGGATCTAACACAACAAGAGATGCAGATCACAAAAATCGTTTCGGTCAGGGTAGATTACAGTCGAGCACTCTCAACTATCGTTCGTGCTTGTTTTAGGGGCCAGAAACATCGCCAAACGGGTGAATGTTTCCATTTCCCCAGCTTGCCCCTTGTCGTCCCAAGAACCGTTCGAAAGCTCTTATCGGTTAACTGAGAGAGTAATGGTGGTCTTGGGGAAGTTTTCGCTCTTGTTTTCTTTTCACTCTCTCTCTCTCGGTCAGCTGTTTTTGCAAGGAGCATAAAATATTTGTGGGCATAAGTGGATTAGACTATGGCATAGAAAATTTATGAATTAACTTAGCGAACATGTAGGAACATGCCTGAGATCGTGTCTTAAGTTGTTACTGCTAAATGTTGTATAAGACTTACGTAGTCAAGTTTAAAATGCAGATAACTTCAGGAAATTAAATGGTGAGGAATAAGATTAAAATGCAATAATCTGTGAAATAAAATGGGGAGGAATATGTGTATATACATATGTAATATTATTGGAATTACTTTATTTATTATTGGATTTTGGAAAGTAAGTTTTAAAATAGTTTATTTAATTGGCTTAGTAAAAGATTAAACTCTGTGAATATGAGGGAATTATATGGGGAAGGTATTATTTTTAAAGTAATTTTTAACCCTGCCAAATAAAGTCTAACTAAAATGATCTACAAGTAAATTAAATAAAGGTAAATAAAGTTATTAATATTTCGGTAATTATTAAATGTGTGCCAATATTTCAGCTTAATGTGTCGTAACATAGTGCACAATATCACAATATGCAGTTATTATAATGTTTCGTTCTTACTACTTCTTTTAGTCCCTCTCTACAGGCAACAAGGTGTTAATGCACATCGAAGGAATGAAGGTCAGCTTTCTTTCAAGCAAAGTTCCCTCTGAATACTTTCAACTATTTTAACTATTAGTGGAATAACTTATTTTCCAAATTGAGAAACGAAAGAGGAAAAGAAAGAGAGAGAGAAGCAGTCAGAGGGAGACAGAGAAAAGACATGCGGGAACTTTTCCAATTTCCGGTTCCTGGGCAGCAGCTTTGCTGTCGCCAATAGTGGCAATAATGACTGGAGACGCCACAGCAGCAACAACATGCAGTAGAGCAACAACAACTACAAGTACTAAGGCTACTACTACTACAACAAATACAACAACAACAACAAAAACAACTACCACCACTACAACTACAACTGGCCACAAGCTAACCGCAGTTTGTTGGTGTCTGCGGTTGCCAAGCCTCCCAATGTTTTATGCATCTGCATACAAATACACAGCAACACACACACACACATGCACACGCACACACACACACACAAATACACAGCCATGTGCATTTTTCTATACTTTTTTTCCCCCGTCGCTGGTGACAAACTTGGCAACGAGTTGCAATTTTTTAATTTATTTGCAGCGACAGGCCGTAAACAGTTTTGCGGTCGCCCTTTGCCTGGACCCGCAGAGGTTCTCTCCCTCTGCCTATTCCCCTCCCTCTGCCCTACCAGACTGCTACTCAACTCAGAACTCAAAGCAGACGCAAACCCATTGCCGTCTCAATCGGCAAGTTTCTCGCAGTGTCATCGCGCCGTGAAAAGCTCTCAGCGATCCCTTTCAGAGAACTTTTTAATTACCACGTAGCGTTCTTTGCGCGCTCTTCTTCATTCTCATCCCCCCCATGCCACTACGACCATCCTTCTTCCTTGACTTGTTTATGGAAAAAATTGTTTGTAAAAAGTATGGAAATTATGCACAACTTGCCGCGTCCCAAATTCTTATTCCGAAAACTTTGCAGTGTCACTTTTGGAAACCTCGAATTAATTGCATAACAAATTACGCCTCTAAGACCAAAAAACTAAACACTTTTTGCAGGAGGAAGAGGGGAGACAGTATATTGGACAGTATTTCGTAAACAACTTTTTGTGTACTCAGCCCAGTTTTGCATTGTCTTAGAATTGGTTCAACTTGATTTACAAGTTAGCAAAGTTTAGCTTTGATAATACGATACTAAATTTGCGGTGGGTTTTAATGTAAAAGGGGTGTACTGACTCTGTGCAAGCGCATGTTATAGGCAGAAGGAGGCGTGGCAGTACCTACAAAAATATTGTTGTTATAGAAGATAGAGCTGCCAAAGTTGGTGTAGTTATTACTTTATACCATAGGTAGGTAAAGTTTATTTTATTTATTGGATGTCAGGATAATTAGATTTTCTTAAATTAAATTTTTTTAATTATTTAACAGATTATACAAGATACAAGGTCTATAGTTGGTTGGTTATAACATGAAGCTATCCTCTTAATTTCACTCAGATCGAAGTATGAATACAGAAGTTATGCAGGAAACAATATAACATATTATAAAATGTCAGACATGTCTTCTAGCATTTAAATAAACATAATATGCCCTAGTCGCAGTGGCTAATGGGTATATCAGAGTATAAACATGTAATATTTATTGATATATTAGGTAGTAGTAGTACATATTAGATAGTACAAATAATAAGTTTCTTCACTTTACTTTAGTTCTACTTTAACAACCTTGACCGATCGACGTCTTTATTGTAAAAAGCAAAGCGACTTTTCTGCCTTTTACAACTTCTCTTCCACTGCGACTCAACGACAACTTTATCAACGACTCTTTCGTTCGACTTCTCGACTTCAACTCTCTTTAAACTGACTGTTCGATTATTTTTCATTACTGCAACTCTGGTTCTATCGATTGACGCCTGCAGCGCTGCCACCCGTACCATCACGCTGCCATCACCTCCATTGTTTACATATATTATAAAATGTCGGCCATGTCTTCTAGCATTTCAATAAGCATAATATACCCTACTCGCAGTGGCTAATGGGTATATAGGAGTATATACATATTTATTATATACTATATACAGTGATGAACACCCCTAATATAGTTAACTAATAGCACCATTTGTAGGCCTAATCACATGCCATGGGGCTAATGAGGGACACTCTTCAACTTGGAGTTACATGTGCAGGGCCTCTCGTCAGTTCTAGGTATCCCGTTGGCATTGATCATGGTGCTGCTGCGTTCGTTCCGTCGCGGCAATAGATACATCAGTCAGCACGCACTGCTGCTGCTGCGCTTCTACCTGGGGCAGTTCTACCACCTCGGGCTGCTGCGAATGCGCTACGAGTGCGCGGAGAATGCGGTGCATCTGACACCCTACAGTGTGACCATCTCGCGTATGTTGGGCCTCTTCTCCGCCTACTTCATGAGCCTGGCACTGCTCACGCCCTACGTATCGGTGCTGTATGTGCAGCCTTATCTGTTCGTCTGCTGCCTGCTCTGGCAATCGAAACGACAGCTGAAGAGGCGTGTGCGATTGATCAATGGATTCCTGCGACTGGCACCGGCTCTGTACCGTCTCAGTCGACGTCCGTTGAAGCTATCGTGGTTGCTGGTGGTGCAGCTGGTACTAAAGCTGCTCACACTGAAGCTCTTCTTGGTGCTGCTCTTTGTGCACAAGGATGCGCCATGGCTAATGCAATTCTTCATGATCTACGTGCTGCCCGCCTCGCTGGCCTTTTTGGTGCCTGGAGATGAGCACGAATCTGATCAACATTTGCCTGCTGCTGTTGCACAAGTCGTTCGAGCAATTGAATACGGAGCTGGGAGCTGCTGCCGAGGAGCTGCACGTCAAGGTGCTGCAGGGTGACTATCAGGCCGTGCGTCGCCTGCAACGTCGCTTGCGTCGCCTGCAGCGTCTCTTCGTGGCATATGTTCGGCTGACGCAGCAACTGTTCGGCTGTCTGGCGCCGCAGCTGCTGCTCATCGTGATCTACAGCCTGACCCTGATCTATGCCATATCTTACGCCCACTGGCGACGCCTGCTGGACATTGCCGTGCAGGGCAACGGGCTGCGATTGCTCTTCCAATCACTGGACGCACTGGTCGAGGCCACAGCATCGCCGCAGGATACTTCATGGCTTCAAGTTGCACGGCAGCTGCAGCTGAGTGAGTTGCTGAAGCGGCATGGCTGGTTCCATAGGCACAACTGGACAGCGCAGGACATTGATAGCTGCGGGCAGAGTGTACGGCGTGCACTGCTGCAGCCACGCCTACAGGTGCTCGGTCTGTTCACGCCCAATCGGAGGTTCTTCTGTCGGCTGCTGTTGGCCTACTGTACCTATCTTTATCTGCACTACATGTGGACCAAGCGAATGCCGGTGGGGGAAAGGGAGATATTTAACATCATGTTGGTCTTTTCCAACCAGGTGAATTTCTTCTAGAGGGCACGATGATGGGGAGAAGATGATGAGAGCGGGGGCATCCTTTTGTCCAATAAATCAAAGTTGACTTTTTGATGGCAACAAGTTTCTGTGATTGTGATTTCTGCAGCAGCTGTTGGGCAAAGGGGAAGAAGTGGGAGAGGGGGTTGTATGTGTGTGTGTGTGTGTGTGGGGCCAGGAAGTCAACTTTGTCTGGATTGCAGTGATGCGAAGCGTTTGGCAATGTTTTGTGATTGCCAACTTGATAAAGTCAACAATAAACAGACAAGATATGCTTGTACCCTGCATTAAGCGGAATACAGGGTATATTATGCTTGGCGGAATGTTTTTAAAGTGTAGAGCAAGAGTTGATTATTCATTTACTGTCAGTGTTGCCAACTGCACGATTGATAAAAATATGTTGGGCAATCGATAACTCGCGATAAGTTTTTTTGTGGTGGTGCGTCGATTTCACATCAGCATAACGATTTGAATACTTTGATTTTAATTTTGTGGTGTTATGTCGATTAAATCATCTCTAAAAATATTTAATTTAAGACATAAAATACTGGAATAGTTTTGAACAGCAGAATTTAGAGTTTTTTTTTTCGGGTAGACTAAAAACTAAAATAGATTTGTGCAGAGAAAGTCCCTTTTGGTATATCTACAATTGGTTTCTAACTCTGCCAGTTATTTTTTTTCAATATTTTACAGGGTATCAAAGAGTTAAGACTATTACTTCTTGTTAGACTATTAGCATATTCACACTACTTTCTATCGTTTTGTGATTGCTTTGATTGCCATAAGTGAAAAAGTCAAATTCGCTTAGGTTCTTACTGAGTTATTGTTGCAGCTGAAAGAGTTAAATATTTATAACAAAACTAACTGATTTTTTAGCTCTCACTGGTGTTTCCCTTTTCCTTTCTAATACATTCCAATTCGAGTTCAACTAAAACTTTATTTAGCGGTTTTCAAACCTATTTATCACATATTTATTACGCTTTTCGTACTTAACTTTATTTGGGCAATTTTACACGCAGGATAACGGGAAACAAGCGAATGCGAAGGGGGAAGGGGGTAGCCAGTGGGGAACTGAAAGAGGTCTCTGGGTGGTTGGGTAATTTTTTACATAATTTATGCCTTTGCCATCGCCCAAGCAAGCCACGCTGCGGGTGGCTTGAAACAGTTTCCATTCTCCATTTTCCATTTTTCACTTTTCCGCTTTTCTCTCGTCGACTTTGCACAAGATTCTCTGCGTCCCGGCTGAGACACCCAGGCTGATATATGTAATTGCATGGCCAGCCGAGCACTTGAGGTGCTCAAGTGTTGCCAGCCATACGCTCCCACTCTCTCTCTCTCTCTCTCTCTCTGCCTCCCTCTCTTTTTCTCTCTCTTTGTCTCTCTCTTTCACTTTGCTCCCTCGCACACATAAATCATTTTAAAGCATTACCCTAACCGAGTGCGTATGAGATATATTTGCAGCATGCTTACAATTTTGCACCTTATATGCGATAAGATTTATAGCAGACCTGCTTAAAAGATTTACACAGTTGTCGCCTCTGCTTCTCCTTCTACTCCTCCTCATTCCCTTTATCTTCCTCTTGCTTTGCTGTTGATTAAATTTTCAGAGTGCGCGTTTTAGTTTGTTGTTTCTGTTTTTTAGTGCCAATTTCAGAATTTATGACTTTCTCTTTGGGCTTTATTCATGCTGGCAATTTGTTGTTGTTATTTCCAATCAGGCATAGCAAAACAATTAAGTTTAAAGTTCATTCGTTGCTTTGCCTTTATTTGAGTCTATATAGATTGGCATCTTGGGCTGACTTGTCTGGTGCTGCTATCAGAGAATCTTTTGGAGTGTGACAACTAACAGCAAAAGTTTAAAGATGTTGCGGGTCTCCTGTTCCTCCTTCACTTGTTGAAATTTACGGCCTGCTGATGTGGCAGATACTCCTCCTACTCTCCCTCTTCCTGCTCCTCCTCCTGTGCCGCTGGCTGTGCTACTGCTGCTACATGAACATAATCAGTTATGCGCCCAGGGCGTAGCGTGTGGCAATGAGAGGTGTAGAGGGGGGAGGATTGGCAAGCCCGTAAAGCGATTCCTTGCCGCACAGAGCCGCTGGCAAAGCTTTTATAAATCTCTTTAATTTATTAGATTTCATTAGACGTTTCTGCGCCCCTCGCAGCGTATCGAAGCCATGTTGCCCACTGTGCAGCAACAACAAGAACAGGAATAACGCAGAAATAACAGCAGAAGGAGGAGGAGGAACAACAGCAGCAGCAGCTCCAGCTCCAGCTTCAGCTCCAACGGCAGCTGCAGCATTTTTATATTAACAAGCTCAAAACATGCCAATGAAGGCACTGCCCCTTCCCCCTAGGGCTGGCATGGCATAAAAAGTAATAATGCGGCCCGTCAAATGGCGGCCCTGGGGCAGAAACAAAAGCGTTGCATACTTCGCGGCGTCGCCAGCAGTGCGCATTGTCTACGCTGCCCCATAGCAATTGGGGGCTGCCTCTGTGTGTTTGTGTGTGTGTGTGTGTGGGATGGAGGGAGATAGATATAGAGAAGCAGGGGTAGCCTGTTGGCTTTAATGTCAAGTCAAATTAGTTTTTCCCTTCTACGTTTACGACGCGCCACGACTGAAAATGAGTTCATTATGAGCGACTCGATTGCGAGCAGGTGTAAGTGAGAAAAAAGAGAGAAGGAAAGGGGAAATTAAAAGAGGGAAGAGTAGAAAGAGAGAAAAAACAGATCCATTAGATGCTTGTCTCGTTTTAAACTAATAAGCTTTGTCATTAAATTGAATGTTGAATTCTAGTTTAAAGGTGACAGCGCAGAGTCGCACGGGGCATGCAACTTGATTAAGTTGCGCTACGTTGGGCAATGAATTCGAATTCATTTCTGCCAATTTCCCCTGTTCGCATAAATTGAAACAATGTTCGAGTAGCTTAAGGAAAATTGCTTTCCCTTCCAATTGGAATTTCAAAATTCTTCTCCTTTCTCGGGAGAAATGTGTCGCGTTAATGCTGAAATATATTGTATGTACCTATAATTTAGGATCACTCCAAATAAATTGCACACTCAGCGACACAGGCGGCCACACTTATTCACACACACACATACACACAGGCGTAGTGGCGCCAAACAAAGGCAGCGTCGCTGTAATCAACAAAATTACACTAAAATACAAAAATAAATTTGACACGAATGGCACGATGACACAAAAGGCCCCCCCCTCCCCACACGATTCCACCCTTTACACGCGTGTGCTGCCACTGTCTGTGTGTGTCTACCTGTCTCGTCACACACACACACACGCACAGACACACATTGAATCGAGCCAAAATGGCACAACGCTCGCAGCGAACAATGCCAGCTCCACACGGAGCTGCCTTCAGGGCGCTTCACGTTTTTGTGTGTGCGTGCCTGAGTGAGTGTCTGTGTGTGTGTGTGTGTGGTGCGTGAGTGTGGGCTCTGTCATGTGTGACACTTTGTAACATATTTTTTGTCATTTGTTTCCTGTGTGTTTGCCTCTTTTTCGGCGTCACTCGTCAGCGGCGACTCGTCTTCGTCCTCGTTGCATGTCACACATGCACACGTACTGTTGCTGTCTGCATGTGTTGGTTGGTTTTGTGGCTAAGTGTGTCGCAGTGTCTCTGTGTGTGTGTGTGTTCCAGAAAATGTTACATTGTTTTTGGCACGCAAGGCGACACCGCGACTCTCTCTCACTCACGCCCACTCAGGCATGCACTCAAAAGCACACTCGCTCACACTCACACACTCCTGCGTATCAATCAGTTGAAAAAAGTACATGGCGTTGCCACCCCTGGGTGGCTGACTGGCGTGTGCTGTTGCCACTTTTGTTGTAATTTTATGGCAACATTTATAACATTTATTTGTATTTTTACGAGCTGAATTGTCTTTGTTGCTTTATTATTATGTCTCACTTGGGAATTTTATGAGCAGCTTACACCGTGCCCCTCCTGCTCCGCCACAGACATGCATGGCAGTAAAATGAATTTTTAAGTGTGCTCGCCTGCGGTGCTGGTGTGGGGCCAAGCACTCTGCTCGTCAAGTGGAAAAGCTCAAGTAATAAAATAGTCGCAATCAATTAAAGATTGAGGGAATAAAGAAATTACTGTCATTGCGGAAATCTTGTGTTATTATCAAATTGAAAGTCGATTGAAAACTTGCTTTATGTTAAATGGAAATCTCAAATTCCAATTGCAGATTCCAATTATCGATCAATAGAAAACTGGTATTAAATACCAAAATCATATAAATTGATAAAAATCGGTTTTGTGCTCCTTTTTGAGTTAACGCGCTGATAATTGCGTTAAGGAGCTCCAGTTTGCGCTCAACGAAGCGATCGATTGGGTTTCGTTAAGTCGAAAGTAGATTTTTGTACAATAAAAAGTTGTAAATAAAACAAAGTCACGCTTTTAATATAATATACTAATATAATATATATACATAACACTTAAATTTCATACCGAGTGCGACATTATTGCAACGGCAACTGTTACACAAAGTGCTGCCCAATTACTCTTTTTCCGCACGGAGCTAGACGCGCACACAATCTCACATCAGATATAATGCATATCTCATGGAGGCTTAGACAATAGATGTCCTGCAATTTACGTACCATAGTCCGTAGTCCACTTTAGAAAATGAACCGGATTCCTATTGGGATAAGAAGAAGAAGAAAAATCGTCAACAAAGAAAAGTATTCTATAATAACTTTGCAACAATGGAGGGCATTGTTTTCATTTTGATTAAAAATTCCTATGTATATTGTGCAAAATCGGAATATTGTGGCTGTGGGGAAAAAGGGACCTAGTTATAAAAGTTATAAAACATATTATGCATTATTAAAATTACTAAAAAAACAGAAAGAAGAAGAAAGCCGACAGTGGCAGCAGAAAGAAAAGCTGACAATGAAGCCGCAAAAAAGTTGGCAAAAATAAGAGAAAAATGCGAACGGAATGCAGAATTTTACGAGCGACGCCGTGTGAAATAGAGAAAAGTTGCAAGGAGCGGACAGCAAAGGCGGAGTTGGGGCGCAGGGCGTAAGATTGAAGTACAGCGAATTTATGGAATACTCACTCTTTGCCATGTTCTTCTTTTTTCTTACTGCGGAAAGCAAATTGAATAAAATACAATGGCGACGGCGACGGCGAGCGATGCAAAGTTGACCGCCGCAGCCGGAGGCCCAAGGAAGCTGGCGAGGAGTGAAGTTCTTCGGCTCAACGCTTTGTCTGCCGCGCAGTCTTGCACACAGTTTGCAAGTGACAATGGGCGTGGCGGGCGGTAGGTGAAGGCGGCAAAGAGGAATGTTCTCTGAATGCCACAGAATTAGTTTGTTAAACAGGCAAATGCTGCGCCAGGTCGACATAAATCTGGTCGATAAATAAAGCATGACGAGTTTGTGTGGTGTAGATCACTTGCAGTAGAGAAAAAAAAGGAAAGAGAGTCAGAGAGAGAGAGAGAGAGAGAGAGAGAGAGAGAGACAGGCATAGAGGGTTTAACATATTGTCCTGCTTTAAAAAGAAACATCCTGTCAGGCTTAAGACGGGCTTACCATCCCCCAACTCTGAAGCCGATAAAATCCTATCGACAACACTTATCGAAAAGTGTCTCTCACAAAACAGATCACAATTTCATTAAAGGAGTTTTAATAAACTTTCAATATCTTAACGAGAGCAACAGTCGAGCGGCGCGCGACATTGGGATACCCTGCGACTTAACGTAATGAGAACTTAATTCAACGATACCCTTGACGTTTTAATAGAAATAACGTAACGTAAGCCTTCACATGCATACGCATGTACTGTTGGCCGAGCACATATGTACGAGTATGTGAGAAGAGAAACAATTCGCGCACCGCGTACGCATTCTCTTTCGCTTTCTTTCTTACACAAGCATTGCAATGACTTCACGGCTCGTTTTTATAAAAATTCCGAGCGATCAAGGATTATGTAATAACTTCTGTGTTTTTTGTTCAATCAGACTGAAATTTGAAAGATATGTAGATATTTTATTGAGAAAAGTATATGTCAAAGTCAAAAAGGTCTCTCCTTAATATATCACTCACAAATCGACTTGGGCGAAATTTCTAATAAACTTGGTTTGCGTATGGTATACAGAAACCTTCATGCGAAATTTTGTGTTTCTAGCTTTTGTTATAGCTGAGATCAGCGCCTTCATCCAGACAAGATATGGGCGCGGGCCTGTTTTTTGAGCCCCGGCCCGGCCCGGAACTTTCTTAAAGGGAGCCCGGTCCGGCCCGAACCAGACTCGAATTTTTAAGGCCGATATCGATTAAAACATTATTATATTTTTTGTTTTCAAGCACGCCGGGCCTTCCGGGCTTTTGCCCCTAGGCCCGGAGCCCGACGGTAAAAGGCCCGGTAGCTGGCCCGGCCCGGCCCGCGCCCTTCTCTAATCCCGACACACGACTTGGCTATTGATCCTCAGTAAGAATATATGTGTTTACTTTACAAATATTTGCATAAAGTAAGTATACCCTTTTTGAGCATTTTCAATGGTCGAAGGGTATAAAAACTACTAAAAACTCCAATAGACTCATACAGTATACATATCTATCAAATTTTCTGTGCCTCTCTTCATCTCTCTGCCTCTCACTCTCTCCTTCTCCATACTTATCGCTCCCCGATCAATGACTGCTGCCGATTAAAAGGGACTTAAAAACGCATTACGAGCTCACATTGTTTTTTTTGAAGTTGGCCACAAACAGTTAAGCCCAAATCGGTTTTCAGTTTCAGTTTGCCCTGCAACGGATGCAACAAAGTGCGCTCAAGAGGGAAGCAGCAACAACTCGTGCAACAACAAGAGGTGCAACCAATCGCAGCTGGCTGCGTGTCATTTAACATTTTGGCTAATAGTCCGCACATTGTTGGGAGCAACAAGGAATAAAAGAGAAATTAAATAAAATAAAAGTGCCGAAATTGCAGTTGAAAAAGAGCAGTGGCAAACAGTTGGGGGAGGAAGACGGTGGAAAGGGGGAGGGGGAGTGCGACGGGTGTAACGAACGAGTTAAAACCGCGGTAATTTTGGTCAACATGCTGAATGAACTGTAAAATCAACTCGCTCAAATGTGACCAGCATGAAAAAGTGTCTGTGTGTGTGTGCGAATGTGTGTGTGTGTGTGTGTGTGTGTGGGAGTGTGTGTGTGAGTTGTGTGTGTGTGCAAAATAACAATAACAACAGCTGGGCAGTTGCATGCAGCAACTGGCAACAACAAACGAAACTAAAACTAAAACTAAAACTCAACTCGCCGCCCAACTAAAAATCAGTTTGCACAAAATTACGTATACGCCACGTGTAACGTTAAGCGAGAATTAACATTTGCCTGGTGTATAATGGCGGTTGCTTTCCGTACTTCTGTGGTTTGCTGCAGGGGGTTGGGGAAGGAAGAAAGTACAGAATAAAGGGCGTGGTCAAAGCATTAAAAAGCAGTGTGCCGCTGTAAGTGTGTGTGTGTGTGTGTATGTGAGCGTATGTAAGTGTGTAAACGACTGTGTTTGTGTGTCTGTGTATGTATGTTTTTTTGAATTCATGTGTGTGCTGCATTTAACGCACACATTGTAAATTGTTGCCCTCTTTTTTTTCACATTTGTTCTGTTTCTGTTTTGACATACTTATTTGGCAGTTGTGCGGGGCATTACAAAATTATTTATGGCAGTAATCAGATAAGGATTGCGCGAAATACATACTGAAAAGGTGAATAGAGATTGGAAATGAAAGAAACGTGCTGTAGACCAAAAGGTAAATGGAATTGTTGATCTTACTGCATAAACGTGGAGTAATTTTGATTAAATAATGTAAGTACATTATCAAGTGTATATATATATATATATCTGCAGTCACTATGCACTGCAATGTAATTGCAATGCCAAATTTGAAGGTTCGTTATTGCAAAACAGAGTGACAAAGAGGGAGGAAGATCTTAGCAGGAGACCAATAAATTTCTTCAAGTTATCGATTGTTTAATAATTTTTGTCTATGCTCATTTTTGCGTTAATGAGTAGATAATTGCGTTAACCAGCTCCAATTTGAGCTCAACGAAGCGTTCACGTTAGCGTTCGTTAAGTGGAAGATGCATATAATAAAACAAATAATGTCCAAGAAAGCAGCAAAGTTTAAATAAAACAAAGTCACGCTTAAGTTACGTGATTTACAAATATTATTTTACACTTTCACATAGAGGTTGACATTACACAGCAATACATAAACAAATCCGTATTAACAAAGCTAAAGTTAACGTTTCTATCATGTTTTAACTCAAATTTCTCAAGTTTCTTCATTTATAGAAACGATTTTCTCTTCAATTGCAGCTGTTTATCTGCTATCAAAAAGGTTCGAAGGTTTCTAATCTTAAACTGATGAGGTCGAAAGGAAGACAGCAAGTGAGAAATGCCCTACGCATTGCTTTCAATCAGAGTGAAACACAAATTAAATGGGAGTTAGCTGCAAATGTTGCTTCTGTTCCCTCCGGTGCTGTTGCAGTTGCCGTCGCCAAGCAGCAGCTGCCGTTGCACGCTGCATGCTGCAGACTTGTATTATTAAATTTTCATGCAGCTTTGCCGATAATCGCAAGCGCAAGTTCTGCAGGGCAGCAAATTGAATGGCGGAGAGGCGCCTCGGGAGACGAGCACAAATATGATGGCTTTGCTGAGGATGCTGTTGGCGCTGGGGTTGCTCCAGTTGCTGCTGCTCTGACTGCTCTGGTTGACTTGCCAATCCCAGTTCCAACGCGGTCCCAGTCCCAAGGCAGAGCTCAGACAGACGCATACGTGTCCCGAGGTGGCTCTGCTTGGCTTTGGGGCTGGCCAAGATTTGCTGCTTATTATTTGCCATGCGTATTGTGTAGTCTTCAAGGAGTGGGGAGAGGAGTAGAGGGGGGCATCCTACAGGGTATTCAGCAAGGTCTGCGTGTAAATTTCAATTTGACCAAGCTAAGCGAGCCTCAGAGCGTAGCTTAAAACCAACATAAATCATACTTAGCACCCTGAACTGGTCCAAGGCGTCTTGCTAAATTTCTTGGCAACGTATTTTCAACCCCTCCCCTCCACCCATCCCCCTTTGGCAGACGCTTTTTGGCTGCATGCTAAGAAAAAGCTCGTAAACATTTTCACTTTAGTCACGCGCGTTTCCAAGTTTCCCAATGAATTATGCCGCGACGGCGGCGAGTCGAGGTGTTGCTCCATGTAGTTGGTTCCTTCTTCCCCCTCCTCCTCTACCCATGGCACAACTAAAGTTGGCATTTAATATGCGAGTTTTGTTTATGATGGAAAATGTTGATATTCATGAACTATAAAACAAAACGAACTAGTTCAATTTCGGTTCGAGTACAGACTGCAAAAGAAGGCGAGTAGAATGACTTCTTTAATGGGTGGTTCGGCTGTGGTTGACACCTATAACTGTGTGACAATAGAGAAAACTGTTATGTGATAAAATAAGGGAGACTGTCTTGGTTTCTTTTTTTTAGGAATCAAACAAAGAAAGTGTTTGATAAGCCCTGAGAAGTTTGCATGAAAGAGAAATGTTCTGAGAGAGTTGAGGTTGATTCTTGCTTTGTTACTTTAGTTCTTTGGAACTATTAAGTTTCTATAAAGAATATATAGAATAGAATAGAATAATATTTGAATAAAATTAAATTGTCTACTTTTCAATAATAATGTTGGGCTAATTCTTTATAAATCTCTAGTTTTTTTAAAAATAAGTTCTGGAAGGTTCTATCTTTAATGTAATGAGAAAAGTATAGATAAGTTTGCATGCAAAATGCTTTGAAGTCCTTTGGAACAACTGATTTAACGTGAAGAATATATTGAAATTAATATAGAACATAAAATAGAATGTTATTTGAATAAACTAACAATCTGTCTATCTAGTAATTAATAATTAAGTTAGCCATACAGTTTTTTTTGGGAATATTGTAATTGTTTAAACGAAAAAAAAAGAATAAAAATAAGAGCTCAAGGCTTTCGTTTTGTGTACCTCGCAGAACCTGTTGCCTATACCTTCTAGACTACTCACCCTCTTCATCCTCCATACTGGGTATACAACAGACCGACTGTCACAACGTGAACAACAACAATTTAACCCACATAAAACTCAACAAAACGTAACGAAGATGCGACTCAAAGTGTGCGAGGCGAGCGTGTTACTTGGTTACGACTGTGCGGCAAGGGGGGAAAGGGGGGCGGGGCGGCACAACTGTAGCACTGAGGTCACTGCGAGTGTGGAGTGTGAGAAGTAGATAGAGAGAACTGTGTGGAGTGCTGTGTGCGAGGTGTGTTTACAATATCCGACCAAGTGATAAGTGCGACGACTTCTCGTTAAATGGAAGTGTCTGCAAGTCTGTGTGTGTGTGTGTGGCAACTAGTGAGAGTGTCGAGTGAGTGTATGTGTGAGTGTGCGTGCGTGTGTGTGCGTGTGTGTGTCAGCATGTGGGTCATTAAAGTCCTCTGCAGCCGGTCAGGGCTGCTTGTGTCATTAGCTCCGCCTTATCACGAGCTCTGCGACATGTTGCAGCGGTTGCAACTTATGGCGATGCCAATGGCAGCAGGAAATAGAAGACGATTTCAGCACTTACGGGATTATTGGCAATAATGCCGGCACTCGGCTGGCTAAAGTAATAAAGGATCTGGCGAATGGTTACGAGCTTAAAGTCGCACAGGGAATCGTTCAATACGATTTCACTTTCATAATGTTTTGCTGGTTTAGTCTTAGTCACATCTGCAGACTGAATCTTTATCGTGGATTCTCGTGGTATTTACAAGTTTTTCGAATTTAACGACTACCATTAAGTTGTGCGACTTTAAGTGCACTTTCGCTGTTGCACGTATCTCTATGGGAACCCAGCCATTTCACTGAGAGTCTTCTCTGTCTTTTTCTCTCTCTTCCCCGTTACCTTCTCTATTATATGTGGACAATGCATTGCACCGAATTGTTGACCAGCTTCACTTCTCCCATTGCCTACCTTCTGCTCCTTCTCAGCACTTGCAACTTGGAGCAGGTAACAGTGGCAACAATAAACCGCCAAGTTACCAAGAATGGCGCACAGGAGACGTGCCACAACTCAACCCTGGAGGCACAGCTGCTGGCGTCTCACTTATCTCTTCGCTGCCTTCGCCTCCTCCTTCTTTTCGTCTGTGTGTCGCTTATCTGCGTCGTTTTTTTGGGTCTGCCTCTCAAATGAAGTAAGACAATAAGCGAAAGCTGCTTATATGCTGCACTTGCCACACGCTTGACCCAATTAAGGGGTATGTGCGTGTTGAGCAAGTGCTGTATATGTGCAGGTAATAAACTTAGGGTTATACTCTTTTGTTTGTGTACCTATTCTCTTTATAAACCCTAACTAATAAGTAATAACTATTCAGATAAGTAAGTTACATGCTCGAACAATATTTAGATCATAATTTATATTGTTATATATTCAATAAATATTCAGGTAATTTGCAGGTTTGTCCCAAGAGTTTCAAATTAAATTAAATTATTTTCTGCAACTCTTTTATTTGTCTTAAATACAGAAAAGAATTCCTCACTAAAAGGAAATTCAATTATAAACTATGAATACATTTATTTAAGTTTCAACAAATCATTTTATTTCTTCAATAGGGTATCTACAAGTCGTTACTTTACACACATTTTGAGTCTTAGTGTGCTTATTTTTGCCATTGTCCCTCCAAGTTGTTGTCTTCGCTTGCAGCAGCTGCTACGGCGAGCTACTTAAGTGCTTAATGTGTGAGTGAATCCCTGTGTCCAGTAATATATACTAGCATCTTTAGTAAACGTTTAGATTCCTTTAATAGCTCCTTCACACACCAAGAGAATAAAAACGAGAGAGAGAGCTACAAAAGGAGACTGAGAGAGAGACCAAGGGGGAGCATGAGAGTCAGAGTGAGGGGGAGTGAGTAAGACGGGTATAGAGAGCAGACTTTACTGCGTACTTAGTAGAAAGAGAAGTTGCCGATTGCCACGTGCTTGTTATCTTCTCTCGCTCTTCTCCTGCTGCGCTGTCTGCCCTGGCCAGACTTTTCTTTAATTATCCAATTACAATGGCGCAAAAACAGAAGAAGCACCCCTTATACCTCCTTTTGGTGCTCTTCTCTGTCTACACTGCTCTTCCCCATTCTTCATTCTTCTACCTTCTCTCCCCTCGCCTCTTCCCTAACCCATGTGTTTTTTAGGGCTGCGCACTTAAGTCTGCTTTGCGCGCATTTGGCCCGTTTGTCTTTTTATGCGCTGCGTCGAGTGTTTACAGTTACTGCTAGCCCTCTTATATTGAAGGTGCATTAAGCGGATTTCAATAACCGGTAGAGCACGCCCCGCTCTCCCCCTCTCTCTCTCACTGCCCAGGCTGCTCGTAAACTGTGACTAATAAGCGAAGCCTTCAAATCCAAATTTGTTTTGTGCCGCAATCAACTTTGTGCTGCAGAGAGGGGTGGGCAGGGGGGCAGGGTGAGGGTTGTCAGCGCAATGCGGCAGTGCCCTCTGTGTGCTGTCAGCTCGTTAAGCCCTTCTGCCAGCACATCGTAATATCAGAAGTCAACTGCGTCTGCAACTGCAACGGCAAGTGGAAGTGGAGCCAGAAGAATTAAATGCCGTAAATTGACTGCGTGAAATGAGGTTAATGCTATATAATGCATGCGAGTAAATGCCAAGAGCCGCCAGAGCTTTGAGCCAGCCGACAGTCAATAGTCAACAGTCAGCAGCGTCCTCGACTCCCCCGACCTCTGCCCTCCTGCCCTGGCACGACACTCACACGGCGAGCAGCAAGCTGATCCTTTGACTGCAGCAGCGGCAGTCGTAGCTCTTGTTGTGCTGAAGTGGGGGCGAGGGCGGGGACAGGGCGAAAGTTATCGATGCATTGACACAAATGTTTACCAGTCCACCCCACCCGACTCAACCTTCCGCGACCCTCCTTGAACTGCCTCCTCCTTCTCTTGCAGCCGCTTGCGAATACGGGAACATGGAGAAAATACTTATTTTTTTTATAGCGTACTGAATTTTTGCGGCAATTACTTTTGCCTGCTGCTGGCAGCGCACAGGCGCACAGTGGGGCAAAGCAGCAGTGTGCTGTGCAGACTGAGATGGGAAGAAAGTGAGTAGAAAACTGATATACAAAGCTTTGTAGCAGCCCGATATAATTAGATCACTATATCGATAGTTATCGCTTGCATTCTTAACATTATGTTGAGCCAAATTGAGTAAACATAACATAAATGTAGCATAACAGAGTTTAAATAGAGTGAACAGTGTGTCCACACAGCACAGCTGGAATAAAAGAAATTAAAAACTTTTATTTCAATCCCGTTGTTAGTATTTTTACCTGCTTTTCTTTTAACTATGCCCACTGTGCTGTCAGCTGCAGAGGAATTTGCACAAGCGACTGCAAAGGTAAATCATGAAAAATGATTAATAAAGCAGCTTAAAATTGCATTAACACAGCAAATTTATATCGGCCCTTTGGCACAGACACAGAGAGAGAGAGAGTAAGTAAGAGAAAGGGTATGCCAGTATAAAGAGAGAGAGAGAGAGAGAGGGGGAGACAGTAAGTAAGAGTGAAGAGCAGAAGGGAGTGAGCAGGGTAAGAGAAACAAGGAGGAGTGTGCCAAGAGAAGCTACACAATTTGTAGGCGCTCAAGCAGTGACTGAGTGTGTGTGCGAGTGTGTCTACTGGTGTGTGTGTTCGTGTGCTGATGTGCCTGCATTAGTGAGGACATAATGTCCTGCAAATTGTGCACATTTTTCAATTTAATGAGGTGCTTATTTTAGATTCACACATGCATGCACAGCCGGGCAATGGAGCAGTTCAGTTCAGTCAAGTTGAGACGAGCAGACGAGGATGAGCAGACAAGCCGAGTGTGCATGTGTGTGTGTGTGCTCGTCCGGCTTGGCTATTAAAATGCTAAGCTGTTGCTGGCCTAGAAATGGCTTCATTTCTTAGCCAGTTTCCAGCTACATCGCACTACGTTGCAAATGTCACTCATACGCCGCGTGTGTTGCGCAGCCATTTGCGGCAGGAGGAAGCTGCCACTTGCCTGCACGGCCAGCACACATCATTATGCTTGTGTGCTTGCTTGCATACTACTGCGCGTACTTAGCGCCTTCGTCACATGTCGCCTGCCAGCAGCGCCCAAAAGTATGCAAAGCTTTCTGCAGCGCTTCTCGAGGGCAACAGGCGCGTCTAGTGTGTCTGTCTCTGGGAGATCTTTGAGCAACGCTGTAAGTGATATGACTGCAACTGAGTTGATGTTGGATACGCTGTTTGATGTTCAAGCTGGCGCTGAGTTGTAGCCGAGCACTTTCTGCGCTTGTTTGGCAGTTTCCGCAAAGAGGTTGCCCAATAGGTAAGTGAATGTGCTGGAAGGTTGTGGCTTTAAGGTGTTACTAGTTTAAATCTATACGGAGGAGTTGTTATAATATAAAGAAAGTTGAATTGTAAATATAAAATACTTTGTAGAAAAGTAAATAACATAACCAGACTCGAAAAACTGATCCCAACTCACTATTTTTTTCCTTTTGTTAATTATTTGTTAAGGACTTAAGCAGAAGTCACTTTGCTACTGCCAACTCGTTGGTAGCTTGTTAAATAAAAGAGATTTTTAAGTGGGTACTAAAGAGTTTGTATTATAAAGTGCAAAAGTTTCCCCTTAACAAATGAAATTCGAAGCATTTTAGGGCAAGTTTAGCTACAGCTCGAGTTGCTGCCGCTTTAATTTGATTAAACAATTGCGACAGGCTGCCAGGCACCTTTATTGGCTGCCGCCTCCACTCGCCAGCGTTCAGTTTTTGCATTATACTCTGATTAAGCAGGATGAGGGGGCAGGGGCAGCATTGCGGTCCACGTGCAACATGGCAACCGCAACGCGTGTGCAGCGCAATTTTTCTCCCACAGACAGCGGATTTTTCATCTGTCAAACCGAAACAGAAACCGAGAAGAAAACCTCAGCTGGGCGCGGCAAAGTGTTAATGAGCCCGACAAGGGCGCAAGCAACGCTGCGCTGCCAGCGTTTTTTGTTCGCTTCCACAACAGGCCACAGTGCGTATGTGCAATTTTTCACATATGTCACTTGTAATGACAACAGTTTGCACGTTGCTGCACGTATGTGTCGCAGACTTCTTCTCCACTTGGCCACTTAACGTCTGTCCCTTTTGCTCTCCCTCTTGCTGTCTCTTTCCCACTCTGTCTGTCTCTGTCTGCTTGAAAAAAAATGCAAATTTTAATTAAAACAAGCTACGCAATTGCTGCACGCCGCTTTAACTCGTCAACTTTAATAAGCGACCCTCGCAGCCAGCTACCCTCAGGTCTCCTCTCCTCCACCTCCTCCTCCTCCCCCCTCTCTGGCAGTTCAAATGTCAAGCGGGTGCAACTTTCTGTTGATGTTTTGCTTAAATCAAGCAATGCAGCTGCAGGCGGCGAAGCCTCGTTACCTTCTCCTTCTACTGCCCTCGGCTGCCATTTGGCATTGTGTTTGTTATGTGGTTGGGTGTGGAAGGGAGACAGGGAGACGGGGAGACAGGGCAAGGGTTGCCTAGGGTAGTCGCGCTTTTATTACTATCTGCACACTCCGCTTTCGCGTGACGACGAAATGTTGCTGGCGCAAAATGAGTTGAAAAGGTAATTTATAAAAGTGGCAAAGCAGCAAAGGAAAACAGCAAAAGAAAACACGAAATACACTGTGCACAGTGGTGCCAAGTGCAGTAAGTAATGACTGCAGCTCTTAATAAAGGTATGTAAAGGAATAAGTTCTATAGGAGTTCAGCTTCTTTGAATGTGAGACTTGCTTTCGCTCTGTCTTCTAATGAAGTTTCTGCTCGAAGAACTTCATAATAAATTACCAAAGATGAGTTTACGGTTTATAAAGAAAGTATATAGGGTTTATCTATCTGAAGTTTCTGTTCGAAGTACTTCTTAATAAATTATTTAAGTATGGCTTATCTACAAACAACAACAATTTAGAGCCAGTTTAAAGAGATAATGACAACATTATCCCTCTGTATTTTGCAAATTATTGTAGTCATAAATAAATTGCAGGGCAGATGGAGAGTGAGACAGAGAGAGAGACTGAGAGGGGGATAGGGACGAGTGGCATTGCTATTGCTCGTTACGCCGTCAACAGTGCCATGAAACATTATCACTTTCGTCATAAAAATAATCGTCGCCATTCGGCGCAGTTAATGACCTAAGGCACTTGGAAATCGAAAGTCCGCGCAGCCCCGGCAGTTGGCTGAAAAAGAAAACAGAGAGCAATAACAACAGCAATGGCCTACAGCAATTTTCAAGCCCATAAATTATATTTATGATAAATTAGCTCTACAGTTTCATTGCGCGAAGGACAAAGGCGCGAGTGTTGACTTTTTGACAAGGGCTACCATGGAGAAATTTGAAAAAAATCGGACAAATCCAAATTGAAATCAAAGATCCATAATACTTTAATGCAGAATCAATGTTTGTGTTTGAACCTTCTCAAAAGGCCCTTCCATATAAAAGCGGATGATTTTTAATAAATTTTCAACAGAGACAATATGTGACAATTTTGACAAGCGAAAGACCATGAAAAAATTAAAAAATTTACAAATTTATATTTAGGTCCATAATAATAATTTGATACAGATTCAATTTATGTGTTTGAACATTCACAAAAGGTTGCCAATGAAAATCTGACCATTTTTGATAAAGTTAAAAGAGCTTTTGACAGGGAGAAACTTTCAAACCAAGAGGAAAGTGGTGTAAATATACTGGAAAAGTCTTCAAACTGAGGATTGAAATGCCAGAGCACATATGTACTTACAGTATGTCCGGCGCAGGCCTGTATGAGATGCGGAACACTAGCCGCTACTCGAAACTGTACAGATAAAGATAATTACTCCAGGAATATCTTGGAATTATAAGAAAAATGGAACTGCTAATAGAGCTCTAAGCTCAGCAGGGATACAAATTAGATACAAATTCTTATCAAATAGTAAATAATAATCCTGAGAAAAGGTACAGTGTGATTATCTATAACTTGACTATGTATCTGACTGTGTGACAACTTAAGAATCTTTGAAGTTGTGTACATTATGTACATGGCTGGGCGACCTATTTGTGTAATATGACTATTTTTAGCTTAATTTATTATGGCTAAGGTCGGAAAATTTTAAAATTAATTACAGATCAAAAAATATATTTGATTAACATACTAAAGATTTCTTCATTTCAGTTTTACAATCATATTTTAGCAGTTGCATCTATGAAAAGACAAGGAACTTTATGATTTTAATAGCTAAAGATATGTAATTAAAAGTTAAACTTCTAATTGAGCTTAAGACTTCTTCATTTCGGTTTTCAATCACTTTTTAGCAGTTCTAACTATAAAAAAGTCTAGAAACTTAAGAGATTTTTATCAGCTTAAGATACAAAAATAATTCATTTCACATTTTCAAACAAATAAACAAATAAACAAGTAACATAGTTTCAACATTGTATCAACATGTTTCTCACTAATCAATCAGGTGCAGACTGCAGCTGCTGTTGCATAATTGACCCTGTTGCAAGTGAACCCTTTTCAGCTGCTCGTTATTCATGGCCCCAAAATAAAATCAAGTTTGCAATTGGCATAAGGAGTAGCAAAATAATTGAATTGATTTCTCTCATGCGCTTAGCAGATTTCTCTTGCCTTTTGTTTTTTTGGCTAGCCAGAAAATTGAAAATTGAATATTTCCGGGCAACACAATGAAACAAAAGCAGTCGCTTTTAAGGCCCCACTCCCACTTCCATAACCCTCGTCCTGCGTTGCCATCGCGACCTCTGCTGCAATTTTTTCTTCTCTCGCTTCAATTGAAAAGCGCATTTTCTCTCTGCGTGCAGTGAGCTTGCAGTGCAGCTTGTACGGGGGAGAGGGGAAGTGGGTTGGGGTGACCGTGGCGCAGAATATGACAGCAAGCGGAAACGGAAATAAGCCAAGCGCCTTTTGTGCTTCAGTTTTCGAGGAGCGGCAAGCTGAGAAATTTTCTACAGAGTAGTTCGATTAAGTGTACTGTTTCTCTCTCCCTCCCTCTTCCTCTCTCTCCCCCTCTCTCCCCCCCCTCTCTCTCTCTCAAATTGTTGTTGCTGCTTTTTATTTCGAAATCTCAATAGGATTGAAGAGGTCATGACTTCGAAATAGCTGAGATTCTTAAAGTGCTGCCTCATGAACTCACTGAGCAGCTTCACAATTCGTGAAGCAGCAGAAGCTTAGAACAGGGAATAGCTAGGGGAATGTAATGCGAATTGTCATTTGAAATGACATATTGATAGGGTAACTGATAAAGTTAGGTATTTATATATATACGACTTATATATATACAGTCTGTAAAATAATTCATCACACATGGAGAAATGTCAATGCATTGATTACATTGTGTATTAAATAATTGTTATTTATACTATAAGTACTATATAAATATAATACAGTAATATAATAAAATATATATATTTGAGTATTTTTAGCCAACTCGAGGTCAATGTTTCCGGTTAGAATGCACATTGAAACTTATCAACTAATCGAAATGTTCTGCCAACAAAAAAAATACTCAAATAGGTTGTTCTGCCATTTACAATATATATATATATATATGGTACATATATATTATTATTATTTTATATATATATATAAACATATATATATAAGGTTTATTTAAGTAAATTAAAAAATATAAAAAGTATAAGTCTATTATTTTTGACGGTTGACACAGTTTATTTAAATAGTTTCGTTATTGTTTAAAGATAATTATAAATAATATTAACAAAACATTTCTTCTGTTATTCAAGATTTTCATTGTAACACACACACACACACTGTCTCTTGATTAATTAATAATTGGTTATTACTTTTCAATTTCAAATCTCTTGCGGCACCAACTCTTGGATGTTTCTCTTGCAACTCTTGTTCCGACTGTTCCTACGAGTCTTGTGTCGACTCTTCTCTTAACTTTTAGCAATGGCAACGTACATATCTTCGGCCTGCCAACTCTTAATGTAATATATATAAGTGTGAGGAACTACATTTGTATATTAGTATCTCACAAAGGCTTACTATCCCTCTTAGATGAGAGCGAGAAACGTGAAATACTTAGAGAGATGGGTGACACCGTTAGGAGATGACTGGTGGGCATCGCATACTCTCTCTCTCAGCCCAGAGCAAGTCCGGGTTATATTCGTGTAAACTAAAGGATATTAATACAGTATGTAAAGTAACTATATATTTACGATACATATATTTGTGCAGGCAAACTTAGGATCTTTGATTTGTCTCTTTGGTTGTAATCGAACTTCATTTGTGCTTCAACTTCACCCCTTCCTCTTTGACTCCCTCTCACTCCCTCTCTAGCTCATTATCTCTCTCAACTATACATTTAAAGTTTTTAAGTTGGTTTGGCCTAAAGGATCAACTATCTTAGCTTCATTAGATTCTAATGTTTACATTGATTTATTTCTTATGTTTTGGGGTGATATCAAACTGAAACTGTGCCTCTCTTTTGTGTCTTGCTCTTATACTCTATCTTCTTAATTCATCTCTCCATTTCTCTCTGTCTGTCTATCTCTAGCTTTCTTTCTCTTTCTCTTTCCTTCCGTTTACTGATTTATCTCTCTTTGTTTGTTTCTACATTGGCTCTCTCTTTATAAATCATTCTCTTGATCTCTTCCTCTCCCTTTCCTTCTCTCTTACCCCTTCTCTCTCACTCTCTTCCTCTTTCTGCCTTCCTCTCTACCACTCTTTGGCCTTTCAATTATCATGCACTTGGCATAAATTTGGCAGTGCATTCGAAATGGGCTCGTCCGATAACACGAAAAGCGCCACAAAGTCGCTTGTTTACACTCGCCTGCCTGGTGGGGGAGTAGGTGAGGGGCAGGGGAGGATCAGGCAACAGGAGGGACAGGGGCATCCAATCAGAACTGGCCACAGCTGCGCTTGTCGCTTGTAATCCCGTCGCCGGTTGCTGCACTTGTAATGCGGCTTAAAAGCGAATTCCATTTTATAGCGCCCCATCTGAGCGACCCCCTTCCCTCTCGACGACCTTCTCTGCAGTTTTCTTTTCTATTTTTTTGTGGGGCGCACTTTTCACGCGCATTTTGAATACATTTTTGAATAAGTGTCGCGCGGGCTCAGTGTTTACCAGTGTTTTTTTGTTACGGCTTCAGCTGCAGCTGCATCTACGGCTGCGACTCAGTTGTGTCCACTCGTCGTCGTCGTTGTCGTTGTCGTTGTGTTTTATACGATTTGTGTACTTCCGGCTTAGTGGCTGCGCTTGACACTACCCTGCTGCATGTGTGTGTGTGTGAGAGTCCAATCCCCAACTGGCCACTGGCGACTCTGCTGTTACTCTGGCCGCCTGTTTTTAATTGCACGCTGCGCTCAAATAGGATTTGTGCATTGTTTTCTGCGGTGAATCCCAAATACACTGCCCACTGTGAGTGCATAAGTGTATGTGTGTGTGTGTATGTGTGTGTGTTGTAGTGCAAATGAAATCTCAGTGCTACATTCTCCTTTTTTTTGCGCGCATTTTAATGTCAGTTTAATTCAATACCCTGGGGAATGTCTAATGCGAATGGACAGGGGACAGTGCACAGAGAGAGGAGGGGGAGCGATTGGAGGGTTTGTGGGTGACCCTCTTTTGTTGCAGAACTGTAATTAAATTGTGGCCAAAGTGCGCCCAGCTTGGCATTTTTTATGCACACACACACTCAATTTGAATGGCAACGAGTGGATTAGGGCGAGGTTAGTTCAATTTGCGAATGAATTGCTGAATAGTTTGGTCAGATAGGAAAAGGAATAAGTGGGGTTAAGGTGAGAGAGAGTGTAGGGTTAAGGCAAGAGAGAGAAAGGAGTAATGGCGAGATAAGGATATGATTAAAGACAGGGGCGCAGCCATGGCCTCGGGTGCCGTAGCGCAAAATTTCTTGGGAGTTCCTTGCTCCTGTTAGTTCAGTTCAGGAGAGGGACCTTGTGTACCGCACACTCTGCACACGCCTCGCTTTAAAATGCAATATGTTAGTTAGTTAGTTCCTTGCACATTTTACAAATTAAAAATCTTAACGTAATGAACGTTCACTTTTTTCACGGTTTGACTAGACAAAATCTTCAACATTTTTGGAGAAAACTATATATTTATTCTATTGATAGTATCATCCATTCAGCCATTCTTGCCCCATTGCAATCATTATACACATTACCCACAAAGTAGAAGGATATTGTAGATACCAAACGTTGTGCTAAAGTCAAAAGTGTGGCCCTTCTGTACCGCGCAACCTGCACACAGCTAGCTACGGGCCTGGCTATAGTTTAGTAAAGTCAGTTTTTATTTTAGCACATTTCACGCCGTTAATTTTCACGTATTTCCTCCTGAATGACATTCGTTTTTTGCCGTTTTATCAACTGGTTTCGATGATCCTCGTCCCACTTCCACAGCCCACTGTGCTCTCACAAAAGGACAAATGAAAGTCAGCGGGAATTGAAATCCAATAAGAAACTAGCAATAAATCAAATTTGAATTTAATTAAAAGGCAACACGCCTCAGTGCGGTTGCAACGTGAGGCGAGGTGACAAAGCCAGGAAGGACGCACTCACATCTGACTCCCCTCGCACCCCCTGCTGCCCTGCACATCCCCACCCACTGTGCGCGCGCATTTAGGGGGCGTGTCAGCCTCAATTATGAAGCACACGGCAAGCAAAATAATTTCACTTGTAAATATTTAAAATGCCCAACGAGCAAGGGGGAAGGGAGTGTCTAGGGGGGAGAGGATTGTGCCGCGAGCGTACTCATTTGTTTGCAAAAACAAAGCGCACACACTTACACATACACACACACACATATAGCCGCACCGTGCGTAATGTATACAGGGAAATGTAAATATGTGAAACATGTTTACCGAGCAGCAGACGGAGATGCTCAGGCAAAAGAAAATAACTTGAATAATGTGTACAAATAGTCGTGTGTGTGTGGATGTGTGTGTGTGTGCCAAGTGAGTGGTGAGCGGTGTGTGTGCGTGTGTAATTACAAAGCACACAAAACAAGAAACGTCTGCATAAATATTTATTGTGTGTTCGAATGCATTGCCAACGGCAACGCTGCGTATGAGTGATTTTTCCCAGTGATTCGCCATAAATCAAACAACGGCACACAGTAAAAAGCGGCTTAAACGCAACCACACACATGCACACACGTACACACACGCACACATATATACAATTGCGGTCAGTCTATTTTTCAATAATTACTGCGCTTTCTTTCTCCCGTTTTTGTGATGTGTGCAAAATAATTTATTGCTCAATTTGTTGCAATTAAAATCAATCTTGAAAAAACATGTTGCAAATAAAAAACGAGAGAAAATCACGAAGCTCTGCAAATGAAAATGTGCATTAATATTAAATTAATGTGAGCCATAATTACGTCATGTTATTTGTTCAACTTGTCAAAGTGTTTTGCATTGTTCTCCCAGGGAAATACCCCAGGGTAGCCAAACAAATATTTCGAATTGCACAATCAAAGTGTTTTGTGTGACGCAGCTGCCATAATTATTATTATTATTATGCTATAACTATTTGATCAGCTATTCTATATCATGCTTAATGTATTTCCATGCGTTAAATCGGGCGCAAACTCGATAGAATTTTGCAGGCAATAAAAGTTATTAAAATAACTTATTACAGAAATTAAACCCTAATGAATTTTTAAACAAAAATGCATATTTTTAATATATATTACAACTATAAGCTAACAGACTTACATTATATTTATAACCGCTATTCATAAGGAAGAAGGGTATTACAATTTTTTGCTAGCCGAGACTCTTTGTATCAGGAAGGAGAAGGCTTCTCTGACTCCACAAAGTACGTATAATTGTATATTCTTGCTAACAGAAAGGTCATCATAGCTTTTTACTCTTTTTGTCTGTATGAACACTTATATAATATATCAGAGACTTTTAGAGCTAGGGCTACCAAATTGGGTGACAATATGTACTTTTAATGCATGCAGCTAAAACTTTTTTAAAATTTAGCCACGCCTACTTCCGCCTACGTAAATAAGAAAATATTTAATTGCCAGTGTAATTCTAGAGTTTAAATGTTTTTTTCTGGGCTGTATTTTAAATATCCCCAACCAAATATAATTTTTGATCAAATAAATACGTATAGCATGAATACTATCCTTGAACATTATTTAATTATTTATATTATTTATTATTTATCTACAAAAATATCGTTTTTCATTCATGTTATACAGAAAGGTTATATACTTTATAGAGGTTATATACTCTATAGACCTTAAAGGTCAAATATTTGAGAATCGAATACCTTTGAATCTGGTACGCAGTGTGAAGTCTTCTAAAAAAAGACTGCTTAGCTGATTATCTTAAAATATTCACGAGTTTTCTCGCATTTGAGAAACGGGGCTCACATGATCCGCGAATAAATTCCAGTTTAATATGGTTAATAAAATAAAAATGAAAGCTGAGGCACTTTGTTTTATGGCGGCATAAAGTTGATGCGGAAATTCATGTGACTTTTCAGCGAGCACAAAGGAAAATTAAATAAAGGTAGCGACAGGAGGAAGGAGAACAAGGTGAAGGCGACTGAAACAAGAGGTGAGAACAAGGCAAGGTGACAGCAACAGAAACAGCAACAGAAACAGAAACAGCAACAGAAGAGGCGCAGGCCGTGTTAAAAGAACAGAATCAGATACGGGTACAGATACAGATACAAATACACAGATTTAAATACACTGATACAAATACACAGATACAGATACAGATGATGTAAAAAAACATCAGCGGTGACAGGGAAAAGTTGTAAGTGTCAGTTCAAAAAGCACTTGGGCAGTGGGGGAGGTGGCACAAAGGGGGAGAGGGCTGGATACACTTGGCGAACGGTGTCAAGACATAAAAAAAAAACATTTGGCGGCACCATTCGGTGCTGTTTTTGACACCTGCGCGCACAGGTTGCCCACGAAGACGGGAAATGAGAAAATAAGCAGCCAAGCACGGCCCGGAAGTGGAGGGGGCAAGTAGAGGTCGTCAGTAAAATGGCGGGGGGGGTAGGAAGCGGGGGAGTTGGTGATAAAAAGCAACTTGGCCAGCATTTTTAAAGGCAACAGCCTCGCCGCATTCGCGTGTTCGCCTTCGCCTTTAACTTTTACGTTGGCGCAGCGAATCGAGCGAAGCGTCTCCAAATTGCGCGTCTAATTGGCATGCAGAGGTCGTGTCGGGTTCACCGAGCGCCGCCACAGTGCCCTGGTCGACCTGAACGGGGCCATTTTGTTTTGTTAGCCATGCCTCGATTTGTCGGGCTAGGCCACGGTCTCCTTTAATTGACACAGAAACAGCTGGAAAATATTTTTGAAGAATGTTTGAGAAAACTTTTAAAAGTTAAAAGCTACGAGATGTGTTTATACTATGTGTTTTATATTATGATCATTGTTATGCATCATTCTTGAAATATATCAAGTTATTTTATCAATATTTCTTAATTTATTTATTACTTTATTTATTTATTACAAGTCAATTCTGTGCAGTCGACTCATTTTTAATTTAAATTATAATAAAACGATTTAATCACTTAATAAGAGTAAATATACAAAAATTTAATTTTCCATAATAATTTTACAATAAAGATTATTTAAAAGTTTAAGATTAAAATTAAAAATATTAAAAAAAAAAAAATTTATTTAGACTTTAGACTGGGAAAATAACAAGCGCGAAAGCTACAGTCGAGTGTGCTCGATTTCTTTGTTTAGCATACTTTGTGTTGCATACTTTAGGGAGCGGTTTGGATATAAGTACATCTTTCAATAATTTGTTTAATAACTTATATGTTTATTATTCGATTGCAACCGAATTTTCAGAAATCTATTGGGCTTTGAAAGGTATTGTGTTTACCAAAATTGAACTGTTGAGCACTAATATTAAGCTTGGAATTTGGGACGGACAGACAGACGAACAGAAAGACTTGACTATATCGACTCGTCTGTTAATACTGATTAAGAATATATACATATATATGGTTAATAATGACTGCTGCGCCTCCTTCTGTCTTTTACATACATTTTACAAAGTTAAAATACTCCTCTACCCTGGGTAGTGGTCATAATAAACCGGGCCAACATTTGTTGTTGAAAGCCCCGAAAAATGCAATCAGATAAGTTTAGAAAATGAAACTACTATTACTAATATTTTGTGATAGATTAGTGTTAGCAACAATGGAATACAATAATACAATACATATTTTGGACTTCAATTAGAAAATGTTAGTGTCAAGTGGTTATGGGTGATTCTACCAGGAACAGAGAAGTGAAGCCGGCTAAATAAGTTGCTATCTCTGTTAACAGTAAATATATAATATAAATATTATTTATTTATTAGTCATTTTTATATTAATGGCACAATTTGTTTGCATTTACAGTTAATTAAAAGCTCTCCTAAAATATTTATAATACCATATTTTATATATTGCATGCATTACTTTTATTCCACTTCGAAAGCTTTGTTCTCTGTTTATTTTGAATATTCTCACTTCGCTGCCCGCTCACCGTAGTAGCAGAGCCCGCAGCCGCAGCAAAGCTGTCTAATCCATGCAAATTATCCGCCAGGCAGCACGTGCTGGCTGCGACGAACAGCTGTTGTCGCGTAAACAAACGCCATATGATGATGGTAAGAGAGCGCAACGCCACTCTCTCTCAGTCTCGCTCTCTCTTTGGCTCACTGAGTTAAAGCTTTTGCGCTCTCAGATAAACTAGAACCGTTTCGCTCAGCTGGCGCAACTTCACTTTCGTTTGCCTTGGCAGCGACAGCAGCATCAGCAGCAGCAGCAGCAGCGGCCGAGGCAGTGGCAGCCGCAGCGCAGCTTTCGACGTCGCTTCAGTTTGCCGTGACAAGTCAAAGCTTAAGGTCGTCTTCGTTATTTGCCTTCGCTGTCGTGTACATTGTGCTTCGTTCGGTTCAGCTTCGGCTTGTCGCAATTGGCTAAGCTTCGTGCAGGTTAGTTCTTGTGCAAGCGGCGACAGGAGCACATCGTTCTCTGCACGCGTCCCGTTAAAAATTTATTTGTGAGTCGCCAGTGTCGAATTGTGTAATAATTTGTTGCGTCAAGTTACAACGTTAATTTGCAACACTTGTCGGTCTTATAGAGGGACTCAGTGGACATCTGCGCAAATCTGTGCAAATCTATGCAAGTCTGTGCAAGTCAGTGCAAGTGCAAACTCGTGAACATACGCGCCAAGCTTCATTAGCGTGCTCACTTGACTGGATTTGTTTTATGTTCCTATTACGCCTCGCTATATGCCTTCAACTGGGTCCCCTTTTTTGATTTTTATTGCTGCGCTGCGCTTTGAGACCTTTTTTTAAGGCTCCTCTGTCTGTCTCTCTCTCTCTGCCTTCTTCCAGCGGGTCACTTGTTTTTTGCATAAATTATTTTGCCCACCAAGTGGTGCAATAAAAAGCCACTTGAACCTTTTGAAATATTGACCATTCTCTGGGTCAGCAAGCACAACAAAGATGTGACAGATTTATGCTTGAAATTTTGATGAGATTAAAGAATCATATGTGAGGCAATTTTGAAGCAGAACATAAAGTATTCATGAATCTATAAAAAGATAAAACAGTAAGGAAGGGTAAATTATTTTATTAGGTTTATATATAGTATATTATTATATTATATTAAAGTGGTCTGATAATAATGAAATTACAATAGTTTAGGTGATCAACAGTAAGACTCAGAAGTGTATATGATTGGTTGAGGTTTTTCGATAGACAATCTACATAAAAATATAATAAACCCTGTTATAATGGCTTGATTTTCAGCAAATACTGAGAGCACGTTTGGTAAACATTCAGTGTATGCAGTGGTCAGTTTCATTCAGATATTTGAAGAATTAAACATGATATGTAAACACTATTCTACAAAGAGTGTAAATATGATAATCAGATATTCCTTTAGAATATTCTACAAAATATCTATGGTAAAAACCTACTATACAGTTTTATTTCGAGTCAAAATCTCTTTGGAAAAAACCAACGAAATGGGATGTCTAAATTTCCTTGGGCTCGAAATTAGTTAGTCAGGCTTAGCGTGGGCATTATAAATGACTCCTCGACTTGTGATATTATGCATAATAAAGCATTTTATTGCTGACCATCAGTCAACTTCTTGAACAATGCGAAATGATAGCGATTGCTCGCTGTCGCCTCCAGTCGAGCCTCCTCCCGCCCCCCTGCTGTGTGCCACATCATTCTTCATTAGTACGCCGACATGTCAAGGACTTTTGGCCGCGGCGGGCACACACACCAAATTTTTGGCCACCTTTTCATATATTTTTACAGTTGCATTTTCATACAAATAACCAAAAGTGAGAAAAAAGAAGAAGTGGAATGCAAAAATGGTAAAAAACGAGCCAGAAATCTGCGGCAACGTGGAATGACGGAGAGCGACAGAGCGGTGCGTTCTCCAGCTTGAAAAATTGCAGCAATTAGTGTGCCTGGAGGTCAACCAACGAACCGAGTCCAGCTGGAACGACGTGTGTGTCCAAGAAATATGTGACACCAATTTTTTGTGCACCTTTTTTTTGGGGTTCGCACTCACTGCGACACTTTCTAAACGTTGGTAAAGCTGGGCAAGTTATGTGTGGCAAGCAAGAAGCAGAGAATGAGAGAGAGAGAGAAGAAGAGTGAGAATGGAGAGTCAGAAGACTTTAAAGTTGAAGGAGATTTGTTTAATTAATAACAAAGAATGCACAAATTGTTGGTGAAAACTTTTTGAATATCTCGAATTTATTTTGAAAGCTTTTTGTTGCCTACTTTTCAGCACTGCTATTAAAAGTTGAAAATGAAACAATAAAGACAGAGAGAAAGACTGTTAAAGAGAGCAAGAGAGAACTAGTGAGTACAAGTGAGCAACGGCATAGGAAGTAAAGAAAACAAGCAGCAAGAAAAGCGTGTGAAAAGTGTGAGAAAGTGAGAGAAAGTGCATGAAATGCGGAGAGAGAAACGTATGAGGGATCTGGAAGAGATACAGCAACGGAAGCAGCAGCAGCAGCTACAACAACAACCAAATCAAAATCGGAATCAACAAGCGAATCAAAGGCAACGCGTAGGATCAACAACAGCAACAACAACAATAACAACAACGAGGGCAACAACAGGCGGCAGGTCGATGCAGAGGCAGAACAATAGAGCAACCAAAACCGGAGCCGGTGCCGGAGCCGCCTGCGAACTTGGCTTGTCGCCGACGACAGTGATGCCGCTGCTGCTGCTGCTGGCGCTGCTGTTGCCCCTGCAGCTGCTAGTGCCGACGCAAGCGACGCCATCGCCCTCGTCCATGCAGACGCCGCAGAAGAGAGGTGAGCACCGAACACGTCTCTATGTTATTTTATGCTTCTTCTACTTCTGCTACTTCCCCTTCTTGTCGCGGGCAAGGACGCTGCGGCGTCTTTGTGGTTTGGGGGAAATGGCAAATAAATGTCAAATAACAGTGGCAACCACCACTCCCCCTCCCCTGTCGTCCTCTTCTGGCTGCACACATGTTTGGATATATTGGCCATTGTTGTGTGTGGTGCTCTGTTTGTGTGGCGGGTAAATAGGCAAAGACGTCAGCACAAAAGCGCACCACGTTGCGTATACGCGCCGTATAGCTGCCGTTGTTTGCTCTGCCTCTCTTCCTCCGCTCGTCTGGCCCTGCCGCTGACATCTTGAGTTTGCCTTTGATATTAACTGCGAGGGGGCAGCGAGAAGGGGAAGGTTGGCAGCATTTTATTAACATTGCATTGCTTTCAACTTGCTGACATAATAGAAAATTGAATTGCTGCGAAATGGCAGGACGCCTTCGTAGCAAAGTAAATTGCAGAAGTAGAGCAGAAGCAGGCAGGGGAAGAACAGGGAACCCAGAGCAGGGAAGTGATCCAGAGAGGCAGAGAAGGCAGCCTGAGCCGGAGCCGTTGTGCTGCAATTAGGTGAATAAAGCTGAAGGATGTAGCGCATAATTAAGGTCACGCAACTAAATGACGCTGCATTAGATAATCGTAACGGTAATGAAGTTGAAAGTAGAGAAGGTAGAAGAGTGGAAGCTGCAACTATATTGACACGAAAGAGTTGGGTTAGACTCTGAAGGCAATACACATAATGAGCAGGTCAAGTAACTCTATAAAGCAATTGACCTGTTGGCAGATATATATAGAGAGAGAGTGAGAGACGGAGAAAGAAGGAGAGAGAAGAGAAGGAGAAGAGGGAGGCATGAGCAGTAAGAGAGACATAGGCAGTTGGGTAGAGATAGTGAAGACATTGTTAAGACATTGAGAGGGTAGAGTGAGATAAAACCAAAACTTAGTTAAGGGAAATTCCATAGAAAGAAGGAGAGAAATGCAAGGGACTGTGTAAGACTTTTCCCACTCTCCCCCTATACTTATATACCCAGCCAACCTCAGTTAAATGTCCAGACAGCAAATATCTTTATACTTTCTGTTTGTTCTTATCGTGAACTTCGTTAGTTCACTTAGCGCCTTGCAAGGGGTTCGGCGGAGTTTTGGTAAAGTTTTTGGCTTTTAAATATTCGAGAATTATGCGAAATCAAAATGTTAAAATCATCAAAAATCCCTGAGAACTGTGCAGCAACGTGACTTAAGTGACGTGGCGTAGTTGCCATGCCTCCGCCTCCTTTTCCTTTCTTCACATGTTGTTGGACTGCCTGCGATGCTGCTTTTGTCTTGTGAACTTTATTGAGCTCTCGACGGGGGGGTTGAGGTTGGTCCCCCACTTCCCACTTCACGAACTTTTGCTTTCATTCGACGCTGGGGAACAATATTGTGTCCTAGCTGGTGTGTCCTTTTTTGTTGCCTCGCTTGCTCTTTTTCCCCCTGCCACGATGGTGGGAAGGATGTTGACTCTATGACCGACGCAGATGCCGCGACTTGGGCAGGAGTGCTGCCAGTGCTGCTCCTCGTCGACGTGGTACAACATGCTTCATTTTATTATGCAACAAAGGGAAAGGCAAAAAAAAAGTTGCCCAAAACTTGCTGCTGCTTTCTATGGCGAAACAAAAAACTTGACGCGACATTGTCGTAAATAAGAGGCAAAAACTTTTGTTTGTATCTTAGTCCTGCCTCCGTCCCTCTTCCTTGTCTTACTCCCACTTCCAGTCGAACTCCATCTAAGTTGGTTTTCTGGCGCAGAAGCGAGAAAAAAGTGGAAGGAAACGATGAGACTTGTGAATGAATATGATAATTTTGTTGTTGCTATCCGAATTGTTATTGGGCGGGGAAATGTAGAAAGGGGAAGGGGAGGAGAAGAGAGGAGAGAGGCGCCATCAATTTCTGCTAATCCAATGTGGGCACAGTTTATAGGTGAAGTGAACTTTATGGATACTTGAGCGCCAAGTTGCAGATACTTTACGCTCGTCTTCATATGCATAACTGTCATGTGTGCTAGTGTGTGTGTGGGCGTGTGTGTTGGTTGAAAGTTTTATGGCTTGTGAAGCATGAAATGTGCAACAAATTGTAGTTCGAAGAGGGCAGACAAGCAGCCCGAAGGGAGCTGGGCGGGTCAGTGATGGAGTTAATATGCTCCCAGGCAGGCAGTCGGACTAGATTTATGAGAGATCGAGTATAGTCAGGGGAATCTGCACTTGAAATGAACTAAAACGAAGCTCAACACAGTCAATTAAGTTGCCAAGCATGTTGAAAGATTGAATGGAAAGTGATGAAGAAAGAAAGATGGAGTTAGAAAGAAGTGGGAGATTATAAGGCATCTTTTCTGGTTCACTCCTCATAATTATGAAATTTCTTTGTTGCAATCAAGACACTTAAGAATCTTCACGTATTACAAATTGCAGAATCTTTCTAGCTATTATCGAAACCTAGAACAACTTAGGGAAGCCACAGGAAGTGAGACACTTTCAGAGTTTAAAACTACAGATCTTGTTGAATGCTGCCAGCCTTGATAGGGACCAAACTGTTAATGGGAGACTTTAACAGGCGCAGCAACTTTATTAAAAAGTCACATTTGAACTGCTCACACCACCCGCTTGACCTCAAAGAAACGCTTGAGATAATAGACTTCCGTTAGGGTCATGAGCAGCAACAGCAAGGGTCCAAAGATCATCCAGGCCACAACACGGAAATGAACGCTCTGATTGACCTCGTCGTGGCCGAGGTAGCGCACTCGCATGTACTCCAGTTCGTGCTTGATGGCCAGCATCTGACTGGACAGAGAATTGATAGATTCCTGAAGACCGGCCTGTTCGGTAACATCACCCTGATCACTCCCTTGATCCCCATAGTAATGAATGTCTCTGATCACATTGAGATGGAACATCAGCAGTTTGGGTGTCAGTGTGGAGCGTTCGTTGTCGAAGCACAGTGTATATTTTCCATGACTGGATGCTGCAAAGGTATAGCTGCCCTTAGTCTCCATTTCAGCCAGATACAGTAGATTGTTATTTGGACCTGAGATGATGAGTGATACGTCCTTGAAGCCACCTTCAATAACCTCAAAACTCATGGTGATCTTGTCTCCTTCATATGCGTGATCGTAAAAACAAACCGTTTCGTGTGCATCAACAGTGATTATTAAGCCACAAACCGATTGCCAAAGTATTGAAAAGCATAGTAAAATCGATAGCATTGTGAATAGAAATGTATTTTTATAATTTGTCAAACTGAAATCAAGTATGATGAAAGTGTCGGTGCTTTAGAAGGTGTTCGAGTCTAGAGAACAAACGGAAATAATGAAAAACAATTTAAATTCGAGCCTGAAAATTTCTGTTTACTTTGTTGGTTTTAAAACAAGTTTGAAATAGGGTTACCACCTAATTAATTTCTCTTTTTTAATTGTTGTTAATCTTTGAGTAAATTGTTGCATATCTTAACTAAACGATATCCTTGGGTACTTTTATTTTGGCCAGAAGTTTGCGATGCACCTTACGAGATATCCTCGAACTTATAAAGTATATATATGATATTCTGACTCAATATCAACAGGGGAGTCGAAATAGTCATGTCAGTCTGTCCGTCTGTCTGTCCGTCTGTCTGTCCGTCTGTCTGTCCGCCTGTCTGTCCGTATGAAAATCTAGTAAATCGATAAATAGGACAAATTATTTTTGGTAGAAACAGTAACTACCAATGCCCAAATGATTTTACATTAAAAATTGCTTTCGATCGGATAATAAACATAGCAGTTATTTAAGAAATAATTTACAAGAGATTTCCAAGCTGCTCCCTGCAAAGTATGCAACAAATAAACATAGTAATTGTATATTAAAGATCTGTTTTTGGTTAGGTGGGTAGCGGGAATATTACAGTTGAGTACACTCGACAGAACCTCTTACTAGAATTGTTGTAAATTCTCTTTTCAAATTGTTGTTAATCCCTTTGTATTTTATTTCCTATCCTAACTAAGTTTCAGTTCTCCTATGGCCTTTCAGATACATTCACTTTGCTCTGGCATTTCCTTTGTTATACAGACAGTTCGCTTAGTTATGTCTATAGGTTTATCTCATTCAAACCTATCTCAATTTCACATTTCGCTTGCCCCTTGAAGTGTTTGCCAATTTGTGTCTGTCTGCGATGTGGAATGTTTTCTATTTGAATAATGTATTGCTTATAGAGCATTGCAGAGGAACATTTGCTTATTGAACTTCAATTAGCAACATAAACAATTGTATAATAAATAATTGATTTCTGTGCTGTGCTCATTTACGCAGCCTCCTCCCCGTCAAACATTTCAAGTTTTGAGCCCACAGTGGGGTGGACAGTGGGCGAAGGCAGCCAAGACAAATACGCATCAAATCAAATTAAGATGATAAAAGCAAATTGCAAATTGGCAGCTGTGCTCCCTCACATCAACTTCAATGCTACCCATCCCCCCACCTGGCCCACCCTCTGCACAGTTTTCATTCTTTCGATCTGCCGAACATTGCGTAATGCATATTTTATGTTATCGATTTCTTACCCCCTTGCGCGGCCATCAATTGTCAAAATGTCATTCATTCATTCATTTTTAATGCCACACAGCAGTTTGAAGTGTTCTCTGTAGTTCTGTTTCCTCCTCACTCCACTTCACTTCCTCATTTGCATATCAGAACATTTTAAATGGCCAAATTGCAATTTATAACTTTATCCAACATTAACAAAAACCATAGAATGCATTTGTTGCAGTTGCAGTGACTAAACGGGGGAGAAAACAAGCAATAAAAGCTTAGCTAGGTCAGGTTAGCTGGTTTCATTGGTTACCCCCCGTCCCCCTCTGCTCACCTTGGCTTGTAATCCAATTATGCGGAAGTGCGAAATTAGTGTGCCATGTATTCTCTGTTTGCAGATTCATTTGTTGTGCATTAGTTTTCAAATAAAAATGTTTGCTTTGCGAGTTCATGAAGTGGAAATGATTGAAGCTGCAAGGGAAAATTTGTATTGAAATACTTTTATACATAAAATTCAAATTTCGAGAGCTTCGATGGAGTCATTCAATTATTCAAAACAAATTTTTAATATCAGCAATTGTTAATGATTAATTTAATATTGAATTTAATGCTATAAACTATTATATAAAATTATATTATATAATAGTTTATAGCATTAAATTCAATATTAAGTAAGTAAGTACCAGTAAGAAAAGCAACAGTCGCGCGGCACGCGACAGTGGGATACCCTTCGACCTATGTTTCGGTGTAGTTTAATTTGTTTAATTCATACACATATTCATATGAACATACTTTCAAATTATTCTCGATAGATGGCGCTCGTCCACCTACATGTCTGTAGCTTGTAGCTTGTAGCTTGTTAGCTGACACAAGTACTTAGAGTTATGCTCATACTTTCTTGAATAACTTCTGTGTTTATGGTTCAATCCGATTGAAATATCGAGAATAAGTAGATAAAACTATCAGCTTAGTATATGTTAAACATTTGAAATAAACTTGATCTGCGCCGAGCATATAGAAACCTTCATTCTAAATTTGGTGTCTCTAGCGTTTATAATAGCTGAGATCTGTGTGTTCATCTGGTCAGACTGACATCCGGACTGACAGACGGACATGGCTCAATCAACTCGGCTGAGTCGGCTGATCCTGAGCAAGAATATATATACATTGTGGTGTCTGCCACGCCTCTTTTTACTTATTACATACATACATTTGCACAAAGTTAGTATACCCTTTTTTGACCGTTTTCAATGGTCGAAGGGTATAAAAATATACAGGTTACTGTTTATTATTTGCTGAATATTAATAATTAATACATATTGTACTTAGGGGGAGGTTTCCCTTTGACGTATGATCTTTATATTTGAGAATATGTGTGCAAGAATATATAATCCGATGTATACTTTTTGAGAGTCTTGAACATTACTTTTAAGCGTGTTTATCTCGTATAAAGTTTGTATAAAGTGAGTATTGCCTGATATACTGACCCGATTTATTTAACTCAAAGCACTTTCCAAAGGAAATACTTTTTTGTATATAATAAAAATAATAATAGGTTTCTACAAGAGGCTAAGCTCATGTAATATAAATTAATATACATTTTTCACTATTTTTTTTTTTTTAATCTGTTTGTACGGCTAAACAGGAAAGAACCTTCCCATTAATACTGAATTGAATTTACTCATATAAAATATAATATAAAATAAAATACTGTTTAAAGTTGCCATAGAGTCCTGTAGAGTTTTAATTTTCCCATAAAGAGTAAACTGAGTAGAGTTGAACTAAGTATCGAGGCATATTTCGAATACAGCTGCCTAGAGCCATTCCCAGAAGAGCTGAAGCTTTTCAAGCAGTTGTTTTAAATGCCTGGCACCTCAAACTTTAAACGCTTAGGCATGCGCCTCCTTCAACTCGATACGGACCGACCGAACTATCTCAAACAAAAGCTGTGAATTCAAGACATACTCGTACATGCTGCACCCCGCTCCCCCGTTGCTTTTCTCAACTATTTGCAGTGGGGTTTTCTCTTTTTAGTATTTGTTGGCAGCTTCTTTTTTCGCGCTTTTTGAATATCCTTTATGATATTCAATTTCAAATTCTAATGCCTTAAGCGATTAAGTACACGCTTTACGCCACTTAACTTCATGTCTATGCAGAGTGGAGAACAGACAGAGACGGTGGGCGGGAGAGAGACAGAGAGAGGAGGGGAGAGGGAACTGGAGAGTGTGGTGGAGTGGCGGCAACACTTTTCGCCGCTTCGTTCGCGGTATTTGCCGACTACAGTTACTTTGGGCCACGCGTGTTGCGCTGCCGACACTTGACTCCTTGGGTTGCCCCGCCAGCAGAGCCAGCATCATCATCGTCATGACATCGACGCTCTTAAGTGCTGGTTCAGGCCGAAACCCGGCCAGGGATGGGCCGACCCGACCCCGAGCTGCGAGTGTGAAATGTGTGTGTGTGTGTCTCTGTGTTTTTTTTTTGCGTGCTCAAGGACTTTTTTCTTTGCGCGCGCTGTCGTCACCTCGGGAGAGCTGGAGTGCTGTGGAGCTGTTGGATATTTCATGTGCGTACAGCTTAGCGGATGAAGTTGCTGGCTCTCCTCACCTTCCCCGCCCTCGCACTTCTCTCTAGCGGCAGATTTCGATTCGTTTCGGTTCATATTTCTATTCGGTTGCTGCAGCTGCTGCCAGGCAAGTGTGGGCGGGCGGCTTTAAGCGGCTTAAATTACGTATACGCCTCCCTGGCAACCCCCTCTGTACTGAGTACGTAGTGCTGCTGAGCTAGTGCTGTCTGTCTGGCCATAATGGCCGCCTATTCTCACCGTCAGGCACTTATTTTGCATTTCACATGGCCAGCAAGTTTAGCAGCGATTTCTTTCTTTTACTGCTCCTACTTCCTTCTTTCCTTTTTGCTGCTATTTTTTCCAGCTACTCAATTATTATTATGCCGCCTTGAGCACGCCCACAGCAAAGTTTTTGCTCGAATACGTGTGTAACAGTTACATACCTGAACATTGCTGAGCCTCTCCGGCTTAGTCCCTGTTTTTTGTTTACGTCTTTCAGACTTTCGCAGACTTCGTCAAATCATTTTTGTGGCCAATGCACTCGTGCGTGGCGTAATTTGTCGAGGCCTTCGCACAACTCTCGCAGGTATTGCGCTGATTGCCTGTCTGAAATTCTAGTAGCATTTTAATGTTCTTTTACAGGTGCCAAATCATTTTTTGGTTTCGTTTTGAGCAAGAACTTTTCGGCTGCTAACAAAGTCGCCGCATTAGCTTAATTTTTATATTCTCGCACGTGGCGATTGCTGGCTGAGGGGAAGGGAGGGGGCCAGCTGTGCTTTTGAAATTAAGAAATTACCATAAATGCAAAAGTTTTATACGAAACGAGGAAAATAATAATAAAATTGTTGCCTACTTTTTTGGGCACGCTCGAAATTCTTTGAGTTTTGTAATTCATACAATTAACTTATTGAAATGCCTTAGATTGGCATAATGAATATATTATATCATTTGTTGAATACATAGGTATAGCTGTAGAAGGTTCTCTGTCTTTCAAGGTCTCTTACTGTGTCAAATCTTTTCACTGCTTTCACTTTTCCGAGCAAGAGAGGACACTAAAACTCTTTTATAACCCAGTCAATAATGTCAGGCCATAGTGTGGCAGACAAGCAGCAATGTAAGCTGTAAAATCTTGCTAATCTGCACTTAAGAGCCGAGCCGAGTCGGGCTCAGCGAGGAGGAAGAAGGAACGAGAAAATCGAGAATTGAGGCAAACAAACGCTGAGAATGAGCTGTAAAAAGGCTCAAGTATTGACAATGGCAACAAGGATATCGCCGAGCCAATGGGCGTGTCGAGCATCATGTGTGTAATGGGCTAATGGGCGTGGTTGCTCCCGACCATGATACGTACTGAATGTGTGCAATTGTGTGTGTGTGTGTATGTTTGTGTGCATGGCAACAAATTGGCAAATTTTGTGTAAAGATTTATTTCAATTGAAAGTGCCCGCCACGAGCTGTCAACACGAGGTCGATGGATGCTCCATGGCTCCATGCTCTCGGCATAAGTCAGCTAACGAGCTTCAATGAGGCATGCCAAGTATTTCCGGTACATGAAAAGATAGAAAGCAGCACAAAGACTGAGACAGTGTCAGATAGAATGCGAAAGATAGAGCGAGAGAGCGATATCTTGAGCGGCATTCATGTTATGCTGCTCCTTGGGCGTCAGGAGACTGTGAAACATTTTCCTGTCCTTCGCACAAATTTTGTTATGTGTTGCCATAAAATTTACATTAGAATTTCCGCTCTTCCTGTTACAATTCTTTTTGCCCAGCCCTCCCGTCTCCTCCTCTCCTCATCACTGCTTCCTTCCTTGCGCAAGGACACATATAATTTGTGCGAATTTCTGTAGAAGATTTTAAGTTAAATTTACGTATGTGCAGCAAAACTCAATTGCCCGCAAACATTTTGTTTATTTGCCCGATTTGCCCAGCACTTAGTGTCATCTAATGGTTCCTCATCCAGACTGCATTGTCTCCAGCTTTTCAGTTCTTCAGCTCTGGCAGCTGCTCCTCCTCGACTGTAGCCGCAATTGGCAGTTTGACTCGTTTCTTTTGTTCGCCACTCGCCACTCAATTAGTCAGAAGTTGCTACGCTGCTTGCGGCAGCTTTGGTTAAGCGCTACGCACACTCACTCCCACCCACAAGTACTCACAGAAACACACATACATTCACACTAAAACAGTCGCTCTGTCGCACACTCATTGCAAATTCTGAATCTCACTTAGCTTTCTGCGGCTTTTGTGGCCCCGATCGGCGACCATTGAGAGTGGACATTGACATTCGTATACGCATTCGCATTCACATTCAAACGACTTTGAGTGGATTCAAATGAGGCATGACTCGTCCAATGGGGCATTATATAGATTTTGTGGATGGTATTCTCTGATTTGCTTAAAGAAATAATGAGGGAATTGAAGTTGCGTAGGGCATTAAAGGAAGTTTTACTTAAAGATTTAATAACAGACTTTTTGAATATATTAAAAGTAATATTATTATTATATATTACCTTATATATGATAGTAATAGAATATATTTCATCATGGAACTAACTAGAGTTCTGGTCTAGTTGATGAATTTCTATAAAAAATAAATGAATTAAAGTAAGTATCTATAACTATTGTTATTCATTTTAATGCTTCTATAGTTTCTTCAAACTCAGCCATGCTTTCTTGAGTTAATTAAGAAAAAAGTTAATCAACGAATAAAACAATGAAATAATACAATAGAAATAAGGTTCAATGCTTACTATAATCATCAGGCATATGAAATGAGTTCACTCACAGCATATTAATTAAGTTTTCAATCATTATTTTATATTTCACAAATCGAATTATAGAAAATCTCTTGGCCTTAATTATCATTGTGCAGTTCAGCTCAGCTTGTTGTCTGGAACTGAGACAATTTGTGGTCGTTCCCTCGTTCTCTTGCTCAACCTTTTCTTATCTGCTGCAAGTGCTACGTTATGGCATCACATAAATCACCTGGCAAATTCAATGATAATCACTTTGCATGCAAATTCAATTAGTGAAACGTGCTTGGCAACAACAAAGGGAGGGTGAAATTTAATTTCAGCTTAAGCAGTTCGGGATCTCAACGCTTCGGAATTAAGTTTTATTTTTGACGCCTCGTACAGCAAGGTGAGAAGGGGGAAGGGAGGCAGGTTACTTATACGAGCACAGCTTGTAAGCGTCTGAGTAATCCACAGAAACACACACACGAGCAGACATGCACAAACATGCACACACACACAGACACCAACATTTGTGGGAGCCACGAAAAATTTAATTTTCTCACATTACTTGTGCATACTTGCAAAGGCCGCAGGCGAGAACCTCCTGCCCAGGACCCAAAACAAAACCCAAGCTCGAACCCAAATACGAAAACGAACCCAAACCGAACTCAGTCTCAGTTGTGAAAAGCCAAACAAAGCAGGCAGCCCCCCACTCCTGCCCTGAGTGCGTGTGAGGGTGTTCGTGTCTGTCTGTCTGGTTGCCACACTCCAGAGTTTAATGTATGTGTAATATTGAAACAATGTGAAAATTGCGCATACGCACAGTGCTGCGACTCCACAGCCTCCCTCTTCCCCCCTCAGCTAACAATCCTAATAGCCGCCCCTCGCTGCTTTCACCCTGGCATTACTTTATTTGATAAGCAAGTCATTTGCATATGGCAAGTTGACAACCCTACCGCAGCAGGGGCGTGTGACAAAGGGGTCAAGGTGGCAGAGGGGAATGGGGCGACGGGGGGTTGGCTTAAATCAGCACCGTGTCAAATATGTTGCCAGTTTGCACTGACAACAAACTGCCAAAAGCAGCTGCCAGCAGCCTGAGCAGCAGCACAACCAGCAGCAGGTACAGTCGCAGCTCCCCTCAGCTCATGCCAGTCTCAGCTGTCTCAGAGTGCCTTTCTCTGCGATTCTCAATGGCGTATTGAGGACAAGCTGCGCTCTGATTTGTTTTGTTTTACGTTATAAATAAATAAAGTGAAATATTGCAAACAAATGTGACAGATATGTGCTCGCATTTGTTGCTTGCATTTGTTTTTACAAACAAAGTTAACGATAGTGTAGATTTATTTATGAGACTTGTGCTGTATATTTCGTATGTTGTTAATACTTCTAAATATTTCCATTTGTATGTGTTCAATGGTAAAAGCAATTGCTTATCTTTGTATGCCGTTAATGTTCTTGACCTAATTAACAAGAATATGCTTATAGTTAGACTAGGTAAGGATAGGTTATTTATGGGTTATGTCAGATATATATGTTAAATAATATTTGCTGGTCATAATATTTGTCTAAGTATTCTCATTTGTATGTGTTCAAAAGATATGTCTTATCTTTGTATGTGTTCTATATTCTGGACCTAATTAACAAGAATATTCTTATCGATACACAAGGTTAGGCCAGGTTAGTTATAGGTTAGGTTAGAAATACAGGTTATATTTGTTGGTCTGCTCCTTCATGTCGTGTTGCAGCGCTTTGAAGTTAGATTTTCCTCTTTCTTAAACATATAAGTGTCTTTCAAGTCAAGTGGTATATTGAATATTCTTAGCGATGGAGTTGATTTGTCATATAGGTTATTGTCATATTAATTGGTCTGCCCCTTTCATGTTTGTTTCAACGATTGCGAAGTTAGTTTTTGCCCAGTCTTAGTCATAAATTTCTATCTTAAATCTTGACATATATTTAAATATATAATAGTTGTATTTGCTTTGCTTTTGTTCTTTCTTCTTTTCTTATTTTTCTTGTCTCTATTTCTTTTGAAATCACGAAATGCAATCATAATAATCCTTTATATGCGAGACATCACCTTAAGGCAAGCAACAATTGAACTACGTTAACTATACTTCTATATATTCTGCTGCTCTTCGCAGCGATTCTCAAACAATAGTTAAGCTTAGTCTAAGCGAATCCCTTGGCCGTGTATATATAGGATGTTTACGAGTATTTCGTCTGGCAATTCGCCGGGAGGAGGCACATAATTTTCAGCAATTTGCCAGGGCTGCAGCAGCTCCTCTCTCTCGCTCTCTGTTTGCTTGGTTGGGTGTATAAAATTACAATAAATCCTTGCATTTTAGCTGCAAATAAACAAAGATTTGCAGCTCCAAACGAAACTGGGCGCTAAAACAAAACAGCTGCCCGGGCAAAGTGCATGCAAAGTAGCAAGGAAGGAGCACAGCAGAAGAAGAAGAAGTAAGGAAGACTGAGAAACAGATGCAAAGGACTTTGCAAATGGGGCCACGAATCAGAGATAGAGGAAGGGAGGGGCTTGCGGGGCTTTAAATCAACATGTAAGCATTTAATACGGCGCCCCAAAGCTGAAAAAGCGTAAAATTCCCCAAATGACCATAAATTTCACTGTTTTCCATTGTTGTTGCTGTTGTTGCTCTTGCTGCTCTCTGTTTTGTTGTCTTTCGTTTTTCGTTTTTGTGCTGGCTGTGTGTGTGTGTGTGTGCGTGGGGAAAGCGTGGAAAACTTCAACGAGCACTTGAAAAAATAAATAGCATTTTGGGTTATGTGCAATAATAAAATGGAAATTGTGCAAAAATATTGTCGCTGCGCTTGTGTGCGTGAGAGGGAGTGAGAGTGAGAGAGAGAGAGAATGGGAGAAAAGGAGAGAGAGCAGGCTGGGGTAAAAACAAATCGCCTGCTAACTGTAGAGCAGCGGGTCGAGGGTTCAACTATCTTGATATAATGCCATACGATGTAGTTATTTCGACATGTTCTCCTCGAGGTGGCCGAGGAAAGAGCTGACAGTCTGCTTAGTGCAAGGCGTAGTACGCTATGCAATGCGCTTAGATCGAAATTAATCTGAGTCAATTTATATGCAGCATGTCCTGTCGAAAGGATGTGAAATAGAAGCAGTGATATAATGGGGCAGTATATCATGGTTTGGGACCAAGAAATGAGCATGGAATAGGTGAAAAATTGAATACAATTTGGGAAAGAAGAGAAGAAGTTTAAGTATGTGGGGGATCATGCAATAAATGAGGAATACATATTGAAAATGGAAAATAACAAATTTAAGACTGAGCTATACTATATATTTGGGAATATACATTGAAGTTTATTTGTTCGATTTCATTTTCTTAACACTTTAAGTATTTTAACAAGTATTAAAAGTTTCAAATAAAGTTACTGGGGCAAAACAACCGACTTCGAGTTTTATGCAATGCAACACTCCGAATAAAAATAATACACACGTCTTTTCAATTCAATAACTCCTCTCTTCTGTGTCGTGCGATCTTCTTTTCTTTTTACTTAAACTTAAAAAAGACCATTCAAAGCGAACAATCGATTAAAACTATCGATGGGTTCAATGATGTTGCATCGAGCAGGGTACGCTGTTACAGCGATACTATTCCAATCATACATGTATAAAACATGTGCATACGTATTGAAGTACATAAGAAGTATAAAAAGAATTGAAATTTAAGTGTGAAACAGATCACTGAACAAATATAGAATGTTCATTAATATGTTCGTTATTTCGAAAACAGAATACAGACAGCATTATCTTCTATATAATACAATACTTAACCTGTCGATGTAGACACATAAAAAATAAACCACGCATAGATTCATCAAAATTATTCAGTGATGGCAAATCTCTTAAATGCACTCGCAGAAATCGTGTGTTAATCGAACTGCGATTTTTTGCCAAGTATCGAATTAGTTCCCCCTCGTCAACGCTCAAAGCTGCTGCCAGCTCTCAATCTCACTCTCAGTTTCCCTCTCCCCCACCCCCCTGCTTCTCACTCCTCGTGTGTTTGAGTTCGGGAAAAAAACATCAACGTTGCACAGCCCCAAAAAGGAAATTGCGCTTTTACTGCTTTTTCTTGGCAGCCTTGCGTTGCCGTTGTCGTTGTGTGTGTGCTTGTGTGTGTGTGGGTGTATTGATGTTGATTTTCCGATGAGGGGCATTGGTTGAGGGGGTAGAGGGGGAGAGAGTAAAGTAGAGAAAGGGAGGTTGCCTTTCAAAAGAAAATACGACGCAGCAGAAGGCAAGTGAAATGTGTATGCTAAAAGGCAAACGTAAAGGTTCCCTATACTCCTCTCCTTTCCTCCGTCTCCCTACCTTTCCATCTACCTCCCACCCCTTCTCTTCTTTCTCTTTCACTCTGTGTCCCTCTCCACCTCCCTCTGTGTAGTGTGTTTAGTTGCGCATGCAGCCATTTTATGTAGCTAAAAAGCGAACAAATAACAGCACTCACACACACACTCACTCGCACACATACACATACACACACTGGGGACAACTTGGGGGATTCCCCTTTTCATATGCATTTCGAGTGCCCGGCGGCGGTCAAAGTAAAAAGCGCCTGGCTGAGGCTTTGGCTTCGGCTTTGGCTTTTGCTCTCGGCAACTTTGTTTTGTTGTTTCGCATTTGCTGTAAACGCGATTGTATGTGTGTGCCAGTGTATGTGTGTGTGTCTGTGATATGTCAAAGTAAAACTTTTGTGCGCTCCTTTGGGCGCTGCCTGTAATCTCCGTCCGCAGTTTTGCATTTCGCTTTGCACCCGCGCTCGCTCTGTCGCTGCCATTGAATGTCGTCAGCGCAGTCGCTTCTGATTTTGTTTCAGTTGCGGCCCCAGGGCTCGGTTTGCAACTTGCCACGCCCCCTTCCGCCACTTCCACTGTCCCTTAACTGTTCACATATGGCTCGACTCGACTGTCGCGTATATTTGTCCCGAATGAGCGCTTCTATTTTTGTTTAACAAAAAATTAAAACGTGCACAGCAAAGATATTTTTTACGAGTCTCGCGAGTGCTTACGTTGGATATAAATATGTAGTATATTATACATGTTCCTACATGCATAATATATATAGAGTACCTTGTGCGACAGAGCGCTTTAATTCCTGTGCAAATAATGCAACAATTATCGTAAGTTGCTGGAGAATTCATTCTACTTAAGCTTTGCAGAGCTGAGTGAGGCAGATTTGTGAGGTTTTTTAATGAAAGATCTTACAGAAAATATTGCTTAAGTTATATACAAATTGTACCTATATAAATGTTTATGATTATGTTAAGTATAATCTCTAAAAATGTACAAGGTGCTGAGCTGAGAAGTAGTAAACATTCTGAGATGTTGGGTGAATAGAAAGAAGTCTACAAGGCTCCACTTAAACTGTTTAAAGATCTTTGGCAGGCAGTGCTAAATACTTTTATAACTAAAATATTTCCCTCATTGCTCCTTTTGCACTGATGATATTTATAAAGCTTTTTGAGTATCTTAGGCTTCTACCAGGAAAACCTTGTAGAGAAATCTGAGAGAGAATGCTGAGAAATCGTGACACATTCCAAAATTGTATCTAAATTAAACATTATCCACATACTTACTGTTTTTCCACTCAAACCGTTTAAAGTTGTCCAGCAGGCAGGCTAAGGTATCCAAGATATCTTCCTCATTTCTGCCTTTGAAGTTCAACGATTAACTCTCTCATTATGCACTGACAGAAAAGACAGTTAGTATTTGAAAGTTTCACACAAAATTGTGAAAATGTTCCACAGCCGAGCAATGCAGTTTTCAAATTTTCATGTAGCTTAATGCGAAAAACTATGAATATAATTTGAAAATTGTTAAGCAGTTTGGCAGACACGCACAAACAAGCACAGACAGGCACGGACAAGTGGAAACTAAACTTGGGTGATTTTCTGTACCTGGTAATGTGAAAACTTTAAGCAAATTATGACGTTTATTAAAAAGCTTTAAATGCTCTGCGGGTGTGCGTGTGTGCGTGTGTGGGTGTGGGTGTGGGTGTGTGCCTGTGGTTGGCTGCAAGCGGACACGTCTCAGCTTGAGGCACATGCAAAACTTTAACGGCACACACACATACAACACACACACACGCACACGCACAGGGAGAGTTGCCGAATTTGACGTTGTCCATATCAGGAGAAAGTTGTGGGTAAAACTTGAAGTAATTTGCACAGTAATTGGGTATTAGCCCCCGACAGTAGAAGAAGCTATATAAATGGACATAGTTTAAGGCACGTTCCGCTGCCAGGGCCGTCAGCCAGATAGACAGACAGACACTGACTGACATGACACGCAACTGCCCCCGACAACGGCTCCTTTATCCAAAGTGCTGGCCATTTCTCATGTGCCACGTGAGCATCGAGTTGATAACTCAACCCAGCCTCAGTTGCTCCTTCCGTCCCCGCACTCCGCACGCCATCATCCTGCTTCCACTCCTGCTTAGCGGTTTGCTGAGGTCAGTTTTGATGGATTCGTTTATGGCCTGCAGAGCCAGCTTCGGATACTTAACTCTTATTCAAAACTCACTCACACAACGCAAACTCAACTGCACAGCCAGTGTTGGTTATCCATTTGCCATTTGCCTTCTCTCCCTTCTTTCCCTTTCTCTTTGTTTTCTGCCTACCATGTTCAGTTTCAATTCCGCTGACCGAGGTCGCTTTACGTTTTTTACCGTTTACCGTTTTACGTCGCGTCGGCCTTTTTATTTGATATTAAATATTAACAAAATGGCCTCAATGTGCAGCCTGCTGTGTGAGTGAGTGTAAACTCGCCGCTTTATGCTTAAACATACGTATACGTAATGTACATGTATGTACATGTATACATGTATATGTGTCTGTGGGTGTGTGTGCTCATGCTGCATGTGTTTCGTTTATAAATTTATATAGAAACAAAGTCGGCACCATCGACATCGCTGTTTGCAGCGCGTATTTTGTTTTGTTGATTTTGTTTATTTGTTCGCGTTGTTGTTGTTGCTGCTGCTGCTGTTGCTGCTGCACGCGATGTTGTGTGTCTTGTTGCAGCTGTTGTTGTAGTTGGAATTGGCTGTGATGCGCCAGGCAGCAGATAGCAGCAGCGCCAAAAAAGGGGTGTGTGAGTCCATTAAGATGTGCGTCGTTACGACGTAGTTTATGGGCAGGTGATCTTACCTTAACTGATGTTATATATATATCATGCATATATAAAATATATCTTAATTTGCCAGGAAAATTTTAAGATATTTTTAAATTTAATTCCGTCTGCTTTTTAAGCTGATTCAGACAACATAGTTCAATTTTTTGTAGAATATAATGATTGGAAGTTATAACATAATATCTACTCGAATTGGATTAATCAGTCTAAGCAGCGCTTTACTTATTTAACGATTCCATTTCTTCCCTAACTTACAATAACATTAATCTTAAATGTTCAATATTTAATTAATTTAATTAATTAGTTTATAGTCGGACTAAGGTCAGTCGACTGTTTAAAAGTAAAGAAAAAAATACAATTAATAGTTATAATTAATAATTTTAAGTTAAAAGTAAAATCTTAACTGTGAGAAAAGAAATAAAAATAAATTAATTGAATTGAGTTTACATTGGGATAAAAAAATGAAAGAGCCGATCCAACATTTGTTGCAGAGGATTGGGGAAAACCCAGAAAAACCCAATCAGATCAGGAGAGTTAGTGTTAGTAAGCAAAACCTAATCAAAATAGCGATTAGAATGTTCAAACATGCAGTTAGTTAAAAAGTACTACTGTTACTAGAAAGAAGATAAGTATATATTAAACTAGTTACTAGAAAGGTGAGTAAGGATTTGTACTTTTAAGCAAGATACAGAATTATTGTTGTTGTTAGCGATAATGTAATATAGTTTATTATAGTCCGAACATAGTACCCTGAAAGGCTCATGCAGGGCATAATTCGAACTACAATTGGAAAGTTTTAGAGGAAGATAGTTACGGGTGATTCTACCAGGGACAGAGAAGTGTAGTCGACTAAGCAAGTCGTTACTATCTATGTCCCCTTGTATAAGGTTATAAATAAATACCACACCAAGCATAGTTCTACGATTGGCTAGGGAAGGCAGATTTAGTAACAAAAGTCTACTAGGATAGGAAGGAAGTCTTGAATTTACGTCCCAAGGCCTCGCAAGGCAAAAATTAAAAAATTTTTCTGTACGGATTCAATGCGATCCTTGTGAACTGTGTACTGAGGACTCCAGACATATGATCCGTACTCCAGAATTGGACGAACAAGCGAGGTGAAAAGAGTCTTAGTTAGGTAAGGATCGTCAAACTCCTTAGACCATCTCTTAATAAAGCCGAGCACACCCATAGCTTTATTAACCATTGATGATATATGTTCGCAAAACTTGAGTTTGCGGTCCAAACGGACACCTAGATCATCAACCAGGGAAATTCTTTCCAAGGTACAACCACAAAGAGAGTAAGATACGTACTTTGGACAGGCTCGTGAGAATGTCATCAGCTTGCATTTGGAGCTGTTCAGATTAAGGAGATTTGCACGACACCAAGAATAGAAACAATTTAAGTCAGATAGAAGGCGTAAATGACAGGAGTCGTCTCTAAATTGAAAACAGAGCTTGACATCATCAGCATACATGAGAGTACGGGAATTAAGTATGACCGTTGGAAGGTCATTGATGAAAAGTGTAAAAAGCAGGGGACCATATTTACATACATACATTTATTATATTTATTATATATTGTATTATTTATTTATATTGTATCTAAACAAGATATTTTATATTATAATCAAGTCGTAGAAATGTTTCGAAAAGTTAAATTTGGTTTTTATTCTCACGTTAACTATTTTTCTTTCCCTAGTCACACACTCCTTTTGTACTATATAAAAATGAAGTAATAATTCAAAATGTTTAAAATTACTGGGTATTTGCCAGTCGATCACCTGCCACCCACACTGCGGCCCAAAGTGCCCAAAGGCAACACTTTTTTATGATGTTGTTTGTGCGATTTTTGCCGCTTGCTGCCTGTTTTTGTTTTATGTATTTTGACAGCCGACGTACACACACAGTCATAAACACAAACACAGATGCATCAACACAACACTCATACACACACACACACACACACAGGGAATTTACTTTAGCGAGCAGCTGGTGCTTCGCTTGCTGATAATCACATTTCGCCAATGCTTTTTGCAATCCAAACTTACACACAGATACGCAAGCACAACAAACACACACACACATACACACGGACACAAACACAGCTGCACACACACACACATACACAGGGCTGGCACACTCACACATGGAAATTAAGTTAATGTTTGCTTATGAATAAGCAAATAAGCGCCTACAGAGAGCTGACAGAGAGAGAGAGAGAGAGAGTCAGAGAGGGAGAGACAGAATCAGAGTCCTCTGATGGACTTCGGCCACTGGCGTTTGCATTTTGAAATGGACAACACGTGTCGACTGTCCCTTACACTCCTCCCTCTCTCTCTCTCCTTCATCCTCTCTGCGTCCTTCCCCATCCCCTTCTGACCCCTTCCCCTCTCCGATTGGCCGCTCATTTCAATTTGCCTGCATTTCAACTTTTTCCATTTCGTTCTCCTACTGCCTCGTCCTTGTTGTTGTGGTTCTTCTCATTGCTGTTGTTGTTGTTATTGTTGTTGTTGTTAGCCCTTCTGCTACTACTGCTGCGGTTGTTATTGTTGTTGTTGTATTATGCATGCGCTGAGCATTTCTTGTGCACACGTTTCATATGATTGTGTGCAAAATGCTTTGCTGCCTTATTTTGTTGTTGCCTTCTCTTCTTTTTTGCCACATGCATGTGTGTGTGTGTGTGTGTGTGTGTGTGTGTGTTGGTAATTAGCATTTGCTGCGCATTAATATTAATTAGTTAGTTATGCGCCGTCTATGGGTTTCTTCCCTTCCCTCTCTGCCCTTCCCCCCTCGTGGGTCAGTTCGGTTTAAGCCTGCGTCGAGCACTTAACTCCATTTTGAGCCTTGTCATCGACCGTGCATTTTGATTAACTTTTATTAGCACTTGCCGCAGTCATGCTGCCAGGGGTGGAGCAGACAAAGGGGGAGGGGTGCAGAGGGTTAGTGTGTGCAGTCGCTGGAAGAGCTCTCTAAGCTTTTATCGCAATATTTATTGAACTAATTGCTCGATTTATTTGCTGCGACTCAAGTTCAGCACAAGAGAAAGAAAAGAGGAAGATAATGTATGGTACACTATACAAAATAAACTACAGTCAGAATTCCCTTTAAAGTGTCTGTATGAACTTGTTTAGGTTAAGTTTACTACTACTTCAGATCATTGGAACTACTTAAGTTTATTAACATTACTTAACCTTAAAATATTATCAAGTTTTCCTAACTACATCTGCAATATTCTCATTCTTATTGAATAAAACACTCACTAGCCTAGTTCGCTTGCCTTGAGTTGATTTAAGTTTCTCCACACACAAGTTCTGCACAACTTGCATTAAAGAACCTTAAACTTTGTCGCATAAGTTTCCCATTCATAATGCGTGCAGTAGAATTCGAGTTTAATGTGCTGCCCTGCTGCCAAAAGAGTCGCTTGCATCGCTTTCTCAGGTCATTAGGAACCGCAAAGTAGCCGAGCCAAACCGAACACAAATTAAAGCAAACAGTGAAACTTGTCCGGGCCCCAAAAGGGGCTCAACTTGGGACATGAAAAGCCGCTTAGACATGTCTACAGCTTCCGGCGGGGACAGGCTCATATTGGAAAAGTGGAAAACTAATAAATGCGAAATGTAAATTTGATGCTTGCACAAATAAAATAATCTGTTGCCACAATTATCCCCAGCAAACCGAGTGACCTCAGGCCGGATGCAGTGAAGGACACAAATTTAAATAAATAACATGCGAGAGAGAGTACAAGAAAGAAAGCATAAATAATAATGGCAGGCAGACAGACAGACACACTCACAGCACAGCAAACAGACAGACAGATAGAGACAGATGGACAGACAGTTGGATAAAGTGACAAGCAAACAGAGAGACACACATGCTGGTGCACACCAGGCGTATGAGTGATGTGACCTGACTCTGACTCTTCGGAACGGAATTTCGGATCGGTCTCGATTTTAATTTATGCCATTGGCTTGGTAAACTGAATCAGGGCAATCAAGTGCAATTTATATAGACATTTGATGTTGAAACCGTTTCACAGTTACGAGAACAATTTGCAGTTGTCAATTTATTATTTACTGTGTAGACACGACAGCGAGGGCTGTTCAAACAATGTGTGGGAAATCTTCGAGAAATGCAATATATATGACTTTTTTAATTAATTACCTATCTTTTTCAATATCAAACTCACATGGGAGTATGGCAGCATATTTTGTGTTGCATACTTTGTGGGCTTGAAAATCAGTAATCCATTGAAATTATTTCTTCAATAACTTCTGTGTTTATTATTCGATTGTAACCAAATTTTCAGAAATCATTTGGGCATTAATAGTTATTGTTTTAACTGAAACTGTATTGCATTAAAATTACACTTGCAATTCAGTTTTTATTGATTTACGGTAGTGAAAAGGGGCGTGGCCAAAATCAAACATAAACTTTCGACATTTTTTCATATTGTTTTAGTAGTCCCAGTTCTTAAAGTCTCAGAGATCTACAGACAGACGGACTAATTATGAATATATATGTAGTTTGTGGAGTCTGCCACGCCTCCTTTTGCCAGTTACATATATTTTCAGTTGGGAAAATGTTATAACACCCTTCGTGTGTATAACAAGTTCTGTAATATTTAATAATTACAACTTTGATGATTTAAAAGTGAGGTTAGATTAGGAATGAAGTTATGCAGCGGCCCTCGCCATGCTGGATACTTTAATGCATACCGACACGATGCTACAAACAAATATGCAAATGGGCTGCAAGCAGCTGGAATAGGTTCGAGCTGCTGTCGTTGAAAATTCAATGGCAAATGGCATATTGTAGTGGCGGGCTAATGGTAGCACGTACCGGGCTAAAACCCAAACACAGACAGAGAGCAAGAGAGAGAGAGAAAGGGAAAAAGAAAGGGAGAGAAAGAGAAAGGGGGGGGAGAAGGAGTCACATCTACATACGTGCTACGGCAATGGGGCAACAGTATCTAATCAAGTTGCAAGCGGATAGAGCAGGATCCTTTTGGCAACCCGTTCTGCTGTTGTTCATGTTCTTGTTGTTGTTGTTGTTGTTTGCATTGACATTTGCTCGTCGAGACGTATCCACTCGGGAGTCCACTCGGTCCATTGGCACGTTGCCTTTGCTTTTGCATTTGAATTAACAGTTATTTTTGGCGCCGTCATCGTCATCCTCGTCTCAACGTTCCTTCCATTCCCTTTCCTTGCATTCCCTTCCTTTTCCACTCTCAACTGAGAAACAAAACATTTTCCGTACGCTCGACAATGCCACATAGAGAGGCAGCCACATAAAGAGGCAGCCCAGCTTGCCAAGGTTGCTGTTGTTGCTACTGCTGCTGCTGCTGCTAATCTCATCTATTCAAATTGGCCAGTCCCCAAGCCAGACCCGTGTCACCTGCATGAATCCTTGAGGTGAAATTCGTTTTGTCTGCATGATGTGGACATATTCTTTGTTTGTCGTGTTCATTATGATAATCGAAGTCAGCTATAGCCAGGTTGATTGTTCTGTTTATATGGAATTTGAATTCAATTTGAAAGCACTCTCTTCTACGTCTTGCAAACTGCACTTTCTGCTGCACTAAAAACTCAATAAGCAAAGAAACTTAATACAGATTGCTTCGAGATATTGAAATATCTTTATTTTTCCTTCATCAACTTCTTTATCTTCTGCTTCTTTTCTGTGCTTAAGTTGAAAAATCAACAGGAGGTCAGCCATGAGCTGCTTCTTTATCGTCTTCTCTCCATCTTCTTATTAAGCTAACCCAAATAAATTCGCAAGATAACAAATAACTCGCTTCGAATACAATTTTTAATTAACAAACCAATTAGTTTTCGGTTATTTCGATGAGCCCAACGGACAGACGAACAGACGGACAGGAGGATAGGACAGGACAGACCAGAAGACAACAAAAATAGAGTTCGAAGGGGTGGCTATGAAAACAAACATTGACCCAAATCAAGAGAAAGTTTCAGCTGCAAGTTACAGATACGAAATAAGGAAAACATTGCAAAAGTAAATAGCAGCGATTGGGATACGGATATACTGTTCAAGGGGGATGAGGGGATGGCAGGGCGGGGTTTAAAGGGGAAACTGGCGGCTCGACCACAGCTTAAGGTACATACCCTTTCTCTCTCTGCATCTCTCCCTCTCTCTCTCGACTCTCTCCGCACATTTGCAGCGGTTCTTTCCAGCAATTTAGATAACTTGTTCGTGTTGTTGTTATTACTCCTGTTGTTGTTGCTCTTGTGGTTGTTGCTGCTGCTGCTGTTATTGCTGTTGTTATTCGTGTTGTTGTTGTTGTTATTATTGTTGTTATTGCTGACTTTGACCAGCAACACACACACCGCAAAAAGGCAAAAGTCATTGCTGTCCATAGACTCGCCAAAGGGTAGAATCACTATCGGTAGCTGTTTGTGTGTGTGTGTGTCGGAGTGTGTGTATACAGGAGTGTGTGTGTGAGTGTGCCAGTATGCTTGTGTGTTGGAGTGTGTGTATAAGTGTGTCTATTTTCGTGAGCGTGTCCTTGCTTTGAGTTCATAAAACGGCTATCTACAAAAGCTTAAAGCAATGCTGCAGAGTTGTCCGCCTGCTAATACCCTGTAAGCTGTACAGGAAACTGTGAGCATTTTAAATGTGAATAAAATATATACTGATATAGTTCAAAATATATCTTAGCAAAAGATTGATTATTCTCTTTAAATATTTCTTTATTTTATTTTCATTTCTTTGTCAATAACTCAAAAATTCTCTAAGACATCTTGCAGCACATAGTCCCACTTCTGTGGCAGCTGAACTCAATTCACGCAGTGGTAATTCCAATGCAGTCGACTTTAAAACGCAACACTAAGCTCTGTTGCTGTCTCTCTCCCTCCCCCTTTTCCCCTGGCCAATCGCTTTGTTGACCTCTTCAACCAGAGTTATCCATCAGGGAACTCGCTCTGTTCTCAGACTGAGATGAAGATGGAGTGCAGCAAGTTGCAGCTGCGAGCAGCAAATTTTATTTGATTGCCCGCAATGAATGGCAGCAGACATTGAACTGAATACTATTACGAGTACTCGTACTCGTTTTCGTTCTCAGCTCTGCTGGATTCCTCAGAAATCAATGCAAATGAAAGGAATTTTTTATGTTTACCTTCCATGCTCAGTGTGTTTATTTTCGGTTTACGAGAGATAGATATAGATTTCTTCTTCTTCTTGATTTTTGTTTTAGCTAATTTTCAGTTTAAGCTTTGTGGATTTTGCACTTTTAGCCATTTATTTCATTTATTTGGGGCTATCTGGAATTGCAAACCAATTTCATTAGATAGAGAATTGAGGTTTGCCTCTGCATTTTGTTGTGGCATCTGTCGGGGTGTGTTGGCTTTAAGGCGGCTCCCTGGTTAACTGTAAAATAACTCTTTGTGGCTGGCAACGGAATGTTTGGCTTTATTTAATTCAAATATGAACTATTTTGTATCAAATTAAATATGTGAAAATTCTGTGAAAATTAAATTAATTTTGTTTTGTTTTCTCTTCTCGTTTTAGGTATGAAAAATAAATGTTAAATTGCATTTCATAAAGTTCAGTTTCAGTTTAAGTAAGTAACTGATTAAGTCATGTTGCACGCTTCGTAAAGTTTCGCTTGACGGTGGCTTTAAGTGAGTCAGCCACGCCCCTTCTCGCCACAGTTTCCACGTGAAATTCGCAAATTATGCAATTAACCCATTTTCAGTAGGAGAGAAGCCAAAATGGTCACATGGAGTTAACTGGCAGCTGCAGCGCCACAACAACAACAACAACAACAGCAACAATGGCTGTCTGTGGATGCAGGCTCGTTGTGGCAAGGTGCAGGCGGGTGGCAGAGGAAAGGGGAGGGAGCAGCAGCAAATGATGTGTGTGCACAAAAATCGTGTGCTTTTTAACTTTAAATGGCCGCAAGCAGGCAAATCTTTTTCATAAATTCGCACAGTGACTCAACGCGACTTGACTTCGCCACAGAGTCTCGTCCGGGTACAGTGCACTGCCTGCTTCCACCCTCTACTCCTCTCACCTCCTTCCTCCCTTCTCTTTCTCTTTCTACTTCTCCTTCCACCTCCTCCCTTTACCTCCTCCTTCCACTTGCTACACAGTTGATTGCAGCGCGAAGCAGTTAACAAAAACTGCAGACAGAGAAGCAGGCAATGGGCAGGAAGGGAAAGGAGAGCGGGGGCCAGGTGTGACTGAATCTCGGTTAAATTCAAACTGACGCTGCAATTAAGTATAATGTCCTTGCAAGGATAACGTTAAGTGGCGCGTGAAATTACATTAATCATTGAAGGGATTTACATGCAACGGCAACGACGCTTGAGCTGCGGCTCCGCGGCCGGGTAACTTGCATTTTTGGCCTTGGCCAAACAGGCTGCGCCAAAAGACAGACAAAGAGGATGTGGTGAGGCAGAAAAGGAGAGTGGGTAGGGGAGAGGGGAAAGAAAGGTAGTTGCTGCTAAAGATGAAGCTCGTTTGGTGTTTGCTTTGTGTGGAGCGCGCAAGGTAAACTTGGCTCTAAATGCAGTGCAAATCAGACAGTAAAGGAAGTAGATGAAGGAGGAAAGGAAATAAGAAAGCTAGTAAACAGTAGTGACTAAGTAATAAGCTACAAGTGCAATGTAAATATACGATATATGATATATACTTTATATTATATATACAATATATATTTGATATATATCAACTTGAAAGGGCAAAAGTTAAGTCAAATATAATACAATCTAAAACCACATTAAAGCAGCTGCAGCAATTTCCCAATCGAATCAATCGTAAACAGTATCGAAATCAAGAGATTACTTACTTTCATTACTTATCGATCGTCTTTGGCAACCCATCCTAACTTGACACACTTTCCATGCACAAAAGATATTGCCAGCTAACCAATTCAACGAGAGAAATCCTGTGTGGCACTTGCAGCACACTCGCAACGAGACAAAAGCCGCACAGTTGCCGCATTGAAATTCTATCAAAAAATAACCAGCAGAGTTCTCTACTCGACTCTGGCAAAAAGTAGCACACACACACTGACACACACACACGCACACACACACACGTAGAGACGAGTCTCATATTGAAGATAATCAAATTTTGTAGCCTGCATATTTCGGAGGAGGAAGCAACAATTTCATTTGGGCTGCCCACGACTGAGTCGAAAGTGTTGCCAGCTGGTTGTTTTTTTCGAGGATTTTTTTGGGGCCACGGGGCGTATGGGTCATGGGCTGCTGCCAAGTGCCAATGCCGTGCAGCGTGTGCTAAACTGAGTTAGCAGCCCCGTCGAGAAGCCCTTGAACTATGCAAATTGCCAAATGAAAAACGCCAGCAAAGTCGACGGCGACGTCGACTGCGATTGCTACTCCAGCGGATCTGGAACAGAGAAGACGGCAGATGGGCTGAGGGAAAGGGAAAAGGGGGCTGTAAACGCATGAGGCGCGTCTTAATTGCTGTGCCGACTGTTGGGGCATGAAATTTTTGGCGGCAACAACGCATCGATAGTTTATGGCAGGCAGCGCGAGAAAGTGATGCATAGAAAGGGAGAGAAAGAGAGGGAGATACAGAGAGAGAATCAAATACAACGAGATATAGAGAGAGAGAGAGAGGGAGAGAGGGAAAGAGATAGAGAAGGGCAGGCCACAGAGTGTGCCTCGTGTGCAAAGTCTTTGCCGGCGATCCTTGTGCGCAGCAATTTAAAATCGACGAAAAAAAAATCAAATGAAAATCGTTAGAGGAAAAATGCATAATGGAAAACGCAGCAAAGAAATATTTCCCAATTTTTTTTCGGCTGCGCTTGCATTTTTGCCAGCTTGCCAGCAAAACGCAAACATTATTGTTGATCCTACTAACATTTGTTTATGGCAGCGAGAGTTTCCCTTGATTGAAGTGGAAGGGATACGCAGATGAGAGCAGGCAATTCTACTACAGTATTCAATAAATGTAGATTATATTTTGAGTTTACTGGGCATATGTGTAGGTTTTACATACATATATAATATATAAGGTTTGTAAATTAAGGTAGACGGGTTGATAAAGGAAAAGCAAGCTAAAGCAATTTTCAACTAAAAGAAGGAATATACTTAATTAAGAGATTGAAAAGGATTTTACAGTTGAAAGTTTAATTTTAATACTTAAACAGAAAGAGAGTTAAGGCTTCTGAGCATTTTTATGGTTTAACACATCATGGGATATTTTATAACAAAAAGAATGCTAAAATGAAATAAGAAACAATGAAGAAATGTAATATTAAAATGTATTACAGAATTGCAGAGCTTATATTTATTTTGAACAGGAGTAAGCGCCTTAGGAGATGTCTTCTATTCATAAAGTATAAATATTCTCAATCATTATAACCAAGGGAGTCGATCTAGCCATGTACCATATATCTGTTGCAACTCACACTAGGTTTTCCGTTTTAGAGTTATCTTGATGAAACTTGGCACACATGCTTCTTATGACTGCACACTGTATATAACATAGAACGAGACAGATCGGACTTATATATCGTATAACTGCCATACAAACTATCGGTAGGTTTTTGTTATTTGTCAAGATATTGCAAGTAAATGTACTGTATCTGACTTTTCCTATTTCCTGATTGGGTTTTACTCGGTTTTCCCCAATTCCTCGGCAACAAATGTATTATCGGTTTCTTGTTATTATTCCAGTTTAAATTTAAATTTAAATTTTTAAATTTAATTTTAATTTAAATAAAATAAAATATTAATCATTTTGTAATTAATTTATACCAGTTTAAAAATTATAATTAATGTAATAATTTTAATTCTTAATTTTTTTTGTAAATTCCTTTCCCAGTCGACTGCCATTAGTCAACATTAAATAAATAAATAAAATGCATATACAATTTTATCAAAATCGGACTATTATAACATATAGCTGCCATAGGAACAAACGCCCGAAATGAACATTTTTGTATGAAGACCTGTTTGAATTTAGAAATAACTTAACTTATCAATGCCAATCAAAGTGACAAGACATAATATTGAATATATACAATACTGTTCAATTCTGCATCAATATATTTACATCACTAGTCTTGGAACAATCAAGAGATATAACAACCTGCAAAAAGTAAAGAACTTTCGGCATGCCGAAGGTTGCATTTTGTTTCTCGTTTTTGATAGATTTTTCTCATCAAATTCTTTCTACTTGCTGTTTTAAATCTTTAAAGAGTGTTCGCTCTGAACGACAGATAATCTCCATTTACACACGCAGTGACGGCTTTAAAACACACACACACACACATTTACAAACAAAGGCGATTGCAACTAGTTTGTCTTGGCAAACAGCACCTACAAACAGTGGGCGTGGCATTTATAATGGACTCTTATTGCAGTGGCACGCACACAAATAAACACACACGCACACACGCAGGTAAAGCAGGTATGAGAGAGATAGACAGAGAGAGAGGGAGCACAGTCTGCAGCTTGAGCTGCTCGGATAGGAATGCCCTCTGCTGGCCTTGTTGTTTCCATTCGTGTGTGTTTTTTATTATTATTCCTACTCAACCTCAACCAGGAAGTCGTGTGTCATAGGAAGCACTTGTTTGACATAATAAAAACAGCCCGCACGGCCGACGTGGAGCCTTTTATGCAGCAACTACCCGCACAGCACCAGCAGAAACAGCAGCAGCAGGAGAAGGAGAAGGAGAAGGAGGAGGAGCAGCAGGAGCTGACTGAATGAGTGGGCTATGTAAACAGTGGACTCACCTGCTTGGCAACCCACCTACCTACACGCCGAAGCCGTTCCAGTACTTTATGCTTTGTCAACAGCAGCAACAATAACAACAACAACAGCAATAACAAAAATACGAACAGCAACAACATCATCAAGTTTGAAGCTCGCAAATGTTTTCATTTTCCAAGGCAACGACTGGAGGAGCTCAGTTCATATGGCTAAGAAAGGCAGCTGCATTTAAAAGCCTCTTCAGACCGCCCACAGCCACGCCCCCAATTGCATTTGCATTTGCACACAACTCTCGACTCAACTCGGCACTCTCTCTCTTCTCCCCTCCCTCTCGTCTCTTTGCAGTCCATCAACACAAAGTTGGCTTACAAAAAATTGGTTTACTGAAAGTTTTTGCCATTGCAATATGCATATGTCCGTCGCAAAGTTGCCTTCCCCTGTCGTTCTCGTTGTTGTTGCTGCCCTTGTCGTTGTTTATGAATGTTTGTTTGCATTCTGCAGCAGGAAATTAGACAAATTACCTCAGTGACCGGCATGGAAAAGTTGCCTCCTTTCTGTGTCTTTTGTGTGTGTAGATTTTTTATTCTCAAATTTGATTGGAGGCGGATGTCGAGCTAGAGTCAGAGCCGGAGCAGAGGCCAGAAACGGAGACAAAACAGGAGCTTGAGTCGGAGCCAGAGCTGTAGCCAGAGCAGCAGAGAAGACTAGGGATTGTACTCATAGATGAGGTTTCTAATCGTTTGAGGTTCGCATTTCTCTCTCACAAAATTGTACCGAAAAATGCATTAAAACACACAGTTGAAGTCTTTTCAACTTGCCTTTCAGTTCGGTTTCGTTTACTTATTTATGCCTTCTCTTCATCATCGTCTTGTTCATCATGTATGCTAAAGTTTTTGCAGCGCTGCCAAAGTTCGATTCGCTGTGCGCATTAGGCGACTTGCTGTGCAACATTGCGTATACTTGTTAACCAGCTCAAGTGCCTACAAGAAGGTTTATCACACCCACTTAACCAACACACACGCACAACACATACACTCACACCCCACCACACCCGCCCCCACACACGCGCTTTCTCACAATCAACGACCGCACGAAATTCGAAACATTCTCAACTGCTAGTTACATAATTGCACATTGGCCCCGCCCACCACTGCCCCCGCCTGCCTGCCGCGCCCACACTCTCCCGCGGCGACTGTTGCGAAATTCACGCCGAACTTCATCAAAATTCCAATTAGCGCTTACACTCAATTACAAGGCAAAGGCAACGGCAACGGCGAAGGCAATGGCAACAGCTGCCTTGCTCGCACAACCTCCCCCTGCCACGCCCCCCCCCACAACCACTCTCTAACTGAAGACAAAACAAATACGGCCACAAAACTGCGACTACATTAAAACTTTTGGCCAAATTACTCGCGGAGTCGCAACTCGGGATTGAATCCTTCTTCGTCTTCTTCAGGCTTGAGCAGTGCAAGAAAAATGAGAATAGAAGGCGAAAAACCAATAGAAATTGTAGCGGAAACATAAATAGAAGACAGTAAATAGCAGCAGGTTGACAGACGGACTTTCAGACAGGCTGACGTTGAATTAAACTTTAAAAGTGGCGCCACAAAAGCCAAAAAGCAAAAGCTGTCGCAGCCCAAAGGCAAATGGCAGCACGGCAAGGCGCCGCAGGATATTGAAATTCATGTGTAATTATATATGCTGTACAATACACACAAGCGCACACAGACACATACGCAAACACACACACAGATAGCATACACAAAGGCAGCAGCAGCAGGCCCCAACTCCTTCTAATTGTTGCGCGCGCCGCATGAAACAATTCTAGCGGCAAATGCGTCCTGCTGCCAAGCCACAAAAGGCGCGCACACACACACGCACACAAAGACACGTGAAGAGGAAGAGCAAGAGATACAGATAGAAAGATACAGCTTCAGTCAGCTCCAACGTTCAGTCAGCCAATGGGGAAATTACTTGCGCCGCAGCCGGCAGCAACCTTAAAATGATTTCATCAATGTAATACGATAAATTTCATAATGAAGCGACGCGGTAATTGCCAGCAAGGCAGCCTCGCAGTGGGTATCTGTGTGTGTGAGGGTGTGTGTCTGTGTGTCTTTTGCATAATTTGGGTATTTTATAAGCTTGACTTTCTGCCTTAAACAATCGCGATTTGACTTTCTGCCTTAAACAATCGCGATTTCTTTTGCCTTCGGCCAATTTTAAATTATTTCTTACGCCTGCCAAACCCGTTGAAAGTCCTTAAATTGTTTATGATTTGAATATACATATATAAAAGAGTTTATACATTATTATGCACATATATTTATTTTTAGCTGTAATAGTGTTGAGGAAAATCCATTGAGTGTTAGATAATTTTCTAGAAAAAAGATTTGTTGACTATAAACGCAAAATCAACTTTGAATTTTCGAGAAGCTTTACAATTATTGATTCTGAAGTTTTCTAAAAACACATGTGAATATATCAATAAAAAAATTATAAGCTAAATTAACAATTACAAAAGGTACAGTCGAATTTGCTCGCCTCTTAAATATCCGCTACACAGCTGAGCAATAAGATTTCTTAATATACATGTATGTATATACAACTTTTATTATTAGCGTATTTTTTTTTGCATACTTTAGGGTTGGAAATCAATAACTTAATATTATTTCTTAAATAACTTAAATTATCCGATCGCAAACAAATTTAATGAAATCATTTGGGACTTGCTGGTGTGCTTACCAAAAATATTATATATTATTTTAATGCAGGAAATAGCATTGAAATTATATAATATCGATTTACAGGGGGGAAGAAGTGCGTCATCAATTCCTAAAAGAAACTTGGTCTGTGTGCAATAATAACACGGATGGACACCATTTGGTATCCCAATATATTTCAGTCTTTGAGATAAGCGGCTATAAAAACAATTCTCAGTAGTGTATTTATCAAATATATTTTTAATTTAATTATAATGTATGCAATGAGAAACTGGAAAGTTAGAGATCTTAAAGTTTTTACATTTATTCAACTCTGAACTATGTTTATTCTACGATTTACAATTAAGAAACAGTATTGTATGGCTATAAAATTTTGCATTTAATTAGTGAAGTTTTAGTTTGGTTTCTCTTCCAAAATTAAAATTTGCAATGTACAAAATTCGACCACAAACTAAACCAAAGTGAAATTATTATTTGATTTTAAATGTGGAAAATATATTAGATGACTGTAAAATTGTGCATTTCATTTGGTTTCCCTTCAAAATTGAAATTTCCTGCAAAGTAAACAGAACTGAGTTGAAGTTTTGCATGCAAATATAATAATTTCATTTGCAGAGTGCGGTAAACAAGGCAAACATCTATGCAGAATATCTGCAGAATGTCTTTGTCGAATGTAATTTATATGTTATATTCGAGATCCTCAATTCGAAATTGCAAGTTGCTGCAATGCAGAAAACAATAGTTGTGTGTAAATATAGTAGATGTGTGTAGATTTCTATTGGGGGCATATGAATTGAAAGCTCTTCTGCCCTCGCCTCCTCTCCACAATGACATTATTTGTATTTGCACAGTTTTACAGTTGTCGCTACAAGTATTTGCACTCAAATTCGTAAATCAAATACTCGTTCTTGAATGTTTCAATTTAAATTTTAAACTGTTTTGGTTTTTTCTCCATTTCAAATGAGCAGCTAAGTTCCCCAGGTCAGACCCCTGGCTATGTGCATAACTATTTATTAAAGAGATCACACGTTGAGCACACCATGTGTGTATGTGTGTGTGTGTCTGGGGTGGACACACCTTAAGCAGTCTTTCGCATTTACACGCACGAATTGCAGATTTATTTTCCTATTTAAAGTTAAAATATTTGCACTGTTGAAATGCTGCTGGAAAATTGTTTAATTTTTGTTTGGCTTTCGCTATTCCATGTTTTTTAACGCTTATTGAACATGGATATGAAGAGGGTATCTTATAACATGCATAGCATTGTACCAAATCATAAAATACGATTATTTGTTTTTCCGTTTATTTATTCCGCATCAAAAACTAAGGTTAACTAATTGGGAAATACTTTTTTATGCTTCCCATGAATTTTATAGCTGTTAACAATTGTATTCATAAACTCAAATAACTATTTTTTCTTGAAGTACTATTATTGAAAATAATATCGTTGATATGTCTCATATTCCCGTGTTGTTTGTACATATGTCTCTTGTGACAGATAATAGAGAAACAAAATTATAATTTAATTATATTATACAATAGTTTTAAAGCACATAGAGGCAAACATTCTATTTGATATACAGATATAAATTCAAAACCTAACAATCAGTTAATAATTTGTCTATTTCCTTTCGCTACTTTGTAAATTTATATATAACAAATTTGGAAAATAAATATATTTGAAGCAAAAAATATCAGTTTGTACAGTTTGAAAAGTTGATAAACAGATCATAAATATATAATTAAATGTATATCATTTTATTCATTTATTCAATGTCACCAATTGCATTGGACTACAAAAAATAATTAAATAAAATGAATAAATTAACATAATTAATTATATTATTATTACTATTATAATATTATTATTCTAAAATTATTATTTCATTTGATTTAATCATATTAATGGAAACGCCTTCCTTATTTCCTAGTATAGGGTAGTTCATAGTCGAGTTTCTCTTCAGTTAATTTCTTAGTTAATTTTTTTTCCATGCTGCGTGTTAAAATTTTTATGCGCTGCTACGGCGATATTTGTTTTCATTTCATTTATTGCAACTGCGAGGGGGGCGACAGAAAGAGAGAGAGGGGGAAAAGAAAGAGAGAGAGAGGGAGGAAGAGAAAGAGAGAAAAGAAAATTTCGGTGTAATTGTTTTATGCGCGTTCGCTCATCACGCTCGAAACGTTTTGTTTATGGATCGGTTTGTCGACTTTCCTTCCCTCACTCCATTTTCTCCCCCTCTCCCACTCTCTCTTAATCTCCGCGGGCAACAAAATGGCGACAAATTCAAATGCAATAAATTTCTGTTTGCTCTGCAACAAGCAAGGCATGGGGGAGGTATTTTTTGCTTGCGGTATTTTTTGCTTTGATTTGAAGCAATTTGTTAAAACAAATATCGAAACAAATATAGAAACATATATAGAAACATATATATTTGCGCTGTCGTCGCAACGGCGCTGCAGCTGCAGCTGCAACAGCAGCTCGTCGACTATTTATTTGCATATTTATTTACTTTTCTGATTATGCGGCGTCGAGCTTTAATTTGATTTATTTGCCCATTCAGCTTGGCTCGGCTCGGCACGGCTCGGCTCGGCTGTTTGCAATTATTTAACATGCATAATCATTGGCTTTGCTCTACAAATTTCGACAAATATCAAAATATGATGTCAAATATATGGGCAGAGCATGAATTTCATAGAGCTAATAATGGCTTGGTGTGTGTTGGCAGTGTTTGAGAGGGCAGAGAGGGAGAGAGAGAGAGATCTCTTTCTTACACTCTCTCTATCTATCTCTCCCTTCATATCTCCTTCTCACTGTTGCGCAAGTTATTTTGCCATCAAAATTTTGCATTGTAATTGAGCGTAAAAGCAAAACTTCGACTACGCCGTGTGTATTTCTTCTTGCCTGTTTTCTTGGCGTTTTCCTGTTGTTGTTGTTGCTGCTGTTGCCCCTGGAGAAGTGCATAGGCTGCTGGCTGGGCAAGTTGCCGGTCCCAAGCAGCCGCAATTGAGGAAGCTACTCAAAAAATAACTTGTATATAAACTGTAAACAAGAAGCCAAGTGAGGCCGACAGAAGGAGGGGTGCGGGTAGTGGTAAGTGGGCATGGTTTGCTGTGCTGCGCTGTGCACATAAAGTTCAAGAGCAACATATGTTGTGGCATAAATTTATAAAGTCCTCGGGCAGCACAACTCGCTGCTTGCCTGCCCCTTTCCCTTCCCCCTGCCACACCCCCCTTTCACTTGTTGTTGTTGTTTACTTTCATGTGGCCCAAAACCAAATTATGGTTAGACTTTTAACTTGTTTATTACGCGCCGTTTCGCTCTCGTCTAAAAATAAGTTTTTTAATTTAATTTTAATGAAAATTTATGATTATTTCTTTCACACGGCACATGGTGAAACTTTTGTGCTTTTTATTATCGTATGAGGCAATCCAACCAAAGAGAGAGAGAGAATAGGAGAGAGGGAGAGAAAAGAAAAGCGTTTATTTGTCTCGAAAGTTTGGTGTAAACTCGCAAGTCGGCTTAATCTTTTGCACAAACGTGGATTGTTTGCCAAAATTGCCAAGGATAAAAGAGAAGAAAACAGAAACAGAATTTCATATAATTTAAATTTGTTCCAAGTGTTCCAACTGCTTCAAATGATGAAGGTTTCTTAACAATATTCTAAATACACCAATTGTTTATTAAATTCTTCATCTTTGTCTCTTTATATAAAGCTTAGTTCCTTAAAAGCAACCCTAACCAAGAACAATGCCTGCAAATCCAGCTGAAGTTCTTCAGTTTTAAATAGAACTTCCCTCTTGGCTGGATTTGTCTGCCTACACTTCATGCTGCGTCTCGCAGGCTTTCAATTTTATTACCCTCCCCCCTAGCAGGCTGCCTACCTTTCCCATCCCCATCTCTATCCGCCTTCCCCCGCACCGTCGAGTAAAACGAATCCATTATTCGGCTGACGTTTCTCTCGCAAGTTAAGAGCTGTATAAATATTAATAACGTTTCAAATGGCGTGCCACGTCGCTGTCATGTGAATGACAGCACAGCCCTCGTCCCTCCCCCCTCCCCTTCCCAACACCCTTACTCTCCGCCCACCTTGACGCCAAAATTGAGGCTGACTCGAAGAGCTTGTCAAACATATCAGGCAAGACGGACGAGCCTGCTGCTGCGAGGCGTTCTACAATTGCGACAAATTGCATTTGCTCGGCGCGGCGTGTGTATTGTCTTTGTCTCGACATAACCCTAAACATTACAACATGCATCATCAACATAATCAACAACAACAGCGGCAGCAGCAACAACTACAGCAACAGCAGAGGCAACAGCGGGCGAAGCACGCGCTTGTTATTCGCTTGATATCGCCTCGATCTGCGCAGGATGAAGTACAGGAAGGAGAGGGGAAGGAGGCAGGCAGGAAGGTGGGGATGGTAGGAGGTAGCGAGTAAGCAGGCGTGGCACTGTCCGCCTACAACTCATGAGCAAATTTAGCTTTGTGCGTGCCAAGCGAATTCAACTGCCCCGCAAGCAGCAATTGTGCCTCTCTCCTACTCTTTCCCTTACCGCTCCCCTCTCTCCACCTTCACTCTAATCCCACCCCCACTCCTGCCTCCTGCCTCATCTCATCCCGCTTAAGTTCTCCACATACGTGTGTTTATATTTATCTGCGTATTAAATTGCTCGAGCTCGTTCAACTGCCAACACGAGCATGAGGAGGAGGATAAGGAGGAGGACCTTCTCGCGCACGAGGCTCGACTATTCTGCTTCTTGTTGTTCCAGTTACTCTTGTTGTAGTTGTTGTTGTTGTTGTTGTTGTTGTTGTTGTTGTTATTGTTGGCATAGTCATTTTTCTGCCGTTCTTTTTATCAGCACGTGAACTGTGCAAGAGAGAGTCCGTTTTGGGGCCTGCCAGCTTCAGTTTCAGCCGCTTTTCCTGTTTCTCCTGTGGATTTTACTGCCACAGCTTCTTGCACGAACTTGCCAAGCTCTTTCCCCCTCCATTCCCCCTCCACACGTTCGGAATGTGTCTTGAATTGTCTACCCCCTTTTGCGTATGTACATGAACTGTTCATGTGCATTTAAGCCAGAGCTTTAATACCCTGTGAAACAGAAGGGAAAGAACAAAAGAAAGAAACATGAAATTTTAAATGTTCCCTCAACAAAAATTGATATAATGTTTTATCATATTCTCTCCGCTATTTGAGTTGGGGAATACTGAATTTCAGTATTATTAATTAGGGTTTTTAAAGGATTCACTTGATGCATAAAGCGCTTGCATAGCTCAAATTGCGTGCCTCCCTTTGACATTATATTTTGAGACATATTCCGCTGCTCAGGCACTTGATGAACTCTTTGGGCTATTTGCCTGCACAAACAGAGTTGTCTACGACGAGGCAAGGCTGCCCCAAAATAACTTACTTTCCCCCAGAAGAGAGAGAGAGAGAGAGACAAAGCAGAGAAAGGCAGCTTCATTTCGGCAAGGACGGGCTGACAGGATGTCGCCGAGACGAGACGTTTGTCATGCGGCAGGCGTGACAGAGCTGCCTCCCGAATTGCCCCCCAGTGTTGCCTCCCGAGTGGCCCCCAGAGTTGCCCCACAGAGTTTCCAGGCTCATTTCCAGTATCAAGTCAAACCTCAGCTTCGTCGCCAATGCGAACTGATTGTCTTCCACTCCGCACATCGATGTTGTACTCCTCCTCCGACATGTGAAGTGAATGCCATGCATGACAATTTTTCCGGGGCAGGCAGTAGAGAAGAGGGAGGTGCAGGGAAGGAGGGTGTGTTGGGGAAGCCCCCTATCAAATACACGCTCCACGTAAAGTTCATGCAATTTGTTATGTTTTATGTGCCTCGTCTGCTGATGGGGGCGAATGTTACGCTGGGGAATCTCAAAATGACAGACTTCAATTTATACAATTTATTTTATTAAGTCAAACATTTGTCTCTGCCTCTGTGTATGTGTCTTTGTGTGTGTGTGTGTGTTTGTGTGTGCTCTGCCGTTTTATTAACAAATTGATGAAACAATTTCCGCAGCATTTAATATGGGCAATTTTTTGCTCTGTCCAGTCGCTTTCCGTTCATAGAAAAGCTGCTGGAAAAGAGAGTAAGAGAGAGAGAGAGAGGTGAAGAAGAAGGAAGAGGGGGCAGGGCAACATATGGCGTGAGAGTACATGAATTTGTCCCTTTATGGCACGTTAAATTTTCGTTTTTAGTGCACACATAAAATCTGTGGAAATTGGCAAATTTCAATTGTTTGGCCAGAGCTGAAGAGGGAGAGAGAGAGTCAGGGAGTGAGGGGTATGGAGAGCTGCTACCTAAGCGCCCATATAAATCTCAATTTATGCTGGCTATTTAGGCAGTTTGGGCACGCAGCAGCCATTTGGGCTGGGCTCGCTTTAGGCCTCAAAATTATTGAATCTAATTAACTTAAATGAAATGAATGAAGACTACAAATGCGCCTTGCCAAACACTCGTAAAACTTGGCCCAGACCCGGCTTAGACCCAGCCCCGCGGGGCAATGTGTGTGTGTGTGTTGGGGAGGGGGTAGAAGGGGGAGCTCGTCTAATTTATGAACGTGTATATAAATTAATTTGGAGCTCTTTAATTGCAGGTTAATGGCAGGAATCTTGTAATGGGTACCTCGTTTTTGCTCATGTGCCTGAAGGTCAACAGATTGATTGAGGATTGGGACTGGGACTGGGCTATAACCAGGGAAGGGGGAAAGGGTACTGGGAGAGGAGGGGGTACTGGGTCTAGACCGACCTCAAAGTGTAGCAGCTTATTGAAATTGTTTGTTTGCGTTCTTTCGCAATTGATGGCCAAGCAAATTCCTCACAAGCCTTATAATTAATCATTCCGGGCAAGGACGAAGGAAGACTCTCACTATGGGATAGAGGGGGAATGCGGGAACTGCTCTGCTAATATTTATAATGTAAATTGTGTGCCAAAGAAGACCTAAAAAGCCTCACTCACTTGGCGAAATGGAAAGCAAACAGCTTAACTTGATCGTAATGTGGAAAGGAAAGGAAAACATCGTTTGGGGACGGGACTTACATTTTTTTTTTGACCTTTCTCAATCAGAAATCAAACTGAGGGACACTTTGCACAAAGTTAATTGGATGGCTAAAACTATTATAAAACCGAAGCTTAATATAAATATACATATATAAATATATTATATGCAAATAATGTGTGGAGATTGTACTTCATTATTTTTTTTAATTTTTAAATGTCTTCACACAACTTCAATCTTATCAATTGAGTTTTTCAAACGATAGTGATGCTGTTCTTCAGCATTATTCAACACACTTCTATCGATAGGAATATCGTCAGGGTTATCGTTAAATAAATGAACTCAATACGATAGTGCATCCACTATAGTCACACTTAATAACATAATGACACTAAGTTCGACGCTTAGTGATAATGACAACAAATAATATAATAAATAAACAAAATAAATATATAAGGCTCTCATGTTTATCTATATTTGTTAAGATTATCAAAATAAATCAAGTAAAGTTAAATTAGCTTTGATATTTTATTTAGAAATTTAATTTCCTTAATTTTTGATGCGTTTCCTGTCAGCTCTCAATTGCAGAACCCTCAATAAGCTAAACCCCCAAAAAACAGACTCATAGAAAATAATGAAAGAACATTTTTCCTTTTGATATGCATAAAATAAATCAGAGTGCGCCGCAAGGGGTTTTCCATCCTTTTTTTGGTGTCCCGCTTAGCTGATGAGTTTCCGTTATTTCCATAAAATCAATTTTCGACTTCACTTTGAACCCTTCAGTTGCAGGACGCACGACGCCGGCCGCCGGCTACAGATAGCGCCCAACTCGAATAGCTTCATTTATACGAGTATAAAGGTATAGATATATGTATATAGTATGTATATGTGTACGTGTCGGCAGACTTTTCTATTTGTCACACGAATAACATGAAAATGTCTGAAAAAATAGGTTTTTTTGCCTTTATTTGCCGCATAAAAAATGCAAAGCTCAGCATAAAATCTGAAAGGTTGAGCCATATACATAAATGCGGCCTGGGGCACTGAGAGGAAGACAGGCCCAAAATAAAATCTATAAAAACAAACTTTTACGCATCGTGGCACAAAGTGACCCCGGGAATGCCAGAAGTTTAAGTGTATCGCTTCGCATGTGAATTCATTTCCCATTTCCCATTTCCACATCACAAGAACTAAGAAAATGCGAAGGGGAAACTTTTTAATGGCTTTTCATGTGCGGTAGGTGGGAAATTATCTCAGAGTGAAATGTGCTGAAGGTCAGCGAAAAATAAGTTAGTTTTTGGAAATAAATAAATGCATATAGTAATTCTGATACCCTGTAAAAGAGCACAACATTCAAGCAATAATAATGTTTATTTTTCACAAACGGATTTGTAGCCTTCAGTTTACTGAGCTGTCATCATCGTCTGAGCATTCAATCTGCCCATCAGTCAGTCAATCAATTGCAATGGGAGGGGAACGGGGGCTGTATTTGGTCGACAGTTTGTCTGCGAAATTTGAGTAGGCAATTTTAATAATTTAAGTAAATGATCCATCACAGTTACAGTTAATATATCAACGACAGCCGAGACAGCTGCTATAAGCAGTGCAGCATCCCTGGCACGCACACTCACACACATACAGACTACCACACACTCACAGTCAGGCATTTCTGTTTAACAAATTGTCTTGTTAAAAGTTTTCTTCTTCGCAGCAGAAATAAGATAAAAAGTGACTGCAAGAATGTTGAAAAATTACCGCATTTGAATGCGAGGGTGTCTGTGTGAGTGTCTCTGTGTGTGTGTGTGTGAGTGTGTGAGTGTGCGATAAGGAAATTTGCTGGCCATTAGTATGTAAGGCGTTAAGCCATTTGTATTCATTTGGTCCCCAGTCTGGGCCAAGCTTTCCCACTTCGTCCCAAATGAGACGCGCTGTCAAGTGGCATCGCAGAGCATCGCAATGGTCACTAATGAAAAGGACATTGAACCAAGCGAATGATTGGCAATTGAAAAGAGCTTTAAGCGGATAAGGCAGCCATTTTAAAGCTCTCCGACTCAGCAGGGCAGTACTTAGAAAGGCAATAAGCTATTTTTGGCGGCAAATGTTACAAATTGTAGCAGGAGTAATTAAAACATTTCTTAGAAACTTAAGACGGGCAATAACGGAGAGAAAAGCTAGTGTACTGGACAGAGAAAGACTAAGGAATACCTCAACAAGGCAGAGAAACACTTAAGCTCATACCTTAACAAGTTTCATTAATGAACCTTAAATGAGTTGGGTAAATTGAGAGATTTTTGTGGTTCAAAAATCTTTTAATATAAATAATAATATAAATTTATTTAATGTTATTCCTTACTTTGCAAGGTATCTCTGTTTTTATATATTCGCAGTTCTTTCATTAATTATTAAGGTACTTTGCAAGGTATCTACCAGTTGCTCAATTCTCTCACTTTAATAACGAAATGCTAAAAGAAATAAAAGCCTGAATGTTAAACAATGAGAGTACAAGCGCCTGCCCTTATTTATATCATATACGATAGTATAATATAGCTATACCTTAACAAGGCAGATCAACACTCAGAATAAGGCTAAAGAATGCCTTAACAAGTTTCATTAACAAATGTGAAATGAGAAGAAAGAAACTTCTAAGAAGAAACTTCTATATTTCTTTATTAGCAGGTTACTTTCAATTCATCAGTTTTTAGTTCTATCAGTTATTTTTAAGGTACTTTGCGAGGTATCTGCTAGTTCTGTTAGCTCTCAGTACTTTCATTTAAATAACAAAATGTGAAAAGAAATAAAAGCCTGCATTTTAATCAATGAGAGTACAAGCGCCTGCTCTTCTATGTGTATATACCATATACGATATCTCATATATTCTGCTATTCTTTCAGCATCCCATCGATTTAGTTGATTATCTGTACACATGTATGTGATTCTTTTTATGCGCTATAAATTGACTTTTCGACAGTATTCGAGAATGGAATCTTCGGCATTAAACATTTTATGCATTGCCAATGCGGAAATGTTGCTTCCTTCCTTTCAGCGTAATATGCAAATTTAGGTATTTTATTGCTTGGGCTCTCATCAAATTTCAAATCACTTTTTGCAGAATAAGTCAATATCGAGGCACCACCCGACACGACTAAGTGAATAGAAGCAGCATCCTGCGAGTGGGCCAGCAATAGCATCACGTCATCATACATCAATCTGCGAGAGCCTCACGTAGTCATCGTCGGCACAGCAGCTGCGAATAGTTGAAGCCGCTTAGGCACGAATTTCTATTAAAATATTTATGCCGAAGCCTGTGAAGCGACAATTTAAGCCAGCTCCGAAAGGGTCCTGAGCGTGCATCATACTCAGTTCCTGCTCAGCTCGTTCGCCTGACTGTGCATGAAAAATTTCAGCAAGCAATTTTCATAATCGATTTTCAGTAGCTGCTCAATGACTGTTGACAAGAGAGAAGGGGAAGGGGGAGGACACTTGTCAACCTTTATCAAAAATGGGATATACAAGTGGCAGCAGGAGCAGGAGGGGGGAGGGAGAATTGGCGGCCAGACAAGCGAGCGAGCAATATATCAACATGTGGAATGCGGGCGAAGCTCTCAACGGGATGAGGCGACGAGAGCAGTAGCAAGATAAGAGCAAACAGAGAGAGGAAGGGAAGGAGAGAGAGAGAGAGAGAGAGAGCAGAGCGGACAGTCCCGTCTGGTGCTCTGTAAAGTAAAATATGCAAAAGACAAGCCCAGCCGGCTTTACCATTTTTCTACTTGACTTTGACTTTTACCCATTCGTGTTGCTCCTCCTTCGTTCTTTGTTGCTGTTTATTGTTGTTATTGTTTTGAAAGTCAGGAATACTTTGGAGTGCGCTGAGCTGGTACTACGATAGTCCTTGCACAAGCGAGAGGCGCGTCTAATCGATGAGACAAGGTCCACACAAGTGATTGGGCGTTCTGCACTGTGCCTGAGCTGGGTGCCCCTGTGTCCCCTTCTCTGCTCTCTTCTGCTGAGACTGTTCTCTGTTTCAGTGTAACCCATTGAGTGGGTGAATGTATTTGCACGTATGTGGCAATAGCTGTGCGAACTACCCACCAGATACGCAGTGGGAAGGCTTAGCGGGTTCCTCTTAGCAGTGTGTAAATCACGGTCTCTCGCCAAGGACTTGCCCTAAGTGATGGCTTGTTGATGCCGACAGCTGGGGCTGAGGTCATTGGGGGAGACTTAGGGTATTATTGCAGGATATAGAGATATATTTAAATACCAAAAAGGAATATATTTAAATTCAATATTGTACAATATATTTATTCTTTAAACTGTTGATAACCTTACAAGGCTTTAATTATTTTGTTTTTATAAATATTCACTCAATTGATAGTGTTCTGTGATCGAACTCATGCAGACCCCTAATAAATAAATATGTGTATATATATGTGTATAATTCTTTGCTATATCTTTTGGTTCTTTTCATTCCCAAGGTTAGCAATATATCATTAATTCTATCGCTACATCCTAATCTCTTCTCCGTCCACATTAATTTATTTAATTTGTGAATTGTCAAGATTGTGAGGTCTCTATTGTGCATATATAAATGGAAGTCTTTGTATATAGACCGCAACTCGATGCTAATTACCAGACCTGAAGTTAACGCTATTGTCTTGCTTATCTTTTGACAGCTTGCCACACAAACTGAGGAGCCTAGCTGGTCGTGGGCTTAACGGTGCCATATTAAATGCTGATACATTAAACAGATTTAATAAACGTTGCGTCTCCATTGTTGGCCATGAAATAGCAGTACATTCCTCCCTTCCATACCGCTCCCCTTGCTCCCCTGCCACCCCAAAAGTGGCAGCCATTTTGGCAAAATACTGTACTGACCCAGCGCAAACGTGGCAGCAACAGAGCCGAGCTGAATGCCGCCATGAGGCAAGGACTTTGCGCTGCCTGGAGCGCGTGCTGTGCTTGTGGTTTGCCCCACAGGGGCATCAACGAAAGAGCAGAGCGGATTGTGGTTTGGCTGAGGGATCTAAAGAAAGAGGACATGCGGGAGGGGGGAGGCAGTGACAGAGGCAGGGGTAACTACATAAACCGCCTGCAGGGCGCAGCGCATTGCGTTTGTCAAATTTTGACGAGCTCGTCTCGTATCGATTCGACGCGGAGCACTTTGAAATCCATCTGTCTGTGGCTGGCTTAGTGTGTGTCCTTAAGCTAAATTACAGCGTATATTACATTTCAGTAATCCTTTGATGTCTGAGAGCGTTTTTCTCTGTCCCCCTTACCCTTTTCTCCCCTCCAACCACATCCCTGTGTGGGGTTTATGCTGATTAAGTTGCAGATTTAACTGAAACGCGGTAATGCTGTGGTTGGTCCTCGAGGAGGTTCTCTTTGCTGTCCTATTTAAAGGCAGATTCGCTAATGAGTTGAGGTGTTTATAGTGCCCCAAAATAAGCTTAAGATTTCGGAGCTTATTAAGTGTGCATATCAAGGCAGTTTAATGGATTCCTTAGGGTTGTAAGACTTTAACACAATTCCATTATCGTATGCTAGATATCGTATTTAAAAACTTTAATGTTGATTTGTAGCTAAGGGTCTCCCTTATGATTTTTTCTACATGTTTTTCTCAATATTTTTCTTGCCTTTCTTACAAGTCTTGCAAAGTATTTAAAAAAACAGCCTAAAAGTAAAAGCTTTTGGAAGTTTGACAACTTGACTTGAAGAATACGCAACACAAAGCAATAGACCGACAATTTCCGCCGTGTAGCAGCCAAAGCCAAGAAAAGGAAGAAGTAGAAAGAGAACTCGACGATGATTGTCATTCAGAACTGTGCCGAATATGGTTAGCACTGGTGACGACCACAAATCAACACTAATTTCCAGCCAAGTCCAGTGCGAAATCGGAACTGGCCACAGTGGGGAAAACAAAGCAAGCCCAAAGAAAAACAATCAAAGGGAATGCCAAAGGAAATAAATAACGAAGGAGAAACTCTGGTCACGTAACAACTTGGGTTCTTAGAGGGTCAGGCCACAAAGACAAAACAAAACGCAAATCCTGATTAACAAGTTCAATGCTAACGAAATAAAATTGAAGTACAAAGACAGATAAGCGATGTAGGAATACCCTTAACATTTAGCCTTAAGTTACATATTTTAAAATATTTCTTATGTTTTTCAACTTCGACTTTCACGAGAAACAGAAACTGACTTAAGGATTATATATTTTACGACATTTATTATGTCTGAACTGCAAGCCATCATATTCTAACATAAGGATGACATATTTTACAATATTTGTTATATTTCTGAACTGCAGGACAGTTTGGTTTGTATTAGACTCGAAACGTATCCCCACTTAAGCATTACATATTTATTATATTTTCTGAGGTACAGATTAGTTTTATTTATACTGGAAACATAACCTCACTTAACTATAACCAATTAACAATATTTCATATATTTGTGAACTGCAGAGCACTTTGTATTTACACAAGAAACACATCCTCAAACATTGCTCAATGAAATTGCGCAGATCAAAGAAAACTTCACGTCGATAAATACAAATTTGATATAGAAATTCCGACAAGGACGTTATTTATAAGGCGTGTTTGACAGCTCAGCAAATGTCGGTTACAAATGTTGCTCAACTATGGCTAAAGTCAACATCCTCGACAGAGAAACAGCGCACCCACAATGCGCCTGGCTGGGCAATTTCTCGAGAAACCATAGAGAAAAACAAACACAAAGCAGCCCCTCTCCCCCATCCCCTTCTTCTTCTCTTACACCGCTGCGAGGCGACTCGAGTCGTCGACTGAGTGCTTAAAATTTTACGCGCGTTGACTGCTGAAGTGGTGCTAAAGGGCGAGTAGGGATGGGGGCAGTGGAAGGAGGGGAGGGGCAAGGAGACGGTGTTGATTCGGTTCTTGCAGTGGCCTTACTCACAGTCACAGTCAGGGACAGCGTCTTTTGCATTTCGGGCCAAGGTGGTGGGAGGGGGGGGGGAAGAGGGGCGTGGCGGTGCTGCCAGACTGGAATTACAAATTCAGCACAATGTCCCTTTGTCATTTATGCATTCGCTGTATAAATTAGGCACAATGAATTTCAAAACTGGGTGGGGCAGAGACTTGTTCCTCCTCTCCCCCTGTATCCCCTTCCCCCCCCTCTACTTGTACGCTTAATAAGCTAAAACTTTCTTTGCTCTTCTTCTTGCAGGTGGCAGTGGCAGCGGCGGCGGTGGCGGTGGCAGTGGCAGCGGTGGCAGCTCATCGGATATATCCAAGGATCACTGCAACAAGACGGTGGACATATTCGAGGACATCAGTTCGCCGGAGGTCAGCAACCAGAATCTCGGACGTCCGCTCACCTGTTGGTATCGCTTTCGCACCTTAAAGGGGGCGCCACGCGACTTTGTGCTCCGGTTGCGCTTCAAGAAGTTCAAGGTGGGGCAACTGCTCAATGCCACCCACTGCGAGGGAGGTTACCTGCAAGTAAGTGGGGGATGGGGGTGGATGGGTGTTCCTGGGGTGGCTGATTTATGGCAACGTGGCAATCAAATCTAATTTATAACCCCGCGTCGTCTAAATGATGACATATGTAGCTACGTAATTCCTACGTATGCGCTGGCTGACAGCTTTATGGCCAGGACATCGCGTCGTCCAATCCCATTTGCAGCTGCCTCGATTTATGTGGCTCGCATCGTTTGCGGCGACTGTCGTCCTCGTCCTTATCATTTGATTTGACTTTGCCATGCGCCATGGGAAAGCTGTTGTTGTTGTTGCTCTTGTTGTCTCTGTTATTATTGTCAATTCACCTTGTTGCTGTTGTTACTGTTATTGTTGTTGCAGATTGTTGATGGCAATGCCAAAACAGACGTATCCAATCGCCGCGAGCCGGGCATGTTTTGCGGCGAAGCGGAACAGCCACAGACCTTCATCAGCGAGACGAGCTATGTGAAGGTGCTGTTCCACACTGACAACTTTACGGATCAGGTGAGTTACCAAAATATATATATATATATGTATATGTATATGAATGTTAATTTATATTATATTATTATATTATATTATTAATTCTTATGTGATTAAGTCTGACCTTAGTACACTATCGTAAGTGGATTAAATAACGACAACAGTGCCTATATTCCTATCGATAGACAAGTGTTGAACAACGCTGAAGGAGTGGGACAGCGTCACTATAGTTTGAAAAAGAAAAGAAAACACAATTAAAATAAAACAATAAAGTATTATCTCCACAATGTGTTATTCTTGTAATATTGAGATTGGTTACCTACGTCTTTTTAAAGCCCTTAACCTCTATGCCTAGACCCTAACGGCATCTCATCATACCAACAATGAGTATCAACATCTGGCAACTGAAACCCTAACCTCAACTTATGCTCAACTCAAGAGACTTCCAATTACCAAGAAGCCTCCACCCTCTCTTTCTCACACTCTCCCTCTTCCTCTCTAGCATCTTCAACTCTCAGCTGCCGACACACTCACACTAATGAACAGGAGTAGTAGTAGTAGTAGCTCCCACGATCTGTCGACTAGGTCTGCCAGTCGCATGTGTCACATAGCCACGCTTTTTCCTTTTACGTGACCCCACAAGCCGAGAAAGACGCCTCTCTTTGCTAGCACTCCTCATGCATTTAAATTTATTACGTAATTTAAAGAAAATATTACAGTACAGCACGTTGTGTTGCTTCATGGTGTGCGTATACCCTGTGGAAATCTTTAGTGTTCTGGGGCAGAGTCAAAAATAAACATTCTGAGCATATCTTGTAGAAGAAAGTAGATTCTTTCTATCTTTAACAATAACATTTTTAATTCAGCGTACTCTTGTTATATTCGACGCATATCTGGATTTAATGCTGAAATAGTTGAATCAACTTTATATTATATCAAATTTCCATTTTAATTTAAAGGAAACAACTTGTATGACATATTCATGAGAACTTTAGCATATAGAAAGTGTATGCAAATATCTTTATATATGTATTTACATAGTAAAGTAATGTAGTAGTAAGTGGTAGTAGGATGTATACCTGCGTTATATGTATATGTATGATATACATACTATAGCATAGCATATACTCTAGCATTCTATAACATATGATATAGCAAGATATCATTTGTTTAGTATAGTATTAAATGATTTCATATATTATACTTACAGTATGTAAGACATACATGCTTAGCATTACATGATCATCATCATCATATCATATAATATTATAGCATTAGATATCCTGCCATAGCCAATAATACATATAACATATACTAATTACAATATAATGCATTATATGCAAATGAAATATATCTTATGCTATAATATGATATGATATATCACACATAACAAGCGTTAACTAAGTCAATACACAACTGCTTGTAGGGTATCTCAGTGTCGACTTCGATTACTTATCTCTCCCACTTCGTTCTTCACTCCTTCCCTGGTAACCCTTCCCCCCTCTCTAGCGCCAGTTTGCTTTGCTGCGACCCGTGTTGTCCTATCTGCTTGGCTGCATCTCTGCATCGCTGCATGCAACTCACTTTCGCACTTAACGCACTCCCTGCTCGCTCACACACCCACATATATTACTTACGTAAAAGTGTGTGCATGTGTGTTTGTATATGTGCATGTGTGTATATTTTGCATGCATTATTCAAGCGGACTGCACGGTGGGCGTGGACGTGGGCGTCGTCTCCTAACTGTCGTCTAGTTTTCTGTCTGTCGGCGCGTCGTTCTCTCTTTGGACTCACTGGCGACTCGTTGCCGCTTGCAGGATTTACTTGCATACAGAGAGAGGGAGAGAGAGACAGGGGAAGGAAGAGGGGGGCACAGTTGCACGTACGTACGTGTGGAGTTCCGTTCACAACTTGAATTCTATTTAGCTGCATAAAAGTCGTTGCTGTTGTTGCTGCTCTTGTTATTGCTGTTTTTGGCTGCTTCTCTCTGATTTTTTGTCTGCTCTCTTCCTGATGCGGTATTTGCATTTACAAAATTAAAGATAACTTCTTTATGTCACATAAAGAATTTCATTATTTATCCCAGTGTTTGCTTATTTCATGCTTTACGCTTATAATTATGTTTTTGTGGCATGTTTGGTAAGCTCGTTTGCTCGATGATTCGCTCAGCTTGTGTCACACTTGGAAATTGCTTTACTTCTTCAATTTCCCATGCAGTAATTAAGCAGTTCTTGTTAAGCAGTTTATAATGCTTTATGCATTTCGAATTGTGCATTAATCTCTTCATTGATCTGCCCTCATTCGATCTCAATGCGATCTTCAAAGAGTTTTCTGCTTATATTTACTTGTGCATTTTTTTCCTCTGCTCAACTCGAATGGCTTTTCGTAGTTGCATTTGCTTCGTGGCTTAACTTTATGCTGCAACTTACAAGTTGCATGAAGAGCACAACCCACAAACAAACAAACACACAAGGCAACTAATGCAGCAGACAGACTCTCAGCTGCAGGAGTAGCTGCTGCTGCTGTTGCTCGCCCTCCAGAGTGTCTTATGCACACCTTAATGGAGTCATAAATATTTATGAAAGCATGCCACGCCCCTCCCACTTCCATCTCTGCCACCTTGGCTGAAGTTGGCTGCTGCTGGTAGACAGCTCAGGGATGGCCTGGAAACCAGGGGGAAGGGGGGCAGCAAGGAAAGGGGAGCACGCTTTGTTTTTGCCACGCTGATTTCACCAAGTTTTCTGCTTCTTCTTCTTCTTCTTCATCGTCTGCAACACAATTTTTGCCACTTATTTTGCGCGAGCGCGCTGGAAAATGCGTTGAGCGCCACGTCGTATTTGGAGTTGGAGTCGGGGCTGGCGTTGGCTCTGGTTCTGGTTCTAGCGTTGGGTATCATCTTTTATAATAAATAAAAATAATAGAGAGTGCACTGGCATGTAATTGTAACATTGCCACGTAGACAATTTAATGAGCACACGCAACAGTAGCAGCAGCAGCGGCAGCAGTAGAAAACAATTTCGCATTAACACAGAAATTCAGCGGGAATAAATCAAATTTAATTTTCGCCAATTGGCAGCGACGGCAGAGACAAAAGCGCCAAGCGAAATAACAACTGATTTTTTAATATATTCGAACACACAAATTCGCCGGCATATTAAACGAAGACCCCCGAACAGAGGCCAGAGCAGGCGACACGTCGCCATGACGATGATAATGCCCGCAATGCTCGTTGCAGCATCCACATCCACAACCACATCTACATCCACATCCGTATCCGCATCCGCATCCATAACGGGTCGCATCATCGTCGTCATCGTCAGTGCTCGAAAATATTCAATGCATTTAAAGTCGCATAATGCGGCAATATGAGCTGACTGGGGGCAGCAGCGGTGGAAGGGGCGTGTCCGTGCACGTAACAGCTGCGCCGAAAGAGGTGAGCTGGGCTGCCCCTCCCTCTGCGCCCTGTCTGCCATTGTTCGCATCGTTAAGTGGCGCTAACGTCATTGACGCCGGTAACGCATTTAATATTGACATGTGCATTACGCTCTGCACGCACTGCAAGGAGCACAGGGGATTCCTGCAGTCAGCTGAGAAGTCAGCGTGATGAGGAGAATATATATACACACATACATACATATATACTGTATGTAGCCACAATGATGAAATGTAATTGGGGCTAAGGAGAAATTGAGGAGGGAGTGGGAGACAGACGTTTGTTATTTAATAAAAGCCAAGAAAGAAAGACGTTATATAAAGCAAAGATATACAATATATGTATGTATGATACAATACACATTCTATATATTATACTTTATCATCGCATGTAGCAAATGACTCTCTCTCATTAAATTCGAGTAATGTAAATACTCATCGATTTCTTAACAAATTTCTGCTTTATTCAAATCTTAAACTGCTTTTATGGCCTTATAATATTTAAATTATTTTAAATACCTAAAATATAAACAGGTGTATGAATATATGAATATATGTAGGATCCTTTAGGGCAAATCACGTGCGCTGCTACTGTCAACATTCGCGCAACCTTTTTTCCTGCGAATCCAACCGGGTCTGTGCACAGCAGACAGCAGCGGCAGGAGCAGCAGCGGCAGAGGTTGCGTCCATGTCACTGCAGCAGCACGTCATTAGTGCTGATGAGGCAGTGGCGCGGCCCCAAAAGGGGGTACGAATGGGGCGGAACAGAGCCGAAAACCAAGCCAGGAACAAGAGTGAAACGTGTCGCGTTGGCAAACAGGCACACGGCAAACAGACAGCGGACAGCGGACAATAGACAATGGACAATGCACAGAATGACAAGAAGGGAGAAAGAGAGTATAGGAGAGAGAGGAGGAGAGTGAAGGGCACGCAAAAATGTAGAGACTTCATGCAGGCAGTGCGGTAAATCGAGAGTGTGCAGCGAAGAAGCTGCACGGTGGCGTGAAGGGAGGACAGAGAGAGAGGCAGGAGGTGGGGAATAAGCTATCTGCATTGGCAATTGTCTCGAGCAGGCGGGAAATTGACAAGGATTCATCAGTGGATGTTGCCACATGGCTACGGCTAATGGCAGCTGTTTAACAGTTTTCGGCAACAGTGCGTATACGTGATTTGCGTGACCCTCCCCCTGCGACTCGACACTCGAAAACGAAATAGAACAATACACAAGACACAAATGTATTTCAACTCACTTATCCCACGTTCTCTGTTTCTCTCTCTCTCTTTTCAGACCTACTTCACATTCGATTCACGCGCCGAGCAACAAACCGAAGTCTATTTGCGCTATGGCCAGCATCCGGAATTGTACCCGAATCGTCGTGGTGAAGTGGTGCAAGGGTGCGTATACGTAATGCGAAAATCACATCCAGAGACAGAGTCAGAGCCAGAGCCCGAGTTGGACTGCCCGCTGTGCACGAGCTTATCGATAATGTTTTAGCGCCTTTGTGCCCATTTTTATGTTGCCATGCCCAGGCAGACAAGGGAGAGAGGGAGGTGGGTGCGTGGGAGTGGGAGTGGGCGTGGCTGACAACTGACAGCGACTACTTTGTAGCCAGCGATGCGTTAATTTAATTTTATTATGCTGCACGCAACTTGAGTGGCTTTTGAGGGGTCCAGAGGGGCGCACAATGCCGATGTCTTTGACAATTTGGAGAACTGCCCCACAAGGACGAGTATCTCATAATCATATGCGAAGGCAGCGTAGCGAGGGAGAGGGAGAAACAGAGGAAGAGAGTGAGAGAGTCAGAAAGGGGGAGGCAATGCGGTAACAGAAGGTCGCATAAAATTGAATTACAACTTTTGCTCTGTGGAGTGAACAAGACACTGTGCGAGGTCAGTGAGCAAGGTGAGGTAGTTGAAGGCAATGCGGCACGAAAAACTCGCGCAAAATGTACAGTTAGACAGAGAGACAGCAAACGAGAGAGAGAGAGAGGGAGAAGGCGTAGCAACTGGCTTGCAAAACGAGCATTCAGTTATCCCAAAAAACTTTGCAGACATTAAATTTCATTTGATTTCCTTTCGTTTTTCACAGTCGCCTAACTTTTATCTTAATAAAATAAGTTGCAAGTTTCTGAGCAATTCCTAGAAATCGCAGCATGGAATTCTGAATACATATGTGCAGAGCAAGACTGGGGGATTTATATGCCTCTGCGCCCATTTTATGCATATGTGAGTGGCAAAAACTTTTCGATAGGCAGTTTGGGAGCTTAGCAACAGACTGGGAACAGAGAAAGCCATAAACTCTTTTCGGCAAATTCACAGCAGATCTAAAGCAATTAAAGTATGTCAGAGACCACCCTAAAGTGCGTATGTATTTATGGCAGGATATCCATTGGGTGCCTTAAACTAGATTTAAAATTTAGTCAGTCTCTTCATACGAGTATCAACTTTAAGTTGTACAATCATTCTACCCTGGAACACAAGCTTTAAGCTTTAAAGCACCAACGAACAGTACTTCAACTCGTTCTAGTCAACAAACTGCTGCAAATTGCCATTCAAAGTGGGTTCAAAGCAACCACCCACAAGGCCAATATGATTTTTATGCTAATTTGCGGTCACGCGCATTGGCATCGACACTGAAACAACCCAACTCAATCCATTCTAACACAATGTAAGCGAGATTGATCTCGTTCAATAACAACGACAGAGAGATACTTCATATGTTAGATAAAAGTCTCGTAGAATTAATGTTTTACATTCAATTATTAGCTGCGTATGACTATCGTTAGTATTGAGAACTATCGATTTAAAACTATCTTAATTTATCTACAATGTTAATAGATATTTCTTATTTTAAAAATCAAATAAACTTAACCTAATCAATTTTTTATCTTTATTCTAAAATAAAATTTCAAATTAGTGCTTCATTTATATTATAATTATCGATAGTTTCGCGAACTATCGATGATGCGCGTTATCTCTAATTACTAGGCATGTTTCATTTAAGCTTTCATTATGTTTCTTTCTCTTCGGATGAATTGTATTTTGGTTTATTGATTTTAAAGTGAAACCCAGTTGCTTGTTTCTATTGTGCCTACCCCTTCAGTGGGTTGTATGCATATACAGGGTATATACAAATTCAAACGGAAGTTAACGCAACTCAAATAAAAGGCAAATTTTCTATGTGAAAAGCAGGATGAGGGGAAAATAAAAATGAAATTTAGAGTATAAATAAAATGGTAAATGGTAATCATATTTACGTAGCTTCCAGCGGACTGATTCGCTCAGCCTTGACAACCCTAGGAATGCGTTTGTTTGACTTGAACAAATTGAAAATTATACGCACGGCTTTCTTTACAATTTCACAGTTGTTCTTGTAATTCGACAACAAATTTTACAAGGCTCTCTGAGCGAAAACAGAGAAGAAGAGCTCGAACAGCTCGAGACTTTCCAAATCAGTGAACACAATTTTCTGCTTTTGTTGTTTCTATTCGTTTTTGGCTGCCAGGCAATTCCAGCGATTAATTTGTTGGATTTCACATAGCGAATGCGAAAAGGGAAAGAAGAGGGAATTGAGGCAGGCCAGGCAGGAGACTTTGGGCCAGGGACTGGAGACATTTATTGGTAGCTCGTGACAGAGAGTTCTCTCAAAATATATAACTAATTGAATTTAATTACGATTCTTGTCTGCTTTGCTTTTCTTTTCACGCTTTTCTGTTTTCCCCCACAGTTCATACTGCGAGCGAGAGTACCGCGACTGCCGTCTTCAAACCTGCTATGTACAATCGCCTGCCTATCCGGGTCTCTATCCACGGGCCCTTAACTGCCGCTACAAGTTGCACACACGACAGCCTTACATCAAGTTGTATCTGCAGAACGAACAGTTTGCGGTCGATGGACAGAGGTAAGCCAAGCAAGTAATACCCAACCAACAACCGTACCTATTACTCTACTCAATACCCTGCCCAATACTTTACTTAATAGTCTACTCAATGGCTTTCCCAATACCTTATCTTATACCCTATCCACAACCCTACCCAAAAACCATGGCAATACCCTACTTTATACCGTACCCAACTTCCTAACCAATACAATGGCCAATAGTCTACCCAACACCCTTCCCAATTACCCACTACCCTACATAACCGTACCCAATACCCTACAAACACCCTACTCAGCACCCTACCTAGCACCCTACTTAATACCCTTACCAACATCCTGCCCAATACCGTACCCACTACACTACCCAATGCCTTTTCCAATACCTTATCCAATACCCTATCCAATACCCTACACAATACCCTACACAATACCCTACCCAATATAATGGCAACAACCTTCCCAATACCCAACTCTTTATCCCATAACCTTGTCAATAGTCTTCCCAATACCCTACCCAACACCCTACCCAACACCCTACCTAATACCCTTTCCAATACCCTACCCAATACCCTACCAAATACTCTTCTCAACACCCTGTCCAAATCTCTACCCAATATCCACAGCTCTTCCACATATAAAGCGAAGATTATCGTAGATTCGCCCTTTCGAAAATATATGCAAATTCAAATTGCCGAGAGAAATTAGCGCCAAGTTAACACCCTGTAATTTGTCATTTTGGCACAACGCTGCTGCCTGAAATTTTCCGAATTTTCCAGCCAGTTCCCAGTTGATTTTTTTGTCGCCCCTCCATAGCTTTTCTGCTTCTTCTTTTTGCCATTGGCGAGCAGTCAACATTACGTGTGCTCTGGCCCCTGCGCTCGTTGCTCTGTTGTTGTAATGCATTTGGCATTCTGACAATGACAATTTGACAGAGCGCTCTGGAAAAATTGGCACCAATTTCGTGGAAAACGCTGGCTACATGTCACACACCCAAGCCTCGATTCCAAGTCCCCATTCCATATCGCACTCTCCCAATGCTCGCCCAGTTCCATTCCATGTCGCCATCGCAATCAACATTACCGTCACAGCCCTGACTGCTGTCTGCCTTTGCACTTGCACTATCCCTCTGTCCCCCAGTCCGCCCGTCTGCTGGTCTGTCTGCATTCAAATTAGCTAAAGGATTACGTTTTGAGTGGGTTTTCGGATTCGACTGGGGCCACGCTAAAAACAGTCGCTGTCGTTTCTGTTTTATTAATGCCAAAATGATGATATTCTCTCTCTCCTTTTTGGTGGGTAAGCATATAGATGTGGCAGCATTTAAGGTAACTACAGTAATATATAACGAATGTAATGAAACTTATAACAACATTTCTCAAATGAGAACCTCAAATTATATGGATTTCCCTTTCTTTTCGATCATTCATTCTCAAATCCTGTTGAGTCTATAACAGTTAACTATCTACGGAGAATTTACCTTTGAGCTACCATCTAATTGTTTCATGGTTCAAGTTGCGTGGCCTCATGCAAAACATGCCAGGGAAATGTAAACTCTCTTTGGAGTACTAGCAGCTCTTTGGGGACACTCGCGCAATGCCAGCTGTGCTTTTGGCTTAAATCAGAACTTAAATATTTTATAAATTGCCCAGTGGGGCTCAGTTCGTAACCCTACCTAAGCGGACTTCACCTGTCGGCCCCCACAACAAACACAATTTACATTCACCATTCACTGACCTGACCTTTCACAAACGTTGCGGGCGGTCATTAAACATTTCGCTCTGTTCTGCCACATCATGCTAAAAGGGAGAAGGTAGAGGGGTTCTTTTAAAGCGAATCTCCAGCAATGCCGAGTGACTCTCTTAACACTTCTCTGCGTGGGCCACTTTGCAAATGGACGGCAAAAGTGTCTAAGTATCTTAAAGCTGTTTGATTTGCAAATGCTCAGTCAGCATATTTCACTCGACTCGCAGGACGCGCACGTGCACGTCTGGCTCGAGATCTGGCTCTGACTCTGGCTCTGGCCCTGGCTGTGACTGTGAGTGGGCTCCTCCAAGTCGAAATTAGATAAGCAACATTCAATTTATTTTTATAGATTCAATTTGAATATTTACCTTTTGAGCAGACGCGAGGCATGTCAAAGTGCCAACTCTGACAGGGAAAAACGAGGAGAGTCGGAATCCTTTTGGGATGAAAGTGGGTTGCCTTCTGGACTAGTTGAAAATCCGCTTTAAGTGCGTATTAATTTGCAAGTCTAAGTTTCCCCCAGCTCAGTAGGAGCATCAGAAAAGGACGATCCGAAAGGGATTAGTCAAACAAACGCTACAAACGAGCTAATCGCAGGGTGAACTCGATGAGGAGGGTGTTTAAACGCGGTGAAGAGGGAGAAACTTAATCGAATGTTTTGCAAAAAGGGGTTTCAATGCTGGAACTGCCATTAATGATGTTTGGTTTGGGCGGACTTGACTCGGAATTGAGGTTGTGAAGCATTCCAGGAGAATGCTTCGCAGAGTGCAGTCAACTCGGGTGGGCAAAGTAATCGCAAAGTTAAACAAAAACTTTGTATCCAAGGGTATTAATTAGAGATTACAAAGAAGATTGCTGACTGAGTCAGTTTGGATAGTCTCTCTCTCAGCGAATTGTTTTGTGCCATTTGACTGGGATTATTAATATAACATTTGAACTATGAAATGACAGTCTGTAAAAGAGTTCTTCAACATTAGTAAAGTGCTTAGAACTATAAGAGACTTTCTAAAGTATTAAAGTTTTGAATTAGAAACAAAATAAGAGAATTATAAGTAGAACTTTGGAATTAGATGCCCTGAAAAGATGTTCTCTGACTTGGAACATTCCTAATTTGTGACTTAAGAGTTTTCTTTTAGTCGAATTCAATTATATGGATCTGAGTTTGAAACTTCCATTTCACAGTCAATTTGCAGCCACAACATAACCTCACTTTGGCAGTGCGAAGATGCATTATGCTGTCAGTCAATATTTATTGATATCGATATAGATTGATACAGTCATGCGACGCCTACAAGTTATCGGCCACAAGCAATCAGCATAATCCATCTAAGCATAACACGAAATCCCCATCAAATTCAGTTCATAAAGCACTCTCCTCCACTCGATTCGCGCTGCCCGATTTCATTATTATACCCAGCTCAATGGCATTGTTTGTGTGTGTGTGTGTGGGTGTGTGTGGTTTTGGTATGTGTTATGTTAGGTGCTTATGCCGACTCAGCGGCAAGTTGCTTTCAGCTAAATCTCTATCAAATCAGTTCAGTATATTCAGGGTAGGCAGGCTCCACGAGGGGAGGGGGATGTGGGGCAGGGAGTCCCGTTTGACTGTCAGTTTTGGAAAACATTTTTCTAATTTCTGCGTAACAAACACACAGCGAATATTTTGCCAACCTAGCGTTTTTGGCTGACAAAAAAGCAACACAAACTTACCAACACCGAAAAGCGCAGGCACACACCAACACACACACACACACACAAACAGCAAAGTTTAGGAAAACTTTTCTGTTTTTTTTTTTTTCGGAGCGGCGAAATAAATGCAAAAGTCATCGAGAAAAAAGTTTTTTAATATGCCGAAATTATTACCAGTCAGTTATTTTTGATATGTCTGTTGGCCGAAAACTTCCCGAAAGTTTTCCGCTTTCCCCACATCGTACTGCTTTGGCAAAAAAAGTACAAATAATCAACTTTGTGCCCTACGCATTTATTATCAATAAGTTAGATTAGGTTGGCCTTCCCTTCTCGGGCAAACTGGGCAAAACTTGCTGACAAAGTGATTAAATTGAGTGAAACGAAAGCAAACCGAAAAACTGCCTGACTAATAGATACAGATACCGTTGGATTCGTTGGATCTGAAGTTTAGGACACACACACATACACACACAGAGTTAAACAAAAAAGTTGCCAGTTTCCGATAACTTTTCGAAGAGCAGTCAAAGGCTCAATAAAATGTCAATTAAATTGGCTTTTTTGTTGCACTTTCGAATCGCACCAGGGCCGGTTGGGGTCGTACTATATATCTCGGCCCGCATTTGATTAAAGTCCAGTTCGTAATTGCCAAAGTTAGCTTTCAATTAGAAAGTTCACACACACACACGCACAGGCAGGTAGATGAAAGGCATTTGGTTTGGCTTTGAATTGGCATGAAATTCTCCGCCTTGGAGCAAATTGTGTTGCCAACACAAATGGCTGAAAAGGGCATCCGGGCTTCACAGACCTCATCAATGGCCCAAGCAGGAAGGCAGGCAGACGGAGGTAGAGCGAATCGCCTGCTCTGTGTACAAAGGTCACTTTGTCTGGACCACACTCAGGGTTATGCCCAGGGGAGAGACTAGAAAAAAACCGTTGGAAAATGCTTCAAAACAGACGGCTTGAATTTTCCGTGCGCCGTCAAAGTGCAAATGAATGTCAAAGTCAGGGCCGCAACGAGGGTTCTCCCTCCCGGTCAGAGGCCAAGAACTTTACACAGTTTCAAGATACTCGTGTACTCGTTTCATATATAAATCACGAGTTTGTTAACTTGTGAGGTTTTCCACTTTTCAGTAAAGTTTTTCGGTAACTCGCACTGAGTGCGCTCCTGTGCAAGCCGCCTGCCCCTTGAACTTCTTGTCCGTCGGACGAGCGATTATTCATTAAATTGCAGGACGTGCTTTTATCACTTCTATTTGTATTCCATACTTTTTCACGTCGTCCTCTTCGTCGTTGGGGCCCTCGCACTTGAAATCTCTCTACGTGCGCTTTATAATTGTTGCTGGGCTCTTTATATAGAGCTGATGTCGAGAGATAAATTTAATTTATCCCTTTTTTTGTATGTCCATAAACGAATCAAGGGATCATTCGTTTGCCGTGGCACTTTAAAGTACGGAAAATGCTTCAATACTCACTGCATTCTCTGCACTCTTTACAGATGCGAAAACGTGATGACCTGCCCCATCAGGCCCATCGGTTCCGGGAACGAACACTGCCCCTACGACTGGCTGGCCGTGTATGATGGACGCGATGAGCATTCACCGCTGATAGGCAAATTTTGCGGCCTGGGCAAGTTTCCGTTCAGCATTATTGGTGAGTACAAAGGCCAGTGCCGACGGCGTTCACGATGGCTACGGCGAATAGGCTCTTCCCCCTCTCCTTCAATCCTCGGTGTCCCTCTCACTATTAGCTCATTGACCATTTTGCGTGTGCCATCAATCGCTACCACTTTGCTGCTTGCAGGCACCTCGCAATACATGTACGTGGAGTTTGTTACATCACCAGCGGGTCCGTTGCTCAATACCGGATTCCATTTCAATGTTGGCAACTGGCCAGGCCACGTGGAGACGGCGGGCATTAAGCACGGCGTCTGCGACTGGCTGCTCAGCTCCGACTCGCTAAAGGACAGCAGCGCCAGCGAGGGCATCTTCCTGAGCATCGCCCACTGGTATCCGCCAAACACCTCGTGCAGTTACCACATCAAGGGACATCCCGGCGAAATTGTGCGATTGTATTTCCCGAGGTAAGCTATAAAACCGGATATCTCACTTATTTATTGCCCTGCTAATAAATTAGATCTCTAGCGCGGGCATACATGCCTACACATAGCGCTCTATCACGGCATCCATTAGGCACACATACGTGCTTCATTATATATGCCACTGTAGAGGGAAGGGAACGACATTGTTCGAGTTAAGAGTCGGTTAAGGTTTCCTGGGCATATAGAGATGATCTCATCTGAAAAACAACAATATCATTAATAAACTTAGTTTGAGTTGAGCTAAAGGGAAATATAGTCAAGAATTCCATTTATTGTTTGGCGAAATGAGTATGAAATAGTTATATTCATAGTACAGTCAACTTTTAGAGCTCCGCTGGAAGTTCATCTGCAACAAATAGATAAAGATAGATTACTGTTTATAATCAGATAATCTTGCAAAGTGCATTACAACTTTGTCAAAGTTTGTCGCCACTTTGGATACCTCCCATTGCCGGCGCTTAAGCCGTTTTCATCCGACCGTCCCATTGTCGGATTCCGAACATAACCCGAGTCCTCCCCTCTCTCTCTCTTTCTCTCCCTCTTTTGCTCCCACTCCATGTTGTAAATATTCTCCCATCCTTGGTTTCCTTGTCGGCATTTCACTTAAAGAGCGCAAAGTTTTGCAGCTATGTGGACGCCTTCCAGCGGTTATGCAGCGCGTCCCCGTTCACAGACTTCAATGCCGAATTTCCTTCCCCCTTTCCCATTCACGTCTACCACGCCTACAATCCATTTTGGGGGCTGCGTTCTATGCTGTAAGCGTATTTTAATGAAATTTGCCGCAGAGATTTATGTGACATTTTAATTTAACGTGTCGAGTTGAAGTTGTTCTTTATATTTTTACTTTGTTGGCTCGCCCCATTCTCAATCTCATCTACCGCCACGCCTCCTCTTTCACCCCCCCCGCCTCCGTTGCCACGCCTCTCTTCTTGTTGTGTCTGAACTTTTGTGCAAGTGTCGCATGGCTCGTGCAATCGCAGTCAGCTATATACAGTCTTACTATACATATATATATAGTCAAACTGTAGGGTAGGGAAATATTTTATTGTGCTGCGGTTTTACCCGGCTGAGGGTGAAGTGGTTGGAGTGGGGGAAGTAGAAGAAGGAGTTGCATCGAAAGGCTTAGTCGCCAAGACTATGGAAAAGTTTTGAAGCTTTGGCATTTTGAGGGCATTGCTTAAATCGAATACCATCGAGGGCTGCACAAAGGGTTCGAATTGGAAAGAGAGAGAGGGGAGACTGGGATTGAGTCGAGTATTGTAGGAATATCAATAGGGCCAAGAACTTTATTGCAAAAGTTCTGAGTGAGTTGAAATGCAAGTTGAGCAGCAGCTTAGCATTGAAACTATTAATTAAAAGTTTCAAAAACATATATGTTCTTGAACAACACGAGCATTCAACGTGATCTATAAAATAAAGTGAACAGCAAGAGTTGCGAGTGTGAAGGTATCACAGGCACATCATCATACGTCCCTCTCTCTCGCTCTGTCTTTGTCTTTCCATCTCTCTCTCAGTCCAGCTATATTTTTGTTGTGATCTACGGGGCCATAACGCATGGCTGCACGGCGCCTCGCCCCAAAGTTGTCAAGCGGGCAACCTTCGACTAACCCAAGAACAAGTGCAACTATTTCTGCACATTTGACCATGTTGCAAGCTTTATAATTTATGCACAAAATGTTGCAAAACATTGCCAAGTTTTGGCTAAAAACTGCAGCACAAGAAGAAGAACAACTCCAGGCACGACAAACATCAGACGCAGAGAAGCGCACACACCCTTGCACACCCCTTTACACACATACACACACACACACTCTTGCAGGGAGTAAAATATCAAACAAGTTTTTGCCAAAAGATAAATATTTATGTCCACCTACAAAACGAGGCAAACTAAACGAAACTAAGTCCTCTTTACCGTCTCCCCTCCCCTTCCCACCCTGCCTTCCCCTTTCCCTCCTTGGCGAATCCGGCGTAAAGCAAATGCAGAACTTGTGCGCACGTTTACACCGATTGGCATTAGGAGTTCAGAAGTGGGCAACATGATTGCGTGATTACAGGGCACAAACCGGCAGAACCGACAGCACCGACAGCAACTGCCCTGCGGCAGAGTGAGAGGGCCAGCTATATGACGCTTTCTTCCAAATAAAAATAGTTGCAAGCAGTCGAAAAATGCAATGGGAACTGCGTGAGCTGTGCGCAAGTTTCGTAGTTCTCCTTCAAGTTTTTGTCTCTGCTCTCAAGCTGCTCGTTTTGCTGTAGTTGCTGTTGCTGTTGTTGTTGTTGTTGCTTTTGTCGACTGCTGCCAACTTCACTCAAGTTGTTGCAACGCCCCCGACAACAATTGCACGCCCACATGCCCCCATCCCTTGCTCACGTCACCAGCTTGCCAAGTGTACTAGCATCTACTGTATCCCTCCTCCTCCTCCTGCCTAACTCCCCCTGCCTGCCTTCTTTAACATGTGTGCGATGTGCTCCGCTTCCACCTCAACTGTTGCTGCCCCCCCCTCGCACCTTCCGCCTGCCTAGTCTTCTCTCTTCACAGACTCTGCTCCAAGTCTGCAGTCTAGACACTGTCGACATTGTTTCCAACAAACTTGCTCATTTAAGTAACATGTCATGCTGCTGAGCTGCTTGGCTATGCGAGTGTCTTGTTTCCCTTCATCCAACCCCAAGGGGTGCCCAGGGCGTGGTAGGTATATTAACTCAGCGCAAATATATGCAACAGGAAACAGGCTCCAGCTCTGGCTCTTCCTACGATCTGCCGAGCTATAGAAGTGCCATATTGTTCTCCTTTTCGTAAGATCTCTGTTCGTAGTTGAGCTGAAGTTATTAGGTGGGGAATTTGCTAGAAGCAGGTTATAAAGAGTTTTTAATTAATTAGTTTATAGTCGGACTAAGGTCAGTCGACTGTTTAAAAGTAAAGAAAAAAATACAATTAATAGTTATAATTAATAATTTTAAGTTAAAAGTAAGATCTTAACTGTGAGAAAAGAAATAAAAATAAATTAATTGAATTGAGTTTACATTGGGATAAAAAAATGAAAGAGCCGATCCAACATTTGTTGCAGAGGATTGGGGAAAACCCAGAAAAACCCAATCAGATCAGGAGAGTTAGTGTTAGTAAGCAAAACCTAATCAAAATAGCGATTAGAATGTTCAAACATGCAGTTAGTTAAAAAGTACTACTGTTACTAGAAAGAAGATAAGTATATATTAAACTAGTTACTAGAAAGGTGAGTAAGGATTTGTACTTTTAAGCAAGATACAGAATTATTGTTGTTGTTAGCGATAATGTAATATAGTTTATTATAGTCCGAACATAGTACCCTGAAAGGCTCATGCAGGGCATAATTCGAACTACAATTGGAAAGTTTTAGAGGAAGATAGTTACGGGTGATTCTACCAGGGACAGAGAAGTGTAGTCGACTAAGCAAGTCGTTACTATCTATGTCCCCTTGTATAAGGTTATAAATAAATACCACACCAAGCATAGTTCTACGATTGGCTAGGGAAGGCAGATTTAGTAACAAAAGTCTACTAGGATAGGAAGGAAGTCTTGAATTTACGTCCCAGTTAAGGCCTCGCAAGGCAAAAATTAAAAAGTTTTTCTGTACGGATTCAATGCGATCCTTGTGAACTGTGTACTGAGGACTCCAGACACATGATCCGTACTCTAGAATTGGACGAACAAGCGAGGTGAAAAGAGTCTTAGTTAGGTAAGGATCGTCAAACTCCTTAGACCATCTCTTAATAAAGCCGAGCACACCCATAGCTTTATTAACCATTGATGATATATGTTCGCAAAACTTGAGTTTGCGGTCCAAACGGACACCTAGATCATCAACCAGGGAAATTCTTTCCAAGGTACAACCACAAAGAGAGTAAGATACGTACTTTGGACAGGCTCGTGAGAATGTCATCAGCTTGCATTTGGAGCTGTTCAGATTAAGGAGATTTGCACGACACCAAGAATAGAAACAATTTAAGTCAGATTGAAGGCGTAAATGACAGGAGTCGTCTCTAAATTGAAAACAGAGCTTGACATCATCAGCATACATGAGAGTACGGGAATTAAGTATGACCGTTGGAAGGTCATTGATGAAAAGTGTAAAAAGCAGGGGACCTAAATGGCTTCCCTGAGGAACACCAGATGTGGCATGAACGGGGTAAGAAAGATTATTCTTAAAGAGGACTCGTTGGGTTCTGTCATCCAAATAGCTCACAATCCAACTAAGAAGTTTTGGTGAGAAACCGAGAAGATTCAGTTTATGTGCAAGAAGAGAATGGTTGACTGAGTCAAATGCCTTACTGAAATCAGTATAAATGACATCGGTTTGAAGATTTTTCTGAAATCCTTTTACCACAAAGGATGTCAGCTCAAGCAAATTTGTCGTGGTAGAACGACGTTTTACGAATCCGTGTTGAAAAGGGGATATAACGGATCTGCTAAAATGTTGCAAGTGAGGAGTTATAACATTCTCGAAGAATTTAGGTATAGCCGATAATTTAGAGATACCTCTATAATTACTTGCATCAGACTTACTGCCTTTTTTGAATAAAGGTATAATAAATGATTCCTTCCATATGGAGGGAAAGGAGGCGGTGTCTAAGGACAGCGAAAATAATTTGAGCAATGGCTTACATAAGGAATTGGCACAATATCTAAGTACACAGGCGGGGATACCATCGGGACCTGGTGAAAAGACTGGTTTAACTAAGCTAAGATCCTTAAAAAGTGAACTTTCGTTCAGTAACGGTGTGAAGATGCCATTTGAACTGGGTACACTATATGGATAAGAATGAATGCTTGGCGTAGAAGAAGAATAAGTTGTTTGAAAAAACTTAGCAAACATATCGGCCATGGCCTGATCTGTGTCCGCCTCAGCGTTATCAAACGAAAGTTTAGAAGGAAAGGAGTTGACTAATTAAAGATTCCATTTCATGGAAATATAATTTGTTTCTTTCTACTATTCTGGAAACTCACATTTAAGAGAATCATTATACATTTCAAGTTAAAGTAGTTCTGAGCAAAAGCCTTTCTTTTTACACTTCTGGAAATCAATTATGAATAGAAACTCTTCCAACTTGTTCTAGAATTCTAAGAAACCTCTTTTAGTTTCAGGCACAGTTTCCTATGTTCTACAACTCTGCTCATCTCCTTTTAGTTAATTTTCATATACAAGTTTAGAATAGTTTATAAAATATAATGAAGATTCTTCTTCTTTCAAAATGAATAGAAACTCTTCCAACTTATTCTAGAATTCTAAGAAACCTCTTTTAAATAAAGAACTCTTACATCAAACCAATCCTAATTTTGTTTTAGGCAAAGTTTCCTTCGTTCTTCAATTCTGGGAACATTCTTTGAAGTGAACAACTCTTCTATCAAGAGAATCCCTTAGGCAAAATTTCCTATGTTCTACAACTCTGATCATCTCCTTTCATATACAAGTTTCGCATAGCTTAAGAAGATTCTTCTTCTTTGAACACTTCAAGAATACATTATAAAAAACGAATCTTCAACTACTACCAGTCTCAACTCTACATTGTTTATAAACTGAAGTATTTCTCATTTTACAATTTCAAGAATCAATTATAAAGAAGTACTCTTCTATAAAGACAACTTAGTTGCTAGTAAAGTCCCTTATAAATCTGATTTAGAGACCCGCTCAAAGCTGCAGCCTGACGCCCACTTCTAAGACACACCCTCAGTGAGTCAGGGAGGACTTCAGTGGATTGCCTGCCGTATGCGCATAACTAAGCAGTTGCTCCCCAAACGGTTGAGGACTGAGCTAGACAGGCAGGCTGGCAGATCGCAGCACTGCCCCTTGCACTGCTTAGTTAAGGGAAGGGGTGGGGGGAAGGGAAGAGGCTAGAGAGGGAGCAACGTTCATTTTTTGTGCTTTTTGTGGAGACGCTGCTGAATAAACTCCCCACTGAGTCAGCATTGCCAGAACTAGGCTGCAAACGGATTATGAGGACATGCCGCAGGGCGTCAGGCTTAGTTTTCGACGTCGCGTACGTGAATAACGGCATGAGCACGTAGACAGGGGCGAAGTAGTGGTGCAAGGGGTAGTGGGAGTCGCGAGACGAGACGAAACGAGGCGGTGCAAAAATATAGTAACTCTGCTCTATTATGAATAGCAGAAGTAAGCAGAGGGGCGTGGTGGAGGGGGAGTGGGCAGAAACATAGTCGTGTGCCACATAAAAAATGAAACGAAATGAAATGAAACTGTGCCGTGGCAAATGCCCCGCGAATGCCCCCGGACTGCTGATGATGCTGCCACCACCATCACTCTACCACTGATGATGCTGATTTGTTTTTTCTCGCTTTTTCACATTTGGCAACTTTGTGTGGGTTAATAAAATGTTGTATTATGTCATATTTTTGGACAGCACAAATGTAATTGTACGGAATCTGCTTAGCCCCACGAATGCTGAATGGCAAATGGCAAATGGCGAATGGCGACTGGCGGAACGGTTACGTCCACTATGCCGGATGCGGTGCAGGGTTGCCAGGCAGCTGGCGGACTGCTCAACTGGCGCACGGCCAAAAAATAATTGGAAAAGTTTTCGCGCCCGCTAGAAATACGAGTAAAGCCGGAACCAAAGCAAATGATATTGCAAATGATATTACCCCAGACTGTTATTCAAGTTTTTTATGGGAATAAACAGTAACTCAGCGAGTTTAATGGCCATGTAGAGTTGTCGTCTTTAAATAGGAACTTGATTTATTGTGGAAATGTTGTGGTAATATAAAGGTTTTTAAAAATTAAATTATTTTATTAATCAGAAGGGAATACTAATATATATCAGACAAGAATATTCTCGAGTTGCGATATTTATTTAAGTATACATATTAAATTTAAATCTCATATTAGTGAAAATATAGTTTTGAGGTAAAAAATCATTACTATCAGTAATGATACTATTCCGATAAAAACAATTAAAGAATGCTCAAAAAGAGATATTCCAACGGGAAAGCTTTATATTGTAAATATTAATATGCCTTAGTCCGTATAAAAAATCATAATATCATAATTATTTAAATTTTTCAAACAATTTTTAGGTTAGGTCAAAATAGATACCAGATAGTTTTTGACTTCGTACTCGGAGGTCTAAAAAACATAAAGAAACACAAATCGCTTAACTCCATCAAAACTCCTCTTTATATTTGGGAGCTTTACAAATTGTTTGAGATTTTTGAGGTTATTTAGAAGGCCAGACGTGTTATAAAATAACATTCTGCTTAAATATAAAGATTGCAGAAGTAGTTTCCACAGTATAACTGTTAGTAATGTTTAGAAAGGGATTGTTTTCAGTGAATTATGAAATGAAATAACATTATGTTAAATCTAAAGTCTTTTCAGTCTGAATCTCTAAAGCTCGTGCTCATAATTCAATTGAGTGCAAACTATTGCTCGACTACAGAAGTAGACTCAACATTTCTTCGCAGAATTCGTTAGGTTGTCGAATCACGTTGGTCGAGTAATTTGCATCCATTTTTCAGGCTGCTGCGAAATGCAGCTCACATCTAACGAGACTACGTGTGCCAGTAAAAAGCGAGATTTAACCTGTTACCAGTTGGAATTTATATTAAACTGCAGAGCAACGCAGCAGGGGTAACTCGAAGGGATAGATAGGGGAATGGTGGGGGGAAGGGGTTGCCTCCGAATGTTGGTTTCCGTCTTGGCAGAAGGCCAAATGCCTTGCGGGCCTTAGCTATTTATGGTGTTTACTTATGGCTCTTTATACTCTGACTGACATGCTTTTCCCATCTCCTTTTCCCCCTCTCTCTCTCTCTTTCTCTCTCGTTCTCTCTTTTTCTTTCGTTCTTGCAGTTTTCGGATCAATCGCATCGAATCACCCATACTAAAGTACGAAGGTGACTGCGGCGAATCACTGACCATTTACGACTCAGACCACGCGGATCCGGCGCGGATCATTAAGACCTTCTGCGACACCTTCTCACGGCCCATGGAGAAGGTGGACTTTGTGAGCACCAGTCCCTCTCTCTATGTCCAATTCGACTCCAAGACGGGCAGCTACAGCGGCAGCTCACTCTACTACTGGGCCCACTATGACTTCTTTAACAACACCCGCTTCGGAGATCCCGTGCCCACCACACTCTGCGACGAGATCATGTACGCCTGGAAGCATCCTGGAGGAAAGTTGCGTTCGCCGCTAAACTCACTGATCTTCAAGCGAACCGGAGGCAGCGATGTACGTTGCCAATACAAGTTTGTCACAGATCGTCGTCTCTATGCCAGGGCAATCATTGAGGTGAACTCGGTGTCGTTCAAGGAGCTGCCTTACAACAGCAATGCCTGCACACGCTGCCACGAGGAACGTGTGGATAAGCTGGTCATCTGGGAGGAGCGCGACAAGTTCCAGAATAACTTGGCCTGTTTCTGCGATAATATTCCCAGAGCAGTGCGTGTCATATCCTCGGCAGATACCATGAACCTGGAGATGATTGTGCAGGGGCAGCATGCGATAACGTCGTACTTCAAGAATCCCAATCCACTCTTTGAGGCCACCTACGAGTTTGCTCATGGTCCGCTCTGTGGACCCATCACACTGGGACCTTCCCCAGATGGCGAACTTGTCTTCCCCTACAAGAAGGCACTGGCCATGGTGGCTGGGCCAATGGCACCGCCAGAGCATCATTATCGGCGAGAGAAGTGCATCTGGGAGCTGAAGGTAGCAGCACAACGAGATCTCTGGCTGAATCTGGAGAAGGCACGCTTTGCAGAGCGCAGCTGTGAGAGCGCCAAGATTGAGGTGTATCTCGCGGGACGTTTGGAGCCACGCTTTGTCGTCTGTCCCGACAATATATCGCTGGCCCGAGATCTACCCATACTGACCACTGCTGAGCTGGGTGCCACTGGTGCCGACCAGGAACCGTTGCCAGTGCTCATTCAGTACACCGGAGACGGACAACCTGGGAAGAACATCTTCCGACTGGTCTGGACCGAGCTGTTCCACCTGCCCCGCAATCCCGACGGTAGCTTGGCCGCGTCCCTGTTGCAGGACGGCGGATGTGACTTCCGCTGTCCTGGTGACACGCAGGTCTGCATACCGCGGCATCTGCTCTGCAACGGCGTTGCCAACTGCCCGAATGTGACGCACACCTCGACGCTGGCCCAACTAACGCGGCACATTGAGTGGAATCTGGAACAGCTCGGACTGCTGCATCATGCGGCCGAGTACAGTCAACTGGTGCTGCACGACGAGTCTCCCGAGATCTGTCTGCGACGTGATCTCGTCGAGCTGCCCTATGGCAAGCTGTTGCTCATTGCCCTCGCCCTGTGTGCGATGTTCGTGCTCCTCATCGCCATCTGCAGACGCATGTGCCGAGGGACGCCCAAGCAGCCGGGACTGCAGCATCTCCATGAGGATTACTAAGTGGAGAGATTTTACTCGAAGACAACCGACCCATTGGTCGCAGGTTTTTAACCTCCCCATTAATCATTTGAGTTACTCAAATTCCCATTTATATTTTCGGGTTTCAATCCCGCACACTGCCAACTTTGCTTTCTTCCAAATACTTCACATTGTTTACCCTATTTCTAACGGCAAATATAACTGTATATGTAAGTAGTTTTCCGCTCTGAAAGCTATATAGAGCGCTATTCATTATAATAGTTATACGATATTAACTCGAGCATATACATAGATGTTTAAAAAACACAACACAACACCCCCACACACCACAGAACACCACAAAAATGATTAACTGCCCTGAATAAATTAATTAAACGTAAAATTGTCACGTGATAATTGTTGAAAAAAATAATGAAAAAAAAACAGAAAAGAAAAAAGATAAATGGCATAAAAAGTGGAAATAGTTTAACGAGCATAAAGAAACTAGATATTAATTAAGGTGGACAGGTTAAATGTCAAAAATTATTAAAAAAGCAGAAAAGTTAAACCAAATGGAACGTCATATGGAAAAAATTAATGGTAATAAAATATATTGTTGGTGGTTTTTATTAGTTATTATACAATATATACCAATGCAATACACAATGTATTAAATTGTATTGGCAAATTGTCAACAATATGAGAAAACCTTTAGCCGGCGTACATCAGAGATGCATATATATATACGTGAATACATATGTATATAATGTACGATATACAATATATAACATATACATACATATATATTTTTTGCACATAGATTTACCTAGACCATAACAAAAATGAGAAGAAAACATTCCATTCAAATTGGAACCTTGAATTGCCCAATCAAATTTCCACAAACAAAAGATACAATTGTAAAGTTCTGCCGAAATGGTTTTTAGCATTTAAGTCGTCTTAACTAGATAGTTAAGTCGTACCATATAAAGGGTACCACAGGCATTGCAGCGAACCAAATGGAGAATGGCAGAGGACAGTTTATTTATGGCTTATAACCTGTATTTCCGATTATTCCTAGAGTTAAAGAGCAAAGAATTGCAAAGAATTGCTGAAATGAACAAGTTACATATTTAATTATATTGTATGACATTATATTATACTCTATACGAGATACTCCTAAGTTGTTTCTGTATTCCGTCGCTCGTTAGGATCGCTGCAATGCCACGAGGAAACCCCTGAGAGATTACCCCCACAAGAAGAAAAACAATAAGAAATCGAGCAGTAAATAGAAACTAGAATGAATATTTTAGTTGTACGTCAGAAAATAAATGTAAGAATTTAAAGAGAAACACTGCGAGAAAAACGTAAATAAATGCAATGAGAACAAAACTAACGGTGATTTTCATACACAAAGTTGGCAGCACCGCGCGGTCCCTTTGCCGAGATGCCGATGCGACCCTGTGCGGCAACTGTCAAAGCAGAAAGGGGCAAGGGGGGCATGGGTCAGGCAGAAGTAAACAAAACAAGCTCAAAGGAAAGCAAAGGCGAGCAAACGCGAAGAAAACTAACCCACAGCGATTTATATGTCAGCTGGCCCAAAGCGCTCGGAAGGGGTCAGAAGCGGAGACTGTCAAATATCTGGGACTGGGACTGGGTCTGGAACTGGCTATTCGGAAATCAGACGCAGATAGCGACGCGCGTGTTAAAAAGCAAATCGAAATTCAATAAAAAAACGCGAAATAAAATCCGAAAACAAAAGCAACAACAACAATCATTTCTATTCAAGTTCTTCTTCGAATCATTCACAATTCTTTCGTCGCATTCTTCTTGGTCAACCATGGAACGTACCGCGGTGCCACGTGGCAAACGTCCGCGCGTGCAGGTCTCCATGAACGACAAGGAGCGAGCGATTGCCCGCATCCGCAAGGGCGAAACAAAGGCGGGCATCTCCAGGGAACTGGGCGTGCCCGAGTCCACAGTGCGCGGCTGGGTGAAGCGAGCCGATCAGCGCATAGCACGCGAGGCAGTCGAGGGTGAGTTGAAGCTATGCCTGGAGAGCAGTCTCCACTTGTCTCTTCACCAATCTCCACTGTGAGTTTGCTCCCTTTCCCCTCCCACAGGCAATGGAAACCATACGCCGCCCTCGCTGTCACTGAAGCTGCCAGGGAAACGTGATCACAACGGGCAGCAGTTGCCCGTGGCAGCGCCCATGTCCGTGGCCCTGCCCCTGCCCATGCAACTGTTCCAGCAGGCAGCGGATAGTCAACTGCAGCTAACTGGCTGGCTGCACATCTTCAATGCGGGCATCCTCAACTTTACACTGATTGCCACCGCAGCCTTTTTGCGGGCACGAGTGCGAGGCAACTCGGATCGCCAGTCGCTGTGGCAGATCATCTGCGAATATGTGGACGAGGCTGGGCGCAATGTGGCCGCCAATGGGGGGCAGTATGTGCCGGGTACCAACTCCTCGGCGACGGCAATGGGGATGGGGATGGGAATGGCGATGGCCAGTCGACAGTCGCTTACTGTGTCCGCACATTGCCGCAACGGTGGCGGCGTCGGCTTTATGGCGCCACGATTGCACATTACCGCCGAGGATGATGAGGATGCCAGCATGTCGGCATCGGCAACGGCATCGGCAACGGCGACGGCGACATCGGAGATGGGCGCGGGGCCGGGTCTGGGTCTGGGGCCGTGAAATCCATTCGATTTATTTATGTGCATGCAAATAAAACGCCTGTCAATGGGATTATGTTGTTTAAGGCAAATAATTGCATTTTAATTAGCAGCGAAATAAGTGCGATAATTGGCTACGCTGCGTGGCGGTTCTCCCCTCCTTCACCATTCCCCTTCCCCACTATATTGCATTCACCCACTCGCAATCCCACTGAATCCGAAGCTGATGCGGCCGACTTTATTAACCATATTATTATTTCATTTCATTGCATGTCATGCGAATTTCCAATTGAAATTGTTAATGCTGAAATTTGACTCCTTCCCTGCGTTGTTATTGTTGTTATTGTTGTTGTTGCAGTTGTTGTTGTCGTGTCCTGTCCTGTCCTGTGCTGCCTTTGGCCGGAGTCACGTAATTAAGCGGTTTTATCTGCGGCTTTGCTACACATTAATTGCCCATGTTAAATGTGAAATTTATTTAGTGCAAAACGAAAATGGCACAATAAAAAGCATACATAGAATTCTTTATAAATGAAATATGCGTTAGTTATTTAGTTTTTCATTTGAGTTTTTAATTTGTTTTTTGTTGTTTTTTATCGTGTCTGTCGCCTTCGCAAATCGCAGCACGCAGTGTGGATTAGTCTGGAATTGATTTCAATTTCAATTGTGTAAAACACTTATCATTTCATCGAGCTGAAGATGCAATTGAAAATGGTATTAGTGACTGGCAGATACCCTGCAGAAAGCATAATACGATGAATTATATTAATTAAATAATTAATTATGTGCCGAATTTATAGAAGACCTAAACGGAAAGTTAAATACAATATGCCGAATGTTTTATACCCTTGCAGGTTCTTATCTCCTAGAAATTTTGGCTATACTACTTTTCAAAATGTTTCGGAATTGATTAATAATATTGGCATTGATAATTATTTATATATATAAAAACGTTTGTTTTAACCAATTGTCCCTATGACAGTTTTAAGTTATAGTGGTCAAATTTTGAAATTGAAACTCTGTATACATATTATTTATATACAAAAAGTCCTATGTAGAAAAGTTGCAATATCTTAAAAAAAAACTAAATAAGTATAAGTTGTACGGCAACTAAACGATATATCGGTCAGGTCTATATCGTTTCAACTTAGATGTCTTCTAAAATGAATTGCAAACTTCTGTCCAAAATTCAATTTTACGTTCTCCAAATATCAATTTTCTTTTCTTATTACGAAAATCTTAATTTTTTATTATTTTCATAATTTATGCAAACCATTCTCATTCATCGTTTAACTTATTATGATCTTTTCATAATCAAAAGTATTTGAAACTGGAAAAACGTTTCTAATTTTCAATTATGCTGTAGAGGGGAATCTCTTTTGCAGCCCCAGCATTATATGTATGTTCCTATAAGCCAAACAAGTTGCGGTCTTCAACGCAACGCATAAAATAAAACACCTAATTGAAGGCTAATCAGGGTCGCGATTTCGTATTTACCTTTTTGCGTTGTGCAGGCTGTTGCCAACACTAGGCACGGGCCAACCTCGATAACTAAGGCAACTAAGCCACTGCCAAATGGCCAAAATAGCGCACAGATTATCCGCCAGTTCATCGAAAGAGAAGAAGGGACACCCCGATGGGAAACTTTTTCCATTTTCTACTTGCGCGCAAAGGCATAAAAATATGGAAAAGGGCGGACTAAAGAAAATGCTTGTAATATAGCCAGAAGAAACCCACAACAGACTCCATTCTCGACGTCGATGCCTTCGCCTTGTTTTGCGCCGTTTTTTGCGATTTTCTCCCAATCACTTTGCGGGCAGAGAACACAAGCCAAGGCGGACCGAAGGAGGCCTATCAAAGTTGATTATCGTGGAATATTTTGTGGCACGAACCGAGCCGAGAGAAGGGATTTGCGCTGTGGCCTGTGTGTACCTGATTTAAGGCATAAGCTGCGGGGATTTGCGCCCCAGTTGGCGTCAGCCTTTCCCAGCCATTTTCCGGCCATTATAACTTTGATTAACTTGTTGAGGGCGAACGACCCCAAAAATTGCAATCTTGGTGGTATAGAATGGAAAATTATCACTTGGATCACACGCAATGTGAACAGTTGCCAGTTACATGTGTTCCCAGCAGGCAAATAAACCCAATTCCAATTGGAATCATCTCAATCAGGCAACCAGGTAACCTTTCCTTCTTCCCTTCCACTGGTCGACAACAGTCATAAATCAAATACGTTTAATTAAACTTGTGGGCGTGTCAGTGGGCTGGGCAACTGGGGCATGACAATTGTGGCAAACTTTGGCGTCCGCAGTAAGTAAAAATGCAATTAGAAATGGCGGGCAAAAGTCGGGAAAAAACGTGCAATAGCCAGGGGCATTGTAGGGGTGAGGGGGAGGAGAGGGACCTCCTCCAGTATACACAACGTGTATAATAATCGCTATGCAGCTGCGAATCGCGACTCATTTGCGCAAATAGCCCGGAGACATCGGACCTGGATGACGCTTCCATTCCCTTGCCAATTCAAGCAAGGCAAAAAACTATCAAGTATCTGCGCATTATCCAAGCACTTGGCTGGTTAAACTTGTGTAACAGTTAAGCGAAGGGGTAGAGTGGGGTAACTCATGAAGAAGGAGACTCAGAGTAAGGTAAGCCAAGGAGTTTCAAAAGAAATTGACTTGATTTTTATTGAGATATCAGTTACGAAGGTTTATGCCCAGTTGTCAGTTGTCTCGCTCATTATATTCGCTGTACAAAGTTTATTACTTAATATCTATGCAGCAGGGAAACTCCCTCTGTTTTATATGAGTGTTGTAAAAAGAGTCCTCTTGTCCTTCTTGCTCCCTCTGGGAATAGGGTATAAAGAATGACCATAACTCTTGCACGACAGCAATTCCATTTGCAACGAGTTGAGCTGGCAGCAAGAAGAGTCTCGAAAAACTATGCCTCAACTTGTTGGAGACCACACAAATACACTGACAACAGCTGTAAATTATTTGGCAAAATGTTTTAACACCTTCAAAACTGACTCAAGGAAAAGCTCCCGCCCACAGTGCCCCATCACGCCCCCGCACGCCCCACACCCCCCGCTGTTAAGCTGTGGCAGTGTCATAGTCAAGCAAAGGAAATCACGCAATAAACTAGCGGCGAAAACAAAACTTTAACTACTTTTCCGTTAGCCGCAAACCCGACTGGAAAAACTTTTTGGAAACAATACAATTTATATTTATGCGACGTCGACGATGACCCAGAAAACGAGAATGAGAAGCCAAAGAAGAAAACGTCGTCCAGCATATTTGGAACAGTCCGACAGGACGACAGGAGAGGAGGAAGAGGAGGAGCAGCAGCAGGCAAGGAGGAAAGAACAAAACCACGCAGCGGTTTTTGCTCTGGCAATGCAGGAGACCCGACTTTACTTAAGTGCTGAAAACTACTTGACCCACTTTCTTGCGGCATTGATAACCGCTTGAGGAACTTGTGCATGTCTATTGCAAGTGCCCCAAAGAAGGGGGGATGAAGGTTGGCTGAGTGCGGTGTCCGAGAGGAAACTCATGTTAGCCGCAACTTTATAACAAATTAATTGCATTTCGAGGACGAACGAGTTACAGAGTGCCCGCATGCCACACTCATCCATGTACAGTTGCGACAAAAGGCAAACAGTTCCCATTAACAGCACGGGCAGCAGCAGGAGCAGCTGCACTCTCTCGGTCATTCTATAATTTTAATTCAACTAATGGAGAGCGAAACTAGAGCGAAGAGTGCAAGACACACTTACACACAGATCATGTGAGGAGGGAGTGTGTGTGTGTGTGTGGGGAAGGGGGAAGGGAGGAAGGGAGGCAGTTCAATTAACTATTCCCGCTACTAATTAGTTTTGGGAAGAAATCTTATTTGTTCTTGTTGTGCCTCAGTCATGTCATAAGTGGAGCAGTGCCATCAATACCAATGCGCAGCAAAGGCAGCCGAATGCCCCAGGCAGGGACACTCACACACTCACACACACACACACACACACACATAGGACACAGTGCAGGGACAAACTTTGAGCATCGACTACAAAAACAGCAAATCGATTAGAGCACACAGAATATCCTATGAAAATGTTAAGGGGAATATCAGAAATTCATATATTCAATAATGAAATCGAAATGGGAAAAAGGAAAGTTTGTTTACCAACTGAAAGAAAGAGGAAACATTAAGAAATCAGCCATAGTCATGTGAGCCCACTCGAGTTTCTCTGAAGTGCAGGGTATACACAACAATGTGTGTCTCCAAATGGCTGGCGGATGTTGACTGTTGCCCATGGACGGACGAGACGAGGTGAGGCGAGGGCGGATGGGGCAGCATAATGACCCAAAATCCTATCACTCCAAATGAAAATTCCCCATTCGTGCGTATAATTGGAATTAATACAAAAAGCAGCTGAGAAATATTGGTTACGGGGGGGACGCAACAGGGACAACCCAAAGGGGTTAACTGGCCCGGCATATTTAATGCCAAGTCCGGGCCCTGATGCCCGGAAATCTGTTGGACTGCCGTGCAGCTGGACAAAGGCAAGATTGGGTTTTCTGGGTTGTGTTTGTAAAATTTGATTCAATTTGCTGAGGACGAAATAGACAACATTCGTGTGCTCTGTTCATTGGGGACTGAGACTGAGGAGGACTTATCGACTGTGTCCTTCCAGCTACAGCTTGGCTGTGCGTACTTAAGCCCCGATTAGTACTGACCTATCACGATATGATTGAGTGCATGCCAAGAACAATGAACTTTTGTCTTTAAGCGCTGCGAGTCCCTTGAACCATAAACAATTTTCAATTTGCGGGAGAAGTCAACTCTGAAATCTGCCAACAGTTTCCTGTCTGCCTCCTTCCCCCTCCTTTCAGTGGGGAAAAGCATTTGATTAATAGCTTTCGATATTCAATAACTTTATGCCGAGCACCGCGTAATTAGGTAAAAGCACAGCAGATAGCTATGCTACATAGATATTAAAGTGATTGATAAACTTTGGATAAAGTTGTGGAACTTAACTGATTGTTTTATATACAGTATATACCATAATTACTTGTATATAATGCATATAAGGAGACGCTTCCTACTCAATATTCGGTAGGAGAGGTAGATACTACAGTCAACTAGGTATATGTTACATATGACGTAGTCAGAAAGTTGTGTCTCTTATCCGTCGCTAACAAATCGAACTGCAAAATGTAACTATTGTTTTTCGGGGGAGACGGGCGTGGCATCCAACATTTAAAAATAAACTTCATCAGCTGTTGATAAAGAGGAACCTTATGTCAATAGTGTGCCTCTCCTGATTTCAATCGCAGCGTAATGAACTTTCAACTAATTAATTTAGACCCAACGGGGCAGACAGGAGCCTAGTTCACCTTTTGCCTGAACGCTTCCTTTCATTGATGAGTTGAGTGTACTGGCGAGCGAAACATGCTGCATCGTAGGCTGGCGATGGCGCTGACCATAAGCTACTACCACGTGCTCAGCTTCGGTCTGATGCCTACCAAGTTCCAGATAAGCAGCAGCAGGTTGAGAGTCACCAAGCCATCCGTCGGATATCTGATCTACAGTGTGTGCCTGACCGTGTTGTTCATGCTTCAGTTTCCGCGAATGCTGCCCAAAGTCCTCGGGACATACATGAAGGACAACATTGTGCTCCAGTGGAGTCTGATAGTTAACTTGATACTACGCATATTCGCCTTCCTTAGTTGCTACGGATTGGTTTGGTTACAGCGATGTCGACTGAGGAAGCTTTGCCGGGATTTCGTTGTTCATTGGAAGGCTCATTGGTCAGTGTTACGACGCGTTGCTGGGGAGGAAGCAATGGAACAACTTCAGCTAAAAATGGCGACTATGCTGATCCGGAACCTGTCCGTCAGTTATGCGCTCTTCATTTGCTCCTTTCTCATACAGTATCGATTGGACAGCCACGAGAATCTGTTGCAGTATCTGGGAAGGGCTTTCCAGATAATGATGATATCAGTAGTCCGTATTGGATTCTACTCGCTGCTAGTGCTGCTCAGTCATCAGTTCGACGCAGTGCAGCTGGCACTGCAGGCACTACACAGACGCGTTGGTGGCTCCCGCTCTTTAGAGGATGTACGTCGACTGGCGCAGATTCATGCCAGCTGGATGCAGTTGGCTCGACGCACCTTCAGCCTTTGCGACGTGGCCAACACGAGCATGCTCGTAAATATTTTTGCCTCGATCACAGTCATACTCTATCATGCGGTGCAATTTGGCAATAAAACAATCGAGGCCGATTTCCTGGACAATTGCATTGGTGAGTGCCTTGTCATTTTAAGCATATCGATGTCGATTATGGTGACAAATATGGTGGACTACGCCCTAAATTCGTGCAACAACGCGGGACAACTGCTGCGCCAGTTCACTGATCTTCGCCGATTCAGTCCGGAGTCACAAATGGAGGTAAGACTTAATCTATAATTGACACACTCTTCTTTACTTAAACCGGTAATTTAACTACAGTTGGAGCTGTTTGTCACTCGCTTACGCTACGATCGTCTGACTTATCACATCTATGGTTGCGTAGTGCTGGACAAACCCGCTTGCCTGGGCTATTTTGCCTCGGTACTGAACCACGTCATCATTCTCATGCAGTTCGATCTGAAGAGGAGACACGAGCAACGAATGAGTGACGTACAGGGCAACAATTGATGGTTTAATAACCGCTACTCATAGAGTAAAAAGGTGCTATAACTTTGTGCCAACTGAAAATGTATGTAGCCGGCAGAAGGAGGCGTAGTTGAACCCATAAAGTTATATATTCTTACTCATGATAACTAGCCGAGTCGAATAAGCCATGTCCACCTGTCCGTCTGACTGTTTGAACGTGATTAACTCAGCTATTATAACAGCTAAAGAATCAAAATTTGGCATGAATGTTTATGCAAACTGTGCGCAGATCAAGTTTATTTCATTTTATTAATTTTTTTTCAACTCGATTTGTAATCGTCGTTTCAAAGATACAATTCTGGCTTTGACATGTACTTAGCTCATTGAAATATCGATGTATCCTCCAAATTTAAATTATTATTATATTCAAGAAAAAATGATCATAACCCCAAGAGCTTGTGTCATCTGTCGAGAATAATTTGAACTCGCGAACATAACATATGTATCATATATATAATAAGAAGCGAATTCGAGCGGCGACAATGAATTATATAAGCAGTTACTTATATGTATTATATAAGCAGTTTCTTATATGTATTATATAAGCAATTTATTCAATCTAATAAAGGGTTGAGAGCACCATACAGCCATAAACTCTTTACGGCAGTTAGATACTCTCTCGACAACATATGTCAAAGGGTTGATCTTGTTAAAGGTATGTCTCTTAAGGATATTGTAAGATATAAATAGCTTAAAGTTTGCTCTTGTGTCCGATGTATAAGCTATGTTATTTAGATTAAATAATAAGAAAAAAAGGATTAATGTCATAACAAATTAAACGCATTAAATTGCAATTGAGAATAATAGTAATAAATATCGTACAATTAATTTTATAGAATATATACACACATATCGTAATAGTTAAAATACAAATGCTAATATAGATAGTAATAATTGTGAAGGTAATAATACACTTTTCCAAAACCTCCCTTTATCTTCACCACCTTTCAATCCATTGATAATGAGTCCACATTCTTTTTTTCTCCGTATCAATTTGTCACAGTGAACTCGGCCCCACTGTGTTCGCTCTTAAGATTGTCATCACAGCGAACTTTCAACTAATTAATTTCGACCCAACGGGGCAGATAAGAGCCTAGTTCACCTTTTGCCTGAACGCTTCCTTTCATTGATGAGTTGAGTGTACTGGCGAGCGAAACATGCTGCATCGTAGGCTGGCGATGGCGCTGACCATAAGCTACTACCACGTGCTCAGCTTCGGTCTGATGCCTACCAAGTTCCAGATAAGCAGCAGCAGGTTGAGAGTCACCAAGCCATCCGTCGGATATCTGATCTACAGCGTGTGCCTGACCGTGTTGTTCATGCTTCAGTTTCCGCGAATGCTGCCCAAAGTCCTCGGGACATACATGAAGGACAACATTGTGCTCCAGTGGAGTCTGATAGTTAACTTGATACTACGCATATTCGCCTTCCTTAGTTGCTACGGATTGGTTTGGTTACAGCGATGTCGACTGAGGAAGCTTTGCCGGGATTTCGTTGTTCATTGGAAGGCTCATTGGTCAGTGTTACGACGCGTTGCTGGGGAGGAAGCAATGGAACAACTTCAGCTAAAAATGGCGACTATGCTGATCAGGAACCTGTCCGTCAGTTATGCGCTCTTCATTTGCTCCTTTCTCATACAGTATCGATTGGACAGCCACGAGAATCTGTTGCAGTATCTGGGAAATAATGAGGAAATCAGTAGTCCGTATTGGATTCTACTCGCTGCTAGTGCTGCTCAGTCATCAGTTCGACGCAGTGCAGCTGGCACTGCAGGCACTACACAGACGCGTTGGTGGCTCCCGCTCTTTAGAGGATGTACGTCGACTGGCGCAGATTCATGCCAGCTGGATGCAGTTGGTTCGACGCGCCTTCAGCCTTTGCGACGTGGCCAACACGAGCATGCTCGTAAATATTTTTGCCTCGATCACAGTCATACTCTATCATGCGGTGCAATTTGGCAATAAAACAATCGAGGCCGATTTCCTGGACAATTGCATTGGTGAGTGCCTTGTCATTTTAAGCATATCGATGTCGATTATGGTGACAAATATGGTGGACTACGCCCTAAATTCGTGCAACAACGCGGGACAACTGCTGCGCCAGTTCACTGATCTTCGCCGATTCAGTCCGGAGTCACAAATGGAGGTAAGACTTAATCTATAATTGACACACTCTTCTTTACTTAAACCGGTAATTTAACTACAGTTGGAGCTGTTTGTCACTCGCTTACGCTACGATCGTCTGACTTATCACATCTATGGTTGCGTAGTGCTGGACAAACCCGCTTGCCTGGGCTATTTTGTCACGGTACTGAACCACGTCATCATTCTCATGCAGTTCGATCTGAAGAGGAGACACGAGCAACAAATGCTTAACGTGCAGGGCAACAATTGATGCTTTAGAAAGGGATTTTGGTATATAGTATATGTTATTGTAACATGCTAAGGGTATTAACGATCCAGCAATACAACTTCTAACCTAAAACTGTGTTTGTAATATAAGTATTTTCATTGCTATAATGCAATACATATGTAATGCCATAGAGCGAGAGAAAGCAGGATAAAGTGAAAGAGAAAGAGGCCGAGAGAGAGTGAGCAAAAAGTGAAAGACAGTATCTGCGTTCCAGTGCAGAGAAATAGAAACATGCAACTGTTCCCAACAACGCACTCTGCACCATCTGTTCCCAAAACAAACTGTACCTAAAAGTATGCAACAGAATGTGTACAAGGCTTTGTCGCTGCCCGTTATTTTGGTGTTGGCCCCACTTTAAACAAAGGGTAGATTTCACGGAGATAAAGCTGTGTTGACAGCACATTATGTACTGTATTATATTTCTTGTTTAGTTAAAGTATAGATCCTTTAAATATTACAATTCATTTAGTACTGCATAGATAACAAAAAACTATTGAATTCAAAGTAGAAAGCTTAACTCGACCCACAAAGCTTTTACGCGCTGCGCTTAACTTAAAGCTTTCCCGAAAACTTGCATCCATACAAAGCTTATCAAACTCAGCAGTCTCGGCTAGTAATAATACTTGTAGGCAATCTGCCAAAGGATGAGCACATTAATCCCAATAGAGCCGGTCATGGACGCGGCTGCATTTCTGCTCATGTCAAAAAAGCCAGCAATGTGAAGAGGTCGCACTCGCTGCGGACGCTGCTGCAGCTTGCGGCTGAGGCAGATTAGCGCAAACTCAAGCTAAAGAAGAAGCGTCATGGTATAGTTATTGAAACATATATTCGATTAGTTACCTGGCGAAGCAGTGCTATGCAGTGCGTGTCGCGAGTCCAATCGATGTTTCTTACCTCCAGCACACCCCAGAGTTGCTGCAGACTGCTCAACAGACCCAACCACTGAAGCTGATTCGACTCAAAGATGGCGAAAAGCTTCATGACGTCACAGTGATAGAAGATGCACATGGTCAGGTAGCAGATGCTGCGCCAGAAACTGACATAGACGCCGTCGTTGAAGTAGAGTACCAGATTGAAGACGACAGTGATGACGGTCACGTAGCTACTCAACAAGTTGAGCAGTATCTGGCATTGGAAAATCTCCAGAAAATCGTAGCACAGTACATCCAGTCGGCAGCAGCAACGCCAGAGATGCTGCCATGCAGCCAGCAACTGTTGCTGATACACAGCCCGATGGCAGCCACGACCACGGGGCAACCATTCCACATCTGTGGTCAATGCGCGTCCTTCCCTCGCCATGCACTCCAGCAGCCAATCGCAAAAGGCCAGCAGCCAGTATATCCAATAGTCCACACCAACCAGTATCAGCTCCATCAGCAGCGTACAAGCCGCCAGCACAAAGTAGATTGGATGCACCTCCGTCATCTCACCAGCCGTTTCGCTGCACATCACTGCGCTATCGGGACCAACCAGAATGTGAACCATCATGAGCACTCGGGCGCTGCTTAGCACTAGCTTCATGCAGTTGCGTCTTCGGAAGCTATAGTTGCCCAAATGGTGACGATATCGCCACATCAACTTGAACATTCCATTGCCCAATCGCTGCAGTCGCTGGCGTCGAAACCAAATATTGAACAACAGCATCGTCATGGAGAGAATCCTCGAGAGACAAACAACCGTGTAGGCCACAGCCAGCATGTCTATCTCCAGGCACTTGAAGAAGCTGTTCACCAACACCACGAAGATGAACGGTGTCATCAGCAGGTAAATCAGGTGCAGTACCATGCAGTAGACCAGCTTCACTCCACGCACCCTCTCCAGACGGTTTCGATCCGGCACATAGCGATGATTGCTCAGGCCAATCCATCTGCTAATCTTCAGTAGTAACGGCTCGCGTTCCATGCCGCTTAGTTGGCCATTGAGGACTGAGAACTGGCCTAACGAAGTGCTGACTGAGTGCTTTGTGCAGCGAAGGCATATCGACTCGCATATCGCACTCCAGGGAACGAGATAATCGAGCTGGGCACTTCGTTTGGGGTAGTTTGATTATTGTTGAAACATTTGAAAGCTATGATGATATATAGTTGACTGGAGTTCCTTAACTTTAAAAGATAAACTTTTTCCTTTTTATTCATTATAAAAAAAACTACTTATAAGTAATTTTTAAATTTTTTAACAGCACCAGCACTTCTTTGAATTTGGCTCCTCTTGATTATCTTTGTCGACTATGATAAAACCAACACCTTCATCTGGTTCCTGTTGTTCCTCTTGCTCTTTCAAAATGATCTCTGCTATTGTCAAGAAGGCTTCTTCCACACTACCGCCATCTTTTGCAGAGGTCTCAATGTACGGAATATCGTTATTGATTCGACACCATTCTAAAGCTTGCCGTGCAGTTACCTTAGGGTAGTATAGTTCTTAAACTTCAAACTAATACATGACTTTATCTCTACACACCTTGCGATCTTCCATATCCACTTTGTTGCCCACTAAAATAAAGGGAAACTTCTCTGGGTTTCGAAGATTAGCATTTATAAGGAATTCATTCCGCCACGAGTCTAGTTTCTCAAAGGAAGCAGACGACGTTACATCGAAGACCAGTATACAGCCATTAGCCACACTGTAGAAAGCTGTGCCGAGCTGTAGATACCGCTCGCTTCCGGCCGTATCCCAAATCTATGTGGACAATTTAACTATTAGAGAAGTATTGGTAGCAGCGAAGCTTACCACAAGCAGACCTGCATTTTCAAATTGCGATTGTCCAATGAAACATTTGCTGTAAATAAATCCAATCTGATTGTGAGGGATGTATTACGAGAAAAGTACTTGTTAATATATCGGCATACTATGGCCGATTTTCCCACATTGGTGTCACCCATAACGAGTACGGTTAATGGTTTATTCACAGTACTCATGTTAATGAATTATTCCTTGGAGTATAAAAATATTATATAGATTATAAGTATATATCAGCTGTATATTTTAAATTACTGAGCACTTTTAATACTGGGTACTTAGAACTTTTAATATTGAATACTCCTAATAAATTTTTAATAATTGAACAGTTGTGTATATTGAATTTAGTCACGATTATTCATGCTGAGCATGAGTCATTTCACTCTACTATATTATATTTGAAATTAGTAACTTACTTATACAAGTTATAAACTGAAGTAAAGGTAATTTCTCTCATAGGATAAAATTGTTTTCGATTTATTTTCCGTATTCTTAAATTTGTTTCTGCGCTTTATCCGGTGGACGATCGAGAACTAAGGCTTTCCTGAGCTGTTTGATACGTTATACATCAAAGTTATACATCAAATATCGTGGGGGTGTTTATATTTATAAGTACTCGTGACTTAGCGTCTTTGCGGTCACTAAAAATAATCCGTTTTTATCGAAATTACTTTTTTGTGTTTAATAACATCAAGTTTCCTGCAAAATTTGTAGATCTCGTGTTGTGTTTATTCTTCTCTTTAACTTAAGAGATGTACTTTATGTAGCCTTTGCTTAACTTTCTTTGATTAAAACATACGTTGTTTCTGATTGGTATTAAATATAATCTTGTCTAACGTTTTCATTAGATACTTAAAAACTAGTCTTAGAACTACTAAGCGTATACAATATTATATTGAACATATACATAAATTATTTCATCTTAATTGAAAATGAATAAGTTTGGAATACTCACTTAAAATACTCGAAATGCAATTCGATAAAGACTACTTAATAGTGGAACAAGATCAGAAAACTAATTTGATTGCGATCCTTTCCTAATTTAATCCAGCATTAAAATAATACCAATGCGTTAAGTACTTGATATGGAAAATATAAGTGCAGCCTCTACTTGCTACGGCATCTTCATGACTATCCAGGGCACCCGACCGTGATACCTATAGAAATAGTAATCGTACGCCAGCTTGCCCAAGATCAGAACGATCAAGCTGGCCAGCACCACGTTGAGCCAGTCGAGCGGATGGAGTATCATGTCTCCCTCGGCGTCAATGTTGCAAATGTCCTGACGCGTCAGAGTGAGCACCTTGGTCACACGCAGCTGGTCGTCCTGTATGTAGGTGCAGCTAACGTTCCAAGCATCGCCCACAATGCCCTTGTACTTGGTGAGCAGCTCACGCAGCCGCATGCCAAATTTACAGGTGCAGTGCCAGGGATTCCCACTGAGTAGCAACAGATCCGCGTTGCTATTGTCATTGAGTGCGTTGTCTAAGGCGTAAACTTGGAGACGCCGCAGCAAATTGCCACGTAAATTAAGCATACGAAAGTTTTGCAGCCAATCGGTGTCCTCCAGCACATCTACATTGGAGACGCGATTGTTCTCCAGCTGCACATCCACCACGCTGGTATAATGAGGATTTCCACGCAGTGGATTAATGTCGCTAATCTGAGAAGTAATGCGATGCGGATTAGGATCAGTTCTGACTCTGTTCTTAGTTGAGCTCACCAGATTATCATTGATATAGAGGCTCGTTGTGTTCTCTGGCAAATAGGATGGCAAGCTGTGGAACTCCAGATGGGAACAGTTGACCGTGTAGAGCGGAAGGCACTTGGGCAGTACGTGGTGCAGCAGGCAGGTACAGTTCTGCAGATCCACGTGAGATTGGCACTCACGGCGCAGCATCTAAAGTGATCGGGAAAGGTATTAGAATATATGTAAATATGATTGTTACAGTCCAACTCACCACTTTGTAATTCATGACCCGCATCATGGGGCACTCTTTGTACTTCTTATCGGAGCAGATCACTTCCTCGCGATCGGCCACCAGACGCCCCTTCTCCGGCTGCAGCAGTAACCACTTGAAGTTGCGCGTGCAGTTCCATCGATTCCTTGCCAGATAAAGTTGTTGAAAGGAGCGTGGCAAGATCAGTGGACCATCCATCTGGATCAGCTGATTCCAGCGTAAATCGAGTATACGCAGAGCGTAGATGTGCTTGAAAGTGCGTGACGAGACGTACGAGAGATTGGTCCACGAAATATTGATAGTCTGCAAGTGGAAAGGGATGTGAGTTTGAAGAAGAGTATCAGGTTATGCACCCAACTCACCTGCAGATGAAACATATCGGGAAACTCGAATGGGATCTTCGTGAAGTTGCTATGTTCAATGGTCAGCGAACGCAACTTGGGAAACCTTTGCAGTGCACTAGACGGATCAAAAACATCCTGCGGCCAACCACAGATCACCATTTGCTGTGCAGAGTACAGAATGCCACGCTTGGAGCTGCACGAAGAGAGTGAAAAGAGAGAACCAGCGATGCTACTAGGGGAAACTTACGCCAGGCTCTCAAGATTATTCATGCCACCATAGCAACGGATTAGTCCACTCCGACTGAGCCGCGTGCAGTTGCCTGCCTCAGCATCCGGTGCAGATGTCCAGTTGGCGCAGCTGTGACTGGATGCGGTGGCATTAGGTGGTGCCAAAAATGTAGCCAAGGTAGGGGCTAGAGTAAAGCTTGTAGATTCAGCCAACGTCAATGACTTATCGCTGATTTCTAAACCAACACCGCCAACTCTGCAAAGAGACGAATCCATAGATCAATACTTCAATCCTTTTTCTAGTCCATATTGATCTGGGCAATTAGAGTCGATTGCCAGATCTATTTTTAGCCGCCAACTCGATTGGGTGATAATTGCCAGTGCAGACTTTAAAGATATGTAAATCTGTCTGCAAGCGGTACGGATCTAATTCCGTTTTATAGAGTTGTTCACATTGCCCCAGACAACGCCAGCTCCAGCTGCAGCCAATTTTAATTAGACTTTTATAGAGTTGTGCGATAAGTACTTATCGTCTAACACCCCCTACCACTTGCACAAGCTTACATAGCACGCAAAAAACAGTTTATTTACTTTCAATACTCTCTTTCTGACGCGTGTCCACAAAATAATTGCGTTGTGTCGTTTTTGGCACTTCCGAGCCCTGATTTGCTTCTGTATGTAGCGCCATCACGTTGGAGAAGATATATATACATAGGTATATATTCATATGCGTGCTCTGGCGGAGAAGGACGGTAGCTTAAGGCCGAGGTACTAACTAGATACGTCAACAGATCGAGTGGGCTTTGAGTGAGAGCATCGCCAGATCACATGATCGCACAGATAATGCCACTTAGCACATGGGTAATTCCATTTGTGACAAGCAGATAGAACAACTGAACAGCGATCAAAGTTATTACAAGCTCTAATTGTCTTACCAAAATTAATTATTATTTTAAAACTGAAGATTAAAGTGATTGCGATTGGTTAGAATTGGAGAAGTTAGAGAATATCAAAACTATCCAACTAGTTTAAGTATTATAAATATCTAATGATTGTCTATAATGAAATTAACACGTCAAATGCCACACGTTTCCCTCCATATCGGATTGTAAATATTTGGTAATTGAATTAATATATATAGCGTATATAGCATACGGTGTTTACAACTTCTGCGCAATTCGCGTTGTTGGCATCTGGAAAATATTTGGTTACAATTAGCAACTTTTGTATGCAACTAGTATGTTTTGTGCTCAAGTGTCAAAATTAACGATATCACAACTCAAGAAAAAAGAATGGATATGCGCGAAATCATTTAAGTCATTAAAGTCCTCATCAAAAGTTGCTTGGCAAAAATCGATTTTCAATTGAAAATGTTTAGGTATAATGAGTAAATATTTAAAAATTAAAGGAATTATTGACTTTGGTAAGTCGAAAGTCAGTTTGGATGATTAGTAGAGTTTGGGAAAGGGTATTCAGAAAAGGGCTTGGCTATTGAGTCACTAACTTGCTGCGATTTATCGTCAATTAACAATGTTTAGCACAATATTTTTAGCAATGTCGAAGAGTTTGTCAGTTCAAAGTATTTTTACCAACAAAGCTGAAGTAGGACAACGTATGAAATGTAAACTTTTTAAAATACTATGCTTATATGCCCATTATAATTCCATTATAAACCATTATAGTTTTAAGTTCATTTAACTTTATTATTATAGTTAGCTCTACTGAAGTAGTATCTGTAAAATTTCCCATTTAACTGATGAGATTGTCTCTTTGAAAGTCCGAATGGTTTGTTTCTTTTCATGCTCGTCTTCTACCCTCTGATTCGCAACTTGTTTATCAATTCGTCAATAAAAACAAATCTACTTTGAATTCGTCACGCAATCTTTCAATTGCTTTTTAATTTGCGATGGGCAATTGTATGAGATAGAGAGGGAAGAGATGTATGTATCTGCCCCGCACTAGGAATGGCTCACAAGGTATCTCAGTTGTCAAGAACTAGCTATCTATGTTCTATCTTACAGCATCGAGCAAACATAAACCAGACAGAAACATTATCGCTATAAGCATCCACTTTATTAGTAAAAAACGAAAACGAGAAAAGGAATTCCAGAAGTTAGTTGGGATAGCAGAGTGTTGTCAACTCACTCGAGGTCAGTTGCCCAGATAAGTAAAGTAGTCAAAACCATATTCTAATTTTAGTCTTTTTAAATGCGAAATCAGGTAGAACAAACAGCAGATTAAGAACACGATAAAAATGTAAGATTAAAGTTGTAAAATTCGTGTACGTAACGAATAAGGAAACATACATATATTACTACTACTCCTATTGATTTATTTAGGTGTATCTCAGAACATATGTCAGTAAATATTTTGACAGATTTGCACAATATCTGAAACACACTAATCAAATATAAACAGAGCTGATGAAACCATTGCGGGGAAAAATCCCAGTACTTGTGTTCTACTACGTGAAAAGGCCAAAATAAACATATGCATATTCTTATACACATAGAGCTTCCACACGATAAGCCCATTTGACGCTGTTTAGCTTGTTGTTGATAAAAAGCGGGCAAATTGATTTACGAATTGGCAAAATGGTGACAAGCACACCGGATTTCCAGCCTATTAAAAGAACTTAATAGGTATATGAAGGTAAACGTAGGAAGTATTCAGATTATGGCGCACTCAACTTGAATTGAGTTATTCATATCTATCAAAAATGAGATACTCTTAACTAGTTTTAATTAATACGCAGCGCACCTTCCGAAAATTGCCGAAAGCAGCAGGCAGTAGCACCAAGCGACGATCGACTTTTCATTAATGAAAACACTTCCACGAAGGCCCATTGCCGTGCGAAGTAGTGGCGAACGCGGCGAACTACTGTTTATATTTATAGCGAATTCTTGGAGAACACACGTCGAGTCGGATTATAGCAACGGAATTGCCGAATATTTGCTGGGCCTGTTGGCTCGCAGTTCCGATGGGACTGAGGCACTAAAACCGCTCTCCGCACCGGTAATTAAAGTTGCACTAGCCTCGTTTGTGTGTGTGTGTATTTAATTTTATTAATATTCTATTTTTTTTGCTATTGTTGTTGCCAAGAGTCGCCGCGTTTTACTTTTTAATCGCTTCGCGCATCCGTATCTCTCCCTCGTCGTGTGCTACATTTCTCGCGTTTGAAGTTCAAATGAGGCGCAAGACTCTGCGAAGCGCTGTCATGTTTTTTGGCGGCATCGCCAGAGATCTCAGCTCTCCAGTAGAATCAGCTGACCAGCTAATATTCAGATACATATTCCGTGACGTGAGAGCACGCCTTATGAGGGAGGCAGAGAGCTGCGAACAGCTGATACAAGTTTTTGTTTTGGATGAGTCGTTTGAGTGTATGTGTGTGTTTGTTGATGATAGTATTGATTTATAGCTAGCAGCATCTGTAGCAGAGATCGTCCATGGGGAACTTGAATGTGTTTGCAGACCCGCTAGAAAATGTTAGTCTACTCAGCGACTTTGCCTCTTTTTTAATGTGTGCGAGGCTTGCATACAAATTACACTTTAGGCTTGAGCGGTGGCTATAAAACCCAACTCTACTTGGAACTTGAGTGTACATAAAAGTGCTGATAGTTATTCACATACATATATAGTTGTCTCATGTGACGAACGTTTGATACACATTACAATCGAATAGATACTTTAATTGGGTTTTCTTTGTACTTGCACATCAAAGTAAACATTGCATATTGATCTAAAGCTTGGATAAATGCTACATCTAAATCATATAGTTAACAAAACCGTCGGTTAAACATACACCCAAATGGATTGCACTTTACAAATATAAACATTAATTGTATAGATTAGTACAGTGCTTAGTTGCCTAATTAGTGATTTGTTTTGTTGTGTTTTTGTTTGGTTTTTCTTTTCTGTCTGTTACTGCGAGGCAGTTCTGGAAATTCTTGAGCTTAGTTGGACCATCATTAAGCATATACAATATGTATCTGTACAGTCATATGGTGTGGTTAAAGCCTAAGTAATTCTTTGTTAAGGTACAATCAGGATTGCTCAGCGTGCTGACAATCATTTGGTATAACTTGCACAAGAGTTCAACCTAAACATTCTCCTAAGCATCGACCTCCTTTGGCGGCTCACTGTCGCCCACTGGTCCCTCGGTGTTCTGCACCTTCTCGTTAGTCTCCGCCTGCTTTTGCCGTTCATAGGCACGAACATCATCCAACGTCATTCCGTGCCACTCATCCACCCAGGCAAATGCCTGACGATGACCCAGCAGAAGAATATCACGAATTCCGCGCTGTATGAAATCTTCCACGCGAGTCTGCAGACCCCAGACCTCGAAGCTGGCGTGCACTACCTTATACGAACACATAATAGGCTTGTCTGTTTCACGCCAACCTTCTACGAGTGGACCGCGATCTGCCAATGATGTAAATCAGATTAATAAAGGATTCTCTCACTTTTATTTATAAACTTACTCGTCTTCACTGACTTGAAGAACTTGGGATCCTCCTCAAGTTTATAGTGCTTGGCATTGAACTCATCGAATGCAATATCCAAGAGGTCTACAGTGCGTCCTTTGAGTTCCTCCTCGCTAAGATCCAGACACTGCAAAGGAAACTGTCAGTTCAGGGTAGGACTGGGGTTTGATAATGTCTCGCTTACGTTCTCTGTGGTTCCACTGTTATTCTCGTATTTTGTCTTGATTAGCACACTTAGTTTGGGAATGAAGGAGCACTGGAAAATGGAGCACAATGCAGGGGTTAGCTATTTGCGTACCAATAATCACAACTAAATCAAATAATTACCGTGTACTCTACCCGTGTGTGCAGTCGATTGAATCGCAACGATGGCCATGAAAATATTATGAAGGGAAATTCAAAATCAATATACGGTAATTTAAATATAGATATTCTGATCTTGTTTATCAGCTATTTTTAGCTTTGACCAAAAATGAGAAAAAAAGTACCCGAAATTAATTATTAAATTAAATACCGATGCGTTTATGAAAGCAAAGTGTATTGTATTATTTTCTCGGTATTCGGCTGCATAGTTAAGTCTTTAATTTACTTTCTTCCTTTTCCAGGTATATATAAGTACCTTCTAAGGTTGCAATAGATGCAAAGTGCGCTCAACTTTATAGCCATAAATATATATTGTACCTATAGATCGTAAAACAAACGTCTATAAATCACGCAAATCACAATCTACAATGGCATTTTATGAGCAGGTGAGCTTATCCAATACAAAATTTAAAGTTTGTTCCAGTTGCCAAGGCCCCGTGAGTTGATATCCATTGCCTGGCAATATAATCGACTAACGTATTCAAATCGCATGTTGCAATCGCAGAGCACCATAAACGCTTTGGTTACGGCTTGCAGCTGCAGACCCACCGGGGACTACGTAAGGCCCGCCGTGTGAGTGTCGACATTTGTCGACAGTTTACAAACTCCAAATGTTCTGGCGGCACAATCAATTAAACGATGTGAGCCCGTACAATTTACAGTTGGGCTTATCGGGGACAATGGACGGACCTGTGATGATGTATGACGGCATGACGATGTGATATCGCGTCAAACAGATATCGAACAGGGTAGACAAATAGATACCACATACTAGCTGCAACCGACATGTGGACTTGCAGCATGAGGGCAAATTGATTAGGCGACGGGCCCCATATGGCAATAATCGGAGAAATGTGCTTGGCCTGCCCGAAAAGAACCACTGGAGGTCACTTACCTGTCATTGTGTAGGGATAATAGTTCCATGACTTCTCTGTTACATAGAATACGCGGGGACAAATCGCTTGTATCCAGTAAGGAAGGCGGCTAAAGAAAGCAGAGACAGCGAAAAGGGGATGATGCGCGTTAGGGATGTAACCATCTGTTGACTTCGTTCTCTGCCTCACCTGGACAAGTGTATGCGCTTCTCTGTGTACTGACCCTTGCCGTGCACTGGATCCTCACAGGGCTCGTTCTCTATCACCTCGACGCCTTCTCCTTCCGCGGATTGCTCCAGACTGTGGCGCGCAATCATATAAAGCTGTCCGATTTTGTACTGCCAAATTGTGAATGATATTGTTGATAACAAGATTCGACTGCGTTGGTAAATGCGGTATATGCTCACCTCTTCTACTGTTAGCGGCATGCAAACGCGGTATTCCTTTATTAATACCATCTTGTCACTTAATGCTTGTCCAACGCAGTCAAAAATAAAAATTCAATTACGCAAAGAACGGCGCACACGAGCGAGACTGAACTGAAGCAACAACAATACCCTTGGACTTTTGAAAAATATCTTGGCCCGAATATCGATTGTGGTATCGATAGCTGTTTGTCGTGCTAGAGACTACGCGTGAAATCAATAAAAACAATTATTGGTACTCCATGAAAACCTCTGTGTTATTAGCTTCCTCTCCCTAATTAAACAAACAAAATCTACAAAAAGTGTCGGAAACAACAAAATAATAAAAAAAAATTTTAAATAAATTATATTTAGTACATAAAATATAAAAACGTAACCAACAAGCATTTGCAATGAATATCGACGAATCTGTCTCGTGCCTGCATCTATCGATAAGTTTATAACGATATAATATCGTTATACTTAAATCTTCCGAATATTTGGCACGGTCACACTGAGTGTTTACTTGGGGTTTGCTCAAAGTAGATGCAAAGTTTGTACGTAGAAACATAAAAAAAACGTAGATTTGGCAAATACAGGCATAAAAACCATACTACTAAAAGGTATACCTGCAAATAACAGTAGTAAAAGCAAATAAAAAAACAATTGCTACGAAAAATGCCCAAGAAAATTGTGAAAATTCGCCCACTTATAAGTGAAAAAGTGACACACATTAAGACACAATTCGAATGTATATACACACACACACACATACTCGCTTGCGTTGGTGTACGCTCATTGTAATGTCCACATACACATGCATGCGCATGCATGTACACGAAATCTGTGAACTCGGGCTCAAGTAGAGCTCATTTATGCGCATAATTCTATTTTATGTCTGATCATCGTTTCCCATCATCTTCTTCAGCTTAGTGTGTCGCGAGAAAGCGGACCGACGTGAGCACCCCCCGTCTTTGGACGTGCAATGTTTAGAGTTCGCGTCAAAATGGGTCCGCAACGTAATCTGAACAACAACAATAACAACAGCAATGGCAACGGCAACGTCAACCATGGACGAGTCAACAAGGAGTGGACCTGCTGCTTTGGCCTGCATGTTCATACCGCAACACTGATGATTGGCCTATGGCATCTGGTAAGCAGAAGCACCTTGATCCAAGGACACTGCACGATGCACACTCCTACGCATGGGTGCAATTGTTGCCGTGCATATACATACATACATATGTATATCCCTATATAGTATATACATACATACTGTATATATTTGCGCCGACCCTGTTCAGTGTCAAGGAAGGGAAAAATCAATTGCCGCTGCACTGTGACTCTCAAACTGTTGCTCTCAGCTACTGAAAAACCAACAACAATGACAGTAACAACAACAATAACAGCCCGTAGGGTTTCATTTCCCCCATGTTCCCCTCTATATATTCGCTCTTGACTCATTGAAAACAAACCGCTATGACGTCAATACTAATACTAGTGCAGCAATTCATCTTCGTACGCACACTACCGTATGCACTTTATTTTATCGGATCTTATTTCCATTGCGCTCCAGCAAGCAATGCTTGCCAAACTACCTTCGAAATCGTGCCATACGAAGATTAACTTTACACAAGCCTATTATGCGATGTCGCTCCTCATGATTTGCCATATTTCAGTATGTGAAAACACGCCGCAGCTGTTTTTGTATTGCCTCTGATAACATAATGCTTGCTGACTGACTCCGGTCACGTTTTTAACTTATACGTCTGTCTATAGCGAAAGGTGATCGGCAATGCGATCGTAAAAAGGGAAAGCAAATAAAATCCCATTAGTGCGATATTTTATGCATTTATATATTCGTAGTTTGCTGGATTGAATGATTCATTTATTCGATTAACTCCTTAATTACTACATATATATACAATCTATTTATATATATATATTTAATAAGAACTATAAGTATGTGGGTTAGTTTTAGAGTCACTGCAGCACTGTCGCAATTTAAGGTCGAACGTGAACTTGGGTTTTATTTCTGAAATTGTCAAGTTGTGAAAGAAGAGAAACAGTGAATCTTAGATGAGTAAACAAGGCCGTCCAAAGAGTACAAGATTATATGAGATATACCATTGCATGAGTAGGTAAACAACGCTTCTGTCAGCAGTGTAAACATTAAATGTTTTTCCCAGTTAGTAACATTTCTTATCAGCACAATAAAATAAAGGAAGACAACGCTTGATAGAGCAAGCTACGGAGCTCAACACTTCTAGTACATATGTATTTAAAACCCCCAAAACAATGCTAAGCTTGACCTCAAATGAATCATTATTGAATAGGTTATATTATATTGAATTATTTCAGCATGTTTCTGTCTATATACTAAGTACACACAGAGTTGATGTACGTTTTGTATACCATAAATATCATTGTAGTGTTTCGAAACAATCGCAGAGGTTGACAATGTTTGCCAGGCAGTTAATTTTGAATATAAATTCCGATTTATAATGTATTTAAAAGTTTGTTTGGCGCACATTTCAACACTGCCAATGCCATTGGGCCGATTAGTGAACGCATCGAATTCGTGTCCCACTGCGATTCCAATGCGATGCACGAAGAATATGACGATGATGATGAAGAAGCGTGGCACACCACCTCCAGCGTATCGACGGACTCCTCAAAGTCGCTAAGTGATTATCCAGAAGGTGACAATGTCCTGAAATGGAAGTCCGAGTCGCGAATAGTTCTTGATCGTGAAGTAAAACGGCCTCAGATCACGTACAGCAACTTGTCAGAGCCAAGATTGGCTTCATTAGGATACGTTTCTCCTGAGGAATGGCAATTGCCTGAGGACTGCATTCAAGCGAAGTTTGTCAAGCCAAACCTCTACGATTTGCTGTCGGAAGCCATGATAAAGCGCCGGAAGACCAATTATGTGGTAACCATTGGGGAACGTAATTTCAAGGTGCATCTGATGGTACTACAAGGATTTTCGGGCCTCTTTTGTGATTTAGACAACAACGTGTGCGTGCAATTGCCCTCGGAACGGATCACGCCACGAGCTTTTGAACTTGTCTACGAGTGGATGATCACAGATAAACCGCGACTCTCGAGGCACGGCCTGCTGGAGGTTTTACGTTCGGCCAGTTTTCTAAAGATGCCTCAATTGGAAGCACAGTGTGAACACTGTTTGACACATGGCTTCGCAGAGGACTCGGCATTTCTGCTGTATCTGGAGGCACGACTGTTGCACATGGAACGATCTTATCGTCCATTTTTACAGCGTGTTGGTCGCTTCTTTCTGACCCTCGTGGCATCACAAGAGTTTCTCCAGCTGCCCGTACATGCGCTGTGGCTACTCTTGTGCTCCAGCAATATATGTGTCAACTCGGAACTGGAGGTGTTTATGGCTGCCGTGCGTTGGCTGAACTTCAAGTGGCCTAAACGACGCACCATAATATCGCAGCTGTTGTCATGTGTGCGCTTTGCACTGGTTCCACCTTGGCTGCTGATACGACTACCCGATGAGAGCTCCACCTCCACGGAGCTTAGGCGTATCACCTCGCATCCCGAAGTGCTGCAGCAGTTACACGATGGCATTGGCTATACCACCACACGGCTCTGCTATGGCTCCGATCGTGAGGCCTTCGTGCAGCACATGGAGAGGTCTGGCATGCAACCCCCAGTGCAAAGGAAATGGATCTATGATCGCAACTGCAGTTACCATCATCGCCTACACTGTAAGATCTCTAAGGAATTGACATACGAGGACTTTGTTGACTATCTTAATTTTCTGCAAAGTCAATGCAAAGACTACTGGAAATCTCTGGAGCCGGTGGATGCTTCTGAGTTGTGTCTGTGTTGCCAAAAACAAGCAGCTAAATCATAGTGAACATAGTTACATATCTTCTTGTACCATAAACGAATTATAATATTTATAATATATATATATTTTTCATGATAATTAAAAACAGCCACTAAGTCTTGTAACTATGAAACAATTGCAATAGATAGTTGAATCTACTTTATTTGACTTATTTCTATTTGTTTTTTGTCTTTCTTTTTTACAGTTTCTGAACATTCTGGCCCTGAGTGTTCTAGCTGTCATTTGGCGCAATCCAGAAATGATGGACGAATTGGAAAGTGGCAGCCATGATTTCACTGTTGACCTGAATGCGCCTGCCTTGCCTACTCCGCTGAGCAAGGTGGATCCACCCTATGCTTATCGCGATCATTCCCTCAACTATCGTAAGCGTTACCGTAAGCAGTCTGCAAAGAGCTGAATTTAGCGGGATTGATTACTTATCACAATCATTACCCTATCCTGCAGAAAACTTTGATATGGGCGGCCTGGTATGCACCTGCATGATAGCCATCACCCTGATGATGATTTATGGAACCATTAAGGGCAAGCCGTCACATCTGCTGCCCTTCTTTTGTCTGCAATTGTTTGACTTTGCCATAACTACGTGAGTTTGTTTTACACCATTTATTTGTACAATATACCTAACCATTTTCATTTCCTCTTTATAGATTGACCGCTGCTGGTTATCTGTGCTACCTGCAGGCCATTCATCGCATCATTTATGAGTCGCATCGTTTGCCGTGGCGCGAGAAGTTGCTCGAGCTGCCACCAGAAGAGCTCGTGGTCGTTGTGCTCGTCGTCTTTGTGTGCATTGTATTCCTCAAGGCCTACTGCATTGGCATTGTCTGGCGGTGCTACAAGTACTTGATGCTACGGCAGCAGCACATGCGCAGCCTGCTGCCATGCGTTTTCCCCGAGATGGGTCTCCAGGCCGGAGTACCGGGTGGCCCAGGCTTTGGTGCCGAGGAACGAGCCTATTCGACGCTGTTGCCCAATTATGATGAGGCCATTGCTCAGTATTTGAAACAGGCACCGCCGCCATCCTATCAGGTGGCAATGTCTAACTATAACAATGATGACGATGATGGTGCCGCTGGTGGTGGTGCACAAGCTGGCAATGGTGGAGGTAACTCTCCGCTATTTGTGGCCCTTGATTCGATAACATCCAATGCAAATACAGATGACAATATGGACAACAACAATGACGTTCCCAATAACAACAATACGGTTCATGTCAATGCCAACACGCCACCAATGCGACGCAGTGAGCAGGCGACAACAGCTGGTGCCTCGGATTCAACTGGTTCCGATGAGGATGACGATGACGCAGACATAGAGATACTTGATGTAGCTGAGCGCATTCTGCCGCCTCCTCCGTACAATGATATGAACGATGCCCAGGTGCAGATTCCATCGTTGGCGTCGATCAATCACCAAGTTAACATACCCGGACAGGTGCTTGGCCGCAACGAGAGCCAGGCCTAAGTTGTGATTTTTATTTTTGTTTAGGCAATTTCTTTATTTATAATTATTGCGTTGTGAGCAGACCCCTCCCCCTCCCACTTCTTTTGCCCACAAACTCCTCTTGCTCAGCCACGAGCACAATATTTGGACTTTATTTTTCACTCTCTTGGCACTATCCATACATAACCATGAGAAGCGCGTTTTACAGCTTATTTTACTGCGTTTTGATTGAGAGACATTCGTAAGCTTCGAAACCAAAATAGTAATTAGATGTGTTTTTGACTATATAGAGAAACCCAACAAGTTGTACGCTCTAGCAATCGCATATTGTTGTCTTACTTGAAAAACAAACACTTTAATATATAACAAATGTATATGAATGTTCACTGGATTTTGCTCTAACAATTTTGTAAACCTAATCAATGATGGACGACAAAGTAAAACCCTGAAAAGTCCATTGAGGTCTTTACTTGTCAATCGCGTCTATTGAGGCTTGTAAAGTTTGCAAGGATTTGTTAAAGATTTGAAACTTGGATGGCAATTTTATTCAATTAATCGATTGTTTTCTATTCAGTTACCCTGTGGATTTTACCTAGTTAAGCACAAGTAGTTGTTACCAAAAAGAAAGAGAGGGAGCGAAGTCGCAAAATGCAAGTTGAAACTGACGGAAATGACGAAAGACGGAAGGATGCGAACGCATAGTCTATCATTAAGATATCTGTAAGACTCTTTATGCATATTTACGAGTAAAACATGTAAACCTATACTCTAATGGTATTTGTCATTTGTATCTAAGTTTTGGATATCAACTCAAAAAAAATGTAACACACTTCGCGGAAATCCAAAAGATAAAACTACCCAATATTTGATGTGTGTACAATATCTATATACATATATATACTGTATACTAAATACGCAAAGATATTCGAATAAACATTAGTTTCAAATAAATATGATCTTGTTTAAATAGTAAAACTCTCTGAAGACTTCTATAAAGAATTGTAGAAATAAATTTAACTCTTTACACATTACAGTAAGTAGTAGTGCTGACTGATAAAGTTGTATCACTATCATAATTTCTTCATTCATAAACAAAACATTCGATTCGATGGGAATTAAATTTGATTTATGAGAGTACTCTCTTCAGTGATAAGATTTCTTATCGACATCAATGACGTCTATTACGTTTCTTGACTTGACTCGAATTCTATTCAGATTTCAAAAATTCTAAAGTTTTCCTAATGATAGGTAAACGAACTAAGTCCATACATTCCATGAAGTTGGGTGTTTGAGAAACCGAAAAGAATCACCAAAGGAATGCGATTAACTATGTGACGTGTATTGTATCTTTAATAAATTATATTTTGCAGCAGCTTTTAAAAATGGGTTAATATTTAAGCCCTCCAGTGAGACCATCCACGGATCTCGTTCCAGATGTGGGTGCCCGGGCATTCGGTGGCGCTGACCTGTCGGTGTCCGTAGAGCACATAGCCGGAGCTGAGTTGACCACGGTTGACGGCATCCTGGAGCAGGCTCTGGGCGGCCCAGATCATGTTTGGTTCAAGGGTGTCCCAGTTGAAGTTGCCCAGGTAGGAGATGCCAATACTGATTGGGTTCCACTCAGCAGCATGGGCACCCATGGAGTTCCAGCCACGACCCTCGTAGACAGCACCGTCACCACCGATCAGGAAGTTGTAGCCAATGTCGGGCCAGCCCAAGCTGTCCATGTGGTAGCTCTGGATGTTGCGCAGCTGCTGTGCACACGCAGCACGGGTCTCGCAGTAGTTGCCGGCGGTGTGGTGGATGATGGCGTAGTTCAGGTAGTTGCCCAGAGCAACGCGGTAGTTGGGAGCACGACCTCCCCACTCCACCTTGGAGACGATGTTGACGCCTTGCACCAGGTACTGGCTGCAGACCAGCACGGCCAGAACGAGAGCCACTGTTGACTTGGACAACATTGTTTTTGGTTTGATGATTGGCTGCGCCTGTCGACGCTTATATACCCCTGGCTACCCTATCCGACTTGGGCTAATCGGACTCTTCAGAACGGACAAGTCATGGCAGAGCGCTTGGAAGCTGGTCTCGGCCATGATTTATGGTAATGGTTCTCCTGGTTGGGAAGTACCTTCGCTGGTTATACGTAATCGGTCAGCCATATTGATTTATATTGAGATACCGAATGTCGTCAGCTCCATTAACGTTTTACTATCTTCACGTTAATAGCTGTAATGCTCACTACCCTTAGTATAGTCACGTGGAAGAAATCTCAATCAGTAGCAAAAGTTCAATAAAAGTCCATAAAAACTAAATTTAAGTTACACATTTGATTGAAGGATTATTTATAGATGCAAAGACATAAACAAAATGCCTCTGTTGTCGTTATTCCACTATCAACTCTACGGAATCGTTATAATGTTTATAAATCTAAAAATAGGAACAATAAGATAAAGAACCTATCAATATTAGAATATTAATACATATATTTTAAAGATTGCCTAAGTCCATAAATATAGCTGAGGGGTTGAAAAGCAAGAATAACAATAGATTATGAAGGGTTCAAAACACATTTTCTCTCAGTCTTATACACTAGCATAGACATTAATATATATTTGTATGATCGATACTTTTATACCCTTCGACCATTGAAAATGGTCAAAAAAAGGTATACTAACTTTGTGTATGTAACAGGCAGAAGGAAGCGTGGCAGACCCCATAAAGTATATATATTCTTGCTCAGGATCACTAGACGAGTCGATTGAGCCATGTCTGTCTGTCCGGATGTCCGGGTGTCCGGATGACCAGATGAACACACAGATCTCAGCTATTATGACATGAAGGTTTCTGTGTACCAGGCGCAGATGAAGTTTATTTCAAATGTTGGGTGCCACGCCCACCGCCCCCACAAATCTATAATTTAATTTTTGAACTCAATTTGTAAGCGTTGTATTAATGATAAAACTTTCTGACTTTAACATATACTAAGCTGATAGTTATATCTACTTATTCTCTAAATTGCAATCGGATCGGCCAATAAAAACAAAAGTTATTCAAGAAAGTATGAACATAAAACCAATTGCTTGTGTCTACTAACAAGGGAGGCAGGCGAGCGCAAATCGCAAGCGCCATCTATCGAGAATAATTTCAAATCATGTGCATATGTATATGTGTACATACATACGAACGTAGGTCGAACGGTATCCCACTGTCGGGTGCAGCGCGACTGTGGCTTTTTTCTATTTTTTAAACATGATAAAGTCATTCTCATTTGATCGCTAACCACCCGCACATTACATGTGCAGCTACGTAACCTTAAGCATTTGTTAAGTTAATGTGAATAAATCTCTCAAAGCTCATAAGCGATTTATTCTTTATCATTCAGTAGAAACCCTGCCAAAACTTTCGTTCCTCAAATTTCTTTCAGGCTGTCTGTCTACTGTTACTAATGCCAATGCAAATCACATCCATAAGCCGGCATATGTGGGGTTTAAGGCCAAAGCAGTAGATTAGCTTCACTTTTAATTGAGAATGTGTTGCATTTTCTGAGTCTTTGTCTTCACTAAAGAATGAAGGTAGATGCGATGTCCTCCTTATTAGTTGGATTACATTTGGTGCACAGAGATTCAATACGACTAGTACAGCACCAGACTAAAATGTCTGTGATAAGAAGAACCATTCACAATTTCATAAAGTCATCTCCGATTCAAAGGGAATCCCTCAATAAAAAACTCCCACAGAATGCGATTAACCTTAATAAAGTCTTAGCAATTTGAAAGCAATTGTTATAGATTTGTATTCTGAATAATGAACGTAGTGCACTTAAGCCTTCCAGTTAGACCAGGTACGGATCTCGTTCCAGATGTTGGTGCCAGGGCACTCAGTGGAGCCGACCTGACGATGACCGTACAGGGTGTATCCCGAAATGATCTGTCCACGAGAGACGGCATCGGCCAGCAGGCCCTTGGCGGCGGTTATCTGAGCCGAGGTGATCTTGTCGGTGTTGTAGTTGCCCAGGAACGAGATGCCAATGGACTTGGAGTTCCAGTTGGTGGCGTGAGCACCGACAGCGTTCCAGCCACGACCCTCGTAGACATTGCCATCCCCGCCGATCAGGAAGTTGTAACCGATATCAGCCCAGCCCAAGCTGTCCATGTGGTAGCTCTGGATGTTGCGCAGCTGCGTCTCACAGGCTGAACGAGTGGAGCAGTAGTTGCCGGCAGTGTGGTGAATCACAGCGTAACTCAAGGAGTTGCCCAGCGTGGTTTTGCTCTTAGCAGAGCGAGCTCCCCACTGTGACTTGCTGATGATGGTCACACCAAATACGGCCTGGGCGCAGAGCACCACGGCCAGCAGGATGATAACTTTGTTTGCCATTGATTTCGATCGAGTCCACTCAAGACTTGTGTGTCTATCAATGAATTGGGGGTCTGCTTTTATAGACCCGTGAACAAGGCATGCAGGCTTATCTCCGCCGAGTGAGACACGAAGCACACAGTCGCGATGCGTATAAATATTTTACTGATTTTTATTTTTTATTGGTGGTTTTGATCAGATAGGAAGACAATCTAAAACGGGCTCTGATACTTGTATCAGAACGAGTGGCTTTTCCAGCGTGTGGCCAAATTGGTTTTTAATCAGCCAGAGTGGCCTTTAATTAATTTGAAGAGTGTTTGACCTGAACAAGTGTGACGATTAGGAGTGTAATGTTTCTTCCAGTGCATTCAAACAGTTTAACTCAACATGCAATTTACAACATAAGAGACAGGGCATTATCGTCGCTGGGATACCTTATACTCTGTTGTGGGAAACCCTGAAAGGAATCCCCGATTAAGTTGTTGTTGATTGAACGACTTAATTGGATCGATTGCTTAGTCATGAGTCTTTGTAAAGTAAGAATTGGAATATGAAGGGAGAGAGAAAGATGAACCTAGAGATACGAATCTCGATACCTCAAATCAAATCTGACAAAACAGTTATCTTTCTGCTACAGGAGTGATAACTGTAATTCAGTTATACCATATAAAGAATTATTCTACTCCAATTTGAGACGAGTCTTATCTTTCAGAAGGTTCTATGACGAGGCTTTGATTTATGGATCCATAAATTACACCTAAGATTGTAGCTAAATTGAAATCTTGACAAACTTCCGTAAAACGTTGCTGACGTTATTACTATAGGTTAACTTAGCTGACCAAGCACTAACTTTTAACCTTTCTTCTTTTGAAAACTGAAATAAACTAATCAGAATATGCAATTCAAATATCGTATGATCATTTATTAGTAACTTTGAATGCAGAACCTAGCCCCTCCAGTGAGACCATCCACGGATCTCGTTCCAGATGTGGGTACCGGGGCACTCGGTGGCGCTGACCTGTCGGTGTCCGTAGAGCACATAGCCGGAGCTGAATTGACCACGGTTGACGGCATCCTGGAGCAGGCTCTGGGCGGCCCAGATCATGTTCGGTTCAAGGGTGTCCCAGTTGAAGTTGCCCAGGTAGGAGATGCCAATACTGATTGGGTTCCACTCAGCAGCATGGGCACCCATGGAGTTCCAGCCACGACCCTCGTAGACAGCACCGTCACCACCGATCAGGAAGTTGTAGCCAATGTCGGGCCAGCCCAAGCTGTCCATGTGGTAGCTCTGGATGTTGCGCAGCTGCTGTGCACACGCAGCACGGGTCTCGCAGTAGTTGCCGGCGGTGTGGTGGATGATGGCGTAGTTCAGGTAGTTGCCCAGAGCAACGCGGTAGTTGGGAGCACGACCTCCCCACTCCGCCTTGGAGACGATGTTGACGCCTTGCACCAGGTACTGGCTGCAGACCAGCACGGCCAGAACGAGAGCCACTGTTGACTTGGACAACATTGTTTTTGGTTTGATGATTGGCTGCGCCTGTCGACGCTTATATACCTCTGGCTACCCTATCCGACTTGGGCTAATCGGACTCTTCAGAACGGACAAGTCATGGCAGAGCGCTTGGAAGCTGGTCTCGGCCATGATTTATGGTAATGGTTCTCCTGGTTGGGAAGTACCTTCGCTGGGTCTATGTGTACGGCTACATCTATTGATTTATACGGCTAAGCGTCGTATCAGTATAATGTATACAAATTCAATTCGTAGTAGTCGACAAATTGGCTGGCGGTTTGCTCTGCTGGTAATGCCTGATAAGAAGAAATTCGTGTAAACTACTAACTTATTATCATCATTGATTCGTTTATCTTCAACTACCTTACAGTTTGAAAATTGTTAATATTAATTTTATAAAAAATTAATTAAACTTTCTTTAATAATATTATTATGAATTACAGCTAGTCTGATTAGACCTGTGGCCTTATCTCTGATTTAAAATAAATATATCCCATTTGTAATATCATGCATCCGTATGAATTTCACCGAGTACGTCGCAGGATGCTTTGCAGGCACTTAACCCGATCTGATAGTTAAAATACGGAATCGGGATTTACTGTATACTATCACTGCATGCAATTCATTGTGCATTTTACTAATAGTCAGAGGCTCCATTTGCTATATCAAGCCCATACATTTTTAACGGACACGCTAGCCTCGTGGAACCCACTGTTCCTGTTTGTCTACTCGGAGTCACTTGTTCATTTCATTTTCAACTATTCAACCTTATTAACGGTTTTTCCCTCTCCCTTAAATAAAACGTTGTTTATATATATGGGATTGGTGTTTGGCTGTTTACCCAAATCCCACTAGTGTGAAACAGCTGATAGCTAGACAACGACAACGATGACAACGACTACAGATGAAGAAGGTGGCGAGTTAGCGTGGTGGCGAATTCAAAAAACATGACGATCAACGAGGAGCAAGAGCGAAACGCTAAGAGAGCGGAGTGCTGCACGATGACTGCGAGAGTTGTTGTTCGCTCGTTGAAGAAGTAAGTTGTGCGTTCTGCCTGTGTGGCTACGAGAGCGACAACAATACGACGATAAAGACGACGGTTAAGACGTAACCGACATCGAAGGCCTATAATTAAATATCCTATTTGTTCTCAAATTCGAATAAAGTTAATACTATTATAATAAAACCCCACATATATATTTCAGAGTCATGTGTCCTTTTACTTTGTTTATCTTTTGGTCGTTTAAGTAGATCAAATTGTTGCATGTATCAAGTCCGATTTCAGTAAGTAAAGTGCAAACGGTGATTATTGGTAAAAAAAAGATACTAATAACTTTAATGTATTTATCTATTTATTATTCAGTAGTAACTGCTTTCCACCAACTAAATTCTTCTTCATGGATGTATGGCAACTACTGCAGAAATGCACAGATTCTCTAAAGATTAGCGATAATTACAACCATCTTCTAGACACTGTCATTGAATTGCTCGCCGTGCCGTGGGTATTTTCTTGCTTATCTCAGTTTAATTTTCTTTTTGTACACCCTATTAGTGGAATTAGATATTATTCATAGTTTTTTGGAAGACACGCGGCTCAATAGATACAGATTTTCCGATTTTTTATAAATTATTTTAATAAATGTCTGTAATGTGGAAGATGTGCCTAAAAACTAAACTTGACTTAAACTTGATGCACTTTAATGTTTTTGAAGTGATAAACTCTGTAAATAAAGTTAAACTCAGACTCAGAGATAACGCAACTATTGAATTCAATCTTTTGATATTCTTTAGCTGACAATCTTATGTTCATCAAATATAGCTAAGCTGCATTTTAAAGGATGAATGAATGCCCCCACCAAACTATTATAAATGCCGCATCAACTAATTGCAATTATTAAGTATTATAATTAAGAGCCAACCGAGAGCCAAGCTCGATGCAAATTGTCATGCAGAACCACAAGGCAAGCAACGAATGGGAGTGAGCTGCGGACTGCAAACTCTTATGGCAAATCCATTGAAAAGGCAACGAGGCATTTGAGCCACATCTTGACGGTCTATTGCAATGCAAAAAGCGTGGAGCATAATGAATATTGCTCACTGTGACAGCAAAAAGTTCGTCGTTAATTAGGGTTAAAGTGGTCTCGCTGCGACTTGGAGCTGACTGATTGTCTGTCGAGTGAGAGCGCACTGACTAATTGGGTCAACAAATATCCACATGCAAGGTGGAACCTTTCACAAGAGACTACGGCAAAGAAATTCATCTGAGAAGGTAGTAGAATGGATAAAGAGCCTGAGAAAGCCTTGTAAGGCTTCCTTGCTTCAAATTTCCTATTCTAGTAGACTTTTGTTACTTAATTTGCCTTCCCTAGCTAATCATAGAACCATGATTGGTGTAATATTTATTAATAAGCTATTTGACGAGAACAAATATGGTAATCACTTGCTAAGCCGGTTACAGTTCTCGTAACTACAATACAATACTTTCTACCAAGACTCACTAATTGTTGTTCAGACTATGCCCTGCATGAGCCATTCAGTGTTTTGTACTCGCATTACAATAAATTATATTCCATTGTGACTAACACTAATTCTATATTACAACTCCTTATACTGACAATCCTATCAAGAAATTAGTTAATTTTCCGTAAATCTATTAGTAGTTGTAGAAGTTTCCTTTTGTTTCATTGACACTCCTGATCAGATTAGCGCCTTCTAGTTTCTCTGCAACATATGTTGGATAGGACATTTATTTATTATCCCAGATGAAAATAAGTAAATATAATATATCTTTCTTCATTTTTAACTTAAATTTATTTAATTTTATTATTAATAGAAATTAAATTAAACCCTTTGACTGCTTCAATTGGCAGGAAATAAAATATATAAATAAACATTTTTTAGATAAACGACATTTTAAATTGGCTTATTTACTTGAAATATAAGTTCTGCATCCCAGTCAAATATATTTGGATATTTATGTAAAGAATTGTTTTATTGCATCGTTCTGTAGAAGCCTAGAATATCCAACAAGAACAATTATGTTATGTTTTGAACTGCTCTGTCGATTGTTGTGTGGCTCCATGGCATGCGTGGTGGTGAAGCCAGCTGAGACATAACCATTACATTTAAGTGCAATTGCGTAAACCTAAACAAGTGCCCGTCCCAAGAAGAAGAATATTAAAAAGAAGGGGGAAAAAGGCAAAGTGGGAAGCCACATGCAAGCGTCAACTTCAAAGCGAATGCCCGCAGAATTCCGGCAGCAATAAAAGCACTCAAGTCCCATAGACTTCCTGTTGCCGCTGTCTGTGCACTTAATGTGACATGTTTTTGCAACAGTTTCGGTCTTTTCAGATGCAGTAACAGCAGCAGCACCATCCCCCCAACTTGGCTTCCCCATTGCCAAGCATAATAAAAAAGCCAACGAAATTCTGTCCATATCAGTCCAGCTGTCGAGCCGTCCGGCTGTCCAGGGATGCCTCGCTGTCCGTGAGCTGCGCCATGAGTTTTGATGCATTTTGCTTGTAACCAAATTGTTTTATATTTTTGCTTTTCTTTTCTGCTGCAACTCGTCTACCTCCTTTCGCTACTTTGCATATCATCTGTGCGGAGCTTTGGCACTCGCAGGAAATCCACATTGAATGCATTTTCTACTGCAAATTGGCGCTGAAAACTCAACTCGACTAGACTCGGAGCTGCCTCCTTCAATCCGGTTTTGGTGTGAAACTCATTTCATATTAAATGCGCAATTTGGACTGATGAAAAAATAAAAATAGATATTGAAATATCTTTAAAAATTAAACTCGGATTGCTTTTAGATAAAGCTTGTTTTATTTTTCGATTTATTGATTAAACGGAGATTCAACTATTTTTGTCTTCTTACACCATTCAGCTGGAAGTTAATTGTACAACCGATATTTTAGCGTATTCTACTATCGTTTAATAATCTCTTGATTTATAGTTTTCAGTTCGTCGACATGTCGCTCGTGTTCACTTATCGCTGGGGGGTTTTTGTGCAGCTGTACATAAATAAAATTAAAAACATTGACGAATCTTTGATTTGCAACTATTTGTTGACTTTAAGCCATTTCAAGTGCTTTGACATGCTTAATCTCAGTGTAGTCCAACGAAAACTTCTGTCTAATTGGCCAACAAAATAAATTATTACACATTCCAGAAATATTTAGAAAATATCTATCCTCATTAAAAACCTTATTTAAGATGCTTCGATTTCGAGTCCTCTATTATCCGACGCACTTTCAGTCCCATAAATAGCCGCTTAGCATGCTAATAACTCAATTAGTACATAGCACGTTGCGTATACGCCACGTTACGCAGGGCAAGCTGCCTGCTCTGGCAAAGCTACATTTAAATTATGCACTAATTAATGGTAGCCCCGCGCTGGGATTTGTTAGTTGTTGCTGTTGTTGTGGTGGCTGTTGTTAGTGCTCTCCATTTTACAGCAATGCCTCATGCCGTCCGATTTGCATATCAGCTTGGTGTCTCGGTGTCCCTGTGTCCTTGTGTCTCTCTATTCCTGTCTATACCCTTGGTCCCCTTGTAGCCTTACTTTGTTTGTGTGTGCATCTGCCTGGATAATGAATCTGCAGCTGGTGCATTGAGACCTACAGCTGTGTCTGTGGCTTGGCTGCAATTAGCGCAGACTCCACTTGACTTAACCCGATTCAGCTTAGGATTGCTCAGCCCTTATTGCCGATTAGCAGGTGCTAAAAGGTTGCAGCAACTGTGGCTTAGGTAACTTAGGTTAATTATATATTACACTCTCTTTGGGTTTATCCTTTTTGTAGGCGTGATTTGAATGTGTTACAGACACAATGAAAACAAGTAAAGAAAGCTATTGGATGTGGCATCCATAATTACAGATAAGCTTCATGTAGGTTTAGCATGCAGGAATCTTTGGCTGAAGCGAATAGGCAACTGAAGTATACTGAGTAGCAACTAGTTACTCATGTAATAGCTAAGGCATGTAGATATTTATATTATTATACATGTATGTTCATTGAAAACTCACTCAACTCATTCGCTCATTTTGATATTTTGAAAATATGTATTTAAATTTGATTCTTGGACCCGAGTTTAAAACAAATTAGAGCGTTATGTTAAAATAGTATTCAAGTGACTCGGATTGACCTTGATTTTCCGTATAATTGATCTAAGGCCATGGTCAAACAACGGGCAGAGCAACCGACAACATCGTCGCCCGATGATTCCAACAGCTTTGGTGGGGATAAAGCTGCGGATAAAGTTGAGCAAAGCTCAACAGGCAGTCATGTTATTATAATAATGGATTCATCTAATGAGACTTCAATGACTGACAGCAACAGCACAATCACCACCTCTGTGGTTCAAGATGAATTGGCTGAAACCTGGCTGCAACGAGGGATTAACTATTTGTTGCGGATGTTCGCACATACCAATGTCATTGGTCAGTTAGTCAGAACCTCTTTCCAGACATTGCAGCAGGGAATATTTTATTTCTTTAAGCCTACGGTCAAGTATAAAGAAGTGCCACTCTCAGAGGAATCAAAGCGGCAGCTTCAACTTGTGCGCCGCAAGTGGCTGGTCCTCGATCTGGACGAAACACTTGTCCATTCGTGCTACATCGATCCGGAGTCGCACCAAATGGTTGGCTGCAGTCTTGTGCCCCAGTCAGCCGTACCCGATTACGATATGCATATCCCCATTCTGTCTGATAAGGGTCCGATTCAATTTCATGTCTTCAAGCGACCGCATGTCGATGAGTTCCTCGACTACGTTAGCAAGTGGTACAATCTGGCCATCTTCACGGCCAGCATGGAGGCGTATGCATCCATTGTGGTGGATCGTCTGGACAATCGACGCGGCATCTTTCGACGTCGTTTCTATCGCCAACATTGTTTCCAACCACCGTTTCTCCTTAGCAAGAATCTTTTGCTGGTCGATACAGATCTAGCAAATGTTATACTTATCGACAACTCGCCGTTCTCATATCGCAGCTTTCAACAGAACGCCATACCGATTAATTCATATTTCTATAATCCCGGCGACGAAGCGTTGCTCAATCTGTTGCCCTTTCTCGATGCGCTGCGTTTCGTAAATGACGTAAGATCTGTGCTCTCTAGGCGATCATCCGCCTGACATACAGACAATCTGGAACCCTCAGTTCAACTATACTGTCCTCTTGATCCTTCTGTTTCCTTCAGTTTCAATAAAAGTACCCTGTGAGTGGAAGGGTATTATAACTGTGTGCAAGCAAAAAATCTACATGTTACAGGCAGATGAAGGCGTGGCACACTCCACGAACTGTATATATTCTTAATCGGCGTCAACAGACGAATCTATATAGCCCTGTCTGTCTGTCCTTCTGTCAGTTCGTTAATTTTTGGTTAACACAATAACAATCAACGCCAAGTCACAAACAAATATTTTTAAGGGGGTATTGATTTCCATGCCGTTTCCTGCCAAGTATGCAACACAAAATGCGCTAAACATAGAATTTATATCATATAATAAAGAAATCGTAGTTTTTGTGATTGTTTCCATTTATTAAGCTGTTAATAATAATCCCCAGTCCTTCAAGCTGAAAGTTAATCGTTGATAAGCACTGAAGTTATTCTGTTATTATTAAAAGAGACCAAAACTGTGCAATAATTCTGTTCATTTATCAAATTTTATATACTTATCCAACTTTATATTGTTTAGTTTGAAATCATTGATTGATATATGATCAGCAAATCGTCGCAGTTGTATAACTCTTTACGGTCTCTGTTCTAATCAATTCGATTATTGTTAGATTCTCTTTGAACTTTGTCTTGCTACTATGGAAAATTTTGCATTTATTCTTTTACAACAACTTGCATTGTTAGTTACACCATATAGACGACTTCCTTGCGGCCCGTCCACCCCACATCGATAAGTAGTTAGTGAGGTTATGTCGAACATTTAAGCACAGTTGACTGTGCTCGAATACGAATTTATGGCGCAGCAGGTGAAAGTTCTGTCCCCTGCTTTACCTCTGTATAATGCCTGAACCGCTTGTGCGATAACTGTTACAATTCATGGCAATTTTTATGGCTGCCTGTGCAATGCTTAAGTGACTCATTGTGAGTGTTTTGTGGATTGTGAATTGCAGTGAAATGAACTATTTGCCCTTTTTTGTTTGTGCCCTCAAACTGTGCAACTATTTGCGTGGCTAATTGGCAACAGTTTTTCTCCTGCAAGAACCAACGAGCACAATCATTGAGCTTTTTTGTTGCTGGTATGTCTAACTACAAGATGCACTGTCGTTGTTTATGCTGTCCAAGTCCATTTGCAATGCAGAAACTTAATTAAAGCTGGCAGATTGGTTCGGGGCAGTCCCTTTTTCTCTGCATTCCTAAAGATCTGGCTTAAATATATATATATTTATACGTTTATACAGATGTATTAACAGATATTTCAGTGAACACAAAAACTACAGTTGGCCAAGCATGAATGCAGATTGCGAAGCGAAGGCAGAGCTAACTCGGTGATTGGTTGACTGATTGCTCATACGCACCGTTGGCTGCAACAGTGTCCGCTGCAATTGTTTGCGAATTCAATATCCTCAAATATCCTCCAGCACAGCCTGGCAGCTTGGTGTTTTTCGTTCCGTTTCGTTTCGGTGTGAGCTCCAAATATTGGCCGACACATTTTATGGCCCTACACAAATCAAATTCGTGTGCTCGAGTCACATAAATCAGACAGGGCGGAACATAAATTGCGCGCATAGCTGGATCTAGTGGCATGTTCGACAATTTGTGCCAGCCAAAACAAAGTTGCTGCCTACAATTTTAGGAATTCGCTGCAGATTCTAAATGAATATTTACAAATTCAAATTCAGCCGCCTTGCCACACTGACCACGGCAGACTGAAGGCGGCAAGCCGCAAAGGCCTGAGCACACAGAATGATTGAAAAGGAGAGAAAGCAGTACACAGCAAGAAAGACAGTGCAGAGGCAGGCAAGAAGGCATACAAAGGCTTAAAAAGGAGTAAAAAGGAACACAAGAAAATGTAGTATAAGTAGTATAAGCAATGGATTGATATCTAAACTTAAGCGATATATACAGCAACTATAAAGTGAAGTTAGCTTATTCCTATCCTCGATAGAAACTGACATCAGGGATAGAAATCATTTGAATTGCGATATTTATTATTCAAAGTAAACATTCTAACTTTGAATTTACGGGGTCGAAAGAAGGCGTGTTCAAATGTTAATGTAATGATAAGATGATAAGACTAATAAGAATATTGTCACCAAATTTGATAGCTCTAGCTGTTATTGTCTCTGACAGTTGCTTCCTATCAAGAATATTTATAATTTTTGGTATCGCAGTTGCCTCATTCTGCCAAGGTTTCGAGTAAGAAGGGAATATTTAAATGTAACCCGTTTTTATTGAGACCACAACCAAATGCCAGTCGCTTCTCATGGGTCATCCAGCTTGAAGCCCAGCCTGGCCACCTGATCGTTTATCCAGGCTCTCAGCTGTGCCACATTTGCGTAGGCCGCCGGAATATCCTTGGCTGCACACTCAATACCCCACGAGACGATGCCCGCCAGCTGATAGCGATTCTTTTGTCCCACAATGCTGCAGAATAGTGGCGAACCACCATCACCCTGGCACGTATCCTTGCCCTCAATGCCGCCGGCGCAGACGAAACTGGAGTGCAGGCGAAACCGTCGTCCGAGAATGGTGCGACGCAGCAGACGCTGGCAATGCTCGTGCTCCACAATGGGCAGATCAATGCGCTTCAGTATATGCTCCAGTGAGTTGCTGCTAATGTTGTGATGCCCCCAGCCGGTGGCCACACACTCCGCCTGACGCAGTGCAGTCTGCAGCATGGGGCTGTCCTGCGGTGGCAGACACAGCGGCTGCACATGCGGCGCCAGCTGGAAAGGCTTCTCCAGCACCAACAGTGCGATGTCATTGTGGAAATTCAACTTGTTGAAGAACTCATGCCGCAACAGAGTGCGCAGTCGAGCAGTCTGGTAGGCATGCGACTCCCGCTGGCTCTTCAAGTCATATTCGCCGGCACGCGCCAGCAGCGAGTCCGAGCTGTGGTTGGCCACATTGTGGGCGCTCGTCAGCACCAGCTGGGGATGGATCAATGTGCCACCGCAGACATAATTCGCCTGCATGTCCATCACGGCCACCATCCAGGGGAACTCGGCAAAGTGTGCGTAGTTCTCGTCGTAGCCGTCCAGTTGGTAGTAGAGTCCATTGGGATTGCTGTAGCCACAGCCCTGGAACTCGAACTCGCTCAGGTGGCGAGTCATGGGATTCTCGCTCTGCGACAGCTGCCAATGGGACGGGGAGGGGGGGGTAGGAATGTCAGTTTATTGATTATGAAAGTCACTGAGGAAGTTGCTCACCTGATCCCCGGCGGCGCAGCAAGTTTCGAAATGTGGCACAGCCGGAATTGCTGAACTTATCGATGCGTGGCTTGAGAATGAATCTGCCATCTTCGTTGATCACGCCCGATCGACAGAGATGTCTGGGTACACAGAAATTGTGCTGCTCGCAGCTCTGATAGGTCTGTGGCTCGGAGATGACGGCGTCGGTGGCAGGCGCTGAACGCGTCAGGTTCTCCAGCTTTATTTTGATCGCCAAATCGGCCATGTAACTCTCCAGCTGCTCTTTGTCGCAGCAGACGAGGCCGACGCCACAGTTGCGATCCAAGCTGCGCGGCCCCAGTTGGCCACGCCCCGCGTCGTCTGACTCGTCGCAGAGTTGCTCCGTGATGCAGAGCTCGCTGCTGCGGCAGCTACGCAGCGCACTGACGCTGCTGGCGAGCAGCAACACGCAGTAAATCTTGCCAAGCATTTTATACTGTGAGGGGGAGGGAGAAAGAGAGAGAGAGAGCAAGTTTAGCAAATAGAATTTCCCAATGAGTTGCAATTCACTTAAACAGCGGAAAATCGCAGTGCTTATTCATCTTATTCGCGCACACGCGTCGTATACGTAATTAGCAATGGGAAATTCACAATTCCAATATGTTTCCCATGAACAGGTGTTGGCAGCAGGTATATTCAATCATAATAACAACAACAATAACCTGAACTTAACGTTGATCTCTTGTGTGCTCTGTCAGCTAGCGAACTCAACTGAGTCTCTCGATCATAAACTTTGCCTTTATAAACCGATGAATCAATATATTGAACTGATCCACGTACTCTCTCTCTCTCGCAATGATCTTGGCTCTCTTGCTGTGCTTATCAACTGCATTTGATCTGACCGATCTATAGATAGACACATAGATGCTTTGTTCAGTTCGATGCTCTCGCCTCGGGCCGGTTGAGCTTTGCATTCGTCTCCCAGTATTTTCAATCAGGTTCTACCTATAAGACGCACAAATCGAATCTCATTTAGCTCACAGTGCGAACTGTGCGCGAGTTGATACGATCGCAGCTTGAATCTCGGTGTGTGAACTGCGACTCTGTACTACTATATAGTATATATACATGTTGTATTTATACTAAGTGAAAACAATTTAGAAACGTGAGTGATTCTATTAAAGAAACACTGCATTATCAGTCCTATACATACAGTAGTATTTTATTTTGTGTCTCTGTGCCTCTTCTTTTTTGTTGCACAAGCTATATATTATTCCGAATAATACACACACTCATTTAGTGAACTATGCATTTAAAGTGCTGCCAAACAAGTCGAAAGGGAGTTCTGTTTCTGCTACAGCCTTGATGAAAGTGTTAGTAGATCTTAAATAAATAGATAAAGTAAATGCATTCATAAACAATATCAAAACTTGAATTGTTTTGCAACTTCCTACCCCTGTCCCGAGCCCTTTATATTCAATATATAAGTATATAGCAAGGCAATTACAATAGGGGCTTAGTCTGGCACAAGGGCCCCGAGACAGTCGTACGTCTCTGCATCTGTATGTCGTAGGTTTGCTTGTCTCTTCGTCTCTTAGTCAATAGTCTGTCTATTAGTTCTACTGTCCTCACTCAGTTTGTCTCTTTACTTCTTTTAGATACAATATAATACCTACGTTTCCCATTATCCATCAGTCCATAAGTTCTTTTCTCTCTGCTTGCCTTTTTGATCTGCCCGTTCATCAGTCTCTTGATCGATTCGCGTGTTATCTGAATGTCTGCGTTTCTATGTTGCTCTCTCATTTTTATTTATTTATTTATTTATTTGCTTTACTCTTTACAGCCACACTATGACTACACTACACTATAACTATGACTTTCATTCAGCACTCTCCTTCATTTCAGCCATGATTGTCTATTTGTTGCCTTAGTTTATCTGCTTATCTGAAACGTCTGTAGGCCCATGTGTCTCTGTTCCTCTTTCCATCCTACTGCTTGTCTTTCAATCTCTCTTTCCCCCTATCCCTCAGTCTACCTTTCTTTCTCTAAGGAACTCTCTCTCTCTCTCTCTCTCCTTCCTTTTGCCCACAGATAATGCGCACCTCCAACCGCTGGCATTGGCAGTTTATGCAGCTGGTGCTGCTCGTGCTCTGCCGACAATTGCATGGCCAGAAGGCAGCCTCGACAGTAAACATGTGTGGCTCGGGTGAGTTGTGCGTCACGGAGAAGTTTTGCCAGCAAACAGATGATTCGGGACGAGGAGCAATTGGTCCACGTCTGGCGCGCATCTGTGGCGATGGGTTGGTCTGCTGCGATCGTGAACAACTGGAGAGCTGGAATGCCACGCTGGGCATGAGACAGAGTGGAGAGACAAGCAGCAGCACCACTCCCAGCACTGTCAGCAGCAGCACCACCACCACCACCACCACCACAGAGGAACCGAGTGTCTACGAGAGCTGTGGCCTCAAAATGGAGTGTGTGCCGCGGAAGCTGTGCCGGGATGACGTCATCATCGATGATGGACGCAGCATATTGAATCCACGCATTGGATATGTACCCTGTCGGCGTGTGCTTCACCGCTGTTGTGCCATCGATCGGCAGGTGAGTTGAGCAGAGCAGAGCAGAGAAGGGAAATATATTGAGTTGCTTTACTCCTCGCAGGTGGGAGAGGACGAGAGTCCGTATCGCTCGAAGCTGGGCAAGTTCAAGTACCAGGGCTGTGGCTATAGCAACGAGAAGGGTCTCATACCCGACCAGGATAACTACGAGTACTCCAAGGACTTGTCGCTCTTTGCCGAGTTCCCTTGGATGGTGGCCCTCATCACGGGACGCAATCAGTATGTCTGTGGCGGCACACTGATCCATCCGCAGCTGGTGCTGACCTCTGCCCACAATATACGGAATCACTCGGTGCACACGCTGGTTGCCCGTGCCGGCGAATGGGATCTGAATAGCCTGGACGAGCCACACGAGCATCAGGCAAGGCGCATCAAGCAGATCATCTCGCACGAGGACTTCGAACCGGAGGCATATTTCAACGATATTGCGCTGCTGGTGCTAGAGGAGCCTGTAGATCTGCAGCCACACATTCAACCGCTCTGCCTGCCTCCACCTGAGTCGCCCAGGCTGCAGTCAGAGCTGCGTGATGCTCAGTGCTATGCGACGGGCTGGGGAGGTCGTCAGCCACACAGCGCACAGCCAGAGCGGCTACTCAAGCGCATTGATCTGCCAGTGATCAGCAAAACAGAGTGTCAGGCACAACTGCGAGTCACGCGACTGGGCAGACGCTTCCGACTGAGACCGAGTTTCCTCTGTGCCGGCGGCATTGAGGGCAAGGACACGTGCAAGGGCGATGGTGGTTCGCCACTGTTCTGCACGCTGCCAGGTGAGGAGCATCGTTTTCAGCTCGCCGGCATTGTCTCGTGGGGCATCGAGTGTGCCAAGGAAGATGTGCCGGCGGTGTATGCCAATGTTGCCTACTTGCGCACTTGGATTGATGAGAAGGTCAAGGCGCTGGGATTGCAAATACAGGCACCATAGAAGGTAACCTCTCTCTCTCTCTCTCACTTTTTTTTGAATTAGAAACTGTTCATTTATAAAATAAATTACTCTTTATTATTAAATCACTTCTTTTATATTACATTTCAATCTGCATATCCTTATATTATTTGTAAGAGTGACCGGAGTCGAGCAGTTGGACATCTGCGTAGGAGCTGGAATATTAGTAAGCAGATGTTTCCCCTTCAGACGTATCAATGCTGGACAGTCGAGGAGAATATTCTGGGTAGTCTCGTCGTCTTTTTTGCAGGGTCTGCACTTAGCATCCGAGACTTAACGCATCTTAACTAGGTTCACTGTATAATGGCCACTTAGGTAGCCAACAACGAGGCGAAGATCTCTCTTGGAGAGCAAACTGGTTTTTCGCTTTGCAAAGGTAGCAGTAAGCTCCTTTACCTGCCGCTTCCATGGTCTGAAAAGACACAAGGACCACCCTACTCCACAAAAGAGTTCGAGGCCAAGCAACAAAGCAGACAATTCTGCTCTTGGTAGCTTGTTTCCCTTGATCCCAGAGAGGCACCTTAGAATAAGGCACTGTATTCCTTGAGGAAAGAAGGCAGTTCCAGCAATACGCCACCATGTGGGAGCTGATTTCCTTTACATTTATATTACCCTGTAAACTATCCTATATTTTTTGCAAACCCTTTTCCCACTAACCAAACTAACTTATCTGCGTAATCAGCGCATTTTTGTTGCTCAAACCAAACTGATTTATAGCAGCTCTTAGCGTTGCAGAGCAAGAAGCCCTGGTGGGTTTTTATTTGGTAGCCCTGCTGACTCCCAGCATATTGTGCCACAGCCTGGCGCAACCTCTACCTCCCTTCGTCAGTGAGTTGACTCGAAATTAAGTGGATTCTTGCAGCACAAAACAATAGACCAACTCGAGGAATTGTGGCATGGCAAGGCAAAGACTTCTTCCAGAAATTGAGAAATTACATGCCATACAGCGAGCAGGAGGAGAATGTGGCAACAGGGAGGGGGGAATGGCTGCTTAAAACACATTTTTCAGAGTAAATTGTTAGGAAATTTTATTTATTGCCGCTTTTCATGCAACATGCACAACTTGCAGCTTGCAACTTGCACACGAAGAGAGATTTCTTATTGATTTTGCACTAGAATAGTTCAAATATGGAACTGGATATACACATATATAAATATATATATGTGTATGTTTATTGGAGTTACAGAAGCAGAATAGGCATATAATTTGCTTGGCAATCAAACTGATTCCGACAGCAAATTGCAGCTGCATTTGATTGTTGACTGTCTCCAAGTGGAGTTGCATTATATTACATATGCACATATCATCTGAGCAACTGCACTTGCATTGTATGCATGACCTCACAGCTATATATATGCATATATATGTACGTATTCTCCAACATAGGTTGGTGCTGCGGCAATTCACGCCTGATTAGTTTTCATTTTGTGGTCGAAGAAAATCAAATATTGCCAAAATGATTATCATTTAATTATAATAAAGCAGAATGTCAAATGCATTTGCAATTACGTCCATCTGTGTATGGTTCCCGTGTGCGTGTGTGTGCCGGTTGTGCCTCTGTGTGTGTGTGTGTGTGTGTGTGTGTGTGCTTGCGTGTAAATGCAATTATAATGGCCCAGGCCACATTTGTGTTGCATACTTTGAGGCATATTTCCTTGCCGGCAAACGGCAGCAGCAGCAGCCTCTCTCTCTCTCTCTCTGTGTGTGTGTGTGTGCACATGGCATCATTACAAATGATGCTGTGCCTCGGTTAAGGGAGAAGGGTGGGGAGAGGGGAAAGAGGCGCACTGTTTAGTGAGGAGGCCACTCTGGGGTGTCGGTTGAGTGAGGTCTCCTGCTTTGTGGCCTGCCATCGGAAATAGAAACAGCTGCAAATGGCAGTTGGCAGTCAGTATATGTATACGGAATGTGTATGCATGTGTGTGTGTGTGTGTGTGTGCGTACGCGCTCGCATGGCAACATAAAAAACACAACAAGCCACTAATGCAGCCAGGCTAGACGCCACAACGGCACAGTCGACACCCCTCTAATTGAACTGGAAACCCGCTAAATGCAGCCATAAACATTGGCCTATTGTCTTATTACACTGCGAGAAATTAAAGCAGTGAAATGTCAAGCTGAAAGCCAGAACTACCAATGAGAAAAAAGTAGGAACAATGTAAAACAACATTTGAATAGCTTTAAAAAGGCTAAATAGATTCGCATTACTCACACATTTAGCGCAGTGTATAGCCAAAACTAACTGGCTAAACTAAATGCAGTACCCTTTTTATGGGCATGTTGCCAGGCTAATTAACAACTCGAGGATAAATTACAACAAGCAACTGAAAAATGCAACAGGGCCCGCATTACAATGGCGTATTTTCATGTCAGTAAAGGAGGATGGGAAGCGGAAGGGGAAGGGTAAGGAGAGAGGGAATCACTAGCGTGCCACGAGGCTTGCAAAACAATTAAATGCATGCCATGGGCCAGTCCACGCTAACTGGCTAACTGTGCGCCCATGCTGCGTATACGCAATGCGTCACAGCGCACGCATTAAGCATGCGCCCCGTGCGCCGCTGACAGCGACATGTGTTGTCAACGTTTTAGGTAAATTTGTTATGCAAATTGCATATTAGCTTTACGACAGGCCGTCCAATTGTCGCCCCCGCACATCGCATAACATTCTGAATTGTCAATTAGGAATATGCAATAAAACACGTTTAAATATCGCCAGATCACCCCGTGTCCTTCTCCAACCCCCTCCCTGCCCTACCTAGTACGCTTCACGGACTCGCATTAAATGCACATAAAATTGGCTTGGCTTCGATTTTAATTTATGTGCTACCTGCGCCGAGCACAGGCAACTGTGTCCTACCCACAGAGGAAGAGAGAGATGGAGGGAGAGCGGGATAGCGTGCTCTGCCTGGTCGAGCGTCCGTGGCCTGCTAATGACATCGGCGCTATCGTCCGTTGGCCTTTAGTTTAATTGAAAAATTTCGCTTTGTGCTTGCTAATGGCAGGTGGGTAATTTATGATGCCTGTTGCCGGCATCGGCATCGCCACCTTTGCCTCAGTCGTTAACAGTTCTTCGTTGTTCGTTGTAGGGTAGCTAAATTAAAGCTACGCCAAGGTTGAACCAAAAGAGAACTTGAAGGAGTATAAGAATCTAAAAAAAGAACTGACTGCTGATCTTATATTACTCTCTGTTTTTGCTAACAGAATATAAACATGTATAAAACCTTCAAGCTATAAGGCCTTTGAACTATTAAATATTATACAGTTTCAAATATGTTTGGTATTTTTATGATTTAATAATATTTAATAAAACAAACTGGCCTAACTAAATATTTCAAATTATTCATGAATACATAAGTACATGTGTATGTATATAGAAGCCAAAAATCAAAATCTTTTATGCCTAAAAACAAACCATATTTAAACATATAAAATATATTTATGAGTTTACTAGGCCGGGATCGTCTGCCTCGTTACGTGGTCCTGAACGCTTTTGTGGTGTAAGGTGGTACCGTGTCATCCCTGGCGACAACTTGGGGTGATAGGCTTTTCAGAACAGAGATGTGGCAGCCTAAGGAGCTTACAAATGCAAACCAGTTAGCTCTCTAGAAAGGAACTCCAACTCCTTTTGGCTACCTTAGTGGCCACTACACATTGAATTAACAGCTAGTTTAAAAACGTCTATCATTAGACGCAGAGCACAAAATACAAAAATAAAAAATACAAAATATAAACTCTGTTTGCAGTACCCCATATTTTTCTCCTATGGGAGTCTCCCTTTAAGTTATAATATTAAAATATATGATTACATATAATATATATGCAACAAAGTGATCGAAGATGGAAGGAAGAAAAGCAACCTCCTCAGTCCCCAAATGTATGCTGACAATTAGCGCTCACTAAACAGGTCATTGCAGGTTATTGCAGGTCACTGGCAACTAAGTTTAATTAAACTGCAGATAAAACATTCCACAAGCGGAACTCCAAGTGCTAATATACATTTAGCTGCCACTGTGCGTCAAGGCAACAATTGTTGGCGTGCTGCATTTTGTTTGGCAGCATTTGCACGCTTGCATAATTCGCATAACCATTGTTATGTTTGACTTGCTAGTGGGAGGAGCAGAAGAAGGAGGGAGAGGGGTGCTGCTGCTGCGACTGGGACTGCGATTTTACAACCGCTGTTTTATTTGATAAGCAAATATTTCAAAACGCAGCCGCATCTAGCAAAAGCGACGCAAGGCAAACAAAAGCTGCAGCACCCGAGCGCCAATCACAATGGCAATTTGTGATTTGAATTTGTGCTGGCAGAAAGAAGCAGAAAGCAACCTGCTGCCAGCTGCTTGCTGCCTCTTGCTCCTGCCCCCTGCCCGCGCGCGGGTTACCTGCATGCTTCAGTTTCATTATTTTCATTAAATACGGAGCGTGCCGCGCGTGCAACGCGTCGTATACGTAACGTGGCTTGGGGCCCTGTTTGCTTTGCGCCTGCTAATCGACGCGTTCTTAGCCCAAAGTTTGACAGGGTGTTGGTGGGGGAGGGTACGGCAAAGGGGAGAGTAGAAGGGCAGTGTAGCTTAGCTTAGCGTTGCCCGTTGCACCTGCTGCGAAGTGGCTGAGAAATTTTCCTGGCATGTTGTCGACATTTTTATGGCTGTCGCTTGCCGTAACACTCCGAAATTCTCTACCTTCTCTCCTTCCCTCTCTCTCTTTCTGCATCTACCTCTCTCTTTCGCCATCACTTTGTGTATGTTGCAAACGCTGGCAGCCACTTGGCTGCCCAATTAAAAGTTTTAGCACATTTTCACTTGAAATTAATTGTCGGTAAACGTAATTCATGTCCGAGACACGAATGCGAAAGCACCGCCCAAGCGACAACGGTGGCATCAACAACGTTAAAAAAAGAGAGAGAGGGAAACATATTTGTGCGTCGCCCTGAGAGCCAGAGTTGCCACACCATATACACACACACACAAAGACTCGCACACACACAGCAGATTATTGCTGCTGCATTGCATACTGATGTGCAGCAGCTTGAAGTCGATAGGCAGCACTCCTGTGCTCTTTAACAGCTGTGCAGATATATATAAGGTTGAACAAGAATATATAGGGTAAATGTTTATAGAGTAGAGAATATTGAACGGGGTTAATAGACTACAGGAGTTCTGTAGATCAATAACAACAATTTCAGAATTTATTCCATAAAACCAATAAGAAGGGTCTTCAGAAATTTTAATAAAATATTCTTAACCGAAATAATATATTTAATCCCTAAAATTAAACCTTTTATAGTAATATATAGAGTTCAGTTAACAGAGTATAGAAGTAAAGAATATAGTAAAATTTAATATAGAAATTTTGTAAAGACCTATGGCCAATTTATTAAAAATAATTCCACTAAAAGACATACAAAATTCTGAAGTATTTCTAATAAAATATTATTCACTATTTTCCTTTAATAAGTAATATATTATATTTAATAATAATAAAACGTAATCTAGTTCAATATATAAAATAGAATACATATGCATTAAGTAGAGCACAAAAGAAACTACATAAATAAACCCCAAAAAGTTGAATACTTTTTATAAATACTTAATTAACTTTTATGAAAATAAAATAGAACTCGCCGCACAAAAAAACACTTATTTTAGCTGCCAACAGTTTTATTAAAGTCGAAGTACAAGTTGGCCGAAGACCCACTTGATTATGGGCAGCAAGTAGTCAAGTGGAAAGGAGGAGGCGGAGGAGGAAGAGGGGGAGCTAAACCAAGGCAAACTGCAATTAAGCAGTGCGAAACAATGCTGCAACTGTAACTGCACATCGGAGGCGGTGGTTGCATATTTTGCAACAGCAACATATTCAAAGGCACCCACAACATGCCACGCCCCGTTGAACGCCCCTTAGCACGCGGAGATAAAGCGCTAGACATAGAAACTGCAAGAGAAACGAGAAACAAGCAACGAACGCAAGCAACAAAGGCGCAAGAAAACTTGGCGATGCCGCGACTGCAGAGTGCCACGCCCACAAACAATGGCAGGGGAGAGGAAGGCAGAAGGGGGATAGAAGTGCGGCTACTGTGGATTTTCATAAGATTCTATGTCCGAGGGTAGCGATGGCTTAACTCCCCTTTAATCTATATGCAAATTACTCAGACTCATGTGCAACTGCAGGTGTGTGTCTGCATGTGTGTGTGTGTGTGTACTTTACATGCACATTTCACACACACACACACATGCACGCATGCACGCTTGTAAGCCCTGCATCGAGAGTTGAGCTCAGTCGAGCCATGCTAAGCCGAACTCGGCTTTGTGTGATGACCCCTGACCTCGGGTCAACCACAAACTGCAACCAACACCGACACCAACACACACACACGCACACAGACACACAGGCAGAGTATCGCTTAGCTGTCAAAGGAGCGCAGTGGAGGCATTAAAAAGGGGAAGCCTGAGAGTAGGCAACAAACTTTAAATTGATATAAGAATAAAGCGAATAAATTGAAATGAAAATCCCCCTGTTTGGGTTTGTTTTCCAACTCATAAGACTTGTGAGATGTTGTCAGAACATGCTGTAATTGTCGTACAACAATGCAAATGCGATTTCCAAAATACTAAAAACTTCTCCAGAACCCCAAAGCGGCTTTAGTACATTTACACAAAGATTTAGAAGCATTTCACCTGCAGACAAATTAAAGCATTGACGATTATTATATGCTTAGGGTTATTCTAAAGAGTTAAAATTAAAAATAAGTTAGTAGTAGAAAGATATGCAGTCGTTCTAGGGGTGTCGATAAGCCATACATAAACTACTTATTCGACTACTCCCTACATGGGTAGTTACCCTATTCACCCTTTAGTAAGCGAACACCGAACCACTAAGTGTCAATCGAATTTTAACGCCTACTTTTCGTCGCTTTCTCGTGTAAGCTTAGCCATATTTAAACAATCTACCCGACTACTCCCTATATGGGTAGTTACCCTAGTCAACCTAGAGTAAGCGAACGCAGAACCATTAAGTATCAACGAAGTTGAACGCTTACTTTTAGTCGCTTTTTTAGTGTTCAATTTCTCACTATATTTTCGATAAGGTTCATTTTTGTCATAATTGGCTTTGACAATTACAAAAACAATTGTCATGCTGAAATTGTTTTACTTTGTTAATGATAATTTTAGACAAATGTTAAGAATTCATCTGTATTGCGAATTGGAATTTATTTTGGCAAATCTATTATGAAGAACTGTGATGAATTTCTTAGCCAATTAATAGGCGAATCGGAAAAAAACCATTAGCTGGAAATGAGACCGACGAAAAGTGTATCAAAATGGAACTTAGAGCCAAAGATTGTGATAACCCAGCCAGAGCTAACAAACTGAAAGTGGGAAGTTATTAACAGACGATGACTTCAAAAATAGAAAATATGGATAATCCGACTGTTTCAAACGACATACGTTGGATGGCGCTGACGATATATCACACACAGCACACAGCTCATCTGGCAGCGCCATCTGCCGGCAGTGTATAACTTTTTGCTGAATTTTAAAATAAAAAGCATAATATTTAATATATAAATCATTATTTAAATGCATTTTATCTATGGGTACTCTTCCCACCCACCTATTCATGGGCATATAAATAAGTACTCTAGTCATGGGTACTCTTTTCACCTACCCATTCAGGGGTAACTTCTTACGTACTCTTTTTGTAGTGCTTCTTTATCTAGCCCATTCATGAGTCCTACATAAGTACTCTAATCAGGGGTAGTCAATTCTAGTAGCTACATAAGTACTCCAATCATGGGTACCCTATTCTCTACTTACTGGTAAACGATGTGGTGGCGATTGACCCTATTTGCGGACATTTCATACAAAAAACGAAATGATAAAATACATTGCTTAGGGTGTGTAAAGTAAGTAGGGGTAAGTAAGTAGTAAGTACTTATTTCACCAGCTACGAACTAGTGGCCAGTACTATAGATATTAGATATTAGATTATAAATATATCATACTGAAAACTTTAATAATTGATTTGATACATTTACTACAAATGAAATGTAAGAAACGAATTACGATTGAGTTACACTAATGCAGCACATCAACTTGAGCGAAAGAATATCAAGAAATTAATTTTTTATTTAACTCCGTAATTATAAAGGATGCAAATTAAGTATTATATATATAAAGTATAACACATTACGATTTCCAGTGTCTATCCTTAAAATTGGAATTGTCCCACTGTTGACATTAGGCAAACTGAAAGTAGGCATTAACACAAATCAGATTCAATTTCAAATAAAAAAGTAGTAAAGAACTCTACACTGTAAAACTTGTCTGTTCCCTCATTAAAATTATTGTTTACACAGTTTAGAGCGAGTTGATTTTCCTGCTGCTGCCCTCGATAACTTCTTGCCAAGCGCAGCTGAAATTGTTTGCTTTAATTTGTTGCCACTCAATGCCAATTTACCGTACAACATGGGGCAAACAAAGCACTTGGAACTGCTTCACTGGCTGGCAAACACACACACACACAGGAAGAGATGCACACACTCATACACTCACAGTCACACAGTCACAAATGCCAGACTAGTCAACTAATTATGTCAATTGCAAAGCTCGGCCTGACACTTGCCTGCAATTGCCACACACTTTAAGCAAGGCAACAGATGAGCAAGGCAGTGACGGGTGGGAAGAGGGAAGGGAGGGAGGAGACAGGGGAAAGGCTGGCGCCATGAGGAATGCACACTTCGCATAGTTCACTGCATGTCAAAGAGCAGCGAAAAAGCAAAAACAATCACAGCAGCAGCAGCAGCGAAACAACAACAACTTTCAAGTGGTCCAAGGAGAGTGTCGTCTGTGTCGCCTCCCTCCTCCCTTCCCCTTTCTCCACCTCCCTCTCTGCCTGTTGCCTGCTGTCAGTTAATGATAATGAGCGACGCTGCCGGCAAATGTTTGACGAGCTGCAATAATGAAAACAGCTGCAAATACTGCAACATTGAGCTCTGCCTGTATGCGTGTGCCTGTGTGTGTGTGTGTGTGTATGAAGGCCGTTCGAGCTGTGCATAAAATGAAAATACATTCAATTAGGATATAGCTTTGTTGCTGATGGCTGACAATGCCCTCGATACACACACAGCTGGCTCATGTGGCCCGTCAGCAGGCATTGCATATTAGGTCAGGGCCGCCTAAGAGCAGGCTATACTTTCTGCCGCAGCTACTGAGGTTCTAAAATAGCTGACGCCCGAGCGAACCACACACTGTGGCCATTAAGTGACCTATAGAAAGGCACACACACAGGCCATCACGCACAAACACACACACACACACATACAGACTTAGAATCTTGCAAATCTTTTAGGCAGCCACGTGCAGAAGACAAACAAGTGGAACAAGACTCGAAAATCAAATCACGTAGTGCTCGTTATTTATTCAAGTCAATGGAACTGACATAGCCCCACAAAAACAGGCCGAAGCCAGCACACAGACACACACACATACAGACACACTCTCTGGCTTCATACCATTTGGCCTAAATGTGCACTTGGCTAAATGGCCAGCAGTGAGTGACCGCAAAAAACATTGCATATGAGCAGCAAAAGAAAGCTAAACTACAGCTACAACAACAACAACAAGTACTTCTATACCTACAGTTACTACAACAACAACAACAACAACAAGCAACAACCACTACGACTAGCACCACAGTCAAATAACAATAACAATTCAATCAAATTGAGCGCGTGTTCTTCTATGGAAATCTACGAATGGCAGCAAATAACAACAACGAGAACAGCAACAACAGGGAGGTGGAGCAGGCAGTTTGAAAGTGGGAGGAGAAGGGGACGGGTCAGAGGGCTACACGATGCTACCAGCTTCAAAACATTACAAAGCCAAATGTTTTGATTTGAATGATTCAGGAATAGCCAAGAAAGCTTTCTCTCTCTCTTTCTCTACCTCTCTGGAGCCTGCGCAGTACGACTGTCCCAAACATAACCGTTAGTTATCTGCAGTTTTATCTACAGCGTAGCTTCGGCGATGTTACCAGGGGCAACTGTTGCGATTGCCACAGGGGAAGGCAACCCCATGCTAAGGTAATGGTTGCTTAACCGGTTTAAGCTCTAATTTAAATGTTTTTTAGAACAATACGATTATTTATTTATTTATTTAATATAGACTAAAACCAGTCGACTCAAAACGTATAAATATATATCAATTAAAAGTACAATTAGATATATTTAATAATACTTTATATTTGTTTATTTTTAATCGTTAAATAAAAAAAAACGAGAACGAAGGCTACTTTCTATACTCACGCAGATCTTGCCTTGTATTTAAATTCCATATGAAAATAATAAACCTATTATAATTTATTACCATAGAATCAGAGGTCACTTAGTACAAATTCTTTATCTGCGATTCCTTTGGTTCTACATGGTCAAGATCTTTATTCATAACAATACAACTCCTCAAACATACAAAGTATCATAAATATTTATATTGTACCTAAGTTAAAATAGCATTCTACACTTAAGTTTCCACTTCTTCCATAGATTTTCTCACACAATTTCCATTGTCAGACACCTTATTCTTTATTCAAAGGCATTCACTTTATTTACTGTGCACTCAACTGTTGCAGGCTGATCGGGGATTACCGTGTCGCATCTAATCCTGTCGTTGTTGGCACATAAGACGCTCAGCCCATGGCCAACGTAGCCTCAGGCAATGTCCGTCTAATCCCTCCCCTCCCGGAATATCCCCTATCTGAACACACACGTGTGAGGGCTTAATTGTTATCTTTAAGTGTTGTGTTCAGGCTATATATAGCTGTATATTGGAACTGTTCTGCTGTTATTTTCTTTGGTAGCTTCCAAAAATGAATGTACATTAAATTCGAAAGTTTTCGTTTGCAACACGTGTCGCATTTTGTTGCCACTCTCGGCCCAAATGCTTATCAAATAGTTGTTCTGCCCCCATAACATCAGTAGACTGCCTCCCCTTCTCCACTATCACTATGATTTTTGGAATTGTCTTCACCCCAGGCATCCCGTGTGCATTTTCACAGTCATTTGAACTTGGCAACACTCGCAAAATGTGCAACATGGCGTAAAGGAATCGTGTTAAGCGCTGCTGCAGTTGGTCTTTGCCGGGGCAGGCAGCACAAAAACTTTGCTTCAATCTGCATATAGCGAAGCGATTGCAACTGGATCTGCTCACTCTATATAGTGTGTGTATGTGTGCGTATCAATATGTGCAAGTTGTAACAACAGTTTGGATGGGCCTCTTTGCCGCTCACTCACGATTCACAATGTTGATGGCTTGCACAACATTCAATACTTTGAGTGCACTCACTTTAAGTAAATTGATAATTATTTTGGGAAGTTACACAGTTGATGCAACAGAATTATAGAAGTACTTATAAGAAAACATGTTCAATTTACGTGAACAAGACTACAGAGTAGATCCCGTAGGCAGATTGGAGTGGACATTCTTAAATATCATTCAGAGAATCATCTACAAGCATCTATATTGATCATATGTAGTTGTTCATTTGCTCTTTATGTTTTTTAAGGTATAGCTTTTAATTATTTTCACCTGTATGAGTGTCAAATGTTTGTTCTTCAATTCTATCTCTCTGCACTGCCAACACATTTCCAATTTTCAATTTCTTGCCATCAACTTTCTAATTCTCTCCCTGATAACATTTTCAAAGACCCATTAAAATTTCGATTTGTATTCGAATGACAAGAGGGAGAGAGAGAGAGAGATGACCGTTTAAACAGATTATGTGCACTCGCATAAATCTCACGCAGAAATGTATCTGTATCTGTATCCCGTAGCCGTATCTGGTTGCATCTATTGGCTTTGCAAAGCGTATTTTGATACAATTGACAAGCGAAGTGCAGTCATATGGGAACTTTGCGGGAGACATTACAGTCGCCATTTATGGCGTTGTTGTTGTTGCCCGTTTGCATTTGCATTTTTACTGCGAATTTGAAATCGATTTCGTGTTTTGCCGAGTCGGGTTACAATGCCAACATATATGTCTATTTAGGACAGTTCCAGTCACAGAATGGCTTTGCCTGCGTTTTATTGGCCCCCCAGAATTGTGTTATGCGGACTGTAGCGCTGTTGACATTTCTCTGAGTCCCTTTCCTCCTCCCCCTACCCACCTGCTTCGCTTTTGCCTACGTTTTCGATTGCGATTTAGACACGATGCTAAAGTTTTACCACTGCACGCCACATGGCGTATGCGCAATATTTACCTTTGTCAGATATCCCTTATAGCTATTCAATGTCAGCTTCGTTGTCAATTTACCTCTCTTCCCTCCCCACCCCTCTCTTTGACATCTCCTCTCCGTTGTCTTTGCAATGTTCACTTACGTTTCATTTCCGTCCGGCCTTGTCGAGCATATCCGCTCGATATGGCGTCCGATTTCCGCTTTGCGCTTCAGCGAACGCGCAACCAACTGTCGCTGAGATTGACAGCCTGTCCAACTTATCCGCCTGTCTGTCTGTCCGTCTGACTGTCTGTCAGTCTGCTTGCCTGCCATCTGTCTGTCTATCCGTCTGCCTGCTGCCTGTTTGTCCATCAGTCAGCCTGGTGTGGCCTGCCAGGCGTGAGTATCTGAATTGTGGCATCTTCGTGGCCTTCGAAGTGAAAGTTTTCGCTTTCGACTTTGGCTACAAAGTTGACTTCACCTCTCTACCCTCCCTCATTTCTCTTGCGCAGCGTGTTACCTGTTCGAAAACTTTGCCCGTCTCCCTTTCCCATTTCCTTTGCTGACATTGAACGCATCTCCGCGTATCTTTCTCGCTTTCGTGTGTGTCCAGTGTATCTGTTCGTGTGCATTGACGTGTGTTTGCGTGTCCGTCACCTGCTTTTGGCATTTCAATTTGCAACATTTAATTCAATTTATCAATCGCTTGCAACACGAACTCGTCTCGTTACTTTGCTGCATTCCGTACAAAGTGTTTCATTGTGTATTAGCTTTTTAGATTGAGGTTTTTATTCAATGGGTTGCAATAAAAGTAGATAATGGGAATGAAAAACAACAATAGGCCACAATTATTCATAGTAGATAAACGGATATAACAGACAAACTAAAGTGTTTTTTTGAATATCCAGAACTGTATTCTATTGACTACTTGATCCCAAATTATAACACAATATGCGAACAAGAAGGCAGACTAAGATGATAAAAAGCTGATCTAGAAGTCTTTCAAGGACCACTATAAGTAAGTCTATATTAATATCAGGCCATTGCATGGTGTTCGGTGCTCAGGGGCCCCCTGTTAGAAGAAGAAGAATCCAAAACTATTGTATGGAAAAAGATTGATGTCAAATTTGGTGCCTTTTGTTTTAATAACAAAACAACGCTCAAACGAAAGGAGACGCGTACATTGACTCATATTGACACTGAACAATAATACAATAATACATACACGTACATTGTGTGGTCTGTCATACCTAATTATGCCTTTTACATATATTGTTGTCGAGCAAGTTATAATAGAGAATGATTGAATGAATATAAATCGATGACAAGAGGGCTCGAAATATACATTTGTTTCTCAAAAACTATTGATAAATTTTACAGTATATAATCGAGAAAACAATCGATGTAATTCGTATTAAGACACTTAATTTTGTGAAATGTTTTATAAAGTAGTCTTCATACTACATTTTAGAGCAACGAAATTATAGTAGGGTTTTCGAGAAGTTTTTCACAATTGTCTCCGAAACTTTTACTACGGCCCTGATTAATATTGTGCATTATTAATATGATCTTTATTTTAAATATGTTGCCTATGTGCTTGGCAATACAGAATCTCGTCTATCACAGCTCCAGTTTTGACTGGGGTCTGGTTTTAATAATGATGACAACAAACATCTTAATCTAAAGGGATTTGGCAACTGCGTGACAAATCTATTTTTAATGCATTCCCCATTCCGATTCGCATTACCCCTTAAAGGTCATTCACTTTCCGCTTCGATTTTCATTCTGATAAATATAACCATCGTTGCTGATCCCCACGACCAACAAGTCGCTCTGCCTGTCATCGAAAGCCATTGCGCGTAACGGAAAGGGACGACATTCTTGCCGTTTTATTCGAAACACTCAAACGTTACTGAATGGGAGTGTGTGTGTGTGTGTCTGAGAGTGTGTGTGTTTGTGTGTTACTTTTATGGTCTATTAATTTTATTGGTGCCATTGCAGTCATCCGTAGTCGCATTAAAGTTATCTATGTCGACGTAGACACCGCGCATCATTCTTGAAAACTGACATATTTATCGTGCCGGGACTTAATTGAATACTCGCCTGATTATTCAATGTCCCATCTGAGTGCGTTGCAGTAGCTTGTGGTAATGCGTAATGCGTGGCAAATGGGCTGTATCGAGGGCGCATTTTACGAGCGGGACATCATATAAATAGCCATTGAAAGAGGATCAAACGAGAATTATAAGAGGAAATAATGCTATTACAATCTCCTTATTCTCACTCAACTCACTAATGTACTCAGTGTTGCCCCAAAAGTGCGTACCAGTAAGAGCCCTTTTTTTATTCCAAGTGGATTTTCAGTCACATTTTGTATGATTTACTTGTAGCATTAGCACCTCCTGGCCAACAGCAGCCGACTTCAGGTGTGGTATGCAGCGGTCTCAGAGCTGTCATGACCACGTGCTATTATAAATGGTCGTCTGGGCGACAGTGTTGGCATTCATTAACACTTTTAATGCACAAAAGTGCAAAGCCAGGCCAACTCAGCGACCACAGAAAGTTAAGCAAGCTAAACAGAATACTGGCAATAAAGTTTATCCTTAGCTACTTTTCCTTATTGCATATTACAATTACAGGGTTTTTTAAACGATTGTGAGTCTTTACTTGAAATTTTTTGTTCTACCTCAAGTTAATTTATAGGTTTTCTGCATAGTTCATAGCTACGTACTTCCATCAATAATCTTCAACATGCGCTTCATTTGTATACAATATCCAAGTTAGGTACTTCTAAGTTTCCATTGCGAAATGATTTCTAAGAGTGCATCAGTACATATATCATATTTTTCTGAGTGAAGTTTCTATTATACATTAGTTATTATAAAGCTATATATAGTATAAAACTGTAGAAAAACACTAAAATATGATATTTTTACTAAGTACATTGCTCACTTAATAACCTCTGACTTACTTCAAGAAAAACATTTATAACTTCATCAAATTTTAATATAAAAAAAAAAAAAACTAATAGTATTTCCCATTGTATTTATCCCCTTTAAAATAAGATGACTTATTTCCCAAAACACATTGAAAGACTGGCGAATTACAGTTTTTATTGAAAGCAGTTTTAATTTATAATATTCTTTAATAGTGATACGCTCTTGCATACATATATCATTTTTGGATTATACATACAGATAGCATCGACTCTGGTTGCTGCTTCCCCTGGTTTGACGTTTCCACAGTGATTCCGTTTCCGTTTTCCTCTGTAAATTTATATAATATACCATTGGGTATTCAAATGTGTATTGTATGCTTTAAAGGGGTGTACGTGGAGTGTTATTATGCCCGATTTACTTGTAGCTTGCCTCGATTTAGCTGCTTGTGCATATCATTTGAAAGTATTACATAGATCAGCGGATAGTATGGTAAATATATATGTATATAGGTATAGGTATGATTATTGTAATTACAATTCGCTCTAATATGTTACAATTCGAAATTATCATCGTATTATTAAGAATAGTTTAACAAATGTTTACATTTCGCTACAAACTTAAACTTGCTCCGCCCCGCCCGCTTGTATGTACCGCTAACTGTTTCCATCTGTGGGAAACAGAGCGTAAGCGAGCACATCCAACAATTTGGGAAATATCACTTATCACGCTGTCGAACAAGTGTTCCCATCGTTCCAGTTCCAGTTTCTCTGGCACCAAATAGCAAAAGAATGTTTTGCTGTCTTAAGCTCGTGCGCCTTCGTTCGAAGCAAATGCAAATGAAATGTGATAAAAATCTGTTTTAGCGGGGTACGGGGTAGGGTAGATAATGAAATTTCTTAACAATTTACAGGTGGCCTTGCATTATTTTCTTTCGATAACTATTATCAAAACTACGTTTTAGTGTATTCTTCTTCGCTTTAAGCATTTTGCAGGTGGTCTTCTCTTAAAAGGGAAAGCATTGTCAAATGAAACAGAAGCCTAAACACAAATCGAAGAGAAGTTTCATAAAGCTAAGCCAATTGATTGATCATTGACTATATATATATATATGTATATATATGCGACATTAAAGTGTTTTTTAAATTTGTTTTGTTTTTGTTTTTTATGTTTTGCCATTCTGGTATTGGTATATTGCAGTGCCATTTACATTGTTTATAACTCCATGTAGTTGGTTTCGTTTTTGTTGCACACATATATAGTAGAATAGTAAATACCTCTAGAGTTGATTTAACAAATTATTCATAATCGTAATCGTAATCGGGTTATAGCAATGCTGCTGAGCACACTCATTCTCCTTGTCCCTCTTTGCTCGTCATTGTTCTTCTCATCCCTACTATATCCTATATACTGTACGGTCTTTCATTAATACACACACACACGCATAATCATATATATATTTGCAGATATATATGTATATGTCTTGTCTATATATGAGTAATTGCATTTTCATATGTCTTTGCCTGACTTGTGTGTGTCAATTAAACAATACGTTTTGGATTCTCGAAAATTTGTGTATAAACAGCAAATATATATCGTCTTATACATTATTGTTTATATACGCGTATATATGTATACTATATATTCCTGTGTATATATATAGAAATATATATGTTTGCTTAAGTTGCTCCTTTAAAATGCATATATATGTGTATGTATTTCTTTTGTGTTTCTGTTTCTGTTTGTGGTATAGAGATTTCAACACAGTAATACGAATGTTTCGTTATTCAACATAATATCACACGGAAAATTAAAATCAAATCGCCAAAAACTAATAAATTAACTAATACAATACAAATACTATAATACAACTCGGAAACGAAGGCTATTTACAAAACATATGCTAAGTATATAATAATCGTAATACCAATTGGGGTAGGCGAGGCGGCGCCTGAAAGTATGCTGCACGTCTTGTGCCACACCTTGGGTTGCCTGCCTTACGGGTCAGCCCACATAGAGGGAGTTAAATCAAATTTACAATATAATTACAAGAAAAATTACAATGCTCAATAATCATGTTGCTGTTGTTCTTGTTGTTGTTGTTGTTGTTGTTGTTGCTCTACTTAATTATTACGTACGCTTTGCATTCTTTTGGATTTGGTTTTCTATTTTATACTGAACTCTTTTAGTTCATCTTCTTCTTTTGAATGTTCTTTCAACCCACAAAACATCGTTAAGCGATGGAATCCTGGCGGCGTATCAGTCGCCTGGCCATGCCCAGTCGCTGCAGCCAGCCATAACCTGCGTTTCAGTAAACCAAAACGGATTCCATCGTAATTGTATCTCATTTATTCGCTGCAGTCGCATTCACCGCATTGCTGGCCTGAATCTGTGAAGCTGTCTGCGATGCTGGCTCCAGAGTGCGTCGTGCCAGTCGGGATCTGCAAGTAAAGTGCAATGTTACTATATTTCTATAACCAGTGAGTAACTTCTCCACTTACTTGATCTGACCAGCCAGCAGCGGATTGATGGCATAGAGCCAGTCGTGCACCTCCTTGTCGCCGAGTGTCTGCAGCAGATAACCCCGATGTTTGGTCACCACACTGTGGAAGGGAGATCAACAAATAAAGGTTATATTTGTCTTATAATCCTCTGCAGCCTCGGGCATAACTTACCTGAACGTATTGGGTATCTTAACCATGGCTGCTTGATCCTCGCTGCACTCCACCTGAGCTGTACCCAGATTCAAGACTGCACGCTCAACGGGATCCTTCTCCGAGCGATAGATAAAGACATAAGGACGTCGCACAATCTAGTCGAGAAACAAAGTGAATAAGACTTGCTGGGAAAACAAATTATTGTCCAGTTAGTTCACTTACCACCCAGCGCTTCTTCCAGCCAGAGCCACCATGTTCCAGTACGTTCAACAGTCCCTTGCGTGCCACAACCGGACTAACGCGAATCTCCTCCAGCTCTGGCACATACAGGCGCAGTGGGAGTGCAGGCTGTGTGGCCGGCGCAGGAGCCTCCCAGCCGTTGGGCGCATCTGCGCGATCGGGTGAGCATAATCTGTGAAAAGTAACAAACACATGTAAATAGAATATAGAAATATATATATGTATATATATATATATATATATATATATGTATATGTATAGAATATATATAGATAGTCTTGTTGTATAGAAAAGAAAATTACCTGTGTCGAATTACAAATTTGTTGTTTCTAATTGTGTCGAAAGGAAATTAAAGGAAAAAACAATAATAATTTTCGAGCAGAGTTTGAGTAGAATTCGATGATTGAGTTTAGTATTGAGTGGTGGGGGGGCGCATGAGTCAATTGCGAGTGAGATGCAGGTGGAAGTGAAGGTGATGAGCGAGCCGCGAGTGCAGCCCTCACTTCAGTTGCAATCGGAACGCAGTATGTTTCGCTTCTTCCTGCTCGTGTCGTTGCTTTTGCTGGTGAGCTCTGCCCGCGATACGGAGCACCATGTGATGCTACACCACAGAACCCAACTGGAACCGGAACGGGATAAATACATTTGGAATCCCTTTCCAGCTTCATGTGGCCCCAATGCAACAGCAGTGCGCTGCGGCGGCGTGTGCCCCGAAACCTGTGACTACAAGTCGAGCAGGTGCACGGGACATTGCGGAGTACCCTGCGTATGTCGACCTGGCTATGTCTTCAATGTGCAACTGCTGAAGTGCATTCGGCGCAGTGACTGTACCGGGGGACAGCAGCAGCAAGTGGCCATGCATCGTGTGTTCCAATAGAAGGAGTGGCATAGATGGAATACCCCCTAGAATACCTATTTCTTAGAATATGTATCACCTAGAAGAGGTTGCCCTCCCTCTCTCCCTAGCTCGCTGCAATGTGAGCTCTGTTCAGCAGAGTTTCAGCAATTGCGGCTAGACGAGCCATTTTTAATAATTAACTAATAATTAACAAGTGTTGCACCCCATATGTGTGTTTATATTGATACTGATTGCATTCCTTGAAATACATTAAATGAAATAACTGTCAACAATGAGTAATATTTTGGTTAATGGGAACTTTAAGAGGGAAGCATCTTCTACATAATCACCAAAAAACATTTTAGAAATAGTTTTCACTTTTTATACCCTCTACACAACAGGCAGAAGGAGGCGTGGCACACACCACAAACTATATGTTTTCTCAATCGGAATCGATATTGCCATGTCTGTCTGTCTGTCTGTCTGACTGTCTGTATATTTCATCGAACGTACCTTCCCCACTTGATTCGTAATTCTAGTCAGAATGCAACGTGAAACTTTTGTCATACGATGAGTGTTTGCGGGTGTATGTGTGTGTAATGTGAGTGTGAATGTTGTGCCAATTTGTAGTGTTTAAATAAAACAAGAAGGCAAAGATGCGAAATGGAATGGAAGCATGCTCTGTCAAACCAATGCGTAATACGTACTCCATGGAGTTGCTGGAGATGCAGCTGACAGTCATGTCGGCGCAGCCTTCGTCGCTGGGCGACACATCTGATTGGGTTTGTGTATCGTTCGGTTCGGGTTTGTTATAGCGACCTGCTGATAAATCGAAATTAATATTATAAAGTGCTACATATAGGAGGGGGGAATGCGCTGCACTTGCCTTGCACTAGATTCAAGCACTTGAGCATCAGTTCCTGCTCGCGTTGATTGTATTCACGCTCGGGCAAAATCTGTTGCGGGTCCTTGACGGGGGTCTGCGGCGATTGTGGTATGACCATGTGCACAGGTGAGGTGGCAGCACGAGCGGCCAGATTGCATACATCCTTCTCGGTCTTGGTGGTTGGATTGGGATTGGTGTCCATGCCCAGACGTTCACGCAGCAGCAGCAAGTGACGCATACGTCCGACTTCCTCGAGCCGTGTCAACTTCTCCAGTTCCCATTGATGATCGAAGATCAGGGAATCTCCACGTGGTCGCCAGCCATGGAGGTTCTCCTCGCCACGCACGTAGGTGGAGCTGGTGTCCAGCACACGACGCTGGCGACGCTGTACACCTGTGTAGACAGCAGATGAAATGAATCGGAGGTCAGAGTAATCAGTAGAAGATTCAGCACGCGATGACACACTGGGTACGTATACAACTACAATGAGAATTGCTACCTGGACTACCTGCTTCAGATGCTCTGCGCAGCGATAGCTCGTAGACGCCCGACAGACGATTGGCCTCAGGATTGCGATACTGTCCCGAGAAGAGATGCTTCAGCGAGCGCGGTCCGGTGCGTGCATCGCGTCCGTAAATGACCATGCTCAGATCCTTAGTGATGATCGCTGGGCGTGCACAATTCTCCAGCTGCAAGGGGTAAGGTTCAACTTGAGTGAGCCATAAATGGCACAATTATTCAGACATACCTCCAGGTAGGCGCTGAGAGTGATGTAGATGGTCTCACCACCTTGTGAGACACGATTCAAAAGCGCAGAGTTGTGCAGACTGGAATCCCAGGCTGCTTCAAAGCGATAGAACGAACGATCGTCGCCGGGCACCTCAAGCACTTCGCCCGGGAAGAGACCCAGCGACAGGACACAGGCATCCTCATCCTGCTCATCCGAAGACTCGGGTGTATTGCGTATGCGTCCCACGACCAATTCATTGATGTCCTTCCACTTGACCTCGGGTGTTGGCTCGTGCACAATTGTGATGCGTATGCGACGCTGTATGCCCTGATGCAGCAGGAAGAGTCCACGGCAAGGAAGATCATCGCTGTGCTCCACGACCTATAGCAGGATAGAAAGAAGGATGAGTAAGTGGTAGAGAGAGAGAGAGAGAGAGGGCTAGTTCGACTTACCGATGGCACATACTCTCCATTGGGTGCCAGCTCACAGATCTCGAACCACACCAAGACATCATGCTTCGCCAAGACCGTGGAGGATGGCGGACAGGGCAGCGGTCCGAACTTGGGACTGCGCACTGGCTGACTAATGGGTATGCTTGGTGGCAACATGCGTCTTGGTGGTGGACGAGAAACGAACTCCTGCTTGGCATCCTTGTGCAATGGATGAGTCTGATAGTGCCCAAAGATCTTGAACATGATCGGTTGTGTCTTCAAGTACTCAATAAAGGACTTTGTAACGGGCACAGTAATCTGTTTGGAATATAAAAGAAAGGTTAATTGAGGATTCTTTAAGGGTTAAAGCTCAACGTACATTCTGCACATGGTAGAAGCCGAGTGGAGCCCCCGAGGCAGAGTTCTTCACCGGTTCCGTGGAGAAAGCTTCCTCATGGCGATGCAAAAAGCTGCAGATAAATGAATAAACAAATTTAAGACACTCTACAGAGTCGATTTCCCACTTCAAACTCACTTGAACTGACAAAATATGTCGGCATATTCGGCGCCGATGCCTGTGGCCTGCAGCACAGTCACACGGAAGGTAAACTCCTTGCCCACCTGCAAATGCTCCCCTGGTTCCTCGGCATTTTCAACGCACTCCGAGGCCGAGTTCGAGTCAATGCCACGTCCAGAGTCAGCATCTTCCAATTCTGAAAATGAACAAAAAAGGAAATTTAGTTAGACTACTCCCTAATATCTTCAAGGGGATTGACATACCCTCCAATTTGTTGTCCAACCCGCCGTTGTCTATATAACGCTGCACATCGTCCTTCTCGTTGAGTGCACGGTACTTGGGCTTGGCGTCGTCCTCATTGAAGACCAGACGAGCTGACTGTTTGACGCCGTTGTTGAAATCAATGGACTCCTCATCGAGCACCGGCTGCACTGCAATGCGGAGATAGCCTCGCACATCGCCACGTTCATTGACAATGGCCACCTTGTGCACCAGGGGCACGGGATAGAGCAAGTTGCTCAAATAGATGAAGGAGCGTCCAACCATGCGGAACCAAGGGAAGCGATCGTAGAAGGGATCCCCGCCAGTCAAGCTCTCCACGTTGTAATCCGGCGAGGTGGGACTCAACTCCGCCTCGTTTTGATACATCTCCCGCATCAGCTCCAGCCGTTGTCTGCAATGGCAACACAGATCACATTAAACATGCGAGAAATCAAACTAGGAAACTAGGCCAAGCACAATTGACAATGAGCAGAGTGCACAGACTGGTGCGGACATTAAGCAAAGAGAGCCAAGTGAGAGAGCAAATCAAAGGTAAGTAAAGTACAAAACGATAAAGATCAATATGTAATAAGCCACAGGAAGAGGAGGAGCAATAGGTTCACTCTAGTTGGACATGCAGCTACAGTACATACAAATGAAACCTAGAAATGGAAAGCAAACCTAGAAGGTATCAGATTGGCCAATGTCAAACGCGATGGTGATGCCTGACGCTGCTCAGGATGTGCCTGCGCCTGTGCCTGCTCCAACTGTGGCTGCACACACTGCTGCATCGAGAGTGGTTTGGAGAGTGGGTTGGAGAGTGGAGTTGCCATCTCGGTCACATCTCGGTCGCCAGCCGCCTCAATGCCGGACGTATCGAATAGCATCGATGATGGCGGGCTCTCGACATTATACACTTGTCGCATCAATTCAAGTCGATAGCTTTCAGTGGGTTAAGGAACGAAGGACACAGGGAGTACATGATGTGGGGTTTTGAGGTTGTAAGAGAACCGAATAAAGTATCAAATCAGCATCTGTTCAAGCCCAAAGAGCTGTTGCTAGCAAGCTAACAAGGCTGCAAACCTCTGGCGATTCTTAGACTAACTTAAGCCACAACGAGGAAGCAAAGTAAAACGATTTGATGCAAGTTGCTCTCGAGAGATAAGAGACGGAATAGAGCTAATATATGTTTAGTATCAGTTAGAGCTTCAACTGATTTGCAGCCTTGCTCATATGATGATGAAAGCAATCGATGATGGATGGGTTAATGCGATGGCGGCGCCGGTGGCCTGCGATTCCTTGAGCTACAAGCAGTTCTATAGCCTTTTTGTGGTTTTCAACTAAAGTTCAAGAACTACAACCACCATGCACGTACCACAAAACGATAAATAAAATACCAAACTTCAAACAAATGTGCAGAGATATAACTATAATAATGGAATGTGAGCAGAGGCAGCAACACGAGGCTGAAGCACAGCAACCTACCGTAGCTTCTCCAGTGACCAGTAATGTGTTGCTCCGTTCTTGGTATCGGTAACCTCAACGGCAACAAGGGTTTTGGAAACAGGGGGTGCGCCATACTCGTCGTCTGGCTGCAAGGGTGCCACACTGGAGGCCAGCTCCGGTGGTAGCGGGGAGTACAGGGTGTCGGTAAGAAGTGTGAACTGGAATTGCACCTAGAGAAGAAGAAAAGATGTTGAAGATGTTGATGGTAAACAGACTTGAGTACAACCCTAAGTACCTTCTTCTTTAGCTCCACCGAAATGGCATTAGCCTCCTTGAGGAATATAGCATTACCCCAGAGATCATCGCGCAAAGATGTGAACTGATGGTAGCGCCACTTACGGAAGGCCCAAGCGGCCAGGCCAGCCTCGCGTGCGTTCCAGCAGGACTCGTACATGGGATTGGCTATGGAAGCATTATGATAAGGTTAGATCTTCGCTCCAGGCAATGCGAGGGGCTTAACTCACTGTAGACATCCTCCTCCTGATGGAAATCCTCTGGGGAATAGCTGCTGTACATGGACATGGTCATGGATTGTTCCTCCACCTGCTTTTGCAATGCATCAATGCGTGCTTCGTAGTTCTTGCGCTGCTCTTCGAACTGTTGATCGGCCTGCTGTTTCTCGCGCTTGTATTGCTCCTCCAGATTGTCGAGACGCTTCTTCATCTCGGCCTTGAGATCGATGCCTTGTTTCTCCAGAAGCTCGCACTGGGCAAAGTTCCAGTCCACCTGCTGTGTATCGGCTTTCTCCACCTCATTCTCTGCCTCGTTTTCGGTAATCTTCTCACGCAATTCACGTGCCTGTTCCGGATTGGTAAAACGGAACACATGATTCTTTCCCAAAATGACACGGGAGCCGGTCTTAAGCACTTCGGGTTCGACCAGCTTGCGTCCGTTTATAAAGATGATGGCATCCTTGTGAGGCAACAGAGTGACAGTGCTATTCCTATTCTCGAAGGTGCAATGTTCCTTCAGGATGTGCGAGCCCGACAACTGAATATCCTGCGGCACATTGGCCTCGTGTGTACCAAGACGCGTTAGGCCATCCTTGATGTAGTACAACAGACACTCGGATAAATTGGGATCCTCGTTAAGGTTTACCAAATGTGGAGTCTTCTTCGGAGAGAAGACTCCAACTGTGATGCCATCTTCCTTGACTGCCACCCCCATCTCCGCAAAGACAGCCTCGCGCTGCAGACGAATCTCTTCTGTACGCTTGAGTTTCTCCTCCCAGGTCTCATTGAGTTCTAGAGGACAGAATAGATATTAGTTTCCTTGCTCTTTGCGATTTTTGTCGCTGCGAAACTTACCTGCAATAAGCTTCTCGCTGGCCTGCAGCTGATCCACTGCCATTTCTGTGGTGGAACCATTGCGATTACGTCCCTTGCTTGGTGACTTGATCACCGACGATTTGTTCATCTCATCCTCTGCAAGAGTAAAGCATGTGTTAGCCAAGGGGGAGAACTTTCGTGTTGTGATCTTTCTCAAGCGCAGTGATAAGCGTGCAGGAATAAGGGGTTTCTTTTTGGATATATTATACATAGCTGCATAACTATCGATAGTACTGTTCATAGAACTGTTGATAGTACTGTGCAATTGTACTGTCGATATTATTGTGGATAGAACTGCCGATAGTATTTTCGATAGTACTCTCGATAGCACTGTTGATAGCACTTTCGATAGTACTGTTGATAGTACTGTCGATAGTATTGTGAATAGCAATGGTTCTGTTGATAGTACTGATAGTCTATTCGATAGCACTGACGATAATACTGTACTGTGGATAGTACTGTCGATAGCTTTGCAACTTTATAGGTAGAGTAGAATATATGTATATAGTATAAGATAATTGATATTTGTGAAACAAAGCGTTGCCAATTGGTTTTGGTGAATCTTGTGGACATATCGCATAACTCTGGCCTGTCCACGTCTAGCCCTGAACCAGTGCGGACTGCGAGGAGTTTCTGCCACTCTCTAGACAATGTTTTCGCCGGGCAACACAAATAAAACTCGACAAATGCACAGAAAGCGGGAGATTGGGGCCGGACGATCCGAACTACGGAGTTCATTCGACCCGATCTCCCACTGTACAACAAAATGCAACATAAAGAGGACTTGAACATTGATTATATCATAGTTATATATTATATATACGAGTAATATATTGTATAGGTATTCAAAATGATATTGTTATAGTGTCCTGAAGCTAAGCATTACACAAATACACACACGCACACTGAGATCGTTATAGTTATATATAGCGAATAGAGTACGAGAATACGAGTTGCAATTGTGAAGCCTGTTTTGCTTGGTTGGTATCGGTTGCTTATCGAGAGCTTTACTTACTATTCGCATCGCGCTTCTCACACACCACTTTGCCATCGGGTCCTAAATGAAACAGGGTTTTTTAAGGGGGTTTTACTCACTATAAGTAACTAAACTACGACTAACTTATTGTTTTTCTTGTTCTTGTTTTTGTTTTCTTTGTTTGTTTCTGTGTCTATGCGAGTAATTTCTGAAGTGTTCGAAGGGCTTAAGGATTAAGCTTAAGAAATGAACTGGCTACCTCTCTCTACATATATACAATACATACATAGATTTATATGTCAAGAGCATTGCACACTCACCCTCTTGCACCTCAATGCCCTCGGCCTTGAGCAGGTCCCGCAGTTTCTGTATCTCCTCCTTGAGCTCCCTGATGAGTTTGGCGTTGGCGTCCTCGTTGACCACAGCCTTGCAGACAATCTGCTTGGCGCGATCCGCATAGCTTTCAATCAAAGGGAGAGGGTAAGAGAGGAATCTAGCTTGATAGAGGAATGTTGTCTAACTCACCGAAGTGTGCTCAGAGTTTCATCGTAGTTAATATCAGCTGGCGATATGGCGGCTATCATAGCTGTCTTGGAGTTGCCTCCAAGATTCTCGCGTAGCAACCAAGTCAGAGCAGAGTCGCGATAGGGTATAAAGTCGGCCTTCTTGGCATTCTTCTTCTTGGAGACCTGAAACGATTCAAGTTGATGAATACCAAACTATGATAATAATCTACTCTATCGAATACTTACAGACTGTCGATCGGAGTGGCGGCATAGAAATACATAAATTGATTAGTATATTGAACTCTCTAACTGATAGATTTGTGTACTTACAACCTCCGCCAGAGCGGATATAACTTTGCCCAGTGTAGTCAAAGATTTGTTGATGTTAGCCCCCTCCTTCAATCGCGTTCCCTTGGCTCCAGTTGAGTCGGCACGCTCAGAACCTGCCAAATCGACCAGGCTTATCTTGGATACCTTTTCGGTTGTCAAATCGGTCATCTCGTCGTGACGACGCTGCGTAAAGAAGATGGTGAAGACCGCATGGGAGCGGGAGCTCGTCTCGTTCATGTTTGTAGCAGCGACAGTACTGAGGAAAGAATTCAATTATAATTCTGATAAAGCATGAAATAAAGGGATCATACCGAGCCTTGTTGCCCTCATCGATGAGATCGTGTATGTCCTGGTAATCGGTCACAGCCAACTTGGATAGATCCTCTACATAGGGACCCAAGAGAGGATGTTCACGCACACGCAAATTGCCCTTGTTCTTGGGATTCAACAGATCCCTAACGCGTTCGCAATAGATTTCCATGTAGGATACCTCAACCGAATATTTGAGCTCATCGGTTTCGGTTTCCTGTATGCGTCCGAATAGATCCTTGCATATCATGGGTATGATACCCTCCTGCTGTTCCTCCTGCCTGCCCATCATGGTGTACGACTTGCCAGCTCCAGTCTGGCCATAGGCAAAGATGCACACATTGTACCCATCGAAGGAGTGCTGCAGCATCTCCTCGCCAATGTCCTTGTAGACCATGGATTGTGTGGAAAAGTCCGAATCACGAGGCTGCAAACGGGGGCAGAGATTGAAGTAGAGAACAAAAATAATAGGAAACAGAAGAGGCGAACTCACATCATGTGACCAATAGGAGTAATCAAAGTTGAAACGTTTCACTGATTCGCTTGTGTTGGGCGGCACCTTTGGATTGGTAATGGCTGTAAAAGAGAAGGGTATTAGATCCTGTTGTGCGACCGCTGTTTGCCCTACTCCTGCTTACCCGTTGTGGCGCCATTCATCTCGATGATGCATTTCGACTCTCGTCCGATTTCCCGAGAGTTAAACGGGCGCACACGCACCGCTACCTTAACCGACGACATCTTGCTGCCGGCTACGGTGGCTCTACTTGGCTTGTCTTAGCTTGCGATTAACTGGAGTGGAAGAAATGAGAAGAAAATATGAGTGGTTAGAGTTGAAGAGAACCCACAACACTGTGCAAGCCATTTGGCCCATAAATATGCCACAAAACAGAGCCAGACGGCAATCTCCGCGGCATTTTATAATTGACACAGTCATGAGTGGTTGTCTCTGTGTGTGTGGGTGTCAGTGTGCCTGTGTGAGTGTATCTGTGTGAGCTGTGACTCATGCAAATCGCTGGGGGCTTGAATCAAATTTATATGATTGCATTGGGGGAAACAGCAAGAAGAAGAAAGTTGATGGCAGCAAATGGAAATTGCAGCGAGTTGGGGCAAAATAGTTTTCCAGTTGTTACGACTTGATATATAATTAGAGGAGTCATTATTGATCTACATAGCATAAGTACAGCATAGGAAAGGAAAGTACAGCACGAGAAACAACTCTAAAGTTGTATAAAAGTATACATCTCTTTTATTTATTTTACTAAACTGTAGTAAAAGTATCTACAATTTTCTAACTTTAATTACAGAAGATAAAAACACTTTTATTTGAATTTATCACAAACTTTTGCTTAGGGTTCCCCCAAGCCTTGCAAATATTTACAAACTCGCAAAGTATTTTGTGGCATTTTGTATTTATATTTTCTCTCACTTTCTTATTTATACAAATAGTTTTGTATAACATGCTTCCCTGCTGTCTTATAGTTATGCTAAGGGGGTTACCCCACACATACAGACACGGCAAACACACACACACACATACGGGTACACACTGTAGAAAAAATTCCACAATCCACACTTCCAATAAAAGCGCAGCCGAGTGGCAGCCACTCGAATGAGTCATCAGCAAACACACAAAGGGAAAGCGAATGTAGACAATTACTCACACCCCATTGAGACATTAGGAACTATATAATAATATAATAAAGTAGTTTCCTATAAAATATATCAATATCTACACATTTTACCTTTATATGCGAAGAAAATGAAGAGCAGCTTAACGTTTCTCAGATCAACTAAGCCAAATCCTTTGACTTTGTCATATTATGAGCAATTTTCCTTAAGTTTTGCACTTGAATTCGATGATAACTGAGTTCGTATAGTTTTATGTATTTTTTCTAGTCTTTTATGGTTTATTTAAAACACATTTTTAATGTTTTCTGCCGCACAGTTATTCAGACGACCAACACGAAATTCTTTCACTGGCACACAGTGAGATCCTAGAATATTGAGACACAGAATAAGGAAAAACTTTAAACACTTCCAATGAATTAGCCTAGAAGCGCGATTGATGCACTCTGCGCAGTTGCGAGAAAACTCTGAGCTCTCGTTCTCACTTGCTTTCTCTCTACCATTTTCTCTGACTCTCTTTGTTCTCTCTCTCTCCCTCTGCTTGTTGTGCTACTCTCTGTTTACCTGGCGAAAGAAACTTTTGTTTATATTTTTGACAAAGCTGTCAAAGCCAAAATGCAACAGCCTGCAAAAGTGTCTGGGAAAACTCTACAAGAAAACATTGCGCATACGCAAGAGAAAGAGCAGAGAAAGCGCAAAAGAAAGAGAGAGAGCGAGAGCGCAAAACAGAGTGAAAGTCAGTAAGAGTGAGAGCGAGAGCACAAACATTTATGAAATGCTTAAAGTTCTTATGCCAAAATGTTTGCTGACGCAAATTGAAATGTTAAAGAAATAATAACAAACATAGTAAAAATTAACATTTTGAGAGCAAAACAAGCAAAAGAATTTAATAGAAAACTGGTTTCCCGTAGTAAAACTATCAAGTAACTGTTAAACCTTTAAAAGATTTCTCATTTCTCTTCATATTTTACTTCCTTCATAATCAGTCCCCACTCTTATAAAAATTTATCACAAATTGCCATCAACTTGGTCACCTCATGGTCAGTTCTTGAACTTGTCCTGGTCTTGTGACGACTGCCTGCTACCCTTCATGTTCCCCTCTACCCATCCAACAGCCAAAAAAATATCCTTCACATTTCACTTTTTTATTGCGGTGCGTCATGTGTTGTGGCTCTTTTATGGTTTCGAGCACTTCAAGTGCCACAAGCATTAAGTTCCAAGTCCACACACACACACACACACACACACACACACACACACACACACACACACACACACACACACACACACACACACACACACACACACACACACACACACACACACACACACACACACACACACACACACACACACACACACACACACACACACACACACACAAAGATGCAGACACTGACACTTTCACACGACTATTCTCGAGCATATCCTTCGTTTGGGTCGTCTTGACCTTTATTAATAAATTTCCATGTTGACTTCACCATCAACTCTACACCTTGCCAACTCTACACAAACACAAGGCACATTATTTTCGAGGCTACTGTAAGGAAATGAAACGAATATGAGAAAAAATAATAATATAAAGTCTGACAAAATTATATAAAATATGTGGAATGTCGTTTATGAGTTTTTCCTTATTTTCTTTTTCTTTGAAATTTTGAAATGCTTTTCGATGAAATTTTGCAAAATATTTAACGACATATTTTTGAAGCATTTACCAATTTATGGGCGGGTCAAAAACACAATTAAAACTTCAGAATAACTCAAAATATAATTTTGGTTTATAGATATTTTTGATGTTGTTGTTGTAGTTGTTGTTGTTATTGTTGTTGCTGCTCCTTGTTGTTGTTATTGTAGGAAATCGTCGTATTGTCGTTGATGCTGTTGCTGCTGCTGCATCTGCTGCTGTTCATAGTGTGTGGAATTGAAAGCTAACATGAAACTATCCATCATGGATCTCTTCGAGGAGGTGGCAACTATTATCGATAACACCAGAACTGTTGTCAGCAATAAGGCGAAAAACAATAAATAACCAAATGTGCACATTCGCGTTGCCTTCCTATATACATATATGTATGTGTTTCTATATAGTATATAGTAGATGCTGTATATATATATATATATATATATATGTATGCCTACACTCGCTGTATGTATAACGCTTTCGTCTGTATAACAGCGAAAATTTTCACACTAAACCAAATTTGAGCTCTCCCAGCGACCTCGCACACAGTCCAAACTGATTATCACCAACATTTGAATAGATTTCCAAGTTATTTTTGACTTTCTTCAGATTTATCTTAAGTATTTCTTTAGTCTACATAATTTCTTTGCCACGGACAACCTTTTTGAGAAAAGATTTTTGCACAAAATCGATGGCCAAACGAGGAACGAGACAAGGCGAAAACGCGCGCGTTTCACAGAACAGAACTGAACTGCACTCGTTGGGGTTAGACGAAGCAGTGAGCCGAGTTGTCGAGCTGCCAAGCTCTGCCACTCTGCCACACGAAGAGCGGGGGAGGGGAGGCAGAAGGCAGGAGGGGCAAGCAGCCCTCATTGGCAACGCATGCGTCAGAATTTTGCAGGTGATTTTGGGGGTTGTTGCGCAGACGGGAAAGAAAAGGAAGCGGGGCAAGGGGGCAGTATTGGCATGACAGCAATGCTACAAATTTCATATATAGAGCCAGCGCAACAATAACAAAACGCATTGCCTGTCACAAGTCCGAACATAATGAAATTCATTATGCTGCCTACTCGCCATGCCTGCCATTTAAGACCAGCACAGTTATTACGGCCACCACTGTACAGTAGCCTCCCTCCTGCATCAGTTGTAGTTAATATACTAGATGGAGAACTCGCTGAAATCTTATTATGCCGTTGTCGTTACCGTAGCCGGTTTCGCAGGCCGATGACGTAAAATTTCTATTGATTTCTCATCGCATCGTATTCTTGTCCACAGCGTCTGGTTGCTTCAATGGATCAGTGGCTAAACTGCCTGGCTGTCTGAATGGATGAGCCCTTTTAATGCTTCTGCCTGGTAGCTTGATTGTTTCATTAGCAGCGTAATTGCTTTGACATTGAAATCGACAGCGTGTGCGATAAGCAATGCACATGGGAGTCAAGTGCGGGAAGAAGGGCTTCCAGCACTATACCATAAACTGTGAATACGCCGAGCATGGTGAGGGTCGAAATGTAGAATAAACAAAGTTGGTAATAGTTGTAATATATAAGGGAGTAAATGATTCATATAGAGTATATCGTGTTTCCAAGTTATGAGTAGTTTAGCTGTAAGATAAGGAAAGAGGCAAGAAGGAAGACGAGATGCCCTATAAAATATATACATATGTTACATTCATTAAAATATTTGGTATATTATATCTTACAAATTTGTTAACTTAACGTTTTGTTTTACTTTAACAAAGTCAGATTAATTCGCGCAATACAACTTCTACTACCGACGAGAGTCCGACTTGACCGATCGACGTTTCCAACAGGCAGACCGACTTATAAGCCTTTTCAACAATTTATTTTAACGGCTACTCTGCGACTCATCATCTGCGACTCTTCATCTGCAACTCTTCATCTGCAATTCTTTATCTGCGACTCTTCATGCCAACTGCACCCCATCCTATCGATAGTTGTCTACAGCGTACCCACCTGTATTATCACGCTGCCACCACCATCATTGTTTCCAATATATGAAAACTATAGTTCAAAATGTACACTCAGACAAAGAGAGCTCTGTATATAAAATCATTAATATTATTTTGATAACAAGTGTACAAATATGTCGAAGCCAGAAAGTTGTATCTGTTAAACGTCGCTTCCGTCGCATGTAATAGTACATTTCCGGAGGGCGGTGGGCGTGGCATCAAAAATTTAAAATAAACTTGATGTGCGCATAATGCACATAAACCTTCGTGTCAAATTTTGAGCCTTTAGCTCTTATAATAGATGAGAGCTTAACGTTCAAATAGACAGACAAACTCACAGGCAGAGCTACAGGCAGACAGACGGACAGACACAAAGACGCACAGACCGACAAACGGGTAAACAGATTGACAGAATTACAGATAGACACACAGACGGACAGACAGACAGGCAGACGGACATGGTTTAATCAAATCGGCTAGTGATCGTAATAAGGAATATATGTATATACTCTATGGGGTCTGCCGCGGCTCATATTTGCCTCCCAATGAATGATATTAATTCGACTCTACCATATGATTTTTGGAGGGTCCAAGGGATGAGAGCATAATTGAAAGAAGTTAAGTACGGACTTGGATAACGACTGTGTTGAAAAATAAAAGATTTAAGCATTTCTTAACTTGTTGTGCCATAGTCAGGCTGGAAACTTTTCAGACTACCCTCGTATAATATCAAAATCAATCAATCAAATCCCGGAAATACTTTGAAGTTTCCTCATAATATCATCATATAGAATGATAGGGAATCAAGCAGGATTAAATGTATTTCTGTGCAAAAAGAAAAACACTAAATAAAAATGTTAAATTGCAATAGAATGGGAAATATGACTAGATTTAAATATTAAATCTTTTTCATGGTAAAACTGCAACAAAGGCTGCTTTAAGTTATTGCGTTTTTGCAGTGAAATGTCATGTACAGGATCAAACAACGACGCAGGGTGCAAGCAAAGGCGACGCGACACGACGCAACGTGACGCCCACATTGAAGGGCAACGCGTTCGAGGATTGTGCGTGGGTTTCCTCTGGCTGACATGTGCGTAAATTACAAGGAGAGGAGGTGGGAGAGGTTCATGATGGAAATTCTATTTGCTGCGCAGTAGAAAAAGCTGCACGCGACAGGCAGCGACTGCTGAGGAGCCCGAGAGGGAGTGAGGGAGCGATGGAGAGAGAAGGAGGGACAACCAACCCAAATAATATCGAACGGATTTTTAAATACGCCGCAGCAGAGGAGCTCGCATTGTAAGGAAGAAATAGATACAGAGAAGGCGACTGGAAGAAGGGCAGGCGGGGACAGCACGTGGGCGGTTCGTTGACGTACACACACACATATTTTTTGGTGACTTTGACTTGTGAAACAGACGCACTCACACCAACACACACACAGCGCACTGTGCGTCAATGTCATTGACAGTCTTCATGGCTGGCTGAGCTAACTGAGGTATCTGCAACATCATGTTGCAAGTTCGCTGAGTTCAAATTGTGTGGCACAACTTGAGGCGCAATACGAATTTTAACTGGTGTTTTTTCATTAATTTTCCAGCTTGCCCAGGCCCCTCAATTACACTCAAGTGTGATCACTTTGTGTGTGTCTGTGTGTATGTGTAAGCTCTTAATTAAGCTGAAATTAAAATCTAAAATGCGACTTGTAAAAGTCAAAGGACACCCCGAGGCGCCCCCAGCAAGCGACGCCTTCGCTGTCCATTAAGTCTGCTACATAAATGCGATTTTGTTATTTAAATTATCGCAGTGCGAGCAAAAAGCAAACACCAATACACGCACGCACAGACACTTGTACACACACAGACACTTGTACAGACACACTCACACAGGGACAACAACACAGTTCACAGTTCACACAGCCAAGTTGTGGATGACTCATTCGCAGAGTCCTCACACAATGGCGCATGTTCGTGCCAAGTTTTTGGTTGCTTAGTTGGTTTCTCATTGTTGTTCTTGTTGTTGCTGTTGTTGTTGCCACAATTGCTGCTTGAACTGGGCACCTACAGCAGTCAGCAGTAGCAGCAGTCAAACACTGCTGGTGAATCATCTTTCGAGGCGAGCGCGTTTCCTGCCTCAACTTCCACCGCACCCCCGCTGCCTATGCCTCACTTTGACAATCACAACAACAAGCGCCGTCTGGCAAATACACAAGCGAGAAATTTATAAAAGAAAAGACTATTTGCACCAATTAAGGAAAAGTGCTGAAGACAAATTCGGCAATGTTGTAGAAAGAGAATGAGGAAAAATTGTCAATGGAAAAGGAAAATCACATTTTATTAATATATTTATAGAACTGATATTATTTCATGTTACTCATTTTTCATGATCAAAGAAAGAAAATGAAATTGGTTTTAAAGAAGGAAATACATTTGTTTAACTAATTCTTTTCATCATCAAAGATCATCCTTGAACAAACAAAGAAAATCATATTTAATGTATATTCCTATATGTAAATGATCTATCTCCTTAGACTCTTCTGTATAATTTTTAACATTTTATTTTTCGCTCAGTGTAGTTCGTGCAATCTTCTAAATAGAAGCAACTTTAACTTGTTTAGTTTTGCCATAAGTAGCTCATAATTTGAAGGTCTGTTTACGGCTTTCTCTATTTTTTGTGTCATTTCTACAACACGAATACCCCTAATGGAATGTTGTAACTTTCGGTGCCGACTTGTCGCCGCTCGCTGCGTATGTGTGTGTGTGTGTGTGTGTGTCAGGTCAGCAAAAATGTAAAGGAAGCAAATTTTTCTAGGCACGCGTGTTTCACAGTTTTTTCCACGAACCGAAAGTTGGCCAAGCCGCAGGCAAAGGAGGCGCCACGCCACGCCCTTCCCGGGAATGTGGCACCTGCAGCTGCAACGTTAACTGCAATTCGAGAGCGCAAGACCCCAAAATTAACCGCAGAGAGAGGAAAGAACACTTAAAAGTGCTGGCCACATAAATCATCCCGCGAGGCAAAGATGGCTTTGGGGGCGCTAATTTCAGCATATTTAAAACACTGCCTGCTAAAAGTATATGTACCACAGGAAGCCATTTGATATCCTTTGGGGATATAAAGCGGTCGCAACGAGCAAGTGAACGACTGCGTGCGGCTTTTCCGCTACTCCTTTTTTTCCAAACTCAACCTTCGCTCCATCCCCTTCACTTCCCTCTTTCCGCTCTCACCCAACATTCCCTGCCATCTTTACTTGTTTCTTTTAAGTACAGCGTAAACTTATGTTTACTGCTGCGTTTTGAGGGTGAACACTGCGTGGAAAGTCTAACAGAATTTCTATAAAACTTGCCACATAAATAATATCAAAATGTGTAATCAAAAAATGTATGATGCATACAAAATGAAGCCTACTTTCTGGGGCTGGAGAAACTATATACAAATTATATTATGATAAGCTAATATTGAAATTGTGTGAGTCCAATTCTGAGTGTAGAATGAACATATTCACCTTCTCTTCTCCACTTACGTTCTCTTTTTCTCTCACTTTTTGTTACGCTGTGAACATGTTTTAGTATCCTGGCACTTATTCATGCTTTCTAGAAGCCACTCTCAGCCCTGCTAAAGCTGCTACCAAATGCAGAAAGGGTTTAAAGAAGAGGAAATTTAAATTTGTTGAATACGCGTAATGGAAGCTTCGCATCAGATACCAAATGCACCGCAAATAATGCTCTGACAGAACATGTTTTTAAGTGCTTCATGAGGGCGTGACATAACCGCAAACCATTCGAGAGCTTCCCATTCTGACGCACACAGACTAAGTTTGCACTGTCAACTGATGCGCAAATGTGAAACTGAGCACCCACACACACACGCCCTCGCACACACACATGATGAAGCGAACAGGACAGGACAGGACAGGCCAAGAGATGGACAGGAAACATGTACACCGACATTTCCATCGTTGTTGTTGTTGCTGTTGTTGCTGTTGCTGCTACTGCAGAAAATTGCTTTTGCGTCGTACAAATCCATACAAAGGTGAAGGGTGTCTGTCACAAAAGGTCAGAGGTTATGCACAATAATAAAGACAATTACAAATTAATAGCATAAGCTGTGGCAGCAGCTGCAAAATAATTCCAAGTTTTTCTCAGTTTTCCCCAAGGTATTTCAGCTGCTGTGAAAATCTGCTAATTGGCAGAGCTGAGCTGAGAGTCATAACAACAACTAAGTTATTATTAGTATTATTATTGAAGTTGGGTCATCTTCTGAGCTGATCTTTAGAGCTCTTCATGATAAGCCAAATAAAGCAGCAAAGGGATTTTCTTCTTTCTTGTAATACTTTTATTGATAGAAGGAGGAGAAAATTTAGGATTCATATTTGAAGAAACTGATGAAGAATAGAAAAATGTTGAATTGGAGCTAGATCTATATATATGTATGTATGTATATACTAAATACATTACATAGAATAATACATATTATGGAATTACTCTATATAATGGATAATTCCTTGAGTAGGTATTGTATAATATAATTATATGATATAAAGTTATAAATAATAGTGAGTTCTAGATATTCAAATTTGAAATATGAACTATGCAGTTGTTGAATTGTTTTATAGTCTTCTATTATAGTCCGATTGCCATAGATAAATATGTTATGTGCATATTAACGATGTATATACATAGAACTATGTATATACAATCATTGTATACAACTGTACCATTCATTCAATTTTTCCTTTCGTTAGTTTGTGGTGAAAATATATGATCCATCTACAAACAAAGACTGAAAGCTTTCTATACTAAATACCATATTCCTTAATTGGAGTGATAAGGAAATACCGCACAGATTCCGTACATACCTACAACATACCTACACACCATACCTACACCTCTAACATACATATCTAGATACATTTGTATACATATTTTTCTGCCCGGCGACCCGCAACAGTTGCAACACGATTTGCTGTTGCTTGACGTCAGTCGGTGTCGGGGCACGCGGTCAATTTGCAATACGATAACGATAACGGCAGTGACAGCAAAAAGAACAACAACAACATAAACAAGAATGGGAAAGGGAATGTGAAGCGTGGGCAGCGCCTGACGGCAGGCAACAGAAACAGGGCAGAAGTACGAATTTCGAAAGCATCTGATGCCCCTCTGATGACAGGTTGCACCATATGCTCGTTGTGGCAATTTGCAAAAACAAATATCTGCGAAGTTTATTTTTAGCTATCGAGTTGCCAGAAAAGGATAGTTGCCCACGCAACGGACAGGAGCACAGGAGGTGGAGCAGGGGAGGGGGACAGGGACAACAACAGCTGACAACAACAGCAACAGGATAACAGCAAATCATCGTTGTATGCGTGTGTGTGTGTTTGTGTTGTATGCGTGTGCGCAGCGAACAGGACGCTGTCGCTACAAACCTCTCCTGGAATATTGATTTTTCACAATAATCATCGAAAACATTTTTAAACTTTGTATTAGTCACCGCAGGCAGACGAGGAATGTGATTAATATAATAAAAATAAAATAAATCATGTTAAGGAAATATTATTATTGAAATATTATTAAGGAAATATTATTATTGCAGTGCTACTCACGTTCGATATGAAAATCTTAATGTGACCGCTGCTGCTGCCGTTGTTTTTTCCACGCCCTCCTTTCTTGGCGCCTCTGGCAGACACAGTTCAATTTATACAAAGTTCTAAACAGTTTTCTTCACTTGCAAGTTCCTTAAAGTGATTGCATTTTAAACTTCAGTTGGTTCTTTGTTTCACTTGCATTGCAATTTTTCGCAGAACCGAATGGAACCGAACCGAACGCGAACGCACGCCAAGAGACTCTGCGTGGCCCCTGTGTGCATGTTCCAAATGTTACGCGTGCTGGAAATTTTGTTGTTTGCAGTTGCGCACGCGAGCGTGGGAAAGCCAAGGAAAAGCCGCGCTGTGCTAAGTGAGTTTTCCGCCCACCAGGCGTCGGCCAGCCTGAGTTTGTTTTTGTTGTGGACATCATCATCAGCGAACAGCTGATTTCGGCCGCGCACAGTGTTGTAAAAGTGGCTGCAGCCGAACAGCTGTTACACGGTGTTGCAGATGTGACAACAGCTGTTAATTGGGAATACTATAAAAACAAGACAATGCTACCTTCGACATGCCGAAGGTTTTCTACCCTTGCAGGTTTTATCTATCCCGATCGTTCCTACGCTACTTTTATATAGTGGACCAGAAATAGCTGCCTGCATCACCGATGTTGTCCATTTCATTTGCAACATTTATCAAGATGGACGAGTTATTTCTCAAACGCTTCTCGCTTTTTTATTGAATTTTTAAAATAATAAAATTGACATGACAGACGGTCAGACAGAAGAGGTTATATTAATATATACATAGCTATTTTAGGAGATGTCTCCTAAGGCACGTTGCAAACTCCTGGCCAAAATTCATACAGAAGAACAGAACATTAGTTCCATTACTCCGAATGAATAACCGTCAACAGAGTTCTGTTAAGTAAGCAAAGCACTGTTGGGTCTGCTTGCATTTCTCTAATTTCGCTAAAATACCGCAACGCCAAAAAGATTTTCCGCTGTTGGAGTTTGTGTCAAACACTCGTTAATTGGGAATAAAGGATATCTATGTATTTATTGCGAGCCTCAGGCTTTCACTGATTGATTACATTTAACATAAAGAGGTGATCTATTTTGATTTGCCTATGTGAGAGTCTTGGCCTCCTGGTATCTGCACGAGATGTCATTCCAGTTGGCAATATCCCAGATAGCCTCAACATACGATGGGCGCACATTCTTGTATTGCAAGTAGTAGGCATGCTCCCAGACATCGATGCCAAAAAGTGGAATCAGTCCAGTCGATGCCTCCAATGGGTCCTGATTGGGCAAAGCGGCGAGTTGCAACTTGTTGGTCTTCTTGTTGTAGCCCAACCATCCCCAGCCAGATCCCTGCACTGCCACAGTCAGAGCGGATAGTTCCTTTTTGAAGTCATCGAAACTCTTCCATTGCGATTCGATTGCCTTCTTCAGGTCATCGCTGGGCTTGGTCTTTTCCGGTGAGAGGTTCTGCCAGAAAATGGTGTGATTGACATGGCCACCACCATTGAAGCGCAGTGCTGGCGCCAGTTGAATGATCTTTGTGATGTCGCTCTTGCACTTTGCCTCCTCCAGCTGCTCCTCGGCTGCGTTCAAATTGTTGACATAGGTCTGGTGATGCTTCTGATGATGCAGCTCCATTATTTCACGGCAAATGATTGGCTCGAGGGCTGCGTAGTCGTAGGCCAGTTTGGGCAGCGAATGTTTTGTGCGCTGGTTTTGGCTGCAACAAGAAAGAAACACATCCACAATTATAAATTTCTTCAAGTTCATTGTCGCCGATGCCATTTTCTTGTTGTTGCTGTTTTTTATATAACCAGCGGTCGGCATCGGCACCGGCCTGTTTTTTGGGTCCCGCCTAAGTTGCTTACCTAGCCAATTTGGTTATATTGCGTGCCACAAACATGTTTCCAATTATTGCTCGTTTAGCTGAAAATAAATAAAAAACCCGATCCATTTTTAATATGAAATTTAAATCTTTTAAGTTTATTTAGCTTACCTGATGTCTAAGTGTGACAGCATGCGATAGCACATAAAATACCAGAAATCAATATACCAATAAAATACCAGAAGAAAACTTTAACAGAGACCGCATTAACATTAACATAAATCATCAACAGCAGACGGAACGCTAAGCCGAAAACTCTGTTAAAAATAACAGATCTCTGTTAACAAACACCAGCAATTTTTACCCATAGAAGCACTAAGCATTCGATGCTGCGGTAGTAGATGGGTATAATAACTTTGTGCCAACTGAAACCCCACAAACTATATATATTCTGAATCAGCATCAACAGCCGAGTCAATATAGCCATGTCCGTTTGTTTGTCTGACTGTCTGTCCGTATGAAAACCTGGATCTCAGAGACTTTAATAGGTAAAGCTAACAAATTTGGTATCAATATGTGCTATTATTGCAAGCAGATCAAGTTTATTTTGGATTTTGGCCACACCCACTCCCCCCACCCCCGGTAAATTGAAAAATTCTAAGCGTTTTCTACTAGTTTTTTTAATATGTTCATATTTTCGTATTTTTTTCAACATATGGTTTCTAAAGAATGTATCGAGACAGAGAGAGAAGCTTTAAGTTTCGGCCAGTATTCTTCAGTTTCCAAGGATTTCCGAAACGTTTCCCTGCGCCTAAGGGACACAGGCAATACTTTAACTATTTTCGCCTATTTCTTCAGAAAATTGCCATGAGTACTATTGGAATCTTTTGCTAATTGACAAAGCCAATCTTAAAAGGGTCGCACATGTTTAGAAATATGACTCGAAAACATGTCGAACAAGATTAGAAAGCGGAGTCATAAACGAGTCTTACTTTACTGATTGACACAAAGACAACGAAAAATATGTCTCGATTTTCAGTGCCTCAGAGAATTAAAATCGATATATCCAACGAAAGGGCAGAACAAATTCTATTCAAATCTCTAAAGCATCGTAAGTTTTTGGCACTGGATTTTTGGTCAGGATCCATTTTAAATCATCATCCATTGCACCATCTGCAGCTGTTGACAAGATGCATTCGGGAGATTTGTCAAGCCCCGCCGTGGTCATCGACATTGGCTCTGGCATCTGCAAGGCAGGCTTCGCCACCGACCCCTTGCCGAACATCGTCTTTCCATCCATAGTGGGCAGGCCGCGCCATTTGAACGTCATCATGGACTCGGCTATCAACGATTGCGTTATCGGGGAGGCTGCGATACGAAAGCGAGGCATTCTAACACTAAAGTATCCCATCGAGCACGGCATCGTCACCAATTGGTCGGACATGGAGAAAATCTGGAAGCATACATACGAAGCCCTGGCAGTTGAGCCCGATGCTCATCCTGTCCTACTCACTGAACCGCCGATGAATCCCAAAAAGAATCGCGAAAAGATGACCGAGATTATGTTTGAGAATTTTGGTGTGCCCGCACTCTACGTTGCCATCCAGGCGGTGCTCTCTCTCTATGCCACCGGACGGACCATTGGCATTGTAGCGGATTCAGGGGATGGCGTCACCCACACGGTGCCCATTTACGAAGGCTATGCACTGCCGCATGCCTGCATGCGCCTCGACCTAGCCGGACGAGATCTCACCGATTATCTGGGCAAGTTGCTTATGGAGCGCGGCGTTTCGCTGACTACAAGTGCCGAGCGAGAGATTGTCAGAGACATCAAGGAGAAGCTATGCTACGTGGCCACCAACTACGATGAAGAGCTGGAAAAATACACTCTTCGCAAGAACGAAATGCAGCAAATCTATGAACTACCCGATGGACATAAAATCCATATTGGCAGCGAATCCTTTCGCTGCCCTGAGGCATTATTCAAACCCTCCCTGCTCGGCCAAGAGGTGGCTGGCCTGCATGAAGCCATCTTTTCCTCGATCGCTGGCTGCGACATGGATCTGCGCCGCGAAATGTACAACAATGTCGTCCTCTCTGGCGGCACAACGATGTTGCGCAACATCGAGGTGCGCCTGCAACAGGACATCACCAGGATGGCCCCCTCGACAATGCGCATCAAAATCATTGCAAATCCAGAACGCTGTTTTGCCGTGTGGTCCGGCGGATCAGTGCTGGCATCGCTATCAAGTTTCCAGAACATGTGGATAGATGCGGCGGAATATGATGAGGTCGGTCCCAGCATAATTCATCGCAAATGTTTCTAGCTTCAATCATGATCGACAAACCACATACGGATGATCTCAAATGGTTGACCAGAAGTCACTCGAAATGGAAAACTCTTTTGGTTACATTTTGTTTCTATATTTTTTATAACGTTTAAAATAAAGCCCATGATAATACACATATGTATATTATTTAGCAAACAAATAGTAAAGAATTTCTAAGCAAGAAAAATAATATTATATATAAAAACAATCGAAAGATATTTACGAAATGAAAAAGACTAAGTTAGGGTTCATTGAAATCCCCTATAATTTCGAAACAAATACTTGTTTTTCTCTGCACATTCCGAGGACCAAACGCTTTCAATGAAAAAACTATTTTGTGTAGTCCATTGAATACACCAGGCATACTTAATCGCATATCCAATACGAAGGGCTCATGGACGAATATAGTCTAAAAGAAAAGAAATATTTGAAGTAAATAAATAAAAAAAAAATTCACTGTGGATTTCAGCCTACACCAGGTACGTTTAAGCAATTTTCCTTGATTTCATTCGCATTGATCACATGCCGAGTCCAAAAAATATACCAATATTGGTTTTTGTCATATAGCATTTTACACAAGTCATATATGGATATAGCTATCCCCGTCGGCATCCAAACCCCATGATAAAACTTAAGGATTTCAGCGCGAGACTACAAATATGTTAAGATTGGATAATATTTATAAGCCAAAAATAAACACGAAAAACACTATAAATAGAAGAAATACAATAATAATAGTAGGTACAATGAATAAAAATTCATATTTCAATTCACATAAAAATTACCTCAATACGATCTGTTTTCTCAATGTTCCATGTGGAGGTGAGATTACCAAATATTTTAACGGAATAATCCATTTCCATTTTTGTACTAAATGCAGAAAAGTCCAAAAGTCCGGTTACATTCTCAACATTTTCACGTTGATTCGGGCAGGAAGTAAATATCTCCTCATGTTCAATATTGAACAAATATTTACGTGCATTTGAAGTCTGTAAGATAATCAACAGGATCTTCACTTGCACAAGGAACTTTATTTTTGGACACATTTGAGGAATATTCTTATTTATTTCGCGCACTGATTCAAAATAGATTACTGATATTCCACCATGGGATTTTATATGATTTATTAAAAGAATGCCACATCTATTTGGCTGTTTAGATTTAAGATAAATGAAACTACATTCAAAGCAATAATGGCAAATAATCACAACAGATATCTGTCTCTGCAGTAATTAAGATGTTAAACCGATTATTTCAAACCACGTTACCTAGTGCCCCACCGGAAATCAATGAATTAAACAAATGTTCAAGTGATAATAAAACTGATAAACATCCGAATTATTTTTGAAAAACTGAAGTTAGTCTAAGTTGTAGTTACTGTAGAGCACAGTCAACAGGGAGTGATCCATTAACTTTCTTTTAACGTATTTAATAGATAAATATATACCTTGTCCTGTATGGTATAAATGAGTTTTATTATCATTCCTAAACAATAACTGCTTAATTGCAAATTAAAACAACAACAAAATTCGTGAAATTTTTGTGAATTGAGTTAAACTAATTTGTATCGAATTTTAATAATATTTCAAATTTTCTATACACAGAATCATTACAATGTAAATACAAATTTATTGTATAAAAGTAACTATAACTGTGTCAAATTTGGTTAAACATCATCTTTCAGTTTAAGGGCTCGCAATCCCCAAGTGTTTCCATACACACTAGAGTTTCTTTCCACATTCAGAGGCCCGAACGCGTTAACGTTTATCACAATTTTGTGTCATCCGTAAAAATACCCTGGTAGATGTATATAATGAATGGTTTGTATACAATTATTATTTGAAACCAGTAAGAAAAGCCACAGTGCGCGGCACGCAACAGTGGGATACCCTTCGACCTATGTTCCGGTGTAGTTTAATTTCTTAAATTTATACACATAAACTTATGTAAATTAGTTCTTTACCGGCGAATAACGCGTGCTGTATACAAGTCTTATGTCAGGCGGTGCCGTGGCAGTGAAAGACAGGGAGTTTTATATTTATTTGTTTATATTTCGCAGCCAAGCGTAGCTGTGGCGTTGGTTCACAAAATTGAACTGAATACAAAAATTAGCTTAGAGTTAAATGAAGGCGAAACTTCGTTGCGCAATCATGCTCATAGCGGCCACGCAAATGTGAGTTTGCCGACTATACAATGACATCCGGTCAAATGCTTACTATGCAGATTCTCCCGGAGTCATATTTCGGTCAGCAATCTGGAGACTGTTGACTTCAGTTAACTACTCCCCCTCTAAGTTAAGGCCGCCGTCGGCCGACCCTATTCCAGCAACCATCTCGCTTAGTTGCCTCGCAGCTCTCCTTATGCTTATGATGCGGTAACACACCAGTGTGACGCAAATGAGCGTGCAGCTCATTGATCCAGCGATGAATATTATCTGGATTGCATGGTCGGCGCTGGCTTCCTCTTTGAACTGCCGGATAGTCTCCAAGTTACGTTCACTCAAGCGATGAAGATAAGGGAGGCTGAGCACCTTCTGGTTGGCAGTGATGTTCAGCAGGGGGAATCTAGCAACACCCGGGACTTTGCTTCTGACGTTGTTTCGGTTGGTAAACAAGGTTCCATTTATGGTGGCCCGCTCATCGTACGTGATGAGGTGCGTGCCGCGTATCCGCGGTGCCATTGTCGACCTGCACCTTTGCGGGTTGGTCATTTACTATGACGATTCCATCGTCCACATAAGTTACCGGGTCCAGATTGTTTGGATTGCCTGCATGAAGTTCTCTGGCGCATGAACTTTCTGATGACAACCGACAGAAAGAGACACCGGGGGAGGCGATGCAATTTTCGACCATGTAAGTCCCTCCGTCGCACTCCACTATGATGCTATCGTCTATCCGTAATGTGAAACCTTTTTGCTCCACGGGAAAGATAATAATCTTCTTACAACTAAATTTGATTTTGGGGAACCTAATTATAAAGTGTAGTGCGTTAACGGATTGTAGGACTTTGACGGACGATACGGACATAAGATCCCCTATGGGGGTGTGTGGGGCTCCTCAAGCCAAACTGACTTTAAGTCTGCATGATCTAAAATGTTTGGGCTGACAATTTTAAGTTATGGCTAGCATGAGATTCTGTAATTCCATACTCAACATTCTGTCTCTAGCTAGCAAGGTCTCGTATAAATGGCCGGAATCAATTTGTGAATCTTTTGCTGCGTTGAGAATTATATTTACGGTGACTGTTAGTTGATTAATTTGATTTTGGACTCTGGTATTCACTTCCACCTGTCTATTGTGTGCGTTGATCAGCTGAGTTTCTGTAAATCTACTTCTTTCTAAATCCCTGGCATCAAGAGTGCCTGCTACGACTTTCAGCATGGATCCTAAAAAGTCCAAGCTCCTAGCTACCCTGTGGTGCGTGCCCAATGCTTCTAGCAAATCCCTTAAGTGAGCTACGTTTACGCTCAATAATTTTCTCATATGCGAGTGTGGGAACTTGTCAAGCAAGCTGGTTGTTTCCACTACTATGCGCATATATTCCGAGAGGTTTGCCGAGTGCCTAACATAGGCAAACTCCTCCCATACCAAGACTCGTCCCTCGACAACGGGGATGTATTTGGCACGCGAGTAGTCGGTGATGTGTGCTGAGGCCAAAGATACAGAAAGGAAGAGGATGAGTCCAACCCTGTAAGCGAAACTTTAACTAAGTTTTTGTTTGCAAAGAGAAAAGCCCAACACCAGGAAATACCTAACTTAAATGCTATATGCCAATGGCATTAAATCTTTTATCTATCTAATTAAAGTTATGCCAAGTGGCCAAAAAGTTTAAAATTAATCAAAGTACGCGCATGCGAGCTACCTTAAGTTGTCTTTATGGACCACCCTCCCCTTAATGCGGACTGTGGTCCCCATTTCCGCTTCAACATCTCTTTCCTCGCATAGAGGCGTGAGCTTGTTGCCGAGTCTTCGGTTGGACTTGACCAACACTTTCTCACCAACCTCAAACGACCTGTTTTGCCGAGCCGCGTTTTCTCTGGCCCTGAGCGCAGTTTGAGTCTTTAAGATTCTATTGTGGATTTCTTCTTGCGACTCATCGGGGTGTGCATGAACGATGTCAGCCGGCCTCCTGTTGATAACCGAGTGAATCGACTGATGACTTCCACCGTGTCGCTTATGCCCTTATCTATTTTAAGGCATCTGGCGAGCTCCAGCAGGGTGCTGTGGAAACGCTCTACCTGCCCGTTGGAGGTGCTGTGCAGTGGTGGTGCGTTTGCAATGCTAACGCCAAAGTTGTTGGACAGAATGGTCGTAACTGTGTGTGAGTTTAGCGATGGTTCGTTGTCGCGGTATATCGTTCATGAGTAGAAGCAGTGCTGGCTTCAGGTCCTCAATGGTTCTCGAGTTAATCGGCTGGACAACAGCAAATTTGGAAAACTTGTCGACGCAAGTGAGGAAGAATCTCTTGTCAGTAGAGAAAATGTCAATGTACAACATTTCCCCAGTGTTTGAAGGTATTGGCGTTTCGCCAATCTCTTGTTTCCTTGGGTGTCTATCGAACTTGGCTCTTGCACAAGTCTTGCAATTCTGAACGATTTCGCCAGCTAGCTTAGCCATTTTGGGGTAATAGTATTCAGACAAAACTTGTTTCACATTTTCCTGTGCTGCTCTGTGGGCCCTATTGTGCTCAACAGTCAAAATTTCCCTTCCCTCTTCTACTCTGAATATGTCCACCACGCGGTTCTTGTAGTACCAGAATTTTGCGGCTGGGAATCTCCGGACTACTGCATCCTGAATCATTGCGAGCGTATGCAAATCGCAATGAATGGCGTTCACGCTTCTCGGGACAATTATGTCTGTCAGTTCGGTTCGGTTTATCGGTTGACTCGATCGTGTTGGTGAGGGAGAGCTCGCTATGGATTGTTGCTGCGCAGGACTCGGGTTCTTGTTTATCCAAAGCATTTAGCTGTTGTCTGGACAATGCATCTGCCACGAGATTCTCTTTGCCGGGCTTGTAAAAGACCCGGGCATTAGACTCGTCTATGCGCGCTTTCCATCTCTTAATCTTTGCATTGGGGTTTGATTCTGATACAGAAAAGGTTAAGGTCTGATGGTCAGTAAAGATATTTATATATTTAACTCCATACAAGTAATGCCGCAGCTTAGCCAGGGCCCATACAATGGCCAATAACTGTCGCTCGTTAGTAGCGTAGTTGGCTTCGCTGTCCTTCAATGTTCTTGAAATCATTGTTATAGGGCGGCCCTCTTGAGACAAGACCGTGCCTATACCGTATTCTGAAGCATCTGTCGTTAGATCAAATGGCTTCGTATAATCTGGGTAACTAAGCATGACGTTCTCTGACGTCAAAATCTTACGCAGCTTCTGGAACGCTTGTTGCTGAGCTTCAGAAAAGCGCACCTGAATGTTCCTCGACCTGTGCTTACTGACTGTTCCATTTTCACCCTTTAGTATGCCCGAAATGGGCCTTGCTATGGCAGCGAAATCTCTGATGAAACATCTGTAGTAGCTTGCAAGGCCTAGAAACGATCTGACCTCGTACACTGTCTTGGGCTCTGGGAACTCTTTTATGGCCCTAACTTTCTCTGGGACCGTTGTTGCACCATTGCACGTAATCCCAGAAAGTTCACGCTTTCCTTAAAAAAACGCGACAGATACCCTCATGTTGGTGTCATGAAGTCTCTGTAAGACCCAATCCACATGTCCGACATGCGACTCCTTGTCTTTCGAGAAAATGATTACATCGTTAACGTAAACGTAGCAAAATTTGCCTACTTGCTCACGGAGGATGTCATCAATGGTTCTTTGAAAGATGCTGGCGGCGTTTTTAAGGCCGAATGGCATTCTCTTGAACTCATACTTTCCCCCATTTACTGAGAAAGACGTCTTTTCACGATTGCGCTCCGCGAGTGTGATTTGATGGTATCCGGATTTAAGATCCAGAGTTGAAAAGTAACGGGCACTGCCCAAATTGCCTAGTATCATTGCGATGTTTGGCATTGGGTATTTATCTGGAATTGTTCTCTCATTGAGTTTGCGAAAGTCTATTACTAACCGCTTTTTACGGTTGCCCGCCTCAGCGGCTACCTTTTTGTCTACTACCCATATGGGATTGTTGTAAGAGGATGCCGATTTTTGAATGATGTCATTTTTTTTTAAAAGACCTTGGATCTCCTTATTGACAAAGTTGGCCATGCACATTGGGTACGGGTAAAGTTATGCATAGATGGGCTCCTCACTCACTGTTCTGATGGTGGCAATCTGCGCAATCTATATCGGTGAAATTGACATTAGCGCACTTGTGGAAAAAGATCTTCTCGACTTCTGTGCCCCATTTAAGCTGCTAGCAAGTCGAGGCCGATTATTCCGTCAAAGGTTGACAATTCTGGTAGGATGAAGTTGCTTTTACGTTGAATAACGCAACAAAGCACTTTTGTGTGACGCTAGTTGAGCCATGGATCGAATGCACTATAAACGGGGAGCTAACCGGACGCACACCACGTTACTCTTTGTGTGGCCTGATAAAACTCTTTGACGCGCCGGTGTCGATAAGGAAGCTCATATCTAGCCCTGCTACTCTTCGTCTGATGACGGGCAGCAGGGACTTTCCCCTAAAAAATTGAGGGAATCAGAGTCGGCATCGTCGTCAATCTGTGCCACCGCGCTGCTGGCGGCACTGACGTATGACTCAGTTCCCTGCCCTGCAGCCTGAGTGACGTGGTTCACTCTCTGCTGCTACTGGTTGCTGTTAGTGCGATCATATGCGGCCGTCCTCTTGTTTGAGACAGCTGGGAATTGTGTGGGCTGAACGAACTTGGAAATAGAGGGGTCTACATCCATTGGCTCTTGCGCATTCGCAAAGCTCTGTTGTCCACTACCACGCTGGCCGGATTGGCCCTGCTGTTTGGAATGCTTACTGAAATGCGGACCGCTTGAACCGCTTTGAACCGCTTGGTTGTAGCTCTGCCTGCTGAGATGCTTTCTCATGTTGGCGGGCATTTGGCTTACGTTCCCTATCCTCTTGGCTTATTGCAAAGTTGGCTGCGAAAGCATATCTCTCGTGGTTCGATTCAACCTCCTGTGCTAGCGGGGTATGAGTCTCGGTGCTGGAACTCGAATACGCTGATCGTCGCCTTCGGAGTCAGAGTCACAATACTGCTGACGCGTATCTCTATACCGTCCGAACGGCGATGACATGAACTTGAGACGTAAACAAATTACATGCGGCACGACGCCTGAGGATGGGCGAAGACTGTCGCAGAACTCAACGGAACGTGTTACGATACAATGTTGTACAAAACACAACAACAAAGACAAGTGGAAGTAAAAGGGGGAAAATAATAGACTCTCTTAACAAAGAATTCACATCTATTTTCAAATGCACCAATTTTCTTTACTTGTCTTTTTTTAAAAAAATAAAACAACTTGCAAAACTAGTCAGTTTTCTTTCTCTTCTCTTCTCTTCTTTTTTTTTTTTTTTTTTGCTGACTAAAAATGAGATCAGTTAAGGTAGTCCGAAGAGCTCCAGCGGATTCGGTAAACGATTAAGTTTAAATTAGTAGCGCTATTGCGCACGTCGGTCAATTGTGACGATTGGAGGAGCTCTTGTCACTGTTGCTGCCTGTAGTGGCTTAGGTCAGCAATCGTTGAATGTTCTTTGTTGCTTTGCGCAACCACTGAGAGCACGGCACACTTACGCTCGCAAGTATTTTGAGCGATTTACCACTGTCACTGTGCAGCCGTAACTGCTTAGTTGAACACTTTGTTTTAAAGGTTGTCACTTTTCGTGTGGGTCGTGGCGTAACTACCACTAGTTGGGCGCCAATTAGTTCTTTACCGGCGAATAACGCGTGCGGTATACAAGTCTTATGTCAAGCGGTGCCGTGGCAGTGAAAGACAGGGAGTTTTATATTTATTTGTTTATATTTCGCAGCCAAGCGTAGCTGTGGCATTGGTGCACAAAATTGAATGAATACAAAAATTAGCTTAGAGTTAAATGAAGGCGAAACTTCGTTGCGCAATCATGCTCATAGCGGCCACGCAAATGTGCAGTGTTTGCCGACTATGCAATGACATCCGGTCAAATGCTTACTATGCAGATTCTCCCGGAGTCATATTTCGGTCAGCAATCTGGAGACTGTTGACTTCAGTTAACTTGTACATGCTTTCATATTATTCCCAACAGATGGCGCTCACGTTTCGCCCTCGCCCGCCTCCCTTGTAAGTTGACAAAAGCACTTGGTTTTATGCTCGTACTTCCTTAAATTACTTCCGTGTTTATTGTCCAAGATTCTAAGCTCTGAAGTCTTTCCAGATAGGTATACAACATACAGGCTTGATCGACCTGACCGACGGGGTGGTGGAGTACTGATTGCAGTAGACTCCAACATTGAGTCGGACCTTTTACAACCGGAGTTTCAATTTAACATTGAACTTATTTGTGTAAAACTACACTTTCCCGGTTTTTTCTTGTATATAACCTGCTCCTATATTCCGCTGTCATCGGAACACTTGTCTGCAATTAAGACTATTTTTAACCTGCTATCAGACAGAGATCACTTCATAGTCCTGGGCGACTTTAATATCCCAGAATGTAATTGGACATCTAGTGCTGAAGGAAACTTCCTTTTGCCTTCCCGGCAACATGAGCTATTTGACGGTTTGTTTGACATGTCTTTGTCGCAGGTCAATCATGTCGAAAACTCCCTGAACAGATTGCTTGATTTATGTTTCACCTCTGATCCTTCCAAGGTGATTGTAGACAGGGTACAACCCCTTTCCCTACCGGAAGATCCTTATCATCCTACTTTTGAAGTGAATTTGGGTATTAGTATTGTGGATAAAAGTGAAAGGCCGTGTAATCGCGTGCGCTGCTTTAAGAAAGCGGACTTTGAAACTCTAAATTTTTTAATTTCACATTGTGATTGGTCTGATTTTTATGCATCAACTGATATGTCAGTTGCAACTAATATCTTTTATAACACCCTAAACTCTGTTCTTGATATCTGTGTTCCGTTATCCTATCCATTATGCTCAAGCAAATCCCCTTGGTTTACAAAAGAGCTGTCTCGCTTAAAAAACTTAAAGAGTAGCTTATTCAAGAAATATAAGCAAAGAAATGCACCGCTTGTCTTCTCCCGCTACCTAACTGTTCGGGCAAATTTTACCGTGCTTAACGCGAAATGTTATAAAAACTATTTGACCAGATGTAGGTTTCAGTTTTTTCAGAATCCTAAAAAGTTTTATAGTTTTGTTAACATGAAGCGTAGGTCAGCGGTCTTTCCTTCTAAACTTTCGTTTGATAACGCTGAGGCGGACACAGATCAGACCATGGCCGATATGTTTGCTAAGTTTTTTCAAACAACTTATTCTTCTTCTACGACAAGCATTCATTCTTATCCATATAGTGTACCCAGTTCAAATGGAATCTTCACACCGTTACTGAACGAAAGTTCACTTTTTAAGGATCTTAGCTTAGTTAAACCAGTCTTTTCACCAGGTCCCGATGGTATCCCCGCCTGTGTACTTAGATATTGTGCCAATTCCTTATGTAAGCCATTGCTCAAATTATTTTCGCTGTCCTTAGACACCGCCTCCTTTCCTTCCATATGGAAGGAATCATTTATTATACCTTTATTCAAAAACGGCAGTAAGTCTGATGCAAGTAATTATAGAGGTATCTCTAAATTATCGGCTATACCTAAATTCTTCGAGAATGTTATAACTCCTCACTTGCAACATTTTAGCAGATCCGTTATATTCCCTTTTCAACACGGATTCGTAAAACGTCGTTCTACCACGACAAATTTGCTTGAGCTGACATCCTTTGTGGTAAAAGGATTTCAGAAAAATCTTCAAACCGATGTCATTTATACTGATTTCAGTAATGCATTTGACTCAGTCAACCATTCTCTTCTTGCACATAAACTGAATCTTTTCGGTTTCTCACCAAAACTTCTTAGTTGGATTGTGAGCTATTTGGGTGACAGAACTGACCTTCCAACGGTCATACTTAACTCCCGTACTCTCATGTATGCTGATGATGTCAAGCTCTGTTTTCAATTTAGAGACGACTCCTGTCATTTACGCCTTCAATCTGACTTAAATTGTTTCTATTCTTGGTGTCGTGCAAATCTCCTTAATCTGAACAGCTCCAAATGCAAGCTGATGACATTCTCACGAGCCTGTCCAAAGTACGTATCTTACTCTCTTTGTGGTTGTACCTTGGAAAGAATTTCCCTGGTTGATGATCTAGGTGTCCGTTTGGACCGCAAACTCAAGTTTTGCGAACATATATCATCAATGGTTAATAAAGCTATGGGTGCGCTCGGCTTTATTAAGAGATGGTCTAAGGAGTTTGACGATCCTTACCTAAATAAGACTCTTTTCACCTCGCTTGTTCGTCCAATTCTAGAGTACGGATCATGTGTCTGGAGTCCTCAATACACAGTTCACAAGGATCGCATTGAATCCGTACAGAAAAACTTTTTAATTTTTGCCTCACGAGGCCTTAACTGGGACGTAAATTCAAGACTTCCTTCCTATCCTAGTAGACTTTTGTTACTAAATCTGCCTTCCCTAGTCAATCGTAGAACTATGCTTGGTGTTGTATTTATTTATAACCTTATACATGGGGACATAGATAGTAACGACTTGCTTAGTCGACTACACGAATTATGCCCTGCATGAGCCTTTCAGGGTATTTTGTTCGGACTATAATAAACTATATTACATTATCGCTAACAACAACAATAATTCTGTATCTTGCTTAAAAGTACAAATCCTTACCCACCTTTCTAGTAACTAGTTATATACTTATCTTCTTTCTAGTAACAGTAGTACGTTTTAACTAACTGCATGTTTGAACATTCTAATCGCTATTTTGATTAGGTTTTGCTTACGAACACTAACTCTCCTGATCTGATTGGGTTTTTCTGGGTTTTCCCCAATCCTCTGCAACAAATGTTGGATCGGCTCTTTCATTTTTGTATCCCAATGTAAACTCAATTCAATTAATTTCTTTTTCTTTCTTTTCTCACAGTTAAGATTTTACTTTTAACTTAAAATTATTAATTATAACTATTAATTGTATTTTTTCTTTACTTTTAAACAGTCGACTGACCTTAGTCCGACTATAAACTAATTAAATAAAATAAAAATATTCTTATTTATTTCGCGCACTGATTCAAAATAGATTACTGATATTCCACCATGGGATTTTATATGATTTATTAAAAGAATGCGACATCTATTTGGCTGTTTAGATTTAAGATAAATGAAACTACATTCAAAGCAATAATGGCAAATAATCACAACAGATATCTGTCTCTGCAGTTATTGTTAAACCGATTATTTCAAACCACCGGAAATCAATGAATTAAACAAATGTTCAAGTGATAATAGAACTGATAAACATCCGAATTATTTTTGAAAAACTGAAGTTTGTGTAAGTTGTAGTTACTATAGAGCACAGTCAACAGGGAGTGATCCATTAACTTTATTTTAACGTATTTAATAGATAAATATATACCTTGTCCTGTATGGTATAAATGAGTTTTATTATCATTCCTAAACAATAACTGCTTAATTGCAAATTAAAACAACAACAAAATTCGTGAAATTTTTGTGAATTGATTTAAACTAATTTGTATCGAATTTTAATAATATTTCAAATTTTCTATACACAGAATCATTACAATGTAAATACAAATTTATTGTATAAAAGTAACTATAACTGTGTGAAATTTGTTTAAGCATCATCTTTCAGTTTAAGGGCTCGCAATCCCCAAGTATTTCTATACACACTAGAGTTTCTTTCCACATTCAGCCCGATCGCGTTAACCTTTATCACAATTTTGTGTCATCTGATTGACAACCTGCATCTGATCGAAAATACTATCAGATACTGCTTTTATATCACTGATTGGCCATCTATATCATGTTTCGGACAGAAATCGAACTAGTGTCAGTTAAAACTAAAGTATTATAATCGAAAATAATGTGAGTGCAGAATATTCCAATATCAGTATGATTTGGCAACCATTTGCGAAGATATATGATGTGTTCGATAGCTTATATGTCCATCATTAGCATTATAGTTGGTTGGTGACAATTTTGATGATAATTAATTTGGAATTTATTAGGCGTATACCGCATACAAATGAGCATCAGTTGCCACAGTTGCAACACCAGCATCCACCAACATAGGCAATAGCAACAACGTGTAACCTTAACTTCCTTCGCTGTGCCATCTCTGGGCAACACGTGCAGCGGGAGAACAAAGGCGAATCCGAATTTAAAGCCGAATCCGAATGCGAATGCGAATCTTATGACAACGCATTTACCTTCATCATCGACTTGCTGAAGCTGCAAGCTGTTGTTGTTGCTGTTATTGTTGGTGGCGCTGCTCGTCAGCTGCACTTGAGGCTGCGCTTTTGTTTGTGCACTTCAAAAATACAAAATTTTGATCGGGGATCTGCAAGACTGCACCAGCAACAACAGCAAAAACAGCACCAACACTCGAGGGTCGCGCGTGGCGCACTTTAGAGCAAAAAACCTTTTTTATTTTTCTTCATTTTTTTTGTTGCAGCTGCACAATCAGCGGCAGCAACAGCAACATTAGCATTAGCATTAGCAAGAGCCCTTCTAAACGCGACTCTGACTCGCAACTCCAACTCCGTCTTTGATTTCCATCTCGTTTTCAATTTCAGTTTTGAAGTGTAAAGTTTAATAAACTCACTGCCTCGACTATTTGCTCCATTTTCTTGTCTGTGTGTGTATGTGTGTTTGTGCGTGTGCACGTGCCTGTGTGTGTGCGTGTGTTTGTGTGTGGCTCGAAAATGATTTGCGCACATTTCTGTTAGCCACTCAACTGGGGGGACCCAAACTGAGCCTAAGCCCAACTGACAGCCAACTGACGCTGCGAAGGGCGCAACAAGCGTTTCCAAGTTGTAATACCCTGTAAACGAACTCGCACTTAAGGATATATTAGTGAGGCCACGAACATAAAATAAATTCGTATTAACTCGAGAGTGTTTAAAATTGAAATTTTAAATTGCGGGATGGATTTCACCATTGAATACTTAGTTCTAGATGAGGCACAATACTACTACACCCTGTGTAGTATTTACTAGTCGAGTGCCTATCTAGAATATACTTGTATAAAAGATTATGTGTTTGCCTCTCTGCATATGTGTGCGTTTGTGTCTGTGTGTATGTGTGTGTGTGTGTGTGTCACTCGCCCGCTCCAAGCTTGCGTGAATTCATCACTTCACTTTGCCAGCTTGGCGCTCTTCTTGGCCATGAAGAGGAGAAGAGAAGAGAGCGTCGCCCATCGGTGCTAGACTCCATCGATACAATTCTTCAATTCTTCAACTGTTTCGGGAGTCTGCAGCATTGTGAAATTGACAAATCTTCTGCTGAGATTTACAACCGACTTTGGTTGGCATCTCTTTTTCTAAGTACACATTCGTACATAAATTTCAATTCGTGATGCTATAAATTAAAAAGGGACATGCACACACTCCAAACTCATGGGGCAGAGCTGCAGAAGGGGTAAAGGGGTTACCCCCGGGGTAGACCGTAGATCATTGTGTCGTGAATGCAGTCAGCCAGCGGCTCCAAACAAGCTGATCATGTCTATTGCATTTTGTCTCCATCTGCCAGACGGAGATGTCTTTGGCGATGTTTTTCGGAGATGTCGCCCAGCTGCTAATTTTATATGCAAGCGCATTGGAGCGTTACTGAAAGTAGAGTGTAGCAGGTGTTCGTAAGAAGGGGAAGAGGGATAGAGAGAGGGGCAGGAAGACTGTCGCATGTCTGGGCATTCAGTGGGAACAAGTCGGTTGCTGTTTTGGCGACAATTTCGCTATATCAAGTCTAAAAGCCAAAGCAAAAAAAAATGACCAAGAGACCTTTATAACTTTGTTTTAAATGGAATAATTGAGATAGTAATATTTGTGTGTTATTTAAAGAGGCAAAGGAAACTGAAAGTAATGCTAAAGTAGCTGAACAAGTTGTCAAGATATAAATCTATAAATAAATATCTATCTCTTTATATACTTATCTTCTTTTTTATTTATTTATATATTATTTATAGACTATTTAAAATTAAAAGATTTTACAATTAATGTAAAGTAAATTAATAACTATTAATATTATATATATATTGTATTATTTTATATCTTAATTTAAAAGTTCCCTGGGATAAACAAGAATGAGCAAGAATTATTAGAATATTAATTACCCAAGGAACAACAAGTAGTGCCACCACCCACAATGTTCACAATGTCAACACAGATTACGCCTGATGAGAACTGTACTGTGGGCATAGGGATGCCTCCTTGTGTACTGCGCAGCTGCCAACAGGGTTACCAACTAGCATGCGCAATACCAAATGAAATAAGAAACCAGCTCGCCTTATATTTACTCGACAACCCTGGCCAAACAACAGGTAGTTCTAAACAGCTGCTGTCCAGATCCATCGATTCATTTGTTTCTCGCCTGCCTGGGAATGTGCAACAGCGTCACAGCCTCGTCGAAGATTGCCACGCCCAGCGCCACCCGTCTACGCTGGCTGTGCTTCTGTGGTCTTCTTATCTCCCTCTACTCACTCTATGTGAAAATCCAGCTGGACCACGATGAGAACTACACGGCCATGTGCGATTTGGCCGAGCAGGTCAGCTGCACGGCTGTCTTCAAATCCGAGTGAGTAAAGGAGAAACTATATACATATATATAGCTCAGGTGTTTATATAGTAACTCTCTCAATCATCTCCAGTTATGGACGTGGCTTTGGGCTGACTCAGCTGATTTTTGGCTCAACCTCCACCTACCTGAATCCTCCAAATGGAAGCATTGGCGTCGTCTTCTACACCCTGCTCTTTCTCTCCTGTAAGGAATGACGTTTTGGTATCTCCATCTGTTGATACCTCTACTCATCAGTTGCCAATCCATTACAGCCTTCTACGAGCGTCGTTGGATCTGTCAGCTACAGCTGCTGTTGGCGATTATAACCCTGATGCTCTGCCTCTATTTGGGGGGTCTGCTCCTGTTGGTGCTCTACGACTGCTGCATCGTTTGCGTGCTCATCTATGTGGTTCACACGCTGCTCCTTATCGAGGTATACGGCCGTTACAAGCTTTGCTACATGACCAAACTGGCTACCGAATAAATCGTTTCATATTTGCTTTATTGCTGCTGCAGTTGTCTTGGGGGAGTTCAAGATAAATATGATGTTGCCAACTGGGAGGGGAATTACTCTAGAGACTTGTGCACTCTCAGTATGTGGGTCAACGTGGGGTTAAGCTGTTGCTGCTGCCGACAACGGTGCGCTGGACGTGAGTGCGACTCCAAAGGTCTCTCCCACATACAAATCGCTCACTTCTGACCCCACTCGAGTTCCGTTTTGCAGCCGTCAGGGCCCGCCAGGCACCGCATGGCACGTTCGCGGAGGTGGAGCCAACCATCACGTAGACGAGCAATTAATTTGCCAACTCTGCTAGAGTGTGTGTGCGCCAGTACGTGTATGTGTGTGTGTGGGAGTTGTGGCAACAGCTGAGATCCGCATAAGATGAAAATTGAACGCAATTAATTTGACATAAACCGAAAATGAGCAAGGGATGCCTTCTATAGATCAATTAGAGGAGTAGAAGGAAAATCAATAGAGTAGTTTTTGGTACGATGGTATCGATAAGGCATTTATCAACTCACTTTTGAAATTCTTTAAGGTTTATTTCATCACGACCCTCTTTTCTAATAGCAGCAGTGATTTCTATTTTCATTATAGATTCGTTATTTATCTGTCGCAATTCTTATTTATTCTTTTGTCTTATGATTTATTAAGATAGCATTCATTCGGTATACCCTAAATTATTTCGATTATCAATACAGCCTAACCTCTAGGAGGTGCAGAAAGAAGATCAATGGAGTGGCAGGGTCGTACCGACAATCTCGGGGGCACATGTGCAAATCTTCGCGGGCGCCCCAATTAGAATTGAATTGCTTTTAAATACAGAATCTATAATAGGTTATATAGGTTAGTTCAACACATTTCACAAATTTAATACTAAATAACATTTCTCTCTCTCTCTTTTCTCTATGTTATATTGTCAAAATATTTATTAACAAATCTGTATTTTTCACCCTCTTAGTTAATTGATAATGTTGCAAATCATTTCAATCATTCTTGCCCTAATGTGGTCTTCGATTATTTTATATTTTACCCATTACCCATAGCGCAGAATGATATTATAACTTGATCAACTAAAATGTAAGTAAATAGTATATATATATATTAATTATATATATATTATATTATATTATATATATATATATTATAGTAACGGGCATTAGGAGGCGTTCTTCATCAATAGCTATAAAATAAACCATGTCCGTCAACGTTTTGTATACAACAACTTTGCCTACTTGTTACAATTTTCCGCTGCCAGTGGTCCCCTGAAAGGCGGGGGCCCTCGTCTTGCTACGGGTTTTGTGTATAATGGCAGCGAGACACTTATTTAAACCCTTAAAGGTTTATCTCATTACGTTCTTGCTCAATGGTCTATTGATCAGAGAGTATTGTGCTTTGAATTCATTACTTATATGTCGCAATTGTTATTTATTCTATTGCCGTAATGATCTATCAGCTTCAGCGAACTGTTCGATTGGTTTCCCTAAATAGCTTCGATCAACAATCTAGTGTAGCCTCCAGCTGTCCATTTATCGAGTTTCAAGTATGATCCTCTCGACAGCAATATGAATCGATCGCATCGCTGGCTTTTGCCAAGGCGTTGCAACTGCTTGTTGTGGCAACTGAATAGTCATCGGACGCATTTCAATTGCGCCCTCGTGGAGCGATTTATCCATCCATCTATCTACTATATACTCGTATCTATCTATCAATTCGACTATCCATCAAATGCGATCGCTGTGATCGCATTGCTGTGCATACTGTGCATATGATATGATGTGAGGCTATGCGATTTTCGCAGCTCTTTTGCAGCTTCATACTCCCAATTGGGGTCGACTTTGGCACGATCTTCTTCAATTTTGACAAGGCAAACACAAAATGCAACGAAGCTTGTGGCAAATGTTGAAAATGCATTCACCCAGCGACCGAGTAGACTACTTTGCGCCAACGTATGTAACTCTGGAGTTGCCCCTCGAAAGGGGGCGCCCAGGCAGTAGGCAGCGGGGGGCAAGGCAGGAGGACGGGGGCTGTTAGGCAGCAGCACAATCACCTAGCCCAAGCAAAAAGAGAGGCAGCAACTGAGGCTGGAGTTGTAGCTCGGCAAACAATTGCGACGATTCGAGCGCAGAGCGCGTTGATTGAGATTGAGATTTTGTGGCAGGCGGCGATAGAACAACAACAACAACAATAAGAAATAACAACGACGACAACAACAACAAGAGACAACAACGACAATTGCAGCTGAGTTGGCGCTCTGAAGATGATCGTATGTGGCAGCTGCTGCTGCTGCTGTGGTTGCCACACACAACAGCAACTGCAACTGCAACAACAACAACAGCAACTCATAACCATCCTAGACTTTCAGTTTCAGCGACAACCTCAGCGTCAGCCTCAGTCACAGTCTCAGCCTCAGCTGGATTCTCAGCTTGTGCATTGCTCCCATATAAATACGCGCAGTGGCTGCTGCATGAGATCAGTCAGAATCTGGCGCTGAGACGCAGACGAAGCTTACAGATTACACACACACACGCACACGCACACACACCTCGCACACTCAAGGATTACCATGTTCAAGCTACTCAAGCTCGGCCTAGCTCTGCTGTTGGCAACGTCGGTGGTGGCACGCCCCGAGCCGCCAGTTAACTCCTACTTGCCGCCCTCCGATAGCTACGGCGCACCCGGCCAGGGAGGACAGGGACAAGGTGGATTTGGTGGTGGCAAGCCTTCGGATCAGTATGGTGCTCCTGGTGCTGCTGGTGGTGGTCGTCCTTCTGGAACTTACGCTGCTCCTGGCCAAGGACAGGGCGGCAGACCCTCGGATCAGTATGGTGCGCCCGGTCAGGGCAATGGCAATGGCAACGGCAACGGTCGCCCCTCCAGCAGCTACGGTGCACCTGGACAGGGACAGGGACAGGGTGGCAGACCCTCAGACCAGTATGGTGCTCCAGGTCAAGGCAATGGCAACGGAAATGGTCGCCCATCGAGCAGTTACGGTGCACCCGGTCAAGGCAACGGAAATGGTCGCCCATCGAGCAGCTATGGTGCTCCTGGCCAGGGACAAGGCAAACCCTCGGATCAGTATGGTGCTCCTGGACGTGGTAATGGCAATGGCAATGGCAATGGCAGTGGTCGTCCCTCGAGTAGCTATGGTGCTCCTGGCCAGGGACAAGGTGGTGCTGGTGGCAGACCCTCGGATCAGTATGGTGCTCCAGGACAGGGCAGCGGAGGCTTCGGCGGTGGCAAGCCCTCGGATCAGTATGGTGCTCCCGGTCAAGGCAATGGCAACGGCAATGGTCGCCCCTCTAGTAGCTACGGTGCTCCAGGCCAGGGACAAGGAGGTACTGGTGGCAGACCCTCGGATCAATATGGTGCTCCGGGTCAGGGCAATGGCAACGGCAATGGTCGCCCCTCGAGCAGCTACGGCGCACCTGGACAGGGACAAGGACAAGGACAGGGCGGCTTTGGCGGTGGCAAACCCTCGGATTCGTATGGTCCTCCCGCATCGGGATTGGGCGCTGGCGGTCCAGGTGGTTCCGGCGGCGGTGCTGGCGGTGGTGGCGATTACGACAACGATGTAAGTAGCGCATAGTAGCTGGGATTGGACAAGATTAGCTCGCCTGGGGAATGAATGCTTCTTTCAATGCCAACGCTGCACAGCACGTCAGTTCTCTTGCACCGCATCGCTCTCTCTCTCCCTTGCTCCCCCTCTCTCTCTCACCCACTCTCTGTCTATACCCTTCACACACTCAGCTCTGTCAATACTCTATCTCTATCTGCCTTTCTCTCTCTCTCTCTCTCTCTTTCTCTGTGTCACTCTCCACACGCTCTGTCGCTGTCCCTGTAGGAACCCGCTAAGTACGAATTTAATTACCAAGTTGAGGACGCTCCAAGTGGGCTCTCCTTCGGGCATTCAGAGATGCGCGACGGTGACTTCACCACCGGCCAGTACAATGTCCTGCTGCCCGATGGAAGGAAGCAAGTAAGCGAGCTGCGAGAACTGCACGAGCTGGGCAGGCACAAAGCATTCCTAGCGCCGATCACTGCAAGTTTACCTAATCTCTCTCCCTCTCTCTCTCCCTGCCTCTCTCTCTCTCTCGCTTGCCTTTCAGATCGTCGAGTACGAGGCGGATCAGCAAGGATACCGTCCACAGATTCGCTACGAGGGCGATGCCAACGCTGGAGCTGGTGGTGCTGGAGGAGCTGGCGGTGCTGGTGGTCAGGACTTTGGTGCAGGCGGTTACTCTAGCGGTCGTCCAAGCGATCAAGATTTGGGACAAGGTGGTTACTCTAGCGGACGTCCAGGTGGTCAAGATTTGGGACAGAACGGCTATTCCAGCGGTCGTCCAGGTGGTCAAGATTTGGGACAGAACGGCTATTCCGGCGGTCGTCCAGGTGGTCAGGACCTGGGACAAGCTGGTTACTCTGGCGGTCGTCCAGGTGGTCAAGATTTGGGACAGAACGGCTACTCCGGCGGTCGTCCGGGTGGTCAGGGCTTGGGACCAGGCGGTTACTCTGGCGGTCGTCCCGGCGGTCAGGATCTTGGTCAGAATGGCTACTCCAGTGGTCGTCCAGGCGGCAACGGTAACGGCGGTAGCTCCGAAGGTGGACGTGTCATCATTGGAGGACGCGTTATAGGTCAGGATAATGCCGATGGACAGGGCTATGCGGGCGGTCGTCCCGATGGTGGCCAGGATGGCGGCATCGGCCAGGATAACAACGACGGACGCGGCTATTCTAGCGGCAAACCCGGACAGGGTCGCAATGGCAATGGCAACGGATTCGGTCCAGGTGGCCAAAACGGCGACAACGACGGCAGCGGCTACCGATACTAGACAACAACTTCAATGGACTCCGAGATAAACACTCTTCTTCTTCTAGCTAGAAATTGAAATACGTAGATCAATATACCTAGAACTTAAGACTCTCTTTATAGCTATGAACTAGTTACCCATTACCGCTAAGTGTATGCTTCGTCTATCAACCCGACTGTACTCTATACACATCTCACGCTATCTCATCCACCACTTTCTCCACTATCAACTATCATGAACCACGCCCCCTGCCCACCTTCAGAACCGAGTGTTAGACTCTGCTTTCCACTAGACTAAGCTAAACTTGTTGTAGTTGCAAATGCGAAAAAAACATTCTGCTCTAAAGCGGCAAAGAACCCAAAAAAAAAAGAAAAGAATGAATGATTTGTTAATGTGTAAGTTGACGTAATAAAGACATATTTTTTATAACAATCTGTGCTTTGTTCTAAAACCCTAAAGACACCTAACAACTTCATTCAACTGGTTATCAAGTGTGGTCAGATGTTGAGGTTAGGTTAACATCTTTAGAAACCTATTTGCACAATGAAAAAGGATTAAACAGTAGTTAAGAATAAACTGGTTATCAAGTGTGGTCAGATGTTTAGGTTAGGTTGCCACCTTGAGCAACCTACCCGGTAATATCAAAATAACTAACTTTAAGTTATAACTTAGCTCAACTATGAGAGTTGGCAAGTGTGGTTAGATGTTAGGTTAATATCCTTAGCAACTTATTTGTACAATTGCCCGATATCATCATATAAATTAACATTAAACAACTTAGGTCAACTGGAATTCGAGATTTTAGATGTTGAGGTTAGGTTAAGACCCTTAGCAACCCAATTGAATAATTACCCGATATTATCAGTTGAATTAACATAAATTCAGTTCTTTATTAATAACAATTAGGAACAGTTGAGAAGCCTTAGTAAACTTTTCATTCATATACAATTCTTAAATAGGTTTTGGGAAGTTCTTAGATTGTTGTTCTTAGGCTCGACATAGTCCCCAAAATTGGTCCAAGTGTAGTTCCACAGTCGGGGATTGCCTCGAGGATCGTCGGGTTTGTTAGTGGGTGGTACCGCTGTGACATTGATCCGCTCTAGTTCTTGCAGCATCGTTTGTAGCAAAGTGGGATACCTGAAGGAAGATATATATGTAAGGATACAGATTTGTTAAGAAATAGGGAAGTGAGTCTTGCTTACTGGTTCGCCAGATTATTGTGCTCGCACGGATCGTCGGCAATGTTAAACAGGCAGGGAGACTTCAGCGGGTTACAGGTGACTCGCACATCAGAATTCTGGCAGGTTACTGTGGCCGCTTTACGCAGACGTATCTGATCCGCTCGTGTGGGTAACATTTTGAGACGCTGCATGGCCAGACCCGTCACACTCTTGCCCACTTGATCCCAATCGTAATCTCTGGGATTGCGTAGATCAGCTGAGCCATACCAGCCATCCCAGGAGCCGTTGTAGTTGGTACCTTTCACCAGCTTCCATTGGTCCACGCTGATTGCTGCGCTGCCCCAGATGTCGTCGATGTTGTGCAGGACCTTCTGACGGGGCGAGGTCTCGTTCCTAACCAGTGCCTGCCAGATGCTCATGCCGTCCAGGCCAGCTTCAGTAAGATTGTTCAGTGCAGCATCGCCACCCGCTGCCTCCAGCAATGTGGGTAACCAGTCCACAATGTGCATTGTCTGCTCGGACAGACGTGGCAACTGCTTGAGGCGCGGTGACCAGATCAGTCCTGCTCCACGCACCCCACCCTCCCAGAGCGTGTTCTTGGTGCCACGCAGCGGGTAATTGGAGGCAAAGTTCTGGTTGAAGCCATCTGTGGGGCCGCCATTGTCGGTAGAGAAGACAATGACGGAGTTCTCCAGCATTCCGCGCTTCTGCAGCTGCTGCACAATGCGACCCACCGAGGTGTCCATTTCGCTCACCAGTGCTACCATAAGTGGAGATTGAGGTGTTTATCATGCTGTGACAAGTTCAGTTCCAATGTCTCTACTCACCCGCATACTTGCGTCTTTTGTACTTCGGAATGTGACCCAACTTGGTAACCAGATCATCATTGGCTGGCAGCGGATTGTAAGGATTGCCCGAATGCACTGCCGCATGAGCCACATAGAGAAAAAGAGGACCCTGTGTGGCATTGTGTGCGTCAATCACACTCAGCGAATGCTGCGTTATCACCTCCGTCGTCGACTCGCCATGCAGGTTGTAGGCCACATCGTTTCCCTCCCGCATATCCAGTCCCCAGGTGCCATGCTCCATGGACGTGTGGTCATAGTAATCATGTCGTCCTGACCAGAAGCCCACATGGCTGCTGAAGCCGCGATAGAGCGGCGTGTAGGCTCTCTTCCAGAAACCCAAATGCCATTTGCCGGCAATGTGCGAGGTGTAGCTGCAGGTGGCAGACGAAGGAGATAAACAACTTAAGTTCGACTGCCTGACTTACCCCAAATCGTTGAGGTATTGCGGCATCAGTTTTATATCCAGGGGCAAGCCTCGTGGCTCTGCTGCATACAGTACCGTGTGTTGCATGCCTGGAATGAAGGATTAGCAATGGGCTCAGCTGATGATACACATACTCACCCGTATGAATGGGATATTTGCCCGTCATCAGTGCAGAGCGGGAGGGTGTACAAATCGGATTGACATAGTAGCGATTGAGTATGAGACCCGAATAGGCCAGAGCATCGATATTGGGCGTGGGAATCTGCGCCGAGCCGCGAAACCCGAGATCATTAAAGCCCTGTGCATGCAAAGAGAACAAAGATGAATGTTGTGGAGCACACAGACAACAGACAGCCCCGCCAAGGGCTTGTTAGGCCCACTTACCAGATCATCTGCCAGAATGAAAATGATGTGCGGTCTTTCGGCAACCGTCGATTGGCCGATTGACACAGCGACAAAGCCGACGAGCAACATCAACAACAGCAACAGTTGCCGCGGTGCTCCTCCCCATCCCCATTCCCCTGCAAATGCCTCTCTGCCAGCGCTGACTGTGGGTGGGTGCAAGCGCCTCATTTGCATTGTTTTTTCTGTAAATTGCAACATGCAACGGGGGATTATGCGATGCTACGATTAGACCTCATTAGCTCTTTAATTGCAGTACAATATCGAGATGGCAAACACAGTGAACGATCGAAAGAATGAACAAGAGAAGAGTCTATATAACGAACTTATCTCCAATCATGAGAGAATTAGCGAATAGCTGTGATTATCCTATAATAAATGCCTTAGTTTGACTTGTATAAGTCTTGCATAACTAGTTTCCCTTACGCAGAGATTACTGTGAAAGAAACGTCTACACAAACATACGATATATCCACCTACACAACTATCTTTAAATTTAGGCTCGACTGTCAATCAATTGGGTTGCCCATTGGCGCTTTGTCTATGCGACTGACATTGATTTCCATTACAGCGATCGAATACATTTATACTCGCACTATGAATAAACATATATATAGTTGTAGTACCCATGCACTCGAAAAGTGCCCAATCACATTGGAACTGAATATTCAGCAGAATGCCGAATCGTGTCTCGGTTTCCATTCGATGTCAAGTTTGCTGTGTGCGCTCTCAATTTGTAAACAATTCCCCGACTTCGACATCAACTTCACATTCGTTCGAATATTGCGCAATATAACACACTCTGATTTGTTTGTTTGGCAAACTTCTCTATAAGCTGTTTGATTGTTGTTAGGGTGGCGCAACAGGAATATCTTTATCATATTTATTATTCATACAGCGCAAATAAAGAATCAAACCGCAAAAGAAAATCCCGTGATTGCCCACTGTTAACTAATTAGCATGCGAATTGATCGTCAAGTTTGTCGACCCTGCCCCATTAATGGGTCAAATAACAGACCGTTGTTCATAGTATTCCCTGAGAAATTCTTCACATAACGAATCATATTATAAATACCAAAATACTATAAGTACGGTACAATCTCAGTTGTTTTACTTGAAATATTTTGACGCTGATAAAAACTCTATTATAAGCTAAAATATTTTTCTGAAATCTCAACCCAAAGTTCTTATCAAAATAGCTCTAGAAAATACACTGAACTCATTTACTTTGTGTGACTTTAAAATATTTAAACGTCTTATTAAGTTAACTTGAAATAATAAATATTTGTTGCCAAGTCACTTTTAAATATTCATTTTATTTACTTAGTTTTGTTTCCCCTCTTTCTTTTTTATTTAATTTGCGAATAAACGAGTCACGCGTGCAAGCATTAATAATTTAATAAATTTATGAACTTTGCATGCACTCTCAGAAAAAGTCTTTTATTCGCTTTCTTTTAATATTAATTTCGCAATAATTTTTCAAACCTCTGCAGATCGTAACCGTTTCGAGACACGCGTGGAAAGAGACTGCACAGTGACCAACAGCAAAATGTACGACAAGCCGCCTACTTTAAAGCTCTCTGCTTCCCCTGCATACACATGTTTGTTGTTGTTGTTATTATTGTTTCTGCTGCTGCTGCCGAGAGGACGTCTGCACCGGCGTCGATGACTACAGTGAAAGCCGCCGTGCGCTGTTAACTAGCAGAGCGCGGGGGATCAATTATGCGCAGTCAACAGTGACAGACGTCAATTTCAATATGTAAACAGAGAGCCGAGAGTCGAACACACGCACACACAGGGTGGACAATGCAAAACGAGAGAGACAGAGAGAGAGAGAGAGAGAGAATAAAGAAAACAAAGAGAGTAATGTTCACAGTTTTTATTACTGTTCGTATGCATTTTTAAAAGGCAAATTGTAATTAGAATTATTGTTTATAATAATACATAGCAGTTGTTTAAGCTGGTTTGGCCAACATATTAAAATTCTCTAAGACCGCATCCGAAACGAGAAGTATTCATCGAGGGGCTTTGTGTGTGTGTGTGTGTGTGTGTGTGTGTGTGTGTGGTGGGGGGGCTGTGGTAGAGAAGGCAACGTCTCTCGATTTGTTGATTTATTCATAAATTCTTCTACTGGGTTCTTCGATTATACTAAAAGTGAATTTCATTGTATTTTCGTTTAAACAAATTGTCAAATATAAATAAATTTTATTCTTAGTCTATTGTAAAAATTGAAGTGTAATGTACAAATCGAAAGAACCCGGCAAGTAAATGCGAACAGTTAGCCCGGTGTTTGAATGAATTCCATACTATATGATCCATGGTGAATAATTCTCTTCCGAAATGCGGTCCAACTCAAACTTCCCTAAGTATAATTTTTTACGGCTACAAGCACATTAAGTAACAATATTAAGTCGAAGTTTCGAAACGAGGTAAAAGCTTCGCTTGAACTTAATCCGAATTTACAATTTCCGATTAACAAAATAAAAGTGTTTTAAATAATTTTAGATAATCATTAAGAATATAAACCGAACGTTAAGTTTTCTTCCAGATTTTTCTGAAACAATAATGTTTTCGAGCACATCCAAAGCTCGTTTATAACAATGCATCAAAATGCAAAAGGGATATCAAAGAATTTCAAGATCGACGTGACGAATTTCCGGGAATTTTGTCTAAGGATAAACAAGAAAATTCATAATTATTATATTTGAAGGCTGAAGCTATGACTCTAGTAAGGTACTCACGCGCAGATTCATCTCAATACGGTCAATTTCACCTCCCATGAGATCCACAATGTTCTCTCCCTGGTCTAACAAAAATATCTCCACTTCATCGTGAGTGCGGAAGGCTTGCACCGTCTAAAGAAAAGAGTTTTTTAAAATCATATACGATTCGCGGATTAATATTGTCGATCTTACCGTCAGTAGTTTGTTCACATCCTGTTTACACAGGTACGAACGTGTCAATTCACGACCATCAAAGTCAAGCTCAGCCTACAGAAGATAAGAATCATATAAGTCGACGAATAGTTTTTGATAAATAATATAATATATACTGACCTTATAGCGAACACGCCCACTGCCAATGTCGATACCCTTTACATCGTAGATGGCACGAATCATCACATCGGCCTCCATCGTTGCGTTCATCTTCTCCAGGCGGTCCAAAGATATGGAGACACCCACTAACGCATTGGAGTTTGTGTAGATGATGAATGAGGCAACGAAACCCAAGAGGCCACCAATAATCAGGGAACCAATCGAATCGTAAATCGGGTTCTGGGTCAAAGCACTCAGTCCCATACAAGCGGCGGCAATCACAACACCAGCAACAGCGGCAGCATCCTCACAGAGCACCACATTGACGCAGGGATCCGTTCCGGAGATGACTGAAAAGAAGAAAGTTGAACATGCCTTCCGATAAATCGTAAGCAAAAGGCTTACCATAGTTCCTGAAACTCATATTCTGCTTTTTCGCGGCACGTTTTAACTCTTTGATGGCTATCAAAAGAGTCGCACCCTCGGATATCAGACCACCTAACAATATGATATAGGACCACATCTGGTCTTCAACGGGCTTCGGCTCAACGATACCATCAATACCGTGGTAGACGGACAGGCCGCAACCTACACAGAAAATACCAACGCCGGAAATGAGCGAGGACACATAGCGCATATTCATATAACCATAGGGATGATCCGTGTTCGGTTGTTGGGCTGATTTGTATATGCCAAACGCCAAGATCAGCTGATTGACCACATCGGCGGTCGAGTGTATCACCTCGGCGAACATACTGTGAGATCCCTTATAAACCCATCCGATCAGTTTGCAGATCAAATTGGCCAAGTTGCTGCAAATGCGGAATGGGACGTTAGAATTGAAACAATCATGCCGGCGGATCAGCAAGTATGCTTACATGCCAATGGCAATGGCAACCACATAGCCAGACTTTTCTGACCCATGTCCGTTGTCCTTGTGTGGCCCGATGTCGCGTCGATAGTGGCGCAGGCGACGTTTCACATTGAACATATCTGTACAGGATGAAGAATTCTATATTAATATCGATCTTGAAGCAGAACACGGGATAAAGGACTTACTATGTTTATCTTTAAAGTCTTTACTTTCCGTTTCTCTTTTGATCCGCTCGCGCACAATGGCCTCGTGGGAGCCATAGAGCTCAAGTGCTTTGGCCTCGACATCGCGACGTTTGTAGACCGTGATCTCTGGCTCGTGTGCGTACGGAGAGCGACGCTTGATCTCGGGCAGCTTTTTCAGATCATCCTCAGTGAGCATAAAGTCAGAAATGGCTCGTGCAGGCGTCACATAGTTGCGCTCCAGCGAGATACCGTAGTCGAAACGGGGTCGCTGCTTGGCCACTGCTGTTGACGGCGTAGGAGGTGTGCCAGGTGCGGCTGCTTCCACTTTAGCTAAGTTCGTCTGGACGAGAAGCGGTGCCGTTGCCGGTGGCGACTTGATGACGTCCATGTCTATCGTACTTGACATCTTGGGGGAAGCTCTTTGTGATTGGCACTAAACTAAAACTGACGAGAATGCAAACATAAAAATAAATTAATCACTAAAGTTATGCAAATAGGTTTCTGAGCTGTACCAAATATTATTGCGAATAACAACCCTACACTGAAAATAGCTTGAGCGATTCACTCGCCCTATATTGTTATAGATTTAAGCGGGTCTTAGTTATTACAAATCTGAGGTTTTTTAATATTAGTTAGCACTCTTAGTCACTGGCTTATTCATTGTTTGCCTCAGTTCCTGCTCTCGTGATCCAGTCTCATATTCAATACCCTAGAGTATTCAACTTTATTCACAAATCCGGCAAGGATTTATTAGGCATCTCATCTTAAATCTCTCGCCACGCTTATCACTGCTGTATGCATGGCAAATTCTATTTCAAATAAATGATAATTCGCAAAATTTGTTTAACAAACCCAATTCGACAGTTCGGTTTCTGTGGAAAGAATGAAACAAACAAACAAGTTATCCCGCATAGCCTCGGGAATTCGACATCGAGCATACTGTACTATAAAGCCTTATCTCACGACGTCTCCCAAGCGTTCGACGGGTCTTATCTGAGATGAGTAACGCTCGAGTCAACTGAACCGAACAGACCCGAGGCGCTTGTTTTCTGTATGTATTCGTTGATTGTGCACGAGAGCTAACTCTCTCTCTCTCTCTCAGTTTTACTCTCTCTCTCTCTGCCTATTTATCTATGTATATTGCTGTTACTCTCTTTCTCTAAGTATCTTGGCCAAATTTTGTGCCGACATTTCTTTGAGTTTGGTCAGGCACCAGCACCAGCACGTTTCGATTGCGTAAATTTATCATCTATCATTTTTAGCGAGTACACAGAACTCGGAACGTTACTCATCATTTTATAATACACAGGCATATCTGGTTATTTCTGGTTGAATCTGATGTGGACATAAAAAGTTACAATGCGCGCACGATTACCACAAGAAAACACTCTGAAACTGCTTAGGTCGTACCTCAAGTGGAAGAGTTTTTGCTGTGCGATGTAAGTCGTCCAGTTCCAATGACCATGTGATTGAGCTGCTGGCATAGCCCGAGGTGCTGGCTGCTCGGGCCGATCCCATGAGTTCTACACACAGCGATCACGTACAACATTTTCCAGCAAACAGCCGGACAACAACATCGGCACTTGCCGATGACAAAGTATTTTTATACAAAAGCATTCTAAAACCGATTTCAACATATGTATGGCTCCGAGCAATATCGATGTTGTCGATGTCAAAGAGCGCAATCAAATTTCAAATTCTCCACGCAGAAATAAATTACAAAAAACGTACATCTTCGTCGTGTCGAAGCTTAGATACACTTGCTGATCGACTTTATGACATAATTGTTGAACGACGCTCTTTTATTTTGTAGTACCAAGAACTGATGAGTTTGTTTTTCATAAAATCATTTGAGTTCTCGACCGATTGGTCGAGTCCGTTTCATCCGGTTTCATCCAGATATCTCAAGAACTGACAGATAGGTTGGCATAGAAACAAACTGACAGACGGACAGGCAGACGGTTTTCAATGCTACACACACACGAGTTGTGACAAGGCTAAGATACCCTCTCCAAAAGGGTATGGGCATCATTTATTTTCTGTTTTTCTGTTTAACTTCAAGCGGGTATTTATTATTAGACCCAACCGAAAGGTAGGGTTGCGGAAAGAGGGTGTTTCTTCATTTATTTATTATTATTCATGCAAGGCAAAATAAAACAATTAACGATAGCTCGAATCGAGCGAGATCGACTTAAAAGGCGCCGTGTGTGCTCGGCTTTTCAATACCCTACAATAAGTTATCATTCATGCTTTCACGCACAAGAAGTACCCACTTGAAGCGATACGATGACGCAACAGGCATGGAAAATTTGTCTCTAATAACTTTCGTGTTTATTGTCTGATCGCTGATGATTAGATTAGATTAGGCTATTTGTACAGAATTAGCGTATGCCAAAATTCATGGCTTTATCTGTGAATTTACGGTACTAATGTACCACCATCGTGTCAAATCTAGGTCTCTCTAAATCTTAAATTAGCTGAGATCGACGCACTCGTTGCAGATAAGGCAAGGCAACTCAGACTAACGGTTGGTACTTATCGGGTGTAATATACTATATGGGTAGTGCCACGCCTCTTTTCCTGTGCAACAGTCTGTTATACCCCTTCCAGCTGCTCGCAATGGGGTCTGCAGGGTACAAAGAGAGCTCGTGATGTGCCGCCCAGTCAACTAATCAGCAAGCGAATTGAACATCAAGTTGTGGCGACCCTTGTCGATTAATAGGTCAAATAACGGACCAAAGCAGACGCATACATATGTTGGCATAGTAAAAACATTTCATTTTAGGTAACAAAAATAAACATAAGTTTATTCAGCATTTTGAAATTTCATGAACATTCATATATTTGTTGTTTCATATACATATCTATATAGACGCACATAAGTGTATTTATATTTGTAATAGAGAATTGGGCCTTGTACTAAATATATAATTTTGTTTAATTTTCACTACAAACTGATAAAAACAAGGTAGACATACAACATAACATCGAATCAAAAAACAAAAAAAGGCCACAGTCGAGTGCACTTGACCAGCCAGAAACCCAGAACCGACCAAGATCCGAGATACCCTATCACGTTTTCATGCTAACCGTATGTACACACACACACACACATGAACACATGGACACATGCATACATGCATACATGCATACACACATACGTATACACATGAAAGAGTGAGCGAGCAAGAGAGCTAGTGAACGGGGCGCAAACCGAATCGACAAAAACGAGCGACAGTTTGCTGACGTCATTTCTGCAGCTTACGCACTGCCAGCCGCCCCTCGACGTTGTATTTCTGTATTAGTTTTTTATTTTGACTATTACTCAGCTATTTATGATCTGATTTTGATCTTGATCCTATTCGGGTATTGATAGATAGTCCGAGTACCTGCGCAAGTACTCCAGATCGAGACAAAGTCGGCCATAGCAACGTCGCGAGGATTGATGCTGATTAGGAATACATATGTATATATGTAGTATGTATGTATCTGTATCTGTATCTGTATCTGTATGTACAATTCACGTCACACTACAACTAAAACCCCCTTTGAGCTCTATGAGGTACAAGGGTACTGGGTATACATATGTCTGTGGTAGAAAGTGATTCAGTATTTTTGGGTGAACCCTTTATTGCTCGCTTATTAAAACAAATGCGGGTCTTAACTATTTAGCATGCAAATATACACAAATTATTATTAACAGTCGGCGGGAAAACTTCGCGCACGCCCATGTGTTTCAAGTTTTTTATATAACACTCAAATTGAGCAAGAGAGAAATGTATTTCAAATTCAATATCAATATGTATTCAACATTTTCATTATGAAAAACTAGAAACACTTATTTATAGCACGACAGCGTGCGTAAAAAATTGCACACACAGTGTGCGCACACATGTCGCTCTGACTGTCTGCCAATGTTACTATTTTGTTAACTAAATATCGAGTCTTATACCCAGTCTCATATGCGAGCGATACACGGGGTACACGGGGTATTCTAGTTGGAATGCCAATTGGACAGTACTGCAATATATTATTACTCAACAGATGGAGAGAAGCCTAGTTGAGGCAATGACTAAATTACAACAACAATGACGCATCGACAACAACATGACGTAAGCAGTACTTCGTCCGTTTTTCGCCAAATTGGTATGTGCCTGTGCCTGCCTGGATGTGGATTCGTATGTGAAAGTGATTGCTGTTATTGTGGGTGCGTGTGTTTACCTACGCATGTGCGTAAGAATGATGATTATTTTTTTTGGCCTGTGCTGTGGGGGAGGGAGGCATCTCACAACTGGGTGCTGTTGGGTGGGTGCTGCGCGTGCAGGGTATGCCACAGTCGAGCACCCTCGACTGTAGTCTCTTACTAGCTTAAAACTATTACTTGCTTAACAATATATTGAAAGTTTTTTGCTTAATTTATCGCTTGTCGTCTGCTAATGGCTGGCAATCAAAGCTTTGTTTTCATTCCATTCCAGCAGCGATATTAACAAAAAACTGTGCGCGTACAATCGATAATTAATTTAACTTATGAACCTCGCGTGCACTCACAACAAGTTTTTTATTCACTTTCTTTCTTTCTCAATATACTATATTTTTTTTTTTTTATTTTAACAATATGCTTCTTTGAGCGCTTCTACGTGCTCCGTGTTGTGCGGATCGTAACCGTTTCGATACACGCGCGAAGTGAGACTGCAGAGTGACCGACAGTGCAGCGTACATGCCTATTTTAAAGCTCTCTGCTGCTGCCTTCACTCTGCTCTGCCTCACCCGCGCCTTGTGTTGTTGTTGCTGCTCTCTCTCTCTCTCTGCCAATGTGGGACGTCAGCGCCGGCGTTGTTGACTATACAGTGAAAGCCGCGTGCGCTGTTAAGTAGCAGAGCGCGGAATCAATTATGCGCAGACAACAGCGATAGACGTCAAGTTCAATATGAAAACAGAGAGCCGCCGCGCCAGCCACAGGGTGCACCGAGTGCAATTTGGGGTAAACAGAGAGCGAATGCAAAGCAGTTTTAACCTGCTTTGGCTATTTGACACGCAGAGTTGCCATTATACGTTAATACCCCGCAACAGGTTGTCTCATTTAGCTTTAGCAATTGAAATAACAATAGATTTTAACTAATTTTTATTTTTTATAGTAATACATAGCAGTTGTCCAAACTTATATTTTAAAAATTTAAGCACATTAAGTAACAATTTTAAGTCGACGATTTAAACTGAGTTGCACAACCTCGACTGTATTCATTTAAAAAGTATAGTTTCCCGATACTAAAATAATGCTTGGTATTATCGCCTAATCGGTAGATTTAAGCTTGAGAATGTCAAACAAGGATTGTTAACGATATAAAAATAATATACAACGAGCTTGCTACTTATCAGGTTCCTTAGATACTTATGATTTTCCGTTTACCACACGAAGAACAATCGCTAATTAAGTCATAAATCTAACGTTCGATTAATTCGACTACCGGAATTTTAAGAAACTAGACAAATAATTTTGGTTTCGAGTGCATCGTCAACCCGTGTAAACCTTGTTCATATGCACCAATGTGTGTTTCCAGCAACAGAGTCTTCACAGAATTTCAAGATCAACGTGCCGAATTTCCGGATATTGTTTCTAAAAAGATACAAGGAAATTAATATAGATATTTGAGTTTTTGATGGAAAGAATTAAAGTACTCACTCGTAGATTCATTTCAATTCGATCAATTTCGCCTCCCATCAGATCTACAATGTTCTCTCCTTGGTCTAGCAAAAAGTTCTCCAGCTCATCGGTTGTTCTAAAACTTTTTACCATCTAAAAATATAAAGATTTCATAAGTGAAAGGCGTTCGTGTGCGATAAGTGAGCGACTTACCGTCAGCAGTTTGTTCAGATCCTGTTTGTCAAGATAAGATCGTGTCAATTCTCGCCCATCAAAGTCGAGTTCAGCCTGCAGAGCAAAGTAACCATCAGATTATAGATTCGATAATAATGTGCCAATATTCACCTTATATCGCACACGGCCATTGCCAATGTCTATGCCCTTGACATCATAAATAGCACGAATCATCACATCAGCTTCCATAGTTGCGTTCATTTTCTCCAAACGATCCATGGATATAGAGATACCAACAAGCGCATTGGCGTTTGTGTATATTATGAAAGATGCCACAGCTCCCAACAGAGCTCCAATGCCAAGTGATCCAGCTGCATCGTAGATCGGTGATCCTGTATAGCTACTCAGACCCATGCAGGTGCCGGCAATTATAACACCAGCTACGGCAGCTGCATCCTCACAGAGCACCACATTTACACAGGGATCCTTTCCCGCAAGTACTGCAAAAAAGAAAGATTGTTAGCTCGTGCCACTTGTATTCCATACAGCCACTTACCGTAATCCTTAAAAGACATGTTTTGTATACGTGCGGATCGCAGTAATTCATTAAAGGCGACCACAAGTGTGGCTCCTTCAGATACTAAAGAGCCTGCTAATATACAATAGACCCAGAAGAGATCTCCGATGGGCTGAGGGTGCAGGATACCTTCAATGCCATGGTAGAAGGACAAGCCACTGCCCACACAGAAAATACCAACGCCGGAAATAAGTGAGGAGACGTAGCGCATGTTCATATAACCATAGGGATGATCCGTGTCGGGTTCTTGTGCTGATTTATAGATGCCAAATGCCAAGATCAGTTGATTCACCAGATCGGCCATGGAGTGTATCACCTCGGCAAACATGCTGTGGGATCCACTATAGAGCCATCCGCCAGCTTTAAATAGAAGATTAGCTGCATTGCTGTAGATGAATCAGAGTTTATTTCTGGACAACCAACAGCAGTTAATAGTATATAGCACTTACATGGCAATAGCAGTGGCTACCACTTGGCCAGACCTTTCAGTTTCGGTGTTACTATCGAGTATGCCTTTTGTGCGTGAGCCTATTTCACGGCGATAGTCCCGCAGACGGCGCTTCACCGTAAAGGCATCTGTGCAGACAAGACAACATGATTATTGATGGATCCGAGAGCGGACAAGACTTACTCTGCTGGTACTGTTTGCGTTCTAATTCCCGCTTGAGTCGCTCGCGTAAGAGGTTCTCTCGTGAACCCCAGACCTCTAGGGCTTTAGCCTCTACATCCCGTCGCCAGTAAACAGTCATGGGTGGTTCCTGCTCGTAGGGGGAGCGACGTTTGATCTTCGGCATCTTTTCTAGATCTGCAGCAGTTAGCATAAAATCAGAAATCGCCCTTGCTGGCGTTATAAAATTACGCTCCAGCGACACACGATAATCGAATCTTGGCCGCTTTGGTGCCACTGGGGCAGGTGTTGGAGGCGGTGCTTCCTTTTTTTCCGTATCTACTGTTGGCAGCGGTGCACTCGCTGGTGGCGCTATATCACCTAAGCTTGCTGAGGGCAGAACGTTGAAAGCGGGCTCGTTCAGCTTAGCCACGGGTGATAGCTCTGTCTTTTCGAAAACAATTTCATTGATCTTCGAGTCCTCAATGGTTGTGGTGATGGAAAGAATTCCCTTAGAGGTTTTAACTTCAAAACTTTTCGTCACTGAACCTGGTGAGCCAGTCAGGTCAGCGGACGTCTCCTGTGTTGCGGATGTTTCGATATTTAAATTCACTTCCGGATTTTCCTTCTTATCCTTGCCACTGCTTTTATAGCGCAGCTGCATAATGCACACATTACGTGCTCCATCTCCACCTCCACCTAAACGACTGCGAGCCTGAAGCCGGAGTGGCGCACACTTGTTGCATTGCGGCACGTAGGCTGCAGTCTCACTGATTCTCAATTGATGACTCCACTGGCAGGCAGCTCGCATGAACTGTTGTCTGTTGCGGTACAGCAGCTTCGCATTGCTCATTAACATCTTAGCGTGTTACGAAAGTCCTCTATGAAAAAAATAACTACCAATTATTAATGCTCTTTGTTTAGAGATCAATAAATTAGACACTTACTCAGGGCACTTATATCAGTTTACGTCGTACTGTTGTTCTCCTCGTAGTGCGGTTTCACTTTTAGGCGGACTACGTCATGCGATATACATGGGCAGCAGTTGTTACTGTTTTCTGTTACTGTTTTCTTTTAAGTAATTTACTTATTAATTTTTGCGTGCCAAAGTCTCTGTAGTTTGTATTGTTTCCAAAAAGATACACTCAAAATTTAGTCAATCCCTTTACAGAATTAGACGGCACAAAATGTTGGCCGGCAGTAGATTTGGCTTGAAACATTGAGTGTTTTTTATCGATAAATTCCGATTGACTTTAAATACTGACGAATATTTACTAACACTGAGCCATCAGCTGTGCGTATACACTTGCAAAAGATGAGCAATATAACTGCTGGCAGTAAATTTGTAAAATTAACAAATATACCTTAATTTATTTACCGGTCCACACATATTTGTTGATAACATCTGTTTGAAATATGCAGAATCATTATGTTGTGGTTATACTCCCGTGCATTACTCCGAAATAAATATAAAATTGGATTACAAACTGCCTAAGCTGCCGAAAGAGTATTTAATACTCGTTAGTAAATGGTTTTAATTTACTCTTCCTCTTATTGCTGTTGGCTGTCGCTGCCGGTGCTGTAATCATATTTTCATTCTTTTGGTAACGAGTTTTGTTTGGTTCGATTAAAGTTTTAAAATGTCGCCACTTGTGCAACGTGCTGCCCAACTGATAACGCGCAACGTGTTGCCTCTGGTGGCCCCGAACAGATGCCACTATTCCGTGAATGCCGAAATTGTCGGCGAAGGCGATGAAGTTCTTGTGGAACGCCTCGAGGGACAACAAAAGGGAATCACTGTGCTGGGCCTCAATAGGCCGGCTGCAAAGAACTCCTTTAGTCGTGGCCTGGTGAACACATTCAGCGACATACTGCAGGACATTCAGCGTGACAACGGATCCTTGGTGGTTGTACTGCGCAGTCTCACACCCGGCGTATTTTGTGCTGGTGCCGATTTGAAAGAGCGTCAAGGTAGGGGATGTAGCTCAGTGGTAGAGCGTTCGCTTTGCATGTGAAAGGCCCCGGGTTCAATCCCCGGCATCTCCAAGAGAGTAAGATTTTTTTTTATTTATTTCTATTTATTTTTTGCAGGCATGACCCTTGAGGAAACAAAAGAGTTTGTAAAGGAGCTGCGCGGTCTGCTCATTAGTCTGGAGCAATTGCCGATGCCAGTGATTGCAGCTCTCGATGGCGTAGCTCTCGGAGGCGGCCTGGAAATGGCGCTTGCCTGCGACATGCGCACAGCCGCGTCCAATGCCAAGATGGGTCTGGTGGAGACCCGCCTGGCCATCATACCTGGTGCCGGCGGTACTCAGCGCTTGCCACGCATACTCTCGCCTGCACTGGCCAAGGAACTGATATTTACAGCACGTGTACTGGATGGCGCGGAGGCCAAGGACCTAGGTCTAGTGAATCATGTGGTGCAGCAGAATGAGACGAAAGATGCAGCCTATCAGCGGGCCCTGAAACTGGCGGAGGAGATACTACCCAATGGGCCAGTGGGCGTGCGCATGGCCAAGCTGGCTGTGGATAAGGGCATGCAGGTGGATCTCAGTGGCGGCTACACCATTGAGGAGATTTGCTACGATCAGGTGATTCCCACCAAGGATCGACTAGAAGGTCTGGCAGCCTTTGCCGAGAAACGCAAGCCTGTCTACAAGGGCGAATAGGCGTGGCAGAGCAGAGGAAAGTTTTTATTTTAAGTGGAGCACAAGTGCATTTATTAGATTGTTTTCTTTTTCAGCGTTAGATTTTGATTTGAATAAAATCTAAACAAAACGAATTGATTTGTTGTGCTGTATAAGAGTTTTGTATAACACTCAATATTAATTGTGATACTGTGCAACACTCATTGTGTTTTCCCAATTGTACATGCACTCAGACATAAATTGACGTAACTGTAGGAATTCTTGCTGCGCTTAGTAATGCGTATTGCTACAAATAAATTGCAGCTCACTTCCAGGAAGCTGTCTTCTTTGATTTTCCCACAGCATTGTGTTTTTTTCATCGCTCTGCCTCCTTGTGGCTAAGGTGGCGTTTTTTAAAAGGTGAAGAAAAACAGTCTTTTCTAGGGCTTGACTCTACACTGTAATAAAAAAACTTTTGCACTGCAGAAGAAAAAACGAACATATTAACCGCATGGCGCAATGTCTTCTGGTTTGGCAGCAATTTTGAATGAAAATGGAAAAAGACTGCCGTTATTCCAAATGAAAAATGAATTATGCCAACTGAAATTTGTATGCATTAGGTAAGCAGTTTACTGCTTGTATATTAGTGCAATCCCAAGACACGATCCGATTTATGTCAAGACACATTCCCATTTGTGTCCCGGATGTGTCTCGGATTACTGGCGTTTTATTTTTATTTTATTAAACGAACACGCACCCCACCTCCCACTCATATCCCATTTCAGAATTTATTTTGCATCAATTAAAATGTTGATTTAATACCCTTATTAATTGTTCCCATGGCAGATATATGTTATTGTGGTCTGATTTTGACTAAATTGTATATGCATATTATAGAAGTCTGAAAAGGTCTGATTTTGTAAATTTGTTTGCAATATCTTGACAAATATCGTAGGGCTATACGATACATCGGTCCAATCCGGCACTTTCCGACTTATTTATAGTGAATTGCAGTATGAAGCATGTGTGCCCTGTTTGATAAAGATAGCTTTCAAACTAAGTAACTAGTTTACGTTGCAACAGCTAGACGGAGAGACATGAATATATCGACTCTCCTCTTGATGGTGATTTTGAATACATATACTTACATTATAGGGTCGGCGACGTCCTCTAAGATGTCAAATTGCTCCAACAATCTAATTCAAAATGCTCTCTAAAGTTTGCGGAAATACTAGAATATGTTCAGGGGAAATAGCAGAATTTACTGGGCTTATTTGAGTGTACAAAATGTATTTATTCCAAACATTTGCACAGTAAATACGCCTGCAAACAATGGGCTTTTGTTTTCGGGCAAATAATAATTGTAAATTGTGAATTGTGAATACATAAAATGTATTCAACGAGAGGCGTTAACTGGCAGGTTAAACAAAAAGTGCGATCGTGGCAGAGCAGGGCAGGGAAGGGGAACTAGCGAAAAAACACTTGTCTGCTGCCACACAACTGATGACCCACTTGCCACGCCCACACAGCCTACACATGCAGCAAGGCAAGGCGAAGCAAGGAGGAGGACAGATGAGGTGAACATCGAACGCCCATTTCAATAAACATGTGACATGACAGCTCAAGCATCATGCAAGGTCAGTAGCCGCCACTCGGCTGAAGCGGATCAGAGGGAGCAGGGCGGAGTCGAGGCGGGGGCGAGACTGGCTCATGACATCGGGTGACTCAGTCAGTCAGTCATTTGGCGCATGTGCGAATCTGATGCGACAATCTCTAAAGAGGCGACGACTAATGCCAGGCGCACTTTGCATACCAATCAATTAATTAAATAATTAACTAGTTAGAGACGCTTCGCTAAACGGGCTCGATGAACTGAAACTGTCTAACTGGACGGACCCGGCAAACCCGATCCCAAAGACAGGCAGAACGAAGGCAGTTCCGGCTACAATTGCGGAAGCATTTAATTCGCTTATCATTTATTTGTTATAAACAATAAAGCAAAGAAGGCAAAAACAAAACGAGTTTCATGCATTTTAATGATCTTTCGGCGAAATGTCTGTCTGCCTGACTGTGTCTGTGTCTGTGTGTGCGAGGGTGTGTGCGTGTGTGTGGGTTGAGATTTGCATTTACAATGAAGGCACAATGCCGGACAGGGCACCCTGTATTGCGACACGGCAGTACGCACGGCAAATGTAATCACATTTTCCAGGTATTCAGTACTCTAAAAGGAGACACGTTAAGTGTTCGCAATTAATCTGAAAGCGAGTCACGACCAGATCGGGTAATTTTTATATTTCGCGACTCTATTGTAAAAGACCCTAAAGCAATGCCATCAAATGATTGAATTGCCTGCGCTGTTTATTTAATTCAAGTTAAGCAAATATTTATCTGGTATTAGATATAATATAAGTATATCCAATTCAATTAGGTCTTTAATGCAACTAAAGAGAATCTGAAATTGATTATTATATTTTATTTATTTTTTTTTATTATATTTTATTTATTTTGTATCATGTATTGAGTAGGGAATTAAGATTATAAAGTCTGAATTGAGTTTCTTAGTAACTAAATATATCTTATTATATTAATATATGTATTTATTTAGTACGACATCATTTGATCATTCAAAGTCTTTACTTAAGAACACTTAAGTTATTTCTCAGTTATTTTTCTAAAAGGTTCCTTGGGAACTTTCCTTTTAGAACAACCCTAGAACAATCTATAGATGATTAGTAATTTGTTTTTCTCGTATATTGTTTGAAATTATCTTCAGATATTCCTTCTTGTCGCCAAGGCTTCTCTGCACTCGTTGCGTATACGTCATGTGTATCTTTATGTTTATGTTTATCTTTATCTGCAGCTGCTGTGTTGCTGCTGTTGTACAAATTAAAGAAACAAGTGAACTGGCAAATTAACAAGAAAACAAGAAATCAATTTGAGAAATTGCGTCAGCTGGCAATGTAAGAATTGTCGGTGGCAAAGGCCAAAACCCTAAGCTCATTACTGCAGGTGAAATGTAAATGAATTTCAGAAATCCAACAGAAATTAATGACGCACCATGGCAGGGGATGGATGGTGAAGGGGAAGGTGGCTGAAAATCGATCGTGCATTCATTAAATGCGAGTCGAGAAATAATTTCAAAATGCGCAGCACGTGAAAATTGCATTTCAATTTGAGTGTAAAAATTTTCCACTGCCCCACTGAATGGAATAGCAGCAGCAGCAACAACACAACACTACAGCAACAACAACAACAACTACAGCAACAACAATGTGCCATATTTTATGGACAAACAACAAGTCGAGCAATCAGCAACAACAACGGCCACTTGAAACAAGTTAATCACAAAACTCCATGATCTGACATAAAGAGGCGCCTCAAGGCGACTGCAGCAACAACAACAACTGCAACAGTAACAACAACAACAGCGTTTGCCCGCTAAGTAATTGCCATGTTGAAGTACTCGTGAATGTCTCCATGGTGCCTTGGCGGGAACCCCAGCAAGCAGACAATTCTTCTCTCATCTCTCTTTCTTTCTCCTTAATTTTCTCCTTAATTCTTGCGAAAAAACTGTTTAATGCACTCCAACTAGCAGCAGCAGCAACAAGCAACACGGGATAGACTCCTCCACCCCCAACCTCATCTTTACTACAACTGCCACGCCCACTACAGTTGCTCTAACTGGGCGATGCTGCTGATGTTGCTGCTGTGCTGCCAGACACTGTGGCTGTGGCTCTGGTAAATACAGGGTGTCACAGAGAGTGATTCTTATAGGTATATAGAGTTAATTATTATATATGCATATATATCTGTAATACAGCGTATTATTACAGTAGATTTAACATGATATGTATGCATAATTTGCTGTATTATAAACAATCCACTTATTACTTTCATTCTTGTATTCAAACTTCGTTCAGTTCTGTATGTATTTATCAAATAATATATTTAATATTACAATTTTTCTCAGATTATCGACATTCTATTTTAGTTTAAATATTCATTATAAATGTATATCAAGTAACTAATTTCAGTCAATATTAATTTTTTCCAATTTCATTCCAACTTCGTTGAGTTCTATTTAAATTAAACAAATTGTAAAAGCAAAATTATCTAAATTAAATAATAAATTATCTGAATTCATACAGTTATGGGGATATATATTTTAATAACTTTTTTATGCACATAGAATCTTCTTATTTTCAGAATGGAATTTGCAATCTCGCACTTTTTTGTACACTGCTTATCCCAAATTGTTCGAGATCTCTCCTTTATTCTTATGTATTCCTTTTGTTTCTTTTTTGTTACTTAGCCCTCGTTCGTTGTAACAAATTGTTGCTAGACTTAGATAATTTAATAAGGTGTTTCACTTGATTTAGGACGTAGCTTCATCATGATAATTTCAATAGAATGTTTGTTGTGAAATATGTTATATATATGTACCTAGAAGCACCTCTATGTATTACTCGGCTTTATCTAAATGAGTTGAGATTGTTGCTGTTGTTGTTGTTGTTGTTACTGGCATTGCATCTCATTGCGCTGGCACCCTGTGGAGGGTGTGAGCGAGCGACAACGCTGCGTATGAGCAATGAGCAATGGAAGCAGACTTGTCTCGCTGAAAATGCCCAAAACTGAATGATGTAGAAAGCACACACACACACACACACACAGGCACACACAGGTACACACACTGATAGGCAAGCAGGCAGACTTACATATAGGCTCAGAGAGAGAGGCCGACTTCGCCCCACCTGCGTCACGGCGGCGTTTATTGTCAGCTGCGCTAATTGCCCGCGCCGACGTCGACTTGCCCTCTTCAATCTCAACGCGGACAGGTGAACAGCCAGCAACAGGTGAGTGCGATTTATGTATGTGCGTGTGTGCGCTGTGTAGTGGTTGCTGCTGCTGCCGGCGACAGCAGCAACAAATTCAAGCACAAACATTGGCTTAATATCAGTCACTAAGTGATCGCCAGCGAGTTAACAACAAGATCTCCCGCCCCGTGCGTCTTCAAATAACGCGAAGCCAACTCTAGGCAACACCCCCGTCCAAGCTAAATAACAATTAGTATAAGAAATTAAATCTAAACAAATCCTGTGTTACCAAGTGTCGCGCGCGATTTGTGCGCGTTTCGTCCAGGCGGTTTGCGCGCGATAATTAACGCGAAGGTGCCAAAATCCCAAATCGTGTCAATGCTGAGAGCAAACGGATTGACTAACACATAAACAAACAAACAAAGAAACCATCAAGTTGTGCAAAATACATTGAATACGATTAATAATTGTATTAGCAACAGTTTTTTATTTTTCGCCAAGGTAATTACGATGGGATCGAGCCGGAACAAAAACAATTTGAATGCATTTTTTTAAAAACATGAGAATTTCATATATAAATATATTACTATAATTATTACCGATTGTGTAAACTTAATTACGCGCACATAAAATATACCTTGTGTTTTTAAAATAACTCAACTGGATGCATGACTTCATGTCAAGTTTGGTGTCCTTTGTTCTTACAAAAGCTGAGTTCTAGACATTCAAACGAAATGATTACTATTGATACTGAACAAGAATATACATATAGTATACACATGCGATGTGGGGTCTGCAACGGCTCCTTATGCCTTTTACAATAAGGAGGGCAATACGGATTGAATGGATATCAGGATAACAGGGCTCGAATTATAGATTTCTTAAAATCGATTGATACAATTTCAGTATAAAATCGAGAGTACAATTGATGTAAATAGTATTAGGTTTCTTCATTTTGTAAAATGCTTTATGAACCTACAAACTACATTTTAAAGCAAGGCAATTACAATAGGGGCCTCAGAGATGTATTGCACAAAGTCCCCGACACCTTCGCTATGGCCCTGGTCAATGATATTTTGCACTATATTCATTTCTAGTATATCTTGGGGGATATTTGAATTTGTTCTAGTTTAGTCTTTCTCTTTATCTTTATCTTTATCTTTATCTTACTCTCTCTGTCTCTTCTTTGCTCTCTCTCTCTCTCTCTCTTTCTGTCTCTATCTCTCCGTGTGTTTCTCCTTCTCTCTCAAATGGGTCAACGCTATTTTGCACTATATTCTATTTTAATCTAAGGGATATCTGGAATTAATCTAGCTTAGTTTTTCTCTCCCTCTGGCTCTCTCTCTCTGCCTCTCTCCCTCTATCTCTCTCTGTCTTCCGCAATTTCCATCTCTCTCCTTCATTCTCTCTCTCTCTCTCTCTCTCCCTCTGTTGCTGTCAATTGCAAGTCAGTGGCCTTTGTTTAGAGTCAAAATCTTTAGGCAAACCTTAGGTAGGCTGCGATAAGAGGCGACAAAAAGCGCCAACTTGTTGTGGCATCATAAACGATTATTGACTCAGTTTTATCTGGCAGCTACTTTAGCTATAGCCTTAGCATTAATGTGGAAGGCGTCGCCTTTGTGCAGCCTGATCTCATTCTCGCTCTCCCTCTGCCACTCTCTCTCTCTCTCTCTCTCGCATTTCTCGCTTGCATAATACCTGGGCAAGGCTGTCTTATTGTTATTGATAAGTAGTCCGACTAGGGAGAGAGGAGGACGGAGTAAGGGGTCTCATTAATAACACCATATGCGCTTCTCAATGTACAAGTTCAAAATCGCGTCTGGCTTCATTAATTATGCGACGCGTGTTGCGTGCGCTGCCTGCACATTTTGCATATTGAAAGTGAACCTCAAAGTGAACCCCCTCTCCTTCCGTCCCCATCCCTCCCTCTACTGACTGCCCTGCCCCTGAGCACACCTTCTGTTTCAATCAATTTCGCGTTATTGACAGCACGTGAATTGTTGCGAATCTTGCACGAGAAAAAAAAGAGAAACAAGAAATGAGAAAAAGTCGCTTTTGCCCAATTTGGCTTTATTGCAATACATTGACCCAAAATCAAAGCGGCAAGCGGAGATCTTAATTGAAATTCACTCGACAATTAACATTTAACGGTACCTGCCTGGGGGCGTTGCACAAGATTGCGCTGTATGAAAATGAGGCAAAGGATGAGGCAGTCTCAGTCTGAGTTGTGGCAGCTTCATTTTTCCCACACTCTGTTGCAACGGATGACCAAAAATGGCTTGGTTTCTTTTTTTAATGAAGGTTGTTTATATAAGAAGAAGAAAGAGAGGGAGAAGACACAGACAGAGGTGGAGAAAGAGAGAGGGAGAGAAAGATAAAGAGTGTTGGGACAGGGAAGAGCAACTTGACTTGCTTTTTAGGTCAAAGTTTCATTATAATTGCAGGGTGATTATTGAGTTGGTAATTACAATATAATTATAATGCATAATCAAGCTTGAACTTGTGCAATGTAAGGAAACTACGTAAATCAATTGGATAACTATCTGTAACAAATTTACTAGGCTTTGCCTACGTTGCAACTTTATTTATTGAACATTTTGTGGACATTTTATTATATTGTAGATATCGCATTTATAACTAAGCTCTTTAATCTCTGACGTATGAAATGTTTAGCAGGAATTTCACAAAACTCTGGCAACTTATATACGCGTCACAGAGAGGATCCTGTTGACTGGTTAACAACTAAAGATGTCATTCACTCGACTTGAACGATGGTTTAGCAAAGTCATAATGTTGTGACGCACTTGGGATAGAAATTAATTAAATTATATGGGTGGCATCGGACCAATCAAGTGCTAATGAGCATAAATAATACATCCATATAGACATAGGCACTATATATGAATCTGGACGTTGATATGACAGGGAGAACTAATCAAGTGTCCGTTATGATTCACGGCCCTGTCGTGTGGGCGCGTGATGTCGTATAAATTCACTCGGCAATAACAATCGCAGGCTGTCGACAAACTAAGTAGAATACAATATCAGCGCACACATATGTATGTATATATATATACCTGTCATGATTTCATAAATTACAATCCGTTAGTGCACAATTAGGGGGAGGGCTGTAAAGAGTTTATCGTCGATTGCAGGCCGTAACCGGGAACTCCCAGACATTGTTGGGTAAACAAACCCGAAATAAAAGATACTAAAAAATTGGAATTGTCTTTTAATAACTGTAAAGGGTGTCAATGTCGCCCCAGGCAGTACATATAATACTATATACTTATAAGTGTACTCCATATACCGTGTATGGTACACAATATTATATTGTATTAATCTTATCGTGTGCCTGCTGATAGATGATGATGGGGATACTAATACAGTTTCTTAATCGTATATTTTCTAGATATTTCAGCCACACTTAATGCCGATTGTTAATGAAATTGACTTTTAATTTCATTTTCATCCTTATCGTATACACACATACTCATGGGAAAAGCCCCCCACAACTCTAATTTAATGTGCATATAATCCCCCGATCTCTGTCGCACTGCACTCTTCACAACAACTTTAAATCGAGGCGCGTTGCCGGTAAGCCCGGTAAACCCATCGCCATCGGCGCTTATCGCTCTTATCGGTTATCGCCAGAGTGCTATAATTGATTTTAAAGGTAGCTTTCGGTTGTTTCCAATGCTGCAGAACATTGTACATTGCTTTCTTCACCTGCTCGTGCTCCACTAATTACCCCCTCCCCTGCCCATCCCTTACCTTTGGCGCCTTATCAACTCGGACACCTTCTTTGGGGCCCAATGCCTGCACCTGGCGCCGTCCGATAGTTCAGTCGCTGTTGGCCCGAAGACGCGTACGGTTCTACCCCTTCACAATAAAAACAGTTCTTCTTCTCAAGTGTTGACTACAAAGTAAGTTGAAAGTTACGAAATTGAGGCAAGCCTTAAGTGATCAATAAGAGCGGGGATGTGATCAAGTTCTGGAAGACTATTCAAAAACAATTTAACATCTGAATTGAAATATTGTTTGAAGATTGTAGATCTAAACTAATTTTAGTAGAAAAATCGTTGTTTAGGAGTCCCTTAATCATTGGGCTTGTGATTAACGATTCTACAACAATCACAATTAATAAATTCAGTAAAGAATAAGATTCCTCAAGCAGAACCAACGATTCTTCAACAATTTCAATTAAAATATTCAGAAAAGAATAAGGTCCACAAGACTTTCATTGACAAGTATTTAAAACTTACACCCTTCCCTACAATTCTTTAAAACTAACTTAGAAAAGTTCTCTTTACGTTTAAGCAATAAACATCCTTTGATTTTTCTTGAATACTGTTCAATATTTTCAAGTATCTTCCTTTATTATCTACACAATAAACTTCTCCGTTGGTGTAGCTAAAATTTACAACCTTATAAACAGTAAAAAACTCACAGCGTAAATAGACCTTATAAAGATTCTATAAGCCCATAAACTATGTTCATTGTTAAAAATTTACGGTTTTATGACTTCCAAATACTTCACCCTTTTTACTCACAATGTAGTCTAATCGAATTAACCCAGTAATCGCAGTACTTCGTAGAATGAATTCGCAATCCATGTCTGCACTTTCCATTTTAAGAAGAGAATTCGAGAATTCTTCATGTCATTGAGGATCTTGATTAATCTCAAGTAATTGACGTGCTCTGCAAGTCTTTGTAGAATCTAATCAGATCATAAATATAAATGGCAGACGTGTGGGAAACTCTGAGATGAACCATAAATAACAATTCTAGCGATTAGCTATAAAATCAATTTGCAAACGACGTTAAGTTTTTCGAGGGTTAACGGTTTCTTAGGTTCTCTGGACAGACTTTGTTTGCTTTGACCATGAAACATTTATGCACCCGATGTGGCCAGACGTATTTTTATGGGTTTCCTGAATTTTTCAATGGGTTTTATAGCTTCTATATCGATATTATTGTAATAATAAAGTATATGAATACAGAGCGCATTGAATCATAGTTAGTGAGGTGGACGATGGGCGAGAACTGTCTGATAACGATCGTATCGGGAACAGGGACTGGCCGACAAACGTGTAACCTGTTAGTAAAGCTTGCACTTCAACTCGTCCAGCGATAAGATAAGCTTGAAATGCGTCCGATGGATTAGCCACGGGAACCGGCAACCGCCCCGTGTTCCAAACGTTTTACCCCTATCCCCATTGCATTATAATAATATAGTAGCTTCTTTGCTTACTTTGGCAGATGACAGACAATAGAGGCTTTACGCCGGACTCGGAACCGGTGCCTAGCAATAATCCTCCCGCCTATTCAAAGTCGGTGGTCCCGCTGAGCGAACTGAATTCCAAGTAAGTTTAAAATGCAGAAACTAGTGGAGGAGGAGAGACTTGTAACCTTGTGCACTTTCTTCACAGAGCCAACCTGACAGAAAAGGATCAACTGGAGCAGGAGGAAGGTCCGTACAGTCCCTTCGACCATCGTGATCCCAATGGTGCCAGTTCTGGTGGGGCTTTGGCCCATTTGCTTAAGAGTTCCCTGGGCACAGGCATCCTGGCCATGCCCATGGCTTTCCACAATGCTGGTCTAGTCTTCGGTGCAGTTATGACGCTTATCGTGGGCATCCTATGCACACACTGTGTCCACATTTTGGTAAATAGTTCAATGCACCTGACACCCCGACTATTGAGCCCATTGATCCGTCTGAGTCTGGGATTTTGAGGGGGTTTACACGGCTACTTGAGAGTCGAAATGGAAAGTAAACATTTGCCACAGGCAGACGATAAGGCAATACAATGTTTGAAGGTATTTAGCAACGTGAGCGGATGTATTAGCACTAGACTGTCTGAAGATAGCTCCAAGTATCTACGAGTGTTTGCCCGAAATTCCAAGAACTCCAGACGCCATAAAGCTAGTTAGCTATAAATACTTCCCGATTCGGGAACAAAATCTTAAGAATTATAGTAGTACTTTAAACGCAGATTTATGGCTAAATTTTCGACGAGTCATCTTGGGATTAATGGACAAAAATGTGCAAGTTGTTGATAGATAGCTGTGCGTATACGTGTGTTATCTGAAGGCCCGTTTAGTTGGAGTTGCTCAATACGTACGCGTAGTCGATCAGACAATCGCCGAATCGATGGCTGCAATCACAATCGATGACGATAAACGCGGCATAGTTACTGTGCGAGATAGAGGTTCTCAGTCCCGGAATGGGACCAACGAGCATGCAATTTTCACAATGAAACCCTGACAACGTACACTTGAAGATAACCCAGAGTGTAGCTATATTAAGAACTCATTCATATGTATCAAGTTAATTAGTTTATATATGTACCTTGACTTAATTCCGAATATCTTGTTTTTTCTAGGTTAAAACCTCCCACAACATTTGCCGCGATGCCAAAGTTCCGGCACTCGGGTTTGCCGAAACGGCCGAGAAGGTGTTCGAGTACGGCCCGAAAGGCATACGCCCCTATGCAAATTTTGCCAAGTAAGTCTCTACATACGCACAAGGTCAGCCGACCAATTAGCATAGATAGATCAATTCGACTTTATAGATATGACAAGCAATTGTTCATTTCTTTGAATTAAAATGATAAGAAAAATTTAAAAAAACAAAATGAAATTCTTAATTTTAATTTAAGATTATATTCTCATCAAATTCATATTATTCAAAATATTTCTCGAGATTAGATAGCTGCAGCATTAGGCAACTTTTCCGGTTTAAAAAGAGATTTTCCAATCTTTCAGATAGTGAAAAATGTGACATGAGAGGGAATCACTTTTTCTTTTAATTTGTCCATTACATGTTAAATTTGTTATCAACTTGATGATGATGATGATTTAGTCCCTTTCACGTTTAGGTATAAAAGTAATGACTATTTCATATCTCTACCTTTAATCCCTAAGTCGATAAGATCGAGCTGCTCTGATGTTTCACATGCTGTGATAATATTTGCAAACGATATCTTTATTATTATCGGAAATTCTTTATCATTAATTAGATACTGTATATCTATATGAATATGCAAACGAAGTGTTTTAATACCCATTTACTCACTTATAATACTTCCCCTCAATCATCGTGACATAATTGAAGCGCCCCCAGCAATCGCTGATTATAATTTATGTCAATAATAATTGTAACTTATTGATGATATTTACTTTCTAATCGACACATTTGAGAATGTATTAGATCTTCTTAGAATTGGAATGACTCAAGTTGATGTTAATAAAGTATAATATAATCTATTGTAATCGATGAGTGTGTAACTACGTTATAAATGATAATGAGAGTTTCCTGCATAAATCTCATTGTGGTTTTCAACATATATGTTTCTTTATAATAGTAAATACTTTGATGTTATTATTGCCGATACCCCAATTGGGCTGTACTAAAGGTAGATAAAAGATAATGCATAAAACACCTGATAAGCGAATATATTATAAGTAATATGCTAGCGGCCTAATTAAACGTTCATTTTAGGACTAATTATCGCAATTATTTTCATTGAACGTGACAACATTTATAGCACCAGATATCATTAGACTAAAACGATTAATTCTTATCGCGAATATGTTTAGTAAAGTACTAAAAAATATACTATTAATTGTGTTTTCTTTGTTATCATTCCAATTCGCAGACAATTTGTGGACGTTAGTCTGATGGCAACGTACTATGCGGCGGCCTGTGTGTACATTGTCTTCATAGCGACCTCCTTCCACGATGTCATCAACTTTGATTGCGGACTAACGTGGGACGTGCGCATCTACATTGCACTAACGCTGATTCCCTGCCTGCTGATCGGTCAGATCAGGAACCTCAAGTGGCTGGTGCCGTTCTCACTGATGGCCAATGTGTTCATTGTGGTCACCTTTGCCATAACTCTGTACTTCATGTTTGATCAGGATCTGGTCTATTCGGACAAGCCCCTTATCGCGAAGGCCACACAAATTCCCCTCTTCTTCGCGACGGTCATTTTCGCCATGGAGGGCATCGGTGTTGTCATGCCCGTGGAGAACTCCATGCGCAAGCCACAGCAGTTCCTCGGCTGTCCCGGTGTACTCAACACGGCCATGATAACGGTGGTGGTTCTTTACGCAATTATCGGATTCTTCGGTTACGTGAGTACATAAGTAATTGGATTTGTTGAGAAAAGAAAACAGCTTTATCTGTGATTTCTTTAGGTGCGATTTGGTGATGAGGTGCGAGGCAGCATTACGTTGAATTTGCCAGAGGGCGACTGGATGGGGGATACTGCCAAACTGCTGATGGCAGTCGCTATACTCTTCACCTACGGCCTGCAGTTCTACGTGTAAGTAGCACATGCAACCCTCCTCCGCTCTGGTATATAGTACAATCTCCTCTCTCTTATAGTCCCAACGAGGTGCTGTGGCGCAAGATTAACCACAAGTTCAGCCCGGAGAAGCACAACATGGTGCAGATCCTACTCCGCACAGGCATCATTCTGGTCAGTGGAGGCATTGCTGCCGGCATTCCCAATCTGGAACCCTTTATCAGTCTGGTCGGAGCTGTATTCTTCTCGCTGTTGGGCATCTTTGTGCCCAGCTTTGTGGAGACCGTCTACCTGTGGCCCAACAACCTGGGCTGGTGCAAATGGAAGCTGATCAAGAACATTCTGCTGAGCATCTTCTCGATTCTGGCTCTGATTGCTGGCGCTGCGGCCAGTATCGATGAGATAATCAATCCGAAGGATAATTAGTTCGCATTTTGCACATTCTGCCACGACACTTATGTAAACTAGTATTAAATGAGATGCAGGTGCTCTCCCTGGAGATAGAGCGAGTGATTCCCGAAAACAAGAAGCGCCGTGTTGAACACGGCCGAGCAGCTGCCGGAGAACTGCTTCAACAAGATGATATTAATTCGTAAGCTTTAGCACCGATTACGCCCACATATGTTTGTCTTATGTGTGTGCCTAATTAGTACCTGTGTCTACACATATGGTGTACATTCATGCCTGCTTGTATGTGTGTACAAGCACCTGTATCTGTATTGTATATCCATATAATCTATAGAATTTATGAAACTATACGATAAGTCAAACCAATTTCTTTCGTACACGTTGACAATAAAAATGTTATCAGAAATAAAATAATTGAAAAAAATATATAAACAATGTATAGATCTTTCTTTCTTTGCTTTCCAAATCTCCCTCTTAATTACTCTTCTCAGAGCTCTCTCTCCTCTTTATTTCTACGACACAAACAAGTGTTATTAATGTAGTATTATATTTAATTAAGATCGTGTTTATCCAATATTCTAAAACTGCGTAGAAGAAACAATCAGACATTCTTTCCGTTTGTTGCATTGGTTACCATACAAAATAAAGTACAGATAATGTGAAACTTACAAACAAAATACAGTTAAGTGGAATAGAATACAGCGGCACGCATTTAAATATAGTAAATCTATATATTAAGAGGTGTATAAGTAGGTAGTGCAATACAATTAAAGGTTCGCTAACTGGATGGTAACTGGATGAATTGAGAACTACAAACTGTGTGACGGTGTGTTGTGTGTGTGTCTATGGTGAAACTACAAACTAATGCCGGGTTGAGCTGAATCTCACGGGAAATTATAGTGTAATTATTATATATATTATTATCATTCTATCGTCACCCTATTGTCGTTTACTTCTTCTTCTTTTTAGCATTCGAACTGGTAGCAACCACTTCGCTCTTGCGCTTTTGATTCGCCTTAGGTTGTGGTGGCGGCGCTGGGGTGCTTGTGCTGCTACTGTTTCCTGTTGTTTTGGGTGTTTTCTTCTTTTTCTCAGCACGCTCCTTCTCCTCCAGCTCGAGATTCTCACGTTCAATGAGAGTGATTAGCGTATTGCAGCGTCGTTGCAGCTCCAATGCTGTTCGCGATTTGATGAACCAGTCGAAACGGAATTGCGGCGATGCACTGCATGATTATAAGGGAAATTAAAATCAAACTGAATACACAATCCCAGAACACACTCACCGTATTGCTGCGCGCAACTCCTCGTAGACATTCTCCTTGTCGAAGCCCAGTTTGTGCAGCATGCAGACCAGAAAACGATCCTCGATCTCGGTATAGTTCTTGCCCTTGTTGCTGCCATACTGCAGACGCAGCTGATGGAAAGGAGCGCGGTAGCGAGCCATCTGCAAAGGAAAGGAATATATATAATTATACATTTAAATTCAAGCAAGCTCTATGAGAAGCACCTTCTGATCCAGCGCCTTTTTGATGGACAAGCGTCTCTGAATTTTTCCCTCGCCACGCTCGATTTGTCCCATGATGCGCTCAATGTCCTGCAGTTCAGTGCAGCGTTCCCAAAACACTGCATTATACTCGATGACCTCCTCGGGCGTCTTGCCCTCCACATCCTTGGCAATGTTCTCGATATCATCACGTCCATATTTCTCATTTGCCTTGATAAACTGATTGAAATCTCGCTTTGTCCAGGCGGTGAAACCCTGCGAGAGAAGGCTTTCCTTCTCAAGGAGCTCATCTTCGGACAACGGTTCAGCTTCATCGATCTTACGTTGTTCTTCGCGCTGCACTTTGCTGGCCTCCGAGCCGAGCTCCGTGTTCTTGGGCACCTTGTAGCCCACGGTTTTACGGAAATAGTAAATTTCCTGATCGAGCAGCTCGAACAGACGCGGAGGAAAGAATTGAAAGTCTTGAACAATGGGTTGTTTAGGTGGACGTGGTGCCTTGGGTGCTTTTGGTTCGGATACACGCAGTGCCTCGCGGAAATAGGCGTCCACGGCATAGTTGGCCTTTCGTTCACGCTTGGGTGGCTCAATCCAGGAGCCAAGAGTATTGAGCTTTTGTTTCTCACGCCAATCCTCGCCCTCGAACTGATACACAGATGTAGTGCCTGGCTCATTGCCAGTGTCCATGGTAAATGTGCGAAGTGAGCTCTCGCCCAAGCTGTCCAGCGTGGCCTTTTGTTCGGCTGTCTTTGCCTCGCCACGTTCCAAGATGACATCAATGTCCTCGTCGGTGAGGTCTGTGTCCTTGGAGTTGAATACTTGATTAGCGCCGAAACGAATAATGTTTAGCATCTCATCCTTGTTCAGCTGCGCACGGTTGTCCACCAATCGCCCGCCTTGTATGACCATTTTGTCCAGTCGCAGCTTCACCTCGGCACGCTCCACAATTTTCTCCTCGACGGTGCTCTCGGTGATGAGACGGAACACACGCACCTGCTTCTTCTGACCAATACGATGGGCACGATCCATAGCCTGCAAATCCATCTGAGGATTCCAATCGGAATCATATATAATGACCACATCAGCAGTGGCCAAATTGATGCCGAGACCACCGGCACGAGTCGACAACATGAAGATGAATTTGGCGCTGTTTTCCATATTGTATTCCTGAATTTGTCTATTACGATCCTCGTGCGGGGTATTTCCGTCCAGGCGGCAGTAGTTATAGTTGCGCCAATGACAATAATCCTCCAGGATGTCCAGCATGCGTGTCATTTGTGAGAAGAGCAGCACACGTGATCCCTGCTCCTGTAGCTTCGGCAGCAGCTTATCCAAAATTGCCATTTTCCCTGAGTTGGAAACCAAATGCAAATCCGTGGTGTATGGTGGTCCCGGCTCGGCACCATCGAACAGATACGGATGGTTGGTGCACTTGCGCAACTGCATGAGAATGTTCTGGAGACGCATCTTCTCCAGCTTGCCAGCTCCATTCACAACGTCGATATCCTTCAACAAAACCTTGGTGTACCAATCTCGCTGCATTTTCGATAAACCCACAAAGATTTTAAGTTCCTTTTTGGGCTTCAGACGTTTCTCCACCTCCGACTTGAGACGACGCAGCAGGAAGGGCTTTAGTACAGCATGCAGACGTGTCACAAGCGCATTATCGCCCAGACAAGTGTTTGTATTGAACCATTCATCGAAGTCTTCAGCCGAGTTGAATACATCGGGCAGCAGGAAATTCAACAAAGCCCACAGTTCATGCAGATTATTCTGGAGCGGAGTTCCCGTAATAAGTAAACGATTGGCGGCTTTGAATTCGCGCAATATCTCCGACAGCTTGGACTTCTCATTCTTGATACGATGAGCCTCATCGATGACCATGTAGCGCCAGTTGAACTTCTTGAAAACAGATTTCTCGCGTATGCACATCTCGTACGAGGTGACACACACATCCCATTCACCTGGCAGCAGGACATCGCGTATGAAGGTGGTACGTGTATCCTGGTCACCAATGAGACAAACGGCACGCAGGGATGGACACCATTTCTTGAACTCGTTCACCCAATTTTGTAGCGTTGACTTCGGCACAATAACAATGTGTGGTCCGGCTTGGTTCCTGCAGAAGAGATTAGATAAAATCTTTATCTAAGGAGTACTTCAGCTAATACTCACTTAAAATGCTTGAGATAACCTAGCAGCGAGATGGTCTGAAGAGTTTTTCCCAGACCCATTTCATCGGCCAGGATGCCGTTGATGCCATTCTCGTAGAGCGAGATCATCCAGTTGAGACCACGTACCTGATAGTCTCGCATTTCGCCGCCCTTAATGTAAGCAGGCGATGCGTCGAATCGAAATACCTCCTTGGTGTTAGAATCTTCGGCCAGCAGCTCCTCATCCTCCTCCTGCTCCGTTTTGCGATGTCGATGGCTGTCGAAATAACAATTATAAGATATAAGTACAAGTTAAGTTATAAAACTGATGAGTCACCTACTCTGCCACATCTTTGTCCTTGTCTTTGTCTTTATTCTTCTTGGGTCGACCCTTCGGCTTGGTAGGACTCTTTGTGCTGTTTGTCATGAAATGCGTAAAAATCTCTGTTTGCTTAAGCAGGAAATCAAAGCGTCTGCTGCGATCAGCTTCGATTTTGTTATCAAATTCAACCTCCTTTTCGCCCGAGGAACTAGTTGCCGCCTCCGACGTAGTCTCATTCTACCAAAATACAAACAAATAAATATGTTAATGTGTGTAAAACATCTGCTGTCAAATACAGTTCCCATTAAGCGGCGGCATGCGGCGTCTGTTCCGCTTCAGGCTGACTGGTGAAAATTTGCAAACTCCGCAGTTTGATTAATTAAAACTCACCGAGTTCTCCTCGTTGGCTTCGACTGTGGCGTTCTCTGCTTTCGACATATTTGCAATGCCGAACAATTGTTTTTAAAAGGTTTTATTATAAATTATTGAGTTTTCCAAATTATATTTCGCACAAGTGAGAGCGTTGCTGCGACTGTATGTGTGTGAGTAGAAGCAGCGGGAAAAAGTGGCGTTTGCGGGGTTGCGTTGAACACGATATATCGATAAGCAAGCGATTTGCCAAATCGACAATCGGTATTTTTCTATCACATTTCACAGCACTATTTTTTTCAAACAATGTATTCCCGCGCCAGCTGTGACTCAAACTCACGATGATTTGCTTCAATGTTTTCAAGATTAGATAACTTTAGAAATAAAATAAAAAAATGATTGTCTTTTTGTCCTCAATATTGTATTGCGTAGTATTTATTAGGTAATTAAGGTCCATTATAATTAATTTATTTTATCCTATGCATTTACTATCTACAAAATATACGTTATATATTTACAATATATTACATGAAAACCAAATTTATACAATTGTGTGTAACTATCAATATGTACAGATTAGCAATGCAATTGTACATTATAAAGATCTCTGATCAATGTTTGTTGTATGCGTGTGTTGTGATTGATGCATTGGTGTGTGTTTGGATTGTTTAGCGTATTGTGTTCTTTCTCCGTTCATTAACTCAGCACACGGAATGAAATGCAGCAAAATAGTAAAATGTTTTGGAATACATATCAAATATATATGTATTGGCCGCTTGCCACAGCGTCTTAAAGCTTGTGCTGCTATTCCACTTCAATCTCAGTTCCTTACTGAGAATATTTGCGCAATTTTGCTGGCATGCGACTTGCAGAACTCGTAGCCAATTTTCGCAGTTCGTTTCAATGCTTCCGTTTTGCTGCTGTGATTTGTTATTGTTGCCACTGTCGTTATGTCACCGAGCTGAACAGCTGTAGGCGTCGCTAACTGTGGGGTCGCCGTTGTCGCTGACCCCGTCATCGTTGCTGCTGCCAGCTGATGCTGTGGGAACATGCGTCGCAGCACGTAGTTGAAGCCATTCGATGCTTTGTTGCCGTTCATTTTAAACCGCTCGATACCAAAGGCACGAATAGCACGTGAGAATCCAAAGACCTGGGAACTGATATAGGCTCGTCGCACGGCCAAAGTGCGTCCGTCTTTTTGCTCGGTATACACCACAATTTCATCAACTTTCTGGCAAGATAGTGGGGGTTAGTTATTGTTAGCCGGAGCCACCCTGTGTTCCAAAGTCCGTTCAGTGTGCTCACCATTATCTTTTTCATTCCCAGGTTGCGGGTGAATGTTGTAAATGTCTTTTTCACTGGATCCAGCACAGAGTCCTCAACAATCTTGACTGGTACATTGTTGTAGAAGCGCGCTCCCCCACTTCGGTACAGGATTTGTTTTGGACAGCAGACGACGCGAGTATAATTTGCCATCGCGTACCTCACGCTTGATTGTGTCCTCGGTTAGGACATGAGTGCTGCACAAGGTGGGAATGGGTGTTGGTTAATGTATCTGCTAAGTCGGATAATCAGCTGGCAGTAACTCACCTGGATGGATTCGGATATCGGTTCCAATAGGCACAGACCACATGCTTCCAGCTGTAGTCAAACACCGTTTCGGTGCGGCACGTAGACGCAGTGACTACCATTTCTCTAATACTGATAATACAATTTGTAGAGCTTTGCCAGAAAGAAAGTGAAATTCACTGCATGCGCAGCGAAGTCCCTGAACTAAATAAGAGGCAGATCGATGAGAGAGAGAGAAACGAACACACAAATCAATAGCCGTCGTCGGTACGCATGTCGAATTCTATATATAGCCAGCGGGTGGGTCGACTGTGGACGTACCTTCTTGACAACTGCAGCGAAGCTCCAATGCTTGCGTCTTTTGCAATTATATATTTTTGTATTTGTATCCGTGCGCCAATCGTTGCCCCGGCGAGGCCTACTCGTCCAGACTGAGAATTTTGTTTTCTCTTTGTGTTGTGTAACTGCGTCACAAACAGGGTGTTTCCAGTGACAGTTGTCTGGAATTGCCAATCGAGTGTTTTTTATATTCGGAATAACTGAATGATGGTACTGCCTCGTATTTTTAGGATTCGCGGTATTTAACTCTTATTTACTAATAGTTTTTCGTTCACCAATTAAGCCAATTAAACTACTCAGTATGATAGACTACCGGAAACAGCTGAGTAGGCTAGTATTGTATAGCGCTTTATCATATCGATATCTGGAAAAACTATATCGATAGTTGTGTGAATATATCGTTGCCTTTTCTCATCAGCAGCTCTTTCGCACAGACTTTCCCATCGTAGACGCAGCTCAGCGCACGGTACAGATTTTTTAAGCGAATTTATCAATAAATAAACGCATTAAAAATGGCTTTCGGTGATGTCAAGACCCCACAGGGCCTCAAGGAACTGAACAACTTCCTGGCCGACAACAGCTACATCAGCGGGTAAGAATCAACCAGCATGTGCCCCTTAATGTGAGGTTATGTGCGCCCACCACGTCGGCATTAAATTATAGTAGAATTTTTAGATGAAATAATAAATATAAATTATAAAATAATCATTTTGTATTACAGTTACTCACCCTCCAAGGCCGATTTGTCCGTGTTCGACTCGCTGGGCAAGGCACCAGCCGGCGACTACGCACATGTTGCACGTTGGTACCGTCACATTGCCTCATTCGAGGCTGGAGAGCGTTCTGCCTGGGGCGGCGCTCCTCTGCCCCAGTTGGCCGGAGGCAAGCCCACAGTTGCCGAGCCAGCAAAGGCCGCAGCTGCCGATGATGACGACGATGTCGATCTATTTGGCTCTGACGATGAGGAGGATGAAGAGGCCGAGCGTCTGAAGGCCGAACGCGTCGCTGCCTACGCCGCCAAGAAATCCAAGAAACCTGCCCTGATTGCCAAGTCGTCCGTCCTGCTCGATGTTAAGCCATGGGATGATGAGACCGACATGAAGGATATGGAGAAGAATGTCCGCACCATCGAGATGGACGGTCTGCTCTGGGGTGCATCCAAACTGGTGCCCGTCGGCTATGGCATCAACAAGCTGCAGATTATGTGCGTCATTGAGGACGACAAGGTCTCCATTGATCTGCTGCAGGAGAAGATTGAGGAGTTCGAGGACTTCGTTCAGTCTGTCGACATTGCTGCCTTCAACAAGATCTAAACACATTTTGTATAACAGACAAAAAAAACAACAAGCATTCTAAATAAACTCAAGCAACCGAATAACCGATCGTGTCTACACTATATTTGTCTCGCTCACTCATTGCTCATCGGACTGCGCCGCCCAAGTTCGTATGCTCAGTTATTTGTTTGAGCTAAAGCTTTTGCAAGCACTGAACAAAAGAGCGAAGCCTGAGCGCAACGAAGCTTAGTATCTCGCGCAGCGCGAAAGCGTTCGGTTCATCTGTCAATATAAATAGTAAACACAACAGTGTCTCCCAATTGCTCTCGTGCTTTTGCATTTTGCTAATTCCAATTATAATAGTAAAACAAATTTTCGGACATCAACAATGGCTGCCAACAACAAATTGTGCTGCACTTTAGCGCTTGGTGCTCTGCTCTGCCTGGGACTGGCGGCTCTGATTCAGGCACAGGGTGAGTGGAAACAGAAAAGAAATCCGTTGAATTGGGTAGATTTGGTTTGGTATGGTATTGTCTGTGACAGAAAATTGCGTCAACTGCGAAATGGATGGAAATACCTGTCAGCCAGATTTGTGCATTTCATTAACATTAATTAACAAACATACGGATACAAGATTCTTTTCTATAGCCGTAATAATGTTGCGGGAATCTTTCAATATCATAGCAAGCTATAGTCATATGTATCACTTTGGCCTCCTACTAGTTCCCACTGCCAATGCAAATGAGTTTTAAACTAATGAATTGTCTCAGATTCAGATGGGGTGCATCGTCGTTATCATGATCATCATCAGCATAATGATCTAGTTGGGGCATTGACAGGGGATTCACATTACTTCCGATGTTGTTAATTACAACATGGACCGGAACTGAATTAATTGCGCTTTGGCTAATTCCATTGCTGATTAATTTGTTAATCACTTTGCTCAATAAATATAGGAAATTCATAGTTACAATAACCTGAGCTGGGATTACACAAACAACCAATGGTAATTGATGCTATCTGTCGAACAAATCGAATTGATAAAGCATCATTCGTACACTTGGAGAATTTCCCCGAATTTTCACACACATCTAACTCTTGTTCGGTGGGTCTATTGTTTAACTTGGATCCGGGGAAAAGTACGCTTTCGTGATGTGACACTTGTTAAGCGCTGTAAACTACCCCTAATTATCCACAAACAACATATATGACGTAGTGCTCGAGGGAGCGAATCTGCGATTTCGTTATTTCCAACAAATATTTTCTATAATTACCAGACGCTAATTACTAAATCGGCAATTTGTTAATTGGAACCTCATAAATAAATATATGGATGGGCTTTTCTTAAATATATTAATTCAAATTTCGACCTAATTTAATGATTTGTACGGTTCGTTGAACCCATTGAAAAGAAATCCAAGCTGATCTCAGGTGTGGGCGAGAATATAATCTCATTCTTGGCACATACACTAGAAGAAAAATAGTGTTAAAAGGGAAACAATAATGCATTATATCTTTTGAGCTAACAGTTTTTTCTACAGTGTAGTTTATTTGTAAATTTGTTTCGAAATGTGAAATAAACAATATGAAATAATGGAGGTGCAAGCAATGTATGTAAATGATAAAAATCCCCGACACGTTTTGCATACGAAATTGAAAGACGTGTAGGATTTGTGTACTCAAAATCAATTTTGTCACTTAACTAGAAACATCTTCATGGGTGTACGCCGGGTGTGTAACCTTGAAGAACATCACAGAAGACAGCAGAAAATATTAAAAACGGTTTAATAACAAACAAAGAATATCGCAATTCTCTCGAATGGAATCGTGCGTCTTGCTTGATAAGGCAAATTGACTCATTCGCTCATTGGCCCCATCGAAATTTAACTACAATATACGATCTTCGCCTCGATGCTGCCACTGAAAGTTGCAAAACTAGTTCGGCAATGGCTGAGGGAGATAAAGATACAGATACAGCTACAACGGAACGAAACGGAACGTTTCAGGTTCAGGGGCGTACACGCATCGACAATCTGAATATTTAAAACTTTATTGTTTTCATGATATTTCTTATGAATATAATAACATATTCAAAAAATAAGATTTAAGTTATAATTGTTTTACAGCATATGCGAATGTTGTTTATTTGTTTGTTTGTTTGCAAAAAGCGATGACATATCTGGGCAAAAATGTTGGGGAGATACAAAATTCCAGTTTTCAGTTGAGTTGATTGAAATTGGCAGCTTGTTTAGTTATTCGCGGCTCGCAGCGCGGGAAGCTTCATTGTTTTATAGGTCATGCTTACATACGATCACAGATTGTGTGTGTTATCAGTCTATAAATATTGCTTATGTACTTTTATAATAATCTTGTTCCAACCCTGTTTAACCCCATCGACAGATAAGCCTGTGACCGACGTCTGCCTGGGCTGCATCTGCGAGGCCATCAGCGGCTGCAATCAGACCCGTTTCTGCGGCTCTGGGGTATGTGGACTGTTTCGCATCACCTGGGCCTACTGGGCGGATGGCGGCAAACTGACCCTGGGCAACGATAGTCCCCAGTCGGAGGAGGGTAAGTGCAACCAGACTGATGTACCTGCCTTGCCTCAACTTATGCCGGCATCCTGCTCTTTTTTATAGCATTCGCAAACTGCGTAAACGATCCCTACTGTGCGGCCAACACCATCCAGAACTACATGGTCAAGTTCGGACAGGATTGCAATGGAGACGGTGGCATCGATTGTTACGATTATGCGGCCATTCACAAGCTGGGCGGCTATGGCTGCAAGGGCGAACTGAGCTATCAGTATCAGAGTGCGTTGGACAAGTGCTTGACCACCTTCTCGCCCCTGGATGTGCGCACATCGGGCTAGTTTCATGATATACTATACACATCTATATATACCTTATATACATATGTATATGTATCCTCTCTACATATACCAGAATTATTTATGTGCTGTCTTCAGTTGGATCTTTTATGGAATCGTTTGAATTGTGTGTTGCGAGATTTTTATAATAAAATGAAAAACCTTTATTAATATATCTTGAGTTATTGCTGGAAATAATAGAGAAACTTTGAAGGCATATTAAAAATAAATAAATAAAAAAAATAGAAAAAAACCCTTCGACCTATGTTCCGGTATAGTTTAATTTGTTAAATTCATACACATATAAATATGTGCATGCTTTTAAATTATTGCCGACAGATAACGCTCGCCCGCCTCTTTTGTTAGCTGATACAAGCACTTGGTATGCACATACTTTCTTAAATAACTTCTATGTTTATTGTCCGATCGGATTGCAATTTCGAAAATACGTAGATATTTTAATGAGCTTAGTATATATTAAAGTCAGAAAGTTGTATCTTTTACACAGCGCTTACAAATTAAGTTCAAAAATTAAATTATTGATTTGCGGGGGGCGGTGGGCGTGTCACCTAACATTTGAAATAAACTTGCTTATAGCACACATGAGTCTTCCTGCCAAATTTGGTAACTCTAGCTTTTATAATAGCTAAGATCTGTGCGTTCACACAGACAGACGGACAGACGGACAGACAGACAGACGGACAGACAGACATGGCTCAATCGACTCGGCTTGTGATCCTGAGCAAGAATATATATACTTTATGTGGTCTCCGACGCCTCCGTCTGCCTGTTACATACATTTGCACAAAGTTAGTATACCCTTTTTTGACAATTTTCAATGGTCGAAGGGTATAAAAAGAGCAATTATAATTATGGTTTGTTGAAGGTTAATGATAGCATTATATCACTAAAACTAATAAGAGTTTAGTGGGAAAGTATGAAAACGTAAATGTACGTTTCGAAAAAGTTAAACAGATAAAGAATATGTTCTCTTTATCTTTATCTTTCTCTGAATCTCTTTCTTAAAAGTAACGGTAGTTTAAAAGCTTTCAGTTGGTTTGTGTCTTGGCTAAAAGCAAAATGCTGAATACTGTGACTGTGATTTTTAATGAGCATGAAACAGTGACAAGTATTTATTGTTTAATCGAACGTATTTTACTTAACTAGTAGATACCCTGGAAGAGTTGACCATTTGTTTTCATGCATATTAATAAACTGTATAATCAATTTTCACATATAATATATGTAGATCTAACGCAATATAAGTATTTGTATTATATAATAAATTGTATTATATAATTTAAATATTAATTTACTTCAGGCTTATGCATTTTTTAAGACCATGTCAGATCTTAGATGATCTCTTGCTGACCCACACTACTTGGGCCCCTACGCAGTGCTCCATCATGCCCTAGAAACCGGTATTTTTTCTCGCTCCGAGCCGACTTCGACTTGACCGATTGGGAGCATTGCATTTACGTCTCAGGCGCGGAAGCGTTAGAACGTGCTACCAGCTAAGGCAGTTCACATATTAAGCAGGTGCTCCGTAGATTAAAATGAAAACTTCCGCGCTTTCTAGTTTACTCTGCCAGATTTGCTTAGTGCTGTCTCCCATTGCGGTGCGTGCACAGGGTAAGTTGTTGACCAGGATAATGCTCTATCCGGAGACCTCATTTGACTTCTACAGGTCATGTGCTGGACACGCCTGTCACTGAGCTGTGCCTAAACTGCATCTGTGAGGCAATTAGCGGCTGCAATGCGACCTCCATTTGCGTCAACCCCGAGAAAGGTGTCTGCGGACTGTTCCGCATCACTTGGGCCTATTGGGTGGATGCCGGCAAACTGACCATAAATGGCGAAGCACCCGACTCGGAGCATGCGTTCATCCATTGTGCCAATGATCCCCACTGTGCAGCCAACACGGTGCAGAACTACATGAAGCAGTTCAATCAGGATTGCAATGGGGATGGCGAAATGGATTGTCATGACTACGCCAGGATACACAAGATGGGTGGCTACAGCTGCAAATCCAACGAGGTGCCCTACAAATATCTTAGCACCTTCGACGAGTGCATCGAGAACTACCAGGATCAAGGGTTCAAGTGATCAGACTAGAATTGATTGAGAACTATGAAAGAGTGTCTGAAACGGGTAGGACTATAGAGAATACATTTTAAAACAATTCAATCACGTGTATCGATCAGTTACAATAAATTTCCCATAAGCTGACCAACAAGTTCATTTCCAGCTCGCCTCCTTAGCTTATGTAATATATTTACTATACATGTAGTAAATGTAGATTCCAGTGGACTCACCCCAATATAGAGTAGACAGATAATAACGAACGGGCGACGCTCGAGAGATTTCAGTAGCTCGGAAACTGTCAGAGAAAGCGATTCATAAAAACGTTACGTGGAAAAGTGCGCACAAAATGTCTCATAGCAGTAGATTGTTGTTGTTATTGTGCCTTGTTGTGGTCCTAGCCAGTGTTAGGACCGTGGATAAGAAACCCATAACGGAGGCGTGTTTGATTTGCATGTGCGAAGCTCTGAGCGGTTGCAACGACACCGCAATTTGTGTGAACGGAGCGTGCGGCATCTTCCGACTTACTCGAGATCAGTGGGGCGACTCGGGGCGTCTTGTGGTTGGCAATGATTCACCTGTATCGGATATTGGTAGGCTTTGCGGTTTTCCACAATCTACTTATAGTTCGATATGAATATATGTATAAATAATTTTTATTTTCCCTCGTTTAGCATTTACGAACTGCGCAAATGATCCGATCTGTTCGGCAGATTCGCTGCAAAACTATATGGTAAAGTACGGACAGGACTGCAATAATGATCAGCGCGAGGATTGTTACGATTACAATGCAATACATTATATGGGACCCTTCAATTGCCAGGCTGATTTGCCCTACAACTACGAGAACATCTTCAAAAAGTGCATCAGGCGAACTCAGCGAGAACAGCAACGACAACAACGAGGAACAGCAGCAACAATAACAAAGTCGACTTAAACCTGAATGAATTGATTATTTTTTTTTTTTTGTATTTGTAATGGCAATTATTTATTGTGGGTACACTATATACGATCGGGCTTAGGCTGACTAGTTGCATGGCTTATAATACATATATTATACATAGTAGAGAGACAGTTTTGTGCTCTGCGAACTTGTGTATCTAATATTAAATTGAAATTAATGTGGGAATTTCCGTATTTCTGAGATCGTTTTTCTCTTAAAAAGTTTCATATCGATCACGGCGCCTCAGTTGCGCAGAGGTCTGCAGCGCGAATATAAGTCGGAACAGAAATCGGATAGAGTGTTGAACAAAATGTTGCGCAATTTTTTGATCCTTAGTTTATTCGGGCTGTGGATACTAGTGGGTACAAGTGCGCAGGATGGTAAGAGAATGGAAGGGGACCTTTATGAGGAAATGCATATAATAATATAATGAGATGGAAGTGCAACTTACAAAGGAAGTGGTTAAGACAAGGCATAACATTATCTGGAAAAACTTAATTGAAAACGAAGAAGGAAGGCTACATTCGGCATGTGGAAAGTTTTGTACACCTGCAGACTCTTATCTCCCTCAATCGTTCCAATACTAGTTATATATGTATATTGGTGCAGTATGGAATAGTTCTGTGCATATTCAATATTATGTCAAAAACCTTAATTTCTGCCGATTGTTCCTATGGCATCTATATGTCAAATGCATATTTTATATGCATATTTTATATATAGAAAAAACCCAATGTTGTATATTTGGCTGCAATATCTTGACAAATAACAAAAATTGGCCGATATTTTGGATGACAGCTATACGATATACCAGTTCGATCCGGCTTGCTCCGACTTATATAAAGCGCGCAGCAATGTGTACAGTTTCATCTGGATACCTTTAAAACTAAGAGACTAGTTTGAGTTGCAACAGACGGACACACGGACAAACGGACAGGTCTAGTTTGATTCCTGTTGATGCTGATTCAGAATATGTATACTTTATATGGTCAGATATGTCTGCTAAGCTGCCTTTCAAACTCCTGGTCATAATTAATATACCCTCTGCAAATTATTTAATCTTTATTTACAACACCCTTTAATCTGCTGTTCCATCGTGACTACCTCAACGTATGCTTGACGGCATTTTCATTGCATTGTGCTCCACTGTGCAGCAACAGTGTGAGATAATTATCGGTACATAGTATCGCTGGCTGATCTGAAATTGTAATTGCGAACCGGCTTCGCTGTAATACGTAGAATGAGATTACTTGGTACTATATGTGTGTCCAGCGAATGTCGAGTATGCTAAACAGCTTCTCCTTCTCTTTCTTCGCCCCCGCTCGCCCAGTCGCACACAAACCCGTCACGGAAGACTGCCTCGAGTGTCTCTGCGAGACACAGAGCGGATGCGATGCGCAGCCGATTTGTGTGAACGGAGCATGTGGCATCTTTCGCATCACCTTGGGCTTCTGGAAGGAGGCGGGAGAACTGACGCTGTCCAATGAGACCTCGTTGTCGCAGGGAGGTGGGTTGATTGCGTGCTCCAGAATGTTCCCCTTATCTACTTATCTACTTACCCACTTTGCAGCTTTTACCGACTGCGTAAATGATCCGCACTGTGCGGCCAATACGATCCAGAAGTATATGTATAAGAATGGTCAGGACTGCAATGGAGATGGCAAGATCGATTGCTTGGACTTTGCTGCCATTCATAAGTTGGGTAATCTGAGGTGCCAGGCTGAGCTGCCATACACTTATGCCAAGCCCTTCAACAACTGCCTGAAAAAGAAGCAACAAGAGGAAGCAAAGTCCAGGGGCGTAACTAAATAACTTTCTTTATTTGGTTGGGAAATGTTTTTCGAAAACAATTTTGGTAATAATAATACACACACATTGCTTATGTTTGCATCTGAACAGTTTCCAATACAGAACTATGGATATAGATGTAGCACAATACATAGTATATATATAGTTATTGTATATATTGGTATGTATATAGAGTAAGTAGTATATATAGAGTTAGTTTGGTATATGAAAACTACTTTTAGAATTTCTTTCAACAATTTGTCAACGTTCACTAAATACTTTTTATTTGTTGGATTCAAAGAGGTCTTGAGTACATATTGTAAGTATAACCCGATGATTTCTGCTCCCATGTATAATATAGCTATAGTAGCTGTTCTGTTTCGCATCGCTATCGTCTTTCTTTCTCCACTTGTGGTTTTGGTATTAAAATCTATTAGGCGTAGAAGTTAATATTCTTGGAAATGATCTTGGTATTTCTTTTTTCTTTCACTTTGTATAACTTGAACCTTAAGTTTAGAATCTCTTTTAAAGTTTAAACTGTATTTGTAGTATTCTTTATAAACAATTGTTTTGAACAACCTTTCAACTTATGCGACAGATGAGGGAGAGAGATGATGAAATAAAAAACTTCTTTACTTTATCGAGTGCTCTGCACCTAAGGCAGAGTCACAAAAGTTGATCAAACAAATATATATAATATAAAATTTAACAAAAAATTTGTTCTTTAAAATTGTTGCACTAAAAAACAATTTTTTGTGTTTGTGTGTGTGTGTTGAGTAGAAAATCAATTTGTTCGTAAGGCTAATTTAAATAAATATCCTATAAATACAATCAAGCTCGTTAAGTGTGGCGTGGTGTGTGTGTGTGTGTGTGTGTTTTTGGCGAGCATGTCTGATATAGTACAGATGCCAGTTAGATCCGCTGTGATTCGCTTATGATTTAAACATTAACTCTGTACGTTAATTAACTTTATTTCTTGTTATTGCAATCGTTGGCCAGCAGAAGCTCCTTGGCCTCCTTTTTGCCGCGCTTCTTCTCCTCCTTCGCATGCAACTTGGCCAGTCGTTCCTCCTCTTTGGCCAAACGTTTCTCCTCCTGCCGAAAGGAAAGCGCACAAAATAAGTACTTATGCCTCATTATGATATTATGCTTCGAATTAGGTTTGTGAAAATAGTATGATGTTTCAGGGAGAGATGAAACTTAATTAGAAAGCGGACAGCACTATGGGGTATATAGAGAAGGGAGATATTGATGGATAATGATGAACAGATATCTTAATAATGTTTCGCTTTTCTGTGATATTACCCTTCTTCAAGCATTACAGGGTATCTTACTGGTTGACCCCAACCGAGAACATTATTGCTTGTTTAACATGCAATAAGTAGAGGGCTTAAAAAGTGCATAAAATGCATAAAAAAGTTTCGCATTATGAGAAACTTTTTGTTTTCATCAACCAAGCCCGGCACCCACAACCGTTACAGGGTGGCTCGGGCTGCACAAAAGATGCCGCTCGGCGCTCGTTGCACGTTGCACGTTTAATGAAAAACTTTGCAGGCAGCGGAAGCAAACGAGGCCAATTACAAACAATGCAAATGGGCGCGCTGCTGTGTGGCGCCCCCTCGCGGTGAAACAATGAACTACCACTGAGCTAAACTTAGTGTAAGAGATATTTTGCAAAAAAAAATAGAAAGAGTGAGAGAGAGAGACAGGGTTACCTTTCTGGCTTCCTTTTCAGCTTTCATCTTGAGCTTCTCCTCCTTCTTCTTGCGCTCCATGGATTCGTTTTTCTTGTTGTCGGCCTTCTCCTCTGCAAAATTATCAAGCGGAACTTAATTAATTTCTTGCATCCCTGGCGCCAGTTATCGAGATCGACTTACTGCTGCTATTGTTGTTGTTATTGATGGTGCTGCTGCTGCCGCTTGATGAGAAGAGAGGAAAACTGCGGCTGGAAGAGCTTGAGTGTGGTTGCTTGCAATTGCTTCCTGCTATGCTGCCGGCAGAGCCCGCAGAACCGTTGGTCTCCTTGGAGGCGACGCCATTGCTGCCTGCGACACTTGTACTCCGACTGTTGCCTGTTGACTTTCCATTAGCCAGACAAGCTGCATTTGGAGGCTTCTTGTCCTTGGGCATGACGTAGGCATTCTTAGGCAGCGAGTTCTTTGAGGTGACCGGACAAATCTTGGCGCCACCTGCTTTAAGTGGCGGTGGTGCCAAGGCCGTGCAGCTTAGCTGTATGTTCATCGGGCTGGGACGACGTGGCTGAGGAGGCGACGCCGGCTCGCGCAACAGTGGCGCCAACTCATGTCCACTTGACTTCGTATACGAGGCGTAGCTGCGGAGAAAGTTTTAATGTTTTGTGGTTTTCAGTTACAAAGTCGATAACTAGTTGATACATCGATAATGCAAACGTACTTTGTGGTATTTTCGATAAGTATTTAAGTTAGTATTTGAATCACATGTAAACACTGCACTGAATTGATCGAAATATCGATAATAAGTATTTAATTGTTCAGTGTTACCACAAATTAAAACTTTTTAATTTCAATGAAACTGAATACGCACCGAAAACGAGGATTGCTGACATGCACTGGCGAGGGATGTGGCACTTTGGCAGGACTGCGAAACTCCTTGATAGGTGGCAGTCGATTCTGGAGATCCAGCAGACGACTCTTGACATGTCGCCGCCCCGGATAGTTGTGTGTGGGTGTGGGCGTCATGGCGCCGCTGCCGCAGCCGCTACTGCTGCTGGACGAGGATGTGGAGGCAGAATTGCTCAGCATGTGCAGAGGTTTGCGTGGCACAGCGCCAGAGCAGCCACTCGGACAGCCGCCGTGATGCGAATGATGCACACCATTGTCACGTGGCGACAACGAACCAACGCTTGCCGAGGAACACGACGAGGAACCTGAGGGCGAGATCACCTGATGCTGCTGCTGTTGCTGATGATGATGTTGATGTGTGTTAGGCGAGGGCGGTGCCAAGTGATTGGCACTGGCAGCTGATGCTGTGACCGCTGCGGGAGAAGCAGGCGAGCAGGCGCCACTGCTCGATATGGAAGACGTCTTGGAGTAGTGCGAGTAGCCCGAGAGCGTAGAGCCCGCCGAGCCTGTCGAGCTCATCGAGTACAGGCTGTCCGACTGCGAGACACGACCGTGAGCCCCACGTGGCGCAGCATAATGATGCCGACCACCGACCGCAGTGTGCAGCGTGGGCTGATGGAATGCATGATGATGCTCACTGTGCGCATCGTTCATTGAGTAGGAGCTGGCCGAGGCAACGACACCCCCCAGCGTGTACGCCCGCCGAGGCCCAGCTTTTGGCACCCATGGAGTAGCTGCTGGCCGACTCCTGTATGCGCCAGCTGCCCGAAGATGATGTCAATCTGTTGACACGCGCTCGGCAAATCACGCAGCGCAGCGGCAACAGACGTTGGGCCACAGCACTCTGAATTGTCTTGACGAAGCAGCGTCGGCAGACGACCCGATGACCACACGGCGAGGTCTGCATGGTGGCCCGTGCATTGATGCAGATGACACACTCATCCTCCTGCGATGTAGGCGGATCAGGTTCGCTCTCCTCCTCCAGTTTGCTTAGCAGCTTGTCCTGCAAACAAATATTGGAAAGTAAATTAATAAATAGATCGACTTCCAGGTTGATGCTGATTTAGAATATATATACTCCTAGCCCAAATTAATATGCTCTCTGTAAAGGTGTAAAAATGCGAAATTCTTATTGGTTTTCTCTCTTTTAGTGTTGCCAACGAACACATTAAAAGCGCACAGATAAACAAAATAACTACAGTATTTTGCGAGGGGACAGGGCTTGTGTGGACCCCAATAGTAACTGAAATGCAATTAGGACGCAGCAGTTTACTGCTTGTCCTTTGTTGTGAACCAGTGTTGCCAACTCAGTTTTTTACAAATCTAGCTTTTTTAAAATAACGAAAAATCAGTTTAGCTTTTTTTTTGCCAACACTGCAGCCTTTTAACTTTTATTTTCAACTACAGCTCAAAAGTATGCAACAGTTGTCGCCCAAACTCGCCGAACTCAGGAAATACGAATAAAATTTGCATTAATTTTAAGAATTTACAAACTCATTTATTATTATAATTAGCTGTTGAATAAACAAAATTAATTTGTAAGTATTAATAATTTAAAATTTTGAATAAACAAAATTAATTTGTAAGTATTAATAATTTAAAATTTTAATTATTTCGTGAACATGAGGAAATTTATAAACTTTATATTCAGCTGTTTCCCTCTATGAAATGATATTATTGCCATGCTTGGTTACCAAATTTACCATACAAATCAAATATATACACATATTTTGTAATTAATTAGGCGTTAATGGTGCCAGCGTCTGTGATCCGGCCAAGGACGTAGCCGGAAGCTGTTTGGCGTGTCCATAAAAATCACACCATCAATTGGAGGCAATAAAATTGAATTTTTTTCAAACGCCCCCAGAAATATTTTCATTTAATAATTAATATTGCAATCGGTGCATGGATTAACTGTATTTATACGATATGCAAATTGATCGATTGATTGTGAATATCCATTTGTTTGTCAGCTCGATTGATAACTGAACTGAACTGGCGCCATTTGGATGATTCGCTTATTGTTTCCATTTGTTAAACGCGCGAACGACCTCAGGCTGTTTGTTATGAATTTATTAATAGTACAGCTACACCAACAAACTGTTGTTGTTGTTGTTATTAAGGAATTGTTGAAGTTCGCATTGTTGACGTTTTGTGCTTTTTTGAACCATTAAAAATGTGATTCAGCAATTTTTGATTATTATCCATGACAGTTTTATTATATCAGCTCTCTTTTTGTTTGCTTTGTTTTGTTTTTCTTACTTCTTAACTATGCATAACTGTTGTTTATTTTTAGCACGCTCAGTGTAGGTTATATTTTATTATATTTAATTGTTGCATTGTGGCTGTGCAATGTACGATAGTCCCTCAAGCCACAGGGAAGTCATTAAAGAGTCCGCCATGAATCAGCCCCAAAGTTGCCGAACCGGACTCTTCGGCTAGTTAGACGGTATGTTCTGAGTGTTCTTTATGGACTAGAACCAAGACGGGGCCTTGCACTTGGCATGCTATGGACGAGCTGCTTTGATGGCCAACTTGTGTGTGCTTTGTGGCTTTCAGGTGGTTTCAAGGTGGCACAAACGCGTAATAGCAAGGCAGTTGCAATTTGCCAATAATCTATGGGGTTACCTCGGAGTCACCACGGAATGCCGCTGCCAATGCAGTCGGATTTGTTTTCAATTTTAGCATAAATCATAAAAACAATAACTGATTGTAGACGCGCTAAACTACACACCCGCAACTTGAGCCAATTGAGCTTGGCATGATTAATGCCCTCAAAATGCAAAACGACTCGACGCCTTGTTAATTGACCCGCAGCAGAAGAGGCGCTGCTAGAGGACGGTGAACCGAACTGGGGATGGTCAGAACTACCTTCACTACCTTCACAGTATACATACATATATTAAACAGTTATTGTTGTTGTTGTTGTTGCCGACGCGTCGGTCAACGAAAGGCGATAAGCATCATCAGCTGCGTTGGCTGAGAGCATTTTATTGGCATAATGAAACCGAAAAGTCAGCATTCGGTCAAGGTGAACAGCCTGGACACACTCACAGACAACACAAAATACAACAACAATAACAACAACTACAGCCCAGATGAATTATAATTAATCTTTCTGCTAATTCCATCAGCATTTGCTATTCTTATTGCTAATTTGGTGTTGTTCGAATTATAATCATGCACAACATTCTGAATTTTTCCACTCGATTGTCTCAATGAAAATTGTTTTACGATTTATCGAAAATTAAATAATTCTTCTTTACCCGCCTCTTAATCGGAGACTATTAGCGTTGTCAAACTCTTGTAACTCCGTTTTGAATTATAAACACTTTTTATAGTAAATCTAAACACTTCTTATAGTAAATCTCTTAAATCAGGGAAGTTTTTAGAGGATTCCCCAATACTGTAAGCTCTGTAAGGGCACCCAGAACCGCATTAACTGTAGATATCCCATAAACTTAGCAGTATTAAGTTTAAGTATTATTTATATTGTTATTATCAGACCCATAGCGAGGCGTGTGCAGGGTGTGCGGTGCACAAGGGCCCCCGTATGCCAGGGGCGCCTTGCTACTGTAAAAATGGAACAAATGGGCAAAGCTATTATGCTGAGATTGCTTCATGTCCAGTTCATGATAAAATATGCCAGTTCGGCACCCAAAGTAGGTTCGTAATTTCCTTATTCGTTCACACTTTATACAATTGACGTTTAAGTCAAAGTCCATACTAAACAATACATATCCAAACATACAGAAATTTTATCATGGTCCAGTTTCGTGCTTTTAGTTTTAATGATAACATCTCTATATTCAAAGGGACGGACATGACTAAATTGACCGATATTCATACTGAACAAGAATATATGTATTACTTTTTGGGCTCAACCACGCATCCTTATGCCTGTTGCAAACATTTTCGTCGAGCAAGTTATACTATCCTTGGGTAATGGGTATAATATATAATAAATGTAAAGCATAATGGGGCAAGTATGATTGAATGGATTGGCAATATTATCAATCGAATATAAGAGGGTCCGAAACACAGATTTCTTTAAAAATGCTGATTAATTTGATAGTATAAAATCGAAAAAGTCGATGTAATTGTTATTAAGTTTCTTGTGAAATGATTTTTGACTTATATAACATACCTACTGTATTTTAAAGCAAGGCAATTACAATAGAGGCATCGGTGAAGATTTCCACAAGGCCCTCCAGACTACACTACGGCCCTGGTAATTAGCATTTTTATTATACTTATATACAATAAATATATTTATAATAATTATGTCTTTTATCAATTTTTACTGTTGTTTTTATTAATATTATTATCAATCTAATAATTATTTCATATTTTTATGTTTCTGATAATTATAAGTATATTTTTTATGATTATAATCATTCTGACTGGGTTCTACTGGGTTTTACCCGATCACCTGCAACAAATGTTGGATCAAAAATCTAACACACACAACTAACTCTTGCAATTCTCCCAGTGCAGTGCAGTGAAGTCTCTCGAGTAAGATCCCAATCCCAATGACAACTAAATTAAGCTCAGCTTGCAGCAGCTGCTGAACTCTGACCACTTTGATTTGTCTTAATTCGGCGATGTCTCTCCGCCACAATTGACCGCCCACATCGTGAGCGTCGTCTGCCATCGACGATCGACGACTTGGACTCATTTCGTATGCTTGACAGGCGACGGGCGTGCGACACCAGGAAATTAAAATACAAACTGTTCGTAGAGCTCATTGGGAGGTGGGTTGCGGATGCGGGACTAGCGCTATCTAAATATTTGTTGGCTGACGATCAAGTTCGTTGCCTGAGTCTTTTGTTGGGAGCGTGCAAATTGATTTATCCAAACAAACTGACAACAACAACAGTAACAACAACGCCGGCAACGTCGATAAGCAAACTCGCGAAACTGGCAACGATAACGTCGACTTCTGTCGACAACTTCTAGGCGTGCGACTCAAGCAGCGCTCAGTTCGTCTACGGAACTCGGCCAGAACAGAGCGTTGTCGTCGGCGGCATAGTCGGGTTTCTCAATTGAAGTGAACGTGAACGTGGTGGCACCCCAATTCCGCGTATTACTTGTCTGTGTTTTGCACTGTTTTATGGTTGTCGCATCGCTGTCAACACGGAAGCGCCACATCGCGATAATACGCAAATCAAATCAAAGTGCCAATCCGTTTGTCGATGTCTACGGTTCATTGAACGACGGCCCCGCCCGGTAGATTAATAGATACAAGTTATATTCTATCACCAAGACTTCAAGTTCAATATTTGATTGCAATTCGCAATGGTTTTGTCAGCTGCTTCGACGTTATGCAATGTCTTTACGTTCCTACTTGGTAAGTCGTAACTACTTTGGTCTTGTGTGTTCAAAGGCACTTAGCACAACTCGCACGACTCTTCTCTATAAGTTCAAGGTGTCGCGGGGTCTTCACTTAGCGCATACTTGTTGTACACCAGATAAGAGTCGAGTGAGTTGACTATGCCAAAATTGTTGACATTCGATACATAAATTTACTTTTGGGGCTTGGTCCCAGTCGCTCTCGAGGGGCTTACTCAGTCGTGAAAGAAGGTCGCTTCGCTCACAGTGGGCAGCCGATGAACAATGGAACAACTGATCGCTATATTAACCGATCGGTGTAAAACGATTCCAAGGCTCAGTTAATTCAACCTTCGATCGATTGTGGGGAGTTGAGTTGGGTTAGGAGCTCAAATGGGTTATGAAACTTAACTTGGGTAGTAAAAGTTTTCAGTTTTTGCAGTGATCTGAGGTCGATATAGCTCGTATAACCTGCGAAACTATTTTCTGTGCCAATAAGAAATACTATTTTTTTTTATAGCTTCTTTATTTTATCTTTTTCAATCTCAGTCAGTTTACATTATATTTGCTATTTAAACTATTTTAATTTTTACGTTAGTTCCCTTTCCTTCTTTCTTAAGAAAACATCAACACTTCAGTAACCTATATTAAAAAACTAAAGCAGTGGGGGGTTCAACATATCATATTATAGAATTGATGTAAGTCTCCTTATGGTCTTGAACTGGTAACTACCTTCACGTGTAAATATTGCTGTTCCTTCACCTTATCAACTAGAAGAACTTTTGGCCCAGTGCTCTACACAGTTCTTAATGGCACGACAAGAAACCCCCCCTATAAAGTGAACCTTTTATAGCAACTAGGCATCACTTGGCCCCTAAGTGAGTGAGTAGTATCGCAGTATCATATCTAGAATCTTTGAACAACCCGACAGTGTCAGATTCGGATTCAGATTCAACTTCAGATGTGTCATGCCTGGCAATAAGAGGTAATTATAAGGCATGAGGTTGTTAATTGCCTGTGAGCCAAAAGAACATTAAAATTAAACAATAACAACATTAGTAACAACAACAACTACAACAAAGTGATAATTAAAAAAATGAAATTAAATAAAATGCACGGCGTGACGCCAAGTTGGAAGTGGAAGCAAAACAGAAACAGAAGCACAAAACCAGAAAACGAAACGAAATAAAGGAAAACTAACAACAATCATAAGGCGACTATATTATCGAGTTATATGAGTTATATCTAGTCTACAAAAGGCAACAAACTCTTCCGCAACTAACCGGGTAGTAAATTTACATAAATCCAAGATATTTAAACTATATACATAAAATTCAGAACGAGCTGCAGCCTGATACTGAAACGACCTTGCCGAAGGTCACGATTATCGTCGCATATTTGCTGCTGCTCTTCTTGTTTTTGCTTTTATTGTTGTTGTTGTTGATTTTCCTGTTTTAGCTGCTGTTTGGCATCTCATCAAATGAAATCAATGCAAAATCAACGCTAAACTTGTGTAGCAAAACAAAGAGCGTGAAAAACGATAAAAAATATTTGTTGCAAATTGCGACTCAGTCCGAGGCGGAGACGTCATTGACATTGCGATGTTGACCTAGTGCCACGCCCCCATTACAATGTACGTCTTGTGATAACAAATCATTGCTGGAGGGGAAACCTGTTTGACGGCGTGTAGAGTATCTCAGTATCTCTTTGGTGTAGTGTGACTTGCTTGGGGCACAGTTTTTGTTTATGATATTTTGAGTTATATTTCAATTTGTAGTATTTTTTCATACTGTAGTACATGATTGTCGTGCTAAGAAAATATATAACAAAAAAAGTACTTAAAATATTATAGTACATTACATTACAAAGCAATATATATCATAATGAAAACATACAATATGTAGCAATATATTTTCGAATAAAGAAAATCATTTTCTTTAGTGAATGAAAATCAGATAATTTTTTATTTCTTTCTTTAGAGTCGATAGACAGTTGACTAATACAAATATAAACAAATTTTACAATCAAGTTTTCAATGATAAAAGTAAATTAAAATTAAAATTGAATTTAATTAATGAGGTTTATTAAAATGTATATTTTGTACATACATTTAAATTTCAACTGAGATAAACAAGAATTAGTGGATGCTACTTTTGTTGCAAAGGATGGAGGAAACCCAGAAAATCAGAAAGTTTATTTTATATTTGCCATTTAAACTATTTTAAATGCAATAATTTATAATACATTGTCCTTTTAATAAAAGTTATTTCAACAGAGGATTCTCCATTTGAATTCGATAATATTCTCTATTATAATGATATTTACAGTTCTTTTCCCTTTAGCTACCTATAATGTCTGTAATATAATCGACAATATCTTTAAAAGCTAAAGCGTATTCAGCTTGCGTTACATTACAAAAAAGTTTTGCGGCTTGCCATAATTCACGTAATACACGGCGTATACGTCACGTGTTGCCAGTTTCAGCTGTCAGCGTGCTTTTGTTGTAACAGGCATTGTTGTTGTTATTAATACTAGAGTTTGTTTTTTATGGTAGCTCGCCGCACAATCATAATATACGCATAAGATTCAAGTTCACGGTCAGCACGAGAGCTTCGCTTGGCTGGTTTCGTTTTAGCCAAGTTTATGTTGCTTAGGGCATTCATTGTTGTTGCTATTGCTGCCATTGTTGTTGTTGTCGTTGCTATTGCTGCTGTCATTGTTGCTTTGGTCGCTTATTAGCTGTTTAATAATTCAATTAGTTGGCTCGTAATAATTGCTGGCATTTTTCACATGCCAAATTGTGAGTTTCGACTTGGTTACAATTTTTCATCTTCTTCTTGTGGTTGTTAGGCCATGGATTTTAAAAAAATTCATGGACTATTGTGTTTGTCGGAACGGAATTGTGCGTAACAGGCAGAAGGAGGCATCTCCGACCCCATAAACTATATATATTCTGAATCAGTATCAGTAGCCGAGTCGATTGAGCCATGTCTGTCTGTCCGTCTGTCCGTCTGTCTGTCTGTATGAACACCTGGATCTCAGAAAGTATAAGAGCTAGAGTCATCAAATTTTGCGACAACATACGTATATATTGCAGTGTCTCAAAGTTTTTTTAAAATTTGGACACGCCCCTTCCCGCCTCCGTAAATCAGTAATAACTATTTAAAAACTACAATATTAGCTCAACAACCAAAGTTGTATATCTTACATGACAAATACTTTGCCACGGGCGTTATGTGAAAATTTCATTTAAATCGGACTATTAATAAGTGAGATATGATACGAATTAAACTCACTTTGAACATACATTTATACTTAAGCAGACCTAATTTACGCAAGCATACCGAAGTTCAAATCTAGACACACATCATTTTAAACTTTTTATTTGCATTGTATGGTAACAAAATTGGTTGACAATGCAGCTTTGCCGATAGGCCAAGAAGTGAGGCAATGGCCGAGTGGTTAGAGAGGCGGACGGCTGTGAGAGAGTGCGTGTGTTCAACTCCCGGTTGAGGCGGGTGCGAATTTTCATTTATTAATTATTTATTATTTTATTTTATTTTTTTTATTTATTTTATTCTAATAATATTCGGACGGCGATTCCATACCGCGTCAGACACACAGCATTTTAAACTTTTTATTTGCATTGTATGGTAACAAAATTGGTTGACAATGCAGCTTTGCCGATAGGCCAAGGAGTGAGGCAATGGCCGAGTGGTTAGAGTGGCGGACGGCTGTGAGAGAGTGCGTGTGTTCAACTCCCGGTTGAGGCGGGTGCGAATTTTTATTTATTAATTATTTATTATTTTATTTTATTTTTTCTATTTATTTTATTCTAATAATATTCGGGCGGCGATTCCATACCGTTAAAATTTTTATTACGGTATAATATGATAATCCATGGCCTTATACAGTCAGCACCTGACTGTAGCGTTAGTATTTTTTTTCTATTGTTGTTGTCTGTATTCTCATTATTATGTTTCTTTTAGCTGGATCTCCAATTTTCTACAGCGCTGCACCCCGTGGCAGCTGCAGCAGCTGCTGTGCAATACGCGAGCGAGAGGATGTTCGGTTTCTACTCTATACCAGGTGAGTGCTGAGCAATAGCTGGCGGCCAAGCGCAGTTCATGCATATTTAGTGGATCAGTATACCCAGTGTTGGGTGAGGAGAGGGAAGGGGTAGTGTCACGCAGAGCATACCAGCTGCAAGTATTTATTATGGGTGAAAGCAGGAGGTTTTTAATAATATATTTTTGATATTTAGCCATAAATGTCTGTATGAACAGCTGTATCTTTGAGATGTGAAGTGTTAGTGCCGAAAAATATGGCAATCACATTCTACAAGTTCTAATAAAAACTATCTTAGCTATAACACTCTATTTAGAACACCTTACAGACTTTAATAACCAACTATGTTGCCCAAATTACTTGAAACATCATTCGGATATAGTGTGCGCACATTTGTTCTTTGGCATTACAATAATATTAATATGAGAACATGTGTAGCTCAGGTATGGGACCATACTTTTATATCCATGTGAAGACTTAGAGTTTTGAAATTCCGAATACACATCCCACTAATGCTAACAAAAACAATCCTAAGGAGATCTTTGGCATGCACATCAATGCAATCATAAATGCAAATAAAAACAATATTTTCTGTAACAATCCGTCGATGACCATAGATATAGGCTTGAATAAACAACAATGTTGTCCAGCTCAGTTATAACCTCAGCCCATTCATTAAAATATAGTGTATTCTATTTCCATGAAATCTCATTAAAAACAGAAGATATATAGATTAGTTATAGTACATATCTTTGTTGATATATACGGGGTATCTCGCTGCTGTGCTGCTCTAACTTGTTTGCCAATGAAAAATGAATAGCGAAACTTGCAGGATAAACCGCAACGAGCCACAGCAGCTGGCGCTGAGCGATGAGGCGCGACTGGCGCAAAGTAATTTCAATTTCAATTACCCGCTGGCCATCTATCTGCACGGGTTCTCGGAGTCGGCCACGGGGGAGCAGCAGAGCAGTCAACAGCTCAAAGATGGTAAGTGAACGTTGTGAACGAAAGCTGTCGGCGAAGCGAACACATCAGAGGGTTCCCCAATGTCATCCTTCTTCTCTTCGCCTTAGCCTTTCTGCGACGTGGCAACTACAACGTCATATTGGTTGACTGGAGCCCCATGGTGGCAGTGCCCTGGTACTCGAATGCTGTGGAGAATCTACCGGTGACAGCGCGTTATCTGGCACGTTTCCTGCGCTATCTGATCGCCAGTGGCTATGCCACCAAGCATATTCATCTCATTGGGTTCAGTTTGGGCGCCGAGGTGGCTGGCTTCGCGGGCAAACAGTTGCAGGAGTGGGGCATCAAGCTGACAAGGATAACGGCACTGGACCCGGCATTGCCGCTCTTCGAGGGGAACAGCTCGAATCGTCGTTTGAGCCCGAGCGATGCGCGCTTTGTGGATGTCATCCATACAGATGGTGGCATCTTGGGTAACCCCACACCGATGGGGCATGCGGACTTCTATCCGAACGGAGGACGTCCACTGCAGCCGGGCTGTGCACGGCAAGAAATCGCCAACAATCGCTGGCTGGGCATCATTAGTGAGTGGGAAAGAGAGAGAGAGAGAGAGAGAGAGAGAGAGAGAGAGAGAGAGAGAGAGAGTTGACTGACTGACTGACTGATTGTTGTTCTGTTGTTCCTTCTCTTTCCCAGTTGGCTGCAGTCATCAGCGCGCCTGGGAATACTTTGTGGAGAGCATACGGCAACCTTTGGCCTTTCCCAGCGAGCGCTGCGAAGCATCCCAAAACATTGGCAATTGCCGTATGAGCAATGGACGCGCCTTCATGGGCTACGGTGCAGATCCAAGGTGAGAAGGGGTAGAAAGAGAGAGAGAGAGAGGATAGACCGTAACTGACATTCATTTATTCACAGACTGCGTGGCAAGTTCTACTTGGAGACGAATGATGCCAAACCGTTTGGCCGACACGTCTCCACCACGTCATCGTTCATACCACAACCCCCTATACCGTACAAAATGCCAGCGAAGAATGTGAATGTGAATGTGGCTGAGGATGAGGATGAAAACAACACGCTGAGCAACAACATTGAGAACATCGCATTGACGTGACAAAATGTTCCAAAACAGTCAGGCGGAAGCAGTTGCCATTTCTCTTTGCTACCCACGCAATAGAGCACTCCTCCCCCCTCCTTTTAACAGATTCCCACACCACAAGATTTATGTGCTCTCTGTGATTTTTCACGCAAAGTTGAAGGCTTTTCTTAATGCTAGTTTTAGTGTTAGTGTGTAAGTTGTTGCTGTAAGTTCTGTTGTGATCTGTCTTATAAGTATTGTTAGCACGTAAGTTGCGTCAATCTCGCTCTCGCTCCCACTCCCTCTCTCTTTCTCTTTCTAGCAAGTAAATCGTGTTAAGCAGAAGCTGTTTTATTACTCTGGATACAGGAAGCATTTGCTGGGTGTAACTTGATATCTTTAATCCCTAAAGCAAAACAAAACATCGCAGATTGATTTACAGAGCTCAACATACTTGAAGAATTTAAACTTACTACTGATATCTTCACTCTAGTATAACTTGACTTGGTATCTTTATTCCATTAAGCAAAACAAATCATCATAGATTAACTTATAGAGCCTGAACAACTTAAAGACTGTTTATTTGCAGCTGCTTTTCCACGTAACATTTTGTTGCTCTTTCTTATCGATTTTCCGGTAATATTTTTCATCTTTCATCGGCAATTTTAGTGGCTTCCGCTGCGAGAGCATAAAATATAAACTCGATGGGGCTTTCAGCTATACCTGCTACCTTCTGCCACTTGCCCCCTGCCACCTGCCACCTGCTTCCGCCCACAGTTGACCCAGTAAAATTTTGAGAACTGGCAACGGAAATTCACAAATCATTCGACCGAAGCTGCAAATGGAGCGTACTCGTATTATATTTACCTAAGACCGTAGAAGCAATGCCAAAGTTGCAATGGGCAACTGGCAAGCTGCAACTTGGAACCTGCCACACAAAGTGGCACTGCAGCAAAGCTGTCACGTGCTGCCTGCGTCGTTCGATGTGTTTGCAAATCTGCCTGGGCAGAAGGCGAATGTCTCATTAAAAATGCAACACACATCACAGGCTCTCACACACACAGGCACACCAATACACACGCATACACTAGTGCTTTCCTTCCGGCTGCCCTTTCGCCGTGCCGCGGCTTCCGCTCGTTAAGCGTTCGCCTATGAAATGAGTTGAGAATCGTTCGTCGCCACCGCCGCCGCCGCCGCAGCTCATTGCACATTATGGCGCACTTCCTGCCGGTGCTGCAAGTCCTTAGCCTCGTTGTTGTTGTTATTGCTGTTTTTTTTTTCGTTTAATTTTCCATAATTATAGGCAGCTGCATTTTAAAGCTAATAAGCAATTTATGGCGATTATAGCGCAGCCAGGCATATTAGTTATTAATCTCTTTATAATTATGGTGACGAAAACTGGGCGCAGCCACGCCTACAATGACTTACTGCTAGCCTACGATTTGCTTTTGCAAATTTCACTTGATGTTTTCTTTGGCCAGCACAAATATTTTCTTTTGCCTTATTTTGTTAGGCTGCCCTTGGGGCGTATACTTAATTTTGTATATACAATTTCGGGAGTGTGTGTGAGTTGTTTTGTGTTACTGCCTGCTGTTTTGTAAGGCTTCCCGTTGCGTCATTGTTGAAGCCCAAAGCACTTTGCATGTCGCATTTTTTTTTGCGATACACTCACAGAGAGTTTTATGGCTGTGGAAAGTTGTTGGGCATAATGGCGGCGAGTGGGGAACTTAGGGGATTTCGTAAAGGTTTCATAAACAGTTCCAGAATATATTATGCTAAAAATATGTTAAAATAGTAACAGAAATAATTAATTATTTCTTAAACAATTAAATAAATATTTAATAGTTCTAATATTAATAATTAATTAAGGTAATAAAATATGAAATGAAAATCACTAAATTTTCCCTTATTTCCCTTCTCAACCAAGTGCTTTTTCATGAACAGCTTAAAAGTAGGCTGCGGGAAGCTGTTGGGGGCATTTGTGACGAGAGGGGAATTTTAAAGTGGAGAATTAAAGAGTTTCTAAATAATATTTTGAAATAACTTATCAGAAGAGGATCTGCTATGGTCAAATTTTTAAGAAGAATATGCAAAGAAACTTTTTATAAAAATTAAATTTAAATGCAACATTTAAATAAAATAACATCATATACATACAATTATATGGATAACCTATTTAACATTAATGAAATATTAAATATTAATGAATTATTTAATATTAAATAATTACTGTGCAGAATTCACTAAATCAGTTCGATTGCCCCTCTCAATCAAATGCCTTTCCCGCAGCAGCTTTAAAGTGCATATGTAACACCTATTTCAGCAGCTCATTGTGAGAGTATCCAAACACTGCTGAAGTTGTTTTGCCTCTTGTTTTTTTCGGGCGAAGCAACTAAATTAAATTACTTTTGCTGCGTTTAGTCATGAGTCACGGAACAAAACGAAAACTAAAACAGCTCCATGACGAGGGTCGCCCCCGGGTGCTCACCTAAAATGCGGGCGCAAATTAAAGTAGCGCACCAAAATAGGCAATGGAAATGCATTACGGGCAACAACTATAAACTATAGCGTAATTTGCTTATTGAGAAATCAACTTAATTTACCCAGCCAAGGGTCTTCGAATGTACATATGTTTGTATGTTATGAATGTATTTTATCGTTAGCTAACGGGCATATCAATTATACTCGGCGACAGTCGTCGAATCGCAGTCCAGAACGACTCGTGTTAAGTAGGCCAATTAGGTGTGAGTTGTGTCCATAATTGTGAGGGACAGTCGCGTGTGGGAAGAGAACAGTGAGTGGGTGTAGGGAGCAGAGCAGTCTCTATGGCCGTGTGGCATGCCATTGTCATGTGCGACACACACAACAACAACAGACAAGGTGGAGAAGACACACGTGCAAAATGAAACGAAACGAAATGGGAGACAACAGCGCTGAGTCATGGGCGTTGTCTAATGAGCTACAGCAGGGAATTGTGGGCAGTGCCAGGGGAAAGACGAAGAGGCATTGAGATCGAGCAGCCACTTTACAGCTCGACTGATTGATTGATTGATGTTCAAATTGATTGTTGTCGTTGTCAGCGTTTTTTCGTTGTTGCTTTAGTTCTGTATTTACGGCATATATCGTACATAATTTATTTATAACACGATTCTCATGAAATTGAATACGATTTGTCTTGCAGTTTCTAAGGTCCAAAGGGGTGGAACAGGAAAGGGGGAAGTGGGGCTGATAAGTGTGTCAGACACGCTTGACAAAGTAGGCTACTCAAAACATGAGTTTGCATGTACTCAGCCAGTCTGTCCATCACTCACGACTTGTTTTGGGGCACATCCTGAAGTTTTTAAATTCTTTATGCAACTTGCCGCCTTGACTCGCCAACGAGAGGGGTCTGGGGGGGGGGGGTGTTGGCTGCAGGGGGTCGTCAGAAATTAATTAAATCGATAAGGTTTTCGCTTTGTGCTCTCGCTCAGCGTCGTCACCTTTTATGTGCGCTCAGCATGCTAGCTGAATATTGGCAGGCTAAGGTGGGGTAAAGCATCCAGCAGATACCCATATTGTATTAGGTTTCAGTAGTTCAATGACGAACTTCTTTAGTTATTACTAAACTTACAGGGTATCTGCCAGTTGAGGGTATCCTTACAGATAGCACTCTTTGCCTGCTGCTCGTGTTACCTTTTGTTATTGTTGTTGTTTAGGCTGCTAATGCACTTTGCTGTGCATGAGAGGTTGCCTGAGAGCGAGAGAGATGTAGAGGAAAAAGGGAAGTGAAAACTGAGTGCGAGCAAGACAATAAACAATTCCATTAAGTTATACAACGACGAGGCATCTGTCTGCACGTGACTTGTGTATCCGGTGTCAGTGTGCGGGTGTTTATTATTTCTTGCATACTTGCGGGCGCAACATTGTCATGAAAATTGCATTTACATATATCGGCTACGTTTACGTGTCAGCAAGCCAATATATGACTCTAAATAGTCGTGTGTGTGTATGTGTAAATATGTGTGTGTTTGTGGAAGTATTTCATGATGTCGCTAAGTGAATTTATTGCATTTAATATGCTTCTCATGTCCCACAGAGCATCCATCGCCTGTCATAGCGACACATTCCTAAGGCGAGAGCAAGCTTATTGAGGCAACGGAGGAAGAGAGAGCGTGAAAGGGGGAGACAGAGAAAAAGGAAGAGAGAAAGAGGGAATAGTGGGTGAAGGACAGGGAGACGCAGACAGAGACAGAAGTAGATAGGGAGACAGACACGGCGACAGAGATGTAACTAGATAAATGTTTGTGCCTGTTCGACTCGCCCGAGTCTAGTTGTTCTAATTGCAGCACACATTAAAATCCAATTAAATACCATAATATCATATATATCATATAAACAACAGTGGCTTGCGTGGGGAGTCTAATGGAAGCGCGCACAAGCGAGAGAAATGTGAAACGAGAAACCAGAAAACTGAGCTGGCAAAATTTGTAAAAGAAGCTGGCTGCGATTTTTAATTGGCACAAGGCAGCACATGTAATAAAAATAGAAAGGTACTAACGACATGTCAGGCACTGTGTGTGTGCAGCATTATTTTTATCGCCAACTGTAGCCACTGCTGCCGTTGTTGCTGCTGTCAATTTGTACGACGCGTTGGCTAATTGCAAAACTTAGGCAGACAAATGGCAGAGGAAACAACAGCAACAAACAACTACAGTAACAGCAACAGCAATAGCAACAACAACAGCAATAAGTAACAACAACAATGACAACAATGCGCAACGACAGAGTGTCCACACACACACAGACACACAGGCAAAGTGCAGCCATAGAAATTTGTGACAAAAGTGTCAAATTTGCCAACCAGAAAGCGCACACACAACACACACACATACATAGTACACACATGTATGTGGAGCAGCCTCATCAGGCGTAATTATGGCTTTTAACACACACACACACATGGAATGAGGCAAAAGTGAAAAGTGGAAATTGCCGCTGCGATGCCATTTTGGTTCATTCATTGAAAAGCAGTTGACAGCCCAAGCAGAGTGGCGAGTGTGACAGAGAGGGGAGCAGGAGAGAGAGAGAGAGAGAGAGAGGGGAGAGTGTAGAGTGTAGTGTGTGTAAATGATATACTAGTTAACTTAGTTAGCAAATAGTTGTTGTTGCTGCCCCAGTGAGTCAGCAAATTGCACATTTTAAAGTTGCAGCAGGCCTAAAGTGGACAAGGGGGGAGGGAGGTCGAAGAGTAGAGGAAAAACCTGTTAAGAGCCTGCCAGCATTATACACTGCATGTGTGTGTGTGCGTGTGGCAATTGCGCTTTGTGTGTGTGCGCTTGCCGTGCATTGAGTCAAGTGGGGGAGGTAGAAAATGGCACATGATGATAAGGGGGGAGGGTAGAGGCTTTTTGTGGACGTTCCTATGGCATCAAGTATATTTGCGACACGGCGAGGGACGAGTGCACTCGGCAAAGACAGTTGCAGTTTAACATTAATGGTTTTTAAATGAGTCGCGTGAGTGGGAAAATGGATAACTACAAAAGCAGAAAACTGTTGCCTACTTTCGCGTAGCACATTTAAAACAATTGTCGCCCGATTTCAGTTTGCCAGCGAAAACAATAAACTTAATTGAAATACGGCCTTGAGCTAAGGCGGGGGCTCTAAAGACAAAGAGAGCAGACAGATAGACAGACAAACAGAGAGAGAGAGACAGAGAGACAAACTGCGGAATGCCAGAGCTAAAAGCAAACGCATTTTGCAGTTATTTTATCAAAAACTTTCGCCTGCAGCATTGTGCGATAGATAGCGAGGCCAGTCCTTGTATCTGTCTGTGTGTGTGTGTGTGGAGGGTGTGTGTGTGTGCAGATTTTGCGGGCGAATTTCCAATTTCGCGTCTTCCATTTCCGTCCAGACGACGGCGTACATTGAAAATTTATGACATATTCCTCTGTTTCGTTTATTCTTTGTGCTCACTGTGGACAAAACTTTTAGTTTGCATAAACTTTTTGCTACCGTTACAAATACCCTGTGCTAAATGCTGATAAGGAAGCTGTAGTTGTTGGTTAGGTATAGTAGATGATTTCAGGGTATGTGACAGTTGTGGCACTGCCTGCTTGCCAAGTTTCTGAGTTATGTTGCGATATTCTCAATGCAGCCTTAAACGCAGCCAGCAACTTTTGCGGCTTTAACTTTGAGCGCATAATGAAATGACAGGACAACGGGGAAATCTACCACAACAGATTGCACTTTGAAAACAAAGCAAGTAGAGTGGAAGAGGGAGATGGGAAGACTTGTATTTAGCTTGCATTGTGAAATGAATTGAATTGTGTTAGCTACGTGTGGAGTGCAGAGGGATGTGGGGAGTGGAAAACTAAGCCTCAGGTTTGGTTTAACTAAACTTTAATGAAAAACAAACCGAAAAGTTTACTTTACATTTTCCACGGCAAACTCAACAAAACTTGATAGTTGCAGTTTGTAAATTTTCTTGCAATTCGCTGCAATATTTTATAAAATTAAAATAAATAAAGTACGTAGAATGGTTTACTGTGTTTGGTTCTAGTTAAATGAAAACTAAAGAAGGAGTGTTCGCTTTCTATTTTAGAACATAAATTCTGTGGCAAATTCTAGTAGAAGCAGCACTTTAAATAAATTGTTTTAATATTTACGAGAGGACTGCAACAAATGTTGTGTAAATCTATGTTATTACAGTAATAACTTTGCAAGAGTTTGTTGAATTTTATTTATTTTATTTATTTATCCATATTTCGTAAATATAAACTTAAATTAATAAAAAGTAGCCACTTCTCTTGCTTTGCTACACTCCACTTAAATCACGAATCGCACACTATACTTATCTAATGTGATTCCTAACGCTCTCCAGGCGCCACTCAATGCCGTCCAGTTAGGAACACCCGACGGCACCCAGCAGGACCTTGCACTAAACGCCTCAATCAATGTTATTAAAGTAAATGTATAACAACTGAAATAGCAGCAACAATAACAACAACAAGTAAAACAACAACACAATGGGAACAACCCGCATATCTAAAAGGTGGAACGTGCTGTACATACGTATATATGGTACAATATACTGGCGAACACATCGCGTGAGCTGGGCTAATGCATTGCCACGCCCCAAAGGCTGAGGTAAGGGAGCTGGGAGAGGGGGGTGTTTAGTTGCTGCTTGCTGGGGTTGCTCAATCCTTTTGCGGGCTCTTCGAGTGCTGCACGTGAGCAGCGCAACCTAAGCTGATAGTAAAAGGAATTCAACCATGGCAACAACAACAGTGACTACAAAAGGCACTGCGACTTGAGCTCGATGCGTAAACACTAAAGTTTAATGCACTCTAATTGCCAGGGGAGAGTGGGGGGCATGGGGAAGTGATGAGACAACAAGGAAGCGTGCAGACGACAAAGCAACTAAATAACGCCATCGAAAACAGGCATTGTAGTACACTGCGAGAAAGACACTGCGAGAAAGACACTAATATATAAAGAGAAACATATATGCAGTGCAATATAATTGTTATTTGAAGAATATCTTAATAATATAGTTAGCTGGAAGCTCTGTAGACTTTGAATCTTTACAACTTTGCAGAATGATATAATTGATGGTTTTTTGGGGGCAGTGGGTGTGGCGGTGAAAACGTGAAATAATCTGTAAGTGCGTATAGCATCGAGGGAACTTTAAGACAAAATGTCTTTATCATATTTGCTGAGATAGCCTTGTTTATATAGACAAACTAACAGTTGACGAATATAATTTAATTATAATAATCCGATAGAATTTTTATTTGAAGTATGACTCCAAATTATAGCTAGTTTTTAAACTAACTACATATTTAAATTCAATCTTTACTACTTCGCTGCATAGTACAAATAAAGCATAATCGTTGTGGGAAAGTAATTTTGTAAAATAATCGTTACCTGCGTATGGTATAGAGAAACCATTATGACAAATTTACTGTCTATATCTTTCATATTTTCGGAGATCACTACGTTCATACAGACAAATAGACACCCGATGATGACTTAACTAAGTCAGCTGTTCACACTTAGTGCTCTGGTATGTCGCATGTTTTCTGTTAGACACATTTTACAAAGTAAGTCTTCCCTTTTCAACAATTTCAATTATGAATCCTTTCAATTTTCCCCAAAATTGTTCTCTCAATGTAGCAACGTTTAGATAAAGTTAAATATTTTACACATTGCGTGCGCTGAGAAGTCGCCGGGCGACGGGTTCAACCACTTGGCCACTTGGCACTATTCGCGGAATGAGCGAACAAAGGGAGAAGCAAACGAAAACAATGGCTGCCATGCGGATATCCGGTTGAGTGTGGCGTGCAGCCGCAGAGCGGAGAGCAGAGAGCAGGCCGTGTTTAACGGTCATCAAGTTGATTAATGTTTGATTTTAATGATTTATTTAGCAGCGTCTGTCGCGTGGTCCGACAGCAGCCAAATGGCTAAAAAAAAGGAAAGCAAAATGGAAAAAGAGGAGGGAGAAGGAGGAAGGGAGAAACAACGAGTTGGGGGCGGCTTACGTAAACAGGCAGGTAACAACTATGAATGCGGCCCAGAGCGACATATCAAAAGCACATTTATAACGTTGTACAACGTGCAGTACGACGTGGGCGGAGTGAGGGGGTGTGGGAAGGTGGTTGAAGCAGTAAAAACGAAATTATTTTCAAACGCTTTATGTGATTTATTTGCACTGTGTCCACCTGACTGCAAAGAGGCAAAGCCAAGGCCTACAGCACACACACAGACACACCCAGGCACACACACACACTCTCCTAGAGACACACACACATACTGATAGAAGGAGACTCGTCTCGCACACCGGCCAAGCCCAGGCAAATGCTTTGGCCTTTTCGAATGACTAAGCTCGTTTTTGGCCAGCGCCTGCTGCCAACTCAAATTGTGTGGTCACTTATTGGCGACAGTCAGTGTAACTGCCCAGACTGCAATGCTGTGCGGCCAAGCTGCAAATTGCAAGGGACGAGCACAGTTCTCTTCATCTCTCTGCCTGCCTCTTTCTTCCTCTCTTTGGGCTAATCTTCGCAGGTAACTCGACGAATTCGTCAAGGCGAAGCTCGTTAATTTTCATCCAATGCCAACACGACGCTTCCGCCCAACGACATTGTAAATTCTTTCGCTGACCAAAAAAAAAAGACAAAGAAAATAACGAAAATATTTGTAAAGCATGTCTTGTTTTTCTTGCGTCCCTTCGTTTCTCCACGTTTCTTTTTATGTTGCATTGTCACGCGATTTGTAAACATAAAATTTCCTCGTTTTCCTTTGCCGGCGTTGACAGCGTTTTGCTTTTAAGCGAGCGGGCGGATAGGCCGCAAGATCATGTCTGTGCGCCCGACACCCAATGCCAATAGGCCACGCCCAGTGGCGCTAATCAACATTTAATGACTTGCGCCTACCAGGCGTATGCGTCATATTTTATGTGAGTTAGCATTCGCCTCGTGCGCACCCCTCAATGGCACCACTGTGGCTGCCAAATATCTATCTCGCACGAGCATCGTCTAATTAGACAGCAACCAGCACAAGCAGCAGAGGCACAGGCAGACGGGGCAGACACGCATTGCCACGCGTCTTTGTTGGCTCTGACTTTGGGGGGATTAGCAACAGCAAGGAGCATGGAGTATAAAGAGTATAGAGGTAGAGGTAGAGGTAGAGGTAGAGGTAGAGGTAGAGGTAGAGGTAGAGGTAGAGGTAGAGGTAGAGGGTAGAGGTAGAGGTAGAGGTAGAGGTAGAGGTAGAGGTAGAGGGTGGGGTAGGGGGGGTAGAGGTAGAGGTAGAGGTAGAGGTAGAGGTAGAGGTAGAGGTAGAGGTAGAGGTAGAGGTAGAGGTATTGGTTGAGATTCTAGTACAGATACTGTTACAGGTACTGTTATCCAATGTTAAAGCTTTTTAAAGTTTTCCCATTTATGTATTTATACCCTTCGTTTTCGTTTGTGCTTGTAGTTATAAAAAGCGCTATAGAAAGGCGCATAAAACTAATCCTCTTTCCGTTTCCGTAACTCCTCTTCTTAATTATGCGCACGCCCCACTTATCATTTGCAACTTTGTCGGGTAATTAAAAGGGCAGAGGTATAAAAAGTTAACATAGATAAACGGCCTCCTGTCTCCTGTCCTGCTCTGTATCCCTACTTTACTAACTACTACCTTCTCTACTTCCTACTCTTTTCCCTCCTCTACTCCCTCTTCCACTCACTCCTCGCTCTACACCCTCCTCTACTTTATCCTCTACGCCATCCTATACTTATTGCTCTACTCTTCCCTCCAGTCTTACCCCTTTCCCCTCCTTCTGCCACGCTCTGCGCATTCTCCTGGTGTTGTGCATAAATTTTGGGCATCCATTTGCCGCCATAACTCGCACATGGCCTAGCTCGGCATTAGCCTAATTGTCCAGCTCGGCTCAGGTCGGAGCGGATAGGTGAAAGGTGATTTTGGTTTAGTTTCGCATTTAATTGTAAAAGCATTTTAATACGCAGCTCACCCTTCTTTATAATGTTGCATAAAAGCATTTTCGTGTGCCCAGCACACACACTCTCTCGGTTTGTGTGCGTTTCTGTGTGTTGTTGTTCAAGGTCGTGTGAAGAAATTACAGTCACGCGGCAGATTTTATGCAAAACAGCGAAAAAGCTTACTTGTTTTTTTTTTTTGAGTATTTTCAATTGGCCAGCTACTTGTTGTGGTAGTTGTTGTTTATACAAGTTTGTCAAAGTATGCGCAAACATACATATGTATGTGTGTTTGAAGGCGAGACTGCCTGCCTTTTGAGAAAGTCATAAATTTCAAACAAGTCTCGAAAATCTCAAGTGAGCTTGGCTTTTGCCAGTGTCGCCTTGTTCATTTGCCTCTAGTTGTAGCTGTTGTTGTTGTCGTTGCTACTGTTGTTGTTGCTGTTGCTGCTGACATGCAAATGAGCAGCGCGAAATGTTTCTCATTTTTCCTTTCGCAATATGCATATGTTTTACGCGCGCTTCAAAAGTCGCTGAATAGGCTGCTTGATAAGAAGCCTAAGAATGGGAGAGGGAGAGTGAATGGGAAAGGGAAAACAGACGCACGAATTGCTTAAGAGCTTTCATTAAAAATGCGCACCCTAACAGTTGGAATTTTTATGAAACTGTTGAGAAACCATTGCGATTGAGAACTTTATTTGAAATTGAATTTTTATACCCTGCGACCATTGAAAATGGTTAAAAAAAGGGGAGACTACTTTTGTGTAAATGCAACAGGCAGGAGGCGGCCCGACCAAGTATATATATTCTAGATTAAGATATGTCCATCTGTCTGCGTGTCCGAATGTCCGCCTGACCAAATGAACACACAGATCTCAGCTGTTATAAACGCTAGAGACACCAAATTTGGAGTGAAGGTTCCTATAAATCAAGCCGAACATAATGGCAAATAATATTGCAATTGATATAGGAATTCAAATGTACCATATCTTTAAAATTTATTTTTAAAAATGAGGAATACTATATATATATATATATTTATTATACAGCATGGAATATATTAACACATTTTATTCAGTAGAATCGTAACTCGTTGCCTCCTTAGTCTAAACTAATGGCAAAAACTTGACTTTATTTTAGTTTCTATTTAAATTCCCATTGCGACGCCCATCCAATGGCCTCTTAAAATGCAAATAATTTCACACTTCCTCCCAAGCACACACATACAAACACACAAACACATTAACTATCGCACACACATCAAAATGTCACAGAATTTATAGCACTTTTTATAGTCGACTGACAAAAACTGAGCTAAACGTAAACCTAACCTCACCTTTGGCGATATTTGCTTTTATTTTTACGAACTATTTGAGAGACCAAAACAAACAGAGTATGTTGGAAGAAGGGGAAGGACTATAGTGGGGCAGAGGGTGGTTGAGGGAACAATAAAAGCAACAAAAACAACAACAATAAGCAGCAGAAAAGACTTTAAAATGTCAAAGGGACAAGAACATTAACAACATAAGCAGATGCATTCAGAGTTGCCAAAGAGAGTGAGAAAGGGAGGGAGGGGGTACTCGGGCAGCAGGCAGTGGGAAGAGAACAGAGCTACACCTAGACCAGAGCCAGCGCTGTCGCTGTCGAAAGTTTTGTAGGCACTTAAAAGCTTCTCTTGCCATTGGATGCATCTTCTTGTTGTTGTTGTTGCTGCTGGTGAAGCAGAAGCTAATGATGCCAGCAGCTTTGATAAAGGCAGCGGCGCAGGCATCCGTCACGACTTTTATTGCATATTTTATGTTCAAGACATAAAAGGCGACTACACTCGAAGAAAGTAACAGGGTATAATAAAAATATTTAATACAATTCTGAAAAGAAGTCAGATACACTTCGCCCAGTTTTTAAAAACCATTACAAATACACTGAAAATACTTTAAGACAAAGTCTTCATTCCTCTATAGCACTCTCCCTGTAACACAAATGTGCAGGCATGCCCACAAAAACTAAAGCATACCAGCAGGGGCATGCAAGGCTGCAGTGCTAAGGTGACTGGAATAACTTCTATGTTTATTTACCGATCGGATTGAAATTTCAAGGAGAGATAGATATTAGAGTCAGCTTGGTATACGTCAAAATTAAAAAGTTGTATCTATTATGCGTCGCTTATAAATCAAACTGAAAAGTTAAATTGTTGATTTGTGGGAGCGGTGGGCGTGATTTGAAATCAACATTGATCTACGTATGGTATTCAGAAATATGAATTTCACATGTTGTGTCTCTAGATTTTATAATAACTGAGATAGGGGCGTTCTTCCAGACGGACAGACAGATAGACAGACAGGCGGACAGAGAGACGGACAGACCGACATGGCTCAATCAATTGAGAAAGCATATATACTTTATGGGGTCTGCGAAGCCTTCTTCTGCCTGTTACATACATTTGTACAAAGTTAGTATTCCAGGAGTTAGTCATTTTCAAGGGTATAAACAGTGTTAAATAAAGAATTTGATATAATTCTGAAGCATAACGAGAAGAGAAGTTCAGAAACTCAGCAGTCTTTTCTTTCAGTGTATAAACCTTATATATTTGCATATATATTCCCATATAGTACATCCCCAATCCACGATCCTGAGCTTTACTTACGATTTTATGATGCAGCGCGGACAGCTCCCGCTCAGTGACTCGGCGACTTGCGGCCTCGCGGCGACGTTGCCGGAACTGGCTGTACTTGTAGGCAAGCATGACGCCGGGCAGGGCCAGCGCCTCCAGCGGTGACTTGCGTCCGAAGGGCATCTTGGGACTGGATGTAATTTACGGCGTGTTTTACGTTGCGTCGGTCAAGTTCTTTTACACACAGGCACACACACAGAGAGTTGCTTTAGGCTCTGCAGCGTCTCATCGGAATAATTATGTAAGCACACAAGCGAAGCATTCCGTTGTCCTCTCACTCAGTCCCGCTTTACACTTATTTGTCCCTTTGCACTCGCACGATTCTCATTTCATTTCACTTGTTTTTCCGTTTTCTGCGCATGCTGCTTGCCTGCGTTTCCAATTTCTACATATTTCTATTTCTATTTCAATTGCAATTTAAATGTTCGTTTTTGCTTTTCTTTTTCCTTTTGTCGATTTTCAATTTTGATCGCACTTTCGATTCTCTGTCAGCAAAAAGAGAAAAACAAACAAACAACCCCCGTTCCCCTCGTTCGTCATTTATCTCGGGACTCATCGGTGCCATTGCAATCCTCTTGATGTCGAGTGCGTCGTAAGTGTCGTCGGTTACCCCCCCGAGTCTAGCCGTAGGTCCGCAGACACCAGCGCCCCCTCTAACCTCCCCTCTCACTCTCAGCCCAGTTAGCTGCAAGTTCATCTGCTTGTTCGAATAGGTTTCCATTTGGTTTAAGCCCAGAAATCGCCTTTCATTTTGAGTTAGAAGTTAGAATTTCTACGTTTTTGAGACTCCTTTGGAAATTATTTTGTTTGATATAATTATGATATTTAATCTACACGAATCTCTACTATGATTATTAGCATAATTATTTATGAACTTAGATCTTCAGAGTGTGTATTTTTATAGAGTGTATGTTATTCGGTACATCCTTTTAATTACTTTGAAAGCATTTTTACTGCTAACAAAAGTAACTTTTTAAGCAGAAACTGCTATTATTGTAATTCCACGTGAGTCTCAAGAGATTCATAGAAATAATACAGGATTTTATTGTACCATATCATGACAGAACTAAGGCAACAAACTAACTAACTGCTAACTCTTTAAAGTCAATGGTAAAAATGTCTCACAATATCTTCGAACCAGAATTCGTTGTGCTAAAGTTCCTTATTATAAATATGCTAAAGATCTGACTATTTCCTGTATTATTATTTGCTGGAAGTAGATGTACTGCAAACTTGTCAATCTATTGTACACTCTGATGGGCTTAGAGCTCCCTTTTCAGTCCAGTTATTCTAGGAAAGTCCATAATTTTGACTAGAAAGTCGACCTTATGTCGTTAAATTCGAGAAGCTGCTTGCCTAGCACTTTCCATAATACTTTCTGTTTATTTTTCCATATACCTGTTAACTTCTTTAAACTTCACTCTCTTAAAGCCTTCACTGGCAATATCTTCTGTTTGCTGTGTATTTCTTAGCCTTTCCTGGAGAAAGGGCAGGGTGCCAAACTGATTTGCCATCAGGGCTTTAGAATATCCTGATAAATTTATGCTCTGGGTCTTATTTTTGGGCCAGTTACGAATTACAAGGCAAAGACGAGCGCATTAATTTCAATTAGAAACCACACAAATCACAGCTTGGCAACAGCCTGAGGGAAAGGGAGGGGTACGGGGAGGAGGTCAGAGGGAGGAGGCGTGTCTGAGCAGAAGGCGTAGGCGAAGTCAGTCGCGATGTCGCTGTCTTTGTCGCTGATTACACGCTGCGTTTGGCTAAGTTGGTTTTTTTGAAACTTCACACACACACACACACCCACGTGGGAGACAAGAGGGAGAGAGAGAAATGAGGAAGAGGAAGACGTGTACGGAATATCCAAACTTTGCCGCGCAGCGTTACGTGGACCACGTGCGTCGGCGGTCAACGCAGAACGTCGAATGCCGCAGCGAATCTTCGCAGTTTCCCACGCAACCAGCTTGGAAGCTGCGTGTCTGTCCCGCTCTCTCTTCTGCTCTCTCTCTCTCTTCCGCTGTGTCCCTCGCTCTTCTTGCTCTCAGTGTGTGTATGCACGCACTTCCAGCAGGCTGGCAAAGACAATCCCGAGAAGGTGGAGACTCCTCCGACACTTCCAGTGCAGGTTGTTTATTTTCGCAGCACGCGGTTCGACTTTTTTTCGTTACTTTTGCTCGCTTTCCGTTCTGCTTCTCCTTCTCGTTCCACTTCCTCTTTTGTTTGATTTGTTATTGTTATTGTTATTGTTGTTGCTATTGTTGTTGTCTAATTAAATGACTCTGGGAGCACGCAATTCGCGTCCATTGTCATATGCTTTCAGTAATTGACCTTTATTCGCGCGCCCGCCCTCGACTCACTCCCGTCGCCACACACTGAACACGTAACGGTAAATTTTGTTTGTGCTTCTTCGACACAGAGAAACGCGAGCGCGCCTTCTGCCCGACAACGTTCGCCTTGGCGCCTTTGCAAACGACTGCGGACTGTCGTTGCTGCTGCAGGGACTTGCACTTCCAGCCGGCCAGCAGAGCCAGCGGCAGCGATGAGAGCGATGAAAGAGAGCAATAAGAGCGAACACTGCGCAGGCGTTACAAAGAATCAGTAAGCCGGCAAAAAAAAAAAAAAAAAAAAACATTAAAATTAAACTTAATCAAAATATTGAATCAAATTAAATTGAACTGAATGGAAGGAAATTAAATAAAGATTAACTAAATGAATACAGATAAAAAATTAATTAATTTGATTAATAAAATTAATGTATGTAAGTATGTGTACACATTAAATAAAATTAAGTGCAACAAATAAATTAACTAAATAATTAAATTAAACAAATTGATTGTTATAAGTTGTAGAAACTTAAATGAATAAAGGTTAAATTAATTTAATGAAATGTCTCGATAATTTAAATTTATGTAATAAATAAAAAGCAAATAAAATGAGATGAAATTTTCTTTTCTTATATTATTAATTTTGTTTAATTACCTTTTTAGTAATTTCATTGAATTACTTTTATTTAATCATATTTAATTTAAATGCAATTTGAAAATTATTTTACCTGGTCGACTGCTATTAATTGAATAAATAATTTTAATTAAAATTAGATCGATAAATATTGTTTTTGTTATTGAAAAATAAACATGCCTTGGTTTTCATAAGCAACATTTTTTATATATCGAATATACTGCTTGAAACATTTCAATGTTGAGGCAGCACTGCTTGCAACATTTCCATAAGTAGTATATACTGCTTGCATTAATACATATACTGCTTGCAACATCAACGTGTTGCTTACACACTGCTTGCTGAGCACTGCAACATTTATATGTTGCCAAGGAGGCGAAGGACTCCAACAAAGACAATACAGATATGGCCCGATCTTCTCTTCGCACACACACACACACATGCTGCAGATCAATATACATTGATAACGCAGGTCAAGCAACAAAAACAACAACAACAAGCAAAAAATCAAGCACAGCTGAGCAAAGAAAAAGTAAAAACGCAGGCAAATCAAATAACTGGAAGAGCGTCGAAGTCACAACTGTAATAACAAAAGGAGAGCGAGCTTGCTCACTCTCTCTCTCTCCACTCTCTTTGGCCTGCTTTGGTATTTGCAATAACAATTTGCAAGCGGTTTTGACGCCATGGAAAACGATGACGTAAATTGAAAGTCAGCTGCAGGAGGTGCTCGAGTGGGAGGGGGAAAGAGAATACCCGTTCACAGCAACAAAATCTATTTGTATTGCACGCATGCTTTCTGTCTCCGTTTGTCTGTCTGCCCGTCCTTCTGTCTGTCTGATTGTCTGTCCTGTTCCTTCATTTGTCTGTCTGCCGCGCCACGCAACGTGGCTCAGGTGTATTCTAGGTGAGTGCTGTCGCTTGTTTGTCGAGCATTTGTCGATTCTGTCAAGCAAGTGCACTTCTCAGTTACACGGGCAGAGGGAAAGGGTGTTAGGAGGAGAAGGAGAAAGAGAGAGAGGGACAGCACACTTGGAATACTAGTTGGCGGGCACAGTTTGCCGCTTCTAATGACATTTGCCATTGTTGCGCGGCGTTTTCACGACTCGCTGACAACGCTTCCATTTCCGCTTAAATGATTCTCTCTGCACAAATCTGCAGTGTACTCAGCAGAGATGACAGCACGAGACATGCACGAACATGAGCAATCACGAGGAGATTCATATAGATAATTAACTGGATATATGTGTGAACATGAAACGAGGCATGGTGAAATTCCTATTTGCGCTCTACTTTCTCAGTTAAGTGATATATATGTTGAATAACATGATGTAGTATATGTATATCATCTATATACGTATGTAGCTATGACGTTCTTAGTATCTATGCTTTATTTAGTACCTATTCTGTACCTAGTACCTATGCTGTACCTATTCCTCGTGCTCATGCTACCATCTCTAAGGCTTGGCGTGCTGCTGCGGCTGCTGTTGCTGCTTCGCCTACGTCACGAGTTGAGTCGCAAGCTGCAACCTGCAGTTGGTTTGTTTGTTTGCCTCTACGCTTGCTTGCCTGCTTGTTTGCTGTGTGTGTGTCCTTCGCTGCACACTCTCACACACACACACACACCCAGACACAGACATACACCAACAGCCTGTCTCATATTTCTCAGTGTGTGCGTCCTTAAAAACTTTTGCACTTTGTGCTCAATTTGGTTTTTTGTTGCGTTTGCGTTTCTATTTCTATTTTTAGGCCGCACAGCTCGTTGCACACAACACACACACATAACATACACAACACACACTCACTCTTAGTCACACACTCACAAGGTAAACGCTTTTTCTTGGCGAGCTCGGCATATCAATCATACGCCATGTGCTCGTCCCATTTGCAAAGCAAAATAACATATAAATTAATCAAGCAATAATCGACATAGTTGGCAACTCTGCACACATACACACAGCACACACACTGCACTGCTGCCCCTCGTTAGACATTCACTTTGCCATTGTCTCTGGCATTGTTCAAGTTTGTTGACGTCCCCGTTCACAGATGAGCATTGACGTCACAGTCACAGTACAAAAAGTGCACACAAATGTACATCACACATACGCAGCGTGTGCCACCTGCCTTTCGATTGTCGCAGCGACACAGTCGTCCTGACCTTAGCCAAATTGTTTACACTTATCACGTCAAATGGCGGAGGCAAAAGAGAAAGTTGATACCTAACCATATCATTGCATAGGCAGCCAACATTCTATGATATTCTTCAAGTTTTCGTGCCGGGGGAAGCTCTGGAACTGCCGCTACTTGGCGGGCTTCTCAGTTTGACCATTGCGCCAGCTGCGACTGCTGTGGGTCAGTTGTACTTCGCACCTGGCGAGAGTCGGTCGCTTACTCCTGATCTATCTGTCTGTCAACCTCGAGAGGATTCTTGCCTGATGGCTGCTGCAGCAGTTGCCACACCCGGTGCCACAGTGCTGCCCAGCAGTACCGGCGCAGCAGCAGGTCCTGGAGCTGGCAAGGTACCCACCAACTTGCTGGAAATCGCTGGCGAAGCCAACATTGTCAACTACATGAAGAATCGCCTGCGCAAGGGCGCCATGAAGCGGAAGGGCCTGGAGGTTGTCAATGGTCACCGATTTGCAGTGAGGTTCTTCAAGCAGCCCACGTATTGCGGCCACTGCAAGGACTTCATTTGGTGAGGCTGTGCACCTCCAATTGTACACGCTGTTTTGCTTTCTTTTGCCCTTTGCTTTTTGTATTTTCCGTTTCCCTTGGCTTTTCCTCCTTTTCTGTTGTGCGTCGCCTAATTTAATTAGTGCTCGGTAACTTGACACGTTTTGTTGCTCTTCTTGCATTGTTGCTGCACGCGAACTGTGGACGCGATTTCAGGGGCTTTGGCAAGCAGGGCTTTCAGTGCGAGGGTAGGTTGAACAGTTCCCTTAAGTACTCTCGCATGTTTGCTAATCTGCTCTCTCTCTCTCTCTCTCTCTCTCTCTCTCTCTCTCTCAAGAATGTCGCTTCAACATACACCAGAAGTGCTGCAAGTTTGTCATCTTCAAGTGCCCCGGCAAGGACACGGACTTTGATGCCGACTGTGCCAAGGTCAAACACGGCTGGATCTCAACCACCTACACCACGCCCACTTTCTGCGATGAGTGCGGCATGCTGTTGCACGGTGTGGCACATCAGGGTGTCAAGTGTGAGAGTAAGCAAGAAGTGGCAGATGTTGGAAGAAGCTGTTCGAGTGGTAACTTCTCTTTCCCTCTCTAATCCTTTGCAGACTGCAGTCTGAATGTGCATCATCAGTGCCAGGAGAAGGTGCCTCCCATGTGCGGGGCCGACATTAGTGAGGTGCGTGGCAAGCTGCTGCTCTTCGTCGAGCTCAAGGGCAACAATCTCAAGGTGGAAAGTGAGTGGGACCAGGCTATCAGACTACATTCTCTGCTCACTCTGTCTCTCCCCTCTTCAGTCAAGGAGGCCGCAAACCTGATTCCCATGGACACCAATGGCTTCAGTGATCCCTATATAGCAGTGCAGATGCATCCGGATCGCTCAGGACGCACCAAGAAGAAGACCAAGACCATACAGAAGAACCTTAATCCGGTATTCAACGAGGTTTTCACTTTGTAAGTTCACAAGGATATTAAACAGAAGATTACTTAATTAAGTTCCCTTTGTAAGTTCACAAGGATACTAAACACAAGATTACTTAATTAAGTTCCCTAGTATTGGGTTCTATTAGAAGAATTGGATAGCTTGTTCTGGCTCTAGTTCCAGTCCTCACTATGTAAGTTCCGAAGGATATCAAGCCAGATACAATTCTTCACTTAGTTCCTTAGTATTTGGTACCATTTGAAAGATTATATTCCGTTTTGAACCTGCTTTGATTTCCAGTTCAGATTTGAACTAGCTCAGTTTACTTTGTTACTATGCACAGAATGTGGTCTTATTCGAAGCATTTTGATTCAGTTTGAGCCTAGTTACTGTTTTAATTTGAGCTAGGGATTTGAACAAGCCCAGATAAGTCATTGAGCTCTCCGTTTATCTTCATGTATTGTCAACATATAATTATATTTTTGATTCCAGTTCCAGCTCACAAACAAATGTTGTAGCTTGAACTAGATCAAATTTATATTAGGTTTCATTAGCATCATTATATCCCTGCAGGGGGTATATTAATTTTGGCCAGAATTTTGCAAAGCACCTTAGGAGACATCTCCGACCCTATGAAGTGTATGTATTCTGATCCAGGGTCAACAGAGGAGTCAAATTATCTCTGTCCGTCTGTTCCAATGCAAACTAGTCTCTCAGTTTTTCTGTTTTGTTTTTCGTATTCAGTAGCATTTAGTATTCGAAACCAGTTCCAGCTCATTATCATAAACAGTTCCGTTTCCTTTCGCTTTCCACAGTGATCTGCAGCCACAGGATCGCGAGAAGCGCCTCTTAATTGAGGTTTGGGATTGGGATCGTACCTCACGTAACGATTTCATGGGCTCATTCTCATTCAGCCTGGAAGAGCTACAGAAGGAGCCCGTTGACGGTTGGTATAAGTTTCTGTCGCAGGTTGAGGGTGAGCACTACAACATACCCTGTGTGGATGTCATCAATGACATGGCAAGACTACGCGACGAAGTGCAGGTGAGTTGATGTTAGCTCTGCCTGAACCAACCCGCAATCTACCTTTCCTTCTTTCTACAGCATGATCGCCGACCCAATGATAAGCGTCGCATGGACAACAAGGACATGCCGCATAACATGAGCAAACGCGACATGATACGCGCCGCCGACTTCAACTTCGTGAAGGTGATTGGCAAGGGCTCGTTCGGCAAGGTACTGCTAGCTGAACGTCGCGGTACCGATGAGCTGTACGCAGTGAAGGTGCTGCGCAAGGATGTCATCATACAGACAGATGACATGGAGTTGCCCATGAATGAGAAGCGTATTCTGGCCTTGTCTGGTCGTCCGCCCTTTCTAGTTGCCATGCACTCATGCTTCCAGACCATGGATCGGCTCTTCTTTGTCATGGAGTTCTGCAAGGGCGGGGATTTGATGTATCACATGCAGCAATATGGACGCTTCAAAGAGTCGGTGGCCACGTGAGTTGGGGTTGTCTCTAGATGAAGAGAAAGAGACTGCGAAAACTTAGCCAATTTCATAAGATCCTAACTAGTTTCCTTTTTGTTTCTTCTCCCTCAGTTTCTACGCGGCAGAGATTGCAATTGCCTTGTTCTTTTTGCATGAACACGATATCATCTATCGCGATCTGAAGCTGGACAATGTGTTGCTCGATGCCGAGGGTCATGTGAAGCTGGTAGACTTTGGGCTAAGCAAGGAGGGTGTAACCGAGCGACAGACAACCAGAACATTCTGTGGCACACCCAACTATATGGCGCCAGAGGTGAGTTAGTAGTAGTACCTAAGCTCTTTCCTCCCCTAACCCTTATCTTCCTTCCTACAGATTGTCAGCTTCGATCCCTATGCTACTACGGCTGACTGGTGGTCCTACGGTGTGCTGCTTTTCGAGCTTATGGCAGGCCAAGCGCCCTTTGATGGGGATGATGAGACTATCATATTCCGTAACATCAAAGAGAAGAAAGCCGTCTTTCCCAAGCATTTCTCACAGGAGGCCATGGACATTATCACGAGCGTAAGTTGTGATCTATTGGAGTATTTTTGAGAAGGGTATAGCCAAGTCTACCTTTTAATAGTTTCTGGCGAAGAAGCCAAACAATCGTCTTGGCGCTGGACGCTATGCCCGTCAGGAGATCACCACGCATCCTTTCTTTCAGCTTATCGACTGGGATAAGGCCGAGACTGCCGAGATGCAACCTCCGATAGTGCCGAAAATAGTAAGCTTCAAGGGGGAAAGACTTGTTCATATTATATTACTATATTTATCTTTCTCTTTACAGAAACATCGCAAGGACATCAGCAACTTTGATGAAGCTTTTACCAAGGACAAAACGGATTTGACTCCAACGGACAAGCTATTCATGATGAATTTGGATCAAAACGATTTCATTGGCTTCTCCTTTATGAATCCCGAGTTCATAACCATTATCTAAAGCAAACAAACTATTGTGAACCAATCAAAAACTATGCTAACCACGTTGAAATAAAGCTTTAAAGCAAAGAGAGCTTAAAATTGACGTATGACAGAAGCTTTGCTTTGTAAGCTCGTTAACAGCGCAAATAACAGTAGAACAAAGTTCGGAGAGTGAGCTTAAAGCTTAGGGTTCTTCGTTGTTTGCCGAATCCCAGATAGTAAAAGGAAAACAAACCCGCACTCCCGGACGAGCCGCCTCTGGATAGAGTTGCCCAGTCGCGGTGCTGCTCAGGTACAAACCAAGGCCACTCTCCCTTCTCTCTGCCGTACTGAACTTTAACCTTCGAAGGGGAAATTCGCATGCGAAATTAGTCAGGGGAATTGGGCAAATTCACCACATGAAGGCGTAAGATTGTGGCACGTTACGCATACGCCGCGTTGTGTCGCATTGTCACTTGACTAATTGACCGACCTGACGCCCCAAATGTTGAACTGACAAACCGGAGCACAGAGGAGCAGGCGTAAAATGGAGAGGAGCCGGGTAAAAGGGAAAAGCCATCCCTTTTGACAGCCGCTGTCAAATTTAATAATTTCCGAGAGGCCAAACTTGTTGCACGTTGCTTGCTGCTGCTCGTTTTTGGGGGCAATTAGTCGCGGCTTTGCGGCTAAATTAAACAGAATTCGCACTTTAGTTGCCACTTTTTGCCACTCTACCTGCCCCAACTAGCTCAGGAGGGTCTAGCTCTCCTCCTTTCCTCTAGCGCGCGCTCAGCTGTAAAATTCTTCGAAAATTGTTTGGCCTACCTTCTGCTTTCCCCTTACCCCCCCCGAGCTGGACACATGTTAAAGGGCAAATGCCTTTGCTTTATTGTGGCTTCTCATGAAAACTGCGGCAGCTGATGGAGGCTGCCCTCGCAAATAGTTTTTGGCCAGACCAAATATTTCCGGGCTCGTCGTCCATAGACATTTTAATACGAAATTCCTTGGCCAATATATCAGCACTACCTCACCCCCCCTGCCAAGCATTTTTACCAAGTGCCAACCCTATTAAGGGAAGCATACCAAGTTGGTATTCGCCTTGCGACGGAGTAGGTGCTGCCTTGCTGGTGAAGATCTTCAGTTTGTGAAGGGATGAACAAAAGGTAGGAGGTATTAGGCATGACTTATACCAGGCTTGTGCACCTGGCAAGTGCATCTGTGCTTCGCCTTCTCCCTTTGATTATTTACCACATGAAACTGGGGTAAAGCTTTAAAGCTGTTTGCACTCTATTAGTGGCAATTTGCAGTTCTATGTGCCTCGCAACCTCGACCACGTTGTGGGCACTCTTCAATGTCTCCTGCTTGTGCATTGTGTCCTTGCTGCCATTTCCTGTTGTGGCAGTTGCTGCTCGGGCTTTGGTCGGACTAAACCGCAGCATGTGACAGGCCAATCCGCCTGTATTCCCGCCTCCCTCAGCCTCATTTTCCACTTGCGACGTATTAGAACGTACTAAAGTGCTTAACACAATATAAATAATAGCGTAGTCGATGCTGAGTAGAAGTAAATGTAGGGGCAAAGGGAGAGCAGCTCATAGCGCAGCTTCAGCGGTTGCGTAACAGCACAAGGCACTCCACAAAGGGGCAAAGGGTGGGGGAGCCTTGACCTGACACAAGATAAATGCGCAAATAGATAGATAGAAGTCAGAGTATCTCGATATAAATCACGACTCATACGAGATTTGCAGCTCAGAGTGAACGATAAACCACAATTAGCAAGGCAAATACGAGAGAGAGAGAGAGAGGAGAGATTAGACAGGAGATAGCATATAGGAGATAGGAGATAGGAGATAGGAGATAGGAGATAGGAGATAGGAGATAGGAGATAGGAGATAGTAGATAGGAGATAGGAGATAGGAGATAAGAGATAGGAGATAGGAGATAGGAGATAGGAGATAGGAGATAGGAGATAGGAGATAGGAGATAGGAGATAGGAGATAGGAGATAGGAGATAGGAGATAGGAGATAGGAGATAGGAGATAGGAGATAGGAGATAGGGAGATAGGAGATAGGAGATAGGAGATAGGAGATAGGAGATAGGAGATAGGAGATAGGAGATAGGAGATAGGATAGGAGATAGGAGATAGGAGATAGGAGATAGGAGATAGGAGATAGGAGATAGGAGATAGGAGATAGGAGATAGGAGATAGGAGATAGGAGATAGGAGATAGGAGATAGGAGATAGGAGATAGGAGATAGGAGATAGGAGATAGGAGATAGGAGATAGGAGATAGGAGATAGGAGATAGGAGATAGGAGATAGGAGATAGGAGATAGGAGATAGGAGATAGGAGATAGGAGATAGGAGATAGGAGATAGGAGATAGGAGATAGGAGATAGGAGATAGGAGATAGGAGATAGGAGATAGGAGATAGGAGATAGGAGATAGGAGATAGGAGATAGGAGATAGGAGATAGGAGATAGGAGATAGGAGATAGGAGATAGGAGATAGGAGATAGGAGATAGGAGATAGGAGATAGGAGATAGGAGATAGGAGATAGGAGATAGGAGATAGGAGATAGGAGATAGGAGATAGGAGATAGGAGATAGGAGATAGGAGATAGGAGATAGGAGATAGGAGATAGGAGATAGGAGATAGGAGATAGGAGAGTAGGAGATAGGAGATAGGAGATAGGAGATAGGAGAGAGGAGAGAGAGAGCAGGCAACTGACAACTTAAATTTAATTAAATTTAATTTATAGTCGAACCATGGTCAATCGCTTGTTTAAAAGTAAAAACAATTAATAATTATAATACATCTTGGTAGCTGGCTCGAGGTCAAAATAAAATAAAAACACTTTGTTTATATTTCTTTTTCTTTTCCGATATATTTCGGTTACTCTTCGGTAACCGTCTTCTGGGATTAATGTTGCACGTCTGCTCTTGCGGGCGCGGAATTCCAGTTAAGACAAAGAAATATAAACAAATTGTTTTTATTTTATTTTATTTTGACCTCGAGCCAGCTACCAAGATGAATAATAAAAAAGGTCGCCAAAACATTTTAATAATTATAATATAAATTTTAAATTGAAATATTAAACTAAGAATAATTTAAAATTAAAAGTAAGATCTGAAATATGAAAAAAACAAATAAATTAATTGATGAATTGAATTGAATTGAAAGATTAAAGATTCAATTTACAGCATATCATTGCCATTTCAATACTTAAAACTTACTCATGACTTACATAACCTCACTTGGTTTGCCTCAGCTTCTTTTGCATTCTGAAGTTTAGTTACTTCTGCCTTGCTGTTGTCTATGCTCGCTATGCCCTGGCAGATGCCAATCTGAGATGCCTTGGCAAATGACCCTGGCTACAACACAACATCCGCCATGCCCTCCACCCCTCCCCTCTCTTTCTGACACCCACATTGCCCCAGACCCTGAGCTTATTTAGATATTTATGCATATGCTTTTGTCAGTTCGTTGCCAGGGACAACGATAGCGATAACAATAACGATAAAAATTGTTACGATTTACCAAGTGCGTTTCGTATTCATGTTCCCCCCCCAAGGAGCATAGTCCCCCTTCCCCCTCCGTCCTGCTTCCTGTGTGCGTGTGTGAGTTGCCGTCCATCTTTTTCATACACTGTCACTTCCGTTTCCGCTTGAGCACCCGAACCGGCACGGCTGGAGCGCTGCCAGTCGCAGACAGCGTGTCTGCGTGCTGGCACCTCGCCACCCCGCAGTCCCCTTAGAAAGGAAGAGGGTGTTGTGCATGGACTTATGAGCTACCGAGACGGTCGAGCCTTGACGAGCGCTGCTTGGTCTCCCCCTCACTCTACAGTACTCTTTGTTCCCCTCTCTTTGTCTCTTATGTTCTCTGTTTTCCTTTTAACACTCCCTCTCTCTCTCTCTCTAGAACCATAAAGTATTGCCTTGAAATTAGCCAGGCTCGATTTGATCCTTGCGAGTTAATTCCATTGCCTTCGCTTTATGCGCACATTTTGTTGTTGCTGTTGTTGTGCTTGTTGTTGCTCTTGTTGTTGCTGTTGTTTAAGTGCTGCCTAAATATTTAAACAGCCACACCCACCGCCCAACGTGTCGTTGACTGTTGCTCATCTGCTATGCAAACATGCCTATCAGTCTGTGTTTGAGTCTGTTGGCGAACGTGGCTGGCAGTGCCACAGCCAACCCCCTTCTCTCTTGCTCTCCCGCTCTCTTCTGACTTATGCTACCCTTCTCTTTCTCCCTCTTTCCCTCCACTCCCTTTTAAGGTTCCCCCGGGCGTGCGTTGCGCGGCGCTTTCAACGCTTCGCCATGTGTCCTTGTTTGCCTTTATCCTTTCGCATTGTTGCCACCATTTCACTGCCTCTTAGTTGTTGTTGTTGCTGCACTGTTGCACTGTTGCACAGTTGCAAGCGGCAATTTGGTGAGAGTGGTGCGCTCAAAGTTGCAAGCTTTTAAGCCACGTTTACCACCCCCTCCATGCCTAGCCTCAACCACTATCTACCCTCCTGGGCAGAGCCTTCGGCGCCCTTCACCATACACCACGCTGCGATTCGCATTTCCCTGCGCGCCTGTCAAATGCACAACGCATCAGCAACAGCAGCTACAACAACAACAGCAACAACTTTAGCAACAGTAACTTTAGCAGCAGCAACAACAACAACAATAACAGTAGTGTATGCAAATGCGCATTCTCATTTATTATGTAATCAAAAACGAGAAACGAAAGAGATTTTATTTTAGAGGCAGCTTGCAGAGATCTCCAGTGTTGCAGCAGCAAACTCTGTTGAACATATTTGAACAGGCTGAAGAAGTGCTCAATATCGTGAGATATACACATAAATAGTTACTGAATAGATGATTTACTTATGCTATATGTATATGTAATAAGTGATATAGTTTTGCGCACTTACGCATACTTAATATCAAGAGATATATATGAACACGAACCCTATTTTCGACCGTTTGTTATACTTAGTATTCTAATTATTTTGAAACTTAGACAGTACAATTTAAGTAATGAAATCTTCACAAATCTCAAACATCTCTAACTATAAGATATATATGAATATATAATCTGAATAATGTCGGTCTGTCCGTCCATCTGTATGAGCGCCTATATCTCTTTGACTAATAGAGCTAGAGCCATCAAATATCGAAATAACACTTGTATGTAAATCGATTTTTAAAGTTTTACCACGCCTCTTTCCGCCCCTATAATTCAGTAAAGACTAGCTCAACGCTATATTCCAGCTGAAATATAGACTTCACGACTATAATTATGTGCCACACATAAAAATCACTCTTTTGTAAAGGTTCACTGAAAGTTGCATTGAGATCGTACAGTAAATAATGGCTTGCACAGTCATAATGCAATTTAAGCGAGCAATTAAGTCGAGCGTGGAAGAAAACATAGCTAATTAGACCTGGATTAGCTTCATATCTACAATTTCTATCTTGACAAGGTTCGTAGTCGTTGTATGTAACTCATGTACTGTAATAATCTATTGCCCTATACAATCAAAGTTTGACTTTAGCGTTGGTTATTCACTCATTCTTCAAAAAACATGCAACAATAAGAAGCATTTATGCATATTTATGAATAAAGCTTTGAAACTCAGTCGAAAATTAACAGTGAACGCGGAACAGATTCAGAATATACATATAAATATATATATATAGTATATTGGGATTGCAGTGTCTCAAGTTTCCTTTCTGAAAAGTAAAACAATCTTTATTGCTTCAAACTAACAGAGAATGCGGAACAGAATCAGAATATACATATAAATTTATTTATTTAATAGGCCAAATATTGAGTTAAGACTCAATAGTAGGTGTAAATGATATATAAATATATAAATATTTGTATATGTATAAAAACTTTCATAATTATTGCGATTGCAGTGTTTCAAGTTTCCTTTCTCAAAAGTAAAACAATCTTTATTGCTTCAAACCAAATTATATAGGAAATTTTATTGAAGTTGTTATTAACTCAGTTAGCTTGTCTTAAACATAAAGTTATATTTCAACTTCAGGCTATAAATGTAGGAAATCACCCTCAATCTAGGACACGTCATAAAGCTGCCTCTGCCCAAGTTGAAGTTGAAGTTGCTGGTGTGCTGGGTACGCACTATTTTGGCAGCGAACTTGCTGTAAATGAAATGCGCAAGCAATTTTTCAAAATTTGTTTTTATGTTTTCTGTGTGTGAATACCCTGCAAGAGCTGTCAAGGGGGTATATTAGTTGACAAAACTGAGTTACGAATTTGGGATTTGCTAGCAAATTAGAGCAACATATTTGTATTCTATGCAGCCATATTCACAATTCTCACAGGGTATTTGACAGTCGTCATGTGTTGCATGTTATTTTCTTTTTCTTTTCGTTTTATTGGACCGCAGCGAAAGACCTGGACAAAGACTGCTCGAGACGAAGTACCCATAGGGGTGGGCGTGCACATGGGTGTGGTGGGCGTGGCACTGTAGATGTGGGAAAAATACGACACGTGGCCTGATGTCGGCAAAAATTATGCAAATACAGGGGAACATTTCAGATTTCAGTGGAATTATGTATTTGCAGCATATTTGCTTTTATTTACGTGTTTCGTTTTCGGATTCTTCTTCTCCTCCTTCTCTTCTCCGCTCTCCCTCGTCCGTTTCTATTCGCATACAATTTCTTTGCGCCATATTTCATTTGATTACGGATTTGATGGTTCCGCATGTGAGTTGCAGGCAAAACTGAAGGGAAATGAAATGAAATGGATATGGAAATGGAAATGGGATAAGGGGAAAAAACGAGAAAAACAACCGCAAAGAGATCTTGAGCCGCAGCTTAACTGGACGGAAATAGTTTGCCTTAAAACGAGACACTTTTAAGCAACTCTCGAATCATCAATTCAGACAGACACCCGAGTGACTCGTAAACGTATGGCCTCTGTGTGTGAGTTTGGAATGGTGTAGCCATGTTTGTGTGTGTAAAGACAGTCAACAGTGGCGTAGCACAAATCTGTGACAGTTAAAGGGACTTATTCTGTGGTTTGCATATAATTTGTAGTACTCTGAAGAGCAACTTCAAAGTTTCTTTTTCTAAGCGTTTGGATACTTTGGCATATAGATTTCTTATACCAAATGTACAGAGTAAAATGTTTAAATCTTATTTCAGCCAAATAAATTTCTGTACTCCTTCTTGAGTTACTTCTACTTACTTTTACTTTAGTTCTTATAATTATAGCTTCCATGATCATTTCCGAGTTCCCTGTGCTCATGACAATAGACTTTATAGGAAGTTTCTCTGCCCAAGCTCTGCCTATACATTGACGAGTGTAAACACGTTCATGTGACTTCGGCATTATTCGGGCTATGGCTTATCTTTTTGTTCAGTGCAAAACAAGAAAACGAAACATACTTCGTACTTTCTTGCACCACACAAACGCAATTTAAAACGCAACAGTATGGGTGGGCAGCACTGATTTAGAGTTTTCATTTCAGAGTCTTCTCTTTATTCAATCAAACTGTCTATCCTTAATTAGTTCACACTTCATCCCAACAACTAACACAAATCAACCGATCTCATTGGGTTTTACTGGGTTATCGTTAATCCTCTGAAACAAATGTTGCATTGACTACATTTTATTATGCAAGTTTTAATTAAATTAGTTGTAATTTTAATGCAGGACAGTTAATTTTTAGTATACACAAAAACAATCAACGTCCAAATACTTCCCAAAAATTTGGTTATAATCGGAAAGTTATACATTAGTTATTTAAGAAATCATTTAAGAGTTACTGATATCCAAACCGCAGCCTAGAGTATGCAACACAAAATAATCTAAAAATAGAAGTTCAATATTTACAAAGTTGTTTTAGTTCAGGTGGGTAGAGGGGATATCACAGTTGAGCACACTCAACTGTAGCTTTCATGCTGGTTTTCTGTCACAACATTGCTCAATCCAATTTAAAGGAAACTAAAACATTTCCTACGCCTCTGACATCTCTGCAGACACATACACAAGCACACACACGCACTGTTAGATTTATGAACACATATATGGGACGTGTAGGGCTCTCAGCTCGTCCCCCTCACACTGTCTCCTTTGTACATATATTGGCCCTCGGGTATTCCCAATCCCAGAGCAAACAGCGCGCATGAAATAATTATGCAGACTTTATTTTATGTATGCCACAGGTAGATGCGATCCCACTCCCGGAGCTAGACACACAGGCACACAAGTCCATTACTAGTATACAGTGTTTGTGTGTGCGTGTGTGCTGCGGTCTCTTTATGCCTTGACTTGCAGTTTTTTTTGTTTTTGTGTTGCTGTTAAAAATTTCCGCACGATTTACCGTTGTTGGCCAAGTTAACTCGGCAGCAGTTTTATTGTTATCTCGACTTGCAACGATAATACCCACAGTACCACTGTGGCGACAGTGGGCCGCGTCGAGCCAGTGGCCAGTCGTGTGTTTAATTAACGGGGAAGAAGGGGGATATAAACGAATTTATGGCACGCTCAGTCATCAACTTATAAACTGCAATAAAAATAACGAAATCACAAGCAACAACAACAATAGCGGGGCTAAAATAAAATCAAAGCTGCGTGGCGCAGATTTTCCTCTGAACGAAAGCGTCAATAGAAGAGAAACAAAGTTACTCGGCTAAGTTGCTCGGTCGTTGCGCCCGTTACGCTTCCGTGCACTTTAAAAGCGCAGTGTGTGAGTGTGTGTGTGTGTGTAGGTGTAGGTGTTGGTGTGTGTCCTATCTAGTGACACACAATGTGCGCCGCTTGCATCAAAGCTGTGTCCCAAGCCATTTGGCTCAGTTTTATTTCATTTGATTGCCAACGCGGCGCACGCAGCGGATACGTGTTTTTTTTCCTTAGCACCAACTTGGATGAGGTATGTGTGGGGTATATTCATTCTGTTGTGAGTAGGGTGAAGAGTATTAATTATTGTCAGTGGATGGAAGTGGGGGGGGGGGAGAGTAAAGTGTGGAGGGGTAAGTGAAAGTGAAAGTAAGAAAGAAGAAGGGAATGAAAAGAGGACAATAAAAAGTATGGGAGACATACGGGAAGGACACAAGGATAAAGAAAGCCTAATGAAAATAAAAGTGATGGGGAGGGAGACCGAAGGAATGTTAGATATATAGATATTGACAATAAGGAGTATACAGAAGAAGAAAGGGAGAGATAGTGGGTCAGTTACAAAGAGAAAGGTGGATTGGAAGTCAGAAAGAAACGAGGCATGGAGATGGAAAGACCAAAGAAGAAGAAAGTAACACAAAGGATGAGAGGGAAGTTTAGATTAAAAGGCATACCAGACAGAGAGAGAAAGAGAGGAAGATAGAGAGAGAAACAGGGAGAGAATTAAGAGAACCAATGCTGGGTATCATCGGGTCGAGTTGTTGCACATTGAAATTTTCATTTATTTTGGATTTGTGCAACTGGTTTTGCTAGTTGCTACCAGTATCAATGTGTGTGCGGGTGTGTGCATGTGCGTGCTTAATCAAGCGCATTAAGGGCTATTTCAGAGCATGGTCCTCTCGAAAACTGTTGCTGGTCTGGTCTTTCTCTAACCGGCAAGCTTAAGCGGAAAAGCGAGAGGAAACAGAACGAGGTAGAGGAAATGCGAGAATGTTTATTGCCTTACATGTGCAGGATGAAGTAGAAAGACGAAGAGAGAGGCAAACAGATGATGATGGAGTTAGAGATGAAAGTGAAGAGGAAAGAGATGAAGAAGAAGCAGCAGGAACGGCGGACCGAATGAGCATTTAATAAAAATTCACATAAATTCTTTTGAGCCTTCTCTCCTGTGCCAAATTGTTGGCGTTTATTGCCGTTTTAGCGGGTGTATCCCCTGCTCTCTCTCTCTCTTTCTCTGCTACTCATTGTTGTTATTGCTATTATTGTGGCCACATAACGGCGCATTGTAATAAATTGCCACGTGATTTTCTTGACGCGTATTGAAAACGTAATTTGCATTTGCATTATTGCAATCTAAAGAGCTCCTTGTGGCAGCCCGCCCTCTAATTACTCCCTACAGAGTGCTAGAAGCATGCCAATTCCCTCGTCTCCCGTCTCTCGCTCTGTCCCTTTTCCCTCTCTCTCTCTCTGCATCTGACTGTAGTACTTCATTTCAACGAAGCTGCCAATTTGCGTTGACAAAATGCCAAGTCGCAGGACAATTTTTTTCAATTTGCCAACAAAAGACAAGCCCAGGAGAGAAGCAGCTGAAGAAGAATCCTATGCTAGCACAGAGGTAAGGGTTGTCAGTGAGAGCTGGAGTGGGATGGAGGAGGCAACGTTTTACTGCTGCGTGCAGCGCATGCCAATGAGAATGAGATACAAACAGCGCCAGACTGACAGATAGACGCAGAAAAAGAAATATAACTACATTAATAGCAGCGTATTCTCCCGACGAGGGCTGTTTGAGAAATTGCCAAAGGGATTTTTGAAAATAAGCAATACATCAATTGTATTTTATCTCGAAGAGCATAGGTACATGAGGGTACCTATTGCACACTCTAATTGTATTGCTGTCTTTCACCAAGAACTGTTAACTAATTTCTCGGTTCTTCTCTTCCCTTGCCAACTAATAAGTTATGTACTTGAGGGTACGCATAGGTACTTTAGGTACAATTGTTAGTTTCCTCAATATGTATTGCAGAATTGCTTCAAGAACTAATTTCTGTCTTTATCTTCACTTCCAAATTAATGAGATACCCTCGTAAGGCAATCTGGCGCACGTTCCATAAGCCAGCTGGCTTTGCTTTAGCTTCCTTTAGTCTTTCTTTTTCCACCCTCCTTCTCACACTCCCCTCATACCATCACTTCGCCCTTTCAGCAGGTGTGCCACAAGGTTTCGTCGCTTTGATTAAAAATGCATGTCGTATGCGAGACTCAACGAGCAGGCAGGCATATTTATACGGCAATACTTATATGGCAAGCATATTCGGAATCTTCGACTGACAGCTGAGGCAGCTGCTGCTGCTCTTCTTATTGTTGTTGTTGTTGTTAATGTTGCGTGTAAATAATGTAGGCCATAATCAAAGGAAAGCAAAGTTAAAGTGGCAAAAAGGTCAAGTGCAAAGCAAACAACAAACAAGACAAGGCAGAAGGCGAAAGCAGGAAAGGGAACAGCAAGCGGACGCAACTGAAAATGATGGAAATGAAGATAATCGGATTGCAGATGCTGTCGGGCATCCTGCTTATTGAAAGGAAAAACAGAAAGTCGCTTAATTTGTGCCCCTTAATTGTACAGGAAGGTGAGCCTGAATGGCAGATGAAAAGAGCGCCCAAAAAGTAAATACGAATTGAAAGCAGAATCGCCTGAAAATTGCGATAAACGAAACAAATAATTCCAAGCAGACCCATGCGGCGTATACTCAATGCACACGCAAAGAATAAACGAGATTGGGGAACAGTACAAAGCGAAGGCTGAGCAACGTTTGCCCCGTCACTATTGACGCGACCTTTTTGAAGAACTTCCGATAAATTTGTAAATTTATCTGCCGCTCGTTTAGGCAAAGCGTATTCCATTGTGAAGCTTCAAAATTTGTTTAACCAAAAGATTAAAGATAACACTGATAGCGTGGTAGTTAGGCCAGGCTGAATTCCATTACTTTATGAAGCTTCCGTAAAGGTGCCCGCATAAGATAAAAATTAATATTCATAAGCTTACATAATCTTTGGCAACATTGAAAATGAAAACTTGCCTAACACAAATTGCTGCAAACATGTCCAGCAAGAATTAAAGTTGAGTCGGGAGCAACTGAAGGCAGAACTTGTGCCTGACAATTTTAACCGCCTTACGGTTTTGTTAAGTAAAGTTAAGTAAATCCGTTTGTAGACCGAACAAAATCGTCATTTACTTAGCAGTAATAATCGCTTTAAGGACACTTGGCAAGTTGATCGATAAATCGGCGTCAACAACTCAACTTGAAACTGTAAACTTAACTTTGACTGGTGAGTAAGGTGTCGACTGAGGATGAAAGTAAAATTGAGAACTGAAACTGAAACTGAGGCATAAACTGAAACTGAAAATTGAATATGCTGCCAACAGCAATCGCATCTATCAACATCATCATCAGGGTTCCCTGTAGCATCCCCATCACCATCACCAACAACAACATCATCACTATCATCGTCATCATAGTCTTTGTCGTCAGCAACTGCGTAGGGCAGCCTTCTTCTGCGGAGTGACTGCATCAGCTGCAGGCATAAAAGAAGAGAAATAAAAATACCCAAAAATAATGTATACAAATGAGAAACGCTCTTTACTTTGGGAGATACTCTTCTTCCCTTCTATATACATTATTGTTCAGCATAATGAATTTGGAAGATTTTGATATGATTATTCCTCTAGTTTCTTATTTTGTTGGTTAAATAGTAAAGAGATCTATGAATCTCATTTGCAGATGAAGAAAATACCAGAAATTGATTACTAAGTTCTATAACAATGTGAACAATCGCTATAAAATTCTGTCTTTATTTACAACAAGGACTTCAAAACCTCCTCTTACTCATTGACGTAGCAACTTCTGATAAGCACAGATTAAAATCACAGCAGTAAGAGCATAAGGAGTTCGTTATAGGTATTCCCTGTTGTTTTTCATACTTTTCTTATTCTCATTTTCCATTATAAGCTAAAATTGCTCAATTGAAAAGGAAAACGGCAGCGTTGCCGGCAGCGAGGCCTTTTACGGTAAAACTTTTCATTTTTCGGCAATAGAAAAGTTTTTGGGGGTGTATGTGTGCCTTTGACAGCAAAAGAGCAACAATTGAAGTATGAAAAACGTGCAGCGAACCAAAAATCTGACAGAAAATTCGGCGAAAATGAAAGTTTTTCAACATAAAGACTGCAATAAAACATATATATCGAGAGATATGTACAGTGTATACAGATAGATATGTACAGTATATATTATATGCTAGAGAATATACAGGAATATATACAATAATTTAGAAAACAAAACGCAGCTGCTCCCCATGAGATGAGGGAGGAAAGTTTTCTTTTAATTGCCCAACTATTTTAATCAGCTCTTGGCCCAAGCGGACAAAACTTTGTTGTTCATAATTCTTAATAAATAACAGTGCCACGCCCACTCAAAATTATTGGGCGGGCAACTATTTAATGAGGTCGCGCTGGACAAAAAGTCAGCGGGAAATGCGACAGGAACAACAACAACTGAGAGCTGAGACTTAGTTGCAAGCAGCGCACAGCGGAATCGGAAATGAGTAAAGCGAAACTGAGTGAGAAGCGTTTAGCAGAGCAAAAAGAAAGCGAAAAGGCAGAAGGAGAGATAAAGAGAGAGAGAGAGAGAGAAATGAAGAAGAGGCGTGGCTGAGGTGGATTGAAAACGGAAACAGGCAGTGACACAAAGGCAAAGTTGAAGCAACAGTTCAGCTGTAAAATATTAAATGAAAATGAGGAAAAGACACTCTCTCTACCTCCCCTTCCCTTCGTTTTTCCCCCTGTCTGGGTATGTTTACCGTTAGGTGGAACAAAAAACACACAGTAAACAGAACGCAGCTCACAAGGGCAAACAAATCGGGGGAATTGAGGCAGCTCTCACTGCAATATGTGACTGTCCCTGGCTCCCTCGTTCTCTCTTTCTCTCCCTCTCTCGTTCCTCTCTCCACCTCCACGAGCTTTCTTTGTACTCCTCGTGTAGCCGCAGTGTAGCTGTGGGCAAACGGAGGCATGTTGTTAGTAAGCAAAACATGTTAACGGCAACTTGTGCATCGGCAACCGGGACACACTGCGCAGAGCGTCCAAAAGAAACACTGAAACACTTCAAGGCGAAGCAACATGCGAAAGGAAGCATCAAAACGAAGCAAAAAACGTTTTGAGAACGAGCTGAGTGGGATATAGACGGATAAATACCCTGTACTGTCAATTTTACTACTGGGACACTGATATTACTTATTTTCCCTTGCTAATAATACTACTACTACGACAACTGACTACTAATACTTATGCATCTATTACTATTCATTATTAATAGTTATATTACTACTACTACTACTACTACGACTATTAATTATCTTTATAAATACTACTGACGGTACTACTACTACTAATATTACTGATGGTACTACTACTACTACTTATGGTACTACTTCTACTACTGCTGGTACTACTACTACGACTGATTGTGCTACTACTACTTCTTATACTATTATATTTCTACTACTACTTCTATTATTACTACTAATACTACCAATTCTATTAGTACTACTACTTCTGTTGTTACTACTACAACTTATATAATTATACCTACTACTCTAACTATGCTATTACTAATTCATCTCTTACTGCTATTACTTCTTTTATTAGTACTACTACTACCACTATCATTACTACACTATTACTACTTCTAGTACTATTACTACTACTACTTCTAACATACAACACTTCTGCAAACTCTACTATTAGTACTACTGCTACTACTATTGCTTAAATTACTTCTTCTTTTTTGGTACTACTGTTTTACTACTGCTAAAGGAATACTGCTATAACATATACAATGACTACTTCTTCTACTACTACTGCTCTACTACTTCCCCTACAAATGTTATTAGCTTTCCTACACTAGTACTGTATCTTTTACAATTTAAATTACTTCTGCGCTAAGGCATCTATTGATACTTTGATATACTCTGATAATACTACTTCTGTTACTGATTTGCCAACTGCTACTTTTTCTACTGAATTACCTTCTTCTAGTTTTTTAAAGCTAATACGAATATTTCTACTACCCCCAATACTTTCTTCATATGTTATTCAGATTTCCCACCATATATTTCTTCTTTCCTTCTATTTCTCAAGACATATTATTAGGAGCAGAAGAACATAATTTATATCCTTCTATTGACCTCTCATATACCCTCTCTTTCGCGACTGAGTTTACAGGGTATTCGCTCATGCAAAAGTTGTTTTCAGTTGAAACGAGCTTCGACCACAGCTGCCAACACGGTCAGCTCAGAGCTTACCCTTGCTTGCTCAAAACCAAATGCAGCAGCAACAGCAACAATAACAACAACAGTAACAGCAACAGCAACAGCAACAATAACAGCAACAACAACAGCAACAACAACAGCAACAACAACAGCAACAACACAGCAACAACAACAGCAACAACAACAGCAACAACAACAGTAACAGCCACCAAATGCGATTGGCATTGGACACTTTATCGCAGCACGTGCTCATCGGGCTTTCCACTGATTTTTTTGAGAATCGCAGCGTGTGGTCAAAAGGAGCTGTTAGCCCAGTTCTCAGCTCTCAGCAGTCCCTGTTCATGCCTCCACCACCATCCTGCTCCCTGCACACCACAAGCTGCAGGCGTCGCCCTGTTGACAATGAACGCGTTTTGCTGTTGTGATTTTTGGCTTCTACAGCTGAGGCAGCTGCCGGCCAGGAAGGATGTCGACGTCGACGACGCGTCCCTCAGTCTCAGCTGTCCAGGATGTCGCTGTGCCTGCCAGTTGCCTTGGCCACGTGGAGCGAGTGGGGGCGGAGGCGGGACTGTTGCTGTTGCTTAACGGAAACACCACAGGAATTTAAGTGCTTCCGCGTTTAGTGGGACAGTGGGCGTGGCAGCAGATGAAATCAATAAACGAAATCATAACCAGGACTGCCAGGACTTGAGCTCACATGCAATATGTCTGTCTGTGTGTGTGTGTGTGTGTGCTTGCGTGTGTGTCTGGCAAGTCAAGAAAGCGTCCGCAACGAGCCTAGCCAGGCTGTCGACTTTGCTGTCGATGCCTAAGTCGATATGGATCAAGTGCCTGTGCCTGTGCCAGTGTTTACCCGTCTACCTTCCTCACTCCCCTAGCCGACTGCTGCAGCCCCACTTCGGTAAATGCCTCACATAATTTCGGCATTAATAAAGGAAAACGAACTGAGCAAGTGGCAGCATTGGAGGAAAGCATACAAAGCGAATTTTTAGTGCTAAAAAAAAGAATAACAGAGAAAATCAATATAAACAAGCAGCGGAAAAGCGAGAGGAGGGAGGCGATACGAGATTGTAAAATATTGCCAGCTGAGGATGAGTGTGCGAAAAAGAATCTGTTGAGCAGCAGATGCTGCCCTGCTGTAGACAGCTGCAAATGATGATGAATCATCGTCGTTTGCAACACCAATTTCCATAGCTCAACTAATTGAGAGATCTGCAGTGAAAAACAGAGGAAAACTAAGGAAATTCATGTGCATTTCCAATTAGGATCGAAGAGGCTCACACACACACACTCATCCACATTAAACTGTGTGTGTCAGCTTCCAAATTTCAGCGCAACAACGCTGGCATTGCAATGGCCACATTAATTATACGCCCCGTGGCCTCTGACTCGGCCGTTGCCAAGGCAACTCTTTGCTGTTGCTGTTGCTGCTGTGGTTCGCTGAATTTCTCGCAGAGAGAGCGAGAGAGGATTGTGGGGGGAGGGTGTGCGCTGGCTCTGCCATTTGGCACATTTGTTAATTACTTTTGCCATAGACAGTTTTGTGTATGTGTGTGTGTGTGTTTGCTCGTGTTTTGTGCTGACCTTAGTGAAAGTTTTCAATTTTCAAGTGGAAGCTGCGTCTCAACTTTGACAACCTAAAGCAGCGCAGTTGTCAGACTGACATATAGACAGACAGGCGGACAAGCAGCGAGGGCACTCAGAACTCATCAAAAGGGCAACTCACGTGGGACTTGCCACCTGGCAAAGGCCAACGATGCGACGCGATGTCCGACGTGGCCCAAACGGGCAATTAAAAATGCGCAGTGCTAAATGAAAATTACAGATTTTACAGAAGCTGACACGCCTACACAGAACTGCGGGTGGACACGAGCGTCTTGCTCTCAATAAGCGAGCACGTCAAGATTTGCCTGACTGATTTCAGGGAGAGGAAGGCAGAGAGAAAGAGAGAGAAAGCAGCAGGCAAACAAACATTGAGCCTGGGAAATTAACATTAAAGAGAGCTGACTGTGAGTGTTTTTGCACGTGGTGACTGCTTAATACCCTACAATAATAGGAACACGGGTAAACCTTTTATAATGAGATTTACACTTTGAAGAGTTTATTTCAACTGACCTTATAATCTGATGCCGTGTTTGTAAGAAGTCGCTTTGGTACATAGTTTTTTTTATATATGTACTTATCGTAATTTACTATCAAAGTGACAGCAAGTGCATTCACACGGTGTTCCAGACAATCTATGTATTTTTGGCTGAGTTGAAAGTTGGTTTCCTGAACAGTAGGAATTTTGAGGTGTCGATAAATTACGGAATTGCGTATATGAAAGGAAGGCGCCTACTATTGTTCTTAGAACTGTGGACTGGAACGTATGTATGGTATTTGAATTGCTGTTGGCAGTTGTAAATACAAATTTAATATTTCCGAAAGATCGATTTAATTGGAAGCAAGTAAATACAAAATATGTTAACATATCCCAGTAGAAATCCAAGCAGCAATGCAGACTGAAAGTCTTCAATCGTACATCTCAGCTTCTTTTAACTAACCTAACATAATTGAGAAATGTTTAATAGCCACAAATGGCAATTTTTAATATTTAAGCACTACCTAGCCCAAGTTCTTCTACAGGGTATTTAAAATGGACTGCTTTAAATTATTAAAATTGAATGGAGAGCAGAAAATACATGAAAACACGAGGGTATGCGACGATTGTTGTTGCTGTTATCAGGATGGGAGGGTTGACTACCCAGTCACAGTCACCGCAGGGCAATGAATGACACTCACAGGCGAGTCAGGCCATTCATCAGGCGCGTAAGGAAAGAGAGGCCAGCTGGGAGTGCGATGGGAGTGCGAGATCTCGGCAATATTTTATTTCTCGCCTGCGCAGCATGCGTAATTATGTGCTGTAATCAATATACGCACAGTAATAGCCTTACACAAACACACAGACACACACAGTAGCTCGCCTGGTTTTAGAGCTGTTGCGCCTGGAAGTCGACTTCAGTTGAGCATATCGTAAATTTAAATCAAGCACTGAAATTGGCAGATAAAAGTAAAGACAGACAACCAGAGAGTGTACGTGTGTGTGTGTGAGAGAGAGAGAGATGGCAGTACGTATATATATATTATATGTGCCGGGGCAGTCAAGTTGACAGCTCGATTTATATGCGAGCATGACTGCATTGGCTCAGCGCGTTTTGATTGCCTGCCAATATCCGCTGGCCAGCAGCACTTATAGCACGTAATTATTACCCTGGGCTGAGACGAGACTGCCTTCACTGACTTCAGTTAGCACTGGTAAGAGCACTGATGGGGAAGGCGGAAAGGGGGGCGACACTTAAAGTCAGTAAAGTGTAAAAGGGCGTGGCGGCAGCGCTGCCAGCTGGTTGAATGGACTTGACACAGGCGACAATCGATAATGTTATTGGAACTGAAAAAGAAAGCAACCCAAACAAGGAAAGAGAAAGCAACAGAGACAGAGGCAGAAGAAGAAAGAGTGAGGGAGAAACAGACAGAGACAGAGACAGAGAGAAAAAACCTTCAGTCTGTTAGCTGATTGACCTCAGGGAGAAGTTTTGTAGCAAGTTGACCGATTAGAGCCCTGGCTCAACTCGTTGAACTTGTCGTAATTGTTTTCAGTTAGTGTCAAATGGTTCACGGTCTCTTAGGCCAAGTTACCGTTATGACTTGTGAGCAACTTTGGAGACTAAAAGATTATCGCATGTTTTATTAATTGAGCGAAGTGTGGAAACAGATGAGAAGAGCAAACATGGAGGGATAAGGCTATAAAGGGAATATGTATTAAATTCTTCATTTCCTTGACTAAATTTGAAGCTAATGTGCAAATCAATCGGAAACTTTATCAGCCTGCATCGCAGACCATATGCAATTTCCCTCAGGTAATTCAATATTGCACACGCTAAGTATAAAGTACATAGATCTATATTGGTTGGCGATTCGATTAAGCTGGGCCGATGCCATCGTTAACAGACGTTTCAGTTGCAATCAAGCAGCGTAAACAAATCCCAAGTGTCGTCAGCATGCCTGCGACGCCCCCTACCTGCCTACACACTGACTGTAGTTGACGTTTTTTGAACATCGCATCGCTGCAATGAAGAGAAAAAGATGTTACGCCACAGAAAAAAGCGAACGCAAATTGAAAATGTGCAATGAAATACGCAGCAAAGTAGTGAGAGTGAAAGATAGAGGGAGAGAGAGGTAGACAGGGACAGAAAGAAAGGAGAATGTGCTCTTAACTGTTTGCAATGCAATTCCAAAGTACGTTCGGTAATAATGAGCTCGACATGTTTTCACACAATCCACACGCGTCCCTTGTGCCCGCTTTAGGATGCACATTGCGTATACGCCGCGTGTCGCAGCCCTTACTAATCTTCTAATTGGATTCTCATGTCCCGACGATGCGACAATTCATCATTTAGTGTCTCACCTTTGCCGCTCAATTAGTTAAGCTGTAGGGAACGGGCGAGTACCTGCTCAAGGCTTAAGCAAATATTTTATTGATTGAAGAGGGGGCAGGAGGGGAAGGAGTCGAATGGCAGCGAAAGATTGATTTATTTTTTTTTATTTATTTTATTTAATTAGTTTATAGTCGGACTAAGGTCAGTCGACTGTTTAAAAGTAAAGAAAAAAATACAATTAATAGTTATAATTAATAATTTTAAGTTAAAAGTAAAATCTTAACTGTGAGAAAAGAAATAAAAATAAATTAATTGAATTGAGTTTACATTGGGATAAAAAAGAGCCGATCCAACATTTGTTGCAGAGGATTGGGGAAAACCCAGAAAAACCCAATCAGATCAGGAGAGTTAGTGTTAGTAAGCAAAACCTAATCAAAATAGCGATTAGAATGTTCAAACATGCAGTTAGTTAAAAAGTACTACTGTTACTAGAAAGAAGATAAGTATATATTAAACTAGTTACTAGAAAGGTGAGTAAGGATTTGTACTTTTAAGCAAGATACAGAATTATTGTTGTTGTTAGCGATAATGTAATATAGTTTATTATAGTCCGAACATAGTACCCTGAAAGGCTCATGCAGGGCATAATTCGAACTACAATTGGAAAGTTTTAGAGGAAGATAGTTACGGGTGATTCTACCAGGGACAGAGAAGTGTAGTCGACTAAGCAAGTCGTTACTATCTATGTCCCCTTGTATAAGGTTATAAATAAATACCACACCAAGCATAGTTCTACGATTGGCTAGGGAAGGCAGATTTAGTAACAAAAGTCTACTAGGATAGGAAGGAAGTCTTGAATTTACGTCCCAGTTAAGGCCTCGCAAGGCAAAAATTAAAAAGTTTTTCTGTACGGATTCAATGCGATCCTTGTGAACTGTGTACTGAGGACTCCAGACACATGATCCGTACTCTAGAATTGGACGAACAAGCGAGGTGAAAAGAGTCTTAGTTAGGTAAGGATCGTCAAACTCCTTAGACCATCTCTTAATAAAGCCGAGCACACCCATAGCTTTATTAACCATTGATGATATATGTTCGCAAAACTTGAGTTTGCGGTCCAAACGGACACCTAGATCATCAACCAGGGAAATTCTTTCCAAGGTACAACCACAAAGAGAGTAAGATACGTACTTTGGACAGGCTCGTGAGAATGTCATCAGCTTGCATTTGGAGCTGTTCAGATTAAGGAGATTTGCACGACACCAAGAATAGAAACAATTTAAGTCAGATTGAAGGCGTAAATGACAGGAGTCGTCTCTAAATTGAAAACAGAGCTTGACATCATCAGCATACATGAGAGTACGGGAATTAAGTATGACCGTTGGAAGGTCATTGATGAAAAGTGTAAAAAGCAGGGGACCTAAATGGCTTCCCTGAGGAACACCAGATGTGGCATGAACGGGGTAAGAAAGATTATTCTTAAAGAGGACTCGTTGGGTTCTGTCATCCAAATAGCTCACAATCCAACTAAGAAGTTTTGGTGAGAAACCGAGAAGATTCAGTTTATGTGCAAGAAGAGAATGGTTGACTGAGTCAAATGCCTTACTGAAATCAGTATAAATGACATCGGTTTGAAGATTTTTCTGAAATCCTTTTACCACAAAGGATGTCAGCTCAAGCAAATTTGTCGTGGTAGAACGACGTTTTACGAATCCGTGTTGAAAAGGGGATATAACGGATCTGCTAAAATGTTGCAAGTGAGGAGTTATAACATTCTCGAAGAATTTAGGTATAGCCGATAATTTAGAGATACCTCTATAATTACTTGCATCAGACTTACTGCCTTTTTTGAATAAAGGTATAATAAATGATTCCTTCCATATGGAGGGAAAGGAGGCGGTGTCTAAGGACAGCGAAAATAATTTGAGCAATGGCTTACATAAGGAATTGGCACAATATCTAAGTACACAGGCGGGGATACCATCGGGATAAAGGGAAATGTTGCAGAGAGCACAGCACTTGAAAAGTTTAGCAGCTGCCGCTTGTCGGGTCATTATAAATGACACTCAACTAACAAACACACACACACACACACACACACACATACACAGAAAGGCAGGCAGACAGGCAGAGGGGACGAGAGCCCGCACTGACACTTGTGCAACACTTTCATTTATCTTATCGAGCACCACTGACATCTTTCTTGCTGCCCTGCCCCACGGCTGCATAACCCTAGAGGGCAAAGGTTGTGTTCATTTGAGTAAAATACAAATAAGCAATGTTCTACAATTTGCCAAAAGGAAGGGCAAGTAGAGACATTCAAGATAGTTTGCCTACCTTAAATAGTATATATATTAATATAAGTTAAGGATTGTGGTTTACATGGTTTAATTTAGGGGAATTTGAATAGCCAAGCCTGACATAGTACAAATACAAACTAAGGAAATTACACAAAAATCAAATGCAACTATAGTTATTCCTTTGGCATAACCTGCTAAATGAAATAGGGGGATTCCATAAAATATATATGACTAAAATACAATGTCATAAAGAGTTACAATTACAATACAAATATAAGAATATATACAATATGAATATATATAAGCTATAAACAATATATATACCACAAATCATAATATACTCCATATATAGAACACTATATGAACACCTTCCCACTTTCCAGTAGAGCAACAGATCTTCGTTGTTTTTATTCAGCAACCTTATTGTAATTAGCAAATGGTAGAAGCGCTGCGCTGAACAACGTTTCCCTTTATTAGCACTTGCCAGAGCAGCCCCTTCCTACCCCTCCCCACTTCCCTCTATCCAGCTAGCACCTGAATGGAAGAAGGCAACGAGGAAGGGGGGGGAAGGGCAACGTTGGCAGGGTGCACTTAAGATGCCTTGTCAAGTGATTTGAATACACTCGTCGCATACTTTGCAGCACGTGTTGCACGTGTTGTTGCTGTGCATGTTGTTGTTGTTGCAGCTGTTTGCTACCACTACCACTGCCACTGCTGTTGTTGTTGTTGTTCTTGTTGCTCTGGCTGGATAGTAATCATGGCGCGCGTTTACATTTCATTGAAATACGTTTAAGCAAAGTTCGCTCGTTGTTGTTGCCTGTTAAAGTTGTGGTTGCTGCTGCTGCTGCTGTTGCTCTTTCAATATTTATTCAATCGTGAACATTCGCTGGCTTTTATTGCACCCACACACACACACCACACTGACACACACACACACAGTATCTCTCCCTCTCACTCTCTTTCTCCCCCGCACCTGTGCCTGGCAACTTTTCTTTGTTGTCGTTGCCTGCTCGCAAAATGGAAAAATAAATTTGATTTATGCCAAGAACAACTTTGCAGTGACTCCACAGCGAGTCCAGTCTGGGCAAATGAAACTGAAACCACATGGAAACTTGTTGGCTTTTCATTGAGTTTTCAACGCTGGCGAGCATCGAACGCATTTCCAATTGCCCAATTGCAGTGGGTAGGCAAGCAAAAAGCCCAGCAACAGCTGCCACTGCGTTGATTTCTGGGCACAAATCTTTGCCAAATCAGTGAGGATGAAAGGGAAGGAGCAAGTCAACAGGATAGGTAGAGATGGAGACAGAGAGAGAGGAAAGGAAAGAAGAGAATAGAAAGTGGAGAGGGAGAAAGAAACACAGCTTGCCAAGAAAAAGGCGCAGCCATAAAATGAGACTGCAAAATATTCAGATAGCTTCAATTTGCATTTTCCAATGTGCGACTGTATCTGTGTGCCTGTGTGTGTGTGTATGCCTGTGTGTACTGTCTGCCTGTCGTTGTATGCCTTCAAGACACTTCATGCATTGCACTGTTATCAATGGCTCGCCACGCCTACCAACCAGCTTGGTAGTATTTCAATTTGTATACCCCGCAAACCCCTATTAAAGGGTACATTAGCTCTGACAGTAGTGGGATTGTTTACTGAAGCTATCTGTGCGTAATTATTGCCATCTGGAATTGACAAAGTTTGCTACAAGTTTGACCACAAAAGGCCTTAGGGCAACTAGAAGTAGCTATAAAAATGTGCACTGCAAGCAAAGTCTAGGTAACTTTGAAGGCTAATAGAGTTTAATACAGTTTCACTGGGTATTTCTCGTAGTGATCATGCATACATACATCTATTCAACAACATACTTTGTACTCATTCAAACGGTTTCACTTCTTTTATTCCAGGGTATTCTGCAGTCGACTTCTTTCTCCCAGAGTTTCTTTCCATTGTTTTCATGTTCGAAGTGAAAGTGTAATATTTTCCATATTATTATAAATATTTTATTGGAAAACAGCAAACTGGGATTTACAGGCAGTCATAATACTCAGCAAGAGTCCACGCTATGCGTATGTAATTACATATGTGTGTGTGTTCGTGTGTGTGTGAGAGTCTGTCTGTGTAGCATGTCAGCATCCTCAACAAGCTCGCGAATTCTCATTGTTTATTATGTGAACACCAAGGAAAATGTGGCAAACTCAAACTCATACACACACACACACCCACACACATACATGAATACACTCAGCCACACAAAACAAGAGAGAAACATTGGCAAAATGTTGCGGAAAATACGAAATTGATGTTGCTGTGCAGCTCTTCTTGCTTCATGTACTTTTTTCTGCTCTAGGCCAATTTCGATAAAAGACGAGCCGAAGACAGGTAAGAAGAGCTCATGAAAACCGAGGGTAAACTAAGGAATACCCTGTTATAAATGTATGTTGTGATTGACCATTAAAAGCAAGCAGTAGCCCCATAAGTAAAGCCAAGAAGTTGACTGCGATGAAAGCAAATCACCTTGTTTACTTGTGCGAGACATTCGGATATATATAGAGTCTTTAACCTATTAATTACAGATTTTAAATCAACTAGGTTATTCCAATATGATAACTATTGCTTTTTGCCATAGTTTCTCGCAGTGTAAGTCGTATCTAGCGGCAGACAACGCCAGCGCATTTCATTTATCAGCCAGACAAAATGGCATCCTCCATTGTCCTCTAATGTCCTTACACCCCGTAATTCCCCGCTACTGCCCCCTCTCCTGCTCTTATCTGCAGTGTATTGTAGGCTTCCCGACCATTAGTCCCGCGACTGAACTCGTAACTGGTAACATTTTCTTCTTAGTCCTCGTGCATGATGACCCCGAATTGCGAACTACTTAGTTAGCCCGGCTATAATCCGCAGGCTAAAAAGCAAAGTTGCATGATTGATTAATCCGATTGAGGACATAAATTAATAGTCTTAATTAAGTGTACTTAGAACAGCCTTGCAACTGCGTCGTATCGATCAGAAGCCTCAGCAGCCTCTTCGAAAATTGTTAATAAACTTTGCCGCCATCGAAAAATAAATAAACTTGCCAAATCTTCAACGATTTCGAAATCTATATAAGGCGCGCGCAATGCTCGAGTGTGTGTGTATGTGTGTGTGCGAGTGTGTGTGTGTGTGCGAGTATTTATAAGTCATTGGTTCGCTCGTTGTTTGTCCTTTAACGATTCAATGAGCTCTAAAACGACTTTATTGATTTTGTGTTAGCAATACCGTTACAGCAATCAGCTGTCGGTGCGAGCGAGATAGGGAGTGCGAGAACGCGATTATAAATATTTATCGCACACATATGCACGATTTAGACAAAGCGAAATGCGATACGTGCCAACGGAAGATGATGATGATAATGATGACGATGGGAAATAATGAGAGCGAATTGATGTTTGGATACATAAATTACACATGTCGTTCGCAGGAAGTATTTAAGGAAATGTGCTATAGATTTATAGGAACAGTATGAAAGATAATAAAACAGAGTAGGAGTTAATTAAAACGGAGAAGAAACTGAGAAAGATAAAGAAAATGGGAATAGAGTAATGATAATGAGGAGGAAGTATGGAAGAAAGAGGGAAAACCTTATAGAGATGCAGAATAAACAGTAGAAATAGATTGATGTATAATCATAATCAGATATGTAATAAAAAATACTAACGCTACAGTCAGGTGCTGACTGTATAAGGTCATGGATTATCATATTATACCGCAATAAAAATTTTAACGGTATGGCATCGCCGCCCGAATTTTAATAGAATAAAATAAATAAAATAAAATAATAAATAATTAATAAATGAAAATTCGCACCGGTGTCAACCGGGAGTTGAACACACGCACTCTCTCACAGCCGTCCGTCACTCTAACCACTCGGCCATTGCCTCACTTCTTGGCCCATCGGCAAAGCTGCATTGTCAACCAATTTTGTTACCATACAATGCAAATAAAAAGTTTAAAATGCTGTGTGTCTGACGCTAGATTTGAACTTCGGTATGCTTGCCTAAATTAGGTCTGCTTAAGTATACATATATGTTCAAAGTGAGTTTAATTCGTATCTTATCTCACTTATTAATAGTACGATTTAAATGAAATTTTCACATAACGCCCGTGGCAAAGTATTTGTCATTTCAGATATACAACTTTGGTTGTTGAGCTAATATTGTAGTTTTTAAATAGTTATTACTGATTTACGGAGGCGGGAAGGGGCGTGTCCAAATGTTAAAAAAAAATTTGAGACACTGCAATATATACGTATGTTGTTGCAAAATTTGATGACTCTAGCTCTTATAGTTTCTGAGATCCAGGTGTTCATACAGACAGACAGACGGACAGACGGACAGACAGACATGGCTCAATCGACTCGGCTACTGATACTGATTCAGAATATATAGTTTATGGGGTCGGAGATGCCTCCTTCTGTCTGTTACGCACAATTCCGTTCCGACAAACACAATAGGCCATGAATTTTTTTAAAATCCATGGCCTAAAAAAAGGGATAAGGTGCTTCAATATTAAGAAAATTATCGGTTTAGAGACAATCTTAATTATTATAATAATTAGCAGTGCACTATTTATGGAATTTCTTTTAGATTTGTTAATCAATCTAATGTTTTATAAGCCTATCACTTATAATGTCTATTGTATAGACGTTTATACAGACGGACCGGAAAAAGGACCGGGTTGCATACATAGCTACATCTACATTAATATTTAAACGAACCCAGAATTATTTAAAATTCATACTAAAAGAGGAATAAGACGAGCTATCAAGTATAGTGGAAAATGTAAAGAAAGAAAAATAAAGTAAAGCACATAAAGAAGACGAAGTATAGTAAAAAGAAAACGAAGAAAAGCAATACATATGCACATGGGAGACTCCATTCGAGATTTGCATAAGACGTGCAGCTATGGAGACAGTCTACAAAGTGAAAGAGACAGACAGCGTGAGAGCAAAACACAACAAGGAGCTTGACTGTGAAGTCTGATGGATGAAGGAGTGTGAAGAGTGACGGGGAGAGAGGGTAGTGAGAAAAACAAGTTGATTTGCTGAGCATTTTTCCTCAGTTTTATTCCGCTTTGAATTGTCGGTGGCAGCTCAGCTCAGCTCGTTGGCTCGTCGACATAAGTCAACGCCTTCGTTCTTAATATTTGATATGCATGCCTGGCACGCAAAGTCGTGCACCACCTTAACCTCCACCTCTACACCCCTTCCACGAGCTGCTTTCGCAGGCCACTCAGATAACGATGTGCTAAACGTGCCGCATTCATTGTGGCACTCACGCGTAGGAAAATGATTTGAAAGAGAACAGAAAGAAAGGGAGAGAGACAGAGAGAAAGCACGGAAGAACGATGGCAAGGAAGATGGAGCTAGCCACAGCAACAGGCTCAGCATAATCATAATTAGTCCTGGCCAAGAAAAACGAAATTTTCATTTCCATATTTCCATAATTCGCTGCGGTGCTGCGGCTGACAAGAGAGGGGGGCACTTAATTACTTGGCCATTTTCCTTGGGCGGGCCGGGCTTGTTTATCTTAAATGTTACCGCTTTTGGGCATTCTGTAATTCAGCATTCGCTTTTTGCGCTTAATTTGCGGCGCCTAAACTTCGAACCCCAGCAACGTAAAACAAAACAAAACGAGGCGAACGAAACCGGAAATGACAGCTGAAAGAAAAAGATGAGGGAAAGACAAAGAGAAAGCGGAAGGCAGTTGAAGAGCAGAAGGTGGGCGTAAAAAGCCCAAGAGGTACTGAAAAACAAACAAGGCTAAGCACATGCCACACGCTGCAAGCCGCACAACACAACAACAACAACTACAACAACAAGAACTGTTGACGAGTCAAGCAGCTGCTGCCTGCCTCCCGTTCGGCATTTGTTCCACGCTCTCTGCTTGAGTGCTTCGCTTTGTCTCCGTCCTCATCTCCATCTCCAACTGCGTCTTCATCTTTATCTTTATCTTTGGCATTGTCTTAGCCGTTTTTAATAGCGTCAAAATGCCGTTAAACTGCCGCCGCATCACAGTGAAACAGGCCCAAAAAGTATGAGAAAAAAGTGAAGAAGAAGCAGTAGCTGCCACAAAAAGGGGTTGCTTCGAACCTGCCGAAGGTGAATCCAAATGGAATAGTTAAGCTAACGAAAGAGTCGAGTGGTATATGCCATGAAAAATGTTGAAAGTATTTCAGATAATTCTTTACCCAGTGCCTGATCAAATTTAAGCATTGACTACTAGCTCCATCCTAGTTTTATGAAACATACTACTGTTATCCTTCCTCCAACAGTCTTCTGGCATTCATTCTACAGTATTTGCAGTATTTTAAATATTATTTGTTGGCCGTTTATTAAAGCAAAAGTTTAATTTACACCTAAATTAATTTTCCCTAGAATTGTGGTGCATATTTTGTGCCTTGGCATCTTCGATTGCTTTTACATCAGCTAAATAATTATCGGCCCACCGCCACTTTCGAAAAATAATCGATCGAGTTTAAAAATAATACAATACAATATTAAATAAATACAAAATTATTTTAATTTATTTGATTAATGATAAATATATATATTATTTTCCAACATTCTCTGCTTCTCAACATCGTCATAACTGATCACACATAAACTTTACTCGCAACTCCTTGCTAAAAACAATGAACGCTTTTCTGGGAACGCTTTGCTCTTTGTTTGACTTATTTCTTTTGCTTATTCTTTTATTTCTGTTTGCCTGTGCCCTTTTCCTGTTTTCCGTTGCGTACAGTTTTTCCCTCCTGTTTGTTTGCAGTTTTTTCCTTTTGGGCTTTTAAATATTTGTTGTATTTATTTTGCTGCGAAAACTGGCTCAGTTTTGTTTGCTCTTGTTGTTATTGTTGTTGTTGTTACCTGATATACGCGCAGCATATTTGCAATTAAACGCTTGAAGCGTGTGCACAGACACACACACACACTCGCGCACACGCACACCTCAACGCCAGCTGGACGCATAATTAACGCACATGACTAACCGAAAATTTGTCTGGGCGCGCGTCGAGCTGGAAATGATTGGATTACTGTCCGGCATAGCAGGCAGCATTACGCCTACGCCCAACCCCCTCTTCAACCCCCTCCCCTATACAATTGAAGCCCTAATTAATTTGTACTCGACGTGGAATTAATGAATCTATTTGGCAGGCGACCACACGACCCCGAAATCTACACCAAAGTCCTTGGCACAGCCCGCGATTTGAGTGCAGAAATTACGACTTTCCTTTGCCCCAAAAAGGGGTGCGAGAGGGGGACGGGGGGAGAGGTAATGTTGCTGTGTCTGCCACAAGATGACATAACAGTCAGCCAGAGGTTTTGATTTAAGCTGCCCAGCTGCTGCATTCCAGAGGCATTAAGTGACCATTTGAGCTCGATAACTGCAGCACTTTGATCCTGCTGTCAGTCAAGGATACCCTGCGGGAACTGTGAACTGATACAGGGAGTTTTTACAGAGATAGCTCTTTCTAAATTTACAGCATATCTGTCTGTCAATCAATCATCACCCCAGAGCTGAGCAAAGTTTTCTTTCATCATCGCTTTGCGCAGAGTTGACCACGCCCAAGCATAATCTCTTCCATAGTTTTTCGCTGGGACGCCCCTGCTCCTTCTCTTCTTCCCCCCTCCACTCCATCTCTCGCACTCATTTCATTTCAATGCATTCAACTCGCTTGGCAGCAGCTTAAGCGATGCAGTTGTAGCTTTTTGTTTGCCTCGTAATTAAAACCCATTGAAACTTTTGCTTCTACGTTGGGAATTTTCTGTACTCTGCCACAGTGCTCTCTTTGCCCTCCCCCTTCGCTTTAACACTCCCCTTGCAATTGAATTTATGTGCAATTGATTTTGTCCAAGTGAGTGAGAAAGTTTTAATTAAACAGCGAAGAAAAAGAGCGTGTGTTGCGCAAAGCTCATCTAGCTGAAGTCACATGCTGCGTATACGTGATGCCATGTGCCGCTGCCGCTGTTGCTGCGTGCGCTGCGCATTCACTTCAATTTTGCATTTCGGCGCATTCGTCATCGAGTGTGTTTGGCATGCGGCGTCAGCGTCTCAGGCATTTTCCATTTTCCAGCAAAGGCGTCGCTACGCGGCCAGTTGCCAACACGTTCTTAGTGCGTCGAGGCACGCGCTACAATTTCCTTTTAATTACACGCCGCAGTCACCAACGGCTTTGCGTGTAAATTAGGAGATGCTCGGCTACATAAGGAGCAGGACAAACAAGGGAGATGGGAAGAGGAGTGGGATGGGTAGCGGGAGAGAGAGGAGCAAGTGCTGCCAGCTGCCACGTGTTGAATCATTTATGACAGACAAGGCAGGAAGCAAGTGAGAGGAACGCAGAAGGCAAAAGGTAGATGAAGGCAAGCAGGAAGCAAAAGGGAGTGGGAGGGACAGTGGAGTGGCTGCCTATGTCCCGTATTCACATTAAGTGCCTTCTGGGCACAGCAACAACAACTACAACAACAGAAACAGTAAAGAAAACAAACAAAAGGAGAAGGAGGGAGAGAGAGGAACTCGTAACATTTGTTCGACCGTTGCAAATGTGCAAATATTTTCACTTTTCGCATTTCGCAAACTTTATTTTTTCGGGGACATTTTCCTTTGGCTTTTCACTTTTCACTTTCCCTTTTTGCCTTTTACCTTTGGCTGCAAATATTTCCGAGCTTTGTGTGAACTTTGCATATAAATTGCCATTTCAGCTGGCCAAACAGTGACTCGGTCAGAGAGGGGGAAGAAGCAGGCAGGGGGTATAGAGTGAAGCACCTTTGTTTTGCATTTCATTTTGGAGAGGAGGAGACCTAATCCAATCTGTCATATGAATTTCAGAATAAATTCCTCTGATTCCGAGTGTAATTAATGCACACGATTTGGCAAGAGGCAGAAGGGTTTTGTTTTCCTCTTGGCCCCGAAACCAGGAGAGCGGGAAGCAGATTTGTCAACAAAAAATACAGTTATGACAGGAGGGACTTAAGAGCTGAAAAGGTAAAACATACAAAAGGTAGAACATAATAATAAAGAAAAGAATATGCATGTTTCGAGTAAGCTATGGTGCTATAAAATAACTACAACTTTGTCAGCAATTGTTTTATATAGTTTTAACCAGAAAAGAGGCTTCTATACCCATGCAAGTTCTTATATCAACCGATCTCTCGTGAGAGTGCAGAATATTATATCTTACTTTGATAGGCGCTAGTAAGTTCCGTTATTTTCAAAATTAAAACTTGTCTTCAAACCAAAAACCTTCAGTTCGGTCGATTGTTCCTATGGCAGCTATATGTTATAGTGTTCCGATTTTACATACACATATTATATATATAAAAAAATTGCAATGTAGCAAATTGCGTTGCAATATCTTGAGAACTAAAAAACATTGGACGATAGTTTGTATGGCAGCTATACGATATATCAGTTCGATCCAGCTCGTTTCGACTTATTTACAGCGTGCATTAATGAGAAGCATGTTTACAAGGTTTCATCAGGATACCTTTAAAACTGAGAGAATAGTTATCGTTGCAACAGACGGACACACGGACAGTCGGACACACGGACAGGACGATTCCTATGTTGATGCTGACTCAGAATGTACTTATATACTTTATGGGGTCGAAAATGTCTCCTAAGGTGTGTTGAAAACTCCAGGCCAAAATAAATATATTCTCTGCAAGGTTGTAAAAACTCTTTTTGTTGTAATTACTCGATTATGATATTGAATGAGTTCAATCCTTATACAGTAATACTTTACTATATTATAATACTATTTTATTTCTCCTTTTCAGCTCTTCTGGCATAAATTTATAAATATTTTTTCTTTTATTTCATATTTAATCTGCTTCATTCCGTTCGACCTGCATTCGCCCGCATTGCTAGCGCGCTGCAAACTTAAGTTGAATGCAAAGCGAAAACCTTGTACCAGTTCCCAACGGCAGCAGTAGCAACTGGAATGCCAGCGGGGGCAGAGGCCAGGCAGCAGCTGTCACATAAGTCAAATGTGTCGTTCACAAAGGCAACCTCGCCGCAGTTCAATTGTGGCCAAGCCTTCCACAACTTGGACTCTCTCACTCTCCCAGGCTATTGTTCCCCAGCAGTGTCGCTTGATCTTGCTCATTGCCAGCCCAGTGGACCCCTACCCGCCCTGTCCCACTGCCCCTGTGCCTGTCATATGCAGTGGCTGCTCATCAGTGGATGCTCATCCTCATCAGCCTCGGCTCAGCCTGGCATCCTGACACGCAATTCCAACGCAGACACTTGCTTGCTCATTGTTCCTCTCGCCAGGGCCATTGTTTTGACCCAACTGGTCGTGCCTCGAGTGGGCAGACGTGTTGCTAATAGCAGGCTCACCCTCCTTACTCCCCCCTCTTCCCCTCTCCAGCATTTCTAGCCTATCGATTTGCCTGCGCGCTTTAAAATGTTCACCCGCTTTTCAAGTGACACATTTCCGCACCATTTCCACGACGAGGAGTGTCTAATTACAAAGCGCTGAATTCAAATGAGCTAGGCACAGCATCAGCAACAGTTGGCTAACAGTTATTACTGTGCCCCCCCTACCCCACATACCCTTCTTCCCCCTTCAGTACTGGGAAATCGCTTAATTTAATAAGGAATACGAAGCGTGCCCCGAAACGATGCCAAAGTTGTGCGAAACTTTGCTGCCAACAATTCTTGAAGAGCCCCAGCCAAGTTGAATGTAGCTAATGGGAGGGAGTGGAGGGAGGTGCTATACTTGCATGCTATATACACGCATACATAGTACAAATGCCAGAGCTACTATGCTGGCTACCAGGTTTCATTAGAAACTTTTTACAGGAGCTGTGGTTGAAGGGCGTCAGCAAGGAAGACGGTGGTGGGGAGGGGTGTGGGACAGGAGAAGGCATCATGCCGCTGTCAGGCAAACGCATTTTGGAAAAGCGCGCACAAACTTTAAATTGTCTTTTATTTATTAATTTTTAATGTTTATAATTTTGTGCAGTTGCAAAAGTTTTGCCAGCTCGCCTTGTTAGAATTTGTTACACACCTTTTGGGCACAGTAATCCACAGTAATCCCCCCCAATTTGATAAGCATTGTTTTCCACTTCAATTTACATTTTAACAGCAATTTTTCCGTCATTTCTTTGTGATTTTATGCCAATTTAAGCGCGTTGAAATCTTTTATCTCCTTTTTATACCCTTCGACCATTGAAAATGGTCAAAAAAGGGTATACTAAAAATGTGCAAATGTATGTAACAGGCAGAAGGAGGCGTGGGAGACCCCATAGAGTATATATATTCTTGCTCAGGATCACTAGTCGAGTCGATTGAGCCATGTCTGTCTGTGTGGATGTCCGGATTTCCGGCGAAGCTCGATCGCCATCTGTCGAGATTAATTTTAATTTAGCATAGGTCGAAGGGTACCCCACTGTCGCGTGCCGCGTGACTGTTGCTTTTCTTACTGGTTTTATTTTAATTAAGTCATACGGGGAAATCCATTTACCTCTTTGTGCCCTTGTCATCTATTAATTCAGCGCCGGCTAACTAACTAAAGTTAGCGGTATCTATTTTGTTAATTCTGTTTTTTAAAAACCGTGCCCTCCCCCGGGATTCGAACCCGGAACCCCCTGTATAGTAAAACGCCTCAGACGACTCCAATTGAGGAGCAGAAGATCTCATTTCACTCAAGCAGATACAACGACAGACTGACCATGCACTGTAATTTGCCCGACGTTTAGGGCGGACAATTCCATAAGACGACTTAAAAGAAGACATTTCCATAGTCTTATAAACAATCAATAGTATCTGGCAATTAACAATTTAACTACACTAGAAACATACACAACACAAAAAAAAAAACCGACACAGGGCCGGCTGATTTTAACAGAATAAATAACAGATAACAAATTGATATTGTATTGCATACCGTGCAGCGCTAATTTTCTGTCAATTTTTTCGAATAACGGCGTTGTTTTTCGTTTTTCAATTCGAAATTGCGACGAAACTAGAGCAGATAGCGACTTGCGGTTTTTTCCATTTCGTTCTTTGTTTCTTCATTCATCAGTACACACGCTTCCAAGTTCGTAAGGTGTACAGCTCGCCCCGGAAAAGGCTGCAAAGTTGTAGCCTGACTTTTGAGTTTCCCTCGTATTTTTTGAGTAAAAACCGTTTTAAAAGCCACCTTTTGGGCCCGGGGGCGGCGGGGCGGGGAAATTTAAAAATTTAACATTTCACTGTAAACAGTAAATCAATTGAGCGCAAAAGTATGTTACAGTTTCGGCACTATTGGCCACAGTGTTGCCAGACTCTAGATATTTAACAAAAACAAGCTGGAATTCAAAATAACTATCGTCCACTCTTTGTTGTTTTTGAGTTTATCCCGCTATGACACTTTAAAAATACGCTTAGATTTGACGGGAAAAATGCTAAGTTGTCCACACTGATTCACGCACAGAAATGAAATAGCGATTTTCTTCATTCATATCGCCTAATTTCATAACAATAAAAATGAATTTTAATTTATGCGCATACATAAATAATAAACGAGCCCCCAGTCAAGCATAACAAGGCGAATTCGCGCTATAACAACATGGCAAATAATCATCATCATCGTTATGTGGCTGCGGAGTTTCCCTCCCCCCTCCCAACAACAACTGGACTGCCTTGTGGACGCACAGCATAGCCGAAAAATCTATTAAATTGAAATCAAAACGCAAAGCATAACAAAAAAAATCGAAATTCAAAACTAACGAAATCTCGAGCTGAGAGCAGAGAAGAACTTCTCCTAGGCAGCGTCGGTTCGACAATTTCAGATATGCTAAATACGAACCTTGGAGGCGACGATTGCCACAGCGACGCTGATGACGACAGCGACGGCAACGGCAACTGCGACGGCGACGGCGATAGTGGAACAGACTACGAGTGGGACTGAGGCTCGGTCGTGTTTGTGAGTTTCGATATAATCAAAGAGTGCTGCACCTCCAATGCGTATAAAACTTATCTTGCCCGATCGACAGATAAGTAAATTACTAACGTATTAGTTTCATATCTTAACAGTCTTTAAATTATAAATATTGCTTTAAAATGTTCTCCATAAATGAAAAACCAATTGGTAACCTTGTGAATCAAGTTCAAAGAAATACCGCTCATTCAGGACCTCCCCCATTTGTAATTTGAGATTTCACTTCCTCATGCCAAGGTCTCAATTTTCCCATTGAATGTATTTAAATTCAAACTCGAGTGCAAATTCAATTCACATTTCCCATTCCGATAATCAATTCAACAGATGTTTAATAATTTTCACTCAATTATTTATAGAACGTTTGATTTATTCACTTATTGGTGTTTCTTGCTGATAACTCACACACACATGCACGCACACGCAAGCCATATTCGAGAGAACTCTATAAATGAAAGAACAAAAAATCAACTTTACGATTGCCAATCAGCCTTATAAAAAGCACGCCTTAAATGCTCACAGCAACAACAAGAACAACATGTGAATAAGGCTAAAATCTTTTATAGGCAACGCTTATATACCCTACATTTAAATATACCTCAAGCCTTTGCAACAATTTTGCGGGTTGTGTGTTACATTTCTAACTTGTATATTCTGGGATTTGCTTTGTATATCGGAACCCTTTAAAAAGCCCATGGTTTGTCTACTTTTGAAGAACCTACATATCAAATTTCATGTCTCAATCTAAAGTAGTTGCAGAGATCAAAGCAATAAAACATAAGCCCCGACGGCTTACAGCAAAAAGTCGTTCTAGTTATCAGTAAGTTATGCACATTCCAGGCCTCGTATAGAGTATTCCCACAATAGCTATCAGAAAGCGGCAAAACATCAGAGATAAAAAGCGAAATAAAATAAAACAAAAAACGCTTTCATTTCAATTTATTGTACTGGGGTTGGGGCCTGCTGCCTGGAACTGAGCCGGCAACATCATGTGATGACGTCTAATGTTCAAAAATTGGGATAGGTTTCTTTTGGTTTGTCGCCGTTGTGTGCAGTGAATAACAAAATTCAATATCGTGTCGGAGCTATAGAAGAAGGTGTGAAAGATTGTCAAGGGCCGGGCAGAGAGAAGGAGGAGGAGAACCATTGTTTCCGCTATGTAAAGAAGGTTCCCGAAGGGCAATATATGCGATGAATACTCGTACTGTTTAATATGCTTAGTTATTTATGCTGCTAATGGAAGAGAATAAATCTGATAATAGTTGATGGATCTCTACACGATTGCAGGAATCTTGATTGCAAAAATTTATAGCAAGTCTGTTCAATCTTAATCCTCAATTTATACAGACTTTAATATATGTCGTAAGAAAATAGCATAGAGAGAGAAAAAGATTAGAAGGGTGAATGTTCTAGTTTAATGTTAACTTTTATAAATTGTTCTTGTATGATAATACATGTTGGGGTATTTAATAATATTTTCATGATCTGCTCTAACATTCCCCGCCAGTTCAGCAATATAAATAATAGCATGAAAGATACAGTCGAGTGGGCTCGACTGTGATATATTCACTACCCACCTGACTAAAACGTTTTCATAAATATAAATATAAATATTAATGTTAATGATTCGATCGCAATAAAATTTTTAGATTGCATTTGGGCTTTGATACTTAGTGTGTTTACCTAAAATGAACTGTCATAACAAATAAACTGCATTAAAATTACTCTTGCAATTCGGCTTTAATTGATTTAAGGGGCAGAAGTGAGCCTGATCAAAATCTAAAAAAAAATCATATCAAATTTGGTAGCTTCAGCTGTTTTAGTCTCAGACTATTGATGCTGATTCAGAATACCATATATGTATGTAGACGCCTCCTTCTGCTCGTTACATACATTATAAAACCCTTTCTATCCTAAGGGTATCGGGTATAATAATCTATATTCTCTTTAAACTTGTTAATTTTTATTTTACAAGTCTGTACTACCCCAGCTAATTATGTTGGGAAAGCAAACACCTTCTCTCACTCATTACAAGTCGAAAGTTAGCGCACCCGAGCGCGGTTGTTCGTCGCTTCGCCCGATCTGCAGTCGCTTCTCTGCAGTCGGCGTCGTCAGTCGACGTCGTCGGCGATCGTCGGTAGCACAGTGGGCCAATGGTTGCGCCGTTGCGCCGCCGAACCGGTGTGGCCTGTCATAACAAATCGACAAGCAGCGACGTCAACGCCGACTGCAGCGTCAACAGCGGCAGCGACGCTGACGACTGTGAAGATCAGCGACAGCATTCGCTTTTATGGGGCAGACAGATCAGACCTGAATTCTGTTTGTATCCGAACGATACGACGCGGCAGACGAACGTAAACACGACGCACAACAACAACGGCAACAAAACGAGGCAGTTCGGCAGCTGGCGCTGCATGCGGCGCTGCTTGCCTCGTTAAGTGTTTTTTCTAACGGCAATCGGTGAGCATCGCGATACGCGTGATCCACAATGGGCTATCGGAAATCGGCGATTAATAATTGACGTGAATACAGACAAATTGCTGCAAACTTATTTAGCTAATCGAAAGTGTTTGCCATTTGTGCCTTTGCTTCCCTCTCTTTCTTTATCTTTATATATACGTCTCATTCTGACTCTTTCTTCTTTATTCTCTCCCTGCACTTTGCACTTTGTCGCGGCTTCAATTGACAAAGAAACGCACGAAATGAATTCAATTTCAATTCAAAAGCGACGCTGTTGCGTAAATTGAATTAATCAGTCACGATGTGAATAAATATCGCACAAATTGCATCAATTATCGCGTACTTTGCATTTGTTTCCATTACCCGCGCAATCAATAATAAATAAGCAACGCGATAAGCAGATGAAATATGTGGAAAACCTGTTGAGAATTTCGTATCTAAAAGGAAAATGCGCCGATTGTCTGTTGTTGTTGTTGTTCGTGCTGCTCGCTGATTGCTCTAATTGTGTCAATTTGTTCTCCACGTGTGTGTGTGTGCCACGCCTACTTCATTTTGAAATTTTGTTATGCGTGTGAAATTTTTTTATTAATTACTTTTTGCCGCTATTTTTTGTGCGATTTGTTCGTTTTATTTTGTTATTATTGTTGCCTTCTTTCGGCTGCTTTTGTTGTCTTTGTTATTGTTGTATTTACATGCCAGGTTATTTTTATTGCCAGTGGGGCAGCAGCAGAAGCGCCAGCAGTAATTAGCAAATTGTATTCATCAGCTGCACAAATGACGTCACAAGCGCGCAAAGAAAATACAATTTTAATTTTTATTCAGCATTTCCAAAACAAAAGAGAATCGCGGCCACGCGCTTGCACTGAACTGCTTGCCGAGGGTAGTTTCACAAGTTCTAAAAAAGAATGTACAAACGAGCAAGTCAGGGGGTTTTCGCAATTCTTTGGCAACAATTTTAATTACATATCAAAATCATTATGAACGGTTAAAGGTTTCTCAAGTGTTGCATAATTCTTCAAGAACCTCTGAAGTTCTGCGATCTATAATCATTTAATGTTATATTTTTTACCATAAAGATAAAGTAAAATATAAACCAGTTAGTTCTATACCATTATTTACAATAAGAAGAACTTCCCTCTCAAGGTGGCATAGCTAGCGGGCTTTGGTTGTGGATTCAAATCGTGATGAGGGCAAAAGAAATCTCTCTCATACAAAAACAACAGATGTTACCAGAGCAGACCCCCTAAGGCAAATGATATTTGAATTTCATGGTAATTAAGCAAACTTAAAGTTGCAGAAGTGAAAGGGGAACAAAGAATGCCTCTCTCAATATACTTTCGCCTTTTATCTTTGCTGAGTATCTTGCAAAGCAAGCTCATTCCCCGCAAGAGTGTCATAATAAATCCTTGAACTATTTATCAATCCAGTGTGAATTCATGCGAATTGCGAATGAGACATGTGACTACAATTCGAGTACTTAGCCATGCCATCACTCATCACACTCTAAATGGGTTTTAATTGGCTTGCGGCATTCATTGAAATTTATTGCTGCATAAATAGATATAATAACTAAATTCTTCTATATTTGTAAAGAAATACCATTGAAAGGGGTACATAGGTTTGGTGGGTCAGTGCAAAGAGAGGAGCTTCATGATGCTTCAAGATTCAAGATGCCTTTTGTCTGACAGTATGCTTTACTAAATGGTAACATTCAAAGCGGTAGAACTCTGTTATTATGCTTGACGGAGCTATGAAATTTTAAATATACATTCTTTAAACACAAATGCGCATCATTCGCTATACGTATTGCATATTTCCAAAATAAATAGGATTTAATTTTTACTTTTATTTATTTTTGGTTTTTATAAAGTATTTCTGCGTCGCATACAGCCTCTTTCATATTATTCTTCTTCTACTTAGTTGTGTCTGCGCTTAACTTGAAATGAAATCAATCCCCACAAAGATAACTTTTCTGTAATTATGATAGATAGAGTTATGAACTTTGGTATATACATTCTTTCAACTAAAATGCATGATATGAGATTTATAAAGTCAATATATCTTCTTTAATATCGTAAGTAAAAAATATTCAAATTTTGTTTTTTTTTTATTTTAGTTTTTGTATAGTATTTCAGCGTCGCATACAACGTATTTCACATTCTACTAGCTTACTATTTCTTCTCCTTCGGTGTGTCTGCGCTTTAACAAGCGCTGTAAAAGTATTTTCTAGAATGAAATCAAATTCGATTTCCATGCCCACAATATTTTAGCCACAATTTACACTGCTCTTAGTGTATGTGAGTGCGTGTGTGTTGTGGCTTAGTTAGTTTATGTATTTATACAAATATTTGGCATTTTTATTAGAGCCACTCGAAATGTAAACTGAAACTGACCGACTGTCCGAAACAGTTCGAAACTGGCCAAAAAAGCGAGACCAAAACACAAACCCAAACCCAAATACGTTGCGATAGTTTATGGTCCGGTCTGGGCACCCCTTCTGCATCTGCATCAGCATCTGTAACTGTGTCCGTGTCTGTATCTCTATCTATGTGGAGTACATGCATAAATAATTATTGCATTAGCCACAAATCTGGGGCCGTTACTCAGAGCGCTCCACACACGAAACGTGACACTTGACTATCAGATTTTGCACTTGAGCGCTAATAAAAAAAAACTGAAAATGAAAAAGAAAAGAAAAACACACACAACACACATCAAGGTTGCGGTTGGGGCACGTAAATACACCCGGTTCTCGGCACTCGGGCAAACGCGGGTCGTCTATGCGGCGACAGAGTTCCAGTTTCAGTTCCAGTTCCACATCCAAGTCCAATTCCAGTTAGCAGTTGCTAATCAGACAAACAGCCCGGGCAGCCCAAGAGTCAATCAGTCTGGCACTTGCGAGACGTTTAATAACCAAGTTGTCTAGCATACACTGCCAGTTGGCATGTCTTGCAGAGGGCACCTTCGCTAGCCTATATGGTTTGACACATTCAATAAGGAATGAAGGTTTCTACGAACTGTAAAATAAACACATGCGGGAGAGAACACAAAATCAAGAAAGAGTGCATGACTAATGAAAACTTTTGACTAAATGGCCTTGAATGCATTTCAAATCATCTATTACTTTCCAATAAATGAAGAAACAAGCAACAACAACAAATTTACATTGATCTTGAGCAATCTTCGACAATTGTCCATAAATATTCGCTGGCATTGTACGTTATCTGGAATTAACATATGTAAACTACATGGGTTATTTACATTTCGGCACAAGCTAAAAATAGCAATAAAACTAGCGACTGAGAATAGATTTCTCGCATGACGGTGCCAATTAAATGCGCCATAAAAATCGATAAAAATCGATAAACATGCCAAATAAAACTATTTACACTTTTGAAACCTTTTCAAGGGTATGCGAACTTCGCTGTGTTCCGCTCGCCGCTCTCCTTGGCTCTGTCTATGTTGCTTTTCAACAATCTAATTGATTTTTTGTGTGTGAATGCATAGCTTAGGAGAGGGAGGAACAAAGAGAGGGAGAGAGCAACATTAGCACGTTATGTCCAATTGCCACAAACAGTGGCAATTAGCTGTTAAGTGTTGTTGCCGATCATCGTCTGCGTCAGCCAACGGTCATATGTAAATTAGCAGAGGGAGAGCAAACGCTGTTGCTGCTGTTGTTGTTGTCGTATGACATAAGTATAACAGTTAACAGTGCCTGTGGGGGAGTGCACAGCTGTTAGTTAACAGCAACGTAGGGAGGCGCTCAAAAGCTTGCTATGCAAAAAGGCGGTCAGAGCGCAAAATGGCTGACTATGGGCTCAGAACGCGTTTGTAACTCGAGCGTAGCGCACGTGCTGTGTCAGGAGCAGCGTCCGCAGCAGCAGCAGCAGAGAAGAGCGTAACATCGTTGTCGCCCCTCTTCAACTGTAACCGAGGCCAACAACAAGTGTGTGTAATACTCAACGGGAGAGCGAACGAGAGAGAGAAAGTTCGTTGGCACTCGTTTCGCCTTCGTGTGGGTCTGTGCTTAACTCACCACGGTGCAGAGCGAGGGGACATGCGGTTGTGGCTGTGACTACCTTCAATTTTGTGCTTTTTACAGTGTGTGAAAATATTTGCACACTCACAACGTCTTCGGCAGCACGCAGAGCCAGTTGCTCCTGCTGCAGATTCAGTGCGAGTGCGACAGGCGATAGGCGAGAGTGAGAGAGAGCGCGGTAACAACTGTGCGTGTGCGTGTGAGTGAGTGTGCGAGAGTGTGAGACTGAGTGCGATAAAAAGTAAACAAACTGCGACAAGTCGCGTGCAAACAGCACAGAAACGAAACCAAAACAGCAACCGAAAATTGTCAAAATGCCAAAATGCGGGTGCAACAGAAAAGGCAATTGAGAGACAACAACAACAGTAACAGTAACGAGCAATGAGAATGAGGAATTATTACAGCGCAACTAACATCTCCATTTATAGTTTTAGTAACTGTTGCTTTCCCCACACTCACGCACACATAACTAGAGCCGCCTCTATGGATGTTCGTCTGACTGCGTGCGCTCGTGTGTGTGTGTGTGTGTGATGTGTGTGTATGTTTTCATGCATATGTTAACATACTTATCTGACCGTCTGTAAATTCAATAAAAACTTTATAGATTTTTTACGGTGCGCCAGAACTGAGCGAGGTGGCTGAGAGGGGGGAAACTACTTAACTCGAAAGTGAGGGAACGTGTCCATTTTAGCGTACCGAATAGGCAATGCATAAAATATAAAATATTAATAACGAAATACGAAAAGAATATGCTGAAAATATTTCGCTTTTTCTGCTGCACGCGCGAACAGATCGAAAAGTGCAAATAAAAACGGTTTAACTTGTGTTCAATCATAAAAAAAGCCAAAAACAAAACAAAATAATAATAATTGTAGCGAAAACTTTGTACAAGTAGCGTTGCCCCATTAAAAAGTTCATGAACTTTTACAAAAGAAATAAAAATAAACAAACTGAGCTCGAACGTAACGATAAGCCAATTAAAATGCATTTGTTTTATTATTTTTTGCTTCCCTTTTTTATTATTGTTTTTGTCACATTGTCACGTTTGACAATTCGCGAGTGAATATTTAATTTCTGTGAGAATGTCAAATAGTTAACTGTATACTATATAAATAAATAATTATTAATGTATGCACAACAACAATCACAACAAGAGCACATGTGCTGTTTCGCTTCGTTTGTCTCGCACAAACTCGAGCAATTATTTGCATTTTAATTTAACCAATAATTTCGTATCTCCAGTTTAAGAATCAATAATAAACAAGCTAAATAAAACACAAAAGCCAAAGAATCACAAATACGTAAAAAAAACAAGAAAACGTTGAATCAAATGAAATAAACAACAACAAAACCACAAAAAGAGTGAAAAAGTTTAGTTCAAAGTTGAATAATCCACAAAAAGCCGAGCAGAACAACCCATTAAGCTAGTCAAACGGGCAACAACAACAACCACAACAGCATCGTGTAGAAAATGTCGGAGAACAGCGATAACAATGGCGACCAGCAGAGCCAGGGCCAGGGGGCAGAGGGCGAGGCTATGGGCGAGAATAAAATGAAATCTCGTCTGCGCAAGGGAGCCCTCAAGAAGAAGAACGTCTTCAATGTGAAGGATCATTGCTTTATCGCACGATTCTTCAAGCAGCCCACATTCTGTTCGCACTGCAAGGACTTTATCTGGTAAGTTGAGATGACTTTGTCTAGTCAGCATCATGCCTTTCCGTAGTTAGTGTTATCACTGGTTTGTAGTTAGTATTGTGTTGATTGTTGTTATTGCGGGGAGGGAGCATACAGCAAACCGTCGATATGCAGGAGAAGCTTTAAGCTTTGTCTGGAAATTATTACAAACTCAGCAGAAAAAGAAACTAACTTAAACAGTATTTAATTAGTTTGAATTATCTTAATTAAAAAGTAAAGTTTCAGAAACAGAAATCAATTAACATATTTTGTTAACATATTATGTAAACTTGTCACTACTGTCATCGCAGATTACTTAATAAATTTGTGCCTTACACTAAAGTTGAGTTGAGGGATCAATCATCAATGATTTTTTCTAGAGAAATTCAAGCTATTCCAAACTATACTTAGGAACTCTTTAGTTCTATTCCTATTTTAGTAACAGAAAGGATTTCAATAGTTTGTTAACATATTATGATATGTTATATTGAGGCTTAACTTTGTCATAACATTGATCACAGTTTACTTAATAAATGTGTTCCTCACACTAAAGTTTAGTTGAGGGAAGAGTTCCACTGCAACCAATGCTATTTTCAAGCTAAATTCAAACTTTTCCAAATTCAAACTTAACTCTTAAGATCTATTCCTATTTCAGTGACAAAAATCATTTAACATATTTTGTAAACATGTTATGTTAACTTTTAACATAAAATAGTCATAACACTGATCACAGTTTACTTAATAAATGTGTTCCTCACATTAAAGATAAGTAGAAGATAAGTGGAAGAGTTCCACTCTCAGCAATGCTCATTTCGAGCAAGCTCAAGCATTCAAATTATTCCTAGTTATACTGAGGAAGTCTGTAGCTGTTTCAGTAACATATTTAGCATATTATGTCAAGTTTAAAATTGAGGCAAAATTTCTACTACAACTAATGATATTTTGCAGCTAAATTCAAGCTATTCTAAGCAATACTGAGGAACTCTTTAGTTCTATTCTTGTACTTTTTGTTGTTGCTGCTTACAAACATTGAAATTCCTTTTGATACTCTTGAAATTATGTTTGATGCGCAATGCTTGTGCGGGCACTTGTAGGTCTACACCAATGTCTACATAACTAAGCAGCCTACAAGCCAATCGATATTTTGTCTATCGACAAGCTAAAAAGCAACAGAAGCAAGAACAATAGCTACAACAGTTGGGCTTTAAAGCCAAGCTAATTACATTGCATTGGAGGACAACTTGACAAAGGTAGCAACAGCAACAACAGCAACAACAAACAACCCCCTAAGCTACCCTCTACCCCGCAGTACCTGAGTAACATTTAATTTTGGTAAAGCTTGCCCCTGAAATCTCGTGCTTAATCCTTCGTTGGTGCTTGTAAGAAAAGAAATATACAAACAACATTTTGGCAACCACAGCTAGTTCAGTTCCTCCTCCTGTATCTGTTAGCCCTTCCCCGCTTGCCCTCCTCAAATTTTACCTGCGGATTATAAAGCAATCTCATGCGCATTAGGTAGGCCGTCGACTTTTCGGTCAGCTCGTAGCTCGAGACTCATTTCTGGATTATCAACACTCTGCGCAGAAAATATTATTATTAATTTTGTTCTTACAGCGGCTATCAAATGGGATATGCATGGATGTAGGTATTTCTTATATATATCGTATATATCATATCATATATTAGTATAGTACAGTCACACTTTCATTGTGTAGAACCAGTTCCGGGCGAGGGGGGGGGTTGTCATCAAGAAACAGATTGCAGTAAACAAAGGAAAACTTTTTTTCGCTTGAATTCCCAACCGGTTCATGCGTTAACTTGAAGTGAAATGATTGATATGAAAGATTTTGACAGTGAGTTGGGAGAAGAAAAGATTCCCAAGAGTAAGAAAGGGAAATATTGAGTTAAAGGTAGCTATGGGTTAATACAAGTTCGTCCGATAATATTTCTTATTAAACATCATTGCAACTTAGCACAACAAATGATAGTTTTCTTGAGTTGAGAGAAGAAATGTCTAATCAATCGGAAAGCTTTCTTTTTGGATTGATACAAGTTCTCTTGCTAATTCCACTTACTACAAACAAGTTAAGAGGAGATGGAAAATCGTTCAATTTAGGTTTCTAAACTTTCTTTATAAATTCTATTTGAATGTCGACTTAAAACTTTCCATAAAATAGTTTTAAATAAAAAAAGCAAATGGAAAATTGTGCAGTAATTAAGTATTTAATGCTTAGTGACAGCTAACTAACTAAAATGTCTCACTGTGCCGCTTTCGTGCCTAATTAATTCACATTTAAAATGCACAATGAGCCTGGATATGTTCTCTCTCTCTCTCTCACTCTTGTTGAACTGTGTTGACAGTCTAAAGCCTCACTATGAAAATGACAGGGAAATTAATTGGAAAATTGTGTGGCAAATAGCGAAGAGACATTTAAATGCGACACTACGAAAGACACTTCCCAAAAGATTTCGATCAAATCGTTAATTATTGTTTTTAACGGGATCGACTCTTGGCTAATTGGCATAAAACACTTTAGGCAATAATTGATTTAATTACTCTTTAAAGTGAGTTCGATCGGAGACATGTGAAAATGTACAGCTACGAGCTAGTACGACTGTGCAATACCCTGTTTATCTGAGCTAAGCCTGATGGCAAAGAAAACACAACAAATTTCAGACATTTTCCATAGGAACAAGCCATAATGAAACAAGAGACAAACGAACAAGTCGACTTAATGGATACAGATACGACCAAAGATGGAGATGGATAGAGGGAGGCAAATGGGGGACAGATATAGAGTGACAGATACGCATGCAGTGTTTTACAACAGCACAGCTGTTGTTGCTGTTGCTTTTGCTGCTGGTGTTGTCGGGTATTGGCCACATTGTGAACGCCTTTTTTGGCCAGCTGCTAATTAACAACTTCAGTTACACTTTTTCGCCTCGACTCGCCTCGGATTTTAATTAATAGTGTCGGGGGCTCTCTTTGGGTGCACACGTTGCGCAGAAGGCGTTGCAGGCACGTAGTCAACGTAACCAAATGAGGTGCTGGCAATAGCGAGAGAGGGGGAAGAGGGTAGCAGTGAATACTGGCTGCTGCTGTTCTGTGGTGTCAGTTTGCCGCTTGTGCGAACTCAGGTGGCAGCGAGGCGAGTCGCCTCCTGTGGCATGTGGCATGCGGCAGCCACAGCAACAGCAACTGCCGCCGCCAACGCCGCCTGTGTTTATGGCACATCATTTGCATAACGAGGCGCAACAACATTTTTTTGCGCCTCTGACAAATTTCGTGAAGAGCAGCTACTTGTTTGAGATACTTTGAGGGATACTTAAGTATCTGCAACATTTACAGCGCAAATGCAACGTAGGCAACACGACTTTTTTATGATCCCAACAGCGCGTGTTGCTTTTGCTCTTTGATATTCAAGCGAGCTTAGATCGAATCTAATTTTAAAATGTATCTACAGTGAGTGCCAACAGGCTGTTTATTGCCCGCCAAGCACTAACTAGATAATCATTGATGTTATCTCAGTAAGCGGAAATAAAAGAAACTGAAGCTAAACTAAATATAAAATCAAGGATAACACATATTACAGAAAATAAATATGTGAATTAGGGTAATACATATTAAAAAATGCATTTAAAAGTTGCGTTATTTTAAAAGCTCAGTAAATTCATAATGAAAATCTGTTTTTAATTTACTTATTATATCATTTATTATATTCATCACCTTCAAACGTTATTGGGTCCCTTAAAAACCTCGTAAACTGAATAAGAACAGAATGTAAAATTGGTTAAATATTAAAAAAAAAAATTTAAGAACAGAAGGTTTTAAGAATTCCTTAATTAAGACAAGAGTTTTTTACATATACATATATTATACTTATTATTAGGTACTTTATAGAACATGAACCTAATCTATTTATGGCGTACAAGCACCTATCATTCAAATTATGTTTTGTTTAAAATTTTGTTTTCAATTTTGGCCTCGCTTTGCATATTTTAATTCACAATATCTCATATTGCTTTTCTAAATCCAAATATTTTGAAAATTAACAAATACCTAATACCCTTTAATAAAAATGGAATCAAATACTTCTTAACTTTAATCCAAACTTAAGATTAAAAGCAGCAACTTAATCGATCGATCAATCAGTGCAGTGCTAATTCTTATGCTGTCAACTTCCCCCAGATCCCCTATCCAGATGGAATTCTTCCCTTCTACGCTGAGTGTGTCACGAACGCTGTATGCCGCTGCGTTATCTGTGAAACTTTTTAACTCAATCTCGAATCTCTTGCGTGCATTTTAAGTTTTTTTGCTTGCGTGTTAAATTAACTCGCCCCACAAACAGTTTTATTTTTTTCTTGCGCTTTATCCCACACCCCTTTCTCCATCCTTTTTTTATTCATTATAATTTGCTGCACACATATTTTACCTTCTCTCGCTGCTGCTGTTTGTTTTTTCTTGCTCCTTTCGCTCTTCACATTGTTGGCGTGCGGCGAAAATGCGCTTAATTAAAAATTGAAAAAATGCAAAATTCAGAAAGCAGAAGCAGAAAACGAAGAAGAGGAAGAACAAAAACACAGCACGAACAACAAGAATAACAACAACAAAAGGGGTGCCAGCTGCACTCACACACAAAGAGAAGTCGAGCGGCAAAAAAGTGTAGCATAACTGCAGGCGCGGCACATGGAAATTGCGTTTTCAGTTGATTTTCCTTTGCCGGCGGGCGAAATGAAATGTAATTAAACTAAAATTGCACAAATCAAACACAGATAAAACCTCAAAAACCAAAACGACAATTCCCCCGATTGTCATTTGCCTTTGCAGAGCGTTAAATCCATGCAAACTAAACGGATAATGTCGATTGGCAAACAAAAAAACAACGGCAACAACAATAACAACTATCATTTTTAATTCAATTGGAAATTATTATATATATGTAGTATGTATACTATATATGAGTATAAAGAGTCTGTTCTGTTAGATAAGTTGGTGATTTCTATGTAAATGTAATTTGCGTGCAGCAGAAAGGGGCACACCCACGGGCGGGGTGGGGGCAGCTGGGGGTCAGTCGATAAGCAGCTTGTGGCCAAGGCATTTATGGCTTATGGAATATGGAATATGCCTAATACGTTGCGCTGCTCGTTGTGCTCGCATGGCACGTAAGGTCCCCGTCCCCGTCCCTGTTGCAACGTTCCCCAATCCCAGACTCAACTGGAACTGGTGGGACGTAACGCTTAAGCTGAAAAGTAGGGAATACAAATAAGTAAAACACACACACGCATACACAGAGGCGACAACATGCAGTCTGTGGGGTTGAAAAGTCATTGACAACAATGACAAAAAGCACAACAACAAGAACAACTGCGACACGAAGCAGCACAACAAGCTTTAAACGAAATGAACTTTGCATGGAAAATGCAAATGCACACACACATTTTCGTTGAGGATTTTCTGCATTGATTAAAAATTTAAAGTGATATAAACGAAATTCAATTTTAAATTAAATTTGCAAAATTTGCACGTATTGTATTTCATGATGAAACCTGTCATATAGAGATTGTTTATCAAAGTAGCATTTTCTTCCACTGAATATTATATTTTAATAGAGCTCCTTTACCATGTTCAATATATTATATAATAATATGAGAGGCGTTTATTTATAATAATTTAATTTTTTCGTTTCTTTAATATTTCCTAAAGTCGTCTTGACAATTGTCCTTGAGTCTTCGCATCTTCGAGCTTAGTGTTCAAGCCCGTGATGTTGCTGCTTCTACTTCTTTTCTACTTATTTACAATTATCTATCCATTCATATACATTATATACAGTCCACCAATAATTTCCAATTATCGATATTATTATCCCATGCCATTGTTTATGAAAGTCACCAAGTTGGGTTGGAAGTTCTTGATCGCCTCCCCAAGCAAAGAACTGTCCATCAATTGATGTGAATAACTTTAAAATGACATTTGCCCCATCTTCCCTCCCCCCTCTCTGATTGACCTTTGACCCACAAGGCAGTCATCGTTTGGCTTTCCATATTAATTATATTGATTGACTTTAATGGCGGGCGACTTTGCCAGAGGAGAAGCAGGCCAAAAAATTAGCATATTGATTAATATTTGCTGTTTGTGCGAATTAAATATTTATGCTAAGTGGGCCATAGAACACAAATAAACACACACACACATAGACAGTTACACACCCACACACAGAGCGCTGCATACTTTATATGGGGAGTAGCCACAGAAATAACAATGCAAATCAATTAGAGCTAATTAACATGAGAACATTTTGTGTAATTTACCTAATTTCAGGGGTTTCGGCAAGCAAGGATTCCAGTGTCAAGGTATGTAAACGTTCGCCCCCCACACACCTCCCCCACCTGCTCAATAAGGAGTGGCAGCAAACTAATTGGACTCTGTTGCAGTTTGCTCGTATGTGGTGCACAAGCGTTGCCATGAATACGTCACTTTCATCTGCCCCGGCAAGGATAAGGGCATCGATTCCGTAAGTGCCCACATGTCCTATATAGTACATATATAATAACCTAACTAACTACACAATATACATAGATAGATATACAGTACGTGACACCCATGTCTCTTAAAGAAAATTCACTGCAGCATTTTCATGTGCGTTGCCAAAGTTTGGTAGAAAATTTCTCTATATTTTTTCACCAAAATTTTCTGTTGTGTTTTGCCTTGTCAAATTAAACTGTCATTTCGGGTTATTTTTTTCTGCTTGTTCTGCTTTGCGCTGTCCCCAAATATCCAAGCTGTTTCGTAGCCTTCCCTTGCCACACTCTTCCCCCACTATCTCCTTTCCTGTGTCAGCAGACTGTCCTGTCCTGTCAGCTTTGCTGCTGGCTTAGGAAAAGTGTCATTTTGGCTTTTTAGCATACAACGATTTTCATATTTGTATAGCTATAATTCGGACCCGGCTAAAACCTGTCCAAAAGTGAGAATCCTTGATTTAAATACGCTGCCTGTCTGCTTGAAAAACCCATGCCAAAGAACTTACAAAAAAAAGAAAGTAAAAATATGAAAATCGTTTCAATTTCTATTATTTATTTCTTAATTGAGACTCCCAATGCACACATGAAAATGCTGCAGATCTGCACTGAATCTGGAAGAAGTTGTAGATTTAATTATAGTAATTATCGAGAAACAAGAAATACCAATACTAACCACAACTGTTAACCAAATGTTATAAACATAGTTAGTTATGCTTATTGTTGTCATCCAGCAATTGTTTCTCGTCATCATTGTGCTCTGTTTATTTACCATAAATTGTGTTTTGTATTTTCATGTACCGACAAAAAAAAAAAAAAAAAAACCAATCTATCGATAAATCTCACACATCGTTCACCAAATATGCAAATAAATATAAACCAAATTGAAACTGAACAAACTGTGGCACATTACACGCATCTCAAAACGAAGGACTCACCAAAAACTCAGCACCATTTCGAACCCTTCACATACGCAGGGCCCACGTTTTGCGACCATTGCGGCTCGCTGCTCTACGGCATATACCATCAGGGTCTGAAATGCTCAGGTAAACGAACAACCTAAACGAAAGTCCTCCTCCAACTCTGTCTCTCTCTCTCTCTCTCTCTCGCTCTCGCTCTCTTTCTTTCACTTTCTCTCTCTCTCTCTCTCTGTCTCTTTTTCCTCTTTTGTCTGTCTCTTTCGCTTTTCTGCTGCTGTTAACTCGCTGTTAAGGCCATGTTAACTAGCTGTTAGGCTACTCTGCTTGCAACCCTTTTCAACTGAACCCCGTGTGAGTCTCTCTGTGTGTGGGTGTGTGTGTTTGTAAAAACATTAAATTTTAAAACAATTTGGAGCATAAATTAAGTAGCTCCTAAGAGGGTCCTGCTCGTCAAATTGCCACAGGCTCAAAAGTTAATTAATAAAAGTATTGTACAGATTTATGTGGATTATATATCCTGTGTACATAGCCTCAAATGACCGGATATACGCATATATATAGTGCTTAATTACCTCTGTATATACTAACCAAACTGCCGTACTATCACTTTGTGTGTGCCTGTGTGTGTGCACACTTTTGGCAATTGTTCGCATTTTGGAAAAGTTTTCTTCTTGTTTTTGCGGCATACGACCGGAATTTGCTTCCCCCCTTTCCCTCTCATCCTGTCGACCGCTTGGCCAATTCATTTGCATAATTATGCACGACACACTGCATAGACCTGAAGCAAACACACACACATATAGAAAGGATGCGATGTGTGTTCGTCATAATTTCTATGGAATTTTTCAGCTTTAACATAATTACAAATTTATTGTTTGTGCATGCGGGCTGTGCCTGCGGCTCTGCACCAGATAAAGGCGGCAGCACTGCCAAAAACCTGGCTAAATATTATTAAAATATGCAAAAATGAGTTTGTGCAACTGCAACTAGTCGAGGAGAGGGGGAAAAGCCTCGTCTTTTCTGAGTGCGCAAATATTTAATGCGCTTTCGGCTTGTTGCAACTTGCACAACAATGCCTAACAATCGAGAGAGAAGTTGCAACATTGCTTAGTTTCTTTCTGGCACAGCTTAAATTCAAGCAAACAAAAGCTTTGTCTGGCAACAAAGGTTAGTTTGAATTCCTTTGTTGTTCAAACTTTCACTTCATTAAAATAAATGAAACCAGAATGAGAAATGCCTTAAATTACATATAACCATAACGAAACCCTTGCAGTTTCTTATCTCCTCCGATATTTCATATACTATTAATATTTAATGGTGTAGAATTGATTACTCATACGTAAAGTTATAAAGTTAAGTAAAGTTATTTCTTTAAACCTTATTGATCTATGGCAGCTATATGTTATAGTGGTCCGATTTTGATGAAATGCATATTATAAATAAATTTAAACATAAATCCATTTTATGTATGTTGAAAAAGTCTTCTGTAGTAAAATTGGTTGCAATATCTTAACAAAATAACGACAAATAACGCAAATCGGCAGCTAGTTTGTATGGCAGCTATACGTTGTATCGGTCTAATCCGGCTCGTTCCGACTTATATACAGTATTTAGCAATAAGAAGCATGTTTGCCAAGATTCATCAACATAGCTCTAAAACAGAGAAAATATTATCGGTTGCAACAGACAGACGGGCAACAGATGGACGGACGGACAGACTGACATGGCTAACCCGATTCCACTGGTAATGCTGATTCAGAATATATAGTTTATAGTTTCGGAAGGTGCATGACAAGTCTTGGCCAATATTATTATACTCTCTGCAATGGTATAAAAAAACTTTAAAAGTTCATCAAAGCTTTAAAAGTTGGCGAAAGCTTTCCTTTAAATTGTAGTTGATCAAGTTTTAACTGAAATAAAGCAAAATAAACCCACAAATAGCAATTCAGTAAACATTCTTATCCACACAACTTTAAATACAAAATTTAAAATAGTTTAAAATATCTTTTAAGTTGCTTAAAGCTTTATCAAACAACTGAGGTTAGTGCTCTTGGTGTGCATAGTGCTTATTTTAGATTATAGTCTTCATTTAAGCCAAGTTTTACTAACTTAAAGCTCATTTTATGCAAAATGCACCTACTTATGCCATCTCTGATGCGCATCAGCTCCGGCATTATTCATTTCTTGCCAAGCAAACTTTGAAAATAGTTATCTATCTCAATATTCCAATTTGCATACGAATAACACGAGCAACACTCGCAACGTAGTAATATTTATCAGGGTGTTCCCAATTGGGGAAACTTGTGAGCCTTCCCTGGGAAATGAACTTGATCTCTCGAATAATACTCAAAAATCTGAGGTCGCAATTTAGCCTCGCCGCAGCACGTTGTCTGCGCGAAAAGCAGGAAAATCGATGGGGAAAAATGCCAGAGGGAGACGAAAAGAGGAAGGTGGAGGGTCGGTGGAGGGGGAGGGGGAGACGTCATGGCAACTGCATGCTTTGAAAAAAAAAGTGAGAAATATAAGCAGGAATATAAGTTTGCAAGAAAGCAACAACCAAAAGAAGTGCTCTGCCTGTATGTGTGTGGGTGGGTGTATTAGTGTGTGTGTGTGTATGGCATGCAAATTGTATGGCATTTCATCATAAATTTAACTACATTTGCAACACGTGCCTGATAAGGAAGCACAGTGAGGCAGAGTGAACTGAGTGCGGCTTCTCCCGCCCCCGGCTCCAAGGCACAATGTTATCAATTATGGTGCCCCGCCCACGCTCAGAGTGGCAAAGCACACACATATACACACACATGTGTGGGTGTAATACAATCCAAGTGCTTAAGTGTTGCCTTTGTCGTGTTTGAATCGTTTGTGATTGCAGACAACGTTGACAACTGCTTTAAGAGGGTCCTCGCAGACATCCTAGTCGTCCTGCCACTTTTTCGATTGTGTGCAGACAGACGGCGGCGGTCAGACAGCGGAGCGTGGCAGGAGGAGGTCGATAGACCGATGGACTAACTGAGAAATGGAGCAATCAATTTGGCAATGCTCGACTTCTCTGATTTAACACTCACTCACATAAACACTGACACACACACACAGACACATGCACAGTTACAGACACACTTTCTATCACCTGTTGGCGTAAACAATTTTTCAAGTTGTGCGACAATCATTTGCAATTTAATCGAATTGCTTGCAGCATGTGGCAGTTGGAAGGTGGCAAAGGAGATTCGACTTGGTTCATTGTTGCCAAGTCAATTTGTGCATTTTATTGCCTACTCTTGTGTGACATAGCCAGGTGTATATATGTATATGTGTGTGTGTGTGCATGTAAGTACGCCTGTGTGTGTGTGTTAATTTGTGTCCCGTTTGCACAAACGGAAATTGAAAACGAAATTAGTTTGCAGTTGCGCTGTTTGATTTGCTTGATTGGTTCACCGTAGCTGCACATCTAATCCAAATAAAGTGTGGGTGTATGGGTGTGTGTAGGGGGTGCACACTCACACACACATATACCGCCTGCCCCACTACTGCACCCCTTATCAAGCGATGCTGTCATAATAAATGACATGGCAATTTATAAATGCAGCCCCTTCTGGCAAGTCTCCTGGCCGCGTTATCAGGACATCAGTTGTTAATATGATTCCACTTATATTACGCGTGTGTGTGTGTGCGTGTAGGTGTGTAGATGTGTGTGTGTGCGCCTGCGATTTACTGTAAATGGAGTTGGGAAATTGCTAGCCTGGCAAAGATATAATGCCAGCGATATGTTGATAGAGCACAGCAACAGTCAACGCGAATCAGCTCGACTCCCACTGCCTGCCACGCCCACACTCAGACGGAAGACGCCAGACAGACGGAAGACACAGTCAAAAGGGGCAGAGTGCGAGGAGGGGCAATAAACAGGCGGCAAATTTGTTAAGTGACAAAAGAAAATGCCAAAATGTACAATGAGGAAAGTCGTGATAAATTGTTGCAAATATTTTTAAATTCTCCTTTTAATGCGCTCACTGTGTGGCACGTGGCAAGCGAAATACAGACTGGGAAGCACACGCAGACAGAGATAGGGAGAGAGTCGAAAAAAGTGAAGGCAACGTGCCACACAGTGGAACATTGTCTAATAAAATTGTGCTATATATGCAACGCAACCTAAATATGCGTCTAACTGACACAGCAAATATTACACGCTCGTGTACGTGTTTGTGTGTGGGTGTGGGTGAGCATGTGTGGGTGTGTGTAGAAAGGGCAAAGCGAGTGTACGTGACGCAATATGAAATTGACCCGCGCAACATGTATGACATATGAAGCTTTAAAGCTTAAAGCCTGTGCCCACATCTTTGTGATGAGTTTTCATATTTAAATTTGTGGCAATTTAATCCTCATAGATGCTGTGCAATTTGTTGTTGTTGTACACATATGCATATGTATATGTATATATATAGTATATATATATTACCTTAGGGCAGCAGAGCACACTAACTGACCCTGAGAGTAAGCTAACAACAAGCAAATGATGCTAGAAGCGCTTGGGAATTTTAATGGAAATATTATGCTTAGCCCTTCTATGGGTGGGGTGAGAAGAAGGGGGAGGGGGTGCAGTTGTCATTCTGCAGACCTCATGCTCATCTGTATACATATATTTAGAAGAACGTAATGTGACTATATATCTTGACTTGAATAGATATCTCATGATGATAAAGAATAAGAAATGCTATTCATAAGTCACGGAATATTCTTTTAAAATTCAATGCACTCCAAACTTTATATACACTCATGATTATAATAATAGGTACAATTTGAAATAGAATGACCACTAATATTCTTGTGAATAATGGTGAAAGCAACGATTACTAATGTTACTTCCAAGTCATCTACATATTATGGTGACCATAAACTCAATTTTCGTGAAAATAGCCTTTCAAGACTGCAATGATACCATTTCCCATATGATTCCCTTGTAATTGTATAAAAATCTAGATTTGTAGAGACTATAAAATCTATGACTATGAAAAGAAAATGTAAACTATCTAAGAATTTGACCACGTCCCTTTCTGCCCCCGTGTAACGATTAAAATCAAAATCCAAGCATAATTTTAATGCAGCACAGTTTATTTTTGGTAAGCCCAGAAATCATTCTGAAAATTTGAGTTATAATTAAGAGTTACTGATTTCCAAACTGCTGCATAAAGTATGCAGGACAAAATGCGCTCAAAATAGAAGTTATGTGCATAAATCTTTTTGGTCAGATGGGGATATATTCTAAATACAAATTATGGAAAATTCAATTTGTTTTAATCACTTGACCGCACTGTCAAATTGACTTAAAGCTTAAAATTTTGAAATATACCTATTATTATAACCATATATACCATATATATTAGTATTAATTACCCTACAAAGCAAGAACTGTTCTTGAAGGGGCTCTGTAAATAAACCAAAAAATTTGCAAGACAAATTCGATTTGGAATATGCCAAGTTGAAATGGAATTCAACATATTCTATGGCAAAGTACTTTATCACATTGAAAACAAACTAAGAGGGTGCTGGTAAATAAATCATTGGCCTGTGCTTTATTCTCTCCACTGGTTTCCTGTTGTTCCTCTGCTCTTTGCCTTCTACCACAACTCGCAGAAGCAAGAGAGTGCAAAATACAAATGAACTGAAATAGGCATTGAAGCTCGTGCAACTTGTGCAACTTCCGAGTGCCTCGTGGCACTTAACACCACCTGTCGCTGCTTTGGCAGGTTTATAGCCAAGGTTGCACACACTCACACACACAGACACAGACACAGAACACACAGAACGATTGGCAATTGAATTTTACCTTCAAACAACTCGCATACAACTGCTTTAATGCAAGCACAAACACAAGTAAAGAACCACAGAAACACACGCAGGGCCTTGGACGCCCGCCAAAGTATGCAACACTTTTTTGTGTTGGCCCTGCAACTGGCAGCAAGGCCACCCAAAGCGCTCATTTCCCCCCCCTTACTCTACTGTGCTGCTTCCTCCTCTTGCCCTTTTGTTGTACAATTGTGTGTGTGTATTAACGTCACGTATGTGTGTGTGTGTGTGCTTTGAGTTCTGCTCTTGGATCGGCTTCACTTTGTGTTGGCCATGCGAGAGAGATACTCGTCCATATTAATGGCTGAGCATCACTGCAAGCTGTTGAGCCTTGCGAGACAACGGGGACAACAACAACAATAGCAAAGACGTTGGCAACTACTTGAGCTATGGCGGCAACAAAAGCAACAGCAACGGAGGCAACTGCGATAAAAGGATGCTCATGCATGCGCATATTATCATGCTTGGCCTTGCCCACTTTTTAAGGAGGCTCTGCCTTGAGAAACTAAAATACAAGAACAAGAACAAGAGGAATACAAGGCTTGGGAAGCCTGATGGGTTCAAGGCCCCGAGTAGGCGAGTTCAAAGCGATGGGCGTAACTGTTGCTGGCATGCACGCAGACAGCATACCCTGCAAATAGTTGGTGTACTCAAAGATACACTAGAAAGTGCAAATCAAGAAAAGTAGTGGGACTCCTTGTGTTAAATTCGCTCAATATTTAGTTAAATAATTGTTGTAAATAAAACCCTTATTTTGTAAATACCTTGTAAATACCCTGTAAATACCGTTTCCCTTAATGTTGTATTATCGGATTTCTGCTCTCCTAGCCAAGTCATACTTACTTTACCTACTACTGCAATTATAGCAGGGTATAAGCTGTCACCCTGCCCTTCCCCACCAATTCGTATGTGTGTCCTTGTGTCGTAGATCACATTGCGCTGTGTGTCGCTGTGTGTGTGTTTTTTGTACTTTTTTGTCGTTTGTTTCTTCTAAGAACGGATTAGGCAACAATTGTCTGTTGTTGTGCTTTTGGGGGCCTTCGAGCGAGCACAACAGCGGCAACAGAATAAAAAAAGGTTATTTATGTGCCCGATGGAGCCATAAAACCTAAGCCAACAACAGAGCCTTGTCTGTGCTGTCCACTTGTTGGCCAAGCGATATTACTTACATGTGTGTCCCGAAATATTCGCGCATTATTTTTAGCGCGAGCTGTATTTTGTTTCTAGGTGTACCCTGTAAAAATCCAAGCTCCCTTGTATATACTAACCAAATGGTGCTGCCAACTTGCTTACCAAAATAGCACAGAACCCAATCCACAATCCATAGCTCTCTGTACCGCTACCCACCATTTCCAACTTGACTTCCCAACCCAACATACCCATTTTAGCCCCTACCATAACCACCAGATCAACCATATCAACCCACCAACCCAGGAACATATTCACTATGTCCACTATTTTTACTATACCCAGAATCCTTAATTCACCAATACAGCCCCATCCACCATTTCTATCTCTCAGCCTTCTCACCATATAAGCCAATGCAATATACCCTGGTTACCGAATTGATCCAACATATTCACCATACCTAGTATCCCCCATAACTACCATACCTCATAAACTCTCATATGCAGCCCTATTTGCCACATCCACATCTTACCACACCCACGACATGATCCATATCCACTTCATCAACCCAACCGACGATATGCAATATACCCACCACACACCACCATACCTATATCTGCCACTGCAGCCACACCCACCACATACGCCATAACCACCTCATCAACTAAACCCACAATATCCACATACTCTGTATACTCACCACACCCTGATTAATGAATAAATCCAACATATTCATCATATTTAGCATCCCATATAGCAACCTAACCCATTAGACCTTCCAGGGTAGACCTATTTACAACCTCTGTCTCACACCATTCCCACCACATGATCCATATCCACCTCATTACCCAAACCAACTGTATGCAACATATCCACCTCAAGCTTCTAACCACATCCACCATACCAAGCGTACTTCTGCCATACCGATACCCACCACTGCAGCCATACCTACCACACCCATATCCACCTCGCTCTCCCATGCACTTATCCCATGCAATTAATGTCGTGTTATCTCTAATTTTCCTTTGCTCATCCACCAAAAAGTCTCGCAATGCAATAAACAATTTAATTTTCTTGGCTTTGATTTTATGTTTTGGCTTAGTTTGTTACTCGTTGCTCGTTGTACGTTGTACGTTAATGCGTTTATAGCGAAAAACCGGCGTTAATTTTCCATTAGCTCTCTCCAACTGTTCCCATTCTCACAGGCACACCAGATGCCGCACAAATGGCACAACGTTGCCTTCCTCTCGCCGATGTTTTGCGATCATTGCGGCTCGCTGTTGCACGGCATCACCCACAAAGGTCTCAAGTGTCGAGGTAATGCCCCCCAACAACATCTCTCTCTCTCTCTCTCTCTCTCTCTCTCTCTCTCCATCTATCTGCATCTCTCTGTCTCTCTCTCTGCCTCGTGTCACGCACACATCTCTAGCGAGGCGGTTGAGTTCTTCTTGCGGATTGTTGCAATTTACAATTAGCCCCGCTTTGTTGCGACTCAAGTGCGCACTTGTCTCGCTTAGTGTAGCTCTGTAGCGTGGGTGTGCAGCTGCGTGTGAATGTGTGTGTATGACGTACTTGACGTTACTCTAGTTATTGTTGCTGTTGTTGTTGTTGCTTTTGTTTTGCACACAAGTTGCCGCATCTTCATCAATTTAACTCGGCCTTTTGCATGTGTTTGCTTTGTTATTGTTGTAGTTGCTGTTGTTGTTGTTATTGCAGTTGTTGTTCCTCTTGTTGTTGTTACTGTTATTTTTGTTGTTCCTCTTGTTGTTCTTCTAGTTATTCTTACTACGACAATTTACAGCTGCATGCGAAAATTAACATAGCCCGATCGCGCCTGTGGGCGCCTGTGTGGGCGCTAATTAACGTAGACCAACTGCAAAATGCACATTTAAATGTTAATTATATTGCTTAATATTGTTACTAGTTTAAGTAGTTTGCTCTAATTCGCATGTTATGTGTGTGTGTGTGTGTGTGTGTGTTTGTTGCGTTCAACGAAACAGAGAGAAAAACTGCGCAATTTTCCAAGTCATTTGTGTGGCGGGCACAAATTGCCGCCTTAATATCCTGGCTTGGCCCTTGGCAAACAAATAATTTACTTACGCCTCATTGCCCTAGCCAGGCAAACAAGCACAGCAACAACAACAACGATAACAACAACAAGGATAACACAAGCAACAACAATAGATAAACAGAACACACTTGGATCATCAAGCGAGGCAAAGGCACAGAACACATGGAATACGGTCCCAAACAAATATGAAATGGCCGAAGAATAAACAGATTGCCAATGGCATGGATAGGGCCAAGGGGTAGAAGGGGGAAGGGACTACGATAGAGAGGCACTGCAGGAGGTACTGAGGGAGTAGGAGGTGCAGCAGGGAGGAGAAGGTGCTGAAAATGTAAATGTGGCAGCCAGAAAATCCTCCAACAAAGGAGGCGCAACCACAACCGGATGTGCGTGTGTGTTAGCACGTGTGTCTGTGTTTGTGTGTGTGCGGGTGTGCTGTCATTATCGAGCGACAATTTCATGTGGCTGCGTATGTGTGTGTGTGTCTGTTAGTGTGTGCTATGCATGTGTCTGTTGTTTTAGCCAGTTCAATAATGTTTGCAATTCCAATGTGTTTTTCGAGCTTGGTTTGTGCGTTTTGACAACGTTCGTTTTGCAATGAAATATTACCAACAAAACCTGTGAAAACAAAGAAAATAAAGAAAACTATTGTTTAGCTGGAAAATTTGGCATGAACTTTTGCCACTTTAATTCAGCCTGGCATGAAATTCCTTTGGGATAGCGGGGGCTACTCATCAGACTGAGAGAGAGGCGTCACATATCACAAACTGCTGCTTAAGTATGCAAAAACATAGCTAGCCACAAGTTAAGAGGGTTGGTGGTAGGCTAAGATACCCTGGAAATGAGCAGAAGGGCACTGGGAATATGATGACTTAATTCTAACATAAATTCAGGACATACGAAATCAAATCTTTGTTTATGCTTTGTTTCAAAATTGTTTACAAATAAACAAAAACTAGAACGAAAGGCTGCATTTGGCATGCACAAGGTTCATTGTCTCTAGTTTTTATACCCGATACCCATAGGGCAGAAGGGTATTATTTATATTCTCCGATCGTTTCTATGCTAATTATATTTAATGGTGCAGAATATAAGGTCTTATTTTGATTGGCACTGATAAGTTGAGTTCTAAAATGAAAACTGGTCTGCATACAAAAAACTTCATTAGCGCCGATTAATTAATTATTCATATGGCAGCTATATGTTATAGTAATCAAATTTTGATAGAGTATATTGTATAAATATATATAAAAATAAGAAGCATGTGTACGAAGTTTAATCAAGATAGTTTTAAAACTGAGAGACTAGATTGCATTACAACAGACGGACACACGGGCTGTGCTAGTGCGATTCTTCTGTTGATGCTGATGTCTCCAGAAGTGCTTTGCAAACTCCCGGTCTCGTGAAGGGTATAAATATATTTGAATATTCCAAACTATCCCAAACAAAGTGTGAAGTTCTTAATACCCTAGAAATTTAATTCACGAAGTTGCTTCAATATGATTCTTTGGAGTTCGATTTAAAAACAATTCAATCAGTTTTTATTCATTTGCAACTGCTTGTCTCTACTACGGGCATCCCCTTTCTTAATCACCCCGCTGTATAGGGTATTTAAATGTATAGAGAGGCCTGTTACATAAGCCTGCATATGTAGCTATATAAATAAATAATTTTACGCAAAAAGCAGCTCACACAAAACTGGGCCACATTATGAACACAAACACGCACACACACTTGCAAGTACATACACACACAGATACACACACACACACACACACACACACACTTGTAGCCACTGCCTGTGTTGCTGTTTTTGTGGAACAAAATGTGGCACGCAAAGGGAAAACCTTTTCTTTGCTGCTTTGTTTATTTGCTCGCTTTTTGTGCAGCAGCAGCAGCAACAACAGAAGAGAAGAAAAAAAAAACACTTTCATATTTTCATTAAACACAGCACACACAGCGCAGCCGGGCGAGAGGCCTGCCACGCCCACTGTCCACAGTGTGGATATCAAAAAATGATTGCTTTTTCTTCATGAGGCCGTGTTGCGCCTGCGAGCACAGCAGAGCGCAACAAGCGAAAGTTTCAACAGAAATATTACGTATACGCCACGCGCCAAATTACGTTGCAGCAGCCGCTCACAGGGGGCGACGGGGCAGACAGAGGTAGACGTAGTGGGGTGCTCCCAGTGTGGCGGCATCCAAATGGTCAAAGCAATTTTACACATGAGCAAAGGCGACAAAAGGAGGCGAAACGAAAGGAAAAGCAGAACAAACAAAAGAGAGAGAAAAGTCGCCATGAAATCAGCCAATGATGCAGCGCCGCAGGGCCAAAAAGGATGATGATGATGATAATGACGTTGGCACTGCTGACGATAATGATAATGACCGGTAACTGGGCAGTCGTTGTCATTAAGTGAGAGGTAGCTGTGGCTGTGCTAGATTAGAAGATACCCTGTAGATAACTTGTACTTAGTATGCTTGAGATATGTATGCACACAGTTTCAACTTGCATTCTCTAATGCATATCACAGCGCAGTTCATGCTACTTACTTACCACTTTTACAGGGTATTCTAAGCTTGTTTGGCACTTGTGTTGCTTATTTTTCTGCTGCTGTCGACAAAGTGAATTACAATTCCATTTGCAATCATTTCCAATCGAATGCTTTCAAGTCAACGCGCTACTATGCCGAAGTCTCTCTCTCTCCGTCTCCTTCTCTCTCTCGCTCTCTCTCTCTCCCTGTCTCCCACTCTCTTTCTCTCTCGATTCATGTGAGCAACATATGCAACAGTTTTGTGCCGCGCGTTGCGCTTCATTTCCTGTTGCCGCTGCCAAATTGATTGCGATTGCAGTTGACATCGCAAATTGGGCGTTGATTTGTACCCTCTGGGGCGAGGCTGTTGCTAAAAATATAGATAACAACAACAACAACAGTCACAAATTCATATAGAGTGAGAGGCCACAAGGCGGATGAGTTTATTGGATTGCCGCGCTGATTGATAAGCGAGCCCAGCTGCGAGTCAAGCAAGCGACATTTCTGCTCTCTCTCTGTCTCCTGTTCTGTCTCTCTGTCTCCTGCTCTCTCACTCTCTCTCTCTCTGTCTCTGTCTCACTCTCTCATTCCACTCCTCGGCTTTTGGGTAAGTACTCGAGTCGCATCGGAAGCTCACTTTGTATGCGTGCCATGTCACAGCTGCTGTGCGTGCGCGACTAATGCGTGTGTGTGAGTGTCTCTCTCTATGTGTGTGTGTGTGCATATGTTGTCTTTGTGTGCGTGTCTACCCGCTTCCTGTTTCACTGCAAAAGAAAAATACTTTCAATCTATGCGAGGAAAGTTTCTCTGTCAAATAGCTGAGCTGAGCCCATCTATTTCAATGATTGCCAAGTGGCCACTAACAAGCGACTTATATCTATTCCACGACGTGACCTATGAACTGTGTAACCCGTACCAGCATGCGACATGAATGTCCATGCCCGCTGCAAGGAGAACGTGCCCAGCCTCTGCGGCTGCGATCATACCGAGCGTCGTGGCCGCATCTATCTGGAGATAACTGTCAAAGAGAATCTACTAACCGTTCACAGTGAGTACCAATAATGTCGTACATTTCAGGCATTACACAACACTACGACACCCCCCTCCCCCTTTCTCTGCCATCCCACAATTATGGTCAGCCGACAGGGCCAGAACTTGTTGCGAAACCAAGTCGAAATACAACTGAAAAGCGCTTAAGTTTCAACCAATTACGGCGCCTAAGAACTTTGGCCAAAGCCTGCTTGAGTTTTACTGTCCTCCTTCTCCCATTTTCTTCTTCGGCAAAGTTTGTGCGACGCGTGGCGAAAGAGGAGCACATAAAATATTATGCAAAAAGTTTCTTTCTAACAAGGCGCTTAAAAATGCTTTGCAAGTCTCTGTCGCTCTTTGTATTCCTTGAGCTGCTGCATATGTTGCAACAAGCTAAGGCTTTGTGCCCCCGCCAGAAGAGTTAAGTTTCAAGTATTAATCTTGGACTTAAGAGTAGCTTAGTTAGAGGCAGTATAGCTGACTAGGAATGATGAAGAGTGACTTACGGAAGTCTTAAAGAATTGTGAATAATGTACGAACCATGGAGATTAGAGTATTTTCTTTATTTGAGAACAACTAAATAATTTGTCTATAAAGAGTAGAATTCCTCAGAAATACCTCATACAATTTAAATACGCTAGAAAAGGCCAAGACAATGCGTAGCTCAGTAAGAGAGAAAATTTACCACAGACTTACCTCAAGTTTTTTCATAACTAAATGATTAAAATTCAAGTTGCAATCGCCTTGGGGGGCTGCACTTGAGTTCTGCTTGTGGTTTGCATTAATTCATTATGAGCAAAACTCTGCAACAAATGCCCCATAATGAATACCAAGAATGCAGTTGCCGCGAGACAAAAGGCACGCTGGAAATAAGTTTAGCCTGGGCAAACAATGCAGAACAATGGTCGGGATACTAAGGATAAGGGCAATAATGAAGCTCTCTCTCTCTCTCTGGCTTGGCTTAACACAATTTTGTTCTTTTTGCAACAGTCAAGGAGGGTCGCAATCTAATACCCATGGATCCCAATGGTCTAAGCGATCCGTATGTAAAGGTCAAGCTGATACCCGATGACAAGGATCAGTCGAAGAAGAAGACGCGCACCATCAAGGCTTGCCTGAATCCGGTCTGGAATGAGACCCTCAGCTAGTAAGACCCAATTGGAGACTGTATTTTGATGGAAATACCCAGAACTCGATATCTTTGCAGTGATCTAAAGCCGGAGGACAAGGATCGACGCATACTGATCGAGGTGTGGGACTGGGATCGCACTTCGCGCAACGATTTCATGGGCGCCCTGTCGTTCGGCATTTCGGAGATCATCAAGAATCCCACAAACGGTTGGTTCAAGTTGCTCACGCAGGAGGAGGGTGAATATTACAATGTGCCCTGTGCGGATGATCAGCAGGATTTGCTCAAACTGAAGCAGAAACCGTCGCAGAAGAAGCAGCCCATGATGCGTTGCGATACGCATCCGCATTCACAGTCCAAGAAGGATATGATACGTGCCACAGATTTCAATTTCATCAAAGTGCTGGGCAAAGGTTCCTTTGGCAAGGTAAGCAGAAGGCTTTGAAGAACAGAGAGATCGTTATGCAGTTACTTCTTGCTGCTACAGGTACTGTTGGCTGAGCGTAAGGGCAGCGAAGAGTTGTACGCCATCAAGATACTCAAGAAGGATGTGATCATACAGGACGACGATGTGGAGTGCACCATGATTGAGAAACGTGTTCTGGCTCTGGGCGAGAAGCCGCCGTTTCTGGTGCAGCTGCATTCATGCTTTCAGACTATGGTGCGTATGCGTAACCTAAAACAAGTTGACAAATAGAGAATATTATTTATACAATTAACAATTAGATTTATTATTTAACTTTAAACCACTTCTAGTCGTTTAATAAATTTGCGACTTGGCATCAAGTTAATCGACTTACCGCCACTTTCGATAAATCATTGAGCGAGTCTTACAGTCAGTGTTGATTAAGTTAAAGATATTGGCAATAATAAAAGTGTGACCCCATACATTGCATATTAACTAAAACAGTAAAAATCAGTCATTATTGTATATTATTATATATTAACATTATATTATCTTTTCGCAGGATCGTCTTTTCTTTGTCATGGAGTATGTAAACGGCGGCGATTTGATGTTTCAGATACAACAATTTGGCAAGTTCAAAGAGCCAGTCGCCGTGTAAGTAACCACGTTAAAAGACAATGCAGTACCCACAAACAATATCAATTCCATCCATAGCTTCTATGCTGCCGAAATCGCTGCAGGCCTGTTCTATCTGCACGCCAAGGGCATACTCTATCGCGATCTGAAGCTTGATAACGTGTTACTCGATGCCGATGGACATGTGAAAATCGCTGACTTTGGCATGTGCAAGGAGAACATCATGGGCGACAAAACGACCAAAACTTTCTGCGGCACACCCGACTATATAGCGCCAGAGGTGAGTTACCCTGCCTAACTAGACTGCCTTCAGCATATCTCATCTCTCTCTCGTCACTCTTTTAGATCATACTGTATCAGCCGTATGGCAAGTCTGTAGATTGGTGGGCCTATGGTGTGCTGCTCTACGAGATGTTAGTGGGTCAGCCGCCCTTCGATGGTGAGGATGAGGAGGAGCTGTTTGCAGCCATAACCGATCACAATGTATCCTATCCGAAGAGTCTCAGCAAGGAGGCCAAAGAGGCCTGCAAGGGCGTAAGTCAAGAAATCCTCCTTCATACCCCTGCCAACATTTAAGTTGTCCTCACTTTCTCTCTGCAGTTCTTGACCAAGCAGCCTAGCAAGCGTTTGGGTTGTGGCGCCACCGGGGAGGAGGATGTGCGTGTGCATCCGTTTTTCCGTCGCATTGATTGGGAGAAAATTGAGAATCGTGAAGTGCAGCCACCGTTTAAACCAAAAATTGTGAGTGAGAGGGAAATCTGAGTCGAATATTAAATTTTAATCATTATATACCCTTCGGGATTATAGAAACACCGCAAGGATGTCTCAAATTTCGATAAGCAATTCACATCAGAGAAAACAGACTTGACGCCCACGGACAAAGTGTTTATGATGAATCTGGATCAGTCGGAGTTTGTTGGCTTCTCCTACGTTAACCCGGAATACATTGTGAGCCCATAAGCAGTTCAAGTAGTCGCAGTCCCTGTTGCAGTCACTGTAGAGCGTAGCTTAACCGGGCAGTGGAACCACCCAGCGAGTTGTGTCATCATCATGTTGATATTAATTGTTAATCAAAAGACATTTGTTAGCTCATGTTTAGTTATGCTTGTTATCTCATTATCTCATCATAATCTCGTTATCTCGTTATGCTAAACGAAAGCAATAATTTCGCTTAAGTTGTAGATCTTATTTATTGATTAGTTAACGAATTAAACTAATTACCAACTAACAGTTAGTTTACTCTTGGGAATCCTATTAAGTTAACACTCCTCGCAGCTAGCATTCATTTAGTTAAATTCTGTATTCATTGTTAAAGAACTCTTCATGCTGCAGCTGCGATGAAAACCAAAAAGAAAGAAGTAACGAAACGAAAACTAAACAGAACAAAAACTAAAAGAGAAAAAAAAACCATAAAAAACAAATTATGAAATAAAAACTTTTATTTTATATACCATTACCCAATGCTTTTCCTTGCTTTCTCTGCTCTGCTTTTGAAACTTTCACTCAGTACCGCAAAACTTTCTCCCACACTGCACCTATGCGCCACTTTCCCTTCTCAACATGTTTCAAAATATTTCAATTTTTCAAATCTTCCGACCCAAAACGGCAACTTTCCCTACAATCTGCAAGTATTAAATTTGTGCTAAATTAAATATACCACATAGACATATTAATTAACGTTTTTTCGCCAAGATCTGAATGTTATTCGCACATATTAAATATATAGTCATAAACATATATTATATAAAAAATACATATATAATAAATAACAGACGCACACACATGCCACCTGCCAATGATCTATTTAGACCTCTTCAAACACAACTCTGTCTTTTTAGCCAAAATGAATGGAATTATCACTGCGATTCGGGTCAAAGTTTTAAACGTTTTTCGATTATAATGTTGGCCCCTGCATTATAATCAAATCGAAATGAGCGTTTAGCGACGTTGACAAGGAACTTACTTCGAGAAAGATCTTCACCAGATCGATCGATCGATCAAACAGAAATCATAGCATACTTACGAGCGCACTATCCTAATTTCACCTCCTCGATATGTACGAGTGTATGTGTGTGTGTGTGTGATTACTTACAATTTTGCAATTTTTGAATCACATTTGTTCACATTTTTTTTACAATTACTTGATTACCCGATTAAGATATATATATCCGCATATATATAAACGGCATAGAGTCTCAATGTACCATAATGAAATACTTAGTAAACAAATTGCATAGCAATAAGTTCGAGCTAAATTGCGTAAGTTTAGTCTACTAGCGTATAACTTAAAAGCGAGAAGAGGCAGCAGAGCATGCAGTGAAGTTGTTAAATTGTAGCTTTCTAAAGTCTAACTATCGTATAGGATCATCGTCAGATGGATATATCAAACTTAACAAATACTTGTATCGTATTTTTATTGTCTTTGTGTTGAAACTTTAGTACCTTACTAAATTTAGCTGCTAAAACTAATGTTTAACTATGAGAAAAGACAATCTACTATAAGCTACCATATAACTGTATAACTATATATTATATGGTTTATCGAGATAGTTTTAAATACTATTAAATTCGAAGATTTAACATTTTGTGTAGCGCAACCTAAGCTAAGCTTTTGTGCCTCTTGTAGCTCTCATTGATTTCTTGATAGACGCGTAAGTGATTCCGAAGTTAAAGATCAACTATATATAGAAATAATACGGATGTCATATATCATTATATGATAACTCTGTAGCCAAGCTATGTGCTAAAAATGTAGGGCACAAAACACCGAGACGAAAAACTCAATAAGTAATTGGAATTCAAAGAGAACATTCGATAAAACTAACGTAATCTTAATTATATAGAAATATATCTGATTAAAATGTATAACTCCGAACTTGAAGCATTTAAATTGTTTATTTCACAACAACAAATACCAGTCGAAAGAAAAGAAAACATAAATCAAATACTATATATATATATATATATATATATATATATATATATATATATTTTAAGCAAAACATTGACTATTTGAACTATTCGAACTGGAGACGAGTACCACATACGGTTCAAGTTCTAGCCAGATCGTACTCAACAAAGTAAATTTGCTCGTATATTAAAAAAGAAGAAAGAAACCAACTACATACTATATTTAAAAACTATATAAACTATATAAAGTATATGTGTGTAGTACGAACTTAAGACGATTGATTACTTTAATAAATTTGATGGTAACAAAACAAAACATTTCCAAGTCTGTTCAAATATTGAAAATATTTACGCATTAACACTAAATTTAACATTAACAACTAATTATTAGATAACATTAATTTTACTATTGAACTATACAAGAAATGATGCTAATTATGATATTTATACGATATATATTATACACACATATTTGTATTACTTGTTAGTCTTTATCGCATTATTCATTTTTACAACATATTAAATTTTCGATTCGATTTCGATTCAATTCTTTTGAAAGTATTTTCGATCAACTCATTAATGTGTTTTTATCGCATATTACTTTTAGAACAAACAACATTAATTTAGTACAAATTCAACTACAAATACAAATTCTAATATTAATATACATATATCAAATCAAATACAAATCTCGATGTTTGCCGTAAGCCTATAAAAATAATAATAAAAAAAAAAACAAACAAACATTCAACTCAATAAATTATTTCAAAGAGTAGTCGAATGGAAATCTTTCTAGCAGACTGGAAAAACTGATGGGAAAGCGAACGCATTATCTAGATAAATATTTGTGCAGTTATATTGCATGGTGTGTACTCGTCTATAATTTAGAAAACGAGGCGGGGATAAAAAAGAAACTGGAATAAACAAAGCCAATAATTGCGTGGTGCATCAAGTCGAACAGTGGATACACTAGAAAGAGAAGAGTTTAAGTTAGTATAGGTATAATACTAGAATAGATCGATTAGCCACAGTTGTCTGTGGCCTATAGACCTTGCCAATTTGAGTATTTAGGGTATTCAGGCTGAACGGAGCGTTATCATTGATTGCGTACAAATTAACATTATGCGTCCGTTAGCGGCAGATAATCTTATCGAATTTGCAAACAATTAGATAAACACGTCGCAGCAAGTATCCCCAGCCAGGGGCAGCAGGCCTCAGACAGCAATCAGTCAGCCCGTCCGCGAGCAAGTAGCCCAATCAGTCGCTGTTCCGCAGACATGTTCGTTGTCCTCGACGCCTCCAAGAGCAGCAACGACACCAAGTACGCCCACCTGCCCAACGATGTGTGCATGTTCCAGCGCAGCGAGCCCAACGTATCCATATTGCTGGTCTACGGATTGGCTGTACCCACGTTGGCCTCCTTTGGACTGTGCACGAACTTCATTAATGCTGTGGTCTTCATGCGGCCCAAGATGACGCCGTCGGCATTCACCTACTTGGCTGCGCTGTCGTGTCTGGACTGTGTTTCCTGCCTGCTGATTACGATGACAGCGCTGTCACGTAGCTATTTCTATAATAGTCCCGCCTGGGTGGCCTATGACTTTCAATGGCAAACCCCTCTGTTTGGCATCAGCACTGGAGCTGCCAATTTGATTCTGGCATGCGTCAGCCTTGATCGGTTTATTTATCTGTCGCGCTTCAAGAAGACGAACGGTGCGCCGAGGTTCTGCCGTCGCAAAATCGCACGCTTGATGATCTGCATCGTCATCCTGATCTCCATTGTTGTTAACTTGCCATATTTCTTTGTCTTCTACGTGGATTTGGACACGGCAACGTGTCATGTCACTGACTTCTACTATTCCAAGTGAGTGGGATAGACTCTTGAATACATTATCTATATACATGCGTAATATTCTTTCTTTACAGACTCTACGAGTATCAGAACTGGTTCTCCTTTGCACTGCTTGCCGTGCTGCCTGCCATTTTTCTTTGTATTGGCAACACTGCCATCCTGATTGCCTTCTGTCGCTGGACCCGGCAGGGCAAGATATGCAATTCGGGTGGCGCCAATGCCAACGTGCGAACTATACAAAAACGGTATCAGGTAAGTCAATCGAATTAGTGCAACAGTGCATAGCAACTAACCAACATAGCAACAAATGGGTCCATTCTCATTGTCACACAACGGTGTGCACACATCATCATGGTTTGATTTGATTGTAAATCCGGATAACTGGTTTCTCAAGAAAGAAATGCAAATTTCACCACATCAAAAATCAAATTCCACCACACTTAAACAGTTCAAGCAAGCAGTTTTATGCAAAAACTAGCCCACAACACAACTTCCAATTGCATTCACATGTATATACACACACATACATGCGATAATCCATGTAAGACTCTCTCTTACCCAATTACCAGGCTTTCTATTAATGTCGTTCTCTTCGCACCCACACAGACTCAGACACTTAATTTTCTGCTCTCATCTCTGCTAAGGCAACAGGGATGAGCAGCAAGCAGTGCAACCATAAGCAGTGCAAAGAGCAGTTTAAAATCCAGTTCAAGCAGTGCAGGCAATCGAAATCAGTTTTGATTGAATTTAATTTAAAATCTGAAATGGAGTTATTAAATACAGGAAATAACATGTGCATGCTTTACATTTCAGCACCAAATGAAGCTGACAATCAGCATTGTAATTGTTATCACGCTGTACATGGTGGGTGAACTACCCGCACACATGACGTCACGCAAGAGCTCCCTCAATCTGATTTTCGGCGGCGATGCGAACAAGGTAAACGAGGATGAGATGGAGCGCCTAGAGGTGATCTTCATCACACTGAATGCCCTGCAGCTGAGCATGAACATTGTAGTGTACGGTGTGATCAATCCCAGTTTTATGCCAGAGTTTTTTCTGTGCCTGCGTAGCGCATCCGATTTTCTGTGCTGCTTGTGCTGCCTGCCGGCAATGGCACGTGGTTGTCGTCGCTGCTGGGACTGGACGCGGCGTCGAGAGCATCCAACTGCCGAGGAGCGTGTGGTTAGCTTCGCTGCACCGGATGAGTTGCCGGCCGACGAGTCGGCGCATTGTGACTGCGAGAACTGGAGCAGCGATTCTGGCTGCGATCATGGCGCCCATTGCCACACACCCACAGGCACCTTTGCCTTCTTGGATGATTACGATTGCAAGCAGGAGATGGAGGAGCAGCAGCCAGAGATCTTCACAACCAAGTCCAGTGCTTGTCTGCAGCAGCTGCCTGAGCAGACGCCCAACATGGAACCAGACGACGGTTCGTTTATTATACCAACTTGAGTTTATATAGACAATCTCAACATCTGTATATGTGTGTGTATATAATATATGTATGTATGTATATTCTAAAGAGCTATGGCATCGTATTCTACAGAGATATGGTGTCATATCCTGACAGTAGCTGTCGCCACCGAGCATTGGCAAAGCTGCGTGCCTGCTCCTCGTTGCCATTGAAGATACGATAGTAGGGATCTCCCGGCAGCACCTTGTGTATTTTAAGATGGAGCACACAATCGTCCTCATCGCTGTCCATCAGCGCTTGAGCTGAGCGCAGACACAGCAGTGCCAGAAAGAAAAGAAACACTTGCATTGCGATGCAGTTCGGTTGGGGTCTTAAAGCAAACTGAGTAAGAATTGTGGGGCGTAGATATGGGAACCTGAGGGCAGCTGTGCAAACACTCCATCAATTTGTACTAGGGAAGGGAGGGAACTGAGAGAGAACTAGTTATAGACCCAAAACCTTTTCGAAAAAAAAATTTCATTCTTGTATTTGTTGGCATTCATAAAATCGGTATAAGTACTCTCCATAAACGACAGAAATGAGAATGGAGTGAAACAATTTGAATAGTCCAAACGGGATTTCATCTTATACTTAAAATTGGAAAGAATATTGGAGACAATAGTTCAGGTAAAGATTATTCCCAATTGAAGCTTACGTCTAGTACATAGTGAGGTTCAAATAATTCCAAGAAAACAACGTGATAATTTAAAGTTTCAACTTAACTCTATAGACTATATCTAATTAACACACTCTTTAGACTTAATTCTATTTGCCCTGCAGCTTCGAGAGGAAATCCATGAGGAACTGATGTCGTTCCCGCAGCTCGTGCTCCTTGCGATGCATCAGCTTTTCGCCCATCCGCTTAATTAGATGCTGTCGATCACGTGCGCCTCGCTTCATCTCAATCAGTATCACCTTGTCTTCTTCGCGTGTCCACGCTGAGCTCGCTGGCGGCGTAGGTGCAACAGGCGTTGGAGCTGGTGGTGCTGCCATTGCTCTGCTAGTCCCTGGTATCTCTTCCCTCTGTTCCTCTGCACAATTTGCCAGCGTGGCAACCACATCCAGTTTGCAATCCTCGTCGCTGTCGAATTGTGTAGTAATCACATGCTGAGGCGTGTTATCAGGGCCGCTATGTGGCTGCACTTCCATTTCATCGCTAGAGATGTCCATTTTTATGGCTGGAAAACTCTGCTGCGTCAATGAAATCGAGTCATTTCTCTCGTCCGAAGAATTGATGGGCAAAAACTCTTGATCTTCTTCTGATTTGGTAACTGACGGCGGTGCCGGAGGAGCCTGTGGTGATGGACTTTGCTTGGCTTGTGCTATAATCTGTATGCCCGCCTTGTTGTCCGGCTCCTCCTGATCGATCAATGTGCGCAATCGCTTGGCACACTCGATGGCCGGCGAGACGGCAACTGAGGAGGTGCGCGAGGGTGGTTCATGTATCACCACCATTGGCTGGACATTGTAGCGTGGACGTGCCTGTGTCTGGCCCAAAGGTGATCGCACTTTCTTTGAAGGCGACTTTCTTTTGTCCTGCTGCGGTGAAGCCAACGCAGGCAAGGGACTTAGACCTGATTGAGGAGACATATTCGCAGCCGACTGACGACGTGGAGACACCTCACCAAAGTTAATAGCCGTCTTCTTGGCATTCGGATGATGATGCGCATGATGAGGGCCCATATTGGGTGTACTCGTGGTGGCATTCATCAGGCAGTTATTATAATAACTGGCATTGAGGCGTATAGCATGCGCTCGCAGTGTTGCATCGTCGCATATGTCAAGGGATGAGCCGCTATTTTCATCTTCACCGGTCGTCGTTGTGTCAATCAACAGTGCCCGACTGGCATCATCCTCCTCGCTGCGATCAGCTGCATCATCGCTATCCACACTCGAGGCACAGTTGATAAGCTTCTCGCCCTGCGCACGTATGCCATGGGCACATGTAATCTTCTCCCCTTCCACGATTTCGTCGTGGCTTTGTTCATTGTATATGCTTGCCGCGCGGAAGGAAAGCTTTGCTGGCAACATGATCTTGGTACCATAATATATGCGTCCATTGAAATATTTGATCTGACACGCGGGTTGTTTGCCCTGTGTCGGTTGATCATCCATCAGTTCAGTTATAGTTTCCGCACTGTTCACATTGGGATTACTCCCCACCTCGTGCAGATTAATCGGCGCCACAGGAGGCAACAATCTATTGGGAATTGAGGCTACAATTAGTAAAGGCACACATACACCTTCAATACAACTTACCTTTGTGGTGGCTTGGCCTGCGGAAATTGTTGCACGAACCAATCACAGAGGAAGGGATTGTCCTTGAGCAGTGGCATTATCTTTGATTCAACCTTCTTCATGCTCACACTTGGCAATGCAGCCAGTTCGCCGAGACAAGCATAGATCTTGCGGATTTGAGCAGGTTGCTTGCAAAAATAGATGTTCAGCTTGTTAATGAAGTTGCTCGCATTGGTTATCATAAAGTACTCGAAGAATTTTCCCAGCTCGGCCGCCTCAGCAGGTAGCAGAAAGTTGAGAAACACCTCGGCCAGTTCAGGAAGATCAGGCAGCAATAGTTTTTCCACTTTCTTTAATGGAAAGACAGAGAGAGAAGAACTTTGAGTTTGATTATTTTTAGAGAATAAGTACAGCACCTACCAAATACAAATCGGATACTTTGTCCTGCTTGGGATCGAATGTTTGCAGCAGCTGATTGAACTTTTGGCAATCCTCCAGGCGATTCGCCTTTAAAAGCGCCTCCTCGACTTTGTCATAAAAGTTGAAGGCAAAAGCTGTGAAATGATTAAGAATGAATTAGATTAAATTAGTATTTCAGGTTAAGTCATGCTACACTTACTTGCATCCTTGCGATTACGCTCCTCTGGCGTATCCGGCTGCAGCATGTGACGCTGCATCTCCTCCATTCTCATCGCACGACGATTGCGAGCAGCTTCCTCACAACGCTGGCGCTTCTGCTGCGGCGCCTTCGATGGTTGAGGCTTTTGCGCGGGCGCTGACGCCACTGCTCGCTCCGCTATCTGTGGTGTCCCGACGCTTTCCATGGTTTGACAAAACATGCGTAAATCGACCAGAAGTTGAGTGTACAGCTCAAGTGCCAGGAAGCGAATGTGATAGTATTGAACGGGCTGCACTTGGGCGTACTGTTCACGTTGCTTGCGCAGGTAGTTGCCGTAGCAAAGGATTAGTGACTTGCAACGCTTGCGCAGTTTGTGCCGCAGACGCTGACGCAGCACGGGGAATGGTCTCAAACGCGAACCTGTTCCACGAAGGCGTCGCTGATGCGCTGACAAAATTCTTGGCTTGAATGTGTTGCGAGCTGCCTTTGTGGTAGACGTGATTCTCTCTTGGTGGTTGATCTCTTCTGTCTGTTCAACAGACTTCGGCAACTCTTTTATTTCTAAGGTTTCCGTTGCGGGATTAAAACTGAAGTTTACTGCCGGCGGCGCATCATCGGCCAGCGGTGGCTGAGGCGGCGGCAGAGCCAATAAATCGCACTCGTTGCTAGTGGTAAGTGTGCGATTTAGACTGACCACATTCTCCGCATAGGGGACAGGTAGCAGAGGCACTGAGACACCAGCTCCGCCTTGACTCGGACTGATTTGTCCACCAAATACGTAATTAACATTTATGGTCAGGGAACTTGAGGCCGTCGTTGGGGAGCGACGTTTGCGTTGCGCAGTCTTTGGTTCCGGTTTTTTCGTGTTATTCGTTTCCTCTGCTCTTCCCTGTGACAAGTGGCCTGTGGCACTGCCATGGGGCGCCGAAGCCTCGCCCAAGCTATCGGGCAGCAGCAATTCTTCGCCCACCGCTTCGCGCACAAATTGCAGGAAGGATGCACTCGCTGCCGCTGAAGCCTGTAAGTGGGTTTGCTTGCTGCTTCGACGCACTCGTTTATCGTTGTTCCAGTTTTTCTGCAAGGATTACGCAAATTTTAATTACGTTTACGCTGTTTTTATTAACGCTAAACAACGCATATAATATTTTTCACTACAGTCCGCGATTTGTAAACAATGGGATTGTTGATTTCTATCGGCTTATCGATAGTTGGTACGCTTCCTGTCGAAGTATCAAATCCAATTGTGGTGGATTAAACAGTGGCAAGCAGTGCTAACAACTTGAAGATTTACTGCTTTAGTTGGACTTATTATGATTTATTATATATTAAATATTTAGTTATATTATAAGAATATTTAAACATTAAAAAAGGAAATCATTGCCTATCAACTAAATTTTACTGTAATTCATTTAATTGATAATAAATTGCAATTCAACTCATGCAATAAACACAAGTTGGCAGCACTCGATAATTCGATTGTGTTATCGATAGCAAACCACATTCAAACGAGTAATTTACCCAGATTATCGCTCTTTCGTCCATCACTGCACGTAAGGGCAAAATAGAAATCTTTTTGTTTTTAAATAAATTTCATTCATTTCAAAATTCCATTGTTGCAATTTTTTAACTAAAATAATCTGGTCTATAATCTCGCCTTCCTGCAGGTATCGCAGTCAATAGGCTACGTGCACGTCAACTAGGAAACGGCATACGAACAACAGCTGGCAGCTACTCCAAAAACTGACCACGTCACAACAGTATTTGCATTCCGGATTCAAAGATGAGCAAAGTAACATTCAAAATAACACTGACTTCAGACCCCAAGCTGCCATTCAAGGTGCTCAGCGTGCCAGAGGCGACACCATTCACCGCAGTGCTTAAGTTCGCGTCGGAGGAGTTCAAGGTGCCCGCAGAGACTAGTGCCATCATCACAGACGATGGCATTGGCATCAGTCCGCAGCAAACGGCTGGCAATGTGTTCCTGAAGCATGGCTCCGAACTGCGTCTCATACCCAGAGATCGTGTAGGACATTAGAATACACCAACACCCGTATATAGAGATTTTTACCCCAATTAAATATGTAAATTGAAAACATCGACTTACCTCCATGTAATACTTCCAGCCATTGGCCAGCAGATCGTACTGTTCCCGTGGCGTACGCACCACCCCGTTCTCGAAGCCCCAAATGTACTGGTTGACAGGCGGCGCACGATTGTGTTGAAAGTAATACTTGATCGGATTGTACTGCTCCATCTCAAACAGTTCGTTCACCTTGAAGAAGATACGCCTGTATTCCTTGCCATGAATGGTATCTTTGGCTATACGTTTGCAGGCAGTGCGTAGTGGATCTGCACCCTTGCGCAATGGTTTCTTTGCCATTTTGATGGCCGTCAAATGCTTCTCCAGCCCCATGGCAATCAGTTGATACTCCGACGGGGCATAGGCAGTGAACTGTACCTTCTTGGACTGGAAGGCCATGCGCGGCAGATACTGCGGATACATGAACACTTGACTATCTAGCATTAGATCCATTATCCGTGGTGCCAGGCGTGGTACTTGTCGCGTGTTTCCATCACTAAAAGAAGGTTAAAGTTTAGTGTTACGATGGATTAGCAACAACAGGGTCTACTCACGTCAGTTCAGTCTCCTTGTTAATGAACTTCATCATTTTCTGGTTCTCCTCTTGGTATTCCTCGCTGCTCAGATCGTGCTCCCATTTCTTGATAAGCTCTACAGCACCATTTAAGTTCCAGCAATTAAAACTGGCATCTTTGGTAGCCTTTTGTTGCAGCTCGATCAGCATTTCTTTGGGCTTCTCGGCCATGGAGAACAGCAAGGGGTGGGAATAAGTCTGCAGAAAACTCTGCGTCAGCATCTGAGTGTGAATACGTAGTTGCTGTTGCAAGAGATCATGCTGATCCTGTGTAAAGCCTCTGACATTTGTAGGCGGAGCAGGAGTTGGCTTCACGTGGCGCAGGCTCTCGAACTGGTTCTCGTATTCGGAATGGATATGTTTGCGTATGGAAAGGTATTTACAGGAGAAATTCGTGTCATAAGGCTCCTGTGTTGTATTCACCGATTGGGACTGCTGTGCCGACAGATACTCCAGCTCAGCTGGCGCCTGATCGGGATGTACCACTTTGGCGAGTTGGAAGCAGTTGGGTTGTCCCGGCAGCGGCACTGCTATCAGCTCCGGCATGTTTTGGTTCAATATCTCGCCTGATATGTTCACAACCGTGCAGCCATCAACTTGCGAGTTGTTCACAGAGGTCTCTGCAATGGGCACCGGCACAAAGTTGCTCATTGTGCTGGGCGTGGACATGACATTCGGATGGAATGAGTCTAGTCCTGCATTTGTCCCAAGAGACATGTTTGCTTCAGCTGCTACTGTTAATTTCGGCTGAGCATCAAAGTCTATTTGACGCGTTACTTGCTCAATTGGATCAGGATTCGCGTTAGCGTACACAACTTGACTTTGAGCTTCACTAAGGAACTTGTGTGGCGTCTCCAATTCTATAGAGTCCAGTGAGACACCCTCCTGCAAAAGGCCGGCGAACAACTCGGAGACCAAGTCAGTAAGTTCCTTCTTCGATATATTCACATCACGCAGCTCTTCGGCATCCACAGGAACTCTCTCAGCGGCCACGTACTCCGGATCATTGATGGGATCGTCGTCATCGCCCAGAAAGGAGTTGTCTGTGATGGAATGATATGAGTATAGGTCATGTTAGACAATTTCAAATGCTGCACTCACTGAGAGGCTTGGAGAAGTCATTAAGAAACTTCATCCACTCAGCATCTAGAGCCGTCGTTTCGAGCACATCGCATTGTTCCACATCAGGGGGCACAAATTCCGACTGTAAGTCCTCGATGGTTGTTTGCTGCAGGCAAAGCTTTGATCGAGTGCGGGTTGCAATGCGTGGATCATCTATGTGCTTGTCAGGCGGCACCTTGAAGCAGCCATCGTTTGTCAACTTTATCGGCGACTCCTCGTTGGCCGTCATAGGAGTTTGGGGCGTGCAGGGATTCGAATCGAAGTCGGAGGCTGTTGTATTGGGATCTTCATCGGACTAAAGAGAAAAACAGAGGATATTCATTGAATATAGCATACAAATTGCAATATACTGACATGAAAATCATCCTCCTTAAACGTGTACTCCTCGTCCTCTTCATCCGAGTGCAGATCCTCGCGTATCAGTGCTTCAATCTCATTGTTTACCGGCGTTTCGTTTAGTGGAGGCAATGTTATTCCTGGCGTGCGATTCAGCTCGCGTGCCTTGGCACGTGTCAGTTTTCCTACGGACGGCGTGTCTGTGATAATGATGGCCCCGCGTTGCTGATGATCTTCCTCCTCTTGAACCGCTGCTTCACGTTTCTCGCGTGCCAGCTCATCCTCAGCTTTAAGCGTGACCAGTGCAAGAACGTGTTCATTGCGAACTACGCGCCGCACAACTTTGTGCATGTCCTCCTTGCTGATGGCATTGGCACGTGCCACCTTGCGGAGGCGTCGGTCTATCTGCTTCACATCCTCGATGTTGCAGTCGCCCAGCTGCGAGTCCACACTCGCCCGCCGTGACTGACCCTCTTTGTCAATGCGGCGCCTCTTGCGCGCTCGTCGGCGGCCTGCACTGGCCGTTGGCGTTGAGTGGACGCTGCTGTTACTGTTGTTTGGTGGCCCATCTCTTGTGGGTGTCTTCAGATCAAATGTGTCCGACTTTTTTGAACTGTTTGGCATAGTTATGGTACATTTAAATAATGACCAAACTCAATTTCACAATTCTGTCTAGCAAAACAAAAATGCCACCAGTGTTTACACAAAATGCCGCCACACAAGTGATGGAATTAATGAGTTAGTGATGTACACGATGAATATCGGATAACATGCAACTATCGATTAATACGTGAAGATTGCTTATCGATATTACAGCTGTTCAAGTTTGGGCCGTAATTTGTTTTTGTTTTCAGCGAATTAATGAGCCTAAATTCATTTATAAGAATAATTATTTTAATCAGTTGATGACAAATGTATAATATATGTGAATTATGCGTATCTGCATGGTCTCGGACTTCTTCTACCCCAGCATTGGAGGCGTCGAAGAGCATGTCTACAACTTGTCGCAAATGCTTTTGGCGCTGGGGCACAAGGTGCAGTTTGAAGAAAAGAATCCCTTATCTTTTTCTAATCTTTGAGAGTTGTTTCAGGTTGTTGTTCTGACCCACGCGTATGGGGACTGCAGCGGCATTAGGTACGTGACGAATGGGCTGAAGGTTTATTATTTGCCAATTAAGGTGTGCTACAATCAGTGCATCCTCCCCACAGCCCTGTGCAATGTGCCCCTGCTCCGTGCCGTCCTGTTGCGCGAGCAGGTGGACGTTGTCCATGGCCACTCAGCGTTCAGTGCCTTGGCCCATGAGGCCCTTATGGTGGGTTCCTTGCTGGGACTAAAGGTAAGGCGCTCTGTTCCTGTGGATCGCAGTCTAACCACTTCTTTCCACTAGACGGTATTCACGGACCACAGTCTCTTTGGCTTCGCAGATCTGTCCGCTGCCTTGACCAATAAACTACTAGAGATTAATCTAAGTATGGTCAACCATGCGATCTGCGTCTCGCACATTGGCAAGGAGAACACTGTGTTGCGTGCTCGCGTTGCCAAGCATCGCGTCTCGGTGATACCCAACGCCGTGGACACCGTTCTGTTTACACCTGATCCCAGCCAGCGGCCGCAGAATGATGTCATCAATATTGTGGTTGCCTCGCGACTTGTGTACAGGAAGGGTATCGATCTCTTGGCTGGCGTCATACCACGCTTCAAGCATATACCCAATATACAGTTTATTATTGTTGGCGACGGACCAAAGCGAGATCTGCTTGAGGAGATCAGAGAGAAGACCAATATGCAGGATCGTGTGGAGATTCTGGGTGCGGTGGAGCATGCCAAGGTGCGTGACGTGCTAGTGCGTGGTCACATCTTTGTGAACACCTCGCTGACTGAGGCATACTGCATGGCCATTGTGGAGGCGGCGTCCTGTGGACTCCAAGTGGTCTCGACCAGCGTGGGTGGCATACCCGAGGTGCTGCCCAAGAGTCTCATATTGCTGACAGAGCCCGATATTGAGGCCATATACTCTGCCATATTGGTGGCCATCGAAAGACATCGCAGCAAAGATTCAACGACGTCTGCTTCCAAAAGAAATGTTATTCCAAAGACTGAAATAACCTCACGTTCCAAGCTAAAACGACGTAAGAAACACACTGTGGATGCCGTATCCCATCCCAACTCTTATTCTGCTTCTGCTAATACTGCTGCTGGTGATGGAAACAACATAGATAAGCCGGAGCTCTGTCCTTATCGATGCAATGAGATTGTTGAAACACTCTACAACTGGGAGGATGTCGCTCGGCGCACTGTGCGTGTCTATGATCGAGTGATCAAGGAGAAAGCGTTCACCCTGAGTGAATTAATCTACTCAGTTTACCAGTGTGGCTCTTGGTTTTTAGCCTTACTCGTTATAGCCCACGTTATGCTGCACTTGCTCGAACGTTGGCGGCCACGCAGTCGCATTGAAGTGGCCCATGATTTGCGGCCACAGAGGAGCTAATGAGGTTCTAAACCTGCTCAAGCCATTACCAGTCTTATAATTAAGCATTTTGTCAATTAGCTAAATATACCGAAGGTGTTCCCAACTTCGCTTTAATTTTCCAATTGCAATAATTGAATTTAAAAAAATAATAAAATTTGAAATAAAAAGAACAGTGTTTCCACATGCGATTATTTGAAATGGAAATAATAGTATCGATATTTAGCAATGTGTGCATATCGGTGAATTAAGTTTCGTTCAGTTTGCCCGCACTTTGAACACATTGTTAATTTTCGTTTGTCAAAAGTTTTCTTTTACATTTTCATTTGGTTTTCAGCGTGAGGCAAGTTTATTTAAAATATAAGTATAATATATACATTTTAAGCATTTTCAAGTCGACTCCCGGCTCGCTTGTTAAATAAATAATTCGCATAGAGGGTATACCGAATGAATTTAACGCAAATTAAATCAACAAAAATCAAATTTCTATAGATTGTTGGGAAAAAAAATAATCTATAAAGCATGCGTATCTGCATGGCCTCGGACTTCTTTTATCCCAGCATTGGCGGTGTCGAGGAGCATGTCTACAACTTGTCCCAAATGATGCTGGCGCTGGGCCACAAGGTGCCGTTGTATAGCCAAGAAGAGTTTCTTATCATTATCTAATTTGGAAGAATTGTTTCAGGTTGTGGTCTTGACCCACGCGTATGGGGACTGCAGTGGCATAAGGTACGTGACGCACGGCCTAAAGGTATATTATCTTCCCATCAAGGTGTTCTACAACCAATGCATCCTGCCCTCCGGGGTATGTAATGTGCCTCTCTTGCGCACAATCCTTCTGCGGGAGAAAGTCGATATCGTCCACGCCCATTCTGCGTTTAGCGTCCTCGCAGTCGAAACTATATTGGTGGGCTCCTTGCTGGGTCTGAAGGTGAGCTATTCTGTTCCCAGGATCTTAATCATCAATACTCTGTTTTTCTTCAGACTGTATTTACGGATCACAGTCTGTTTGGCTTTGCGGATCTGTCCGCTGTCTTTACCAACAAGTTGCTGAAGATCAGCATGAGCTTTATCAATCATGCGATCTGCGTCTCGCACATTTGCAAGGAGAACACGGTGCTGCGTGCGCGTGTTGCCAGGCATCGTGTCTCGGTGATACCCAACGCTGTGGACACGGCATTGTTCACACCTGATCCCAGTCAACGGCCCACAGATGGGACTATTAACATTATGGTCGCGTCACGGCTTGTGTATCGCAAGGGCACCGATCTGCTGGCCGGGCTGATACCTCGTTTCAAGAATATGCCCGAGATACGTTTTATTATTATTGGCGATGGCCCCAAACGCGATCTGCTCGAGGAGATCAGAGAGAAAAGCCTCATGCAGGATCGTGTGGAGATTCTGGGTGCGGTGGAGCATGCCAAGGTGCGGGACGTGCTAGTGCGTGGTCAAATCTTTGTGAATACCTCGCTGACTGAGGCCTACTGCATGGCCATTGTGGAGGCGGCGTCGTGTGGGCTCCAGGTTGTCTCGACCGATGTGGGCGGCATACCTGAGGTTCTGCCGAAAAGTCTGATTTTGCTTACGAAACCCGATGTTGATTCCCTATACTCTACTTTATTGGTGGCCATTGAACGGTATCGCAATAGTATCATTTCGTGTGAAGACTCACAGGGCAAGAAGAGGGAAAGTAGTACAGACGATGCGCATACTGCTGACCATGCTCCCGCTGTTGGCGCTGCTGGAGATAGTAATATAATGGAGGAGCCGGTGCTGTGTCCTTACCGATGCAATGAGATTGTCGACACACTTTATAACTGGGAGGATGTGGCTCGGCGCACTGTCAAGGTCTATGAGCGGGTCCTTAAGGACCCACCGTTCACCTTGAGTGAGATTATATATTCTGTATTTAAACGAGGTGTCTGGTGTCTGATCTTTCTTGAGGTCGCCTACTTTTTGGTGCTGTTTCTTGATTATTGGCGTCCTCGCAATTGCATTGAGCTTGCCTGCGAGCCAAAAAAACCGCAGAAGAAACAGGATGCACACTCCGATTCGCCACAATAAACAAATGTTTTCTTTGATTATAAAATGTTTTTGAAATACTAAAAAAATTCGCGCGCAAATCGCTGTAACAGCGCATTAACAGTTATGGTTTCTGTTAAATGTTTCTGTTGCCGACATTCAACTCCGTGAAGTTGGCCGCAAATGAAAACAGTGTGGCCAGCATTGACGATAACGAAGGCGCAAGCAAATCGATACAACAGGCAATTCGATACATTCAGTCTAACAACAAACGAGCTTCGGTAAGGTTGTCACCGCGCGTTGGTTCAAGCATTCAAACAGTTAGTTATAACGAATTCCGTTTGAATCGTTTTCGGCGAATCGGCAATTCTGATATTTTATGTTTTTCGCGTACATTTTACAATTTGCATTATTGTTTCAATTCCTAGAAGTGCGTGCATTCGTAATAAAACAGTTAATTAAAGATTGGCAATATTTCGATATGAAGACGGATACAGCATCCTTGCTTTGGCCCCTTATGACGTCATTTGCGCGCTACTTTGTGTTCAATTTCCCCTCCTACAACTGGCAGTGTTCTGTGTGTGTGGGAGAGTGGCTGAGCTTTAGTTTGCCTGTGTGTGTGTGTGAATGCATGAAATTAGAGCGAACTGTTCATTTATTACGCATTGCACTTGTAGCAGGCCGAGTCCTTGAGCAGAATATCCCCTCCTCCACCTCCCTCTTCCAAGGCCAAATGCCGTTATTCGAGTTCTCCTCTCATATTGTTCAATATCTTGCTTGGATTTTCAATTAAATTTGCTATTTTCCCTCGTCGCGTGAAATTCATCAAGTTTTGTGTTTGTTCTAATCATTTTTATATATTCGCAGCTCGCGTAGTTAACAAACAAATAAAACCAAAACCAATTGAGATCCAATTAGCATTTAAAAAACAAGTGAAATTAAATTAATTCTGGTGAGTAAATACAATTTGCTTTGGTTCTTCTAAAACTTTACAAACAGAAGACTTCTCCTTTGTCTGTATCTTGACTTAATACCAACAATGTCCAGACAAAGTTTTTGGTTATTTTGTCTTTGCTTTCTTTGTCTTCTGCAAATTGCATTTGCACACATTAAAACAGGAAAATAAAAAAAAGTTCAAGATTTTAGCTAATGAATTTTTAATGCGCCCCTAAAAGGGAATCTCATCTGGCTCCTCCGTAAGGAACACGGCAAGGAGAGACCACATGTCGGAAGAAGTAAAACTCGCATAAATTACACCGCAAATGCGGGAGGATACCAAGATAGCGGAAATATTTCCTAAAATTAGTATGAAATGAGAGACCAGCGAAATGCCGAAAAAGCCGATGTACATCTCGGGGGAGGCTGTAAATAATGAAACACCAGACAAGCACCAGACTGACTGCACAACAACAACAACACCAAGTGGGCAAACGTGCAAAAAGTGTGTGCGTTGAGAACTTGGGGGGAAAGACTGGGAAAATGGGGACTTCCAGCCACATAAAAAGTAGCAGCAACCCGCACCCCCTTTGGAGTACATGGGGAGTAGCAACTCTACAAGGAATACGAGGACATCATAATCAAAGGCTTTTATTGCGCCATCAAATAACCAGAAAACTGTTAGCTCAAGCGTTCTGCAGGGGGTGGGACAGGATGGCCCTTTTTTGGATACACAGCATAGACCCGCATAGATGGGGTATTGGGGAACCGGCTGTTATTAGGCCAGGCACAGGAAGAGGCCGGAAACCGGGCATAGACAATTTGCCTAGTGTGGCTCGTGGCAAGGCACGTTCGACCTAATAAGCAGGCGTCCCGGGAAGGGTCATGAAATAGTAGTTATACCATTGTCGGGAGTCGGGCAGGGACCGTTGCTCTAGCAAGTTGAGCAGGGGAATCCCCCCTTCGGGTGGCAAGTAAAGTGCTTCCGTGTTGGAGGCCAAATCGATTTTATTGAAATTCAAGTTGAATGCACTGCGATTGGATTTAGTTTTTGGGGCTAGCAGACGACAATTTTAGGGGTTGCTTGGCATGCCTCACACCCCCTATATCGATTGTACCGGCAGATAATTCCCCACACACAAAGGCACAAACATGTAAGGATTGACATTGTAAACAGCAAAGTTTAAGGCGAAAAGCAATAAAAGTTCACTTCCTACATTTGCCCCACGCACTTCGCTTTCCGTTCTTCGCCTCCCACTCTTTCTTGGTCTTCTTTCTTTCGCTCTCTATGCTGATATTTGATAAGCCCACCAACTTCTTGACGGTCTTCAGCGAATTCCGACTACGAACTTGTCTCATCCCTTTGCCTTTTGGCTTTCGTGTGATTTCTTTTGGCTCCCTGTCTCTGTCAGGTCTTTTGCTTAGGCAATCTTTCTTTGGAGCTTTGTTTAAAAACTTGTTTTAGCTTCTCTCGTTTTTGTTTTCGTTTTTTTCTGTTTTTTATTTGCCCAACAATTGTGCTCTATTTTTATTCGTGTTTTTACCTTCTAACACTTTTGACATTCATTTTTTTAGCTTTGCTCTTTGACTCGCCTCTCTTTTGGGACTCCTAGAGAAGAGACTGTTTCTTCCTTCTCTGTCCCGCTGCCTTCTTGGTATGCTCGAAACAATGGACACTTACTGGCGCCAGCTGCTTCTGTTGTTGAGCCCTTGGTCGAAAGTTAAGTGCTTTGGGTCGAGTGATAAGCGGATTTTGGCTTGAAGTTGATGGGTTTTGCGGGTTTTTGTAGAGGCCGACCATCAAGCACAGGGTGTCGCTTAGTGTCGTTGGCGTTCCGATAATCAATCAGAAGAGAGAAATTGATTGGCCAGAGAAGGTGAGAGGAAGTTGAGTTGAGAATAATTAACTTGCCGGGCGGAATATGTCGAGTTACAGTTGAAGTAAAGAAAAGCTTATAGAATGTATGTAATTTATAATCATTTAGAGGTGAGTTAAGTCCGATAACAGCACAGGTTCGATAACTTATAAAAATCTATTAAACTTATCGACGAAAGGATAGGTTGACGCCTCTCAAGTTACCAAATAATCAATTGAAGCATATTGAACAAATGGATAATGGTATCATGCGATATATAGTTTCTATTTATATACCCGTCATGTTTGCCTGACAGTTGGGGCTGCGATTGCCTTACAATGGCGCCAATGTGCTGTTTGTCCTTGTTCTGGCGGAGGTCGGAAATGGGAGCCTCCTGTCCCGGTAAATGGTAGAAGTGGCCCGGGGAAGGATATGAAACTTATTTGCGCCACACAAACAGCTGAGCTGAGCTGAAAAGGACAGCCGCACGAAAACAAACAAGTTAACAAAACGTTTGAGGAGGAGTTGCGAAAACAAAAACAAAAAGAAAAACGAATTGAAAAGGACAATTGCTGAGCAGGAGAAGAAAGAAATGAAACGAAAGGGGAAAAAAACGCCATATGAATAAAGTTCAGAGTTAATTCGTTTTATTGTTGGCGCAACAAAAGCCACTGCAGACAGTGTAGTTCCGTGTTGTACTGTGTGTTTGTGTGTGTGTTTGTGAATCCTGCTGAAGGCCATTCGCAAGGAAGGCTCTACGCTGTGTAGGCTGGCAAAACATGAGTCATACTTGCCGCAGAGGGGCGTCACTTTTGGGTGTTACTGCTGTTGTTGTTGCTGCACGCATAACTTTTATAACATTGTCGAATGCTTGTGCTCTGCTGCTTCTTCTTCTTGCGCTTTATAGTCTTGCCGGCTCCAAGAAGGAGCCCAAAGAGTCGTAAATTTCTCATTGCGCTTGTTGTTTTTCGCTCGTTGATTATGAAATTTCATTTGGGGGCTCAATTAACTTGCGCGAAGCACGCGATTCTGCTGCCCCATATACCATATATACATACTACAATATATATATACAATTTATATATACTTGTATCTGTGTATATCTATAGTTGATGTGTCTTTCGCTGCTGTCGCCGCGTTTTTTCCGCTTGTGGTAGGTTGAGCAGCCCCTTCTGCTGCTTCTTTCCTTAATGGCCTTTTAAATGTGGCGCCAAACTCGCGACGGAAATGTGCATTCAAGTTGGGCGAATGGGTTTAAGGACCTTCGCAACGTGTCGTCCTGACAGACTCAACCAGAGACCATTTACCCAAATCAAATCGATGGACTAATTTGATGGACGTCAGACATGTGAGGCAGGCAGCGGGACACGCGTTCAGTTGTCAAAGGTCAACGGGGGCGGAGGAAGAGGCGGAGGCGTTGATGGGTTGTGCGAGGGTGCATGATGAAGCAGCGAACATCAGCTGGTGGTGGGTGGAAATCAAGTTTATGCACAGACATTAGTTTTATCAGGCACAAAGAAAACTGTGGCACAGAGGGAGGGAGACAGGGACAATATGTAAGGCAATTTGTTATGTCGCAAATGGGCCGCAAAATTAAAATGTAAAATAGAATAGAGAATGCAATGGAATGAATAAACTAGATAGTATATACTTAGTACATTATCTGAACTTGATTAATGTTAAAGATAATAAGCAACTATTATAATTGAACAGAAGATTAATGTAGTTCCAGACATAAATTGAATTCCAGCTTGGTCGCTTTTTTCCATAGGCCTCTACGACGCAAATGATTCACAGAACACGCACATGAATAGAGCAAGATCTCTTTAAGTTGTTTCTCATGAAATGTAAAGCTCTGACTAAATTGTTTTCTCCTGCCCCCCGCCCACTTGTCCCACCTTATCAGCGATGACGCCGCCTTTTATTCTCGCCTGTTCTCTTTCATTTTATATAATTGAATAAATACAAACCAATTTTGCAATTTTCTGAGAACTGAAGAAGCGGCAGAGCTCTCTTTCTCACTCTGTTCTAATCAGCATAGTTATGTGTGTGATGTCATCAAGAGTCAAGATGTTTTATTATGGAAACATGGTCAAGAAGACCTTGGTGACTAGTCAAGTCAGTAGAGGCAGGCCGAGTCAACGTATGAGTCATTTATTTGAAGAAGAATTCCTATGATTATTCCTTAGATATTTCATTAGACACTTCCTTAGATATTTCATTAGTTATTTCTTTAGATAATTCATGAGATATTTTTGTAGATATTTCATTAGTTATTTCTCTATGCCCTCCTTAGTCAAGAACACCTTGGAGCCCAGGCGAGGCAGGCCAAGCCAACGTTATGCATGATTTATCGAGATGATTTGTCTAATCCAAAGATGAGGTATTTTCTTAGATATTTCATTAGATATTTCATTAGCTATTTTATTAAATATTTCCTTAGATATTTCATTAGTCTTTTCCTTAGATGTTTCGCTAGATATTTCGTTGTATATTTCATGCTTTCCTTAGAAATTTCTCTATGGCTTACTTAGTTATGTTATCATTATTATGGCCGTAGATTATATGATATTTCCTTTGACATTTCCTTACATATTTATTCATACCTTCTTATATACCCTTCCATGCCTTTCTAAGTTATTTCTCTATGCCTGCATATGATATTGCTTTTTGTCATATCAAGCTTTCGATAAGGTTTCTCAGTCTGATTAATGTTGAACATAAATTCGTCTAGCTCTTTATAAGGTGCCCAGACTAATATGATCAATGATGCAGAAGTTTGCGTGTTTTTAATCAGATAATGACAATGATTAGAATGATTAGGGGCGAGCAGAGAGCCCACTTGGATTAGGCCCAAATTGAGCCAGAATATTTTGGCTTTGCGCTTTGCTAACCTCATTAGTTGCCATAGAGAGAATCTAGAGCGACATTCCCCCCCATCCCTCCTTGCTCTTGGGAATGAATCACACAACAGCGACTTGTGTCAAAGTTCATTCGTTCCAGGATGCTGCATTGGAATGGGTGCGCGTGAGGAGAGATACGAGATGAGGACGATGGCGTTGGTGCTGGTGCGGATGACGCGTCGAGACAAGTACGCAAAAAATGCCTGCGAGCAAACTAACAACAGCGGCAGCTGCTGCTGCGCGTGTTGATGCTGCTGCTGCTGCTGAGGCTGCTGCTGCTGCTTCTTCTTCTACTTTTGGTGGCATTGTCCTTGCGTTATTCCGTCACTGTGCGAGGGGTGGTTTAGTACGCTGCTTTTCGGTCTTCTTTGCTGGATGTCTGGCTGTGTCTCTCGCTTACAGCATTTACACATTCCTTCTCCTCATCCCCCTGCCACTGGCACTGCCCCGTCCGCTCTCCCCTATCCCCTGTTACCATTCCCAATCCTGTTTGCTTGTTGCCACTCGCAGAAATCCTGGGCTTCTATATTTTGGGCAGACAACGACAACAACTACAGCAGCAGCGGCAGAGGCAGCAGGGACGGACAGCAGGCAGAACTGCGCCGTCAACGCGCGCGCTCATCCTCTGCAGCAGCACATACACACGTGCAGACACACACATACACACACACACATAGACAGGGGTTGGCAGTGGCATGCGGCATGTGCTTATATTTTATTATTTATTTTCTATTTCATTCTCTATTACGCTTTCTGCGCATTTCGTATTTCTCTCATGCTGCCTTCAATTTGTGCCTTTCTGTTTTGTTCGCCCATTCGCAATGGGTGGGGGGAGGCAGTCCAGGCAGTCAGCCAGGCTAGAGTTGCCTTCACTGTGTGCTGAGTTGAGTGCGCTGCGCCTTGGGCGCTTTGGTATGTGCCACACTGGTGGCCAATTTAATGCGTATACTCTGCTTTAAAGATTAGGTTGTTTGTATTGGGAATGCGGTTCTTGTTGTATTGCTTAAGGTTAACCAGATAATTATACATTATTATTGTTTTGAATATTTTTTATTGTTATTGACTTGAAATTGTTAATAAGCTTCACTTGTGTAACATGTTTTAAAACCATAACAACCGTTTACAATAATTTTCATCTTTTTTATTATTAAACTCAGATTATACTCTTAATTATATCAAACGGGGTATCCTTTATTACTTAACCCTTTAACAATTAACACGAATCTACAGATCTGATTGAGTTTTACTGGGGTTTCCCTTATCTTCTGCAACAAATATTAGACCGGCTACATTTCATTATTCTAGTTTCAAATCAAATTAAAAAATAATAATTTTAACTTAAATTTTAATTACCTTTATTTATCAATTTCATTTAATTACTTTTATTACACCCTACACAGTACTACCCAATTCTGCACAATTAAAAAGATATAACAAACGGAGGAGATAAAACCTGCCGAAGTTAGTCTTTCTTCCTCGTTTTGGATATTTTCATTAAGCTCTGCAGCAAGTTAAATAATTTTTAGATTTTTCCATAACATTTTTCTTGCCTTGTTTCATAAACTCATCGAATTCTCCAACATCTGCAACTTGCACTTGCGCCAAACTCTTTTAACTGGCAATTGAGAAGCTTCCGCCGAGCTTCTTCATATTTTGGTGCATTTCCGGCGCTTGTTGAATAATGAAATTTCCGGTTTATTTATGAGTGCCAAAACGGAGAAGAGGCCTCCCCCTTTTCGCCCCACACAGTGCCAGCCATAATTATTACCCGAGTGTCGTCGAGTCTGTTGACTTTGCTGGCTGTTGCTGCGTGCTGCGTGCCCTGCACCGCAGGCGCCATTTGACATCGAATCCCGAAACCGCACGCGTCGCTGATCCTGCGGCGATAAACGAGCGTCGGCGCTCGTCGGCAATTACTCCACGTTCTGTAAACAAACAACAAGAGGAAACCAACAGTCGCACATAAAATTAATTTCCACACTCGAAAGTCAGCGACGAAATTGTTATTTTGCGTGAAATCGCTCGACACTGCCGTGCACGAGCTACGTCCATATCGGGGTATACGTACATTCATATATCCTGTGGCCAAGTCCTGCTGTTGTCCCCTTTAGAGTAAAACCATCCCTTGGTTCCCTTTGTGTTTTTTTTCTTCGGTTTTTGTGATAAATTTTGAAAATTACCCACATTGTTTTTATTTTTATTATGCTTAGCTTGGGTTATTGGCTGCCTTTCTCGGGGGCGGCTTCCCCTTTTGAAAGCCAGTAGAGGAAGGGCGAGGGAGGGTTCTTGCGTGGGTAGAGGTCACATGGCTTGCATTCTTGCAATTAACATACTCGACACTCTCTAACTCTCGAGTGCTTGACGTGCCTTTGAAATCGTTGTTGTTGCTGTTATTCCTTCCCTGTTGTTGTTGTTCTTGTTGCCCCTTGTTGCTTTGTGCCCCTTTCTTTCGAGTATCGAGTTTGGCTTCAGAAGCGTAAACAGTTTAGCTTTACGAGTAGGCACAAGCGTAACTCAAATGGAAGTAATTGCTGTATATCATCCCAAGTCGATAACGATGATAATAATGATGATGATGATGTTTTCGACTTGGGAGTCGCCTTAAGTGGGAGGTTATTGGTTGTTCTCCGAAAATGCAAATCAAACAGCTTATTTTGGCTATAGTTTAATCACTTTCTAAGCGTATTAGACGACATACATGTGAGCAAGCTTTAAAATTACGTTTACCATACGTTTTTTTTTTTTGGGATTTACCCAAGTGGAAAGGCGCGTGGTCTAATTCTCAAACCGTATTAACCTGTGCACAGTAATAACACACAGAAAATTTGGTAGCTCAAAGTCTGATACTCTTCGAGATTAAGGTGTTCATACGGACGCAAAAGCCTTCTGCCTTTTACATACATTGTAGGTTAGATCAAAGTTATTAGAACCTTCTACATTCATAATAAAGGTTGAAAAACATGTAACTTGTACTTGTACTTTTCTATTGTGTCATAACTTTCTTAAACATTTTGCTGTCTTTCAAAAATACCTTTCTCTACAATCATTGAACAACTGCTTGGGTAAATTTGAGCTGCGGTTACCCACACAAAGAACTCAACGAGCTGCGTTTCCAGTGACAATTCATGGGCGTCTGCTCGCATAGTGAGTTACAGATGGGTTTGTCCTCAAACCTAAGCTGGGAAACCAATTTGCCACCCAACTCTCTGGCAACTTCAGCACTTTGTGGCACATTCAACTTGCTGTGCTGCGATTATTTGCAGCAGCGCGTTTTACTTTTTATGCCACGGGCAAATCCCTGGGTCATAATACAAAAGACGTACGAACGCAACTTGGCGAAGATTTTTCACTTTCCGACAGCAAATCCTGCCAGACAAGGAAAGGGGCGGACGAGGAGGCTGAGTAAAGCAAAAGTTCACGCTAAATTTAAAGTGTACAAAGGGAACAGAAAGGAAGAAGGGGGAGATTCCCGTGCAAACGGAACAAGGTGTGTGTGCACAGCTGTTGCCACAGCTCGACTCACCCACAACTTCAGCCCAGAGGCATTCAATTCGATATGACCCCCTCCCCCTTGCCAACTTCCTGCTGAATTGCATTTTTTGCGCAGACCGCAGACGATTGCAAATGGGATTTATGAATATGCCACAGAGCGAAGCGAGTGCGACCCCAGTCAAGGTGGCCAGCGAAGCGTAGGAGACGCAGCTGTTGCTGTTGTTGCTGTTATTGTTCTTGTTGTTCTTGTTGTGGCTGATAAGCGACAGGCTGATAACATGCAGCAAAGTCAACTAAAACAAGGAGAAAATCGATAGTCAGCAAGTCCCCAAGCTTTGAATCGTTGCACAGGACACTGGCGCCACTTTGCGACGCCTTGTTCACGTCATGTACGAACATGTCTCGCATTTTCCACATTTTCCTGCTCTGACCTGGCACTTGACATGTTGCCTGCCATGTAAAGTGAATCCTGCTGGCACGCGGCTTCTTGTCGCCGCAAATTAAATGTGCAAGTCTTTTGTCGACTCCACTTTCCCCGTCCCTCTGCTGCTCCAAGCCAGACAGGTTCTTTGGCCAATTTTCCATGTGGTTGACCAACAATTGTTGCTCTATCGAACAATTGCAGCGCTCACTATAAGTATTCATAATTGGACATTGGCTTCAGGACATGAGCTCTATCAATTGCGGGGGTGTGTGTATGTCAGTGTGTGTGTGTGTTATTGATTTATGCATGCGGTCAGGAGCTGAGTGAGGGGAGAACCCTCTCAGGCAATTGATTAAATTTGTGGTCAGCGAAGTAAGGAAGAGTGGCCTATTGAATTTGTTTAGTAACTTGGCCTGCTTCTTGGAAAAGCCTATTAAACTTTAACAAACCAGTTCAATAGAGCTCATCTTAGAGCTCAAGTAACATTGCCTAGGCAAAAGGAATTTGTAATCAATATTTACAAATATAATATTGAGAGGAAATTAACTGAATTATTAAGAGCATTCAGAAAATATAGATGAACAAAGTCAAGCTTGTCCAGAATTGATATTTGTTTACCCTTGAAAATGGTTAAAAAAATGAATAAATAAATAAATATAAATATACATATAATAACATTGTGTATATGTAGGCAAGAGGAGGCGTGGCAGAACTCCCAAAAATATATGTACTCTTGCTCAGCAGCACTAACCGACTTGATTTTTCCATGTCCGTCTGTTTGCGCGTCAAGATCTCAGCCATTATGGAAACTAAGCCCACAAAATTTAACATTATGATTTCTGTGTACTATGCGTAGATTAAGTCTATTTTAAATATTGGATGCTACACCACCGCCTACGCAAATCAATAATTAAACTGTTCAGCTAGATTTGTTAGCGACGCATAAAAGATACAACTTTTTGACTTTGACATAAACATAGTTTATTAAAATATTGAACTCTTCAAATTTCAATCTGATCGGACAATAAACAGGGAAGTTACATAGGTCACCTTAGTGCCTTCAGTTCCATAAGGCTGATGTTCATATCTTGCATATGTATATACGTTAGAGTGAGAAAGCCATAGACGTTAAAAGACGTTGTCTTTGGAATTGTTAGTGTATTTGTAACAGTTTGTCCATAATTGGTTGTGATTGCAACAGTATATTTAACCTTAACGATAATATGCAAAAGGCATAACGATATATTATTGTATATGGTATATTGATATCAAAGAGTGTAGCACCTATTGAAAGAGGTACCAAGAGTCTAACATCATTTGTTTTTTGTTGCTCTGCAATCTGAACTATTTATATTAAACCTAATAAAACGAACCTAACATAATTGCTTTTTCTGAGCTAGATAAAGATGCTGCCAAATGAGCTTGCAGCACAATTATCAAGCATATCAAAACAAGAATCGAATTCAACTTGAGTAGTTAAGCCTCTTAAGAGCTTTGTCCTGGCTTTGTCCTTGCCTGTAGTTCCCTCATCTGCAGCCAGGTCCATTCTGTAGATTAGACAGGCACCTGATCTGGTGAAGTGTGAAACACTCCAATTGGACTCGGTTTATTGTCAGCAGACCGCACTGACATGACCACAACAAATCTCATAGCGCACTTCAAATTGTTGTTTTGCAAAGCACAGCAAAGATTCAACTTCTGGCGCTGCCATGCCCCTCCCACACACACACACACCCACAGACACACATACCAATGCAGTTGACATATTTGCATAGATAAAGTGGGAATAGCTGGGGCAATTGTGAGCTCATGTTTCGGGTATTTCAATGGAAATGGACAAGTGCTCCTTGCACAGTTTGGCATAATTACCCGCAAATGCCAAGGCACACACACAAACACACACACGCACACATATGTACTAAGCACACTCCATATAGCGAGCTCAATTAAAATGCCGTTTGTTTTGCTGTGTCTGTTTGTGTTGGCGACGGGGCAACCTAATAATGAACTTCCGTTGGCACAGTGCAAGCAAAAAGTATGACGCCAAGCAATCAATGCGCACTGACAATCTCACAGATACATCTGCACTCGACTTGTCGCTGTTGTAGGCGTTGTAATTAAGAAGCACTTGAGTTGCAACACAGTTAGATAGATTGATATAACATAGATATAGATGTTAACACAAATAGGTCATTATCCATCTTGAAACTTGGCTCTCTTTATCAACACTTCTTTTTGGGTGTGTTATCGACTCAATTTCGCAGTCTGCTTCATGGCCCGCCATCAGTCTGCGGGTCAATCAAGCTAAACGTTGTCATTATGCGCTCTCAACTCTTCACACCTTAATGACGGACACGAGTTGCCATTTTGTTTGCCACCTGTGCCTGCCTCACTGTGGCAGTGTCTAACGGTTAACGGCCTTGTTGCCTTGCTGGCCTGCGGTGTTTGCTTTCTTTTCTTGCCCATTCACCTGCAGTGGTGCTATAAAAAGTTATATGTATGTTTGCCATAAAAATGGAGACATTTGGGCTCTCTTCCATAATTAATTAGCAAATATGTTTTATGACATTTTATGACCAGAGTCGTTAATTGGCCACAAAGAGTAACGAAGGGGCGTGGCCGAAGGTGTATAACAAAGGCGCATTGTTTGATGTTTGAATATAAGTAGAGGTGGTAAATGATAACGTTGAAGGGTCATATATAATGGTCCCATGTGTTCCCAAGCAGATCGTAACATTTTTCCATTCTTTTTTAAGGTGTAAAGGTTAAAAATTTAAATTAAATGTATCTTATGGCACAGTTTTAAAATCTTTATAGAATAATATAAATATAAGGCAGATAATAATAATATAGCAATGATTTGGATAATAATAATGATAGGAAATTATTAAATGGAAACGACGTTAAAGTTTTCTTTACATCATCGTCTTATTCCACAGACTCTATTAACTATACCTTTGCAACTCTTTAACCGATCCAATAATATGTTTGTATTCATGTCAAGCATACCTATCATATCATATAGTGCAAGGGCGCTACCCTTGAGCTCGAATCATTTATATTGAATTCGGCCTTATGCAGAGGGTGCAATGCCAATCTCAAAGCCAAAGCCAGAGCTAATGTAATTGAACCTTCCCAGCGATATTCAATTGGTTCTCTAGGTTTCCAATTATGATTGGCTTCTGTTGTTGTTGGTTCTGTTCTGCCAGCTAAGACGATTATGTGTGAGTGTGTGTGGGAGTACGAGCAGGGTTACGAGTGTGGGTCTGCGGTATAGCTATGGTTACGGGTACTTTAATGCGGCCCCATATCCGGGGCATCTTAACAAGCAACTCGGCGAACCTTTCTCCAACTTGGTCCGTTTTGCAGTCGCTTTTCGTCAGTTAGCTCCAATTTCCTTCTGGCGGCTTCTTTGTTCTAGCTTTGTGTTGTTCTTCTTGGTGTTGTTGTTGTTGTTACTGGCTCTTTTAATGGACCTGGCCACGTGCAATCGTTTGCTGGCTGGTTCGCTCGACTTGCCACCGCGTTGCAAGCTCGAAACGGGTTTCATTTTACCCATGCTCAGCACATATGCCACACGGACGAGGGCAGCCAGCACTGCGGCAACGATAGCAGCGACGGCATTGCAATTAGTCTGGCTAAAGTCGTGCCTAACGGTAAAATCCCCAGCCCCTCCCCCTTACCTCCCTCCAATAAAGTCTTAACTCTTCCCATTGCCCATTCCTCATAACTCTCCCAATGTGCTGTGGCCCCATAATCGCATCAAGCTCGTGAGATTTACACCGATAATGTCGGCTCAACTGATAGATTACTACGTAGCTTTGGTACCGACCGACATTTTATTTGGCTTTGCTACCCCCTCGGCCCCCTTCCCGCTGCCCCAAGCTATTTCCCCCGAGAGAATCTCAGGCTTTAATGGAATTTTGGTGTTGCGATAAATTCGCAAGATTTTTTTATTGCAATTGTTTTTAATGCATTTACTTCATTTATTTACAGATTAATTGCATACGCAACTTGTACAATCGAGTGGTGAGTAATAAAATACAATAAAATACCATAAAACACTATGAAAAAATACCATAAAAATAGCATGATTATAAAAGCATTTTCGAAAACAAAAAGCAATTGCTAAAGTACATTTATGAGCTCATGCGCGTTCATTTGATTGATTGATTGACAGATGCTTGAGCAACTTTCACAGCTTGATAGCCGTTGGTTAGTAATGCTACCCTCTCTATAAGGTCGCAGCAACGACTCAATCAGCTTCCAAACCAACTTCAGTCGCACCTTTTAAGTGTTTACTCCTCTCTTCAATTGCGGTTCCATTTTCGGCGTCAGATCCTAAAAATACTCTTGGTAGTAGTTGTGAGCCTAGCCAGAGCTACCTTAAACACTTTATGTTTGTTGTTCTTGTTGGCCTTACATCACTTTGGTCTGTCAATTAGCGACGCGTTCTAACCGGCTTCATTACCATCAATCTTAATTGAATAATCATCGGGTTTGCATATAGATTCAGTGAGCTGTGCGACTTGTCGTCGTCATGTCCGTCTTCCTTGCCATTTCTCGCGATTATTTGCGGCTCGCTGTAAAGTTGACCGTGCGACAGCTTAAGTAGCATGAATTGTGGCACAGAGAAGGCAAAAGGAGAAGGCGATGAGGCAAACGAGGCGACGCGACGCAGCTCACACAACAACGAGCCTGTTCCCGCCGGCTAAATTTGTATCTACAACTGTTATTGCGGCAGTTGTATATCTATCTGCATCTGCATCTGTATCTGCTTCTACTTGTGATGCTGCTGCTGCTGTTGCAGTTATGTCTCGCCTTGTGCCGAGCAAATTGTGGGCAATCATTGTCAATTTACAATGCACATACAAAATGCCTTCTACTTGAAATTGCCCAATGAATGAAAGAAAGCAGGTACAGTGCGCACTGGCTAAGTGAGGTTGCTGAAGAACTTAAGCAAAACTGGTAGCAATAAGAGAAATGACAGAGAGATAGAGAGGTAATGAACCGACTGAAAGGACAGAAGCAGTCATCCATTACTACTTAACAATTTGTATATATTCATTATTAACTTGAATAGCGTTTCTGTCTGTTCGTATGAACATTTATATCTCATAGACTAAATGAGATAGGTCCATCAAATTTCTTGACAATCTTTCTTATTATTGCACGCAGGTAAAGCTTGTTGTAGATGCAACCACGCCCCTTTTTGCCTACGTAAAATGAAAAAAAAGAGAGTAGGTTTTTATATTCCAAACCTAATTCCAGTTCCAAGCTGTACTTACCAAGTGCTTTATCTTACTGCTGTCTTAAGCTTTACAATCAACAAGGTCACGTCTCACTTGAGGAGGTTGCACTGTACCCGCATTGCTGTCGCTTGACAGTTTGCCGGGCGCACCTTGAACTACAAGCAGCGACTTCATGTGCATGTCAAACCGGCGACGCTAACGGAGACAGCGACGGCAACGTAGAGGGAGACGGAGTGAAAGGGTAGCGGTAGCTTTGGGGGCCGAGACCCGCAGCGGCTCAACGGATTATGCGAGAGCTGAGATCACACAGAATAGTTGTTGTTGCTGTTGTTGGAGTTGATGATGACGATGACGACGCCGTTGGGGTCGTTTGGGGGGTTTCGTGCGCTTCTATTTACCTTGTCTGCGATTTTATGAGTGTGCCTACCTCTCCCACCGTCTCCCTCTCACTCTCCCTTTATCTCGTACTGTCTGACTGTTTTGTTTGTTTGTTTCACACTTTTAGCTGCAGTTTGTGTGTGTTTTGTTTATGTTTTTTTTTTCTGCTCTTTCCAATGCAAATTTGTAAATTTGCTCGTGTTTCTCGCACCGCTTATTGCTCTTATTTATAGCAATTTGTTGTGTGTTTGAACATAAATCCAATTGCCTAAATAAATACACGGAGACAGTGTCGCAGCTCAGCCCAAAGGGAGGGAGGAGTGGGTGATGGTTCCCGCGAATGAAACCCGACGACAGCTGCTGTGATTAATTTTCATGTGGCAACGTTTTGCTCGTTTTTATTCAAATTTACGGGCATTTCTGTGGGTTTATTTTCTCTCTTTTCTGACACGACTTCTGAACAGTTTTTTGATGGACACACACATTAAATTTACGACTCAATGAGTGCAGCTCACGAAATGTTCTCAAAGTCGAAGGAATTTGAAAGTGTGCAATTGAAATTGAAATGGGGATTGAGCTTGGACTTGCCTTGGAATTGGGCGGCAAGGTTAATGCTCGAAATTGAAAAAATGATATGTGATGTGCTTATAAATAGCACGAACACGTATAGGAAATGATAAAATATGTTATAGAGTCAGTCGTGCAGTATTTTGGAAGGCGAATAATGAATAGAAATGTGCACAAATTAAATTTGGCATTTTTGGGGTAAATAAAACAATTCATTCAGTGAATGGCGCAGTTCAAAAAGTTTGTAAATAACTGTATTTACTTGTTTACTGAACAATAAAATAATTGCAAAAATTAAATTGAATACGTTTATTTGTAAATCTGCAATTTGTAAAAACAAACAAAGTATAGCAGTAAAAACAATGAAAATGCGCGTGTTTTACATACATATATTTAAATAAAAGCTGCTTATTTATTTGATTTTATCTGCTAGAACCCCTTCCCCTCTCCCTTTTCTCTCAACAAATTATGAATTACTTCTGCATACTCAAGAGCTTTCCTTTGAGCTTTCGTTTGACTACTTGAAATGTCATTAGAATTGCACTTGACTAACTTAACCCACTGACTAACTTAACCCCACTGTCGTTACACACTCTCGCAGCACACTCCACAGTGCGTGTGTTGGGAGAAGAAGGGGAAGAGCAGCATGGAAGTGGATACTCCAATCTTGGAACATCGCTTATCGCATTTAATGCGGCATATCATGCAATTTCAAAGTTCACCCGCACACGCTCTTATCACAAGAGACAATAACACACACACGCACCGCCGCCCACACAAGGGCGAGGGAGTGTGGGTGCAGTTCCGGGCCATTAGGTGCTCGCTGAGTGCAGAGTATCTGTGTATCTAAGTATGTGAAGCATGTATCTAGTGGATGCGTTCTGTCAAGATGCGTGTCAATGTTGTCAAACGGTGTCATCGGTATCACTTGTTTTTCCCCCGTATGTGGAGCGACATTGTGGCTGCAATTTAATTTCATTTAATGTCAAGAGTTAGCAGACACACACACTCGCAGCTTGCTTAGATCTCAGATGATCCGAGATGGATATGCTCCTGGCCCGCCTGAACCCGCTTTCGACCTCAATTAACAAATGCAACGGGCCAAGCTGAGTCCGAGTCAATTATGTAATTGCTCGAGCTGAGACAATCTCTAATTGCAGCGCGCTGTGGCATGTCATCGCCAATTAATCGGGGTGTGCCGCATGCCGTGGCGCCACCTGCCGCCCCGTTGGCGTACTACATTCTGCGCCATTAGTAAACCATTATCATTATCATTGTGAACATCATCATCATCATCGTCTTCAACTCTTTGCATGCACTTTGTGGTCGGCTGATTAGCGAGAATTGTTGCATGCCAAATCCCCCCCGTGCTGCCATATTCTGTTGCCGCATTCCTTTCGATTGTCTGAAATGATTTTCAGTCCGTGTTCATTCCGATCCGTTGCATGACCGTCCAGCTCAAGGTCCAGTTCCGAATACGTATTTGAAAAACAAGTCTTAATTATTAAATGTGATACTCGATAAAGCTTCCATTATGTGCTCAGTATAGTTTCCTAGTCTTCCAGAACAATAACTATATATGTAGATCTAGTTCTGGGTACATTAACTGATATCTGATATTAACTGGGTATAATTGATATTAAGTGGGTATAATAACCCTTTTGCTTTATTAGGTGCAATATACATACAACTGTTTTCAATAAATGATCTCTCGTGTTACAGACGAAATAAGGAAGATATATATAACTATACTATATAGAACAGCAATTCATATGCAGGCAAATCAATCAAACTGCATACGCGAAACAACTGTACACAAAATGTAATCGATACTTTAGAATATAAGAGTATAATATTTCTTTCTTTATAAAAGAAAACTAATCTGCTGTGTAATTAAGTTTTCACGAAGCTGTTGCTATGTTAGAAAAATCAATTAACCAACAACAGATGAATATTCAGAAGACAGAGACATCCCCGACTTTATACATACATATATATATACATATCTTCTGAATCAGAATGCGCAGAGGAGTCGAACTAGCACGGTCCGTCTGTCCGTGTGCCGTGTATCAGTGTGTCCGTCTGCTGCAACGCATACTAGTCTCTCAGTTTTGTAGCTATCTTGCTGAAACTTGGCAAACATGCTTCATATTGCTGCACGCTGTCGAAACGAGCCGTATAGGACCGATATATCGTATAGCTGCCATACAAACTATCCACCGATTTTTGTTATTTGTGAAGATATTGAAACCAAATTTACTACATCGGACTTATTATATATATATAATATGCACTTAATATTTGATAAAAATCTGATCACTATAACATATAGCTGTCATAGGAGCAATCGGCCGAAATGCAGTTTTTTGTATGAAGAAACTTAGAGCAGTAAATTCAATTCTGTAAAGATGGTCAGCAGAGCAGTCATGCACTGAGCTATTTAAAAATAAATAATCTTCTATTATTTTTTTACTTTATTTATATATAAGATAAATAAATGGTCATTCATTATAAACTTAATTAAATTAAAGTGTGTTAACCCAAATTTGCAACCTATTCGGCAACCTATTTTACGAAACTAGAACAAGTTTTAGTAATAGACCAATTAGACCGGGGGGAATAATTTCAATATTATCACGTGCCAGACATGAAATTTCATCAATTTGATAGAGTTTTTATGCCGTCCGATATGTGTGCGTGATATATGCATATATCATGCATATAGTGTACATATATTTTACTTGTGGAGCAATTTGTCGAATTTATTTGCACTCGCACAACTCGCTCTACGCTTAACAGACTCCCCGTAATTTGCATTTACGGCTCAAAATTTATGTTGATTGCGTCGGTGGCGCCACAAGAAATTGCCACAAAATGAAACTGGTCACTCGTGTGGCTTCAACAGAGCTGCTTGAGATCGCTGGCTTAGGTCGTTCCGGCCGGTTGTCGCCAGTTGGTCATTCCTGACACTCGCCAAGCAGCCCAGTCTGCTATATAGTTAATAGTTCCTCCCCCCTCCCCCACTGGTAGTGCTGACCTCATTCGTTGGTTGGTTACGCGCCACAAGGCACAGCACCACAGCAGAAATAGCTGCAAACGCGATTTAAATTGTCAGAAATTGAAAGTGACACTGAACGCATAAAGCAAATTGTGCAGTTAAAGCGAACCGAAAAATAGAAATTTGAAATTCGCTTTTATTATAACAAATTGCATGCTGAGTCGCACATGCACGTGCCCTTCCCCTACACACTCCTTCTATGCCAACTCTAGAAGGCATTAGAGGAAACCCGGAAGGCAGTTCCATGTCTTGGCACGCGTTAAGTGAAACGTGTAGAGGGAAGGAGGGAAACGACAAACTTGAAAAAAGCGAAGAACATAAGAAGAGAAACAATAACAAATTAGACAAAGTAAACAACAAACAATTCATTTCGAAACTCATACAAAGTCTCTGCAAATTGTGTAAACAAAGGCGAGAAATTGTCGCAAAACAAAGGCAAAGGAGGCATAACTAAGCTGATCAACTGACAGATACTCTGTAGTATTAGGAATAAGATGAGAGTTAAAAATTAACAACTTCTTTGCAAATATTCTAAATATTTTGTTTACTTAAACTTCTCCTATATGAACTGCTCAATACTCCCACAACTGCTCAATTCTTTTACAGAGTATTTAAAGGCTTTGGCGGCTTCGTTAACATGCAAATTGCCAGTTAATTACAACATTTTTGGGGCGGTTTCCATTTCCACATCCACTTGCAGTCCCCTGTGTTCCCTCGCTGCAAGGCCAGTGACAAGGATCGAATGACAAATGTGTCAAGTTGGGTTCGAGTGGAGGGCCCGCTGTAAAGAGTTGAGTTAACGGTGCTGCTAACTCTACATACAATCGTTGAGTGCGAGCAAGCTAGAAGAGCTTTGTCAACACATCAAGCGAATGTCAAACTGGGAAATACTTTAGAGATTCGCCAAGAGAGAAAAGCCTGAGCAATTGATTTGAGTTTGAATTTGAATTCTAATGAATTTTGTAAACGCACTTTAAGTGCCACAAGAAATCACAATCATGCTGACGTGGATGGTGTTGGTGATGATCGTGATGGTGATGAGAATGATAATGACAAACCATTATCCACTTTCGATGTTTACAAATTTGATTTGCTTTGTACACGCTGCGTATGAGCGATGTATATTGATGGCCTGTCAAAAGTTGTCAACGAAAGGCAAAGCAAATACTTGAGGCAACATCAAACCAGCAGCAGCAAATGTTTACTTAAGGTTCTGCACAGCAGCCTCAGCAGATACATACTACATATCTTAAAGATACGCAATAAGTGTGGCACGCGATATGCAGCAGTGGCAGCAGCAGCAATTTACTGGAGCACAACGTTGCTAGATAGTTTGAAGCTGACACCCAAGCGGGGTCCAGCGCCCCCTTCCCCCTGTGCCCCGTCTGCACTCTGCAGCAGTGCGTAACTAGATGCTTCGCCTGTCAATGAGGTGCTAATGGAGTCGGCGTTGAAATGGAAATGCTGTCATCGCATGACCGGCAAGCAACACCCTTCCTCTTTTCTCCCCGCCACTCCACGACTGCCTGTTGTAACCATAACCATTTGATGTACAGTTAGCCCCAGCCACAGTCATGATTTATCATGCATCAAACCGATAAGACTAGCTGCAACTGCAACTTCAACTCGCAAACAAACTAGACTGTACCTGGAGTGCAGAGAGAGACTCTAGAGAGCTGCCATTACTGCCCCCCCTGCCCTACCTCTCTGAAGTCGTGTGTGTAATGCGAGATAACTTGAAAGTTTTATGTGGTTTCTTTCTTGTTAATGTTGAGGTTTTGCCCAAGCAAGCGAGCTGCGTCTGCAGAATGAACATGTCTAGTAATTTGCACATTAATTCGCGATTAATTAAACTATCTGAATATTTGCAGCATGTAAACCTTAAATTATACTGCCAATTAAAGCGATTATATTCGCAATTTGTGCAATATAAACGTTAAGCTGATATAATGAAAATAATCCCCTGGCAGAGCTGACAGAACTGAAAACAATACAAGCAGCCAAACTGACAGTAAAACAGACACATAAAGAGAAACATATCATGGACATATCTTGCCGTTTCGGGTTGCAGCTTGCTGCCAAAATGATCTATAAAGTATTTAATTCGCTTTAATGCTGACAATACGCGATTCCGATAGAAAGAGAATAAAACAATGAGCTGCCCCTATCCAAACAAGATGACAGTGTCGAGATTAATTTCGAAAATTGATTAATTTCGATGGCAATCACAGTAAAACATAAGTAAAAAAGTAACAGTCGCGTGTGTTCGACTGTTATATACCCGACATTTAAAGCTACATATATAATTGAAACTAATGCTAGCTACTTACAATTTTGTTTTTTTCGGATTCACGGAGGCAGCAGGAGCTGGGTGCACATTCTAAAATGAATTTTATCTATGTACAATAATCAGATATATTCTTCCCAAATTTGGTAGCCTTAGCTCTTATAGTCTCTGAGATATAGTTGTTCATACAGACAAACAAACTGACTATCTCCAGGTTGGCACAAAGCTCAAATACCCTTCTACCTTAGGATAGCGGGTATAAAAAGAGTACAGTGGCTGGAGGCTGAGTTCTGGCATTACGTCACAGTCACCTTGAAACCGTTGGGAGCTGTGTGTGCTCGTAAATTATAAATTCAGCTACAGCTACAGCAGATACTGATACAATGAGAGATACAGATATATGGATGGAGATACATTTGTAACGCTTAAAGCGCTTATGCTGCGTATTAATTATGCGAGGCAGTCAAACTGAACTGAAACATGGCAATGAAAGTCGAAACGAGAACTTTGAACAGATGCTCCGAAACGGGGTGAAACAATTGGGAAAATATGTATGCATATGGAGTGGAAGAGCGGAGTGAACAATTCTATATATAGTTGATATTATTTTGATTCAATTTGTTGGCCAAAAAAAGATTGTAGCAAAACCAGTTCAGCTTTTTGTTTGGCTTTTGTTTTGGCGGCAAATTGGTGGTGGTGGCAGAGCACGTGGTTGGCATTGCGAGTTACCGGTTTCGCAGCAGTTCTCTCTGTCTCTATCGACACTCGATGACGTAGTCAAAAGCACTAAGCAGAGCCAAGCACATGGTACACTGACGATCTCTGGCAACTCAAGCAGGCCGTGACCAATTACGCAGTCCCCCTTCGGGGTCAACGTATTCGCAGAGAAATAAAAACGAAATGGAAATGCGAAAGAATTGATAGCAAATGATGTTGAGATGCTGCAAATTGCTTTTAGCTAGCACACGAAATCGCTTATAAAATTATTGAACTTAATTCGATTCGAGTGCCCCATTAAGTGCACCCTTTAATAGGCTCTCCCTCCCTCTTTTTTGCATAATTAAAATGCCATCATAATGAAATAAGTTTAGGATAGATTGTGATGTTGCACAAGTGCATAGTAGGCGCCCCACTTTAAAGCATGTGCCACATGAGTTGCTGTTGCTATTGTTGTTGTTGTCAATCAAGTGTAAAATTCATTGCGACACTCGCCTTGGCAACAAGATGAATTGTTGTGCGCATTACAAAAGATTTAATTGACTTAAATGATGCAAGTAGCCAGTACAATATGTCTTCAATTAAAATTACACGATATCAAAGCTGCCCACAGGACTTTGTAACAAGAAATATCAATTTATACGATGATTACTTGAACACTTTGCTTAAAATGTCAATGGGCAATGGAAAGACGATGGCTTCGGTCTGATTGTTGCAGATTGTGTTGAGGGTCTGCAGATAGCGTAGCTGCAAACAAAGTATCGATATATACTATTGTAATACTATTTGATATGGTCTAGTCTCTTACCTGCAATGCTATGGGATTGGATTCCATAATATCGGCTGCCTCCTTGAGCGCCACCACAGCATCACGTTCACCATTGGCCGCAGCGACCTTTGCCATGGCCTCGCGTCGTGCCTCCTGCTCAACGGCCATTGCCCGCTGCAGGGACTCTGGCATAAGGATGTCCTTGCTGTATGACAAAGATATTGGTCAATGAATGAGTTGATTACATTGGGGGGAGGAGGGCTAACTCACATCTCTACACGTTCAATGCGTATTCCCCAAGAGTCTATCGCTCCAGTGGAATCCAGCATAGTCTTGATACGCCTGGACAAGGTCTTCTTGGCAGAAATCAACTCGATCAGCATGTACGCGCCGGTCACATTGCGTAACGTCGTCATGGCCAGCAGGCGACAACATAGTTTCGGGTCTATTACCTGCAACAGCACATCCTCTGCATTGCTGACACGATAATAGACGACAGCCTCGATATTGACAGTCACCGAATCCTTGGTCAGTATAGCCTGAGGTGGCACATCCAAGGAACGCGTACGCAAGTCGACTTTCTCCATTTCATCAATGCAGGGAATTAAAAAGATCATGCCCGGTCCCTTAGGCCCACCTGGCCTCAGTCTACCCAAGCGTAGAACCACAGCCCGTTCATATTCTTGTAGTATGCGAATCGAAAAGCAGATCACAATGGGAAAGAAGAGCACGTAGAGTACCATCGAAAGCAATTGAACGATATTTTCCATACAAGAAAGTGGCTCATTTTCGGCTAAGTTGTAGAAATATTGGAGAATTCAGTGTATTGAATGTTAGTTGAGGGGCTTATCTTGTGTCGATTGATTGCTTACTTGTCTTTACATTACGATGTACGACCCTTTCGTGATTATCGCTATCGCTATCGCTGTCATCATCGTTGGGTTTTCTGCTCACAGGTACTTCAGGCACATTTGGAATGATATCCTGCACTTTAGGGACTTTCGGCACATTCGGTTCATTTGGCAGATCCGGCGCCTTTGCCTTATCATATATATTTCGGACATCGTCCTTATTAATTGGGTTTTCCTTACTTGGATTATAGGTAACTGTAGGTACATTCGGATTATTCTGCATCATCTGTTGCGCATTCTGCGGCACATGCTGCAGCACATTCTTCGACACATTATGCAGCACATTCTGTGACGCATTCACCAATAAATTCTGTTCCTGCGGCACTCTCTGCGAAATATTCCCACTGCCACTGACGTTAGAATTTTGAGTCGACGCGTTGTGCATTGCGAAAGTCTAGAAAAAACAAGTACTGAAATTATCGAGAGTATAATGTTGACAAAATGTGAAAAGATTTTAACTGAGTATCAAACTTATTTATGGAATAATTTTAGCATCTGGAACTCTGCTTATTCCTTTTCAATTTTCAATAACCCTCAACTTAATTATCTCTTAAGAGTTTCCCCTTTTCAGTTCGCTTTAATCGAAACCGTTTTAGTCTTTTATTGTTGACCTTCACTCGAGTTGTGGTACTAATGGGAGGCATGCAATGAAACGAGGCATCAGAGAGAAGACCAAAGAGTGCCGTTCATAAAAAACAATTTAAATATTTAATTGCGCACATTTGTACTATGGCTCAAAATCGAAAATAGTTGAGTCGTTTTTTCGGCTTTTTCTATTCGTTTTTGAAATTAAAATTAACTTAATATAACTTATGAAATGAAGGCGGAACGGAATTAATTTTCTATAGTTAATTGTTTATTCAATTATTGCAAACGAATTGAAATTGATGACAAATTTATTAGGCATTACGAATTAATTAATTAGCTGCTCATTTGTTTGTCTAATTTCGTTTTAATTAAATGTTACCCAACGAGACGCTTGAATAAATCTTTTTCTTACATCCCCCGGTTTTGTTTTGGTAACTCTGCGAGTATTTTGTATAAATTACAACGCAGCAGTTTGGTCACTCTTGTGTCAGGCAGGAAACAAGCTAGTTTTGGCTTGAAATCTGCATACTAAACGGAAAACTGGGTGGTAAGTTTATTAATTGACTAATCGAAAATTACCAGAAAATAAAAATAAATGAGACAACAAGGTTATGAGAGCCAGAGAGCTTGCTTTGTTATGTTTTTTAAAATTACAAAATAAACCAATTTAGTTTATTGAGTCACCATAGAATCTTTTGGTCATGCTCTACTTTGAGAGTAATTCAGCTTGAATATAGAAGTATGTATGGTCTTTGAAGAAACTTTGAAAACATATTTATGCCCTTGCAGAGGGTATATTAATTTGGCCAGAAGTTTACAGCAGCTGCACCTTAGGCACCCATAAAGTTTATGTATATATTCTGAATAAAAATCAACCTGGAAGTCAAAAAAAAAAAACGTGTCCGTCTCTACCTTTGTGTATTGCAACGCGGATAAGTCTCTTAGTTTTAATGCAATCTTGAAGAAAATGATCTTACATGATTCTTATTGCTTCATGTTGTAAATAAGTAGAATAGAGCTGGATCTGAACAATATATCGTATAGGTGCCATACAAACTATCATCTGAAATGAACATTTTTGTATGAGTGCAAGTATTGTATTTCGAAAGTTATACAGTACAAACTTTAGAAAGTATTAATGTCGAAAATCTATATGCTATCGTTGTCATAGGAACATTATGTTAGAAATTAAGGTTTTCATTAAAAGTTAAACATATCCAATGATTTAGCTGTATATATGTACATGCAATACTATTCAATTCTGCTCCATTATATGTATATAACTATTAAAGGAAGGTTTAAAAGAGATTAGAAGCTTCATGGGTATAAAATCTTTGGGATCTTTCTTTCTGGTTATTATTATCGAAGCTTTTTGATAGTTATCCCATATAGCACAATTAATTTTTCTCTTTGATTTACCTTTTCCAACTTGGCAATATTCTCGAACAGCAGCTGCACCTTAGGTGGTAATTAATGGAATATGTATGTATGTACAGCATACCCAATCGTGAAATTGCCTCCGATTCCCTTGCCATCAACTCGTTAAATTAATGACTTGACTCCCTACAGACCAAGCCCCTCTTTCTACTGCTCCTCCTCCTCTCCCTACCTACCTCTGGCTGCTTCTTCTCTCGCATTTCATCAAACAAAACGATCGATTGATCCATTAAATTAATTGAGTGTAGTGTAAACGTTTTGCTAACAGAGCGACACATGCAGACAGTTGACCAACAGCCAGGTGGTTACAGAGGGGAGGGTAGGTGGGTTGGTGGTGGTCAGGTAGGAGGACTGGCACCCACACACATGTCCATTGTCACGTGCGTCACGTGCAAAACGACACACGATTTAATGGGGCAAGCTAGCTTCAGCCCAGCTCCAGCTGCAGTTCCACTCGATGTGCTCCAGACACCTTAATTGATGCAACAGCAGCAGCAGATGCACATGCAAATGGGACTACTGTTGGAAGGGGCGGGGAAAGGGGGCGTGGGTCTGTGCACTGTGAATTGTCTGGCAGTTAGCATAGGAGACAAACCTGAAACTTGTCCGGCCATACAAAGAGACGCAATACCCTAAGAAATCGTGACATATGCACAGAAATATTTTGATTAATGCGAATGAGAAATGAAAAAGAGACGCAAAAGAATTGAGAATCACAACAATGGAAGAGTAAATACTTTATTTGATTTAGCAATTATGAAGACAAGCTGATGCAAACATAATTTACACAAGAGACAGCGAAGAAGGCCGTGTCTAGTTTTGGTATTTTGGGTCTGGTGAACTGAAGATAAAAGAGTTTAGGCAGCACTTGCTTATAGAGCAATCTCTAAGTCGTGTAAGTCATGTGCTCTGCTTGTATTTCCAATTAACTTTGACTGGGTAGGGTGCCTTGTCAATTCGCCTTGGCTGGAGCCATGCAACGCATACCCCTCTATCTCCCTCTCGCTCACTCTCTCTCTCTGTCGCTCTAGTTACCTTTGCGCTGTGCACTTTAATTAAGTTAACAACTGTTTCGGCCGAAATGTGCAACAAGCTGGGGCAAACGCAAAAGCAAAGCAACGTTGTAATTTCTTTTCTCAGTTCTCCTTTGATTTTGCCCCGTTCGCAGTCTCAACATCAGAGGAAAAACTACAGCACATGCCGCCACATCGTGTGCAGAGCTTGAGCAATTGTGAGACTCGCACAGAGTTGCATAAGCAATCGATATCGATATTTTGCGATTAATTTAGATGTGGAGGTGGCATGCCGACATCATCACCTGCTATCGGCAACTGTAAATCAACTGTACAATTAGAGAAGTCACCTCCAAGAGGCGGTACAAAGTAATTAATCTCTATAGATGCAGTCGAGCCCAACCCAAAAGCGCACTTTGAGCTGCTGTTGCCACCCACATTGGGCTGGGGAACAGATCATTTGCACAGTTGACATCATGGTAACTCAATAGAGAAAACTTAGTTCGTATTCGTATTCGATAATCATCACACTCTCGTCTCGCGACTGCTTTCGAACGCATAATTGAGGAAACTCTGTGCGAAAAACTAGTTGCAACAAACTGTGGACAAGAGAGAGAGAGAGAGAAACTGAAGTGGAATCAAAAATCAAGTGAAATTTTCCGCACTGCGCTATTAATTAAGTTTTCTATAGCAAATCGAAAAAACATTTATCAGACGAATGAAAAATGAGCCGAAAACATCCACAGCGGATAAGCATAACGTTTTCCGATAATTACGAGTCGAGAGTATCGAGTGCAATCGATAGATCGTATGGCATCTCTAACTGGAGCAACTTGCTTGCTTGCTCATTTACTCAATCGCTGTACAAGTATTCACAGCATTCATTCATGCTATTCACATGTTTACAATTCCCAGTGCAATATTTAATTGCTTAATCTGTGTGAATGTAGTTCGCTTTGAGCAATAGATAGGTATGTAATGTGCGGCTTATTACCGATTTGAAAGGGGTATAATTAGAAAGAAATTCATCAGGCTTATATCTAGCTTGATTATACCTAGTTTCTTCATCAACCAACTCTTGACAATTGTTCAATTAAACTATTTTCAAATCTCTGCTTTCATTTCTATGTACATATGTTTCCCAACAGCCAAATTTCAAATTCAATCAAACTCACGTTCTGCCACTCGAAACAGTTTTAATTAAATTTTCTGTCAGTGGAAATGGATTTTCACATTTTTGACTTTTGCTCTCTGAACTCTCTGAAGAGTTGAACAACTCTGGAGGCAAACAAGGGAGAGGGGAAGAGGTAGAGGCAGGAAGAGTTCTGATTTATTGCAGATGAAAAACTCTCGATTCAATTTCACAGACAACTTTTCACTTTGCCTCAATTATCGACAGCAAGCGAGAAGTGTCGTAAACTGGGAACTGTTTTTGTTTTATGTTTTTCCTATTTTCGTTATTCTTTAACTTTATTTTCGCTACATTCCCACGCCCAAAACGGTCTCTCAGCACGTAGCGAACCGTAGGCAAATGACTCGTAATGAGTTTCTAATTAATTTTTGTTTACGAAGCAATCAAGCAGATTCTGTAATGGTCCAACAAGTGCACTGACCTCTGCTCTCATCTCTTCCTGTTTCTCCCTCTCTCTATACTGGGAGTAATTTCATTCTTCAAATTGGGTAAGCAAATCAAGTGTGATCCAAGTCGAGTCGAGGCAAGGCGAGGTACATATGTTGATTGTGGTGTCAATGTCGCAAATTGTGTTGATTGAAGCGCGGGTCGCCCTCATAATGCGACAGCGGATCCATAACTCATTGTGCCACTAACTGACCGTGAGTGTGTGAGAGTCTATATGTGTTGCTGTTGATTATGCAACAGAGTGCTGTAGTTGCTATCAAGCGAGTCCGATCAGCAACAACAGCAAGTACAACTTGTTGCAGTTGCAACTATGAGGGTCAGAGTCAAAGTTCAATAAAATCCAATTAAAGTGGCGCAGTGTTGTTCTCTCTCTCCCTCTCTACCCCTCTCTCTCTCCCTTTGCTCTTTGTTTCTGCATCGCTGGGTCTCTTGAGGTATACAACCCGCAGACCTTTCAACAAGACTCGTAAATCTAAATGAAAACACTGTGCAACCTGCGCTAGACCTTTTCCTCTCTATTCTCCTCTGCCTACCACTTTCCCCTTCCTTCCCTCTCTTTCCCCTTCTTTCTTCTTCATTCCCTCCTCTCTTTCCTTTGCTTTTTTGCCAACTTGCAGAGTTGCAACCATTTTGATTTAATAAAATGCAGCTTGAACTTTCACCGGGCCCGACTCAATTGAATTCTTTGCCCCAAGTAGCGCTCATTGCAGGCTTGTTATCTGGCTACGTGCCCCATTGTTGCGCCTCAAATATTACATTTAATACTTATGCATATGCATAAGTATATGTGTGTAGCTGTATGTATGCGTGTGTCTGTGTGTGTGCTGTAAGTGAATTTCTTGTGGCACGCTTAATTTGCTTGCTATTTTTAGCATGCGCAAAACGGGGGCCAACTTTGCGGTTACCAGAGGTCAATTTATGCGCTGCCCCCTCCCACTCCCCCTCCCCTGATGAACTTATGACAGTTATTTCCGCCAGAGAATACTTGAGAATTGCACGTCTGTTGCAAATATGCGTCACCTTCGCATGACTAATTGTTCTGGCATTAAATTTATTAGTTTCATTTATTTTTCATAGGTTTAGAGTCTTGAATTTAATTTAAAGTTTCTGAACTTTCTAAGCTCTTTCATATCTGTCGTGATATATATCAGTGAAGACAACTAGTTAACTTCTGGCCTACGCATCCATTCATACATCCGCTGGTAATCCTTTCGGTAGCAACTTCTCCATCCATCACAGCATGCTGCATGTGGCAGCAGCAGACTGCATAACTTGTGAATTATTTAAATTTTGACTCTCGTCGCACTTGAACCCGACGAACCTCCACTCGAAAGTTGCATGCCCCCTTCGCATCGCTGGCTCGTGTCTGTCTGTGCAACACTATCACAATAACACATCATTTGTCAGGCAAACAAATGATGTTGCATGTAACCTTATCATCTCATATCCGCTGCAGACAGCCTGGGGTGGGGTGAAGCCAAGGGGGCTACACCTTGGGTCAAGCGCGTAGGTTAGACAGCGAGAGAAAGCCAGGCTAACAACAGAAACACAATGCAGGGTGTCAAGAACGGACAACGAGCGGACACGAGACGAAGACAAAACGCAGATGGAACTTCAGTGGACACGCAGGACAAGCAGCAGGACAGCACAGCACGACCTCTACACAATGGCGGCTAATGAATAAACATGGCGACGTGCTAACTTCCGGTGCTGCACATTTTTTCCACCCATTTTTTAGAGAGGGTATTTTAATTCCAATTGAGCAAATTAAAGGGAATAGAGTCAAGATTTTTAGTGTTTTTAATTTTGTATTAAATGTTTAAATTCATTTTTATTTATTTATATAAATAATTCTTGTTAACTTATGTTATTATGTTTAGACTTACATATGTTATTAAGTGTGACCTTAGTCGATACACTATCGTAAGTTGATTTAGCTAATGGTAATCCTGTCGATGTTCCTATCGATAGCAGGGTGTGAAATAACGCTGAAGAAGATGGACAGTGTCACTATCGTGTGGAGAGGCCAAGTGAACAGATTATAATTGTGCAAAGATACTTAAAAGTTAGAATAACACAATAAAGTATTATTTCCACAAGTTAAAATGATATTACATATTTCTTTTTTAATATTAATTTGTTCATTATTTTTAATATAATTTCATTTAATTTCAATTTAATTGTGCAATAATAAAATAAATAGTTTATTATCTTTCTTGCAGAGTTCCATAAACTTTACTATTTATCTTAACTACAAATAACTCACTCTTAATTTTATTAAATAAGTTTTTAAATACAATTCAAGATCAGGTTCAGTTTTAATTACTACAGACATCAGTTTTGATTCTATTAGACTGTTTATTACTTCTGCTAGGGTATTTAGTCTGCACTACTTCAGTCTGAACTTCTCTCTACTTTGTGTAGTGTGTTTTTTCGATGTCTACGTGAAAGTTGGAATGTTACGTATACGCCGTGTTGCGCAAACAAGCGACAAATTTATTGGAGAAGAAGCACGAACTCCCCTGGTGAGCCTAGCAGCAGAAGATAAACAACAATGTTGCGGCCCTTGCCATGTACGCGTATGTGTTGCATGTATTCCCTTGCATCAGCTTCGGGTCTCGACAGTCTGAAGTGGACATGTCTGTGTTCTTGTTGCTCTGTTGTTATTGTTGCTGTTGTTTTCCGCCGTTGTCAGTTGTCTGTGGCGCTGACATTGACGCGTCTAATGATCGGCGGCATCGTCTGCCGGACATGAACGGATACGCTGGCTACGCAAATAAGTTTGTAGAATACCTTCCCTACCCCATCTCGTGCTGCTTCCTGTGTGTGAATTGTTTTTGGGCTGCCTGATGTGGTTCCGTTACATCTTGGCCAGGCATTGTTTATCCCATTTAAGCTTTTAATGGCCCTCCATGACGCCCACACACACACACATGCGCTTGCAATGTTTGCAAATGGAGTGCGAGCTGAGCCGACCAAGCATACTTCCGACTCGATTTTGGTCTCGGTGTTGGCTGGTGTGTGGTAAAGGGGAAGAGGAACAGGCAGACAGGCGTCTCTGCTCATGTCATGTGGTTGGAATGCTGCAGATGACTGCCGACACAGTGTTTAGCGGGAGAGGAAGGTGGTAAGGGGGCTTGGTGAAGAGATTCTGTCACCTAAATCAATATCGTTTGGCAGTTAATGAAAGCAAAGTTGCTAGCAAAGTTCTTTTTGTGCTGCAGGCAAAAGTTTAGCTGGAGAGAAAGCAGAAATAGGGTGGGCCGAAGTTCAAAAGTTCATGCGCCAAAAAAGAAAAGAGAAGGATGACTTCATTGAAAGATAAACAAACAGGAGAGCTACAGTCCAATGACTGTTCGGAAGGAGGCGTGGTTAAATTCTTAAATAAACTTGAACTGAGCGAAGAATTTAGATATTTGTTTATATTTTTATGGTAGTTCTAGCTTTTATATTCGCTGAGATCAGGGTGTTCAAACAGACAGACAGACGGATTTAGTTATATCGACTCTAATATTGATGCTGATTAAGAATATACATAGTTTATGGAGTCTGTTAGGCCTCCTTCTGCCTGTTACATACATTTTCGGGTAGAGGGTATAAATGCACTTTAATACATCTTCCTAATAATCTAATAACATCTGCCTATCTATACATCCATATATCTCCCTGCATTTGAAGATAATCTTTTGCCTCCTCTGAACATTCAAGCCTCTAATAAATTTCTACCTTTCATTCCTTTGCAGAACTCTCCTCAACGAAACTGCTGGGCACAATGAACAGAACCAAAACCCTATTGAATCGAAGTACAATCAGCAGAATGAGCTGCACCTTCTTCGGGCTATTGGCCCTCATGCAGCTGATTACGCCCTTGCGAGCGAACGAGCATCCTGTGCTGACACACTCGAATGCCTCGACAATGCTGGGTCAACTGGTTACGTCGAGCACCTTGATCTGGGAGACTTACGATCCCAAGGATGTCAAGCAGATGCAGTTTGCCGTCGATGGGGGCAAATATGTGACAGAGGACGAGAACTATCCAATCTATGTGTGCCGCGTGACCATCGATGGCATGCCCACATCGGGTCACACCGAGAAGCAGCAGCAGAAACATGTGTGCGTGACAGCGCTGTCCAAGCGCAATGTGCACGATAACTTCGATGTGCTCATGAACAAGGGACACCTGGGCAAGATTGCCTGGAAGCACTGGAGGAAGTTCGGTGTGCCCCTTGGCGCCATACGCATTGGTGATGGCACCTACATTGCACGGCATCGTGCCGAGCATCCTGTCAATGCGGAGGGCATCGAATCACATCATGGCGCTGACTACAGTCTAGGACGCCTGGAGATTCAGGGACTGGGAGGAATTGGCACTGTCAAGGTCTTGCATGAGGACCGTGAGAAGTCTTTTGACACTGGTGATGTGTTGGTCGAAACTGAACCCTATCGCTATGAGCTGAGCGACATCAGGCTGGATCGCTTGCGCACCTCGATACGCGAGAATCTCACAGAGCTGGGTAAGTAGAGATCAACGATCTCGGAATGAAGATCAGTTCAGTAATCTTTCCTTTTCTCCACCTGCAGCTAACGGACGATTGGAGAACCGCGGCGATGCCTCTGATAAGGAGGACAAGGTGGAGAAGGTGATGAGCTACAGCTTCGACTATTTGCAGTATTGGGGCACACACGAGGGCGTGGCCAAGGGTCTGCCCACCAAGATCTTTGAGAAGGATGTGTCGCAGCCAGCGGAAATCAATTGGGCACTGAAGCACAGCAAGAAACGACACGAGACCAAGGCGGTCTACACCAGCCTCTTGCCAGGCACAGCCATCAATGTGACCCTAACCGGCACCTATGTCACACTCGAGGCACCGTACACGGCCAAGTTGTCGGCCTTCTATCACGACAGCGAAAGTGTGTCACGCAAGATCAACGCTGAGGTAAGTTTGGACGGTCCATCCCAAACCGGAGAGGGAGATTAATATGCCCCTTCTCTTCTCGTCTTCCCCTGCAGGTGCGCAAGAGCTACTTGAAGGATGTGAAGATGGAGTTCAGCCCTGTCTACTGGATCGAGAATGGCACCGTGCTGCCCACAACCACAACCACTTCGACAACTTCCACATCGACAACGACACATGCCACCACGACCAGCACGAATGAGCCGACACCCATACACGAGCCACCAGTGGTGGTTATGGAGCATGTGGGCGAGAAGCATTCCGGACCCGATTCCCTGGAGAAGACGTTAAGCGATGCCAGCACAGCGCAGAATGAGGTGAACTCGCATGAGGCGCCCGAGAACATGTCCTCGAAGGATGCAGCGCTCGCCGGCTTTGGTGTGGCTGGTGACAGCAACAGTGCGCTGGCTACACGAGCTGGTGCTGCTGGAGCTGGAGCAATTACAATGATGACGCTAATCTTTGGGCTGTTAAATCTGTAGACGGGAATCTCGGGCTGATGAGGCACGTAGGGGGTCTCCCAATTAGCATAGCGTTTAATTGTTGTTGTTGTACCTGTTGTACCCGTCTTTGAGAGCGTGTCTGTCCCGCAAACACACACACAGCCACGCCAACACACACAAATAGAAGAGAAGGGAAGAGAGAGAGAGAGGGGAATAGACACCGATTGAGAATAGCTTTCTGTGTGGGTGTTCGCAATGGAGAAGATGGAATATGAAAAGGAAGAGGATGAGAGGCGTGAAAGAAAAGTTGATATTTTTTATACTTGTCCCATGGCTGCTTCATCTTCTACAGTAACAAATACACACATAGGAATCTATATATATATATTCTATATAGTATACAGAAATCGATTGCAATCCATAGCGAAGAAATTAAAATTGAAATTGAATTTTAAGAGAGACAAAACATTCCTAATATGAACCCTCACGACAAGGAAATGAATCAAAAAAGTAGATATATGTATCTTCTATATATATATATATATAACTGTACAATTTGTAACTGCCTTGCGAAGATCATGTTTTATATATACATACATAACATTTATCTTAATTTGCTTGTCTTTTAGTTGGTTTAGAGCGCAAAAGAAATTCACAATAAGCTATAGGAAAATAATGAATTGAAGATGATGATGTGAGAAAGGGAGAGAGGGAGATATGTATGTACGCATATACGCACGTTCTATGATATGATGAGGTGTATGATGTATAATGTATGTCTAAAATGTAAAATCTATGTAAAACATAAGCGTAAATGTATTATATAAGTGAAAACACTCCAAAAATATGTAAACTAGTTATCGTATTCATTTCTTTTCTAGACCCGCCGCCTTCCCCCAGTTCCCCCTTAGCGTTAACTATAGTTTGCTTTAATAACAAACCCCCCCCACACATCTCTTTTAAGTTAAGCGTTTTGTTGTTTTTGTTTGTGAAATTCGTAAAACAGAAAACGCAAATCTCTCGTCTAAACTGAAATCCAATAAAGCTTGTAAATTGATATTGATTAAAATCCCAACTTGATTTATTATTTACTTGTTGAAATTTAAGTCTATCTGTCTATTTAACTCCTTTTTATTTGTAAAATACCTTTCCAATCTCTGACTAAACTTGATTGCGATAAACAAGTTTGAGATCGTTCTGCCTCTTGCCTTGTAAAATATGATATCTTAGCATTTTTTTTATGAATTTTTTATCTTATCATAGTTTGATCAACTTGACCTTCGTCATGCTAAGCTCTTGACATAAGAAGGGCGGCTTCAGTTAGTAACTTAAGTTAACTTTTACGAAGATGGAATGACCTTAAATGACCTTCTGCTTGAACTATGTTATTTGGCATATAAAGAACTTAACTAAATGGTAATTGATTCGTTAAACTTTAAAGAAACGGCTGAAGTTATTTGGGTTTCTCTTTAACAACTCAAGAGGTCTTCAAGGCAAGCTATAAACTAAAATTGAATCCACTTAAAACCGTTTAGCCAATCCTTTGTAAAAGTCACTTCTAATTATCACTATGATTTATGCACGACACAACCCAAGACATTAGCCTCACATTTATTGCCCAATTACAACACATGCGACACCTGCAATCGCGGGTTCTCTTTCTCGTATTCTCTATTTATTTATTGTATGATTTCTGGCTTTGTCAGCTTGGGGCCAATTACAGCGGACACCTGACAGTCATACAGCCAGACAATGGGGCACGTAATGCTACCAGTTGCCAGATCGTTTTCAGATAGACCCCTCTGTGTGCGTCTATTACTCATAGAGCCACACTCTGATCGGCCAGACCTGACCGGCTTTTCAGGCTGTCAAGCCAATTAATAGCACGCAGTCTCAGTCCCAGTCGGAGGTTTTATGCGATCTCTTTCCAGTTCGTGTATACTTTGTGCCTAATTTAAATTACAAATTAGCAAATGGAACTGCCATGCAGTCTGCCGGCTCCTCCGATTATAATGCAAAACACGTCGCTCAGTAGTAGCAGTGGTTGTGTGTGTGTGATAATGATATATATACTGCGTTATATGCGTACTTATCATCGTGTCCCCTAACCACGATTTTTTATTACACATCAATTGGAGTGTCGGTTCTGCGCTGTTGGTGCCACAGCATAAATAACGAAAGAAATAATAAAAGAAACCGAAGTTTTAACACTCTATGAGTACTTTGATTCAGACAGGCCCGTAGCCGGGTGTGTGCAGGGTGTGCGTTGCACATGGGCCCCCCAAGAGAAAAGGGAAATTGTAGTCAAAACAAGAAAATAAATACTTTTTGGTCGCTTTCACTTTTCCTGGGTGTAATAATTGCAAATCGAGAATATTACGGCCAGAAATATATAACTCTTAATAGCAATTGAATATTACGCCAAAATAAAATCAAGAAATAAGTAAGATTTTATTGGTATAATATTACATTTCTTCATTTTGCGAAAAGTGCTATGAAGTAAATACATACGATATTTGAAAGCAAGGCAATTACATTAGAGACCCCAGATAAGTTTTGCACAAAGGCCCACAAGAAACCGACGCTGCGGCCCTGGATTTATATAAACTATGCTGGGAAAGATTTACGTAGGGACAGTATTCTATTGCCCAGACAGTATTTATTTATAACTCCTTAAGTTTTTGATATTTCTTCATATAATCTTATTTATAAGGAAGAAGAACTTCATCTGGAACTAGCCTTATTAAACTTTTACAAATCTTAATCAAACTACCTTGAAATATTTAAATAAAATAGTCTAAGCTTTATATTTATTTTTTCCCACGTGTCATCTGCAGAGTAGCAATGTTTCAATTATTTTGTTTCGTATAATTATTTTATTTCACCTTAGTCCATTTATTTAAAAAGTTTTCCATATAAAGATAATAATACTCTGAGTAAGGGTATATATAAAACAAATTCGACAATGGGTAACAAAGGCGTTTTTAAAATTCGAATTTCGCATTAGAATATTGTGTTGTTTTCGCTGGAGAATGGACGGTGTATGTGTAGCTGTGTGAATAGGTGTATCTGAATGTGTGTGTGTGATATATTTTTAAAGCGTGACCACATGAAGTCGATTCGTAAACAGGTTCCCAGCTGATGCCAATTGAACCTCGACTGCCTCTGCCTCTGCCGCTGTTTCTGCTGTTGCTGGTCTCGCTGCCGTTGGGGGCGTCTGCTGCTGAGCTGGGCTGGGCTGAGCAGGCTGTGAAGCACTGCGAGCACGTTCCGCATTCACAATACGCGTTGTTAGAGCGTTATGGGGCGGCAACAGCTTGCTGCAGAGTTGATTAACCTGTGAACTCCGTCTATGGCTATTACAATAGCTGCAGGTAGTTCAACTTATGTCGATCATTATGTGAGATATCTGAGTGAAGGCAGTGAGCTGTTCCATCCATTGATTGGGCTTGCCCTCATCTGGCACATTATCCGACTTTGGTTTTGTTTGTGAAAAAACTCTTGTTAATATGTCAAAGGCAGCGTTAATTGATGGCAAGTAAAAACATTTCACCTCAATTGAATTTTTTGCTCAATTTTGGTTGCGGTTCTCTGCGTTTCTCTCTTATTCACTCCCTTTCTGTCTCATCCTCGTTCCTCCGTACATTATCTAAAATAATTCGCATATTTTATGCGCCCAGTTAGGCTCGAGGATGTGGATGAGCATGAGACGTCATCCCGGACTGGGTATGGGCTGTGCTTCGCTGGCGCTAGACTAACAAAATTTTATGCTTGGCCACGCTGAAACAAAAGCCGCCAGCGATCATTTGCGGCAAGCACTTGCAACCACTTGCAGCACTCACTTGCCACCGCTTGCTTGCTACCTTTGCCTGCCACCTTTGCCTTCTACCCCCGCCGACGTGGCCAACCCCTTCGGCTGCGACGTGTGTTAACTGAATGTTTTATTTTCCCGGTCGGCATATCGGCGTGCAATCTGTAATCTGCATTCAGGCATGGCGGGCAGACCCTGTGTGTGTGTGTGTTTGTGCGAGTGTGCCTGTGTGTGTGTGTGTCAGTCTGCACTCGACTCTGTGCAATTTACGTGCAGCTCCAATGACGTTGGGTTTACGCTTCATAATTTTTGTACGCATTTGCATTAACCCGCCTGACATTTTGTATCCTTTCGTAATGCATTCGTGTGGTTACCGTTATTTATTGCTTGCTGGATTCAATTTGACAGTCCTATCAAAGGAATGTCTGGATGGAGAGCTGTAAAAATGCTCGTATAATACTGATCTCTCTCCTTAAATTGACTGTTGACTTCGATGTGGCAAAAGTTAAGGAAAAATGTTAAACTTCGCTTGAGTTCTTGGAAAATCTATATGCAATTGATAAGGCTTAATAGAATTACCCTGAGCGGTTCTACGAATTGGAAGGGCAAACTTGAATTCGCATTTTGAGTTTTGATTAAGGAAGTTTTGTTGTAGAATTCTCTGAGAATCTATCTTGGATTTATTAGAGTACCTCTGAGTTGGAGTGCAACTCTGGACGGCTTGCGTTGTTTAAGGAGTTGTCTAACTTGTTGAATTGGGACGAACCTGGACTGCAGTCGATAGATCCTGACTAAGAGTCGCTATTCGATGCAACCATGCTTTGCCTCTTTGTGCGAAGAGTGTTCTTGGGAACAGCTGTGACTACGCTGTGTTCTTTCTTCTACAGTATCCTGGAACTGATGTAGTACTTTATAGTTTTTTCTCAACTCAAATAGCCGAAAGTCCTTTCCCACACTTTTGTCTACTGCTAACATCAATATCGTTGGTCTGGCTAGGTTCCACCTGCTCTTACGAAATGTGGCAAGAACTACGTCCAATGTGGCAAGAGCATAATAAAACAAAGTAAATACAACATATATTATATATGTACTTCACATATAAGTATATATATTAACTAACTATAATCAAAACTTGATATTGGAATGTGATGAGAAACGCATTGCGAGCCCATTGAGAAAGGAACCAAGCACAAACATATTACATATATACATTCAGAACTATAAATTACTAAATATGGGAAACATTTTAACTGTGCATAGTTCTAATAATACTGAAATCAAAAATTACAAATAAATAAATTTCAAATTCATTGCTTAAGCTTACATTTTAATTGGGGAGATAAAATTAAAAAGGGTCATTTATTTAATTTTATTATTTGGGGTAAAAAAGTTTGCTCCGCATAGGGAAAGGATACTGCATCAGAGCCATCGGGCAGGACTCTCTTTATCCCTCGATGCCTACGCAAAATGAGCTCGAGTTTCATATTTTAATTTAGCGTCGAGCGTTGCGCAAGTGCTCTGACTGGTCGGATAACTAACGGCACCTTGGAGAATGCTGCGACACAAGAGAGAGAGAGAAAGAGAGAGAGAGCACCATATGGATAAATGGGAACCTCAGAGAATTGCCACTCGACTCTCTTCATATGGTGACAGCCAGAGAGCAGCATGTACGTGTACAGTGGTATGGAAAGCGTTCTTAGGAATCAAGTACTTTGAAATACAAACTGAGAAATGGGTGTATAGAAATAATTGAATTTTAAATAAAATATTAACATAAAATATAACGTAAATATATTAAAAATATTTATATATATATATATATAAATAAATATAAAACTTGAATTACATATATAAATACAATTATAATAACCCATTTTAAGCAGACTGTATATTTGATATACATATACTACTCTATTTACTATTATTACTAGAAATTAATTCATTCAATGGTAAATAACTTTTGATAAATTACACTTTACTTAATCTTTATATAACTTTAATTGCTTTCTGACTAAATTTAAATCAATAAAAAGTAATATTAATATATCCAATTTATGTAAACGTACTTTTTATTTAATTTAAGACCATTAGTTTAAGTCAATTCAAATAAAAAAATAAATAAGTAAATGAATAAAGAAATAAATGAATAAGTATATAAGTAAATGAATAACTAAATAAGGACATAAATAAATATTATACATTTATTCATTTAATGGTGTATAGTCTTTTATTGGGTTAGGTAGTTTCCATAAATGGAAAACTCATTTTATATATTGTATCTTACTTTACTTCTTCTATATAATTCAGAAATCATAATTAATTGACTGAAAATCTAAATTCTGTAGTGTTCTTTTTCTTTTACAATGAATTGATGTGTCAATGGAAGCTTGATTATAAGACTTATGTGCACGAGAGAGAGAGAGAATGAGTTGCATAAGTGTTTTCGCACCACTGTGATGCAGGCTTGCCCTGAATACGCCAACAAGTTACAAGTTACATTTGAGCAACTTGCTGCAATGACGTCATTACCTACATAAGTTGCCGATGCACACACACACACAGGCACACACACATAGCAAGAGGAGCTGAAAGTATGCCGACGGTCCGCCTGCTTGCCGAGTAGCAACAGTTGATGATGGAACTTTTATCCGACTCTCGTTACACCCGAGAGAGGCAACTCGAGAAAGAGAGAGAGAGTAACCGGAGCTGTTCGTTGGAGCATTTATCCGGCATGCGTTTCGTATATAAAGCAGCTCGTCCTGGCAGCAGGACACAGTCAAACGAAAGACTTGCTTGCGTACGTGTCCACGGGTATAAGAAGAGGCAAAGGCAGCAGCTGGAAAACGCTGTCGGCTACAGTTTGAGAGCCATTGTGCAAAGTTAAATTTGACCGTTGCTTACTTTTAGGCGTTTGATTCAATTTCGGTGTGCGCGAAAGAAAGAAAGGCGGAAACTCCCATTCAGTGAGGACCAGTTACACCACCAAGTCGCACTAATCCAGGACAATGCAAGCCGTGCACAACACTGCACAGAGGAGCAAGTGGCTGCTATTGCTGCTCTCCATGCTGCTGAATGCCGTAAGTACTCAATGGGTGAGGAGGGGCTGAGATTGTGACAAAGGGAGTGGGCCATACTGCGGATTATGTTTTTCAATTTCGAATTTTCCGCCTGCATTACGTAGTCAGGCTATCAGACAGCTTCAGCGCGGCTTTTCTTGTGGTCTGCGCGCTGCCTTTTCTAATTTCCCACTGTCTGTCGCTGTATACTGCTTTCTGTGTGTGTGTGTGTGTGTGTGTGTGTGTCTGTGTGTGTGGCTGGACACGGTCGTGTGTGCATCGGAGCGTTAACTTCAGCAAAATTGCTACCCAGTTTTCTGGCGGTTTTATTACTTTCGCTCGTTCGCTCGTTGTTTAGCGTTTTTTAACATTATCCTTTATTTGAATGGATTTGTGTCAATCCAAAGAGATTTCAATTTCATGCGCTTAAGAGATGAGAAAGAATCAACAGAGTAGCGGATAACGGAAGTGACACAATATGCGGCACACTTTCTCATTTCCTGTTGCAAGTCGATTTATAGTGTCAATATTTTCTGCCTGACGTTCTTGACGGTTATAATAAAATTACAAAAATACCTGAAGTAAGAATAGGGGAAGGAAAAAGTTTGCGAATAAATAAGGATAAGACTCTTAGATTTGTATTTGACAGTGATATTTATATTTTCCAGTTGAATTCGGAAAAATAACAAAATTTTACACTGTATAAAAATATTATATCCATGTTTGGATGACCGCAAAGTATATATATTTTTGACATGTGACCATTTCTTACATAAGCTACCATCGGCACACAGAAGATTTTATAATAATATGTCGATTACTATCAAAATAAGGGAAAAGAGAAGGGCTCGAAAGCAAAGCAGATATTTTATATACAATAGAAGTATTTATTTGATTTTTATTTCACTGTTATATTTTAAATTTTCCAATTGAATTTGAAAAAAAAAAAAAATTCTACATTGTATACAAATATACAAAATATTACATGCATGTTTAAATGACCCAAACTATATAGATTTATAACCTATAACCATTTCTTGCATTAAAACTGTATTTCTTGAAATTCGACATGTTAGTTTTAATTATATTCTCATTCATAAAAGGAGATACTGTGTAACTATTCCATAAAGCGAAAATGTGTTTACAGAATCGTGCTCTATCGCCCATCTCAGCACTCTAATAGAGTCTTCTATTCACAATATATATATTTAGTTCCTGCAATTTTATAACTTACACACTGCACGACAGATTTAAAGCATCCCTTTTTAGAAGCTGTGTAAAGCACTTGCTCAAGTTGCTTCCCATGCAATTACCAAATGAAATTCACTTGTACAAGCCCTGTACATCAAGTACAGTTAGAGCAATAAGTACTTACACGTACTTACATTAGGTAGAGAGGATGACTTGCAGCAATTGCAGCTGCAACTGAGCACGGCTCAAGTCAAGCTAAATTGTCTGCCATGCTGCCAGTTGCCACCCAGCGACTGCATCGCCTGGCTGTAATTTATGTTACCAAATGTAACTGCCACGCTCCCTGTGGGCAGGATAACTGCTGCAACAGTTGCTACTGTGGTGGCAGGCAGCAGCAGCAAATGGTCCAGAGGCGTTGCGGCGAGCAGTGGACACGTGCAACGCGCTGGCAAATTGTCGAGGCAGGGTCATATTTTATACTTTACAAAAAGTTATTAGAATTTCTTAAGCAGTTTGGCTTGCAGTGTGAAGATGCAAGGTATAGCCTTAAATGGGCTGGACTATTCCCTTTCTATTATATTTGTTCCTTAAGTCATATTCTCTTCGAACTCGCTAGTGTATCCCATGTGCTAGTGTATCTCATGTTCTTTCTCATTTTTCCAGTTGAACTCTCAACGATTTATGTGAATTGCACAACATTTTCTTCTTTCTATTGTTGTCTGTTGACATTTGTTGGCATTTGTCAGCGGCTGCCTGTGGTCGTGACTTGTCCGCGTATTCCTGTCCGCGCCCTTGTGACTTCCTTCCAACAATGTGTCGTCCCCAGGCGGGGGCAACCTATGCGGGTTGCTTGACAGCTGTCCGTCATAAACGCGTGACTGAGGGTGAAATTGCTGGTGAAATGAATTTCGTTTTGTTATCCCGTCACTGAAATTGTTGCACAATTTTACACGGGGACTTAATTAAAGTTCCGCAAATCGTATTGCGTATACGCCGCATAGTACCCGGCATTTCTAATGAAGCGATCCGATTGCATTGAATTACATCGCAGCTGTTGCTTCTGCTGTCTCAGCAGATAAAGCAATGTAAGAAAAGTACTCAGAAGGAGCTCAAGTGGCGGCTTTCCTGTAGGGACAAAGGGGAAACAGGGGAGAAGGTAAAGAAAAATCTCTTGCTAAGCGGCTTAATTGCGGTTTTCTTGGCAAGTAATTAAAGTTGTTTGCCAAAGGAATCAAGTGCTTTGCAAACTGTCTTGGATTTAGTTGCCTTGACGGGGAAGAGATAAGTTTATAAATATATTTCAGCTTGTTGTGGATAAGAAGGGACACGACAGAAGTATTTTGTTTCCATTTAGTTTCATGTTGAGCTTGGTTGCTTTGCTTACTTCCTGAGCCACAAGCTAAGGCAGATTATTGCCAATTATATTACTTATATCTCACACAAACATAAGGCTACATTATGCAGGCTTAGATTACCTTAACCATCTTTATCATTTGCAATTCATTTCCTATTGAAACACCCTTTCGATTAGCTAATACGAGAACGGTGCATCAATCTCCTCGTCTCGCAGCGCTGACACAAGTCACTGTGGATTGCTCTCTTGTCTCGTTGTGGATGTCAAGCTGAAGCTGTCGCTCACTCGAAAATGTGAGTTGCAACGACGTCAGGCAGCTGCAATCGCGGCACAGCGTGTGGCAGTGCAGGAACAACAAGACAACAGAGCAGAGCAGCCGCATCCTGTACGAGCTGTGATGTATGCAAACAGAAGAACATCGCATTGCATCTGTATAATCACGCTGACGTCGTGTCAGCGTTGCATGGGTAGATTGGCAGGACGTAACTTGAAACGTTGCAACTTAGCAGACAATCAGCGTCATGCTGCACGGATTTATGATGCAGCTGCCCCACTCCAAATAGGCTTGTTACGTCAATCTAATTAAACAGCAGATCGATATGAGGCAAGAGCATATATCAAAATCAGTGTCAGCTTGCATTGCGACTTATTAAACTTCCAATGTTCCGCATACGCAATGTTTGCCGTTGAACATTCATGCAAAAAGTTGATTTGTGAGTGTGTGGCGCAATAAGAGCGACTTATCCTGTCCATAAATCAAGAGCAGGAATTCAACAGGCAATGTAATTGAGAATTCGCACCTGAAAAAGAAAAGGAGAAAGAGAGAGACAGCCACCCCTAATCCCTTCTGCTTAAAGCTGAACTTAAAGTTCAGCTCGGAGCATCTTGGACAGACTGTGGCCAAACAATTGTGTTTGCAAACTTTTTGGGGCATCTCCAGACGAAGAATTGGCCCCCAAACTTTTTGCATAATGATGGATAAATATTGACTTTGATTAGGGAACCATTTTGGGAAACTCTACAAATGTAGCGCAGTCGATTGGCCGAGCTAATCAATGGGGGATTCCAATCAAGCCGTGGCAAGTTGCTTAGCAAATATTGGGAAATAAAAGTTAATTGAATAACTTACCTGATTGGCATAGAAATCATATAATACAATATTATATATGTTATGAATATACACGAAATATGTTGCGTAGTTCCTCAGTTAAGTTGTTCTTCTTGTAATTAGATTTAGCTGTAGGTCTTTCTGTTCAGTCCCGTAGGGATGCGTGTGCATGTTTTGTGATGGACAAGAGCTCCCAACTAGCAGGGCACATTTGCTACCGGAAAAATAGAAGGAGCCAAAGCAATTGTATAGAGAAATATTCATGTCCAATTTGGTACGCTTAGTTTTTGTAAAGTCGGGGATCTTAACGTTTAAACGAATGGAAATGGCTTAATTGACCACAATTAATATTGAGCAAGAATATATATTTCTTAAAAACTGTGGATAATTTTGACAATATAAATTAAAGAAAAGAGACGATGTAATTAAAATAAAGTTTCTTAATTTTTTCAAATGTTTTACGAACATACGATATTTTAAGGAAGACAATTATAATAGGGCCCCAGAGAAATATTGGACAAGGGCCCCCGAGACCGTCGCAACGGACCAGTTCCTGTTAGTTTCCCCGTATATTTTCCCGTTCCTGTAGAATAGTTTACACTGCACAACAATTTGCAATGTCAACTGGAATTTTTCGCACCCGTTCTGCTAAATGAATTTGGTTGTTTTAGTTTATCACGTTCGCCAACTAACTATTTAAAACAATTTCTGTAAAAGGGACCGAAGGAATGGAAAACGAACGAAGCAACTATCTCTTGAGTTAGGCAGAGATGGAAAATTCATGGCAGAAGTTACTGGGCGAAAAGTTGTCTCACATTTTTTGTATCTTAATCAGCTGCACGTTTAAATATTCGAGATGTTTTTACTGATTTGGAGGAATAACTCTTTGAGCTATTTATGGGATAAATGCAGGCGTTTCACTCACGCGCCATCTGTGAAAGGCAAAGTTAATTAAAAACGCATGAAAAAGCTGTTGACTAGCATAGAAAAGGGGAGAGGAGGGGGATCCGACAGAAGTATCAGCATTATGAAGAAGGGATATCAATATGACGTCATGTTTCAGCTGGCGCATCATTTCTGACTGAACATTTTTATTAAAATGCCAGCGACGGATTTCAATGCTCTGCAGTGCAGACTTTTCTTATTTGAGGACACCCACGCGAGTAAATTATGCACAACAAGCAGAGGGAAGGATAGTGTGTGAAGGGTAGCGAGAAAGGGGGGAGGAGTAGGAGCAGGGACACGGCACGACGGCAAGCGACGCCTTATCATGTCTATGCAGCGTACAAAAAACATTTGTTGCTTTTACGGCGCAGGCATTTACTGTTACGGCTTTTGTTGTGTGTCTGAGTGAGTGTGTGTGTATGTGTGAGTGTGTGTTGGCAATGTATGTAACAATCCACTCCCATTTTGGTGGCGAAAAAAATACCACACGGGTACTTCAAAAGTTACAATCGCCCTTTAAGCCTATCAAGCAGATTAAAGTGCGGCTTACTCGTATTCATTTCATCTTTACAAAACATTAAGTTTAATAAGGTTCAAAAACATTAAACTAATTGAAACAGCAAGTATATGTCGTACTATTCAAAGCAAAAGCTTAATAAATATGATTAAATCGTGAAGTAAAACGAAGTCCTTCTTTCAAGAATACATAAAATTGCGTGTTCTCCTCCCTGTGTAACTTACCTTCCTTCGCAATTGATTTGCGTAGGTCACCAAGGTTATGTTAATACACTTTAATTGAAAACTGTTGAATTCATCGAACTGCGAAGTCCCTGAACACCTCCCAAGCATGCTGCTTGTGCGTCTGGTCCATCGATAGCTTTACAACTCTATTACACAAAGGAAATTTCGATTTGTTTATTGATTGATGACCTTTGATTTGAGCCGAGAAAAAAAGAGGCAAAAAGAAATAAAATATATGTGTGTTTATGCGATGACAGCAGTCAAAGGAACAGCTGCTGTGGGTCCTTCTAGTGCATCATCCCGACCATCAATCACAACATGGCGCTGCGTTGCGTAGGCGATTCCCCATGTGAGATGCCACTTAGGCGACATCAGGGAAATTGTTAACGTTTGTTGTTCTTCCTCTTTGGCATTTGTTCTCTTTCTTCTCTCTCTCTCTCTATTTATCTATCCCTTTCTCTTTGTAATTGTCGAGGAAACCCAGCAGGAACCTCGACATGAGCATTTGCTTTGGTTCCTCCATTTGGTTTTATGAAAGACGCATCAGATGAATTTCACAACACGGCAATTACAATTATAGTTACAATTATAGTCACAGTAACCGCTGCAATTGTGTGCTTAATGCACAAAGATAATGTCTCCACACGGACAAGAGCTTAATGGAGGCCACATAATGGTGTTGAAATGCCTGCGCACGATATGAATGTGGAAAGTGATGGAAAGCGAGTTGACATTTGACTTCCCTCCACATTTTGTCAGCTTTACATAACCTATTCTCTTTAACCTTTATAGAAAACATGCTTATTTTTAAGTAAAATTCAAAAACCTTATGGAATTTCGTTTCTTCTATTTTGGATTTTTTTCTTAATAAACAAAGAAAATGTTGAATGAAAATGCCATCAAACAAAGAAGCCGAAAATTAATTATTTCCCATAATTTGTGGGTATTTTGTCAGTGTGAGCACCTTAACAAGAACAATCTGCGGAGCCAGGTCGAAGCACTTAAGTTTTAATGCTGTGCGCAATATTTATTTAAGTCGAAGGAAAGCCAAGCAAAAATAGCAACAAAGTGCGTCATTAAATTACCCCAAGGCAAGAGAAAACAAGCATGCAAAGCTGCCGACGGCTAGACTGGACTAGACTGTGAGTTATCCTGTAAGCTAGAAGAATTCCCATTGAAATGCCAAACTGATGTGGTTTTTCTTGAGAAGAGAGATTCGCACCGATCTCTGTTAAGCCAGAGTGAACACACCGAACTTCAGAAGTTGAATTCTGTTATCAATCGAGGCGTATACTTAATATTTCCCCTTGTGCAATGAGCAGAGGGTATAATAACAGTAGCAACAAGAACAAGCATGTGTAGCACTTGGAAAATGGAAAAGTCCCAGCACAGGCTGGGCCTGCGATAATAAAATTTGCTTGTGGCACAGAACGTAGGCGACATAAGCAGCTCAACAGGCCGCCAGTCGTGAGGGAGGATGACAAAGAGGAGCGAGAGAGCGAGACTGGCCAAGCTGGTAGGTAGCATAAGTCTGGCTGGCCCACTATTGTTGGCCAACAAGTCGGGGCCACAAATTAAATAATCTGCTGGATTTCGTGGACACGCACTCACTGAACACTGTTACGGCCAATTAGCTCTCGATACAAATGGATTCGCATCGAATCGGATGGAATCGGATTGAATTGTGTCGCTTAAACTTAATTATTATGCTCGACCAGAACAGTGGCATGTCCTGTCATCCTTTCGTTACGCTTAATTGAGTTTTGCATTCGATTTTAATTTAATTTTTATTGCTGCCTTTGACACTTTCGAGATTTTCTTTCCTTTCGTTTAATTACCATGCCGAAAAATGAAATAATTAAATATGATCGCACAGTTGGGGAGAATTCGCGCAATTGTCGAGTACAAAGCCATAAAAAGCTCGTCATAAACTGAGGAAATTAATTTTAATTAGAGAATTTTGAGTGGAATTCGGGCTGCACAATTAATTTGACAGATGCTTGTCAAGCTGACATGAAGACTGATTGACTTGATTGGTAGTATTCGTTTATTTCTTTTATTCTTTTGTTTTTGTTTATCTCTGCCTCTTAACTTAAAGTTATCAAGTTAAATCTGTAACATACGTTCTGTAGTAAACAGTGACTTATTTATTTAATTCTATAAAATCTTAAAAGGTTTCTAAAAATAAATTCTGGTTTTACTTTATACATATCATAACACATACTGAACTTGTGTACCGACAGAGCATAAATTTAAAATATTCAGAACTTGTTGAAAAGCTTCCATTCTGTACTCTTATGTTGTTCAGCCTCTCTTCAGCCCCTCACTCTCTTTCTAAAGTAAAGAAAGCAAGGAATTTTCGTCAACGAAAAATGTCTGCGTGGTGAGCTTCGCGCTTCATTTTTTGCGACAAGAATTTTTGGCTTTATAGTAGTAAAGAAAACAAGTGGGGAAAGCTACAATGTGTGATGTTAACTGTAAGATACCCTGTACTACAAATCACAGATTAAGATGAAAAAAAGGTTAGACAAGAGGAAAAAAGGCAGTACACAGGACAACAGATTTTTGAAAATTAAAGAGGATAAAAGCGATATTGTTTGATAATTACTAAGGTTGAAATAGACAATGTTTTAATGGTTCTTGAAATGATACAAATTGTCCTAATCAAAATATGGGAACATTAACCAATATTTGTAGTTTAGACATGTTCGTTTTTATGATAGAAAGTATTATCAAAAAACTCATTAATATTTGTAAACAAATCATGTGTTTGTACATCGATTTCAAGAACAATATCATTAAAATTATATCAACAACACGTTTTATTTAAGTTATGGCAGCTACAAATAAAGACTTAAATAAAACTAGATACTTAGTTTGTTACATGATGCCAACACATTGCTCATGTGGTCTGTCTGAAACACCCCACATTTTCAACCTTTGACTAGGTATTCTACAACGTCACTGGCCACGCCTACAGCTCACATCACCCATGTTTGTTTGGGCACATAGCACGCATAGTAAGCGACAGCTGTTTAAATTTTTCTCTGTGTTTAAATTTGAAATTAAATTTTTGCTGCACGAATTGACAGTTTAATGTATGTTCAGATTCCAAACCAGGAACCTGAACTTTTTGTTGCTATTGTGTTGTACTTGTCGTTTGTCTATTTGTTTTTGCAATCTCTGCGTAGTTCACATGAATAAACAGGCACAAAAGGACAAAGAGGCACGCTCGCGTTTGCCCAGAAAAGTATGCAACAGTATTTTCGGCGCATATTTCGCATTGTCATGGCACGATTTATGATATTCCTGTGTAAATTTACGACTCCCTGGCAATCATTAATGATTGTGCAAATATTTTCTGGTGGCCCGCGAAAAGTCAACGCAAAATTTGTTGCCAAATAAAAACTCCCCAATAAAGGAGAAACAGAGAGAAAAAGTCGATTTATATTGAATTTCGTGCGAATTTATGTTATGGGATTGAGGTCAATATTTACCAATATAATTGAAATACGTTTGTGGATTCGCTCAAGGGATGCGTAAATGGTGATTTTAAGTAAATATGCAAATATTCAAGTAGCAGTTGGAAAACACGCCCACTTTTTTCCACTGAAACGTGCGGCGCATATTTTAAGTGACCCTTTAAAATAATGAATATTCTACAATTGTTCCACAATCACCAATGAGGGGGGTAAAAAGGAATATTTGCTCTAATGGATGGGTATATAAGAAAAAGGGTTTGTTTTTGAACTTTTCTTTTACATTTTATGGAAATATCTAGAGAGTTCTTAAAGTCCTTGTGGAACTTTCATAGGTAATTTTAGCAAATCCAGCTGTAGCCCGCAGCTTACGCTCTCTCATATTGATTCCACGAAGTCGTAATTTAATGCCGAGTTTAACTATTGTGAATTTTGGCCATTAATCTGATTCACCTTGGCAAAGGCAGCCTCGCCTTGAGTAGTTAACAATCACATCGAATGATGCCAGATATCATGTTGGAGGGAAGGGGAAGGAAGCCACAAACACCTTGGGGCAGTGTTTCGAGTGCTAATAAGCGATAAGCCGAGGCGTGCAGGCAGACAGCTTAGCATTAAAAGCATAGCATATACACACACACGGCAAGCACACGCTGCGAAACGCAGAGACTTGCACAGACATACTCAAGCTATCACACGTACACACGCACGCATGAATGCACATAAGTAGTTGTCAATTTCTGTTTGAGATTTACGTTGCTTGTGCCCTCTGGCCAGCACATCCTACAGTTCCCCTACCTCCTTCTCCCGCGACCCATTCACATGCTGTGCAAACGTTGAGTTATTAAAAGCGGAAGCATTGTCTCTGCCTGTGCGGAAGGAAGCAGCACAGGCTGAGGCACATACAAACACACATATACGCACACACACACTCGACATTTTCATGTACTTCACATTATCCTTTCGCCTGAAGAAGCTTTTTTGCTCGGCAAACAGTTTGTCCATATGAAAAACCTAAATATTATGACTTCAGCTTAGATATTTCACACAAACACACACATTCAGGCAGTGTGTGCCTAGAAGCCTGCAGAAATTGTTGTGACAAGCGTTAAGAGCACTTTAGGATCTTGTTAGCCTGTTTTGCTACGAGAGATTAGGCTTAGGGACAAGATACGCAGAAGAAACATTCGGATGACATGTTCAAAAGGTTGCACAGATTGATGATATTTAAATGTGTGCTCTGATAACCATAAAAGTTTGAAGTTTTATACGAGTATTTAAATATATATTTTACGTCGTATATCTGCAATACAACTCTATTTCTGATCATTTCTGTCATATGTTAGGCGTTTGTTTAAAATTATTTAATAAGTACACTCGTTTCTTAAATGTGACTTGACAAACGTCTTTGCACCTTCGCGTCTTTGATTTGATTACGTCGATCGATCTATCGGTCTACCGCCACACTTTCGATAACTTACTCATTAAATCTGAAGATTAGTGTTGAGTAAGTTCTTAATATGAGATATAAACAAAATGAGACGCTAAGTTTCAGATTAAACAAATTAATTACAACTAAATGACTTCAATAATAAAAAACTAATAAATCAATAATAAATAATTAATAAATATATAATAAATAAATGGCTTAATTACAAATCAATAATAAGTAGTTGATAAATAAATAATAACAATATTAATAAATGGCTTACAATATCTTTAATATATCTTCAATCACTCCTCTTAGCAGACAGTCTTCTGCTGTGAATAATTTTGCTAGAATGAACATTAAAGAATAAAGAATAAAGCCATCAATTCAGCTGGGCACGCTGTCCTTAAGGCAAGTTGTGGTTGTTGTGGGTAGCAGCAAGGGAAGGGAGAAGTGGATGGCAGTCTAAACGGCGCGGCGTAAATGCGCCAAAAATCGGCACATTTCAAACCAAATTTAGCGTAAGTAATGGCCGCTATTAGGTAGATCCGCGAGGATGCGCGCAGCTAATTGAAATGTTCTCGCCAGGATTGAAGTGGATTTTTCATTCAGCTTTGCTCACTTTTCTTTCTTCTCTCTCCTCACTCTTTTCTCTCGCACTGTAGGCTCTTCAGCCACGCGCCTTTGCCGTCGTTAACGCAGCCGAGGAAGTTGGCAATGTGTCGCCCTGTGAAATGGAGTCGATTATAAATCAACTGATGAATCCCAACCCGGAATATCAACTACACGTAAGTCCGTGCATTGCAGCAGGTGGAAGGCTTTGCTGTGTGGGATTTACATCCTCAATTTCAATTTACTTTGGCTGAACTCTTCCTGCTCCGTCTCTGTTTTCTTTTCTCTCTCTCTCTCTTCTTCTCTCTTGCAGGCCTCCGCTTTACGCAATCAGCTGAAGAACTTACTGCGGGAGCGCCAGATTCCAGTGGGCGAGGAACAACCGCTGGGAGACTACGCAGATTACCAGGATGAGGATAAGCGATCGGTGGCCGCCTTGGCTGCTCAAGGTCTGTTGAATGCACCCAAGCGTAGTCTGGCCACCCTGGCCAAGAACGGACAGTTGCCCACAGTCGAACCGGGCGATGATTATGCAGATGCCGAGTCTGGTGAGCCCAGCGAACAGAAACGTTACATCGGCTCGTTGGCCCGTGCCGGTGGCTTGATGAGCTTCGGCAAACGGAATGTGGGCACCTTGGCACGTGACTTCCAGCTGCCCAGTGGCAAGCGTAATCTGGCCACCATGGCTAGACTGCAGAGCGCCCCGAGCACCCATCGCGAGCAACCCAAACGCAATGTGGCCGCCGTCGCTCGTTACAACTCGCAGCAGCATCAGAACCAACGTACTGGCGGAGAGAAGCGCAATTTGGGTGCACTGAAGTCATCGCCGGTGCATGGTGCACAGCAGAAGCGCGACGATGAGGAGATGCTGCTGCCTGCCGCAGCACCTGACTATGCTGATCCCATGCAGAGCTACTGGTGGTATCCCAGCTACGCTGGCTATGCTGATCTCGACTGGAACGATTACCGACGTGCCGAGAAGCGTTATTTGGGTGAGTAGGGAAGGCGTTGAGGGGCAAGTACCTGTAGCCTTGCTGCGAAGATGGAGGAATTGAGTTAACGTAGCACACTTTTCTGCGCATTACAAATTTACTTTTGAATTATTGTAAAATTTAATACTTTTTAATAGTTACAGAGACATTATTGAGCAACAGTTGTGAACACAAAATCATGAACAGATTCTTACCGTCTTATAAAAATTGAAGTCAATATAATATAGCGCACAAATTGCAGTATAAAGCGGGGTTAAAGTTTTGACTGTTTTTAATATATTCTACTCTCATTTAACCCAGTTCTATTGCGCTAATATAAAGCAAGGCTACATAAGTTCCTCGGCACAGCTGTGGATATATTTTATTTGCGCTCTTGACCCACCAGCACCTGGCACCAGCACCTAGTTAGAGGCTATGTCAAACCTTTCCCCCCTGCACATATTGTACATATCTATATATATATATACCATATATACCCACCTATATACATAACCAAATATCAACGATCAACACTAAAGACACCTCCAAGGATCCCGAATTGTTTGGCATTGTGCATGGCAAAGATGCCGCTGCCGATGCGGATGCATTTGCTGACGACGAGTTGGAGGAGGATGATCAGCAGCAGCAACAAGAACAACAGCAGCTAGCAACGCCACAGAAGCGTCACATTGGCGCCGTTTATCGTTCAGGCTTTCTGCCCAGTTACCGTTACCTGCGCAGCCCCACCGGCAGCACCGGGGGTCGCTTTAGTCGCTCGGGACGTGCCAGGCAATTTGTATGAGTAAATGGCGATGGTTCGATGTGTGCTGCATAATTTTATAATTTCCTCCTCATTTATTAAAGTTCTTTATGTTGTTAATTTCTTGTGTGTGCGATTGAATGCGGTGTACGAGTTCTTGTTGGGATTTGCAGTTTGCACGCACACACACATGGTTTGCTGCCTGCCGCCTGCCGCCTGCCTTATTCTACTGACATTGAATGTAACTATCAAGAGTGTATTACTCCTAAGTTTAGTTGGTATATCTTATAATCTACGTAGCTGGCATAGTTTGATAATCTGTAGTTCCTTGTTGAACATGTTCTTGTCATCTGCCACTTCAAGGGAACGCAATCAAATTCCGTCTAAATGAATTTCCGTTTCTGCTTTTCTGCTTTCTATTTTCAATTCTGTATTCCACTTATGTAATGACAATACGATTGTTGCTTCACATTTCCGCTGGCACAGCACAAAGCACAATTTTAAGTTCGTATTCAAACGTTTTGTCGCATTCGCAGCCTAACGGAAATTCGATTATCCGTCTGTTTGCCGAAATATGCATTATATATGTTTGCGTGTGTGTGTGAGTGAGCACAGAAAGTTTTACAGCGATTGCCTTGGCCGGCGTACGATAATCGTCTAATTTCCGGCATTTTGTTCGGCTGGCCGCACTCAAACATTTCATTTGCAACAGTTTATTTGATTCCGAAAACTTTTGCTTGCTGTCATTGTTGCTAATCCGGCGTACTTAAAACTTAAATACTTTAATGCAAACAGTTGGCGAAAAGTTTATTACGTTATTTACAGCTATTTCAGTAGATCTACAGTTTTCTCAATTTGCGCAGCACTTGAAGAGAATCGCATAAAAATAGCAGCATTTCCATGAACTTCGCTGGCCAACAAAAAACAAATTGTGTAGCATAGCTTGGAGCGTCGTGAATCTGCAGCCGTTGTGGAACTTCATTGCACACTTGTTCTGCTCGAATAAAATTAACCTCTGCGTGTGCGTCTGTAAATATTGTGTATGAACTTATTTATGGACTTGAGCAGGACTAAATTGTTATAACTTCTGCATTAGCTCGAGTCGAAAAAGAAGGCATTACTAAAATTCTTCTCTAAGTTGCCTGAGGGCAGAGACAGCAAATTCAAATTGTGTTGCATACCTTGCGGCGGCACGAGCAATTCAGTCTGCTTTAAGACAATGCATACTTTTGTGCGGACTGAATATTTATTAAATCTTCGGTATTAAAAAAACCCGCTGCCCGCTTGAAAAAAGCTAGATTGAACAAGAAAAAAGCTGTACACTGTCTGTAAATATGTATTAAGTGTGTTTTTTAATTTTACAAACTAACTTGAAATTCTTTAAAGTGTTTTTAATTTATGAACTCAATATGTTAAAAGTATTATATGTATATAGGTTTGTGCATTGGCATGTTATACCACAGATTGGCATGTTTTCACTTTCCGAATTGAACTTTAACTTATTTGTGTGATTTATTATTTGAAAAATGAACTGTATTCCTTAATTTGTGCCGTGTAGGACAGAAAAATACAGAACATACGAGTAGTTGCATGTGTTCTGGTATAACACATCGCGTATTCCGGTATGCCAGTTTTGTTGTCCAGTGTATTCAAGCGTATTTTCTTTCTACTACTCTCGTAGTTATTGTTAGAGCTCTCTCTGCTGCCTCTAATGGCGCGTTGAACTAATTTCGATCTGTTTTATGGCAACTGCAGGTCGAGTACTACCCCCAACACGAGCGACTGCGTCAACCAATCGCAGCCGTTTGTAAACGATGTTTCCTACCCAATCGACCGATGATGAACTGGAGCGGTGCTGGCATACGCGGTCGTCTGTCCAAATTCTATGCGGATCCCCATGACGCTGCTGCGGCCCATGTGCGCAGCATTAACACCAATACGCTGCCAAGCGGATCGGCTGTCGGCTCACGTCAATCATCATCCCCCATCTATCCGCCCTTCCATTCGTGGGGCACTCCGCCGCGTATAACAGCATTGCATCGGGGCATCTATCGACGCAACGATGAGTCCACGGACAATTACGAATACTAAACAACAAAAACAAATATGGCGACAATATAATCCAGTTATAATGATAACGATAACGGCAGCATATGTTAAATAACGGTTAATTCTAGAGTATTTATCGAGTAATCGAGTAGTTCTTGTCACCGTCACACACACACCTGCAGCACACGCAGCTACGCAGGCAAATGTAACTGTAATTCACAATTTGCCGTAGCTCGGTGCCAAACCCAATACGTATCTCTATCCATATATCTATATCTTAATTATATCTATCTTTAACTGAAGTAACTGATATCAGTGCAAAGCAGCAGAACGTTTAATATCAACAACAAGATCATATCTAACTTTCTTGTTTACCTAATTTCAAAAACAAAAAATGAAAAACAAAGAGAAAAATTATTAAAGAAAAAAGAAAAACAATTTAGTGCCAATGCCGTACCTTAGTCAGGAAATTTTTCCTAGCTATATTTTTCCCGAAAAAAATCTCCTCACTCCGCGAAAACTTAACTAAAATGTTTTTCGAACTCCCTACAAATTGTATTATCATTCTATGTGTGTAGTTCTTTAAATGGATTAGCCTAAGTTATGCCAAATGCGATGGGAACCATGAGAGAAATACGAGGAACGAAAACTGCGTCAAAGACAATAATTAAGCAAACTGACAATAAATGAATCGACAATAAGCGATCGAGCAGACGAATAACGTTATCGGAATATCGGAATATACCCCATTAGAATCAATAATTTTATGAATATTTAGTTGTCATACGCGTATAGTATACCCTACAAAAAACCGTATCGAATCCTAACTAAAACATATTCAATGTGCGTAATTATAAGTCTGATGTTTTCAATAATTAACTTACTTATTTATTTCCGATTTAACGTATTCCGTATGCAAAATAAAACTCTAAAAAAAAACAAACAAAAAATAAGAAACCAACGAAAATAAATAATGTATTTACATATATTACACAAGAAATATATACATACAATATATATACGATATTATATATACATATTTACTTCGTTTATCTATGTCAGAGAGAGCTGCTCAACGCGCATTGGCGCTGTAAAAATAGTACACACCTATTCAAGCTGTTATATCTATATACACAACTATGTGAACTACCTACAAATAATACCTACGAAATATATACATACTTATTACCGGTTTGCTCCTAAACTACCCAACATCTTGTTATTTTATTCACCTGCAATTGGGATTGAAGGTAAGGAAATAATTCCAAATTGGAGAAGGGGACTACGGGGGTGTATTAAAGTGTTTAAAGAGAATATCAGGAACTTGTTTAATGTGGTTAATCAGACTTTGAATGGTCAGCTTTTCTAGTTATTTCAGATTCCGTTAACAATTTTAAATATTCCCAAATATTCTGAAATATCCAATCTATTAATAAACAGTTGTTCAGGGATGTAGCAACAGTATTGGAAGTCATGTTGCAATATTTCTATGGGCCCCGTTGCCATTTGTTTGAAAACACGAAAATAATAATATACTTAACTAATAATATTTACTTTTTTCTTTATTTTGGCAGCATCATCAATAGATTTTGAGAAATCTATATTTCGGAGCCTTTCATTCGCGATTAACCATATAACCAATCCATTCAATCATTCTTACCTCATCGTGCTTTTTAAGTTTTTATATCCGTTACCCACAGTCTAGATAAGTATGTATAATAACTTTGTGCCAATCAGAAAGCTTTGTTGGATACTCCCAAAGTATACATATTCTTGTTCAGTGTTAAAAACGGACTTATTTATTTAGCCATGTCCGTCTCTTCGTCAATGCCTTTATCTCTCCCCTCGTAAGATATATTTTAAAAGGTGGCAGGTCGAACAGCGCACAAACTTCATATGCCTAGTTACGGCCCTGCATATGATAGATATGATTGTAGACTATGGATAAACCCCGATTATATTATTCCTTTTCCAGAGTTTCTACAAATTAGTTACTTCTGTATACTTACGTTCTTAGAGCTTTACTTGTCAGTCAATAAAAAATATCTTTAAAGTTATATCATTCAAATTTATATATTTGTTAGAGATAATATCGCGTTTTATAAAGAAAATAAATATATAATTCGAGTGTGGGCTTATTAAATGCGCCTCTGAAAGCCGTGTAATAACTAGAGACTATAACTAGTCACTTAGCTAAGCCGATGATATCCGTATGGGGCTAATAAATACATATGTAGATGCCTTAGAGCTAAGTGTGCCTCTGCTGTCTGCTTGAACTGAACGAATCTAATCTAAATCGATCTATATGCTATATATAATATAATGGTGTATTCCTTCCTCTTCCACTCTTGCTCTGCCCTCTTCTCATGACCAGTACTTGGCCCCCTGGCCCTGGGCAGGCAGAGGATGATTGTAGGCAGCAGCCACATTGCCATGCGCCGCTGCAGCCGCGTAATCCGTCAACTGATGCTGGGCCACAGCATGATGAGCTGCTGCCGCGTTGTAGTTGGCCGCAGCAGCCACTGCCGTCTGGTTGAGATGGTAGGCAGCCTGGGACCAATTCGAAGGGGATTCCAACTTCGAGTAATTGTCACTCAAGTGCAGAGAAGGCGAGATCTTGGAGACACTGTCGGCAGTTAGCTTGGAGAAATCATCTATGGTCAGCTTGGAGTAGTCTTTGAATGAGATAGAGAGAGAGAGAGTTAGACTTGAAGAGGGAGAAGAAGAGAGAGCAGAAGTGAATCCTTACCTTGATGATAGTAGTTCTGACCGCCAAAGTGTCCGTGCTGCGTGAATCCACCCGGGAATCCATGCTGCGCCGCACTTGGCATCAGCTCGTAGCCACCCATCTGCGTGTGATGATGTGCCGCTGCTGCAGCAGCCGCCGCACTGTGCGAGCTGGGTGCATGTGCCGTCGTTGTGTGTGGATGATGATGTGAACTTTCGCCCATGCCACTTGCTCCACTGGCTGTGGTGCCGGCGGCGGGACTGTAGCCAGCCATGGAACCCAGTGGTCCAAAGCCAAGTGGTGCCGCTGCACTGCTGGCGGCAACGCCGACACCACCCAGACTGGGTCCGCTGCTGTTCATGGGCGATAGACCCGATCCGGAGCCACCCGAGTGCTTGCGCAGTCGTGCTCGGCGATTGGAGAACCACACTTGAATGCGCGCCTCGGTCAGGCTGGTCGACTGGGCCAGCTCCTCCCTCGTATACACATCCGGGTACTGCGTACGTGCAAAGGCGCGCTCCAGCGCCTCCAGCTGCTCCGCGGTGAAGGTGGTGCGTGATCGTCGCTGCTTGCGTTTCAATGGAATTCCTGGCTCCGATTCGGTGTCGCTAATGTCCGAGTCACGGCCTGTAAATGAGATGTGGTGGGGTGACAACTCTGGCATTATTAAAAGGCTACCAACAATTAGAAACGCCCTGCAAGAAGTCGTAAAATTATCAACGCCGCGGGGACAAAATTGAAGTAAATCACTTTCGATGGGGGCCACACGAGTGGCGGCAGATCGTGTGACCCTTTTGACTGACGTGGGGAATTGTTAGGAGTAGGATGATAGGGGAGGCAGAGGGGAATGACAGAGGGAAGGAAGGAGGAGGCATGGGGTGTCGACGCTCACTGCGCGCCATTGCATATTAATTGAATCGTTAGGGAGCGCAGCAAATCTGTCAAAAGCCACCGCCGCCAGACTCCAGATTCCCACTTCAATTCAAGCCAAAATGGGCGGTCATAGTGTGGGGCGTGGCCCGCAGGCAGCGCGTTAAAGTCACCACAGCTGACAAGTGACACAATATATCAAATTACACAAGAAGATGATCGGCAAGTTGTCAGCGATCACAAAGAGAGCGAGAGAGAAATAAACGGCGTGCAAGAAATGAAGAAGTAGAGAGAGAGGGAGATAGTTTCTCAGTGGAGGAGTGCGCCAATTAACTTCGGCATCGGTTTACGAAAGCAAATGCCGACGGGACACTTCAACTTGCCTCAAATCAGCCATGAAGCGCGGCGTGTGGCTGCGCTATGAAGATCAGAGCGGGGGCAGGGTTGGTGGCATGCCAAATTATTTGTAGTGCTCATTACACAATAAACTGACAGACGAGTAGGCAATGACGTTTCTCTGGGAATTATTCAACAAGATCACAAGATCATTTCTCAAAAGAGTTGAGACGAAGAAGAAGAGGAAAGAAAGAAGAAAGGCAGCGACAGCCAAAGTGAGAGTTGATCAAACTCCTATTGTCCTGGCAGCGGAAATACCTTCACAGGTAGGTATTGCCTTTGATTAAATCGATCGTCCTGCAGCGGAGGATAGCCGCGTCTCCTGTGTGTTCTACCGGAAAAGTCGCCTACTTTCCTGTTGTTGCGGTCAATGCTTGCTGCCTTGTAATCTTTTCCGGTTTGCCGGGCAAGAAATTATTAATAGATTTACGGGATTAGAGGAGCACTTTGATATCACTTGTGTATGATAAATAGCGCTGAGACTGGACACAGGAAGTAGGTAGGATGTATTAAGGGAAAGATAGACGATCTCCTTACATGCGATCTCCATGCGATCTCCATGCGATCTCCATGCGATCTCCACGCGAAGTTCATGTGATCTTCGAGTGATCTCCATTGGATCTCCGGGCGATTTTCATCGATATTCCCATTGATGACTTCACATGAAAAAGTTTCTGATGAGTGTGATCAATCGGCTTAGTCGCACGCCCTATTGCACCTGTTTTATAATCAATGCAAATCCTGAAAATCGCATTTGCCGATTGATTCAACGATCGAGCGATCGCCACGCGCTTCAAAGTTCCCACTGACAGCTGAGACACACCCCGAAAGCTGCAGAGCTAAGAAATCTTCGCATCTTTACAGCGGAACGCCTACAGAGTTTAGTTGCTCGAAATCGAACGAAGATTCACATGAAGAAGAAGAAGCGGATGGAATATATAAAATACAGAAGTCGGACTATTAATCTTTCAACACACAACGCACAATAAAAACTTAATTATACGAAACGGGTTCCCAAAATGAAGGAGAGAGAAAAAAATAATAAAACAACAACAACAAAAAACAAACCGAATTCCAACAAAACGGAGAAAGAAAAATCAATTAGTTTTTAAATGTTAAACAATTTATTAATTTGTTGTTACCACAAGTGAAAATGTGACGCTGCTGGAGCTGGGACTGCGAGCTGAGAGTGAAGCTGGAACTGGAACTGGAACGGGGGCTCTGGTGGTCTCCATAAAGAGTCCCAAAACAAAGAGCATTGGCTACTGTGGGTTTCTTTCTCTTTTTGACTTGCCCTGTGATAAATAGCTGCGGTTTTGTAATCCCTCGCCGGGGGTATCGATCATTTTCAACGACGTCCCGTGCTGCATTTTCATAACAGCAGGTAGTAAACGGGGGGGAGGTGTGGAGGGAGCGGGGCAACACTGTGTGGTCAACTCAGTTGCACCCGTTCCAATCGCTTTTGATAGACAGACAGACCCCAAGAGATCAATCGAGTGTGCCTATGATCTCAGCGTATCAGTGCACATTACTGGAATACCCCAAAGTAGCCCCCAAAAAGAGACCCTACGATACTGTGTACAGTCATCAATCAACAAGGAGCTGACACAATTCAAATTGACCTGCATCTAGTACGAATTGCCCCCGTCGGGCGTCGAAGATGAAATGAATTCTTGGACCAAAGCTATGACACTTCATTGCCGAGGTATGCCTGGGCAGGGGAGGGGCAGTGAGAGGTAACCCAAGACAGAGGCCACTGTCAGCTGTCAGCTGGAGACATGGAGACATGGAGACAGGCAGAGATGGAGACAGAGACACGCGCGGTTCACGCGATTCTGTCACCGTTGCTGGGATTTGGGAAACTTTCTTGTTTCGTTTCGGGGGACCGCTTGACACATAACATGGCTTATGGGGCGCTGGCTAGAGGTTTTGAGGGCTTAAGATTCTTGTCAGCAAAAGGATTACAAGGAGCATTAAAAAATATGCCACTTTTATTGGGAAACCGAACTGAGCAAGCGTTGAGTTGGAATCAACATTCTTAGTTCTTTATTTCTTTTACTTTTTGCGATTTGGATTTCAATTTGGTTGACACCTGGAGAATTTAAAGTGTGTGTTTGTTAATTGTTAAGATATCTAAGGAACTCTACAGTATTTATTCACGACTTCTGGTTTGGCTTTACTTACAAGTCAAAATGGTTTACAAAGTTCAGAAGTTCAACAAAATATTTATTTTTTTAGGCCATGGATTTTAAAAAAATTCATGGACTATTGTGTTTGTCGGAACGGAATTGTGCGTAACAGGCAGAAGGAGGCATCTCCGACCCCATAAACTATATATATTCTGAATCAGTATCAGTAGCCGAGTCGATTGAGCCATGTCTGTCTGTCCGTCTGTCCGTCTGTATGTCTGTATGAACACCTGGATCTCAGAAAGTATAAGAGCTAGAGTCATCAAATGCGACAACATACGTATATATTGCAGTGTCTCAAAGTTTTTTTAAAATTTGGACACGCCCCTTCCCGCCTCCGTAAATCAGTAATAACTATTTAAAAACTACAATATTAGCTCAACAACCAAAGTTGTATATCTTACATGACAAATACTTTGCCACGGGCGTTATGTGAAAATTTCATTTAAATCGGACTATTAATAAGTGAGATATGATACGAATTAAACTCACTTTGAACATACATTTATACTTAAGCAGACCTAATTTACGCAAGCATACCGAAGTTCAAATCTAGCGTCAGACACACAGCATTTTAAACTTTTTATTTGCATTGTATGGTAACAAAATTGGTTGACAATGCAGCTTTGCCGATGGGTCAAGCAGTGACGCAATGGCCGAGTGGTTAGAGTGGCGGACGGCTGTGAGAGAGTGAGTGTGGTTCAACTCCCGGTTGAGGGCGGGTGCGAATTTTCATTTATTAATTATTTATTATATTATTTTATTTTTTTTATTTATTTTATTCTAATAATATTCGGGCGGCGATTCCATACCGTTTTTATTACGGTATAATATGATAATCCATGGCCTTATACAGTCAGCACCTGACTGTAGCGTTAGTATTTTTTAATTATATTTTTTTAACTATATTTCTTAATGATTTCCAAAGTTAAACAACATACTTATTATAAGAGCCTCTTTTTAGAACCTACACCATTTGCTTAGCTGTGAGATTTTAAATTTGACTGTAGGTGATGTGTTTGTATAACTGTTGAGATATCTAAGGATGTTTACTTATGCATTACTTGCATATCAAGTTTAAGCTGAAGTTTTAAATTTCGTTGTAGGAGTCTAGAAAAATCAAGCTATAAGCACATAAATAATATATATTTATAATACATCTACTATATTTCTACATGATTTTTTTATTTATAGAACCCTCTTTTTATAACGTTTGTCATTATTTTATTACCGATCGACTGTAGAATATGTCTTTGTATAACTTTTAAAATATCTAAGCAACTTTACAATGCCCGTGCATTACTTTAATATCAAGTTTAAGTATTAGTTTCTGAGCGTTATTAAACAAATATAAGATTATTAAATTAGAATTAAAAAATTATTAAAGAGACCTCTTTAATCATATATTTCCTGCTTCAACTATATTTCTTTAAAATGTCCACAGAAAGAGAAACATTTAATAAGTCTATTTTCAGAGCCCACGCCATTTTCAAATCTAACATCAAATAGATCGAAGGGAAACCTTAAATCTTTATGCAGCTTATAAACGGATATCAGTGGCGTATAATTATATAACAAATATTTATTTAAATGCTTCTACCGAATATATTATGCTCGAGGCTAGTGGAAATTTATGCTCTCAACGCCCTCGCTCTGGAGAACTACAAATTAGGGGAACATTCAGAATCATGTTGCAGGTCAGAAACATTTAAACTAATTTACAAAATTGTTAACAGCCGCACGAAGATTGAGAAAAGACCGAAAATTAGTTATAATCATAATCTGGCGGCAAAAGAGACAAGACAAGATATCGGGACAGAGACAGACAGACAGACAGAGAGAGAGAGAGAGAGAGAGGGAGAGATACAGCAATCGAGACAGAGACAGATGCGGATGCAGATCAGAATGCAGAATGAAATGAAACTAATTTAAATAACAATGCGAACAAACACTTGATCAAAACAAATCCCCACCAAGATGAGCAGGCATACAAGACAGCGACAGCGACAGATACAAAGATACACGCTCTCAGATTCACAGAGATACAGAGATACAAAGATACCGAGCTGCAGTCTGGGGGAACTGCAGAGTGTACCCCGGCTAAAGTGTGATAATACGTTAATAAAATATTTTGTAACTCATCAACACGAACGAGAGGCGGCGGCGGCCCCGCAGTGCAACGGACCCATTGGCCCCTGTTGGACAATGAGATCAAACGGAACGGCACAGGACACCCTGGTGGGCATTAAAGATGCCGCACTGCATCGGTGCATTTGAAGTCGGAGCGCTGCTTTTGTTACGTTGACACTTTTTTCGGGCATGAACGATTTTAATGGGTTTTCGGGTCGAACAAATGAGCCACACCGCAAGAGTCGAGTCGAGGCAAGTTGCGTAGGCCCCAGAGCGGAGAACATATGCATGATCGAGGCCTGATTTCGACCGGAACGCTACGAGTGTGTGTCTGTATGTGTGTGTGTGTCTTAGGGACCGCACGCACATGCGCTAGTGCTGTAGAAAAGGACCTGGATATTTTTGCGCAATCACTGAGCGAGTCTGCCTCTCTCTCTCTCTCTCTCTCTCTCTCTCACTTACTCAGTCTGCCTAGTTCACAAGTCATTTGTCATGTGACACTGCAAGAATGCATTCATGCCATCTCGCTCACTCCCGCTGTGTTATTAGATAAGGTGTGAGCCGAACTCGAGTCCCGATCGGCGTCCGTTTGTCTTCTGCTGCCTTTCGCTGTCTTCTCTCTTGTCTCTCCTGCCTTTATTGCCTTTCTTCTATTTTCTTTCTATTTTTTGCAAATAATTGAACCTGTTTGTATTTGCGCTAGCCCAAAAGATGGGAATCTGTATCTACTAGCTGTGGCTTGCCGCATTGTCTGGCAGGGGCAAATATTTGGGTTGATCGCCTCCGTCCATTCCCACGCGACGTTGTTGTCCTGGCGGCCTTGCTTGATGCTTTGTCCTCATTTACACTAATTGCCACAAGTGTTTCGAGGGGTTTTCTCTTTTTGACGGTGCCTTTTTGACTCCTGCGCCGTGTCGGTGTTTTGGCATTTGATTCTCTCTCTGTTTGTTTCGTGGTTGTGCCTCCCTCTCCCACCCTTTTCAGCCTTGACCCGAACTGGGTTTGGCAATTTCCACGGCGATCAATATAAATCGCACGCCTATTTATCAGACACAAGGTCGGCAACGGTCTCAAGATCAGACAGTTTGACTATTGTGCGTTTAGCGGAGGCGTTGCAACATTTAGCGGCATCGATGTTGTAACCACTAAATGGGAAGGCGTGGATCGATTGCAGCAATCCAGCGGCGCAGTTCATGGAATTGCGGCGAAATATATCTAAAATTTCGCTGTAATTTCGGTAAACATCTGAACTGAATTGAAGCTGATGACTTCAATGGTTTCGGACTCTGATAAATAGCTCTCCTAATTGCGAAAGATCTTGTGATCTCAAACAAATCAAACCAGTCTGGTGAGTACTCATAGGTTTATATTGCATTAAACTATATTAACGTACGATATTTGTAAATAATTCAAACTATAAGAATTGGAAGCTAGAAATCTGATCCTTAGACTTTAAACATATCGAACCAGACCCGTGGCGAGGATTGTGCAGGGTGGGCGGTGGCAGGGGCCCAGAGCTACCGGAGGATATGGAAAAATTGGGCAATGCTGTTTTAGACTGAAAGCTTTATGTTAAATTTGGTGTCGGTAGTTTTTATTACACTTGTAGTTTAAATATTGAAATTCAAATAGACAGACATGATTAACTTGACCTAAGTTGATAATGAACAAGAATATATAATATACTACAAGTACTACAAGTAAGTAATACTTTGTGCGGTTTGCCACGCCTCCTTATATGTACCTGTTACACACATTTTCCTCTATCCTCTAGCTATAATATTATATCCTTTTACGCTATGAATAATGTGTATAATATGTATATAATAATTGCCAAACTCAATGAGGATTAAATGGACAATTGGCAACACTATTAATCGAAAATCAGAAGGCGCGAAACATAGATTCCTCAAAAATGTATGATTTTGCTAATATAAATGTTTTTCGAACTAACTCACATACTATATTTTAAAGCCAGACAATTATAATAACAATTTGTGTAATATAATTAATAAATGGAAATTTAAAGAGATAAGTATAAAGATCTAATATAATATTTATATAATAATTATGTACTCCATACATTTATTCCCAAGTCCCAAGTAAGTCTCTAGTGTCTTATCGACCTATCGATATCAATGCAACTTTAATTGGTTTTTAGTTCGGCATCTTCTTTTAATAAAACTATCAATGCTCCTAATAACATCTCTATTTTTCCTTTGTTGTAATGGCTTTTGATGATGAATTTTGTGGCCCCCGGGTTTTTTTTTTCAGTTATTCCATTTTTGGGTTTTGTTTTCGATTTTTTTTCAGGTTTGTCACCCAAAAACGCGTTGCAGCCCCCACACAGAAATTTCTTTTTGTATTTTTGTATTTTCTCAGTTATTATTTGATATTCCACATCTTTTCGTCGCTTTAGCTTGATACAAAAGATCAAAGCGAACCGCCGCAGTCAGCGACAATGAGCCCGACTGAGGGCCAAGAGACCCACGAGTGGAGCTGCGAGGCTCGGTGGCCCTGGGATCCCAATCCAGAGTTGTATAAATTGTACAAAATCAAAATCAAACGAAATTATAAGTGAAATACGAGACAAGACGACCAGAGCCATAGTATATATATACAATATTTAATAATGCATAATTTTTCGGCAGCAGGGTTGCCCCAGCGCCGGCAAGGAAGGCGTTGATTACAGGCAACGGCACCGACCGCGGCTTCAACCCGACTCCGACTGTGAATGTGTCTCTGTGAGTGCACGCAGCTGATTCTGATTGCACTCAGGATGGGGGCTCAAGGGTTGACCAAGGGAGCATAATGACGGGGCCGCTGCCTTTGCATCATTACGAGGAATGGGTTAGAGGGGGGACACAGGGCTGGGCAATGATGATGGGAAGGCGTGTGCTTATTATACGCTTCGACAACATAATGATAGTTCTTCTCTCCGAGTTATATAGATTATATTTGGTACAATTTCAAATAGTTAAATGGCGCAGGTGAACAGGTGCAGAGAGGGATAGGAAGAAGAGGAAGAAGAAGGGGCAGCCAGTGGGCAAGGAAGTACACAAGTATAGAAGGATTCAAATGCTGCATGAATGGAAAGTTGATTTTATTCAGATCTCTAAGATGTTGCTCCTTTGCCGACTCGCACAGCATGCCAAGCAGGGGGAGCGGAGAGGGTAACTGCATCCCAGTCAAGGTCATAGCATACCCAAAACACATAATCAATATGCATTGAGCATGCGCTACCCTTGATCCATTCATACCTGCCCCGACCTACAAGGTGACAACTCTACGGAGGCGACACCCACTGGGCCATTGTGAGTTTGTTGTGACAGAAAATGGCAAATGCAACGGCAAATATCACAGGCACCGTCGGAAAGTTGGACAATTGGCAAAGAGAAAACGTATGGAAAATTTAAATGACAAGGCGAACCGAAAGAAAACGAGACGAGACAGGGTGAGAGAAGGTAGAAGGCAACTGAAAATGTTCGTCTAATGATGCCACACAATTTTCTAGTCAATTTTCTAGGCATCAAATCAAATCGTAAACTGGAAATGACCGAACGGGCTGAACGCTTTGACCCCCGCCGATCGTTTATCGAATGACTTTGCATATTTAGCATGATTATTGGCCCCGTCCAGAGGTAGCTACGTAGAACGGAGTAGAAGTCCCACTCGGACAGGGCTGAGGTCTCACGCAAGTCTCCAGTGGAAATCGGGGGTTATTAGCTGTGCAGGGCATCGTCGTGTACTGTTGATTCTCAGGTGTCATCATCTACACCTATTTTTGGTGTTTGTTGTGTGTATGTGTGTTTGTGTGTGTGTGTGTGTGCCAACAACAACAGCAACAACAATTGGGAGATCGTTATCGTATACGAGGGCAAGCGATCTATTGTAATATTTTGAGCGGCTTTGATTTAAGTTTAAGTCGCTCGTTCTAAGACGATCAAAGTCGTGTTGCCGACACACAAACACAAATACACATACACACACACACACACTCACACACTTGTTTGTTGATGTGAGCAACAAATGATTTGAGCGTGATTCTTCGAAATATCAACGAAAGTAAATGATCGGTATGGTTCGCAGAGGGTGCTCTCGACAAGTATGTCTAGCTTGATAGATAGTGCAACATGGAATCCACAACTTACCGCCCAATATGCCATGTATTGTATAGTCCTTGCGTCCATCTTCGCTGCTGCGATCATTGCCGCGCAGAAGTCGACTGATCGATGATGTTGATGGCGGATCTGCGAAGCCCTCCTGTAAATGAGAGGAAAGTTATCGTTTAACTATCTTGAGATGAACTGAAAACTAAGTTTAGATATAGGTATGACTGACTTTGTGCGAACACTGTATGTTTCTCTCTCCTTCTCTGTCTCTTCTCTCTCTCATCAATGCTCATCAATGAAACACCTTGTAAATGCGCGAGTTATGTGTCTGTATCTTGCCACTGTTGGTGTATCTGAATCTGTATCTTATCTTAATGTGCACTCGATAAAGCAAACAAATCCAATTAAGATAAGCGCTCGCCGCGTAAATATTTTCATGCTACCGTTGCTTCTTGGGTCTATAAATTATACGTTGGGTAGAGTCTCTGATTCTCAGTCTGAGTGTGATCAGAGTTTGGTCTTTTGGGACACGGATTTACTTAGCACTTTGCGCTGTGACATTAATTCCACAGTTGCCGGGAAGTTTGAACCCTCTTGGTGTTTGGACAATGCTTTCCCTGTCTCCAACTCGATCTCTTTCGCCCTCTCTCTCTCACTCTCCCGCTTTTCCCGCGCCCTTTTCTCACTTGCGGTGAGTTATAATCCAATTAGGAGAAATGTCAAGCATCTGCGGCAATCCCTGAGAATTTGTCCGCGTGTCACGTGTTGTCTTAAAAGCCGCGACAGATCGCAGGTGTGAATCGTAATGCATTTAGCCGTGCAACTCTGGCAAAAACCGTTAACTTAGCAGGGACTGTCTGCGCATGTCTGGGAATCTTCTTCGAAAATATTATTATGTAATCTGAATATTTTAATGCAATTTTTAGAAGCATCCTCAGTTAACTTCAAATTACATCCGTGCATATCATTCATTCATCATTACCATTAAACCTTTTATATTACTTTTTCATAGGATAAATGGCTATGATAATGTATAAAGCTGGCAAAGGGAAGCATCTACAAATCCTACAATGCCCATTTGTCCGTATGACCTTCTTTATCTCAGAGACTAAATTTGGTGACACTGTGTAGGAATGACACTGTGTAGTAATGGCGCTGGAAAAGTATATTTTATAATTTGCCCTCCCTCTTCACTTTTCTGAAAACAAAAAAAACATTTTGCAATTAACGTCTAACTTTATTTCTTACTTGTGATAATGGAATGCTTGAGTAAATTGATTTCATATTTAATTTTTCAATGTGCTACCTTATCAATCTGTTTCGACCTTAAAACTAATGGCGCTTGGCAACAACAATAGGAGCAGCAACACCTTCCACTTTCGTGGCGGCAATTCCAGTGAAACAAGAAATCGAAATCAAATCAAAACCGACAAAATCCAAACCAATTTCTCATGCAATGCAACTGAAAACTGTCAGTTTTCATTAGACCAACACGTCGACTTGGAACTCGGTATCAACTTCAGCTCCAGCTCCAACTCGGGGCTAATCGCTGTGGAGCAAAGCGCAACTGTGCGACGCAGACGAGTTGTCTGCTCTCCCCAGTCCGAGTCGAAGTCGGAGCTGGAGCGGGAGTTGAACGTCAGCATCTCAAATGGAGTGGCATGTGCCGCAAACAGTTTAATGATTAATAATAATAATAATAATATAATATATTTTTAACAGTGTGTGTGTGTGCGTGTGTTTAATTCCTGAACGAACAAAGGTGCCACAACTGGCACCTCATAGACCCGATCAAACCGAAACAGACGCCAGGCCAGTGGGGGAACTGCGCTTCAGTGGGACTGTCTGGTTAACTCGACTCGGGACTGGCTACTGGCTCTCCTATTTCTATTGAATGTGTCATAAAACTGACAACAACAACAACAACAACAGCAACAACTGAAAAATGTTATGATTTTCAACTAGACTCGCTTGCCCCACGAGCAATGGTTGAACGGGTCTACCGGGTCTACTGGGTCTACCGTGGTCAGTCGGCTCTACCGGCTGCCCCTTCGCCCGTTTACTCCCTTCAGCAGTCTACCAGTTACCAGCTGGAATGTGTGACAGCTTATCTTGTACGAACTGACAACTGGAACCCGTCCAGACGCCGCCGTCGCCGTCGCAGAGCAATGCAAGGTAGCCCCCCGACTGAGCGACACCTTTTTTTCTGAATTATTATTTTTTTACGCTGCTATTTTGCTTATGCCTTTTTCTCCCGTGATTTCTGGCTACACAAATTCAATTGAAATTTAATTAATTAGTTGACAGTTGGATTGACACTTGAGCGCGCTTTATACGTAGGTATTTCTTCAATATTTTGGGTACCCACTTGCTTTGTTTGCCAAGGGTTCTAGCTGCTTGCTTGACTGACAGGTGAGTCTCTCAATTTATACAGTTTTCTCGGAAATCAGCAGCTCGGGATCATGTCAACATCGTAAAAACTCCCTGAGTCAAAGATGAAATGGCATCAATGTGATATTCTGCTTGCTGAGGACATTTTCTAGATATGTGGCTATGTTTATAGAGCTTACTGAGATGGAAAACTATTAAGAAATAATTTCTCTAGTGGAAATCCAATGAAATTCCTTAATTCTTCAATCTTATTATCAATGCCTTATGTAATTGCAACTGATCTGCGATCTTTACTATCGGAATTCGATACTGACGATCAATTTACCTCAGGCAGTTACTTATGCAATAAATACTCGTGTAGCAGCTGAATCAATCACGAACTAAGCCCAACTCGGAAACAACAAAATCGGAGTCAACAATCACGAGGACCATTGCCAGATGCGCGATCGGAGATGCGAATCTGACCGCTGGCGTATTCTGATTAAGCGTGAAGCGCACCTGGGGGCAGTTTTCACGCCTACTGCCAGCTCACAGGAGAGGGAGAGTGAGACCCAGAGAGATAGAGAGGGAGAGCAACCCGTATGTGTCTTGGCCAGATCGATGAGCCTCTCGAATTGGTATCGCCACATAAACTGTAACTAATTGCGGCTTCAAATAAAGAGCAAAGCAGAAGGCATGAGCCGCCAAAGGCGAATCAAAGAGTGAGGGAAATGACTGATAAAGAGAGGCGAAAAAGGGAAAGAGGGGCAACTGGAGCCAGGTTGCAAGCCTGATCGTGGTAGGCAGCATGCCAAAAATCAGCAACATTGATGTAGGTTCGGGCAACTGCAGATTCTGAAATCTGGAACTGGCGACACCCCAGACGAGGCTACTCTTAATAGCTTTTGGGCAAAGCTAGCTAATTTATTATTCTATATTTTTTAGGTTTACTCCAAAGTTTTATGCTAATTTTATGTACGAATAATGATGATGTTTATTCGCAAAAATTGACATATTGAAGCGCAGTTTGCTGTGTGATACATTGAAACGTGACTTGAATTTGCATTAGTTTGCCACTAGGTGTTATATGCAATGGAAAAATGCACTGAAAAATATAGGGAATATAAAAATATACAATATAGAAATATAGAATATAGAAACTGGGTTTATAGAGAGCATTTAAAGCTAAAGATTGAGTGCAAATAACAGATATAGAGAGTTGACCTTTTTACTTTCATGTTCCCCCCTTAAACTCTTGCAAATTTCTCTCAGTGCATGTTGACACCTGAACATGTATAACATTTATACATTAAAAATATAGAAGGCACTTCAAGCTCAAGATTGACTGCTAATAACTGATATGGAGACTTGACCTAACTCTTTCAAATTTCTCTCAGTGCATGCCGACACCTTTTGCTGTAGCTCGACTTGTGCACAACATTTTAAAATGCGTGTCAAACCGGAAGTTGGAAGCGCAAAAGATAAAGAAAGCAAAACTGCAAGATAAACATTATATGGCAGACAGTTGCACCTTGTGCGCCTCAAGGATAGAATCTCTCTCCAGCTCCGACGCCGAGTCCGAGTCCGGCACTGACAGCGGCACGACAACAAAAAGGAGGAGCGACGTTGGCGTCTGCGTCGGCGTCGTCGCATGCTTAAATCGATTTCTTAACGCTGTGGTGGGTGGCATTGCGAAAATTTGTCGTCGCCTTTGTGCGACGATTGTGTCAAGTTGGGCCCAAATGGCAGACGACATATGCAAACGGGCCGAAAGATGTTTGCCGGCAACGTGCCATAAACAAAGCCAGCGGGCGGCCCCGGTCCCGCCCGAGTGTGCCACGTGACTTTTCGGAAAACGGAAGTGAGCCGCAGTGCCTTTCTGTGTGTGTTGTGTTTGTATTGGCCGAGATCTGAATGCACATAATGCGCTGCGGTCAGAGCTACTGGGCGGAACTGCAAATCCTTATGCCTTTGATGCTGTCACATTTTATTGCTTCCTGCGCAGGTGCACAGCGAGAGAATGTGAGAGAGAGAGAAAGAGGGAGAGAGAAAGAGGGAGAGAGAGAGAGAGCCACCCACTGTTCCTCACTCACCTTGATCAGCTTCTCGCGTATCTCCCAACTGAATATGCCGGGATTCTCCTTGCGCAGCTCATCAATGCGACCTTCAATCTCCGGCGATGTGACCTTCGGCTTCGATCCACCAATGACGCCCGGCCTTATCGAGCCCGTTTCCTGATAGCGATTCAGTATTTTCGATACACAACCGTGCGAGACCCGCAACTGTCGCGATATCACACACGGCCGTACTCCACTGGCGGCCATTTCCACAATTTTAAGGCGTATATGATTGGGCAGTGGACGTCCATTGATGAAGACGCCGCCCAACTGGTTGACACGTCCTTGTCCTGTTGGGAGAATGAGTTGATAAAAGTATTATATAATGATAATTATGGAATTTAATGCAAGAAAATATATTTGAGTTGCAAGAATCAATAAGCATTGAAGTTGAGTCTTTGAGATTAACTACTTTTAATAGAAGTTGTTAGAGAGCCCAAAATGCACTCAAATTTAACTGAATCTTTGAATCTACTTCAATTCATCATTTGCAATGACTTTAAGTAATATACACACAATATACACACAACAATGAAAATTCTATCATTAAAAAAATTACGCTTCCATTTGGTATTTTACGTTTTACGGAGGCGAAAAGGGGCGTGGACAAAAACTTAATATGATAATTATTTGTGTGCAGAATTATGACATATTGTCACTTATTTTGATAACCCTAGGTCTTATAATCTCACAGATCTAAGTGTTCATACAGACGTATAGTGAGATATGGCTTCATCAGACTCGACTTATGATGCTGATTAAGAATATATACACTCTATTAGGTCTGCCGTTTGATGTACATTATTGGTTTGCAAAAAGATATATTAATGTCTGTGTATTAATATATGTTCAAATTTAATATTCTATATAGAAAATATATACTAAGTTAGGTAAATGTTAGGTAAATTCCCAGCCCTTTGTTGTACATAATTGTTTTGCAAAAAGATGTATAAAAGTCTAAATAATAATATACTATATAGTTTATAAGATATTTCTGTTCTTAACGCACCTTGAAAAGGATAACCCGCGAAGAGCGGTCGCAGTGAGTTGGCGCTGGACATATCCATATTGTGTTGTTGCTTAGAAACTACGCTTTGAGTTGAGAGTGGACCCCGAGTCACGGAGGCTTAAGTGGGTCAATGCATGGGGACTGATTGCACTTACACACACAAGAACACACACAAAAGACCAGGCACAACAACAATAATGCACAAGTAACTTATAACGGTTACTCTTGGCCGTTAGCTTGGTTTGGCAACACGCGATATCCGCCGACGGAAGGAAGCAACAACGACAACAACGACGACAACGACGACGACGATGACGACGTAGCTGTGATTCGAGTGGATGCTGATGGTGGAGAGAGAACGCGACGTGGATACGAATTCGTGGAATTGCGCGCGCTTGCAACGCGATCAAACAGCACGAGACTTGCAAAGCAACTAAAGGCATAAATTAACGAAGGCCGGCCCGGGCGACGAATGCGGCCGACAATGAGATCGCGCCTATAAACTGGTTTCACACTCTTACACACACACACACACACACAGGCAGTGAGACAGACGCTGAGAGTCGCGCAGCTTTCGCGTCCGCCCTTTTCTGCCTCTGCCTCTGCCTTTGCCTTTGCCTTTGCCTCTGTGCGTGGCGCCACCACAACATGGCAACGATCAAAAAGTCAGCAGAGCCAAGCAGAGAGAGAGAGAGAGCGAGAGAGCTCGCGTGTTTACCTCACTCATGCGCTCACACTCCTACTCTCTCTCTCTCTGTCTCTATCGCTGGGCTTTAATCGATGGACACACAGACACGCCTCTGAGCTGCTCGCGCGCACTCTGATTGGCTGACGCAGCGGGGCGGTTCGCGCTCAGCGCTTTGATATCAACAAGAATAACAACAACAATAACAAGAACAACAACAACAGCAGGCAAGGCAATAAGAGAGAGTGTGCCGCAATCAACCCCAGCAAATGTTGGCGATCTTTCTGCAGCTGCCACAAGTCCTGGCCATGGCTGCTGTGCTCTCTCTCAGTTCTCTGCTGTTGTTGCCACTGCCACTGCTGCTGTTGTTGTTGTTGTTATTGTTGTTGTTGTCCTTGTGTGTGACACTTTTGTATTAAATGTATGACTTTTGTCGTTGGCAGCCAATTAAAGCGTGAAGGCTGCCGCCGGCTGCCACACGGCAGCACAGAGTGAGTCAGGGGTGGAAAAGGGAGGGGAGGGAAGCGAATACATGGCATAGAACAGGACACACGGCCACCGTTTTTACCTCTGTCGCATTATATTATCAATCGTTCCGCTTGGCATTTCAGCACCCACGGTCGCTTATGTGTGTGTGTGTATTTGTGTGTGTGTGATTTTATGCCATTTTCTTGTTGTAGTTGTTCCCACCTTCATCTCGTGCTGATGTTCATTTGCAATTCCCTGGCCAGTTAGTTGGGTTAGGTCCAAGTCGACATAGACATTGCGTATTTGCCTCATTGTTGTTTGTCATCATCAAGTTTTATGGGGGTTCCAGTTTCTTTGGCTTATCCCGTACACAATGCAAGTTCATGCCTATTTACGGCCGACGTCCTGTTTGTCCAGACATCATTTAAGTCCAGCCAGATTCTGTTTATCTAACCCCTCCCCTCACGTCCCCTCCCTATGCCATGTCACTGAGCTCTTCTCGCTCTTGTTGTTTCGTTAGCAGATAAGGATAAGCTCAATATGAGGTATATGAGTTATGATTGTAATACAATTTGATGTGGGGTCATTGTTCGCTATGAACGGTTCTCCAAGCAACTGTTAGATATGACACGAGTAAGAACCCTATATAATACATGCCCAATGCAGCACCTTCTGTTTATCATCTATTTAATATCAGAAATCATTTGAACTATAAAAATCACTGTACATACCAAAAAAGAAACTTCTAGGTTTAAAATTAAACTTGCAGTTAGTTGCTGTCTTCGATAAACAAGGACGTAAGAGGCGTGGCCAAATTTAAAATAAATTTTATGTGCAGTCAGTAAAATGACACATTATATTTGATAGCCCTAGCTCTTATAGTCTGAGATATCTGTGTTCATACGAACATTTTTGGAAAATCTTCGACCAATTTCAATTCTAGTTTACTCAATAATATACTCATACTTCAACTTCTCTCGTTCATTAGCTTAAACATACTCAACTACTCCAGACTGTTTTTGTATCCATCACAGATGTCAGTCGAGTCTCGATTGCAACCCTGATCGACTGCAGAAGTGACTTACCCGATATACAAACATAAAAATCTATCAACATGCATTAATTGCAGTCTCCTTCGATAAAGAGAGAGAGGGAGATATATAGAGAAACGATACTCGCACCTGGTGCTAGATGGAATTTTTGAAAAATTGTAAAACCAAAAACCGAACAAAAGCCAAAAGCAGCGAAAGGACATCATCATAATATAAAGAATTAAGCGTGAAGTTTACGCATATTAGGGAAACGCACATGCGAACACACGCCGAATGCCGCCTGCCGCCTGCATCTGGCCGTAGTCGAAGGAAGGGAAACCAAAAACCAATAGAACCAGCCCTGAAAAATGGCCGTTTGATGCTACGAGTGTACGACCCAGTGTGTGTGTCTGTGTGTGTGTGTTTGCGTGGCAGCAGGCCAAATGCAAATGTGCTCTATATAGAAACTGAAAACGAAATTGAAATTGAAATGAACATAGCGGAATGAGCCTGTCGGGCTGTAAAAACAGGACTCGTATCAGCAGCTCAGCCTCGGCCTCTCAGTGCTAATCAGCATAAAATTGGTTGCTAATGAACCGTTATGCAATGCCGTCGAGTACTCAACGAATGCACTCGCACGGCTCCACGGCTCATCTGCACTCCGAATGAGCCCAAAGGACTTGCCCAAAGGACTGGCCATTAATCGTGCTCCGCTCTCCTTCCTGAAACCACAAAACTTGGTCACGATAAACATGACAAATTTTCTAATTTGCCCATTGACAGTTTTCAATTATCAGAGCTGGTGAAGCGTGATGTAACACGGTCCCAAATAGGAAGGATACTTCAATTTTTATCATGAATATTTCAAAGTAATTGCGCATAACTAAAATTGTACAGTAGCTTCCGTAGGATTCTTTTCCTGTGGCATAAAATAAGGAAACAATATGAATGAGGTCTCGACAATAAAATTAGATGAGCGAGTCATTGAGTCACATGAATATATCCGAGTCCTCATCGATAGCAGTATATATAGCTATTGAATTTATATTAATTAAATAATACATATTTCTATTTAAATATCCATTCCACCGCGCTCGGCATCAATTCTGTAAGTTGGGTACTGCTCGCACAGAATATCCCTAGTCTCTCTATGATCGGCTTTGCCCAGGAGTGCTGAACGGCCATATATCTTCATGTAGCTATTGTTGGGCTCATGCTCTAGGATCCCTCCACCAAGACATTGGGTGCACAGATCTACTTTGGTAGCTTCGTCCCGAAGACTGTCATATACATGCAGATGGTGTTTTGCATCGCCATCAGCGCGAATAACAAGCTTCGCAAAGTTCATCTCTCCATGTACATATACCTTGGCCAGAATGTACTTCATCTGACCATCTCCATGCGTGACAACTCTAGGAAACCCGCGAACAGGTGACACATGAGGACAGCAGAATCGTCGTGTGCTCCCTAAAGCCGAACGCAAAGTGGGGACAATGCGTATACGTGCTGTCTGCATACTGAATTAATTTCTTTAAAACCAATAATTTTGAAAGAATTTACGAAAAAAAATTTGCTGTCCTCTACACGACATAAATTTACAGACTGAGAAATACACAGGGACTAGATTAGACTCCATTTTTAGATGACTAGCATGTCTACTTAGATCGAGATATTTTCATAAAATATATTCTCCTTTTCTTTATTTAGAATGCAGAACAAACACGGCTTGCCACAATTCGTACCTATGATGACGTTATTACAACATGGGATCTATACCTATATGGAATATATATTGGATCGTGCTCTGACTGAAATAATAAAAGGTCTAAAAAAGTTGCAAAATATTTGCGATTAAATATTTCACTAATCTGTTTTCTTTCTCCTAGAACAGTGCATTTTATATTCCCGATCTGCAAGAAGATATAGTCAAAGCGTTAAAGCATATAAACAACTTGATCTGAGAGACTATTCGAGCAAGGGTTACAAAACTAGACGACAATATGCCTTTTTATTGTTTGCAAATGAAATTCATAATCTTATATATTATGGAGAGCAATTGAGTTGAAGCTTTATTTCACATTCAGAAATCTTTGAGTATATTCCTTGTTGAGGATACACACGTTTGCTAAGAGGGTCTTCATATACCACTCTTCCACAATACTCACTAATCAGATTGTATTCAAGCGTAAATGTACAGCACAAACTGTTCCTTTACCGTAATATCAGAAATGTTTGGTGTTCAAAATGAATTTTATTTGTTGCTCAGTTTACTTCGCCAGAATTTCACAATCCTTTCCTTGTACACCGTTAGCTACCTCTATCCACAGTTCCAGTGAATGATCCATCAAATGCCGTTAGACAGACTGTCAACAGAAGGCAAAAGCCTCCGTTCGTACGAGTGTATTCACGAGTATTCAAATCTCAATTGCCACCAGCACCAAACAAACAGAAAATCACAGGACAAGTTGGGACAGACCTCTGGCAATAATAACAAATATTGAACAATCCCAAGGTGTGCACATGACGGATTGCATTTCCATCTAGGCCAGGACAAGTGAAAATTAGGCAGACACGCCATACAGTGACAGAGGGAGAGAGAGAGAGAAGAAGGGGAGGGCGAGATAGAGAGACAGGCAGGACAATTGTCAAACTGTTTTCACTCCTTCATGCTAAATTCTCGAGTTGTCCCGCAGGACTTGGCATGAGACATAAGACATGAGGCAAACAGGCCAAACAGATGTACGGCAAGAGGACGACGGGGTGCGAGGTGCAGAGACCTTTGCTGCTGCTGCTGCTGCTGCTGCTGCTGCTACGGTAGCGCAGCAAGTGGCAGCGTGGACATTTGGCTACTCTTCACCGATACGGTAGTCATAAACAGAGTCAAACAAGACAATACACAAGTTGACTAGGGAAAGGGGAGTCGCCGTTCTGGGAAGCCCCGTCCAAGACTGACACTTTGGGCACGTTTCAAACACTTCAGTTCCAGTAACACAGTGTTTTTTTATGATCCTACGCACTGAATGAAATCCGCCTGCATGTACTTAAAGTTTTACAGCCTCCCATGATGATCTATACACAGTTTTTTGACTTTTTCGTATGGCGACAAAATTTACAACCCCCTAGTAAATCATTGCTATCCGATACAAAGATAACATGTGCTCCATTTCAAGCATTTTAGCACTTCCATTCACATAAAAATCAAGTCGAAAGATATCCGAAAATCTCTTTTATATTGATTCGGAATATCATGTATAGAGCACTAATTGGGGGCTTTGTACGACTAATGTTAGCTGGAAACTCGAGGCTCGCAAATCTCGCAAAGATTTCACACATTTTCGCCTGTTTTTTTCAATAGAAATACCTTGTTGAAATTGTTGATTGTCTTGTCCCTTTAAAGGACTTGTATGAAAATCCTTACTTCCATTTATATAATAATGATATCTGAGTTGGTCTATAAATAATGATGTTCACTGGAGAAGCTGAAAGAGTATATCACTTAAAGATATCAAAAGACTTTTGCAGACAGTACACAATCGGTTTTGGAGTTCGTCAGTTCGGGAATCACCTTGAAGATTTTTAAAGCTCTGACTCCACTAAGTTTTCTTGATCTACATAAACACCCAAGACGATAAAGCTAAGTTCTAACTCTGTCCGTATGAACACCTTTATCTCACAGAAAAAAAGGGCTATGGTTATCAAATTTTGTGACAATATGTATTATTATTTCACTCACATAAACTTTTTTTTAGGCCATGGATTTTAAAAAAATTCATGGACTATTGTGTTTGTCGGAACGGAATTGTGCGTAACAGGCAGAAGGAGGCATCTCCGACCCCATAAACTATATATATTCTGAATCAGTATCAGTAGCCGAGTCGATTGAGCCATGTCTGTCTGTCCGTCTGTCCGTCTGTCTGTCTGTATGAACACCTGGATCTCAGAAAGTATAAGAGCTAGAGTCATCAAATTTTGCGACAACATACGTATATATTGCAGTGTCTCAAAGTTTTTTTAAAATTTGGACACGCCCCTTCCCGCCTCCGTAAATCAGTAATAACTATTTAAAAACTACAATATTAGCTCAACAACCAAAGTTGTATATCTTACATGACAAATACTTTGCCACGGGCGTTATGTGAAAATTTCATTTAAATCGGACTATTAATAAGTGAGATATGATACGAATTAAACTCACTTTGAACATACATTTATACTTAAGCAGACCTAATTTACGCAAGCATACCGAAGTTCAAATCTAGCGTCAGACACACAGCATTTTAAACTTTTTATTTGCATTGTATGGTAACAAAATTGGTTGACAATGCAGCTTTGCCGATAGGCCAGGGAGTGAGGCAATGGCCGAGTGGTTAGAGTGGCGGACGGCTGCGAGAGAGTGCGTATGTTCAACTCCAGGTTGAGGCGGGTGCAAATTTTCATTTATTAATTACTTATTATTTTATTTTATTTATTTTATTCTAATAATATTCGGGCGGCGATTCCATACCGCGTCAGACACACAGCATTTCTCTTTAATTGCATTGTATGGTAACAAAATTGGTTGACAATGCAGCTTTGCCGATGAGTCAAGGAGTGAGGCAATGGCCGAGTGGTTAGAGTGGCGGACGGCTGTGAGAGAGTGCGTGTGTTCAACTCCCGGTTGAGGCGTGTGTTCAACTCCCGGTTGAGGCGGGTGCTAATTTTCATTTATTAATTATTTATTATTTTATTTTTTTTTTATTTATTTTATTCTAATAATATTCGGGCGGCGATTCCATACCGTTAAAATTTTTATTACGGTATAATATGATAATCCATGGCCTTATACAGTCAGCACCTGACTGTAGCGTTAGTATTTTTAGAATATGGCCACGTAGAACTTGTCCCTTTACAGGACTTGGCTGAATATGCTGCGTAACTTTGATATTATTTATTTGATAAAATGAATGAAATCTCCATAAATATTGCTGTGCACTGGAGTAGCTAACGAAGTATAAAGGTTTCAAAAGACCTTAGTGGACAGTACCCAAACAGTTCTGTTGCTCCTCAGCTCGGGAAACACCTTTAAGCTTTTTCAAACGATTTCGAATTTCAATTTCAGTTGTTAGACAACTTTAAAGACAGATAACCTCAACCTCATAAATATTGTTTTCGCATTTGACAACCCTAAGACAATATTGAAAAAAAAAATAGAAAGGAAAATGAGAAATACTTAAATATTTACGACGTGAAGTCTCACATACACACATACACAAAGATGAAAAACAAATAGATATTACAGTCCTTACCCGCTGCATGGGAACATGGCAAGATGCAAATTTAGTCATCCTACGTCTTACGGCGATGCTTAAGGAAAAAATAATTTCAATTTCATTTGTCATTTCGCTACGTTTTGCTGTGGATGGCTGAGAGGGGCATGGGGTGAAGGGGACAGGTAGGGGCAGAAGGGGTTAGCGGCTGTGGCAACATAAAACTAAAAACATTTAACTGACTTTGATGGATCCGCCGGCAGGAAAGGTGCGACTGGGCAAGGTGGTGACTGTGTGCGTGCATATGTGTGTGTGTGTGTTTGTGTGTGTGCCTGTGTGTGTGCCTGTGTGTGTGCCTGTGTGTGTGTTAAGCGTTTCGCTTAAATGAAGTACCAAAAACTCAATTTATTTGCAATTAAATTGTGAAACTGAACAAAAAGTCACTTTTGGCTTGTTTCCAGCCAAAAACTTTTGAGGCAGCTCGTCGACAGCCGCGTGCGCTGCTCTCGTAGTCAGTTTCCCAGTTGCCAGTTGGCCAAGATCCCAGTCGGGAGTTGGCTGTCTTAGCCCACTTACGGGCAAGTGCGTTAGCGGTTCGCGCTTTTGATCTTGCGCCCGCTCGCACGCATTGGTTCCCTCTCTCTCTGTCTCTCTTCATCACCCTTTCTCTTTCCAACTATATATACCTATATACCTTTCTCTGCCTCTTCTATCTCCCTCACTCTTCTAGCCCGCTGGAAATCCATCTCATCGCTTCGCATCGCTTTGCATCTCATCTCATTTGAAAGCCGCGTCGCGTCGCGTCGCTCGACCTGACGAGACAGAGCTCAGTCCCGGCTGGTTGGACTGTTGGACTGTGGGACTGGCTATATGTCATTGTAACATAAAAGTTCAATTTTAATTGCCGCGCTTGACGTGCTCAAGGTATTTGGCTTGGCATTTTTACGATCACTTTGGCAAATGTGCGCTTCAAAGCCATTTTCAGTCACCTCCAGCTCCAGCTCCAGCTGTGATCTCCGGCTGCAGCTTCGACTGGGCTGCAGATCCGTTTTGCGAGTGACTTTTGTCGGTCACTTTGTCCAGTCAGCAGCTCCTCTACCCCCCTTTGCATCTGCCTTCTCCTCTGTGTCAAGTCGTTAAAAACGTCAGTGTTCCCGTCAGTTGTCTCCTTTTCTTTTTGGCGGCGTTCCGAGCATGGATTTTACATATGTTCATTTGTTTATATGACGGCGGCACCAGCCCCAGATGGCAGAGGGAAGCAGGGTAGCCTGGTGCAGAGATTGGCACTCAAGTTAAGCGATTGCAAATCCGTAACTCATTCGCCTTCTTTTTTAAATACTCGCAAACAAATTTTTATATATCTTCGACTTTGACTTCGACTTCTTCTTCGGCTCTGGGCTGGGCCTGCGCCTGGGGCTGAGGATGAGGCTGTTGCTTGTTTTGCTGTGCAACCTTCACCGAAATTGCCGAATTGCATTGTCCGCTGTGTTGCATGCCCCGCATTTTCCCACACGCACTTGATGAGCAGGGGGAAGCAGTGAAAGGGCAAGTGTAGCGGCTTAACTGAGCTTTAAGATGTTGCAAACGGTCTGCACTGTAACAAATGTTTGACTAACACGAAACATTTTATGATTTAGTTTTATTTATTCAGTTATTCAAAAATAGCTACAATTATGGAGAGCTTGCTAGTAGAATGACTCTATTAAATTGTTACATTATTTCTTAAATAATATATTTAATTTGTATACTTTTTTTGTATAGGTCTGTATGAACGCCTTTATCTTAGAGACTATCAGAGCTATGGCTATCAAATTTGCTGACAATATCTCTTATTATTTCTAGCAAATAAAGTGTATTTTAGAATTTAGCCACGCTTTCTTCGACTCTCATTTAGCTTTTTCCCAGTGTATATTATAATCGACTTTGTCGCCACAAAGTATTCTTGATTAACACGAACAGCCTAGTTAATTTGTACGTATTAACTTATTTATTCGCCCACATAAAGTGTATTCTATAATTTCACCACGCCCTCTTCCGCCTCCGTAAAATGAAAAATAAGTAATTGAACTTTCTACTATTCTTCAACTTTCATTGAGCTTTCTCACAGTGTCTTTCAAATATGTTCGCATCAATAACATAAATTCAAAACTCACTGAAGGGCAACTCCCCGCGGCATCGCTTTGTGGCCCAAGCTGCTGACACATACAACATGCAGCATGCGGCGTGCAACATGCCACACTCACTGCCAGTTGAGTCGGAGCAACTGCAGCAGACTGTATGTCGTCTCCCACATGGGGTGAAGCTGCGATTGCCCCAGCAGGCACTGCAACTGGGACTGGAACAGGGACTGGAGCTGGGACTGAGGCTGAGGCTGAGGCTGGTGCAGCGGCAGCTTTTGGGGCACTTGGACAATTTGTTGGGCAGCCGCCTTTGGCTGTTCAGTTCGTTATAATTTATTTAATGTCTGACACACAGCGCAGGCACTGCCAGTGGAGGCAGTGCGTCATCAATGTCGGAGTGTTGAGTAATTTGCTAAACACGGGCAGGGAGACAAGAGCCTCCTCCACCGCCTCCACTGCTCGCGCTCCCGCTCCCGCCCCCGCCTCCGTCGTCGCTGTCGATTGCAAACCTCATGCAGATTTATGATGACGGTCGGCGTTTTTGTGTTTATCACTCTGCATTGGCCATAAACAGTTTTAAATGCAGCCGAATGCGTTTTTAAACAGCGCATCCTAAATCAAAGATCTGTGGGCACCGTCAATGTCTTCAGCTCCGTCGATTTCCGGCGAAAATTGCGTACTGCTTTGTTCAGATAACTAAATTAACGCCGCGATTCGCGGTTGTGCAGCAGCAACAGAGGGCAGGGAGTGCAGCCTGGGCGTGCCTGGCGCATTAAATCGCGCATTTTGTTGCCCCTCGCCAAACAGGTGACAGTAACAAACCATTAACACCTGAACCGCAAACTCACAAACTGTCAACCTTGCAAATACAAAAGCGAGAGTGAGAGAGAGAAAGAGAGGCAGAGAGAGAAAGGCAGAGCGAGCTACCTGTTGGGCAACGGCGCGGTAGGTCCCTGTTCTCTTCCCTGACAATGCCAGAATTTTTGTCGCCCGATTAGAGCCCATTACAAATCGTAAGTGTTACGCTAGGTCTCCCTGTTCCTCTATCTAGCAGGTGGTCCCCGCCGAAGAGAGAGAGAGAGAGAGAGAGAGGGAAGGTAAATAGAGTTGTCAAACTGTGCCAATGATCGATTTGCAACGGCAACTTAGTCAACTTCTTCTGCATGCAGATGCAGCTACGCATCCGTCTGCGGATACGGATGCATCTATCCGTATCCTGTGCTCTGTGATGGCGTTGCCAATCGCTTTAGCAGCGCTTTTTAGGCCAAAGCAAACACAAACACACAAACAAGCTGACAGCTGATATGGCTAAACTGACGTAGGCGTTGCCAAATTAACCCGTCAAGGTGTTGCCAAATTATGCTAATTTAATTAGGCGACCTTTCGTCGCTTGTATCTCACGGATACGCACACCATTTGCATAGCATAATCACACATAATTATAGTCCACAGACATATAAGATAGTCTGGCTGCTAATTGATCCATTGACGTTTAGCTTGAGCTTATTGCGAATCGATTTGGAACGCCCACTAAACATGCGAAATTATGAATATCGATAAATAAAGAGCAGATTTGGATAGATAGAAACTTGTTTCAGTATTAACTTTGATACTTTATTATCTGCAAGAGCTTTTACAATTTCTCTCGACTCTCGTTCCCGGAAGCGACGCGGCAAGTTCAAAGGGCAAGCTAAAAACTTTAAAGCTCTGTTCGATTCTGAGAAAAGCAACATCAATTAAATGCGAAAATGGCGCAACAAATCGTAATCGAATAGAGTCAACTGAAGATAACATGCAGCTTAATTATTCACAGCAGCAGCAACAAGTAAAGCTGCAACAAAAGGTGGCACGAGGCAAAAGACACCGCCAATGCAACGGAAAGGCTTAACGGCAAAGCGCAGGCCTGATGCCACAATTATAACTGCAACATTGACAATCCATTGATGAATTACCGCTTTGACATGTGCCGACGACTCTGGCTGCCACATGAGGTTGCCCCAACCCGCCCCTGCTACCTGCCGCACCTGGCAATAATTGAAAATCACGCTGGCCAATTGCCACTTCAAGCGCAGCTCGGAAAAATCAACAAAAATGGAAATTGTAGCCAATCGATTTTGGGGCAGCAAACCCAGAGAGAGAGAGAGGAGAAGAAGAGGCAGAGGAAGGGACAGAGGGAGAGAGAGGAGAAGCAGAGTCCAACTGAAATGCGTCTTTAATTAGAAGAAGAATCAATTCACAATAGTTCAAGGCATCGCGGCAGTCATATAACCTTCTGATAATTATTTATTTTCCTATTTTCACATCACATTTTCCAGCGATAATTTCGAGAACAGTGGCCTCCTGCTCACTCTCTTCTTCCCTCTCTCTCTCTGAATGCAGAACTAAAATGCATTACGAAAATCAATTTACTATGGAAAATAAATCAAAACGGAAAAGCCAAAAGTGAAAAACTGCCCCGAAAGCGCGTATTTATTTGTATTATTTATGTATTTCTTGCCCGAGACTTGCCAGCAAATGTATCTCAGCTCTACATGTATCTGTATCTGCATCTGTGTGTGCGTGATATTCTCCCTACTTTGCATCATCATCAAAGGATTGATTGCGTTTCGTGATTATTTGGTTTGTGTGGTGCGTGGTGAATACTCGTTCGAGTATACTCGAACTTGCTCTCCTCGCCTCCAGACCATGCTAATAATTCATTGTCAAATTAGTTGTAATCAAAATGTGATAAATACGTGAAATACTTCTCTTGCATTCCTCGCATTTTTGTGTGTGCGTGTGGAATTTATGTTGGCATGCATAATTGAGCACGTTATCAGCGATAGGACACACATACGAGTGTACTCACGAGTGTACTCACTGTGAATGAGTGCAGTATTATAGACTTCCATATTATTATAAATACATAGATTGAGATTTAACAGAGAGTTGGGAGTACAACACAATCAATCAGAGTTAATGGCACATGAGCAGCACAGCAGATAACTAATATACTTCAAAGAGCTGCATCTAGTCAGATATTAATTTAAATTAATAGATATGCTATAAATTACAGCAGAGAAGTAAATTTACATAAATTGAAACTTAGGTTATTTTGGTATATAACGCAACTAAATGAAAGCAATTAGTGCAGATCATAAATAAGTTAAGTAAAAGACCCTTTATTTACTATGTTAACTTGAATAATATATACATTATCTTGATCTAAATTAAAAAAAATGCTTTAAAGTTTTTAATACGGATTATAAACGGTATTCCAATAATAATATGATATTGGAAATAACTTCAATCCTTTACCACGATCTGATACCAATGGATTGCGACCAGAACAAGGCTTCTGACCTTGGTTTGCGTTAATGGTAACAATGTTTTGGTCAGTTAAATAGCTTCTCTACATATTTGAAGCAATTCTACGTAATGCAATTGCAGCATCTTTATGTGCTAATATCTTAGCAAACTCTTCATTGGAAAACCACCCTAAATGCTTCATTACTAAAATAATTCTAATGATTAATTTAAATTTAATAACACGAGAATCAAATCTCATTCTTTACGCTCAGACATAATAATTTGAGAATTGCATTTGCTTTCAAATGTTGTGAGAAACTAAATTGATCAGTTCGATTATTTCGTTCCTCAAAGAGAGGCTGAAAACAGTTTGAATGAACATAACGAAACCTAATTGCGATTTCTGTTTCAAATCATTGATTTCGGCAAGAGAATAACAACTTATTCTATATTCTAGAAACTATGTAAAATGTTGATGTTTGAAACATAAGAAACAAAGCGCAGACAAACCAATACGTATTTGGTAAGGTGCCTTTTTTCGCGGGCCTTATATAAGTACTTAGCTATGTTCACATATATATTCTTTGCCTTTTTTGATAGGCCTTATATACTTACCTATGTTCACATAGATATTTTTTGAATTTTATCGATTGTCTAAATTCTACGAAGGTATTGAATATTCTTCAGTGTTTTATTTATTTTGATGTTTTTGTTAAGAGAAACAATGCTACCTTTACCTTCAATTCCCAAAATATCTTATAATCTTTATATATATCATATCATATTTATCATATCATATCTTTTTCATATGTATCTCTTTCCACATTACTTACTACTCAAATCGTGCTCAGTTGGTTTAGCTCGATGTTGCTGCCGACAATCAATCTGAGGCCGATTGATTTGGTCTGGTGTCGGCAGCTCCTTTCATTAGGTAATACTAGGTGCAGGCGTTATAATTATAATCATTGATATCACACCTCGCAGGCAGGTGCTAAACGAATTTTATGGCTTGACGCCACGCGGAACCAACAACAGCAAGAGCATCAGCTCAAAGCAATTGGCGCATAACGGCGCGATCAACCTGTGCCGCAGGCTCAAAGGCGTTGCCACGCCCCTGCCAGTAGAGCGTGTGATGTGCGAGGAGTGCTAATCAAGGATCAGGAGATGTCTATCATGGCCAGAATTAGCAGGAAAGCGTTAAACGAAAGGCGCTCCGTGCACTGCCTCGGGCAATTAGGCGCACGTTGATCATCATCCTCCTCTCTCTCTCTCTGTATTTTTCTCTTTGTCTCTTCTCTTCGTTTTCAAAGAATCCGTCACATTTCAGCGAGAATCCACAAATGTTTTATTTACGATGAGCTGGCCAAACGCCGACGCGGGCTGTTAGAATTCACACTTCAACGCCACCGCCAACGGCGACGGCGTGTGTGTCCTACCCGACTCCATCTCCCGTTCCCCGTTCCCGTTCCCATCGACTTTGCCGACAAAGCGCCGCAGCAGAAGAGGAGGGGACAGAGAAGAAAACCACAGATCATGCACATAATGGCATCCTTTGTTGTGTGTGTGTGTGCGTTATCCTTTGCTGCCCGAGATCCTTTTGCCGCATCATCATCATCGTTGTGCGGGTTGGATGCGCGTGCCCGCCCGCATAACCCGAAAACCACACACACTTGATTGGCCCCGATCCTGCCTCTTTCTCTCTCTTTCCCTCTCTCTCTCAGTTTCTTGCTTGCTCTCTCTCTCTTGTTCTACCTGCAATTAGTTAATATTAGTTTTGACCAACTGACTGCAGCCTTGTGGGCGTCATCGGATCACACATTATTAATATGTTTTTAACCGTTCCGAAGGAGTGATATATTTGTACATATTACTCTTCTCACCTGGTCCCGCTCTGGCAATGCTCCTCTCAAATTAATCATCTTTCTCTCACTCGAATCGCGGCCCAAATGCGTCTCTTTCTCTCCTCATCTCTTCCTCTTTTGCGGTAACATTTGCTGTGTAAACAGTTGCGGTTGAGTCTCTCTTTCCCTTGTCTGTCCTCCCTCTCCTCTCTCTCCACTCTCATCTACTATTGCTGGCCCCAACAGCTGTTGCCCAGCCAGCAGAGACCCTGTCCCGAAAGGGGCTTTCATTTAAGCTGACATCTGGGCGTTAGTGGTAATTTTTCAGTGGAGTTTATTGGGAACATTTTGGGAGAATCATTAGTGCAAGATATTCTTTTAATGATGCGCCTTGGCATCAGTTCAGGGTTCCGGCTAACACATGACTTATGAAACAAGAGCAGCAATGTGATATGTGTGGCTCGTTTATAAAGTGTTTAAGAATCATTTCGCTTATAGAGCAAAGGAAGCGAAACTTTTAACTGTTTTAAAGGTTTTGTATGAAGGAAACTTCCGTAGTTCTTAAATAAATTAATAACACTAGAAATATTATAATGTTAACTAAGAAACAGTTGGTTTATTGAATGTTATGAAAGATTTGTTTATTTATAGCTATATTTATTCCAAATTTAACAGATTAACCCCAGACGATCCTGAACTATATATGAATATTTGAATATGTTTCTCTCATAGTATCTCTCTTTCATTGATAGATATGAATATACTTTGTGCATTTTCTATATTCATTCATGATGCTCAAGCTATACTACTTTAACAGCTTAAGTGCTACTAGTTCCTGAGATATGTGTATGGTATACTAGAATATGTTGCTCTCTCTGTCTCTATCTCTCCTTAGCTGGCTAACTTTTGTTAAATAGAAGTATCCCGCAATATAATGGCTCTCACAGCTGCTGCACTTTTAAAGTCCTCTGCAAAGTGAATGCAAAGGAAAACGTGAACAAAACAAAAAATGAAGAAGAAAAATGAAATTCCGATGTTGCTCGCCAACCATCACTCAAGTCGATGCCGTTTTTTACTGTGTTCACTGTGTGTGTTTTGTTTTTCATGTTTCCTTTTTTGCCGCATGCTTCGTTTGCAAATGAATTTTCAACTTGCACTCGCCCCTTACAGACTGACAGTTAGGCAAATATATTTAAGCTCCCTTTGCCGTGTGGCAAGTAGAAACATTCCCACAAAATATTACAGTTTAAATGGCAGGAGTAGGAAACGAAGAACATTCGAACAGAAATATGCAAGAAGTTCATGTTGGGGTCTATAGATATTTATTTATTTCAACAAATAATGTGAATTGAAAACCGCGCACATGAGGTCCCTCTCTCGATAGATTCCCCAAGGGTATAAGAGGGAGAGAAAAAGGGGAAGGGGCGTGGAGGCAATGAAAGTGTAAATATTAATAAGCGGCAGCCGACAAAGGCGGCAGACAAAAGCGCGAACGAAAGTTCAAAAGCAAGATACAGATATGCGTCAATGCCGCAGCAACAGATACAGATCTGTATTTGTCTCTGTATCTGTATCTGTAGCTGTAGATACAGATACAGCAACGAGTGCGAACAGTAGCTACTTGAGTTGTCATAAGTTTTGAGCGATTGCCCCGCAGCGAAGCCGCACACACAGCGTGGCGGCTGCTCGAACAATAGCAGCACAATTATTGTGCCAAATGGCACACATACACACACACCAGACACACACACACACACTCAGAGGAACACCCACACTCATCACGTACGCCAACTTGACAATTGCCCAACTAGCAACAGTGCCAAACAACTACAACAACTGCTGCAAATTGTTGCTGTTGTTGGTGCCTTAGTGACTGCGCTTTTGCAGACCGTCAACAAGAGCAACAAATAGACAGCAACAACAACAAGTCGACACATACATTATTTCCATGCGAGCACCACGCGGCGTATGCGCAACATGGACAAAGTTCTTTGATTTCGACCGACTCAAGTCTGACTCAAATTAAGCACAACTCATGCACTGGGAAATGAAGTTTACTTCTCGTTTTGCGTGTTTTTCCCCATTTCGCTCGTGCGAAAATCTGTTGGCCAACTTCCCAAGCCAAGTACGCTGCAGAGGCCGTCTCTTTCTCATGAATATTCATTTCGGGCTGCCCAGTTGGGCTCTACCTAATTAACAGCACCACAACTGGGGCCATTTGCGTTAATTAAATAGTGCGAGAATGGAACTCAAGTTGGCAATAGTTTTGAGCAACATCTTGCACTGCACCAGGGCAGGGGAAAGAAAAGGGTATCTCTAAAATATATATAAAATATTAGTCTTTAATATGAAATATAAATAACAAACATAAAACTATAAATTACAGTAGAGTATTACAACATTGTGCCATCGAAAAATTTTTGTAACAGACAGAATAGTGTATCTCCGATTCCGCAATGTACTGTTGAATTACATACACAGCGCATACAGTATAGATATGTCTGTCTGTCCGTATAAGCGCCTATATTTCAGATTCTATAAGAGGTACTATACTCCTACACTACTAACACTCAGTCAAAGTATGTGTTAGAAATTGGTCACGCCTCTTACAGTCCTTGTAAATCGAAAAAAAAGTATTGCAGAGCATAGAATAATATGCTACTTAGTTTACCCATAGATTAGAAGGGTATTACAATTTTGTATCTGACAGTATAAAGTATCTCACAGACTATAAACTATTCTTGATCAACGTAACCACCATTAAGTCTGTCCGTGCTAATACTTAATACTGTCCGTGCTAGCTTAGAGACTATAAGAGTGAATTCTACCAACTTTGGTGATAGTATATTAAAATGTTATACGCAGTTAACGTATGTTTTAAAAATTAAATACGTACCTAACGGCCCTAGTAATACAACAAAAATTAATTGACATCATTATTTAAAAGTTAAAACAGTCGGAATCAGTTTCCATCGCCATTTTCAAGCTAAAACACTTGGAGCACACTGGACAGTAGCTCTTTTACTTTTTTACTCCCACTTTATTTCTTCTAGTGTGGGTGGTTTTCAGAGAAAGGCAGTGTGACTATTTTGCGACATTTGTTTGCTTGTGCTGGACACCCATTAAGAAGTAGTTGGACACGTGGGGCTTAAGCGTTACTGGCAGGTTCTATTTGTGGCCATCAAACTCTCCGTTCATCAACAAATCCTTTAAAAGCTACAACTATGTATGTGGCCATAAGCCTTGCACTATTAGGCCAGTGGCATCCACTGAGGTGTTTTCCACTCACGGTAACTAGGGAATGCAAAAAAAAAAATGCAAAACACTCTTGTACAAAACAACAGAAGAGAGAAATTCCTTGATGTTTTAACGTGGACATGGATTATAATCCTGTCGTCCTTGTTGCGTTGCCTGCATAAATGTGAATATTCACAGATAGTAACTTAGATAGTGGAAGTAGTGCGCATTATACTTGTTAATAATGGATAAGGATTTCAAAAGGAACTGTTGCATTGCTTTTGAGCCGGTAAATAAAAGCGATATGAATGTTAAAAGAGTTTGAAGAATGTTAATTAAATGTTTTAAGTGAGCATCAGATTAAAAGAGTTTGAAGAATGTTAATTAAATGCTTTAAGTGAACATCAGATGAACCAGCTACTCTAACTTTGATTTCCCTAGAAATAACAGTTGAAATTTAGACAGTCTACAAACCGGAAATCTACCGAGCATATTTCATGCGGAACAACAACAGTTAAGGAGCCTGGGAATCACGTAAAAAAGAGCAAGTCACGCAGTGTTGTTGGAATTCGCATAACTTCAAATCAAGCGCAAATACGCTGACCAGAGCGATATAAATAATGTTAATGGAGTCCAATACGCGCCTAAGCAGCATGAGATCCACTTAGATTCAGTTAGAAGAGCCAACCTAAGCCTGGACGTGCAAATGGGGCGGCGCTACATCAAATTGCAGCCATGCCAGGGCAACTCATTGGTTCGCTCTCCTTCTCTCTCTCCTTCTCTCTCTCACTCTCTCTCTCCATCTGCGCAGGCAACTCAAAGAGTAACAACACACACACAATGTCGGAGAGTAGAGAGCAGTGAGCAGCAGCAGAGTAATGTGTAGTGCTGTACTCTTCACACACAGCGATCGTCCGCAAGCGCTCTCAGTGGCCTGCACTCATGTTGTCTCACTCTCTCACTTACCACCCTCGTTGCGTGGGTTCGGCAGTGTTTGTTGTTTTTGTGCTGCTGCTGTGGAACTTGTTTCTGTTTGTTGGTCTTCTGCATGTAGCGCTGCCGTCGCCGTCATCGTCGTCGTTGCCTGAGAATCTCACAAATTCGTTTTAGTCTCGCTGCTGACCGTTTCAAAATCAGTTTCGAGCTGTCAAGCAAACGAGCAGCATCACCAAGCAACGTTGCGCATGTGCATTACCCAAACCGAAACGAAGAACCCGAAAAAGAAATAAAACAAACTCAAAGAAAATACCCAAATAGAAATAGAAACTCGTGTGTGTCTCTGTGTGTATTCTGTGGAAAGCAAATATTAACGGATTATATTATAAATAAGAACATCTACGAAATCAACAATAACAACAACAACATGGCTGTATCGGCACTCAATATGACACCCTATTTCGCTGGATATCCCTTTCAAGGTAAGCATCGACGACGCTCTATTACCAATTACCTCAATTACGACTACAAAACGTCCCAAGTCACTCGCTGATATCGTAGAAAAAGTGCCCGATCATCATCATGATCGCGCTTTCGCCGGGTTGCCTCGAAAACGAGAGATCATTACCCGCTCACTCAGTCTTCCCCTTCCCATCTTCACCTATACTTCTTTACCCCTTCTCCACCATCCGTTCTGTCTGTCCGGCAATCATGATCAGCTTTTTGACTTATTGATTGTGATCACAACTTGCAGCAGCCACAACATTCCAGACTTTGCAGACTTTTTTGGCGCGCTCTCTCGCCAGTCTTTGGGATCCCTTCTGTCTGCCGTCTGCCATCTGCACTCGCGGCTGAGGCTGGGGCTGCGGCTGAGGCTGAGGCTGATGCTGTGGCGGCTCTGCTGCTTTGATCTTGCCTCAGCGTCTGCTCTTCGGGGTCTTGTGTATCACGTAGCAGCAACGTCAGCGCCCCAAAACAACAACAACAACAACAACACCAGCAACAGCAACAGCAACATCAACAGAGGCAGCAGCAACGGTGTCTTTGGGGTTTTTGGGGCCGGCCTTTTATGCTCTCAACGTACTGATATTAGCTTGGCACAGCTGGACGCCTGTCTGTCTGTCAGTCCGTCTACCAGTCTGGCTTATGGATTATTAGTTTGATTTGATTGCATGGGCATAACACACACACACACACATACAAACACACACAGCTGCAGTGATCGGCATTTTCCACATGCACGAGTCGCCAGTCCGAGTCTTATTCTCAGTTTTCTTTATCAGCGCCCGAATTCGGCCCACGCAAATTGCCAATTTGCGCTTTGTTAGGCCTGTTTTGAGTAACAGGCAAATGACAGAACAAAAGATCGTGCCAACTGATCCTTGCGAGCAACACAAACTCAAGCATAATTGGATTACTTACTGCCGCTCAATCGAGCAGAGAAGAAAAGTTAATTGTCGATCACTGAGGATCACCTCGAGGATCGTTCAGCGACCACACATGCAAATACAGATAAACAAAGGCAGGGAAAACAATAAGTCTGCCAATGCAGATCATTTGCGTATTATTGCATTTGAAGATCAGTGAAAGATCAAGCGAGGATCGTCCGCAGCACAAATGATAATAGAATATTCTAGATCCCCGCTTATGTGGGTCACTGTAGGATCAAAAGAATTGCATAGTTTCTAGAAGATCACTCGAAGATCATAGGAATTGCATAGTTTATACTCGAAGATCACTTGAGCTAATCACCTCTCTTTTTCTTTTGTGCTTCTTCCAGGACAAGGACGCGTCAATCAACTTGGCGGCGTCTTCATTAACGGTCGTCCCCTGCCCAATCACATACGTCGTCAGATCGTGGAAATGGCCGCCGCAGGAGTGCGTCCTTGTGTCATCTCCAGGCAGTTGCGCGTCTCGCATGGCTGCGTCTCCAAGATACTGAATCGTTTCCAGGAGACTGGCTCCATTCGCCCCGGCGTCATCGGTGGCAGCAAACCCCGTGTGGCCACACCCGATATTGAGGCAAGGATCGAGGAGTTGAAGCAATCGCAGCCAGGCATATTCAGCTGGGAAATACGCGCCAAGCTCATCGAGGCAGGAGTCTGCGACAAACAGAACGCCCCATCGGTCAGCTCCATTTCGCGTCTTCTGCGCGCCACTTCAGGCTGTGGAACGGGCAACGGGACTGGTTCCCATAGCATTGATGGCATTCTTGGCGGCGCTGGATCTGGCTCGGCGGGCAGCGAGGACGAGAGCGAGGATGACACTGAGCCCAGTGTGCAGCTGAAGCGCAAGCAGCGTCGTTCGCGTACCACCTTCTCCAACGATCAGATCGATGCCCTGGAGCGTATCTTTGCACGCACACAGTATCCGGATGTCTACACCCGTGAGGAACTGGCCCAGAGCACTGGCCTGACCGAGGCGCGTGTCCAGGTCTGGTTCTCCAATCGCCGTGCACGTCTCCGCAAGCAGCTCAACACGCAGCAGGTACCTGGCTTCGCTCCCAGCTCCGCCTGTGCCTCGTATGGCTCACCAGCAGCTGCCGCTGCTCCTCCAAACATGGGCATGGGACTTTACAGCTCTCAGTCGTGGCCCACAAGTGGTGCTGCTGCCTACGAGACACATGCCGGCGGCTACGGTGGCTCCGTTGCCTCCATGTCGCCCAGCAGCAGCAGCAGTGCCAGCAGCTCCGCTGCCCACAGTCCGGTGCAGTCGCAAGCACAGCCTCAGGCACAGTCACAGACCGTGTCCAGTAGTAACTTCATGAACTCCGCCTACGGCATGGGCACAGCCAGCGCAGGTTACTCCACCTCCGCTGCCGCTGCTGCCTACGCCATGCCCACCTCCGCAGTCAGCTCAGCCGAGCAGCTGCGTTCGCAGTTCGCCTCTGCCGCCGCATCGGGCTCGCATCATACTTCCTCCTGGGACAGTTACAACTTTGCCGGCTCCTTCTTCCCCAGTGCCTCGGGCAACCACATGGGTGGCTACCATCAGTCCACCATCGGTGCCGAGCAGAAGAACTCCGCAATGCCAGCTGCTCCAGCCTATCCTTACTTTGGCTTCTAGAAGATCAGGTTGTGGTAGCATCCCCATCCCCGCTCCAGTTCCCAGTTCTTAAGTTAGTTTTTAGCTAGTTCCATTTGTGCTTAAAGATCTGTGCCTGCTTATTGTTGTGGTTAAGATTAAAGACTGTTTATAATAATTCTAGTTTTAAGCGAAATTTCTTGTAGAACTTAAACCATTTTTAATAGACGAGTGACAAATCAAAATAATATTACGATTCTAAAATATAAATTGAATAAAATGAAAAAAAAAGTAATTGAAATTTTATTCCTTGGGAACTATTATATATGGTATGGATATATCTAAATACTTATTGATGCTTTATATCTTCAAGTGTGATCTATGACTATGAACTCCTTAAATCAGAACAAGAAAATAAGTTTAATTTCCACCGATTCTCTTTGGAGTCTTTAATTATGATGTGTGAAGAGTATTATCAAGATAGTTTGAAAACTGAGAAACTAGTCTGTATTGCAACAGACAAATGGCAGGGCACTGCAGGGGTACAAAAAGGTAAACTATACCAAAGAATCTCCTATTTAAGCAATAAATAAATAAACGAAAAAGTAATGAAGATTAATAGATCGAATTTTACAGATACGAACTGCACTCAACTCAGAAATATTCACATATTCATATAATACATACATGTACTCGAATAGCTAGTTAAAGCCTTGTTGAATTTTCAGATTCAAAGAAAAATCTAGAATATTCTTATACTTTTATCTATCCTTATAATTTCAACGAAAAAGAATGTTCAATTGGTACACAACGCAAATACTATTACAGGATTCATAATCTAATAAGTACTATTAATTCCCTACTTCGGTATATTCCCTTCACTTGTCATGCCCATCTAGAAAACAAATGCGATTGTCCTGTGCACAATATCTAATGATACAATAACTACTTGTACTCAACGCTCATACTTAATTAAACTAAGGACATTGCAAAAAGTATCTAAAAAGTGACAAGGCTCCGGACCACACACACTTTCAGACACACCCTCACGCGGGATTGTGGTCATGTTTTGAGGAGCCACAATAGGTTCAAGCCCAACCAGCTAATCCCTCAAAATGGCACAGAGAATGTCTCCTAAATTGACAGAAACACAATAGACGATCCAACTAGGGAACAAGGATGTGCTGTGTGTGAGGTAGTGTTCGTGTATTCCCATCGCCTGACTGGATCACAACACACAAATCTCGGGTCGGCTGAGTTGACAATTAAACAATTAAACGAGCAAGTCGATAATACGAAAATAATTTACGAAATTGTCGATTGTCGACTCTACTAAATAGAGCAATTGACAAAGGGACATGCGCAAAATATGAGCAGAGGAGACCACCAAGACGACGAGGAAGGACTCTTTAAAGACACCGCCTTGTGGGCCGACCAAGTGGCCAAAGAAAAGATGAGAGCCCCGCGCCGACCTCGAACTAGACGGGAGTGGACAAAGCCATTGATAAGATGCGGGAGGGTCTCCGACAGAGAGAGAAAAAGAGAGAGAGATAGACCTGGACCTGCACTAGTTACGACTTGTTTCTTGGGTGGCATTAGGTAGCGCTCTGCAGGCCCCAGGACTCAGGATCTCGGGACCCTCAATTATGTGTGCACAGCGGGCGTCGCACTTACCACCTAGAATGAATACATTCCACTCACTCTCGCTCTATCTCCCTCGCTCTTCTTTCGCTATCTCTCTTCCTCTTCTGCTCACTTTGCCCATGTAGTTAAATGAAAACATCAATTAGTTCATATCGCTAAGGCAGAGAGGTCTTTGGGCCTGGGCATCTTGTCTCTCCGGGCGGGACGACGACAGGTTCGCAGGTCTACAAGGGTGATAATGTGTGTCAACTGTGACAATCATAATGGATCGCCTCGGCTCGTCTTCCTTTGCCCTGCCTTGGGCTATGCTCGCTGAGACATCCTAGGGTTTCGGTAGGACCTGCTGCAGCACGTCCTGTGGCATACAGTAGCATCGCTTCGTCTCTTATCCTGGGCCCACCAACTTGGATATTTTTATACAAATTTAATTTGTGTGGCAAGTCGAGAGTTTTCCTCTTCCTCTTTCGCTTTGCGCTCGCCTTTGTTGCGGCTCTTTGAACCGAACTGTTGAAAGGTCCTCACGATGCCAGAGCGATAGCTGCGATCGTCGTGATTTATGCGTTTTTGATAGTTGCACTGGGAGCATCACTGCCTGTCAAGGTTGCCCCTAAAGCCGGTAGCATGCGAATTATTTTTAGCCAACTTCCTGTGTGGCCCGCAGTACCGTGTTCTGAATAGCCAATACCCAATCTTTTGGCCAACAGTAGCTGGCGGCAATGTGTAGACGCTTTGTCTCCTATTGCCAAGCTTTGATTGATGATCGGGTGTTTTCCCCATGATGAACGAGCCAATGGGCGTCTTTGTGTAAGCGTGTGTGTGTGTGGTGGAGGCGTTCATAATGCGAATTGCGGTCGGATCGGGTTAAAATACGAGCGAATTGTGGGAACCGTTTGACTCTACGAATATTAATTAGCTTGCTTCACTCGAAAATTAGTTTTTTTCACATGGTATAAAATAAAATACTTCTTATATTGATATTACGTGTAGAATAAATAGTAAGTATTTGATATAATAGCGTTGATCTTATAACATTAATTGGATCTATTTATAGAAGTGTTCTCTAGGAGTTTTATTAGTAGTTTTAAGGGGTATTTTTGTTAGAACAGTTTTATATATCATAGTACTTGCAATAAAAAGTAATTGAATCGTCTTGTGATATTGAAGTGATATTATTAGTATATGAATTTTTAGTAGTAATAGTATTTTTAGTAGTAGTAGTAGTAGTAGTAGTAGTAGTATTTTTAGTAGTAGTAGTAGTAGTTTCAATAGTAGAGAATTTGTAGTCTTCATGGAAGTACTAGGAAAGAAGTTGTAGTTTTCATGAAAGTGGGAGTAGTAGTAGTAGCAGTTGTAGTAGTAGTAGTAGTAGTTGCAGTAGTAGTGCTATTAGTAGTAGTAGAGAAGTTGTAGTCTTCATGGAAGTAGTAGTAATTACAGTAGTAGTAGTAGTAGTCATACAGATAAAAAATAAACAAAAAGTAGCAACTTAAAATGTTAGTAGTAGTTATAGTAAGCGTTTTAAAATGACGTGCATCAGAAGGCACATCCCCAAAAAGACACCAAAAATTACTCTCCATTACATTTGCCACACCTCAACCTGCAGATCCCTCGTCTTCTCGCACACCTGTTCCGCATTTTCGCTAGCGAATCGCATGCGACCAATCGAAGATGCAACCGTTAATTGCCACTGAAACCGGCAGTCGATTTCGGCTAAATAAACATGTACGTCCAACACCACAGCCACGGACAATTTACAAGTGTTGATGAGCTCGATGAAATTTTCCGCTAATTTTTCACGTACTCATTCGCCCATTTGAACCACACGCCAAAAACCGAGATGAAAGAAAATATAATAATAATAAATTTATCATATATTCATTAAAAATTATTTACGTACATTAAATAGCGCAACCAAGAAGCAAACAACAGCAACAACAGCAACACCAACAACACGTCACGACACGGGTTGTTGAGGAAGTGAAGGAGCGAACGAGATGAGAGATAAAAGATATTCGGGCATGTGTTTTGGGTGCAGCGAGCGTTGATAAAACATCAAGACCAATCTGATAAGGAACGCTTTAAATTCCGTTACGTAACGCAAATTTAGAGGGTAACAATTTGCCTTGTGCGAATGAGACAGCAATAATATTCAGTTCACACCATGTTTAATGTTAGCGCTCTTCGGTTCTCTACACTCTTTTTCGGGGGGTGTCTGTCTGTGCTTCCTCTTTGCGGGCCTGCGAATTCGCCGTAAGCGATTTACGCATGAATTCTGATCGATTCATGTTGAAAACGTGATAAGCCCCATGTTTGAGTTGCCCATGTAAGCTTTTATGCACAGGCATATGTTATAGGGATAAGGTTGTGGAGGAGAGAAGGTGGATAAGGCTGAACCAACTGTCAAATTGCCAACAGATGTGGGGATCAGCCTTTATGTCGAGTAAGAAAGGCTACCAGAATAAGGTAAATGGGGACATAGTATAGTATAGTTTAGTATATATAGTATAGAGGTGAGGGAAGGATAAAATAACATAAGATAAGGCAAATAAGTTCTAGAGCTAAAGTCTTACCATATCAAGTCTCCCTACTTAAGCTTTGTCCCAGTTTTCTCTTTTAGGAAATATGAAACACATTTAAGTTCTTCCTTATATCAAAATCTGGCGCATTAGAAAGTGTAAAGAATAGGCGATATAGGGATAAAGTATAGGGCATAGCGATGGGAGAAGGTAGTTAAGAAGAATTAATAGAAGAGAGCATAGAAATAAGATAAAGATAATACAATATAAGTTAAGAAGAATTAAATATAGATCTAAAGGCTTACTAGATATTAATTCTTTTTACTCTATCTTTGTCCCAGTTTAATTTTTAAGAAATTCTAAACAAATTTCGATTCTTCCACATGTCCAAATCTGGCACATTAGAAAGTTTCCTTCCCTAACGGCTTGAGCACAACAAAGTTGGGCACACTTGGTATCATCCTGTATAGTATACATAATTTTGGCTTGCAATGTCTTTATATCGCCGCCCGGAAAGGGAGCACAGCCGGTCTTAACGATCACTTTGGGAGCAGCACCTGAGGCGGTCTGTGGTACCAGCGAGTCTGGGCCCAACGATGACGTAGTTGCAGCCAAATAACATTATAATTCAATAAGAAACCCCAGCAGAGGCGAACGAGGAGAGACGGCGAAGGAACAACTCTATAATGTTGCAGCTGGCGTGCTGACGCGATGTTGCCGTTGCTTTTGGCCCGGCCAATTCGACGGGCACTTGGCTAGAAAGCGGCAGCCAGCTTGTCTGCAACTTGCCGTCGACGTTGTCGTTGTTATTGTTGTTGCTGTTGTTGTAGTGGCCAATTGTAGAAATCATCAAAGTGGCAACATGTAATTTCAGCACTGATGGTGGCACAACCGTCGGCGAGCTGCTTTGAGCCGCGATCACCGATCACCGATCACTGATCGAGGGCTTAAGCGAGCGTTAAATCTGCCAGGATAGAGGAAGGATTGAGAACGAGTAAGAGAGAGAGGAAAAAGAGAGAGAGAGAGAGAGAGAGAGAGAATCATGATTGGGCTATTCTTTTATTGCAAGAACACTCGTACTCAGACTCGTTCTCGGACTGGTACTTTGATTATTTATTAATGCCTGATCGATGGCTCGATCGGCTGATGAAATTGCTTGATCAGGTTGCACAAATTGAATGTTATTTTGCAAAATGCGCACACGTACCTAGCCGTGCAATATGCGTTTGCCAAAGAAGTCGGGAAAGAGTTACCGACTCTGTGCACTCTGTGGGCTCAGCTTAGCTTAGCGGACCGTAGATCGTAGATCGTACTCCGTAGACTGGGTGACTGGCAGAAGACGCGGCTGCTGCTGCTGCTGCTCAGTGGATTGGCATAGAGCGCGAAGATTCTTTGATCATTTTACGCTTATTTGACGGCACACTCACACACACACACACACAGACGGAGCCACAACTGACACTCGCTGATCTTTAGCATATTTTACGCTCAACTTGTGATCAAACCGTAACTTTGGTGTCGTACCTGCTCCACGACTCGACTTCGTCTATGACTCATGGCCCATTCGGCTGTACCATCCATCAGGGTAACTAGCCGCAGTGATATATTTGCATATTGCTTGGGAAAGTCTTCACGGCGCTGTTGTTTTGCCGTTTTCTGTGCATCATACTACCCTTACAGCGGGCACATAGACTATGTTACCTAGGATGTTATACACTATTTATTGTTGTTGTGGATTACTATGCTTTTCGTATCTATTGTACAATATACATATAATAAATGTTCATCCTAAGCTTAAGGAATTTACATAAATACATAGAAAAGGGACTTTGTTTTCAATAGATCAGTTAATTTTACTTCAAATTTAAAAATAACCTAGCATAATAATTATAGATCTCTTACATGAATCTAATTTTGTAAACTTTGTATATCTACCTTATATATATATATATACATATGATTATATCTTATACCATTCATAGAGCCTACACCAAGAGCATCAATGATTCGTCCTATGGTATATAGTCCGTTCTCTTTCTTGTTTTATATTATTTTCTTTGGCTTATATTTTATTATTTTTATCTCTAGCTTTAGTTTTATTGCTATTGTTATTATCATTGTGGTTGTTGTTGTTGTTGTTGTTGTTGTTGTTGTTGTTGTTGTTGTTGTTGTTGTTGTTGTTGTTGTTGTTGTTGTTGCTGTTGCTGTTGCTGTTGCTGTTATTGTTATTGTTCGTTTGCCAGTTAAATTTGTGTGATTTTTCTTTTCTCTCGCCTCTCGCTCAGCTTTTGTTGCGTCGCTTTGATCTTTCGCCGCCAACTGACATTGTACGATAATTGTAAGTATTGTAACCGAGTACACTCGGTACCAGGCCAAGAGTACCGTGTACCACTGAGCTTCGAGTACAGCCAGCGCCACCGATGCAATAGCGACTTAGGCAAAGACGCGCTTAAAATTTTCTTTGGGTTTCTTCCAGTTTGATTGGCGCACACGGCGCGACGAGCGTTTCTTCTTATTATTATGTCAATTGTTTGTAATCTCTTTCATTTGCCCCAAACGCCTTTCGTAGCTGATCTTCAATTGGATGTGCTGTGCTGTGATCTTCGTTCGATTTTAAGCGGGGTCAATTAAAATGTTCCTCAATTACAAACCTCATTTGTGCTAATAAAAGGGACGCTGATAAAATATCCTGATGAATTGAACCAGCGACATAGAAATCTGTTCTGCTGAATGGATTTGCACAAAAACCTATAAAATGGTGCAAGCAAAAAGTTATAAAAAGGGAAGTTTTAATAAAACATTTTAATGGAAAGTATTATGAAAAAAGAATAAACTTCAATTATGTGTTGCTTGTTAATTTCATTGGGAGTATCCGTCCCCATATTGAAAATGCAATTGTACATTTTATGCTTAGTTCCTCTCTTCTCAATCACTCTCTCTCCCTTTCTTTCAGTCTCTCCCTCACCAAATGAAAAAAGGTACAATAGAATCGCAAATGAGAAAAATGGACAAAAATAGCTCTGTGAACGATAGGAAAAACGAGTTTCCACGGCACTCACAGTTCGCAGTGCGCTATACAAACAGCCCAATCATTTAAATGAATTATATTGCGCGCCATTGAAGTTGATTCCGCTGATTCCAAGGGGAAATATTGCGGCAAGGGGCAGGCAAAAGGATGCAGGACGAGTGGCCAGAAATCTGGAAAATGCAGAAGCCAGCAGAGTGCAGAGAACTGCGAACCTGGGAGAACATTAGAGGAACCACCACCATTAAATATCGAGCCACGGGCCTGGGATATAGTCGGACGGAGTCGATGCGGACGTTGATAGGCGCGAAAATTGGCGTGAAGCGTGCAGAAATCGTGGCTACAAAAAGGTTCAGAGCTCTGAACTTCTGTGTCGTTCTCCTCTCCTCTCTCCTGTTCGATTCCTTGCCATTATTTTTCAACATATCCAAAATGAATCGTTTTTGACACTTTCCGTTGTGCAGCTGCCTCCCCTCCCCGGCAGGCGAATCTGGCGTGGCTTAGGGTAGTCCCTGTGCGGAAAGAGAGAGAGAGTTGGAGAGGGAGAGAGATCGCTGAGCAGGGTTGCAGCTTGCTTAGCGCGAAGATGGATTATTTGTACGCTTATTTCGATCTGCTCGGTGGATGTTTGCTTTGGGCACTTAGGAACGCATGGTGTGACCGACCGAGGTTTCTGCCAGGGTTGACGCGTTGCCATTTTGGCAGCCATATTGAATTGCCAGCGATGACTTTCAAGCTGTCAAGGTGACATGGAGGCCATGACGACAAAGTAGACATATATCTAATGAGATTTCCCTATGGAATATGTATTTAGGGGCGCATTAATTTTGATTGTTTAGGATAAATAAAATATTTATAAATAAAATGTTACAATATCTTTAATATGATACCCTCAATTCAAGCAAAGATATTGCTCATTTCCCCTTGTATAGATATATATGTATATAGATATATAGATAAACATAAATACATATATATATAAACATCTCGCTTGCTGCTCTTTAGCTAACCAAGAACACGTTCATTCACAAAACCTCAAGCTGATCACAAAAAGTTAATCCGAAAATTGTCACAAAATCAAAAATCAACCAAAATATTATTTTGCAAAATTCCTAAGCCAAAAGAACATGTAGATGTGTGTAGAATTCTGTTGAAATCAATATCCGATTATATAGATCAAGCGGCATGTTGTCAAACGTTGTGCTGGCTGAGCCGCAGGCCAAGCTTAAGTCGGGACTCGTTGCGAGCGGGGAAGGGGTCTGAGGGGTACTGAGGCGACTATGGGCGTGGCTGCATATTGATTGGAATCAAACGGCAAAGCAGATTACAATTTATTTATTTGGCCAAGCGTGTGAGCAGAACGGACGCCCTCGTGAGTTACGCGTGCAGCGGATTATCCCTGTGCACTTGTTCCCCTACACACACACACACACACACACACTTAAAGATACTCGTGCACAGGTACTCGACCTACAAAACTCAATATTCGGTAGTCGAGTGCCGAGCTGTTGAGAGAGAGAGAGAGAGAGAGAGAGACAGATGGAGTGAGAGTCCTGTAAGGGCGACACCAGTCACGAAATTTAAAAACGTTCAAGTTCAAGTGAGAGAAGAAAGAGCTGAAGCTGCTGGGCAGGTCGACCTGAGATGAACTCATCAGTGCGAACACTGGGACACTGATCCGATTTCGAGTTCGACTTCGACTTTGAGTTGGACTCGCCGTCGTGAGCCGATTGAGTTTGGATTAGAGTGAGAAGCCGCTGCTAAGTCGAGTAAACGCCTACATGGCCCAAAAAGTCATGTCATGTTGTGCCGAACGCATTCTAGTTGAGCACAGGGACACAAGAGGACTCTGACACAATTTCTTGCACCTTTTTGCCTTTTTCCTTTTGCTCTTTTGGTCAGACAGCAACCTGTTCGTGATCCCGTCATCCTCGCACGCACAATGCGCTGAGCACGCTACAGTTTTGGCAATATTTATTGGCTTTATTGGATTTACAGCTTACCCGCACAAGGCGACCCCAGTACGCAATCTTAGGTACGATCTGAACTGATCTTGATCAAACTGTAGATCCCTTGACCATATCCTGGCATCCTGCCTCCCACAGGCACAGCGAATTTCACATTGGTCATGGCGCATTAGTTCGTCCTGAGCTATTAACAAGTTCATCGACTGAGATCTTAGTAATCAGCTTCGATCCGCCACATCCGGAAGAACTGAGTGTTAATCTGACTCTGCAGATTTTGCAAATTGCAGTGTCTGATCTGACAGATCTATTATAATTCATGTTGCAGATTTAAGAGAACTGACAGATCATTTTCATTTAGACTGATATCTCAACAAGAATACTTTGGGGATAAATTAGTAGCTTCCTACTAAAAAACTGTTACTTTTTCTACGTTATAAACTATGTAAGAGTGCGATCGGCGGATGATCGATGCCTTGAACTCAAATTTAGGCAAATGTAATGCACATTAATATGAATAAATTGATCGCGACAGACGGACAGACAGTTAGTATGGAAAGATCAAGATCAGCAGCTGCCATGATCGTGGATCAGCGATCGTAGCTGAACTTCTTTTTTGTTGTTTTGTATTTTCGTAAATTGCCGTTAGACTTTGCTTTGTAGTCGAGCCGACAAATAAGCCCAATACTCGCCCATTTTTTATAGTATTCATATCAGCAGGCAATCGACATGATCAGCAGACGGCAGAGAGAAAATGGCCCTAGGAGATCATAGGAGAGCACAACATCAGTCTATGAATCACTAACAACAACGAGCTGAAGAGAGACAGAGAAAGAGAGGGGACTATTCATATCCTACACATTCGTGGGCCAGATGAAGTCTTTCGGTTTCCGTATCTGATGCACTTGGCCCCCAGGGCAAACACAGGCAGCCCAATCCATGCTTCGCATTTGGGGCGTTGATTTTATAGTCTGTCTGGCTGTCCGTCTGTCCTTTCATCTGTTAGTCCACTCGTCGTCTGTCCACAGCTCCACAGATGTCGGATTAGCGATGTTGATATCGCTATAGTGATTGAGAGCTCATTCCAAACATGCTCGACTTACAAAACAAAGGGAAAGCTTCAGTTTCCATTCCCCCTTAATTCCTTCATCCATATAGACAGACACGGAAGCTGCTTTCCATTTACTACAACCAATTTCAACACAACACAACACTAGAAAATATGCAATAAAAAATCAAACTCACTTCACTTCATTGCTAATTCAATTAAAATACCAACTTCGATCATGTTAGATCCGCTTTTGGTATGGAAATCTATTTATTCCCTCTCGGTTAGCAATATAAGATACGATAGGCTATAATTCCTCTGGCTTTAATTGATTTAAATGGCACAGGGCACAGCAGTTTGGGTGGGTATCGATTGGCAGTGGAAAATGCATACAAAGTAAAAATACGAATAGCGAAAATTGAAAAACGCATTCAACTCGAAATGCCAATTGTAGTTTGGGGCTGTTTGTGCAGTCAGCTGGCTAAGGGATTTGGTAACCAGGCTACAAACACACAAATACAGATAGATAAAGAGAAAGATATAAAGCTGTTGCTTGTGTAGGTGCTCGCCAGTGGGCGCAGGATGTTGGGCGGTGGGCGTGGGCGTGGGCGTGGGCAAGGTCGGAACTGTAGATGTCAACGGTCTTAATGGATGATATATGCCTGTTCCCTTTGGACTTTCCATTACTCTATCGGACTTAATGAAAGGAAACTGCCCAATAGACATGGTACAGGATGCGATGAACATCAGCTTCGACTGTGTTTGTAAGTGTGTGTGGGAGGGTGTGGGTGTGGGTGTGGGAGTGTATGAGAGTGGGTTCTGCACAATGAGCTGATTTTACAGTGTCAGCTTTTAATTAGTATCATGAACTTGGCTTGCCCACTCTGCCAAGTTGAATACTTGGTTCAGCTAAAGTTAATAAGTACAAGCGAAATTGTTCACTTAATTAGTTTGTACATAAAACTTGTGACTTTTCCTCTCACTTGTACTCGCACTACGAGTAATGCCAAGATTGTCTGACATTGAGCAAAAGTCCAAGGCAAACATTCATTATATGTACATAGAGCCTGGTTTCAATTACGTGTATGTAACTGTCTTAAAGAGGTTTTCTAATTTATAAGAAACATTTCAGTTACTGTAGAGGAAATATTTGATCTGCTGTAAAGAAATAAAGGCACTGGACTTGAATCCCCAAGGAGGCAGATGGATTGGAAGACCAAAGGCCACCTGGGGAAGATCTACCCCACAAGAGCTGTCCAAATCAAACACATCATGGGAAACGGCTAAACAAACAGCGCAAAGCAGAGTTCGATGTAAGGGTCTAGCAGAGACCCTAAGTTCCTAAGTTAAAACCAGAAAGAAAGTCTACCTTGGGCACGCCGAAGTTCGATCCTTCTGTTGATGCTGATTCAGAATATATATACTTTATAGGGCCGGAGATGTCTCCTAAGGTGCGTATGCAAACTTCTGGCCAAAGTTATGACATCCTCTGCAAGGGCATAAATATATATTAATTACAATAAATAGATTTCTCTGTATGTATATATCAGTTAGTAATATATATATATAATACACTCGAGTAATATAATACTATCTTCCTAATTCTCAATCTGAGCAGCTCTCTCTCTCTGCATATATAGTACGAGCCAAGCCCACGTGCGCTGCGAGAGCAAGACAGCACTGATCACACTACAGAGTAAGATAGAGAGAGAGAGAGAGAGAGAGAGAGAGAGAGAGAGAGGGAGAGAGAGAGAGACGAAGCGAGAACACGAGCAAGAGAGTTGGTGACAGAAACACACCCAGCAGAGCAGTCGGAGATGAAAGATCGGCGAACATGACAAGCCGAGGCGCAACGAATCGCCATTTTGCGCTGTCCTTCTCTGGCCGATCCCTCGGCTCGACTCGTCCTTTGCCTTTGGATCATCCTGTCACGCGTTACCGAGTGATGTTTGGGTGTTTGCTATTTGCACAAAAACATTCTAAAGCCAGCGAGCTGAAAATAAATTACAATAAATAAAATAAAAGACGGAAATCTCTCGAAAATGACACTAAAATGAAATTTAAAGGCTGCATGTCTATCTCTCTCTCTCTCTCTCTGTCTCCCTCTCTCTCTCTCTCTCTCTCTCTATGTCTCCCTCTCTCACTTTTTCATTGATCGGATTTAACTTCACACATCGTCTCGGCTACGTGGTGGCACTTTATTGTTGTCACAATTAGTTCCGATCGGCACTGGCAGCTCTGCTCCGATCGGCAGCTCGACAGGATCGGTACAGGATCTTGGCCGTTGCCGGGATCCTGAGCTGTTGTAATGATCACTGCATGTTGCCCATTTGCAGCAGATTAGCGACGGCGTACGCAATCCCATTGTGGCTACGTTGCTGTTGGAGTCGTCCTCTTCGCGCAGCTGCCGATCGTGCAATTTGTTGCGCCCGTTCGATGCTGCCTCCACCGACTTGCCACATTGCCACATGCCGCATTGTTGCATTGTTTTTTTTTTTGTCGCGCGTCTAATTATTTATGGGTTTCCGCGTTAACCAGACCCAATTTGGGGTTGCACAAACTGCTGCCAGACTGCGATCAATGGCTCGAGGAGTTAAAAGTCATTGGTGAAGAGTAAAGGGGACACTGATGAGTTTCTCTATCAGAAAAGCATCTCAGATCACGTGTACTGATAGCACACATAATGAAAAGCTTCAACAGTTGGCGCCACCCACAGCAGAGATCTCTACACTAGCCGAGCGGAAACCAGAGTGTCCATTAGTCAGTTAATTCTCCTTGGAAGAGCGCTATCTACAAGCGATCTCAATGCGAAGACAGCTGGGGCAGCCTGGTTAGCCCATTGAAAAAGCCTTCCAATTGGGGCAATGATATATTTATGCGCCTCAATGCACATCAACACGTAGCAGGCGAGTTATATGTGCATTTGTTATTGTTGTTGCTGTTTCGCTGGCCTTTTATTGCACACGAGTCTGGCCAGGGGCGAGCTGCACTTCCTACAATGTAATCATTTTATCTTGAATGTGCCCTGCAACGCCCACCACAGACACGCCCACAACAAAGACGACGATGACGACGACGCGGCTGCAATCGAGAAGAGGAACAACAAAAACAAAAATTGTACGTGCTGTCATCGATCGCGATCGTGGGATACGCGCACCAAGTGCCAGAGCGAGAGAGGAAGACCCAGAGAGGTGTTAGGGGGTCTTAGAGATACGAAGCTGCGACCGAAGTCGACGTCAGGTGATAAAGCTGCAACGCAGTCGTCCCAGTCCAAGTCCAAGTCCAAGTCAGAGTCCTCTGGCTCTCTGGCTACATGGCTAATGTGATTACAGACTTTAAGTTTATAAACATGGCCCAGGCTGCTGCCTACCCAGAGAGCGAGCATGGCAGAGAGACAGAGAGAGAGAGTGACCGCGAGCAAAGGAGAGCAAAGAAGAGCAGAGAGAGAGAAAGGGCGACCGTCCAGATCCAGATTCGCGCTGCGGCTTCGCGGCCCTCCTGTTGTGTTGCAATTACGGCGCGTGCAGGCGACCCTCGATCCCAGTACCTGCCCGAGTTGCTCATCCGCCCCCCTCCCCCACACTCCTCTCATTCCCCACTCTATGCCAATCGGTACCTCTTTCTTTTCTGCTGCATGATGAATTCTTATTAGGCTGCCTCGGCGCGGCAAACATCAACCGTGGCTTCCTCATAACTTTTGCTCTATTTTTTCGCTTTTGCCTTTGCTTTGCTTTTGGCCGAGGGAACTTCGGGATCTCCCTTGAGCTGTCTGGATTTGTCGGATAACGCTGCCTCTGCTGCTGTGGCTGTGGCTGCTAAAGCTGATGCTGTTGCTGTTGCTGCTGCCTCGCTGTCTGCGCACGGCGACTGTGTATGGGGCACGCGCAAATCCCTAATGGAATTCAGCCCGTAGGGAACGCGAGGGGAACACAGCCTTGCCTTGCCCCTGAGTGAATCATTAAAACAATAACCCGACTGAAGCACAAACTTATATTGCTTGGCGAAAATTTTAATATTAATTTGCAAGTTTTACAGTAAGGCTCATAATATTTATTTAATTACTTTATAGAAATAATCAATGAAGATTTTCAAGGAAAATACTAAACAAGTGTTGGTTTTGGGAAACATTTAAATAGAAAAGGTTGATAAGTTGGCGGAAAAAAGTAATAATATAATAATTATTATATTATATTTTTTTATGAATTGTATTATAATTTGTTAACTAACTATTAATATTTAATCCCTTTTTCTCTTTCTTTAGATATTTATTTATTAAGTCATACTATAGTTTTTAGCGTTATTTATTTTGTTTTTATGTTAAGTCTGTTTTTTCAAAACCGTGCCCTTCCCCGGGATTCGAACCCGGAACCCCTGTATAGTCAAACGCCTCAGACGACTCCAATTACAGGGCCGGCAGATTTTAACAGAATAAATACCAGATAACAAATTGATATTGTATTGCATACCTTGCAGCGCTAATTTTCTGTTAGCGTCAAAAATGCTGTCAATTTTTTCGAATAACGGCTTTTTTTTCGTTTTTCAATTCGAAATTGCGACGAAACTAGAGCAGATAGCGACTTGCGGTTTTTCCATTTCGTTCTTTTTCTCTTCATTTATCAGTACACACCGCTTCTGATGAATTAAATGAATCAATGAATTAAAATACATTCAAATTGATTAGAGTACATATATTTTATTATAAGGAATGCTTCAGGAACAACATTAAATCGACTACACTGTTGCTAATTTACTTAAATCTGAATCGAAGCATAGTTCCCATAAATCATTTGCGGACTAGTCCATTATTTACATAGATACATTAATATAACGGGAACAATTATTGGAAATACTTTTTACACATGCTTTACTCTGCTCTCTCTCTCTCTCTCTCTCTCTCTCTCTCTCTCTCTCTCTCTTCTCTGTCTCCTCGCAGTCTACTCGTTGAGATGCACGCCCTCTCCGTTCACCTGAATCGTAATGTATTCACCTCCCTCGCTATCCCGTTGGACATGAGAAGGAGCCACTGCTGCAGCTGGAACGGGTGCACTGCGTCGTGGAATCGATTGCAGGGATATCTCGTCACTGTCGCGTTGCATGAAGCGGCGACGGGTGCGTGCAAAGTCAAAGGTTTCGCGCTGTCGCTGCCGTGACTGAGCGTACGAGGTGTCCGTCAGCTGTTGCAACGTGTGTGTCGAACTAGTGCGACGCATATGCGGAGGTGCTGCCTCCAAGGCTGCCACCGCCGCCTGCTGGCTCTGCTGCTGTAGCGATGGAGCACGCTGGCGTCCAAAGCAGCCAGTGGCATAGCGTCCATCCGCCGAGCGCGAGCGACGTTGCCGCGCTGAGTCGCGGGCGCTGAGCAACTGCTGCAAGGGAGTAAAAGGACAAACAGTAGTCTTTCGCTCTCTCTCTCTCTATACCTCCCACTCCCACTCCCACTCTCCCCCTCCCTCTTACCTGTTGCATTTCATCCTTGCGCACACGTCGCAGTCCCTGCTGCTCGTCCAGTTTGTTGCTCATCTGGCTCATCCAATCACGCGCCTGTCGCAGCGACAACGAGCTCTGCGATCGCTCGGGCAGGCGAGCGGGGAAAAGAGTCTCACGTGCACCAACTACACTGCCGCTATTGAGCAGGAAAACGCGTGGAAAATCTATCACAAAGTCGCGACTGCTTATGAGATCGGCCAAGGCGCTGGGGGCACCCGCAGTGGGGGCAGAAGCCTGTGCCAAACTGATCGTGGTTTGAGGATTGATTGACTGTTGGTTCACTCCGGTTCGATCTGGCTCATACTCCAGAATGCTCTCCTCGCTGCCCAGAAACTGCAAGAGAGAAGAAGAGCAAACGCATGGGAGACCGAGACTTCCCTCGTGGCAAATCTACAGATGAATGGATAAGCTCGAGCTGAATCTTCTACACAGACAATGGTAAAACAAGCGGGAAAGCGTTTCTCAAATTTAAACAATTTATTTTTGTAGTTTTCTTGTTTTTCATGTTTTAACTTTAGGTTCTTAAGTATGCTTGAGTCCACAATTTATTTAAGGTTTAGCAAAAACTATAGTACATATCTGGTAATCGGTAATCGGTAATCGGTAATCGGTAATTGGTAATCGGTAATTGTAATCGACAACTAATTAAGGCCCTGCGTTTGAGGCGTTTCTTGACGTTTGTTCATCAATGGGCAGTTTCATGCTTGTTGGAGTGTTCTGAAAGATGATGAAACTGGATAGGAAAGCAGTGCGAAACATATACAGATAATAAGATGAAAATCAAATGCAAATGTCGTTTGTTAAGTTGGGTTTCTTGTCACTTTTTGGCATTGGATCGCAGATATGTTTTCTTGGACTTAAAGCAAATTGGAGAAACCACAGAGAACTCATTGCTAAGTAGGTTCGATATTCATATTCATATTCATATTCATATTCATGCAGTAGTATGTACACTCATGGTATACTCGTATTGTAATTTGTGCGAATCTGGGCCTTTCAAGCCTTTAAGCTGCTACTCTAAACACGTATGAAGCTCGTCCAAGTTGCCAACTCTAGAAATGTGTGTGCGTGTGTGCGGGTGGGCGTGCTTCTGTGTGTGTATCTCCACTCTTCTGTGGGGAAGAGCGAGAGATGGCAATAAACAAATGCAGAGAAATTAAAATAAATAATAACTAATGGTAGTTTTATTCAGTATCGATTTGAATAACTAAAGCTAAAAGCAAATACTTTGGCACCTTCGACATTACTTAAGTAACTTGTATGCATGAGAGAGACTTCTTCTCTTGAGTGTGTGTGTGTGTGTGTGTGTGTGTGTGTGTGTGTGTGTGTGTGGGAAGGAGTAGGCTATCGACTTTAGAAGATGCCATTCCCAATGACTAGCAAAACAGGCGTTGATTTTGCTACGAATTATCATAGTGCGTGTTGCATTTCATGTTACAGCTACTACGTTTACGCGGTTCACGACTCGTACATGTATGTATGTGTGGTATATAGTATTATACACATATATATAGTTAAGTTATACATAGGTTTTATAGTAATAGTAGTTATTGTAGTACTCTCGTAAGTAGTATTCTGCTTGCGCCTGCACCAAAGACGTTCAAAAAAGCAGTGTCCCCGTCTTCCTTGCAATTGTCTTTGGCTGGCACCGCTTTGCTCTCATTATTCTCGTTTTCCTGCTTTATCGACAATTGGTATGCTTACAATTACAACTTAAATATATACGTATTTTTATTGAACTTAGAAAACTGCGTTATCTGCTCTCTACTGTGCGTGTGGGTATTCCTTGTCAAGTCTTCGTTAGCAGCTGCAGTTTCAATTGAAAATGTACCAGAACTGCTTGAGGTACATGTGCTAATGTACCTGAACTGCTTGAGATACATTTGAAATTGAGCGGCGGCCGAGGCGACTGCTTGGCCCCCATTAAGTACGCGACGTGCACTGCTTGGCACTGCAGGGCGAACTGCTTGCGGCCTCTGCACGCACAACATAGAATTAACATAGAATGTTGAATTCCCGAACGGTTAAAACACATAGAATACGGCCTAGAAAGGGGTTTGCACTCTTAAACTTAAACGTCGGTCACCTGCCGACTGGCAGTGCATACGATTTGTGGCATTGTCGCCGGCGCCGAGTTGCGCCTGCCACGTTCGGCCAGCAATGCAACCGGATTTGCAATGTTCTGTTGCAGCTGTTGTTGTTGCTGCTGCTGCAGCTGGAGCTGATGTTGTTGATGCTGATGATGCTGCTGACTACTGCTGGGACTATGCTGATGATAATTGATGGCGCTAGCATTAAAACTACTCATGTTGTGCTGCGGCAGAGCCACAACAATGACGGGCACATCGTCAGGGGCGTGGCCAGCGACAGCACCACCACCGCCAACTGCCGCCCCAGGGTCGGGCAGTGCGACGGGTGCAGTGTGCTGTGGACTGGGCGTTTGATAGATTTGATCACCCACCACATAGCCGTAGAACTTGAGCACATCCAGCTTGCACATGGGGCACGTTCGATGCTCGATCAGCCAGGGATCGATGCAGTTCTTGTGGAACTCGTGTCTGCAAAGGAATCACGTTTCAGACTTCATCCCCATAGGCATAATCGTCTTATATAGTACTTACTTGCAGGGCAATATGCGAATAATATCTGCGGGCTTATATGACTCGATGCAGATGGCACAGCAGTCGCTGTCCACGTCCTTTTCATCTGTCATCTTGCCCGTTTTTGTTGGTATCTTCATGATGGCCTTCTTCGTAACGGAGCAAAGATTGCGCTACAATATATGTGTATTCTCACAATTAAACTGAATCTTAATTTACTTAGAGCAGCTACTAACCGATTGCTGATCCTTTGCCTGCATGTAACGGAACCTTTGGATATAGTAGAAGATCAGCCAGACCAACGAAATAATCATCAGCACAATAAACGAGATGGAAACAAAGAGCACAGAGGTTCTGCAATAGAAGGAAGCAGTTCAGTTAGTAAAGCAGTGCAGTACACAGGAATTACAAGCATTGCATTTTCAAAGCAGTTCAGTAGTTCTGCATCGAGATCGTGCCTGCATGTAAGTTATTTGGCAGCATCGGCCCGCATGGGGACGTAGCTCAGTGGTAGAGCGCTCGCTTCGCATGTGAGAAGTCCCGGGTTCAAACCCCGGCGTCTCCATGAAACACTTTTTATGACTTTATATTTTATCAAATTTTCTATACTTTTTTTGTATTTTGTTTTGCAACTATAAAAATTCTCAATAATAATTATATTTCAGTTATTATTAATTTTACTAGGTTTGTTTAAACAAATGTTTTCAAATTCCTTCCTTTCCCCTCTTTGTTTTGACAAATTCTACGGAGCTGCACTGCTTGCAAGCAGTTTTGGTCAAATTTAGTGTATTTCCTTTAAACATTTCAGGAACACGTTGTGCACTGTGCTCAAGTAAGACTTTTGGGATGAATTGCTTTCATGGGGACGTAGCTCAGTGGTAGAGCGCTCGCTTCGCATGTGAGAAGTCCCGGGTTCAAACCCCGGCGTCTCCATGCTCTCGAATTAACTTATTTTTTTTGGTAACATTAAAAATTTAAATAATTTAAATCTTTATAAAATATGCATGGTATGAAATGAATCTCTTCGATATAATTAAAATGGATATCAGAGAATTTAATCTCCCTTGCCTTTAATTAAATTAAGTGTGTAGATTTCGATAGAGTAAGAACCCTGACGCCAAAAGGAGTTAAGGTTTCCGGTTGGGTTAATTGATTTAATAGATAAACGCAATTGACAAATTGCACAATTTCAATTGTTGCACTTGGCAAGCCCAATTTAAAGGGGACGTAGCTCAGTGGTAGAGCGCTCGCTTCGCATGTGAGAAGTCCCGGGTTCAAACCCCGGCGTCTCCAAGTGAAAAGCGAGGACTTCTTTTTTATTATTTTTTTTGAAACTGGATATCAAAATAAATCGACTTTGAATGTTGTGTTAACAAACCGGTTTTAGGAAATGTAATGTTCTGGGTGGTGTAAAGCAAGGGTTACTATTTGTTTTTACACGAAGAGCCTTAAGCTGTTGTTGTATTCTGATATCTTGGGAACAACGACTACTTTGAAAGGTTGTTATTATTGTGCTGCAATTAGAGTTATCCCATGATCAATCCGAGCCTGGGCCCAACATGCCTTACGAAATCGGGCTTGAAACCAAGGGGACGTAGCTCAGTGGTAGAGCGCTCGCTTCGCATGTGAGAAGCCCCGGGTTCAACCCCCGGCGTCTCCAGTTGAATGAGATTCATTTAATTAGTTTATAGTCGGACTAAGGTCAGTCGACTGTAACTTCACTGTACTTCAAGTATCTTAACTTTTTAGCACTGCACTTACCGGTTTAAAGTACTGAGAGTACGCACGCCACGACGTCCTTCGATTATGGAGATCGTTACATTGTATCCCTTATCGACAGTATTCGCCAGATCGACTCCAATGGTTTGATATGTAATCACGGCGGCAATATTACCTATGAAAAAAAGAAAAAGTTTAAACTCTGTCCAAGATTAGGATCTATATACGTTATGGTACACTTACGATTCTTGCCCTTGATCTGCATCTTCTCCAGCTGCATGACCTGCTTGTCATTGTAGATGATGACACCGGCAGCGTTGTAGAAATGCACGTGCTTCACCTTGTCCTCGAAGGTGCAACGGCCACGCCTCACCAGCGCTATCCAGGGCACGCCTTTCTCGGGCAGCAGGGTACCCCTTGTGCCGCGTATGTACGGCGTGCACGCGAAGTCGTCGCTCTCATCGTCCGCCGTACTGATGTGAATCAGACGACCGGTTACATTGAGCACCTTGCCCTCACCAAAGCGTGCCTTCTCCTCCGGAAACTCCAGCTCGCGCACATTGTTGTCACCATCCACATAGGACCAGTTGAGGAAGGCAAAGTTATAGATATCCTGGTGCGCCGTGCGTTCATCGGGCAGGGAGGCGAACGTGTGCGTCGCATTCGCCTGCCGAAAATAACGTTCCAGATCCTGATTGGCTATGGTCATGGCCGCTACCAGGGTAGTCGTTGTTGTTGTGGAGGTCAGATGAGGCTGACCACCCAACAGCAGCAGCAGACAGGCCACCAGCAGCATCTCCTGGCAGTTCATAGCCCAGCTGTGTGTGTAAATCGTATGGGATCTTCAAAAAACTCTGATATTCTTTCGCCTCGTTCGTTTTGTCTTTCACTTTCGAACTCGTGTTCACGTTCTTTTCCTGTGCGATGCAATCCAAAGTCGACTGCTCACTGAAACGATAAATGGTTGAGTGCCGGGTTGATTCGCAATCCATTCAGAACTAGTTGAAACCAATGGCCGGCCCAGTCTATCCAGGAGATAAGCGGCCATATTGGTAATATTATTATTGGTGCGCTCTACCTCACGTTTACGCTTATCACTGTATAGTAGACCCCTTCATAAATATTGACAAGCATTTTCGGTTGCGCACTGATTTGATTTCTGAACTCAGGGAAACATTACGTGTACTTAAACTAAATTTGTTTTATCGTTGCATATTCCAGGAATACCCCAAGAACGCGGTCAATTTTGCATTTTAATGCTGAAAGTATTTTACAGTCATGGTAGTACTTATTAATAGGTGGGTCATTTAATCACAAGCAATAAAAGTTATCAAGCGGACTACTTTGACTCCCAGTGATTAAGAGGTCTATAAACAACTCAGCTCTTTATTTCAACTGAAAACCGACAGAAGAGTAAGAAAGACGCATTTAAAACTAAGTTAATGCGTAAAAGTATTGCAATTTACAGTTCCAGTTACATTATTGTCTGTAAATATGGGATATATAATATATAGATTATGACCTATTCAATTGGGGAACCGAAAGGGTAAATATGAAACAAAGTAGACTAGGTGCGATAGGTTGCGCACTTAGATAAAAAAAAGCAACCTATCACAAGGGAAAATCCCACATTGGGGTGTTCTGCTATATGTGGTATATTTATTGCATAGCAAAAGGTATATTGATCCGTTAGATATAGAGGAATATAAAAGCAAACTAGATTCTTAACTGGAATATTTGACCAGCGAACCTTATAAAAGATCAGTTAGGAGATTTTATAGTTCATAATAAGTTTAAAAGACCTTCAAACTTGTCCCTGACTCGTTCATAAATCACAGCTTAAGCAGCTGCTTGAAGGATTTCCCCTGTATTCTTAATTTCAACTGCATTCGGATGCATTTAAGCGCCAGCTCTGAAGGCCAATGCCAGTGGCACAAGGCGTTGCCATTAATAATATGCACCATGACGTTGCCCCCCGTTTACCCCCGGCTGTTTTCGGGGAAATGCAAAGCATTTAAATATTTCATTATGTCTTGCCAGGGCTAACAGTGCCGCATGGCAAATGGGTGGCCAGGCACAGGCACAGGCACAGGCAGAGCCAAAGACTCGTGGGTGGGTGTGGTTGACACTGAAAAGTGGTTCGGCAAGCCGACGCCACCTCCAGAGGCATCCAACAACCAGTTCCAGTTTCAGTTGCAAATGCAGTTGCAGCAATTTCTGTGCTCCTTGCAGCCTGTTTACTGTGACACCTACTTGTATTGCCTTCCTCCCTCCCTCCCATCTCTCTCCCTCTCCTCTCTCTCTCTGTCTTTCTGGTCTGACTGAAATAAATTAAATTTTATATGCAGTTGCTCGGTTAGCCAACGAACCGCAGCTGCAGAGCAGCGATCTCCACACCGATTGAATACAAAACTTTATTTTGACGCCTATTTATGGGGAGCATAACTCAGTGTGTACTGCTCACTGTGTGTGTGTGTGTGTGTGTGTGTGTGTGTGTGTCTGGGTGGGTCACTTAGTTGGCTCATCGTTTTGGCCACTGGCTCAGATTATGAAGCACTCAGCATGCGCTACGCAGCTCAGATCATATCAGTTTTCAGTTGAAAGACACAAATAAGTTCTTAACATCATTTCTAGAAATCTTTTCAATAGAATTGTAAATTATAAGCAAATATATTGTTATTATTTATAAAACTAAAATGAATAACGGCAATAGTTACTTATAAAATGTTATGATTATTTTTAAAATCATTATTATTCTCATATAATAATAATATTAATAGCATTATTAGTATAAATATACCCTTCGACAGGCATAAAGAGGCGCACCAGACCCCACAAAGTATATATATTATTGCTTATGATCGATCACTTGTCTATTGAGCCATGTCAGTCTGTCTGTCCGTCTGTTTTAACGTCCAGAGGTGTTTAATTTGGCATGAATGTCTATGTAAACTGTGCGCAGATAAAGTTTATTTTAAATGTTGGATGGCATGCCCACCTTTCCCGCAAATCAATAGAGGAATTTTCCAATTGGATTTGTAAGAGATGTTTAAAAGATACTAATTTCTGACTTTGACATATTCTATGCTGACTAAGTTATATATTTCTTCTTCAAGTTTCAAGCCGATCGGATAATATTTAACAATTTTTATTAATTATTTCCACAGAGTTAATTTACATCTGACTGTAGGGTACACTTCGGGTCGACTAGTTCACAACCGAAATGTCTCTTCGATTGGCTCATTGCACATTTTGCATGCATCGTTGCATTCCGCTGCAGCTCGCGCTGCGTTGTCGTTGCTGCGCTTGTTTCAGTTGTTGTTGTTGTTGTTGTTGTTGCTCTTGGCATGTGGCAAACCGGCAGGACAAGGGCAGCGATCGATGGAGTGCCATGGCCAAAGGGGGTCAGAGGGGGATGGGTATGGAGAGGAAGATAGCCACTAAATGGCCACACTGAGTGGGCAGCGGACTTGGCCAACAGTTGGCTGTGCCAAAAACGGCAAGAGCAACAACAAAAGTGAGGGAAGCAGAAGCAGCAGCGCCATTTAGGATAATGACCCTGACTCTGCTCTGCGCATTGTTGTTGTTGTGCTTGATTCAAAAAGTGTTATAAGCGTACACGCAGTAAAGAAGAATAGACAGAAAGATGGAGAGAGAGAGAGAGGGAGAGTGCAGAAAACAAAAGTGAAAAATATCTTGAATGATTTTTGGATTCAATTCTTGTATTTGTATTTATTTATTATTGTATTCCACTCACTCAAGTGGGAAGTGTGTGTGTGTGAGTGTGTCTGGCTTGTCTGTGTGTGATAAGATTATGTTGAGTGTGTTTTATTCGCATTTTGCATTTGGGATCTCTGAATTGCGTCGCGTTTGAATTTAATTTTATTATTGTATATTCTTATAGTTATCTAAATCCCACTTGTGTACCCTGCACGCATAACTAAAATGGGTATAATAGACTATAATAGTGAAAAGTTAAGAGGTATAAGGAATGTTTGATGAAATTTGTTTAAAATTGTATCATAATACATTATAAATATTGTCTGACTAATCAGAGGAATCTAATGCAACCCATTATAATAAATGTTGTGACCTTCTTTTTCACGGGGAAAACTTTTCTTAGTTACACCTTGCACAATATCATAAAATATACAAATTAAAAATTGGCAATAAATACCCTGTAATATAGTAAACAGAATACCATATTGGTATACCAAATTTACAGTTTTAAGTGTGTATTTTAATTGATTATTTTAGATAATTTATTCTGAGTTGTTTATTTTATTCAAAAGATATAAGAAAACCCCTTTTATATAATACCATATGAATGGTATATTTATAATGTTATATGTGCATTTTAATTGATTATTATAAATATTTTATTAGTATTCGTTTATGTTATTATTGCTGTTCTGGGTGTTGCTGCTTCTGTGGTTATTGCACTTCTTATTGTTTATTTATATCAAAAGATATTGTTGTCTCTCGTTTTTGGCGTGTTGCCAGACGCCACTACCAAGTGTTTTTTCTCCCCCAACTAAATAAATAAAGCGACTTAATTGTTTTTCGTATTTTCCGCTTTTCCCATGTTCTCTTCTCTTCTCCTATTGTTTTCTTTTCTTTTCTTTATTTAAGGTTTATTTATTCAGCGTTTATGCATTTCTGATATGCTCTTTGTTTATTGTTTTGGGCCGCTATGCGATCCACAGGTGTTTCTATTTTTAGTGTGTTTTGTCTGCATTAAAGACCTGCTATGTATAGAGTATCTGGTTTTGTATTCGCCATATATCATATACCATTTCCCATACTCTGTTGCGATAAATCATACGAAGAATTGAAAACCAAAAACTGTGCATAAATTGCGTTAAATAAACACAAACTAAATGCGCAGAGATAAGGCCAAACACTCACACACTCGCACTCACACTAGCACTCACTCATTCATATCTGCACTGACGGGTGCACTCACACAAACAAAGTGTATTGCTTGTGTTTGTCCAAACGAAACGTGCTTCGCAAAAAACGTGATGCGAATGATAAACGCTCATTCGTTTTCGTATTTTATGAATGTTTATTCGATTCACTTTGTATCTATCGAGTGTGTGGCTGTTGTTCGCTCATATAAATAAATATTTAATTTATGTATATTTTGCATAACTGAAATGAGCAGCATCAAAGCGCAAAACAACTTTAAGAAGTACATAGTTGGCAAATATTGCACAAGTTGTACATGAATACATATTGATATATATAATATATAAATATATGCAAATGTCAGGATAGCACGCTTAAGGAAGTCACTTCAAGCTGCTGCCAATTAAAAAGTGATTAGCAAATTTTCAACATTTGAATGCGAAACACACTCAAACTCAATCTGAGTGGGCGGCGAGTGCCGCATTGAATACACCTCGAAATTATTCGCAAATTCATGTGGCATTGAAAAGGTTCTTGGGCCCGTGTTGTGGTAGATTTAACGAGTTCTTCTTGGCTACTCAACAAGACTGTTAATTTGATAGGGGGGAGGGGAAAGAGATTCCTACTTTGGTATTTGCAAAGAACTTTAGAGGGTTGAGGGAGCTTGAGTTGAATATATCATCAAACCAGGAAGTCTTAATGGAACAGAATTGAAAGATAGATATCTGTAGAATTCCCAGAATTCTTTACTTTTAGTTACAGTTTTAGTACATGATTTTTCTTTTATAATTCGCAGGGGTGTAGCGACGGTCTCGGGGCCAGAAACTTAATGCCAATTACATCGATTGTTTTCTCTTTTTTATTGGCAAAATCATTAACAGCTTTTGAGAAATATATATTCTTGTTCGGTATTAATAGCGGTCAATTTAGCCATTTCCGTCCGTTTGAACATCCAAAATATTAGCTTTACAGAAACTGAGGAACCCCCATTTTGACTTGAATCTTATTGTGCACAATAACAGGGAGCCCTAGGTACACGGGGGCCCTTGTGCACCGCACACCCTGTACACGTCTCGCTACGGCCCTGACTTCGTAGTCGTCATCAAACCTTTCTTGTTTTCCTTCAGTGTTAAATAACATTCGCCTAGTTATTCACAATGAATACTTTTATTCATTTAATTCCAACCAACGAAACTCGCAAACAACTTCAGACTACTCCAAATGGCAATTTTAATTATTATTAAATATTGCGAGAGTGCAACAGCAACAACAACAACAACGGAACCACGAAACAACGGAACTTGTGTTATTAAACTATTAAACCCGAGCAAACCGAAGCGAACCAAAGCGAATCAAAGCCGCAGCGAGTGATGAGCGGGTTTTCAAAAGTATTTCATTTGCCATTCGAGTGATTTTGATGCGTTTTCATGCGCTCCGCTGCGCTCATTGCACATTTCGTTGAGCTGAACAACAATGACAAAAAAACAATAATAGAAATGCCAGAAATGTCAGGGTGGGCAGAGAGAGAGAGAGAGAGAGAAACGATGGGAGAAATGTTACAGGTGTAGTACGGAAATGTGCACTGATTGCGGGTTTAATGTATGCAGCAATAACAACAACAACAACAACAACAACAACAACAACAACAACAACAACAACAACAACAACAACAACAACATCAACATCAACAACAACAACAACAAAAAGTGGACTTCAACAATAACGATAAAAGTTGCGGCAATTAGCATGTTGCAAGAGTCGAGAAGAATCGCATTGTGCAACTGAATTATGCAGCAATTCAATTGGACGTCTGTTGGCAGTTGCCACATGCCACATCCCCCCTTTCACATAATCCACTCCCACTTCGACTCCAGCCCTAAACTGATGCCCCAATTGCTAAACGCCGCTTGCCAAAGTGTTCCCAAGTGCAAAGTTCGAAACTTTTTCGACTTACTGTACATGTGTGTGTGTGCAGGCACTTGTAAATGTCGTCGAGCTGTTCTTTCGCTTGTTCGCAATCACAGCCAGTGTCAGCCAGTGTTGCCACTCCCCCATCCATCCTCTACTACACTTCTTACTCCTTTCCCACTCCTCATCCAACTCTATTAGCGCTGCTCAAACTGTTGCCCGCTCTGCTGCATCTTCTTCTTCGCAGTCTTCTTCTTCTCTGCTTCCTCTTCGTTCTGCTGTCAGCTGCAAGAACTTTCAAGGCTGTCAGGTCGATTGCCTCTGCTTGAGAATTATATCGGTAATTAAATACGATCCAGAAATACGACAGAAACTCGCATCAAAGTTCAACTTTGCTCAGCTTTGTGCTGACTTTTTGTTTTTCCTCTTTCTATTCAGCAAGAAAGTAATTCTCAAATGTTATTTTTCAGGATCTAATTGCGAATGTGACTGGATTATTGTCGCAAAAAAAGTAATTAAACTTTGAGTTAGAGCCTTAAGCTCTCCATGTTTATATGATGCGGTCTCTAACTCATTTCCTTATTAGTGATTATCTCTTTTTCTCTATGAAAAGAGTTCATAATAATTGTATATGTATATGGTTTATGGTATATGGTATGTACATACGTTATAAGTGTATATAGTGTATATCATATATGGAATGTTTTGTAGTGTTGTAAAATGTATAAGGAAACAGAGAGTTCTAACCACAATAAACTTATTGTCACACTTAGATAAGTGAATGATTCAGTCAATAATCAGATATCACAAGTGTGGATAATGTTTATTCCACTTATATTTATACATTATGTTTCGGTTGTGTTCATACAACTTTAAAGTTGCCAGAACGATAAGCGTAATGTAAATTTCTACTGTTTCCTCTATGCACTTTTATCGCACTTCCGAGTACTGCATATCGAGTTGCCATTGCATACATTGTGTGGGTGGTTTTGTGGTGTAGTTTCCCACTTTCAGAGAGGCAGCTGGCAAGGCGCTTGAGTTACTGAGTTACGGCTTACACTTTATCAGTCCCTGACAAAATCAGTAAGTAACCAAATCTGCCTGACCACAGGATATCTAGTAAGCAGGGCCTGTGAGATTATCTCAGTAACTCAAGTGTTTCATTTTTAAATTTAAGTATATATTAAATATTACTAGACAATAGTCAGCGCTGGGTCTGCACCAAATATAAATTGAGATAAATTAAGACCTAAAAATGTAGAGGTAAAGGCTTGTCAAGTCAATATACACCGCAAGCCAGTGAAATGAATTAAATGTTTTATCTCAAGAGCAAATTTATCACAGACTATTCTCTATTTTATTTATCCGGCAATATTTGTTTTATCAGGCCTTGCAACAGTTGTCTGAGTGTTTTTTCCCACTGATAACCACAAGAAGGAAAACTGCCTGTGACAGTGAGTACACAGCGTGAACTGCAATCTGATGGCTGCTTAGCCATGATTCACTGCCTCTCTTTCCCTCCGTGTCTCTCTCTCTCTCTCTCTCTGTCTCCCTCTCTCTGTCTATTTCTCTCTGCCTTTGTCTCTTGTTCTAAGTGTGTTATCTACCAGAATGCCTGGCACCTTGTGCGGCGACTGCTGTTCCGCTTGTTTGCATATTGCAACATCTGTGCAAAGCGAAACCAATTTGAAACATACGCCAGCACATGCTCACAATACACACCAAACACTCACACACACTCACATGCAGTCACACTCGCAACTCACATAGACTCACTTAGGTATTGCTGCAACACATGCTGCTAAAAATATCAACCGCAGCACTTCTCCCACATCTCCTCCCTGACTTCCCCAACTCAGTTCACATCCCTCATCTTCCATCTCCCATTTCATTCTTTCTTAATGCACTTACCCCCTCGTTGGGGCGTGTACATTGAATCAGATGTCCTTAGGACACAATCTTCGGGATTCCAGAGACTTGTTCCACCTAACTGCTCACATATTTTGCATTCTCTGCCCTTTGATCTTGTTGACAATCTCGATAAGTCCCGCGTGTCGAGTTAATTTATGAAGATCACGACTGTCACTTGATTTATGTATGTATGTATTATATATATTCATATTCACATGTGTTATATCATCTTTGATATTTGCTTGGTAATTGATAGGGTGGCGACAGTTTGAATACCAACTACAAATGTAAAGGTACATATATTTCTCCTTATATTTTATCAATTTCTCAACCTTTTTCCGGGAGTTTGAGAATATAAGGAAATATGTGTTATATCTTAAAATACGTCATTTAATTAGGTAACCAGCGTATTTTGTGTTGCATACTTTGCAGGAAGCGACGTGGAAATCAGTACCCCTTTAAAATTATTATACCCTTCGACCATTGAAAATGGTCAAAAAAGGGTATACTAACTTTGTGCAAATGTATGTAACAGGCAGAAGGAGGCGTCAGAGACCCCATAAAGTATATATATTCTTGCTCAGGATTACAAGCCGAGTCGATTGAGCCATGTCTATCTGTCTGTCCCTCTGCCTGTGTGAACGCACAGATCTCGGCTATTATAAAAGCTAGAGTTACCAAATTTGGCAGGAAGCTGATCAAGGTTATAAGCTGATCAAGTTTATTTAAATGTTAGGTGCCACGCCCTCGCAAATCAATAATTTAATTTTTGAACTTAATTTGTAAGCGCTGTATAAAGGATACAACTTTCTGACTTTAACATATTCTAAGCTCATTAAGATATCTACGTGTGCTCGAAATTGCAATCCGATCGGCCAATAAACACAGAAGTTATTTAAGAAAGTATGTGCATAAAACCAAGTGCTTGTATCATCTAACAAGGGAGGCGGGCGAGCGCAGCGCGCGAGCGCCATCTGTCGGCAATAACTTAAATGCATGTGCATATGTGTATGTGTACATACATAGCAACGTAGGTCGAAGGTTAACCCACTGTCGCGTGCAGCGCGACTGTGGCTTTTTTATATTTTTCTATTTTTTTATAAATAACTTTTATGTTAATTATCCGACTGTAACCAAATTGGGGTTAATAGTTATTAAATTTATGCTTGAAATTAGGTTTCTATTAACTGAGGCGGAAAGGGACGTGGCCAAAATCTAAAATAAACATTATCTGCTTGCAATATTTAGACATATTTATTTAGAGTATTTATACTGTTCTCAATAATAAATAACAATTTATTGACTTAATAATTCATACAGTATCTAAGATAATTATTTTTCTTATCTAGCCAGTTTCCTTCTTTCTCTTTCTCCCACACACTCTTAATCTCAATTTCTGTCTAAGTACAATTTCCGTGACCCAGATAAGATCAAGCAAGAAATGCAGCAAAAAACGAAAATAAAACAACGAAAAAGTTCTCTAAATAATGCAGACAGGAAATATGAAAGAGGAGATGAAGACGAGGAAGAAGACGATGATGAAGACGATGATGAAGACAAAGAAGAAGACGCTAGCAGGAAGAAGCTCTCGAGTTGTTTGTTTTATTTTGACACAAATTGAAAAACGCTTCGTGCTGCTGTGAGGAAAAGTCAAAAGTTGAAATGAAGTTGTTGAAGTTTCCTCTCGGATTTCCGCAACTGGCAAGAGTGCGAGCACATAAATCATTTGCACAAATTATAGACAATCTTTGACTTATGGCGAAACTGTGGAGTGTTCAAAGCGCATGAGACGCACTTCGTACACGCCCTGTCTCCCCCTCCTTTCCACACACACCCCTTGATCATTTGCACTCGCCAAACAATGCTCGAAATCGTGCATCGAATCTGCGTGTCGAAATCGAAATAAAACAGCTGGCCCAACAGTGCGTTGGACAAGGAAGGGGTCGGTGGGAGGAACTGCCAAGGGGGCTTGTGGTTTCGGCTTTGAGTGAGTCTCTAATTACCGCCGGCTGCTGCAAAAGATTCAAATTGCGCGATGGCCATTAAAGTGCGTCCATCCCTACAATTTTGATTTCGTCCACACAGTGCTTGCACAGTGGGGCAGAATCACTGAAGAGGGAGGGAGACTCCTGCTCCACAAGCAACTTGGCTCAAGGCCAAAACGACTGCTGCTTTTTATTTGGCAAATGCATTTTAATGTCACTTTACCGCAAATTCTCATTGCAGTCATTCATCAGGCTCCCTCTCCCTTCTTCCTCCTCCCCCCTGCCCTCTTGTCTTTCTCCCAATGGAGCCCATTTCTATGTCATCATTGACATTGTTTAAGTATCTCTCGTAAATGGCGCAAATGTTTTCATGTTGTGTCAAGAGGGGAAACATTTCCATTGCAAGGACAGCAAAATTCGACTGCAGGATGCCACATCAAGGGCCTACTATATATACTATATACATATATATAGTGAGGTATAGCCCTTCGAAGGTCAGTTGAATAATAAAATCGAGAGCAATTACAATTATTTATGAAGCCATGAGGAACTACTAGTATAGCAAATATAGAACACATTGCATAATTGAATATATATTTCATTAAGAATCTCTGTTTATATTGTTTAATTGTCTTTAAACCCTAGCACTTCCTACCCAACTCATTCAGTTAGTCATCCTTGGCTGTCTGCGCCATAACTTGGTCTCATAAATTTGTATAGTCTTCCTATTCTTAGGGCCACGCCTCCCCTGCGCCTTCTTGCAATGCACTTAAACTACGTCTTTGGTTTGGGGTTTTTGGATTGCAACCAAGTCTACAACTTTTCTCAGCCTAATGCGGAACATAAATATTTATCGAATGTGTTTGACCTCCGCGCTGGAGCTGAGCCTGTGGCCGTGCTACCTCGATGTCTTTGTGTCTTTGTGTATTAGATTAATAAACAGAAAACATGAAAAGAACTTCTTGAGAAAGAGCATTAAATAATAAAATTATGAAAATTGATTACAATAAACTTATTATGGCTGACATCTGCTTGGTAGCCTGACAAAACTATAAAACTATAAAGCTATTAAACTATAAAAGAATAAAAATACAAAAATATTAACACTCTCCGGCCACATGACAAGAAACTGAATGGAAATCACGTTCACAATGGTCACGTTTAACATCGGCGGCGGCAACAGAAAGCAGACGAAAATACACTGCAACACACACTTATGACTTATGTCTGTGTCGGACTTTATACTATGTACCCTGTACTGTCTGTTGACTAGAAGGGGTATGAGTGAGGGAGTCTGAGTGGGGAAAATGGATATATTATAATTGCTTGATGATAATTACAAATTATATTTTAGCTTTATTTATTTATGTTGTTGTCATCATATTTTTATTATTCATTATTTATTAACATTAATTTTTATAATGTGCAATAATATGTTTTTAGATTATTATTTTTATAATTACATCATAATTTTTTAATTTATTATTATCATTCTTATTATTTTATTATTATATATAATTATATTATTATTTTTATAATGTTATCATAATTTTTTAATTTTTAAATATTCATTATTATTTTCATTATTGTTTTCATAATGTTATATGTTATGAAAACATTCTTTTTATATTTACATATAATGAAAGTTGCCAAAGCAATACAATAATTTACGCATTGTGTTTCAATTATCTCGTTTATTATTATGACTTTAAACAACTTTTCAACAATATTCAGAATTGTTTCATTTAAAACTTAGTTACAATTACAGGGTATGCGTTAGTCGCTCATTTGTGTGCATTTGAGAGAGTGTAAAAGTTGCCAGCGTCTGGGTAACGGGCACAACATATGTAAGCTAACTACGTCATAAATCTACACACACTCATACAGACACCTTCTGCTTGCTGTCCGCCCACTCGCTCAACCCGTTGCCAGTCGGAAGCGGAGCAGCTGCTGCCGCTGCAGCGGTTCGCTTCGTTGCGTTCCCCAAGCCCAAAGCAGCACGACATGCAAGTCACCCGCTTGCCTAAGCTCCCTCCTCCCCATGCCTCCCGTTTTGCCAACCTCCTGCCTCCACAAGTTGTCTATTTATGCCGCAGTCACCTTTATTGGCCACTCGAACGTTGGGGGCATTGTAAAAAACGTGATTTCCGCTATTTGGCTGCTGTAATTATTTACGTTTAGAGAGGGAGAGAGAGGGAGATGGGGAAAGAGAAAGGAATTATGGGGAAGGGGTAGATTGGGGGTGACGTTCTCTGTCGATATGCCCGTTTGCGTTTGGCTTCTGGCTTAAAAATGCCGCCATGTGCAGCTACTCAAAATTGCTCGCACTGACACCTGACAGCGAATGTCATCCTAACTTGATCTACACTTAGTGGTAGCACGGGGAGAATAAAAGAGGTAGCAGGGGAAGGAGGGATGTAGGTACAAGGCTTGGTACTACACGCAGTCCTGCCAGTTGCGTTGGATGCGAGTTCTCTGACAACTGAATGCAGTTCCTTTAAAAGGTGCTCCAAAGATTGCAGCTGCAGTTGAGAAACTTACAAGCTGGCATGGCTGAGGGAAGGAGGGAAAGAAGACGCATGAAGGGGATGGGAGGCAGCCCTGTCAAAATGTTCTTGCTATCCTGCTCTCAGCTGTCTGCCAAGCAGCTGGAGAAGAGCTCACAGTTTGATATTTAATGCTTGAAAAGACTCACAACTAGTCGGACAGGCAACTGCGCCACAGTTCATATAATACTTAAAATAAACCTCAATATTTTCTCTCCGTTTTCCTATATACTAAGTGTACTTTCTTGAATGAAGGTGTGTAACCTGAAGTAAAATTCTTTCAGTTATGTTGCCTGCCACCAGCTTATTGTTGTTTTGCGCCACTGTGCCTAACGAACCGTAACAGACACTAGGACTACAAAGGGAAGTGCTGAAAGAGAGACAAACAGATAGAGAGAGAAAGAGAGAGGGAGAGGGAGTGACACTTGGGAACATGATGGCGCATGCCACAAGGCATAAGTAATAAGGCACAGGGCTTCCTCCCTAGCTGGGGATTTTCTATTGACTTTCAACAGCAACAATGAGAACAATTTCTCAGAACTACTCGAGTATCTCCAGCCTACCTACCTACCTACCCATTGTACCAGTTCTTCTCAGGCATCGTCTGCTTAATCAATGCCTGAAGACTGCCAACTTTTTGCTGTGCAACCTGAAGATAAGTCAAATCTTTGGCTAATGGCAGCATGTACCAAATGAGAGTCCACTGAACTGACCCCAATTTGCGTGTGTTACGTTTTCAGTTTCATTTTCATTGTGCATTTTCATTTGCAGTTGTTTGGGTTAAGGTTGCCGACCCCCTTGGCTCAGCTCGACCCCAGATGTAGCTCATGCTTGCCCCCTTTTCCTCTTATTGATTTGCATCATATTGTTATTGCAGCTTTTCTCGTGAAATCTCTTGCAATTGTGTAATCTAAGACTTGATGCTGTTATTGTGGATTGTAGTTTTGTAATTTTAATTAAAAGTGAGCTGTGTAAGCTCATGTTCGCATGACATAACATTGGATAAGTTGAAACAAGTATTTATCTAGCCAGTAATGTATCCCTTTATTGAGCAGTTAATTGATATGCCATTCATCTAGTGACTCATTACAATAATCGAAATATCTTTTAAGTGCAATTATAGATCCCTGTGATTAGGTCTTACTCTCATCATTTGTAGCGATGTCATGTACGCTTCGTGTTTGCTTAACATATATTATTTATGGCCTGAGGGTATTTCCTGGTCTCTTCATGAATATCGAAGCCCCAGTCCCAGTCCCAGTTCCTGTCCCGCTGCCACGGAAAGTCCCCCTTCAAAACTGGCACAGAAGACAACACACGTGGAACGCCACGCGCTAGCTCAACGTGCCCCGGCCCCACTCTCCCTGGGCCTTCTCGTGTGTCACCTACGCAGTGTAAACCTCACCCCCACACTCGGCTAACGGAAGCTCAGATTGCTTGTTCAGTTGTCTATCGACCTGTTGTTAAAGACGGCCTAAATATACTCTTGGCCCCCATCGAACGCGCCCAATCTCCCCCACTGCCAATAAGACTTACGGCTTTATGATAGCAAGACAATGGTATGACATTTTTTCCACCCTCTTTCCGGGAATTTCCCTAAGTTTTGGCACTTTTCAATTATTGACAATAGGTGATTTTTCAAGTTAACTTTCTGAAGTGCCGCACGCGCCTTGTTTCCATTGCCAGCAATACATCACAAGTTTTGACACTGTTCTCTCTGCATCTCACTCTCTCTCTCTCTTCCCCTTTCTTGCTCACTGTTTAGAGGCTATGATTTAATTAAATCAAAACGCCATCATTTATCATCGACAGGACCTCATTTCAAATTTTCAGCGTGCCTTTAATTAGTCTTTTGACATCATTAATATATGACATGTTATATATGATCTAAAGTTCCCCAAATAAAGAACACAAAAACTCGCTTTGACACTAACCACAATGTGCATTTACCTCCAGCTGCGAGTGGGGAGAAAGCTGCAAGAGAGAGAGAGAGAGAAAAAGAGAGAGAGAAATATGTCAATAATGAAGTGAATAATTAAAGATGGCAAAATGTCAAATTCGATATTAAAATTAAAATTGCATGTGCATAAATATTGAATTGTTGTTGTTGTTGCTGTTGTTGTTCATCGACTGTAACAGTGAAAGCAAATTGTTGATTTAGCAAATTGGAATAAATACGTAATATAATTATTACGTATACGCCACGCTGCCTCAATTGACTTTGACTTATGGACACGTTTTTCGGGCCATTTTGTGTGAATAACTTTTATTGCATTCATAGAGTAAATTGTCAGAGAATTTGGCTGAAATATCAAATGCAAGATAGGTCGACGAGTGACTACCCTGGCAATCATGTGATCAGATTAGATTGGAGGGGAATTTGTTCAGCTTAAACTAAATACATTTTCTATTATAGAAGGTTATTTTTATCCATTTTAAACCTTTCACTACCAAATCAAACTACCCGTTGTTAACATATCTATCGGGCCTAGGCCAACCGCAGTAATTTCGCTACCGCAATTACGTCTCATTTATTAGATAATTTGACAGTTTGATAGCGCTAACAGGCGAAATCAACTCTAGCATTTAGTGTTGATTTATAACCTCGCCTAATAACCTCATATGAGTTATGCAGTTCGATTAAATATTGCTTTATTTTCAGTAAACTGTAAAAAAATAAGTCGTTCATATTACAATTCACAATATTTGCTTCAGTTTTCCGACTTTATCATACTCAACAATCTTCCTCATGAAAGCAGATCAATAAATATCGAAAAGTAGAAGAGGAAAGAGACGAAGATGAAGCTGTCTAATTAAGTCAGCATTGAAGCAGCTTAACAACAGAACTTAAATCGGATCTACAGACCCCAAAGACATTGAAACGCATTGAATTCGACTTGTGCGAATACGATGTGAATGAATGGGAATGAATGTGTGTGCGAATGAGTGCATGTTTGCGAGTGTTTATGTTGTATTTATTTCGCATCAATTAACACTCAACTGATTTATTGCATCGTATTAAACATCCGCCTAGCCTAGGCAACCCTCCCTCTCACGTTTGGCGCCTGCTTCGTGGTCATGTGCTGCACAAACGTGCCACATTCAGAGGCAGCAACAACAACACAAGGTAATAATACTATATAGACAGTGAGATTAATACAAACGTTGCCCGTGGAGGCGAGCAATGCGCGTCAAAATGTTTAGCACTTGGTAATTAGCAGGCGCCACGCCCCTCTCCACTACCCTCTTGCACCATCCTCGTTGCCCTCGTCTGCCCCCTTTTTGTCTCACGTTTAGTTAGCCATGGCAACAGCTGCTGCTGTTGTTGTTTTCGATTTGCGTGCCGAGATTGTTAAACAATATTGATTTTCATAGTATGTCGAGGTATTTAATCATCGTATCCAACGCTCCTCTCCCCTCCTCTACCTTCCCTGCCTAGCTAGGCTACATTACATTCTTGCAAATCGTATTTTGTATCCAATTAGCGAGGCGCTCTTTGTTTTCCAGCGAGAAAGGCAAAGGCAAAGGCAAATGCGACTTGAAATTGAAATTCTACGCACATTTCACATTATCGATTGCTGATTCCGCCTCTGACTGTGACCATTATCGTCATAATTAATTACAATATTCTTACAAGTATTTCACGCGGACAATGTGCGAGCTGCCGAGCCGTCAATCCATCTGTAGGCGGCAAGGTTACACGCTCTCTCTCTCTCTCTCTCTCTATAGATATTGTTCTCAGTTTATCTGCCTGCAGTCAGACGGCAATGACGTCTCGAACTGGTTCAGTTGCTTCCTAGTTGCGTTGTTATTGTATCAGCTATACCTATGTCTATGCCTCTGTCTTTATTTGTATCTGTAACTTTCAGTCTGCCAATCTTTTGGCTGTGTCATGTGATCTTTTATTTAAACAAGTTGCCTGCGAAATTCGCATAATATATTTAATGCAAATGCGGAACAGCTGTTGGAATAGTTTTTAATTTCTTGTTCTGGAAAAAAACCACTGTAATAACTAACCAAATACTTGTCATTAAATTACCAGCACGATAATATGCCTGACTAAACCAACCCACACAGCAATTATCTCATTATGAGGCTTTCACTTTTGCACTTGTCAACAAGACACACAGAGAGAGAGAGAGAGAGAGAGAGAGATACAATCGATAAAGAGTTAATAAACCTGGCACATCGTAAATAACGAGTACCCGTACCAACGTTCCCACACCCATAACCATACTCAATTTAACAACTCTTCTTGCAGCCCAATTGAAACGACAACAATTACTTATCGTGATTTGTGTTTGATTTCGATTTACCAAACCAATCAGCGCACTCACATCGCATACGATATACGATAGAGTATATACAGTAAGAATATCATATAGACTGAGCGTAGCTGTATGCTTTATAGAGATTCGCGTGCGTTTATTGTTTTCATTTGGCTGCTACCAACACGAATCGATTCAAGTCTCGTGTGTGATGGGAGTGGAAGCGTCACTGTTGAATTAAAGATGACACGCTGCAATCAATCAGCGATAGTTGCAATCTATATATAGAAAGTTATGCTTCTCGATTAATACTGTTATATATTTTTAATACGATACAAAGTAAGCTATATCTTTACTGTAGTTTCTATATATATCTTAGGTGAATTTAAGAGTTTTCATTTACTCTCCAACTATCATCAGTTCTTGTAACCATATATACTCTATATTTTATATAGACTATTTTCCTTTCCGTCTTTTATCATTCTCATTTCCATAGACTATAAGATTCTCCAGCTATCATCAGTTATTGAAATCCTTTAAGCATATTTCTCTATACAGTATCTTTCTTTCTATCTTTTATCTTTTTATAGATTCCAAAAACAGTTGCTACACTTGCCACTCTTCTGATCAGCTGGCACCTTCAATTAGTTGGCCAAAAATAACTTCAAAATATATTTCACTTCAGATAGAAAACATAAGATCGCATTGGGATGATCACAGTTAGCTATACCATTCTATTTATGGCATTGAGAGTGCTGTAGCTCTTGCTAGAAATTGCTGTAAAATGTTTCTGGATTTCAAGTGGATTTTCCGTTCTGGTTCTGCTTGCGTGGGAACTAATCGACGGGAGGATGCACTCACTTGCCCCAGCCACAGCCACAGGCAGTGCCACAGCCCGTTGCCACTTGCCACTTGCCACTTGCCACTTGCCACTTAAAGCCGTGCCAGGCCGTCGGGTGTCGGCCGGATCGGGGCTCGGGGTTATTAAACATTTGTTGTCCACTATAAATTTGTTCACACAATCAATACCAATTAACCTCCTTGGCGCGCACTTAATTATAACGCGCAGCAAATAAAATAAATATTTTCTTAAGCTCGGCGAGACGGGACCCAAGGCAAGTTCGAAGAAAAAAAAAAAGAACAGGCCTGCTTGGAGCTGTTGCTCCATCTCTGGCTCCCATTTCCCCCTTTTCCTCTCACTCACTGATCGTTTTCCACTTCAACACGCAGCTGCCTTTTTGGAAAAACAATGAGAAAAATTAAAGAAAACAACAAGAAAGAAAGGGGAAGAAGGGGCTTAGCAATTGCATGAACTTGCTTTGGTTTGCGGAGGTCCCATTGCCGTTGCCACGCACTGTGCTTCCCCCCTCTCCCTGCAGCCCCAACCTTCCGCTTCGTTCCGGCATTTGTCGCCTTAATTAAAGCAACGTCGCGGAGTTCTGCTTCGGGAGTTGACAACGACTGCGACTACGACCACGACGATGAGTCACAAGTTGTTCCCGCAGTTGTAATCGCTGTTGTAGTTGTTGCTGTAGTTGTTATTGTTGTTGTTGCTGCTGCTGCTGTTGAACATGCAAATGCGTCTCCTGCAGCGCCAAAGTCGAGTCCGCTGGTGGTGGATTCAGATACGACAGCCCCCACAACTTCTGTGACGCACTCCGTGGGCGTTTCTGGGATACTGAATTCTTTTATTTTTCTTTTTGGGATTTTCTTTCGCTCTTTCTGTCTGTCTCCCTCTTTCTCTCAGTCCCTCTCACTCTCTTCCTTTAACCGGAACGTGACTCATTAGGCGAGGCGCCTAGGATAAACATGGTAATTGCTATGCAGTTCTCCAGACTTTCGGTTCAAGGAATTACATGTTCTCGTGTACGACCAATGAATTTTGATTGAACCCAAACCCCATGTGGCTTTTTCTCTAAACATTTCAAGCGGCAACTTTTATGTTTTCTTTTAAACAATTTATGCTTCTGTTGAATTCTATAAATTACTTGGATATTTCAAGTATAAAAACTCAATGAATTCAATTTCAATAAATTCTCTTTGATATCATAATTAATCATGCATTCTCCAATTAAAATAGTACAAAGCCAAGATTAACGACAAATTCTTGTTGTTATCTTGTTACTTTCTATTTCAAGTCTGCCATAGTACGATAACATTGCTGACAAACTCTCGAACTGGCCAAAGAAGCTGTTCAAATATTTACAATGAAATGTTTGCTGATTTCTCATTCTCGCTACTCTGTTGTTGTTTATTTGATTTAACATATCACCTTGCAATAAATAATAACAACAATTGATTGAGCTGTCTATGTGACTGACTAGGTGACTGACTGTCCTGGGGTCTGTGCACTGCTGGCAGTCACTGTCCAATTGGCCAATGCCAAGCTGAACCTAGACAATGTTTGCCTTCGTCTTATCTGTGTGTTTGTGTGTGGAAAAGCAAATATCGATGGTTATCAAAAGGTTGCACAGTCAACTCTGACAAACACTGTGAATACCTATAATCACAACAACAACTACAACAACTACAGCAACAGCAGCACTAATGGTAAATAGAATCAGAGCAAACATTAATTGGTAATGTGAAAATGCATTCAGCAATTTATTCGCCTCGAGGCTGCGTGCTGTTTGCATTTAATTAATTCGCACTTAAGCTGATTTGGAAATAGAATAACATGATATAATACTATAGATGATTGTTGAATTTATTTAAATTTAAATGTAGTTTATTTATTAAATCTTTCAAATGTAGTAACGTATCAGTTGTGCAGAGTTGTGCCTGTTCTAGCCTTATCGATTTCACATCAAAGTCTCTTCTCGTGGACATCAAAAACGAAATGCGAAGCAATTAAAAACAACCGCAAATTCCCAACAAAATCATGAGGAAACTTTAACGATACATTTAGCTCGACGTTTTTATACCCTAAATAAAAGACAACACATAAAAGTGGAATTTTTAATTGCCTTCCAAAGCGTATGGGCAATTCGAACATTGACAGTATAAAGCACTAATCATATATCCTATATCCTTAGTGTGCCAATCTTTATGTACAAAAGATCGAATGATTTGGCTAGCACAAAGTGCAATATAATATATCGATGACAAACCAATTAGATAAACCAAGACTGTTATGATACCGTCTAGAAGTGACAATGTATCGACTGTTCAGGCTGATAGGAATCGCGTATCATATGCCATATACTTAATTGGGTTGTCTAGGCAACGTCTGAGATACGAAAGGGTATTGAGAATGTCGTGCACTGTGGCGCTAAAATCAATTAAAATGCTCAAGTGTCGACTGATAGCGCCGCAGCAGATACAAAGCCACAGATACAGATACAGAGATACGTTCGCCAACTGATTGAAACCAGAGAAAACTTCACAGTAGCCGTGCGAGGGCAATGCCAACTGGTTTCAGCCAAGTCACTGAACGCACATCTCCCTAAGGTTGGGTGGGTTGACCAGGGGGGAGGTTACAAAGCTGCCAGAAATTAACTACACAACACGCGGCACTGGCTGTGCCATTGTCATGGTCATGGGCTCACGCACTTTCAGATACTTTTAATGCCCTCGCTGCAGATACGATTCTGTAATTTGCCAAAGAGCTGACGAATTTGCTCGACACGCGTAGCTAATTCGTCTGTCTGTCTGAGGGTCTCTCATTGTGTCCCTCTGTCTGTCTCCCTGTTGCTCTGTCTGCTTGTCGCTTATAGTCTTTATATATGAATTAATGTACGATATGTATATCTTGTACAGTGGGTGGGCGAGTGCAGGTGGCTGCGTGCTTACTGTAAGCATCGTTTTATAGTCATCGTCGCCGGGTTGTTAACTCGATGACTCTGGAGGCGTTTGAACTTTTAACGGTTTTCGCATTTTCATTTCTGTTGTTCTCGCACTCGTTCCCATCTAAAGTTCATTGTTAAATCGACTTTCCCAGCTGCGTATGTGTTTGTTTCTTTTTACTTTTCACTCGCTTCTGTTTATTTCAGCTTTGTTCTGTTAGTTTTTATAGTGTCTCACCCAGCGTACAACCCCTAACCACCTATACCACCCCTAACCCCCTTCCGTCGGTCCAAGCTCCAGCTTTTGCTGCACTACTTGGAACAAAGCAACATAAAAATCGATTTGTCATGCGATTCGACATGAATGCGGGCACATGGCTTCACATGAGTGTTCATATGTCTGCTCTATATCTATATATGAAGGTATACATTCTACTGATACTATATCATATTGCAGTGGTTATCTATAGTATCTAGTACTGGTAGTTCCCTAGTCAACGGGAGCTCTTTGCACTGTCATAATCATCAGTTTAGATCAGTTAAAATAGTTTCATATAAATATAGACTGGGCTTATTCTTTCTACATCAGTTGAGTAAAATATAGGCATGTTCCCGTAAACCGTAAAAACTAATTGAAAAGTTAATTTAATAACCTAGAAGGTAAATTTTTGCAGAGTACAATAATTAGCACTATCTAAATGTTAGTTCGGAAGGGAAAATAAATGTGGAAGGCACTTAAGATATATTTTATATAATATAATTATATTTAGTTGACAATCAAGTAAAGCTGTGTATTTCTTGTTTATCTTTTCTTTAAAGTAAATTGCGACTTATTAAACTATTCTTTATCATAGTTTTAAAAGAACGTGTTTATAATATGCATACCATATATGTACATAAAAAAGCGATATAAAAACTATACGAATGAGTTTTTAAGTTCTTACTTTAATAAACAATTCCATGAAATGCTAATGTTAGTATATATGTAAGTGGATATGATATAATCCCAACAAATCGTGTAATATTACACAATATAACTCGCTTTTCTTCATTTGTTGAGTCGATATAGCCATGTTCTGTCCCCGTCAATCGTATAAAGTAATTATAGCTATTCTTTTAAAAGACAGAAGGTTCTCTTTTAATAACTAGCAGTATCTTAATGTTTACTGCAAAGTTAGTCAGGAATGGAAAATAATATGTGAACATCAATTGTACTTATTTATCTTTTCTTGTAAGTAAATTGAGACTCATTTACCATAAATTAAAATATTCTATATTATAGTTTTTATAGGCATATGTAGATAATACACAAATAATATTTATATACAATATATATGTGTATATAGCTCTACAAATGTGTAAGACAAATATATGACATTAGTATTGCTTATTGTTGTATAAATGTGCTATTATAGTTAATTACAAATTTATTATTGAATATGATATAATCGCAACAAATCGTGTAATATTACACAATACTATCGTCCAGTATTGACTGTGAAACATTATCAAAGTGTTGATCTCCAGCTTAATATATGTAGGTACACAAAGATTACGTGTGCTGGCGAGAAGTACTGAACGAAACCTTTGAACCTTGTTGAAAACGGTAAAAAGTCACATAGAGCGAGGCAACACGTGTTGAAGAGCCTGTAAGACGTGTGGTTTGCAGGTTGTAGAAAGCAGGAGGGTTGAGAAAGAGGAAGGGAGAGCGGGAATGGAGAGGAAGATGGAGAAAAGCTACAATTAAGAGCAGAGCACTGTTGGCAGGCAATAAAGAAGCGATTTGACATTTGAACATTGGACAATTTGGCTGCCAAAAGCACTTCGATAAGCAACTCACCTGGCCAAGTAGGTGGAAGAGAGAGAGAGAGAGAGAGGGAGTGAGAAGGGAGAAGGGAGAGAGTTTACAAAGGAGTGTACAAATCATGTGAAAATTGATTTACAAACGTGGGTGAATATGTATCAATAAATTGCTGTGGGAAACCGTAATTGTTTTTGCCAACTTGCCCACTTTCTCTCTGCCTCGATGTGATTCGCGATTCCACTTGGATTCTTTTCTCTTCACTCGACAAATTTTACTTTCATTTAACTGTTATTTAATGATGCGTCGCCGTTGAGTAATTATGCCATAAATGCTTTCCAATTAACATAATTTACACTTCACGCTCTGCACAGACTCCGGCAATGATTGACTGCTTTGCTGGTGGGTGTCGTCCCCCAACGAAAGTGATTCATTCACAATATTCGAATGTGCGAAACTGTGAAATGCGTCCAAAAATAAACTCCGAATTTACATTCGACCCAATTGGCTTTAGTCTTTAGTCGTGCGTTAAATTTAATTGCGACTGTTGCTGTTGCTGTTGTTCTGTTTCTGATTGTTATTGTTACTGTAATTGTAATGGCAAATGATTTGTTTAACCGTTAGCTGGCAATAAGCATTTGTCTATGCCCACCTGCCCCCCACCTCTCTCCCCCTCTCCCTCCCCCTCTCTCTCTCCCTCTCTCTCTCTAATGAGCCATCATCATAATCATCCTCATAATGTGCCCACTCTCTGTCCAGTTTCGTGTCAGGCGGCAGTTAGAGGCGACTACAGAAAACAGTTGGAAAGTCTGCTCACCCTCACCCTCTTCTGCCCCCTCTCCAGTCCCCGCAGCGCAATTGCGTTGGCGATTTGCAATTGGATTTCGCTCGAAGTAGGTAATAGCTAAGTATACAGATATAAATCGCCATTAACATTGTGTTCGGGTCAAGACGTGCCCCGCAAGCGCAGTTGAAATCAATTTCTACTACGCAGAAAGATCGTAAAGTCTCGAAAATAACATTATAACGGTACAGCAACTTGCTATGCACAGCAGAACCCTGAAACCTTCGTGTTGACTGAGACTGTTGACTTACAAACGATATATGATATGTCTATGATAGATGATATTGCCCGTTAGGGAACATAAATCAAAGACAAGGCGAGAAACTTTCAATGGAGTTGATGTTTCTTTGAATATACAAATAGGGTTTGCTGGAAGATCTTAAAGATCGTAGAATGTGATTTAAACATAACTATAAAGATGTTGAATATACTCTTATAATTTGCAAGTACGCATTCAAGTAAGAAAGAAGGTAAGAAGAAGGTATTACTACAGTACAATATGATATTGAAGACCTTCCTCATGATCTTGAATACCTTAAGTTTACTCGATCATTTTGACATGAGTATTTGAGTTGAGAATCAAGAATCAAGAATCAAGATGTTGAATATATTCTTATATTTTATATTTAAGATGCGCATACTCAAAGGTAAGATAAGAAAAAGATATAAATGCGGTACGATATGATCTCGAACACCTTCCTCATGATTTGAAAGATCTTAAGTTTAAAGATATGAATACAATACAATATATTCTGAAAGACTTTCGTCATGATCTCAAATATCTTAAGTTTACCAGTTGGTCTCGTTACCAGTCCAGTCCCTTTAGCCATGCCATATCTCGCTCAGGTTTCCTTCCGCTTCTGATCATCGTTATGTATGGCCCACTCTGATAATTCCCATTGAGATCTGCGACACATTTCAATTACCACTGACCAGTTCAATGTGGTTCCTAAGACAGCTCTGACGTCAGTGAGGCGACTTAAGTGAAAGGCGTACAGCAAGTGGCACATGATCGTATGGGGAACACCCACTCCAGCCTCCACTCTCAGGAAAGAGAGAGGAAGTTAGCAGCAGCAGTGACAGGGGGAAGGGCACTACTTCCTTATGTCAGCGAAAGAAAAACCTGAAAAGGCCGGCACAATCGAATATTTTTCGCCTTAGTCCCCTCGCTTGTCCCCTTTGGCGCCCCGCAGCCTCTGTCACGTCACGTTCTGGTTTATTAAGTATTGAATAATATCATAACGTACACTCAGTTCCGCGCACACAGCACTCAGAGTGAACCATTCATAAATATTCATGAAACTTGTGTGTGCCGGCAGAGAAAAAAAAATCAAGCTGCGACTGGTTTGTTCTAATAACATTGTAAACGAATATTAATTGTTTATTGTTAATTGCATTAAATCATTCTCGCACAGTGGGCAAATTTCAACGAGTTCACACGTTGCACAACAAGCGACCCATTCCCTCCCAGAGTCTGTTGTGCTTGATAAGCTTATCGACAATGGGTTTGTTCAACTGTCTAAGCACTGACGTCTCTATAAGGTCTATACTCGTGTGTGTGTATGTGTGTGTGTGTGTGTAAGTTGTGATTTGTAATCAGCTTTAGTCGCTAATTTACTTTTAATTGTTGCCCTCGCTGAACTCGGAACTGGGACTGTGGAAACCCGAGAGAGCGGAAAACTGGTTTAGTCTGCCGTCGTCGTCGTCGTCGTCGTCGACCCTGGTCAAAAGTCAAGCGATGCGTTGCGCCCTTCAAGAACTAAACGAAGCAAAGACCCAATCTGGCAATACCATCAACGGCAATATGATTTATGAACGTTCAGTTCAGTCGGTCGGGTGACTCACTTGGGTTACCTGTTGCATATTCATAAGCTCTTTTGTAATCGACTCAGAGTCGTGTCTAAGTGGACCATGTTGATTAGCTCTTGCAAAGGTCGTCGAGCCGAGAACTGCTCGTTATGGCCAAGATTTATTTATAAGCTGACACAGCACCGAGCCTAACCTAACCTAACCGAGTCGAACCCAACTTGAGTTGACTTTTTGCATTTGATATACACACTCTGTGTGAGACATGGACATGGAAATGCATTTACGCTCGACCTGGGGCCAAACACGCAGAGGCCTCCATTGCCGTGGGGGACGATTAATTAAATTAAGTAAATACGGGTGTGAGTATGAGTATACTCACTCACTCACTCGCACTCGCATTCACTTCACCTTTGTCTGTGTGAATTGCTGCAGGCACGAAGCTGCAGGCTGAGCTTGCTGTGCACAATAGATTCACGCCCAGTTCTACTACTACTGCCCCCTCTCTTTCTCCTTCTCCCTCTTCTTCTCTCTCGCTCTATGCTTCCCCCTCCTTTTCTATCTTGCACTGCAAGACATGCCTCGTGTGATAACACAAACATTTCAGACGATTAAAAATTTAAAACAGACTAGTCTGACAGACAGTCACAGAGCTGTGCAGAGCCAGTTGCGACAGTTGGCAAGTAATACGAGAGTAGGAGAGAGAGTGAGAGAGAGAGAGAGAGAGAGAGTGAGAGATAGAGGCAGACTGAGGGCGTCTCTCTGCAGCTTTGCAACTTGTCGAGCTTTGCCAGCTAGCTCGGCAAATTGCATGCTCGGCATAGATTAGGGCGCACCCAGGGCTAGGGACTAATTGACTTTTGAGGGCGGCTCCACACAATGGGAGTTACAATGGGGTATTGCGAATCAATTATTACAGCAATACGTATATAAAGATAACATATTGTAAATAAATAAACTGATATTTACATGATATTTAGAACTGCATTTATGATATATGATGTTCATAAATACTTCATTGATATAATTAAAATATATTTTAATTTGTATTTAAACTCCTTTGTTAAATTACGTAAATATATAATATTTAACTAATATTCAATATATTTCTATACTTCAGTATCCATACACCTTTAATAAAAATACTAACGCTACAGTCAGGTGCTGACTGTATAAGGCCATGGATTATCATATTATACCGTAATAAAAATTTTAACGGTATGGAATCGCCGCCCGAATATTATTAGAATAAAATAAATAAAAAAAATAAAATAAAATAATAAATAAATAAAAATTCGCACCCGCCCCAACCGGGGAGTTGAACACACGCATTCTCTCACCGCCGTCCGCCACTCTAACCACTCGGCCATTGCCTCACCCCTTGGTCCATCGACAAAGCTGCATTGTCAACCAATTTTGTTACCATACAATGCAAATAAAAAGTTTAAAATGATGTGTGTCTAGATTTGAACTTCGGTATGCTTGCGTAAATTAGGTCTGCTTAAGTATAAATGTATGTTCAAAGTGAGTTTAATTCATATCATATCTCACTTATTAATAGTCCGATTTAAATGAAATTTTCACATAACGCCCGTGGCAAAGTATTTGTCATGTAAGATATACAACTTTGGTTGTTGAGCTAATATTGTAGTTTTTAAATAGTTATTACTGATTTACGGAGGCGGGAAGGGGCATGTCCAAATTTTAAAAAACTTTGAGACACTGCAATATATACGTATGTTGTCGCAAAATTTGATGACTCTAGCTCTTATACTTTCTGAGATCCAGGTGTTCATACAGACAGACAGACGGACAAACGGACAGACAGACATGGCTCAATCGACTCGGCTACTGATACTGATTCAGAATATATATAGTTTATGGGGTCGGAGATGCCTCCTTCTGCCTGTTACGCACAATTCCGTTCCGACAAACACAATAGTCCATGAATTTTTTAAAATCCATGGCCTAAAAATGTATGCACTCAATTGTCAATCTGCTCCACTGTAATTAGAACGGCTTTGCTACCAAGTTGGGAAAATAATTTTGTGCCAACAAAACAGCAGGTATTATATACCATATGTATGCAGCTACACCTTGTACTGCCCCTTCCCTGCATTCGTCTCTCTCTTCCTCTCTTCATTTCCACTCCCCCCTGCCTCCACCTTTGCTGTTAAATGCTGCTAAATGTGAGAAACTAAAAGTGCAAAACTGGCTTCACAGGCTACACTGCAATTTCCTAGTTACCTTTCTCTCTTTCTCTCTTCATCTCCATCTCCCCTCCCTCTACTTCCCCCTGTCACGCTCTATCAGACATATAGTACATATCTATATGTTGCTGTATATGTTTGTCAATTACAACATGTGATTAAAGTGTTCTCAGTTGATTCCCAGCTGATTTAACCCCTTTCCCTCTGATGCTCATGTTACACTGCCTGCTGCAGTTCAATGCACTCTCATGCGATAAATATTGAATAAAGAGATACCATATGCGACTGCGCCTGTATGTGTGTGTGTTGTGTATCCAGTTTGCGACATATTGGCAAGGGATTATGGAGACAATGCCGTGTAAGATTACAGATTAATTGTTCGTTTTTTATGGCACAAGCTGAACGCCGCAAGACCTTGCAACAAAAGGGAATTCATACGTGCAGCTCATAAATCACATGCCTAGTGCAAGTGTAAGAGGGAGACAGAGAGGGAAAGAAAGAGAGAGAGAGAGAGAGAGGGAGGTAGGGGGAAAGAGTGCAGACAATGGCAAAGACAATGCGGAAGCCAGTGGCATGTGGCAATGGTGGATTTTCACTTTCCTTCTTTGTGGCCAACCAGGTTTTTCCTTTTCTCCCCTCTTTCAACTCTCGATTTCCCCCGTTCCCCCTCCCATTGGCCACTTGTACGGCCCACTGACCCAACGTCGTCTCTAGTCCATCGTCTGTTGATTTTCACTGCGGCAATAGAAAGAGATGAAGAGTTGGAGCGAGGTTTGCCATGGCATATGCACTATGATAAACACATCCGCTCCAGATATTAGCCGAGAATATTGTTGCAGAGTGACCCACTTGAGTCCATTGAAAGCCTCCATCTTCAGCTCTGCTTGGTCCACAACTCCAATCAGTAGTGGCACAAAGTGGAGTGGGAGTGGGTGGTATAAGTGGAAGAGCTTGCAACAGTTTGATGGAGAGTTACTAGAGTTCGTGATTAGTTGCAGTATATAAAAATCATTCATAAAAATCAGTAAAATCATAATAAGATATACTATCTCTACTTAGTTATGTTACAGATATGTTACTCCCGTTTGATCTAGAACATTCCATATATATATATTGAATTATTAATAAAATAGTATAGTAAAATTTTTGTTATTCAACTTTAGCACTCGATCTGTGTTAAATATGAAGGTTAGGTTGGAAGTTGAGACAGCACTACTTATGCCAAAAGGTTAAGACTTTATTTATTTGTTATTTGTTATAAAATGGCATTCAAATAAAAATGAATCATTTAAATGTACATTTTACTGTTATCAAATGTATTTAAAACAATCTGCACTCTGTACAAACTCAACTCCTAATGCACTTTACTCAGTTCTAATGTATAGTAGGTTCAAATTACAGTGGGGTGTAATTAATAATTTACTGATAGAACTAGAACAGGGTCATGTTAATAACAAACTACACTTATAAAGACGTCAATACACGATATAGATACACACATATGTATACTAGTAATTAAAATTAAAAAACTATGAATAAAAATGACTAAAATCCAGAATAAATGCAGTTTAATAAATGAAATACCCCAGGGAAGCCAAAAATATATTTAATAAAATAGTAAACTAGAAAGAAAACCATAAATAAACTGTAATAAAATATAAATGTATCGAATAAATTGAACAAAACCAGAAAAAACTAGGTTATACAAATACAATATATGCCATAAAATAGTTAAATTGAAACTACTAATAGTTAAATTTAAACTAGTCAAAAACATTATAGCCCAGTTGGGATCGAAGCCACATACCCTATCAGACTCTTTGATATTCCATCTAGGCTCGCGTGTGCTCTGATCGGACTGTCAATGAAGATATATCTGAGTATCTGGAGCGTGTGGCAATCGGATTAATATGCTAATAATAGATAGAGCCGAGGCAGACAGACACCTGGCCAATGCAAATGGCACACTTAAGTGCCACGTGTTAACGTATGTCTCTCCTCCCTCTCCTCTCCCGATGTTCTATTTACTATTAACATATCTGTGAGCATCGCTCTGTATGCGCTCCCGATTCGTCCGCCCACAAGACTTTCACTTTCTTCGCCAGTGCTGAAGTTGAACTGTCAATCGTGGGTTCAAGTGGGCAAACAGCCACGCCTCCTCTGTACCTCTCTCCCCTTTGGCCTACAAACGTATGCAGATTATTGCCAATGCCAGGCAATAGTTGAAGTTGAATGTGAAACTCGTTTTCCATGTCGATTTTCATTTCGCTTTTAAGTTAACCCCCGCTCTCCACACTGCCTCTGGCCCTGCCCCACTGCATGCTAGTGCTATGCAACTGCTATTAGAGGAGGGAGGTAGGTTGGTGCGGCAAGGGGCTTCCCTAGTGCAATGCTAAGGATACATACGAGCGACACAATTTGCTTGCCCAAAAATCAGGACAACAATTACAATGGAACTGGAAGTAGAAGGGGGAGGAGCAGGCAGGGAATGTAAAGACTTAAAGCAGAGAAAATTGAGAGAGAGGGAGAGAGATAAGAGAGATGATAGAAGGAGTGTGAGAGGGACGAAGCGGGCAGACAGAGCACAAGTTGTGTCACTGCGCCTGCGCCCAGAGAGGCTCGACGCAGGATTCGGAACACGCCGCTCTCGCTGCTCTCTCTCTTTGTTGTTGTTTTTGTTATGGTGGCAAGCGCCAAAAAGTTCTCAAAATATCGCCCCAACATTCAGTTGCCAGCTGAATCCCCCTTTTTCCCGCATGGGCAGGAAGGTAAGAGACATGCAGAAGGAAAGGAAATGGAAGAGGGTGACCCGGCGGGTGATTGCATTGACTGCACTCGATAAGCGCGATTTACACTGAGGTGTCTCGTTAATTTGTCTTGTTGCTCCCCCCTTGTGATTTGCTTAATTAAAAGCCAAATCCAACAACCTTACTTGACTGCAACTCACTCGAGGAGGCTGGCAATCCTTAAACTGGCCGAGGAAGGCCAGCAAGGAAAGCCAACGGCAAAGCAGGAGACGCTCTGGTCTCGTTTTGCTCGCGTGCGTTTTTATTGATTTTTCCCACAGTGCGCTAAAAATGCCGTCGCTGTTGTTGTTGCTGCTCTGTTGTTGTTGTGCGTGTTGGGTATTCATCAAGTTCCTGTTCCTGTTCCTATTCCTACATACTATGCCCACACAGACTCTCCAAGTTGCTAACTTAGTTTGCTAGTTAGTTGCTTCGGTTAATTTGTGGGTTAGCCGCAGCCCCATAAACTGTTCTCGCGTTCTCTGACAGAAATTCCACATAATGAACTCGTTCAGGCAGCGAAGGAATGCCAGGGAGTGAAAGTGAATACCAGGGAACTGATACCATTAAACTACACACTCGAAGACTTTGTTTATAGCCAACAGTTTATCTTATTTAAGGCAAATTTGGGCTAAGTAGCAGAAGTAGCTGCGTAGAACTTGGTGAGCTACTTGAAGAGATTAACAGCATATCAAATAATTGAATAATTTTGAATAATAGTTTACTATAATTTATATACGTCATTTACTGCTAAGAGACAAAAATATATAAGAAAATAAATGTATACACGTAATTAATATTCATTTAAAAGCTAAATGTGCATATGAATGTGAAGATTATACGAATTTACTCTCTCTAAGTCGTATAATGCACTATTAACAGATAATATGCAAGGAAATATTACTGTTTTTGTGGCATCGCATTTCATTTCGTAAGTTAAGTTTTATTTATGCTTTATAAATCTGGTCACATTTTTCGTCTTATTTTAGCGAGATCTATAAGAATTCAGGGGGAAAAGCACTATCTACATTTGTTTATTTAGCACAATCAACTTCAACATAAGATATTTATTAATTTGTTTAACGTCAACTAAGACAGTCGACAGTCAGTAATATAATATAATTTATATATTTTCTACTCTTGACCTCCAGCTATCTGCAATATTTATAATATTTAGTATAACATATTAATATAATATATTTGTATTGTTTATTTAAAAACGAACCAAAATATAATATATTTTAGTAATTAATACGAAACCCCACAGAGATCTATTTGTGGTATATGTACAATAAATATATCTATAGAAAAATACATATTATATGTATTTATATCTTGAGACATATTATATTAATATATTAAATAAAAGGTATTTCACTTATTGAAAGAAAATCACACAAAAGTTTGTATACATTCCGCACAATAACCAACTGCAATCCCAATTGGACCACCTGTTTTCTCTTAGTGTAGCCTTAACTCGCGACTCGCAGTGAGTGAACCTCAAAATGCCACTGACTCGTCGCACACAGCAGCAACATAAGGAACAACAACAATCTCTGCGGGCTTATCAACCCGAGCTGTGTCTCTCGACGAGCAACGCCAACCGGCAAAGCTATCAATATAATGTGCATACCATACACCATATAGTATTGCTTTTCGTATATCATTTGGCCGACTTAAGCCGGTTAGGAACCTTTGGACTAAAGCTAAAGCTCGCCTAAAACTTACCTCTAAAAATTGCCAAATTTGGTTTGATATTGTTGTTGTTGTTGTTGCTGCTGTTTTTTGCTGTATGAAATTTCTGTTTGTTCAACACTTGAGATGAATGTGGTTTTTCTGCTGTCGTTGTTGTTGTTGTTGCACCAACAGCTGTTTTGTGCTAGACGAACACACACAAACACAGGCACACACACGCACACACAAACACGCGCAGCGCGAGAGACAGTGAGAGAGAGACAGAGAGAGAGAGGGAACGCGACGCGTTTAGCGAGCACAAAAAACATAAATAAACAACAAATATTTTTGTTACGATAAAAAATAAACGCGTTGCGTATTTTAGTATTTCTTTAAGTATTTCTTTCTTGTTATATTTTGTATTTTATTTATATATTTTTATGTTTTTTTTTCTTTTCTATTTCGTCAATTTTCTTGGCGCATTTTTGCAATCATTTGTTTTCGTTTTGTTGTTGTTTTTCGTTTGTTGTGCACACGCGTTGGGAATTTCAAATTTGCGAATATGAATACGAATACGAGTGTGAATACGCGTACGAATATGAGTTCGAATACGAGTTTCGAGTGTTGAGTATCAGTGAGATACTCTCGTTGACTATTTGGCTTTAGTTGTTCGCCCTGGGAACACTCAACCAAAACAGCTTGCAGTGCGTGCAGCGAATCAGGCTCGGCTCGGCTTGGATCAAAAACAATACTGACAGGCGACACAGACTGGCGACAGACGACAGACGACTGAGAGATGCAGAGACGCAGCGTAGAGCGTGGAGCGTGGAAGCGGCAGCAGCGCCAGCCGAACTCAACTATCCAACTCGTTGCAGATACGAAAAGCAACTGATTGCACGGCCGCGAAGCACAAACTGAACTGAACTAAACTGAGCTGAGCAATGCCGCGACGACGAGCAGCGTCGAACGCAGGCGCCGTTGAAAGCGAAGAGAGCGAGAGAGCGTGAGTGAACGAGAGAGACACAGTAGAGCAACGTTAGAAGTGCTGCGAGGAGTGGGCGAAGAGAACGACTTGGATATGGTAATTTATAGATTCATAGATATGCTTTAAACAGTTCCTAAGTTCTTTACTTTAGTTTCATTCAGACACAGTTTAGTCGAATGCAGTCACAGTAGAGCTACGCTATGAATGATATTGGGCGGCTATTGCTATGTATATTTAAAAATAGTATTAAAACAAGTTTTGGCAAAGGTTAAATATGTGCCCTCAGCACCGATTTTTCATGCAAATTTAATTATTTTTGAAATTCAATAAAAAAATAAACTAGAAGAGACCGAGACATAATTCTTTCACCTAAATTCATCATAAATATAGCCCTACCTGTAGAAAAAAATTACAAAATCGGTGCTGAGGGCACATATGTATTTAACCTTTACCCAAGTTTTAATAGCATGTGACGGCTTATGATGATAGAGAGAGCACGAGTTGCACTGAATAAAAATCTGTTTGTTTTAGAAACTAGACACTTTGATGATAGCTATGTTATGATATTTATAGCATTTCTAGTATTCTATTGCTAACAACTTATGCCATAGTTTAAGTATGCAATTAAAAAGCTGACTATAAATACACAAATGAAATCTAAGGTGACGATGACCCTTTGATAAAGAGGCGTAATTAGCATATCTAATTATAATAATATGATTAATAATGAAATGTAGTAGCAAACAATATCAACATAATTTAATGGATTCATTACATACGTACAGTATGTACTTACGAGCTTAGTCCAATAAACCAATAAACTGTTCAATTTTTAAATTTTTCAATATAGTCTTTTTCTGAGTCCATTCACTGCTGCCCTGCAATTTTCTCACCCCTTTAGAAACCTATACAAAATCACTTAAGTGCGTAGAATAAGGAAAAGGTGGGCAATATTGACTACTGTTATAACGAGGTCACTAAGGTTTGAAATTAAAACAAATTATGGAAACGAATTAGTTGCACCTTATAAACATGCTTTCAGTATTTTGACAAATGTTAGTAAATCATACAGTATACTCCTTAGTGATTAAGGTCAGCATATCTGAATATCATAATATCAATAATAATATACAATATCATTATAATTTGCTATTTATATTTCGGATCCTGGAAATGCGAGTCTTTCTTTCTTTCTTCAGTTCATTCGCAATGAGGTTTCACTGTTAGCTACTTAAAAGAGCATGAGCAACACATAGTGAAAGGGGGGAGGGGGGCAGAGAAAGAGACTTAGAGAAAGAGAGTGAAGGACGTGGAAAGTGTGAGAGAGGCAGCAGGGGAAAGAGAGGCCGTGGGAGATAGCGCGTGAGAGTGACTTGTGGCTTGCCTCAGTTTCAGTTTCCATTTCTCTTGCAGTTGTTGTTATTTCAGCTGTTGTCGTTGGTGTTGCTGCTGTTGCTATTGTTGTTGTTGTTGTTTTTGTTATGCATCTTACCACCAGCTGTGGCGGTGTCTGCACTTGGGGCTTAGGCTTTGTTATTTTTAGCGCCACTCGATGCAGTCGTACATGCAGCAGCAGGTGTGGGCCGTGTGGGCCATGGGGCAAGGTGCGAGTTGCTGGGTGCTGTGCGGGTGCAGGAGGGGCGGGTCAATGCGTGTGGTAGCCGCATGTCACATGCCGGCGCGGCACATTTCATTGGCTTGCAACACGGTGCTCACGGTGGCTTTTGTGTCGTCAAAGACTTGCAATGTGACCATTTCTCGCTGGCACACCCCAAGCTGAGCTGGTGAAGCCACCTCCCCCCTAAACACACCCCTCCGCACTCACTATACTAATTGCAGGTGCTACTCAGCGGGGTAGAGGTCAGTTGGGAAGGGGTAGGGACCAGTCGGTGGGGTCAGGGGCTGTTTAGCTGTTGTCGGTTGCAATTAGTTCGTGCTAATTAATAATGCAGGCAGCTAGGTGCCGTGGATGGTGCAGATGCCTGCACTGTGCCACGGGTGCCACAGCACAACAACAACAACAAGTGAAGCGCAACTATCGATCACTCTTGCTTTGACGTCGATGCTGCTGCTGCCGCTGTTTGTGGTCTGCCTGCCCTGATTGAAAATTAATTTATGAATTGCGCTCGAGAGCGGATTGACAGCGGGAAAATTTAGCAGGAAAAATGAATTTCCCTTTTTAGCAAGCTTATTATTTGATTAAGGTTTGTGTGTGTCAACTCAAAGGGCAATGCATTTGTAAATATGAGTAAGTATGATATATTAAAATCGTTTATGTATACGTTTTTATACCATTGCAGGTTCGTATCAACTGCGATCGTTCCTAGGGCAGCTATATGTTATGGTGGTGCGAATTCATATTATATTCATATTATATTGTAGAAAATGACCGATGTAGTAAATTTGGTTATAATATATCAGACAAATAACAAATAACGGCCGAGTGGTTGTGGTTATTGGATATGGTAACTATACGATATATTGGTTCGATCCGGCTCGTTCCAATTTACATACAGCGTGCAGCAATAAGAAGCATGTGTGCCAAGTTGTGTCAAGATAGCTTTAAAATTGAGAGACTAGTTTGCCTTGCAGACGGACACACGGACAGGGCGAGTTCGACTCCTTTATTCTTTGATTCAGAATATACAGCTGTGTTCACAAAAATAGCAGTGCGAGAAATGCAAGTTAAGATTATTCCAACGTCTACGCATTGTTCTTGTAGAATCCCGTTAGATTTTCGAGATTTAAGCAAATGAACAACACTTTTTGCTAGAAGCACCAGTCTTTGTCTGTTCATTAAAATAGCAGTGCGTATCTTGATAAGACAAATAAATTTTGTGAAGACGTTTAATTGATAAACAGATATGTATATACTTTATAGGGTGTGATGTCGCATTGCAAACTGCTGGCCAAAATTAATATAACCTATGCAAGGGTATAAATATAATATATCTTTATCATTTATACCTTTTATTTGTAAATATTCAGCCACAGCAGCAATTCCATTTCGCTTAAATCGTTTATAGCTGCAGGAAGTTTACTTTCATCTCAAACAATGCACAAAGAGAGGGAGGGGGGAAGAGAGACAGGCAGACAGACTAGGTTGGCTACGGACTTAACTGCCTTACCACACGCCAATTAAAATAACGGTACAGTGCACTGTACTCCACACTTGACCCAACACACGCGCCGCCTCTTGGCGCAAATTCTTTCTGTGATTTTTAACCTGATCCGCATCAAGGTGAAGAAGATGCATACGACACGTGTTTGCCAGATAGAGAGAGAGAGAGAGAGAGAGAGAGAGATATCAAGAGATTGTGTGCGTCTGCTAGAGAGACGAAAACGAAATCGAGAGCCAAAACAAATGCAAAATGCAAATATGAAAACAGTAACAGAGACAGAGACAGAAACAGACACAGAATAGAATGAAGACGCAGCTGAGTTAATGAGGCGCTGACTGAGTCGGCAGAGTTCAATGAACACAATTGAGTCACAATAGAGAGGGAGAGAGAGAGAGAGAGAGAGAGAGTGAGGCAGGAAGAGGGACGGAGTGGGAAAGACTATGACCAACTGTAGCTAGGTAGGTAGCTGACCGCCTCATAGTCAAACATTCGCATGCAAATGCGGGGATAAGCCAAGCAGGACTAAGGACAACAAAGACAAAGGGCCAACCAGGCAAGTGGCCCAAGACAGACGCCGGTCAGGATGATGATGATGATGATGTGCCTGAGAGCCAAGAGCGGCAGCCAGACGGACGCTTCCAACGGCGCGCGATACAAATTAAGCAAAATGTTCGATGACAAATTCGGATGAGGATGAATGAGAAGGGAGGAGCAGCAGGTGGCACTTGCAGTGTCATAAAGCCACAACGACCACAGCACAAAACCAGACAAGCTGCAACAACAACAACAACAACAATATCAACTTTTCCTCATTCTGATTTGGATTGCCGACGGCAGCCACAGCCAACAGAGCTGCAGCTATGGAGAGCTTTATTATCTGGCATGCAACTCCGACGCGTTTCATCTTTGCCAGGTCAAAGTTGTTGTTGTTGTTGTTTTTGTAGGTGTTGCTGGTCGTCAATCCAATTTGAGTAATGATTGCACTCTGTGAAAGCCAGTTTGGGCAAACAGATATGTATATGTCGCGGCTGTCTGAACTTGTCGAATTAATGAAGGCAATGAAAAGTTGTTTGGCTTGTACTCGCTTTGCGAATTGTCCTTAAATTTGTGTGTAAGTTGATGAAAGCTACAGCAAAAATGACTTCAGTAAGTATGGATCAAAAGTAGAGATTCGTTTCCTCAGTTCACAGTGCTTTAAATCAGCGAATGACAATAAAAGAGATAAACATCTTCTATTTTACTTTATCTATTGTACATATTAAGAATTTCAACTTACGAGCCATATTGCATACATACGTTAACTCATTGCTATATAACTGCGCGTACACATATAGTTGTTTCACTCTAACAATTCTCTGTCTCTTTACCACTTTTAACGAAGCAGTGCAACAGAGATGTTATGACGAAGTGCTTAGTGAAGAAACAAACCCTAGGTTCAATGCTTTGACGAAACTATGGAAAGTTTGAAACTTCGCTAGAACGGTTTTAGCCTAGACACATGACAACTCGTTGAGTTTAGCCATAAAGCGACCCATAGACATTAGCAATGACTCACTTATCGATGTGCCACCATAACCTATCGATTGCGAATGTCACAATAATCGTTTAATTGTAATCAAATTCAAATTTAAGTGTAAAATGCAAAAACATTGATTGAATAATCTCATTTAACTTTTTATTTAATAACCTTTACTAATTATATGTATAACTTAGACAATATGTTTGTGCTTTTTGTATTCGTGTGTTTACATTAATTATAATTAAAATATGTTGAGCTTATAAATTATTAAAACTATGCGCGGGAGAATGAGTCACATGCCAACACTAGAAATCGGTTGGTTCATTTACAAATTGAATTACAAAAAACTCCTTTATCGGGTTCCCCTTACCCATTTCCGTTTACTGCTTATCGTTAATTTTGCTCTACACTTACACAATGATTTCTATATATCCATATATATATTTGTATGTATGATTTATCATTATGTTGTATTCATGCAATGAATCAATCGGCAACTACTCACAATTATTCATGCTTTTCGGCTGCTTTCGGGTTGAGAATTTTAGATTTTTACAGTTACGAATTGCGTTAGACTACAGCTAAATAATTGCCGAATATAACATTAAAAATTTTGGTACAGTCATCTTCAAGTTATCAATATATCAATACTATATCATATACATACAATACTCAATACTCTCAATATGTTTATATTGGCCGAAGCCTATTTCTTGTTGCCATGTTGCGATCGATAAGTATCGATAACGCAGTCTGAATGCTCCTAAGCTGCTTGGTTTTGGTTTTCATTGTGTTCTATTTACAGGATTCGGTTAGCTTGTTTTGATTATTTCCATTCGAATTACGCACACAGACACACTCACAGTACTTAAGCAACTAATTAATCGATAATAGTTAAATGTAAATAAAATTATTCAAATGATTCTCAGTATGTTTAACGTATTGCCTCAAATGCTTTGTAAGCTTTGTCATATTCAATTACTTAGCTTAAATTAAGATTAGAAGAATTAGAATACTAATTATAATATAAATTACAATCGAAACGAAAACTATAATCGGGAATAGGAACTAAAAGCACCAGCAAAATATATGATTGCAAAAATTAGAATCGCACGTAAATCGAATATTGTCTTTAGAATAAGAACTAAATAATCGGGATAATTAATAAAATATATTATGAATAATGCATTAATCGATAATTATACAGTTAAAAAAAACATATTGCATTCCATTTTCACAGTTAAGTCCTAAGTTAGGTGCGCAACGGCGGCGGCAGCGCTGGCGGCGGCGGCGCAGCTGGCCCTGCTGGATCTGGCGCTGACGTCGGCGCCTGCAGCTGCAGCTGGACTCGCTTGGCCCGATAACGCTTCAGCTTGCGCCGTGCCGCGAATAGGCTCGGATTGAAGTTGAAGTCGCGACAGCCGTGAGGCGGCGGCAGAGCGGGCGGCGAATGCGGTAGCTCGTCCAGCTCGTAGGGCGGGAAGAACATTGGGTTGGCAGCCCAATCCCGCCACATATTTCAATCCTGCACCGCCCCATTGGCCTGTGCCGTCATCGGCGCTCCTCCATTGCTCGCCAGCTCGCTGTGGCGACGCTGCTCCAGTGACAGTGGCAGTCCGGCAGCTGCGAAGTCATCGTCCAGCGAGGAGGATTGCTTCGAGCCCACCGACTTGCAGTCCTCGTCCATGCTGACGCCCAGATGATGCATGGCCACCGCTGCATGATGACGCTCCGCTGGCGGCAACAGATTCAGCATGCTCAGCGGCAGGCCAGGAAAGCCCCCAGAAAAGTCAGGATAGAAGCCTTGCGGATTGAACGGGTTGAAGAGCGTATTGTGCCCGCCTAGCAGATCGGGCTCGGAGCTGCCGCTGCGTGGCCCAGCTGGCGGACCCAGCGGAAGTCCCAGCTCCAGATCGAGTGGACCCAGTTGACCCAGATCATTGGGATGTGGCATGGGTGGAGGACCACCACCACTTCCATTGCCACCACATGAACCTCCTCCATTGGGATTGCCTCCGCTGCTGTTGGCATTGGAACTGCCTCCCGATGAATTCTTATCCTTGTCCTTCTCCTTGCGATCCTTCTTCTCGCTCTTCGAGCCACCGCCGCCACCTCCGCTGATGCCCATCTGCAGCATCTCGATTGGCGGCCCGCTGATGCAGTCTTTGCGCAGCTGCTCCAGCTTGAGGCTCTTGCCGTACTTGCCGCGCACATACATCAGCAGCGAGTTGTAGGGAATGCCGAAGATGCGCGACGCTTGCGACGTGGTCATCTTCTTGTTCCACACATGCTGCAGGGCCTCCGTCAGCTCAGTGTTTGTCCACGAACGTGGCGGACCGCCGCGTGGCGCCGAATGTTGTCCTTTGGGGCGTGGCACTGCAACAAAGAAGGGAGAGAGAAAGAGGGAGAGATGATGATTAGTTCGAGGCACCTGAGTCGACAAAGGTTATCGCCGCTTGCGCATCTGGCTAATGTTTCAATCTTGTGGCCCATATGGCAGTGCCTGGCTCTGCTGCCCGGGACGCCCATTGTCTGTGGCACCAACACACCCAGCCCCAGCCCCAGCCCCAGCCAGAGTCGATTTGCAAGCGACGAAACGCTGCGGTGGGTTCCCAGACAAACTCTACACCCAGAGCTGCACTCAGAGCTGGAGCTGGAGCTAGAGCCACAGCCAGTGCCTCGCCTCGCCCCTGCTGCCACGGCCTTCCATATGCAAATTACGAGCAGGCAACGTCACATGCGCCGCCAAAACTCAATTTAGATGCACAGATATCGACCTGCCCCACAAAAAGACTGTGCCCCAGACTGTGGCACAGGTTCAGATTGCTTTCCAGCGATCTGCGAGAGTCGCAAACAGCTCGATAGGAGCCGCGGGAGTGGGGGGAAAGGATTACCATATCGAATCCTCACTCATGGTCGACTCTCGAGGTCGAGATGTCTTCTATGCATGTGCTCGACTTTCGGGTGTTTGTTAATTCACAGTTTCTGATGATGGGGAATTTTCTTGCGCAGGTTTTCGAAAGGAAATCAAGTGATCTTCTATATGATCATCATATCTTCAAATGAAACTGAAATCATCTATGTTATTTACAGGGAATTTTCTTAACTCTCCTTAGTTCATCAACCCATTTCCTTTCTTCTTGCTTAAGAGTTCTGTTGCTCAAGTCCCTAACACATTTACCATATGTTCTGATCAGTTCTAATCATTTAACAGTGAAGTTATCTAATCATATTGTTGTTGCTTTGGGGTCACAACGTAGGTCTGACCCTTTTCTTTATGTAGAATTTCAACAACAATATCGAAAAGAAACAGATGGAAGAGAAGAAACAACTAAGAAACTCTCAACCTATTGAGTTGAGATTTGTAGTTGCAGTTGTTTTTGTTTTTGTTATTGTAGTAGTTGTTGTAATAGAAGTTGTTGTAATATTAGTTGTTGCTGTTGTCGTTGCTGTTGTTGTCTTTGTTCTAATAAGGCACCTCAGTCTTAGTTACCAACAGCTTCGCCAAAACTCTTCAACGAAATTTGAATTTGTTACAAATCGCAAATCACGAAAAGAAAACGAGAGACAAACTGAGAGAAAGAGAGGGACCGAGAGAGAGAGAAAGAGAAGGGCTGCAGGAGGAGAGACACAGTCGCGAAATGAACAAATGAATGTGAAGAAATCAGTTAATCACACCCACACGAAGCGCTGTTCGAATACAAGTTCGAGTACTACGAATGCAGGCTCTCCTCTCCCTCTCTCTCTCTCTCTCTCTCTCTCTCTCCCTCACTCTCCCTACAGTGCCCTCACTCTACTCCTCCTGAGGCAGCGCCCGTTCTGAGCCAAGTGGAGATTCTTATCAATGTGGCCCGCAAACCCGTTTGCCCGATTCGCAATAAAGAATATCGTGCTATACGCCACATTTGCGCTTTTTAGCACAGTTTTATTTACTGTTTCACATTGTCTCTGTCTCTATGTCTATGTCTGTCTCTGTCTGTGCTGCTGTTGTTGTTGTTGCTCTTGTAATTTAACCAACGATTGTCATGGTCGGGATGAGTCGCAGCCGTCGCAGTTGAATCTGACTTTCAACTGATCCCAGCCTGAAGATCTGTGCTTTTGTTTTTCTGGTATTTTCTGGTATTTTACTTTGGCATGCCGAACATCTGATCACGATTCTTGCTGTAACTCTCAGCTCTATTGATGAGAAAATTAAGCAATTAAATGTGAACGACATGGAAGTGTTTTGTATGTGAAGAGAGAGAAGATCGAACAGATCAGTTCGGCACAGTATGTGGCCAGATCATATGGTAAGATCAACAAGTTAAGCAGAGAAGTTCAAAGATCGAATGATCCTAAGATCAAAGAATTCATGTGTGCACGTTCTTTCTTTGAGATACGATCGGTTAGTCAGTGAAAGTGTTGATCATAATGATGAACTGAAGATCTTTATAGCCCCGAGATACTCTTGCATCATTGCATGCCCTCGTTATAGATAGAAGATCAATAGGATCACTTAAGAGGATGGCAAGTATTCAAGAAATGAATAATACTTCATATATTGATGGATTGTTAATCCCACCTTCATGTGTGAACACTTCTTCTGGGCACTTGGCGCCTGCACTAAGTGTGGCCCAACTAAGTGTGCCTTCCTTCATTCATAGGAAAAGCAAAGCGAGGTTGAGCACTTAACCCATCAACGCCAGCCAACTGTCAAGGGAACTGTCAAAGCATATGGCTCACATGGATTAGACCGAAAGCAAACAATCGTCGCTTAAGATTGCTCTCCCTCTCAATCTCTCCCTCCCTCCTCCTCTCATTTGTCAATCACATGACAATCAAGCGAAACAGTTAATTGATTTCTGAACCACATTTTGTGCATATTATATAGAAATCTGATTTCCTCACACTCCCCTCACAAAAAAACGTTATTAACTTTCTGAGGTTTTAAGAGAAAAAAGCCAACAACAATAACAATCGATGAAAAACGACTCCGTTGGCTATTTGTCAATCAAGAGAGTTATACAGGTTGGAAAAACGACGTTTACGATATGCATAGGTGCACATGTTGTTGCTGTTGTTGTTGCTGTGCACTGAAGAAACTCAAAGCAAACAAATAAACAAATGAAGAAACAGACATACAACGATCGAAAAGCAACAACAACAACGACGACGACGACGATCCCCCAGTGCACAGGAAAACCACAAAAACAAATTTGCCGCCTCACATGATCGCACGAGTGATCGCGTTTCAACTGATCAGAGAACAGTAAAGAACAGAGAGAGGGGCAAAAGAGGAAAGGGAGGAAAGGGTAGAGAACAAGGCAAAAAGGAAATGAGCACGCATTGAGCACAAAGTGTTTCTTTTTCTGCGTGTTCATCGATCAGTGATCAGCGGAGTTTTTATACCAAGAACCTTGCAGATCGTTTGCGGAAGAGTGTGTTTCCTTGAGTTTCTAATTGTAATGTATTTGTGGTTTATACGATCACTGATCGATTATGTTTTTTATAAAAGTATAGAAGGGGAAACAACAGTTTCCACAGGAACTTCTAATAATGCTAAACATTTTGGCATTAAGGCAATAAACTGATAGCAAGATCACTTTCAATTTAGAAATATTATTGTTATTCTCTGTATTACAAAATACCAAGCATTAGTTTCAACTTTAAAGTGTTTTCTTATGTCTATCGATCAGGGATATAGAGTCTAATTTTGTAAAAGCAAATAAGAAATAATGCAACGATCTAGCATTAGCTGCAGCCACTGATATTTACCGTTTATCGATCTAAGGCTAAAGATCGGACACCTACTAAATTGTTTCTATTTTCAACTTCTACCTCTGCTTCTACGAGTACTGTGGCCCCTTCGGCTCAAATACGTGATCAAAAGTGCAACAAGCAGCTGCAAAACCCATCGACGGGTTCAATCAGTCAGTCAGGTGTGAAGTAAGGCACGAAGCGATCGCAGGAGGGCTTCAGACTTCAGACTTCAGACTGGAGACTTGAGACAGAGTGCAATGTGATCGACATGGCAATCAGCTTGAATGGGTTTTTCGACCTGCGCTTTGTGAGTTTGAAGCTAACTCCCAAAGGTTAATTAGCTGTTTGTTTTTGCTATTTCTGTTTTCTCGATTTTAGTTTCTATTCCTGTGCGGTTTACTTACTTTTCTTTTTCAGAAATGGCGGTGGACCTCCAGGCATATCGCGTGGATCGCTCATTTCCATTAGCGGATTATAGAGTTTGCCAGGATCAATGCCGGGCGGGAATAGGCCCAGAGGAGAGTCCAGTCCGAACACTGCAAAGAAAGAAATAAATGAGATTAGTTAGGGGTATCTTAACTTAAATTTATGGAAGTCGTCTGTGAATAAAAACAAAGGGAATTAGGGAATTCGAACTCATTCAACTTATATATATCATAAGTTGAATGCAACTTTTCGCTTATATAAAGCATATTGCGACTGTAAATATTCCATAAGCGACTCATTTTCCAACTCACTGATTAACCGGCAGACAATGCAGACCAGAGAGGGAGAAGGAGAGGGAGGGAGGGAGGGTAGACGGCGGAGACACTATGCCAATTGACTGCACTCGGATGTGGATGGCAAACAATGGATCGTCATTATTCTATTAATGTCTTACGCTTCGAGTGCACTTCTTCACATGAGTGAAACAATTGAAGCGCTGATGAGGCGACGACGACGACGACGACGACGACGACGAAGACGAAGGATAAGAATAGCCAGGGATACGCGGAGATAAGCCACGGCTTTGGCTCTATTTCTGTATGCGTATGTGTGTGCGGCATATCGCATAACATTGACATTGTGCTGAATGATTTCATAAGTGCGTGATGGAGAGAGAGGGAGGAGGGAGTTAAGGGAAGGCGAGACTCTTCACTGGCATATGAATATATTTGTATCAGTCTCTCTTTCTCTCTGTGTGTCTTTGTGTCTGTCGGGCATGTTGTATTCGCATCTGCAGCATAATGACACAAATAACGAGCGCACATTGTTTGCTCCGCTCTGCTCAAGTAGACATTACAACACGCCGCGTATACGTAATATGCTGCTGATTCTACTTCTGCTTCTTCTCCATCCTCTCGTACTTCTTGTGTTTTTGTCTCTTCAGAGAAAAAACGCCCGCTTTGATGGCTTTGCAAAATTAGTGCGGATTTCTTTTCACGTTCATCCTCAAGGGGTCTACGAGAAACAAGACTTGCTCACCCCCATGCAGAACACACATTCATATTTACACACCCCCCACACCCATCCACACACACGTCACATGCTATTAGTTCAATGATTTTCACGCCGAAATGCGGCTACCAAAAAATAAATCATATTTTTCCTGCGACCAAAACGTTGGCAAATCTCTTTTTCTGCGCTCGTCTGACTGAACGGAGTGTAAACAAGTGAGGGTATACTGCATATGGCAAAAGGTTTGTGACACTAGGTTGAAGTTAAGCAATAACTATTTATAATAATAAATACATCACATGCATTATCAATTCTAACTCTACTTTCTGAATTGTCTGCATATTTCCCTATAGTCTATCAATTTCAATGTGTGGTTTAAAATAGGTTTAAAAACATCAACGAATAGGTTATCAAATATTAAACTATTCTACATAATTTGCTCTGTCTCTCTTTTTCTTTCATACTCACTCTATTTATACGTAGTTCAATTATTTATACTTCCTACTTTATCTATACCATCTTTGCTGACTGTACTATAAAAACTATCTACACTTTCACAACTATCAATGCAACATTACATCTGCAGTTCCTTTTTATACAATCTATTTCTTATCTTCCATATTTATAATACATCGACAAGTTTCTACAAAATTGTCTAGTTTTAGAAAAAACTCGAACTTACCCTTGTCTATCGAGTCTCCCTTGTTCTTTCCTCATCGTTAGTAACTTTACTATCCTATACTTAATTTTTTCTATAAAGTCTCCCAGTTCCTGTCCATATACATATTCAGTAAATTTATTCATTGCAGAGTAACTTGTAGTCGCTGTACTTCCATCAAAGACCCCCTTTGCATTTCTTTGCCTGACTCAAGCTCTCAGTATCCTTGGCTGGCATTCATTGCCTGCAGCCTGTTTATGCAGTAGTTAGCGAGCTGTTCCCCACCTCCCAAGCCCCGCCCACTCAGGACCCTCTCTCCAGGACTGTGCTGATATGTTGGCTGAAATTTTTGTCGCATTAAAAGGTATTTCGCTTCCTGCGCGACTTCTGCCTTGCGATTTTCGTACAATTTTTCATATTTTTGTGCCTTAATTTATTTTATATCCTGTGTGCGCGTCGCGCCTGCACTACGCCTAGACTGTTGATGGAATGGGGTCGGAGATTGCTGGTATGGGGAGCTGGACTCCCCAAACGGATATTATTAATATGAATATCGCGCGACTTATATGTAAAGTTTTATGCGAAAGGGAAGCGAACACGACGACGACGACGAGGATGACGAGAACGAAAAGCGTTGAGGACACGGCAGAAGACGCGACTCGAGACTGTGGGGATGGACAGGGCACAGGGTGTGCAGGGGACTCAGGGCTCAGGACCTTTGCAGTTGGAACTCAGTACTTTTATTTATGCTGGCGCTGCCAAAGTTGTTTGCCAAAAGGTTTAAGTTGCCTGCGCTGTGTGGCATACTTTAAACACGACACGTGCAACACACACTCGCCTGGCTGACTGGCTGCCTTGGCTGTGCCACAGTGTGAGGGCGTGGCAGTTGAAGCGGAGGTTGGGGCTGGCAAAGTTGTCTGTGTGGCAACTTAAAAGTCATTTGGCTAAACGTTTGTCGACAGTTTGAACTTGCAGCAGACACAGTCACAGTCACACGCACACACACAGACACACACGTATGTGCTTTCACATGTTGCCAAGACACAACATAAATTTCTAGCGCGCTGCACGCAACTGAAGACCGACTCCGCCAACCTCAGCTGCCCCTCCTCCTACAGTTCTGTCTCTTCTCTCCTCTCTACTTTATTTGTGTGCCCGCCTTGGGTGACATAAATATAAAAAAAAATCATATATAAACCGCAATTGAATTTATTTCGACTGCAACTCCAAGTTGCAACTTTGCAATAACCGCAAATGCAACTCGCAGTTCCTTTTCACTTCATTCCCGTGGCTGTTTTCCATGCTTTGATTTGCGCACCTTGTGAAGAGAAGGAGTGACGGGTAAGGGCATTGGTGGAGCAATAACTGAACTGTCAAATTATTAGGCGCACTTGCTCCCCACATACTAACTCCATATTTCTTATGACCTGTCAACGGGGCAAACCGTTTATGACTTAATTAGAAATCAAAATGAAATAGGGTTAAAAGGGTCTTAACGAACCTGGTACTTTAAAAATGTTGAGAGCATAAATAATACATGTATTCATATGAGAAAGTTGAAATGAATATTTAAAAAATATTTCTTATGATAAATAAAAGAAATAAATTATGAATATATTTTGAATATACTAATTGAGAAATACATTTATTTACATACAAATAAATATTCCTTTTAAGTAAAGTTCTTAGGATATCTAAAGTGAATTCCATTTCAGTAAAACCAAACTGAATCAGAGCTATTTAAATACCTCTTATAAGGTTTAAAGAGTCTTAAGAAACCTTTGAATGTACCTTGAATGTTTTGAAGGCATAATAAATATATTAATATGAGAAAATTTAAATGGGAATTAAAAAATATTATGCAAAATAAAAAGAGTAAAATATAAATTAATTTTGATTATAAAAAGAGAATCAAATTAATCAAAGCCCTAATTAAAATTTGCCTTTAGTAAAATCCCAAGTACAGTTAAAAAAGAATTCCTCTTCAGTAAAACCAAATTGTATCTGAGCTTTTTAAATGGACTGCAGTATAAATAATACAAGAACTCTTTCCGACTGTCTGTAGGAACCTGTTGCAGCAGCGCAGCAGAGTCAGCGTCAAGGGAAATAAGTGAGAAAATGAGTGACAAAATGCAAAAAAAAAGAAGTCACATAAAAAAGTGGCAAACAGGTGAGTGGGAGGGGAAGGGACAGGAGGGTACTCTGCGGACCCTAATACGTTTAAAGGCTTTGCGACAGCTTTGGCTTGGGCCATGGCAACGAACGAAGGAGGCAAAAGGATGCTTTGAAGTTGCGCTGCGAGAAGAGAAGGAAGTAGAAAGGGAACGGAAAAGAGAGAGAGAGAGAGAGGGAGGAAGGGAGAAGAGGGTACGCAGACAGCTAGAGGATACTTGCCACATGTTGCATGCTCTGCCAGGACATGACTAGCTTATCAAGAGTGAAGTGGCAGGACAACGTTGATTAGGGCATCCGTGGTGGGTGGGCAGTGGTAATATGTTTAGACTGGATGTGCAGGATGTGCTGGCTGCGCAGCTAACCTAGTGACCCCAAGGGATATATGGTATATGGTATATGTGGAATACTCACTGTGTGGCGGCGTCAGCGTCAACGCCGAGGACATGCCGGGAAAGGGCAGCGGCGACGGCGGATGCGGTTGTCCATCCGGCACATTGAAGTGGCCGGGCAGGCTCATCGGTGACGTTGGCGCGAATTCCTTGCAGAAATCCTTACCGAAATCCTTGGCAAAATCCTTGCCAAACTCCTTGCTAAACTCTTTGCTGAACTCCTTGCCAAACTCCTTGCTCAGCCGATTCATGCTCTCCTCGAGTCGCTCGTGTGGCGCCTGGCCGCCACAACCGCCTCCACCGCCGGGCATGCCATTGTGCGCCCCAAACGGTGGCAGGCCCATGGGACCAAGTAGATTGCTGGCGAAGGCGTTGTGCTCCCGCTGCAGCGCCTGCTCCCGTGTCTCGCGCGGATCACGCATGGCAGCTGCTGCTGCTGCGGCAGCCAGCGACATTTCCATCTGATGTTCCATGTGGTGGAACGGATGATCGCCACCAACGCCGGCAGCGGCCACTGCTGCTGCAGCTGCTGCATGCATCTGCGCCTCCAGGGCCTCCATGTGGCAGGGCGGACTGTCGGGCAGGCCGGCGGGTGGACGCATGCCGTGGGGTGGGAATGAGAGCAGCCCGTTGCCATTGCCAGCGTTGCCAGGGGCACAGGAGGTGGGCGTGGGTGTCGAGCTAGCGCAGGGCTTGGCGTTCAGCTGGCGAATGTCCTTCAGGGACAACATGATCCTTTGATTGTTGTTGTCCTGCAGTTTGCTGCTATTATTGTTGTTGTTGTTGTTATTGTTGTGGTTGCTGTTGCTGCTGTTGTTGTTGTTGTTGCTCTCGCCATGAGCCTGGCCCGGCAGCAGCAGATCCTTGTCCTTCTTGGTGGTGCACAGATCCTCAGGGCCATCGCTGGGGCAGGGCGACATGGCGGCGGCATTGGCAGCAGCCACAGCTGCCTGGCGGCGCAGCTCGTTGGTCGTGTGGATAAGCTCTTCGATGTCCTGTTCGTCCTCCTCCTCCTCCCCCCTCTACCACCCCCTCCACGTCGTCGTCATCGTCGTCCGACACGCGATGTGGTTCATCATCATGATCAAGCTCGTGTTGCTCCGGTTCCCCCACGCGTTCCTCCATTTCTTCCTCCTCCTCCTCTTCAGCTTGCTGACTGCTGCCCTGCTCCGCCTGCTCCACGCTGTCAATCTCCATTTGCGTCTCCTGCTGCTGCTCTGCTTGCCGCTCCATGGAACTGCTGCTGCTGCTGCTGTGCTGCTCCTCGGCATGCTTCTCATCCTGCTCCGTTTCGTTGTGTTCCTCCAGCAGCTCGTGCTTGATCACAGTTTGCAGCGTCTCCAGTGGCTCTAGCAGTAACGTCGTCGCTGTCGTCGTGGCTGTTGCTGCTGTTGTCGCTGCTGCTGATGTTGTTGGTGTTGTCGATGTTGCCATGGGCGTTGCTGTTGGCGTCGTTGTTGTCGTCGGCGTTGCTGTTGGCGTCGTTGTCGTGGTCGTCTCGGGTTTGTTCAGCGCAAAGTCATGTGGCATATCGCCCGATCTTCTCCTGGGCCTGGCCTGCTTGCGTCGCGGCATAGGCGAACTGCCTCCCAACTCCTGATCACTCTCAAGCTCATGCTCTCGCTCCTGTTCACGCTTCCGCCGCAGACTGAGTGCGGCCATGGCCGAGGCAGGGTTGCCAAAGAGTCGCGAGGGCATAATCAACTTGCCGGCTGGTCGCACCATGGAGGGCGAATCATCCTCGAAGCTGGAGGAGAGTAACGACGTGTCCAGCAGATTGAAGTCCTCCGGAGAGGCAGCTGGCGTGGGCGTGTGCTCTGGGACTGAGCTCTCCACCAGGCCACGCACCTGCAGCGACTCTCCCGCCTGGATGAGTGTCTGCAGACGCTGCTGGGGCACACTGATCTCCCCACGGTACATAAAGTCCACAATTGCTTGGACAACCCAGCCCCGGAAGTCCTTGAGCACGATGACGGGATGCTTGCACGGCGTCTCGGCGAAGACACGCTGGAAGAAGGGCGAGCAGGCGGAGAGCACCATCTTGTGGGCACGGATCGAGGTCTCCGCACAGACGAGCGTCACGTCCACCAGCGTCTTGGTCTGCAGCAGCGCATCGAAGGCGCGCAGGATGTGATTCTGATGATTGTTCCAGCGCAGACTATAATGATCCTGTGCAGCAACAGCGTGGCAAGTGGGCGTGGCTGGTGGACTGTGCCTGGCCGAGAGCGTGCTTGCTGCTGCTGCTGCTGCTGCTGTGGTTGTTGTCGCTGCAGCTGCAACTGTTGCTGGTGCTGTGGATGTTGCTGTCGCTGTTGCTGTTGCCGTTTGACTCATGTTCAACGGCAGCGGTGGCGGCGTGGGCGGCGTTGTGGGCGGTGTGGTATGCATCGATGCATGGGCGTGGCTGTGATGCGACGCCGTCGGCAACATTGGCAGCGGCAGCGGCAGAGGATGCTGCTGTTGCAGATGATGTTGTTGCTGCTGCTGTTGCTGTTGCTGATGCTGATGATGATGAAGATGATGTTGCTGCTGCTGCTGCTGCTGCTGTTCCATGGGCAGCGACTTGGCCAGCAGTGGCAGCGGCAGTGGCATCGGCAGCGGCAATGCTAGCGGCGCTGGCGCCACCTGGCGGCCATAGTCGTTCATGTGCAGCGCCATCGGCAGCGACGTCAGTTTGCAGCGTTTTATCAGCTCCTCGGCGTCCTTTAACATGCCCCAAAGTCACGGGTTGCTTGCCTCACAATCGCTGCGCTGCAAGAGAGAAAGAGAGAGAGAGAGAGAGAGAGAGAGGGGGAGTTAGTATGTGAGTGAGAGGGGGGGCCTAAGGCTTAGACATAATGCGTTCTATAATGTATTCAGGCTCTGACATATGCCTCGCTCAACCTCGTGTATGTGCTGTGATAATATGTTAATGAGTCGCGGCATATATCATCTTGCTGCCCCTCCTCCCCCCTCATTTTCGGCAAATCCCAAGCAAAACAATGCATGACAAAAGCCAGAAAAAAAGGAATAAGCAGCGCACATGAAGCAATCACAGTTGGCTACGTGTCCTCTCGCATATCCTCGAGGATATCACATGCAGATGTGTGATGTGTGATAATGGCTCACTCGTCTCGGGCCCCAGCCCCAGCACCAGCCCCCGCCCCCGTCACAGCCCAAGACTGCTGTTATGACTGCCTGTCTCCCTGTCTCCCTGTCTGTCTGTCTCTCTGTCTGTCTCCCCGTCTGTCCCTCTATGTGTCCCAAGTCCGTCTATCGCTTTACGCGTCGCTGTCGCTGACTCAGTTTCGCTCTGCGAATGTGTTTTTGTTTATCTACGACTCGCAAACACAAACAAACTCACACAAACACGCACTGGCACAGTGGTTGAAATGAGTTTGAATAGGAACTCATTAATAGTAGTATAATAAATATATCTATAGACTAAATTGGTAACAAATTTAAACTACATACTATAGTAATAGTACTGTAGTAATAGTAGCATGATAAATATATGTATACACTAAATTAGTAACAAATTTAAACTACTATATATATATATATGTATATCACACACAATATAATATACATCAATTAAGAAATATGAATATCACATTTCAATATAATATCTCTTATTATTATATTCAAACATGTTCTTTTTTTTTAATAAAAATCAGCTAACAAATGATAAATACAGTTTATCGGCAGAATATTGTTTTAAAACTTTAACATTTATAGTAAATAAAGTGGAAGTATGTATAACAATCTAGTCGTGTGCAATATTTATAGTAGACTATTGTTTGAGGGATTTTTGAATACTTTAAGTTTGAATTTAAAAGACTCTTGGGCAAAGAGTACATTTTGACCTCTTAAATAGGTATAAGAATCTCAATAAAACAAACAAATATTAAATTATATTTTTTTTTATTCTACTTTTTTATTTTTGTTGTGGTTGAAGAACGGTTCATTAATTCGTATATGGGAGTATATGGGGGAAACTAAATTATTATCATATTATACATTAAAGTATTGCCCATATTTCATTTACAGTGTTGGGTAAAATAGTAGAAACAACACCTGGACGACAAAACTAAATTGTTCATTATGTACAAATAATATTCGCAAAATATATATATAGATATTGATATTGGTGCAAGTGTTTTTTCTATTATTTCTTGCATTACACGGAAAATATACCATAAATAATTCGAACAATTTATTAAAGGTCTAGTCACAGTTGACTTTCTGATCCGACTCTAATCTTGAATTACTTCAATGACAATTGCATTGCAACCACTGTGCACAGTCAAGCTTTTTTCACGCAGCACGGTGCGTGGCATCTAATTAATTCAGCAACTGGCTGGCGTGCCGAGCTGTGCAGTGCCACCGCTAACCCTGCCTCCCTCCTCTCCCCCGTCAATCTCCTGTTTCTCTACCTCTACCCTGCACTGCATGCGGCGTGTGTGAATTTTTAAGAGACTCCGCAGCTGCCTGACAACGCCTGAGAATCCTGAGACAGTACAAGAAGCATCAACAGGAGCAACATCTGAAGCAGGAGCAGCACCAGTAGCAGGTCCAGGCCCAGACCCAATCTCTAAACCAAAGCCAAAGCGAGAAGTAGCGCTAAAATTAAAAAACTTTACTTTTGCCCCAGCGAAACCAAAATAAACATTTTTATTTGCCGTTAGCTGCAGCCGCATTTTGTGCTGTTGCTGCCTCTGCTTCTGCTGCTGCCTCTGCTGTTGATGGTGCTCCTGCTGGCAGCGGTTAAGCGGTTGCAAGTTGGCGTCAGGCACCCAAAACCGCATATTAACACATGCCGCGCTGACGACGACGCCAGGACACCCACGCTCGAATGCAACAATGTGCAATTAGCAGGCAGCTTCCTCTTTTTATTTTTTGCAACTTGCAACTCATTTGCGGTACGCAGCCAAAGCGCAGGAAACATTTTTATTTGTTTACTCGCGCCAAGCGACACAGTTAGTGCCACTTGCCACCTGAGAGGGGGAGGGTAAAAGAGAGAGAGGGGGTAAGAGATGTGTGGCGCAGACCTACTCGACTTTTTAATTAATGTTGCAGTAAGTCAGTTGCAGATTTGGATTTAACTTGGGGAATTACAACTCAATGTGGCACGCAGTAAACTTAAAGCTAAGTTCGTAAAGGTGATTTAAATTTATCTTAGATTGCAGCCTGACATCTTCAGAAAGAATCAGTGTGCAGAGCATGGGATTAAAGGTCTAGAAGAACTAATATATCCTGTCGATTTGAAGACTTACATTGCATAATAATTAATTACGAAATGTTCTGTTTATTAATTGATTCCTTGACTTTAACAAAGTTTTATTATTGTCTTTAATAAGTTTGTGTTTGACTCTCACGAAAATGATAATCATATATAAATATACATATATAATACATATCGAGTGCAGTATTCTTGAAGAGGCTGATCCTCATGATAACTTGAAACTTTCTTCATACACTGGTATTCATCCACAGTCATCAACTTTACCTATTTATTTTATCATTATCATTGAAATTTATAATTAAGTATTCCACTAATGATATATTGTGCTGTGTTATTAATTACATATGTATATTCCAATTTTGATATATTATAGTATTTAATTATTTATATTCAAGTCTGGTTAACTATTATGTTTTCTTCATATATTTATATGTATTTATGAATTTATTATTCATTTATATTTTGTCTCTAATAATTTTCACAAAACCTTTACGTACCATTCAAAAAAGGTTAAGAGCCTTATGTAGGTTTTCTCTCCGTAGAATATCCTTTGTAAATTCGTATAATTTTTGTAATGTACTTCAATTCTTCATTTCAGTTTATCAGTTGGTATTTGTTTTATTTGGTATTTGTGGCACAGTTCTTTAGACACTCAAGCTGAAAGCACAAATTGCGTATTTGAAATGAGATCTGTGTATGAATCGCGCGCAGTATATTTGTATTGTGTTTCACATATGGTTTGCTATTGTTGTGGATCACACACGGCAGACGGTTCTCGCTACACGGTTCTCTGTTCTCTGTTCTCTGTTCTCTTGTCTCGGTTCTCTGCGTTCTCTGAGGTGCGCGTACCCGACGAGCGTTTGACGCAAACTGAATGCAAATAAATGCGCAGCACGCTTCACATGTGGATTGGAATAGGTGATTGGAGAGGGTGAGGGAGAGGCAGAGGCAGAGAACCAGAGCAGCCCTCGCCATGCACAGTTTGCACCCTCGACACACACACATGCAAACACACACTCACACACGCACACACACACATGTATCTGTTAGTGGGCAGGATCTTTCCTGTCTCTCAACTTGCTCTCGGCACAATGTTTCCAACCTCTGCAGGTGCTAATCAGGTGTGTGATCATGTTGTATGTATTGACACATGTACAACAACAATAGAAACAGCAACACAGAAACAACAAACAGAGCACAGCACACGCAAGTATATAAGCAGAGCAGGTAAGAGGACTGCACCTGAGGCCGAGACTGAGACTGGACCTGTTCAGGTATTTTTACTGCCCCTAAATGGCCGCTGACAGATCAATTTGCGGCCTCATAAAACAACATGAGAGTCCTTGCAGTGCACATGCCTGAGTGTGTGTGTGAGTTCCTTCATTTACACAGAACCGTTTCAGGGTCTCATTCGGCGAATCGGCGTTTACGATAGGCGCGACCAAAGCAAAACCAAAACACAACCGCGATTGCCCCTCGTGAGTCGTTGATCAGCACAAATATGTTTATTATATGTGAAGGGAGTATCTTTTATGACATTTAGTTGCACTGCCAACTCTATTTCTGTTGCAATATGTTCGTATATATTAGGTTTTACTTGTTCCTTATTATTTTAAAATTTATATGCCCATTATTTCTTTTCTCCCTATAGTTTTTAGGTATTTAAAATGCAAAATTTAAAAAATTCATGTAGGATATTTAATATAAACTAATATTCGACAAGAAACGAGTTTATGTATTTTAAATAAAGTTCAAAACACTACAAAATTAAACTCATTTTGATTCTAATTTGTTCTAAAAATTAAAAAATATTTATAAATATTATTTATTTTATTTTTAAAATTTAAAAATTTTTCTTTGCACAAAGAAAACATAAAATACTCTCTAAATTCGAAATCTATAAACATATTTTTATTGCGTAGCATGTTAGAAAGCTTTTTAAATTGTTTAAAAATTTCATTTACAAAATGTAAAACATTTATTTTTTAAGTGTCTCCTGGTTGTTTCAGTTTATTTAGCCGTTTTCAAGCTGTACTATCTCATATATCTTTCTTATATATTGTTTTATACACCGTTTTAATATTCAAATTCATATTCCGCAGTATTTATTACCATTTTAATATACAAATTGTAGTTTTAAAATTGTTATAAGAATTGCACTTGGTTTCTTGAGTAAAAAATCCAGTTAGTTTTTCCCGTTTCAGCCGTTTGTTTTTGGGGGGTTTTCAAAGAACACGTCCGTCTGCGGGCAGCGCACACAGACAACTGTCTTAAGATTTGTCCTCGCTGGCTCTTTGCCATTCACATGTGAGCGCAACGAATTCTGTCACACGTTTTCCAAAAAAGAGTTAACGGTATTTTTGGCGTCGGCAGAAGCTCGTAACGGTTCGATGTGTGTGTACGCGAGTGTGTGTGTGTTAGGTGAGTGTGTGTGTAAGCTGCGGTCGCGTATATGTTTCGAACCGTTCAAACGTCACGAAGCGACTAATTCAAATGATGTCGGCCCGAAAAAACAGATATGCGAGCGGCAACGGCAACGGCACGACGGCAGCAGCGACGCCGGCAGCAGCGTCACACACACGCGACATCCCCACCAGCCAACCGCCTGCCCACGCTGCCCCCATCCCTTTCCGCCAGGTCCACCCCTTCCCACCCACGTGCGCGCACACGTATGAGCAGGCAAGGCAAGCAGAGAAGAGTCGAGTAGAAGGGGGAGGAAAGGCACAAACAACAAACAGCATGCGAAACACATGAGGATGCTCGCTGCTTCTCGGCACGAGTAACGGTAACGACGACGTCGAACGACGCTGGCAGCGACGCAGTGCTGACGCTTTTACTCCTTCGTCATATAAAATATATTTTTGCCTTATCACAACAACAACAGCAACAGCCACAACAACAACAGCACGAATAGGAACTTCAGCAGCAGTCGACGTCCTCGCACGTCACGTACACCGAAAAAAATGTATCGTATGTATTTGTGTGTGTGTGAGAGTATACGAAATACATTTGCATACACATGCGTAGCTGAAGCCGAAGAAGACGAGACGAACCGGCAGCCGAGTGGCCGCCCTCAACACGAAGCGCAACGACACAAAAACAACAACAACAGCAGCAACAGCAACACAAACAAAAAGAAGAGCGAAAGAGAGATACACACATACATACATACGTGGCATGTGGAGCTTTGGCTGCTCGTAAAGAGTAATAGCCACCACCAAAAACAACAACAGAAACAACAACAAGAAGAGGAGCAGGAGCAGGAGCAACTGAGTCACCCACCCCCGTTGCCTTTGCCTCGTTGGCTCACATGAAGTTTACACTCACACAGCGCGCAGTTGTCACACGTTGGCAGCGCAGTCGGCGCCAACTGCGCGTGAGTGTAACATTTTTCATAAAAGGGGGCGCCGGCAGCGCAGTCAGCGTCGACATATCCTTTTTGGCCCAGGCAGCTTATGGAAACTCAAAGCTGGCTGCGAGTTGAGTTTTTGCTTTCCAGTTGCCAGAGAGAGAAGGAAAGCCAGAGAGAGAGCTAGTCAGAGCGAGAGAGCAGGCGTATGAGTGAGAGAAAGTGCGCATATTGAAGGATACACACACACACATACATACATACATATGTTACGTACGTGGCGCTCTGTCTGTCTCTCTGTGCGTGTTTGTTTGTGTGTGTGTGGGGCGCTCACATGCAAAGCTCGCACACACACACACAGAACTCTTCTGCTCATCTGCCGCTGCGACGCCGATAGCGCTGCCTTGCACTCATTCTCTGCTGTTGTTGTTGTTGTTATTATTATTGCCAAAGCTTTTTGCGCCTTTGCTTTTCCAGTTGCTGTTGCTGTTGCTGTTGCTGTTGCTATTGCTGTCTCTGTCGCATGTGCTCGCCTTGCTCAGTATGTTATCTATTCCTGGTAGTATTCCCTGTATTCCTCGAAAATTCTGCATGCTGCGTTTTACTTTTACATAAGCGTCGACAGCGGCGCCTGCGTTGGCGTTGCCGTTGACGCACCTCCACACGAGTGGAGGGAAATGTTAAATAAAATCATATACACAACATATTACACACTCACACACACACACGCAGGCAGAGGCAGAGGCAGCACTGCATATGCATATGTGTGTCTCGCTCTGGCATGTGTGCGAAAGAGAAATGCGAAAAAATATAACGACGCGTTGGTCGGAAAAATCAACCCCTAACCTCGCCTCGATTTTGGTCGAAAAAAAAAGAAGAAAACTCGGTGGAAAATGACAAACACACACGTTCAAGGGGAGGGTTAGCATGTGTGTGTGTGTGTGTTTGTGAGAGACATATGCGATGTATGAGCACTTTTTGCAACATTTCGATTTGTTGGCGGATTCACTCGCACACACACACATACAGGCAGGAGTATATACATAGGGTATGTGCATGTGTGCCGTTACATACGCCCACATATGTGTGCGGCGGGATTAGTTGAGGTTAGCACATTGGCTGACAGAGCGAGGGATGTGTACGGACAGCAGGAAGGGGGAGAGGAGCAGGAGGAGAAGAAGAAAGGGAAAGAGAGAGGGAGAAAGTAGAAGGAATATGTGCAATAGTATTCACTCGATTCAGGCAGGAATTATCGAGTATTATTCACATAATTTCATAATTATTCCTCCTTTTTTTCTGGCTTCGTTATCCTTTTATCTCTTGCCAAATTTGTTAGTTCCTTTTTGGCTTCTTTTAATTGCATTCTTCCCTCTTCTTTATCAGCTCTGCAGGTTGGCTTTTGTTTGTCCTCCATTCTCATTGCTTTTCCTTTTTTAGTTCATTTGCATTTTATGATTTGTTTGCCTGCGCTTTGTTTTTCACGTTTTTCGCCATAAATTTTAATTGTTTTTCTTCGATTTTTATTTTGCGCCATTCTTTCGCCGTTACTTCTGCACTGCCGGCGCCAGCAGGGAGCCAGCAGCCTGTGTGGCACCTATTCCCCTCCCCCTCCCCATTCTGCCAACGTCCTCCTGTCGCACCTTTTATTGTTGCTGTCTCGCCATGCTCCACTTTGTCCCGAGCACCGAAACTGAACTGAACTGAACTGAACTGAACTGAACTTGCTCTTGACGGCAAATAGAGCAACTTTTGTTCTCTCGCCCCTCTTTCGTGTTTCTTTTCCTCTTTTGCTGCATGTTTCGACAAAGTTTTCTTGGATTTAATAACTTGGCATCATATTGAAGTTGAATTCGTTTCGGTCTCTTGCTTAATTGAAATTAATCGAATTTCTAACGGGAAAGTTGCAATGATTATCCAACAATTCGATATGGCATAGAAGATATAGATAGGATATAGACAGTAGTGTAGGATATTATATAATTATACACGCTACAAATGGCAAAGAAGGGTATTATAATCTTGTGTTAATCAAAAATGCATGTAGAAGACGAAGGCATTTTCGACTGCAAAAAGTAGATTTATTCCATTTCTGTCTGTATGAACATCTTGATCTCGGAAACTACAAGAGCTAGGATTGCCAAATTTGATGGTCATATGTATTATTATTGCACGCAAATTAACGATGTTTTATAATTCAGCTACGCGCACTGTTGCCCCTATAAATCGAAGAAAATGTATTGGTACCGTATTAAAGTTATCGTATTTAAAGCTACAACTTTTGTTTTTAGTCTATAAAACAATTATTCCCCTCCAAACGGGTACCATATCATTGTATGATAATGAGAAATGCACATTATGGGATGCGCAACCTCTGCAAATGGCAGTCCTAAGTAAATATGATCCTAACAATCTCTACAGAGATTGCATTGCAATTAACGAGCACCGTCAAACTATGCAAAATTTCCGCTGAGTGGATTAAGCTGGCGAATATACTGCGGCTACACATGGCAGCCAGAGGAATCAGAGAGGGGAAAATGGAAATCGAAAATCGGAAATCAGGGACTTATGTGGTATTAGGCATGTCGCGTAGGATCAATCGTGCCTGCATGAGGGGGAAGGGAGGGGGAACTGCACGCATGCGCGAGCGCTGATTATGCAAATGAGCTCAGCCATCTGCAGCCCCTTTACCCCCTTTACAATCTCCACCCCTGCAGAGTGTTGTGTTTCATATGCAAATCAGTTTAAGGAAAAAGTGCTGCCAGGATTGTTTTACGCAGTTCTAACACCTTCAACAATGCGCCAGGGTGGCTGCACTTCCTGCCGAGTGTGTGTGAGTGTGTGTGTGCAGCCTTTATGGCCAAATTATGCAAATTTGTTTAACCAAATGCAACTGTTTCCATGCGTGTATCGCGCATCGTTCTGTGGCTGCGGCAGCGCGTGGCAGCGCGTCTGCTCCCGACAGCGGCTGCTGCGTCTCTGCTGCTGCTGCTGCTGCCGAGGCTGCGACCGGGGCTGGAAAAATCGAATGGAAATTTCACGATTTTCCCCTGCTCGCACACGTGCGCATGTCTCGTGCCTGGACCTGGACCAGAGTGCTCCATTTTTTTGGTCTTCTCCATCTTTCTTGATTTTCCACGCTCGCGAAAATGAGCGCGCGCTCGTCGTCAGTGGCCCGAGGGATTGGGTGGCTTGACAGGGTGGAGGTTGGGTGTGCAAGCAGTGCGCCATCTACTATTCTCATTCGCTCTCTCTCTGTCTCTCCCTCTCTCTCTCTCTCTCTCTCGCTGCCTGCCCTCACTCACACACCGTATTAACTCTTCGGTTCGCATTCGAAATGGTTATGGGGCTTCACTTGAACTGCGCTTATGTGGTGCAGGGGGTGTGAGGGGCGCAGGAGAAGAGAGGATGGGTACTTTTGTAGGTGCGCCTGTCCATGATGAAGGGTTTCGGGTTCTTGACTTGCCAGAGATAATTATGAAATGCATGAAATGCTGCTATGTATGAGTTTTATATACGATGGCAGAAGAAGGGGTTGAGTAGGGCAGGAGTGGGAGGTAGGGAAGGAATGGGAGGCAGTGGAAGGTGGGGAGGAGGTGGAGTGGGAGGCTGAAGGTGCCGTCGCCGCCATAATGGCCAGCATTTACTAATTAAGAGCTCACAAGTTGCTCGGCTAAGCGTGCTGAAGAGCTACTATCTCTTGGTCTTGGGGCATCTTGTTGCAGCCACTCCAGAAGGGGCAAAGGGGCAGGAAGAGGAGGCAGAGCGGGGGATGCACTCTGCAGCTCCGGGCTGCCTGGTTAGTAATGCATGCTAACGAGCTATCAGGTGGCTTCGGATGCAAAGGATGTGGCTTGGAGTTGGAGTCCGCTTCATGTTGATTAACCCTTTAAGAATGCGACCAGACGCGATGCGAAGATGCCAAGTGGTCTCATCAAGTACATTAAACTTGGCTAGTTGTATCTAGTTTTATGTCGGAATAATTAAGGGCAAGCAAATATCTAATTGAAAAGTGGACAAGGAAAATCGAAGCCAGTCGCAAAGCAGGATTATGGTATTTTCAAGTAACTTGAAGATTGTTTTAAAAAGAGAACTTGAATGGAAACTAAGGATATTTGCAAATGCTTAAATTAAACTTATTTATAAATATCTAAATAATGTAATTGTTATTAAATCAAATAAAAAGAAATAAATAAGATGTTTACAAATGTTCAAATTAAATTTGTTGATGGTTATATCAAAAAGATGATTGAAAAACCCGTAGCGAGGCATGTGCAGGGTGTGCAGTGCCCAAGGGCCCCCGCCTGCCAAGGGCCTCTCGCTAACGACAAAAAAATGTAATAAGTAGACTAAACTATTGTATAAAGAACGCTTCATATCAAGTTTGGTTTCTTTAATTTCGAACAGAATTGACCGCTATTAATACTGAACAAATATATATATTTCTTAAAAATTGTTGATGACTTTGCCAATGAAAAATCAAGAAAAGGATCGAAGAATTTTGTGATAAGTTTCTTCATTTTCTGAAATGTTTTATGAAATAACTAATTTATTAAATTTTTAAAACAAGGCACTTACAATAGGGTTGATTGATATATTAAAGCAAAGCAAATGAAATAAACATGATAACCCATTTTCCTTATAGATTCCTTACTGCTTTCATTCTTCAATCTATTTTCTATCTTATATTTATTATTATAAATACTACTTAATTAATTGTAGTTTCGTTTTTAAATATTATTCATTAATATGTGATATGATTTGCACAGTATTATATCATTTCAATTTCAAAAATGATCCCTATGCTCTACCCAATTATTTCATATATTTAATCTCATGAAATTATTACACGATATTCTCTTATAAAATATTAAAATCTTCTTTATTTATCTATTTGTATAATTTCTTTATTAATTCCATTGCATATCATAGTTCTACTCAGATATTTCTTTTATCAATTTCATTTTCCATTTTCAACTGAACTTTAAGATTGCTCAAAACTTTGCATCAACTCAAATAGTCCAAATTAAATCGCAGCACTTGAAACAATTACAAAAGAGAGAAAGAATCACGCATTTTCCCAGACTTACCCCAATTCGTTGCCCCTCAAAGTCCCTCTCTTTCCCTTCTCCCTTCACAACCCCATTACCTGCCTAGCACCTGCTGGCCAAGTCTGAAGTCTGGCCAAAAAGTTGACAAGGCGTAGACAACGCAAATTCCGTAGAAAAAAACCCCAGGAAAAAAAGAAGAAAGAGAACCGCGAAAAACAAAACAAAGCTCATAAAAACACGCTGGACAGCGCGGAAAGCGACAAGAAAGCAACGCGACAGAACAAAAAGCAAAGGCAGAAATGAGAGAAAAGAAAAGCAAAAGAAAAGCAGAAGAAAATCAATGCGCCACAAGTGTAAATATAACTTGACCACCAGCCGAGGCGACTCGAGGCCGCGTCGCGCTGTGCCGCATCCCGTGCCATGCCCGGTCTGGGGCACGCCAGAATGGCCGGCGACGTCCAGCTGAGGAACAGGCGCACAGAAGACAGCAGCAGGTGCCTGCCGCGAACAGTGCCAAGAAAAGCGCGTCGAGCAAAAACAGAAAGAAAAAAAATTGGGAGAAAAAACGCTCAAGAGCGTGAGAATGGAAACGCTGAAAAAATTAAATATGATTAAAAGAAAATAAAAAGAAGAAAAGGCAGATAAAAAGCAGCGAAAAACGCAAGAGAGAGAAAGAGTGAGCGAGATGCAAGATGCGAGCGAGGAAAATTTAAATAAAGCAAAAAAGTTTCTCGCCCAAGGAATACGCCGGGCAGCAGCAGCAACAAGCGACGAGGGGTGGCAGGATGAGTGGGCCAAATGGAGAAGAAGGAGGGGGAGAAGTGGGAAGAGAAGGGGGAGGAAGAGGAGAGAAGGAGAAGCCGCTGCCAGAGGAGCTGAGCGGAGCCGTCGCTGTTGTTGCTGCTGCAGACGCGTAGCTGATGCAACGCAGGCACGTAGAGCCGGCAGAGCACGTGGAGGGAAGGCACAGGAAGACTTGAAAACTTTTGGCCTACGCGGAGCCAGGCGGCCAGAAGCTGCACCTGCTCGTCCAAGTGGACATGGGGCTTCTTTTATGCTCTTTGTTCTACCCGCTGCCCGCAGTTTAACAGGCCCTGCGGAAGGTAACGTCAACAGGGACATGCATAACAAATAACAACATCAGAGAAGGTACAGAGGAGAGCGAAGAGTGGAGGAGGTGGCAACTGTAACGGCGACAGCCATCAACGCCATTTTCATTTCGCAACTCGACGGCAGGAGGCACCTCTCGAGCCAAGCTGCTGCCTGCTGCCAGCTGCGCCTGGCTGCGACACATTGGACAGCGCGACAGAGCCAAGGCTGAAATGGGAAATGACAAGAACAGCAAGAGAGGAGAAGGGAAGAGGAAAAGGAGAGGGAAGGGAGAAGGGTGAGAATGTCCTGTCTCCACCAGAGAGCGCTAATTGAATAAAGTGCAGGGGGTGGGGGCTGACATGGAGAACGAGGCCGCGAATGGGCTGCGATTACCGACCTATTCTCTTAAAATGATCAATATATAAATGCATTATCCATAAGTCAGTTAACTGTTTATGAAAAAGTGAGTAATCAGTGTGAGAAATAAGGAAGTTTTATATTGTATAAAGGGATACAATAAATAATATTAAATGTAGCATAATGAACAAAAAAAGATAATAAAATAAATTTAAATAAAATAAACTATAAAATAGACCTACATTGAATATTTTAATACTTAAATATGAATGAGAATGATTTAATATTATTTAAAAAGAATACAAATGTTATCTTAACTTTCCATTCATTGCGTTGATTTATCAACAAACTGAACAAGCCTACACACTAATCACTAATCATCTTTCACAGGGCCGTGATGAAAATGTTACGGGCCCTTATACTTCTTCTCGGGTGCTCCTAGGTTAATTACTTTACTTAATGAATATATTTGTGTTTAAAGAAGAAATTGAATTCTCAAAATATATTCCCGTTGAAAACTCTTTTATGGTATGTAGTCGGGAGCCCCTGGCGGAGCCCTTGTTCCCCGCATACACACACCTAGCTACGGGCCTAATCTTTCATAGAACTTACCTTCTATTTACCAAATTTTATTTTATTTTATTTAAATTAGTTTATAGTCGGACTAAGGTCAGTCGACTGTTTAAAAGTAAAGAAAAAGTACAATTAATAGTTATAATTTATAATTTTAAGTTAAAAGTAAAATCTTAACTGTGAGAAAAGAAAGAAAAAGAAATTAATTGAATTGAGTTTACATTGGGATAAAAAAATGAAAGAGCCGATCCAACATTTGTTGCAGAGGATTGGGGAAAACCCAGAAAAACCCAATCAGATCAGGAGAGTTAGTGTTAGTAAGCCCTAATCAAAATAGCGATTAGAATGTTCAAACATGCAGTTAGTTAAAACGTACTACTGTTACTAGAAAGAAGATAAGTATATATTAAACTAGTTACTAGAAAGGTGGGTAAGGATTTGTACTTTTAAGCAAGATACAGAATTATTGTTGTTGTTAGCGATAATGTAATATAGTTTATTATAGTCCGAACATAGTACCCTGAAAGGCCCATGCAGGGCATAATTCGAGCTACAATTGGAAAGTTTTAGAGGAAGATAATTACGGGTGATTCTACCAGGGACAGAGAAGTGTAGTCGACTAAGCAAGTTGTTACTATCTATGTCCTCTTGTATAAGGTTATAAATAAATACAACACCAAGCATAGTTCTACGATTGGCTAGGGAAGACAGATTTATTAACAAGAGTCTACTAGGATAGGAAGGAAGTCTTGAATTTACGTCCCAGTTAAGTTAACTTCTTTGATTGTTTGGCCAATTTTGATGATTCCAAGAAAACTTCCTGCTCAAACCTCCTCAAACTCGCCCGAATCGAAGCACACTTAACTCTCAGATCAAAGGAACTGCAACAGTCGCAGACCGCACAGCAGGGCCCGAAATCGCGACAAAATGTGCGTGGCGAAGGCAACTCATTAATGAAGATGGACAGAAGTGCAGACAGACAATGGGAAAATGGTATAAGGTGCAAAAAAACAAAATAAAAAGCGGGACAGACAAACGAAAAAATGTCAAAGAAGAGGCTAATAAGAAACAGAAGCAGCAGAGGCAGCACAAAGTAGAATGTCTTGAGCATAAGAAATTAATTGAAAGAAGCGAAACAAAAAAGCAACCACCAGGGGCAGGAAACGGAACTTGAAGGGGGAGCGGGTGGGGAGGAGACAGTAAAGCAAGTCAAGCCAAAATGTCCACATATCTCTCAGGCAATAGTCAAATTCTCCCCCCCGTTCCCCCCTTAGATTTATTTGCTTGCAGGGAAGAGTGAAAAAAGCGAAGCTATTGTCTTTTGAGCTCAAATTTCAACTTAAGACAACAAGGCAGGAACAGGGCAGTGGCAGGCAGTACCGGAACATGACAGTGCTTCGAGGAGGTGGTCATGGCAACGTGGCCATGCAGTCTACGCCCCTGTCAGTTGACGTTGTCCAGGGATAACGCCTGGGACAGCAGCTGGGATCACTTTCGCAAAGCTCCTGCGGCCAAGTGGCATAGAAAAATGAACGAAAAATGCTTTGGCAACAATATTAATGAATAAACCGTAAGCAGGAGAGGAGCATAAGGAATTCCTGGGGATGCCAACTGGTTGGTCTGTCTGCCTGGCAGTCGCTCTTGACTTGACATTCCCCACTCGGAGTTCGTGTTGGAGCCGGGCAACATACATATATTCGACTCGTAAGGAAAAGTAGACAGAGAGTAATTTCGAAATCCTTGAACAAAGACAGACAAAACGAATGGTTCGCAGCTGACTAGTTAAAAGAGGGAGAGGAAGAGAGGGAGAGAGATAAGGAAGAAAAGGAAAATCAAATGAGAAAAGCGTCAAGTTGTCAGAGTTGCCAGAGAACAGTTCTGATACATGATAGAGCCCTACAGTGCAGACTTGTGCGGGTACGTGGCTGCCTGAATCGTCACTCTGTTTACAGTTCGATTCATATGCTGTTCCATACTGTTCCCAACTCGCACTTCTCTTCTCATCTTCCCCTCCTTCTCTTCTTGCTGCTGCTCCTCTTCCTGCCATAAGCACTCGCCTAATGGACTGCACAAAAAACAAACTTCCTGTGCCGACCAAATAATGTACGCTTCCCCACGGGACACTCCTCCCTCTCTCTCCTCTTTCCTCCCTCTCTCCTTCCTCCACTCTCTCTTTCCTCCTTTCTCTCCCTACTACCCCCACCCATTGCTCAACTCATTAGAATTGGACGGAGCCGAAAGTGAAAGCTGAACTGCACAATGAGGCTGTGGCTGAGGCTGTAAAAATGCGCGCACGACGCCGCTGCCCAAACTTTGTCCCGTGTCCTGCACACCCCATACACCTCTTCTTTTCCTCCCCCTTCTCTCATCCCTAAACTACCCACCAATACAATTGTGGCTAGGCACCACAAGTGTTTTCTTTGCAGAAGTCTCTGACTGTTTGTGTGTGTGTGTGTGGGGGCGCCACTCTCTAACGCAGTTTTCCCTACACATTTTTCCAACCATTTTCAGAGACTTTGCGCTGCGCACTCGCACACACACACACACACTTTAGCACACACACACGCACACCCATTCGGCCCTCCCACTCTGCACACTCCTTTGCTGTCGTGGCTCGTCGACGTCGTCGTCTTCTTCGCTGCCGTCATCTATCTCGTTCGCGCGTGTGTGCAAAAGTTTTTCCACGAGTTGATGTTGATTTTCCATTTTTTTGTTGTTGTTTTTGTATTTCCCACCCACGCGAAAAGTTTGTCGTTTCTGGCAGCGCTGTCGCTGCAGACTTTTCCGAGCTTTATATGCTTACGTAAGTGTATGTGTGTGTGTGTACTTGTGTCATTATATACCAGGGAACTCATATAAGAGTTATGCGCGCATTCATACGTTGCCGACGCGCCGCTCCCCCAATGGGGAGCAGCACCAACAGCACCAACAGCACAGGCAGCTCTTAAGCCCTTCCCAGGACTGCGAACACTCCCAGTACGTTGTTTGGCATGTCATTGTCTATATACATATAGCATATAGTCTGTATATGTATATAGCACACACTTACACGCACGCACACGTAGCTTAGTGAAAGGGCCGCTTAGACTGGGCGTATACGCAATGTGGCTCGCATGGCAACCTGCGACGGTGTCCCCCCTCAAGGAAAACCAAAGCAGGCAAGCACTGTGTGTGTATGTGTGTGTGTGTGCACTGCATAGTGTACACACTCAGGTGTCACCTTGGGCTGTTTACTTATGGAAAATAGTAGTAGAAAATTGCTCAAGTTTGCAAAGAGTTGAAGATATTAAATCCAATAAAGAAATCCAATAAAGATATAGAATATATACTACCATACTAATATTATATTATTACAATATTCTTACAGTAAGTGATACATAGGTATTATACTTAGTATACTTCTTCATTAGAATATCTTTATTATATATAATTGAACCTATTATAAACATAGCTTTTTCTTCGCCCTCTGATTGACACATTAGATATTGATACATTCTATATTTAAAAGAGTAATATATTCAATAGTATAGGAACCTTATCATTGTAACATATGTATAGGTAGCTTAACATATAAAGTATCTCCATTATAATCAATAAAATCGTTTATAACCTTTCGCTATTTCTCCTAACTTCATTTAAAAGTACTGCAATATAAGACAAACTTCATTCTACAGAGTGTTTTGCTCTATTTAACAAACTCAAGCCGTGCTCAACAGATTCCCAAAATGTCAAACGGAACTTTTCAAGTGCTTAAGTCAAAAAGAAGAAGAACCTATTGTGCTTCCGCCTAGATTTCGCTGGTTCCCAGTGGACATTCACACACACACACCCACACACACTGAGCAAGCTTCAGAGGTGCTTAGAGATTACACACACCCGATCATTACTTATACAGTTAGACCACATGAATACCCAACTACAACTGAATCAAAAACTCATGAGCATGCCCCGCAAATGCGCACAAAGGAAAACAGTTTTCAGTTTTCACACAATTCAATGGGTTTTCACACGCTTAAATTATAATTTCAGTTAGTCATTTTTTTGAGTTTTTTATTTTTTTCGGGGGCTCTACGTAGTATGTGGACATGTACGTCTCTAGTTGTAGAGTTGTAGTTGGCTGCGATCACATGAGCATACAATTTCCAGAGGGAGTGAGACGGGGGCGGGTGATACAAAACTGCTGTCGGGGCTAATTTAAATTTTCGGTTGTCTTTAAGAAAGTTGACCAGGCCGTGACTGGTTTCCCTGCCTCATTAACTTTCGCACGTAGCTGCCCTCTCTGCAAACACACACACCCTAACCTTTGTCCCTCTTTCTCTCTCTCTCTCTTTCTCGTTCTTTAAGATAAAAATCGATTCGCGCGGTCGTTGGCCAAGTGTCCGAGCCTGGCCAGCAACTTTCCTAACTTAACCTTTATTGTCCGAAAGTTGTTCTTATTACTCTCTCGTGATTTTTTCTTGCACTTTTCTCCTCTTCATCTTCTGCCTCCTCTTACCTTCCACTTCTTCCTCAGACACCAAAAGAAAAACGCTTTTTTTTGTCGTGTTTCTTGAGTAAAATTTACATTTTCCGTCGCCTTTAAGCCACGCTCGGCTCGCTCTGGTCACTTTACTCGCAGTTTTCCTTTCTCGCCCCTCCTTTTCTCTCTCTCTCTCTCTCTCGCTCTCTCTCTGTTTTACTCTGTCTCTGGCCGGTCTATTTTCCTCTAGCCGGGGCCGCTTTAAGCGATGCTTATCTTTTGTCATAATATGCACTGGGAATCACCTTAGCTGATATTATCGCTGGCGCCTCGGGTGAGTTTGCTGTGCGAGTTGTCGCCGGTTCGAGTTTCGGTGCCTCGCAGAGGGGCCTACTGGCACGCATAGAGATATATAAATTTCTTCCCTGCTCCGCACTTTCTTTTACTGTCAGCTACTGTTATACGATTATCGTAATGTGTCCGTTGACCGTCGTCTACTTGTGTTTCGTCTTTTATCACCAACTGCCACCTACAATCGGAGGGTTGGAAGTTTCTTTCACCTGCCCCATGGTCAGTAATTGTTCTCATCATTCCTTTCTTTCCCTCTTTGTTTCTCTACTCAAATTCGTCAATTCTCAATTACGATTGCAGTTTGGTTTTATTTTTCGCATCAGATATGCGTCGATTGTTTGTAGAGAAAATATTAATCTGTTTGGCGGAAATTGTGCTAGGTATTTCCAGTTTTGACTGTAATTCTAGAGAAATGCATGCCATATTTGTCATTATCTGCTTTATACTCGCAGATCCAATAAGTGTTTAAAAGATTCCTAAATAAGATGATGAGTTGTACAAAGAAATAATTTGTTATTTGTATTTTATCATTATTTTATAGTAAATTATAAATGTTTTAAATACCAAAGTAACTCATCATATCTTGTTGGTGTTTTGAGTTGAGAGAATTTCTCCGAAGTGAGACGAAACTTTTAATTAGTCTTCGCAATTGGCAAACGCAATTAAAATTGCTTTAGAACTTTGACTGATTGCCAGCAACTTCTTCTGTGACTTGGCCAAATCAAAGCGTAAGAAATTGCAATATCAAACTGAGTTAAGATGAATTTGCCATATTTATTCTGAGCTTTAATTTAAACAATCTTTGTTTTTGATGCATTTAGCTAATAATCACAGTGTTTATGTGAAACTTTAGTCAAAATGCCAAACTGCTGTCGATTTTGTATGGCTTATGGCCAAGGCGATTGGTTTTTTGTTGGTTTTCATGCCAAGGCTATGTGGCGAGGGGCGCCACTCCCAGTTGCAGCCACAGCCCACATATGTGTGCGCTGTGTGCCACACCAAAAGGCAAAAGGCAAAAGAAGCCATTCGAGTCCCAGGTACAGTGCAAAACACGTGCCCCACTACAATGGACACTGTGACGGGGATGGGATCATTGAGCTGTAAAGACTGGCTATCAACAGCGAATCTTCTCTATGCAAATCTTAAGCAGGGAAGAGGGGAGACTGGGGCGAGCGTATGGAGAATAAATGCAAATAGATAAATAAAGAATCATAATTTTTATTTATAGCCGCCAAATGGCTTTATTGTTCGCAATCATCGCAATGTTATTGATTTTGTGGTTGCAGCTGCACAGAGTCAGACTCAGCCTCAGCTTTGCCAGGGGCGTCAGATTCTATTAGAGACACAGGCAGACCACCGTACGGTGAAGCTACTGCGAAGGCGCCGACTGTGGCGCCGCGGCCAGGGATTGTTTCCATTGTTGTGGCTTTTTGTGGGAGGCCTCACTTGACCCAGAATCAATGGCCCAAGGATATGTGCTGTCAGTGTGTGTGTGTGTGTGTGTGTGTTGCATCATTATGATGAACATGATCGAAATAGCATTGTCCTATCGCGATGCCTGGCGCTGGCCCATTGTCTAGACTTGTCAGTGAGCCGGGCCTAAACGGTGGGATTATCCTAGCGCCAGGATTAGCCTAATGCCAACTAGCAGACAAGGAACCTGCAGTAGCCACAGCAGCTCAGACAAAAGCGAAATCAAATAAACATTAGCAGAAATCCTTTGCCAGCAAAAAGTTAAGATTAGCATCGTCTCGTCTAGGCCGATGGACGATCGACAGCAAGAGAAAGGGAGAGGGAGAGGGATAGAGAGAGTGCAAGAGCAGGCAGCGTGAGCGAGAGGCTGCTCTATTAGCGACCACAAGACGACGGGCTCGCCTAATCCCCTACATAGAACAAATTAGGTCAGTCCCACTGTCTGTGTGGGTGTGGCACAGTGAGGAAGTCCTACGCCTCAACTCGACTGGGCTTGTTTCGCCTCGCCTCGCCTCGGCTCCTGCGTCGGCTGCTGCTGCTGCTGATGTTTCGGAAGCGCCGGATAATCATCAAAATTAGGCGAGATCTCGGATCAGTGATTAAGTGTATCGTTCGTGTCGGCGATTGTCGTGATTGACTGACTGTCTCGACATTCTTGATCACTTACTCGAATCCCGATAGGCATCGCTCTTTTAATGAGGCGTAGAACAGCAGCTCAGGCTTGGAGACTGAACTCAGTGCAGGCAATTGATTGCTTTGCCCCTAGAGAGTTATCTTTATTGTGAAATTAATTAGCTTTCTCTTAATTACAATTTTAATTAATTTTCTTTGCGTTTTTTGCATTTCTCCTCGACGATATTTGAGCTTTTTTGCTGTGCAATGTCAATTTATGCACGCCTTCTTCCTTCTATCTGTGGCTGCTGTATCTGTATCTGTATCTTTTGTGCCCTCCCCATCGCGCTGTCTGCAGGGCAAGTCGGCTACTGTTTTAGCCATATTCGAGTCAATCTGCAATCTTTGCTACAAATTGTCTACAAGTGGCATCATGGGGGAGCGAGTGGGGCATGCCAATCCCACTATCAACATGCTGTCATATCCTTTTGCATATCCTTGGGCAGCACTACACACAAAGACAGAATAGAGAGAGAGAGAGGGAGAGAGAGAGGAAGACAGGGACAGCGACAGAGAGACCACAGAGCGTGTCGCTTTGGCTTTTATTGCTTCATTTCGAGTTGGCGATTTGTTTTGATTTCTGCAGTTTGATAACCTTTTTGTATGCTTCCATTTGCAGTTGTTGTCGCTGTTATTGTTGCTATTGTTGTTGTTAGTTGTTGCTTTTGTTTTGTTATTAGTAATTGTTGCCAATTCCCTGCGGATACGAGCTACGTTGCTATCCAAGTCTGCCTCTCGCATTGTTCAGCTTTGATTTCAGCGGCTGCGGCAACAGCAGCAGCTACACGTCTCCCCCTGCCACCCTCACCCTCTGCATTGCACCCTCCTTCCCTTCTCTCTTTTAGACCCAACTCTAAGTCGACCTTATTTCTGGACTTGGACTTCGACATTTGCAAACAACACCAACAACAACAACCTTCCTTGCATCTGCAACCGGTTTCGCTTTTCGGCAACATTTTCTGATTTGCGCCCACAAGGAAAAACTTGTTGAAATATGTATGCGAAAATTGTGAAAAACAGTGAAAATTCACTTGACTGCTATATTGATAAATATCTAAGAAGTGAGCCTCAACGCCGCAAGAGAAATGTGGGAATATTTTAAGTTTGGCATTGAAGGATTGTGGAGCAAAGCTAAAAATAATGCGCAACGATATCTGGCATATGTTCTGAATATTTTTGAATGCATCGTACAACTGTGTGATTAGCATTTAGTATTAACAATTGTATTTATTAAACTTAGTACTCAAAAGGAGGAACTGATTGAGTTGATTAATGTCCATTTATATAGAATTTTTAAGGAAACTTTAAATTAAAATATACAAATTCTTATAAATTCTTTATATTGTTTGTGTATCTTTTGAGGTCTATACTACTAAGTTGTGAAGACTATTCTTCACTCAAAAACCAGAAAGAAATGCCATTTTTATCATGTGGAAGGCTTTTAACCCTTGTAGGTTCTTAGTGGTTAGATTTTGTTGCAATTTTATATGCACAGTATTTTTACAAAAAAGGCCAATGAAATTTAGTTGCAAAATTATGAAATATAACAAAAATCTGCCAATAGTTTGAATAGCTTATAGCTTGTTATAGATGTCATACGATATATGGTTCCGATTCGGCTCGTTCCGACTTATTTCTAGCGTGCAGTAATAAGAAGCCTTATGCAAAGTTTTATCAAGATAGCTCTAAAACTCAGAGACTATTTTGCATTGCAACACACGTACACACGGAAAGACGGACAGACAGACAGACAGGCCTAGTTCGATTCCTCTATCGATCCTGATTCAGAGTATATACATAGTATATGGTCGGAAAGTTCTCCTGAGGTGCATTGCAAACTCCTTTACATACTAATTATATCTCTTAAGATTAGTTGTCTTTGCATATTTTTTTAACATATGATTTTATATATACTAAATGAGTTTTTATTGTACATTCTTTATTATCAATTTATATTTATGTTTTTCCTTAAAATGATTCCCTAAACCCGCAGTTATCTTATCACAAACGTAACACTTGATTTTATTTAAATTTCTTATCAAAAATCTGCACTGAAAATTAACCTTGAGCAGAACTCATAACCTTAGTAAATGAAAAAGTGAAATCAGCTGATGCGATGAATATGATTACCCCGACTGGGGAGGAGCCCAAGACAACTGTGCACCGGATTGCGTGCTGTGCATATTTAAAGAGCAGCTCCACAAGTGCAATGCCAGCTGCCACATGCCACATGGCGTAGGGTGTACGGTAAAGCTGGAGGTGGCCACTGTCGGCCACTTGGCGGCGACTTCTTGAACCGTGGAGCAGACTAATTGAACTTACCTTCAACTTAGAGTTTCATTTAGGCGGCCAGCACAGTGGGCTGCGACTGCGGGTGCAGGTGCGAACGGGGCGTGCACAGTGGGTGATGTGAAGAGCGTGTGGATTGGCACATCGACGCGGGGTTTGGATTGAGGCAATTACAATTCAATTAAGAGATATTTATAAATTAATTAAATTCGTGTGTTGCGTTGCGTTCGTTATATGCAAAACACTCGATGTGAGAATTTATGTAAATTTTCGGAAAATGCTTTTTTCATTTTGACTTTACTTATTTGTTGGGCGCGTTGCGGCCCTCACAGAGACACACAGGTTGTTTTTTATGGAATATTATTATTTTTGATATTTTTTGTTTAGCGAATTATTCTGGAATCTGTTTAATTACATTAAGAAATTATTAAATGATAAATGCATTCAAAAAACAATGTGAATCATTTGCATTTTTTGCGTTTCTCGTTGCGATCAAACTTTAATTAGTAAATTTGCATTATCGCGTGAGTTTTTTTTACTAATTTATTTGCCTTTATTAGTGCACTTGTTTACGAGCTGCTAATAGCTTCCAGCTGAACTTGAATTGCATTTGTTGTTGTTGTTTTTGGTTGATTTATTATATTTAACATTTATTATAATATTAACATATATTTTCCCTTATAAATAACCGTTTTGAATAATGTTTAGTGATGCCTGGCGACGGCACTCGCTGCACGTTCACGATACGATCTACGATATTCCTGGCCGAACTCCAATTGGAATCTCGTGCGACTGTTGCGCCTGCGCGTCTGCTTCGCTTCGCTTTTGCCAAACAACTGACTGCGCAGCAACTGCGCAGCTCGGTCAGTTCGGGCAGCTCAAGTCGAGCTTGGAGTGGCTTGAGTGCTTTTGGAGCTCGCTGGTTGGTTAGCGGGACTCCTCCAGCTGAAGCTGAAGCTGGTTTTGGCCACATGTGAGTTGGCTTACAGAGAGTCTCTATCTCTCACTCTCTCTGGCTCGAGCGATCTCTCTGTGTGTGTTTGTGTGTGTTTTTCGGCCTGACTAATTGGATGGCGTTCTTCCAGTTGGCGCTTGAGCAATTAGTTTACGTTCTAATTGGTCAGAAATTATTATAACCGACATTTGCTGCCAACTCTGAGAGTCAAACTGGTTTTTCTTTTGGCTAGCGGTACCTTTTTTTCAGCTCGTCTGATTGGATCTAGAGTTGCCCCCTGCCTGTTGGCTAATAGGACAGTTATTAACGGGTTTCCATATCGCCCGAAGGAGGGAGAAAAACTGCCTGCTGCCTGTGGAAGGTTCTAGGCTAATTAACGTGGTGCAATGAAGCGAAAAGGTTGCGGAATATTTGTTTTTTTATTAGCAAGGCTAGCATTAAGTTTAGGCACTTGAACTCGCTGGAGGTACCCCAACTGGGGGGTACTATAAACTGAACAATTGAATTGCCCTAGTGTGTGATCTTGTTAGCCCAAGGTTGCACTCGGCTGACTAATCAAATAGAAGTAAATTTCTAAAGTCTGGGAAAATTATAATTTTAATTTTGGGTTACAATTCGTAAGTAGCTTAATATGAACTTATTCTGGAGTTTTCTTATATTGACTGGTTGCATTAATTTGCAGTGTTGTAATAATAGAGTTTAGTAAGTTAGTGGGAACTTTGAACATTAGGAATGTGTAATTATTGATATGAACATTATGATCTATTTGTAATCTTAATTATTTTGTAGATTTTGCATATTTTATTAAGGTTTTTTTTTACAATAAATGTTACATCTGCCATCATTTCAGTATATTTAATTATTTTGTGAATTATTCCAAAAGTAAAAACAGTTGTTTTTAATTATAAAGACATTATAACTATATTAATCTCTCTGAATTAGTTAGAGTGTGTAGTTCAATATGTGGGTCAAAGTTATTACCTTATCTCTTTAGTTTTTCAGCTCTTCCACTTGGTATTCCTTAGTTCTAATGTATTTGCAACTTGGTAAATGATATCAGTAGGCAGCAATGCGATAAAAGCAACTACAACAATAAAGGGCACACCGAGAGAATAGTTGCACCCAGACAAGCAACAACAAATGCAGCAGCAGCAAACGGCAACAGTTGCAGTTGCTTCCGCAGCAGCAGCAGCACACGCGGCGTATTTAGATACAAGGAACAACAACTACAACAGCAACAACAACAACAACAAGTCTGGCAAATCAATCGTGATCACATGGTCAAGAGGGCCCTAGTTCGGCCGTGCTGCCGCAGAGAGAAGGTAGGTAAGGGAAGGACTGAGGTGGGAGAGTTGTTGTTGCTACTGTAGTTGTTGTTGTTGTGTAGGTGGAGTTGGAGCTGCGACTAAACGCTCAACTCCTTTTTAACTCCTGCAGCAATAAATGTTGCGCTTGTCGAGCTGATAAAGCCACACAAAGCGAGTGATCTACTAACAGGCACGCCAGCAACAGCAACAGAAACAGCAACAACAACTACCTTAACAACAACAGCAGCAGCAGCAGCAGCAACAACAACTGCAACGAGATCATGTTTGTGTTTGTCGTGTCATACGAAAAGAAAAATGGTACAAAGCGAGTGCCTCGCCTAGGACAGTGAGACGGAAAGGTGAGAAGGAAGGAGAAGGGGGAGAAAGGGGAGGAGAAAAAGGGAGAAGAGGACGGAGGAAGAAGAGAGGAGTTGCTGGTAGTGCAACCGGCTGTGGCTGGCAGCGAACCGATCGCATACACAGCCACAGCAACAACACGAGCACCATCCTCATTGTCGTTCGCCTTGCCGACAACGGTGTCGTCATCCTCGTCGTCGCCGGCTTCGTGGTGGGGCATTCAAATTTGGCGCTTGAATTTGTTGCAAGTTCAGAGTTGAAGCTGCAGCTGCAGCAACGGGGCGTCGTCGGCAGCAACAGCAACAGCAACAGCAACAGCAACAATGCATGTCGTCGAAATCGAAATCAAGATCAGAACAGACTCTGCACCAGCCAGATCCAAATCGGCAACGTCATCGGCCACGCTGCACGTAACAAATGTGGAAGGTGCAACGCGCTGCATCTCCCATGTGATCGCAGGGGCTTGTTCGATCGTGATGCACAATGACCGTGGTCATGCGGTGTATCGATGATCCTGACTCTTCATCGACATTCTTCTTCTACCTGTCGTAGAATTCTAATTCGAATTTAATTGCTGACGGCAACCTTTTACTGTGCTAGATAAAATATCTTTTGCTTATACCGATGCAGCCAATATATGAGTTTATTATTAGTTATGACTTACGTGTGATATACGGGAACCTTCTTGCATAATATGGTGTGTCTAGCTCTTTTAGTTCCTCAGATTGGCGCGTTCGTACAGACAGAAATAACCTAATCGACTCTTTAAATGATGTAATAATAACCAATAATATACAGAAACTTAGCGAGTAAGCTGCAACAAATTAATTTAACTTCTAACTCTCTTAAATCTGATCGAGCGAATTATATAGAGAAGAGAGCATTTCTCCTTTCATTCTCTAAATATATAATGCTGTTTATTTAACGGGTATGATTAACGTTTGATAGACAGCAACCTTCTTGCGAAATTCGGTGGCTCTAGCACGTAGAGCTTCTGTAATTAGCGCGTTTATACAGACAGAAACTTTTCAATCGACTTTTTTATGGAAGCTGAACAAGAATATATAATTAATCTCAATCAAGCAGAAACATAGTGATGAAGCTTCAACAAAATATATATCAAATATATCATCTAACTCTCGTAAATCTGATCTAGCTTGGTATATGGAGAGCCTTTCTCCCCTTGACTGTATAATTATATAATGCTGACACACATTCCTCGCAATTTCTCGCAGCTAAGCAAATCCAATTCAAAGCGCGACCGAGCGACCCAAACTAAGCGTGAACTCGTCTTTTATCTTCTGCCTTGGCGGCATGTTGCACGCGTGATTAGCGGCTCAACGGCAACGGCAACAGCGGCGACGAGAAGACAAACAACTTTGGATCAAACATATGCGCTCCAAAGAGATCACACAAACAGATCGGCGATCACAGAGAGACAGAGAGAGATCAAGATCAAGCAGATCAACCATCAGGCAAACAACAGACGCGAACGTTGGCCCCCTCGAGAGCCTTAAGCAAACCCATTTGTAGCTGCATCTGTATCTGTATCTCACTTTCTGTATGTGTGAGTGTATCTTTTGGCTTTTGCCGGCTGCTGAGGGCCAAAAAATGTTCAGTTTGGGGCACAGCATGTGAGCGCTTTCAAATTGTTTCAAGTGTGAAGATCAATTTCATGGCGCATTACCGGCAAACACGCCCCCTCGGCCAGCTCCCCGCACCCACCTCTCTCTCTCCATCTCTGTCTCTTACTGGGCTCCTTTGGCTGCGACTCGACTCAGTTGCCCATTTGCATGAATTTGAATACAATTGACGAATTGTAGTTCACTTATTTGTCCGTTTCTCCGTCCATCCGTCCGATCTTTAATGTTTCTATTATAATATGCGCCTTTGTACCTTTGTATCTGCTGCAATTGGGGGCAAACTTTTGTTTATTGTGTGAGAAATTTTCGTTATTCAGTGTGTGTGTTTGTGTGTGAACGAAGCAAGAAGCTAGTCATCTTCTTTTTCATCTCCATCTTCAACTTATTCTTCTGACTGCTACTCAGATTGGCTCCATGGCGTGTCTGCTATTGATCGATCAATTGTGGATTGTGGGTGAACTTTAGCTGGGAAGTAATTAGACACTGCGAATGCAAATGTCAACAGAAAGTTCAACGGACCCGAGAAAGTCATAATCATTGGCGATAATTTATGGGTTACGACACTAAGCGGTGACCCAGCTTTAGATGGCTGCCTGGCTACCCTGTCTGCCCTGCCTGCCCTGCCTGTCTGCCCTGCACTAATCAGATTGACCCACTAAACCAGTTGCGGCAAGAACGCTGCGCACGGCGGCGGGTCCATGCAACCCGTCAACATTATTATTTGGCTTGTTAACTTGTCTGCACGAAATGACATTTTACAGCTAAATTTGCCGGTCTGGACAAGATTTCCCAAGACAACAACAACTGAAAAAGCAACGACAAAACGAATCGAGAGTCGGCCTAACGACGTCGAAGATGTCCAACTGGTCTATCTGTTTCGCAAGTCCGACTAACTATTCCCAATGCAGAGCTTAAGCCCAAACCCGAATTCAAAACCGAACCCGAACCCAATTCGAATAGCAAGTCCCGCTTCTGTCTGCACTCATTCATTCTCTCCCCCGATCGAACTCTGCGCCAGCTTCAATGACTAAGTAAATGTTTAAGCTGGCAACAAAACGAGACTGGCAACTGAGAGTGGTCTAATCAAATGCCTGGCCATATAAATCATAGTCATCAAAAGTATTCCCTTTCGTTGCGCCGCTTTTCAAGTGACAGCCATCTACAACACGTTGTATATGCCACACGAATCAGAGACTCATTAGCAAATTAGCACTACCAAAGTAGAGCAAACTCAAAATATGCTAAGCTGGCAGGTAAAGCAAAGAAAGCCCCTACACAGGAATTGGAGAATAGGTTGCCTGAATACCTCAATTGTGGGAATTATATTAGGTGCACTACTTTATAATACATGATACTTATATTTAACTTAACATTATAACACAACAGTTACTTCTTTAAATTGATTTTTAAGTTTTGCTTGATTTTAATAGATTTTATTGATTTTATTTTTTAAAATTATTAAGGTTTCAAATTTGTAGAGATAATTTTGGGATTCCATTAATATTGCATTTTATCTTGATTTAATATAAAAAATCAATTATAAATTAATTGGCTATTCCAGAAAATATATTTTACATTATAATTTATAATAATTACTTAACAAAATATAATTTATTTATTTCATTATTAACGAATATAATTATTATAAATATAAAACAACCATACGTTCTCAAGTTGTAGCCACAATTTCAGCTATAGCCAACCTGCGTAGCGCTCCGACAAATGGCACACGAACATTTTTAGCTAATATCGAGCCAAAAATATCGACAAAGTCATAAATTAAATATTTGGCCGGGCCGACAGCGGGTGAAACCAAAGGGTGAAGGCAACAAATTGCTGCATGGCATAGGGAAAAAACACCTCGAAGGCGAAAGAAATACAGACAAGAAATAAACAGTTGTGGGTGCACTTTGAGCTGGAATTGCAACTGCAACTAAGACTCGACTGAGACTGAGACTGCGGCTCGACTCAGCTGCCTTTTTGCTAAACGATCAATCGTCGCGATCGACGGCACGTTTATTGTTGTCGTTGTTGTTGTTGCTGCTGTAGCTGGTGTTGTTGTCTGGCAGATATTACTCATTGCACCGATATGGGCTATTATGTAACTGAGTCGCTGCTAAAGACAGACGTAATCGAGGGGTATTAAGAGAGTCCGTCAAGGGCCCAGCAAGTGTCTAATTGATGACGTATTTTTAATGCTATTGTATGATTGATTCCCACTGAAGTTACATAATCGGTAGACAATAATTTAATAAGCTGATTCATTAGCAAATTAAGCAGCCAAAAATAGGAGATAATTAGCTGGTTAATAACGGATCATCCATAACGAAACTAAAGTGCAAAACTTTTAGGCCACTTTAATCATTTAATTGAATTTTGGCAACAGCAAAGGAAGTTTCATTTCGTACACAGAGTCCAGTTATAAAGAGAGAGAGAGCGGGGTAAGGGGGTCTGGGAAAACCTTTTCACTTTTAGTGTTCCGTTCTTTTTTTGGGGGAGGGGAGAAAAATGTGAGAAATTAATTTGCCCAAATGCCAAGCTGATTGATTCGCGTCGCACAACCAAAGTTGAATTAGAAGTGGGTATGGGGCAGTAAAGGGGAGGTGCCTTTACCGTACCAAGTAAAATTATCAATTAGAAGGTAAAGCAGCCTTTTGATTCGTATGAAAAATCACTGTGAATCGCTCACAGAGCAAAGTGCGCAATGAAGATAATCAGGGAAGGCTTCAAACACGAAGAGGTACCGTAGTGGGTTAGGGGTGTCTAGGAATTTTCGTGGATGGAGTCTTAAGTGCTCTGGCGGCGCAGGTGTAATGACTGCCATCAAAATGACTTTGAATAAATTTCGGGCCTGCCAAAAAGGGTTTTTGCCAATACGCATATAATGAGCTTTTTTCACTGGGACTACTTCTCCCCGAGGCGAAAGGCTTTTCATTAAGAGTTTCCCAACCATCAACGCGGCTCTGTTAAGCAGATAAGTATCTTAGGAGCAACCGACAATATACCATAGTGTATATATACATAGCAACAAATATTTGCCGAATTCTTGGAAGCCCAGACGAATACTTTGCTGTCTGTTCTCACAGAGAAAATCCAAATGAAAGCAGAAAAAAACTAATTTAATGTTGTTTAACGTGCAAACTGAAAGTTTGCTTTGCTGAAACCTTTTTCGGGCAACTTTTAAGGATTCTCTTTAAGCAAACTTGACTATCTCAGCGCCTCGACTCCCGCTTGGGACAAAGAAAACAAGACTCCAGTCGACTGTATCAATCAATAATTTATACGAGAAAAGTTGCACTATTTAGGGACAAAGGTAGCAGGGGAGTTGGGTTAGAAACGGAGCAGGAGTAGGGGGGAGGGGGAGGAAGAGTGCGACGTCTAAAAAGATCACAGGTTTTTAACCCTTTCACTATATGCAATGCTGTCGCTTTGGCAGATATGAAAAGCAGTACATAAGAACTACAAACAAGTAAATAAAAAAAGAGCGAGCTAGAAAAAACGCTCAAAAATCACTCATACGCTCTGTGGCCACTTGCAAGCTCTCACGACTGCGCTGTCTCTTTTGCTGGCTCTCTCTCTCTCACCAATACCAGCGCACATTGAGCGCTTTTTCGCACAGACAGAGCGTCGTCAGTTGGACGAGTTTTCCAGTCATTTAAAACTGGAAGGTTTTGGTAGGGAATGGATTCGGTGCGGACCCGTTCGGAGTGGAGCTCGCAGAACCCAGCGTCCCGTTTCCGTCGGCTGGCATATTTTGTTTAGGATTTCGCTTCCCTTTACAAATGCAGAGATTTGCGTATTTCTTTCTGCGCATTAAGTCGCATTTTTAATTTATATTCATTTCGCGACTAGTGTGGGAGAAAGGGATGAGGGGGAAGGCAGAGAGAAGAGAGGGGAAGAAACATTTCCGTTTTATATTTGCGAAATTTGTTTTCTGCTTTCCATTTGCCGGCTCAGTAAGAAGAGCATTTGCTATGTAGATTCCCTTGACGGCACTTCCTGGCACCCAACTCGGATTTCTTTAATTTCGAAAAAGTGGACAGATTACCAGGGAAAAAGAGTGATGGCAATGTTGAGTTGATGACTGGAAAATATTAAAAGCAAATATTAAAAGAAGATTGACATGATTTATCTATATATTATAGATTTATTTCTTGTACTTAACATACTTTGATTGTACTCAGTTTATAAAATGATCTTATCGGTAATTGTCATATCAAGAAGTATTTGACTTAGTAATTTATTAAGATATGTATAGATATATATTATGATCTGTATATATGTATTTCATTATATTTTAGATCTGATTATGTTATCTGAATCCGTATATCTTTATGCAGTGCTTTAGCTGCTTGTTAGTTCCCCAACCTATTTAGAGTTCTTCAGTACTTCAGTTTTCCTTCCCTTTCTTAATTTTCTCTTTCTTTTTCTGTTCGTTTTTTAGCAATTAACTGTGTTTCGTGCTCATATACACATAAATTTCATTACGAAATATGCACAGCAGTTTCCCCTCAGCCCCTCACGCACCTAACCAGCATATTCCTCATGGAGGACCCTCATTCATTCCCTAAACTGCAACCCCGTCCGAAAATAATAAAAACACTGAGGCGTTTTCCAAGCGAATCCCATCCAAAAGCAGCTACAGATACACACACACACACGTGCAGATATACATATGTATGTGTGTGTGGCATGTACAGCATGTATGTTATGTATCCCGGGCGAGAGGCGAATGCGAATCAGGCACCGAACCGGCCCCCGTCCACGTATGAGAGTGTGCAATGCGATTGCGAGTACTCGTCATACACGCGACGTCGACGTCGATTTGCAGCTGCCGTCGTCGCTGGCAGCGACGTTGGCAGCGAAGCTGACGTTGGTGTTGGCTCAATGTTCGTGGGGTTTTATTTTTTGTTGTATTTTTTTGGTGCTCAGCTCGTTCCAGCGGCAGCTGAGCGTGAGCTAAGAGAGAGAGAGAGAGAGAGATGCGAGTGAGCCCCACTCACACACACACACACATACACAGCGCATGCGAGCTCATGTGTGTGTGTGTGTATGGCAGTTGTTGTTGTTGCTGCTTTGGTGCACACGAGTTGGCGTTGGCGCTTTTAATGTGTGCATGTATGTGTGTGTGTTGCTGTCTCTGTGTGTGTGTGTGTGTGTCTTACATGTTTTTTTGTTGTTTTTTATTTCCTTTTGCGTGTCTGTTGCTGTTGTTGTTGTGTCGTGCTCCCCAGTTTTTAGACTCCGCCTTTTTTGTCGTCTGCGTGTCTTGCGCTGTCTCCGTCGCTGTTTCCCCCATCCCCAGCCCGCTCTCTCTCTCTCTCTCACTCTTTCTACGTATTTTTACTGCCTCTGCTGCTGCTGTTATGGGATTTTTAAGCATCGTCATCGGGTGGCTGAGGGTGAGAGGCAGCGGCAGGGGGAAGGGGCAGAGCAAGTGCTGCTGCTGGTGAAAGAGTGAATGTATGTAGAAAGTGTGTGTGTGTGTGTAAGCGAGTGGGAGTATGAATGTGAGTGCGAATGCGAGTATGAGTGCGAGTGCGAATGTGCCTCGCTCGGTTCGTTCGCATTTCGTGTGATTTATTCATGCAATGTACTCGCTGCGTACTTATGCCTGCTTGCTGCAGTGTATATGTATGTGTGGGTGTATGTGTGTGTGTGTGTGTAGCTCATTTTAACTCTCATCCATTCGTTTTTAGACTTAATGTGTTGCCGAGACCCATGAAACGACGACGAATGAGAAAACGAATGAGTTTGTTGCTGTGTTTTGCATCATGTTTAGGTTTATTTTACACACACACACACACACTCTGGCACACACACACACACATACAAATGCACGTCTTATATACACGGCCATGTATATACTCATTGCAAATGTGTATGACTGAAATGGGTTCATATTCGTATTGCCTCCTCGTTTGCCTATGAACGTTGTCAGCGTCTCCGTATGTTGGTCTACACTCGTACACACACACACACGCACACACACAGACACATTGCCACATGTTCGTATGCATTTACTTGCCCCAATGGATCAGGGAGTGGCCCAAATGCTTCGCATATATAGCACAAAAGAGCATATGACGCACGAGTTGTCGTATATTACGCATACGCCACGTGCACGAACACATATGCCTGATTTACATAGTAGAACTGCAGCTTATACTACTAGAACTGCAATACAGACAGCACTGAGCTTTATATAATGCAATCATATGTGACAGAGATTATAAGAACCTGGATGTATTTAATAAATACAATAATTATAATAAACATTTGATACTTGAACTAAACTTGTATTTCTAAAATGAGTTTCTTAGATTATTCAATTAACTTTAATATTAATAATATAATCTTATAATATCATGCACAAATATTAATTTCTTCTTTGGTTTGTGATAATTAAACACAATTTAACAATTGCCTGTGTGCACTACCTACGTTTATTTACCTTAAATATTTGGTAACTGTCAAAGACTTTGCAAAGTAGGCGACGCCTTTGTGCGAAGAATTTAGCAAAGAATGCACAAAGAGTTGCGGAGCATCCTTCAGCCACAAAGGTATTAAATTATTACAAAAAGACTTGAAACTGCACTCGGCAGTGGCAGAGCAGAGAGAGAAGGAAGAGGGCAAAGAGAAAGGGATGCAGATGACCACTTGCAGAGAGGGAAGAAAAAAGAGGAGCCACTCAAAGTAGAAGCGGCTATTCAACATTTAATAAATGTTTGACTATAAGAGAGAAGACAGAGATGGCAAGCAGGCAGAAGGGTGCTAGACGGAGAGGGAGATAGACAGAGAGAAAGAGAGGGAGAGAGGAAGCAAAAGAAACTGTCAAAGGAACTGACCAAATATATTTAAGTTTAAAGTTGCCACCCACAAAAGGAGATGGTCAAGCAAAGTTGTTAATTTAATTTTTTGGCCAAGGCCGGAGTCGGACAGCAGCAGCAGCAGCTGGTGGTGGCGGCGGTCTTTGGCGGGTCACTTTAAGGTCATTCACACGCGCCGGAGGCAGCGCTGACCTCGCACCAGTCCAGGCTACTTTATTACTTTAAGATTTCGCCTTGACTTTGAACAACAGTTTGCCTCCGCAATGGCGATGCTTTTTCTTTCCTGCTTTCCACGCTTTTTGCTGCCGCCGCTTTGCACAATGAATTTTCAGTGTTAAACAGCAAAAGCGCAAGTTTTTCAAGGTTTTTTTTCGCTGCCGTTCTTTCAACTTTATTCTCTGAGTTTCCTGTTAAGTCAATGGGGGCAACTTTAAAAGAAAAGCCCCAAAATAATTGAAAGTTTTACTATTATTTTGTTGAAATATTTAAAAAATAATTGACAAAGATATTAATTGATACGCAATCCATAAATTTCCAATTTTCAATAGTCACGTGTGCTGCAAAGGGCTTGATTTGCATATTTACAGGCGCAGTTTCCCTTTGTTGTTGTTCTTGCTATTGTTTTTCTTTAAAGTGACCCCGCGCCACGTGAGAATCGAATTGTTGCCGCGCGCGGGGGAAGATGTTAGTCATGGGTGGGGTGGGGGTTGTGTTTGAACTGTGCCACTCGACGTTGAGCTTCTTCAAGAATTTCCAATTTGATTCGATAGGCACGTGTGCCAGATTTGCACTTAAGTGAATGCAGGCGTGGCCCTCAAAATAAAGAAACATAAAAACACAATCGCCTGAAGAGCAGAGAAAGTAAAAGGCATAAACCAACGTAAAAATTAGGTAAAGACATGAAGAATATATATACTATATAATTTATTGAATGATATGTACAGTAGTATAAAATTGGGATATGTATAATATAAGAGAGAAATATGAATAATATAGAAATATGTATAATATAATATAGATATATTGATAATATATTGATATGTAGAATACAATATAGAGATACACATAGCACATAAAGAGATATTTTATAGACAAATGTATAATATAATATGCAGATTTGTATAATTTAATAGGGAGATATGCATAATATAATATAGATAAATTAATAATATAATATTATATACAGAAATGTATTATCTAATAAAATGATATGTACAATCTAACCTGATGATATGCTTAATATAATATGCATGTATAATATAGAGATTTCCATATATAATGAATTATAAGAAATGTATAATATAATATGTAGATATGTATAACCTTTAGTTCAGTTCCTTTCCTTGTCCTTTCTCGGGCAGCTGTTGTCGTTTATATAATCGGACAATCAGCTTAAAACAGTTGCCAGTTGCTACGGTAATTCTTCTCGAACGTTATCCCTTCAATTATGTGTTTGCCGCTCCCCAATAGTTTTTCTCGCCTTTCCATTCGAAACTCACATAAAATTATGCAAATCTCGAATCAAGCTGCCACTCGAAATGCAAAACAAAACCTATTGCGCCTATGTGCCATGCCCACGTCGCAAGCAGTATATTGAAAATGTTAATGGCAGACAGTTGGAGAAGGTGGAGAAGGGGCTGCCACACAACGCGGCTGTCACTCAAACTTTAGCCAGGGCACAAATGCAATTGATTTCAACCAATTTCTCAAACTGTTCACCGAAGAAGAAGAAGAAGGAGAAGGAGCAGAGGAAGAAGGAGCCAGCAAGGACTACGTGCCCAGTCGCAAATAAAGAGAAGACAAAAAATAGCAAAGAATCAATTGAAAAACTTTTGCCGCGATGCCAACGGCGGCACAGGCACTGGGATATCTCACGCCCATCACGCCCCTCGTCCGTCTCCATTGCCCGTCCCTGCCTTATATACACACTCGAGATATCGCATGAGTGACAAAAGAAATAGCAAAAGAAAAGAGGAAGATGAAGAAGAACAGTTGGGAAAAACTGGGAAAAAATTGCGATCTAAATCCGCTGGCAGCTTGCAGGATTCCCATTGGCCCAATGTACCCAAATGTACATCCCGACATGCACATGGACATAGATTGTCAATGGAGTTGCGTATCCAAATGTCTCTCTCTCCCTTTCGCACACACACACATTATGTGTGCAAGTATGTGCTATGTACGTATCGAACGAAGGATTCGAATTGGGATTCGCAGCAACAATGCGCGCAAATGTAACAAATAAAACGCAAAGATGCGAAATAAAAAATGACATTCGGATACAAATCGAATAGTCCACAGAGATAGGAAGCCCCCCTTGCACCCTTGGCCGCCTTTGCCTGCCCCTTGAGAAAAGAATATTCCATTGTGGGGAATTGAATTGAATATTTAATGGCAGCGGCTGTGGCGCTCCCAGGCAGATTTCGATGGCTTCTGGCAGGGGCAGACTATGCTGAGTATAAATGTGAATGGTTATCTGTGTGAGTGTGTATCGGTGTATCCGTGTGTGCGAGTATATGTGTGTGAATGTATGTGTGTGTGTGCGGTGTTATGCCATCAAATGTGCGCTCACTTTGACAGTTGCTTATTGTGTCCCCTGTGCTGTGCCTGCTCTCATCATTTTCATGCTCCAACTCTCACTGTGTCTCTCTTATAACCTTCTTCTCTCTCCGTCTCTCTCTATCTTTCCCATACTTCTTATCTCTCTCTCTCTCATTCTCTATGATTTCAAAAAAAAAAAACCTAATACTTTATATTATAAGCATTACACATTGATGGAATTGACAACACTATTCAAATTGTGGAACTCTTCATAGCTGCAGTTACTTATACCGGCTGCCCATAGAGTAGAATGGTATTTAAACTTTGTGCCAACCGAAACTGCATGTATCAGTATTCTGTCTGCCTTTTTAATGAGCATCAAAAGCCGAGTCAATATAGCCATGTCCGCCTGTATAAAATCCTGATATCGGAGACAATAAAAGCTGGGATTACGACAAAAATATGATAAAATGTCTTAATATTACAGATCAAGTTTATTTTACATTCGATTTTAACTAGTGCAGGACAGTTTAGTTTTGGTATGGCACAGTAACAATCAACGCACCAATGATTTCTGAAAATTTGGTTGCGATCCGATTATTAACATAAAAGTTCTTTAAGATATCATTTTAAAGAGGTACTGATTTCCAAGCGCCACCCTGTATGCAACACAAAATGCTCTAACCATAGAAAGTATATATTTATTTATGAAATCGATTTAGTCAGATGAGTAGTGGGTATATCACAGTCGAGCACACTCGATTGTAGCTATCGTGCTTGTTTAATTGTGGCACTCGTCAAGGCTGTAGACAAAATGAATATAGACTTATAAAACTGATGATAATGTTATATATACACAATTCTACGATAGATAACCTGCTATATTATAGTTATACTGTACACTCAACCTAGGAACATCTTTTTATTATTTGCCATGGTAAACTTTCAAATCAATCTGCGTTGGACCCTAATTAGGGCTACGCTTAAGCTACCCCTCCCTCATTAAAATACCTAATTTGAGCGAAACGGACAAAACATTGTGGCCATTAACTAATTTCCAATCGGGGCGCTATCACCCAATAACTATTTCGCCTTTCGCCTGCTGTGAAACAATTTGGCAACTGTTACTGTTAAGACTGTTAAGATTGTTAACAGGCCGCAGCAGCAACAGCTAATTGGCCCAAATTTGCACTAAGTGAGCATCCCTTTCACTTGCCAGCCCTGTGCCTTTCACCTTTGGAAGAGAGATAGAGACGGGGGGAGAGAGAGAAAAAGAGAGGGGGAGATGCTGTTGCTGTTGCTTATTCTAATGCAAATTCGAACTGAGTTTGGTTTATCAATATTTCCTGGTTGCCCCGCAGGACAATGGGCGGACGCGGGCACAGCCCACAAATCGCGTCACTAAATCAACAGGAACAACCACAACAAACCACCCCCCTCTCGATGAAGTGACAGGCAGACTCTGAGTCGGGGCAAGAAAATTGGCAAACGCTGGAAAAGCATTGGGAAAATTCGCAAGCCGAAAATCAGATTGTGTAAAGTCGAGTTAAGTATCCTTTATGGGGTTCGTTGAGCCCGGGCAGGATATGGGCAGCATGTTTGCCTAATACTTGCACACACACACTGTCTCTCTCTCTCCCCTTCTCCCTCCCCCCCTCTCTCAACCACCCCCATTGTTGTTGGCTGATTACGTAATGGGGCGGCACTTGATGATTGTTCTGCGGCGGCATGAAATTGATGTTTTTGCCAATTTCGCAATTGAATTGCAATCAAAGCGATGACGTGAAATGGAACACCCGAGCCAGCCTGCTCTAGGGGTTGCTCTCTCTCTCTCTCTTTCTCTCTCTCACTCTCCCCTCGAACTTAACTGAACTGTTCACTTGGGGTGAAAGTCCTTGCCAAAAAATTATGAAAGTGAAAGCCAAACTAAATTAGGGTAAAGCCGATTTTTCGCAAAGCTTTCTTTCCTTCCTCTTACACGACAATGGTTGCGCCAGGGCAGCGGGGGGGAGTGTAGCAGCAGTCTGGGGTGCGGGGGCGTTTAGTTTATTGGCCTGCCTGACTGCATGGGGTGTTGTTGTTGTTGTTGTTGTTGTTGTTGTTGTTGTTGTTGTTGTTGTTGTTGTTGTTGTTGTTGTTGTGTTTAGCGGGTGTACAAGTTGCGTGTCATAAATTTTCCCAGCATAAATTTGCACGCCCTGCTCAGATTGCCAACAGGCTGTGGGGTGGATGGGGGCGGAGGGTGCTCGGATCTCGCCCAAGGCCGGCAGCATGCGGCCGCTGTCAACGCAATTGGGCACATGGTTGCAATGGATATGCCAGGTTATAAAGGGAATTGCGCGTGTATCTCCCTCTCTCTATCACTCTCTCTGAGGTATTATTATCTGATTGTCATACAATCTGGCAACCTGCTCAGAGAGCTGAAGCAAGCCCGATGTGGGGTCTATTAGAAGTGTCATTTGAGCAATAAGGCGGCTGATGAGAATGCCTAGAGAATGCGAGGAGTACCTAGCCTAGTACTCAGCCTTGTCAGGAGAGTTCTTAAAATTCAACTAAAGACAGAAATTAAAGCTACTATGGTAAATAATTTGTATTATTTGTATTATCCTTTAGGAGGGTATATTCGTATGGGTATACTACTAATACTCTCATGTTTATTATTAGATGATAAAGATAAATATTATATTTTCAGGGATGAAAGTAGGTGTGTCTAAATTCTTAAACAAGCTTTATTTGTATTTAATTCTAAGACATGTTGTCACCAAGTTTGATAGTCATAGCTCTTAAGGTCTTTGAATGTTGAAGTTTATACGAACTTACAGATGAAAAAGTTCAACTTAACTCTCAGTTCTCAACCTTCGCTATATTCTTAAACAATAGTACTACATATTGTCACCAAGATTGATCTGTTTATACGAACAACTAAACTCTCGATTCTCAACCTTTTCTTCTCACAAGCACAAATAAACTCGGGATTAGTATTCTCGAGCAAAGAATTACAAGCTAATATTATAAAGAAAATGTATCGTATTAACTTGATACCTCACACACGCTTGCAACTCTTCTCTAATTTCCCCCTTCTACACCTCTATTCTGCATGGTGGCCAAGCTGCTGGTAGAGACTCCACTCAAATTCATATTTGTACATATTTGTTTGGGAGATAAGCAAAAATATTACACGCTCCAGAACGTGACCAATGCAAATGCATATGAACTGAACTCCAGCGAACTGAACCGAACTGAACCGTACAGAACTGAGAGGAGGCTGCAGATAGTGTGCTATGCTATGCTATGCTGTGTTATGCTGTGGTATGGCGTGGTATGGCGTGGTATGGAATGAGAAAGGAGTCAACTCAATTGAACTCTGTAACCCGACGTGTTGCTTCTGCAAGCGCCTGCTGCAACGGCCTGCCGCATGCAGCACTTGCGACTGCCTCATGTAGATCATCTGGGCAACAACAAAGCCAGCAGCAGCAGCACCAGCAACAACAGCAACAACAAAAGGTGCAGACAATGCCAGTTGGGGCTCCCAGAGCATCGCGTGTGTATCACATTCTGTGCATCAGCAGCCGGCGCTCCAGAACCCCAACCCCTTACTCTCCCTCCTCCCTTCCCACTTTTATCAGTCACGTACTAAAACAAACATTTTTATAAAGGAACACTCGTATATAGCATAGGAAGTACGAATATATGGCGAGCAGAGGCCGAGGAAGAGGCAGAGCATCCTCTGTCCAAGAACAGAACTGAACCAGCTCATAATGGATGATAATCGTTTATTTCGCCAGCTCAAACTGCGCTTGTATTTTCGGCAATGGGCTGAGCCCAGTGCGATCCCTTGTAGCGCCACATGATCACCTCGTTGCTGTTGTTGTTGTTGTTGGTGCTTTATGGTGTGGGAAGCAGAGCCTAACATCATCTGCAATTGCCTCCAATTGCTCTCCTGCCGTGCGTTCTCATTGGCGACGAGTTGGGTCTGCCCCGACTTGTCTTGTGGCTTGCTCTTTTATTGCCAATACCTTCTACGCGGATCTGTGCTTTCTTGTGGGGTTTCCTCTGGGATAATTGGATATGTAAATTGCAAAATAATCAAAAATTAGACACGCTCTTATATTGAATAAGGAAAGGATATTATAATATAATCAAAGTTTGAGTAGCGAGCATGATCAGGAGGAGAGGATGAGCTGTATGGCGAAAGAAGGTTGGGATAGAGTACGGAAAGGTACTTAGGTCTTTCAGGGAAACTTTTGTGGAAGTGTGAAGAGAAGAGGAACTATGAAGGGTAAAACTAACTGAGTAGGTTGTGAAAGCAATTAGCTAACTCATGTTACACAAGCTTAAGATTCCTTTCCTCCTTTTTTGAAACTCTTCAAAGATCCTTCTACTTCCCCTGCTGGTCTCATCTTGTTGGGCAACTAAGTGGCCCCATTTGCTGTAGCCACCAAATGCTCAACAAGTCGTGCAGCAAGTGCCTTCGGCCTTTGCCTGGACTCGATTATTGCCTCGCTTCTTCATCCCACCCTCTCTCTCTCTCTCCCTCTCTCGTCCTCAAAATCAAATGCCAAAAATAATGCAATAAAAATATTTCGCGAAATATCCTCGCTGTTGAGGACTCATGTAAGCAGACAACGCAATTTTTATTGCTCGCCAACCCCCTCGAAAAGGACTTTCATACTTTCTTTGCCTTGTTTCGCTCTTTGCTATTTTTGGTTCTTTTTTTAAGCATTTCCGTTTTTCTTCAAAGGGCAATTGGCTCGCTCAGCCAGTGCTTTTCCGGCTGCTTAATTTAATGGGCCTGCCTGATTTCGGACTACTCTCCTGCCTTCCTTGCTCTCTCTCTCTCTCTGTCTCCCTGGTCAGGTGGCTGCCTCGCGACCTGGGTCAACCTGTTAATAAGCCAGCCGAACCGGTCTACAGCGGACTTTAATTGATTTGTAGCCAGCAACTGCAACAGCGATAACAACAATAACATACAACAACAATAACACAAGTAGCCTTTACTCTGGCGGCGCTTCCCCTTTTTATTCACCCCTTGAAAAAGGGGCTCGCATTTGTTGTTGTTGTTGCCTTTCTTGTTGCGGCTGAAACCGAAACTGACCTTTGCCGCCGTCACCGCCGTCACCGCCGTCACCGCTGACCCGCTGCCTGTTTCATTTGTTCGTGCGGTCGGTCGATGCGTCTCGTACCCTTCTCTCCCTCCTTCTCTCTCTGTCTCATTTCCATTTCCATTCGCAGTCGTCATGGACATTGACTGACCTTTACTTGTCAACCGTCACCCCTCACTGCCATTTCCCCTTTCTCTCTCTCTCTCTCTCTCTTGTTGTATCTCTCTTCCTCGTTTTTCAGTTGTACTTTAATCGCATTCGCGTTGTGGGTCAATTCCTGATTAAGTTGTAATTTGTAGCGGTAATTATTCCAGAATTTCTGTTAGGAAGAGGGAAGGTGAAGTGCGGTTTTCGGGAAAGTCAAAGGAGTTGAGAGAAGGTCTAAAGATGAAGTCTTTGAGGGAGAATTTATAATGCTTATATATGTTACAACAAGTAAGAATGGCTATAAATTTGGAATGTTAAGGCATAACGAACACGGTCAATTAATTCAGTGGCTCTAGCTCTTATAGTCTCTGAGATCTAGGAGTTCATACAGACAGACAGATTGAGAAGGATGTTGATTAAGAAACTAAATACTTAATGAAATCGCAGACTTTAAAACTAATTTAAGATAGAAACTGTAGTGTATACAATTTATAATATGTATATACACCTATGATTTAAATTGGGTTTCCTCTGATTTCCAATTGAGCATTACGATTTCCATTTAGATTCTCATCATCATGAACTAAATTCTCTTGTCACGTTCCGTGTGTTTTCACGAGTTATTAAAAATTTGCAGAGATACATTCCCCACTTACCCCGCACCCCTCTGTCTATGGGCATAATCAAGTGCAATTGCGGCTCTTAAATGAGTGCCATAGTCCAAGATGCAGACACAGATACAGATGCATACAATGAATCAGATTCAGATGCAGATACAGATACATTCACTGCGATTGAGACCGCGCCATATGCCACACATATCGAATGGCAAACAAAGGGCAGCCTCAGCCCAAGTCGGACAACCTCTGCCGCAGTCTGTGCCTCTGCCCCAGCTGTGGCATGTGTTGCCCGTTGGACCCCTGTTGGCCCCGTTGCACTTGGCAGCTCCCAGCTGGGGTCGGGGTATTTAGATCAGGTAACATTATGCGGAGTAATCGCTTTGCAGACGGACGTTGCACGTTGCACGTTTCGCGCAAATTGTAGCAGCATGTCGGGCATGCGACTGTGGCATGCCCCCTCACCCCTTTGCAGCCCGTGTCCAACACCTGCCCCAGCATTGCTGCATGCATGGTGAGGCTGCTGTAGCCAGGCTTTGCGGCACATTTTATTCGCATTGCTCCAGAAATTGACCTTGTAAGATTGCAAATTGGGCGCATAACTTGAATGTGAAGGCAGCATTCCACGCAATTGGTGCTAAGCGTTGTAGATGAGGTTATATTTCGAGTGTAGATACACTTAATGTGGCAAATATTGGTAGAGTATTATGGAAATCTCAATTATAAACATTGTAAATAAAGGGTTGTTGACAAATTGAATTAATTATCGATGACGGCTTGTAAAATAAGTAATGAGAACGAAAGAACTATTAAAATCAATGAGGGGTTGTTTATACAATATATTGAGTTTATGTTGACTAACGGCTTGCAGAATTAGTAAACAGAACGAAAAGGTCCACAGTTTTGGAAATAACTTACCTATACTCTATCCAAACCTATTGCATTCAAACCTATTGCAATTTCAACTTTATCAATATACAGCAACTCTTTATATTGGGTTGGGGAAGTTCGATAGATTTAATTGATATTCAATAAAAGAATTTATTTGATATTCAAATAAATAAAGCGAACATTTGTTTAAGAGAACTTATCTACATACTATATATGCTGTGAGGAATCTAAAAAAGCTTCTTCAAAACTTATTCAATTTCAAGTTCATCATAATACAAACACTCATTATATGTATGTTCGCCTTGGTATCAATTCTGGGTCGCCATGAAGTTATTTTCTAGAAAATACAGTTGATAGATTGAGCTGGTATACAAAGAAGGTTTTTAGAATACTTAAGTAAAGATAATGAGAATGTTTTAAGATACCTATAAAGAAACGATTAAAGGTTTTTCAAACCTATGCCAATTTCAACTGCATCCTATTACTAACTTTCTTTATGCATATGTTTACTTACATGAAGTTAGGTGCGTTTGAAAGAGGATGAATGTATCTTTTTAATTAAAAAAAAAATTTCAATAGATGGCGCTGTATGTTGTATAATTGAAATATAAAGTTCGGTTATTTTTGGGACACACCGTGTATGTTTACTTATGTATCAATTGAGGCCCGCCATGAAGTTCTTATTTAAAATGTCTACCATAAAAATTTACTCCTTACCCTTACCCACACACAACCGAATCTCAGCAGATTTCGGCGGCATGTTGTACATTGTTGTTATCTAGTGCAGTATTACCCAGAAAAACCACCGCATGACACCGCAGCACACCCCCAACAACATCAAGAGCAATGCCAACAAGATAAATGACATCAATTGACTTCATTAGCAGTAAATGTCGAAGGTTCAACGCGTCGTTGCAAGTGTGGCAAGTGTCGCACACGCAGACTGAGCCTCGTGTTATGTGTTTGCAACAACAAACAAAACGTACAAGTCCCTTCCTCCCCTTCCTCTTCCACCCACCACGTCCCCCTCGAACATTGCCAAAATCCGTTTAAAAGAACGCACAAAATTTGCATACGCATCTTGCTTGCATCGTTTGACAAGGGGTGTAAGGGAGCAGGGGTGCTGCTGTTTAGGGGGAGGGGGGAGCCAAGCAGGCGGGGACAGTGACTCCATTACGGGTGCAGGATACACAATGAAACCATCAAAATCCAATGAAATAAAATAAAATTCCAATAAAAACATTTTGGCAAAAGGCGAATGCGAAATGCGGGTGCGGGTGCGATGCGAAGAGATGCGTGGGGATTCTCCGGGGTTGCCGAGCAGAGTTGCCAAGTCTTTTCCCAGTGTTGACATGCGGTGAAAGTCTGCTTGTGTATGTGTGTGTGTGTGTGCAGCCAACCAAAGCTGAGCACACACACACACAGAGGAAGCAACTGTCCCTTTTCGCAGACGCGTGCGTGGGATTTGCCAATTTTTCGCAATGTCGTGGAAAGCGCTGTGGAAAAACAGTTTTCCTTTTTCCTTTGTGCCGCTTGCTGTTTACTTTCTGCCCCTTGTTAGCGGTTTCTCTGCGACTTGACTGCTAAACTGTCAAATGCGCGAAATGTCAACATGTCACTTGGCAGAACAGGCGGAACAAGAGGGGAATAGACGGAGCAGGAAGAGAGAGAGAGAGGGAGCAACACAAACTCGACTCTTGATTGGTGCAATCAGGTGAGCTGTAATCGATCTTGTTAGTGGGTTTTATTTGAAATACTTTGACTAAGCAGAAGCTATAGAGGAAAGGGAATTGAACAATTGGCATACACGACTTTAATATACCCTTTTACGGGTTTATAAATAAGGTAGTTGAATTATAAGATAAGTTTTGGATAGTTAATAATATAAATATATGGATGATACTATGTTGCATGGATCAAGCCAGATTGTATTAAATTATTGAAAATGAACATACATATATGTATGTAATTTATCTTAAAGATTTTACATATTAATGCAGAATATTAATGATATTGTCTTAAATTTAGATAATTATTTATTTAGTTATTGATTTATTTACTAATTCATTTATTTATTTAAAGTCAACAAAAGATACCATCTTAAATTGACATATTTAAATAAATTATTAATTTTTTTACCTATTTTGAAATCCTTTATGAATCATTTTAGTATTTTGAAAACACATGAATTTAAAATCAATAATTTAATTCAAAGACTAACCCTAATTTAATAATATATAAATACTTAATTAATAAAGAGTTTGATGTATTATAAATAAATGTTTATACAGGGTATACATTTTTTAAATATTATAAAGAATATATCTTTGAATATTTCAGATATGACACACAGCTCAGCTCACCTTAAATAGGTTATTAAACTTAATTTTTGTGTGCTGACAATTAGAACGAATCATTTGAAATGTAATTAATGTACAATATGATACATTCATGTATTTATGTTATAGAAACTGATAGCAGCAACAATTGCACGGAGTGAATTAATCCATTAGCCACGGCCGCATGGGCAATTGCTCGACAATCGCAGATAATGCCGAATTGCTGTGACAGCATCCGCGTTGATTGAATGGAAATAATTCCGATTGTGTTCTACATGGAACTCTTAAGCCTCAAACTCGTTTTGGGCCTACACAACTCAGTCAACGGGCAAGTTGGGTATAAAAGCGACGCGTTAATTGGGTAACAGCATCAGTTTCTTGGCAAACAAAAAACAAACAAATCAATCAACATGCAAGTGAGTATTCCACTGGCCTCCAAGTGCCTCTCAATCCTTGACTGATCTCCCGTTGCTCTTTCGCAGTTCCTCATCTGCTTGGCTCTCTGCGTGACTGTCGCCCAGGCTGGCTACCTTGCAGCACCCGTTGCCACCTACGCTGCCACACCTCTGGTTGGTGCGACCACCTATGCCGCTGCAGCAGCTCCTGTGGCTACCTATGCCGCAGCACCACTGACCACCACCTACTCGGCTGCCGCAGTGCCTGCTGCCTACGCCGCCTACACACGCTCCGTCTATGCTGCACCTGTCGCCACCTATGCAGCACCTGCCTACGCAGCTCCTGTCACCACCTACGCCGCACCCGCTATCGTCAGCCCTTTTCTGAAGAAGAAGTAGATGTTGTCTAACTCTGATTAATCAATAAATGCGTGATACATAAAAGATTCTACCTTGATTCGATCATAGTTTGCCTATTCCATTTTATATAGATTTTCAGAGCAATATGAAATCTTCCTTCCAAAATAAATGTCTGTAATTAACTTAAATTTCAGAATTCAATTTACGAATACGTCACAAGGAAGACTCCGCTTGTAAACCACACATAACTGAGACTGTAGCAGCTTCAGCAATTTCCCAGCTTGTGTTTAGGGTCCCGGCCCTGTCTCAGACTTCAGAACGAGGCTCTGCACGTGGGCGTCAAATGACCAATCACACGGATTAATTGCTTGGCGATAAGGCGACGTTGCCAAACAACCAACCGGCAGCAGCAGCAGCGGGGAACGAGGGAGCAGTGTAGACGGGACTCTTGAACAGAGCAGAACGCGCGTGCTCAAATAAATCATTCTCAAGACACGGCGCAGGCAGCCAGAGGAAAGAAGCAGCGGCAGCTTGGCAGCCTGGCAGTCCGAGCTGAAGTTCGAGTCTCTGGCCAATCCATGGCGATCTCATTTCAAGTGCAAAAGTGCCGCAAGTGGCAAGAAACTACCAGGGAAAAGGTGACTGGAGTGCCACAACAATTGTGGGTGGAACAAATTCGCCGTCAAATCGCGACCAAATCGCCCAAACGACCAACGAACACACAGACTCGCTGCAGAACCGAGCAGAGTCCGAGACCGATCCCAAGTAACTAAACGAGGCAAATTGTGAAGCTCGTATGAGGCAGCTCGATCGCAGCTTCTCACCGAAGTGAAAGCCAAAACTGCTGGCCAAGCAGTGCAAAGGAAAGGGAGAAGAGGGGAAGAGGTTCCTGGTGCAGGGATTACAATTTAGACACCGGAAAACAATGAAATTGACAGCGCCTGAACTTTGGGCGATCATCTGTGCAGCCATTTAGTGGATATTTGTAGAGAATTCTGCGCGGCGCTGTCCCATTATCAATCTTGAAAGTGGGAAGTGTTGCCGCAACAGAGTTGCTAGGGTTGTCATGAAAACACAAAATGGCATAAGTATTCTGTATGTTATATATCATAAAGAGATCCCAAAATCTGTGTTTAAATGAACAAAATCGTTTATTAATTTATAGTATTCTTTGCAATATATTATTTTATATAATATTATTTATCATTATATTAATTTATAAAATAATATGTTATATAATATTACTGGAACAAGGCGTACGAAGCCTCGGCTTACAGGAGTTTTTTTTAGATAGTTTCCTTATAAACTACTTTTCTTTTAGAACCAATCAGCGCCTGTGAAACTGTGAAAAATCTTTTGAAAGATCTTAACCCTCAAAGAAAATGCCAAAACTTTTGATTTATAGTTTTGTTCACTTTTTATTTAGAAAAAACAACTCTGCAATTAAGAAAATTGTTAAATTGTTTTTGTACTTCTAAGCTCTATTAAAAATACACAAACTTCATTCAGAACATTACAAAAATATACATATATAATAATATATAATATAATAAAACACATTACTTCAAACAATATCTGAATACCTGCGCACGCTGGCAACCCTGCACATTTTCAGGAAGCATAACCAACGAGCCGCAAGAATCACTTGCAAAGTGTTGCCCCAAAATGCCGCACGAACACCGTTCAATTGCATTTAAGAAGCCAAATGACCTCGGGCGCCCCTCGCACCCGTCGTCGCCCCTGCACACCGCTTCGTATGCCTTCCTCTGCTGCCCCACCCCGCTCTCTCGCTTACACAGTTATTCACAACTCAATGCCTGCTTAGCTCAAGACCGTGGCCCGTGGCCGCGGCTAACAAGGCTTTTTGCAACTGCTGCCAATTCCCTCTGTCGGTCTCTTCCCCTCTGCGGCCTTCTTCCTCTAATCAATATGTGCTGCATAACGCATACAAATATCATATTCGAGCCTAGACGAGTCTCATTTCGTGCCAGGCATCGATTCCTGCACTTTGATATCATCGCAACGCGACTGCGTCGAACGGCGACTGCGCACGCGCAGCGTCCAACGAGCCAGACGGGTCTGGTCGGCTCAGCTCTGGGTCCAGCCTGGTCTGGGGATGTGGGTATGGATATGGAATTACTTGGTACTTGGCTGAAATTACAGGCTACAACCTCAACTGCGTAGTTATTGCCATGTTTGTCTATTGTCTATTTAGCGTCGTGTCTTCTACTCTTCTGTCTTCTATTTCTGCCAGAAGATGGCCTGTAAGTGTTTTTCGAAATTCGTTAAATTGCACGTGAGATCCATTGATAGGTGCTTTTGGGTGTCTGCTGCATGTGATCTAAAGCTGACGGCTAGAGTCATAACGATCTCCATTAAATTTCCAATTGAGACGTACGCGAAATGAAGAGAATTTTCGGAGAGATAATTTAAAACGAAATGTCTTTGTGTATTTGTGATTTTATTTGAAATAGATCTTATAAAGCTAATACTTTGTGAGGGGTTCTTTTACTCTTTTCAAATATTTATCTTTAATGTAAACAAATTCTCAGTTTACATGAGTTGGAAGCGTATCTTAAGTTACAGTTCCTAGCCACAGGGCACACATGCTATAAAGATCCCATTAGCTTGGCTTATCCTATACTATGAAACAAGCACGAAAGCTACAGTCAAGAGTGCCCGACTGTGAGATACCCACTACCCACCTGAAAAAAACGTTTTCTTCAATATATAACTTCTATGTTTAGCGAATTTTGTGTTGCATACTTTTCAGGGAGCGGCTTGGAAATCTAGCATCTTTCAAATTATTTCATAAATAGCTTCCAAATTAATTATCCGATGCAAAGAAAGTGTTCTGGAATAATTTAGGCGTTGATAGATTTTGTGTACCAAAATGAACTATTCTGCATTTAAATTACACTTGCAATTCGGTTTTTATCGACTAGAGGGGGCGTGCCAACATCTAAAATAAACTTGATCTGCTTGCAATAATAACACATATTGACACCAAATTTGGTAGCCTTCGACAGACGGACTATATCTCAACTGATTGAGAATATATATACTTTGTGGGGTCGGAGACGCCGACTCTGCATGTTACATACACTTTCTATTTTCACAAAGTTATATTACCCCTCTACCCTTTTGTGTAGCGGGCATTAACAGATGATATAATAATATATGTATATAGTAAGTATATTATTATATTTATATAATTTTTTTTTTTTTATATATATATATTTATATTATCTATTGTGTTCTATATATTTATCTTTACTATCAACAGATTTAGTATTAGTTTAGCATAATTACTCGAAGTGGAGGCGTCTCTTTTACTTCCTTAGTTCCTACAGTTCCTGGTACAGTTCGTAGAATACACTCTTCGAGAGTCCATATTGACCCCACTCCCTTGTCTGTATCCCCCCAGACTACACAATATTTACATGCAATAAAGGATTAACATCGAGCGACTTCGTAAGTGATGGAAAAAGGTGCGTGGCGTGGATAAAGATAAATAGCCAAAGTACGCACAGTGGAGCACAGCGGCTGAAAACTGCCCTCGCTTATAGTCTTGGCAAAAAAAGGGAACAAGGTGACCAAGGTGCGCTGGGCTGAAAACAAAGAAAATAAAAAATAGAGACGAAAAAGGAATTGAAAAATCCTTCACCTTCGTTAATACAAATGACGCCCCGAGAGACCGAGGAAACAGCAGGCGGGCGGGATGGAATGGAGCGGGGGGCAGAGAGGGCCGACTAAACAACAGTCTGCACACGCACAGCAGCAGCATCAGCTACGACAACAACAGGATAAGAGCGGAACCCGAGAAAGTAGCAAAGAAAAGGAAGTCGATGGAGACGACGACGGAGAAGTAGGAAAAAAATCATTTACATGTGACCGGGACAGTGCGTGGAGGGATGATTATTAAATGGGTGGCATGTTTAACTATAAAACGCACGCGACAAGGGAGAGGGGAATCAATGGGAAAGGCGGACAAGGGTGGGTGCCAATGAAGGCGTCCAAGGGGACAGGGCAACAAGGGCCAAGCATCATGGATTTGCATGGAATGAGCTCAGACAGGGGGGCTAAACTTGTTTGAATCAATGGACACAGGATAGGGGAGTCGAGGAGAGTCGCAGAGGTCGCGGGGAGTCGCACGGCCTGTTTGGTGTGACAAGCAGCTGCTCGGCCGCCGAAGCGGGGCGCTGCCTACGCAAGTGCGCCACTTGAAGCGGCCTTAAAGCGTCTGCCACATGAAGAAGGAGAGGAGGAAGCAGTAGGGCAAGCAGCAGCAGCAGGCACTGAATTATGCAAAAGATTTACGCGCTGAGAGAATAGCAAAGTTTTTTTTTTCTTACTGGCCCCGCCCACTTTCCATTTTGCTGTCACATTGTATAAACTTTGGAGCCGGACGTTTGTCTGAGCGCCCAGAACACCCAAAACGCAAGTGACAGTTGGACTAAGAGAGCGAGACAGACAGGCAGAAGAAGCGAGAGAGAGAAAGAGACATTCGCTTGCAACCAGCCCACTGTGCGACAGTTGTCAGAGACATCAGGCAAGGAAAAAACAAGCAAAATTTGTCTCAGAAGCCAAACAAAGCTCTGAGGATTACACAGGAAAGTGCTCAGCAGGCCTATGGCCAACTGGCAGGACATTTGCGACAATTCATTCCGCCAGCCAGAAACAGTTAATCATATTTTCCCTTTTTGGAAGATCTTGAGAGACACAGAGTTCATAGAAACAATTGCAAGGCAAATACGAAAGGTAAGGGAAATAATATGCATGAACCTTACTTTATATTGTTAAAGTATATAAATTATTTACTCCTTCTACCGCTATCATTTGAATCTCAAAGCTCCTCAACTTTCCTTCAGATTAATGAACTTGTATGCCTATTAAAACTACTTCATTATTACCGGCATAGTTTAGCTCTTCCCAGTCAAAGAACCTTAGGCTCTTTGGTAATTTCGTAAAATTAATTGTTCAGTTTTTTCCGCCTCACATTTTCCCATATCAATAGTCGAACAATTGTGCGGAGTCTACGTGGGGAACAGCCAAATAATCACTCAATTTAAAAGCAATATGGCGCCTAGCGGTCAAATGGCAATAAGAAATCAATTTTGAACCCGAACCCTAACCAAGAGAGCGCCAGAGAGTCGAAGCTCTCAGATTCGTGAACCTAAATACGTAGCAAATAAATCGCATGCGATAGAAATGAGCATTGAATTCTATTAAAAGCTATATGCAAAATACAAAATAATAAAAAGAAATCCTCGCTTTGATCCGAGCCGCAAGAGGACCGACTGGCTACATGGCCACAGAAGAACAGGCAGAAGAAACCACAGGCAACATTGGTAGGGCCGAAAATCGTTGAAATATTTCAATTAACTTAAAGTGCGCCGCCGAAGAGCCTGAAGATGGCCCCTCATGAGTAACAGGCCGAAGACTGAAGACTGCGAGAACTGAGCACTGTAGACCGGAGACTGCTGACTGCCGATTGCTGACTGCAGACTGCAGACTTGAGGCAGACTGGGGAGCTGGCGACTTGCCGGCTCTGGCGTCGAACAATAAACAATGTTTTGACAAATCGCTGAAAATTGAGTGCGCAAAATTATTATTTTCAATTTAAAAATCCAAAGCAGAGCCCCAGAACCGAGAATCGAGACGGAAGAATCGAGAACGTAGTATCGCGTATCCAGATCGGCGACTACAATATATATGGGTATTAAATTTGCCGCCTCGAAGCATGCAGGAGGCATGCAGCATGTGGCATGGAGCATCGAGAGCGGAGAATGCCCTCTGCTTGCTAATGATTGCAAATTAAGAATTTAATATCGACATAGGTGAGTGTGCAACACAGTCGGATCGAGCATGTGGTTATAAATTCCCTAGGAAATTGCCTAGTTGCCATTATAGTAAATCAAGCTAAGACAGACGGGGCAAACAGGGGTACCTCCGTTGGGTACCGTCTTTACTGGAAGAGTGTGCTTGACCTTTGGAATAGTTTCACGCCTAGCAGCCTGGACGAGCCGCCCACTTCAATCAAATTTTTTGATTGGATTGTTTCGGAAGCAAGTCGTCATTAAATCAAATATCATAATTATATAAACAGCTAACGTGCGGGAGAAAGGTCCCTCGACAGTTCAGTTCAGCTGACTCTTGATTAAAAATCTCTTCCATTGCGCGACCGTGGGCCAAATTGCGATTGTGTCTAACAAGGAAGCTGCCAGAATGTTCACACATTCACTGGAGTTGGAGCTGTAGCAGGAGTTGCAGCTGAAGTTGTAGTTCAGCTGCTGCGAGAAGTGCCAGCAAATCAGCGGGTAAACTGAACGCTAACGTTAACCTGATTACGGTTATTAGAGCCTATAAGAAAGGAGTCTCTCTCAGTCAGCCATTGCAGTACGTTCCACTACGCAGCTCCCAGCTGGGGCTGCCATCTCCAATGATCCGTGGCGTGAACTATTGAAGTGTAAGAGAGTACACATTATAAGGCTGATTGTAATCAACAGAGCGACGGCCAGTTGACTGATTCTGGGTTGGGAAGGAGGAGGATTCGCCTCTGCCGCTGGCCAAACAATGCGATGGGGAGCACAAGTGCAGCTCATTAGCTGCTAACGGTAAAGCAAAGTTCCAGGCTGTGAGGAAAATCAATAAAATTAAAGGAAAAGCGCGCAAAGAAAAGGCAAGAAAAAACTACCAAACTCAAAAAGAAGTCACTCTCTCTCTCTCTCTCGCTATCTTTCGCCCTCTCTCACATGCTAATGAGTCGAATGAACTTACCCAAAGTTGAGGAAAATATCCCAAGTCCGGAGACGAGAACATCATAATGAAGCTCGAAGAGTGCGCGAAACGCATCCCGAAATAAGCCAGCACAAGATGTTCAATGGGGTTGCAAGTTTCGTAAGTTCTATTAAACTTGCAAACGGGAAAAACTTCGAAGAAGTTGAAAAACTTTGAAAATTGTATTGACAGCTAGTTAATATTTGATAATTAAAATTAGTACAGGTTTGGCAACAGTTGATAGTTTGTTTCTTTATAACTAATTAGGATATACAAAGGCTTAAATTTCAGTTCTTTTTAATTTAATTTTACTTTAGACAGCAAAGAAAACTTTCAAGCACTTCATTTCAAATTATTTATTATGTACAGTATTCTGTGCTGATGCTTTCTCAAGTGCTCTCATCAGGCAGACCAACTAGCTGAGAGGTCTTTGTCGAGTACTGCATTGTTGGTTTCATTCTTTAGTTAAGACACGTTCCCCAAAAACAACAATAGAAAATGCTCTCAATTCTCTCCGGTTTCAGCGCCAGAATAGTCTTTATATATATATATATATATATGTGTGTGTGTGCGTAGCTCTTTGTTAATTGTGAATATGCATACGAACTTATGCGCACTCGTTCGCGTATTCATGCTCGCTTTCCCATGTACTCCATGGAAATCAAAGTGCGTGCGGCTGTTCATGTATGTATCTATGTGAGTATGTGTGTGTGTGTGAGGGAACTGCGTGTATACACACACAAAAAGGACATTGCGTCCCTTATGCCAGTAAAAAAATTACGGGCTGTAATTATGCAAATTAGTTTTCGAGTCTGGGACAGAGCTGCACAGAGTCAGAATCCTGCGCCAGAAAAATGTGTACAAACGCAGTTATCGTACTGTATCGAAGTGGAAATCTCCCAAAAATGAGAAAAACAAAAACAACAAAACGAAGTATATAGAATATCGTGTTTTGCATATAAGACGTAGGAACACGAACACGCACACTCATTAATTTTCATCAATGAGCCGCGGCTTACGACCGAACCGAACGGAACGGCGAATGTGAAATATATTTTGCATACATAGGACGAAGGATGCGTCGCAGCGGCCAATGACAGCGCCGAGATCTCTCGAATGGGCTGCGCATCATTAATTTTTAGAGCTTAGCCAGATGACAAGCCAAACAAACAGATGAGATGAGGACGACGAGGCGCAACCGATGAGGCCTAGCCCGAGTGAGAGTCCTGGCACCTCGAGGCTGTCCCCGCTTCAGTGGCGAATCCAATAAAAAAGCAGCGAAGCACAGCCGGGATGAGGCCTTGTTGCGTGTGTGTGTGTGTCGCAGGAGAAGAACTACAGAGAAATCATTAAAATTTACAGCCAGGGTAAAGAGCTGTGATGTCGCTGTTCGCTGTGTCCTGTGGGCAGGACTCGCAAACAACTCCTTAAGCCGCTGTGCACGCGCTCGTCAACATTGCTTGTCCTTCTTCTCCTACTCCTTCCCCTTCTGCTCCTGCTCCTGCTCCTGTTCTTCGTGCTCGCCACATCAAACATCAAATGCTCAAATGGAAGACAACGTTGCGAGTGTTGGCAATATTTATGATATTCAAGGATTTTCCAGTTGACGTTTAACGAATAAAAGCAAAACACACACAGAGAGAAATGGAAGGGAAACAAAAGCTAAAAGCGGCTTTTAGCAGATTGCGTAATAGTTGGGAATCATTAATATTCATCGCTAGAACAAAAAAGAAAACAGGGGAAATGGAAAGAAAAATGCACATGAAAAATATAAAAACAAAAGTAATGGAAAATGTTAATAAGTCTAAAAGAACATATATAGAATGAGGTTTCTGTAGTAACTGAAAAAAGGATAATGGATGAGAACACAAAAGATTATTTCTTTATACCTACATTTATCCCAAATTTTGTTTACTTAAAAGGAGTTTATTCCAAAATAAGAAACATTAATAAAACTGTTTTTCAAAGTAAAAAACTTATACAATACAAATATTTTAATGATCCTATTTTTACTATAGAAGTAATTTGTACTCCGTTAATGTCATGAGCTTTGTTTATCACAAGTCTTAGCAATAAAAGAATAAAATTAAATACTGCTATTAATTAAATTTACGCGCAGGCAAGCAAATTTAATAATTTTTCTTATTTGCACTATTAGGTTAGGAAGTGTGCCCAACTTGCCTTCGAAAATGCACGATATACATATACTAATTGTGCTTATATAATAATATAAGCTTACGCGCACGGGTTTCTATAATGGAGTTCATAACAGAAATCACGCATTTCCGTCACGTATGGCGCTTCCGGTCAAACTCATGTCGAACAGCATGTGTTCCCCTCTCCACCTCTTTCTGTTTACCTTTTTTCTCTTGCTTTTGGGAAACTGCTGAATCATTTGCTTTGAAAATGACTTTTTAATATGCGACACACTTTCTGGCAAGTTTGCTGGCTGCGTTTCTAATTTGAATACTTATCATAGAACCGAAAATACGCATGAGAGTCCTTGAGGCGAAACGGAAGTGCGTAGCGGTCATTAGGTCGGACATTACATGTGCTGCTGCCACCTTACAACTTTACAAACTGTGCTTGGACAATGGAGCACGCGTGGCAGGCCAAGTGCTGGTCATGCACAAGGCAATCGCTTACCACATGTCCCTCTGCAGGGCATGCAGCCGCGCAACCTTCTGCTAATTACCTTAAAATGTGCCTTGACTTGGATAACATATACTCTTGCAGTGTGTCCTTTTGATTTCTTCTTAAACATGTTAAACATTTGAAGTCTCTTGACCGAGAAAAGTTTTCAGATATTATAACTTCAAGACTACTCAAAGCCAATTATTCTTTCCATCTTATTCCTTAAGAATAACTCAATTATAATTTAAAATCATTTGAAACTAAACTCTATAAACAATTTAAAAAGGGTATCTGAAGATAAATATCTCTGAATATAGTGAAAAAAAATGTAAAATTATATATATAATTTCAAATATTCAATAGAAAACATTTTGAAAAGAGTATCCGATCTCCTTCAAGTCCCAGTGAAGTAGCTGCTTATTGTTATTCCTTTCTATATCCACTAAATATTTCTGGTTAATTTGCATAAATTACTCATTGCCACGGGGGCAGCTAAAAGTTAATGAAAATCAGGCAAGACATGCAAGGTGTAAGCCTGACTGGACAACGTGGAATGTGCCTGCTTCACGTGAGCCAAACTCCAGTGAAACTTGTTACCAAATGACTTTCTGATGGCAAACGGAAACTGGCTTACAAATGTTGTAATACGCAGCCTCATATGGCTTTGCAATGTAATAATAACAAGAAATGGTATTTTACGTAGTATTTGCCTAATGGAATTAATAAACTTCTGACTAATGCGAAAACAGTTAAGATTGGCGATCGTATCGAATATTTACTGGTAAGAATGTAATTGATTTGAAAAGCTATAGATATTGTGCAGTTGGCGCTGAAATGGAAACAGGTTAGCTTATTATTATGAATATAGATATTGTATAGTTATCGATACCGTTAAGAAGTTATTAGGCTTTAGATTAACAATAATTCTGAACTACGTAAGGTTATTACTTTGAAACAACAAACAAACAAACAATGCATATTCCACAACCGAACCCATAAAAATTCCAACAACTGTGGCACCCTTTCCCTCTCAACACCCCGTCGATTTGTGTCCCTCTTGCCGCATTGTCATGCAAATGTGCCGCAAATGCAACTGAAAGATGAGCATAAAGGGGGAAAAAATGCGCAAAAATTTGCATTTGGCAGTGCATTCTCATTTAACCTATTCATTGTGACTGCGAGAGTGTGTGTGTGAGTTTGTATGTGTGTGCGGTTATCCTTGAAGCGTGTGTGCACAAATCAGGACAACGGCAACACCCAAGCAACAACAACAACAACAATGAGCTGCAGGGCAAACAATGTGAATTCTCGCGCTGAATCGCATTCGCATTCAGAATCTGTTGCACTTGCTGGTTGCTTCGAGTCGCATCCCTTGTGACTCTTCGAAGGTCGCAGGATGTTTGCGAATGTGCGAAAATTGCACCCTTGTTGAGAAGTGCAATGAGGGCGCAGTGAGGCCTCAACAAGACGGCAATTGCGCAAGGATAATGCACAATGATTTTATTAATGGTTTGTTATGTTGTTCTTGCTGTTCATTCTCTCGGCTTGTTTCTCCTCTTTCAATGGGGTTGCGATTTGCACAAAATTAGCAAAGGACATGCAAAGCTGCAGGACATGTGGGAATTTCGCTGCAAATGCCGTTGCATTTGCATGACAAGGGTACATGAGGTGAAGGTATGTGACAGAAGGATGGCAAAGAAGAAGGAATGAGCAAAAGGGTGAAGGGGTTTAGAGTTGGTACGTCAAGTGATTGATTGAAAGTGGGTAATATTCTCTGGGATACGAAAGTCGTATGGTATGGCATTTAATAAGATCGTTAGAAGGGTGAGTGATATAAGAATTAAGAAAGATCAGTTTTTTCCCGAACGTGGGATATTTTCGGGTTTCACAAAAACGATATTTGAATATCGTATACGATAAAATAAATACATACATAGATGAGCTCTAGCTCCCCCTATGAACACTCTATGCACTCCATACTGCATAAAAGTATGTTGACTACGAATATCGTTTACGATATACAGATACGGTATAATAAACTGTATGACTGTGGCCTCCCTTTACACTGAAGCATCTTTAATACTCTATAAACGAAGTTTTATACCTAATATCGTATACGACATTCACCTAATTCACTTCCATCATCAATCTGAATTGTATTCTTATTACTCTTGTTGACGTTCCCATAAAATGTAACGCCCAAACTATCAATTACACGCCTTGCTAATTGACCAACAATCATCGCAAAAGATCCCCCTTCCCGATGGTCATTCACAGGACTTAACAATGCTAATTTATGCACTGCCCAAGGCAAAAAGTCAAATCAAATAAAAACACACACACAGCTGGAGACAAGAACTGACCACTTGAGGGCTGGACAGCAGACAAGGGTGCAAACAAGACTGGTCAGAGAGGTACTATAAAAATCGCATTATCATCGAAAATGTGTATAATGAGCCAGGGTTGCCTACCTGGTGCAGAGTGTGACAAACTTGAGAGGAGCGAGGGGAGTTGATTTGTTTATTTGCTCGTTAAACTGACCAGAGCGATGGTCAGTTGGTCAGCAAATCGTAAGGGGGAACAGAAACCGGTTCCAATTGAAGGGCAATTAGCGTGATAAAGAGGACCAGCTTATTGTGAATGAGGTGAGATAAATAATGACTTCAGATAGGGAAAGTGGGAACGGGTATATAAATCTGCAAATTGTGGCTTTATTTGATCAGTAACTCCTCTTGAAAACCTGCAAAACTGAGTTTCTTCAGCATCTTAATGGCGAATATTATCGCCACTGAGCAGGCTTCTTATGGATTGCCCCATCCCTGCCTGCAAAATGGATACGCCCAATGGAGCTTAACACACACGCACACACACAGAGAGACTCATTTATCGAACACAGTTTCAGGGCAGGGGGTTGGGGAGTGTCGTCTACATCTGGTGGCGACAGGGGACACATTATTTTAATTTCACTGCAGAATTTCACTGCTTTTGCCCACAAAAATCCCCCAAAAAAGCGGAAAAGAACGTGAAATTCGTTCGAAGGGTGGCAAAGAAAGCCGAAATAAAAATTGAAAATCGTAAAAAGCAAGAAGAGAAGGAGGAGGAAAGGAAGAAGGAGCAGCAGCAGCCGAAAACATTAAATGAGTCTAAATAATTTATGCCAAAAGCGAAGTGTGAGACGGTGCGTGTGTGGGGAAGGGGATATGGGGAGGTGGCTGGCGTTGCCCAACTGCGACATGTGCGTGCGTCAAATCTGCTCGTTTCTAATTCTTGCCGTTGTATTTTTTTTTTCAGACAATATCTGGGCATTTTCTACCCAAAAAAAAAACCCAGCAACACATTCACACAACACCAACCCCTGCGGCAAGTGTAATTTTCGAATCGCGCTGCCCCACACCCGAGACAGCTTTTTACAGTTTTTAGCATACTACGCACTGCTTCCAAGTGTATGTGTGTGTGTGTGTATGTGTGTGTATATGGCCCAGACATTAATATTTGTTCTCTTTGGTCCTTGGCAACGCGCCCTTAACGCATTTTTTAATGCGCTCAGCGAGGACCTCAGTGTGTGGGCTTCAATGTGTGTGCGACTGTGTGTGTGTGTGCGACTGTATGTGTGTGTATTTGCTCATTAAGCAAAAACAAAGTTAAGCAAAAGTTTTTTAACATCTTCAGACATTTTTTGGGTTTCCGTTTTACGTTTGTTTTGTTGAGGACTTTTCCATGGTTTTCCCTTGTATTTTTTTCGCCGTGTCTCCTGCATGTGCGGCCATTGTTTTCTAATTTGATACAGGGTGTGGCAAGTCTAATGAGAATGAGCAAAGAAACTGTAGCTGAATAGCAGAAGGCTATTTACCATTGGAGTTTTGTGCTTTTTCTTCGCCAAGGCACCCTGTATTACTGCCCAACTGCCCAGTGAAGTGAACCTTGCTCAGGTCCCTCATTAATTTTTACTTATCTTGACGTCATACAATTTTTATACTCCCTGGCACTTGTTTATCTACGTGCTCACTTGTAGTTCCATATATATGTATCTATATATATATCTGTGTGTGTATGTGGTGGGTCGAGCCGGGCATCGTCTTGGAACTGGCTCGATAATGAGTCAAGTTGGGGTAAGCAATGTTTGAGTGTTGGTAAATTTGCATATAAGATTTGCTGCAGCACAGTCGACAAGTTTAGTCCATACTTGGCACGAGTTGACTGGTGAAAAAGACGGTGGAAGAATATAGATATACTATACAAAGTGTTCTACTTTAGTTATCTTCATAGATTGATTCCTCTTGTAAGTCTACAACTTTCTTAATATATGTGGATACTCAAATATATTCAAAATAATAGAAACCTCAACTCTCAGTTCCCGTATAACTCTCAAATTTAAATGATAACTAAAAGATGCCTAATCCGTGACAATCCTATCTGTTTAAGAGTAATTCAAATAGGACTTTCTACTTTATCAGGCATCTAAATATTTTCGTTTTCTTTGTTTGCATTCTATGAAAGCTTTCTCGCCCTCAGCGCTAATCTCACTGCCCATTAAAAGGACTAACCAAAATGGTCTAACCAAGCGGCCTATCTCCTTGCCCCTCCATCCTTCTACCAGACCGTACCTAACTGAGCTAAGGCTTACCGCAGGACAAGTAAACCACATCATAATTCCGCTTTTATTTCAGTACATTTTAATAATTTTCATAATCCTAATAACAGTTATGCGCCAGTGACGCCATCTTGAAAATCAAAGTTAACGGTTCAAGTAGCCATAATGCTTCTGCCCACAGCCCGCAGCCGACACTAACCGCATCAACTCTGCTTGGCCGTCGAAAGTCAAGCGAAAAGCAACGAAAATTCGCAGTATTTCATTCGCGGCAAGTAATTACGCATTCAAGTAGAAAAAGTTTATCTCTCTTGTCGAAAAATTGAAAATTTTTCATTTCATAAAATGAGATTAAAAACTCGAGCAGACGCGGTAGATGCGGCAGACAACGAAGTGGGGCTGGTGGCCCAAAAAAGCAGCGCAAACCGCAAAAGCTCTTTCAATGGATGCGAAGGGCTTAAATCTGAAAAGTTTACTACCAAAATATTTTTAAGAAAATTACCAGAACGTCAAAGAAGACGCGGCGTGTGGGCGGCCAACTACAACAAAAGCAACAACGATAGAAAGAAGAGACTGTAGAAGAAGAGCTGAAAAGCAAAATAATAATGGCCGCTAAGGCGATTGTACTGAAAGGGGTGGTGATGGTGGTTGGGGGAGTCTGCCTCCCGACGACGGGGTATCAAAGGGTTCGAGCGGAAGCTGCGACAGCTTAGGTCCAACGTTAATTTACGCGACGACAGTCTGGCAACGCTGCGTTATCTCTCTCAGTGTGCGTATGTGTGTGTGTGTGTGCTGTTGTTGGGGTGTTCGCCCAGCCATACGCACTTTTCAACCCTTTTTCGCGCTGGCGGGGAAAATTGCGTAAAGTGCGAAATTCACAGCGTGTGTTGGTGGTGTTCTTATGTACTCCCTGTACTTGTACTTACACAGCCATACATAGTATACTCTACATGGAATGCTACACATTATGTACTCGAAACTGTTTCATTTTACGATACACAAGTTGTCCCTGGCGATGCGAAAGGGTTGTCTCATCTTCTCCAGCGAAACTGTTTCATTTTCCTTCACGTTCCCGTTCTCGTTCCTGTTCCCGTTTGGCAGTTATTGGATTTCAAAATGAAATCCATTTGATGGCAAACGAAGCTTTGATATATGCGATACACGTGGTTAAGGCGTGCGGTAGTTAAATAAATTAACAGCCTGCGGGTCTCTATAGAGTCGGCATACAGCTGGATGGCACAGTGAACAGTGGGCGGGTTAGACTCTAGGAGTTGGAGAAGTAAGCTCTGGGGCAAATACTGTCACAGGGGGGCCTGCCAGGGTAGCCAAATGATGCCCATTTACATGAATTAAATATTTCACTGCAATGAATTCTAATTAAAACAAAAGTCGGGGGAATAATGCATGGCGAAAGTGAAAGTAAGGCAAGTTTTTGGAGGGTATACAGAAGTTGCCATTTCCTGAATTAATTTTGATGATAAGGAACTTTCTTCAGCCAGAGTTTTCTTCATGAAAGCCTCTTAGATTTCACAAAAACTATTTATGAATTTGCCAATATAAAATTGAGTAAAAGGTAAGAGTAAGAGTAAATATAAAGTTTCTTCAGGTTGTTTAATGTTTTATAAACTTTATATATTCTATATTTTAATGCAAGTATTTTAGATGACCCTAGTTTTTCTTACATGTAGATAAATTTCATGTGAACAAATGACAGTTCTATTCTATTCTAACATTAACCTACCTAACCATAGTTCTGTTGCAATAAGACACTTTTTTAAGATATTCTTATTTACCCCAGTGAATAATTTCTTACATCCCACCATTCATCATTCAGTAGAGCCGACGGCGAAACAAAAAACTTACCATCTGCACAGCGCATTGAGATATGGAAAAAGGATGTCGCCGGGACGAATGATCACGAGGAAATAAAAAACAGCATCCCAATAAAAAATAGATGCGCCTCAACGGATTCTCCGACAGCTGCAACCAAAATCAGCGGGAGAGGGGAAAATTAGAAATAAAAAAGAAAATTTGCATATATGAAACCAATTGCAGAGTGGCAGAGAGAACGCGCTGAGCGGTGCTGGGGGAAAGGGAAAGGATGCTGCACACACTTCATATGACAGGCCAAAAAATGGGAAATCATTTAGCGAACAAAGGCGAAAGGTGGCAAATATTACGCAGGACTATGGAAATCCGAAAACGAATCGCTTTCATATGCAAATGCGAGTGGGCACAATTGAAACGGAATGAAAAGCTGATTTTGATTTAGCACGTAGCGCCCGCAGGTAGCCAACAAACGGGTGCTTCACTATACACGCTCTATCTCTAACTCGAAGTCGCTCCTTCTGTCTCTCTCTAGTGAGGCAGATGTGGAGCTCTTCAGAGTGTCCCACTCCTCTCCCTGGCGCTGCCTGCTGCCTTAAGTCCCTGGTAATCCCTTCTAAATGAAACGCTGCGTGTGCTAGCGAAAATATTTAGTTGGATTTCTTCACTGTTTTCCTTTTTTCTACATTTTCCTTTTGCTTTTTATGTACGCATAAATTTCCATCCGTGCAACACACGCCGCGTGTTGCCAGTGCGACAAAATGGCGGCCAACTCGAACTAATCCAATTTATTACAGCTCCATAACTTTTTCCTATTTGCTTAGACATTGGCCTCGCCTTCTCCTCCTACTCGACTCTGGCAGACGCTAAATGCGTCTTATTAGATGAGCCGAGTGTGCGACTGTGCATGTGTGCGAGTGTGTATGTGTGTGTGTGTGTGTGTGTGTGTGTGTGTGTGTGTGTGTGGGCATGTTTACCCTGTTGTGTGCAGCTTAGAACGAATTTTGACTTGCCCCACCCACCCAGGAGACGTCGTTTCTCGCTTCGCGCTTCAATTTCAAGCTTCTATCTCTGCCTTTTTTATGATAAATTGCATTTAGCAACCACCGACGCCAACGCCAGCACTATAACCACCCCACACCCCCTCCCCAACACACCATGTCGATTGCCACACCACCACCCTCTATCTCAAGGGTTTCAGATTCAGGCAAGAGTCGGGGTGAGGTTTGGTATTGCAGTGCGTATGTGTGCGTATGAACATGCGTTACCACTTCTCCTATTGTTGTTGTTGTTATTTCAGTTGGTATATGGTCGCTATAAAGCGTCGTCCAACTATAGCCCACACACCACTCTAGCTAATGATTCACCCTCGATAAAATGCTTTCAAAATGGCTGAAATAACTACCAGACATGATTAAATAGATAAATATCTGAAAGAAACTTTTCTTTATAGGTTTTCCCAATTGATTTTAATGAAATAATTATATTCTATCACTTTATATATGGTTATATATTATATATAATAGTTAAGACTCTTAAGTACTTTAAAGTTGGTTGGCTTGATTAGTTTCACTGATTGCTTGCGTTGTTTAGCGAGAGCCGAAAGTAACAAAATCTCTTAGTACAGCCTGTTTAGTTTCATCTTCTCTCCTTTTCTTCTTCTCTCCCTCTCTATTTTTCTGCTTGGGCGACAAGTGACAGCAAATTGCATAAAAATTTGTTTACATTTTATCTGCAGCAAATGGGAGAAAAAACAGGAGGCGGTTATAGATTTTTCTGCATTATAAAAGTAAAATATTTGTTTGGATTCCGAGTTTAGCCAAAGCAAACACTTTTGGGATACATCGTGGACGATGGTACTGTCACATTATGGATGTCTCTATGCGACAGGATAACACTGGAAGCCGAGAGGAGCCGTGGGAGAAGGTTGGGGGAGGTAGCACTACGATTGTCTGTGTTGCAAGTTGATTTTCGAGCTGATTTCCCACTGACAAATATCGCGTGTTTGTGCTGATCCTGCGGAGCGTGAAGTGCAGTTCGCTCCGTTTGCGCTTTGCGTCTGGGAAAACAATGAAAAATTCATGCAAATGAAAAATAAATGCACACAAGCCAAAGGATAATGCCTTGGGCAAGCAGGCAGGCCGCAAGGGCGCAGAGGGGGAGAGCTGCAGTGCACTGTGCACGGCAAAATAGAAACACATTTCATGCAGTTTTGCCGGTCTGCGTGCTCCTTAGCCATACTCCCAACCCATCTCAGCACATCCCATACCATTCCTCACTGCTTCCATTGTCTGTGCGCCACGAATTTCAATAAATTATGCAAAAATGTTCGTGGTTTTCGCGCTTTTCCTTCTTCGCCTGCGCGTCCTTTGGCAACAGCAGCAGCGTTTTACTCGTTGTTTTATTCAAATTTGCGTGCATTTTTTATTTGCTAAATAAACAAAATTTCACACAGCGCAGCAGCCAAAAAAAAGAGGAATGAAATTTATTTCAACTGCTCGTTCGGCACACAAAAGGAACTCAGCCCCGGGCTGAACAACCCCTTGGCGAAGGCAGCCTCCGATCCGAGGGCGATCGCAGCTGAAGCGGGGATCACATGTCTTTGTCTATCGATCTGAATGGTTCAGGTAAACGATATATGCAAATTAGTTTGATTAAATATTCAAATGAGGCACAGGTCACCTTTGAACGCAGAGAAGGGTGCGCCGAATGACGACAGCTGCGTTTGCAGTTCGCGCGATCACGCGATCCTGCGATCCTACGATCCTTTGCCACATAGAGCTCAGTTCACCTTTTGAACTCATTGTGAGTGGCTGCAAATTGCTCTATCGAAGCGACAGTTGAAACTAACATAATTATTAGAATTTAAGAGAGTTTTCATATCTTTAATCTGCAAGAATCAAGAAAAGTATAGGAAATATTGATAATTGATTCAGTAACGAACTAAGAGAACTCAGTTCCAACTATGTTGCCTTGACTTTCAATAGTTTTGTTAATATCCGAAAAAGGTGCATTTAAAAGTACAAGCATCCTAATTATATTCCCTTCACTTTTGGCTGTTCGAACACAGTTTTGTTCAGCTACCGAACCATTTCATTTAACGAGACTTTCTAAAGGCTCTTCTTGAAATTAGCTGCGGCCATTTCTCCATTGCGTACACAGCCATCAAATCTGTGATCTGAGATCTGCGATCAGAGATCTTCATAGATCTGAAAGTGCTTGCAACTCTGGCACATGTACAATTTTCAATTTTTCACTGTTAGACAGATAACTGTAATTCCCGGAATCGGGCAGCGTCATAACTAGATAGAAATTACTACTGCCAGGCCAATAGCACGAGCTACCTCCCTTGCCATCCTTGCATGCTGCGATCCATCCGAACGTTCCATCTTCATATGCTGGCGATATTCTTCGAGCGGCAGCCACAATACAAATGATTATGTTTATACTATTAAAGTAATTTACTAAAAATGACGCCCAGCCGAAACGAGATGGTGCCCAGCAACGGCGGCTGCTGCTGCTACTTCTGCTGCCGAGAAACGATCTTGGATCTTGGAGCGATCGGCAGTGATCGTTGGCATCTAGTCAAAGTCAACCGCTTTAGCTGCGGGTTAAGAAGCCTGCTGTCTACTTAAGCGTAATCTAAGTATGGCACAACGATCGCCAGTTGCCTCGATGGCCAGTGGAATCGATCCTCTTGATGGATTAGTGTGTTGCAAGTGCAAAAGCGCAGCGATCGACGCTTGCGGATCGCGAATGGCGCAGCGGATGCCACTTGCTTGATCCAAGGTTGGTAGCCAAGGTGCGAGATCTGTAAATAATGTGGTAAGACGCGCACAGCTTTTGGGCCCCCATGGGGGCCACAGCTGGGGCCATGTGTGCCGCCTGGCTGATCTCAGCTTGGATCGTTAATCGAAATCGCACTCAAGTGCAGGCTCACTCTCGTCCTCTCTCAATCCAGCGCTTTCTTCGCATATTTCTCGGTGTACAGCTCTATTAACCCCCGCTGCTGATTTGGTGATAACGATCGCAATCGTAGCGGTACTCTAGGTGCAACACATGTTGCACTTAACTGCCCCTTCTGGTGCCCACCTTCTCCTCGCATTGGGTACTCCTCTATTATTTTCTCTAATTTAGAAAATAGTTTTTCTTCACTCAAATTAGTATGATCCAGTCAGTGAATTTATCGTACGTTTTCCTTGTTAAGGAAGCCAGCTTGCTAAGCCTGGCCACAAAATTGCAGGCAGCTGTAGTTGGAGTTGTTGGCGCGGTAACATGTGTTCTGGGCCCGTATTCACATGCTTGTGAATTGGGTTTGCCCGATATTTCCGCATAGTTTCAAAAGTTGCTGTGGCAATCTGCGAAAACAAAATGAAGGCTGAAAAAAAGCTGATTATTTACCCTCTCCTCTTCCCCACTCCCACTCTCCTCCTTTCTGGAGTAGGAAAAAAATGTATTTTATTAAATCCATACTCATAAATATGCATGCGGCCCCTTGAGAAGTGCACAAGTCAATGGGGGCTCTTCTAATTACGCCCAGGTGAGGGACGGCAGAGGGCAACCAAAATGAAAGGCCTAGGAATTTTCGGCTCGTTTACCGAAAATTAAGTGGCATAAATATGCATGAGCGAACCCTTGGAAATGAAATCGAAATGAAATCCTGGCGAGCCGAGAAAAGAAATTCCCTTCATGGACGGAGCTACCCTCGCAGGGAAAGTTGTTTGCTTAGTTGCCGTGTAGTAGGCAAATACGAAGGCTATTTAATCGGAGCTCATGATATATATATAGCTATGGCATACATGCCCAACCGGAAAAAGGTTTACGATTAAAAAAAAATGAAACCTTGTCCTTCTCTTTGTCTGTCTGTCAGACTTTGTTTCGGATGGCATTTTCGTGTATTTGGCTTTGCGGTTCATTGATTAAAATCAAACTGTTTATTAGCGCCACCCCTGCAGGACTATATTCAGTATAGAAAAAACAAAAGCAGCCCCTACTCGACTGTACCGACGAGTCGATTGACGTCTGCGCGTGTGTTTGTTTAATTGAGTTTTTTGGGTTTTTATTTTCGTCGAATATTTGCATTGTCGTCGCTATGTCATTCTCATTAGTGCATAAATATCGTATACCATATCCATATCCTGTCTACCGACTTTGGCATTTATCAATCGTCGTTCATACAGACATATATCATCCGTTTCGCTTGTATCTATCGTTGCGCCAGACTTGTTTTGTGTTTGCCACCCGCAAAATGATTTTAATTTTAGATTAGTTCTCCAAACAAAAAAAAGCAGCGTTCCTTGCCTCCCCTCTACCCATGACTTGTTAGTATCTCCCATACACATATCATGCTGGCACGCTCCCCCTCTCCCTCCCCCTCCCAAGTTCTCATCCTGATTACATTGACAGGCATGTCAACATTCACATTCGGTTTGCATGGTTCCGGTTACTTAATTTAAAAGACACCCAACGATTATTGGTCTCAAATTGCTTAGAACACGCGAATATTTTGGCATTTTTTTCGAAAGACCTATGCATTTTGCCCCCATTTGATTTGCTTGTTTTCCCATTTTTACGGTTCAGCAAATAGGTAGGCGTTGATCCGTCAAATCGTTCCGCATTTGATTCCCTGATTAAATCAAATGGAAATACGTGCAAATAAACGTGAAAAACAACAGAACATACACACACATATAGCAATCGAAGTCAATAAGTTCAACTCTTACAAAATACATCCATATATTTGAAAGATTAGAAACGAGTTTCTGACATTCCTGAGTTTATTTCAGTTTTGTCTCAAGTCGCAAATACTTTAAACTTCCATATTTCAATCTTAGCTTTCCTCTCAACAAGACTTGATAACTTTCGACATCTTAGCGGTAGACAAGTTAAACGATAGTCAACTCTATTATCCATCAGTCAGTTAGGTCTGAGTTGCGATGTTCATATGTCTGCGCTTAACAAGCCTTTCAATATAATTCAATGTTGTTCGGCAGACGAAACCATTAATCTTCAGACTCTGGCCAAAGTGCGAGCTGGAAAAGAGAGACTCAAGTGAGAGAAGGGGAGAACAGACCCCACAAGTATGGTCACATGCAATTTGTGCTACTTGTTGCCTTTCACAAAGCACCCACAAAGCAACACCTTGGCCGACCAACAACTACAACTACTGCAAGACCCTCAACAACAGCAATGTGGTATCTCTTTTGCCTTTTATGATGCGATTTGCATAGCGTTTAGGTTGCCGCATCCCATCGCATCGCCTCACGTCGTGTATTAATATTTTAGTCGCCATCCTTTCAAGCCTGCTTCGGTTTCGTATCTCCCCAGGTCCAAGTCAATTCGTACCGGTAGCCCTCGGTAGCCGGCACAGCAGCCAAATTCGAGTTCGCTTTCTCACGTGACACGAAAATCTTTTTTGTGCGCAACAAGTTTTTAACAAATTCTCGAGCTGATAAATGATATTGCACACAGTTGCCGACTCGATATGCATAGAGTCGTTGTCTCTGGCCATTAATAATGGTCGTACAATGGTAGCCCGAGAGTTTCAAGACTCGGTCACCGGGTATAGGCACACAGCGTTAGTATCTGAGGAGAGTTTTTTTTGTAGTGTTTAAAATGAATAAAACCTTGTTTTAGAAATACTTTAAACGAAATATAGTATCGTACATTCCCTATAACTTGACAATCTCTTGGTTTCTACAGCGTTAATGCGAGTGTGACGATCCACACACGATAAGCCAGAGGCTAAACAACCCAAAGCTGCCACTTGACATACCACACACACGCTTTTGCGATAAGCGATCTCAGAAGGAGACAGGGTGACCCACAAGTTTGCACTGGCAAGTGATGATGGATTATTAGTACGTGTTGCCTGCCAAGGTGCGAGGATGTACAGCACTTGGAGAAGAATGGGGAGAAAGAGAAGCAGCATACAGACACTAAAACACAGGAGACTCATTAATCCTACGAGGCAAACGGAGGCAGGTCCCCTCTGGCCACATCTTGCCACGACTCATTTGTGCTAAAAACTTTGCGGCTTGATAAATTGCCCCAACAAAACACCCCTTCTCCCTCTCTGCATCTCTCGCACACTTCTCTTGCTGCTGCAGGCAAAATATCAGACCAGACAGCCACATGAGGTTGTGTTCAGGGTTCTCTTTGCAAAATATCTTTCGCTTGCTTTTATTCTGGTTCGTTTTTTTTATTGTGTTACAACTTTTGCAATAGGTAAACAGTTAACACGTTTTTGCCTGTGAACTCCCCAGTTCCGAAGAGTCTCTCTGCTTTCATGGTGTATTTGCCAGCCATTCAATCACTTTGTGCCAAGGACCTGTGAGCTGGGTTGAATTAGAAGTGTGGGTGTAGCGGGAGAGAAAGTATAAGTAGGAGATGTGGCTGGGTGGGGTGGGATTTGTTTTTTGTGGCATGTAGCATCGTATTTTGATATGCAAATACTTGGTAGAGTTTTTAATGCGGCACCCTGTGTATTCTGACGGTCTGTTTATCGGTCTGTCACGTTATTTTGAAATTTATTTCGTTTGTTTTGCGCAAATGTCACGTTTCCTGTTGATTATTAAATGCCTTTGATTTGTGCTGAGAGCGGGGGCTTTTAAATGAATATAAAAACATATATGAGCAGCTTTAAGACAAACTCAACTTACTAACTCAATAAAATGTGAACGTGTTGGGTTAGAGGCAATGAATTTGCAGTGCTCTCTAGTCGGAATCGCTATCTGTTATTGCGCTGAAATCCTCCTGATCATCGTCCTCCTCCTCGCTTTCCTGGGACTCATCATCATCGTCTGATGCTTCGGTTGTGTATGGCGTACTGTCAACCGATGAGGCTGCCGTGGAGACGGGCGACGAGACTTGTTCGTCTTCGTTTTCGGTGTCATCGCTGTTCTTTCTCAAATATTCGTCCAGACTATCATCTGTGTCTTGGAGCTCCTCAGGGTCATTCTCGGCCTAAAAGATAAGGAACTTATCAAGGTACTGCATCCCACATTCCCCGCCATGTGTCCTTTTACCATATCGAACAAACGCTCTCGGGAGAGTGTCTTCACATCGTGCAGCTCCTTGACAAGTGCGTTACGCTCCATCGAGTGATATTCGCGTTGCAGATTGCACTCGATCTGGAGTTCACGATTCCGCTTGCGCAACTGATTCATTTCCCCCAAGATCTTGTGCTGCTTGCTCATTATGGTTGTCATCAGCTGCTCGAGGTTTTCGATGGTGACCTCGTAGTCACGCAACTTCTTCTTGAGCAGCCAGTTCTCGGCACGGCAACTGACCAGTTCCGAGACACATACTGATATCTTGACATCATCTGTGACAGCCTCCCGGTTACTAGAAATGGTAGTGTATTATAGCGGCACCCTGTAAATAAGAGCAGACTTACTTATTCATGGGAGCCTCAGGAATCCCATCATTATCACCAGCTTCATTCTGATTAGATCTGGGCAGCAGAAAGCTTTCAAGTTCCCGAGCACTATTCATCTCTGACGAAGAGTTCACGATATACTGACAGATACAAGACATCGAAGGCACAGACATATATACTTATTTCTGTAATTCCGATGCTCCGTAAGTTGAATCTAGAATTGTGTTGTATTTAGAACTCAATACTGGCACACAACAAATGATTCTCGACTGTAGTTGCTGACAGTCAAAGGGACTAACTGATTTTTCAGCAAGCGCCTACTATAGTCGTCAGAAGGTCTCCGAATTGGTTGCCCTCCTTCACTCCACCCGAGCACGTTCTGTGTGCCCAGTTTACGACTTGACATTTTCACACTTTGTTGGCAATGTTCCTGTGAGGCAGGACTCCAAACCGTTGACTGCTGTAGACAGTGGCGTATGCTGGAAGGGGGATTTACTTGATTTTACTTTTTTGTCATGTGCTCCCCTTATTCTCTACGCCACTGCTTGTTCGGCTAGACATTGGACCAAGTGACGCGACCTCCAGATTGTCCTTGTTGTTGTTCGAGACGGCGTCAATGCCAATGCAAGCCTGCATGTTCCGGCACTGTCTGACTGCCAGTTTTGGCTCTGGCAATGTGTGACGGCACAAGACGTAAGCTGCAGCTGAAGCTGGAACAGGTTACCATCGCCCCCCTTCCACAGACGGGAGTTTTTTGTGTGTGCGTCGGTGGATTGAAGTGCGAAATTGGTTTAAGTGTTTGCTAAATTGGCAGCAAAATGGCTTTTTCAATTTTGTACTTAACGTTTATATTCAAAGTGACGCCTCGACGTCCCGACTCCCTGACTCCTCCAACCCGCAGTCCACAACTTGTGCCATAAAAACTAACAAATTGCTTTTTTTCATTTTTGGCAATCTCTCTCTCCCTCTCTCTCTGTCTCCCAGTATAATTGATATATATACACATATAAGTACAAGTATATTCCCTCAAGTTGTCTCTTTCTTTCTGAAAAATTCTTGAGCCTCAGCGGTTTATTGACTTTGTCAGCTGCATCGATATTTAGACGGTCGCGAGTCTCTGCGCTACTTGTAATTACAAACGCATAAATAAGTGTGCATGGCTTGGCCACCAGCCACTCCCACTGTGCATTTCACACGCTCCGCTCTGGACACTAAACGGGGCAACAAACAACAACTCGAGAGAGGCCCCAGCTCAGCTCACACATATCATTTATAGCCGCGATAATCATGGCTTACACCCATGCATCCGCTTTTAGACACACATATATTTTATTGGCCTAGCTGCCGCCTCTCTCCTCCCGCCTGCCTGCCCTGCCCTGCCCTACCCTGACCTGTCTCTGTCTCTGTGGTATTCCTACTCTGGACAGGCAGTTGGCCATGGTCGAGCGAGACTCTAATCGTGATGCCTAAACAACGCCAAATTACACACCAGAGGGCGCTACGCAGAGCATGTTAACATAAATTTGTTGCGCCTCCTCTGTGCGGGAACTGCCCTCAACAGGGGCAGGGCAGTGCAGGGGGAGGGGGTACAGAGTGGATCAGAGGGAGGCAAGTGCAGCCTGCAATGTTCAACTTTAAACTAGGCAACACATGCAAGCGCACATTTAAAAAGGCATAAGTCATACATGGCTAATAAATTGATTTGCTAAAGTGGATTAGAGGTCATTGCTTTGCCATATACAGGGTGTTCCTTTTTAAGACTAGTTGATCTTTAGCTAAATTGTAGAACCTTGACAGTATGTGTAAGATTCTTAAGGAGTTTTTCGTGGTCATAGCAAAAGAACGAGTCTATAATGGGTGCTTTTCATATTAAATATCTTTTCATTTGAGAAAATGATTCTCAAATAAAGAAAATGTATAATTTCTTTGCTTGAAAATTTGTTCATTTTTTAGAAACTTAAAACTAAACCTTCCTGTTATACTTCCTTCCTATACTATATACTATCCTTCCTGTACTATATAAATTCGTTACAACTAGAGTTAAAGTTGGGAAAAATTATAAAATGATTTTAAAATATATAAAATGTGTAATCTGTTTATTTTAAAATTTGTTTCCTTCTTAGTAAATTAAAACCTATCCGTTCTGTGTATACAGCGTGTCTATACGAACTCGTTTAGTCATTGTTGTTCAACTTAAAAAAACTGATAACATGATTATAAAATATAGAAAATATTTAATATGTTTATTTAAAAATTACTTCCTTCTTTAGGAAATTAAAACTGAGCCTTCTTGTACAGGGTGTTTTTTAAGTACTTGTTAAGACATTATAACTCCACTTGCAACATACAATTATTAAATAATAATAAAATCCTTCTCTAACAACTTGAACTCATACCATAAACTACCATAAACTATCTGTCTGCCCGTTGTAAAAAAAAGCACCCTGTATACTGAATTACTTCTCAGTTTGTCTCAACTATGTGTGCATTTGAAAGAAAAATTTTAGCACTAAGAAACATGAGATGTCCATAAGCGAACCCAGTCAAGAAGGAGAGAGAAAGAGATACAGAGACAGAGAGAAGGAGACAGAGAGGGGGCGAGCAGAGTTGGAGCGCTTAAAATGCCAGTTTGAAGTCTATTATTTGCTGGACACGAGCACATATTGATTGCATCGCCAATCGCAGAGGGGCGCAGAGAGGCTCAGCAGAGCCCGAAGACGGTCAGTTGGGCGAGCGAGAAAGAGACAGAGAGAGAGTGAGGGGAGGGAGGGAGAGAGCAGCAAATTGCTTTAGCAAATACAACAAAATACGCGCAGAAATGGGCAGTTGCAGTCGTAGCTGGACTCGGAGTCGGGTCGAAGCCGGGTCGACGTCAGCGTCGGAGTTGAAGTCCGAGCAAATCACATGGAAATGGATGCAGCAGCACTAGGAAACTTGTTTCGGCTCTGGGCTTGGGCTGTCGGCTTGGCTTCGCTTGGCTTGAGACTTGCTTCGTGTAGCTCAGCATTTAGCGTCTTGATCGGTTTATCACCGATTAATTAGAGTTTGATAAATACGCGCACGCCGTGAGTAAATAAATCATGAAGGCAACCGGCCAGCCAGACCACTCGGCCAGTCGGTGTAGCAGTTCCCGTTGCCATTCCCATTCCCGTGCACGTTCCCGTTCTACACATAATTCCATACACAATCCCAGAAGGTGGCGCAGGGCGGCTGTTCAGGGTGCTGCCAACTCATTTGCATATGTCAGTCGGCAAAAATAAAGGTAAAAATCTTTAACTTTTCGCGCTTTTGATTTTCTACTTGGAATTGTTTCGCCTGCCGTTGCTTTTGACATTCACACAAAAGGCGTGCAGTCATGGGTGGCGAGAGTGAGAGGGGGCAAGGGGAATATCTTTGAACATTGCACATTAATTATGCAGAGAAAAGAAAAGAAACAGAAACCGAATCCGTAACGAGAATCCTTTGAGATGCGCCCGTTGATGAGTCGCGTTTGAGTTGTGTTTGTAGCTAATTTTTCGGGGTTGTGCCAAGGATGTGGGTGGGCAGGGTCAAAGGTGCTTTGAATTATGCGCCCGTTGCATATGAAAGCGAATTTCATTTTTGTTGTTCCATTTAGTTGCACTTGAATCTAAATTTTTCGCCTTGTTCATTTTTTGGCAGAAATTCTTTTGAAAGTGATATATGCTATGAGATGTGGCTGAAAAAGGAAGGGTAACCTCATGAGATCTAGTGTTTTAGGGCGGGTTAATGAACTCAAACAACAGGTTTACTTTGAGTTGATGTAAATAAGTAATATGAACTATCAAATATAAGAGAGTAAATACAATTTAATATTATTTAATATGAACTGTAAAAAATAAAAGAATAAGTTTTTAAAATTTGGTATAACTTTATTCAATAGTTAAGCTTCCATAAATTCGTTGTCCACTTCTTTTAAAATACATTTCCCTTTATTTGAAAAAAGAATTTGTTCATTTAATTTGTGCCGAGTTCCATTTTAATTTGGTCTGCAGAGTCAAAACGCATTTACGACTTTGCGAGCTCAGATGAAATGTCTTTGGTTTATTACCGCAACTCAGAACGAGAATAACAAAAACAACGACATTTAGAAGAAGGAAGGTTATTATTATGACTTTCGACTGGCACTATGATTGCTACTACCTTTGCTGCATTCTGCATTCTGCAGCAGGGTTCCTTTCTTTCGTTCGTCCAACATCCTTTATTCTTGCCCAGGCAGTGGCAAAAATGTTGACCACTTTCTGCTTCGAAGCGTTTTTCACTCCACTCCACTTGGACTGTTGACCATTTCAAAGGGGGCTACTGCTCCCTGGCTGCTTCTTTTCTCAAGATATCTTCGTTTCGCCATGAAAAGGACCAAAGTATTTGCGGTTTTTCACATCCTTTTGCGCAATTATCCAGATTTCAATATTGCACTGCGTCATAAACAAAACCCCAGAGTGCCAAGGCGACTTCAGAGTTCTTTCAAACGGGGAGCGGGAAGTGGAGGGGGAGGGGGAGCGTGGATGGGGGACAACTACTATGTTGTTGTGCGCCATTCTTATTTCTATTATTGTTGACTCGGGATTCTTAGCTTGGTATTTGCATCTTCAAGTTGGTTATTTATGCAGCGCGCAGCTCGTTAGTTGACTTACCACAGGCACTGTAAATCAACTAGAGGAAATTACTTTCAGTGCTTAGACGATCCAACGATTATTTAACTCATTTTAAGGGAGTTTCGAGTACTGCGAAAATTGGCTTAATTTGCGAAACACATGAAAATCGCCCAAGGCACAGAGCGACGCTTTCCCAGTCAGCCCATTTTCCAAACAATCAACTTATTATGCACCACCTTCTCCTCCTCCCCTCCACATTTGGCACGCGTTGACATTTATCAAACATTTCAACTGTCATTTATTGCCTGAGTCTGTTTTACATTTTCCAGCACATGATGAGAAGGGGAAGGGGGGAGGGACACGCAATTTAACATGCATAAGCCTCGACTTTCCTCACCCACAACCCGCAAGAGTACACAAAGAGGAAAAGTCTAATAACCCAAAAATTCGCAAACCTGAAAGTGGCACAGAGCGACGACGAGGAAGAAGAGAAGGGGAAGCAGGAGGAAGGGGACTTTCCACCCAACCCTCTTCGACAGCCACTTGGCAATTTTCCGATGCGCAAGTGAAAATCTTTGATACGCCCTTGCAAATATTTTGCACGACTAGCGACGACGACACGTGACAATTGTTCTGTTTTCCCTAACACACAACCCACACCCCCCTTCCACCCTCTCGCGAAGTTTGCAATTTCCCATTTTCCTAATGCGCGATTTGACGAACGTTTTGCCGCAGTCAAGTGCGTAATTTGTGGTTGTGTTAAAGGGGGGGGTGTGTTTGTGTGGGGAGGGAGGTCTGTATGCTTGTGGGTGTATGTGAAGATAACAGATTACTTAATTTTGTCATTAGCCAAAGGCATTTTAAGCCTTGATGCAATTCGATTGCGATAATAAATTCAATTTAATAAACTCGCAAGTTGCGCCACAATTTCGTACAGTTTTTAGGCAAATACTTTCGCTTTTTGTAATTAAAACTCATTTCCCAGCAACTAAATATTTATTTGTGCACCAGCAGCAGAAGTGAAGCAGAATGAGAGGGTGGGGTCAGTCGGAGGAGGAGAGGATTGAGGTCAGGAAGGTGGCTGCCTTTGGTATTTCAATTTATTGCACAATTAAAAAGTCTTTCTCGTATCCTTTAAGTGCAGCCTCGTAAATTGTTTACCTACGCGACGTCTGCACTTGTAAACCATCTACCCCCCTCCCTTCTTCCACCCTCTGCCAACCTTTCCCCTCACTGCAAAGAAATCTAACGGAAATTACAAAAGCGCCTAAGCGAGGCGCAGTTCCAAAAATTCCAGGCAAAAATAATACAAAAGTCTTGGCTAAAAATAAAAGACAGTACACGGTGCCGTCTGTCTGTCCCTCTCTTCCTCCGTTCCTCCCTCTCTCCATCTCCCTCTCTCTCTGCCCCTTCCTCTGTCTGTGGGCTCAGCCGTGCGCTCGCATCGAGTTTTTCCTCAGTTGGCATCAGAATTATGAAATAAGTAAAAGCGCACTCCATGCATTAAAAACCTTTTAATTTGCTAAATCGCCTTGCCAGACATCGTTTCGTCCTTGCTGGAGTCGAGTCGCAGTTGAAGCAAGTGGAAGGGGGAGGGAAAGGTGGCAGCAGGGGAGTTTTATGGTATGCGGAGCAGGGTAGCTGCAGTTAGCCACGACGCGACGGAAGCGGATGGACCAAGTCTGTGTGCATTTTTGAGATTTGCAGACGCCTAAAGGATTGCCGCCTACGCCCACTGCCACCTTGACTGCTCCCCACTCTCCTCCTACACTGCCTTCTTTTCCTCCCCTCTCCGTGGCACACATAGACACTTGGATTTGCAGTTGTTAGTGGGCAAAGTTGAGTAGGCAATGCAAACACTTGAAAGCCAACGGCACTGCCTGACGGCTCTACACTTGCCCTCCTCCCTATCTCAGTCCCTTCTCTCTACATGTGGCGATAATTTCTACTTTGCGCTACCGCCCGAAATTCCTTTGGGCCAGCAGCAAAATCAAGAAAAAGCAGCTTCGTCTGGCTCAGCTCTGTTGCTCCCCATCCAACCCCTTTCCCAGCCCACCTTACCCAATGGATCTCTGTGTTTTTCTCGCAATGTATTTCGGCATTCCTCAGAAAATAAGAGAAAAAAATATAAGAAACTTGTCTGAAGTAGACTTTGAAAGGACGCAGCGAAGCACACGAAATAATTTCATATAAAATATAATGCATTTTAATTTTCTATATATGCCATGCAAGTGAGGTTAGGTATGTTTGTTTTGTAGGCATTCAGTTAAATAAATCAATATGAAAATTTAACACGATTAAAAGCTAAGGTGAACGAACAAACTCATATTGAGGTTTTCTATAGTCTAACATTAAAGTCGATAATATCTAAGGTACAACAAGAAATATGATACATTAGTATTGTATATATGTTTGGTAATTTCGTATTTATTATAATTGGTAATGTATGCAAATCCGGAACTATCCAAGATACAGTTGAATACTAATAATATAACATACATATCTTCCTACATCATCATTACCCGGAAATCTCTCCTCTTACTGAAGTTCTTTTGCAAATGTTTGAACATTTTTCGAAATGTCGCACAAGTGACGCCCCAAAGCATGCTACAAATTGGCACAAACAAATTTGGGGAACGCACAAAATCGCGCTGCATGTAAGAAACTAATTAAATTTGATTTGCAGCGCACAAATGCAATTTCATTTGGCAAGAGAAGCACGAAGGATGGGGCGCCACATCTTTGTGGCACTCCTGGCGTGTCCATGGCAATCAAGTATTGTCATTGCATGACGCAGCAAATAAATCCCAGATCGGAGCAACCTGAGAGTGAGCAAAGGAAGGGAAGGCAGGCAGGACACGCAATCGAAATTAAGAAAACGTCTCGCATTTAATTTAATTGACAGCAAGCGGGCACAGACAAAATCATCCATCCCCTGCCCTCCTCGTCTTGCCACAGCCCCCTAGCAGACTCTCCTCACACCTGAGTGAAATACTCATTAAAAGCGTATTATATAGACTAGAATCTCTCTATGTTTATCCGCCCAGTAGTCGTCGTTGTTGTTGCCAATGATTTTGTAAATTCATTACAGAAAAAGAAGAGAGAAAAAAGGAAATGGAAATAAATTGCAAACTCATTTACCGCGCCAAAATCAAAAACATTTACAATGTTGAACTTCATTTGAATTCGATATAGACGCGAAATATCTCTCGTAATCGCAGTCAACCAAAAGTGAAGTTCGTTTTTAAACCATTTTTGTAGACAGTTTCGCAATTTGTTTCTCTTCCTCTTGAGAGTGAGCCTAGACGCGCCTAGACATCGGCTGTGGTTGGTCCCCACCAGACCCTGGGTCTGCCTCCTGTTCGCTCCACTCAATTTGAGTTGTCTCCTTGGAGACCAAGCGCAGTCTGCGGTATATTGTCTGTGATTGTTGGCCTATTTTTAAAATACTCAGTATGAACTTATATATATATCACTAATGTTTATCAAAAGAAAGACAAATAATAGAAAGCTTCAATTAACATCTATTATATATTTGTAGTATCAATTTTTTTAAATTTATAAATAAATGAAATAAATGTTTAGACAGCGAAACTGTGTTGCCTTTTTATATAAATGTCAGCACGTATATTTTATAACAAAGTAAAGGGTATTGTTAAGTCGATTACCTTATCTTTTCCCATTTCACTGCGATTCTTTCGTTCTTTCTCATGACTTGACTGAAATTTTATTCAGTCGCAATCGATAGTAATCAATATATTATTGAGGATAATTCGCAGTTTATTGAGTTACAGTTTATTGCAAAGAGGAATAAACTCTCTGTGGTCGAGTCGATGGTCGTTCAAACCTTAAATCTGTGAAGAAGGATTCGGGTAATTATTCACAACGGTTTTGTGGCATCATCAAATTATCCGCAAAATTCACTCAAAAAAAATGAGGAACGCAAAAGGTATTCTCACATATAGTATATGCCGAAATGAAGCCAATTTTGGGCGAAACAAACAGGAGAAAAGGGAAAACAGAAAACAGAAGTAATTCAATTACTCGAGAGCAGTGCGAGTGGGAGAAGGCGACACGCGACCGCGTAAAAAATCGCGCACAAAACGCACAACGCACATAAATTATGAAAGGCAACGGCATAAACAGACCAAAATTGCGGCCAGACTTGGGCAAAATAAAGCACACACACACGTACACACACAATGCAACAACATCATCAACATGTGTATTAAATGTTTAACACGACTTTTCACTCATTAGTGAGAGGAGAAAAAAATAAAATACGTAGCAAAAAACACATAAAAACCGCAGGGGGTTGACTGTGCTTTTGGCATAATTTATGCACGTGTATATGGGTGAGTGAGTGTGTATGTGTGAGTGGGTGGGTGAGAGTGTGAGCCAAGCCAAGTGTTAATTTCGCTAAAATATAAAACAGGCAAGCGTAAAGCTAAATTAATCATATGCAGGCAACGAGCAGCAGCTGCATTCACGCGCGCGTTTGCTACGCGTTTCGAGCGCGTTTTAAAACGCGCCATGACGATTTTAAAGCTGCGTTTCCCATGGTCCACTAACCGACAATGGCAAATGGCAAACGCAGTCGTAATAACAATCGAAGCAGAGCCAAAGTGCAGAGCCCAAGAATGTGACTCGACTGCCGAATCAATCCGAGGCGCAACGAAGCTAGGCACAAACTGTGCCCATAATTCATATGCGCCACAAAGTCTGCGGCAATCAAAATGCCAAAAACCGCAGCCACTTTGGGACGACTTCACGTTGCTGGAGCTGAAACTGGGGGATTGAGATAAAGTTGAAGCTGACGCTGTAGCTGTAGCTGGATTGCTGTCAGTCAGCGAAGAGTTGCCGATTCAACGACATAATTGCAGCCTGTCTGCGGTGGCTAATGCAAACAAACATGGGATTATGAGAGGTTGCAGCTGTCCCTGCCCCTGCCCCAGCTCCTTCTCCCACTTCCTCTGGCCTAGTCGCGTCTCTGGCTCGATCTGACCCGTAACAAGTAGCTGGCGAAATGCTTTAAAATTGGACTCTACGTGTTGGCCCCGCGAACGCACTCTGGGATTGGCAAAGGCAAAGCTAGACGCGACTGGGATCGACTCGTCGAGATCGTGCGATTGCTTTTCATTAGCTGCGCCACAAATTGTAGCCTGAACCCGAGCATGAACTTGCACAGCTCAGGCTCGAAATGGTACTCGACTTGCGGATCTAAAGTAGTGCAGCCAGTTGCAGTTGCAGTGGCAGTGGCAACTCCCGATCCCGCTCCAGATTCAGCTGCAGCATGTGCATTGCGTTTGGCGAATCGATTGGCAACGCCTGAGGGCCAACTTAACGTCCCAGTTCAATATGTGACTTCGGCACCGACTACGACGACGGCGACGGCGACGGCGATTCCTGCACGAAATTATAATTTCACCTACAACAATTTGGCTCCCGTTTCCAGCTATCGATAGGCACACCCCTCACCACTTCTTCTTCAACCTGCTCCCCATACTCCTTTCTATCTGCATGAATTTTTCATGGGAATTACATACGTGATAGATTGTTTTATCCCACTCACCTGAGCAGCTGCTTGATTGGTTTACCTGCTTCTGCATCAGCTTCTGCGATTGCGATTGCGATTCCGATGGCGATTGCTATGCCGATTGTTGTTGTTGCATTGTTGCGATTGCCATCGCTTCATATGCGACGTGACTTAGCTGCGAAGTACCTATGCAATGCTTAAGAACATGCAACAGCAGCATGTAGACACACACACACACACACACACACACACACACACACACACACACACACACGACATACCATACGTGTTAAAGTAGTGTGCATTGAAAAAAGGCAGAGATTAAATAGCGGGACTAAAGCATAGTGAGCTTGAGAAAAGTGGATAGTATTGAAATTTGTGTAAAATTTATGTATGTACTGTTATAATTTAATTATATAATTATAGAGGTATCTCTAAATTATCGGCTATACCTAAATTCTTCGAGAATGTTATAACTCCTCACTTGCAACATTTTAGCAGATCCGTTATATCCCCTTTTCAACACGGATTCGTAAAACGTCGTTCTACCACGACAAATTTGCTTGAGCTGACATCCTTTGTGCTAAAAGGATTTCAGAAAAATCTTCAAACCGATGTCATTTATACTGATTTCAGTAAGGCATTTGACTCAGTCAACCATTCTCTTCTTGCACATAAACTGAATCTTCTCGGTTTCTCACCAAAACTTCTCAGTTGGATTGTGAGCTATTTGGGTGACAGAACCCAACGAGTCCTCTTTAAGAATAATCTTTCTTACCCCGTTCATGCCACATCTGGTGTTCCCCAGGGAAGCCATTTAGGTCCCCTGCTTTTTACACTTTTCATCAATGACCTTCCAACGGTCATACTTAACTCCCGTACTCTCATGTATGCTGATGAGAAACTGATGATGTCAAGCTCTGTTTTCAATTTAGAGACGACTCCTGTCATTTACACCTTCAATCTGACTTAAATTGTTTCTATTCTTGGTGTCGTGCAAATCTCCTTAATCTGAACAGCTCCAAATGCAAGCTGATGACATTCTCACGAGCCTGTCCAAAGTACGTATCTTACTCTCTTTGTGGTTGTACCTTGGAAAGAATTTCCCTGGTTGATGATCTAGGTGTCCGTTTGGACCGCAAACTCAAGTTTTGCGAACATATATCATCAATGGTTAATAAAGCTATGGGTGTGCTCGGCTTTATTAAGAGATGGTCTAAGGAGTTTGACGATCCTTACCTAACTAAGACTCTTTTCACCTCGCTTGTTCGTCCAATTCTAGAGTACGGATCATGTGTCTGGAGTCCTAAGTACACAGTTCACAAGGATCGCATTGAATCCGTACAGAACAACTTTTTAATTTTTGCCTTGCGAGGCCTTAACTGGGACGTAAATTCAAGACTTCCTTCCTATCCTAGTAGACTTTTGTTACTAAATCTGCCTTCCCTAGCCAATCGTAGAACTATGCTTGGTGTTGTATTTATTTATAACCTTATACAAGGGGACATAGATAATAACGACCTGCTTAGTCGACTACACTTCTCTGTCCCTGGTAGAAGCACCCGTAATTATCTTCCTCTAAAACTTTCCAATTGTGCTCGAATTATGCCTTGCATGAGCCTTTCAGGGTACTATGTTCGGACTATAATAAACTATATTACATTATCGCTAACAACAACAATAATTCTGTATCTTGCTTAAAAGTACAAATCCTTACCCACCTTTCTAGTAACTAGTTTAATATATACTTATCTTCTTTCTAGTAACAGTAGTACTTTTTAACTAACTGCATGTTTGAACATTCTAATCGCTATTTGATTAGGTTTTGCTTACTAACACTAACTCTCCTGATCTGATTGGGTTTTTCTGGGTTTTCCCCAATCCTCTGCAACAAATGTTGGATCGGCTCTTTCATTTTTTTATCCCAATGTAAACTCAATTCAATTAATTTCTTTTTCTTTCTTTTCTCACAGTTAAGATTTTACTTTTAACTTAAAATTATTAATTATAACTATTAATTGTATTTTTTCTTTACTTTTAAACAGTCGACTGACCTTAGTCCGACTATAAACTAATTAAATAAATAAATAAAATAAAAGGAAATATAAGTAATATAAGTTATGCAGTATTTCTCAAAATAAAAATCATTTATGGACACCTCTTTTAAGCGGACATTTTTACATGGACACTTGACGATGTCGGGTATTTTTGAACAACTTAACTGATGCACTTCCCTTTGTTGAACAACAAATCCAGAGGGGTTTCGCTGTAATTAAATGGTTGTACTGTTATCTTATGTTATATTAGTCTTATTGCTTTATTTCTTAAAATAAAAACACCTAAACGACACCTCAATTGATTGGACACCCTATTATTACGAAGGCTTTAAATATGGTTTCCTGGAGTAGAAAGATGAAATACTCCACGTTCTTAACTGTTTTCCTGTAATAATTCTCTATATTCTCCAGACTAAATTAAAATTATAGTAACATTTCATATTACGATTAATCGAAATGGAACTCTAGTATTTGTTTGAAGTATTGTAAATAAAATAAATAAAGAGGGGATTATTCGTTGATTTTTCTCTATTTCATTCCCCCAATTCAGATGTGTTTTAAAGTATTTAAAAGATTTATGAAAATACATTAAAATATTTTCAGCGGTTGCCTCCATAATTGGTTCACTGGACGCACAACAAAGCAACGTGGCCTGGTCCACTGGACCCTTTAATAAAGGACTTATAGGGGGGTATACCCAACAAATATCTCTCCACCCATCTGAGTGCGTGAAACGCAACTGAAACTCGCCAAGAATTGTTGTTGTGCTGGAGCCACGAGACTATCGGCTAAAGTATCGTATGATTTGATTTGATTAGAGTTTTGCACTTGATCTATACAAACTGCCATAAGTAGTCGAGGGTATTTCGGAACAAAACTATTTAAAAGATATATGAAAATATTATAAAACATTATAGCAACCTCAAGAACTAATTTCACTTTGTTCACATAGCTTAAAGTTTTTAAACACAGTAACAAAATCCCTTTGGTTAACTGGAAGTTCAACATAAATTTCCGTCATTCAAAATTCTAAAAAAAATGGATAAGTTAAAGTACTTGCAACCCATCTGGTGGACAGCGTCTCTCATCCTGCTAATGTTGCACGTGATGACGAAGGGGACGGCAAAGCACATAAACATTGATTTCTTAGAGGTTTTCAACCAGTTTTTTCAATATGCAGACTCAGCGCAAGGGAAGGCAATCTGAGATCGGGATACGGCAGCATCCAAACAAGATAAACAGCAACAACAACAAGCATATGCAACAGAGTTGTGGCAAATTAATGTGAGCATATTAAGCAAAGAAATCAACAAGCTCTGGAGGCGGAGGCGAAGGCGAAGGCGCCCGGTGTGGACATGACCCCATGACAAGGTGCACAACAGGTGGTACCCGGTGGGCCGCAGAGCCACATGTTGCCATTGCCAGAACATGTCAGCGGCGCCACAAAGCATACAAAGCAGGTCTGGCCAGGCAAATGAGGCGCAGCCACGCTGCACACTCGTCAATGTCGCCGCTGAGGGTCAATTATTGACCGCAAGGCGGCAGGAATCGCAGGAATTGTAGTCGCAGATCGATGCAGGAGCCACCACCAGCTACGGTTAATAGAGTCGTGATCAACGGCCACGAAACAGTCGAACAACCGAACAACCTGTTGGGGCACTGACCACCTACAACTTGGAATTTGTTTTCGGGGCCTTCAACGATTCTCTGCCGCTGCCGCTGCTGCTGCTGTTTTTGTTGTTGTTCAATTAAACTTTATGCCAATAAATTTTAAGCAGTAAGTCGTTTAATCTAAATTAAGCGCCAGTCGCCGAGGGAACAGACGCAAGAGGCTTAGGGACAAGAGGAGGCACAGGTCGATTGAACGGCAATTTCCATCAGCTGCATCATGTGTCATAAACAAGTTGCAAGGCGCCGACAATTCTCAACTGTGCGCGGGTTGCCCCCGCAACACATTTCCATAAAAGCGACACCCAGAGCCATTGGTCGCTTCCTGGTCTCCACTGCAAACTGCGCCTTAGATTGGATATTGGTGACGGCGAGACGGGGCAGAAGATTTGGGCTGCCTTGTCTAGCATTTGCCTACAAAGCGTAAGCAATTTTTATGCTCATGTTGCACGTAATCACCGCAAGCCGCAGGTGGTAAAACCGCGCGTTTGCTAAGGCTCGTGCGGCACACCGGGTAAGAGGAGTGTGGGAGAAGGCGGGAGGTGGCAGCACACACAGGCTCAGGCTGCGGCGCTGGCTCTGGTTCATCTGCCCTCAGAGCGAAGCGGGGCTGCACTGATTGAATTGCACTAATTGCGTATTAAAGCTCAGCACTGCGAGCCAACAAATTGAATGCAGCCAAATTGAATTATACCTACAGAAGTCTTGTTCCTGTCTGGCTAAGCCTCCGCCCCTACCTCTCCCCCTTGCCCACTCCCCGTGTGGCTGCCAATGAAGAGACGCTAGGCAGGTCCCGTTGCGGGCTTGTTGGCTTTTATTTCGCTTAATTAATTGGCAGCCAAGCGGCAAAAAAAGAACATGACAGTTGCCACACCCCCTCCCCTCCGCACTCCTCTCACCCTCCTGGCACCCACCAAAATGCAACAAGAAAAGCTGTCAACACAGCCAAAATAAGGTAGAAGAAGCAGCAGCCGCTGTGGGCTCCCTTCTACCTCGCGCTCTTCCCCGTCTCGTTGCAGCTCCAAAGCCGAAAGTCAAGTGTCCTTGGAGAATATATGTGGCATGCGGCATGTTGCATGTTGCAATTCTTTCATTTTTTCGGCAATGCCGAAAAAGAAAACAGCAGAAACTAAATGTTCTTGAGTCTGCAGTCTGCATATACCATATTATTTGGGGAATATTCTGTGAAGTGCTGCAGGGCGCAGTGGGAGGGAGAAGGAAAAGGGTGGCACTGTTGTGGCATGTTGCTGTTGCATCAAGAGGGTTAATTATAACGCACAAACCCTTTGATTGCAAGGGCAACTGAAGAAGCTGAAGCACTTTAAAGATATTTTGGTATTTTTTGGAGAAGTTTAGAGTATTAGACAATCAACAATCTACCAGAATAAGCTTATGTAATATGTTTTGAAATAATAATAATAATAAAATATATTATCATATAAATAAACATAATATAAATATAAATATACTGCATATCCTAGAAATGTAATTATAATTTGGCTACTACATAAAGCCACCCGCCCTCATTTGCATGTCATCTCCCCATGGAGAGTTCTATTTGGGGCTCTCATGCTGGCAATAACAACATTTTTGCTTAATTAACACTACAAAGCGATGCCCAAAAGTCTGGCAACGCCATAAAAAGCGACCAAAAATTTACAAGTATCCTCTATGCACTGCGAATTCCGGACGGAGTCCTCTCCTTCTCCGGCATCTTGCATTGCCACCTGCCCAAGAGGCGCAACGAGCTGACGGGGCTGAATAGAATGCAGCTGAGGTGTGTGTGGGAAAATATTATAAAAATAGATGAAGAAGAAGAATAGAGAAAAACCAAGCACTCATAAAATGGCCCCACCGCCACCCTGCAAAGGTCCCTCGCAACGTTTGCAGACAAAAAGATTTATGTTTTCTTTTCATTTTACGTTTTACATTTGGCATTTCATTTCGGGCGCAAAACAAATGAACAACAAAATTGTATGAAAATTTCTATAGTCAACTCGTCGTGGCGTACTTAAAGCCAGCCATAAGAGAAGGAGGCAAGAAAGAGAAAGAAATGTAAATGTTCCAAGCAGGCTAAAAAGGAAAAGCACGGGGGAGAAGACAACGAGCTCCTCGACGAGTGCATGAAAATAAAATACACCGAATGCATTCCACATTGTATGAGAGTGGAAAAAGGGTGCTTTGAAATAATAATATTCTTTCGATTTGCTTTGTTTTTGCACAGCCCGAAAACTGAGGTGGTGATTAGGGGAAAAGGATGGAGCTAAAGTATGGCAAGAACCTAAAAAATTAAGAGCCTGTTGAGAGCTTTAATGCTTTATTAATGTGGTTGCGGTAGAGGAACCCCCTCTAACAAGGTTATTATCGATAGTATAACGATAGTTTCTATTTGGTTATACTTGAGCTAGAAGATAGCAAAAGTTTTAATTTCTTCCTTACTAGAGGGTTTACTTTAAAAGGTGTTTAATTTCAGAAATGTTGCAGTACAATGTCCTCCTTTAGGAAAGTAACGGTAGTTTTTGTTTGTGATTTATTTAAAAAAATTATTAAAAACTTTTGTAACATTTAAGAGATAGAAGGTCCACCTTTAACAAGGGCTATATCGATAGTAGTTTTCTTAAAAAGCAGTTTAACTTTAGAGACGTTGCATTTCAAAGATAAATCTATTAAATGCCTTCAATCGATAGTATACCGATAATTTTTCACATTCGATTACTTGGGAATTATTTTAAAAGTTCTTACTGCAATGTTTTTGATAGTACAGATAATTTATAGATCATAGATTCGTAGATTCTATAAATAAACAGGTTCCCAACCAGTACGTGCTACACAGTAACCTAAACTTATTTCAAACCTTTTCAAACTATGTCAATTGATCTGTTAGATGATGGACGGATGACTGGAAAATTCAGTTGGCTCAGACAACTGGCGCCAGCTAAGGCCCATAAATCATGGCCAGACACACTCACACACTCGTACACACACCAATAATTTTTGGAGCATGCATGCAACAATTGCTCCATCCAAGCTGACCGTCAGCAGCAGCAACAGCAACAGCAACAACAACTGCAGCTTGTCGAACAATTTTCCAATTTTCACATGCGAATTATGAGCCACAGCCTTCCCATAACGATAGCCAGAGCATAGCCCACCGCAGATACGAATTTCAGAGTGATTGATAGCATGTTATGAGTTAACATGCTATTATTAGACCACAAGATGCTACCAACAACATCAGTGCTGCTGCTGCTGCAGCAACAACAACAACAGTGGAAGGAACTGGGAAAAGCCAATCGAGGATCGAGCTAAGCAAATGTTTACTCACGACTTTTCGCGTCGTCTCTGGGCTTTGGTTTTTCGTCATATTTGCCAAAAGTGGAAAATTGTGCAAGAGAAATTGATTTCACATGATTTACGTGCAAGTTTTCCCAACAACAACAACAGCAGCAGCAACAGCAACCAGCAGGAGCCCAAAAATAATTTCTAATGTCATGTTGGGGCTGCTGTTAAGCAGGGGCAGAGAAGGAGGAGGAGGAGTAGGAGGAGGAGGATTAACCGACGCAATTGGGGGGTTGGCTTCACAAATCAAAGGCGATCGAAGGGGTCCAACAAACGGTTAATCAGCAGCCACAGTGCTGAGCTCGTTAAGCGGTCGATAGATGGCGCTAGCCAAGTCGTGGAATATCTCTACCATAACCGCTAGTTGGTCAGTTGGCTAGATCAACGGCCATTAACTGTTCGATGGACTAAAGGAGAGACAGATAAACAGACTAACTGCTTGCCCAAATGACAGACAGACTGTCTGACTGACTTCTTGAGCACCCATACAACTAGGAATATCTAAACTATCCATCTATATATCATCGCTTATGCACTTCCGCTTCTGCTGCCAAATGTCAAAGACAAATTTCGCATTCGATATTCGGTTGGCAAACGCCGCACAAAGTCAATGTCAACAAATCGATAAATCAAAGCAAAAAAAAAAATTGGAAAAAGAAAAAAACAAAAGCAAATTAACTGAAACTTAAAACCGTTTGCCAGTTATAGAAGCCAGACAAATATTGCATAATCAATGAGCTTAAGCTATTTGTTCATGTACTCAAATTATTTATGCATAACTGTTGTATACTGTTATATTATTTTTAACTGGTTTAACAGCCACGATCGGCCAGACTAAAGGCCACAGAGCTGAGAAGATGAGAAACAAAACAAAACTATATTTTCTTCGCTTAATTCCCATAATAACAGAATCTATATTACCAATAATATAATCGCTATAAATAGCATGACATTTCTCTCTGTGCTCAACCTTTACAGGGTATCCATCTGGAAAGTCTCGTTGTTTAGGCTCTTTAATTGATTGGCTTGTTGACATATAAAGCAAACGTTGCGATCATCGCAATCTGAGAGAATCTTAATCATCGCAGCATCATCGGCATTTCGCGAATCATGCGCCAAACCAGTTTCGAATACGCAAATGAATACACTCAGCACACCCATGCGATGACTTGCCGGTTTAACCAAATGTAGAACAAGATCAATAAAAGGGGGACAAGTAAACAAAAAATATAAGTAAATCAGGTTCTAAAAATATCTGCAGGCCTTGTATTACAATATGAAAATGAAGAATCAATTACTTAGTAAATTAAAATAAAAGTGTATAGATCCACAGATAGGATTAGATTTGGATAACAAGCCTGACCGCCCAATTACGCACAACTCAGTTGGCTGATCTCACCTGAATTTCACCTACATATCGCAACTTTCAACGCACACAGTTCAGTAATTAATGAAGTCGCAGAACCAGTTGGCTGAACACAGAGTAAATAATTGCCAAATAGACGCCCGAAACCAAAGTCCCAATAGAATCCCCCTCAATAGACATTCACACACACTCTCTGAAATCTATTAACTGTGCAGCTGCCTCTCTAAGAGTTCCCCCAACTATTTCGTCCGATAAGAGACTGCATAGAGGGGACCCCAAAAGGTGCGCGAGACCATTTAAGGTGACAAGTTTACTAAAATTTCAAAGACATTTCTCAAAGAGACACGATGCGGCAAGTCAGTCTTGTCCAGTCCGCGGTGAAAAGTGAGAGTCCGACGGGGCGACGACACGGAGAGAAATTATAGCAGAGGCCCAGACCCGAAACGAGGCTTCGAAAACAATAACAAACAGTACGAAAAAACGAAAAAAATACGATAAAAAATACGAAAAATACTGGTTTTCAGCGCTCAGACTAAACATAAAACTGTCAATTCGCAGCAGCAGCAGCAGCGACACCTCCCCCTGCCTACACCTCTGGGTCTCTGGGCCTGTCGATGGCCGCTGGCTGATCGTCTGGTCGTCAGTCCGCCTCTCCGTCTCTCCGTCCGCTCGGCCTGCCTGGGCCGTCTACAGTTGGCACTTAGCATGCGCATGCGCTACCGTTTTCTTGGCCAGTTGTATTTTAGCCATTAGCACGTTCGGAGCTGAAGCTGAAGCCGGAGCCGAGCCTCGAGTCGCCACCGCAAGTGTGAAGTCATAGGAGTCCGCAAGACTACGAAGACAACGATATATATAGTATAACTAAAGAAATCAAAAGTGATTTTAAATCATTTTCTGGCATTTGTGCAGAGTTTTGTGTGTCTAAAAGCGAAAGTTGCGTGCAAAGTGGATTTTATTGTTCGACAAACTGAATCTTAATCGAATAAAGCTACATAAACTTTAACTGAATTCATAATCCAAACTAAAGTCGATCAACCACCGAGGGCAACACGAAAATGCCAGCAGCCAGTTCCCATTCGCGTCTCTTCTTCTACCTGCTGTGCGTGGCGTCGCTTCTGGCCGTCTCGAAGTCGGATACCGGTAGTACAAAGAACTCCTACTTTATGTCGTATTTCTACTATCTGATTGTTAACTTTGTCAATCCGTTCGCAATGCCAATATTCTATCGCTTTGTCAACGTTTGTCTAACATAGCGAAATGAAATCAGAACGACCTAAGACGAATTTCTGTTAAGAATGTGTAAATATTATCAATCTGTATATACATATATACTACTATCTATGCTATGCTGTAACTGATCTATCTATAGAGTGCATTGTAAATATCTCTAAACTAAGACTGCTTCGGGCTCTGAGTTCGAATGTGATTGGATGAATTGGTTCATTGTTTGTTTGTATATGTGTACAGTTAGTTTTAATGGATTTCCTTAAGTAAAGAATACGATAATACTGCGTACCTGCAACCTTGTGATAACTTCCACCTTAAGACAACTCGACATTATAATTGTACAATAAAATGTGTTAAATTCTCGATAATTGTGATATGGTGTTTTATTTGTAAATACGCGTACTAAGTATTACTCCGATGGATATACGATATAGTGCTTTAAAGAGTAGTTTAAATTAAGTTGTACTAACAAAATTCTATAGTTTTGAGAGTGATTATTTCCTAATGACATTTCGACCTCTGTTTCTCTTTTATCTACCATCTACTCTATGAATGCCAAACACCCCATAAAAGATCAAAGAGCGCCAATTAAAAATTATACAATATCCAAATAAATTTCGAGTTCGAGTACAAACCGTAAGGGCCACAACGAGTTACACTGAGCGACGTGACTTCCAGTCAATGCCAAGCTACGTCTAACTATATATATATACCTTTACTATGTTATAGTCGTATATCTATAGCTGAAGTCCGATAAAACAAACGTGAATGCCGACTATAAACCACACCACACAGGCAGACACATTCGCAGACACACATTAATCGTCTGTCCACGTTCTCGGCGTACTCGAGGCTGTTCTGTGGCATTGTCTTGTCTTGTGGCTTCAACTAATTAGCACGTAGATCATACCTAGGGTATTCTTAATGATCTATCTGCCGATCAGCTGAGCAAGCACCGTCGACTGCAGAATACACGTTATCAATAGAGGGAAACGCAAGAGAGGCTCAGCCGCACTTCAAATACAAGTTTTTCTGCGACGCTCTCTGCTCTCTCTCTTTCTCACTCTCTCGCTCCCGTATCCGCTCTCTTTGTGTGTACTCTCTCGACCATGATCTTGACCACGACGATATCGCTCGGAGCCGAAGCTATCCGATCAGTCTCGCTTTGCTCTCGCAGATCTCATTGACATCAAAATACTCCCAAGTTTCGTCAGTTTCGCTCAGCTCGCTTTACTTGGTGGCAGTCAAGGTTAATAGTTGAATCTGTTAGAGACACCGTAGTATTTTGTTTTCATTTTCGTTTTTTATGTATTTGTATATCTGCTTAGCTCTTGTTGTGTCTCTCCTCTCTCTAACAATCACCGGCTGCGTCAGCGGCTCCGAGGCGGAACTATTTATAATGCGGAAGTTCAACGAAGATGATTAGGCAAAAAATTTCAATATCTTTGCGTAATTTTGGCAGTTGTTGTTTGGCCAAAAGAACTTGAGCTACTAATCTCGATTTGGCAAAGAAGTTTCTCTATAGGAAGTAGCTTTCAAAGACCCAGAAGTTGTCTAAATTGGAAACGATCGACTGATTAGTTATTGTACAAATTTATATTGTATATATATTATATAATATATCATTAGTGATAAGATTTGCTTAAGGCAACTGTAAATATAACTACCAATAGGTTTCTTATCACTTCCGTAAACATTTCATCATTTCGTCCATTGCATAACCACATCCTCTCATTACATTCATGCACTTTCCTCCCAGTTGCCCTGCAAGCACCAGATGAGGACTTGGCCTACGATGCTGCCCTCCAGCTGGGCTTACTGAACCATCGACTGAATCAGCTGGCACATGAGGAGGAATCAAGGCAACTGAATCTCAAGAACATTACGAACAGTCTAGTTAGTCGCATACCCTGTAATTGCGACACGGGTATATGCAAATGTTGTGCAGGTTTGTTACCCATATCTGGATCAAGATCGACTATAATTGATATGTATCCTTCTTTTTTTAGGTTATCTTGCTGTTATTGGCATGAACGGTTGCACTGAGGTCGCCTATCGTCCCGATGAGTTCTCCTTCGAGCTACGCATGCGGGTTAACAACAAAATTTGGTTCCGTCGCAAGGTCTCGGGTCAGAACCCTCCACCCTTCTGCTTCAGGCCGCCACGCTTCAACTTTGCCCGTGCCTGCATTCAGTTTCACGACATTTGGTTCGTAGGCCGAAACATGCATGTCTGTATGTACATGTCCGGCGAGTTCCAGGGATTTGAATTGTTCGAACGGTAAGCTTAAAGGTTTTGTATATAAAAGAGTTAGTGGTTAATGAATTTTCGTTCTTTTTATATGTCTTTGCGACCCAATTGAGCTTTGTATAGTAGATGCTCCTTAGAAAATATATATATAATATTATTCAGCCTTACTTATTAACTTCATTTGCACTCTACAAACAACCTGCTTTAGTACATTCCAAAATAGCTTCCACAGCATCCACCAGTTCCATCCACCGTGTTAGTTCTTTCACTAGCAAATGCACCTTGCATTCCACATACATTTGCGTAGCTGTCTCTCTCTATCTCTCTCTCTCGCGCAGCTCTCTCGGCTGCTACAATACACAAAGAAAGTGACAGCTTAGTTGATACACGCACCAATTCGTGGATCTCAATAAGTGTGGATCGCATAGAGCAGCAAGACTATCTATAGCTTGATTTAGCTAGCTACACAGAGTTCTATACGTTTTAAATAAACACCTAAGACTTCTTATAAAACTACTAAATGGAATTTTATACTTTATTATTATCTTCTCTCTTAGCAACTTCGATTGCCTTCTGTTCGGAGATCATGGAGTTAAGATTGTACCGCCAGAGCAGGGCTTCCCGGTAAGGCCTAACGATGTGGACATTGACGATGCTGAGGATGAGATCGAGGATTATGACGAGAATGTTGTGCGCAGCTTGGCTGAAAAGATGATGATGGACTGAGGGAATCACACCCACAGACACACACACTCACAGGCTCAAGTCAACCATCTCACCTGCTTATTTATTTATTCATAAATTCCCCCCTCATTGTTAATTTATTAAAAAGATCTGAAACGCTTTGTGGCATCTGCCTTAATGCTCTGTGGTACTTGGCCACCAAATGACTCAAACGGACGGGGCTCCTTTCCGCCTGCAAAGTGGCCACCTGATGCGCCAGTTCCAAGTGTGAAAACTGCAAAAGGCGACGTGTGTTGTTCAAAAGAAGCACTCTCATCTTATTCACCTTACCCCTTTCCCCTTACCGCTTCCTTCTGTCCTACCCTGCCCCTCCATTGCAATTTACCCTCTGTCCTGCAGCATCGTGTGCAGTCAGCGCATCCGCATCCTGTTGCGCCTCTCGTCCTGGCGCGCATTCAAGTGCAAAATAAAACCCAAAGCGCAGTTGAATTTCTAAAGGATAATGCAACCGCTTGCCATGTGCATGTGCAACCTGCAGTCGGTCCCAGGCAAGACCAGCTGGGAGGGAGAGGAGTTTGGCATATGCAGCCACACGTCGACTGCACTTCGTTTGACTCGCAGTTGACTGTAATAAAGGACTATTTAGGGCACTGCCAGGCGCCCTGGATAGGCAGAATGCAGTCAAAGCAGGCTCAATTGAGGAGCGGGTGGAAGAGAGGGGGACAGGGTATTATTTCGCACTTGAGGCTGCATTCAAGTGGCGCGCACTGCACTTGCTGCAGGGCGCCGGCAAAGGATGCAGACAGGATGATGTGCATAGGATATGCATGTGCACTCTGCATGTTAAGTTCTTGTGGCCCAGCGCACTTGAAGGCTACAGAGTAGGAGAAAAATAGCATTCAACATCATCTGTGAATGCCATGTGAATTAGCTTTATAATTAGCTAGGTAGATTAGTTGTATAATCATAGAAGGTGCATAATAACAATTATTATTTGTATCTATTAAAATGTTCTTTTTAAAGATACAATACAAAATTGAGATAAAATAAGTATGCTTCGTTTCTGCAATATTCTTTATAAATTAGAAAATGCATGATATATAAATTGAACATTTTTAAGTGATAAAAAACAATTAATGATATGATACTAGCAGAGAATTTCACCTTATACACAGCTTAGTTGATTGTACCTTACCATTTCATACAACTACATGATATTACGTTTATGCATACACTTGTTTTCCAATTCATAAAATGATTGCTTGAATAGACTGCGCACAAACACAGTAATCACTTATATTAGCTTTGTCATCTTAGAAGACACTCTAAAAAGCCTCATTCACTGACGAACAGAATCTGTTAAAGCTATTCTTCTCATTGTAAGCCTGCTTATAAGCGCTCTCCCAAGTCTATTCAAACTTCCCCTCATTGCTTTGCCGCAATCAAACAAAGATCCAATTATATTGTAAGGCCTCGTGCTGGTCAGTTCATAAAATCTATTTAAAATCCACTTAAGTTGCCGTTAAACACATTGACCCCTTCGCACATGACAAACAGATAGACGACATATGCTCAAGGGGGGCAGGAGGAGAACGAGGTGTGAACAACAGCGATCATAAAAACCCGACGGGCAGCTAATTTAAAATGCAAATTTGAGTGCGCATAAATAAAATGCATTTAGCGTCAGTAATTGATTTGTTTACACACAACACACACGCACACACACACAGTCAGAAGCACACACGCGACAACAAGTCGACCGACTGACCCAACTGACCAACCGAACGGACAAACAGAAGGGAAACACAAGAGGGGAGGGCCTGCAAAGGACACGTAACTGACCAGCGGCGACTCCGACCCCGACCCCGAGTCCGATTCCAATCCCTCCTCCCCTTATTGCGCAACAGTTGCAGATACAAATCACTTAAGGCCTTCGCTTTGGTCAGTTGATGGGATTTGCAATGATATCTTTATTTATACTCGTTTTTTCCCATCTCTCTCCCCTCTCTGTCTCGCAGTCGTGTGTTCCCTGAGGTCAATTATGTTATTTCCGGTTTCATGTGGTCAGCAAACAAGGGAGAGAAAAAAAGAAAGAATACTGAAGTGTCATGGTCAAGTGGTTAGATCCGTGGCGAAGTGGACCCCAGGGCAAGGGACACACATCCTCGTTGCCGTATCATGTTATATCACTTATCTGCCTACAATGGGAAAATGGTAATTGAATAACATGACCGGCTCCGGTGCCTCGGAGCGAACTCTATTCAAAGGTGTGTCAGCAGTATCCGCAGAAGTTGAAGAAAAAACTTGTTGTATCCGACTGGATTTGCCTGCTTAAAGCTCACTGTCTCGCCTGGACACTCTTCAAGGCTTTCGCTTTCTTTGTGGAATGTGTCTGAGCGTGCAGCGAGGGAAGTAAAAAGAAAAGCGAAATTTTCAAACTACCCCCAAAAGTAATTAAAAACGTCGTGGTCGCCGCTGGAGTCGTCGCTACCGAGGCGGCGGCCAAGCGACGAATGTTAATCAAAGAGGAATATGGAAAAATACAAGAAAATATCTCACAGAACACACACAGTCCACGGCTCAGACGGAGACATTGTCCTTGGGGTATAATTTCTTTTAAATTTCTACATTTCGCCTACAGCAACAATCTAAATAATGTGCAGACACACACACACACACACACAAGTACAAGTACCTTAACAGCAGCGAATTTCTCATTAATTACTTGGACGTCTTTGGGATTCATGTTTAAAGAAAAGTTGATTGAACTTGAATAAACTTATGATGGATATACTTTATATGTATGTACAATAATTAGTAAAATTAAAAACAAAAAATATATTAAAATATACTTAAAGTGATTATTATATTCATAAAATAACAAACACACAGATTTTTAAAGAAAATAGATAAGAAATGTTAATTTTAACAGAATATGTTAATTTTATCAGAAAACTAAAAGATTTTGTTGCATTCTTAAGAACAACTTGTGAAACCGAACATTTCGAATCATATAAAGATTATTGAGAGATATGCACTGTAACTTCTCAATACACAAACTAATCTTATAACCTTTCTGCCTGTTTTTTAAAAGACAATAACAGAAAATAGATAAGAAATGTTTATTTTAACAGAATATAATGTTTTTGTCGAATTCTTAAGAATAACTTATACTAGAAATATATGTATCTAAGAGACATGCACTATAATCTCTTAATCCGCGAACGTATCTTAAGCTTTTGAGTTGGTCTATCATATCTTTTCTGCTTTTAGCCGAATTCAAATTCGCACAGTTCCCATTTATGTTCCATAATGCGCTCAAAGTCAATTTATAAATATTTGAATGAAATTTATAGATACCATTAGTATATACTATTATTCACTCGATTCGGCTCTGGCGGCCAAACGATGGGCCTAACAAATAACCCAAGCATTAATTAAACTTATCGAGCGACCCTCGGAATGCCGATTTGGGCATACATTGAGAATTCACCCGCCAGATGACGCGTAATTTGTTTAGCCAAATAATTTTAACAATTTTTCATAAAATATCTGTGACGAGAAATCTTGAAGGGAGACAAGAGGCAGCAAGGATACGCTGCGAAAATCGAAAGGATACGCACGCACAAGCGCACACACAGAAGCACATAAATGCCGAACACACACACACACACACACACACACGCTGGCTGCTTACTTATGTAAAACAAGAAAACGCGACTTACATGCGTGATGTGCGTGGAAATTTCCCCTCTCTGTGCGTGTCGGTGTGTGTGTGTATGTGTCGTGTATATATAAAGTAAATAAGCGTCTTTGGGGTGGCGTTTCGGACAAAGGGTTAAAAATCTGTGCCTACGCGAGCTGCGTCAACATGCGTGAGCCGCACACGCGGGCCTGTGTTTCTGTCTCTGTGTGTGTGTGTGTGTATGATAACAGAGTTGCCAGCTTTTCGACAGAATTATCGGGGCAGTGCAATAGCGAAGAGGACAACAATGGAAGACAAACAAAGTCATTTACATAGCTAACGAAGTAAGTGAGCAAAGTCGTAAGAAGACTCCCCCCCTCCCACACACTGGCCTGAGGCAATAGAGAGAGAGACAAACGGCAGGAAGGAGGATGTGAGGATGGCGCGTGTTGGCGGTTTGTGGCCAAAGTAAAATGGCGACCGGCAGCCAACTTACATTTTATGTGTCAATTTTTACATTTTCTGTCATCTTATCAGCGTCAGCAGCGCGAGCAGAACTGCTGCAATGTGGAAAGGGGAGAGTGTGAGGCATTCTGGGTCCAAGTGGGTCCGGGTATTACGCATCCAAGCTGGCAGCCAAAGCCTTTCCCTCACTCGTCGACCATTTGCCGAGCGCATAATGAATATGATGGGTTCTCTCGGTATCAGTGTGGGTCAATGGGGAGCAATTTTGGAAACTAAAATATAAATACACACAGCTGAAAACCCTTTGTACTCATTTGACACAACTGACGCCATAATCTGGCCAATTTCTATTGCGTTTCGTGCATAATTTAGCATAATTTCACGTTTTCCTTGCACACTTTCCATTCCATGGGATGGAAATATTCTAGACACTATTGGGGTAAGTATTGTTATTATTATTTCAGGTAGACACATTTCGTCACTGCGATTTATTCACAATTAATGCCATACAAAGGTCCAAAACTGTCGATATTTGTTCGTGTATATGTATCTATATTTAGTATATGTAAGCCAAACCATTTTGTTGTGTTGATTGCAGCAGATTGATTTTAAAAGTTATGTTCTTCTTTTGCTTCGCGTTCACTTTTTGTAGGCCCAGTTAGCCATGCAATTCGGAGGCACACAATTTCCTCCTTGAGTGTCTACCGTGCGGTGGGAAATAGCTGGCGGTGGCGGTATCACTGGTGGCGGTGGAGCTAAGCCCAATAGATTCAACCAAAACGGGATACTGCCAAAGGCGCCGCCTGCGCAGAGGACTAGTGTTAGGACCAAAAACTATCAGGACTTTCGATTAATATACTCATTTGGGTATACGATTTACAATATCCTTACCAAGAAGCGCATGATTGATGGAGATCGGCTTAAGCCCTATGTTCAACTAAAGCTCCCCGTCAGTCGATGAGCTCTTTATAGTGAGAGATTTGTAATTTACATTGGAAATATGGCATATGGTAATCTTATTTTACATGGTTTTTCGTCACATACTTAAACTTCAAAAGCTTTTTTTACTTTCACTAATTGAGTGAATAGATATTATAGTCGTAACTAAATAGTATATCTATAAATTTAAAATACTCAATGTCTTTCTACTCTATTATTCATATTTGCTGATCTTTTGAACATATTTTAAAGCTCTAAAATTAGTTTTCGTAAATGTTTCGGGTAGGCACTCTTCAAAAGATCAACATGAGGAACAAAGATTTCGATCTACCATTTAAAAACACGATAGATAAGTTAAGATTTGAATAAACCATTGATTTTTTATTGATCTCTCATAAATCCAAATAACATAAATCGTCTTAAGATATATGCCCGATCCAATTTAATCGTGACTCAAGTAGCTCTTCCAAGGTAGAAGATATGATTGAGAAATTTCCTCTAAGTTGTTATTGGTAATTCTCTAGGCGTCCCATTGGTTTACTTGTCATTGCGTTTCATCTTGTTTTTCATCCAAATAACCTTCCAAAGATTCCGCCCGAGTCTCCCCCATCCACAGCAACTTGACTACCGGTATCCACTCCGGCGTTGACCTGATCACCAGCTCCGTTACCAGAAATAGCACCAGTCACTGTCCTGGCAAGTCCACCAAGCAATCCACCGCCCGGTTGACCACCCGATCCACCACCCCCAGTTAACCTCCCGATCAATCCATTAGCCAATGATCCACCAGCCGATCCACCGCCCCCAGTTAACCTTCCGAGTACCCTGTCAGTCAATCCTTGAGGTGCTGCCCCATTTGCTGCTGCTCCGCCACCCATTAAGCCTGACAAGACACCACCACCTCCGCCAGTCAATCTGTCGAACAATCGTGCCGGCAACCCTTGCTGGCCCAATAGACCACCTGCTCCTGCACCTCCAGGTTGTTCGTCATTGCCGCACGACGATCCTAGTTGGGGCACCAATCTTCCAGCCACTCTCTTGCCCAATCTCAATGCTAAAGGCGCTGCCACTGCGCTGGCCAATCCTAAAGCTAGTTGTCGACGCACTCTCTTCAATAATCTTGAAATTGGTCCTGTAGAGCAATCAGCAGTATTTTGCGAGCCTGGGGACTGTGGGGACGATGGATTGAGTTGGGAGTTTGGAGTATACGGAGCACCGGTTAGCGGTCCGTTGGGGGACTGATTTGTAGGATATGGAGCACCGTTGGACGGTCCGTTAGGGAACCGAATTGCAGGATTTAAATGCGGTGCCGAAGCCACAGCGTATGGTTGCTGTTTCCTGATTATCGCTATGACTTCGCTGCCGTCATTGGAGTGCGAAGTAATGTGTGTATTTCTGGAATTTACTGACATGCCTTGATTTATGGATTCCTTATCAGTAAGGCCCAGCACATTATAATAGATGAAATTGAAAGGAGCCATAAAGATGCCTTGAACCGACTTTACAGCATCACCAGCCCCATTAAGCATATTCTGAATTGAAGCATTGGAACTGCCGCAGAGTAACACCAAGGAAAGTGAGATAAACTAAAGAATAAATTGAAAATTCTACACATTACAGTACCCATTAGCATCAACTGCGACAACAAGAACTTACTATGATACGGGACATGACGAACCCTCCGCTCACAGACAACTTTGCAAACTGATGCTCCCATTTGAAAACTTTAGATTTTATAGCTGGGCTCTTAAAGCGATTCGTTCCAATAAGTACTCTAATAAATATGCAAATAAAGAACGAAATAATAACCTTCTACCCATTGGGAAAAGGGTTTAAAAAAGATTGAGGTGAGAAGACTTCTAAAAGGCGAAATGATCATCTACATGTTAAATAAATCATAAGTCGAGTTAACCAAAAGACTGATGGAAGATTTAAATACTACAGTATTACAATTATATTGATCATGTGAATAGAAACTTAGTTTCTAGTTAAATAGTTAAATTTATGAAAAACTTACGATGTGTTATAGAACATCGTTTATGGAAATGTTCTGCTATATTAAGATCATCTCTTCTTCTATATTATTGTTTTCCTCAAGATTTAGAAGATTTCTATATTTCTTTGCTTATTTGTATTAAAAACTCATTGAAATTGTTTAAAAACTTTTTATTCAAGCAAACCAAAAAATAATGTATAATTGGAGTAAATTGAGACACGACAGCGCCGTTTTAGCTAATCCCAGTGGACTTCTCTTCTAGACTCGAGCTAATGCTAATCCAATGTTCTCGGTTCATCATTCTCAATAAGACCGTTTATGTTTATCGGTATGGCATTGCTTAGATCTTGTTGAAGTGCATCTAGCGCATATTTCAAAAATTTAAAAATAGGAAGATTCGCCACTCTCATGGCGGCATTCAAAAGATCCTGGGTACTCGGCGCGTTCGGGTTGCCCTCCATGAGATCCTGAATAAAATTTTCTCCCAAGCCAAGCACTAAGCCACTTTCTTTGATCACTGCGTGCATAGCGCGAAGAAGTGAGCCTAAGGGCACCTGTGGCTTTTCTTCTCTATCTTCTTTACTCTCGTGAAAATGGTGATGAACCACTTTTCTACTTTCCGATACATCGATGTCATGGGGATTAATACCATTTCGTGGTATATATACAAGACGCTCATGGTCGGGACGCTGTTCACGTTCCCCAGTCTCATCAAGGTCACGATGCAGATATGGGATAGCTTCTCCCCTATGTGTCCACCTTTCAAGTGTTTGCGGGTTTTCAGGAATGTTCACTGCCAGAGTTGAGTCTAGCGAGAAACTTATCAGAAGTGTATTCAGCAGGAATATGGAGACAACTTTGCTGCCTCTTAGTCTGGCAAACGAGCTGCCCAAGAGTAGAACCAGCAAAACCTTAATGATCTGCAAAAAATTAGATAATGTTTATTATATATTACGATATATCTTATCCGTAGTTAACTTACATCGAACATCCCCATTGCAAAAATACTCTACTTAAGACAACGAAACGACATCAACTGTCTGCCCACATTAGAAATTGCAATTTTTATAGCAGAACTCGCAAATTGAAGCGTTCGAGTATAGCTAAACGGGTAAGCAAAGTTCGGTGCAAGCGGGTCGAGGGTTCGAAACCTTTATCTTAGGGTCAATATTTGCACATTCCGAAATTCTAATGAGAGCTGATTGCACACCTTAGCACACCTCAAAAGCTACTACATTTCAAAATATAGTTCGAGTTTTGAGTATTAATTTGGAAAGTGGCACTTTGCAGTAAAGCTTAATTCATTGATAAATCAAGCCCCCTTTCGAGCAAATTACAATATTTATGACTCTGAAGCCCTTGGTAAAATTCGTTTTGATCTTTGCTCCACTTTATGCTCTCTTCAATGAGTTATCGCCCTAAAATCCGTAATAATTCTTAATTCCCAATACTTTTGGCAGGTTGTGCAAAAACAGAAGAGAGCACAATATTAATGGAGAATACTTGTAAAACGGAAGCGGAAATAAACAGAACTTCAGTGAAGCAAACATAAAATATAGTGCCTGCCAGAACTCTTCGTATTCGTCTTTCGCATGTCTTTCGGCCGGGTGGGGTGGATGCTGGGGGAATTGCCGGTGCTATATTTGATTTATAAATACTTGAAATAAAATTTATGGAACGTGAATGAAAATGGCGCACACGCCAACAACTGAAAATTTAACACGACTACGGAAACCGACAACCCTCGTCGACCCCCCTTGGAAAACAGCTCTGCAGCATTTTCTCTGGCAAATTGCTATACTTTGGGAAAATATGCATATGAGTTTTTTTTGTTAAACCCAAGGGGTGTTAAATTCTGGAAGGGTTTGGGCATTGGACGCCATCTTTAGTATCTATATGGCATAGTTTCTTTATTCAGTAATTTATATTTCTTTTTCAGTTATCTCCTGTGAGTTTCGATTTATTTGATTGTAAAGAAATTTATACGCTCATTTTGAGAAATTAATGACCTTTGACTGATTCGCGCAGATACTCCGAGAATCACTTTGAGAAGGAGATTAATACATACACGAACATTGTTTATATGTATATCGTAGAACCTCATTATTGCCAGCAATTTGTACAGTCAAAAAGCCATTAAATACGTAATAATTTAGCATATTTTTTAGTATGTCTGAACACAATTCACATTTAATGCAGGCTCTAAAAGACGCGTTTCTCTGAGAGATATATAAAACTTGAATGCATATAAAGCCGCCAAAGTGGTAGAAGAATGCAATGACTCACAATGTGAATATTAAAATAACCATTAATCAGTGTTTTTGTTTCAACAGATGAGAGAGAAGACCTCGGGAGCAACTTAATGGGAAGTACCTTATGTTAGTTCTTGACCCAACAAAATGACACTATATATTATGGTACATTATTTGTATTAATGTTAAATGTTAAAAAAGGTTTAAGCTATACTTTGGCATAAATTTAAAAATTTCTATAATTTTATTTTATATTTCTCTATTTACAGTTTCCCAGACCAAATAGAAGCAAAGAAAGCAGTTTGCTCATGCAAAATATTGACAAGCAATGCGACACTTTAGAGGATGCTTCCCACGCTGCACGGGACAACCGAAAAACAAACTCAACTACAAATCGAACAGACCCGAACGTAAATACTGAGGAAAAACTGATGGCTTTTCTTAACTTTCTTATGGATTTTCCGTGCAGGGCGCTGCCACTTGGAGTGTTCTTGGTTTGGGCAAGTTTGTTTTGCTTTTTTACGGTTTTACAATTTGAATAAAGGGAGACTTGACAAACTGCAAGATGCTGCGACTCAGACCCAAAGTTAAATGCAAAGTTCAAAGCGAAGACAACCCTCCCGAAGGGCAGTCAAGGGAGCTGAAACTTTGGACTTGAAGTGTGCGCGAGGCTTTCACTTGAAAAGTGTTGCCTGAGTTGCGGTCCAAGTGGACGCACTCCCCCCTTCGACTGATAAACATGAACACCTTCTCAATAGGTTGGAGCGCTGAACAGGGAAGGACACAGCAATGGGGACAGGGAGGACTGAGAGAGGACATCGTCATTCAAATGTGTTTTTATTGATGCGCGCTTGCGGCGCCGGATGTGTTCTCCTTTGGGTCTTCCAGTCTAATATCCGCCGGTGATAAGTTGAATTATTGACAAGCGGCAAGCAGCAGGCGGCAGTCAGCAGTTGCTTCCAGCGTTGTCCAGCTCCAGCTTCGTGGCAGCCTGACTTGGCCAATGTCCCAGCTCGTTAATGTGCGCGTTTGCCATCTCTGTCTGTTTCCCTGGCCGTTGATTTGATTTGGGTCCTCTGGTCTGGGCGTGTCGGCAGTCCACATTAAAGCGCGTTGATATCATTTCGAGCAAAAGAAATTATCTGATAATATTATTTTTCATATTGCTTGGCAACTTTTATTGACTTCTACTCGCCGGGGAGTACATTGCGCAGTTTATGTGTGCGTTTTTATCTATGCGAAAAACATTTGGTAAGATGAGTGAATACTATCGATAACTCTTTGAATTGTACATTTTAAATATAAGATATTTATATCCTTGCAGAGAGTAAATTAACTTTGGCCAGAAGTTTCCAACGCTCCTTAGGAGACATCTCTGACCACATAAAGTATATATTTCTGAATCAGCATTACCAGGTGAGTCGATCTAGCCATGTCTGTCTGTCCGTCTGCCCGTCTGCCCGTCTGTCCGTCCGTTTGTCTCTTGCAACGCAAACTAGTCTCTCAGTAAACGCTATATTAACGAAACTTGGATCACATGCATCTTATTAATGCACGCTGTAAATATGTCGGACTGAGTCGGATTTCGACTATATGTATATAAAATGAATATAAAATTTCATCAAAATCGGACTACTAGTTCATATAGCTGTCATAGGAACAATCGGCTGAAATTAAGCTTAATGTATGAAGACCAGTTTTAGTTATCGAATAATTCATCAGTGCCAATCAATGTGAGCCATATAATATTGAATATATAAATATATATAAATAATATATACCAAAGTGAAACATATTATTTAATATTAAATAATATTCTGCACCAATATATGTATATCACTAAGAACGATCGGAGGAAATCAGAAACTGCAAGGCTATAAAACCGAAGCTAGCCATACTTTTTGTTTCAAATATCACATAAACTACTTATAAAAGCATTTAAATTATGAGTAAATTCCATAGAAAAGTAACTAGTCAGTTAACAGAGGCATCGCTAATTGAACATGCGGTTCAAGGCGAGACAGACCAAGATCGAAGGGATATCCTTGGAGTTGGGAATTCGACGCGGTTGGCTTGGCTAGGTCTGGCTTGGCAAATGGCCAAAGTGCGAGAATGCGTGTCGTATGTAAATTAATACGAATAGTCACACACAGCTAATATACGTAGTTGGGGGGTGATTCTCCAATAGAGGGCAACATGCAAAGGACAACGGAAGGACACACGCAAAGCGGCCCAGGCTCAAGTGCTAATAAACTACATGCACATCGGGAATGCGCGTTAATAATTTATGTGGGCTAATAGACGCTGTCGGGTAAACATCATATGCAGGCTATATTCCCTCTCTCACTCTCTCTCCATATGGGCGTCAAAGCTGTGGAAGGGGAGGGGCCTCTAGCTGTGCTGCTGTCAACATCAACCCTTTTTTTGGGCACCAAATTTATGGGCAATTTCGACGGGGTTTTCTCCCGTTTTTTGTTCGAAATTTACCTTGACACTATCTGACCCGATGTATCTACATAGATGGACGGGCGATACTTTCCCTATTAGCTAAGCAAACAGTTTCATTCCCGATTCTGTTTGCTTGTTTGCATATCATGACACACACACACACACATACACACGCACAGCAATACGTAATGTCCTTTCATTGTTAGAAATTTAATTAACAAAAGGGTCAATTGTCGCGTGTGGGCGGAGCACACTGCCCGCCCACTCTTGACGCCCGACCCAGCTAGCCCTGGACAGTTGGTAAACAATATTTTTGATTAATTTATGAACATTCGTGTGAATTTCTCCTGTGTGTTTTATGTCCAGCTCAACCATAGGGGGTCAGTTCGCGTGCCTCGCCAGGTTACCCCATAAAAGTTCAAGTTTAATGAGCGAAAATTCAGTAATTATTCTAATTATACTTTTATTGTGTGTAATTGTTCCGAATTAAATAACAATAGAATCGTTGGGTTTACGACCAAAGAGATATATGACGGGCATTTAGTTGAGAGTGGCCAGTGGCAGGGGGAAGGGTACAACAGTTTTCGCTTTAAGAATTCCACAATTCACAAAACTAACAAGTCATATCGCATTCCACATCCCTGGAGCAGTCTCGACACTTCAGACTGTCCCAAAAAAGTGGCTCAGTCCGGAACTATTCTTGAAATCAAATTAAAAGTGAAAACTAATTCCCACACATGTTGTGAATGTCATGCCCTCCAGGCTGGTCTGGCCTCAGCTCGGCTGCTGTCCCGTTGTTGTTTTGCGGTTTCCATTTCCATCCCCCCCCCACCAATACAAAATAGTTGACAAAACTAAGTTTGCAAAGTAATAAAATCAATAAATGACTTCTCAACTCTCGTTCATTTGCTTTGTTTTGTTATGTTTTGTGGACCACTTTAAAGAATTGTGGGGCAAGGTTTCTGTAAATTGAAATTTGATTTATGTTTTCAAGATTTAAATTATTTAAATGTCTTAAGGAAACTTTGAGGAATTTCAGGAATGCGAGATATACTATTTGGGGTCTATTTATTTATGAGATAAATGATAAATAAATGATAAATGGCCCAGCTTCGCATAGAGAAAGATGTGCTAAGGTTAAACTAGAGTAATGTTAAGTTATTATAAGTCTTGGATTAATATTGCTGCATTCAGTTGCTGTTGCATTTTGCACCTGGTAGCTTAAGGACCTTCGATAAATGTTAGTATTATCATCATCCTGTCTGTGTTTGTTTTTCCAGCTAAGCACCTTGCTGCGGTGCCGAGCATGAATTTTTCATGACATTTTTGCAAGTCGAAGCACTTCAAAAGGATGCACTAACTGCTGAAGTGTAAGGATAAGCGAGGAGGAAAGTGTCAGCAAACATTGCAGTCAACTCAACGATGTTGCAGATAGTATCGAGCAAGTTAGTGGGGCAGGGGCAGAAGATGGAGGAAGGGGGCAGGGTATGCATATTAAATGTGTAAGCAAGAGCAGGAGCTGACCCGGCATGGTATGTGCTAAACTGTCAGTAATTGAAGACATGCAGAGCACTTAAGGATACACGGACAGAGCCTGCTACCTCCTCTACTAAATTGAGCACGGGACACAGGACACGGGATAAGGGACACGGGTAAAGGAATCCCGGCTCGACGTGCGCTTTCGCCACGGCAATTAACTTTACAAATCGCATGTGAGCCTGTGATTAATTATTCCAAAACCGGACACTCAAACGGACCAAACGGGCCAACCGGACAGTTAACCCATTTCGCCCTGGAAAAGGGTTGCACTAACAGCTGCACGACGTTTCCCTAAGTGTGTGTGCGTGTGTGTGGGGGTGTGTGGGTATTTTTGACATTTCACATTTTTGCTGTCTGATGAATGTTGCCTCATCAGGCGTAAATTGAAACTATGCTCGACCAGCCGAGTCCAAGTTGGAGTCCGAATCCCATTTTGACCACATGCCACTTAGCACATGTTCCCCAGCAGAACCTCCTCCCCACCTTCACCCCCACTCCGTCTATACATGCTGCCTCAGCTCTGGTCAGTTTTCTTATCGCTCGAAAGTTTGGCATTAATTTTGATTCGGTCAACACTTCATTAATCACGCCCCACTGAAGAAAACCTTAGCCTGCACGTCTTGGGTTCTGCTTCCACACACACGCACTAATCTCTTGTGGTGAGGAACATATGCTCGAGTATGTGTGTGTGTGTGTGTGGAAAGTCTTATTACAACCTTATCGCTTTATCGAACCCTTTTCCTGAACTGCAAAGAGAAAGGGGGAATAACTTGAATTGAATTTCCATTTCTATTTCCAGGCACGCACAGAGCATCCTGTGTCAGTGCTGCATTTGCATATTTATCTTTTGGTGGTGGAGGATCGCAGTAGCCTTGGGCTGTGATAATAAACTGCATATAAATTTCAATTTCCATGCTATGTGATCTCTTTTCAATTTTTCTCAATGCATTATCCCAGGCGCAAACAGGCAAAACAGCTGTTTGAAAGGGTTAATAGAAGGGAGATGGAAATGGGTTTGTTCTTCTGCTAGATATGCTGTTACAAAGGGTTAAAGTTGAACTAGAAATTAGAAGCTTGCATATCTTTACCAGATGATGCTGCCCGATAAGACCTTGAAATATGTTAAAGGGAAATACTGCATAAGAATCAATAGGGTTAATTTAAGTAGAACCTAAAATTGAATAGCTGAGAATTTCTGAAACATATTTTACATTATATAATAAAAGCTAATAAAAAGTAAAATAATATTAAAAATATTTCATATTATTGTTCACCAAATTATTGTTCTATTTCAGCTTCAAACAATTCCAAATTCTCTTGCATCCGTAGAGCTTAAAGACATATCAAGTCTGCTGTTTCAGCCCCATTCCTGCCGTTGTGTATACCGAAAAAACCAACAAATAAGTAAAATAAAAATTGCATTTAAAAACTCAAAAAGTGGAAAAACTTGCTTTGCCCTGAGTACCAAAAAAAAGCCAAAAACAAAATAAACCCGAAAGCGAATATGAATGGGATATGTGTGTGTTGGTGTATGTGCTTGTATCCTTGCTTATCCTTCATAATTTGCACGCTCTTTGCTGCTGCCTCCGTTGCTACTGCTGCTGTTGACGGTTGATGAAGAGCCACCACAGCAGGAGCAGCAACAGCAGAAGAAGCAGCCACAGAAAGTGGGCGAAAAAAGCGCCCATTTACTATGTAAAGCAACTGCCTTAGGTGCCGCAAGGAGAAGGGAAGGGGTCCTCGCTGGCTGCCCGGTTTGAGGCTACTCAAGTTGGCTGCCTCGCAGTTTTTGCCCAAGTCGAGTGGCAAAAAGTTAATGGATTGTTATCTTGTGGTTTCCTTGGCGCATCATTCCCTTCTTTTCCCCTTGCCGAGGCCTCTTTGTGTGCAATTAAAATGCGGCATATTCGTTTCGCATATTCGAGGAAGGTAGGAATAGGGGAAGATAGAGAGGGGAGAACACTTGTGCTTCGTTTGCAGTTAATGAAATTGTTGCAAGTGCACTTGTGCCACACACAAGTAGTCGACCTCTACACGAGGCAAGCAAATATTTTCACAACATTTTTACGAAAGTTTTTACAGTCCTTACAAGGAAAAGTTCTCGAACTTACAGCAGAATATATGCATAAATATTTATATGAAATCATTCCCGTTTCAATATGGCAACAGCGGCCCGTCTCAATTAAAGCTGCAGCCCGACGCACTTATTAAACATAAATTTTAAGACAAGCCACAAAAATCGATAGCCCACATTTGAAAGCATCGAAAAAACACGCCCGAAAAAAATACAACACATCACATAAAGAACAAAGGCAACAACAACGACAACGACAACAATTAAGGCAGAACATGAAGAACAACCCTCAATTACGACAGCGGATTTCTCTCTGTTTTGCAGTGTATGTGGACTTTTTAATTAGAGCAGGCAGAAAGAGAACGCAAAGGATGTGCCGGTAGAGCGGTATGACGAGCACGTCGTAATCGCAACTAACGTTTTCTTGAAAGAAAGCTAGGTAGCAAGCTGGCTATGCCTCGGCTGGCCAACACTGTCTATATCATGCATACTATATGACAAGAAACCAAGAAAGAAAGAGATAGATTTCAATATGATTAATATTAGATATTTATTTATTTCATGTCGACTAAAACCAGGCAACCCAATTTTAATGAAAAGTACACTTACATTTATTTAAGGAAAATGATATATGGTAAAAAAGTACACTTACATTTATTTAAGGAAAATGTTATATGGTAAAAAAGAAATCCTCAACTTAATTTATATTTATTTATATTTAATGTGGGATTATAGAAGTAGTTTGTTGCAGTTGAAAATACGCAAACAAATCAAGAATAGACGGGGAGAGTTTCATTGCGATATCTTTAAAAATCTTTAAAAATCAGATAGACAGAAACCCAGACAGTCAGGCAGGCGAATATATGAAGCCCAGGACGAACCAAGCCCTACTTTACTGGTAATGCTAATCGATAATATCGTATGTAAGTCAAAATACTTCTAACTCATATTGTTCAATAATTAGTTGCCTTCAATGTACGTTCTGCCCTCGAAGAGCACACCGTGAATGATGCGAACTCGTCTCTCGATGTTTCCACAAGGCAAACAAAGTCACGTGTCCTGCGACAACATGTGAGCTGTGCCCAGCTCCAAGCTAACCTCAAGGAACGACTCCAGATATGCCCCACACACAATGTCAACTTCTTTTGTGCCTTGGCTTGGTCCTTCTTTTGCGTAAGGGGTCCCATGTCATGTGTCCTGCCCTGTGTCCTTTATGCGGTGTCCCATGTTCTGCTCATGTCAGTGGCATATGCTAATTAGGCAATTAATATTTGTGGGCGAGACAACTTAATTTATAGATATGGATATGGATATGGAATGGAAAGCATATTTCTGTTGTGAAATGCGATATTTGGGAGTCCTTTTTTGTGGCAGAGAGGAGTGTGGGCCGCAGTGTGTGGCATGCGTCATGCGGCAAGACAATAAACTTATCACATGTTGCCAACGCTTGGGACCCAAAAACTTTTGCAACGAGTTTGATTTGCGGTCGGGTTCCTTACTCTTACCCACCTCCCCCTGCCCCTACTCTCTTCTTGCTTGCTGGCTTGCTGGACTGTCAGCTTACTGATATGCGGCTCTGTCAGGCTCTGTCCCTGTCGCATCTCATCATCAGCTCTCTGGACGCACAGTCAGCAATAATATTTTCTTAGACACTATTTTTGGAGATTGCATGCCACGCATAACTTGCTACAAACTGGGTGCAGGGGAGAGTTGCAGCAACAACTGCCTTGCGGTGGCCGCCTGCAAGATGTTGGCCCCCACTGCATATAGGGAATGATGCTCCGGGCGACATTTGTCAGACTTGGCAAGTCAGTCTTGCGGCCGAGTTGCTGTGGTTGCTCAAAGGATTTGATTAAGTCTGTTTGTCCTGGTCGGGTAATGCGATACAGCTGAATCCAAGCAGCAGCACAGCAGACTTCAATGGGCAAAACTATTCATTCCAATCGACTCGTAAGCCGCTTTAAGTCCCGCAAAGATGCTTAAATTTGCACACGTAAATCAGTTAATCGCAAGTAAAATAACTCTAAGCAATTTTTACAGCTGAAAGGAGACGGCAGGAAAAACCAGGAAAATTGCGAAGGGAAAGTAAACAGAGAGCAAGGTAAACGGTAAAATGGGGAAATGGGGAAACTTTTGCGGCACGGCAAAGTTCGTTTTACGTATACGTAATGTGGCAATAAATGTTGCGCTCGATTAAAAAAGCATTGCATACTTTTTGGCGTGTGGGAGGAAGAATGGGAAGCTGTAAAGTTGTCTGTCTGGAAATCTGTTGGCCCAACAAAATAAAAAGAAATTGTGTAAACTGCAGACGGGAGCAGCTACTCTTGCGTGCGTGTGTGTGTGCGGGTGTGCGTGAGTGTTGTTAACGCGTCAGTAACAAGACGCATCCACATCTGGCTGACAGGGGATGTGGCTGGCGGGTTGCTTAAGTAAGTGCTTGTAATTTTGCCTGGAGACTTGCGCCAAGACTCAACGATTAACTGAACCCGGAAAAGTGCCTGAAAGAAAGAAAACTTAAGCCCCAATCCACATGAGATGCCAACGAACTGCAGCTGCCAAGTTGCTAATGATATGGCAAGGCAGTTAGTTAGCAGAGGGTTTTCAGTATAAGGTTGCTTAATAAATTCAATAAGAAAATTCAATAAGAAATATTACATTCATATTGCTTATTTATGCAGAAATATTTACAATTTCTTTATCTTATAATAGGTAATTCATTTTATTACATCAAAATCACCAATTTTTATATTTTTACCACTTTTCTGCTACTCTCGCAAAGTGCAGACTGAAGAGGGTGAATGGCTCATGCCTGCGGGCTGCCAGGTCTGCCCAAAACTTGTTGTTGAGGTGTCCTTAATTAGCAACTGGCATGGGAAAGGATAAAATGCACATAAATAAGTGCAAACTGCAGAAAGCACGGCAAATAGAAAGTGCGCTGAAATAGAAAACGCTGCGAAACTAAGTAACCATGCAAAAGAGGGACAGAGATAGAGAGAAGCAGAGACACAGCGTGAAAGAGAAAGAGAAAAAATTGGTGTGCTACTGCATAAGTATTAAAATAATGAGACCGAAAACAAAGCAGAACGTAAAAAGTTTTTAATTTTATTTTCATTTTTCACAGAATTTAATTTTGTTCAGGGTTTTTTACGCAAGTATCAGCAGTCCCCCTCCCCCTTCTCTTCTCTCTTATTTACATTTCCTTTCGGCTGAAAACTTTTTATTCTATTCTACGCTCTCTCACATTTTTTGCCGCCTCGCCAGGTACTGTAACGCTCGCGCCTCGATGATTACTCGACGAGTTGCTCAAATGATGCTTCAACTTTTTTGCAACCGGGCATAAGAGATGGACAGGGAGAGGGGGAAGGAAGCCTTGCTTCCTTGGCTTGCCTGGCAAACCGGTTGCCATTGTCGATTGTCCATTGTGTCCACTCCTGTTTCGCTCGCTAAACATGTGTCAAAACACACAAACAATTCGACTTCCTTCCGGGCTTGACCACCAACCGCGTTGGTTTGCCTGCGTTGACCACTTCAATGCCCTCACAGGACGCGTGCAGCATTATCCCTGCATCCTGAGCCCCCGATTATTGGCTGATCAATTTGTTAATGCGCCTTGTTCAATTTTCCGCAACATTAAAACTGACCTTAGGTCATTTGTGCCCTCGCGCGCGCGTGCCTGGCGAGGATAATAGCGACTGTATCCCTCCTTTCCTTTCGACAGCCAACCGGTTTACCCGTGCAGGAGCTATCGCTTCGCTCTCCCCCTCTCTCTCTCTCTCTCCCTCCACCTCTCGTCCCTCTGCAGAATGCAACCACCAAACCGTAGCACAGACACGAGCACGAGCCTGCACTCGAGCATTGCCATTTGTCCTGCCTGCCCTGGACAGGGGTCAATGGTGTCGCCAATTGGCTGCATGACATTTTCATTTGCTCTTTATGTTTATATTTGTATTCCCAACTTCACTGCCCCCTTCCCTTGCTTATTATATGTGGTCCTGCGCTTTGTTGTGTGCTCGGTAGGGGCAAATGCAACGCTTGGCGTGTGCAGCACCCCAGGGCAATGAGTCGTGCCCAGGCACTGCACATGGCAAGGCGAGGCAAGCAAGGAGTCGTCTCTTCATGATACAGAGGAAGGGAGACAAATTAAGAGAAAAGAAGCCTTATCTTTATCGATTCATAATCATATTCTCAATGAGTTTTCAATCTCTTTATTTATTAAACATAGATATATTTTTAAAATCTACATATTGTACATACATTGACATAATTCAGTTCATTCTCTGAGTATGGAGAACTTTTTGCAATCGAAAACCCTGTGGAACTTTCAGAAGGAGACCTTGACACGCTCGCGACGCAGTAATTCTTTCATTCAAATATCGAATTATGTAAGTTTCTGTCTCTTATTGTATTTTTTATTTCACACAGCCTTTTTGTCCCCTTTTCATCTGGTTTCATTCAGACCTGCATAACACAGCCTTAATCATTGCGTGGGAGACCCCTTTTAGCCGAGTCGATTGAGCTATGTCTGTCTGTCTGGCCCGATGTCCGTCTGTCTGTGTGAACGTACAGATCTCAGCTATTATTAAAGATATATACATAAATTATGGCATGATGACTCCTTATTAACTTTATACTTTATCTTCCTTTCGCTTTCTCTTTACCCTGCTCTAAGTCTCACTCATCTTTCTCTCTAATCCTTTATCTGTAACAGTCTCATTCTATCTTACTTTCTCTATTTCGCTTTACGTATCTTTCTCTCTAATCATATCTGTTTCTCTCTCTTTCTCTGTCTCTCTTCCTATAATCTTCCCCTTTCTAATCATAGCATTGCTTTCTGTTTCTATCTCTTCTTCTTTCTCCCTGCAGAGCCTGTGCTATCATCCCACACAGTTCCATCCTAACACGAGTGAAATGTGCCACTTAGTGAGGAACACACCCATGTGCACAATGTACGTCTACTACCTAGACTACCTTGAGATCTTGTTCTGCTTTTTAAAGTTGCCCTGGAACCATTGCTATGTCTTCGTGTGTGTCCTTTACTTGGCCGTACTCTACTATATACTGTACATGATCGTCAAATACTTGTGAGTGTGGGAACAGCGTAAACCTTCAATATACCATCTACCATACTCCAATATCCCCAGTGCCTTGCCCAACTATATGATGCTGATGGAGCTGCTGCCAATTTCCTCCTTCGCATATAGTTACGTCTATTTCGGGGCTATGGTCTTCTTGCCCCAATACCTTAGAATCTGGCTAACGTGCAACAATGAGAGCAGCTACAAGGCAACTTTGGAACTCTCTAGGTTAATAGGCGATGTCATGAGATATTTTTTACTCGGTGTGATGGTCCTGTGTGTGCATACCTATCGCGTCAGTCCGGAAATACTGTGGGGAAATTTCTTGTTCATATTTTTTGGATTTGCCTATCTGCTATATGTGATCAGCGAAAAATACGATCTGTTCTCGCGACACGATCTGCCCTACAATGATTCGCATTTACTGACCCTCAATGCGTGGTCATACCTCTTGATCTTCATACTGGGAAATGGTATTGTCCTCGTCATATCGTATCACAGTTATAGTAGAGAGTTGCCCAAGGAGGAAGAGAGTGATGTGCTCTCCGAACTGCCAAGCGATGTGGAAATAACTGGTGCAACGGCCAAGCAAACTGATCTCAGCAATTTCAAGATCTGGTGGGACACCGTAAATGCCTTCCACAACATGCAGGATCGCAAAAAGATAGTTATAATCATCTTTGTATGGACATCATGTGTCATATGCCAACAAGACTCTATAGGCATTTCTCATTGCAGGCTCCACTGTACTTTCTGTTCGCCAACACCATTCCCGTTAACAACAAGCGTCTACCCATGCGGGGATGGTGCAAGCCTGTCGGCTGCTTCAGCCTGGTCGCCCTCCCGTTTGTGACGATTGGTCTGCATCCTGATCCCATAGTTTGGACCACCGTCGTTGTGATTAGTTTCTTTCTGGCCTTCATGGTGTTCATCTCGACGCATGGCTTGCGGGAACCGAACATCATATTTATGTGCCTGTACTGCTTTCTGGGCATGGCCATGTGTGCGATGACGATGTTCGCCATTTTTAGCGAGATTGACAACGTGATCTGGCAGTACTTATGCATGCGCCTCACTCCATCTGCCGACGCCATTCCGATGCTCGTGTTCAGCAGCGGCGAGATTGTAGTGATTTATGCCGTCGTCAATTATCTGATGCGTGAGGGCCTGTTCAAGGCAGCTTACGGCGCCATTATGAGCACGGTCACCCACACAGTTTTTATGTCTCTGCCAGAGCTGGTGTTGCCCAGTTGCTACGATGCCAAAACCTATGTGAGCCTAGACTAATCTTCCCTCTTCCATTCCCACTCTTCACAACTCTCGATCTCCCTCTATCCCGCAGATTCTCATCACGAACAAGGCAATGACAGTTGCCTTCTTCTTCGTTGCCATTCTCCTCACTTCGCTCTTGCATGTCTCAATGTCCGGCAACGAGTTTCGCATGTCGCTCTTCTACAACCTCACAGTGTGGTTCATCTTCTTAATATTCTTTCAGTTCGCAGCCTACAACGATCAGGTCATTCTATTCGGCTCTCAACTGACCATTCAAGCTCCCATGGACATCGCCGCTTTCTGGGCTTAGCAGGAGGACTAACTGAAAGCGTGTTTACAAAATTTATTTAAATATTTAGTTCTAATTTAGTTTAATAAATATTTTCTTCTTTTATATCCTCCAATATGAAGCCTCCTTGCTTGCAATTAAATCGTTTCAAATATCATTTGATAAAATTGTTATCGTTATCGTTTTTCGTTATTTCTTTCAGTTTACGGACTGTATGTGTTCGTTTGAAAACCTAGATCTCAGAGACTATAAAAGCTACGATTGCCAAAGTTGCTGAAAATGTGTTTTATTAAGTTTACCATAAAAATTAGCCATATGTACAACAATACATATACATTTATAATAACAATTCGCTGGGTAGCGGCTATATAAAAAGCAAGCACACCCGACTGCAGCTTTCGATACTTGGTTTCTCTAAAGTCTATAAATAATCTACCTATTCAATCAATTCAATTGGACTAGTTGTACTAAACCAATATCATCCACCTCCCTGCCCATATCAAATGTGCACTCTGAATTTAATCCGATTCCTTGGGGTTCCCCGGAACTCACAAAGAAGCTTTTCTGCTTAAATTTTGGTTAGCTGCCAGTCCGATTTAGAGCAAGGAAACGTTGCCTATCGCGAGGGTTGTCAACGGAGTATGCCTTGTTCCCTTGCTACCTCTCTCTCTCTCATGCTTTCTCTAACACTCTCTGTGTGTTTTTCTCGCAAAACAAATTGATGAATTTTTGTTTTTCACCATCAAATTTTCGGGCTATTCACTTTGCAGGGTGTTGGGAGGTAGTGCACAAATCGCAGTCAAAAGATTTTTAGAATATTAAAAACGTTACAAGGTGTGGGAGAAAGCACGACTGCTAGAATGGGAAACTGAGAGAGAAAGAGTGTCAGTGTTGCCACATTTGCCACAAAGGATGCTGGCTGCGATTTTTGACATTTGCCAAATTAAAGTGAGCTGCGAGTTTTTCTATCATTTCCATTGTGCCACCTCCGACTCTCCCCCCTCCACTCCACCCACTTATTTGCTTTTTTTTGGCTGTTGTTCTGGTTCCGGCACCTTTTGCATTAAATATTAATTCGTGCATAAAGTGTGAAGAAAATAAGAAGCGCATGAGGAGAGTGCGCAAAAAATGAAATGTGAAATCAGTGCAGACAGGAGACCGGAAAGAGGAGACAGGAGAAGGGAGACAGCAGAAAGGAGACAGGAGACAACACTTTCTGCTGACAGCCGCGCTAAGTCAACATGCGGTTCGGCATCGTTTGGAGCCTTGCGATTTGCGGCTTGCCTCCTCTCCCTCACTCTCCCCTGTCGTCTATCGCATCCCTTGCCAGGCAACGACGTCACCAAGGCAAACCAGCAGCGGCACAGATTGTTTTATTGTCCACGCGATGAAATTAAATGAAACATTTTGCCGCTTTGCTGCATAATTTGACCCCTTCTCCACCGATTTCCGATAAATGCAGCGTGCAGATTTAATAATAAAAGTGTCAATATATAACTAAATTATAATTAATTATAACCATATTAAATAAATAATAAATCCAAACTTTAGTTTTGATAACTTCCAAAGATTAGTTTTGATAACTTCTAAAAACCTGAAAAACGCATTTACTGAATGGCGCTACCGGACTTTTCACGTGTTATTAGCGCCATCTGCAGCTCAGTTGCATGAAATATTGTTGACAGCTTCTTACTTAAAACAATAGGTGGCGCTGAGGGCGCTTTGATAACGAATTTACTTTGTTTGGAACAATGAAACTGAAACATGAAATTCAAAGGCTGTTAGTTGCAGAGCAGGCAGCTACTGACCGTTTTGACATTCAGTTGTCATTTTAATTTTACTAGAATATAGCCACATTGCACTTGGAGCAAAACAAAATATGCAATTAAATGCAAATTTGTTGGTAACTTTTTTATTTGGTAAGTAAATTTAAACAACTGTTCGGAGTCTTAACTAAATGTGTTTTTGTGTATTCTAGTTGCTTTCTGCCTGGCACGCGGAAATGCAGAGCTATCAGGTCTTCTAAGCGCACTGCAGTATCTTGGTCTGGATCTGAATTCAAATGGCACAGGATCTGCGCACTTGGCTCATCTGTCCCGTGGAAAATGCGATTACACCTTCGATTCATATGCCCTGATGCGTGAGCGACACACCTGTGTGCCAGACGATGAATACATCATACACCTATCAGATCTGCCGCAGCAGCGCAAGCCTCCCATTCGCATTAAGTGCCTGCAGCCAGAAGCTGCAGCAGCACCAACAACAGCAATAACACCTATCAGTGGCAACTACACGTCCAATCTGCCCAAACTGCTGATCATGAAGAGCGCCAAGGAGATCGTCAATTTGCTGAAACCCATCGGAAATGCTACGAAACGACACGAAGCAGGCAGCTGCGTGCTCGTCCACTTCTGCACGCCAACTAGCCTGGAATGTGCCCGTGTAGCGCCTGTGGTAAATCTCCTACCGCATCTGTTTCCTTCTCTGCCGGTGGCCTACATCGATGCCTCTGAGTTCATACGTTTCAATGCCGAGTTCGGGATTGTTTCGCTGCCAACACTAATGATATTCCATCAGGGACGTCCCCTAATCAAATACGATCCCCCATGGCACGAGTCCACCAAGGTGAGCTTCGGTAGATTCATTCTGCGGCACACAAACATCAAGACAGTCGACCTGAAGGGCATTCATCCTCTCGTTCTGCAAATGGTCACCTACGGTCCCCTCTCCAATATACCCGTTCGGAAGACCGATTTCTATCTGGTATTGGCCTGGGCATTCATACTCCTCTGCCTGGCCAACTATGCGCGCCGTACGCCAATGTGGAATCAGCTGGTCGAGATGGTGCAACGCAACTGGCGCGAATCCGAGGAGACCCAAATGGAAATGGTGGATTAGAAGAGGACGAGTTCGGTAGCAGGCAAGGGAGTCATCTTAGTCAAATAAGTAGTTCAATATGATTTACGCTTCAAATTTACTATGTGTGTATGTATTTACGTTTAATTAAATTCACATAAACATTTACTTATGCTTAGTAATTACATATGTATGTAGATGTATTGGGTTTATATATAGTATAGTTCTTCTGATAGTACTTCTCTCCGTCTGTGTCTGTCCTCGATGATCGCTGCAAAATGTAGATCCTTATTCGCTAGCAACTAAATAAGTAACTAAAATCTTGAGAATATTTCAAAGATGCGACTTAAATGTAAATCCGCGTTGCAACAGTTTTCCTCATTCGTTTTCTCTTCTAAGCTTTAATGCAACTTACAATTTTCATTAACATTACCGTGTATTTTTCTCAGTGTATGTCTGCGTGTGTGTGTGTGTGGCGGGTGTGGAAACAGCAGTTGCCTGACGAACAGTTACCCCGCAGATTCTTACTTCAATTTGTTATAGTTATATTTGTTATAAAAAACCAAAGATTGACATTCGATATTTGGACTGACCGGAGACCCAAAATCGTAATGGGGAATCTGCGGTTCTCAAATTTGTATTTGGCGAGGTGCGTGTGGTGGTGTGTGGACTTTGCAATTGGAGACTGTGTGTAAATATTAACTGTATGTGTGTGTGTGTGTGCGGGAGTCTTGGTATGTATATGTGTATGTCTGTGTGTGTCCGCTCTATATAGCCTATTATTGAGGTCTGTTCCGCTTAGGCGCTTTGTGGCGCGGCGCATCCGAATCCTCCGTGCCACCGTTTCCATTTCCATTTGCATTCGACTGTTTGTGATGATGCTTCAGACGCTGGTGGCGACGTGCGGCAGCGGGATTAGCAGCATATGGATGGGGATGAATGCTGTAGACGTACAGAAGGAGAGATAGAGAATATTAATATTATATATTAATTAATTACAAATGTATATATATATATATATTTATATGGAGACAACGTAAAAGTTTAAATAGAGAATACATAATTATAATAATCATTCGTACACAGGCCAATTCGAACGTAAATTCATAAAATGGTGAGAGCGAGAGACAGAGAGAGCGGGGTCGGGGTGGGCGAGTGATTCTGGTTAAATTATGATGAAGATATATAGAGCGAGGGGGGAGGGAGAGACAGTGGCGTTAAGCTGGGGCAGGATGGGCAGCCTGAGGCGGTGGGGGGGAGGAGTATGAGATGTGGTTGGTACGCAGTTAAATGTGTTGTTGTATTCCCCATTCGTCGTAGGACAACAAATTATCGCAGCGGCGGCGACAGCAGCAGCAGCAACAACAACAGCGTACAAATTTTGATAAGCGTCGTTCGGAGTTTGGTACGTCGTGATATATATGTAATATACGTGGTACGTAGACAAAGCATGTGTGTAAACCGTTGACCAATTATGCGTAGCTTTTATAGGTGGCGTAGCGTAAAACGTAACGATGATATTTGATGCGTAGATTAAACGAAAAACGTAATGGAATTTGTCAAAAGCCAACGAAAAGGAAAGACATAAGTGACAACAACTGATCCTCAAAGACACGTGTGTTGCTCTCTGAAATACTCTTATACATGTTTTAGTTATACGGTACTTTGGTTATAGGTAGGCGGGCAGACACGGGCGCTTACGTGACTGATTACGTGATACGCAATAAGACAATTGCGACACAACATGCGGAACTCTGTCGCCTTATTTATGTATGTTGTATATATATAGAGAGAATGTGTGTGGAACTAGTAGTAGTAGTAGAACTAGTAGTAGTAGTAGTAGTAGTACTAGTAGTAGTAGTAGTAGTGATGGTAGTAGTGGTGGTAGTGGTAGAGTAGTTTCATGTACATAGCTGGATTTTTGCGGGCTGCCTTACACGTAACATGTGTGGTACGTAACGACGTCTGAGATGCCGAATATGCGTAGGATGCTTAGCGTCGCAGGCGATGCGATGGATGCGGAGAAGGGCGGCGCAGATAACTTTGGATGTCGTCGCAAAAATACCGTCGTGTAACACAGGTTGGATTAGTAGTAGTTGTGGATGTGGATATTACGTTGTTCTTGACGTAGCGCGCCGATCGTTGTTTATAGATATTCATTATATTATATGCGTAGTGTGTGTGTTGATTATTTGATTATGATAGAGTATTATGCACAACTGCCGTCTCTACTTGCGATAGAAACGAGAATTATATAAACGCCAATCTCTGCATTAGAAATCGAAATGGATTTTCATATTTGTTTTTTGTTTTTGTTTTTTTAGAGAGGAGAGAGAAATAGAGCAGAAGTTGTTAATTAAGATATAAATATCAAATATCGTAATCGTATTTAGGTTTATCTTTATGGTAATCGTTTATCAAGTTGGATTTATTTAGTTAGGAGGGAAGAAAAGCTTTTGTTTACAGCCAAAAAACGTAACGTAGAGATAATATCGCAACGTAAAGCTAGGAAGGAGACTGCGTTACGGCTTAGGATCTTTAACGGGGACAAGTACTAGGCCTAGGTTGCTGGGGCCTATTTATGTATATCTTTTGGGGGTAATTTTTGCTTGATGAAGTTCTTGTTGCTATTGTTGTTGTTGGTTGTTGTTGAAGTCTTGTTTTGCTTATGCGAACAAACCTTGGCGTGCCGGCAATGCTGTGACTAGCGCTGGATACGGTGGCCAGCGGTGACGAAGAGGGTGTACGCAGTGGGCGACGAGGCGTGGCCAGGCCGTGCTGACCGTTGCGCATGTAGGCGCGACGCGATGCCGAATTTCCAGTGCCCAAATAGTTGTTGTTATTGTTGTTGTTGTTGCTGTGTGTTACGTCGTAAACCGTTGGCGGAGATACTGCTGCAGTGCGACGTGGCGAAGTTGTTGTTGCTGTTGCTGCTGCTGTTGCAGTGTCGCTGTTGTTGTTGTCGTTGTCGTCGTATGGAATCAATTCGAAGAAAATTTAAAAGAGATTACAACAAAACATCTTTGGGGGCACTTAAGTTAAGTTAAGGCTTTGCTAGTTGTGGTAGTTGCTGTTGTAGGCATCCAAAGAGAAACGCTATGAGGGGCCATATAAATATACATATGTACAGATGAAGAATACATGACTGTACACATGTGTATGGGAATATATTGTTGTTAGTCGAGATGATTTTGATGACTAAAGAAATAAAACTCAATAAAAACCAATACGAATTGAAATTCTCGCTCAAAAGAAGAAGGAAAAGATTGAAAATGAAATAGAATTACACAAATTGCTTGCCGCCTACCTCATATTTTGTTCTCTTTTTTGAATTAGTTCTTTGTCTGTGTTTTCTACTTTTTCTTTTAGTATTAACGTAGTAGGAATGTAAAAGCAGAAAATTCTTTTCTTTATTTATATGTGCAATTGCTTTTGGGTTTGTTTTTGACTCTGATAAATATATAGTATGTATATATTCAGTATTATATAGTAAAATATATATGCTGTATGTACTTGGCTTTATTTAGTAATTATTATATCTGCAAGTAAATACAAACGTATTAAATTTAGCGGGCATTGTCACACAAAAACGGGGCTACAAAAAAAGGGAACAGCCTAGAGAGTGTATGTGTGTCGTTGGGTATGTCTAGAGGGTAGATAAGGTAATTGAATGATTCAGTCATTCCATATAGGGAGTGTGTTTTGTCAAATAAAGGCGTGTTCAATAGAATGACTGCTAAGCAATTACTGTAAGTACAACACACTCTCCCTAGACATATCCATTCCGTTAATAATCAAAGTGGCCAAAGCTGTGTTGGGTGTCAAGTGTAACGAAATATCGAAATGGCGAAAACGAAGCTAATCCTAGACAGAAGCGACGAGTTAACACCTGCAAGAACTAATGGACTAATGGATCATTGCAGTTGCTGTTGCTCACCTGTTGTGTGAAGCCGATGGTGGCACTGGTAGAGCAGGTAATTGACGGCCAGAGCGCACTGGCTCCTGAATTACACAATCATCGTCATCATCATCATCGTCGAGGGGCTCAATGGTGAGCGTTGAGTTGCTGTGCGATGGGCCTGGGCCAATTGCCTGCATACCGCTACGACCGGCTCCATGTGGCAAAACACCGCGTGTGGCACGTGTTGTGAACTCGCGATCAAACTGTTCGGCCTCCTCCTCGTCCAAATTGATAAACTCCTGACGCTCTTCAAGCTGACCGGAATGTAAATCCTGTTCCTTCTCAATGATGTGTGCTCGCTCGCCAATGTGATGGCCGATCGCCATTTTCTTTACACCTGTACGAGAATCCTGTACGGTCTTGCGTGTTTCGCGCACTCCGCCTGGTCCAGTTTTGGTACTGGTGCTAGCCTGATAGATCTGTGGACGACCGTCAGGACCCGAGGACATGGTCATCACGGTGCTTTGGCAAAATGATGCGCCATTATTGGCGCCAATATCTGCAATATACGCCAGAAGTTTAGCCCGTGTTTCCTTGTCGATATCCCCTTGTTACGTACCGGCATTAAGCAAACGATTGAACGATGGCATTGGTGGGAAACCAAATAGACCACCGCCCATGGGAGCCATGGCCTGTTGGCTACGCTCCATTAGTGCACCCTGCTGAAAGCCAGGATCGAATGGCGATGGTCCCAGCATGTTGAAAGGGTCAGGCATGAAGGAGTTCATCAAGCGATTCATCGAACGCATTTGCATATTCATGGCGTTCATGTGATGGTTCATATGGTTGCTGCAAAATAAAAAGTAAATATTAAAATAATCAGTTTTTATTAATTTAAAATTAAGAGACAACTTCGTGTTCATAGTTTCTTCTGGTTGTTCGTTTGATTTTTTTCGTCGTGAATTTCGTTTTCGTTTCATAATCTTGCAAAATATGAGCCTAAAATATTTAACAATTCTAACGTTAACTAATGAGGAATCCTTCAAAAGCAAGCAGGGGTCTGCTAGGAAAATAAATACATATAACGTAGCCTGCTCAGTTGCTACTTTATTTATTTACTCACAATCTGATCAAAAATTAAACATTACCAGGAACAGCTGTCCAAATTAACTACGTTGGCAACTCTGTCTCACGGCAAATTTTACTAATACATGTGCAGGTGCTATACACCATGTGTATTTGAATGCAATTACAAAGTGCATCTAATGCAACTGTGAAATAGGCACTCAGTAAATGTACGCACTAATTGAGTTAGCATATTACTTTAAACATAAAAGGATGCATTAAACTAATAGTTTTCCCAAGTGAAATCTTAATTAAGTGGCCTGCAATCGAAATTATCGATTAATTACAAGCCCTATGGGCTCGTCTTTACCGCAGCATGCTGCGCATTCACACATACACAAACACAAAAAAGCACACGCATACAAAACGAAAAACTGCGCTCTGTATTGTGTAAAATTTACAAACGCATACACATGCACACACGTACACACTTGCATATGATATGCGCTACCTAGCGAAGCACCCACTGCTGAGCAATGATTTTCCACTTAAAACCGCACAACCAGTATATTTTATTGCTTATCGTTCGCACACACAACCCTTTTCACACTTGCCATACAAATTTCCCACGCCCCAAACAACTACAACGACAAATTGTTTTACTGAGAACTTACTTCATGATTCCCAGATCATCATCGAAATCGCCCATTAACGCACCAAATAGCGACATATTTATTTATTTCTGTTGTTTACTATTCCGCTATAATTTATTTTCAACTTTTCTATCTCTTTTTTGGTAATTTCACGAGTTTTCTCGAAGTTAATGTGACCGTGTGACAAAACAACAAAATTCCACTACACCAAAAATGCTACAAAAAAATACCAGATTGTTTGGCAGTGCTGCCAATTTTCTAAAAAAAGCTAATAGAATTTTATTTTGCTGACATTTATTTAAAATTTCTACTTTAATGCTCATTTTTATTTATTTGTATATTTATTAAAAGTTTAATAAGTTTTTAATATAATTTGTTCGTTGTTTTTGTTCATATGCTTTTGTAAAATTATTGCACTTATAAATTTATAGGTAAGGTGCAGCATGTTCTTCTATCCAAGCGACGTGGTGCTTCACACTTGTGTAGACACCGGGGAAGCCTTCGCGCGCGCAGCCCACACCCCAGGACACTATGCCGACTAGAACACCGTCCACAGTCAATGGACCACCAGAATCACCTTGGCAGGCATCCTTGCCACCTTCGTCAGCGCCAGCACAAATCATCTCCTCCGTAATTGTGTAATCTTTGGTCAGATATTGAGCACCACAGGTACTGGTGTCCATAATTTCCACCTGTACAGTACGCAGCAAGGCTGGCAGTGCCTCAGCAGCCTCTGTGCGCTTACCCCAGCCACTGACAATGGCATGAGTTCCCGCAGTGGGTGTATCGACAGCCAGGGCAATGGGCTGCACCATTTCGGAGTAAACCAATGGTTCCTTGGTTATAATCAATCCCACATCATTCACGTGAGTCTTCTTAACATATCCACTGTGATAGATCAGCTTGCTGACCATTACTCCCTGCTCGTCCAGATCAGCTATTGAGTTTTGGCCCGCCACGATGCGTATGTAAGAGGCAAAGCGTCCTTTGATGCAGTGAGCAGCCGTGACGACGACACGAGGTGCATAGATGCTGCCACCGCAAATGTGGAGCAGCATGTAGGTTTCCAGACGCACCGACACCTGGTATGGATAGTCACCAATGTCCGCTTCAGTTCCTCCTACAATGTGAGTACTAATGGCTGCGCCATTGAGCAGGGCTACCAGGGAAAGCAGCCCCAACAGAATTAATCCAAAACGCGACGACATTACAAAGAGTCCGATTCTCGAATGCTGACTGGATTGGCGTTCCCCTTTTATATATACAAAACATAACATGGGGCTTATCGCACGGTTAACCCAAAATCCACGAATGGTATCGGATTTCAATAAAAAACGATATTATTAACTTTATGTGGTCTGATGTTTTATAAACTCTATAAAGAAGGTTGTCGGTAGTCTTTTAAGAGAAATGCTTACCAGTAATTAAGCCGTAGAACCATAAGCCTTTCGATAAGTCTTTTACGATTCTGCTGAAATAAAAACAAACCTTACGAACATATTGCCAATTATTTCACATAAGAAGCCTCTACCAGGAGACCTCACTGAGTCCATTGAGTCTGATTCCCATTCCCTCTATCGCTCAAAGTATCAACGTACTTTGCCATTTAGCGTAAAAGTCTGTCTGAGTGATCTGTTATCTATTTTTATAAAACCCTAAATTTGTCTGAAGATTAAAGCTGTCGTCGCTCTGTTGACGGACATCTATAATCAGCCGAGTACCCGCGAACCAGCATTAATGATAAGCCAAATTAACAATTAACAATGATTTTTATTTTTATGTTTCTCATTAATAGTCGATATAAACATAAATTGTGCCACTTTATCATAACATTATATGATTAAACGTCAGCCAATTTCTGCACGCTCTGCGAAAGAATGAAAGATTACCTTCCATAGAGTGACACGCGTTTTCGTCAATGAATCATTCTGGAAATACATTTCACCTTTGATCACATGTGAAATTCATACACTCAACAAAGTAATTTGATTGACAAGCCTCTCGTAATGTCAAAATTATCTCGGTAATGGATTACGATGAAAACTATTACTTAATCGAATGACTAAGAATGATGGCAATAATACCCCAATTTGACAATTAAATAAATAAATTGAAAACTAGGCAATTTCTTTAGTAATATTAGTTAAAATTAATTAAGTAATATGTATATTAAATTTCAATATTTAAAAGTGCTTCAATTGTTCATTTAACGACCATTGATCTGCGACACACACCGATAACATTCACGTACCCGCTCACAAATCGATTTATTTAAACGTGTGTCATAGCCATCAGCTACTGCACATAAGCAAAATCAAACTGCAATCGGAGACGATAAGGATAAGATAAGTTCGATAGTAAACCTAAAGGCCGTAAGATCATTTTATAACTCTTGGCTTATCGTTGAAATCGCTCGAATAGTTGGAAAATTAAACTTTTGATAGGTTTAGTTTGAATAAAAAGCCTGCGTACCTGACGATTCGTCTTAGTTAATCAAAATGTATCGCGTCTTGATCGGATTGTTCTTTATTGGATTGTCGCTGGCGGATACCGTGTTCCACAGCGGCGTACCCATGCCTGATGGTCGCATTGTGGGTGGCGAGGATGCGGACATTCGCGAGTTTCCCCACCAGATTTCTATGCGATACAGGGGAAACCATCGATGTGGTGGCGCTATTGTGAAGTCCAATGTGATTGTCTCGGCTGCTCACTGTGTTAATACACTGGCCAATGCTGATAATCTTACGATTGTGGCTGGTTCTACCACCCTGTACCCGTACACTCAGGTGTTGTCTGTACGCCAATTCTTCGTTCATGAAAACTACAGGACTCTTAACAACGACTACGATGCCGCTGTTCTGATACTCGACGGAGACTTTGAGTTCAACGAGGCTGTGCAGCCCATTACCCTGGCTAAGGAGCGTCCGGAGCACGGGTCTCCTGTTATTGTCACCGGTTGGGGTGTTACCACCGAAGGTGGCCTCATTCCCAACACTCTGCAGAAGGTGGAAGTCAATGTGGTGGAGAACTCGGAGTGCAAGAGCGCCTACTCTATCATGCTGACCAGTCGTATGCTCTGCGCAGCCGTTGATGGCGGCGGCAAAGACGCTTGCCAAGGTGACTCTGGCGGTCCACTGATCTACAACGGCGAACTGTTGGGTATTGTTTCATGGGGCACTGGCTGTGCTCGTCCCAAGTACCCAGGTGTCTATGCTTCTGTCCCCCAAGTGAGCGAGTGGATAGAGAGAGTCATCGAGGAGAACGCCAAGGTTGGCAGCATTGATTTTCTGTAGTTACAACACACTTAACTATTAACGTTATCGAATGAATGCAATAAAAGAATTACTGATTAATCAAAGATGATTTAGTGGTAGATTATCAAACCGCAGGTGCTAATCTATATACACAATGAGGTGATAGAATCTGCATTCGTGTCGCACCAAGTTCTCAATAAGCTAAGTAGTATAATGGCTAGCTTCAGTATTTTAGCAAATATATGTGCTTGAAATGTCTTTTAAAAGCTAAATGCCTTGGGGTGAACTCTGCTAAAGTCAGTGAGCTTTCATTCAAGCAAAATAAAAGCAGAAATGTAATGTTAACGTAATGTAAACATAATTTTAACAGAGGTAAGAGCTGGATGATCGGTGAATCAATAGGATTTTTACGAGCTTACAGAATCTTGCGAGTTGCCGACTTTTCTTGAAATATCTTGCATTATCCGGTATTTTACCAATTAAAGAATACAGATACTTTTTACTTTCACTTAAAATTCATTTATATTCCAACGCCTATAGCGAAATTTTAGGTATCAACAATTGTATTAACAGCAGGGAGTATGGAAATTTAGGCACTTCCAAGGTAACCGTTCTTTCTAGTTACTATTTTTAGCGCGCAATAATTGTTAAGTCTTTGATTTGTTTGTCAGTTCCCAGACATAGTATAATTTGCAAAAGATAACTGACTGCCGTCTGATGATTAAAAATAGCTAAGCTCTTATCAGACTTGGCAAAAAGTGTTTTATTTATAATTTGTTTTCTGCAAACCCTTGTTGGCAACTGTTCTAATCCATTACTATTATATAATTAATTAATTTGGCTTCCTCACACCAAACTGCCCCGACATTTCTTCTACTTTTATTGGGCTTCGATATTCTCATATTTAATTTTAATAGCTAAGCTCTTATCAGACTTGGCAAAAAGTGTTTTATTTATAATTTGTTTTCTGCAAACCCTTGTTGGCAACTGTTCTAATCCATTACTATTATATAATTAATTAATTTGGCTTCCTCACACCAAACTGCCCCGACATTTCTTCTACTTTTATTGGGCTTCGATATTCTCATATTTAATTTTAATAGCTAAGCTCTTATCAGACTTGGCAAAAAGTGTTTTATTTATAATTTGTTTTCTGCAAACCCTTGTTGGCAACTGTTCTAATCCATTACTATTATATAATTAATTAATTTGGCTTCCTCACACCAAACTGCCCCGACATTTCTTCTACTTTTATTGGGCTTCGATATTCTCATATTTAATTTACTCAACGACACTTTCCTAATTGAACTTTCTGTTGAAGTAACCAACTTTAATTGTTGTGGGTCTTCTGTTGAACATACATACATGCATACATTTATTTATTTATAATGTGTATGTGAATATATCTGCATGTGCTGGCGACAACAGATCTTTTTCAGTCTGCGCATTTCCAGCTGATAATTTTATTAAATAGGCTGATAAACTGAATTGACACAGTGACTGTAGAAGCTAAAATCCAGAAGCACAAACAGAACTAGAAAAAAGCTGACAGATATATCACTCTATATGTTAGTGTCATCGATCGAGCCAGTCCGAGATAATCAACGTCCAGCTGTTTGTTCATCACGGTGTTTCATTCCATACTTTGTTGTGGGGGCAGCGGCACTTTCATTGACGCCGCCGACAACGTCGACGTTTACGCTATCGTTGACGTTGACGTTGACGCAGCGTAGACGTCTCTGTTATGTGACCAAGTGATAAGTGTTTACAGCGGCATAAATTCCACGTTAGTCGCTTGGCAAACACCCTACAAAGACTACTTGTACATGTTTATAGTGTTTGGAAGTTTAAGGTTGACAAATTTAATAAAGCATTACTAAAACATAAGACTAAAATACAATAATAAAAATAAATATAATATATATAATAATAAAATAGTTTTAAAAAATTAATTGCATATTTAATATATAAAAAATACCATAATGCTGTTTATTAAGTACTCAAGTTGGTGAGCAGCAAACTTCAACTGTTAACTGAACAACCCTTCGCATCGCAGAGTCCGAGGGTGCACGCTCAATGGACGTGTAAACATATACGAGCTGTGGCTCTCTGAACTAGTCACGGTTTACGCGGCGAACAAGAGAGACGCGTCCAGAAGGTCTCCCGGAAGAAATAAAACACAATAAACTAAGTTGAGGCGGTGAATTATTTGGAAAATGTTCAAGAAACCCATAAAAGAGAAGAAACGTGTGTGCGTTATAGGAGGTAAATGGAAATAAAAACAAAATTAAACATATCAACCAGAAAACAAAATCGAAAATGTTGTTAATGCTTTATTTTTATCATTTAAGCCGGAACTGCGGGCTTGAGCGCACTGAAGAATTCACTGCAAGCAGGTCTGGAGGCAGTTGCCTATGAACAGGGCACCGAAATCGGTGGTACCTGGATATTTTCAGAAAAGATGCCCAAGGACGAGAACGAAGAAGTGCACAGCAGCATGTACGAGGGATTACGGTGAGAATATAAGTTATACCATAAATATATTTCATATTTGATGAATTCGTTGATGTATTGCAGCACAAATCTGCCCAAGGAAGTGATGGGCTATCCCGACTATTTGTATCCCAGCGAGATCAAGGAATCATTCATCACATCGCATCAGGTACTCGATTTCCTGCGCTCCTATGCGGATCACTTTGATCTGCGACCACACATCAAACTACAGCACGAGGTCATCAGGGTGAGACCCCGCGTGGACGATTGGGAGGTGAGTGCTGACGTAATGACCGTCATCAGCTGTTTTTGCCTTGTAGCTGTTGTTGTTGTCGTAAATGTAAATTCATTTCACAATGTATAATGTGATTAAACTCGTGACGCTCCATATAAATACTATATGTACTCTTTCTCTCTCTTTCATATATGCAGGTCTATGTTTGGAATCACGTCAACGACACTTGCGATCCGGTTTATTATGATTTCATTTATGTCTGCAATGGTCACTATACGGAACCAGACATGCCCAAGATCGAGGGAATGGAGCTCTACCAGGGCCAACAGATGCACAGCCATCTTTATCGGAGGGCAGAAAAGTTTAAAGGTAAGAATATATTATGTTTAATTAGTGGGTTTAACTCAAGTAGTCTAGTTATCAGTTTTAAATACTATACACATAGATAACCCATATGTAGTTAGGAAAACCCTAATCTAGTACCACTCCAGGCCGCAATCTATTGCTTGCGAATCTGGGTTAGTTACAGCAGCTCAGCTCCTTTTTTGTTTTCATTTCATAAACAATTCGGCCTTATCAACATTAAGTACTCAGATCTCTGGAGTGCTTGGGAAGATGGCGCTGTCAAGTGGGCCGGTCGGGTGTCTGACATAATCAGCATACATACTACAATACAAGCTTGTACAATGTATATGTATACCATATCTACCACTTGGCCATGTCGATGAAGCACGTGTTGCTATACTAGTTCGAAGTGATAAGCACATACATAGCTAGCGATTCGGGCAGGTTCTCAATACACGGAACATCTGTGCGTAGGTCAAAAAGACGAACAGATGTTTGCAATTTTGAGTTATAAATTAAAAGGGAGACTAGGATCAGATATGGGTCAAGACTGATTCGATTCGTACAGAATTAAATTTCCATTCATAGTTATTATTCAGATTTTAATTTAGGCACCTAAAAGGTTTTGAATACCCTATCATTTATTTCGGCTCTCATTCTCACGCTATACCTTTCCCGCTCTTACAGATCAAAATGTTTTGATTATTGGAGCCGGTCCCAGTGGCATGGACATAACAAATCACGTTCGCAAGGCGGCAGGACATGTCTTTCTAAGCCATCACCTGCCCAACACGCCTAACACCGCCTTTATGGGCAATGTGACGCAAAAGCCGGATGTGGAAAGATTTACCAAGGACGGTGCCGTCTTCAAGGATGGCAGCATCGAGAGTTTTGATCATGTGATGTATTGCACCGGTTATGAGTATAGTTTCCCCTGCCTGAGCACGGACGTAGGCATTCAGGTTATCGATAACTTTGTGCAGCCACTGTGGAAGCATTGCGTCAACATTAATCATCCGACGATGGCGTTTATCGGGTTGCCCTTCAATGTGATACCCACTCAGATCTTTGATATGCAGGTGCGTTTCACACTCAAGTTTTACACGGGACAAATCGAGTTCCCCACGCGAGAGGAGATGCTAGCCGAGCTGGAGAAGGAGCAAGGCGAGCGTTGGGAATACGGTTTCGCCAATCGCAAGAAGGCACATCAAATGGGCGAGCGTCAGGTAAGACGAAAAATGTGAGCTTATCAACAGTATATGATTTATTTTTATTCCTGCGATTCCACAGTTCGATTACTACAACGAGCTAGCGAACATGGCGGGTATAGAGAATATAAAGCCAGTTATTTTTAAGATGATGAAAGATTGCGGCAAGAAATACATATTCGAACTGGATACCTATCGTAATCACTGCTATACGATTGTCGACGACGAGAACTACATCAAGTATGCGTTGTGAGAGCAGCTGGAATTTGTCTCTTGTATGTGTATAATATGTGTAGCTTGCATTAATCTATGTACCTTAAAATAATAATAAATATACTTATCTGTATTTTAAACTATTTATTTGTTATTTGTTCTGATGCAACAGCGATATGGCTTAAAATGTCTAGCAACGCTCAATCACTAGACATCGAACATATAGAGTACTCAAACAGCGGAAAGCACTCGCCTGATGCTTTCTTTCGGTTTATTATGACCCAAGAACTCGAAGGGTTTCACGAGTGAGCGATCCGCTCTCTTTGTTAGAAGCCCCGAACCTGCGAACAGCAGCGTCAATTCAGTCGCACAACAACAACGCACAACTTAGCGGGTCAATGTTAATAACACATTGATCTCTGCTAAGTTAACAGAGCTAGTGTTGTGAACTCCTTACAGTTTAGCTTTTTTTTTAAATGTGTTTTTTCTTGACTCAAGATGTCTGGCAACACTGACTGGCTGGACAGTTGAATCGCGTTTTGTTTTCTATATATATAATTTAATAATTTATTTATTCCATTAAATTCAGTTTTTGGCTGCACTTTGTGCTGCTACGTTATTATAATATTATGCATTTGTATATATACGTGTAATTCATATTTAGCATGTCAGCACAGCACGCAGAGATGCATTTAATATGTTTACTACTATTCGATAAGGGGCTACTACTACATACAAGCTCACGTGCATACATACATACATATATCGCTAAATTATTGCTTACGCACTAGAATCTACTACTTTTTTGTTGCTTTAGCACTGTTGTTGTTGCCGTTCATATTGCACACGTCTTCTTCGTCCTCCTCCTCCTTGTTTCCATTACTGCTGCTGCTGTTGTTGCTGCTTTGCTTGTGTGTATCGATTGCTTCCAGATCGCGTAGTGCAATCTTCTGGAAATCGCAATCGATAATTCGCTTCCGCTTGCGCAGCGGTCGACTGCACTCGGCTGCCGTAGTTGCGCTGCTGCTGTTGCTACTCCCAGCCGGCGATGTGGGCGTGCCAGCAGCGGCGGCAGCGGCTTCTTTGGTTTGGATAAGCGTGCGCTTTGTCTGCAGTCGTGTTATCTTTATCTTGGGCAGCTTCTCGGAGCAGGCAGTCGCGTTATCATTGGAGTCTGCCGGCTCCACATTGTGCACCACAATGCAATGCGTCGCCTCCTCCCGCCCAGTTCCCGTCGAGTCTGTGGCGGGCGAATTGTAGGTCGATGGCGACGGGGTTGTCTTTGGTATCGATTTCAGCTCCAGATCCAGCTCCTCTACGCTGTCAGGCTGTTGATGTTGTTCTTCTAGGCTGTCAGGCTGTTGCTGTTGCTCGTGTTGCTCCTGCTCCTCTTTTGCCTGCTGCTCTGCATGCTTCATTTCCTCATCCTGCTCCTGCTCCAGTTCCAGCTCCGACTTGGCCTTGCTGCAGTCCAGTGGCTGTGGCTGCTCCTCCTGTCTGCCGGCTGCTGCTACACTGCGCTCCTCATCGTATCGCTTGCGCTGATCGGGTGTCAGGTGCGCCTTGTAGAAGTCCACAATGGGCAGGGGCACGGGTATGGGTATGGGCAGCGGGATTATGATGGGATAGGGCACCATGACGGTAACGGGTGGCGCAGCCCCAAGCAGTGCACCCAATGCGCCCTGCAGCTCTGGCAGCTGCGGCTGTTGCATGCTCGCTATCGGCGGAGGTGGCGGTGGTGCCGCCTGATGCGGATGCGGAGCGAAGTGTGCAGCAAATCCACGCGGCAGCATGCCCGGTGGGGGCGGCAAAAAGGGATGTGGGTGTGGGTGTGGTGGACCAGGTCGAGCACCAAAGGGATGGCCCATCAAGCCATTGGGAGGCGTGGCAAAGTATCCAGCTGGTATGCTCGTGGGCGGACGCCCCAGCTGAGTCAACTGAGGCTGTGGCAACTGCGGCGTCGGTTGTGCGGATGAATGAGGCTGTTGCTGTGGATGGGGCTCCTGCATGGGCGACAACGGCGGCAATGGCACACTGGAACCAGCAAAGTCGGCGCTCAATGTCGCCGGCTGTTGTTGTTGTTGCTGCTGCTGCTGCTGGAGCTGTTGCTGCTTTTGTAGAATGGCCGCCACAGTTTCGGATCCGCCACCGCCGCCACTGGCTGCAGCCCGATGAGGACGCTTGCGACGTCCCGACTTAGGGGCAGGATGCATGTGATGACGCTGTGGCGGTGGTGGTGGAGCAGCCGGAACCACGCTGGAGGAACACTTCTGAGCCAACAGCTTGGAGACGGGTGCCACTGAGATCAGGGGTTTGCTTGGATGTTGGGGCGGCGTAAGGCAGGGGGAACTGCGCTTGGAGGCGACCGTTGTCGGTACTGGGGAAACGGAAATTGTAGACGCAGGCGAAGCACTGCGACTGCGACAATTGCGTAGCCAAAGGTCCGGCGTAATGAGACCCGCACCATCGCCGGCAGCAGCTGCCTCCAGTCCCTGCTCGCGTAGATGGGGATTCATGTCCAGATGCGCCTGGGTCTCATTGCAGAATATCTGCATCTTGTACTGGTTGAGGCACTTCTCCGAACAGAACTGCAGTTGCGAGGCGCCATCCTGGAAGTCCACATAGCTCACGGCGTGCCGCACATGCTTGCACCAGTCGCAGGTCTTGGCCTTCTTGAACGACGCGCGACGACTCTGCGTGAAACACGACTCCGAGCAGTAGCGCGGTCCGTCCGTGCTGGTCAGATAGTCGGGCGCATTCTCGGCGATGGGCCGATGGCACCAGCAACAATTACTAAAGTCTGCAAAGTAAATGAAACAACAATTATATTGGGAATGCATACAACAATCTATACGATAACAGAATTTTGTGTTGCATATTTAGCAGGGAGCGCCATGAAAATAAGAACATCTCTAAAATTATTTCCTAAATACCTTCTATGTTAATCACCCGGTCTCCACCAAATTATTTGGACGGTAAAACTTATTGTGCGGACAGACAGACAGACGGAGAGACAGACTTGGTTATATCAACTCGGCTGTTGATGCTGATGCCTTCTTCTGCACCTTTCATACATTTTAGTAGCTGGTATAAATATGTTTATAACAGTGACACCTCTCACGCCTCTCTCTCCACACACAACCTCTTGCTTGAATTGCTCGTTACGTAAATTAATTTCAACGTTTATTAAACAACTGTGAGTAAGCTATCGCATGATATTGAATACTGCCCCGTGTAGGACCCCTTTGTGATGCAGGTGGTGCTCCAGGAGGATGCACATTGCTGCCGGCCACGGACAATGGACTAAAGACAACACTGCAGACTATGGCATCCATTCACCAAATATCACATTTTGTTTTCCGAAATTTGTAAACCATATTTGGGACTTAATGAATCTGTTATTCGATAATGCAGTCGGTGGCAGCAGGGCGGCAGAGCGGCAGGCAAACTCTGCCAAACTAGTTGATGGCAAAGTTAGCAAAGTTTCAAACCTGTCTGTCTGTGTGCAAAAATCGCATAATGACTGACTCGCTAGTGCTCTGGGTTGGAGTTGCTTGGGTACACGAGACAAGGGCAGAGGGTGAGAGAGGATGGATGGATGGATGGATGGTACGTCGAAATGTGGATGACGCCGGTCTCAGATCGAACTTGCATCAAATTGCAACAGCAACAGTAGAAACGCTGCATGAACTGAATTTATGATTTTAATTTTGATTTTCAATTTGGGCAAAGCTGAAAAGTGAGCAAAATAACTGCCAAAAATGAAGAAAATAATATCACGAGTATTAACACGATGTATTTCAGTTTAGGGTTTGCTAAGTTCAAAGTACACCCCTTACTATATATTCCCCTCTTCTAGTGAAAGACGGATAGATCTCTAGGAGGTCTGTTAAATCCAAAGCATCCCTTTATATATTCCTCTGACTCCACCTCTCTCTATCTGTTTTTCTGTTTCTAGTTCCTTTCTGCTTTCTCTGCACTCTTCTTCCATTTGCTCACCTATTTTCTCCTCACTGTGTGACGTCATTAGCGCTGTGCCTGCCGGCTTGCCAATGGAGTGGGGGCTCTTGGAGTCATCCTCGCGTGAGCTGCGTGTGTCGTGATCCGAAGGTGTTGTCGTGTTGCTGTGACAATTCAGATTGCTTGGCTTGCGATTGTTGTTGCCATTGCCATTGCCATTGCCATTGCTGTTGCTGCTGTTGTAGTTATTGTTACTACTGTTATTGTTATTGTTGTTGTTGTTGCTATTGTTTATGTTGTTGTTGTTGTTGTTGTTGTGGTAGCTGCGACTGCTGCGTAAATGGCTATTGCGCATATGTTGTTGTTGTTGCTGCTGCTGTTGGTGTTGTTGCTGTTGCTGCTGTTGTTGTTGCTGCTGATGCGCCGCTACTGCGGCGGCACTTTGGAGCAAACGCGATGTTTTGGCCGTTAGATCCAGACGATCCACATCGACGCCATCGAAGCCATACCAGCCAAGCAGCTCGTTCATCGTGTGCTGAGCGAATTCCTGGAAAGAAACAGAAGCAAAGTGAGGAAAGATCTTAGATCGAGGCATGCCAACGGTATAAGGTGACGCACTTCACTGGAATGCTGACTCAGTTTCAGTTTCATCCAAATATTACCCAAAGAAATTCATGGCTCGTGTCATTCAATAGCCTCGCGCACACTCTAGAATATTTGGGTCAATCTCCCAACCAGAGAATAACTGAGACAGCCTGGCGGCAAGACAGCCTCGAAGCAGACGTAGCCGGAGCTACTCGTGTGGCAAAACAATTTGCCGGCAGAGACAGAAGCAGCGACGCACCGCCAGCAGGTGTGGCCCAGTGAGCCGCATAATTGTGGCTACTTCATGCCGGAGCAACAACCACAACAGGTTGCGGCCATAAAGTTGAACCATCATTGAATTAAGAGGTAAATACAAGACAAAATCATTTGAATTATGCAAATAGAGTTGCCATATTTGTTTAATTTCATTTTCAACTTTGTTTTCAATTGCTTCTCAGTTAACAGGCTGGGCAATTAACAGTTTGGTGAGTTAACAGTCTGTGTAAATAACAGTGCTGAGTAACATAGACAGAGTTCTGCAATCTTGTTGACCTTTCAATTCAATTTTAATTGCAAAAAATTAAATAAATTACATTGAAAACTAATAAGTTGAATAGTTTAAGTTAATTTAAAATTTTACTCAGACAAGTTGAACGAGGATTGTGCAACATTTGTAATTAATAACATTGACAAAACTTGTGGACCACACTCACACATGCACACACACACCCAGGGTGCATGCATAAAGGATATCATTTAACACACACACAGCAACAAAATAAAACCTCATTACGAAGAGAGCAGGCATTGTGTGGGGGCAGAGAGAGAGAGAGACAGAGAGGGTGAGAGATTGGGGAAGGGAAGACGGTTGATAGGGGGCAACATGTGCTTGCATATTCTTTGCTGTTGTTGTTGCTGTTACTTGGTCTTTTTGCAATGGGATCTGCCTTTGCCAGCTGCAGTTGCCCCTCTCCCACTCTCTCTCTCTCTCTCTCTCTCTCTCTCTCTCTCTGATTTTCTCTGCACTGATGCTGGGCATGACATTGATATGCAATACTTTGCCCCGGCCAGTGCGTGTGTGCGTGTGTGTGTGTGTGCCTGCGCCTGTGCGTGTGCGTGTGTGTGGGTTTCCTTTTTACATTTAATACTGTTTTAAAATTAAACTCAACAATGTGTCTCTAAAGCCCGATCAAGTTGGGGACTCACTGAAGATGGAGATGAAGACGCAAGAACTGTTGCGGCTTTTACATTTTCTTCGGGCTTTACGTTTTCGTTCTTTTCGTTTCTGTTTCTCGAAATGAAACGAACAAAATTGATACTGTGTGTAACGTGAATTTGCATGTACGTATGTATGCATGTGTATGTGTATGTGGACTGTACGGGATACAGAAATTTCACACAAGGCTACGAAACTGCATTAAGACGTATCAAATTACATTGAAATTCTCATATTCAAAGTCGTCGTCGAATGTTGTTGCTGCTGCTGCAGTCAAACGACGAGAGGCAGAGTCGAGGGCAGTGGCGTTGTCAAAGGGGTCTGCTTAGTTGAACGAATACCAAGAAAGATGTTGATCTACAAGTATATTGCAAATAATTGTATCTTGTAAAATTATAAATTTATATAGAATAACCCCCTATTAACTGCGCCTCTGAACTTTTGGCGGAACATTTTTGATGCTTCTCAGGAATGCTAAATTACTCATACGACATGTGGACAATGTTGACACAGCCGCTGACAGCTCTGAACGCTCTTTTGAGGGCGTGGCAGTTGACAAGATTTTGGCAGATCTTTGTAAGAAAAAAAAACAATTAAGACAACAAAGTTGTATGTAAATATGTGTGTGTGTGTGTGTGTGTGTGTGTGTGTGTGTGTGTGAATGAATCACTCGGACTGTGAAAGCTATGCCAATGTGCGACTAACAGCTTGGCATTTGTCACACGATACACAGAAACTAGATACGGCCCACTGTGCGTTGTACAGTGGGCTGCTGTTGGCAAATTAAGCGACGCTGCCAACTTGAGAACAAACCCAAAGACGTCTAATAAGCTCAACTCGGACTGTCCCGTCTGTCTGTCAGTCGCAATTGCCCAGGTGCCAGGTCCCTCTCTCTTTGTGTGTCTCGTTGTGGAAGGGTATTAACAATTCGCACGATAAAAATCTTGTGCTGGCTGTGGCTGCGTATCGATTACACGCCTCAGGTGCGACCTCGTCGACTTTTGGGGTCTGCCGCGGGGGCAGGGACTGGAAGGACAGGGAGAGCAGGGTCATGGGGGGGGGGGTGGTGTCACCGCACGCTTGGCTCAAGTTCAGTTTCAGCAGTCGCAGTCGCTGTCCGAGTCCAACTGTGCGGTAATCGGAGGCGCATTGCTGTTAGCTCTCTTAGCATATCGTTTCTACCTTTTCTTGCCATCTATCTCCGTCTCTCTCTGTCTCTCTCTCTCTCTCTCTTGCTTGCTCTTTCTTATTCTCTCTCTTTCCTTCTCTGTCTCTTTCTATGCATCTCTATCTCTGTCTGCTGGTTTTTAATATCATTTGACTGTTAATTTATGTTCGGTTTTTAATTTCTGATTTGTGCGTTCGTTCAGTTACAGCCGCATTGAAGGCGGTTGTCCAGGGAAGGGGTGGAGAGTGGAGGGGAGAGGGGCAACTGGGCAGCCTCCATCACTGACGACGACGACGACGACGACATTTAAACTCGCGCTCATTGCAAGCGCTGAAATTCTAAACCGAAATGCGAATAAAAATCAATTAATTAAAAAATGAAATTGTACGCCTTTTCTTGTTGTTGTTGTTGCTGTTGTTGTTGTTATGGAGTTTGTGACTTGTCTGGATGTGCCTCGTTTTCTACACGACCAGTTCGCTTGCTCGTTCTCATACTCAATTCAATACCCATAGCACAGTCCCCCCCTCTCTCCCTTTTCCTTCTCCCATTCCTGTGCCATTTCCTCATCATATTTTCGTAATTATTGCTTGAAGTATCTGACAGATACAGTTGGCAATTGCAGCACTCGCTCAACGTTCTAGATACTCCCTCTTCCTCTACTTCTCCGTCTCCCCCTCCCCTCTCCCCATGTTCCTTTTCGTTGTCTGTCTGTCTGTTGAATTTCGCAAAATCTCAACTTACAAAAACATATCAAGTTTTCGTTTTTATTATGAATCGCCACGACTGGAGCTCCCTCCTCAGCTGAGTTGAGCTGAGCTGAGCTGAGCTGAGCTGAGCTGAGTTGGGTTGAGTTGAGCTCAGTTGGATTGATGAATCCAGGGAGTCTAGCTCCGTCTGTAGCTTCAAATGCCATTTTCAATTACGAGAGCCAATGCGACTGCACAAAATATACCTACACTGAGCGAAAAGGGTGGCATACAATATAACTGACTATGTGTAACTTGTGGAAGGTTTTATATCTAGCCATGTCTGTCCGCCCGTTCGTCCGTCTGTCCGGCTGTCCGTCAGTCTGTTGCAAATGCACACTAGTCTATCAGTTTAAGAGCTATCTGAATGAAACTTGGCACACATGCTTCTTATTGCTAGACGCTGAAATTCATGTTTTTTTATGTAGAACAGTTCTGATTTTTGAAATAATTTAGTGCCAATCTAACTGAGACATAATATTACCATAAATATATACAATAACATTCAATTCTGCAACATTATATATACAAGTATATCTAGGATTGAAACGATCGGAGATAAGAACCTGCAAAGGGATGAAGCTTTTGCCATGACGAAGGCAATGTAACCCAAGACAGGAGTGTAAAATATGTATCAATATTATTTTCATCATTCAATTTGTTAAACTTTAGTCATAAGTGAATTATCACGGATACTACAATTAAAACCAGTAAGAAAAGCAACAGTCGCGCAGCACGCGACAGTGGGATACCCTTCGACCTATGTTCCTATGTATGTATACATACGCACATACTTTGAAATTATTCTGGACGAATGGCGCTCGCGCTTCGCGCTCGCCCGCCTCCCTTGTTAGCTGACACAAGCACTTGGTTTTATGCTCATACTTTCTTAAATAACTTCTGTGTTTATTGACCGATCGGATTGAAATTTCGAGAATACGTAGATATTTCATTCAGTTTATTATATGTTAAGGTCAGAAAGTTGTATCTTCTATACAGCGGTTATAAATTGAGTTCAAATATTAAATTATTAATTTGCAGGGGCCGTGGGCGTGGCATCCAACATTTGAAACAAACTTGATCTGCGCCGGCTACATAGAAATGTTCATGCCAAATTTGGTAATTCTAGCTCTTATAATAGCTGAGATCTGTGTGTTCATCTGCTCATCCGGACATCCAGACAGACAGACATGGCTCAATCGACTCGGCTAGTGATCCTGAGCAAGAATATATATACTTTATGGGGTCTGCCACGCCTCCTTCTGCCTGTTACATACATTTGCACAACGTTAGTATACCCTTTTTTGACCACTTTCAATGGTCGAAGGGTATAATAAATGACCATTTGGAATGTGGTTAAACAAATGATCTTTTGTGTTATATTTCTTTATTACTCCATCATATTAGTAAATCAAATTATTTCAAAGCAATCAAATTTCATCGAGTTGTTTCTGCAATATTGCTCATTTTAAAGTAGATTTTTATTATTTTGATAAGTGTATGTACACATTCCTGATCAGCATCAACAAGTGTGTAATGGATACTTAGTAGTAAATCATTAGTAAATCAAATTATTTCAAAGCAATCAAATTTCATCGAGTTGTTTCTGCAATATTGCTCATTTTAAAGTAGATTTTTATTATTTTGATAAGTGTATGTACACATTCCTGATCAGCATCAACAAGTGTGTAATGGATACTTTCTTTCCAACTATTTATTTAAATATATTGAATAATTGAAAAGAAAATAAATTGAAGCCTCTTATCACATCGTGTATATCTATAGTTAGTTAACAGAGGAAGGTACTGGATGTCAGGTTGAGGGGGGGTGCTGAGTGTTATGCGAGTTGGCCGCATTAAGACAGGTCTACGGTTACTCCAAAAGAAACCTAATAGAATAATGTAAAGTATACGCTGGCAATGGCTAACGACGGAGACGATGGGCAACCCAATATGCTTATAATAACTCACCCTGAACCCGGTAAACTGAACTCGACTCAACTGAGCTGTGGCGCTGCTGCTGCCTCTGCTGCTGTTTTTATTGTAGCTGTGTAGCTAAAACTAACACGAACTAAACCAAACTGCAATATAGCACCCAGTCTCAGACCCTACACAGCTCGAGACGTAGACGAAGACGAAGACGCAGACGCAGACGCAGACGTAGACGGGGCTAGTGCTTGGGCCGAACTCAATCCCACTCACCCACCACCACCACCAGAAGCACCACCCCAAAAATGAAAACAACAACAGCAAATTCTAGAATTACGCTAGTTTTCCCAATGTGTATGTGTGCATGTGTGTGTGTGTGTATGTGAGCACAAAGTCAGTCGGTTTTTAGTTTGTTGTAATCGAATATCGATAGCTTGGGATTGAATGACGCGCGTCCTTCTTTTCAATTCTTATATGACATACTTGGGGCTCTCTGTTTCCCTTCCTCTCTCACTCGCACTCACACACTCACACACTCGCTCTCTCTCTCTCTCTCTCTCTCTCTTCAACTCACTCATTCCCGCTGTCTCTTTCTGTATCTGTGTGAATTTTCAGTTTTCCTTGTGTTTTGCAATTTAATATTTTATTTCATTTTAATGTGCATGTGAGTGTGAATGTGTGTGTGTGTGTGTGTGTGTGGATATGGGTGGCTCCATCAGCGTGTTTAGACATATGTGGATTGTATTACAATGACCTTTTCTACGCCAGAGTGGATTGAGTAGAGCACAAGTTAAGCCGAAGTTCTTGCTGAATAATGAAAATTAGTTTAATAAGAAATGAATGAATAAACTTCAGGAGTGCTTGTACTATGCAGGTGGGAATATTTGCCATAGTCTATTCTGATTTTAGTAATTTATGCACAATTTCAAAACCAGCAATTTGCACTCACCAACTCAGTTCCCTCCCCGCATGGGCAGCCCTTTCTTTGAGCTCCCATTGCACTTGAGCCCGGTGGCAACACTGGCAGCATCGATGATGATGCAGTTGCACTCCACTTGCCATCCTGTTCTCTATCTCTCTCTCTCTTGCACGCCTGCCTGCCTTGTATAATGCCACCCACACACGGAGGCTCAAATTAATTTAACGTTATTTTAATCTGAGCTCTGTTGCTGTTTCGCTCTAACACCTGTCAAGTATGTAGCAGCAGCACTGTCTGACTGATGCTGCCATCACAGGGTGCTTCATGTTACGCTCCCTCTCTCTCCCTCTCCCTATCTCTGTCACTCTTCTGCGTGTGCCTGCCTCTCTGCTCTGCTCTTCTGTGCCTGTGTGTGAAGGCAACTGCATTTGCCGTTGTTTTCGCATAGAATTTATCATATTCTATTTTGTTTGTAATTCAATATGCGACGCTGTTATTAAAGTTCTGCTGCTGCGGCGTCATTTGAGCCTCTGCCTGTGCCTCTAGCCCCAGTCACAGTCACAGTCACAGTCCCAGCCCCCAGTCATTGTCCCCCCCACCCTCGTCACCCTGCTCCTGTACAACTATTGTCGCATTCCCTCCATGCCAGAGGGTTGGCGTTGGCCCTGAGTGGCTCGTTGTCAATGTGTGCGAGCGTGGTGCGAGTTTGTGTGTAACACAATCTGAACCCGTGTCTATTCTGCACTAGCATAGAAGGTTTTATAACTCCAATCCGAAACTGCGTGAAAGAGCTGTTGAAAAATTCCCCATATATGTAAGTGCAATTTAAACATAAATAGCATTTAATGCAAGGGTTAAGCAGCATACTAACTGTTTGTCATATCTGTATAAATTCCTGACACACGTGCGCTGCTTTTTATTGCGTACTGTAGCTGAGCAAACAATATCATCATATTTCATATTTTTACAATATTTGTTGATTTCTGGCACCTTGGGAGGGCTACTCTAAAGGTTTGCAATAAAAGAGACTGCAGCAGAACTAAACTAGATCATTTCACAAGTATAGCAAATAGTTTGATTAATTTGTTTCATTTGGGTTTCTCTTTAATTCTTGAACACAGCGACAACTTATTGCGCCACCCGTTATTATTGAACACTCGCTCCCGGACATATCCTTTATTCTTTTTTCGAGTAACAGGGCTCGTCTCGACTCGACTCCCTTCGGCTTGGTTCGCTCTGTTTCGCTGGATCGGCGAGGCGTCGTTGTCATAAAGCGGAAACCTTGAAGCGTATCGTCTTACCACGCTCCTATCGAATTGCACCCATGAGGCGCGTGAGTGCTGCTCTTCTTCGCCTCTTTGTTGCTATTGTTGTTGTTGTTTGTTTGCTGTTTGTTGTTATTGTTGGATTGTAATTATGTTGGCTGTTGTTTCACTTTTTTCTGACCATTAAAATTGCCGCTGTCTTGTAATTATGCGAAGGTCCATGAATTCAGGTGAAAATTGGGGAATTTTCAATAATATTATACATTTGCAAAGTCGAAACGACGTGAATCTGAACGATATTTCATATAAGCATCTTACTTAACTGTATCTTTAATCTGTTATTGTTATATGTATCTACTACCGAAGTTTCATCTGCCTAATTCTGCGTTGTTGTATAAAAACCAATGTTTTTCAGGCATTCCTTTACTAAATATAATATATACTGCTCAAATTTTCTTGAAATCTGCTCAATATATACCAAGATTTTCAAACAAAAAAGGGTATAAAACCTTCGGCATACCGAAATAAACAATTTTTTCTTGTTTTTTAATTGATTATGTTTTGTACAGAAATGTTGCATACATTGTGGCGTAACTGGTCAAAGGGGTTGGATATGAAATGTACGAAGAACAAGATTGAACTGAATAATTTTTGCCAATATTATCAACATGTTGTATGAACATATGAGGTATTTCTTGTATAACAATTATAAATGCACCTTCATTTTAGAGCACAGCTCAATTAAATTCACTATAAAACGCCCACTTCCACGACATTTTTTCAAAGTTGCAGAAAAAGAAGCAGAAAATCGCGAGCTAAAGGCAAAGTCAGAGGCAGTGGCAGAGGCAGAGGCAGAGGCAAACGCAGACCCAAAACCCGAACTCAATCCCAACGCAGCTCATTCATTATAATAATTTTTCTGTTTAATAATATCATTGCGCTCAACTGCAAGCCAGCGGCTACAATTTCAATTTACCGATCCGATTACACGTGCAACAACAACACAGCACAGCAACAACAAGAGCTACAAAAATGTTGTGAGACCGCCGTCATCGTTGTTGCTGTTGCTGTTGCTGCTGCTGCTGTTGTTGTCATTCTCGTGGGTCTCTGGCATTAAATTAATTTTGCTCATTTGGCGAAAAACTCACACACAGTGAAACAACTCGCCAACTGTTGGGAGAGTGGAGCGAGAGAGCGAGAGAGAGACCGAGTGACTGTGAGAGAGGAGTGAGGAAGCAATGTGGTAAGAAGAGACGCCGAGACGCAGAGACTGAGAGCGAAGGCAGGCAGGCAGTCTGCGTCTATTTGCAACCCACTCACAGTTCACACATTTGCCGCTCTTCACACACACACACAAACACACACACACAGACAAACACTCGTTCGCTCACTCGTTAAAATGATTATAAAAAATTTATCAATATAAAATTACCAGCGGTGCTTCGGTTTACAGTTAACTCGCACAATGTTGGCGTAATCGTAATTGCTAGATTTCAACTCCGACGACGACGTCGACGTCGCAGTCAACGCCAGCGCTAATGCTGTTGCTGGGCATGCCAACTCCGTTTACAACTGGTGAATGCTTCCCACCCCCCTGTGCACGATCTAAGCGCACCGCAGTTATTTTACGTTATATCCAAACTAAATATTGTAAATATGAGAGCGAAGTGAATGTAACTGAAAGTGAAATTGAAATAATCATTGCTGCATATTCCTTTTATTTCTTGCAACTAAAAACTAATGATCCATTGGTTACTGTAGTAAATATTCATGATATTTCAATGTGTAATATTAAAAATGTAAATATCTAGTACCTAACCATATATATTTATTACTATTTCTGCATTTGCAAACATTAATACATTTACTAAGTGGGATAAAAATATGATATATAGTTTCACAATCCCTGCAGCTTAATAATTATATCCCCTCACACCCAGTATTATTTAAATATACTAGAGACACTCATTGAAAACAACAACAGAGCGTGGGTGTTATTCACCTTTGAAGCATCATCAAAAATAAACCATAAATAACCAATAAAAGAATCCCACATGATGAATACGACGAATTCAACTGCAGCAAGAACAAATCTGAGAATCGAACTACTATATATACACATATACTACATACATATGGATATGCTCTGCTCTCGACTTATTCGATGTCTTTTTTCTTGATTTTTGCATACTCAACGCACAATTTGTTTTATTTTTGTGGTCTTCTTTTTGGTTGTTTTGTTTTGTTTTTGCATCCTTGTTATTGAATACTATTTAAAAACGATGTGCAGACAGAGACGATTAATTATAAATGTGTTTTTGCATGTGCCAAAAAAAAGAACCAAGAGAATTAAATAATATTTGAGGTGAGAATTACGCATAACATGAGGAGAGTTCTCTCTCGAAAGAGAGCGAGGCACATACACAGTCTGTGCATCTGTATCTGTGCTCGTTTCATTTGCCATTTCGATTTAATTCATAAAACATACCTTTATCTCATCGCTGGGCAGCTCCTTTTTGATCTGCACTACGCCGCTGGCAACATTTGGAGGCACAACGCCGGCTGCACCGGCCGAGACGTTGGCATCGTGTGAATTCGATGGTGAAGTTTTGGCGGACATTGTTAACTGGGTCGGAAGAAATAGTGGGCTCGACGGAGGGAATCGATTGGGATCAACAGGCTGACAAAATGCTGAAACACGAGAAACCACGACGTTTTAGAACTTGAGTACAGTCACTTATAGAGTAAGATCTCCTCGAAACTTAGTTGGAATATTTGGTATATCATTCAGGCTGCATTGGAATCTTTTCATTTAACGTTTGTTTATATTTGATATTTCTTTGATGGCTTAAAAGTATTTTCCAAAGATCTAGTATGCTGTAAAATTATCCGCTTTAGTTATTTTAAAATGTATTTTTTCTATTAGTTGTGGGACTTTATGTATTTATTTGATTAATTCGTAATTTTTGTAGTTATTTAGTTTGTTGTTGTACAAGAGAATTAATGTTTTGGAAATGATCTTAAGGACTACACGCAATCGATCAAGAGTTGAGTAGAATCATGGCCTTGGCTGCTTATGTTACAGAGAGTTTCAAGATGTCCCTTGTCATGGGAGCCGGCGATGCGATATCCCAATTAATTGTGGAGAAGACGAAGCCCTACGATTTTGACTACGGTCGCACGTTCCGCTTTACTGCACTGGGATTTGTTTATGTTTCGCCGGTGTTGCGTAAGTGGGTCAACACATTAGACGGCCTGGTATCTAAGAATCAGTCAGATATAAAGCGAGGATTTAAGAAAATGTGCATAAACCAGTTGTTCTTTTCGCCACCATTTAACATGACGATAGCGTACCTGGTGCCGTTTATGAAGGGTATGAAACACGATCAAATTAAAGAACAATTGAAAGAAAACTGTTATATCATACTGAGGAATTGCTTCGTGCTCTGGTCACCGGCACAGATGATCAACTTCACGTACATTCCCTTACAGCACCAGGTTCTATATACCCAAAGTGTTGCACTGATATGGAATACTTATTTATCCTGGATACTCAACAGGGATAAAGTCTAATGTGGTGCACAATAGAAAGTTTTCTGCACAGGAGTCAATTTTCTTTACAGTACAATTTTATAACCCAAGAACTTTTTGTAAACATAATGTAAATGTTTAAGTTTAACCAACTGACCTGCACTTAAAAATATATTTCAAAATCTTATTATTGTTTTTCCCAGCTATCGAGCTTATATATTCTGTTTTTCTCATTTGGCCGGCGATCAATCATCAAATGGGAAGCATCTTCCGATATATCCCACTGTATTTAGGGTTAAATCTCTAGGCCAACTGACGCCGCCTAATGCTGCCGCCCATTTGGGCCATAATTAATTACAGCGTCTTCTTTATTTTCACCGAATGCTTCTCGTATGCCGCTTCTGGCTCTGTGTCTCTTTGTATCTACGCTTTGCATATTGTTTCGCATCCATTGGATACGCACGCAAGCAGACGGCAATGTATTTATATACCGCTCTTCATGTACACAGATACATGTCTGTGTGTGTGTGAGCGTATTCAGTTCGCGCGCACTTCGGAGTCTTGTAATTTAATACCCCGTACGAAACGTTACCACCTATCGCATAACAGAAGAACACAAATTCAAATAAAAATACAAATACAAGTACAAATACCTATACAAATACGAAGTTCGAAATACAAAATATAATAACAAAAGCTCACAACAAGAGCCAAGTGGATTTTGTGGTATATATCAGCTTATTTTTTCTCAACTTCTGTTCAAGAACAAAATTTTTAGCGCGCACTTCACATGTCTCGTATTTTGAGAACTGGAATCCGCATTCGGATCGAGGTAAAATCGAAGGAAATCAAAAATAAGAAAACAAAAACTTGATAATGCTGCAGTAGGTCATATATTATATATATGTACACATATATACAACATATTATTGTCTTATCGAAGGGAATTAGTTTGTTTATTATATTCAATTGATGTGGTCCATCTGTGTCTGTTGATCTTTATTAATTCCCTTGCCTTCAACAGTTCCTTTTTAGTCCCACTGAAAACATTTCAATTTTGCGTCGCATTGTCTTTTTTTTTCAAAATTGCATTGCAATTTGTAGTTAATTCCATTTATTTGTTGTACATTTTCATATTTCTTTATTTCGTAGTGTTATTCACTTGAAAATATTCGTAAGATTTCCAAAGCAGCGTTTGTCCAATATACTCGTATATATTCCAAAAATAGCTTTATATTTTCGACATCATGTATATTCATTCGTATACGGCCGTTTTTCACTCACAATTGCCTTTCTTTTTCGTATATCTTTTTCTCCTCTTTGATTTTTTTATTTATCTTTTTTTATTTCGATTTTCCGCTTTACAACAAACACCGCCGTAACCGAACGTCAAGGAAATTCATGCCCAATGCTCATTTTCATTTCACTTTTCACATTCACCTCACATTCACGAATACGAATACGTCGCCCTCGAACAAACTCAGTTCTGAGCGTTTTCGAAACGTATTTTTGAGTTTCCACTCACAGCTCGTGGTTCCTCTATACGATTTTCTTTGGGTTTGCCTTCGTTGAGCTCGCTCCGACCGACATCCGCACGCGCCCGAGTTTCATGAACGTTTGACGCTGGCGGCCACAGCCATGTGAATTTTACTTAGCTGCCGTTGGCTGTGCTGCACAGTGGAACTAATCACAGTGGTCGCGGAGTCCAAATTTGCAAATATATTTTGCTGCAGGAGACGAACTGTTTGTAATTTCAGTCTCCATGGAAATATGTGAATTTTGAAAGGAAATTTACTAAACAACTAATATCTTATTTATTTATTTTTTATAGTTTTTGCCTTATTTCTTTATTTATTTGTATTAAATCATATTTTACTAGTGTCTTTTGCAAAATATTATTATATTTTGATTTTGTTTTAATTTTGATTTTGTTCATTTATTTACATACAGTTGATTTCGACACCACTGTGCAGTGTCGACGTCGCTGCCACTGCGGCTGCTATCGCTCTGCTTCGTGTGCTTGTTGTTCTGCCTTCGCGTCCGTCTCCATCATCGCCACTGCTTCTGCTTGTGGCCTCTGCTGCGTATGCGCAGCTGTGGGTCCCCATGCGGCGTCCCAGTCCAAGTGGCTGCTCCTGCTCTGCCTGTGACTCTTCTGCCTCTGACTGTGCAGCTCTTGCTGTTGATGACGTATTGCTTGGAGCCTATTCTCGCTACTTGTCTCCCTCTCACCTCACCCCTTCTTCCCTACTAGACTAAGAAGAGTTTTTCCGTCTCATGAAAACGAAAACGAAAACTGTCTCATTTTATAGTATCTTCCGTCCCGTACGCCTCTCTGCGATGCTTGTTCTCTCCCTGTCTCTCTCTCTCTCTCATTCTCACTCAACTCTTTGCATATTTTCATATTGTGCTATTGGATGCAACTGGCGGTTAAAAATAAATGGCATCTTGTATGCCTCTTGCCGTTTCACCTGTACTTCTTGTTGTTGTTGTTGTTGTGGTATTTGTTCCTCTTTTCTTTTTTGTTTCGAAAATTTATTATTGTGTTATGTCTAATTTCCTTTAATTTATGCAAATTTCTCTCTCGAAGTGCAGCATTGCAGGCGAGATAGACGCGCTTGAACGAGAAGTGCAATAAAACAGCAATTCGAAATGCGAAATTGATGGGTTATTCGAGTAATGCGAGAAATGCTCTCAACGCCGTAAAGGCCATCTGATATCCCAAGTTCGTATTATATTTTTGATTATATTAATTGTTTAAGATTCTGCCCATGCCTGCCATATAAAAGATGACTGATTCGGCTGCCTTAAAATCTCAATGTCAATTTGATACATTTATAACTACTTTATCTGGGGGATTCTAAAGGTAGTATGTATCTGCAAATTAAATACGACTCATCGACCCATTTCTTCTTAGGGCTTGCTGTCATCTGGAGGAATTGAAATATTGGTAACGGAACGTGTTGGTCGTACAGTAGCAAAAACAGCTGGCAATTGCGCCCTAGCGATAGCGTGGTCAAATGCGGCATTTACCACTCAGTTCCCTGTACTAAGTACCCTATATCTTAACGCAAGTCGACGGTTAGTACCGTGCAAATCTATATGTACCAGTGCCAGTAGCAGAGATCGGAACGGAACAGAATTTCTTGAATAATTGGGGACGACGCTAACCTGGTTGTTAGCGTCTGTTCTCTGATTGTTAGCGCACAAGTAGTGGTAGTAGAACCGCATCAGCATTAAAATTAAAATCTTGCATTGTACAACTTAATCGAAAGAATAATTGTAGCCCCACTGTGGGGATAAGTGCAAACAGCTGCCGTGTCAATCAAAGACAACAATGCAGCTACAAAAGATAAATGTAGCGTTAAAGCAATTTATTCGAATTGGTTGTGATTAAAAATCACACTCTCTTTCTGCAAGTGCCAAATTAATTACTCATCTCATTTATAACAATCTTACCAACTTCTGTGTGGGTACACGTGTGTGTGTCTGTGTGTGCATGTGTCTTTTCTGGCAGGCGACAAAAATTGCGTTCAAAATAAATTCTACACATTCAAGCTATGTATGTCAAAACAATTTATTTCTACAATCGTTTTGTATTGTTATTTATTATTGCCTATTTTTAGCCGAAAATAACAATCAGCTGTCTTGCCAACGAGCAGTTCATGTGTACAGTTAATGAACGATCAGACATGTGACTCCGTGGCGCAACGGTAGCGCGTCTGACTCCAGATCAGAAGGTTGCGTGTTCAAATCACGTCGGGGTCAATTAGGAACAGTTTTTTTTTTTTCTAATTTTTGTTCTTGATAAAGATAATATTTTTTTTTTAAATTTGTTAGCGAATGAAATTATGTTGCATTAAATAATAAATAAACTAAATTTAATTAAGCGATACGTTAACGAAACTCAATACAGATTGCTATGCATAATTAATGCAATAGCATTAACGGAATAATTTAAATTAAATATGAATAGATAAATTATTAATTTAATTTATCGATTTTTCATTAAAAATAGTACATTATATTTCCAAGTATATTTTTGTTTCTTTAATATATTGTGCAACCTTAGCCACTTTTTTTAGTTATTATTTATTATCTATGAGTGACTTGCTCTTAAAATTAAATCAAATTAAGAGAGCAGAAAAAGAGAGAGCAAGAGAGCGTGCACAAGTAAAAACAATAATCAGCTGTTTGCAAACAGCTGTTTTCATTGCGCCCGCTGCAGAATAAAAGCAGGCAAGGAAAAATATTGCAAAACAAAGCAATTAATTAAAAAAAAGTGTAAAAACTAAAGAAGAAATGCAATTATGTCGAAAATACCAAAAGCAGCACTCAGTTTGAAGCAGGTAAGCAGAAAATTTCAAGAGAAATGACCAATGTTGGCTGTAAAACTCAACTCTCTTTTCCCTACACACAGTTCATGCTGCGCCAGGAGGTGCTCAAGCTGTACAGGGAGATATGGCGCACCACACGCCTGGTGCCGGACAAGCATAGTCAGCGTGAGCTGAGGGAATGGGCGCGTCACGATTTTCAGGTGAATCGCAGCCAAGACGACGAGGTGGCTATCAAAATGCTGCTGCAGAGCGGCAGACGCAGTCTCACTGAACTAAAGAACAGCCTGGAGCTAAGTGGTATCAGTGCGAAAGACACTGCGAAATGAAGAAAATGCTTGTTTTTATTTGAGCTTACAAATTCGATGATTAATTTTAAAGGATTACAACCATAAATCTGTATAAATAAATACGCGAGCCGTGAGGAAAAGCTAAAGATACGATATTTAAACATTCTAAAACCTTTGAGGTGCTACAGTTCGCTGTTTATTAAGTCCTTATGTTGCCTTGTGTGAGTTCCTCTGTGTGTATGTTTGTGAGAGAGACGAGAGGAAAGCAGTCTAGCATTTTGGTACATGTTAACTATGTTATTTGTATGTCTTGCTTTAGAGCAGCGGCCGCAACAGACTCAACCAGGCAACCTTGAGCAGTGCCAAGCCAAAGAGCAGCGTGCCAACACTGGTGATAATCAGTGAGATGAGATCCCGTTTGGCGTGCTGCTCCACGCGACCCACGAGAAAACTGTGTATCACTGTGCTGGTTATGTGGGCACCATCGAAGCCAAAGCAGGGAATGGCATTGATCAATGCCAGACCAATGCTGAAGACCACGTTGTACTTCAGCAACAGCGTCACGGCGTCTGGCCAGGCAGAGCTCAGCCTCTGGTAACGCGGTACAAATGGCGATATACGCACCGAACGAAGCACATCGCGAGGTGGACCGATATACATGACTGCAGGCAGTGTCTGTTGCTCGAGATTCTGTCGCTTGAAGACCAAAATGCTGGTTGTATTGTGCAACATGGGACGCAGGCAGAAGCCTTGTGCACACTTCAGGCCCGGTTTGCAGTACGCAATGGAATCCTCCAGCGTGCGACGTATGTTAAGACAAACATGTTGTGGTATTTCGGCTGGAGCATCCACAGTCATATCCTCCACGTACTCGAAGCAGCTGACATTTGGATTACGTTCGTCACAGCACTGCAATCGTCCGTCGGCGCTGTGATGGGAAATGTCGATGCTCTCGTCGTTCATTCGTATGAAGTCTGAGGTGATGCAGTAACTGAGACGCGACTGTTGCGCCTGTTGCAGGCAGCCTAGCCAGCTATCCTCGCTCATCACGGGGCAATCGTTGAGCTGTGTTATCACATTCTCCAGCTGTAGGCCGCGATCGCCGCGCAATGGCGACTTGGCCGTCAGTGCAGTGACAATCACATTCTTGTTGTAGACGTAAAACGGCGACATGGACATTCCCAGCGTGGAGACGAGCAGATAGCAAAGGGCGGCGAAAAGGAAATTGTGCCAGATGCCGGCGCAGAGTATGCGCAGCTTGCGAAACCAGCGCAAGCCATTGAGATGATCGTGCGAGAGCTCAGTGTAGGCCAAAGGCAGGCAGTAGTAAAGCTATTAGAGTAGAGAGAGGGAATATGATTAGGAGAAACCACCTAAGATTGAAATGCGGGACTCACTTTGAAACCAAAGCCGGTTACCGGCACATCTTCTAGCACTGCGGCCAGGGCATGGCCCAGTTCGTGCAGCACCGTGCACAACACTAATGTGACTATATAATAGCCAATCTCCTCCAGCGGCAAATTAACGCCAGGCAATAATATTTCAAGTTGGACTCGTGGAGCTTCATTTGCTGCTGCACCCGCTGCTGCGGTTCCACTGCCACTGAACATAGTTATGATGAGCAGTATAATACCAACGGGCAGCAGCAAAAAGGATAGAAGGACACCCATGTTGAAGCATTTGACTAGAAAATTTCGAGTAAAGCTGCTGCCGGACGTTGAGCCCCAGCGTATGAGCATCCTGTTAAAGGCGCTGGCGCTGGAGTGCCAGTGTAGGGTCATAAAGTTGATGTTCAGTCCAGTGTTGCGGAGAAAGGCATCGTATGGATAGTGCATGCAGCTCTTAATTTATCATCAATTATCAATTTATCAATTTAAACACACAGGAGTAAATCAAGTAAGAACAAACCTTGAAAAAGCGATCAAAGAAGTACAAGACGCCATATAACGTCGTTAGACCTATAAAGAATACTGTAGGATCCATTGTGTGCGAATTTCTATTATTTTTATAATTAATTAATGCTTTATTTTAAATGACACACATTGTTATTGTCATCAAAATGTTATTATTCTAAAGTTTTAGCAATAAAAATTGCCGCACAGCTGATTTTGCTAACATTGTTGCCAACTCGCTGCAAAAATTATCAGCCTGGCAACTCTACAAAAAAAAGGACAGACTATTTTTCAACCATTTATACGTTAATTTAATATTTTTTCGGTGCTCAACTGTCAAAAAATTATAGAAATAGCTCAAAGATAAAAAGGGCAAAAATAAAACAAGACAAACTTTAAATTTTAAGCAAATTTTATATATTGTTGTTTGCCGCCAAAGTGGTTGACTCACAATTCGTTCAGGTGCTCAACAGAATTTGTGGCAGCGTGCTGAGCAACAAGCATTGCCAGTGCAGCTTCCTGACAACATAATTCTTTGGCTACTGTAGGCTTGAAATTAAGTTTGTTTGTTTGCTCAAAACGCACCGTATTCTGCACATGTTTTTTTGTAGTCATATGCGCACTGATGTTACCAATTTTGGGATTCAGACTACATTTGCAGTATTTGCAATATGCCTTATCGGAATCTTTCCCATCGCGACAAATCCACTGTTGCTGTCCGGCTGTTTTAGCCATGCATTTCGAAACTTTTGCTTATAAACTTCTTTTGGCTTTTATACAAAACAAAATGTTCACAAAAAGTAACGCGATATACTTTTATATCGATTATACGCCACTACAACAGGGTTGCATTTTTAATAAATGCTCACATCGATTATAAATGTATATCAATTTGGATGATTTTGTTAAATTGTTGTTTGTATCAGAATCAATAAAGGATAGAAAGAGGACAAACTATAAAATAAAAAGCACAGTTTACCGGATAGGGGCTGTTTTCAATTTTTTCCGGCTGACGCTTTTAAAATCCAGACAGATCTATCCGGAAAAAGGCAAAATTGGCAACACTGCTAAGCATCGATGCTTAGTGCCATTGTGCAACCACTAAGCACTAAGCAATGTTCATTGCTTAGTGGTGCAACCTTGTTACTTGTGACATTTGTAGTGCTGCCAGACTTTTGCGCATCAAACAGCGTCTCGTTCACAAGTTTGTTTTGTTTTACTGTCAGAACAAAATATAAATACAAATAAAAAAAAGTAAATAAAAATAATAATGCCAAAAGTGCGGCGCAGTCGTAAACCACCTCCAGATGGCTGGGAGCTAATCGAACCAACACTGGAGGAACTAGAGCAAAAAATGCGGGAGGCAGAAACGGAGCCACATGAAGGCAAACGCATTACGGAATCGCTGTGGCCAATTTTCAAGATTCACCACCAGAAGACACGCTACATCTACGATCTGTTCTATCGTCGAAAAGCCATCAGTCGCGAGCTCTATGACTATTGCCTAAAGGAGAAGATTGCCGATGGCAACCTGATAGCCAAGTGGAAGAAGTCTGGCTACGAAAATCTTTGCTGCCTGCGTTGCATCCAAACGCGCGATACGAATTTCGGCACAAATTGTATATGTCGCGTGCCCAAATCGAAGCTGGAGGAGGGTCGCATCGTGGAGTGTGTGCACTGCGGCTGTCGCGGCTGTTCGGGCTAAAGTAGTCAGATGATCAGCAATGATCTGCATAATTATAACTTTTGTATGGACCCTAGTTCGTAAGCACACTGTTAGTCGCGATATATAAGTGAAGTTATGATTTCACATAATGCTGAAAACAAAGTACACTGTAAAAAATAATATAGTTTTTGTATTTTATGTGGGGAAAAAAATTTTCGAAATTCGGACATGTGCGTAGACAATAAATTACTCAAAATTTTATCAGTAGTGGTTGCCGTTGGATCGTTTATATGCGGCACAGTTACCTTCTTCTTGGAGTATATCTTTGATTTATATAGAGATACAGTCAAATTTATAATAATCATGTTTACATGCATGAATCAAATCAACGCTATTACTCTCATTTTTGGAATTATAAGGGTGAGCACAGAAATTTTATTTGTAAATTCAAAATCGAACTACAAAATAAACACAGGAAAAATATATATTGATGATCCCTTGGATGCTTGGCTTGCCTATAACTGTGGGGACATTGTGGATCTTATTCATATATTTTTTTGTAAGCGTGATTGCCATATTATTATCAATGGGTAAATGCTGAAATGCGTATTTATATATTGTAGTAACCGAAATCAACTGCCTCCCACAGTCATTAGTTTAGTTTCTTGGTTTTTTGTGATGCAGCTCTTCTTAAATTATAAGTTATTGGAGGAAAGAGATCCGGTCGAATATTTAGACCGTGCACGACAAGGAACGGCATTTTGAAGTCTGGAAGGGTAGCACAACCAAAACGACCGAATGTGACGAGCAAAACAGAATAAAAGAGAGGCAAGCAAAGCGACCACTTGCGCTGTTCATACTCGTAGTGTTGCCACAGCTACCAGTTTGTGTATTCAAGATGTAGGAACATTTTCGTTCTTATTTATAAATATGGCTAAAAGTTTGTATTCAATGAACATACTTCATACATTTTTTTATGTTTTAATTTTAAAACCAATAAATATCTTACAGTGTACTCAGTTAAATTTGTTGTTTTTTTTTTTTTGTAACTTGGCTCTTGGTTAATAGAATATCGATTCAACGTGATCCAATTGAGTTTTTGAAGCGGAGCACGACCAAACGGCCGAATGTGGCGAGCAAAACAAAACAAAAGAGAGACAGGCAAAACGACCACTTGCGCTTCTCATTCTCACAGTGGTGACACAGCTGCCAATATTGCATATTCAACATACTCAACACGCCTGTGCTGGGTGGAGTTGAATTTCGATCTGCTGATTGTCTGCTTGCACAGGCATCAGCAGCCAAAGGACATAAAAAGTGTCAGTTTCACGCAGAACTTTGTGCCAGACAGAATTAAGAAACAGAAAATTATAAACCAAATTTCAAATGTAAAGAAAGACAACGGGTGAACAATTTGGCTAACGATTGTGCAGCAGAACACTAGAGAGGAAATTACAGTTGTCGCGTAAACAGAGAATTGCATAATATAATTAAAGTCCTGTGACTCTGTTGCATTCAGTTGTGAAGTAGATGTGCAACAAAAACAAAAACAATTGTTTTGTATCGATTTGTAGCAGAAATTTGAATGGCGCATATTTGTTGAACATCCTCCCACACACACATACACACGAACCCAATACTAGTGTGCGTGTGCAGCAGGAGGCAGCTTAGCGGAAACGAAAACAGGAAGCAGCTGCTGTCCAGCGAAACCAACAACAAAATGACGCGAATGCCATAGCGAATTAAATCTAAAGAAATTTATACAAATTAAAAGCGAAACACACAAGTTCCTGCAAAGCCTTAGCCACAGAAACACAACATACTTGAAGTCACATAAAAGACATTTGTACATAATAAATAAGAGAACCTACACTCGTTAAAAACTAAACAATATTGTGCCAAATTGAGGAGGAGGAGCCCGTTACCCGTTGCACGTTACGCATACGCCGCGTGTGCTGGCGAAAAGTGAATTACACGTGAAATTGGGCCAAGTTGGTGGCGCGGCCCCTGTGTCTGCGTCTTAGAATTCCTTTGTTTGTCTGTGGGTGGCCCAACAGAGCTAAACCAATGCATTTGGGTGCACAAGAACAACGTCCCAAGCAACAACAACAACAACGCGAGCAACAAGAGAAACATCAGAGGAGACGCCTAACGTTTAGCAAAGGACGACAATGTCATCCCTGCAGCGTGAATGGCATTTACAGGTGAGAGTAACAACAAATAAACAGATGAGCCGCTGATGCTTCTGCTCGGCTGATGTTTATGTGAGATTTATTATTTGTTTGCCAAGCGGACAGCTAAGGTCAAGAAACGCGTCTGATTTATGCTACGGCTTCGTATCCTTTCTCCCACTCTTTGTTCTCTCTGGGTTAACCCCAAAATTATTGAGGTAGTTTGAGGCGAGTGTGTGTTGGTGAGCATGCGCCGTGCATCGGGGCAGGTGGTAGGAAGAGCAGGGGGACTCTGTGCAAGTAAACAATGGAGTATTTGATGCTAGTCAAGGAACGGGTCAACGTCAACGACTGAATAACATATGTGCCTGCGTGCACAGGTGTGTGTGTGTGTGTGTGTGTGTGTGTGTGCACGTGTGTGCAAAGAAAAACAAATTAACGTCAGATGAAAGCGTCATTCTTCATACTCGATCATATGCCAAGCTGAAAAAGATGTTAGCGAAAGGAAATATGAAACTGAAGGTGGAAGACGAGGTGTGGGAAGAAGGATTTCTAAGTTTAGTTGTAAAACATAACTACGAGAAAGGGTTGAATAGAATATAACTTGATTTACATGAATGTTCAGCAATTCTATTGGCTGGTTAAACATATAAACATATATGTTATATGATAAAGTAAAATAAGGCATATATTAACTTGGAGTATGCACAGTACATACTTAATAGGGCTTTCCACGAACATCAAAATCTATTTTGAGAAGCATTTGACAAAACTAATGAGATTCTATTGCGATGTTCAGCTAAACTCATCAACAAGTTGAATCCCTATCCATTTCTACGCGTCTGCCGTTTCATTGCCACACGGCAAGCCTTGCCTCTTCTGCCCCATCATCATGCGATTGCGTCACTACTACGAGATGTTGCGAAATTGAAAATCTAACACAACATTGGCAAATCGAAAGGCGGCGCCCACGCGATGAGTACGCCTGCTTCCTGGCAATTTAAGCCAAAATGTCGCTGACAGCCGATGGGCCTTGACTTCGTCTCAGCCTCTCTCTGTCTCTGTCTCTGTCCCTGTCTCTGTGTATGTGTGTGTGGTGGGGTGGGGTGTGTGTACAATGTGAGAGCAATAATAAGGCTTACGCTTTGACATCTGACAAGGTCAAAGGGCGTGCCGATGGATGCTGCTGCCTCAGGGCATTGGCGGGATATGCCGTGCAGCAAACATGAAACTGATCCTTTGGCTCATTAGTGCCGGACAGGCTGCTGACGGGGCAACAGAGGCAACAGAGTCCTGTGCCGTTAGTGCATTCCACACGGTTGCATGTTTATTACTTGCACTGTGCCACGGGTTATTTTCCGTCATCAATATGAGGCACAGCCAGGCAGGCAGCAACCGCCATTAGCGGCACGTTGCCGCCCATTGACATGGCAGAGCACTCTCTTTTTACTTCAGCGGGGGGCAATGGGCGGCGGGCGGTGTATATTGAGTCACCTGATATGCCACACGCGGCTTGCAGGCGGTTTAAATTAATAACCAGCCGATTGCAACTAGCGGCTTTAATTCAAACGCTGAGAGTGTGCAGTTTAAAATTAAAGAGTGGCAGCCAAGTAGAATCCTTGGGTAAGGTGCTCTATATATATTTAACAGAATATCTGCTATACTTTTTGTGTACCTGCAGAATTTATCTTAATGTCTTCGTTAGCTTTCTTTTTTAGACATTCTGATTTAATACGAATCGTTATTTAACACTTCTTAATGCGAAAAGTCTGAGTTCCTTTTGGCATTAGAAGCCATTAAGTAGAGATACTATCGTACTTTTAAAGGAGTATATAACCTGATAAGCGGAGTACAAAGAACTGATATAAAATATATAAAGTAAAGGACTCTTATCTTAAAAGTACGTCCGAAACACTACCTTATACTACTACCTTCTATATTCGTTTTATATACTCACTAGAATTTCTTACTATATGAGAATATAATAATAATGCAAAAACAACAAAATTATTGACAAAAAACAACAATTACAATTGCTAATTGGACTTGTGTGGAAAAGAAATCATATAAAAAATGATTTAAAAGTGGTTCCAAGTATATTTCAAATTATACAAATAAAAAAAAAAACTCTTTGCCAATTGACCCCGACGTGATTTGAACACGCAACCTTCTGATCTGGAGTCAGACGCGCTACCGTTGCGCCACGGAGTCACATGGAACTACGTGACGCCAACTGTCGACTTGAACTGTGCGCACACTGCACGCGTTAGAAATTTAATTATATTGATTTATTGGCAAACTTGTTTCGTACTAGCACGCTAAAGTGAAAGGGAAGTGTTTCTACTAGTTTCTATTGCTATATATAGACTAATGTTATAATTTATACTATGTACTAAACACAGACACGAAATCTTAATTGTTCTTGTTGAGAGGAAAACACAGTTGGACTGTAAATAGGGAATATTTCTTAATTTTTAATAGATTATAAATAGAATGTAAATAATAAATATGATAAACATATAAATAAATACATATATAATACAATAAATAAATAAATAGATAAATATATAAAACAATTTTTATTCACTAATAGATCTTGAGTAAATACTTTCTATTCAATAACTTGAGGTATTACGCCCTAGTTGTAATTACTTTGCAGCGTACTTTTCATTTAACAATTCATTTCCTCTTAAGCTCTTCAGTTATAAAACAGGTGTACCCCGTGTAGTCTAATCTTTGGATAGATTATTACGTTTCATTTGCCATTAGTGCTTATCGGGGATCTCTCGCAGGGACTCCCACAAGTCTGCATTGCCTTGCACTTGACCCCGAAAGAAAAACTGGCAACAACTAAATGGTGGGAGGGAAGTGGAAAATGGAAAATGGAGAATGGAAAACGGAAAATACCCAGACGTCATGCCAACATACACACAGCATGCAGATGACTGGGGAACAACAGCAACAAGAGCAACAACAACAAGTCGCTTTATTGCATCGATTTAACAAGCAAAGTTCGAAAGAAAATAATTGTTGTGGCGGGTAATTACAACAAAAGATGTGGCAAAAGGTGGAGGGGCTTACCCCAAAAGGGTTTACTCAATTAGAGGCTAATGCACGGCACAGCGGCGTAAGCAAAGGGGGTTAGACTTCTAAGTAGAAGTAGAGGAGCGAGTAAACTCAGTGGAAAGTTAAGACTTTCATTATAATTATTATTCTATCTCTACTAGCTCGCAATGATTCCCCCTCCACCTACGCCACTGACTTGGCATAGATAAGCCAGCAAGAAATTTCAACATTAGCGAGCATTAAGGTAATTTCTTAATGGGGACTCTGATGACACTCAGTCCCCTCTCCCAGTCGACGCCACTGTCTGCATAACAAAGGGCTGTCGGCGATGTCGTGGCGCCCCTTTGGTAGGAGCTCGCGTGCCTATGGCACATTTGTTTAGCAATGCAAATCAAGACTAAGTTGTTGCTTCCTTCGATTTGTCAACGGGTGCTGTGTGGGATTTATGAGATTTAAATTTATGTACATCGCTAAATCGCCTTCTTCCTTCTCTTTTGCCTGCACCCCTACTCTCCTACTTTCGCAGGGTTCTCGGGGATCGGTTTACTGCGCGAGTGAACCGGACCCAACTGGTGGAGTCCAGTACGAGTCGGGAGGGTTCATTCTCAACGACACACTGTCTGCAGCGAGGCAAACTGGACCTGGGGCCGGCGTTGCCGGTCAGCACACAAGTGGCTCGCTCTTCTCGGTGGTCTCTGCCCCGCCGGCACCGCTGCCCGCTGTCGCCTCTGCACCGCTGGCAGAGCTGGATGTCAAACAAATGCAGGCGCTGTGCGTGCCCTCACCCTCGCCATGCGCCTCGCCAGCGCGACGTCCAGCCACGCTCAGCCTGGACGCGCCCTGCTGTCCTCGCACTCTGCACGCAAGCCTGTTGGAGCATCAGATCTCTGAGCTGGAGGAGGACGACAATGACAACCTGTTGACCGTGTCCAGCATTACGGCGCGTCCGTTGATAGCAAAATCGCATGAATTGCGCAGCAGCCGCAAGCAGCAGCAACAGCAGCAGCAGCTAGCATCGTCCGGCACGGCGCGTGGCAAGTGCCAGAGGCGGGCCAAGGAACTGGAACGTCCCGCGTTGCAGCGTCGCAGCCGGCAGCTGGCCAAGGATCGAGACTCGTCGACCAGCACAACGGAAAGCGGCGGAGTTGTTGCAGAGCCACCGGACGGAGGTTATGGATGGTTTATTGTCTTTGGCGCCTTCTCCGTGCAGTTCTGGGTGGCAGGCTTGGTCAAGTCCTACGGTGTGCTCTATGTGGAGATTATGGAAACGTTTCCTAGCTCAACAGCCACCGTTGCCTCCTGGATACCGGCAATCCTCTCAGCACTCTGCCTGGTGCTGGCTCCGCTCTCGAGTGCGCTCTGTCAGCGCTTCTCCTGCCGCGCCGTTGTCTTTGTGGGCGGCATCTTCTGTGCCCTGGGCATGATACTAAGCTACTTTGCCACCAATCTGCTGCATCTACTCTTCACCTTTGGCATTCTCACAGGTGAGTCAAAGATGAAAGCGCAATGAGGAAAGTAGTTTAAACTCCGCTGTCTCTTGCAGGCATTGGTGGAGGTCTGTCGACCACGCCGGGCATCGTCATCGTCTCGCAGTACTTCGACAAGCATCGTGCACTGGCCAACGGCATCTGCGTATCGGGCACAGCGGCAGGCAGCTTCGTGCTGCCCATTCTGATCAAGCATCTGGCGGAGAACTGTGGCTTCCATGGCACTCTGCTCATACTGGGCGGGTGCATGCTGCACGTGTGCGTCTCGGCTACGCTCTATCGCCCCCCTCAGCGCCCACGTCGAGCAGACGCAGTCACAGGAGAGCAGCGGCGACAACAAGCCGCTTGATGAGAACATCAATCCCAGCACGGCGGGCATGTTGACTACCTCCACCTACTTGGACACCTGTGAGGTGGTGGGCAGTGAGCTGAACGACAAGTTCATTGAACATCTGTTTCTGGAGGAGTGCAAGAATCATCTGAACTACTATGCCAGCAAGCAGGCAGGTAAGTGGACGACTATCTTCTCCCCCTTCCTCCAGGCAAATCGATTCTCAATTCATTTATCTTTAAGCTCACGACAAATCCGCGCAGGAGAGCGACGATGAGGTGAAGGACATCATTGGCGAGACCACCTTCATCAAGCCCATGAAAAAGGTACGCAGCTCAGGACTACTGCACTCTGTGGAGGATCTCAGCACAGACTCAACTTGGGTCTATCGCAAGCACTCGGGCACCGACTCAAATCGCGGCAGTCGACGACGTCGGAATGTCTTTGCCAACGACGAGACAATTAGCAAAATCCAGGCACATCTAGAGAAGCCATTGTCACCGCCAACTGTAGTCAGTCGTGGGCTGAGTAAAAGCATGGAGATCCCTACACCGGTCAGCAATCTCAGCGAGCTGAAGCAACAGCAACTGCAGGCGGATGGCAGCATCGTGGACTCACAGTTGCTGGAGTCGACGGCAGTCTATGACGATGACGACGACGATGATGATAATAACGAGGCGGACGAGGACGATGACGACGACGACGATGATGAGCGACAGCTGAAGCGCAGCTGTTGCGCCCGCATCGAGATGTATCTGGACATCAGTCTGCTGCAGGATCCCAGCTTCATATTAATGTGTCTCTCCGTCACGTTGATGTCCGTCGGCTGCCCCTACATGCTCTACTATCTGCCCGCGCATGTCATCTCCATTGGTGGGTAGAACTCAGTTATGTCTTCAGATACCTATACATATATATCCTGCCCCCTCTCTTGCCCTTCGACCTCTGACAGGCTATAATAAAAGTGAGGCTGGTTACCTGGTGGCCATAAGTGCCGTTCTAGATCTCTGCGGTCGCCTAGGACTGGGCTGGCTGTCGGATCTGCAGCTCTTTGATCGCAAAAAGACCTATACACTGTGGTGAGTATAAGGAGGGATGCCATTATAGTATATATCCACTTCAATCGCTGCCTTTCTTTTAGCATTTTGGGCGCGGGACTAGCTGTGCTGACGATTCCCTTTGCAAAGACCCTCATCCTGGTCGGCTTATCCGCCGCAGTGTACGGCCTCTGCCTGGGCAGCTGGTATGTCTTAATGCCTGTTCTCCTGGCCGATGTATTTGGCACGGATCGAATCAGCTCTAGTTATGGCCTAGTGCGCATGTTCCAGAGCATAGGTGCCATTTCGGTGCCCCCACTGGCTGGTCTGTTAAGGGATCTATCCGGGGACTATGAGATCTGTTTCTACTGCATGGGCTCATGCATGGTGCTTGGCTGCACTCCGCTCGTTGTCTGGACCATTCTCGAGGCGCGAAACCATCGGCTGTTCGTGCAGCACGACGAAGATGAGTGTGAGGAGGCCTAGACCCAATCACATTACACACAGCATAATGTAGATGAGATAATCGCAATATCAGTTCAGTTGTTGCATAGCCGTAGAGTTAATTACTTCATTGTTGGTTCCATAAGTTAGTCGTGTTTGGTAGCGTTTACAGTTACAACAGCAAAAGTGTTTTCCATACGATATACATACAAATATCTGAGTTCGATAACGATAGCGTTGTTACCCCAAAACTACTGGCAAGTTTGACTCAACTCAATGTTTACTTTACTCTCAACTCGCGATCCCTCGCTCTTACTCTTGTGTTTTTAGTTTCGGCTTGCCTGCTTGACGCATTACATTCATGATACGAAATATATTTAAACATATACAAAATACTATATACGATGTTATCCCAACACGAAAAGCACCGAAAGTTGCGCAAAGAACTGAGTTAAAAAGACATGAACACCAAAGAAATATACCCAAAGATAAATATACTTTAAAACGCATACTGAAGCATTGTATGCAATTCGAATACTATACAAAATATGTAACTATACCTAGTTGTAGGTTTACACGACCATTGAACCCACACTCGATATCACGGAAGAAGTGACCCACTTCGCTTGAGAAGCGCATAGAGAGGCTACAAGCAAGGCTAAGTAAAAAGGTAAATGTTTTCGATAGTTCTCAATGTCATTTTCTGGGGCATCCTAAGGACATTTCTCATAAATCTAGTTGTACGATAGTTGTTGTGAGACATTTACCCAAAAACACAAAAAATAATTACAATAAAAATCAAATAAAACAATAATACAAAATTTCAATTACAATACGGTTTTTTTCTTTACTTCTAACACAAATTTTGCAAGACTTGAAGTTCCATTAGATATGCAAGCGGTAAAAATTTGAACATCGCACGTGACTGGAATGCAATATCTGACGCAGTGAATAATGACCATAACTATATATAGCTGTAATGTGAGTCAGGGTTACGGATAGACAGTAATCATAATCAGACCAGTAGATAACTCAGCTATCCAATTATTTATAAATACTTTTTCATAATCAACCTAGTCTGGCCTTCAACTGACAAATACAATTCTATCTATGTAGCTATAAAATTCCTGAGCATATCGTATGCACAACTTTTATAGCAATGATTTATACCGATTACTGTTGTTATTGTATTGAACTGAGATGCGGTTGCATTTTGATAGCCATTATTGATGTGATTCTGCGTGGCTTAGATCGCTTTGTTGTGGATCGTAAGTATAGTATGAATTTTTCCATCTATACCAATAGCTAAAAACCTCCTTTCCAGGCACTACGGCACTAGGAGCTATATCGGTTAGTGTAACAGGGCTTTATCTCATATGCTGCATTATTTTACTAATGGCTTCGATTCTGGTAAATGTTTTTATCCGACAATTATTTTTAAACACATTTGTTGATATGCAAATTAAATTGATTTTCAGAGCATACGCATAATGCTGTTGCCCTATATATATGTAGCAATAGTGCATGTCATTGTCTTGATCTGGGAAGGCGTTTACGTCCTGTCCTCAGAGACTTTTTACGATTATTTCGCATTTGATTTGCTTCAAGGGGGTAAGCAACAATTTGTTTTTATCGTCGGTTATCTATTTTTAATTCCTGTCTACAGTACTTAGCTTATATTTCTGCGTGGTTGTCTATTCGTTTTATGACTCCCTGGATTAATTTCAGGAATTTCCAATTGGTTATGTTATATTATATTATATTTGTTAAGATTATCCTTTAATGATAAATTCAAAAAATTCTTCAGATTTAACTAAAAGTTCTTCGTTTATGTATAAATAATATGTACATCTTTATTGTGGAGGGTATGGAAACGGCACTTAGAACTGTTCGAGAGTGCGTGGTGCTGGTGGAGCACCGTACTCCTCGGCGGGAGGACCGTACTGGGAAGCGGGCTTTGGCTGTTGCTTGTACTTGATGAAGTAGACCTCCGGCTTGCTGGGCTCCGTGGGGGCGGGCGAGGGCAGAATAACTGGCAGCTGTTCCTCTGGTTTCTTGACCAGCACGTAGACCAAGGTCTTGTGCTCATCCTGCACTGCTGGTGGCAGCACCTGGCGCACAGGTGTTGGTGGATTCGGAGCCTTAATGAAAATGATCTTGTAGTGCTTCTTGGGCACAGCCGTTTGAATGGGCGCTGCTGCGGGATAAAATTCCGGCTCCTCGGGCGGCACATGCACATATACGTTCTTGGTAACAATTGCCTCGGCTGTAGGTGCAGCTGGTGGTCCGTAGAAAGCGGCTGGTGGACCATAGACGGGTAATGGCTGAGCCGGTGGTGGCGGTGCTCCGTATTCCTTTTGTGGTGCCGGTGGAGGTGGTGGAGCACCATAACGAGGCTTTGGCGGCTCTGGACGTGCCATCACAAGGGCCAAATTGCCGGACAGGACTAAGATGAGCGCCAGTTGTGTCTTCATGTTGGATCTGCTTCGATTGTTCGTTCGCACTCGAATGATTCGATTGTGTCAGGTCAATGCGGCATTATATATGACTAGCCATCGGACCGATCACAGCGTGTTTGTGTAACCCCTTTTGCCACTCCGGAGGCTCGAGAGCTCTTTGCATAATATTTTTTGATTCCCAAAAGCAACTCGCCAGCGTCGACGTCGTCATCATCGCAGCCCTCCACGCATACAAATGAGTTCGCCACGCATTGCGCTCAATTTCGTTTTCGATATTTCGATAATGAAAACAAAATTGCAAACAGTGTACGTTATACCTTCACTTCCCCTCTCGGTGCCCCCTAGGTCGTTTGCCCCCCCTGGCACGTTCTCTGCCTTTCCTGGACTTCCCGGACTTTTTTTGTTTTGTGTGCTGTCCGTTATATTTGCCAAAAAGCATTAAAACTCAATTGCGTTGTACAGCGTTGTGTTATTTATGATATAACACCTGTAGACACTCGTCCGAATATCGTATCGTAACTCTGCAGTCCGGCCAAGCACGATCATTACGCAGTGTGTCTCATTTTTGCATACCTCGTAATTGCTTAAATACAAATGACACTGTATATCTAGATAGGTTCCGATTGTTTGCCAGGGTATTCGCTGGTCGAGTCACGTTGACTAATTGCTTAATAACAGTAGATTAATGATGCCTACGCCAAAATATGTCGAACCCTAAGTAACAAGAAATGATCGTTATTATCGTCTTTGAGCAATTCCCTTAAAAAGTGAAATGGAGATGGAATCTACTGAGAAAAAGAGGGAGAAAGAATCTTGCAACTGCAAAGAGAACGGATACTATAATACAGAAAGTCAGTAAAACTTTCTCGTATATTCTGAATGCCTCCCAAACTGGGAGATCACAAAACAAAGACCTCTGAATCATTCGCGAATTCGAAATTCCTTTGTTTGCAAGAAAGAAAGCCCTACTATGTTTTAAATGCCACTTTTTTATACATTTTTTAATATTTAACAAACCTAAAAACACACATACACAAGCACATAAGGAAAAATAACAAATAAATTTGGTGCGAAGAGCGGCATAAAAATGATCTATTTACAATGTTGTTGCTTTTGCGTTGAGTGGAGAGTCGGGAGTTACAACTCTATTATAGCAGACAGTGATTGCTAATGTTCCTGATATTTGGTATATTCATAGCGATCTATGGCGGATCGGGTAAGCTACACGGTGACCTGCGATCCTAACTATACTATATTGCGGCCACTAATACCATCATAATATCGGTACTTCTAGGTGTACCTGATCTGTGACACACATTGTTTTAAATCTTTATGTTTATTATTAATACTAAATACTGCATTGGTAATTTCCTCATTCAGCCTCATCAGTTTCTACATTGTCACTAAATATGTATGTATCTAACTTCCAAATGATATGACCACTTGAATGACCATGATCAAAATTCTCGCAATGGTACTTTCAGATATCATACTCAGAATATGCCCTGCAATTATTGCAATCTATCTTGTTATGTTCTGTACGAAGATATACATATATACATATGCATGTAATTATACCCTTTACCTTTACAATTTTGCAGTTTTAGTACTCCTGGTTGATCGTCTACTCGTTTTATTTAGCACTCGGCGGCGATCTCTTTCTCTAATGACGTCGAAGAAATAAGAACGACACAAGAAAATACAAAAATACAACAAAAAAATAAACCGAACAATCTGTACATAACCCATTCGAATCTTTCAAATGTGTGTTTGCCTTTTTAATCATGACAAATATAGTAAATACACCAGCTCTAAATATTTAGGTAAAACATTTACAGACGCTTATTAATCGCGACAAAAACAAATTTCCAAAATTATTATGGTACATTTAAATTATTTTTGCTATTGCGTCAGTCTGCGCACGGGAGCGTTTATTATAATAGCCGTAGATCTTATACAGTGCACGATTATCATCTATTTGACGAGAGGTAAACAGGAGAAAGATTTAATTTCAATAAATTTGTTCAATGTAAAGTGAAAAAGCAGCTTTGTCCTTCCAGATGGTTATTCAGGTCGTGGAATAGTGGCATCTTGCATAAAAGCTGAACGTGCCGCAGCCATATGCCATTGCTTTGGATGTATCATTCTGTTCTTAGGAGCATTAATTGTAAGTTATGCCAAGGGCTTGCATGGAGTTTGCTTATTGATGGCATCTTCTTGCAGAAATCGGTAGTTCTCTTGACGTTCTATCTCATTACTAATATGGTCAATATTCTTCTCGTATTTGTCGCTCTCTTCTCGCTTATGATCAACAATCAAACGATTTCGTTTTTACACTTAACGGCAGTATTTGTTAATATGTGTGAGTACTACGAATTTGTTTTGAATCTTACAGAATTGTATATTTATAACTTTATAGGCACTAGCGCTTATGGCTTTCTCATAATATATTCATTTCATCGCTCCCTAAATTTAATCCATCCAGAATTTATTAACCAGAATGTCCAAATTCATTAAGCAGAAAATTTAGAACTCTTGATTGCATTTCTATATCGAAGAATATCTGCGCAATGCAATCATCAGTTCTTTAGTTTCTATTAAAGGTTAATATATATACATATGTACATATTTAGTCGTTTAATAAAATGAAATGGTATATGGTAAATACATTACGATAATTGTCTTGCCTTAAAGTTTTTATTAAAATATTAAAATATTTATAATTTGATAAACAGTCTCTTTCGCTTAACGAACCTAACGTATGGCTACTATAACTTATTTGTTAATCACCAGGCAAGTTGAGGATACATGTCATAAGCAATGGTAACTTAAATGTAATCACCGAATACGTATTTTGAGGTCAACGTAGTGGTCACTGTCGGTATTTGACCATCCCTGAAAATAACACATAAGATCCATTATATTAAGCTTAAAGTTATTGCATAGACCTCTACTCACATAGTGTAAGTCTTTACCAACAAACGCACTTCCTCCATGATCGTTGCAATATCAACATTTGGTTTCTTACGCAGTATCTCGCACAGCAACTGTATGAATGGGGTTCCATCATCATGGCGATATGATACATAGCCTTCATAGGTGCTATAGCATTTAAGAATCTCACTTGGAATACCGTTGGGCTGAGTTGAGACGCAAATGAGTATTAGAATCGAGTGTGATAAATAATCCAGAATTATATTACCTGAGCCGAATCGGTTTTGAAACCACCAATTTCCCTGGCCCCTTTACAAGCCTGCACAAATAAAATCTTCGGTTTGTTATGGAGCGTTCGATTGCGTACTAAGGGAAAGATGACATCATCATCCAATTTATACTCCCCATCCTTGGCGGCCAGGGTATCATTACGGTGGCCATGGCTCAGCATTACCAGAACTAGTGCAGAGCGATCTTCAAAGTTTTTCGTTTCCACTGTAAAGATGCAACGTTTATAAAAAAACGCACATTTTATATGAAATTGATTTAAAACTTCTATATTGTTTATATAGAATAACTTACGCTTTCGTACAGCGCTCTTGACCTCAGCAACCGTTGCATTCTGGATTACTTTCACGTTGCACTTGAGTTCCTTGAAGACTTCATTCAAGGCCTTAACATCGTTGGCGCTGCCCGTTCGAATCTCATTGGAATCGAACTTTTCGTGATTGAAGACGATAACCTCTGCTGGCTTTAGCTTCTTTTTGTTGATCTTAGGCTCTGGCAGCTTGGTTTTGAACTCGCCTTGGGCATCCAGAGAGCTAACAGAGGGGGTTGCGTACTTTTTGGGCACAGCACCCGTACTGGGATTGAGACTGATGAACGGCTTTGGTGTTGTTACCTTTGGCGTGGATAAAATTGGCTTAGTAAACAACGAAGATTTTGGTGTGGAGGTAATCTTTGGCGACGAAAGCACTATTTTATTTGTGGGCGTCACTGTGCTTGAGGCGCTTGCGAAGTTACTCTTGGCATAGGGCGATACGTAGGCCCTGTCCAGTGGCTTTGGCTTTGGGCTGTACGGCATGATAGTGGTTGAGCTACTTGTTGTAGAGGTACTCGCGCCAGTGGCCGCCGATGGTGGCCAGGTGCGCTTGGGATTCAACACTAGCCGTTGAGTCTCCACGTGCTGCGTCACAGTGCGACCCTGTTTCTGTGACGAGGTTGTCTGTTCTGTTTTGACGACGGTACTCGAACGTTTAGGCTCCGTGCTATGCTTAAACGATGGCGTGGAGCGCAAAGCGACCCCGTCAAGTCGCGACCGCCTATTGCCAGACGAACTGCCGGCAAATACGCTACCGCCGCCGACACCTCCGCTGCCGCCGTTCATATGCAGCTGCGCGAAGAGCTCATCTAACTCGGCCTTACTGGGTGTTCGACGCGTTATCATTTCCGTCACACGCGCGTTCTGGGTATGCGTCACCGTTCGACTGGTTGTCGTGTATGTGACGGTATTTTTGTTGTTGTCGAATATCGTGGAGCTCTGCACAGCCGTTTGGGTTGTCTCAGTTGCAGCGCTGGTCGTATTGACGCGGGTACGGGGATCCTGCAACGCCAACGCCTGATCGGTGCTAGTAGCCCCATCAGTTGATTTCTTCTTTCCCCACCACCCCATTGTCTTTTGTTTTGCACTCTTTTCTCTCTCTATCTCTCTCTCACGACACTTGCAACAAGCGTTCAGCGTTCCGTTCGCGTTGAAGTTCCGACACTGACTGAATTGCTATGAAGCTTTCGCGATAAGACGAAGTCTGCCTGCTCATAAGATAAGTCCAAGTTCCTCTCTTTTCTGCTCTCTCTCTCTCTCTGCCATTTTGACTTTTGCCGAGTGGCGCACTTGTTGGGGGGTTCACTTGGCTAAGGATCTTTGCTTTAAAAAGCCCCCTTTGCTACGCCTCTTCGTCATTACTCATACGCTGTGCAGTACAACATACTCTCAATAATCAGCTTTTTTTTTACCTTTGGGTAGACTAGCATTTTCGTAGATAAAATCTAATTTTTTCATAAATACCAATATGGATATGAGTTAGTTTTCTATAACGAAAATCAGAATTAGAAGTGACGCAGACAATGTAATTTCTTTGGGCAATAAATGCATCGTTAAGGTTATCAACCGGTTTCCGGATTAACATTAAAAGTGCCGCAAAAATGATTTGCTCAATTATTTTTATATTGTAGTATACCTAGAAAATGGTTTGGTTACGTACAGGTGTACTACGAACATATGGAGAGATGAAGACGAAAACGAACGAAGAGTGTTGCTTGTCTTGTCTTCTTTATATTAATATTCTTGTTTAATTTAAAATTTCACTTAATAAACATTTAAAAAGATCTTATATTCATACAATCATAAATAAAAGGTTGTTCCGTGTTTGGAAATTCCGTTAAATTTCCCTTTGTTTATTGCCTTCACTCTCTTTCCCCCTCTCTCGCTCGCACTGATAAACCCAACTGCAACAAAGCCCAAATTGATTTCCAAGAACATCGTGTCACATCGAAATCACACTCAAACAAGCATACACTCACATACGTATGTTACTAAATAAAAGCGATCAAAAAGCATTGTAAACAAACTTTACGCTCTTAAGTCTAAGGGAGCAACAGTTGGGTACTCTCTTAGTTGCGTTGCGCTCTCTCTCTCTATCGCTCTGCCTCTCTTAAGTGCCAATCGATTTTCAGCAACAGCAGTGCCGGCCGGCAGAGAGAAAAGAAAGCTTCTATCGTATTCGTTGCCACTGTTGATGTTTTGTTCAGTGCATCGGCAGGCGTCGCATCGCGCGGTGATTACATTACATCGGTTTGTAAGTGTGTAAGATTGTTTTACCATCTTATTAAGAAGTTGACGGATTCGCTACTCCAATAAGTGTTTTATTTCATTTATGATTTTTGTTTGTTATTGCATAAGCTACTATTGTGTCTGGTTGCATTGACGGATAAGATAATGTTAATGGCCTGTATAGCTGCAGCCTTATCATGAGTGTAAGCGCAGATAACCCTGAAAGAAACAAATTCAAGGGTAACCACCTGCAAATATTCTCAGATAAATCATGAATAAGAAATGTGCTTAAAATCAAATTGTGTGCGATGAAAATGAAAAGAAAGTGGGAAACAATTTGATAATTATCTGGCCAAGAAACAACTCACACTATAGGAACTGGGTTTTTCGATTAGTCATTGTCAATCATTCGATTGATGTAAATTTACAGTCAGCGAGACAGACGTAAACACACTGCAATGCGTCGCTGTAGCATGCAACAATTTGTATCAATTGGCAAAGTTTGCATGCGTCTTTACAGACATGCAACTTTGCTGGAACAGATCCATTTCGGATCAGACAGATCAGGCATCAAAGAAGTTTTATTTCATTCGCTTAATTTGCGCTCATCAATAATGTAAACAATTATTAATACAAACCTAACAAAGCGTGCCGAATGCAGAAATGTTTAAGTAGACATTCACTTACATATGTATGTAATGTGTTTGTACGATTACGTTTTAAATTTCATGCTTAACGCCTTTCAGCGTTCATAATGAATGAGAAAATTAAATTTTTAATAAGCTTTTAAACTTTTATTGTTTAGTTTTTTGAGTTTTAGTTTATTATTTAGTCGTTGCTGTTGTAACAGGATCATCTATTTTTATTATTTACCCTTACCCTATTTACCCTTACACCCTTATTTTCACTCTCAATATATACATATAAAAACGAGTAAGACTGTTGCTTTAGTCGCGCGGCACGCGACAGTGGGATACCCTTCGACCTATATTTCGATGAAGTTTAATTTGTTTAATTCATACACATATTCTTCATATGTATGATCATATGTACTTTCAAATTATTCTCGACAGATGGCGCTGACACAAGCACTTGATTTTATGCTCATATGTACCTTCTTGAATAACTTCTGTATTTATTGTCTGATCCGATTTCGAGAATATGAGATATAACTATCAGTTTAGTATATGTTAAAGTTAGAAAGTTATGTATTTCTTACGACGCTTACAAATCGAGTTTAAAAACTAAATTAGCGGGGGCGGTGGGCGTTGCTTCCAACATTTGAAATAAACTTGATCCCCGCCGAGTAACCTTCATTCCAAATTTGGTGTCTCTAGCGTTTATAATAGCTGAGATCTGTGTGTTCATCTGGTCAGACGGACATCCGGACAGACAAACGGACATGGCTCAATCGACTCGGCTAGTGATACTGAGTAGGAATATATATACTTTGAGGGGTCTGCCACGCCTCCTTCTGCCTGTTACATACATTTGCACAAAGTCAGTATACCCTTTTTTGACCATTTTCAATGGTCGAAGGGTATAAATATACAAAACAATCTTCATATCATATTTACCCGGTATTTACGCATACAAGGAGAAACACGTTAATTTCACCACAGTCGTGTCGTTAACAGTTTTACCGGACAGGTGGCAACGCTACGCAAATTGCAAGCTTGCAAGTTTCAAATTGTGGTTGTTTCTGTTAATATGGCTACTCAAGTAGCCTCAATGGACTTTGACGAGATACTCGCTCAAATTGGTGAATTCGGACGCTACCAGAGAGTCAACTATCTGCTCATTTGTCTGCCAGTGCTGTTTGCTGCCGCCAACAGTCTATCGTATGTGTTTACGGCCGGCATACCAAAATACCGTTGCCGCATAGACGAGTGCGATGATGCAGAGCATCCGAAATATCAAACGGAATGGCTACAAGTTGCCATTCCAGGGACACGGGATAGCCACGGCTTTTTCATTCCAAGTGACACATGTGTACGATATGCTGCAAGTAAAGGCGACTGGGAATGGAAACCACAAACCTGCAATGCTACGTGGTTTGCACCACCACAGACACAGCGCTGCCAGGAGTTGGTGTACGACACTGGAGAACATACAATTGTGCAGGAATGGCAGCTGATATGCAAGGAGAATACTTGGAAATTGGCCTTTGTGGGCACCACACATTTTGCCGGTTTAGTTGTGGGCACGGCCATGTTTGGTTACCTTGCCGATCGGTGAGTAATGCCAAAGATTTGTAAGCAATTGCAAAATCGAAGTTTTTTAACTAAGTGGCAATATCGTTAGAGTTGCCAATTTGACTTCAAAATACAAAAACAAATGAACTGAACAAAACCTTCTGTTTTCCGTCGCGCAGGTTTGGTCGCAAACATGTCTTTCTGTTCTGCACCATCTTTATGGGCTTAACGGGCATCGGCCAGGCACTGGCCTGGGACTATATAAGTTTTCTGGTCTTTGCCCTGCTGAACGCCGTCGGAACATCCGGCGTGTATCCACTGGCCTTCATCATTGGCGTGGAAATGGTCGGACCCCGCAAACGTGAGATGACATCCATTGTACTGAACTATTTCTATGCTGTGGGCGAAGCGTTGCTGGGACTGGCCGCTTGGTTAATAGAGGATTGGATGCTTCTACAGTTCACACTGTCCATACCACCCCTTTTCTTTGTCGTCTACTTTTGGCTGGTGCCAGAGTCGGTGCGTTGGCTATTGGCCCGCAATGAGCATGAGAAGGCTGGTGCCATCATTAGACGGGCGGCGCACGCCAACCATCGGGAACTCTCTGTCGAGCTTATGGCCAGTTTCAAGCAACAAAAATTGGATGGCAATCCCGACAAGCAGCACTTGGTAGAACTACAACAGCGACAGATTTGGCCATCAGTCAAGCAGGTTTTTGGGTCCAGATCTCTTGTTTTGCGTTATATCATTCTGCTATTCATATGGTGAGTATTGCAAAGATTTATCTATTATTTTACCAAGCTAATATTCATTATTTGTAGGGCTGTGAATGCCATTGTCTTCTATGGACTCTCATTGAACTCAACCAATCTTAGTGGCAATAAATACTTAAACTTTGCACTGGTTTGCTTAATCGAAATTCCTGGATACAGTTTGGCCTGGGTATGTTCTAAGTGTATCCCATACGAACTATACGAAAATGATCATATTTATTTATAAATCTTCCCAATCTATATAAATAGTTGTGCCTGCGAAAATTGGGGCGTCGTCTGGCTTTGTCCGGTTCCCTGTTGCTTTGTGCAATTACCTGCGCCGCCAGCGGATACATCACGACGGGTAAATAGATGTGTATATTTTTTCTAAATAGTTTATATTATTTCCATATTTCTCTATGCATGCTTGCACAGTCAATACCAACAGATACACACGTAATGTGTAATTGTTAGCTTTTATCGGCTACTTTTAATTTAATATTTCTTCTTAAATGCTACAGGTGCCAATTGGCCGATCGTAACACTCTTCTTACTGGGGAAATTGGGTATTACCTCCTCGTTTGCTGTCATCTACACATATACAGCCGAGATGATGCCAACGGTTAGTGTCTTTGGTTATACATTTAAATTTTGTATTAATTCATGCTTTTAGGTCATACGCAGTGGCGGCGTCGGTGTCATGTCCACTTTTGCTCGTTGTGGCGCTATGTTGGCACCATTTGTTCCGTTACTGGTAGGTTAACTGCGAGTGCTACTGATTTAAACATAAGTAGAATATTAAACCACATGTTATTATTTATAGGGAAGTTATTATGAGCCATTGCCCTTGCTGTTATTTGGCACAACATCATTGCTGGCTGGCTTATTGTCACTCTTGTTGCCGGAAACCTTTCACAAAAAGCTGCCTGATACGGTAAAGTTATTAAGAATTAAAATCCATGGCCTAATACCTTTCCAACGTCTTATTTAATGTGAAACTATTTCTATAGGTCGCTGAAGCAATTGCATTGGGCAGCAAAAAGAGTCCAATCGTTGAAAATCGTAACATTACAAATTGCCCAGAGCAGGAGTCGCAATTAGATTAGTCGAATTTTCGAGAAATGCATCACGAATAGTACAAAGCACGAATATAAATGTAAGAACTAATTTCTAAATTGGTGTTTTTGTATATTTTATAATACTCATTTTTTATTGTTTTGTATACAAAATTTAAGAACAACCAATGACGATGATTACTTTGTAAAGCTCTTACACATAGATTTGTTTATATTAATAAATAAACTTTTTGAAATAGTGATCTATTTTTAATTAACTTAAACTAAATTTTTAAAACTTTTCAGGAAGTGGATATGGTATCGATATATCAGCTGTTGGCAATAATTTCAAACGGTATTTTAAAATACCACGCGCCCATTGATTCAGCTCCGCGTTTTGGGGCTGCCACCTTACGCAAATCCAGTTCCAATAGTGGTTCTAATGAACGGGACTGGTTTCGATAACAATCGGCGCGATAGCGCCCTTTGTTCAAATGTGATTTATATATGTACAATATGTGCAAGAAATTTCATAATTTATATGATTTTCTTAAATTATGTGAAACAAGTATACTTTTCTAGTTCAGTTAACGCCTTTGTTGGCGCAAATTATTTCAAGTTATTATATAAATCAATTACAAATTTATACATGGGTTTATTTTTACGCATTGGTGAAAAATATGAAAATATTCTAGTTAATTTTTATTAAGTACAGCCGCCTGTCGTCGAGATCAAATGCTGTTACGTGTCAACTATCCGAAAATCAATTTGACTTAATTTGGATTAGCACAGCTTGTGGCACAATAGTTGTTGTTGTTGCTGCAACATTAATTGAGGCTGCTGGTGCTGACTGAGTTCAAGTTTTGGCAGTAGCGTGCACAGATTAAACAGTTGCAGATTAGCATAAATGAGATCATTGAAATGCGCTTACGATTGTGTGGGTGGTTTGCTTGGCCACAATAGGTGGCAGAGCTCATGTTGTCTTTGGTTTGTGAGGGTGAACTGGCAGTTGCTTTGGCACCTAGCCGACTCAGACTGCAAATTGCCTGTCTGAAGGTGTCACAACAAAGTAAAATTTGTATAATTATTGCTGCCATCTTTGCATTAATGTTTCAAGTAAACATTATTTATTTACAGGATTAACTGGAATTAAAATATATAGCCTATGATTTGCATAAGCCAAGAGTGGTATTCAAAAACAATAACCGAGTTTGTATATGATTTGGAAGATATCTCAGAGCTCTTATGACGTGGGAAGATTTCAAGTCCAACGGGGAAGGAAAAAATTAATTTACATATGTAAACTGGGAGAGGCTTACACATCTCGTATTTTCTTGTAAATATCGACTGCAGTTAATTGGGCTGTGGTAGGCCTGTTGCCACATGCCTTTTTGCACTTTCTTCGTGGCAAGTGGCATGCAGCAGCCTGAATGTGGCCTGGCACATGTACGTGTATGTATGTATGAGTAAGTGAACTGTAAGTGCCACATGAGCTTTTGCATGCTATGCGGGGCATCTGCCAAACGGGCTAATTTTACAGAGCAGACGAGTTGAGCCACCCGACTACGGGGCATGCCGCATTGGTGATGGACTTGCTGTCGCGAAGAGCTGCACTAAAAGCCTGCCACAGCTCAGTAAATTGAATCGTTGTGTGTGTGTGTGTGTGTGTGTGTGTGTGTGCTGCATGTGTTTGTGTATGCGAGTGTGCCTAGAGGGTGAGCTGTGCGCGCTCTCATGAAATGTGACCACAATTGCGGTTCGTTAGTTGCATGCAAGGTCTCCCGCAATGGACAGCGGCGCGATGGATGACAGTAGCTGAGCAGCTCGAGCTTTCAGGTGTACAACGTACAGGGGTCGCCGAAAACAAGTACCGTATTCTACTGATGAGTGAAAAGAAGAAAGAGAAAAGAGCTAAGAGAGGTGGGGAGTACTTCAGTATTAACATTTAAATCGTCGTCATCTTTATTATATATGACAAAATACGATTTGCGAAAAATTTCCATGGCACTTAGCTGCAATTAGAAGAGAGAGAGCTACAGGTGGCTCTGGGGCAGAAGGGAGAGGAGAGACTGAGAAATTGTGTCTGGTATTCGCTCGACAACTTGTAGGTAATTACAGGTATTCGACACACACTCACATCGGCTTCAACTTTTGCCTTTCGTTTGCCTAATTTGACTTTTAACGGTCGAAAGAACGTGACAAGCGTTGCCAAGCAGACAGAAGATGGCGAATTGAAAGGTTCAAATCTCGAGCCGAATATGTCGCTTTAATAGCATGACATATGTACTTCCGACGAAAGCCCCAAAAATCACCGACAGCTCTTTGGAGAGGTAACAAGGTATTCCACCCACTCTGCTTGCCACCTGCCCACTCACGCTGTCTGTGCTTGGCTTTTGTTGGCTAACTAAACATTGTTAGGTAAAATAAACGACTTTGTAGACAATGGAAGGAAGCCGACCAGGCGCACACTTCACCCAGTTGCATCAGAGAAGTAGAACATTTAGTGACTGTATAACTGTGCCCAAGTAATTCGGCACTTGATAATATAATGGAAAAATGTAATCATGAATTGACCAACTGTAAAAGAAACAAAGCAGGATCTGAAGCTATGTAATTTATGGCATGTTAGTTTCAAAGGATCTTTGATTATGTATTTTATAATAGAAGTTGCCGTAAGGAATTTAGTCTCTGTGCAGTTTAACTTAAGATGCTCCCTTCAGTTTCCCTACGCCACTGCTCCCATGTCAAACGGGGCCCATTAGAGTGTCAGATATACAACATGGGCGCCATTGAAGTCATCATCCTGTCATGGCTGTAGCTTCTCAGCTGCCGTTTATTAGAAGCTTCCCTTATGCCTGCCTTCCGTTATACGTTGCTTGCCATCCAATTTTCTTCGTTCTTCTTTTTGCATCAAGCTGCATAGGCAGAGTACTTCCTTCTTGCTGCCCGTCCAGCTACTGCTAGTTTTCCTGCTCTGTTTGCTTTTCATCGTTTTAGTTGCGTACGTAACGTGCTCATTCATTTATATTCTTGGTGAGTGCTAAAGGTTTTCTAATTGATTCTCGGATTTCAAAATTTAAAGATTTACCAGTATTATGTTATGTTATGTTTTCATTATTTTGATCTCTCTTTTATTTTATAAGCACTAACAGGCGAGTGAATTTAACGTTGTTCGCCAGTCTGTCAACTTAAAAGATAGATATATAGATAGTTGAAATAATGGTCTTGTTCTACATACACACACGTTTAAATCTTAGAAACCAGCATAATTATCTTATATGTTTCAAATGTAATTTCTACTTCTTTACCTGCTCTCGGCTTACAGTTGTTTGCCAAACCCTTTCACACACACAGCTATCACATAACAGATGATGGCACCGCATCACGCATTCGACGCGTTGCACACTTTACCAGCTTGCCTGTCTGACTGACAAATTTAATTACTGGGCTGCTCTGTATGTGTTTGTCTCACTCCCTTCAATTGATCCCAGTTGGGGCTTGTCGAGCGCATTGTTTGCGTCGTTACTGATACGCTAGCAACAGAGCGTCCCGAGACCAGAGGAAACCTGAGGGCCCCAAAAGGTCCCGCCTAAAGTCAGTTCATTTGATGCATCAATCAGCAGAATCTGAAATGCAGCCATGAAAATCAATTAAAAAGCCGTTGATAAACTGGAAGATGGGTGTGGTAACAGAGGGAAGGGAAGATGGAGGCGTGTTTCTACGGATTTTGACCGAACTTCGCTGTCAACTCGACTCGAAATCCGTTTTGTGATTGACGCCAACAGGATTAACATTTACATTTCAGCAGGCACACCTATTTGTATTTGTCCTTTGTGTTGTTTTTCTTTGTACTATGTTCGTTTTTGCAGTGATTCATTTGATATGCAAATTCCTTCCCTTTGCAGCGGATGTAACAACAAATCAGAGGCCTCAACATGATGTAGCACAAGCAGCAGCAGCTCCAGGTGAGGTCAGCATATTGCATGGTTAATTGCTGACTGAATGAGTTGCAATAGCGAACGCAGCAGGGAGCAGGAGAATTGTGTCGAGGTAGCGCCACCTAATAAATGAAGTGTCATCGAGGCGTAAGAGGAAATCGACGACACAAAAATCCAAACGGATTAAAAACAAGTTCAGACGTCGCAAATGATGCATGCACATTGGCCTGGTCCTGGTGCCTGGTTGGGTCCAAGTGAAAAGGCACTGGACAGTTTGACTGGAGAACACATTGACTAACTGATCGCTTGACTGACACGTTGACTGCCCAGCCCTGGGCAAGGATAAGTGACAGCCTCGAACGTTGTGCAATGAGCAACGTTTTATCAGCTCTCGAGACTCCCACGCAATCACATACGCATCCAGATACACATACATTCCCATATATTCAGACATACCAGCTTGTTATTGATGCCTGATGTGCTGCAAAAGCAAAAAAGGAGTCCAAACAGCTCGAATTTTGTATGCACTGCAAGTAAAAAGTATTATTGAGCAAATAAATTAAAAATGTATATTTAATATTATAGAGTTTTTACTTCACTCACTCTATATATTAATTATATTTAATTGATAACTTATTTGCAAGAATAAGTTAAGTTAACCCAATTCAAGCAAAATTACTGAGTACATGCAAAAGAGTTGCCATATGTTACAAATCAAATTAAGTTGAGCATTGTTACTTTTAGCATTATGTAAATTGTAAGCTACTGGTCACACTGATTCATAATTAAGCTTGGGTTACCATATGCAAAGCATATGTTGCAAATTCAGAAACAGTAATATGATTGGAATTGTCAATTTTGGGCTATCACTAACTACGTGCACCAGAATTCTCTGGTCTACTCTGCTGCTGCTGCGTCAGCTGCAACTGATGACACTGTGAGACAGCAAGGCGAACCCAGAAATACAAAAAGGCTAACAAGGCTGACACACAGCGTCATTCAGTCAGCAGAAGCAGAGCTCCAACCCATTCCAACTTCAACCCCATCACCCCTCGGTCTCGCCTGGCTGCGACGCTGTGCAATTTAAAAGTTTGCCCCACACTTGACACGTGCTTAGAGTAGCTGAATGCAGCACACGCAGTCGCCACACACAGAGACCGCACCACCGTGTGGGGAAAAGGAGGGGGTTTCAGTTTCACTACCTGGGGTAATTTATGAGGCAACGTCAGACGTCAACTTGACTGCAACTGCATAAACTTGTTGCACACGCATCTCCTGCACCTCCTCAGAGACAACGAAGTATGTACGAAAATGTATGCTCTACTTTTCAGTGATATTATTACCCCTAAGGAGTTTGGCCCTGTGGTCTTATGCTGGCTTTGCCGGGATTGTTCACAAATAGGCTTTATAACCTGGTTTCAGGATTGCAACGGCGGCAATTGTGCAGTAATTAGATGTTATACACGTCAGACACACACCCACGGACGCCAGTGTTGCCAAATGAATTCAATTAATTAAATTAGTTCAACTTGCAGCCACGATTTACAGCGGGTTGGGGGCAAAGCAGGGATGCAGTTTGGCATTGGGACATTATTGATAACGTAGGGCGTGGCAGGCGGGGCAGGGGTGGCAGTTGTCGGCGCAGCCATTACGCAGCTGAATTAAAAATTGCACGCTGTGGTCAACTCTCAATGGCACCGCTGTCGCAGTCGCCGTCTCCGTCGCTGCTGGCGTCACAACGTCGACTCAATTATCAGTTTTTATGAATGGTCAGAAAATTGTACAAAGCGTCGCTACGTCAGTCCTGGCTGCACTTTTTGCCACATACCCTGCAAGCAGCATAGAAGTAACATAATAAAATATTTAATGAAACATTTGAATTAGAAAAATAAAGATTGTCAGTGAAACTGTACAGCAAGAAGTGAATTTAATAACTGCACAACTTAAGTATTCAGAAAGGACCCCGAACAGTAAGGACACCGCAGGGCCAACCAAAAATTCCCGACTTTTTCTCTCTCTTTGCCTGCGCGCGGCATTTGCGCAATTTGTGCTTCGATTTTTGCTGCGAGTAATTGCGTTAAGCGCACAATTAAGTTGGCCAACTGCAGGTAATAAATTATGAATCCCTTTGCGATGCAACGAGCCTCCTTTTTTCCCTCTCTTCTCTGCTTGGGTCTGGATCAAATTGAATTTGGTGCAACATCGAAATGAAATCAGTGACATTTTTAATAAGTTTAATTTGATTTGCCATAAAAAACAAGACTGAAGTCATGTTAATTGGGAACATCTGCTAGGTGCATTGCTTTGTATGTCAGCTGAAATTAGTAAACCCGTTGCAAGGATATAAAAAACATTCCCTGTGATTTATAAAAGCCTTTTGTCCATGATGTACAATAAATAAAGGAGATCAAACTCTGTCAAACAGTCCCCAGTCTCGCGATTGACAGATGAACTTACAAGTAACAGCCTAGTTTGACAGAGGGTCCCTGTTCCTGTATCCTCTCTAAAGCACCGCTACCATTCTCACTCACACACACAACGTCTTGTTCGCCTAATCGCACAATCCCGCTTACGTTTGCAACAATTTTGCTGCAAGCGTGGTTTGTTTTTTTCCTTATTTTGTCACTGCGACGCAACGTTGTGATGCCAAGCAGATGAATCCAGCCTGACCCCTGACCCCACTCATATTGCAGAGTTTCAGGTCACACAACTGATATTTTTGTTGACAACTTAAAACCCCAATAGGAATAAACAAAATAACCTCTACGATAGTTATAAAAAGGAAAACATGTCAAATTGAAAGATTGAAAGGTTGGAAAATTAAATATTAAAGAGTATTTTCGATGCTTTAAATGATTCTTTTACTGTAATTTGTTCTGCTTAAGAATTCTGCTTTAAATTTGTATACAGTTCAAACAACATTGTGTAGCATAGCCAGCAGCCTTTTATATTGGCCTCACTTTCATATTCCACACCAAATTTACAGATCCAGAACTGAACGCAACAAGGGAGCAAAAACAATGAGAACTGTAAAATGGAAGATGGGACACGGTTTTGGGTTTGGCTGCTGCAGTGAATTGGAAAAAGTGTGCGGCCATTTGTGTGGCCGGTCAGTTTCCAGTTAACTATTTGTTGGACGAACTTTGCGTGGCTATGAAACTTTTATATGATGTTTAATTTACATGAACATATACCTACTGTATACCTTTGTAAGTGTTTGTGTGTGTGCAGACTCCTAATTACAATTATTGCCAAGCGAGTGGGGAAAGTTGGGCCAGATTTGCTGCACAATCATTTGTGTGTCCTGCCTAGTGTGGTTTACACTTGTTTAGGGTGCGACAATTAAAGTGTTTGCGGCTTATGATTTTGATTAGTTTATTGTTATGCTATGCAAACTTTGGTCTACCAAAACTGTAAGTGATTTACTGTATCACTTGCCGTTGATTGAGAACTTGTCGCCAATTAAAGGAATAGATAGGGGAACAACTCATATTGTCTGTGTTTAGATATATACGGAGTATGTTATAAGTATTTTATAAAATTAATACGTTTACTCTAATACTGCAACTCTAAATTGGGTCGAAGTTGCAGAGACAGTCTGGATGTGAAGTGTGCAAAGAAGGTCAGTCAATGTGCAGGGGAGATGGCACAAAGAAATGCTGTTGCAGTGGTCTAAGGGTATCCTGGAATGCCATAAATAACACTGCCGGCAAAGCGAGAGAGTTCGCAAAGAGTACAGGAAGGCTGCTTGATGCCTGGGCTTCTCAATGTGCACGTTTCGTTACATTACGTTTCAGGCTCTAAATTAAATTTTTGCCAACACCCAAAAAAATTTACCAAATTTTTGTGCACCGCATTGCACCGATGTGACGGAAGGGCATAACCATTAGTAGAGGATCCCCAAGGCATGTCCTAATTCCCGTCTCCCGTTCTACCTCTTGCTGCTAGCTGGTGTTCTCTGTTTCTGGGATAGCTTTGCTTTGTGGTAATGGTTCATTATGTGTGTGTGTGTGTGTGTGGGTACGTATCTTTTTACACATGTATCTATGTATGTATAAAAGCCGCTGTGTTTATGTATATATGTGCAATAAGCAGTGTTTTTACTGCCTTCGCTAAAGCCCAAGTGATATGAACTATCGAAGAATCCTTTGAAATTTTCTTTACTAAAAAGAGAATTATAAAGAGTGGATGAAATAGATAGAGAGAGAGAGAAAAAGAGAGATAAAGCTAACAACTTACTATATGATTTCTAGACAGTGACATGGCCATAAACGTTTGACATGACAAGTTGGTGCGATATTTGCCACAACTTGCACCCATCTTTTCCTGGGCCTTTTTCGGTTCTACTCTTCATCCCCGTGCCTTTTTTTAACAAAAAGCCGCACGTTATCCGCGCTAAGTGCCCAAGTAGATTGCAGTCAGTTTTGCAGTTGCAGCAGAGTCTAGAAAACACTAAGGCGTGGGGAACATAAATAACTGAAAGGAGACAAGGACAAGGACACTTGCAAATGAGAACAACGACACACCATGGAAGGGCGGGCAGAGGGGTTCCACAGAGAAAGGTGTCGGCGACAATACGGGGCGTCATTTAAATGAAACTCTTGGCATCGCCGCCCTCCTGGTGCCGTCAGGTGCAACATTATTAAATAGTTGAGCAGCAGCTACAAACAACTCACAGACTCTCAAAGTCCCTCCGCGGGTTACAAGGAGTTGCTTCTGCTGGAGGTAATTCCATAAAAATGCTCAAAATGCATATAAAGTCTCCAACAAATAGCTTAGAGGGTAGCAGGGGGGCTGAGTTATGTTGTGTCAGAGCATGTCATGATGTGACCGCTGAGGAAGTGTCAAGTGTCACAAGTTTATTCCGCGGATTATGATCTAAATTGCCGCGTATGGAGGTTTAAAGTTAAGTAATTAATAAAAGCGTTAAACAAAGAAAGCATTATTGCCAATCAATTCCTTAAGGAAGCGGAAATTGTTGTCAGCTGTTAGAACTCTGCAAGTCTACTGTGATCGTACTCAATTTGGCACTGCTAATTTACATTCGCCGTAGCTTAAGTGTGTAAAATTAGCAAACTTAATTTACATTAATGAACACTGTCAATCCGATTATCGATTATCAAAAACGAATAATGAATTAATGCTTGCTTTGACCAATCAAGCTTAACACATAATTTCAAATATCACTTTAAAGCACTCTAGTATACGTATGTAAGTAAAGTATGTCGAGTAACCTTAAGCTATGTTCTTGTTGTTGATGAGTTTAAACTTTCCAGCTAGCATGAGGATGAAAAACACATAATTATAATGAAAAAACGGTCGGAGGAGGGGCCCTTAAACGGAAAACTTTCGTAAAGTGAAAATTGAAACAAGTCCAAGTTCCTGTTCTGCGTCCACGAAGTTCTTCTGCAGACTGCAGACATTTATGTATCATGCCAACGCAGGATGTAGAGGCAATTCCCTGTGCGCTCTCGTGGCTTAGCTCATCGAGCGTTGGCTTTGGCCATAACCAAAACAATCATCATGCGGACACTTTTAATACTTTTTTGGTGCCGCGTCCACAACGGGTTTGGGTATAGAAGCAGAAGGCGATCCCGAGGCAACAGTGGTAACAAGTGGCATCAACAGTGACAGTAAAACAAGCGAAAGCCATAGTGACAGTTGTCACAGTGGTTGTGCTTGCCTAATTTCATGCGACATAAAGATTCGCCGGAGTCGTAGTTGTGGTATAAAATGGGAACTCCAGACTGCGAACTTCCAACTTCGACACTGAGGCAGTCAAAAGTTGCAGGAGAAATTTGTTGCGTCTCTCGCGGGATTGAAATTTATGCGCCCGATGAAGTTTTAAAAGGGGGGGGGAACAGACACCAACATACAACCCCACTCACAAACACTCTGTTGCTCCCTTTCACACAGTCATTCGCACCTACGAAGACCAAGTGGCAATAGAGAAAAACTGCGCGTGATGATTGGCTAATGTGACACTTCGGCATACAATAAAGTGTATGTGTTTGTGTTTCTAATAGCGAAAATAAATATTTATATACAATAACACAATATTAACTTTCAATAATAATTGTGATATTTTAGATTATTTCATTCATCATATTATATAAATTCATTTTTATAAACTACTTTAAACTTCTCTGCTTTTGTTTTCTTAAAGTTCATTAACATTTTTCTAAAAAAACATTTTCGAATCCCGTTTAAAGAAGACATGAATTAGTTATAACTCTGTTTGAAAGTTTCGCTTGACCTTTCTCTGGATATTGCCAAGCATCAAGTTTAACATGGGCCAGATGTGCTGGCAGGGCAAGTACGGTCTCGAGTTTCTTCGCTCAGAAACTTGACATTGTCTGCAGTTGCATTACGAATGCAACGCCTGATTTGCTTGGCCAATTTGCAGGGCTCTCAAGTGTGAGGTGCCACGGAATTGTTTTACAATGCCAGACAGCTGTCCAAAAGAGAAGAACAGGCAACGAGGAGATTGACTGAAGGACGAGTTGAAAGAGCAACTGACGAACTGTCTGTCTGCCTGGCTTACTGTCATAGTCCTAGTAGCATAGTTGTTTTTGGCTGTTGCCTGCACTTCAGCAGAGGCGTGACAAATAGTGAAAAGCGGGGAAATGAAAAAGTGCGATGCCAAGTGAGCACACGCTGACAGAAACAAATGACTCTTGGTTACGTCCTTTTGCTTGTTTATGCATAAGTAATCCGAGAAAATTAAACTTAAGTGCAAGAATCACGCTCTTTGCCATCGTTTTTCAGCTGATTATTCTACATGAACGTTCCCTTTGAAAGTGGACTGGTCTACGCGTCGTATGCGTAATAATGCTACGTTATCAATTTACATTGAATTGAGTTTAAGTGAATATTCAGTTGCAAGTTTTGGGAACCACAATTTGCAGTTTTCTGTTGTTCTTGGAATTTAATGCCAGCTTTAGCTGTGACAGAGGGATAGGAGGGGGTATGGAAGGGGCAGCACCTCTTTCACTTTCATGCATGAGAGCTGCTTGAAAGGTATATTCCAGTGTATTGACCGGCTACAGCCGCACGTGCCTCTTGTTGCATGCAATGCACATGCAGCACAAGCACAAATGTCTCTTTGTGTGCATGTATGCCTAAATGCAGGTATTCAATTGTCTCGGCAGCCTTGCCGATTGTTGATTGCTGTTTGAAGTCGGCCTCAGTTTATTGTTTCAATTTTGCACATCGTCCAAAGCATTCGACATTGTTTACCACTTTGCCATTTGGCTTAGGGTGCCACAGCAATGGCAACAAGAACAGCAGTTTGTTGCAATAATAGCAGTTTCAGCAACAACAACAACAACAATCTGTTTGGCAACTTGTGGATAATCAAAGGTGAAAGTGGATCACAGCAGGCGCATAGGATACATGAAATAAGCAATGACAGCTTGTGTGGCAGGTTTCCCTGTTGAAGTTGATATCCTTATGCAAGGGGCAGCAAATAATAATATTAAGAAAAGGGGAAATTTGTTTAAATTTGGCTTAATATGCAATGAAAATATATATAATAATTGCAAGAGATGTTTGCTTAGGATTAAATTTATCGACAAATCCAGAGATAGTGAGAGATAGAGGAGGGATGAGAGAGTGTATATATGTATACCATTCTTATACATACATGCACATACGACACATATACAATACATAGTATAACAGTTAGTCAGGGACATGTGTAACTTTCTGTGCCGCGCTAGGAAAACTATGAGTGCAATTGAACTTGCCAGTCTCAAGCGACTTCCACACGGCACTCCTCGGTGGTCTTCACTCTCTACTCGGTACTTGGTACTTGGAACTGTTTGCGGCGACAAAGACGACTCAAGTTGAGTTCAGGAGCCTGGCGACAGAAACTTGCTGCAGTTTTCGAGTTGACAGCGAACAAGTTGAACTTGCACTTCTGCCGCGCTGTTCTTGTTGCCGGCTAGATATTTTATTGATAAACTTTTTGTGGAGTGCCTTGGGAAGGAAGGGGAGAAGAGAGACGAGGACTTTTGGCTTGGTGGGACGATTCTTTGACGCTTGCTTTGCGCTCTGTCTTCACAATGCTTGGCTTAAATGGCATCAAATCCTTCTAATGCGGAGGGAGCTCGCCCGCCAACTCGCAGCCACTTTGGGGAAATCAATTGTGCTGATTGTCCTGCAATTGAGATGCATCCACTGACTGGAAAGCTGGTCAGTTAGGGGAAGGGAGATAGAATCGGAATCGAACTAGCTGCAGCCTGTTTGTTTTTCTCTTTTGTCTCAGTATTTATTTTAGCTTTCTCTATGTCCACTCAGCTCCTCTAGCATTATCCTGTTTGCAGGCAAATTGAAAGACTTGCGCTTTTCTTTAAAGCAGATTTAGCAAACTGTTTGAGTGTTGGCACGCAGGCGAATGACAATGCGAATTCGGATTCCAATGTGTGTGTGCATTGCAAAGGGGGAGCTGAAGTTCTTTATGATCCCTGAGCAGGTGCAGTAGGTCGAGCTGGGAACTGCGTCTACAGCTCGTGCAGGCATTTGCAGCACATACCTGGCCGCGTTTATTGCCACTTTCGAGTTGCATGAAATAAAATCCGGTTTTACGAGCAGTTATGTGTGCTGAGAGAGGGCGGTCTTCCTTTAACCCCTTTGGCTTTAATCTTGAAAAAGCACGTCGCCGGGCGCACGCCTTTTGGCTTTTAATTATGCAAATGAGCGGTTTATTAATTGCAAGAGCGGCGTTTGTAGCATTGCAACTTTAAGGCTCACGTTGCAGCCCCACAGCGTTGCTTAAAATGCAAGAAGCGACAACAAAAGGTTGCGTAACAAAACGCAGGCCTAGCCCAGCCGCAACCGCAGCCTCGGCAGCCAAAGTCAGCGCAAAAGTGGCCGAAACCAACAGCCAGTGAGTAAATCTCTTAGTGCAATCTGAAAAGCGGTTCACACAGCGGTCACGTCACGGCTCTTTCTCTATTTCTTCTGCTCTTTCTCTCTTTTGGTTGATAAGAAAAACGCTTAGCAAAGCGTGACCAACGTAGACGAGGCTGCGGTCGCTTTCCCAGGTGCAGTCACAAAGCCCAAAGAGAAAAACTCTTGGCTGCTAAAAGGCAACTATAGCAAATTTTCATTTAAGCTGCAAAAGTTTCTTCGCCTTTCTTGGCTATGGATTTTTTTATTGTTCTTGATTTTTTATTGTTTTCAGAGTCATAGAACAATTACCCTTAAGTGTTGTTAAATGAGAGAAAAGGGGGAAGAGAAATGAAAAAGAACGATGAAATATGGATAAGATCTGTTGATTCAAGTTGCAGTTGAGAAACTGTTGCATACTTTGAGGCACTTTCAATGGATTAGAAATAAACTTACCAGCTTACTTGCCTTGGCTTTTCGCTTTAGACAGAGTGTGCTACACACACACACACAATCATTCATACAGACACTTTAGCTTTTTAATTGCTCTTAATTTTCAACACCAACTTGGCTTGGCCATTTCTTCAACGCCTCAAGTCCTTCTCGACTGGCTTTCAGGCAAGAGAGCTTAAGTCAACACACACACACCAAACATATATAGTATGTGCTGCCTTCCGCGACGTCTTTGATCTTTGACACTGCTCAAATATTTACATTCCAGTTAGGCGACAGGCTGTCTGGAACAGCTCAGTGGCTCAGGCTCACTCGTAGTTGCCACAGACATTGTCTTTGCCACAGTTTCATCTTCATTTCACAGTTGTTTTCAGTAGGAAATAGAATAAGTACGACCGGCTAGACGTGACCTTAACCATTACTTGTCTGAAGGGTCTTGTTTGCCTCGTTACCGTGTCACGTTGTCGTTTAATATATTATCTCTGTGGTCTATTAGCATAAGCCTTAATTATTGTTATGTTTGTGAGTTAAAGGGAAGGAATACGCATGAAAGCGACTACTTTAAGTATTCCCATTCGTATGTACGTATTTCCATGTCGTTGTGCTCTCTTATTGAGGGGGTTAATAAGTCGAGCGCAAGAAGTTGCCTAAAAAGGGAGCAAAATTCATTTACCAAAACTGCGGGAAGATGCAGCGCATTAAGAAAATTAGCCGAGATTCTAGACCACCTCCCTCCCCTTTTGCACTCTATAAACTACGCTCCCTACGCCTGCGAAATGTTGTCATCAGCGTCATCGCCTCGTAGATGTTTTGATAAGCGCGGGTAATTAAGCGCTGAGTGCTTTCTTCGCGTTGGTCCCTTAAAGAGACACCCAAAGGTTATGAATATAAATGGGAATTAAACTATACAGAACTCACTACGTCGTCAAGGATCTTTTCTTATAATTAGAATCTCTTGAGGCTCCTGTGCCGTCAGTTTTTTTTATAGAGTTGGTTGTATCTGTCCCCTTTACAAAGTATTTCCCAATCTAATGATGACGAAGTATACAAAACTGCACAGAATACATATATGTATATACACATATATATGTTAAGTGCATACAGGACAACTTCATTGCAGCTTGTAGAGAGTCACACAAGTCGACTTCCCTTTAGAGACCCCCGCATCTGTGCACGTATGTGTGTGTTTTCATATGTATGCAGACGTGTTAACCCTGCAAGGCATTCTTAATCTACATATATTCGACGACTGGGCATTGTTGGACTTGACCCGTTTTTTTGTCGGCATGAAAACCACTGTAAGTAACAAAGTTGCAACAGCCACGATTGCACTGTGGCAGCTGCGTTGTGGCACTTTCAGGCCACAGTCAGTTACATTGTTTGCCACTTTTCAATAACAGTTTCCGCAGCTTGCTGCAAATTTCTCTTTAATTTCAGCCTATAAATATTCAAAGGGAAATTAATGATATCTGAATATTGAGTTTATTTAAATAGAAATGAATAAAATATATCTGAGTGGATTTATTGCCTTGTATTTATTTATTAAATGCCAACGACGACAGGTTCTCAGCATAGGAATGTCAAAAGGGTCCAAGGTTTGCAAAGTAGTTTTACTTTATTATTGCTAGAGAGAATTCTTTGATGTTTTTGCAAAGGTTTTTTGGTCCCTTTCGACCAGTAGATGCTCAGAAAAGTATTTCTTGAAGTAAGAGATGTTAAAAAAAGAACAGAGAATCAAAATCCTCGCAAGTATAGATAAATCACAATTTCAGACAGGCTAAACGCTTATCAATATAAAATTAACATATTGGCATTAATTACCTGTATGAAAAGCATCAGTCGCGCGGAACGCGACAGTGGGATAGCCTTCGACCTATGTGCCGGTGCAGTTTAATTTGTTAAATTGATACAAATATACATATGCACATGCTTTAAAATGATTCCCGACAGATGGCGCTCGCCCGCCTTCCTTGTTAGCTTACACAAGCACTTGAAGTTATGCTCATACTTTCTTAAATAACTTCTGTGTTTATTGTCTGATCGGATGCAATTTGGAGAATAGATTATTTGTTCTGCTTAGTTTATGTTACAGTCAGAAAGTTGTACATTTTATACAGCGCATACAAATTGATTTCAAATATAATAGCTGAGATCTGTGTGTTCATCTGGTCAGACGGACATCCGGACATCAGGACATCCGGACAGACAGATGGACATTGCTCAATCGACTGGGCTAGTGATCCTGAGTAAGAATGTTTATACTTTATGGGGTCTACCACGCCGTCTTCTGCCTGTTACATACATTTGCACAAAGTTAGTATACCCTTTATTGACCATTTTCAATGGTGGTATAATTACACCATTTTGACTTTGGCGAGAATGTTAAATTTTAAGTTCAATTTCCATTGACAATTTAGCAGTCTGCGAACATAAAATGCTCATATTATTAAATTATGGTAAATGCCACGTACGCAGGCACGCACAAACGCCCAAACACACGCACGCACACACACACACAGATACGCCACCACAGCGCTGTCATATAAAATTATTAATTTCTAAAAAAAACCCATTCAAAATAATTTTAAAATGCGGGCTAGCCCCGATGACGTGTCCTGTAAGCCAGAAAGAGAGAGACGTGGCAAGCGGACTGGGCGGTGCAGTGTGGCCAGATCGGGCAAACAATGGTCAACTGGCCACGGATAGCGAGTAACGGGTTTCAGATGTTGCCAGACGCGTGTACATTAATTTGTTTGCCACTGTCCTAAATCAAATTGCACGCGGAATGATCGCAGAGAATTTCCCCAACTGTCCCCATTCTATTTTCATGCGTTTCCGTTTTCCATGATTTGCTCTCGTATATTTCCGGCCCACAGCTTTTGCATTTTGCATATGTTTCACTTTTAATGCAATGCACACACACAAGCACACAACTAATCCTAATTTAAATGTTTTTCACGGACTTGCCCAATTCGCCTTACATCATATAACTGACAAAATTTAATTGTTGTACGAAACTAGCAATAAATTCGTTTTGAAAGGAAATTTAATTAAAGTTTTGCTGTATTTGAATTCGATTGATATGGAAAATAATTTGAAATTAAATTTAGATTATTTTAATTTCAGAAATAAGTCTAGTTAGGGTAGTTCATGTGTTTTTAACGATTAATACTCATTTAATAAATAATACGTATAACACTTTAACAGTACCATAACTTGCACGATGCCATAAATTGAAGCATGTTGCAAGGGTGTGCATGTATTGCTTGAGTATTTGTAGTGCTGCAACTTTGTATGTGTGCGCCACAAATCTCTAAATTCCCACAATAGTTTTATAAGGGTAAAACAAAATTTATTTTCGCGCTGCAACAAATTCTTGTGCAAACTTTTAACGCCAACAAGTTAAATCAAATGAATGGCGCACACATGTCTCGTTGTAGTTTGTTGTTGTTGTTGGTGTTGCTGCAACTGTTGTAATTGCAGACATTAGTGTTGTTGTAGTTGTTGTTACTTTTGCTGTTCTTATAGCGTGGCAACATCAATTTGGCAGCAATTAAAATTGCCAAAAAGAAATAAACTTATCGAATGCGCGAAATAGTAAAGGATAACAAGAAAGAGAAGAAGAATAGTTGCAGAAGAACTGGCGAAACTACACAAACAACAGTAACAACAGCAAGAAATACTTCTATCAGGGACAACATCCCGTGAAACTTTGCTAAAAATATGTTCGCCTGACGAAAATAATAAAAATGTTGCAGCACTTGTTTGAAGCGAATAGAGACAGAGAATGAGAGATACAAAGCGAGAGAGTAAGAGATGTACTGTCCACAATACATGCTCATGTGTGTGATGTGTGTTTGCCTGTGTGTGCAACATAAATCGTTGTAATGGAAACAATGCATTTTATTGCATTTGCTGCCGTTGTTGGCTTTTTGTCCTTCCGCCTTCCTTTTTGGGGCCAATAAGAACTGATAAATGGTCAAAACCGGCTTTGTTTCGCTTTCGCTCTCCGGTGTCACTGTCGTTGTCATTGTCGTGTGCCAACTGTGGCTTCTGCAGTTTCTCGTTGAACGTTTTTGTCCTATGCCATCTGAAAAAGCCTTTCCACACAGACAAAGATCGAGGTTCATATGTGGCAAGTAGTAACTTCATTTAGCCACGTAGGAAACATGCTTTAATTAACTTAAGTACTCGTCTTGAAGGCATACTCAAGTTGTGGACATTTGGTTTGGATTTTTCATGTGAGACAGACAGCGAGGGAGAGGGAAACTGAGAGTGAGCAGGGATTTCTACTGACCACACAGAGTGTAGAAGACGAATGAATTGTAAATGAAATTGTAAATACAAGTGGCTAAAAAATTTTTAAAGGACCACACAAAAAAAGTTAAATAATTGTTTAATTCATGTCGACATTATGCTATTCGATTTAATCTGCTGCAGTGGGAGCCATTCGGTTAGATTTGTCGTCGATTACACTATCTGTCCATCATTTCGATCCCTCGGCACAACACTCAATACAGCAGGTGAAAATTTGAAATACAAACATAAACATTTTGACAGCTCTATCAATACTCGTCACACACTCATCACACTCTCTACACAGGAATCAGTGTGTGTATGAGTGTGTGTGAGTGCTTTTATTTGTATGCGATGTTGCAGATTTAATTCGACATGGTGTTTAGCAAAATAAATGCATTCATGGCTCGTTGCATGATATTTGATAAGACCATCGAGGCCCAGAGAGTTGAAAAACTATTCAGTTGGCATCAGTCATCGCACCACATCGCATTGCATCGCATTTCATCAATGCTGAAATTCATTTTCGCATTTTCTATTATTTTGTATTATTTTTGTGTGCACGCCTCTGTGATTTGTAAAGAGAGCTTTAAACGAGTGCTTGTAATGAATGACACTGCCTTCTGTAATTCCATATTCGCTTTTAATTGGGATTTGCTTTTTATTCGTTTCTCTCACGAGTCATTTGGTCATTTTGTTGCAAAGCTATTCAAGTTGCAGAACCAAACGCTCTTTGTATTGCTCCCTCTTCCTCTCATATTCCTTGACTTTCTGTTCCGCTGCGTTTGCTAGCAATTTCATAGTCTGCCATGATATTCATGTTCATATTTAGCTTTCACTTGGGCAGATTAAATGGCCAACCTGCTGCTGATGCTGCTGGGGCGGGGTGGAGTCAGGTGCAGGTGCAGGGCAAGCGGCAATGTAAGCTTTTGGGTGCCTACGTGATAAATACGTTAGGACAGCAGCAGCAGGAGTTGTTGTTGCTGCTGTTGTTGCAGTTGTGGTCAATGTTGTTGTTGCTGTTGTTGTTGTTGCTGTTGAGTGCGTTGCATTTGCATTTGGGCCTGCATTGGCCTGTCGTGTTGAGGTTTCTAGCAACATCTTGTCCAATTTATTACCACTTTCATTTGGTAGCATAAAAGGTAATGTGCACACTCAGTATGCACACACACACCCACATACACACATACAAACTGAGGGCGACGCACTTGCGGTAAATGTGCAGATCTATAACACGTTGCAGGCCTCCTTTCAAGCCTGCCACATGCGTTGCAGCAGCAGCAGCAGCTGCTCCATACAAGTTATTCAATTATTTTGCTATATATGTCCAAGGCTAAGCCATAAAAGCCATTTTGATTCGAACAATTCCGTTTTGCGCGCCAAATTGCAATTTAGCAAATGTTTCCCCTACATTTCATGCACCTCGTGCTTCATTTGCATGCTGTGGCAAGCTCACGTAGTGTGGCAAATTCAACAACTCGTCCATAAATTACGTATACGTATATACCCATTTTTACTGCATATCCCCAGGCGCACTTGAAGCATCATACGTCGCCGCTTTTTGAAAACTGTCACACTGCCTGCTCTGAGCTGAGCAAGAGCGTCACTTTGAAGCGCCGTGCCCTACAGACTCCCCGCTCCTGTCCCTCCGCACTTGTTGTCCAATACTTTGCTGGCTTTGTTGTTGTGTGCAACTCATGTGGCCACCCTCGAGTGCTGGCAGCATTTTAATTGCACTGAAAAACAATAAACAAAACACTTGTTGACTCGTTGCCACCACAGGCCACTTGCCACTTGTCGCGCCGCACCGAGGCGAGGTGTCAAAGCGGTGACACTTTGCTCCTATTACTCATCCCCTTCCCCCTTTGCTACTCCTGCTCCACTTTGATTACGCCATATCTAAAGGCAGTATCAACATTTTTTAGGTGTTAAGATATGTTTTTTATTACTTGTTAAACGATTTTTATGTGAAAACATAATTGCAGATTAGTCGCCAAAGAGATGTGCAATAAAACGGGCTAAAGAGAAAGGGAAATCCTGTAAAAACAAAACAAATTTGCATCATTGTGTAGCAGCTTAAAGCGGATTAAACAACGCGGATAACAACGATGGACAGCAGAGTGTGAATGTTGTGGGACAAGAGGAGCCACAAGAGGAGCCACCTTTCATCACTTGCCCCATGAGTGAATGAATTGAATGAGTGTTGTCTACTGGTTTTTTGAGTATTCGAGTTGTTTAGCACTTAAGTTGCACTCCATCTGCGCCTTTGCTCTTTGCCATTTCCAAAGAGATATTTCCAATTAATTTCAAAAGAGGGTAAAAGCTTTTTGAAATGCCACTGGAGCAACACAAAGAGCTGCTTACACTGAGCGAAATATGCTGTAGGTTGATTAATGACTGACATAAAATATAATATTACTATTTTAATGAATAGCATGCAAGAGACTTCTGTGTATTTGTATTATATCTATTAATGTTTAGTTAGGAGGCTCTCATTCCCCCTCTTGTCTCGCAGTGCAGCTGCTGCTTTGACCTCAAGTATGCAGAAACTCAGAAATAGCTTGGCCCAACCAATTGCTCAACATGATGGTCTTGCATAGCTCAAGCTGCTGGCAAACAGTCAAAAATATGACTTCAAATTAACACTCACATAGAGAGAAAGAGAGAGGGAGAGAGAGATAGAGTGAGAGTCGCATTAATGCACAGCCTGACTGACAGTAAGTGGGCAATACGATTCGGCTATTTGCACAACAAATGAAGTTGAAAATGGCTTGGCCGGGCACAAGTGGGGGTCGAACGTGTGTGAGTGTGTTTGTATGTTTGTGTGTGTGTGCGAGTGTGCGAGTGGGTGGTTGTGTACTCTGATCTGAGGCAATGCAAAGTCAAACCTGTTGTTGGCCACTTTAAATGCAACGCAAATATTCGGGCTGCAGTCGAGGACAGTTGTAGCTGCTGGGAGAGATGCCCCTCCTCGGCCTGCCCCTCATCTGTCTTCTCACTTGTACCCACTCAGAGCATGGCCAATCGTCATGGCAGTGCACTGTTATCCTTGAGTCGCCCAATTTGTCGAACAGCTGCAGCTTCTGCTGGTCAATTCGAAATGCAATTGAAGTTCTCCCTTTGGCATAGAGCCTGAGTGCCTCAGGCCGAAGATGGAAGATGTAGGTTAACTCTCGACTTGTCATATTCCTCTGATAATGCATATGCACCTGGATAGAGAAGGCCCAAAGAGCCTTAAGCTGCACCGGGTTGGATGCATGCTGAAAGATCTGCTGCAAATACTTAAGGAGGCATTGTAATCCCTAAATAGTTTACCCATTACCGCTCATTAGTTATATTTTGGTTGTCTGCATTCTCACAGTATCAGTGCTTAGCTCTTCAAGCTCTTCTCCTAGAGACGATAAGGAAACTTGATCCTGCCTGCTGCTTACTTCTTCACAAGCCCCTCATCTACCTTTGTTGCAGCATAAATCAGCAAGTCAAGAGTTTCCATTTGCATTGCAACTAATGAACGCACTCCATAAACATTAATTATAGACTACACTGGGAGAGGGGGCGTGGCTCCGCCCTCTCGGCTGGAGCTCTCATTTTTTCGCAAAATTCTTCTCATTACCAATGGAAAAACCACAAAGTGTTGCATACTTTTCGGCTGTACATGCTTCGCTTAAGCACCTGCCGCACCCCCCACTCACCACTCCACCACACAGTTTCATCGCTCTCCCGCCTTCGTAAAAAGCATTTTGAACAGTTTTTCACTCATTTTCAGTGCAATATTTTAAAGTTTTTATTCAATTTATTAGTTTTTTCTTTTCATTGCGGTTTTTGTGTACAGTTTTCACTTAAAATAAGTGTTGCTCTTTAATTGTTATATGTATATTCACAGTTTCCTAATAATTAAATTATTATTTTCGGCTTTTCGGCCTTTGTCAACAATATCTGACACTTTTATCTGTATTCCATTATCATATCGTATCGTTTGTGGGTGCGTAATGTGCTGCTCTTCGCTCTCTGTTTTGTGATTTTATAATGGAGTTTAATAAATAATTTACAGGCCAAATTTTGCATACCTTTTTCAATGGTTAGTGCAAAATTCATAGCAACAAAAAATAACAGCATTGCACTTTAACTAAGTTGTATTTAAGCTACCTAATTAACGACAGCAAGCTTAAGGTACTGTATTAATTAATAAGGAACACAATGAAACAAAATATACCTGCATGACCACAAATATAATATGCCCTTTCTCACCCATTTACAATTGGTGCAGAGTATAAGAGAAAATCTTACAAACTCTAAACGATTTTGACTTTGATTTAGAGTCGGAAGTACATTTACAACATAAAAGTAAAACGATTGCCCCCCCGTCTTGCGATCGCCCACAAAGATAAACAACAATTAACAAGCCTTAGTAACTTGATCTTAACTTTCTCTGTAGAAACCATTACTTAAATTAAGCTTAACACAGCAAGGTTGATAGCCCTGTCCAACTATCTGGCCAGCGGAAGCAGCACCACTAAAATTGCCAGTAGACATCCCAAACTGTTCTGCCCCATGATGCCTGCCCCATTGCCATTCCGACACTTCCCTGGATTCCGTGTGAAGTCATCGCAATAGATCTGCAATTGAAGAGCAATAATTCATAAGAATGTATTTACTCAATGTGAGGTTAAGTCAAAGCTCACCTTGGTCAAGCTGCTGGTATATTTCTCGACCAATTGGTGAGTGAACTTGGCCGCCTCGTTCCCACAAGTCCTACGTGCTGCATTCTCCGAACAGTCCGTCAGCTCAGTAATGGAACTAAACATGGAATATGGGAATACAATAACTAAACATAAATCGAAGTTACCCATGGGAGTGTTTACGATTGGGAAGGTTGCAAATATGCAGGTATTATACAATTTTGCTCGCTAGAACTGGCATATTCAATACGTAACTCACTATCGCCTTTTGCTTGAGCCCAATCACAATTAATACCCAATCAGCAAACAAGTTTAAAGAAACCAAATTTAACTACAACTAAAACTTGAACTCGTTATTTAGGTGCGATAAAGAGCGAGGGAGCTAGCATAAAAGGGAAAAGAGAGAGGGACAATGAATGTCTTACCAGCAAATTGTTTTGATATTCTCCGTTGCTGTGCCATTCTCCTGATTCTTGTTCGGATGCAGGAAGACCATGGTCTCCTTGTAGCGATTGGCGCAGACTTCAAAATCCTTTTTAGCCTTTTTTCGAACAGGCTGCGTTCTTTAGATAATCTGCAGAGAGTTTCCAATTAGCATGACTGAAGACAGAGAAAGGTCTTACGTATCTTCACCTTCCTGGAACTTGCCCTCGGTGCAAAGATCCTTAATGTATCGATTAGTGCCGTGGTAGAGTGTGTTGAAATGATTCCGCTGCTGAAGATCCATGCAACGCCGCGTGAAGCTCTGTATGCAGCGCACGCCCTTGTGTAGCTCCCTGATAGGTTGAGGTCAGTCACATTAGACAGAGATAAATGATACGCTGGCAATTCAATTGTTATTTCAATTGAACTCACCGACAAAGTTCATCTAGATCCTCCTTTTTGCCAGCTCCAATCGAGAATTCCGGGGATAGATTGAGCATTTCCAGAGGTTCGGCGCACTTGGTGAACTCTTCCTGGCCGCATTCCTCTGACTTTACGACCACCATCAGCAGTGCTATGAGGGGGGAACAATGAACATTTCCATTGTGAAATTCGAGAACAATTTGTAGCGAGAAAAGGTATAAAGAAGCTTTAGTCTATGAACTCAACTCTCAGTTACCCTGTAGGCAGTTGAGAGTGCTTTTGAGAGTGTGTACAAGAAGTACTTTTAAGTTTATATTGTACAATTGCATACCATTGAGGAAGCTATATAAATAGTTTAATAACTTAAGTATCTTACTTTCAGAGATCAACAGAGTTCATAGAAAGGAATGTTCTGAGTTTCATTCCCTCCTCAGTATGGATTGCCCCAGTTTTAGTTCAAGTTCCTTTTTATTTACATTCAGTATACCCACATGACACATTCTTTTAAAACATTACAGGGTATTCGAAGAGGTCAGTGCGAAATGACGAAAGAAAACAAATAAACAAAACTGGCAAACAAACAGTTGAAAGTGCTAAAGCTGAAAGCTAAAATGCAATTTGAGACCTGGCGCCGCGCAGTCTCCCACACTATCTCCGGCAAGGGACTCCCCACACACTCGGTCTCTCTCTCTCTCTCTCTCTCCTTCTTTATCTGGCATGCTCTCTTTCTCTTTCTCACTTGCTCAGCTGCAACACAAAGTTGCAAATGTGCGTCAGGGGTAATAAAGTTGGACGTAAGTGAAATTGGCATTTCATAAATTTAAACTTTTCGGTTTGTTCTGACGGTCTGCATTTATTCTCAAGACTCCCCTCTACCCCCTCCCTACCAACTAACGGAAGTGAGACAACTACCAATTAAACAAACTGACAGCTCTCTCCTTCTCACTCCCACTCTTGCTATTTCAGCTGATCGCAGTGTCGTCTGTCTGGCCCGACAAGAGTCAAAGTCACGCCACATTAACTGTTATTTACTCACCCGCCACGAGAAGCATCGTCGTGCTCCTCCAGCTGCAACAGTTTTCCTTCATCCTGACTGTGTTTGTGTGTGGGTGTGAACTGTTCCTTCGCCTGTTGCTTTGCTGCTTCACAGTTCAGTGACGTCACACAACTTCTGGGGGGAAGCCAATCCATTTAAAAAAAAAAAACATTACTAATTGCTGCTAATACGCCCCAATTGCAAGCGAATCGATACCCTGTAGTTAGTAAGGTATACTGGACTTGAGAGCAAGCATAAGCGCTGAGACATTTTCGCTACGCAATTAAAAGACAATTCTCAAATAATGATCGACGATTCTAAAAATATATAAAAAAGAATAGCGAAAGCTAAAGCCGACAACGTCAATGAAATCTTTTGCTGTTGCTCTTGTTGTTATTGTTGTTGTTCTTGCGACATTGGCAAATATCATTTGAGGCGGATCGTGAATGGGAGGGCAGAGAGCATTTAGTATACGTACGCTGCTCTTCATAATAGAACCGCTTTTAAATTAATGCTGATTATTCAAATCAAAACTCGGCAAACCAATTTGCTAAGCAAACTTATTCAAAGGTAAAATACAGTTTAAAGACAATACTAACTGCAGTTGAGCTTTGGTAAAGTTTTAATGTATTCGATTGAAAGAAAATCAAAAATATCTAACATATGTGAGAAGCCATGAGAAAGGACAAGGCTTCAGCTTTATTACTTATTTACAGTGTAAATTTAGTGTAATGTAAATGTATTTAAATTTAATTTGTTTAGTTTTATTGAGATCATGAACTGATATGCTCCATAGAATGAACAACTAACTGCATTTAGTAGCGTGAAATTGCGTAGGCGAGAGAATTTGCAAAATAGGCAAACAAAAAAGTAGAAAACAAAATGAAACCGAAATCAAAATAAAAAGAGACAATTTTATTTTAAATTCAGTTTGCGTGCCAAAAAATCTTGTGTTTTCGTGTTTTTCTCTCTTTGTCATTTGTTATTACAAGCTATGCTGTTTATTTATTTATTTCGTTTTCTTTGACAGCACTCTTATTATTTGTAAATAAAGAAAAAACACTGCAAAATAGGCACATTTGCAAAATCTTTTAATAGTTCTCTGAAAAAGCATTTATTTACTTTCAATTAACTATATTCAAATATGTTTTGTTGTCGAGGTCAGTTCGTTGTTAGTTGGGGTTTTTATAAAATAGAACAATATAATTCACTGCATTGCATGATGGAAATGCATATTTGCATTTCCCATTTCCTGGGTCAGAGTAAGAAATTGCAAAGTCAACTGTAATTTGCAAACGTTTAAGAAAAGGCAAACACGTAAATGTTGTAGACCTTTGCAATTGTCTTTCGATGGGATATTTAATGATCTTCTCTTTCCGCTGTTGGCTCAATTGAACTGAACAACAAAACACTCAACGAAGTAAGGGCAAAGAACGCAGTCTCTCAATGCTCTACTAAACTTAACATATTCAGATACGATGCAAATACGATCGAGGAGAGACGATCGCAAACTGCGGGTTGCACTGCACGTGATGCTGACGACCATAAAGAGAATGAAAGAATGCAGTCGGACGAGCCCCTCGCTACGAGTTTCGTGCCCCCGGCAAGGGAATCTGGTTTTATTTATAATCTGTGTGTTTGCTTTTGGTTTTTTTTTTTGTTTGGGATGCACTTTTGCTATGTTAGTTCAGTGTGCTAAGCTTTCAACAATCACTTTATTTGCATTTTATTATCTCCAGTTGCTGCTGTTCACACCTGTTCACACGTATGTAGATGATCCACAGAATTTCATAAACTTTTATAGTTGATTCAGATATTAACGCGATATAAAACGCGACGAGTTGTTCGCTGTGCGAGCAACCAAAATGTACTGTAGAAACGAAGCGATAGACGACGCGAGTGCAGAAGCAGCGACGCCAGCAGCAGCGGCAGCAGCACAAGCAGAAATAACAGCGAAGACAACAGCAACAGCGAAGGTAGCAGCATCAACAACACCGGCGTCAGCAGCGACGTCGGCAGTAGCAGCAGCAGTGACGTCTGCAGCAGCAACACCAGCGACGCGTCGGCAGCTTTAGTCGTTCGGTTGTCCACAGTTCACGAAGTCTTCAACGAAGTCATCCAAAGCACTTATGTGTATGATGCTGGCAACATGAAGTAACATGTATAAACATGAACGATCATGTTGATTGCAACATTTACTGCGCAACATCAAAAGCAAGCAGTGCATTTTTAAAATTGTTGCTAGCAACAAATGAAAACAAGCAGTTACTTTGTCCAAACCCTTAAATTATCCCACAAGTTGCAATAGGTTGCAAATTTAGTTGCAGATTTATGATAATTATTTGTTCCTTGCCAATTTATGCAAGTAACCCATTGATACTGTTGTTAGTAGACATCGTGCCACATTATACTTATTATCTGCCTTCACTTGATTTATTATTATCAACTGATACTCAGTAATATCCCGTCTTGGTACTTTTAATTAATTAAATAACCCAAAGTGCGATAAGAATATATATCTTTTTAGCCAATGACAAACACAAAAACCCATAGATAAATTTTGCCAATAATATTATTCTAATTTCATGAATATATGTATTTTGTGAAAGAAGAAAAGACAGAACAGACCTGCACTTACAAGTGTGACCTGTGTTTTCCTTTTCAACTCAATTGTCTCTTGAGTTCCTTATTTGCTGTCTGCCAATTTGGCGTAACTCTTGTTTATTTCTTGTAAATAATAATCAAATTTGTCTGCAACTTCCTTACTTTACTTATACTTGTATGTTCATATGACATGTTCAGGTGCAATTGTTAAATGTCGCTGCGGATTATATGGGTTTTCATTCAATAAGAAATATAGATCCATAAATATTTGAGTCGATTTACTTTTATCACCCGATAAGTCCCTCGTACAGACAACACAATACGACTTGTGACTTGCATTGTTCATTTGTTGGCGTCTCTATTATAAGATTGCAGCAATTGCCATAATCAACCTGAAGGTTAAATAAAAGTGCACACTATATTAACAACAACTATAATAACTTGAATAATATATAATAATATATATACATATATTGGCTGCCTTATCTAAGTTAATTCAACAGAAAAGTGGCTTAAAATTTCTAGGGCAATTGAGGTTTGTATTGTTTGGGTATTTCCTGTTGTTTATTTAATTTTCATTGATAATCTTCATAAGAATTCCATATCCGTTGTGGTGTTATCGAGTATCTATAAATAGTTATCAAATAGTTAAAACGAAAAGTTGCCTTGGGGTCAGCTGCTATCACTATTACAAGCATCAATCATTATCTCCTATTTGCGTGTGTGAGTGTCGCAGCTTAACATCATTACGAATGGGGACGAAAGTCAACCCACCTGAGCACACGCTGATTTCTTCATGCGTGTGTCGAGCTCATTATTATTGACGAGGCGATGAGGACGACCGGAAACAGATTAAAGTCATTGCTTATGCTTGTTTAGTAACACCTTCATTTATATGTATGTATGTATATGTGTATGTAGGACCGACAACAACAAAACACGCAGAACGGTTCAAGTGGCCTCGCCTTGTACGTGGGTAGCGAGTTGAGACAATTGCGTTTGCTACGATTCCCTTTTGTCCCGCTGTTCCACAAGTTTCCCTTTGAACTGTGCAAGTTTTTCCCTTCTTTGTCGTTGTTGTTGTTGTCGGCCGGCAAGTGGAAAGTTTTCTCAACTGTTGATTTCCACATTTAGCGCCTGGATTTATTATTAACTCCACATGCGAAGCACGTAACGTTGCACAATTTAAAGTTTAGCACACACACTCTCGCACATACCCGCATGTTAGCTTATTAACACAGCAACTGAAGAGGCAGCAAGAATGACCTTTGTCCTAAACGACAATGGGCAATGGTCCCTTTGGCTGAGTATTCTCAATCAAGTAGTATTTCTGCATACTTCAATTTGGCAAATAAACAATTTTAAAATTAATGAATTTGTGACTTTTAAAGTACATACTATATATTATATTTGGAATATCACATGCAACAAACTTTCATCGCTCTGAATGTTATTTATTAGGCTTCAGTTGTTTTGTTGACTTTGTTGAGTATACGCAGTAGAGCTCGTCTACGCTGAAAAGGCTGCTACGAAAGAAACACAAATTGTGTCTCGGCTAAGTGATGGCGGTTGCTGTCCACGCTTAGTTTTTATAGCAATAACTATTTGGGGAAATAAAGGGAATAACCATTTGCCACCCCGCCTCTTCTGCTTTCCAAAATCGTCTTAAAAACTCGGATGATACGCCAAATTATAATCAGCACAAGGTTTTGAGGAGCGCACTGCATGTTCGTCTGGTTGTATCTACTATAATTAATAAAATTTGGATTTCAAAATGTATATTCTGTCAAAAATTAAAAGTCCCAAACTTGATTATCAATAAGTATTAAAAACTATCATACAAAGATTGAATAAGTAATACAAGTTTTTGTTAAGTTTTTAATTTGCAAAAGCGGTTATTATATGTATAAATAAAGCCGTAATTTTATAATTAGTCAGCTTGATGACACATTAGCGAGAAACAACTTCACGGTAGTATTTGACGGTCACATACAAACTGCTAAGGCTAAATACTGTTGAAACAGAAAGTTGTTATGTCATCATTAAATTGACAATCAGTTCAACTCGAAATGTTACCTTTTACAAAAATGCAAGTCACAACACTTTCTTTTTCAAGATCAGTCGAATGCTGTAACACGAACCATATATCCCAACAGGTAGCAATCGCAATTAATAACAGCGAGGTCGCAGCCCACGTAAATAGTTCAACTGCAGACTAGAAACAAACTTACATAGTTTATGAGAATGTTAAGACACAGTCTTTACAAAATATACCTGGGATTTAATGCATACCAAAATCAAGCCATAAAGCGCATTCAAGAATTGCATTATGTAAAGTAATGTCATTGAGTTTTTAAGGGAATCTAGAAGTAGAACTAAGATTTAGAAGATGATTCTCCGCGAGCTATTGAGATACATACATATGTCAGGCTCATTGTTATCTATAACAACCATAAAGTCCAAAACACTATTTAGTGTAACCAAAAAATTAAAGAATACAAATCCCCAAAATATAACTTTCATAACGTAGTAACACATCGTGACTATTTCTAACCTGACACAAAATGAGAATATACTTCATTTTACGTAACTCTAGCAATTATCAGCAAATTTACTTTAACAAATTGATATAACCTACATCAACTCATTTGATTAAGAGATTGTATTTTAATATCCAGACATTTCAAATGACAATTCAATATGTAGGACACTATACTTTATGTTATTAAATACGTAACTGCTGTTCGTAAATAGTAATTGTGATAAATAGCAGCATTCCTAATAGATTTAAAAATATATTTATCAATATTTGGATATAATCGTACAATTTGAAATGTTACCAACTGTGATAATCGTTGCCACTTGCTGGATAATTATAATATTTCTCCAAAAGTTTATGAACAATTTTATGAATGTCAAAAAAATAAATCCCGAAGAGGCCAAATAGTTTAATTTAAATCGTTTATTCTGAAAAGGAAATTTAAAAATAAATTTGTAAATTTTGTATATATAATCTCTGAAATTTGAGAACTAACCATAACATGGAAATAGTTTGCAAATATTCCAATTAGGCAGTGTACAAAACTCAGAACTTGGATAAAAGCTACATTGATATCCAGACATGGTATGGCACAGTCCTTTTGCAGAGCTAAATGCGAAAGATAATATTTATATTTCTAAAGCTATATAATATTATTATCACAGTTACTTCTTTGATTTTTAAGTATTACAGTGTAATAAGATAATCCGATAAAAATAAACATATTGAAGCCTAACATTAAGAGCAAACTCAGACAAGAAATAATATAACACGCCGTTGCCATTCTGGATCGAGAGGTACTGAAACATAATTATAATAGAACTTTGGTATTGTTTGGTTTGGTGATTAGTTAAAAACACAAGACACACAAGGATTTATTGATATAATAAGGACAATAACCATATAATAAAATCGTAACTACATCTATTTGCCTAAGCATTTAATTCCGATGTGATCCGAATGGCGGCTTCTGCATTAGACCGTAATATGTATTTTAATTAAAATATATGCAATGCGCATAAAGTAAAACAGAAGCAAACCTAAACGAAACAATTTTGTACCATTTGTTTACATAATTTCAATTGAAACATACAAATTACAGACAAATTGAGAATTACTACTAGTTCGTCATAGAATCGATAGTAGCATTGAAAAATAAGACGACGCACATCAAGCCCAGTTAAGACGCAGCCACCATTGAAGATAGTAAGTGTTCTAAATGAGAATACAAATCACATAAAGTACCTTATGAACATCATCATTGGTTCTATTGTACTTACGCGAAAATCGGACATCACAATCAGTTCAGCAGCAACCAGTGTGGGAGCATAGAAGGTAAATGTTGTGTTTGTCATATAGCAGTGCGGACCAAATTTACCTTCAACACAAACAGATTATTAAAGTTCAACTAATAATAGTATCTACAGTAGAGTTTTACCTCCCGGTTTTTGGCTGCCGCATTCATTGTGGCATCGCATTACCAAATATGATATAGTTACACCTACAGTAAAGTTAAAGAAAAGCGAACTGAAAAGCGCCATTATGCCCCACCATTTCCAAATATTGAACATATTCACAACGCTGCAAGGATACGACTGTTATTCAAAAGCTGAACTCGGGGAGTGTTGTGTTCCAGGGAACTTCTACCAGAGGACATTATTCAAAACGATCCCATTATCTGATTAAATGCCATTATCATTGTAATAGCCTACATGTATAAAGAATTACCCCCAAAAGCTTGGAATTGTGTGTAAAAGTAATGTAAGGTCGTATGGTTTCGTTTATTTCCTTAAGCATTCGATTCCTCTGTACTCGAATCAGTTTCGTCGGCAGTGGACCGAAGTATTTTGCCTAAACGATAAGCAATAAGCACAAAGCAACAGGTCATCAAACCTGCATGAAAGAAGAACATTTATCTGACCATACGAGCTACATCTTTTTTTATTGAAACTTACTTATGCCAATTATATGCGAGACCACCTGGAAAGTGTCATAGACCCGATGGACGCATACGGAACCTAGAGCACATACAATCATTAAGCTCAGATGGAATACAAGCCACCATTGCAGATAGTTTGGGTTCTGAAGGAGTTCAAAATACGTGCTAATCTTGCCAGCTTATTTCTGTAATGGTTTCTACTTACGCGATAATCGGATAGCAAAATTATCACCGTAGCTATCAGTATTGGATTATAAAAATAATATGATTGTGATAGAATTTCATAACAGTCCTTATGCATATTATCTGAAACACAAAGTTTTTATCGTTAATTAATCGGATAACATACATTATGTAAGTACCTGTAGTCAGGCTTCCACCTCCTGAGTCATTAGTGCAACCACCACTGCTGCATTGTGATATATACGAAAGCAACAACGAAATAAAAGTAAGGTTATAAGCCAGCGAACCGTAAAGCGCAACTGCGCCCACGAATTTAGGAACTTTGAACCATGTCACCATGATGCAGGGATGCGACTGTCATTCAAAAATGTTATGTGCATATATATATTCATATGGATTATCGGTCCTGGCAACAGAAACAACATAGGACATTATACAAATACTCTACCATTATCGTCATTTATGTGAACAAAGTGTCAAGCCATTTATGTTTAAGGAGTCCTTTAACACACTTAATTTAATCAATTTTTATACCCTTCGACCATTGAAAATGGTCAAAAAAGGGTATACTAACTTTGTGCAAATGTATGTAATAGGCAGAAGGACGCGTCGGAGACCCCATAAAGTATATATATTCTTGCTCAGGATCATAAGCCGAGTCGATTGAGCCATGTCTATCTCTCTGTCCGTCTGTCCGTCTGTCTGTGTGAACGCACAGATCTCAGCTATTATGAAAGCTAGAGTTACCAAATTTGGCAGGAAGACTCCTGTGTAAGCTGGTCAAGATTTTTTAAAATGTTGGGTGCCACGCCCACCGCCCCCGCAAATCAATTATTTAATTTTTGAACTTAATTTGTAAGCGCTGTATAAAAGATACAACTTTCTACTAAGCTCATTAAAATATCTACGAATTCTCGAAATTGCAATCCGATCGGACAATAAACACAAAAGTTATTTAAGAAAGTATGTGCATAAAACCAAGTGCTTGTATCAGCTAACAAGGAAGACAGAATGCATACGCATTTGTATATGTATGTGTATGAAATTTACAAATTAAACTACACCGGAACATTGGTCGAAGGGTATTCCACTGTCGCGTGCAGCGCGACTGTGTTTTTTTTTCTATTTTTATTAATATTCACTTGCATAGATATTAATTAATTTTTATTAAGGAATAAGATATTGTTATATTCGGAGAGGTGTCGTCTGATTTGGACTGTAGTATTTTCTTTAAAAATAGGATAAAAAAATACTAACGCTACAGTCAGGTGCTGACTGTATAAGGCCATGGATTATCATATTATACCGTAATAAAAATTTTAACGGTATGGAATGCCGCCCGAATATTATTAGAATAAAATAAATAAAAAAAATAAAATAAAATAATAAATAATTAATAAATGAAAATTCGCACCCGCCTCAACCGGGAGTTGAACACACGCACCCCCCTCTCACATCCGTCCGCCACTCTAACCACTCTGCCATTGCCTCACTCCTTGGCCCATCGACAAAGCTGCATTGTCAACCAATTTTGTTACCATACAATGCAAATAAAAAGTTTAAAATGATGTGTGTCTAGATTTGAGCTTCGGTATGCTTGCGTAAATTAGGTCTGCTTAAGTATAAATGTATGTTCAAAGTGAGTTTAATTCGTATCATATCTCACTTATTAATAGTCCGATTTAAATGAAATTTTCACATAACGCCCGTGGCAAAGTATTTGTCATGTAAGATATACAACTTTGGTTGTTGAGCTAATATTGTAGTTTTTAAATAGTTATTACTGATTTACGGAGGCGGGAAGGGGCGTGTCCAAATTTTAAAAAAACTTTGAGACACTGCAATATATACGTATGTTGTCGCAAAATTTGATGACTCTAGCTCTTATACTTTCTGAGATCCAGGTGTTCATACAGACAGACAGACGGACAGACGGACAGACGGTCAGACGGTCAGACGGACAGACGGACAGACGGACAGACAGACATGGCTCAATCGACTCGGCTACTGATACTGATTCAGAATATATATAGTTTATGGGGTCGGAGATGCCTCCTTCTGCCTGTTACGCACAATTCCGTTCCGACAAACACAATAGTCCATGAATTTTTTTAAAATCCATGGCCTAAAAAGTAAACCTGAACGAAACAATTTTAACAATTCGATCATACAACTTTATGTAAGATGGTTTCAATGGAGACATACTAATTGAGATGTAAGCCACCATAGCATGTAGTAAGTGTTCTGAAAAAGAATTCATTAGTACCTTACTTATGTACATACATACATCATCATTGGTTCTACTTACACAAGAGGCGTACATCAGAATCAGAATCAGCAGCAACCAGTGTTTGAGCACTGAAGATCAATTTGTGTTTATCATATTCAACTTCGCAACAAATTTATCTTAAACAAAAAAATTGTATTGAAGGTCAAACACGTACACAGTATCAGTACCCACAGTAGAGTTTTACCACCCGGCTTTTTTTGCTGCTCTGATTGTGGCATCGCATTACCAAATATGTTATCGTTACACTTACGCCAAAGCTAAAGAGAAGCAAACTGAACAGCACCGTTATGCCCAACCATTTTCAAATGCTATATTAAACATATTTAGAACGGTGCGACTGTTATTCAAAAGTAAAATTCAGGTAGAGTTCTGTTCCAAAATAACTGCTACCAAGGGACATTATTAGAGACTGTGCCCATATGTATTTTATTATTTATTTATTTATTTTTAACAAATTAAATTTAAAACTAAATTCTAAACTTAATATAAGCTTAATGAGCGCTAGCTACAGAGGCCTTCGACACATGTTTTTTATATCATAAACAATTACTGAAAAGCCTCTTAAATTGTGTGAAAAGTAATTGAAGCTCGTGTTTTTTCGTCTATTGCCTTACGCATTCGATTCATCTGTATTCGGATTAGCCTCGTATGCCGTGGTACGAAGTATTTTGACTAAACGGTAAACAATAAGCGCAAAGCAACAGATCATCAAGCCTGCACGAAAGAAGAAAATTTATCTATCTGATTATACGACCTTCGTCTTCTTTGATTAATACTTACTCATACCAACTATATGCAAGACCACCTCGGGAGTTGTAAACACTCTATGGATGCATACGGAACCTAGAGCACATACAATCATTAAGCTCAGATGGAATAGGAGCCACCATTGCAGATAGTATGGGTTCTTAAGGAATACAAAATACTTGCTAATCTTACCATCTTATGTCTCAAAATTTCATACTTAGGCGATAATCGGATAGAAATATTATCACCGTAGCTATCAGTGGTGGATAGTAGAAAACAAATGATTCGGTTTGTCCCACATAACAGTTGTCAAACATATTTTCAGCTTTAACACAAAGTTTTAATCATCAATTAATCGAAAAAATACATTATGTATGTAGTATTACCATATATCTGTGACAGACTTATATCTGCTGAGCCACAACTGCTGAATTTTGCTACACATACTAGTAACCATAAAATAATGCAAATGCTGTAGAAAAACGAACCTGAGAGCGCAACTGCGCCTACTAATTTAGGAACTTTGCACATAGTCACCATGATGCAAGGATGCGACTGTTATTCAAAATGGTATATTCGTATGGATTATCGGTCCTGGCAACAGAAACACCATACACAATAACTCCACCATTATCTTTATTTATGTGAATAAAGTGTTATGCCATTTATGTTTATGGAGATCTTACATCACACTTAATTTGCCAATCAATTTTTATTAATATTCACTTGAATAAATATTAATGAATTTTTATTATCGATGTTCTCTTAATTATCGTAAAACTTGTCTCTTTTGATTACATCATAATTTGCAGCTATGTAACTTTTAAAATGTAGAAAACCTAATCTGAATAATTCTCGAAACTTCTAAACAATCCCTCATTTAGTTATTACTCAGAAGAAACTTTGGTTTTGTTCACAATATCTTATTAATAACTAAAAGTTTGCCTATAAATTATGAAGGCATTCGATTCTGTTATATTTGGAGCAGTTTCGTCTGATTTGGACTGCAGTATTTTGATAACACGATATGCAATGACAGCAAAGGAAAAGAGCAGCAAACCTGCAAGAAAGATGAAAATGTTACTTTGTGATTCTAAGAATTGGTTTATTTTGTTAAAATCTTACCCATGCCACTCAAATTCGCAAATACTTCGAGGTTGCCATAGAACCGATAAAGGCACTGGAAAACCAGACCACTAATGACAATCAAGGTCAGTTGGAACCCAAGCCACAATTGTAGGTAGTAAATGTTCTGAACGATAATAAAAATCTGACCTGACATATGTATCTTACAAGCTTACGTCCATTAATTTTTCCAACTTACACGAAAATCTGATAACATAATCAATAACGTAAAAATGGGAATGGGGGCGTACTCGTAATATACCCCGTACAGTCCATAGCAGTAGTCTTCCACTTTATATTAAACACGGATACATAGAATATCATATTATATATTACTATGTGGTATGTAGTTGTATGAAGCTTTTACCTGTGTCCTTATTGCTGCAATCCGAGCGCAGTCCAGTCCAGAATATTAGTAACATTATAATAAATATAAAGTTATATATAATAGAAGCAAAAAGCGCAACTGCGCCTAACCATTTCCAAACCTTTAACATGTTCACAACGATTCGATACGACTAATTTTCCAAAATTGTACTCAACAAATACTCGCGAATGTTCTGTTCAGAATACTAGAGACAATCAATATTCTAGGTCATAACTTAATATGACACCATTATTAATTTATGAGATAATCGACGGTTACAATTAAATGAATTAATACTCTTCAACCCTCTACAAATTGTAAATCCTGTATTACCACACGGGTCCCTGACCTTGCTAGTTTTAGCTATAAATTGTATATAGGAAATGGGCTGGACATAGATTAAGAACATTAAATCCATTTGTTATATTTATTTCCCTAAGCATTCGAATCCGAACTAGTCCGGTCAGCGGCTTCTGCATTGGACCGAAGTAGTTTAATTAAATGATGTCCAATGATTGTAAAGGAAATCAGAGTCAAAACTGCATCAACAAAGACACAAAACTGTATAAATTTTATTACACAAGTTAAGCTATTTGCATAAAAACTTACCCATGCAAACCAATTTCTCTACGACTTCGGAGTTTCCAATGAACCAATGAACGCATGTGTAAAGAAACAAACTACTAACAACCATCAAGGTCAGTTGGAAACCAAGCCACAATTGCAAATAGTAAGTGTTCTAAAAAGTCTGACCTATCATACCACGTCCTTTATGTTCTTTAATATTTGTTACTTACCCGAAAATCACATATAATAATGAGCAACGCAAAAACCGGAATGGGGAGGTAAAGGATAAATAAGCCGGGTGGTTCCTCGCAGTAGGCTTCCACTTTATCTTAAATCCAGATAAATTTAATATCATATACAAAAAGGTTTATGTATGTAGATATCGGTGTGGCTTTACCTGTTTCACTGCTGCAATCACTGCGGCATTCAATCCACAATATCAGTAATATTGTGATTAAAACAATGTAATATAAAAGCGAACCAAAAATTGTAATTGCGCCTAACAATTTCCGAACTTTGCACATATTCACCGCGATGCTAAGGGACAACTACTTTTCCAAAATAGAGAGGGTTCTGTTTACGCACAACTAATACACTTTATGTTAGGACATTAATGAATACGTCCTCATTATCAACTCGCCTTAAACAAATAAACTTAATTAATAAATTGTTGTATACACTTAGTATATCCAAATGTGTTTATGCTCCTTGTTCTTACTTATTATACATCTCTGATCACATAAAGTATACATGTTCTGAATCAGCATTAACAGAGTAATGGAACTAGCCCTGTCCGTCTGTCCGCGTGTCCGTGATATATGTGTCCGTGTGTCCGTCTGTTGCAACGCAACAGTCTCTCAGTTTTAAAGCTATCTTTATGAAACTGTCATCGAAGCTGTCGGCCAATTGTTGTCATTCGTCAAGATATTGCAACCAATATAACCACATCGGACTTTTTCTCTATACATAATACTCATAATAAATTTTATCAAAATTGGACAAATATAACATATGCTATACAAGCAATCGGCCGAAATGAAGTTTTTTATATGAAGACCAGTTCTGCTTTTAGAAATAACTGAACTAATCAGTGCCAATCAAAGTAAGACATAATATTCTGCACCATTATATATCACTAGGATTGGAACGATTGAAGGATATATGAACCTGCAAGGGTATAGAACCTGCGGCATAGCTAAGTTAGCCTTCGTTCTCGTTTTAAATACAAATTGTGTGTAAATGCGTTCGACAACGATAAAGAACAAATTCAACATTCATTATTTAAATTTAAATACTTATAATATGAACTTATGTTATTTTGCTTAACTTATTTCTCTAGGCATTCGAGTCCAGTGTATTCCGGGTGGCGGCTTCTGCATTAGACCGAACTATTTTAACTAAATAATGTACCACGAGCGCAAATGAAATGAGAAGCCAAACTGCATAAACAAGGAAAATTGAACTTATGGTAATGATTAAGTAATGATTACTTACCGACGGCAAGCAAGTTGTTTATGTAAGCGTCCTGATCGTAGAACCGATTGTAGCATCTAAAAACTGTAACACCAACGATCGTCAAGACCAGTTGGATCGTTAGCCACCATTGCAGGTAGTAAGTGTTCTGAGTGAGTACACAAATCTTACTTTTCATTGCACCTTATCACCTACATCAGAAATCATATGTCCTACTTACGCGAAATTCGGTGAGTATAATGAACGGCATGCCAATCAGTGTGGGATAGTACAGAGAATATATGTCAGCTGTTTCATAGCAATCATCATCCAGTTTGGCTTAAACAGATCAATTATAAAAGTCAATTCCTCTAATACATACTACTACTAATCCACTGGTAGTTCTTACCTGCTGGATCTTCATTATTGCAATCATCATAGCATCGCAACCCAAATGTTACTAATGTAATACTCAAAAGAAAGTTATATAAAGTTATATAGAACCGTTGCGCCCAACAATTTCCAAGCTCCGCACATACTCCCCAGGATGTTGGGATGCGACTGCTATATTCAATTTATATTCACAACACATTCAAATTGATTCTCTTTCAAGCAGCTACAACATAGGCATTATACAAATACGTTGCCATTATCTTAATTGATAATGTTATTCCCCACTAGCAAATTCCCCAATATACATTAAAAAGACTGTGTTACCAAAAATTGATTAAATAGAATTTTGAAAATGATGCATATAAATTTAAAAATAAGAATCATTTGGAAATAAAATTAAATAAAGAGATACGCACCATAAAAATTAAAAAAAACGTGATTATATGATGCATCGTATAATTCCACAACATGGTTTAAAATACGACCCGAAAATGCCGCAAAAATGATTAGTAATATTCTCGAAATAGACTCACAGATATTTTGACTCGAAAATGGTTGCCATTTTCTTCTCACAAAGTATCATATATGATTAGAAAACATACATATGTGATCAAATTTTAGTAACTTGAAGAGAATAAAATCCACCCAATTATTGTGAATCCAAACAGAGGTGATTTCTATAAGCAACCTTTGACAATAAGTTCAAGTTCAAGTACAAATTGAAATGTCAACAAAGGTGAGAGGAGTATAAGAAAATAACAACAACATGCACACACTTAAGCTATTATTTGGCCGTTGTGTGTTAACCTACTTATACCCCATGCACAACACACCCAAAGTTAGTGCACAGCACAGCAAACTTATCGCGCTGGCGAGCATGTCAATCGCACAGTAAACAGAGACCCGAGAGAGTCCGAAGGTTAGTCGACAGCTGCCATGCCAACCGATGGGGGACACAACAAAGGCTGCACCAGAGCGCAGACAATTTGCATGCTAATTGGGCACAAAGCGGACAAACATGGGGCCTACACTTATATATACATAAATATGAAGATAGTAGTACATGAATTTCGTTTCGTTTAGTTTCGTTTTTATTGTATATTGTATATAAATACTCTTTAAATGCTTTTTACATTCATGTCTGTATGCAATTCGAGTTTATCTGAAAGTTTTGCTTTAAATTTTCAAGAGATTCTGATTTACAAATGGGATGGGATGAACAGCAATATAGATCTATACAGATATTAATTAATATATGTTATATATTTAACTTTTTGGACACATCTCTTTCAACTGTTTCAAATAGGCTTCATTAACAATACTTTGAATGTGTATGTGTGTATATGAATATAAAAATGTTAAGCATTTAAACGAAATTGTAAATTGTAACATTGAGATTGCTCCTTTCGGGTTATAACTTCCTTTGTTATTGTGTTATTTGTACAGCAATTACTGTCTTGTATTGTTTTTAATTAGAGCTTTGTACACCGACTTTGGATTCGTTTTAGTTTTAATTTCATTTGAATGTTTCGAGCAAATCAGATACAAAAGCTAAAGATAAACAAGATTAAAGCGACTTACTCTAAATACGTTTAGTTTTTCTTTTCATTTTCAAAAGTAAAAAATTATGTTTTTTTCAATAACCGATTTTTTTGTTATTACGATGTTTTTCAATATATTCAAGTTTTTGTGTGCGTTCTACGACAATGGGTTTTAAAGAATTAATGCGTATGTGTAATGTGTTAGTGTGTGTGTTTATGGGTTTTGATGTCTCCTGGCTCTGTTTAGTAGCCATTGCGACGCTTGTAATTGCGCACGTTGTTGGCCAGACAGCAGGCGAAGATGAAGCCGACGAGCTGCATAAGAAACATAAATTAGTAAAAATGAGAGATTATATTTGCTTTAGTAAACTTACCTCCACTACAATCAGAGCCAGACCAACAGACTTGGAAATCTCAGTGGAGCCGGACATTAGCTGAACAAACTTGCCGCGGCAACCACCATAAATGTTTGTAGGATTCAAGCAGGAGCCATCGCAGCAGCTTTCAGGCAGGCCATTGATTAGGTTGATTCCATAGTCTTGGAAGCCACTAGCACCGCAGCATTTCAACTAAGGAAGGAGTTAAGGAACTTGTTAGTTCATAGAAATGCTTGACAACATAGACGTTGACTTACCGATTTCTGTATGGCATCGAAGACACCTCCCTGTTGGGCTTCGCGCGATTCCCAAGCCTTATCAATGACATCTCCCATGGCATTGTTGAACTTATCCTTATTGGTGAACAACAGGACAACAACGGTCAATTGCAGAATAAGCAGAATCAACAGACAGACGGCATAGCTCATTGTCATGCAAACAGATTCACGAATTGCTCCACAGCATCCCAGGAACGAGATGAACACAACAATTGAGCCAAGTGTGATTAGAATAATAGGCAACGCTGCCTGTGGCGGGAACCCGACTTGGTCATTTACTTCGATGGTGCCAATACTCTGCAGAATAAGCACGCCATAGACAATACCCATAATGCCGATGATCTGTAAAGGAAAGAGTATGCATAAGACTTATTAAATTGTTCAATAAATTTATGTTTCTGCTTCACTGTTGTTTCATAAATATACCTATATGTATTTCCTGTTGCTATGACCACACACCATGTATACCACTATGATAAGTAACAATTTCTTATCGTTTGCAATGGTAAAATTTCCGCCACTTAAAACTAATTTCCATTTCAGCATTGTGAGTTATAGAAATACCCCTATTGTATTTTTACTCATTGTTTTTTAGGCAAGCTTGATTACTAATACTTTTTAAAATTCACAATGCGTCGCTGAGAAATGGGCTAGTAAGATTAATTAATTAAATGCGAACTGAGCGCATTTGACATGCTAAGAGCTAAATTAAAACAAGCCTTAATTACTGCTGAGCCCTCGCAATGACCCCACGGGGAAAGAGACATCGTGGCGAACGACAATTACAGTTAGATATACCAGCAGCACAGAGCTTACGTAATGCAGGCGAAGCTTGTTGCTTTTAATTTGTACTAAGCCATATAAGAATAAGAAATACACAGTAAACAGAAGTGTTCCAAACCAAGTGAGTGACTCTCAGAGGCAGCAGCATCAGGCAGACAGTTCACAGTACCGGCAGCTGATAAGACAAGCGACCAGAATCTGGATCACATGTCTGAATATTCTGACTGTGTCGCTACGCTATCTTTTTCTCTCTTTGGTGCAAGGCAATTTACGTCAATATTTATGCAAATTGTGATATGATTATTGTTGTTGCAACACAAATTTGCAGATCAAAAATGACATTTGCTCGACAAGTTGACGCTATATGCAGAGCAATACTAATAACAACAACGGGAACAACAACAATCATTGTTCAACAATAAATTGAATTTACTTGATTTCATGATGTGCACTTGTATGTCCCCTCATTCTCTCTCCTTCTCTCTCTCTCTCTCTCTTACTTAGTGTGTGTATCTGTAATTGGCGTCTGTATCTGTGAGTTCATGTATCTTTATGTCTGTGTGGGCTGCTCCATTTCACTCATTAAGCAACTGAAATTCTTAACATGGCACTTTTTTGTAGGCGTATCAAAATAAAACAGCATTGAATGTGAAGCAAAAAGCCACAAAGTACTTAAAAAAAATATTGCTTGCCCAAAAAATCTCTAGCCTAATTGACCCAAATAAGCTGTAGGTTCTGCTAATTGTTCCACTTTCTCATGACGAAACCATGGGCAAGACACAAGAGAGATGAATGACACGGAATATTCTACAGATTATAGCAACACCCCTCTTCCCCTTGTACAATGACGTCATTGTGTCTGAACAAAATCTGTTGAAAAGTTGGAGCAACAACCCTTAAGTGCACATTCCTTATATTGTTCTTTCCCATACTTATACTACATATATCAACTGCAATAACTAAATATGTACGCACAACGCACAACAAATATGACCACACCCAAAACTCAAGCCGTAGCCATAAAGCAGCAAAGCCCGACCTTGCGGCACCGAATTCGGTGGTCGAACCAAAGCAAAAGTATCTCACGCCGTTATCACAGCAAACAGTGTGCAGAACAACAAGTGCCGACGCCATTTCAGAAACAATTTTGACAACGCAAATACATCTGTACATATGTTTGTACAGTTGATTGTGCAACAGGACGTATGCGTGCTACGAGAGAGAAACATGTGACATTTTGATTGAAAGCGTATCGCAATTTAGATAAATAATTACACACTACAATTATTTATAGTTTCATTGCATGGCAACCCACACAAACAACTTATACACATACACAGGCACTTGTAAAATGGCAAACTTCACACTATTGTCTACTGTACTTGAGAGTGCAAAACGATACTTGATAACTATTTGCATCGACAGCCGTTTTTATGCCCGCTTTAAGAGATCATTTAGATAAGTGTTTGCACCACAACAACAATATCCAGTCCCATACAAACAAACAACCATCCATATATCAATTAAGAGTGAATCTATCTGAGCCCCACTAAAGTGGGATTATAACAAAAAATATAATTACTAAAGTGGGATTATAACAATTATTTATAATAAATTATTTACTATATTATTCCCAATATTATTGCTTTTGTTTTATATATTTTCAAGTTGCGCAGTAGAGCTCAATACAGTGCACTAGCATAAAGAAAATGGCATTGCCATGCACAAGTGTAAGTGCCTATGCATGTTCGTAATTACACCCAGACAAATAAAACCAGTTCTCGTTTGTCATTAGCCACACACACACACACACACACATACACACACACACACACACATACACACACACACACACACCATAACCGTTGCCTGGAGCTGAAGTTCTAACTCGCATTCGATACTTGCAGGGAGAAGGGAAGGGGGAGAGGAAGGAATACAACAACCGCCGTCGAATGAGTCTACCATATATGAATCTGGGTAAAACACACATTGGAAACATACGCTATAGAGAGTATGTACTCACATACCTTCTATATCGGGCTGTACCTGTGGTTTCCCTTTTGTATTTAACCAAACGAAATTGCACAACGTTTCGCAACGCTCGAGAAAGCAGCGAAATGTGCGTTGTATACTCCATTTCTGTATACCCTTGCCGGAAGTATGACTCTTTCTTTTTTAGATATTATAAAATGCGACTTCTATTTGCATAGAAGGCGTAATGTGATTCATACTCCCATTAAAGTAAACTCATAAAATTCATTAATAACATATGCTTCTTTATCTTTATAGTGTATGATATATTCGTTGGCCTCGTAATTGTTATTTTTTTTTGGCCAAGCCGAGCGACGCTCAAAGGCGGCTTTTTTGTTTGCGGCCTCTTAATTTGCTTGCCTTAACTGTCAAGTATGTTATATACACACACATACACACACATACACACACACACATACACACACTCTGATTCAGAAGTGTATACGATGAGGAGCGTGCAAACAACAACCTGAGCCGAGCTGCACGTGTAACAGTGAGAAAAGTGAGCTATGTAAATATGTTGAACTTATTCCACCAGTTGCTGACGACGGCCAACGCAACAAGTTTTCTTTCTGCTTTTGTTGCGATTATTATTTCGCTCGAGTATTTCAGCCTGAATACGTGTTTGTATTTTATTTTTGTATTTTCATCAATGTTTTTGTTTCGTCTTCTGATTCACATGGCGTCAGCTTGCAAAAGCGTTTACAAGTTGCTAACACGCTCTCACACATTGTATATACCACAAATGTGTATGTGTATGTATGTATGTATTATATACAAATGTTGCCATATGTTTCCTTTATATCATTTAACAACTTTTTTTAAGGTGTGCAGTATGCATAAATATTTGCCTGAATTAATATTTCAAATGCGACGTCGCGTTGTCTAAGGTCTCTAGCAGGTCAGCCCCACAAGGCTGTTGTTGTTGGTATTGCTTGTGAATCATTCAGTACTCAGTACATTACAAGTACATGTGTATGTGTGTGTCAGTACATCTGACGATCGAACTGACACGTCAATTGCTACTTAGTATTGGCAATTGTGTGCCGAACATCTTATCAAAAGTCAGGAGAGCAAAGCAGCAGAGCAGTCTCGGAAACTGATTCACTCTGACACAAATGACATCATGGAGGCACTTTCAAGAAGATACAATAAACAGGGGAATATTTGTAAATGATATGTGTTTTAGAGCACTGTATGCGCGCCTCCCGTCAGATAGGAAGCCAAATAAATGAAGTAAACATATAAACATTGAAATTGATTAAGCCGCCGCATGCCTCCAACTTTGCAGTCTAAGCTCCACTCAACGCCAGATACACATATTGATACATATACAAATACTAATATACAGAAGCGCAGATAATCACAGTTATATACATGCGAGAACTCTGTGTCTGTGTGTGTTTGCGACGTCGTTTTCTGTTGGAAGCTGACTCGTATATATTATATAAAACGATGATGTCATGACTTGGGAGACCATGGCACAATCAAAATAAATATAAGAGCCAAAATGAACAAACTGCCGTGGATAGAGGCTGAACAACTTATTCGTTCGAAATAAGTTGAATTCTACACGATTTGCAATCTAATCTACACGTTCAAGTTCAGAAAAACTGAAACAGAGAATTTTTAAATTTCAAATGAATAAAACAATATTTTAAGGAAGGCAAAATAATAAGAATAGTGCTACGTTAAAAAACAGTACAATTTGTTTATGAAAGAATGACAAATAATTCTGATAATTTCGCTTATTTACTCATGTTTTACGTATGCTTTAAGCTCGTATTCGCTAGAAAACTAACAAAAAGTTTCTTTGAAATTCGCTTTCAATATGAGACCGGTCTTTTAAAATGCCATCATTATTAGCACCACATGAATATGGTAAAAACATCAACCATATTGTCTACCCACAAAAAATGTGTTGTTTTGTTTAAATTTTAAGTTTACTTACCGACACAATGGTATTGAATATGAAGAGTATGTATTTAACCGTAGATTGTGCACAATCCATTTTGCGTTGGTTTCTTTAGCTTCCTGAAATGCGTAAAAGGTAAGTGATATAATGAGAGAGCCATAAATAATAGTTACTCCACGTTGTCTTTGTACAAGTTCGAATTACGTAAATTTATAAATGTTTGCATTAATTTCCCATCAATAGATTCATTGGGGACATTTCCAAGTGGGACACGTTACATAAGAGCGATTTATCCATACGAGATTTGTAAATTAATTTTATGCAGCACCTTTTAAAAGTGAATCGTTGAATGGCCCCATATCATTCAGTTATTTTAATTAGCATTAATAAGCCTGATTATGACAATTCCCTTAACTGTCCTCGGGGTTTTTCCGTATTTGTGTTTAATAATTGCAAGAATTAGTCGTATTTACTGCGATTATTCTCGCTTTTAGCATTTATTTCCTTATTAATCATGCTCTTATTTTAACATTAAAAATTATGAGTAATAAACGCCTCAATTTAATTTTTTTTAATCGGTAATTTGACCTTTTGATACGGTGTTTACTTGGGATTTCATTATCAATTTAACAGTGTTAATTCATTCTTTTTACAAAAAAAGATTTGCGTACTCTTTCGTTTCTGCTTCGGTCGTCAAAGCAACCATAAGAATAACAACAAAGTCGCAATAAAAGCAAGAAATTTTCACAAGAGCAACACAAATATTACTGATAGAAAAACCGAATAGGTCACTGCACTTTCGTCGCAGACCATAAAAGCACCAGCAATATCAACAACATAAACACATTGTCACTTTATTTTTATAAAATTTTCTTGTGTTTTAAAGTGCGTCGTACGTTTTGCATCTTCATTTTGCTGCGCTTTTGCACATTCCACTTTCAACCACTTTCACATGAGCCAGCTGTCAATGCTGATACAGCATCCTCACATACAAACAAATCTCAGGTAACCGAAAATGAGAGCATGCACATGAATATATGCATGTGTATGCATTACTATGGCACAATAGCTTATTCGGTTAGCTGCACATTGCCACTTAAAATACTTTAAAAATTTACCTTTGCTTTTTTGAGTTGTACACGCGCGACACGTCCCTCTCGATCAAAAACTGTTTCCAAATTGACTCGAGGAACGGAAGAAATAAAAACAAGACAAACTGGTTTCCAGTGTGACCAAACGTTATAACCGTACTAAAGGAAGAAATATTATATACTGCACTGCATGTCATGCAGTATTTTTTATGACCAAACAGTTAACATAATCTGTTGAGAAGCAGCTTTACAGCTGTTATGATGGATTTGTTTTGCTTTCCGTTTTATTTGAAATTTACTGCTATTTAATAAATTCAGCCGTAAAACAAACGTGAATTTCAAATTCGTTCCTCTCCCTTTTAACTCGTTGAAAACTTTATTTCCTTGTTTATGTTTATTAAAATCGGTCAAGATAACTGCACCATACTGAATATGAAATAATAATTTAAGTTGCCTGCATTGAAACAGCGTGCAAAGTTGTTGAGACAGCTAAGCGAATTATTTATGCGACATTTGTTGAGTAGGCCGAAAGAAATCACTTGCTGACCCACTTCAGGAATGTGTAGATAAAGAAGCAATAAATCAATTAACATAAAAAAACATACATATGTATGTATGTATGTATAATAAAAAGGATTTCTTGGTTCGATTGTCGTATTTTTTCATAATTATGAATCATTTTAATGAAACGTTTTCAATACATTGATAAATATGCAATAAAACAAAAAGTTCCGAGATAAGCATACATTTTGAAATTGGAAATTTTAATATTCCCAAGGCATATGCGTCATAAAACTGGGTTCCCCCATTATTAATTAGTTTCTTCAAAATATATTTAATAGTTCTGTCTTCTGGCATTGTTCCGGGTCTGATTCGCCAAGCAGCAGGCGAAAATAAAGGCGACCAGCTAAACGTTATGAAAGAATATTAGAAATTTATTTGGATGTTAGTTTCAAATAAATATTTATACTTACTTCAACAGCAACTACACCCAATCCAGCGTATTCGATGATATTGCCACTGTTGTCCCACAGAGAGTCAACGGCAGACTTACAGCCAGGTCTGAACATTACAGAAGTTACGCTGCAGGATCCGTTCGTTGGTGAATCACAGCAAGAAGCGGGAATATTCAAACCGTAGTCTGAGAACTTGTGCAGTCCGCAGCATTTCAGCTAGTGTATTCAAAAGACTCATTATAAACGATAATCAAATTAGAATACCTATTTGCAACTTACAGATTTTTGAAGGATATCCATTAGTTTAGCATCCGAGCTCCTCTGATCCCAAATCTTTTGCACAACCGCATCAAGGGACTCGCGTATTTGTACATGGTTTATCCAAACATAGACGATAAGGGCGATTTGACACAGAAACAGACCCAACATGATGATGGAGTACTGAATTGGAGAAACAGGAACCGTAAGAGAAATGTTTCAGTAGAAAGATCAGACATTTTACCGTTGATAGAGCACAGGAATTCTCCTGAATGGCTCCACAGCATCCAATGAAAGCGACCAAAAAGATGAGGCATCCCAAAACCAGTATTATAATGGCCACACTATTCGCTGTGAAGGTTTCATCGATGTTTGAAAAGTTTTTGATCTCGGAAACCATAAGAGAACCAAAAACAATAAGCAATATGCCGCATATCTAAAATGGGAAAAGGGCGAGATTATTCACATATCAAAAACAAAGATGACTAACAGCAACTCAATTCACTAGGTTCATTTCAGTTTTATATATCAAATGCATTGTTACTGCATCGAGTGCGTGTTTATAGAGGTCCAGTCATCACAACAAGTATGTATTAATCATCGCGCTATCAGAGATATTTCGAAACATCTGCTCCAGCTCAATGCATTAGTCGTAATTACGTTCAACATTGGCATGTAATGTGTGAAAATCACGACATTCCGAGCAATTTTTCAACTTTTTTCGTTATGAAGTGTTTTTTTTTTTTTTTTTTTTTGAGGAGATAAGATAAAGATACACAATTCACCGTAACTCGATATATATACAAACGTACAAATGTACAAAGATCTTAAGTACATTTATTTTTTGCCCGAGATAAGCGCACTAGTGTGCGAAGAGCATATGAAAATGTATATAGTCCAGTTTTAGACCTTCCCTTAAACAAATTTAGTTATCACGTGTTGTTCAATCTCTCTTACCACAAATAATATATTAAATATGAAGAGCACATATTTAACAAACACTCCGCCGCAATCCATTTTGCAATTGTTATAGCTCTGACCCGGTTAGTTTGAAATGCAAGCACGAACTGACTGGTATTCGAATGAAGAAATTTGTTCTATAACAATTGACTAAGTAAACTTTTGTTATCTATCGCTGTCGCTGAATTCAGTGAGCTTTATCGAAGTCGAACTGAACTAATGGTTGCATACTTTTGGGAGTGAACTCAATACTGAAAGCTCACAGGGTGTACCACATACGATATAAGGGAGCTCCATTATGATCAAATAGTTTCCTCAATGGAATTGATTCAATAGGAATATAAACGAAATTGTAGTGCGAAAGTATTTTTACAGAATCGTGGATGAACAGCCTATTCAATAGGTAAAATCTTCATTCATCTTCCATTTGTCTACTATGAAATCCAAAAGAGTTAATTTCGCTGTTATATTTGTGTTTTACTCTCATAAAATTCAAAATAACAACTGCATTTTTTCATAAATCTCTCTCCAAATGATTTAGGTTAACTTGTTGGAACATCAGAATTCAAAGGCTTGTTTAACAGTGAATATTTTGCGATTAGTGTATTTTAGAAAATAAATATTTTGATAAAGTTATTGCCTTTTGAGAACTCTGGTTAGTAAGTACTGCGTAATTTGAATAGATTATTCTTCCGCGGCTTCCTTGGCGGCTCGGCGCATGTAATGCGTCAGGATTGCAGCCACAAGGAACACGAGGAACTCGTATATGCAGATGCCGAGACCGGCCCAGCGGATTATGTCGGTGTTGTTGACCCAGAATTCGGTAAATTTAGCATTGCAACCGGGTCGGCTCTCATAAACGACTGCAGGGCAAACCTCTGAACGGTTCGTGTAGCCGCAGCATGTTCCGGGCACAGTCGAGTTTGACGCACTGTAATCCACATAGTTGGTGTTGCCGCAGCAGTCGAAGGTGAGCTCCAATGCACCCATCGGATAGTTATTTGCAGAGGTGTTCTCCTCCCATATATCGGTTACTAGAGCGCTCATGTCATTTAGGAATCGAGTTCGATTTGCAGCCACCCAGCAGGTAAGGATCAGTTGGAGCAGGAACAGGATGAACATAAAGGAGGCATACTACAAAAATATGTACTCATTAATATATATTCTATATATCAATTTCGATCTGATTGACCCACCGTTCCAGTCAGGCAAGCGCTCTGGCGCCAAACGCCGCAGCAGCCGAAGAAGGAGACTACGAAGACGAGTATACCCAGTACGAGCACGCAAATAGGTATTGCGTTAGTGTCGGTCAGTTCCTCGATGCCCTCGAACTGGTTAATATTCGACAGCATGATGGAGCCCAGCACGATGAGCAGAATGCCCACGATCTATAAAAGAAAGAAAGGAATTAAAGAATGAAAAAGAAGAAAGGTTAAATTCAGTTGGCAATTGTATATATGTAAACTATAGTACTTGGCAATATTACAACTTTATTGATGACACGTTTAGGATAATAAAACAAAATCAAACTACTTGTAATCCATCATTGATAACGCCTCGTCCTTATCTCTATGAAATTTCCATTACAAAGTGTGTACTTTCCAGTTGAATCGAACATTTCGACGACACGATATCTCACAAATGATAACATAATGTCAGAATACACACTATATACGTATATATATATATATATATATATATCATAATAACAGTGGGTAATCCCTTGAGCTCTTGCGCATGGGCACAACAAACAAAGCCACATAAGTATTTAAAAAAGTCCTTTTACTTTAGGGTAACTTAAGAGTGCTTTTTAAAATAAAATTCTACATACACTTGGGAAGAAGAAAAAAAGCGTCATGTCCCATATTTTGAAAAACTGTTAAAAACTTTTAGTGACAGCCTACTCGACAGCTCTTGGCAGAATGCAACCTCTCAAATCTTGTATAATCATTTTATGCATTAAATTTTCAATATTGTATCCAATATTAGATAAAACTATATTATCGAGGAACTCCTCAATGGAAAAATCTTTTGAAAAGGCACTTTTCACACACTTCAAACTCCTCCCTTACACTTACATATTTTCCAAACTTTTCCACAATAAATTATGATAGTATGAATGATATTGTATCGCAATTTTTTGAATTTTGGGTTGAGCCAATCTGGTGAAATTATTATTATTGTCACTTGTATGATCTATTGGCAAACTCACCAAAAACACGATGTTCACAACATAGAGAAGGAAGTTGAGTAAGCGCGCAAGGCAATTCATTGTGAAGATAGTTTTTCTTCTAATTTGCGGGAAATGTAGATTCGGAAATGTATCCTTATTGCAGAGATTTCTTTTGCTTTATCGCGAATAGTGAACGCGTCGTTAACTTTGATTCGATTACACCTTCGTCGAGTTGTGCTACCGTTCTTAAATGAACAGCGACTTGCCCATATCTAGATAAAATTCGCATTGGAATATCTTATCGAACGGACTTCGATAACGCGTACGTAATCGATGTCTAGGTGTCTCCGGTGATAAAATAAAAAAGGAAGTATAGAAAGGTACGGTCGCAAGCGATCGACTTGCAAATACTCTACATTCTTTAAAAGTTCGTTTACTCATGGAATAAATTTGACATTCAAATTATGAACAAAATAGTGTCAGAGTACCATTGAAAGATCGTGATTTCAATGGTACTCTGACACTATTTTGTCAAATTTCATATATGTATGGTTGAATACATATAATAACAAATTTTCTAAGTGCGCAGGGTACCACAGGGAAATATTTTGGAACGTTTATGCGGGTGGGAATCGAAATCGATTCATTGATAAGGTGTGAGTCATACATTCATGACCTAATACGCACCCGAAAACAACAAAGTCGCAGCTGATAACGATGGGTTCTGCGAACTTGGCTTTAAATCGCGATCAAAGTTAACTGGGTAGTGCTAGAGATATTGCGAGGCGAGAACTACTAAAAATAATACACCCATCGGACGATAAGATAGTTCCCCTCGATATGTGATAGATCATAAAATTGACAGACAGTGAACAACAAAAACTTCCATATATGTATGTAACCTATCCTATTTGTTTATTGCTGTTTATGAGAGTGATGCGACATTTTAGGTGCAGTTGAAGGATGGGTTCCATCCCATTCGTATGGGTGTGGAAATAGCCTCTTGTGGATTAACGTGACTTCCTCATGGCGGTTGCCAAGCAGCAGCTAATCACAAAGATACCCAGCTCGAAGAGGGCAATAATCAAACTACTCCAGCGAATCAGATCCGTGTAGGAGGCCCAGAAATCCGTAAACTTCTCATAACAGCCCGGGCGCTGGGTGTAGATAGATGCATCGCAAGTTCGTGAACGATCCGTATAGCCGCAGCACGAGGCGGGGACGGTGGCGACGTAATCCAGGTAGCTATTTCTGCCGCAGCAAGTAAACTATATGAAATAAATAGAATACATTTAGTTTTAAAAGTCTCAACAGTGTTAGCAACTATAAACTTACCGAAATCTGCAGCCCATCCATAGGGTATCCCTTGGCGGCATCGTTCTGATTATATGCCGTGTCCACCAAGTCGCCCATCGTTGAAAGGAACTTGTCGTTTTGCACAAAGATCCAGATTGACAGCGTCAATTGAAGCGCAAACAGAATAAACATGCAGGTGGCGTACTGTAGAGACGGATGGAAGAAACGAAATTAGTTCCATCATGAAAAGGGAAAAGATTCCAATGGGTTACTTACGATTGAGGTGCAGCAGGCATTTTCGCGAATTGTGCCGCAGCAGCCGAAGAAGGCAACCACAAAGACAACGCAACCGATTACAATGATGCAAATGGGAATAGTCTGTGGGCTGAATGACGAGAATCCTGAATAGAAGTTACCCATTGCGGACAGGATGAGAGATCCTACGACAATCAGTAAGATTCCACCTAGCTGTAAATCAAAATATATTTCTGTTATCACTGGTTCCATGTGCCCTCGTTGCTCATGAGACTTACCACAAAGACGATATTGAGGAAGTACAGCAAGTACTTGAACATTGCAGATAGGCAATTCATTTTGTTAGATTATATTTCGACTGTAGTATTTCGATGATTCGATTAGTTTCGTTTAATTCGCGAGGTCCGTTCGTTTAGACCGCTCGACTCTAAGTAATACAGACCCTGCAGAGATGTGGCCATTAATACTGAAAATTTCCCAACAAACCGTCAGTATTGGGCTGACTTATCTAAGAGCTTATCTCTTGCCCATAACCATACTTCGTATAACAACACTACGATTCATACTATGTGCTTATCAATGGACCTTATCGGATTGTACCTAAACGGAATGTACCGATTCCTGTAGTCAGAGTGGTCTATAAAGTCGTATATGAGTAGTACGCAGTACACTTTTTATACCCCACAGAGAACGGTAGGTCGGATATCATCTCAGTGACTCAGTTACTGAGATACATATAGATAGTAGTAACTGACACTTTCACTACACTCGTGGGACATGAGGCTGCTGGTGATTCATCTTTGCTATGGACTAGGCTCTACACTATGCCAAGTGCAATTCCCGCCAGTTCTATAGTCAACATGTCTAACTCAATTAGCGTCCAGTTATCAGGGCAATAATCGAGTTATCACTCACTAGAAAAAAATGTTTTTTTTTGTCTTTTTCGAATCGCAGCGATCATGAGTCAAAATCGTATTATCAAGTGGAGCTCTGTGTTTGGCAATAGGAAAACCTAGGCCACGGGAGTCCCCAAAGTAATCGAAATGACATGACGTTATCCTATATTTATGTTCATTGATGAAATAGACCAAGTCTAATTATACTAACTTCTCCCACTAAATGAACTTAAGTATAAGCTAATAAAATAATAGAATCGTAAGCTTTTCTATGGTCTATCAGTTGTTTGTTATGATTAAGAAAAAGAACCCAAACCAACTATATACCCATAGATAGATAAGGGCAACTATGTGGCGTCTATATACTAATGATAATGAAATATAATTTTTCGGTGAATTTCAAGATTGCCTCTTCAGCGAGATATAATTAATTTATGATTTTATTGCGTTTATCTTTATAAATAAAACGTATTTTGTACAGTAAAAAATAGCACAATTATATAGAAAAAACACGTGCAGATTAATAATATATATAAAATTTCAACAGATTTCGATTGTTACAATAAAATGTGCATCGCTGTCGATTCATAATGCAATTAATTATAGGTAAGAGATAATTTTAAAAAAGTTGGGCAACATATTTCGTACTTTCGGTTTCAATTAAAATTAGTAAGGCCACAAGGTCCAGAACTGAGGAGTGGGTAAAGCCCCCAAACCTAGTAGTCCACTCGGCGTCGGTAGTTTCGAATGCTGTTCGCCAAACAGCAGGCAAATATGAAGCCCACAAACTGAGAGATAGAGAAAAACAATCGGTCAGTGGGATTAGTTTAGTTTAGTTAATTCCTCAAAACTCACCTCGATGGCGGCAATAACCAGGCCGGTATACTTAATGATGTCACTGTTCCTATCCCAGTACTCGACGAAGGCCTGTTTGCAGCCGCGACGATTGACAGTCTCCAAGCGACAGTTGTTGGTGTCGCGACAACACGATGGGGGGAAGAAACCTTGGAAGGTGTAGTCTGTAAAGCCGGAACGACCGCAGCACTCCATCTTTAAGGAAGCATTAAAGTCAATTAGAATAAATATCAAATGTATTTTACACTTCAACCATCAACTTACGCTAATCTGGATGGCATCCATATAGTCAGCACGTCGGGTGCGACGCTCCCAGGCCTTCTCGACAACATTACCCATGAGGACCAGATACTTGTCCTTCTCCAGCCACATGTAGATGACCAACGCCAGCTGGCCAATCATCAGCACAAATAGCAGTATCGAGTACTAAAGTGGCACTCACTTATAGTCTGATGTATCTGAAGGAATGAGTGCTTTGGTACTTACCGTCATGGACATGCAGTAGGATTCGCGAATGGCGCCACAGCAGCCAAACCATGAGATCAGCAAGATGATCGTGCCCAGCACAATCATCGTCACCGGCACCTGTTGAGTTTTTAGCGCATCTGTGAAGTCATCGATGTTGTGGATGTTGCTGAAGAGCAGCGCTCCAAAAACGATCAACAATATGCCGCATATCTAAAGTAGAGAGAAACATGATTTAATAAAAAGTATACAGAATTATGCCTTTTTATTTATCAACAATGTAAGTTTATCTAAAAAATTGTTGACTGGGTAACCAAAAAGCTTTTGTCAAGCTTTCAAAAATGTTGAAGCTAAAGCTTTATATAAATACACTGACATAAATTTGTGTTAATTGTGGGAATGTACAAAATAATAATTAAAATTGCACGACTTGAATACATTAACGATGCTTTGTGTGATGAAAAATAATATTTTTATAAGAATTGCACTAACTGGAAAATTAAATGAAATAAGTTTGTTGTTTCTTTACTTAATTAATTTCTTTAACTATTTCCTTATCATTTCTTATATCTCTCTGCTTAACTTATTTTCAATAAGAGTATTTATACCCTTCGACCATTGAAAATGGTCAAAAAAGGGTATACTAACTTTGTCCAAATGTATGTAACAGGCAGAAGGAGGCGTGGGAGACCCCATAAAGTATATATATTCTTTCTCAGGATCACTAGCCGAGTCGATTGAGCTATGTTCATCTGTCTGTCCGGATGTCCGTCTGACCAGATGACCAGATCTCAGCTATTATAAACGCTAGACACCAAATTTGGAATGAAGGTTCCTATATACTCGGCGCAGATCAAGTTTATTTCAAATGTTGGGTGCCACGCCCACCGCCCCCCACAAATCTATAATTTAATTTTTGAACTTAATTTATAAGCGCTGTATAAAAGATACAACTTTCTGACTTTGGCATATACTAAGCTGAATGAAATATCTACGTATTTTCTAAATTGCAATCCGATCGGACAATAAACACAGAAGTTACTTAAGAAAGTATGAGCATAAAACTATCTGCTTGTGTCAGCTAAGAAGGGAGGATATCATATCACCATCTGTCGGCAATAATTTTCAAGAATGTGCCTGTGTATATGTGTATGAATTTAACAAATTAACTACACTAGATCATGGGTCGAAGGGTATCACACTGTCGCGTGCAGCGCGACTGTTGCTTTTCTTACTAGTTTTTAGATAAAAATACCACACCTTACAGTATAAACTCTCCCCTGAACTCTATTTGAACTCTTCTATTGCCCTATCGCTGGTCAAATCTAATCAATATCAATAATCCAATTAAGTACTTTAGATTATATGATAAGCGTATCGAATAAATATGCTTTGGGTAACTGTTTGCATTGATTTGCCGTGAAATACGTCAGCAAATGTATTGATAAATTGTACTATGCAATATGCTTAATAAGAACCGCCCCTTTTTAAAGTATATACAAAAATGAGAAGAAAACTCGATTATCTGTATTTTAACCCACTTCCGCGGCAATTAATGGGAGAGCTTGAACTCGCATATTGACCCATTTAATTTAAGATTATTTGATCTAATTTATGCACAACCGACAGAGGGCAATGGAAACAAGATCAGCACAAGAATATGAATGGAATAACTGCGAGTAATCGTGGATACTGGCGTGCTGTAGCCGCATAGTCTACAAAGTGCGTGCCAAATGGGTTCAAGTGCGCTCTTTACGTTGAAGTCGTCCAATTTTAATCCCCGCCCTCTCTCCCAGTTCGTGTGGAAATGCAATGTTTGTGGGGCCGGAATTCTTTTAGCTATGCCTCAAGTTCATATTTAATTTATGCTGCTATTTTTGGGCGTTGACGCGTCGCCAACACCGGCGCCCTCGGCTTTTCCCACACCCTTGTCTGGCACCGCCCCCGGCTCCGTCTTCTAAGTAATTGCGCAATTATCCATTTTATATTACACAATGTTTGGCTGATGATTTGCGTGACCAACATAAAAACAACACAATTTTCTCAATATACATATACAGCTCCCACTATTATACATAGAGGGGCGTCCGCCCCTGTACTGGAACTGGTTTCAAAGTACAGTTCACTCCTTTAGAGTGCCTGACATGAAAGTCATAAGTTTGCCCATTGGCAATTGCGAAACAAATGAAAATGCCATTGTTAGTTACTTGGTAAGGCTAGAAACCTGTTGAGGCGACTGGTTAACCTCGTGTAGAAACTCAAGAATCAAAATAAACACCAAGAAATACCAATCTACGACTACTACTTCTACTACTACAGTGCGTTACAGCCGTAGGTGTACACACATACAAACACCCTCAGGTAGCCCAATTTTAATAACGAGTTTGCATTCTGATGATCTCAAGCTGTAGAGACAAACACATTTTTGGGTAACCGGTTTCCGGCCTCCTCCTCCTTCACTTTCTTATGCGCCTAAATACAGTAAAACTTCGCTATATTGACTGTTGTTTTCATTGTGCAGAGATACATCAAAAATACTTGACTTTCTTGTTAGCGGCTTTTGTTTACCTAAGATCTTAACACACTCGCGACTATTGTGAATGGAATTCACATAGATTACTGTATATACGAGTTGTATACAAGTCGATATCCGTAAGAAACCAGTTATAGTGTAAACCAAGAGCTACGTTTAAATTATGATATCATGCAAACAAATTGCGCTTGCTGTCATCAAATGAAAATAAAATGAAAATGTGGGAAAAATAAACGCATTTTACTCACCGAACACAACAGATTAAATATAAATAGTATATATTTGACCATAGAGATTCCGCAACTCATTTTGAATGGAGGATTGAGATTCGTTGGGACTGCTGTGAAACTGCAAATGCTGGTGAATCATTAGAGAGCACGAATAAAAATATCAAGTATACGTTCTAAATATGTATTAAACATATTTGTCATTTTATTCCGAGCACTACCACACACACATGGCACAGTCGTGCAATCTTGCAATTCATATATATGTATATGTAAGAACTCTATACTATGCTATAGAACCAGAAGAAAAGCAACATTTTTATAAAAGAATTTTGTCGTTCACCGCATTTTCTGCGGTCAGACTGGCAGAAAAACACGTAGTCTTGCAAAGATTGGGATTTCCTACGACAACTTATAATTAAATTAACAGTTATGAACGTTCAACGTCTCCCACCGATCGACCTCAGTCACTTTCAATTGTTTCGCAATTTGTCTGGGGGTGTACGTGCTCAGCGCACCAGTTCGGGCAGAAGTTTCTGTTTAGGCAACAACGACGCCTTCAGATGATTGAAACGTTCCCAGATAAATGGATAGCGTGCTGCCCATGCCAGCCACGCCTCCTTTGCAGCCGTTGTGCTCTCCACCTGGCGTAGATGGTTGTAATATTTGTTATTCCTTTTCACGGACGCTGCCACGTCCTGTGCGAACTTGGCAAAGCGAAGCTTGAGAAGAGTTTCCGAAACATCGAGTAGTTTATTGCCCTTGGGCGGATGCACGAGGCACAGCTGGCAGACAACAAAGTCCTGTGCCTTGCTCTTGTTCAGTGGTATAAAGGTCGCCTCGCGTCCAACTAGACACTGTTGAAGCCACGAATATCCATTGGCATTGACACTCACTCCCGGAAGCTTGACAGGCAGCAAACGTTCGCGACTGGTGAAGATTGGAAGCCACGGACGGTGTTTGATGAGCAGCAGTGTGTCCTGATCGCGCTGCTGCACGCCGCGTATCTGTCCCGTGTGCATGACGCGTTCATTGATAATGCGTTCTGGTATGTGTGAGGGCTGCTTGAACTGGCGCACCAGATAGGCGGGCTTGCGCTTTATGTATGCAACCACAAGCATCAAGGTTGAGGTGCCGTAGATGGCCAGCTCGCTGCCGACTGTGTCGCGCTCCAAGTAATTACATAATCCATGATACTTCTCCAAGAGATAAGTTTTTGGTGAGTCCATCGTTTTGTTGTTAATTGCTGATGTGTTTTATTAAGTACACTAGCGCCTGCAATTGTGCGGGGAGGGGAGGAGGAACGTTCAGTATTTTTTATGCAATTATTTATGACATCATTTTACTTTAATAAATAGCAGCGCAACGTCTTCCAATATTCTCGCGTCTTTTGATTCTAGCTAATCAACACACTTATACCATATATATATATGTGTGTTTGCATATATATATTTGGATCGCAATAGCTAATTTTGTTTGAAATTTAGTTTTGTTGTCATCTGCTATTTCTTATGTTTTGCTGTGAGAAGAATAAGCGAAGCTACAAACAACAGCAACTGACAGAGTTTGACATTTACGCATGCCGGCGACGCCCAAGTGCAAGTGAGATGACAAGTGAACGCCAAATGATCTAGCTATACTTTCCAACACTTTAAACATTTCAGGTCTTGTGCAACACTCGGAGATCTAAAGAGCCATACACACACACAGGCATTCCTACGCATACTCTTACACAATTCAAACAAAATTCAAAATTCACACACACGCACACACCTTGCCGTTAGTCCGTTTTTTTTCGAGCTGTGTTGCGCGCGCTACGTTATGAACTGTTGCCGTTGTCGTTGCAGACTGAGATCAACGCCACAACAACCGCCTGTTGCTTAATGTGCCCGGTTGTTGGTCGGTCACACAGACTCACACCAACGACACCGCCGCTGTCGCCGTCGCTGCCACCAGAGGCAGCACGTTGACGATTTTGGCATTCGGCTCTCCCACCACAAAATTGTTTACTGTATTGGCGCGTAGTATTTTCTACCCCAGCTCCAACACATTTAGATGACGATGACGTATTTGTTGTTGTTTTTCAATTTGTTTAAATAGCTACGTACGTTTATGTGTGTGTGTATTAGAGTCCTGCATGAATACATTCATTTTTTACTTGACAGTACTGTACAGGTATGAACTGTACAAAAAATACTTTACTTATATTTTAATAAAGTGAATAAAAAAATAAATATTCACTCACATCCTTTTAATGTCACTCACATTCTCAAAAAGTTTTACCCATTTAAACGGTGTCTAATTCGTTTTCCCTTTTGAATGCATTCATGCAGTACTCTATTATATGTAGATATGTACATAATATATGCATGTGTTTTTGTTTGGCCCTTTGTTTATTTACAAATGCAAATGCGTTGTTGTTGTAACTGTACCCGCCGGGGCTTTGAACGTGACTTTTTTTGGACAACGTTTTGTATTACGCGCCAAGCTAAAAACGTGTTTTGGGGTTTTCATATTGATAGAGTTTGATTACCAAATAACCGAAGCCTTGCGTAAAAGTTTTAATTACACTCTTGGCCGCAATATGAAATACACTGAGGCTTTAATTTCAACTTGGTTTCCGCCTTTAATTAGACGATTTTTTTCTCGCACTTGATGATTTTTCTATCTGTTATTTGAATTCTAAAAGCTTTTTGCTGCGCCTTGACACCAAAACAACAACAACAAAACTGGTTTACAAGCCTCCATAGCTTGTGTAATACAGTCAAATAAACTTGGCTCTCGAAAACGTTGCTTCGGAAACGAATCGGAATACATACATACATACACTCATACGATACAAAGAAATATATGTATGTAGAAATACATATGCACATGCATACGTATTTCTTAAAATGTTTGTGTGTGGCGCCGTCACAGTCGCCAAATCTAATTAACGAGAACGCACTGTACAATTAACCTCGGTCGTATGCAAATGAATTTCCATGTTGAAAATGGTATCGTATCGAATAGTTATGTGGTTTCTGAATCATCCAAAACGGAACCAATTTTAGGTATATTACAAATTTTATATTCGTCGTAATATGAATCTCCTGTGGTTTAACTGATTGATTCTAATTTTGTTTGAGATTAGAACGAAACTGAATAATTGTAAGTACAATTGAAAAATTGCTTATCAAGCGGCGGGCTTTACTTACACAATTCGTTTCCCAGCTGAGCAAATATGGAGGAATAATGAGTAAAGTAAAGCATTAAAAAGAGAACGGAATGGAGGAATAATAAGAAAGATAGAAAGAAAGGCTATATTCATCATGACGAAGGTTTTATACCCTTGTAGAGTTTGGCTTGGAAATACAAATATTTTATTGAAATCTTACTTACTCAATGATCAAAAATCTATAGAATATGTTTGTCAGATTTTGAGGTGATGGACAAAGTTCACATAGGTATGTATGTTGGTTTCTAACGGCTGATTATTTGTAGGGCACGGCTATATATCGGTCCGATCCGCCATGTTTCGACATGTTTACAGCGTGCAACAATACGAAACATGTGTGCCAAGTTTTATCAAAATAGACTAGGTTGCGCTCCAACAGACAGACGGCCAACGGGACGGACATGGCTAGTTTAACTCTCTGTTTATGCTGAATCAGAATATATAATATATATTTTATAAGGTCGGAGATGCCTCCTAATTAATATACTCAGTATTCAAAAGAGTACGGATTTTAATATGTAAATTACTAATGCAAATATTAGGCAGAAATATGAAATGTAGTTGACCATAATTGTTAGATAGATATACAAATGAATCATTTTATTATATTTTTTAATAAAAAGCGAATAATAGTATTGTTAATATATGTGCAAGCTAACATACGTACGTATGTATGCACATACAGAAATACGTGTGCATGTTGATTCTCACATGCCCAAATCAAATGATTCGCGGGCAACCGGTTCCTTTTTAATGAAAGCTCATTAGCAGCGCAGCAAACGATGGCAAAAAGCTCAAAGCGCAGCAAGAGATGCACCAACACTAGCGCAACAACTTACACACCACACAACCACACACACTAGCATTCGAGGCATATACAGCGTGAGTACTTTCAAGAAACGGTTGTCTATACATACATACACTCAAACCTTGCCCTACATTTTGCAAAAAGTGATCCGAAAATCATGCAGAGAAATCAGGCTGACAATTCTTACAAATTTCGCATGTCCCCTCCCAAGTACTTGAGACATTTACGTATGTAATATGTAGATATATGTATGTATATAAAGATATGTATATTGGAAAATAGGGACGCCATAGTTGTGTGCTTTATTCTGTGCCGCTGCGTGGGCAGCGTAGTCAAAAATCAAAATCAAGTCGCAGTTAAAATCGTAAAATTATGAGTGAGCTTAGCAGATACGTATTATTATCGGAATTATTAATATAAGCGTCGCGTATACTGCAGCTGCTGGCCATGAGGCGGCTGTCCGGCCCCAGAGCTCGCACCTGGCTGTCCGGGCAGCATGGACAACTGATGCCTGGCCAACTGTTGGTCATATGCGGCACGTCCGGGCGCATAACCCTGCGTAATGCTGCCAGTTGCCTTGGGATTCTGTCGACAGAGAAGAGAGAATTAGTTGGAGCACCTTCCCAGTCGGCTATCAGTGCTCACCTGAGATGAACTGCTGCTTATCTGCAGTACATTGGGATGCAGTGATATATCGCCCAACAGGGGCTTGTAGATAACACCTTCGGACAGCAAATGCGGAGGGGGGGGCACATGACCCTGGGGTGTGACTCCATCGTGCTTCACCTCAATATGATAGCGATCTGGCAGCTTCTCCATTGTCACCTGCGGCTTGGAGGTTTGCACCGAGAGACTACTTCCGCCGGCCTGTACCTGTACCAGATCACTCTGTGAAATGGGCGGTTGATCCAGATTAATGTGCAGCACCTGCATGGGTTGCGCCTTTGGCGATCCTGACTGTGTGCCCGGAGGCTTTCCGACTGTGGCACTCGATCCGGGTTGCAGTTCCACATGGTATGCTGGCCGCAAAGGCAGTGTATAATTATATATGGACTGTTGTCGTACGTCTGCTTGATGCTGTGTCGTCGGTGGCGCCGCTGTAGTCTGGTAGAACAACGTGCCAGTGCTAGGAAACTGGGCTGAGGACTCTAGAAAAGAGAGAGAAGATACACAGAGGTTAGTGGATGGGTGCAGTGAGAGGTTGTAGACGTCGTGGGTATTAAGTTAACTACTTAAGGGTATCGGATTAATGTTCTTACTGTTCCATAACATTTTAGCATAGTCCGCGGCACGACGGTAGTCATCGTGTTCTGCGAATCAATCGTAAACAAATAACGAAATGAAAATACATAAATTGTGTGTCTGTGCAGATTAGAGATTAGTGCGCGCTATTCAAATGAGGCAATGGCTCATCTATAATAGACAAGGGCGTATAGTATATAGTACTTATGTAGTCGTGTGGGTTAGTAAACTGAAGGCGTTAATCAAATAATAAATGATAGTCTGTCTTGGAGCCTCTATGGGCCACAGTTGGTCTCGGTGGCCTGGCTTACTCTGTTGTTGAGGCACATAGCAGGCGGAAGTCTTGTAGTAACCCTGAATCTGCTGCTGCTGACTGGGCGGCGAGGGACTGCGTCCGCGCTTCACAGACGTCGTCTGGCTTCCGGGTGGTGGCTGTTCGGGGGGAAACAAGTAAAGATTACATTATGCTAATTGTTCTCTACTACAAGTTGCTTGCCTTTTGCAGCATAGGCAGCTGATGGTGCTGAAGTCGCACGGGTGGCAGAAACACCTGGGCCGTTGCTACACTCGCAGCTGCCTGCTGCATTGCCTGTGCCTGCTGCAAGGCAATCAGCTCGTTCTCCTTGGCCTGTTTTTTCCGTGTCTCGTCGTCGTTGAGCACTTTTTGAGCTGCACGAGGAGTTGATGTTTCTTCTGTTGCAAATCGGTCAGTTGCTCATCCAGTCTATTTATCTGTCCACGTGTGTCTTCTAGCGATAAATTGTTTTCGCGTTCACGTGCTTCGCGCTCCCTCTGGAGTCGCAGTTCTTCACACTGTCTTTCATATTCTGTGATTCAGAAATTATTATTAAATAAATATACAATTCAATTATTTTATCATGTGTTACCTTCTTGTCTGCGCTGTCGGTCGGCCAATATGAAGCCTTTGAGTGACCCTCGCAGTTTTTCAGCCCGCTCGGCAGCTGCCGCTTGCACAGCCGCATTGTTATTATTCACCGCAGACGCAGGCGGCATCTTTGTGCTCTGCTTAGTTATCTTGCCAATTTTATAAGCTTTTAGTGACAGCCTCGCAATGCGAAAATTCCTTTATAATGGTCCAAAACTGGCAAAAATGCCTTTAGCAATTAGATAAACTCAACTGAATTGTTTAATGTACGCACAGCGTGGTGTTGATAAACGTAAGAGAGATCTTTCTTGACTGTTATTTACTTGGTAAACAACAAAAATTCTCGATTCAAATAATACTGTGCGATTTGTTTAATTTTTATATAAATTGTAAGCACTTCAAAATTAATAAATTGTAGCCTTTTGCTAAATAATAAACAATTTATTTTGTGCACTAAACACAGGCTGGCAACTCTGCACAAAGTACAGTATGGTTGTCTCTTTTCTTCTCATGGCAAAAACAGCTGGCTACTATTCTACCCCAATTCGGTCACACTTGAGCAACTATCGATAATGACGTCACTCGATATATACCATCGATGCGTATCAAACTCAGTTGCAGTCGAATTTTCTTTGAGTCTTGTCGGTTCGCGGTAAAAGAATCGTCGGAAAAACAAAGATACAGAAGAAAAGCGCAAGGAAAACATATTAAGTAAATATACAGTAAAACCACAAGCAAGTGCTGGCTAAAACGTGTGTTAATATTCGCTTATCGCGAACTAAATATCCATTAATGCTGTGAAATGTGTTCACCTTTATGATTAACCCACCATTGCATGTCGTGCTTAAACAACTGAGTTGAAGATTATTTTGTGCCTCCCAATAAGTATACACACACACAACCATACAAACACACACACACTTATATCACAAGCGTCGGTAAACAAAAACATAAAAAGGCGGCTAAAATAGAAAGAAGAAGCGCTTAAGCAAGAGGAGCACACAGAACCGATAATAACAAAAGCAACAGCAGCAGCAACATGGCGAGTAAGTAATAATAGAAAACTAAAGAATAAGAGAAATATAATAAAATTCTTGCATTTCATTTATGTGTTGCTCTCCTCGAGCACCGAAACTATTTAAGACGCGCGTTTATTTTCTTCCTACTATAAACAAATGCAACTCATGCGTGTCATTGTGCCTGTGTGCGTTAGTGTATGTGTGCCTCCTCTCTGTGCGTGTGCAATCGAATGTGGCAAGCAAAAGAAAGAAGCCTCTGTACATTTTATGTGCGCCTTAATATTTTACGAACTGCACACTGAATGCACAACAGATATCGTACGTGTGCCCCTGCCACACGTTGCACAGTGTACATGGCATAGCTACCAGGTGCTTCTTGGAGTGCCTGCCTTGCCTTGCCTTGCCTGCCTGCCTCTCTGTCTGATTTGCTGCCGGCTGCCGAGGTTGTGGCAAGTGGCAGGCAGACAAGGTAGCAAGGGGTAGGGGGTGGGAGAGGTAAATGGGCAGACGCGGCTGCAGCTGCGTTGGGAGTCATGTGTGAAAAATCAATATTTACGCGCTTTACCGCGTTGTTGTTGTTGTTGATGTTTTCTTTGGCAAAGAGTTAACAATAAGTATAGGTCATCATTAAGTTCTACATAAGCACATGCGTGTGAGTGTGTACATACTCACTCTATATATAGCCAAAGACTTGATATATCTTTGTCTAGCAGTCTATGATAATTTGTCAAATCACAGCTGCATTGCTGCTTTGCATCCGCTGCTCGGATCCCATAACTGACAACCACCTTTCAGCAACCACCCACCCGAGGACGACGACGACGATGGCGACCCTCCATTAATAAATGAATGTGCCACTGTGCTGCGGGACATGAGGTGCCAGAACCTTCACCGGCAGTGCCAAACGTGCAACCCCCTTGGCAACAACAATAACAACAAACACGAACTGTACGTGCCAGCGCACTTTTCAAGCGAGTCACCCGTCGCCACCCACCACCACGACCATTAGCCGCCTTGAAAGGGGAGCAGCTGCGCCCCAAACTCACTTTAGATTTTAATTGGTCCTTTGTGTCTCGCGTCCTCCGAAACTTTCCACACCATCACCATCACCAGATCCCTGTTCCCGGCACACTGAGCACACTGATAAGGCATATCGCTTACTCAAACACCCAGCATAAACACAACTATATATTACTCAGCCTGCCTGCCTTTTTCTCTCTCTCTCTCCCCCTTTCTCTTTATTGTTATTATTATTATTTTCGTTCTTTTCATTCGTTTCACGCAGCTTTACTCAGATTAGCTGCCAGTCTTGTAGTTTCTCCCCAAGCCAATTTATTGGCCTCTTCCTGCATGCTCTCCACATCTCATTCTACGCATTCTCTTGCTATTCCTTTCTCTTCTTTCCTTTTTCTTCTCCATTTAGTTTGCCTTCAACTTGCTTCAATTTAACTGCTAATACGATTTTGCTCCTGTACGCAATGTCCTTGCAACTCAGGAATCGGAGAGGGAAGGAGGGGGGAGAGGCAGTTAGCTGGGAAGTGTTTTAATTGAGTTCGGTCGCTATTCAAAATTGGCATAGAAATGAATTTCAATTAACTCAAGTTTTGAGTTACACAGACGCAACAAGGACACCAAATTTTTGGCGCAGTGTTTCCCATGTTTGCTGTCAGGCGCAAGGACGAGCAAAGTTTTTGAAGTATACTTCTGGGGATTCAAGTGCTGTCAGAGGGCTGTCAGTTAGCCAGGGAATTTGCTGCCCTGCCTTCTTTTGTGCCACTTATAGAGGTCAAAGGGTGTTTGGAAGTTTGTGGAAATTTCTTTAAAAACTTCCCACTTCAACTCATTTAACAGGGCTGTGTAGGAATCTAGAATTATCTTCGAATTGAATTATTTATGATCTTATCAGTGTGAATTCCGCTTTGTTTTATTTTGGATAATTAGTTAAGATTATTAATTGTTAAAAACTTTGTGTAAATACTGTAACTATTTTAGAAGTTGTATTCCTGTTGAGTTCATCACTCTATTTATTATTTATTATTACGTCAAAATACAATAGAGAACATAGGAAAAAGTTGAACAAATTTAAGTTGGTCTGTGTTCGAATTTAGTGCTGTCTTTGCTGACCAAACTCTGCCTAAATTATATGTTTGAAGAACGTTCTGGAAGCATATATCACGCATACATGTATATCAAGTCCACATTTTTGATTACGCAAGCTGCCATTGCTGGATATTATCCGTTCAAGGATAATGATGACAGCGACGACATAAGCGGCAACGGCAACGGCGGAGAGCGAGGAATATCTAAACTGAAGTTGTCCAATGGGATGCGGAGTGTTGTCAATGAACTCAGCCGTGGGAATTACGACCAGGCCATGGAGCAAGTGAACAAGGGATTGGAGTGCGCCAATTGCCATCAAGATGAGACTTTGGGTCTGATGGAGATGAAGAATATCATTGCAAGATTGCGCGTGCAATGCGATTTGACGGACGAGATGTTCGGTCCGACAAACAAGACAAATGCGTTGCCCTTTAGCTTTAGCATCGAGATGCTGGACGTGGTGCAGAAGGTGCTACGTTGCCGTAGCCACTACGAGGTGTTGCGCATCTCGCGCCATGCCACTTACTCGGAGGTGAAGCGGGCGTACAAACGCCTCGCACTGCGGCTGCATCCGGACAAGAATCGTGCACCTGGCGCTGAGGAGGCATTCCGTCGCATCAACGAGGCGGCGGACACGTTGACGGACAATCACAAGCGCATCGAGTACAATATGCAGATAGCTGTGGGGGATTACTTTAGCAATCACATATACAGAAGGGGAGGCGCAGAAGGGGATGCCGAGATGCAGGAGGAGGAGATTGTTGGGGATGAGTGTGGCGATGAGGATGAGCAACAACATCGACGCAGTTATCAGCCAGCCAATCAGCGTGTGCCGCAACGGCAATCGCTCTACCAGACCGAACAACTGGTGATTGGACTCGTTGCCTCGCTGGTCTTCATCATAATCACCCTGCACTATTTGGCCACAGCACCCAACTTCAGTTTTATGCCCACCAGGTGAGTAGTGCCACGACGAGCTGCTGCCACCATTCCCCACCTTAACCCTCCCCCTTCATCGCAGCACCCACAGCGTGCGCCTGGTGAGTGGCAACAATCGTGTGCCCTACTTTGTGACGCCGGAACTGGCAGCAAGCCACACGCCACAGCAACTGAAACGAATGGATCAGGAAATTGAGGAAATCTATCTGACGGATCTCAAATATAACTGCAAGCAGGAGCGAAAACTGCGTGAGTTTTGTTTGTCTGTCTGTCTGTGTGTGTGTGTGTGTGTGTTGCCTTTATTCAGTTGAGATTTGCCCTCACCCATTGCAGGGGACAAGTTGCTGCAACGTGCTCGCAACATCAACAATCTCAGCCTACGCGATCACGCCCTCAAAATGCCAATACCCGCCTGTCGTGCCCTCGAGAGTTTCGAAGTGTCCAGATATAAACCAATGATCGTGAACAATAAGAAGTATAACTCGTGAATCAATGCGAGTGCAAAATGTTGCTACAAACAAATTTTAATAAGCTATTTTAATATTAAATTTTAAGTAAGATCGTACACGTCTCGCAGAGCTATATTAGGATATTATGCAAACGTTTTACTACAATAGTCCATCAGATTTTTAAAATATTCATTTTTAAATAATAAATAAACAAAATGTAAATATAACTTGATTTGTTCTGCATTTGTATATTGGGCACGAAGTTAAAACGGGTGTGGGGTGTGTTATTTATGATTTTATATGTAAATTATGTAGAAAATATGTAGCGTACTCGATTGGATTGTAGTTCTTATTTTGTTTGTGGTCTGGCTTAACATTTTTAACATTTTCATTTCAATTATTTTTATAAGTAAAAATATGGCAAATATAGTCTGTATCCGCAGCATACCCTTTGCATACGCGCAGTGCTAACAGGGTATACAATTATGCCTAATAAAATGTTTGCTTATCATTTGATCTTTCTCCGATTTCTTTATTCTAACGCGCTTAAGAGGTTTCAGCAATTATGATGTTAATCTGCATAACAAAGATGCCTCTGGTTAACTAACTAATAAATGATGATGAGTTGGAGATGAGACCAGGATCTCGCAGTGATAACCTGCTCCGGTTTATTGTTATTTCAAGAATGTCAAACGATGCGATGCGGTGCCATGCGGGTTGCCATGGGCACAATAAACTGGGCTGTAACCCAGTTTTGGGTTTGCTAACAGCGCACAAATTGCACACGAACCCAGTGCCATATGCAGCCAAAGGAGGAGGAGGACGAGGGAACACGCGCCCACAACAACAGCACAACGGCCTGAGAATTATGGCCCAAAATCAATTGCCCCACAATTCAAGCGCACAAATTCCTGCTGAGTTGCCGCCGCCGCCGGCAACAGCGGGAGAGCAGGAGGGAAGCGAGAGGGAGGCAGGTCACCCAATCTCGTACCGTCCCGTTCCGGCAGTTGGTGAAAAGCTAACGAACTTGGAGGCATACTCCGAATACCAACGAGTACCAGTTACAGAGCAGAAATCCAAATGAAATAGCGACACACGCAAAAGGCAGACGAACAGTGTCGCATAAAAGGAGTCGCCCCACGGGGTAGGAGACCGTTGACAGTAGACAGTGGACGGTAGATGGTAGACAGGAGCAGGCAGGCAGGCAGTCAGACAGGCGGAACCAAGTGAGGTAGCCAGGCGGAAGTGCGCCGGCTGCCGCTGCTGCTGCTGCTGCTGCACCTGCCATGTCTGTCTCGCTTGACAAGTTGCAACTGTCCAATTGCGAATGCAATTGCAAAATCGCATTCAACGGCGAATGCAACAATTTCTCTATGGATTCTTTTTGCATTCAGGAATTCCACTTGAATAGGGGTAGCATTCTGTACACTGACAAAAAGGGGAAAGCAACAACTGCAAATGTTGAACTAGATTTAGCAAGTTTACCCAAGTTACCCCTTGAATATGTTATAATGTCCCTCTTCCCTTTGCCTTCACTTCCACATTTTCACTTCATTTTGCATTCTCTTGCCTATTTTCTCTCAGTGCACGCCCTTTTCTGATGCTGTTTCCATGCCCAATGCTTGTTTGACGATGTTGCGCTCCACTTGAAGGGTTTTTTGTATTTTTTTCCAACTTTTATTCATTATTCATGCCCCACAAAGTAGACTCAATGTGGCTCCCGTTGTTGTTGTTGTTGTTGTTGTTGTAGTTGTTGTCGCCGCCCACTCCGTACAGTTTCCGCTCTTGTCGACCATCGTCACTTTTTAACTACGACTCTAGCTCTAGTCTGGCCCTTGCCCTTCGCTGCGCAGCTGGAAAAAAGCTTATCAGAATGGCATTAGGAGAGAGATGATGAGGGGGGTGGGCAGGGGGTGTGTGGGTATTGAGCTTAGCCATGTGTTGGTTCTTATGCTTATGCCATGGGTGAGTGAGCCAAGGGATAATCACTTGTTTGGACAACCAAGTGGAGTCCTGCGAAGCGTTCATCCGACTCAAAATGAAATACAGAATTCAAGAAGTTTAAATATAATGATTGGCTTTAAATAAGGCAACTTATAATATATTTACAATAAATAGCAGGTTATTTTTGTTCTATAATGAATTTTAAATGAATGTTTTCATACTTCTATCAGTTATCCTTAAGAAACGGAATAAACTAATTCAATTCTGAGATTCAATGGAAACTTGTTATGTTTAAATAAATATATACAATAAACATGTAGAGGATTATTCTATGTTATAATATTTATTAGATGAGTAGTTCCATACTTCTTCTTTAATCCTAAAGTAATAACACAAATAAATTTATAAGCGATTAAGATCAATTCTAGATGTTTCTCTTTGTATAAATAGAAAATGTATTTTATTATTTAAGCCTAAAAAATAACACAAATAAATTTATAAACATTTTAAGATCAGTTCTATATCTTTCTTTTGGTAAATATAAATGTATAGGGTATTTTATATTCAGTCTATTGTTTTATCCGCTATTTTTACGCCGTTCTGCTTTTGTTTTTATTTCACCAGCTGCTTGAATTTATGCAAATTGACTGTCCGACTGTTGCCTGAGGAAGCTCATTCTCTGGCTCTGACCCAGGCACGGGTTGTGGCACTAACTCAGGGCTCTCGCTGGCCTTTTGCCCGGTCAGAAAATGAGCATTTAATGTGGGACACGCTTAAAGCATTTTCACATCATTTTTGGGGCGAAATTGCTTTCACTGACAATTCGCAAATAAAAAGGGGATTTCGTTTAGGCTGGGGTACATTTATGTATATAGTATATCCGGAATCGCCAACAATAAATTTGCAAGGCAAACACAATATTCAGGATAATGATGGCCCCGCCCCCACACCTCTCTTACTGCCTTCTCGTGCCTTGCGTGCCAGTGCGCCGCCCTCTCTAACCCAGATATACATAATAGCGGCCAAAAATAGAGACAGAGCCGTCGTCATTACTGTGATTTGAGTATTTACGGTTTAATTTAATGGGCACCCCCGCATTGTCTGCTTTCATTACAGCCGAAATTGACGAGCTCATCGAGCAACTGAAGACGACAAGCGTCAGTCCGGACAATACGACGACGTTGCTGTGTGAGATTTCGGCCACAAAGGATCCGAAATTGTTCGATAAACACGAACTTGCGGAGTGCTTTCTGCGGCTGACACAATGCGAGGACACAAACGTGCGCAAGGAGGCGGCCAAGTGCATTGCCGAGATAACCAAATCGGAGGTGCAGCGCAAGAAGTTCACCAAGCGCGAAATCATTGCTGCCTTCATCGAGTGCCTGCGTCATGTGCCCACGGCAGATGGCAGCATGGAGCTGCCCATACAGATCTGTCGGGCACTGGGCAACATTTGTTACCTGAACGACGAGGCGCGTGATCTCATACTGGAACTGAAGGGAGATGCAGTGCTGCTGCAGCTGCTCGATATCTCCAGCATTGAGGATGCCTCGAATGCGCCACAGTTCATCAAGGTGCGCGGTGGTTTGCTCTCCAATTATTTGCTAGGTGGCGAGGGACTTGCGAAGCGTGCCATGGAGCTGGGCATTATGCAGAAGTTGCAGAATATTATCAGCACTGGTGCCAGCAATGTGGAGCAACATGAGGATCTGTTGCTCAACACGCTGCCCCTGCTCAGCATCCTCACCGAGAACGTGGCCGATTTGAACTTTGAGGCACAGCTTAACATTCAGTTGTCGCGCATTTTGGCTGCCTCCACAAATCCGGATCTGGCCGAGATGTGCCTGGAGCTGTTGCACTATCAGGCGGAGAGTGATGATGTCAAGCTGCTGCTGGCCAAGGATGGACTCTGTGAGACTATCTACAATCTGCTGGAGAAGTACAAGACCCTGGCCAGCACCAGCGAAGCCCGTGCGCTAATGAAACTCGCCTGCGAACTGATTGTGCTCATCCTGACGGGAGGTAAGTGGGAGTGTCTAGTCTCAGTTCCCCCAACTGATGTTGATTCTCTTTTATTTCAGATGAATCTATGCACTATTTGTACACGACGCCACTGCTGAAGAACATGGTGGACTGGCTGGACTCCACGGATATCGATCTGCTTACCACCGGCGTACTGGCACTGGGCAACTTTGCACGCACCGACAGCCACTGCATCTACTTTGTGGAGCAGCAGACCATGAACAAGCTGCTGCTGGTGTTGTCCAAAAACAATGGCGTCAAGGACGATGTGCGTCTGCAGCATGCACTGCTCAGTGCGCTGCGCAATCTCGTAATACCCAAGCCAAACAAGAACGCAGTCATTCAGGCGGGTCTGGTGCAAACCATATTGCCCATGCTCGAAATCCATCAGCCTCCGGTGGTGTTCAAGCTCTTGGGCACACTTCGCATGACCGTTGATGGCCAGGGTAAGTCTACGAAATGGTTCTTAGTCGATCTTTGCTCATAAGTTTTGTTTGATCTGCAGAGAAACTGGCGCTGGAACTGCTGAAGAACAAGACTTTGATTGAACAGTTGGTGCATTGGAGTAAATCTTCCGACTATGCTGGCGTCACTGGAGAATCACTTCGCCTGATGGCCTGGCTGATTAAGCACGCGTATCTAACGAAGATCGCCTATGCGCTGCCCCGCAAAGGTGATGCACCCGCCGAGCAAATCGCGGATAAAATTCCACTGGCCCAGGATTACGATCGTAGTAGTCTGACTGAGTTTTTGGCCAACAAAGGCACCGTGGAAGCCATGGTCAGCATGCTGACAGCACAACATCTGGTCATGCAGAACGAGGCGCTGATCGCACTCTGCATATTGTCCGTTGTCTACCTCTCCCAACCCGGCGAAGCTGAGCAGGCGCACCGACTGCAGGATGAACTCATCAAATGCAACGTGGGCGCCAAGCTGGCTGAATTGATAAGCAAGTCATCGGATAGCATGACCAAGGAGATTGTCGAGAATCTACAGAACTGTGTAAATCTCCTCAAGACAGCTCCCAAACTTGTGGCACACCTCGAGGAGCATAACATCAATGAGCTGCTCAAGTCGATACCTATCCTCACGGAATACTGCACCTTGTAAGCCTGGTGGCAGGCAGTCTGAACAGGACACACATTGCACGATGCATTTATTCGAGTTGATTGATTGATCATCCCTCGCTGTCCAAGCACCGCCAGTTGCCTATACAAACATACAGACATATATTCAGCACCGTCCCCCCCCCCCACTCACAGATAGAGTTACCTTACCTTAACATCTTGTAGTTTCCACCTTAGAGCAACGATTCAGAATTAGTAGACTTGACATTGGAGAAGCGATGAAATGTAACAGAAACAGAAACGAAAAGTGAAACTGGAACGGAAACTGGAATCGAAAACGAAACCGAAACAGAACAGAGAATATTTGAAATGAAACGGGAATGTATTTTTTAGACGCAAGCGTATTTTTACTGCATTTACGATAAAACGTACGATTAACAAATATATAATATATATATATATGTATATATACATGCATATATATGTAAGTATATATATATTTAATAATTTAGCATATTAAACTTTTCTGTTACATGATTTTTAAGAGCACAATAACAACAAAACGTGGTGATATCGCTAAATATATTTAAATAAATGTATTTTACGTATTGTACTTATAATTTTTAATTGCAAATTTATACAAACATTCGTTGGCACACACCAAAAAACAAAAAAACACCAACAAAAGAAATAAAACATTAACGTAATCATCAAATACAGCAGCAACAAAAAAAAACAAAGCAATTTCGCGCACAGATACATGTAATTTGAATTAGGCGTTTTAATTATTGCACATTTTCAAACATTTATTATTATTATTACAAACTCACCGAAGTTCTCACAATGTTGGATAAGCAAATTTTTAAAATGTTTTATTCTAGCAACAACAACAACAACCGAAACTCAAAAACAATCAACAAATCGATAAAGAAAAAAAAGCTTAAACTCGAATAAAAAACTATATGCAAATTTTTTAAAGTGTAGCGTTAGATTATACATATATATATATTTGAAATTTTAACAATTATGAATTATTGTACTCAATTTTGTGGTTACCAAACAACAAAAGAAACATTTCATAAATTTACCAAATAAGCAAATTTAAGCACAATTTAAGAAAAGTATTTATATAATGCGTTGAAACACAAATATTTATAAACTTTAAACACAATAATGTACATTTAAATAGTTCAAATACAATTTGAAAATGCATGAGAAATAAATAAGTGAGAAAACCAAAACAAGTGTTATTTTTATTAAACACAATTAAATTAAAGTCAACAAAGTGTTGGTATGATATGAACTAGAATACTTTAGAAATCAATATTATTTAATGACACTGGATTCTAGAGCTACGGGGTGAAGGTCAACCCGGCACACACAACTGTAGCTTCCCCATCTTGTACAGAGATTGCCGAAAAATACCCAGCTAATGATGGTTTTTTTATGGCTGCTGGTAATGGAGAATCCTAGAATGTTTGTCTAGTTTCTGAGAATTTGGTGTATACTTAGGTGAAGGCTCAATTATTCGAAGCTTCGAAAAAATTACATTTAATTCTTGACATTTTTTCACTTGCTGAAAACGGTCACACTAAATATTAATAAGAGTCAGACGCTAACGCTACGGGAAGTTTTTGTGAATTTTATCAATCTAACATGCTTAGAAAGAGTGCGTATTTAAGTTATTTAAGAGTTTCGTGTACATGTGCTTAAAATTGGCATATTTTGTGCAATAATATTTATAAACAACAATTGTAATGCGAAGAACCCGCTCGCAAACTCAGGCGGAAAATGCCGCTTCTTCAACACAGCGAACAACAACAAATTCAACGCAACCAGGAGTGAATGCATTTGATTTGGCTAAATTTAAGGTAATTCTACCATTGCATGTTTCATTTATCACTTGAGCATTTAAAAATCAACATATTGCTAAACAATAAAAACTAAGAAAAAGATAGATAGCTAAAAACAATGTGACCGCAGAGAAGTCTCATTTTAGCGCCACTAAGTGTAGCATAACCGTACATTTTGTAGAAAGACTCAATTACTATGCAACACTGTCGTCCGCCATATTTCCTCCGACACAACAAATTCGTGCGATTAAAAATATAAATGCGGGGAAACTAAAAGAGCATCATTGTTGAATATAATCTCTTAATATTTGTAATTAATATATAAAGTTTAATAAGTACAAAGCGGGTGTATTGAATAAAATAATGGCACTTCATACTGCTGACATTTTTGCCTGTGTCGTTCATCAAGGTAATGTACAATTTGTGGGCCTTGCAATTTTGTTTCCACTGTGCGGTCGGCGTATTTGAAGATTCTCTGTGTGGTGTTTTCTATTTTCTAAGAGAATACGTGCTTAAATAAACTGTTTTGATTGATTAAAATTTTCTTGCCTGTACACGCACATGTAAAAATGTTTTATGTACAACTTGGTATATATACGAATACATGCATACATTCACACACGCACTGCATACACAATTGTCATTGTCTGTGCAAGTGAAGAGGCGTGTGTGTGTCTGTGTGTGTTGAGGCGTCGTGATAATTTGAAACAGTTATTTTATCAATACGGATGGAAGCATCAAATTTCGAGAAAATCTCATTCCATTGGCTTTGATGCTCATTTCAGGAATGTGAGCAAAAGGTGCAGATGCTACGCGTCGTAGAGCTGCAAAAGATCTTATCGTTTCTGAACATTCCCTTCGCTGGACGAAAAACTGAACTGCAAAGTCGCATTGTGTCATTTCTGCGCACAAACCTGGACCTGCTTGCCCCTAAGGTACAAGAAGTTTACGCTCAATCCGTACAAGAACAAAGCACCACGCTGCAGTACATAGATCCAACCAGAATGTACTCGCATATGCAGCTGCCTAGCGTGCAGCAGACGAATGCGAGTCTAGTAGGTGCACAGGCACAAGTTCCGCAAGATGGCAGTGGCAATCTTGCCCAGATGCAGGCAGTGGGTGCAGGCGGAGCACCCGGCAACATGATGCCCTTCCTCCACACTCACAGCATCAACAGCCAGATGCCCATACATCCTGATGTACGTCTGAAAAAGCTTGCCTTCTACGATGTCCTAGGCACACTAATAAAACCATCGACGCTAGTGCCCCGCAATACTCAACGGATGCAAGAGGTGCCTTTTTACTTCACATTAACCCCACAGCAGGCTACAGAGATTGCCGCAAATCGCGACATACGCAACAGTTCAAAGATCGAGCACGCCATACAGGTGCAGCTACGCTTTTGTCTGGTGGAGACATCGTGTGACCAAGAGGACTGTTTTCCGCCCAATGTTAATGTCAAAGTTAATAACAAGTTGTGTCAGCTACCTGTAAGTACCATGGTCTATCTATCTCATAGATAGTTGTTGCTTTAAACTGGTTCTGAAAGTAACACTTTTAACCTTACTTTCTGCACAGAATGTCATTCCTACAAATCGCCCAAATGCGGAACAGAAACGTCCGCCTCGTCCGGTCAACGTTACCTCCAATGTTAAACTGTCGCCAACCGTGACAAACACAATAATGGTGCAATGGTGCCCAGACTACACGCGAAGCTACTGCCTGGCTGTGTATTTGGTTAAGAAACTAACATCCGCACAACTTCTCCATCGTATGAAGACGAAGGGTGTGAAGCCTGCGGATTATACCCGTGCTCTGAGTATGTTATCATTCTTAAACAATAATTCAGCACAACTTTTCAATGTATATCAATTACAGTCAAAGAGAAGCTAACGGAAGACGCAGATTGCGAAATAGCCACAACCATGCTGAAGGTGTCTCTAAATTGCCCACTTGGCAAGATGAAAATGTCACTGCCATGTCGTGCTTCAACCTGTTCGCACTTACAGTGCTTTGATGCCAGTCTCTACCTGCAAATGAATGAACGCAAACCTACCTGGAACTGTCCTGTTTGCGATAAGGCGGCAATCTTTGACAATTTGGTGATCGATGGGTATATCACGCAGTCTCCCATTCGCTAAGCATGAACAGGCATTCATTATTTTCCTTTATTCGCAGCTATTTCCAAGAGGTATTAGGCTCGTCGTTGTTGAAGAGCGACGATACAGAGATTCAGCTTCATCAAGATGGTTCGTGGAGTACGCCTGGTCTTCGCAGCGAAGCTCAAATCTTGGACACCCCACAGAAACCTGTTTCAAAGGTTGAAGTTATATCAGACGATGTCGGTAAGTATTGCAGACCTTACACATTTCCCTAATTTAGCATATGCTAATAACGTTTTAATGTAAACAGAACTAATCTCCGATGATGTTAAACCAGTTAAATCGGATTTGTCCCCAGCGCCCGAGGAGCAACCAACCTCTACGTCCAACAGTGAAACAGTAAGTTTGTTTTGAGCATGTCATTCTATGGATTATATGGATAGTAATTGTTATTTTTGTACTTGCAGGTTGATCTTACCTTAAGTGATTCGGACGATGACATGCCGCTAGCGAAGCGGCGTCCACCAGCAAAGCAACCAGCTGCCGCGTCTTCTTCAAACGGTACTGGCGCTCCACAACGTGCCTATCCCCCGTCACAGCAGCCTCAAAAAACTGGTACGTTGGATCCATTTTTGTAATAAGCAGCAAAGAAATGGGCAACAATAATTAATTGTTGATTATTTTGTGTAGCAAAAGAATCGTTTTAAAAATATATTTTTAAAACACTCATTAGGTTAAATACTACATATGGCAGAGTATCCCATTTACCCTTTCATCCTACACACCCTCATACATGAACATCATATTTCCACTCTTCAGAAATGCCTCTAGGTTCCATTTATTACGTTGCTTTATTTTCTCGCTATAGAATTTCACTCTTCTTTTGCTATTAATTGTGTGAATATTTCTTACAGTAAACCCAGTCAGGCAGAGTTCTCGAATCCATAAAAAGAATGTGATCTTAAAATCGCTTCTTTAATATAATTGGAATTGGATGCTTGATGCGCCAGTTTCCGTTAATTATTGTTTCATTTCTAATTAAAACTGTTAAGATGTATTTATTGTCAAAGGGAAAAATGTTATGCCTTTAAATTTGATTGGCAAGGAACATTTAGAATTCTGTAGAGTCTAGTTACACTTGCTGTGCATATCGTAATATGTCGTTTATCAATTTCTGTCTGTTTTGTAATCAAAATAATTCACATTTATTGTCATCTAGAGAATCTTGATGCTCTCTTAAACAAGAATCAATAATAAATTTGTAGCTTAAGCGAAACAACAATTCTCTTTCGAATTATAAAGTGATTATACTTGTTGAATATGTTTTCTGTAGACAATTTGTAGTACCTTCTGCATTGCTCCGTTTACTTTCTCTCCCATCTCTCTCAATCTGTCTCTTTTTCTATATCTCTCTCTCTTCCTCGCTCTATGTATCACTGTATATATATATTTCTATATATGCATATTCTATTCTCTTCTCTTCTCTGTGTTCACTTCGTCCAACGACTCTACGAAAGATTCCCCCGAGCAGCAAACACAGCGTCCATCGCATTCGCCTGAAACGCAACAGCAACAACAACAACAGCAGCATCAACAACTGCTGCTGGGAGATCAGCCAGCAGCGGCAGTTCATGCCAGCCTACTGGAGTCCCTGGCTGCTGCAGTGGCGGATCAAAAGCATTTTCAACTATTGGATCTGGCTGCAGTGGCTGCCGCAGCTGCTGCCACGGCGTCCGCTTCAGCCCAGAATCCCAATGGGGGCCCGTAGATTCACGTGTAGAGAGTCTCGATATGAGCAAATGCCTACACCTAGCAATACACACAGACACACACATCTACACACAGCAACATTTACACTATGCAAGTGTATACAGGCCACACACACACAAACAAATTTAAAGTTATTTGCTTTTGCTTTTGTTGGACGTTCGCATTTTCATTTCCACCTGTTTTCGTTTTATTTTTCCACACACTACTTTCTCATTTCGCAACTCACACACACCACAAACTCATTTCCAATCTCAGAGGCTATATCAAAACTGAACTTCATTCAAATAAATTGAAAAAGACAACGTTATTTGTTGTTGTTTTGTAATATTTGTGTATGTTGCAGGGCGCACTTAATAGCAGTAGCAGCAGCAGCAGTGACAGTGGCAGCAGCAGCAGTTGCACATTATAAATGGTCTGTTGTTTGTTGGCAACATAGAATATAATACCCCAAAGAGTTGCTGCCCTATGAAAGAATATGCAACATGCAACATCCTCAAGAGTTCTGAGAAGTGCGAGTCGCGCCCCTGACCGCACTTTGTATTTATTTATTTTCAGGCCTTTAACTTAACTTTTTAACCGTAGTTATGCTTGGGTTTGTTGTACCAATTATCCTGTGCTTATCTCGATTAATATATATATATATACACTCACACACACATGCAACAGACGCAGACACATGCTGCTTTGCCACAATATCGAAAGAATGCAGAAATGTAATTAAGTTAGGATCGACAAACACCACTGCAACATAACATACATATATTTTTAATTTATTGGGTTGTGTGGCATCAACCTATACGTCGTATTAGTATGTAATCTTAAGACGATGATAACCGTAATAGTTAACCGATACATCAAGAAACAAACAAACAAACAAATAGACCTACGCATTAAACAATAGTCTAATACTAACAATAAATCAAATGTTTATCTTTAAGCCTAACATAATTCCTATTCATACGAAGCTGAGACAAATTTGGGAGGAGAATCGCATCGATTTTAAGTTATATTATTGGGAATAATTTAGAAGCTAAGTTAAGCAACAATTTTGGAATGCAACGTTCAGGTTTGCCGTTATTTTTCAATCTAAGAACAATACAAATCATAGCAACCAATTTTAATTTATAACTTTACGTATGTATGAATGTATTTATGGTATCTCTTTTGAATAAGAAAGGGAAAATAAATAAAATCATGCAACTGAAGACAAAACGAGAATTAAAACCTCTTTCAATTTCACTCAATTCAATAAAACTTAAATTATCGTATTTAACCCATTCATTTTTGTAATTATTTATCTAGGCACACTGGATTACTATTTTAAGCGTTTTGGGTGAATCATAGGACCATATCCATAAAACTACACAATGCACATATGTACAAAACACATATTCTCTGCGAATGACCAAATGATATATTGAAAATAACCTAAATCTTAACATCTGTAGTTATAATGAAACACACAAACCGACGATTTATGTTCGATACGAAAGCTTGAATGAGTTGCATGAGGGAAACATAAACATAATTTATACATTAAGTTATTATAATCTGCAAATTAAAATCTAAATATTTTCCATAAACAGTGTGTTTTATTGACTTGTGATCCGTCGGCAAAGAAAATTCGAATTTATTTACGCCAATTCTCTATTTAGTTGTTGTCTATTCGTGTTGTAGTGTATTTCTTTTCATATTTCATTATCTTCTCTTTTTTGTTTGTTTGTTAAGTGTTTCTTTTATTTTAATTGAGTTTGTATACAAACCTTTCTTCTTTGCAGATGAAGAAGAACTCGTGGAAAAGAAAGAAGCTTCTGTAATTGAACTAACAGATTCTCCATAATCATTGCATTACATTTAAGCAAAAGGCGACAAAGCTCCCAAAGATTTAGAGCACACTATATAAATTTTTAATTAGCGTTATTATTGTGAACTAACTCACAATTCACAACATTTGGTTATATTAATAGAAAACATTATGTACCAATTAATGTTAGTTAAGTATTGATTGAAAATAAAATATTAGTACATTAAATAAGCTGTTTTAATGAAGAGCGTAAATCATGCTTTGAATTTGCCGCCATGAAGTGCAGGTAAACAGCTGATCGGGAATGGTTGCCAGACATTTATATTGCATTTCGAAAGCAGTTGCCAGTCTGTTTTAGAGTGTGACCAGCTACTGTGATGGTAAAATTCCATTTGTTATTGTTGACTTTTAACCGCTAACATACGACGTGTTATTTAACATACGATTTTCATTCACTGTCCCCAACTCAAGTTGACCATGCCGCAAAAGCCCATTCTATATTACGCGCTGTTTAGCCCCCCAGCAAGAGCGTGTATTATAACCGCAAAACTTATCGGACTAGATTTGGAATTAAAGTAAGCAGAGTAAGCCTCATAGTGAAAATTATAACAGACTTAGTTATTTGTTACAGTCCGGTTGACTTTTCCAAAAAAGAACATTTAAGCGAGGAATTTGTGAAGGTATATTTCTGGAATATATTACTGTACAATGTAACCAAACTTACGTCTTTTCTCAGATAAATCCACAGCATCAGATTCCTGTTTTCGTGGACACAGATGGCGAGGTGTATGTGGACAGGTACGAATGAAATAACCATAAATAAAATTGAAACCAGTTTTGAACAGTGCTTACATATATAATTTACTTTCGACAGTCATGCAATTGTTTGTTTTATGGTCTCCAAGTTTGCTAAAAGCGATCAACTTTACTCCAAAGATTTGAAGCGTCGTGCCCACATTGATCATCGTCTGCACTACGAAAATGGAGTGCTCTTTCAGGTGATCAAAGACATTGTCGCTCGTAATATCTATGGTGGCGAGGGAGAGTACAATGAACGGTCTCTGGTACTATGCCAAAATGCCTACGAAACGTTGGAACGCTTCTTGGAGAAGGGAAGCTTTGTTGTTGGCAACGAGCTGAGTGTGGCTGATGTATCCATTCACACAACTCTCATTACCCTAGACCTGCTTCTGCCAGTTGATGCGGTTCGTTATCCACAGATTACCGTCTGGCTGGGTCGCATGAAGCAATTGTTGCCCGACTATGAGGAGAATCTGAAAGGGGCGCAGGCTCTGCAGCAGCGCATCCTCAACTGTATGGCCGAGCACAAGGCAAAAGAAAAGGCAGGAGAATAATTATATAAATGTCGATTGTTTGTTTTGTTTGATATACATATATATATTTGAATTTATTTGTTGTGTTACACTAATTGGATTAAATTCTCGCTACACTAAATTCTTATGTCTTTTGATTTGGAAGTCATTGCGAAACATATCTATATCTGTAGCTCGTTGTGGAGTTTCCTGTGTTTTCTTTTATGAAGCTTTTGATTTTAGTTTTATCGTATTGATCATATGATCATATAAGCCGCTAGTTGAAAGAGTTTTGTTGAGCTAATTATAACTAGAATACGACATGTAATAATTATAATAATAATAATATTTAAGGTTTTGTCTGGTGGTGTGACCTGCCTACGTCTAGTCCAGGCTAGCTATGGTATATACAATTATAATGCAATCATCCAATCATCTCATATAGATAAACCTAATCACACTTATTTTGGTATACTTTCTATCAAAAGGCTTCTCTGGTTTCTAGTCAAAGGTTGTCCAGTTATTCATTCCCTTTCCCACGCCAGACCCGGCTGTCAAAGCTGGCGTTGTAGTGGTGCCCGGAGTCACCGACGCAGTGGTCACATTCAGCGAGAACTGATCGAGTCCATACTTCCGTAGCAGTTCAAAGTCATCATCCGGTGGTTTGGTCATGCTCATGCTCATGTTGTTGCGCTGTATCTGTGGGGGCATTGCTGTTCCCCGACTGGTGACAGCCGCCACGGTGGCCATGTGCTTGGGTGCGAAGTAGGGATACAATGGATTGCTCACTGTATTGTTGACCTGTTGGTTAATCACGCTACTGTTAACGCCGGCTGGCAATGTGCTTGACTTGGACTTGTGGTTGCTGTTGCCAAAGCTCTTGCACAGCGGTGGCATTGGTCGTGCATTCTGATTGAGTGGATCGAAATCCTCCAGATCGAAGCTGGTGTTGTTGCTATCGTCCAGCGATATCAGATCGTTCATGCTATCCTCCTGCTGTGGCTGCTGCTGCTGCTGTGCGCTGCTGTTGCTACGCGGTGACTGCACAAATAGATAAATAGACATAAATACACGTGAATGAACTGGAGGATTAGGTATTAACTGGGTCTGGGTCTGGCTACTTCTACTATTTCTACTACAATGTCAGGCATATTACAAGCGGATTAGTGAGTCACTGCTGGGGCTTGGCTTATATCGTATGATAGATAGATAAGAGGAGAGCTAGATGTGATTAGTAGTATGTAAGATGTGGGGGCGGGGAAGGGGGCGTTACCACAACCGGGGCGATTTCTTAGTGAACTAGACGCGCAGCTGATGTACCTCTCTTTTGGCCCGCGGCGTTGGTATCGGCGCCGGCTCGGAGCCCATTGGCGAGGATATATTCAGCTGGGAGAATCGTGAGGCGGCCGTCACAAACGAGGCAGCCGACGAGCAGGATGACGACGACGACGAGGATGTCGAACCGGTTGATGTGTTTGAGCTGCGCAGTGGCGAATCATTTGGCTCATCTTGCCAGCAATTGCGTTCCAGTCGATTGATGCCCGCACTGACAGCGGCCGCTGTGGCAGCCACCACAGCGTTGGCACTGCACTGACGTCTCGGCGGGATTGGCGGTGATTGCACATCTGGCGGACTGTCGAAACTGGAGTCTGTGGTGGCCAGAGCACGTGCCTTGGTCGGCGTCGAGGTAACACGTGACAGTTTTGTCTCTGGCGCATACGGATGATTGTAGTAGGAGGCAGGCGTGGGCGTGGTGGGGTGCGTAGTAGCTGGTGGTAGCATAGGCGGCGGTGGGCGTGCCGGCGGTGCTCCGTTGGCGGTCATACGCGAGCGGAGCTCTGCATTTGGTTTTAACTGCGTTGCGGCGGCGGTGGCAGTGGCAGTGGCAGAGATGAAGGCGATGACGGTGGCAGAGACGAAGACAGTGTTGGGCGGTGGTGTCGGTGTCGATTGGTTGTTGAGGTGTTGGTGCAAGTTTCGAGTAGATGAGCAAACAAACAAGATGTACACAGATTAACAAAGATAGACAGACAGACAGAACATACAGACAAAAGACACAGACACAAACACATCACACAACAACAACAACAACAACAACAAACACATGAAAGAGTCAATGAAAAGAATGTGAAGGATACATCAATATTTAGTTTGTTTTCTTGGCTGCTTTCTTGCAGCTATTATAGCAACAACAACAACAACAACAATAATAATGATAGAGGCACAGAAAAAGCAAGCAGCGAAGGCGCGCGCATTGCGCATCAGAGTTTCTGCAGACGACTCTCGTATGCACGCACCAAACTACTTACGCTGCGATCAACGGCGGGCGTCTTGAAGAGCGGATGATTCTGCAGCTCCTGCGATAGATTCATCTCCGACGACGAGCAGAGCGAGCTTGCCGAGCTAACAGCAGGAGACGCAGCCACATGATGATCAAAATGAGCAGGCATCGGCGCACCCAACGCATGCCCGTTCGGTGGTATATGACTGCTCGAGCTAGACATGGCCAGCGGGATGGGGCCACGTCGTCCTGTTCCCGAATGCTGCACTGCTGCTCCATGCAACTGCAACGAGGTCTGTTCACGTTCCCGTCCAACACCATTTACGTTAATCTCTCGCTCCAGACGCTTGCTGCACACCGGCGAACTGGGCGCCGAACGATGGGTGACCTTGCGACTACCGTAACTACCAGTGCTGCTAAGGCTGCCGTTGCCGTCCGGACGGTCCGAGTGCTGTGGCGAGCTCAGGCCAAAGTTGAAATTAGGATGCTGGCTACCGTTGTCGCGCCACTTCTTGTAGGCAGTCTTAACCCCACGCGAGCTCTCTTTGACCTTTTGGGAAATCAAGAAATTATTAATGAAAATGAACTCAGCAAGTTCTGCACACAGATCCCACAGAGAAATGCAAACACAGAGAGAGAGAGAGACATAGAGAAAAGGACAAAGAAGTAATGTAAAATAAAGCTACCACTCACCGATTTGACAGCAGACTTAACAGCTGGATTAGTCTGCAAAAGTCGGATTAGTCGGCGCATGTATTGATATAAAACACAATCAAACGAGAATCGATCAGTTCAGTTAGCATAAAACGGTTTCAATTCAAAGCCAGAACAGAAAAGCACAAGAAGCACAGCGTGAGTTCCAAAAGCGAGTTCCACAATATGAAAGAGACGCGATCGAGGGAGTGCGCAAAAAATATATATGAGAGATATGATACGATATGATGGCCACTAAACAATAATCATTATATGTATAACTATTGCCGACTATGGTTAATTGTAATGATGACAATGCTGATTAGAGGTTAGTGAAATGAGGCTTGAAAAAGGTCGATTTGTCTTGATGAATTCAATATTCAGGGTTATAAACATTTTCAAAATGAGATGGAATAGGTTAGTTCAGAGTGCGTCGAGTTGGATTGGTTTAGAAGAGAATTACACATCCATCGATAGCAACGCTATGCGATAGTTTTATATCAAGCTCTCTTTCAGGTAAAAATGACAATGATATTTTGTTTCCCTTTTATTAAGTTTGCTTTGTTATGCATGATTTTGTAAGAATCAAAACGTTATAATGTTATGCCTAGCGCAACATTACTTAAAACTTTCGAATTTAAATATATATACAACAAGAGGGTGCCCAGAATTAGATGATTCTCTAATAGAAACATTGAATACAAAACAAAAATATAAAACAAAGAATATAAAGTAAAAAACAAACAGTTTTTAGTTTTGCCGTAAATAAAAACAAGTGCAGTTTGTTGATTAAGAATAAGAGAGAGAGAGAGAGGAGAAAGAAAGAGAGTAAATCAAGTAGACTAACATTTGGTTGTTTTTTTTTTGGTTTTGTGAAAGAGGTGTTTGTGTTTTTTTTTGGTTTTTGTGTGGAAATTCTACTCGTATTTTGGTGATGGACGGTGGCAATCGGTTTAAACATAGTTCTTGGCAAACACTCGCGATACACTGCGCATTCCCAAATAATACTGCGAAATAAATCAAATTTAATTAAAGAAAATATTGTCAAAATGGAGAAAAGAAAGAGCATAAAGAATACGGCGCAACATTTATCGGAAGTTGTAGCGGGACAGCGCAGAGGACCTTCTCCAAACCAAATATACAGAAGAATAGATAAATATATATGTAGGAGAGTATATACAATGTGACCCAAGAGTGTGGGATGCGGACTGGAAGAGGTAGTGTATGTTGGAATTGCACTATGCGTGTGAAGGTTAAGGCAAATCAATAGCAGAGACACCAGCGGTAATAGCTATGCTAAAGGGTAAAGAAAGCCTCGTTGGGCATACCTTGTCCTTGACATGTTTGAGAAAGACATAGTTGCGTCCACGTTTCTTCATCTTTTCGGCATAGCGAACTGTCTCCAGTTCAAATTCATCGGAAAATCCCAAACCGCTATTCAACATCTTGAGACGATCGTCGACAAATTGCGCAAAGATTTGTAGCTCCATCATTTTGGTCAGAAACGGACGCAAATGTGCGGGCCGAGATTCAATGAATTTGTCATGATTGAACGTCTTGCAGGTATCGTGAAACTCGACAGCATCACGATAGCCGCCAATCAGTTGAACTAGTGCACCCAGAAATATTTTCGATACACGATCCCCAATGTGATCCTGTGTGTGACTCAGATATTTCTTCATCTGCGACACAATCTCTGGCGGCAGGGCGCGCACATCATCGAAGGGACTCTCGAAAGTCTTTGTATCACAGTTTAAGATCACAACTTCGCCAAGCTCATCGGCAGAAACCTGAAAGCAATCAAGAGCAGATTAATTGAAGGATATTCAACGAGGACTTTGTTTACTTACAGTTTCGAGCACTGGTTTTGGCACACCAATTAGATATGGCATGGGTGCACCCAGGTAATCCTTGAACTCCCAGGGCAGCACCGGTATAAATATATGTTGCCAGACCATAGGATAGAGGAATGCATTGGCAGCCTGTATGCAGGATGACAACCTATCCAGATGGCTGGATGTGAATATAATACGTCGCTCGGCAAGCATGGCAGCAAACACACAAATCATCTCCTTGGGAGCCACAAAATTGTAGTACAGATTTAGATTGTGCTACAGGGAAATAGGAAAACTAATTAATTAACTACTTAATTAAATTTAGCAATTGTAGTTTACATTTTCCGGTATACTGGGCAGCTGAAATTGCAGCGGACGTTCGAAGGTAAAGTTCTATAAGGGAATTCAATTAATATATTGTTTGTAAGTTAAGGAAAACATCTTCGTTCATTCTTACGCTCTGTCCGCTGTTGTAGAATACCGTTAAACTGCCGCCCGAATCGGGAACACCTCTATTATAGGCCTCTGACAGGAACGTTCGGAAACCATTTCGATCGGTTCGCCTTAGCTCCGCCAACACAATCAGAAGTTTAAGGAAGGTGTCGTGCCATGGCAGATAAGTGATGAGGACCATCGCTGTTTGCGTCTTCGGATCGTGTCGACAGAACCCGAAACGCCATTTTGAGTCGCCGGTGGTGTGAACAAAGGAATAGGAATAAGCGCCTGGTTCGCTGTATAAAGTTAAAATGTTGATTCATTTAGATTTGTTGCCGCTATTCCTTGTTTACGTGGCACATGAAAATGATAACAAAATACGTTCGCGCCAATGCTACAGTTTTATTTACAATGTTTGTTTTATTTAACCTGCGACTGATTTATTAGACATTTCTTATAAATTATAAAATCACACGTTCACAATAATAAACTATATAAAGTGTTCTTTATGGTGTTAATATTTAAAAAAACGGCATGACGAAAGTATAATTGTGTAAATTATAGGTATTTTCGAGTCATAATTATTATGTGGTTAGAAACAAATAATTAAGTATTCAATTTGTGAAATAAATAAAACTTTGATGCCAAATCAATTAAGAAGCCACATAAACATTAACATAATGTCAACCCAAACGAAATGTCTTGAAATTCCAGTTAGAAGGGAAATCTAAACGGAACAATTTGACTTGAGGGCTCATAGATGACCAAGAAACCAAAATATAAACGAAATGAAAACCGCAAAAGCAATTTGGTCTTAGTTTCATTTCGATTTGTTTCGTTTATCTTGTCGAGTTATCAAAGAACTCCTTGTTCTGTTTCAATTGAATTCAATTGAGGTGATTCACCGCCTTGTCTAATGCAATTTAAAGCTTTTTTATGCCCTAACAGGATTGGCCACTTGTTTGTTAATAATAAAGTCAGTTGAAGTATATTGCACAAATATAAATAAAATAAATGAATGTATGCTCCAGTATGAGGATTATAAAAGAGCATCCGGTAAGCAACAGCACGAAACGCATGACCTTGACAACACACAAAACCAGCAACACCAACAGACGCGTGTCCCGTGCGTTTCTCAAGAAATGCTTCATCGCATCTTACATATAACCATGTGTGTGTGTGTGTGTGTGTGTGTGTGTATAAACAAGTACTTTATACAACAAGACTACCATATACCAAAATTATTAAAGACCTCGTGGGAATGACTAATAACACTGCCCCGTCTGCCCATTGAGGCGGAAAGTTGATGAGCAACTCTTCTTCTTGTTCGCCTCTTAACCCAAATTATAAACATTTAGCAGACAATTTAACAATCTCAAATGTCGCCGCCGACAGCTGATGCGTTTTTTAATCGAAAGTTTCAACAAATAAAACCCATAAAGTGAATATATTGTTTAATTTGAATTAGCTGTATTTCTTCAATTTTGTAGTTTGTTTACCGAGACAAGTCGCGTGAGCTGATGATTGTTCAGTGTGGAAATCTCTGATTAGCAATTTAAATTGAAATTCCCAACAACAAGATTTACTCCCACTGAGCTTCGCTTTGGCCTCCAATTTGCACCTTTTTTCGTATTTCGCGGGCACTTTCTTGGTGTTGTTTGTCTTTTGCAGGCAACGGATTACGTAAAGTCGTTAGATGTGCACATTATTTAATAAAATATGCAAAGCAGGCAAAGCGACAAAATCGCTGCGCGTTGTTTGTTTATTCATTCGGCGGGGCTGGGCAAATTGTGGACAAGGAAATGAAGGCTCTCTCCAGCTTAACATGGCGGTGCATTGACACTGGCGATAACAGTTAATTACAACAATGATACTCTACTGCCCACTGAGAGTACGAACTGAAACAGACACAAAGAGAGAGAGAGAGAGAGAGAGCCAGAAAAAAGCTACAGTCGGGTGAACACGATAGTATGATACCCTTCGACCAATTTTGAAAAACTTTTATACAAATATTATCAACAGTTAAGGGAATATTAATTGGTTAATTTAGTTAAATAATATTTAATTTTGTATTGCTCAGACACTATAGGGAAGTTTAAATTTAATATTTTCTGTGTTTATTATTCAATTTGCAAATATTTATCTATTAGTATTTTAAAACAGTATGTAATGACTGTGTAATAATCCCAAATTACCGATTTGCGTGGGAGGTGGGCGTGGCATATCAAATTTCAAATAACCTTGTTCAGCATAGGATATACAGGAGCTGAGAATAGCTGAGATCTTAACGCTCAAACAGACAGACATGGCTATATATCTTGGCTGTTGATGCTATATACTGTATAAGGTCGGCCAGCCTGTCAAATACATTTCCGATTGGCACAAAGTTATAATACCCTTCTAACCTAGAAGTAGTGGGTATAAATAGTCAGAGAGCGGAAGCTTCTTTGTTTTTGTTTCGTTGCGTTCCGTAACGGTGCTTAGCGTATGCATGGGATATGCACACACACACAGAGACACACACACACACACGCTAAAATACTGGGCAAATTTTGAAATATGCCTGTATTTATTTTTGTGTGATCTTTGCTTTAGCCAAATGTTTGCCATTATTATTAATTTTACTTTGAGCAAAAATAAAACACAACGAATTCATTAAGCAACATTTGTTCACTTTCCAAACTGAGTTTATCAGTCTTGGCCCAGAGATAATAATAACTATGGAGAGCGGAAAGTCCGGGGGCAAACTTTAGACAACTTGTTGCCCAGAGCTTTACGCAGCTGCACAGATAAACCAGAAATTATTTCGCCGTGACTAATAAGCCGAATACGCTGAAGACAATTCAATAAATGCACACACATACACACAAATGGCATGTACATGTGTATTTGTAAGTGATACAAGAGTGAGGAAATATTTACTATAAAAACAAGAAACAGAGCAGAGTAAAGTGCGAAATGCGAATGAAATAATCGTGTGGACATGTAAACAAACATAAAACTAGACAGCACAACAACAGGTTATACAATTCATGGACAAGCTCGAAGTGGCCGAATGAATCATCAGCGTCGTCAGAGACCATTCACCCATTTAGACAGTAAAAATAACGAACTGAACATCAAACGGTTGTTTTTACTTGTTTTTGTTGTTACTATCGGTTATATGTATTTACATATGTATATATGACTAAACGTAGAATACAATACAAACATGCAGTGACATGTCTATGTGTGTGTGTGTGTGTTTGTACACTCACCTTTCGAGATCACAGGGAAACGCAAATGACGGAATGCCGGTGAGCACCTCCTTATCACGAAATCCCTCGGGGAAGCTTTCGATAATGACGCCAGCGGGCGTTGCAGCTCCTCCTCCATTTCGGCTGATGGAGCCTCGATCAATGCCGCGTGTCGGCTTAACTTCGCACCAAAACTCAAAGAGTTTCTTCACGTCGTTTCTGCCAATAACATAAACTATTATTTTAGTATATACAAAACAAAAAAAAACAGCAAGAAAAACTGATGTGAATTTCACTGCTCAGCCAAGCGTTACGCCCACTGCACATATGTCTGTATGTATATAAATGTATATGTTTTCCCAGCAGATGGAAATCTCATACTCACTTGATGCGTGAACCCATTTGGATGTATTTTTCTATTTTCTAGCACATTTTTATATCGATTTATGCGTTTGATCTGTGTTTATGCTACTGAATCCTGTTATTTCGATATGTATGTTTGTACTTTTGATTTAATTTTTAATGTCACATTAGCAGCAGCCCGCATAAACAAACATATGTATTTACATACACACTCACACACACACAGAAATGCACACAGGCGGCTGTTCAATTGCTCTTGCTCTTTCTCTTTGTCGATTCACGATTTTGTGGATTTCGCGACGTCATTGAATAATAATTCTCATTGTTTTTTTGCGAGGTGTCTACTGCGTGAGCATTTGGGCAACTATTAAAAGTCCACTATAGATTAGATTCTGAGCTGCTTTCATTGGCCCCAATGCAATAAATGATACACTTGGCACAATAACTTTTATGCAATATGAGCGAACAAAAACACTTTTTACGAGCGAAGCACCAACAACGCAACGACGACAACGACAACGAACCGACCCCGACCGCAGTTGCACTTGTACTCGATGCCTACTCGATAACCGACTGAATGGGTCAGCTGTGCTGTTACCATATCGATAAAATGTTAAATGGCAATGTTAGCTTACAGGTCATTTCAGCTTAACATTAACATAGCTTAACAGCACTTGTCAGCTGTTTCTGTTGATAAAGTGTTAACGCCGTAGATTTGTCGACAGTTAAATTCAATTATTTTTGAATTTGAACTTGTTTAAATTTGAACTTGAGAAATAAGTCTTAAGTACTCCGAAATGGTTTCATTGTTGTTTAAGCTGCCAACAACAGCAAATACTTCAAATGAATTAGTATACTAGATCGTCGCTGTTAATTGACATTACAGTAATATGTTAGCGGTTGTTGTTGTTTTTACTCTGGTGTTGTTATTGTCTGCACGCAGCTGTCACGTTTTGTTGCACTCCAATTGTTTTGTTTACACTGCAGTTTAAATACGTTTAATTGCTAACTTAAACCGTGTAACCGCATAAAAATTGCATAAAATTAGCTTATATAATTGCAAAACTTATATAATTCATTTTTGTTTGCTTTTCAATGACAAATAATAACCCAGCAATCGTTTGTGTTCTTACCAGCTCGTTGTAAAAGGCAAGTTAACAAATGCATTTAAAATACGTGCGTCATAAATCGAACGGTAATTACGGTAATCGCCTTTTGAAGCACCAAAAAGGTACAAAGGTTAAATCAGCCCCACTCCCCCACGGCCTAAACTATGCATTACCTTGGCCGTGACTATTTATTTGTTGTTGCACGTGATGCCAAAACACACACACACGCCCACACAAACAAAGTGACAAACGCAATGTGTAGGTATGTATGTGCATGACATTAGACAGCGCGAGATGTGTGCATGAGAGGAGGTACGCCATACAGCTCATCGGCCATTTTGGGTTCTCGAACGCGATCTGTCGCCAGCCCAGAGAAGCAGCCCAGCGGGCCCCGACCACTGCGAACCATGGCTCATTGCCGATTTGGGAGCCATCGGAAAAACATCTGAGAGTTGACTTACTTGCTTAAGTTGTTTGTCACACGATTCAACTAAATTATCTAAATTATTATTTAAATTTTTTTTTTTTCAAAATTCTCAGCTTCTTTAAGGTAAGCGCATAAAACTCATTTCGTGGAGCATTCTTATTATGCAAGGCAATCATAAAAAAGTCAAACTGACGATAAAAAAGCAACTGACTCACAATTAAAAAATTATTGTATGTCCATTTCGCACACACACACACACAAACACCCTCACGTACTAGACTTGTGTGATAAGTGATAAGAGTTAGTTTAGTTCATTTCCATCCGCCGACAATGTTGTGCGCCTTTGTCCACATGCCGGCCAAGGCGGCAGCTCAGAATCAAATGTTGCACCTTGAGCTAAGACACTTTGCCCGTTACGCACTAATGGGTAAAAAAACGAGTGCAGCAGTGCAACACCAACAACAACAACAACTTGATAGACAACAACAGCGAACAACCCTTCAACAACAACGACAACAACATAAACATCAGCAACGACGACGAAATCATCTATTATTAGGAACTGCACAGGAACTGCTGCTGTGAGTGAGAGATAAATCTAAGCCCCACTACATACCGGTACACACACACATACATATGTATGCCGTTATCAGCCTAATGATGTACTCGTGTGTTCTGTTGATAACGTCGTGTGGCGAACAAATTAACTCGACTTCGGTTCGAGTGTCCAACGGAAAGAGAGAACCAGCTGTTAGGAAGCTCTCGCTCAATTAAACCCCATACACATGTATAGAGGTTGCCTGATTGATAAGATATGTATAAGATATGGCCATGTGTATAGAACAAGTATTTATATATACATGCTCAGTAATTGCCATTCAGCAATTCGCAACGGCTTTGTTATAAATTACATTTATCACCTCTCTGTCTCTCTCTCTTGTCTCTCTTCTCGCATTGCAGTTGCCCTCGGGATCTCAGTGTTAATTTATCAGTCCGAGGAGTGCACACAGAGACCGTTCCAGTCACTATGTTCTACTCGATGTACGCGTATCTGTCGCATATACCGCGTCTGCATGCCTTGGGCATAGCCGTATGTGCGTATGTAGTCTATTACCTCATTCAGGTTGTTAAGGTGAGTAGGAATTATGTAATCTTAACTCATCTCAGTATCATATTCCCCTCCCCCTTTAGCGTCCCATAATTGCCTGCGCCGATGGCCCATTTAAGCAGTACCTGATCCGTAAGATGCCCACGCTGGAGAACAAGTACTGGCCCACCTTCTGGTGTGTGGAGAGCCGTGCCCAGACCGTTCTTGCGAGCCTGCTGCGCTCCAAGAGTCTGCCGCCGGTCAACTACCGCAGGTATGCGATACAATTAGGAGAACATCGCTAAATCAAATGATCTCTGACACAGTAGTTTCATTTGTTATTCTTATTATGCGACAGAGATCAGGTGGGTTTAAGTGAAATTCCAAGTTGATCTCAGCCTGAACCCGAGATTTACATAATAATTATGTGAACCAGGGAATACTGTTGTGGCTGAAATGATCATCAGCATTTAAATTAGATATTTGCGTTGCGGAAACTCAACTTTGCCTAGACCGATAACATGTTTCCGTTATCACAATTTCTAGTCGTCTTTTACGAACACAGTTGGTAACACAAAGATATCATAAACTGTAAGTTCGATAAACTTGGCTGGGTAAACTTCAAGATCAAAGTCTGTTATCACGTCGAGCGAATACGCTCGGTTTAACCCGTAAGCTGATTTATTATTTCGCAATATATGAATTAAAATAAATCATATGAGGGCAGCAGAATCAGTTCAATCTAATTATTAGATTATACATATAGTATAGATTTATATTTTGTTTCTAATACTGTTCAATCACAGAGAAATACTCACGCTGAAGGATGGAGGTGAAGTGGCTTTGGACTGGATGGAGGAGGGCTGTGACGAACGTGCACCTTGTGTGCTAATCTTGCCCGGCCTGACCGGTGAATCGCAGGCAGAGTATATCAAGTGCCTTGTCTTTGCTGCCCAGCAGACCGGCATGCGTGTTGTGGTCTTTAATAATCGCGGTCTGGGCGGTATTGAATTAAAGACACCCCGTCTCTATTGCGCCGCAAACTGTGAAGATCTGTGTGAAGTTGTCCAACATGTGCGACGCACGCTGCCCGCACATTGCAAACTGGGTGCCACCGGCATCTCGATGGGTGGCCTCATACTCGGTAAGCAGCTAGAGTGCCTAATTGAATAACACATACTAAAGATAACTTCTCTCCATTTAGGCAACTATCTGGCGCGCAAAAGCGATGAGGCGCGTAACAATCTGTCGGCAGCCAAGATTATATCGGTGCCTTGGGATGTGCACAAGGGCAGCGCAAGCATTGAGAAGCCCGTCATCAACAACCTACTGGGTCGCCATCTAGCAGGCAGCCTGTGCCGCACACTGCGAAACCACTTGGAGGTTTACAGGGATATTTACCAGGACTCGGACATTGATATACAACGCATACTTCGTGTAAGGAAGTGGAATTCAAACTTGATCATGCAATGCAATCTAATGCACCCTCTCCCCTTCTTTAGTGCAAGACTATCAAGGAGTTCGATGAGCTCTTCACGGCTAAACAGTTCGGCTATGCCCATGTGAACGATTACTATACAGATGCTACGCTGCACAATAAGCTGGATCACATCTCGGTTCCCTTGCTGTGCTTAAGTGCTGCAGACGATCCTTTCCAGCCACTAGATGCCATTCCCATTAAGGCGGCAAACCACTGCACCCACGTGGCCATTGTGATTACAGCTCGTGGTGGGCATATTGGTTTCCTTGAGGGCTGGTGGCCATCCAACAAGGATCAGTACATGTGCCGCTTGTTTACGGAGTACTTTACCAAGGCGTTGATTGATGAGGACGGTGAATTTGAGAAGGCTTCACATAAAATGCACGAACGCTTTCTGGCCAAACAAACAGTACAATTAGGCACGGGCGTGCAAGATGGGCCTCCAGCAATGCTACTAATGGATAGGCCTGGCGAGCTTAAAAAGCTATTGTAAACAGAATATCCTCGTATAGTCACTACAGCTGTTAGATGACTTCCTAATAGATATATAAAGACAGTTAAACTGATTGTGTGTTTCGATTCGCAGCAGAAACGTCAGCGCGATCACTTGTGATATGAAAATGAACAAAATCCAATGTGTTGTTATTATTATGTGTAGAAAGACAAACGATAATTTTTTAACCTTTGGCAGCTGTTAGAAATTGCAATTAACGCTAGAGATACCTAAATAGACCTAGTGCTGTATAAGTTACATATCAAATTGGAACTTGTGAGAAATAGAGCTCAAAGCTTTAAAACGTAATTCTATTCTTAGTAGATTAATGTACAATTTTCAATCGAGAGAGGAAACCGAAATTGACACAGGACAATACATATATAATCTTATTCAAATTATATTTTTATAAATCAATATCTATTTAACTAATAAAAAATACAACGCTTAACAGAAACGCGAATACGAGTACACACTGAACTTGGTTTTAATGCATAAATAGGATACTTTTTCACAGCTGAGAGATAACTTTACTTTGTTGATTATCATACAAAACAAGAAAGAGAGAAATATTTGAAACCCTACAGCTGCCAGACGCTGCTGCAGTTGTGGAGTTATCTCATCGCCGAGAATAGTCTCTTAGCTATGCAGTTACTTTTAGTAAATATTATAGATAGCGAGCAGTTCTGAAAACCGTTTACAGCTAAAAACACGTACATATTGTAAAATATATATATGTATATGGTACATGTATGTATAAAAAATGTATGTTCTTTTTGGGAACTCGAGAGCCCTAAATGGGCTTGTAGAGCAGCGTTGTGACATATTTCTTGCGATAACGATGAGTGGCACTGAGCACCATAACGCCGTCTTTGATGGACAGTGCATACAAGTGGTTCAGCATAACGTGGTTCGGTTCAGGCAACAATGTGGGCTCGCACTGTCGAACAGAAAGAAAGAGAGAAATTAGATTAGGTTTATTATCGAGGGGTTACTCTAATATCGCGACAACTTACCGAGAGCGGCGTATCTTTGTTTAGGATGACTTGCAGAAGATGTGGCGGAAGCACCGGCGGACCGGAGACCTTCTCCCACGGCTTCACCTGTGGCACCTCCTGCGAGTATTCCCTCTCGGCATAGTTGGGTACATTCTCACTATCCTTGGCTAGCGCCTGGAAGACCTCGAAGTCTGAGGCGCGCACTGAAACCAAATTGTTTTTGTCGCCCTCATCATTTTCCACACTTTTCTGTAAGAGAGAACGAGAGGGAGAGAGACAATCAATCAATTGCAATTAGAATACCATACAACAATTGCAATAAATGTGGAAGGGGGACTGGGGTTCAATGTGCTCAGGCATTCCCAGTCCCGAAACCCAAAACTGATGTCTCTTGCTCGTTTTGTTTACAGTCCAGCAGCGGCGACGATTACACAACACACAGAGAGTGTAGTGGAAAATAAATAGTCAACTGCGTCATCGCCATCGACAATTGTAAACAAGTGTCGTCGCGTATCGATTTTCCATTTGGCAAAACTCGCGGGGAAAACTCACCAACTTTGGATCGTGCTTCCACTCGCCATCCACACAGAACTTATACTGATGGTCACCCTCGGCCAGATCGATGATGGTCACGAAGTTGCCATGGCTGCGCACCATCGGTATGGGCTTCCACTTGGAGAAGGTGCCCGATATGGTTACGTTCTTGCCGCCATAATCCCAACGCAGCACAGTGGGCAACGCTGTTTTCTTTAGCTCAATATCTGCGTCCAGTGATCCTGTTGTTTGCGCCTGCTCATCGTCGTTCAGCTCGTCCATTGTGTGCTCTCTATCTGCTGCTGCTGCTGCGACTGAATCGTTATCAACTGATGTGCGCTTAGCGCCCGCTCGCGTATAATACGGGTCTTCGTCTTCTTGCGACGAACCCTCGTTTAAGACTGCCGTATGTTTTTTATCGAATGAGAAAGCTTGGCCGACGCCGCCGCCGCCTGCTCCAGTGCCACCCAAAGCTGCTGCGCCAGCGCTACCTCCCCCCCTGCGGCACCCACACTTGCCACAGAGTCGCGAAAATGTGCGGGAGAACTTGGCGTCGAGAGGTCGGTTGACTTGTGACGCTCTCGCTGCATATGCACAGTCGAGCTGCCCGCGTTTCCCATATTGCACTTCACTCTCCCTCTCTTTTTTACTACTTTTTTTGGAGGTTACTTAAAGCATTGAAAATTGTGGTTGGACGTTTATTGTGTTTTATTTTCTTGGCACTTTGTTTTCCTTGTCTTTCTTATTGTATCATTGATTGTTTCGTTTAAGTTTATTTAGCAAAAATTTATTTTTCAGTACTTTTTAGTTCGTTGTAGAAAATAATTGGCATTTAAATTTTAGTTTTTGTTATTTAAGAGTTTGTTTTCGTCGTAAAATGGCTAATTATAATTACAACTACATACATATACAAGTGTGCAATCTGTATGTAACGTGTGTCTGTATATATTGTTGTACCTGTATATTTGCCAGTTTCAATTGGAATTGAATCATCGTTGAGAGCACTGCCAGAGTTGCTTTCCACACTGTAATCGGTCAGGGCGGCAACTGTGGATGTCACCAATTAGGAGAACTATTTTCACTTGGCTTGCTTAGCTCAACAATATTTAAAGACTTTTTAAACAAATTTTCATAATCGATTATTTCTTAATCCATTTCTAATTTTAGATAATTTATTATACAACCAATTACTGATTTTACTCATCGTTAAAATGATATGATAGCACATAATTCGAACCAGTTCCAATGAGTTTATGTTTAAGCTGCGCATGCATCCCTGCGCAGATATGCAAGGTTTATTATGTGAAAAAACTATAAGGAAGCGTAAAGCAAATTAATTAAGCACTGTTAATACATAATTATGGCCGAATTGGTTAAAGACTGGCTGGCGGATTATCAGCGAGCTCGCCGTCAGCCAGCCGAGTCCGAGGCGTTTGTTGTGGAACACGAAACTGATCCAGAAATTGCCGAGGCCATCTTCACAATATTTAATGAAAGGCAAAGGAACGAGGATCTGGTCCACGACATTTGCCAGCAGCTGTTGTCCTTCTACCGAGCAGACGAAGTGACGCTCCACAAGTTTCCACTGCAATTCTTACCTGTGCTGATATACACATACCTCCATGCAGTGGCCGCGGGCGACAAAAAGGCGTCGCGAGGCGTCGAGACACTGCTCATCTGCATTTACAACGGCGAGGTGTCCACCGGTGATGGTGGTCAAAAGGTGGTTGCTTTCCGCATGCCTATATTGGCTCAGGCATCTGTCTACCACGAGGTAAAGAATCTGCCAATGACCGATCTGAGGCGCTGGGAAGAGAACTGCAACCGGGAGGTCAAATGGGGGCCACATGTGCGCATCGAATCGATAAATGCTCAAAATCGCATGCGTATCATGACGGCGCTGCTCTTCTGCTACAATCAGCAGGTGAGCCTAACGCAAAAGTCGTCGCTGTTGCATCTATGCCGAGTGACGTCACAAATCGTGAATCAGGGCTTTACTACCAAATCTGGGCACGGGCATCGCATGAGTTATGGGTAAGTGAAATCAATTAATCATAATTTATAGAGTATTGGATACATTATCCGTATATTTATTTACAGCTCTGATCCAGCGACAGGTGCTACTTTTCCGAAACCTTCTGCGCCGCGAATCCCGCTTTCTGCGTCCTTTCTAATCGAATTAGTGCACGCGATTTACTATGCCATGTTCAATGGCTATGGCACAGTTGCCATACAGACCCTGGAGGACATACACAATCGTGCCAGTTACGAGATGTTTACGGAACTGATTCTGGTGACCAATGCCGTGCGCAATTCTCTGCATGCGAATCCATCGGGGCAGCCCAACGATGGACCAATGGGCTTGAGTGTGGCTTTGACTCCGGCCACAAATACCGTAACGACTTCAGTCTCGAAATCGATGATAACGAACGCTTCATTCCGTACGAAAAAACTGCCTGATGATATTCCCATTCAAGTGCAGGATCTCACGATGCCTCAGGCGCCACAATTGTTGTCCAGTGTTACGGAGGAGTCGGAGCCGACAACCAAGGAGTCGCCGTCGACGAAGGAGAGCAGCGGGACACGCACCTCTATCATAAGGCCGAGCATGGAGGGCATAAAAGCTCAAGCGCATAAGGCACTCATGGCTGGCTTTATGAAGTCGAAGGACAAGGAGAAGGAGAAGGATAAGGAACCGCCAAAACCACCGCAACGTAAATTCGATAAGCATACGCAGCGCAATTCTTTGCTCCAGCTGCAAACCCAAACAGTGGAGTCCAGTGGAGACCACGAGAAGAGCCCGTTGGCGGTAAGCAAATCGAAAACGTATGACGCCGTTGCGGAACAGCAGCCCACCGATATGCTGCCAATGCAGACACTCTCGCTAATCAACGAGAATGGGAGCAACAGCTTCAGCGTTGACAGTGACATGAACGATGGCATTGCAATTCTGGCTGGCCCGGGTAGCGGAGTTCCGGCCAGCACGATGACCTCGCTGAACAGCAATACGACTTCCATCACAAGCAGCGATCTGCTGACAAAGAGCTTTGACTCCAGCATCGAATTGTCGCCGATGGGTCACAGCAACAGCAATGGTGGCAAGCTGACCGAGCATGGTCTAGGGGAATAGGTTATGAGGATCAGGCCAGGTCTGCCTCCCATTCCGGGTTCAATAACAAACCAATTAGCCAAATTCAAGTATATTTATTATCATTATTACTATATTACTGTAAAAGTCGCACGTTACCTTTGGGTATTAACTGAAGAACAAAAAACTAAGTGGGATCTACCCTGGGGCTATGTTGGGATGTTTTGAACTGTAAATGTAACGCAGTAATACTTAAGAAACGTTGGAATTTGTTGATTATTATTGTCACTCTTAGTTGTTCGTATTGTATTAATGTATTGTATTCTAATTGTTGGTAAAATGTATATTTCTAATTATGGAGTTATCCTTTAGGTTACAAAGTGCTAATCACACATACATACACACATGAAATATATCTACTGAAGTATATAGCCAAGTAATCAGTAGTCCGGGTGGAAAATTGAAGTAAAATTATTACAAAACAACTCTTCATGATGAATTTAAAAATATGCAATTATCGACAGATGAAGGAAAGGCTTTTCCATGTTTTCTCGAAACTTCAATTTTAATTTAAATGAATTCGCATTCAAAAAATTCAAATTGTTGAGAGTATTTACAGTCGAAATGTTTAAAAATGGGCATTTATTCTCTTTGACAACTTAACTAAATAAATATATATATATTGAGTTATTTAACATGTGTAACTGATTTGAGTTTTATTTAGAAATTGCATATTTGAACTTGATTGTCTGCTAATTAATCGATAACATAATTTGATATGTTAACAGGTGCCTAACAGTTCTCTGTAAATCACTTGTGTTCAAAAATTTGATTATTTCCAAACTCTAACAATAGTGAACATTTAGCGTGTTTAGGCTTTATATATGTACAGTTATGTAAATTCATAATGGGCCCTTAATGTGGAATCTTCTTTCTAAATTTGCCCTGCAAAAAGATGCGTGGCACATCGATTCCCTCTTTCAGGTTGAGTGTTCTGCGATGCACGTAGTTGTTGGATAATACCTCGAAGCCGTTGCTAGTTAACAGTTCTGCCAGTTCCTGTTCAGAAAAGTAATAGCTGCGGGTTCCATCCTGACGCATGTAATGATTCTCAGCGATTTTGTGGCCTGGCTTGAAGCGCAACTGTGCCATGTCGTACAGACCATAATCACGGAATAGCAATAGTCCTCCGGGTTTCAGAAGCTTCCACAGATTCTGCACAACATCTATGAACTTGTCAGGGTGTATGGCGGAGAGAACAAAGATCATTGTGCAGACATCCAGACTCCCTGTGTCAATGTGTTCGTGCACCTGTTGCGTCGTGATGTCGCACTGGAATGCCTTTATGTGCCTCTCATTGTATAATGGATTTGAACGCACAAAGTCAACGGCACGAGGTGAAAAATCGCAGGCATAGAAATAAAACCCGGCGCTCTCCTCCTTGACCTGTTCCTCCAATAGGGGAAATATAAGGTTACCAACACCACAGCCCACTTCCAATAGAGTACGTCTCTTCCCCGGTTCCGAATACTGTGAGTCAGCTAACAGTTCCTGGAATTCACGTGTAGTCCAGTGGCGATCCTTGAAGAAACGTGTTTCATTCCGTTTATAGAATAAGTCCCAATGCCGCTGTGCATCAATTTCCAGTTTGTTTGCTTTGAACTCAGGCACCATTCGCTTGTTTTGCTCCTCTAACTTAATTATTTCATTGGCGGAGAGCTCTTTTGTTCGTGAGGTGATTATATCCGGTTCCATTTCGTTTGGTCTTTAATGAATCCTGTCGAGAGAATTTTTGTTGTGGTCCGGGCAATGCGAACATGTGTGCAAAGTAAATCACACAAGGTAACGCAGTGTACGTCACAAATGTATGTTTCGATTCTCGATTTTATACATTGAGCAATCGATAAAAGCACAATGCAACGCTTTAATTGCTATTGTTTGAAATATGTTTGAATAGCGCGCTCTATGCGAATGACAAACTTACACTGAAAAAAAGGAGTGAGTAAAATAAAACAATGTCCATATATTTTAAGAGGTAAACAAATGATTTCTTTATTGAGATGAGTTACTTAAAACCAAAACTCTAATTATACATACGCATTATTAAGAAGATAACAATTAACAAAAGTGAAACGTAGGTATCAAGCCACAAATTGGATGATTTCTTTGGTCTTTGTTGCAGGCGAAGGCGTCGTTGGCCTTATCTGCCCATTATAGTTGGCTCATCGGCCATGGCAATTTCATCAGTGGGCGCCTTTGCGCCCTTCTTCTTACCCGAATACCAGAGGAACATAACACCGCACACAATATTCACGACGAATGTGAACCACGCCAAATAGACGCCATAGCCATAGCTATAAAGACAGACATAAAGGTAACAGGAAAGGTAATTGGGAACTCCAAACTTACGTTAATTCTGCACCATCTGGATAGGCATAGAACAGATGATCCTTGGTGTAGTCAATAGAAGAGAACAGCACTTGCAAGACAACAAGAGCTGTGGACGCCGCAACGAGGTGAATTCCACCCGCCAGACGCTTGAACATGTATCGTGGATTCATGAACGTGTAGAAAGAGAACACAGCGCCCAGGCTCATGACGAATAGAGTGATGCAGGCAAAGGATGCCTGCGTTCGGATATAGTCTGAAAGGGAGTACCAGGCGACTAACAAATTAAAACCAGTAAGAAAAGCCACAGTCGCGCGGCACGCGACAGTGGGATACCCTTCGACCTATGTTTCGGTGTAGTTTAATTTGTTAAATTAATACACATATACATACATACACATATGCACATGCCTTAAATTTATTCCCGACAGATGGCGCTCGCGCCTGCTCGCTCCCTTGTTAGCTGACACAATCGCTTGGTTTAATGCTCATACTTTCTTGACTAACTTCTGTGTCCGATCGAATTGCAATTTGGAGAGTACGTGGATATATATTTAGCTTAGTATGTGTTAAAGTCAGAAAGTTGTATCTTTTATACAGCGCTTACAAATTCAGTTCAAAAATAAAATTATTGATTTGCATAATAAACTTGATCTGCGCCAGATATACAGAAACCTTCATGACAAATTTGGTGTCTCTAGCTTTTATAATAGCCGAGATCTGTGTGTTCATCAGGTCAGACGGACATCCGGACAGACACACGGACTGAGCACGAATATATAAAGTTTATGGGGTCTCCCACCCCTCCTTCTGCCTGTTACATACATTTGCACAAAGTTAGGATACCCTTTCAATGGTCGAAGGGTATAAAAACCGCCTTAGGCCAATCGAGCTTGGGAATACGTACCCATTAGTTCGTCATCGAAGCCAGGCTCATTGCGCAGTGTATTCGAGTTTGGGAACATGTCAATATACTTGCAACGTGCTGTAAAGTAGGAGTGCCTTATTAGGGTGCACATCTCGGATTAGAGCTGGGCAGGCTACTCACGGTAGGGTATATAGCTGTAGTAGGTGGTTTGACTACCCCTCCTTGGCGGCAGTGGTGGCACCAGTATCAAAATGACTCGCTCCTCGTTGAGCACAAAGGCGGGTATGCCGATGTCGCGTATGTAGGTGCCCAGTAGACGCACCACCAGCGGATAGTCTGTCCAATTGCTGAATATCGCCTGCTGTGCCACCTCCGGTATCACATAGTATGACCACGTGTTGTTGTACTGCACACGCTGCAGAGCCGAGCCGAAAGTCTTGCGGTTAATAATGCCACTAACATCGAGCGGATCAATGGATATGGGCTTGTTCCCCGTCGCATTGAACTCCCGTTGATTGGTCTCTGTGTTCATTACGAGCTTGTGGAAGGCAATGCGGAATTGTTGAAATTCATCCTCCTCGCCGCGTGCCCAGTGCGCGAACATGCGTCGTCGGGCAATCTCCGTGAAGTTCTCCGAGCCGTTGAGCTTCTCCTGGGCAAACTGTCTGATGTAGTCCGTGTGCGACAAGTTGCGCTTGGCCTCGTTGATGTACGACTGCGAGGTGTACGACATGGAACTGAAATTACGCACCACCTGCGCATTACTCAGCGCATTCGGGACGATCGTGTTGCGACAATGTCGCCACAAGCCCGAGTGCGAGGACATAAAGAAGCGTCGTGATTCCGGTATGAAAATCCCTGAGAGAGAGGGAGAGAAATTGGCAACAGGCCAAGAAATGTGATCGTGACACGCACCTGGTCCGCCCGAGATGATAATCCAATGATCTGTTGAAATGGCCACAATCCAAATGATCAACGAAACGACCATCAACAGGCTGCAGCCCAGCAGGACACGGCGCTGGAACATGTAGGCCTGCATCAGGGGCCGTCTCTCCTCATCCCGGCCGATTGTCGATGTGGAAACGTCGCGCTTCATTGTCTTCGTCGTCGTCTCATTCACTCTCTACGGGCTCAGCAATTGTTCTGCTGCTGCTGGTGCTGCCGACTGGCTGCTTGCGGTGTCTCCGGGCGATACCAATGGGAAATCCACACGCACATGGGACAGGGCAGCACGTTCCTGCCAAATGGGGAAAGTGAAAGTTGTACACACGCAGACCATGAAGCATTTCTAATGATTAAACAACATGAAGTCACGTTGCGTATACGCAAAGTTGTACAATGCCTCCTTCGCCTTGTTAGTGTGTCTGCGTGTGTGTATGTATGCGCCTGCTCAAATCGTCATAATTATAATTCAGCAGGTGTTTGACGGAATTTACCCGATTTTCATTTTCATTTGATTTTGTTTTGTTTTCTCTCTCTCTCTCCCTTCCTGATCAGATCATATTTTATACACATTTGTCTGGCAGCAGCCATTAATTATGCTGCTTTGGAGAATTTATTTATTTACATGTTGTTTTTAGCGTCGTCGCTTTGGCAACGAAACCCCAAAAAATATACAAATATTTTTTTTTTGCTTCTCATTTTTTTTGCTCTTTTCGACAGAAATTAAGCAAATTAGTAGAGACATTCGCAATGAACAAAAAGACTAATAAAATAAAATGAAATATTTAGAAAAAAGCCAGAATAATGTGAATTCTTCGAAATAATGTTCCATTCTATTTATTATTTGCTGAAATTTGAAATTCTTTTTTGTTTTTTGTTTTTGTTTTGCAAATATCTCGAGAGAATTAGGTGCGCCCGCGTGGGCGGCTCAGTGAGGCAGGGACGGAGAGAGGGTTGGGTGTATGTCATGTGCGTGTGAAAGTGCCATACGCCAGAGAAAGAGATAGAGAGACAGAGACAGAGAGGGTAACGTGCACACAGCCGGGTTTTTCCTTCTTATTTATATATTTGCATATACTTTAATTGCTCTGTTGCCCATCAAGATGATAAAATAGATAGAGTATGCGAGTGTTGCCTGCCTGCATTAATATACATCGTAAACATTCTCTATGCGGCGCATTATAAAGCGAGCAAATGTCATTTCTCTTTTCTTTTGTGTTGGATGGGGGGAAAACTCGCATAATTTCGCCGCCTTTACGATAGTCATTAGCGAAAAGTTATGGCGCAATTTGTATCTGCTGAACCGCGTCGATTAATATCATTTCTTGCTGTGTGCGCTCGTGCAACATGTTGCATGCAACATCTGAGCGGGCAACGATCGCTTCCGCAATCTATTTTTGTGCCGTTGCAGTTGGAGTTGCAGTTGCATTTACGTCACTCGCTTCAACTGCGTCATTTGCCACATTTAAATCCGAAGCAGCGTGGTCCCTTTTGGGGGCAGAGTTCTATGTATTGTACAAACATGCGTAAGTATGTGTGTATGTACATATGTACAGCGCGTATGTCCGTATGTATTACACCCACGAGTGCTACAATAATTTCTTGAGCACTTTTGTGTATTTTTCTTTTGCTTTTCGGGTTTGTTTTATTTTGTGGCGGTACAAAAATTTTACTTTACGCATTTTGCGCGCTCGCCATTTGTTTTAAACAAATTTGTCTTAACATCTCTCGTATTTTTAGACAAAACGTACAGTTATCAAGCTGTGTCTATACCCCACACATGCACACACACACACACACATACATATGCACACATTCCTGCTGTCTCGGGCCTAGGTAACGTAGTATGTGCATAAGTCTTTCGACCTGACCGATCCGACTGACTGACGGCATGACAAAATTGCCGAAACGGTCATTTCTCACATCTCATTGTCTTTGTTTCATTTTTCTTTTTGGGGCGCATATATTGACAGCTTTGACATCGAGATATTTATTATAAATTCTCATAGCTATGCAGTGTTTTTACTCGAAAACCCCAGACACACACACACACACGCACACAAACGCAGAGGGACGCGCAAATCTGTATGGTCTAGATCTAAATAAATAAATATATTATGCAAACGAAATTCTTTAGGGGGGTGGGTTGTTGGGGGAGTGGGGGAGGTGTTTTACTGTCTATTTATTTGCCAATCTGATGATAATTATCCACATTGTATTTTATTTTAGTTTATTAAATTCCATTTGTTTCTTTATCGTGCATAAATCAAGGACAGTGGGCATAAAAGTTGATCGTCTAATGCAAGGCGGGCCATTAAACTGTCCGATTTTAACTGCCGGACTGTAATTTATCGTTATATAAGCACTTCACAAATTTGCACCAAACAATTTTCGGCAACATTGTTTACCATTAAAGCTTCCGATCTTGCACAAATGTTATAGTTTATGGTCGATCTGCTGTTGGATTGATCTATTCTTATCTCCGCTGGCGGGTCATGCCCAGTCTTGTGTCAGATTCGACAGTTTTGCGAAGATTAATTTAATTTAAAAACTAAATTTCACAATTATAATCTTGTGCGATAAGATCAAATGAATACTAAAAACTAGAGCTGAACGAAGGCGATCAAAAATAAGTATATATAGTGCCAATATCGCGACGATTGTCTGCGACGGATTATCCACAATACAAAAGAGTGAGCACGGACGGGATCCCGAGATACGATCACAATACGCCCGCTGACTGGCGGCTGGCCGATGCAGAGCACAAGCACAGACTGACTGACTACTGGCAGCAGGAGCAACAGCGGCAGCAACGACAGCGGCAGTGGTTGCCCTGGCGGCGATAAAACAAAAAGCCTGAGCTGAAAAAGGCTGCCCCATTGTTGTTGCCTCGGCCGGCGCTGATTTGGGAGCGTAAAAACGGTCCGCAACATAAACATAATTGCGGCGGCGTTGGCGGCGCACACGTTTACTCAATGTAGATCTCTCTCGCCGTCTCTGCGCTGGCATGTGTGTATAAATAATATAAATAAATATACACGCCTGTCCCGCAGTGGATGCCACCACCTGCAGGAATCTGTCCCATTGGTAATGATCCCAAGTCCAAGCAACAGGAGGAACAACTCTGCATTGTTGTGAGTATCCCTGCGTCATCATTCTTTAATGGCGCCATAAAAAAACTCTGCCTCTATGTGTACGGCTCACACTTGTGTTGTGCAGTGTGGCAATGTGGGTGCTTAAATTTAGAAATTGATGAATTTAGGCATCTCTCTTTTTTTAATGATACAGAGCCATGGGCAGCTATTTATATATATACACACGCATACACATACATACATACGCTGCCAGCCAGTCAGCTAGCTAGCCCACTAGCCAGTCAGTCAGTCAAGCAGCCAGTGGGCCAGCCAGCCCGCTAGCCAGCCGCATGCCAACGCACAACGTCAACGAGTGCACCCCCCAACCCACCCATTCCGGCATACACTCACATCACACATCCACCATGCGCCACAGTCGTTTGGGCCAAATGCTATTAAACGTTGACAACGACTTTATGAATGCTGTTAGATCTTCTTGGCATACTATTAGCGCATCATTCAGCCAAACGGGGCACGCCTGCCGGATGACGTCGTGCCGGACTACAACTAACCACTTGTGGATGATTGGACGTCGATGTCTTGCTGTGTGATTGTGTATTTATTGCTCTGTATGTGAGTGTCTATTGCTGTCGATCAGTGATGCGCAATGCGCCCATATCCAGATTCAATTCGCTTAGTATATCGTTTTGAGCAGTACCCTGCATGGTCAGACCAGCAATCACCTGTTGCGCCTCCGGACAATTGATACACGCGTTGCGTATTGCCAGTATGCTCCACTCGCGCATCACTGCAGAGCATGAAAGAATGGGAAGAGTTTAGCAAATTATAAACAGTAATTGGTATACACCTACGAGGATTACGCGCATCCATGACCGTGCACTCGAGCAGAGCGGGCAGTAGCTGTGTGTCCAGGCAATAACCTCTGTTGGCGGTATTCTCGTACAATAAATTAGCAGTGCAACGCACCAAGAGTGTTTTCAGCTCGAAGGAGACCTTCGTCTCGTAGCCTGCATCGACGTTGGAGGTGAGTGCCACCTCTTCCAGCTTTGTCATCGGTTTGTCCAAGCTGCCAACGCCATTGGGCTCTTTGCCAGCGGCTACCACGCAGCGTAGCAAGCTGCTGACATTTATGAATAATGACTGATCGCCAGCATAGATGTTGGTATATTTCTCCGATCCACTGGCGCTAGCTATAATACGTAGCAGTGTGTGCACCTCACGGGGATGCAGTTCGTGACGCAATTTCATGGTCTCTCGCAAAATGCAATCGGATTTCATTCTTAACTCCTTGGCAATGAACTGCAGCAGAGTCGTGCTTAGCAGTCCATTGGGACTGTCCTCTCGCAAATAATTGCAGACATAATCCAGAAACACAATGCGCTCCTCAACTGTGGCAAGCTTCTGATAACAGTGCACACAGCTGCGTCCATCCTCGACGATATAGTGTTCTAGCAGAAAGTGTAAATACTCGAAATTGTAACTGGATTTCGTGTCGTTTATCGCCTGCCATAGTCGTACACAAGTCAGAAATACCACCTGATCGCTGACTATCTGGGTACCTAGTCCCAAATATGTATTGTACATTATCATCAGCAGCACATTGTTGGAGCTGCCTAGCGGCGGTGTATATGCCTGCTCGGAAATCTGGGCGCCATGTGTTAGCCAGGTTGTCTTTTGCGTGCTTTTGTTATTGACTACGCTGTTGGCCAACACCTGTAGCGTCAGAGTGTGTATTGTTTTTTGCTCTGTTCTAAGAATTGGATTAAAAACGACATCTTGCACGAAACGTGCAAAATCCGCATTATTGGCCAATGTTTCCTGGCTGATTTGGCTTTTAGTGAGCAGCAGACGCAAACTTTTCAATGACTCAGTGATTTCCGTCTCATTCTCGGCCAAATTCGCACTAAGGTTGATTATTTTCTGCAGTTCATCTTCAGTTTCTCTGTGCTACAAATTATATTTATTAGTGATAAATAAATATACACATAAAACGTTTTATTTACCGGCTCCGCATATTCCATTTTGTTGACACTTATCATTCCAATTGTCAGTTATCGATATATCGATTGGTGGACATCAAAACTTAAAGAGGTATTCCACACTTCCAATGCGATTATCTAAAAACTGACTTTTTAGGATTTAACTTGATTTGACGTTGTATATAATCGGATTTATTGCTTTGAATGCAAATAGTCACTTATTTGTAGGGCTACTATAGTGGATAAGTATTTACACACATCGATATTTAGACTTCAAAAACTATCGGCTGAATAGAGTCCACCCATCACTAAAACATAAGTCAACTCGCTTAGCCTTTTGTCAAAAATATACACAACATTGCTTTATTTTATGCAAAATTTTCGATCTTTGTAATATTATGCTTATTAATCGCGCACTATGTCGAAGTTGGCTAACTCAGGTGACGTAAGTAAGCAAATATTCAGAGTATAAGCACAGAGATGGTCGAGCACAGTTCACTTACTATACCAAACATATCAGTTACAGATATAATGCTACTTCGGCGTCGCGTTTCCAAATATGTCGTCCCAATTTGCCTACAGAGATATTGTGGCAGCCCCCAACGCGACAAATCTATGTACACAGGGTGCGGAGGAGCAACATAAAACCTCTTGTCGGTGAGCCGGCGGGTAACACCGTGCCATCAGGCAATGTTATCAGAGCCATCGCATTTACAGGAGCAGTAAGTTTAGATTCAAATCATTTAAGATATTCGCTAATTCCAATAATTATTAGTTCAGCGTTGGATGCTTTGCTGGAGCCACAATAGTGGAGTACGAGAACACACGCAGCATGATTATTTCGAAAGCTAAACAAGCGCGCTTTGGTTGGTTAACAAATCGGTCAGTTGTGGAACATGGCAGCTGGGGACAGATAAAACAGGAATTAACACGCTTTTGGGATTCATTGACGCCCGGAGACAAGACATTTGCACCAATACTGCTATTCAACTTGCTAGCTTTTGCACTGTGGCGTGTACCAGCGATGCGTGGCAGAATGTTAACCTATTTCACATCAAACCCGGCAGCACGTAGGTCTTTTCCAGGCATGTTATCAATAAATGGGTTTAATTGCCTTCTCTATTACAGGAATCGTTTGTTGGCCCATGTTCCTATCCACATTTAGCCACTACTCAGTCATGCACATCTTTGCCAACATGTATGTCCTGCATAGCTTTTCAAATGCTGCCGTGCTCTCTATGGGCAAGGAGCAATTTATGGCTGTCTATTTGAGTGCAGGTGTCTTCTCAAGCTTGATGAGCGTGCTCTACAAGGCGGGAACTAAGCAGCCGGGCATGTCGTTGGGTGCGGTAAGTCTCTAGTGCTGTTAGATCAGTGATAAACCTTGGTTAATCTGTTCGCTTTGCAGTCTGGAGCTATTATGACAGTGCTGGCGTATGTTTGCGCACAGTATCCAGATACACAGTTGAGCATACTGTTCCTGCCAACTATAACGTTCTCTGCCGGTGCCGCGATAAAAGTTATAATGGGAATTGACTTTGCCGGTTGTGTGATGGGCTGGAAATTCTTCGATCATGCGGCGCATTTGGGCGGAGCCGCCTTTGGCATGTAAGTAAACCTTGCATCCTTGACCTATTGTTATCATTTAAACTAATGAATGTATTATTTTATACAGCTTCTGGGCACAGTACGGTGCACAACTGTGGGCAAAAAGGATAAGTTTGCTTAACTATTATCACGAGCTGCGAAGAACGAAACAAAAATAATGAAACAGACAATGAGGTGTACAAAATTAAAAGAAAATAAATGCGACTTTTATGGTGTGACGTGTGCATCAGATCAGGGATTGCAAAGATCGTTTAGCCTGAGAGGCTCGTGTTATCGTGTGTGAAATTCAATAAATCATCGCAATTATAAATTACTATTAAAACAACATTTAAGCATCCATCGCTTTCTTCTTCGAAGGTGGATGCTCCAGCAAATTGCGCTGCTTCCGATAGACAATCTCTTTCTGGCGTTGCATAAACTTCTCCCTAAGCTCTTGCGGCGATTCTCTTTCAGGGGCATATGATATGTGTAGTATGCCCCCGTAGAATGGTTTTGCATCAAGCTGACGTTTTGCTCTTCGTGCATTTTCCAGCCGTTCAAACTGAACAGCAAAAACATCCGTAAACGTTTCCAATTCCACTATAATTGTAGAGATCAGTTAATTTATTTCCCCAGGTTAGTTTATAATCGGCACACACTCTTTTTAGCCATATCGGTGGTCACACAGATACAGGACTCTAGTTTTCCGTAGCACTGCATTTTATTTTTGATATTCGTATGCAGATTTACTTTGGGTACGCCGAAAACCAACATATGCCTGGACTCAGTGGCAACGGAGTAAACCTAGAAGGATTTATAATTTGATTAACGAAGTCTTTCTATCGAAACAGACAATACTTTGACAGCTTTCAGCTCGCGACCCTGTCTATACTGTAATCTAGTCGTGCAGTAATCAAAGCGTTTGTGATGCTCCGGCGTGGGCTCCATAATTTAATTTTAATTTTGTTGGGTTAAACAAAAATTAATTTCTGTTTTTGTAAAACTGTCGACTGTTGTCGAATGTATTGTGTTGTGCAGCACAATAAGTCTAGCATTTTACAACACTCTTTTTGTCATTCACCTATTACGCGGGCACAGCTGTTATGAATTAGGGATGGCGGGAAAAAAGATCTTAACGCCAGAACTACGCGCCCTGCATATAAGGCACGGCCGAAGAGTTTATAAACTCATTTGCCTTTGTAGATCAGAACCGTGAAAGAAGAAAGAGTGACCACGTAATCTTTTCTATTTTAGATATCGTGCAATTATTAATTAATTAAATAAAAGACAACTAAATATTTCACCATGTCTCAATCACAAGTTGCCGGCAAGGAAAACATTACAGACAACATGGAAAAGTTTTCATTAAAGGTATGTAAATACATGTGTATATACAATAGGTGACACGTTTATATATGTAAAAAGTGCCTATATACTATACATGTGCTCTATTAAGTGCCCTGTATGCATATACTACCACATACTGCAACTATTCAATTCACTTTGCGTATGTTTATTGGCTGATTTCTTTCTCATTGGAAATTTGAACCTCTGCATTTGCATATTTGTTTAATTTACTTACATATATTTGTCGGCTTTTGTTTTTCCATATAGAGCCCCAGCAAGAAAATTCTGACGGAGAACACGAGTAACGTTCGCAAAATGTCGGTTACCACCGAAGACAAGGACAACACTACCAAGGACACTCGCACAATTATGGACAAGGTTGCAACACCTTTTGACCCTTCGCTGGAGCCTTTGCTGCGTGAAAATCCTCGTCGCTTTGTTATTTTCCCAATTCAATATCACGACGTCTGGCAAATGTACAAAAAGGTAAGACCGACAAATACATACTTACATCCGCATGAGTGTGCATGTCTGTGCATGTTTGTTTGTGTGTAAGTGCACACATCTGTACATAAGTATGTAATGGCTTGATGAAATAGGCGGGAAAGTGATGTGATAAAGCGCGGCAAAGCTGGTCACGTAGTGAGCAAGCCCGATAGCATTAGTTAAACAACACAAAATGGAAGGAGGGGGTGGGGGGTGAAGGAAATCTAGATTGCATTTATTATGAAATTCGATATGGAATTAAGACGAAAAGATTTTTGCTTAGATTTAGGGAAACATTTAAAATTCAGCGATGATTGTTATTACGAAATATGTTTATTGCAATCAGTTTTAATATTTTCTAAAAATGTTTTTCTTTGGCAGGCTGAAGCTTCATTCTGGACAGTGGAGGAAGTGGATCTATCCAAGGATATGACTGACTGGGCACGATTGAGCGACAATGAGCGTCATTTCATTTCACATGTTTTGGCATTCTTTGCCGCCTCCGATGGCATTGTTAATGAGAATCTTGTCGAGCGCTTCAGCCAGGAGGTGCAAATCACAGAGGCACGTTGCTTTTATGGCTTCCAGATTGCCATGGAGAATGTCCACTCAGAGATGTACAGCGTGCTCATCGATACCTACATTCGGGATCCACAGCAGCGTGACTATCTTTTCAATGCCATTGAAACGATGCCCGCTGTGAAACGTAAGGCAGATTGGGCTTTGTCTTGGATCGCCTCGAAGGCGGCTAACTTTGGCGAGCGCATCATTGCCTTTGCTGCCGTCGAAGGCATCTTCTTCAGCGGCAGTTTTGCGTCGATCTTCTGGCTGAAGAAGCGTGGTCTTATGCCCGGTCTTACTTTCTCGAATGAGCTGATCTCCCGCGACGAGGGACTGCACTGCGACTTTGCTGTGCTCATGTTCCAGCACTTGGTCCAGCGTCCCAGTCATGAGCGCATCATTGAGATCATCTCGGATGCTGTGAAGATTGAGCAGGAATTCCTTACAGACGCTCTACCCGTCAATCTGATCGGCATGAACTGCGCATTAATGTCCGAGTACATTGAGTTCGTGGCCGATCGTCTGTTGGTTGAACTCGGGGTGGGAAAACTTTATAACACAAAGAACCCGTTTACGTTTATGGAAATGATATCATTGGACGGAAAAACAAACTTTTTCGAGAAAAAAGTGGGAGAGTACCAGCGCATGGGAGTAACGTCGAATCGCTTGGACAACGTGTTCACGCTTGATGCAGACTTTTAATTTATTATATATTCTCGCTTACCTCACAGCTGCTGGTTCTGGGTGTTATTTAAGCAAATTCAACTCCTTAACTTTCTTTCTAGCTCATAAGTACACACAATTCGACAATCTACAAATTATTATTAATGGCATTCTTATAAATGATTTTAAGTTTTGAGCCTTTCAGACATTCTTGACATTCTTATCATTTTGCTCCTACTTTTCCCAACTTTCATTGTACATAACATTTTAAATAAATTCGTATATTATTTTAGTAAATGGTTTTGTCTAATTTGTACAGTTAAGGTAACACATACAAGTACAGTCACATTCGAACAATCAGGGGAATTTCGTTTATCTATATTCGTTCTTGTTTGCATTATAAATAAAGAATTAACTGAGTCATTCGGTCCAAATGTAAACAACGTCAATATATACATACAATACATATGTACATACCAAAACAGTATTATTTTTATATAAATTTCAAAACATATAGACAGTTTGAAACTGTAAGATACTTTTAATGTGGCGTGTGTTTTGCAGCCCTGAAATGTACATGCAAAAACAATCAGTGGGAACACGGCTTTTGGTATCGATATTGATAGATGTAAACAGCTGACGATTTATTTTAAACAAAAACTGCAAATGTAATTGTTATCTACGAAATTACTCCTACAGTAAAGAATCTTGATGTTGTGCGCATATAAAGTCCAAAAATGATAGCATATATAATATAACTATAGGCTCGAGTGGTCGTAACATCACAATGTCTTAAAAATTTTGATAATACGAGTTTGATGGTGCGGCAGAAATTTTTGTTGTAACTGATCGCGTCGTGTATGTAAAAACCCATCTGGTCAAGCTGCTCCGGAGGCCTCTTATACAAGTAACATGACCCGCGCAACACGTGACGCAGAAAACGGCGCCGGGGAGGAAGAGGAGTGTTCCCTCTTAGAAAATGTAAATTCAAGTACTGGAACAGCCGCTTCTGCCTCTGATGACGAAGCGCAGATAAAGCACAGACATCGTGGAACTCGAAAGCAGCATCGACGGCAACGTGCGCGTTACCACATGCCCAGGAGTTTGAGAAGATTGGGCTGTTATATGGTGAGCGCCTTCTTTGGATTTCTGATTCTATACAACTACCTGCCTAATTTGTACTTCGATGTACAAAAGCGACATGGTGAGTTAAAGTTTAATTGTTCAAGAAGACAATAAGTAAGAGTAATTTCTTGCAGCGGGTTTACCAGACTGGTCGTCCAATACGTCGCTCGATATAAAGGAATATGTGCAGCCACAGCAGGATACGGCACTTATAATGCCGCGGGATTTTTGTCGAAACAAAACATTTCTGATTATCGCCGTCTGCACAGGCCTCAATAAATTCGAGGAACGACAGACAATAAGAGAAACATGGGGCAATACAACAGAATTTAACTACTCTAGTTTTTACAAACTGCACGGAAACATGAAGGGTCACTACCTGCCACCAACAGCCCAACGCCTGCTATTCTATGCCGACTACCTAAGTGGCGAGGGTGAGAATCTAACGGCAACAGTGCGCATTATATTTATTGTGGGTCGCAGCGATTATGAGTCACATCTCGGGAATGAAACACTTACCCGATTGCACAACGAAGCACAACAATACAACGATATCATTCAGGAGAATTTCATTGATACGTACAACAATCTTACAATTAAGTCTGTCATGGCACTCAAACACATAAACCGCAGTTGCTCCAAGACCTGCGCCTACTTTCTCAAATGCGACGACGACACGTTTGTGAATGTCCCGAATCTCTTGCACTTCCTGCTGGGCGGCACAGTGCCGTTGTATAACGACACGCTGGACTATCACGATCGTAGCTCATTTCAGGTTATGTTTCCGCACAATCGTTTGAATGCCACGACAGGTATTATGAGGGGCCATCAGTTCTGCAATGTGGTTCCTGTGAGCGACGTGACCAGTAAATGGTATATGCCTTACTATATGTATCAAGGAGAGACATATCCGCAGTACCTATCTGGAGCTGGTTATCTTATGTCCATCGATGTAGTGGAGCGACTCTATGAGGCGGCGCTGAATACATCTCTGGTCTATCTAGAAGATCTTTTTATAACAGGAATTTGTGCTGCTCGAGCTAAAGTTAAGCGACAGCATCATTCCCTCTTCAGCTTCGCCCATTCTAAACGTTTGTGCGCCTTTAAGGGCAGTATAACACAGCATCAGGTTAAGGAGGAGCTAATGGTTGAGGCTTGGCGCTATGTATCCAATTATAGCATTCAGTGTCAGCCCCCGGGACGTTACTTACAAAGTATGCGATTGCGTAATCGCGTCAACTGTTATATCTGAGATAGAGGGCTGTGAAACTGCCTTGAATTGGTTGGCTTCCATTTGTAACTGATGTTGAAGGTTATAAAACTTTAACAATTGTATACGTAGCATATCTGAAAAGTATTGAATTCTAAGTTGTGTGCATTGAATTCTCTGTAAATTATACACATACTGATACAAGCTGAATTAACGCACATACAACTACCATATTTGGTTATCATAAACATTTACTTTACACACCTTTTGTTCCTAGTTCGTTTGTATATTGAATCAAAGTGATATTTTTTCATGAGTTTATTATAACCAAATTTGTTTTATGATTAAGTAGGGGGCTTGTTTTGTAAATGTACGGGATGTTTACAATTTAATAATCATATTTCATAGGCAAGCCAATATGATTTATAGAAACTGAATCACACAAAATAGATAAATGCTTCAACTTGAAATCTAGAAAAAGTGAGAAACAAGTTTGCACATTATTGATTGTGAGGGTCAAACTCAGTTAGTGACAATAAAAAAACAGCACAGTTTTTTCTTCAAAACTTGTTCAGCCCAAATATTCCAGAGAATATTTATATATATATATCCATAAAACACCAATTTAAAATGTGAAAGAGTAAGAAGGTATCCTCCATTATAGATGAATAATGGTTTTCAACCAGTCATAAATAATGCGGATATTTTCGAGTAATGGAAATGCTGATATTTTTTTTGAGCTTAAAGGGAATTGGCCAACAAGCTGAGAGATTGTTTGAGATTATTTTGTGAAATGCGAAGCACACATACTATATTTGTTTATATAAATCAGAAGTAATGATATAATATGTAAACATATCTGTTCGAAATTAGCATAGAAATTAAAATTATACTTGTAGTATCAGAAAAGGCCGCTACCAGCTGCAACAACTTTCTTTAATGCGTTATTAGGAAATTGTTATATTATATGCACAAAAATATATACATAATGTACAGAATAATGAACTTAACTGTCCAAGCGTTCCATCTATTTGGTCTACCACTGCTGTTTCTATATTGTTTATATGAATCTCATTGCGCCAATTATTTATTTTATAAAATTCAAATAAAATAATAAAAGGATAATATCAATAAGCTTAAGCAGTACATTATTAATATTACAACATATGTAGATACACGAAATCAGTTTTGGTTGAGTTAAGGTTTAATGCACCACAGGGCTTGCGGTTGTTTTTAGAAAACAAAAAACAAATAAGAAACCCAAGCACAAACTTACAATACAGCTCATAGCTTAAGTTTAAGCGTTACAGTATTTATATAGTGAATATATGAACTTTTGTCTTTAAGATTACATATTATATTAAAAAACTATAATAACAAGTTACATTCGAGCCTTCAGGTTAAGCCATAGACACTTTATTCTTTCCTACATAGACTGGACCTAATACTTTTAACTCTATTACCAAATTGCTAGAGCAATCAGACTGCGTCATCCCCCATATGCGGTTCTAAGGGAGTGCATTTATTGCTGTCGGACGTCGGTGGTTTGCCTGGACTGCTTTCCGTATCTGTGGGTTGCTCGGCATCTGGTTTGACAGAAGAATCTTTTGATGTTGGACCTTCATGATCATCGGCCTCTAAAACAGTCTTTGGAGATGTTGGCTGTGTTCCGTCATCGACACCATCAATATCAGCTTCCGGGGTTATCGCATCATTAGCCTTAGGTTTTGATACGTACGAATCAGTCTTAGTACTCCCTGCATCGTCAGCTTTAGTCGTTGTCTCATCGGCTGCTAGAGATACAGAATCATTTTCATTACTGGCAGTATTTCCAGATTTATTTAAAGCATCTTCTATTTCAATTACAGAATCACTTTTGGCTACTTCGGGCGTATTATCTGCTTGCTCGTCTGAATCTAATTTTTCTTCTAATGCAGTATTATCTGGCATTTTCCCTTCGGTTGGTAATATTTCTGTTAAGCTCTCATTTACTGATTTTTCACTAATTTCATTATTTTCTAAACCTTCCATAACTTCTTCGGCAGGTTTCGCTCTTTCAAAATGTTGGACTTCTTCTATAATATTCAACGGTTCTTTGGACTTAATAATATTTATGTTGCTTTCCTTTTCCTCAATATCTGTACAATCCGTATCTTTGTGCACTGGGTCGCCTTTATTCTTGGTAATATGCATGTCTTCTTCGACCGGTTGATGTCCAGTCGGTCTTTCAATTTCTTCTTTTTTTTTCATCACACTTTTCTTTAATGGCAGGTTTGTCAGTTGTATCCTCATTATTTGTAAAATTATCTTGATTCTCAATACTTTTCACTTCGCTCTCATCACTTTTCTGTTCTTTTGCCTTAGCGGAGTCAAGTTCTTTCTGATTTTGGATCCATTTCCGCGCCACCTCGAACTCTTCTTCGACGCGTCTCAATTTAACAACCACTTTCATTTTCAACTTGGCATCATTTCTTTTTATTTCCTCCATACGCTGACGGTTCAGATTAATTAGTGCTGGGTTTGGTTTATTGGTTGTTTTCTTGCGTGGCTGTTTCTTAGTTGTGGATCCTTCAGGTGAAACGGATAGATGTGTTTTTACCTCACCGCTACCTTCAGTAATGTCGACCTCCAACAGGCTAGCCAAAATGGATGAACTAAAAGCTGCAACATCTATATCAGCGTTTGGATCTATTTTCGCAGTAACTGGATCTGTTTGCGGAAAATCCGTTGTGTCGACTACGGATTTTACAGATGTAATTTGCAAGCCTTTGGGTTTAGCAAGCTTGGATGTGGATGGTGTCTCCTCTTCGTTATCAGAATCGATTGTAATCGTATCAGTTTTAGGTTCCACAATCTCGATTTCATTGTCTTCATCATCGCTGGCTTGTTTGTCTGGAAAATATAAAAAACAGTTTTACAATTATTAAACAAGTCCAAAATGTAAGTTGTAAAAGAATATGAAATGATAAAAGAGAAACCAGCAGTTTTAATTGAATGCTTAAATGTATAAGAATCTTAGTTGGTTTATTTATGATTAGAAATGTAGGAGTATGGAATAAATTAATTAAAGTCTAGTTGGCAATTTAATGAATATACAAAGATGCACTTAGATATTAAGAAATCGTATTTCCTCGAGTGGGAAATTAGTCCGTAGTTTTTGCAGGGTCTTCTCGTTCGGCCTGGGCTGTCGTTCCATTTCGCGACAGTAGCATTCGTAGGCAAACTTTGCCATTTGCCAGCGCAGTTTGCAGGAGCGTGCATCACGTCGGAAACGTGGTAATCGTCGGGCTACCTCAGACCAGAGTCGTTCGCGTGCACCCACATCATTGTAGTCCACATGTCGTGGATTCCACAGTGTGGGATAGGCACGCATGGTCAGCACCAGCTGCTGCACAAACTGCTTGTCATCGGGCATGTCCTTCAACTTGCCCGCTGATTCACTCGACTTGCTACTCTCCGTGCTCTTCGACACACAATCCTGCAATGGCTCGAACTCATCTCGCAGATCCTGTTCGTCAATTTTATAAAGAAAATACAAGCTTGCAAGATACTTGGAATATTTCAGTTCCAGATTGGCAAATGTTTGTTTATCTTTAATAGTCTTCAGGCGGAATGACTTGTACATTTCGTACATCTGCTGCCAGCGCTCTACAATGTACTCGCAGCGATAGTCTGTAAAGAGGTGGAGGGGAATTATATCAGGATCTCTTCTGAATAGCTCAACTTCTTCATATTACATACTTGGTGCAGATTTCCAAAAATTGAGCCACAACGACTTGCGTGTTTGTTCGTCTATACTGTTGAACTCAGGATCGGTAGATTTTCTCCAGAGTACTGGATGACTTTTCGCAAAATTGATAATGCGCATGTCAATAGAACGAACCTCCAGCGGACGCACAGGTAAGCGTGCGACTGCCCGCGGTCGCGGTTGTTTCTTCCGCATATCCGCGAAATCTTCCTGTTCCTTATGAATGGTATTTTCAATGGCATCCAATTGCTTACGTTCAAAACCATCCCCATCACCTTCACCACAGTCGACTGTCTGCCACTCGCCACGTGGCAAATCCCTGTTGGCCAAATAGTTGGTGGCCTTGTCAAAGTATCCCTTGAAGCGCTTTCCCTCCTTCAAAATACGTTCGATACGCACATAACGTTTGCGTACTTTCTTCCAGCGTAGCTTAATATCATCGCCGCGTGGAAAGTGACTGGCAATGACTCGCCACTGCTTCCGTGTGACCTCCATGTTACCGTAGTCTTTATGCTGTGTGCACCAGATGGAAGGATATTCGCGAATCAAGCGTGTCAGCTTGCGATCGTAGGCGTGTGCCTGCTCATTGCGATTCATACTCTCTTCGGTGCCGAGGGCATCATATTTATCGTCTAGATCATCGTCATCATCATAGTCATCGTTCTGATCATCATTCAAATCATCGGCTTCATCAATATCATTTTCAGCTTCATCGTTCACCTCATGATCCTCTTCTTCATCCTTGGGGTCACCTTCGGCGCGCACGCCAAGCTGCATTAAGGGTGGCAGCGGTTCATCAGTTTCGCCATCCTTGAGATTCGCATGCAAACTCTTACGATACTCGTACACTTGATTGTGAAAGCTGTTGCAGCCCGTATTAAACAGATCCACATCGTCCAGTTGACCATAGCAAACATAATCGACAGCTGAAAAACAAATACAGATCAGAGAAAGGGAAAAGTTTAGCGAAAAACTGCTGCTGAATTCGATTCCATTGCCTTTTTGGATATTTTGCAAACACATGGACCAAGATCTGAATTAAATTTAACATAAGGCTAAGTTCGGAAAGCCAAGGAAATGGAACTCGCAGAGTTTTTCATAAGCACAACATAAGATACTTACCTTGGCATATATTTATAACAAACTTGATTGTTATTTACTTTATACATTTTACTTAAGAAACAACCGTCCATGTGTTACAATATTCATAAAAGACAATGCACACCAGACTTATTTCTTATATACATTAATTTATTTTAATTCACTGCATAATAAAACAAATTTCGCGAAGCTATGCGAGTAGTAAACGTATTCTTACCATAGGTTTTAAATGCTTTTAAATAATATCTTTAATATATAGATAATATGTTAAGGAACTTACCGGCAGCCAGTTGACCGTTCTCCAGACTGTTTGCATCGTTCTTGAAGCCCATTTCACGCATATCGACAATGCATTTATCCTGCAGCTGTTTGAAGCGACCAATGGCATAGGTCATTAGATATGATAGATGTATGTAGAGCTCTTTAAGATCCATATAGCTGCGTGCCTGATTGTACGCATTGGAATGAGTGAGGGTCTGCACTTTTCCAGTCAGATGTGTGCATATTTCCATAGCATTAAAGATCTGATCTTGAAGCCGTGACCGCGCTTTACCAATGTCATTGTTGGGAAACACATGCCGCACTAGGCTCGGAGCCTTCCCAGCGGCGCCAGCAGGAGCCATCATAGCCGATCCAGCTCCATTACTATTCGCAGGTATTTGCGGTGTGGGTATATTCATTGCCTGCACCTGGCTGCCATTGTTGACGCGCACAATTTGTGGTGCTCGTTGTTGCTGATTGATTTGTGGATTATAAATGCCCATATTGGAGCCGTAGGCGGGGCTGTTGTGCGCCATACGTGGTGGTGGTGGTGGTGCTGCTGCTGCTGCTGGCCGTTGACGGATGATAACCTGCGGACTTATCGGAACCGGTGCGGGTGAGAGAGACGTCGAGGGTTGTGTGGGAAGTGGCACCTGACGCTTTACCTGAATAGAGTAATATTTAGTTTGAAATTAAGAAAAGGTTAAATCTCATCATTGTTTTCACCTGTATAAGTCGGCCGTTGGGCAGCCGATATGAGTCCTGTTGAGCTGCGCTATTGAGATCAACACGAAAACCGTTTATGGTATGAAAAACGGGACCAGCACTGCGTAGAGCATTGGGCACCACAGTACGTCGTACTATGGGAGCGGGTGCGGCTTGGCGGTAGCGCATGCCGGAGCTACTCAGCACCAGAGGCGGTGGTAAACTGCTCCGTTGAGGAACTGACGGGTTGCCATTGCTGCTGCTGCCACTGGGACTGGGTCCACTGTAGTTCTGCTGCACGGTCACAATGCGAGGCGTTGTGCTGATGTTGGGTGATGTTATAGGATTACGAGCTGCTGGTTTAGGTGCAACTGAAATTTGACAATCTGGTTCCAGCATGCTAAGCAGGTCTGGAGTGCAAACAACTTCGTCGTTTGATGATTTAGGACGTTTGGCGGGTGGATTGTGGGGCTTGGGTGATTTCTTAACCGAGGTGATAGAGCTGCTATGACTGCGCTTGGATGCATTGGACTCAATGCTCTCCATAGAATCGGAGAGGCCGCTGGCTTTCGCCTTGGCCAATCGACAACAAGTGCTACTATCCTTTTGCATGAATTGACGCATTTCCAATTCAGTGAAGGGCATCGATTGCAGGCCACTACCAGGAAAAGAGGAGTAATTAATATACATTGGCTAGGAATTGGAATTTTTTCTTACTTTTTCTGTGTCTGGATGTAGTTTGTAAGGGCCCAGTGCTGGGCCCGCAGGGGCCACAGTATTTTCGGGGTGCACTTGAAGCAGTTCCAGTTCTCGTTCTGTTCGATATCTGTGATGACCCCGCGAGACAAATTCTTGATAATGCACGATTTGCAGAATACAAACGGACAGGTTGAGCAGCAGTATACCTCACCGCCCTGGCCACACCAGCGACAGTACAACTCCGAGCCGTCCTCTCCTTTGGAGAATTCACCACTATTGTAGAAGTCATGGCACTTCACGCAGTGCGTAACTCGCAGTATAGGATGCATTTTGATATTGTTCTCAGCACTGGGCGCTGTGCCGATGTGTGCGCGGCAGACTGTGCAGTGTACCTTACGTTGGTTAACCACATCCACGGTGGGATACATTTTGAGATAAAAGCGACGCTCTTCCTCTGCAATGGATGCGTCCATTTCGTATTTCGTGCCTTAGCGAGAAATGCAACAATTAGACAATAAATACTGAAGCGGTCGGGGTCATGCAACCTACCAGCAAAATCAAAATCGTAGACCTTAAGCGATGGTGACGGCGAAGGAGCTGCTGGCTTCGCAACTGGCAACGCAGTCTCGACGTTTGGTGTGCTGGTCATCTTGCTGGACTATTTACCGGCACGGCAGTTCGACAACAATGCCACACGTGGATTTGCAACCAACAATTATATTTAACACACTCTCACACACGCACGCCACTTCACTGTATAAATAACTGCGGATGCAACAACAAAGCGTCGCGCTATTTTTTCGCAATAATAAATACGACTAACACCGACGCACGCCATACATAAAGGGCGGAACGCGGTAAATGATCTCTGCTGGTTTGCAGTGTTTTTAGTCGAATTTATAAATTAAAAATGTAACATTGTTGCAGCGATAGAATAAAATGATTTTTTCTCACGACTGCTGCAGAGTGTGTCGGTTTTCAATATGGCAGCCACTTCGTCTCGGCCCACGAGCCGAGCCGAACCACGAAGTATACATAACAAGTTTTACCTCGACTCTCTGTTCCGATAATGAATTATATTATACAAACAATCGTATTTTAGATATATAAGTTCAATCTTCATTTCTGTCTAAATTATATAGTTTGATTCAAATCAGAAATATATATCCGATTAGGGCAGTCTCTGAAAAATATTATAAATATTTTGATCTGAAACCTGTGGCTTTTCAAATTTACAATTTTAGATTATTTTTCAGATGGATCATTTTAATAAGATCATATAATTTATTGCATATATTTTACAAAAATTAGTAAAGAAGTATTTCACAAAACGTCGGCAACCCTAAATGAAGAGAGTTATCTCTTTCGCACTAATGGAACATTCGTATAGGCACGAGCACTCACCAAAGTTGTAAATATTTTAATAACGGTAATAATCAGGTGAATGTTTATATTTATATATAATGCTAGTCATATCAAAATGTGTGTATATTTGAATAAACAGTTTAAATTTGAACAAAACGTCTTCATATTTTTACAGTTCGCAGCACTGCAAAACAAATGCAGCCCTAGGTGAGTAGCCTAACAACACTGCAATCAATAAATATAACCATTAATATATATTAAAATATTCAGAATAAATATACATCAATGGTACATAAATATGTTGCATGGATCACTAAAACGATGTTGTTATTAATTATCAATTTGTTAAAAGAGAAAAATACTATTCACCCATGAATTTATATAATATCGTTATGAATAGGGAAAACCTCTAATATATATCGTCAAGCTAACAGCTTTGTTAATGAAATCGATATTTCTAAGGACCTCGATACTTATCGATTTATATAGTTATATTTCTACACCGCAATTGTAAGTTGTTTGTTTATATTTTCTAATTTGATAGCAGTTGTGCTTTGTGTCATCTGTAAAAAAATGTTTCTACTCTATATCTGTTACATATAATCTGCCCTCAAGAAATATCAACGGATTCGAGCACAATGGAGCCTTCAGTGTCGAAATCAGCAGCTGATTCGTTGAGCTCTGACTTCTTTTATGGCTGGGATCTTTTATTTAAGACTGTAGATGGCAAGCTAGATAAAAAGGCAGATATTTTAATGGTGCTTGCTCACTTTTTATTGACAAAGCACTATAAGTTTCGTTGCATTGGAATTGGCGATGATGTGAGTAGCAATCGTTTCTATATGTATTAAAAATAGCATATTCACAATGTGAAAGGCCGGTGAAAGCTTGAAGCAAAGAGGAATTTCATAATAATGCAAAACTTATTTTACATTGTAGAAAACTCTAATGGAGGAGGAGGATGGAAGTGAACTATTGCCAGATCACTGGAATGGAGATAGCACTAAATATTCTCTGCGTTATGTCCATAACAAAGTACTCTATTTGCTGCTTGGACATATTACCGAAGATGCTTTAATCATGAATCTGTTGGATATTAATACCAAGAATGTGTCCAATATTTGTCTAACACCAGATTCTCTGGTAGTCGAAGTTAAAGGCCCCATTACAAAACTCATGCCAACGGTACCGGATATTGTTGACCGCTTTCGCAAGGAATTGTGCGATCCAGTAAGTTTTAGGCCATGGATTTTAAAAAAATTCATGGTCTATTGTGTTTGTCGGAACGGAATTGTGCGTAACAGGCAGAAGGAGTCATCTCCGACCCCATAAACTATATATATTCTGAACCAGTATCAGTAGCCGAGTCGATTGAGCCATGTCTGTCTGTCCGTCTGTCTGTCTGTATGAACACCTGGATCTCAGAAAGTATAAGAGCTAGAGTCATCAAATTTTGCGACAACATACGTATATATTACAGTGTCTCAAAGTTTTTTTAAAATTTGGACACGCCCCTTCCCGCCTCCATAAATCAGTAATAACTATTTAAAAACTACAATATTAGCTCAACAACCAAAGTTGTATATCTTACATGACAAATACTTTGCCACGGGCGTTATGTGAAAATGTTCATTTAAATCGGACTCTTAATAAGTGAGATATGATACGAATTAAACTCACTTTGAACATACATTTATACTTAAGCAGACCTAATTTACGCAAGCATACCGAAGTTCAAATCTAGCGTCAGACACACAGCATTTTAAACTTTTTATTTGCATTGTATGGTAACAAAATTGGTTGACAATGCAGCTTTGCCGATAGGCCAAGGAGTGGGGCAATGGCCGAGTGGTTAGAGTGGCGGACGGCTGTGAGAGGGTGCGTGTGTTCAACTCCCGGTTGAGGCGGGTGCGAATTTTCATTTATTAATTATTTATTATTTTATTTTATTTTTTTTTATTTATTTTATTCTAATAATATTCGGGCGGCGATTCCATACCGTTAAAATTTTTATTACGGTATAATATGATAATCCATGGCCTTATAGAGTCAGCACCTGACTGTAGCGTTACTATTTTTTATTTTGGCTATAAATGTATAATAAATACATATGTATATTTATATACCTTTGTACAGGTGTTCACTGGCAACATACGCGAGGCAACCACTCAAACACATAACAGCGGGCCAGTGTCTCAATCCGCAGATCTCTTGCGTATTGGTGAACCAAGACGTCCGGGGTAAAATATATAAGAATGCTCCATTTCCTGTACACTTATAATTTGATTGTTTTTCAGATCGTTTATGCCACACGGGTTTGAACCACGACCTTTTGGTTTTCCCGATGTTGGGCGTGGAGATCTAGACCCACTTGGCCGTGGTCCTGGTAACTTATTCCCGTTTAATCCTAACCCAGGCATGGCACGTTTTGATCCATTCGGCCCCATTGGCCCCGGCGGTCCGGGTGGCGCAGGAAACATTGGTCCTAATCCAGATCACATGCGCCCACCACATTGGAATCCAGATTACTACATGTAGACGGGCCATAAAATCAATAGTTTTCATAAGCAAATCTAGATCAAATCGCCGATATAAATAAAATTTGCATATTACGGAAGGAAAAAGGAATGCATTGTAACTAAAATATGTTTTTATTGTTGCTCATGTACAATGTAAAATATTACGATAAGAACAGACAAATCAGCCTAAAAACGTTCATAAATGAATATGGATTATAAATGTAATATACGTGACAATATATAAACATAATCTAGCTGTTTGTGAATATTATAGGCCGCGAATCGGTTTTGGAGCTCGCAATCCCGGAGTGCAACAATAAAGACGACAAAATATACAAAAAATAATAACCCTATATCTAGACAATGTAATGGCGTGTTATTGCGCAAAAAAGTCAATTTCATAGTTGTCGCATATATATAGTATAAGTACGTATATAAAGTTGAATGTGCGCTGTAATCTCAAGATTAGCTACGGAAATGAACTGAATACGCGCAGCTATATTAATATTATATATATTATTATTTTACATATATATAGATAATGTTTTTGTTTGTTTTTTTGTTTTGCTCTTGTGGTCTAGCCTAATATTATTTTTACCATAGTATTTTGCTAAATTAATTAAGTGCTAACCCCTCTCGCTTGGGTGCTGAAGAGGGTTCGGCTGATTGACTTAAATTATGTTTGCACTCGCGCATAAGCGGAGGACATTATGATAATTTCTTTTTCACTTTAGTTATAGATAAGAATCTTTTGTGCCTTGGCTGCTCGGGCGGAGGCAGACGTACACAGGGGGTGTGTGTGCGTGCGTTTAAGTTATATAAGCGAAGCATTTGCTCTCTCTTTCTCCCTTTCTCTCTCTTCATCGATCTTCACCACCGCCTTCTCCTCTCAGTCCCATTCCCCAATAAACATGCGTGGTGTGGGCACATAGCCGCGAGTTGGCAGCGGTAAATGGCGTCCATAGATGTGATTGTATGGTGATTCGACAAGTTCGGAATCTACAAGAAGCACATCAGAGTGACATTAGGCGATATATAGGTGTGTATAATATACAAAATATAACTAGGAGTATGGATTATAATAATGGATGGATAATGAACGATGAATAAATGTATGTACAATGTTAACCGTTAAAGGTAAGGTAAGGTAAAACTGTTGCCGTCCAGGGTCCAAGTCTTAAAGTAGAGTTAGTATCAAATTCGTACAGTTTACAGGTACATATACCAGGAGGTACATAACACAAGGTGCTAATCTGAAACCAAAAGGCTTGCTTTATATATACACAGCGCGCATTGCATCCGATTGATTACTGGGATAGATAGAGACCTTAACAAAAACCAAATAACCTCATTTCGCAGAACCCCATTTTCAATAGTCGAGTATTTGGATCTTCTTCAGGCTGAGGCTGCGCGGCTTGCGAGGCTTTAGGTAGCCATAAATGGACTCCATGTCGCTGATGTCAAGGCGGCTGGCAGTGCGCCCGATTCTCTGTGATGCTGAGGCTGCTGCTGATGCTGGCTGCGCCTGCATTGAAGGCGGCGTATTGTTTGTTGTTGCTGTTGCTGTTGCTGTGCCAGTAACAGTTGTTGTTGTTGCTACTGCTGTTGCAGTCATTGGTGATGCGGTTGCTGATGTTGTTGCTGCTGCTTGGGATGTTGCAATTGCTAAACTCTTTGTTGCTGCTGTCGCCGTTGTTATACTTTTGTTTTTACTATTGAAATTATTTTTGTTTTTCAAGCCGTCATCATTGTTTTTCTTGGCATTGCCATTATTGTTGTTGCTGTTGCTGTTGTTGTTCGTTAGCTGTCGCTTATTGTTGTTGCCATTGCTCTTGCTGTTGCTGTTGTTAGTCGCATTGTCATAGAGTTTTTTGTCAGCCCTTTGCAAAAGTGTCGCTTGCTGCTGCAGCTTCAGTGGCTTCTGTTGCTCTTGCTGCTGCTGCTGCTGGTGACGTTTGCCCCGCCAACTTGGCGCTGGCAGCTTAGGCTTGTTGTAGTACTGCGGCCTCTTGCCGTTGCCCTTGTTGTAGCCCATGTCCGGCGAGTCCAGCGGTGTGTGGGGCACAGGCTCGTATATATTGACCGGCGCTGTCAACGCTGGGGCGGGCGGCGCATTGGCCACAATGCGGCTGCGTCCGCCGTACATGTACAGCGAGCCCTCCTCGTTGGGCTGCTCGAAGAAGCTCTCCGTGGACTGGGATTTGTTGCGTGCCGCAAGCAGCGCAGGTGCAGCCACCTGTCGCAGCTGGGCACGGTCCACATACATGGTGTCGGTGTCAGCGATGCTGAGCGCAACACGGGGACGTTGCACCCGCCGCTGTAGCCGCTGCATGTACGTGTTTGTCGTGGCTGCGTCGTCAAGGTCAAAGTCCAGGTCAAAGTCATCGTACTCGTAGTTGTCGTAGCGCAGCTCGTCTGCATCGTCTGCGATCACCAGACTTGTTTCGTCCTCCTGCACCTGCTCCAGCACCGATACGTCACTCTCACTGCACCACTTGGCCACGCCCGCGTGCTTGTCCAGCAAGCCGCCACTCAGTCGCTGATGCCGTCGCAGCTGCTGCTGGCTGAGACTGCGCTGCGGTCGTGGTGCAGGCACCTCGCCACAGAGCGGCGCCAGCGCATAGCAGCTGACGCAATTGCAGGCATTCTCCGTAGTCAACTGGGTGCGGCGCATGGAGAGGCGACGTGCGCCCTGGCGCACTGCCACCTCTTCCAGGTCATCGTAGTATTGCGTGGGCGGGAAGTAGCCTACAGAGGGAGCACTGTTGTGCTGCGCCTGCTGGTGCAATCGATGGCAGTGCCGGTGCTGGTGCTGGTGCTGGTGTTGGTGCTGTTGGTGACGGTGGTGTGCATGCGCATGTGCTGGGTGTGGGTGCAAGTGCGGATGCGGGTGCGGGTGCAGAAGCTGTTGTTGTTGTTGTTGCTTAAGCTGGTTGCTACGTGCTTTATGGTGCTGGTGATGCAGTTGCAGTTGCAGTTGCTGTTTGCCTGCCTGCGACTGTTGTGCTGTGCTTTGTGTCTTGTTTGTTGTCGCAGTTGTTGTTGTTATTGTTGCTGTTGTTGGTTGTGTTGCAGTTAGGTCCGTTGGCAGTGATTGTGGTTGTTGTTGCTGTTGCAGTTGCAATTGCATTTGCATTTGCAGCGCGTGCGTTTTGTGTTGCTGTTGTTGTAGTTGTTGTTGTTGCAGTTGATGCGTTGGTAATTGTGGTTGATGGTTGTTGTGGTAGCCACCCTGTTTATAAATACCTATGCCACTCTCATAGCTGCGCGTCTGCCAGATCTGCTGCTGATGATGGTGGCTCGCCGGCTGATGGTGCACGGCATGCGCTGCCGCCGCCGCTGCGGCCATCAGTTGCTGCTGCTGATGCTGCTGTTGCTGTATATGATGCGGATGCATGCCGGCCAGATGGTTGTGTATCATCGACGTCTTCTTCTGGCTTAGTGTGCTCATGCCATCGGTGTTGCCGTTGCCGTTCATGCTGCTGATGATATTGTTGCCATTGCCATCTCTTTGATCCTTGGCTGCCGACTTCGAGGACTTTACAAAGTTAGGCACGCGTGCACGCAAGCCACAATAATAGGGATCGTCTGGAGAGAGAGAGAGAGAGAGGAGAGAGAGAGAGAGAGAGAGAGAGAGAGAGATACTGAGTTAAAGCAGTTCTCTGATGAAGGAATTTAACTACAGCTTACCATATTTCTTGTTGTCCTTGCCCTTGTCGGACTTGCCGCGCGACAGTTTGATTCTGGTCTCCAAATCAATGTCATCGTAGTCCGGCTGCGAAGTAGAAAGGGTAATTAAAAAGGTATGTCAAAGGAAAGACAAATACAGGGTATATCTGATGGAAAACGAGTTCGTACATTTCGTTTTTCAATTAAGAGCTAATTACACTCAATAAGTCAATAAGTGAGCTTGTAAAGACCTTATTTAATTGTTTTAATTGAAAGTTAAAACATTAATTGAAATTAAATTGAGTAAGTTCAACAAATGGAGCATTTAAATGAGCCGAAGTTAAGGCATTCTAATTACCCAGCAGGCATTGAAGAGTAAATTGAATAATCTCAAATAAATTGTATATTATAGTCTATAAATCAACGCAAAATCAATATGATAATGGTAAATAAATACAACTTTTATATAACATCATTTCCATGCATGATTTTCATAACAGTAAAAGTTAATGCATGTTTAACTGGGTAAAAACGTTAGTTTATTTCGTTTGCGGCCTATAAAAGTCAAAAGACTTGGGCAACGAATGGGCCGCCTTAAGCTCCACTTTGCGCAAGGTGCGCCAGCGATGGCTACACACGTCGTAGTATATACACACAAACACACACACACATACATAGTGTATACAGTTAGCCATAACTGTGCAGCCTGCCTGGACAGAGACAGAGTCGCAGTCAGCGACTGAGGCACTGGCAGAGCCCAAAGCTCGTCTGTCGTTGGGCCCATTGGCGAAACCATTGGCAACATTCCGTGCATATTAATTACACGCGATTCGTTTGCAGTTATTTGTTGGCCTGCTGCTGAAATTCGAATATTATTGAATGCAAGCCAAATGCCTGTTGAAGCTTGACGACGACAAGGCAGACACAGACGCAGACGACGACAATGTCCGCAGCGAAATCGTCGCCGCAACAAGTGGCCTGGTATTTTTCAGCTTCAGTCACTTGTCTGGGCAAAATAACTGCGAGGGTGCGAGCACGACGGAGGCGAGGCTGGGACAGGGGTGTGGGGGGCACAGAGTCAGAGCCATAAACCATTTTGCAAGTGCCCGCGTTGTGCATGTAGCCAAGCATAGCCGGCTCCACGTTTTTTTCGTTTTTGTTATTGTTGTTGTTGGTGCTGAACTAGTTGCCACACTTCTTGCTCGTATTATATGTGTTTTAGCGCTCCCAAAAATGTTGTTTTTATTACGCGCATCGACTACAACAACAAAACAGCAAGACGACCACCAACAACAAGTGTTCCAACACTCGCCAACAAAACACTTGGGCAACCGCAATTGCCAGTTGGCAGCTAATTGACTCACCTTTGGAATCAGATCGTGTGCATAGACATTATCCCTGGGCGGCAATTTGGGTGGCTTCTCGCTGCGCTTGTGCGCCAACTGCTGCGTCTGCAGCAGCAACTGTTCCCTGGTGGCAGCAACATGGCCGCTGCTGCCGTTATTCAAATGCTTGCCCAGCTGCTGCTGCTGCTGGTGTTGTTGCTGCTGCAACTGTTGCTGATGACCGCTGCCGAAGCCAGAGCTACCCGAGCTGCCGTTGCTGCCATTGCCGGCCACGCTGTAGGGATCCTCGTCAGGTATGGGTATGCGCGGGCGGTTCTTGATGTCCACAATAGGACGTTGCACTGTAAGCGAGGAGAATGTCAGAGATGCTGTAAGATGAGCTCGTTGAACAGCCAATAAATCAACAGAAGTCGAGCCAAATGGCTGAACAATTACAGCACACTCATGCACACACACACACACATTGGTTGAACAACAAAAGAAACTGCTGCGGGCTTTTGAACTTCAACTAGTGCACAACCTTGAAATACGATTTCCATAAGCTAGCGCGGACATAATGCGCTTGCCAATTGTGTTAAGAACTTTGCAAATATTGTATTTCTTTGTTTCGTGCACATTTAAAGTAAAATCGGATTCGTTTTAGTATTGAATAACATTCAAATTGTGCACGGACGGAGTAATTGAATTGTTAACACGCATCGAATTCAAATTTGCACGATTATCGATAAACACAACGAAAGTATTTAATGAAATAATCGGAAGGTAATAAAAAGGAATTGCAGCAGGAAATCAAACATTTAATATGTATGCATAGGTTAACTATGTATAAATATGTTAATTAGCATAAAACAAAACTAATTCTATTTTTAAATTGGAATTCTGAACAGAACTCGTGAAGCACGTCTGTATTTATTGTTCTCTCGTTTTCTTGGTAACCGTGACAACCCCACAGCGCGCCCATCTCTAGAATAAACACACACAAACACACACTTGCAAGTACACAGCGACACACTTGTAACTCACCTGGCGGCAGTTTGCTCTTTAGCATATCCATGGCTACCACATTCACAATGAGCACCCAAATGGGGCACTCCAAAATGTCATTCTCCGATTTGACAAAGGCCACAGCCGATAGGCATTGCGTCTCCAAGCGCCGACGATCTGGATAGGCACGGCGCAGTTCACGATTTACATTCGACTGGAACTTCTTCATGTCGAAGAGCTGCACAGGGATATAGCGCGAAAGAGAGAGAGAGGGGGTGTGGAGATGGGCGACAACGAATTAGTAAGCAATAATACAATTTGCATATGGTGCCAAGTACTTTGACTAGCATCGAGTATCGAGGGCATCGAAGTATCGAAGAATCTATCGACTTACCTTGACTATTTTTTCGCTTTCGAGCGCCTGATTTGGCAGCTTTAAGATTTCGGCAGCAATGGAGGTCTCCTCGTTGGGATTGCTGGCGGTGCTCTTAACAAATACATTGCTCTTGGCATAGCGACGTACGAGTATGTTGCCAGCATCATCCATTTTGATCTTGACGCCCTGCAAAGGTGTGTGAAATAAGCAAGTGTAAACAAAATTGCTGTATATTCAAATTGCTCAACTAATGGCGATTTCGTGTCACCGACAGACTCTACATATTTCTTATCAATATTCGCTATAACTCACCTGGCCGATGAGACGCTTCAGTTCGTCCGTCTTCTGATCACGCATGGGATTGTCGAAGCCACACAGACCGATGCTGTGAAAACAAAAACAAGAAAATGAAACGTTAAACTTATTACAAATTACGCTGTTTTTAATTGCGAATCAATCAGCTGCCGCATTAGCAGCAACAACAACAACAGCAGCAGCAGCAGCATAAATCAAACGGCACTTTGTGGCACGTTCACTTTCAAGTCGCAGTTCGATTCGAGTGGCGCATGAGTCACACGCTGCAGCAGCATTTTGTTGCAGTAAACGATTGACAAAACATTTGGCCAACAACAGGCGGTGCAGCAGCGCCAGCAACACCACCCCAGACAGCAGACGGCAGCAGCAGCACAGGCAACAACAAGCAAATTGTGCATTCGCCTGCCACAAATTCGCACTGACAGTGATTTATGCGGCTGGGGCAAAGTGTGGCAGCTGCAGCCGCAGTCGAAGCCGAAAAAATAAAAATTGTTAAATAAACTTTCATATTTTCCATCGACATGTTTTAATTGCAGAACAAGGCTGTGGCTGTGAGTCACTTCTAAGTATTTTTGGTCCTGTTTTGCTGTATACTATAGATAGTTGTCGGGCATGTTGCCCCCTCCCTCTCTCCCTATCTTTGTTGCCAGCCTTGCCGGCAGCAAGAACTGTCAACTTGTTTTTGTTTTATTCGAAAATGCTGCAGATGCCCCGCACAAGGGTTGGCTGTGCTGTCTGTGGCGTCTTTGGGTTTCGTTTAAGGTCGCCAAAATGTCGGCTAAAATGCTAACAAGAAGCTGCTGCCGCTGCTGCTGCTGCTGCAGAGGAAGCCGCAAACGCCGCGAAAACGCCGCCAGGCAACGAACAATGAAACGAAGCTAATTGTAATTGTCGTTCGCAAAAAGGCCAACACAAGCAGCGAGCTGCTGCTGCCTATGGCTGCTGCCTATAGCTGCTGCTTGTTGTTGCTAATGTTGCTGTTGTTGCTGTGTCGATCATTGTTGCGCTCTGTGGTTGTTATCTGCGCTGCTCCTGCCAAGCTCACTTGACGCCGCTCTGTCACTATTATGTTTTATGTTAATTTGTATAATGAAGCGCTGCCTGTGCTGCAAAGCGCAACAGCAGCACCAGCAGCAAAAAGAACGGCAACAATTGCCGTTGGCATTTGGCCATGTGCCTTAGTTCTGCGCGTAACATCTGCCGACGTCGACGCCGCTAACGTCGGCGTTGATTTATTGGCTAAACGCTTGTAAAAACCGTTGAAATGTGTGTCAAAGTTTTCCATGAAATGAAATCGACATGGACTGTTGCTGCCAGTGCTGCTGCTGCTGCTGCTGGGTGCTGCTGCCAGTGAGTATGTTTGGCTTTCAAGGTTGCCCCAACACGAAACGGATTTGCTGTTCTTTTGTCTTTAAATGCTTCGTTTAATGCGAGCTATCAAAACGCGTTATTAAAATTCACCGCAGAGCAGATCAAAAAGAGAGAGAGAGAGAGAAAGAGAGAGAAGAACCGCTACAGATCCCCCGTATACGACTGTATGTTATACTCCACCATAGCCCTCTCTAGTCAGGTCTACCCACTGCCAATCGCACATTCGGTTGCCAATTCATGGCCTGGCACAAAACTTGCATTCACTTCGTCGATGCGGCCAACATGCGCGTATGCTGCACTTGCACACACACACACACACATGCAGACAGCTTATGCATGCATACATATACATATATATACATATCGGTTGCAAGGTCGTCCGGTACTCGCATTAAAAAACTGGACCTGACACGCCTAAATGAGCTGAAATATGCGAAAGGCAGCCAGGCTGCAGTTTTACGGCTGCTGCTGGCAATCGAAAGCGAGAGTTGCCGTTGCGCAGCGGGTTTTGCACAGAGCACAGAGCACACACAGCACACAGTTTGGAGTTCAAGTTAAACGTGTGCAGTGGGTCAAACCTGAGCAGCAGTTGCTGCTTCTTCAAGGAAGCGGCAGCAAAAATGCAGTTAACGGCAACTGGTTTCGGCCAGAAAACTGGCACTGGCGACGCTTTTGACCTGCGGCTAGTTTTGCATGGAAAGGCATCGAACACAAAAATAAAAGCAACAACAACCGGTTGAGCTAAAAATAATGCATGGCATAATGTAAAATTCCGAAAAAAACACAATGAGAGAGAGAGAGGGAGGAAGAGAGACAAGCTGAAGTAAAAGCCATGCGAAACGAATGACTTAGGCAACGCACTAGCCAACAGCCAGGCAGGCTGGCTGGCAACAGCAAATGACTTAGGCAACGAACTCGGCCACAAATGACTTAGGCAACGAACTGGGCCAAAGGCTATCGATTCCCAGGCGTCAGCGCACTCCGCTCCAGTTGATTTCCCTCTGCTCCAATTAGATAGAATTAATTGCCAACAACTTCTGGTCACACCTTAAACTGCTGCGAAGGCCGTCGCATTGTTCTTGCACAGGGTGGCACGTGTGCCGTGTTGCAATCGCTGCAAAACAACAAAGACAGAAACAAAACTGTCTTTTGTGTGTGCTGTAAATTGAAGCGTGGCCTTGGCCAGCAGCCGCTTTTGGCCTGGGTCGCGCCCCTTTTTGCCTTACTTTTATCCGCACGAAATGGAAATGTTGCAATCGCCGCGTGTTTGCTGCTGTTGTTGTTGTTGTTGTTGCTGCTGCTGTTGTTCGTTTTTCAGTTCCGTTTGCTCCGTTTATATCACGCTGCGAGCTGCGACCGATTGTACCGCGGGCATTATGATTTGATTTCGACTGTTTGTGAGCAACGCGACATGCAAATTTGATTGGCAACGCCCACGCGAATGGCAACAACAGCAACAGCAGCAGCAGCAGCAGCCACGGCAGCAACTGTCATAAGGCAGCTAAATATATATTGGCGCCATTTCAATTGTTGGCCAAGTTAATGGCGGACTTGTAAGTGGTCTGGCCATGAGTGGCTGCAAGGGTTTGTCGTTAATTAAATGCGCTTGTTGCGAAAGTGTTGCAGTTGCAGCACCAGCAGCAGCCACAGCTGCCGTGTGGTCCTTAGCGTCTGCTGCGTGTCACTTGATGCGACGCCAACACAACAAGCAACAGCAGCAGAAGCAGAAGCAGCAGCAAGTCTAATTAATTAATTTACATGCGGCAGCAGCAACAGGGGCACAGCAGAGTGCATAGATGCTGCATGCAGCATGCAACATACATAGCTGCAAGTGAGGCGCACCGCCACACAGCTACCCTGCAAACCTTATGGAAATAGCAATAAAAACTATAGAGTATATACTAGAGAAGTGTTAGAGAGATTTGAAGAATCTCTCATCGACACGTTCGCCGGGCATTAACATATATTGCTAGTTTGGGGGCACTTTAAATGGCCATTAAAATGTCTTAAGTGAAATTATCCGAAAACGGGTTTTGCTGCGGCAATTCAAGATGCAACTCACTAAAATAGAAAACCGAAAAGTAAAAATAAAAATAAAAATAAAAATGAATAAACCAACTTTCTATCGACTGTCTAACTTCATATCGAAAGCGTTTTGCCAAAGTTAACGAGATGTGCGAGTTGCTCGCTGTCTGTTGCTGGTGTTGCTGCTGCTGCTGCCGTTGCAGTTGCTGCTGTTGCAGTTGCTGCATTTGCATTTGTCCAGATTTCCATGGAAAAAGCATTGCGTGCGGCATATAAAGTGCCCTATGCATATGATAAGCGAATCTGTGCGAAATTCAAATGCGATGCCAGTTTTTAATTTGACAACCAGCAGGAGCAGAAGAGAGAGAGGCTGGCAAAACGGGCGAAAATAGGAGCTAACAAGGGTCGACAGCAGCAGCAGCAGCAATTGTGGCTAATTAAACAACAAGCGGGCCTGTTGTTGCAGCCAGTTGAGGCAAACAGACAACGACAACGACAGCGTTAACGACAGCGACAGCGTAGGGCTTCACAGACCACACACACACACACACAGACAGACAGAAAGACAGGCATATAGATACTGTCGCACAAGAGACTGTTTGATGTCATGCGGCATGCCAATTGATTAATTTGACACTTGCAACGCCAGCGGGCAACTTTAACCCGCAATTGACATGAACAGGTAGCCAAGAGTAACTGCAACATCAACAGCAACAGCAGCAGCAGCAGCAGCAGCAGCAGCAGCAGCAACAGCAACAACATATACGATGAAAAAAAGCAGCAACAACAGCAACTACACTTACTGAAATTTCTCTGCAATTTGCCACACAATCAGCGATGACCTCGTCACGATCGTCATCGATCGCAGCGAATGACTTTCGTTATTATTTTCGATTCGTATTTCGATTTGAGGTTTTTCAATTTCATTTGACTTTTTTATGCTCTTCTTGCTTCAGTGACATTTTGCTGTAGGGGGCATCTTCAGTGCCAGCAAACAAAGCAAATTGCAGCCTGCAGCGCTGCCCTTTTTGGGAAAGCGTATCGCTGATGTTGCTGCTGCTCTTCCTGTTATTGCTTAGGTTGTTGCTGCTCAGATTGTTGTGGCTGCTGCTCATATTGTTGCTGTTATTGCTGATGTTGTTGCTGCTGTTCCTGTTATTGCTCAGGTTTGTTTCTGTTCATATTGTTGCTGTTATTGCTCATGTTACTGCTGCTGTTCCTGTTATTGCTCAGGTTGCTTCTGCTCAAGTTGCTGCTGTTATTGCTCATGTTGCTGCTGCTGCTGTGCATTTAATCAGCACATTTATGGGCTAATACATTATGCATTCGCGCTGCTCATTGTAGTGCCCCTCATCGGCTCCTCTCCATAATGCAGACTTCTTGACATTTGGCGCTACTCTAAGCCAAGTGGCTGGCGCTGCTTCGACTGCTTCGGCAGCTGTGTGGGCAGATCTTTGGGGCGCACAAAATTGCCACAGCAATTGAGGCAAAAGCGTTTTGGCATTTGCAATTTCTGGCACGCAACTACGATGGAATATGTTAATTAGCCGCAGTTTTCCCCCTTGCCACAAAAAGAAACTGCAATATAAACTGCAGCAGAAACAGCAGCAGCAGTTGAAGCGCTGTGGCAGGCAGAGAGAAGGAGGCAAGGGGGCAGGGGAGACTGTCTGCTGCTGCCAAAAACTAGAATTCTTGGAAAACAACGCCAAATTGCGGCGTAAAACGGAAATCGCTCATTTTATAGAAATACGCGCAATTATTAAAGCATTTTCACATGTTGTTGTTGCTTTAGTTGCTGTTGCGGTTGTTCTTGCTTTTCGGGCATTTTTCACATGCTACAAATTGCCGCAGCACTCGTTGAAGTGAGGTGAGGTCACAAAATGTCGTAATTTGCATGCGGGCAAAGCGAAGGTTCTTTTTTCAGCTTCTCTTCTATTCTCCCTTCTCCTCTCTTTTATCTTCAACTATTTTTCTATTACGCCAGCTTGCGCAGCATTACAAGTTCAGGCCGGCAATTAAATCGCAATGCCGCAAAGCCATCAATTTGATGGGCGTCGGACCGAGAGAGACCATTCATTGGCCATTTGGGAGCACATCAGGGTGTAATTTAGTAATTTATTATTGCGCTGAGAAAAAAAGGAACGAGAAAAAAAGGCAAAGCGAGAGAGCCCGTTGCGCCTCCCGTTTTTGCCGGCAGTGGGTCAAGGGCACAGCGCGCCGATTTGCGCGAAAAGTTCACAGGCAGCTGTCAGACATACGTACAGCTATAACTACATACATATACATATATCTATATCTATATATATATATATGTATATATCTTTTATTTGTTTGGCTTTTTGCTGCTGATCGTCCCGTCAAGTGGTTTGTTTATTTGTTTGCTCTGCTCAATGCAGGCAGCAACAGCAAATTGGTCGCAGAGATGCCTTAATTATTTGCATACGCTCGTGCCATGTACTTACCGCATGCCATCGAAGCCATCGTCGGAGCCGTTGATGGTCAGCACTGGAGCACGTGCGTATGCTTTGGCCACACGGCGATTGCGCTCGAAGACGATTACTTTGGCCCAGATCTCGTCGTCGATTTGCGTCCATTTATCCAGCACTTCCTGTATGTGTTCCTGTGCGAGAGAGAGAGAGAAGGAGAGAGAGAGGGAGAGAGAGTGTTAGCGAATGGCAGCGTGAAAATGGCAAGCAGCTAACAAAAGACTTAGGCGAGCAACTTGCTGCCAGGCAGACAAAAGAAACCGAAAACTGCAACTGCAACTGCAACTAATGCCAGCAATTTTCACTTTCCAACTAAGTGTAGCCTGACGTCTGTCTTTCTGTCTCTGTGTGCGTGTATGTGTGCTGTCTCTATATGTGTGTGTGTGTGTGCTTTTGCCTGGCCTGAAGTGAACGGCCTTGTTGGGCGCTTGCGTTTTGTGCTTTTATTTATCTCATTGTTGTTCGTGTTTTGCTGTTGTTTTTCACTCACTTTACTTTTACTATCTATTTTTTACTTCTCTCTTGCTGCTGCTGGCTGCCATTACAACTTGTTGTTGTTATTGTTGTTGTCGTTTGCTGAATCAAAGCTAAAATCAAATCGAAGCAAATGCTGGCACGAAGCGCGATAGCGAATCGTGTTGCAGTAAGACATATAAAATTATAGACAACGCCGTTTACTGCTCTTATATCTCTGCTTATATATGTATCTGTATCGACTTTATCTCTCTCTTTCTCTGTGTGTATGTGTGTGTGCGCGCTGAGGTATTTAAAGTGCTGCAAGGCTTTCGATTGCACCAAGAAATGAAAAATGAAAATGCAACTGCTGCGCTTGCGTCATGCTTAAGTGCATAGCGCCGTTGTGTGTGTTTTTTTATTTCATTTTCCATATTTTGATACAGTTTTCCATAGCTATAATTAAACAGACAATGGCTGGTTTTATGAGCACTAAAACCCGCTATAAGTTTGGCATAAAACAGCACAGAAAAATCGCATACAAATCGAATGTGAAAGGGAGGCGAAATTCACTTGAAATTCGGCGTGAAATGTCAATAATTTGTGGAATATTTTAATGCAATTTAAAAAGTCTTTACAGTAAATTACAGTCTATATAATATAAGAAATTTAAAGCTGATCTAATTCGATTGGATGTTGCTACTCGCATTCAACGTGTAAATCGTGTCACATTTGAAAAGAGTTCGACAAAAGACGATTGTATAATTTATGTAATTATTTTAATACTTATTTTCAACTCGGAATCTGCATATTTGGTTGCGGCAGCCTCGAGCAGATGACACGAATCTCATTGAGAACTGGTTCTGGTCTCGTCTTGTGCGACTTCAATTCAAAATGCGTTCAGTACTTTTATTGTACCCGCTCTCGTATAATCAAGGCTTTATATCGTGTATCTGTTCCACACACACACACATTATGGCCCAAACATATGTTCGGGCTAAGAATGAAAACAGTTCAACTAACCCGCACAAAAAACAGGGTCACCGGCTTCAGCTTCAGCTACTGTCATTAGCCCAGTAACCAACATGCTCCGCGTTACTATTTATGCCTCATCTTGTGGCCAAAGTTCAGCTCTGCCTTGATAATAACACGAAATTTTGGATAACCTGGCAGCCAGGCACAAAGGCAGTCCGGGCGGGCAGGCAAATATGTGTCTAACTAATGTCTGTCTTATTATACCCTGCAGACAGGCACAAGGAGTATATTAAGGGGTATGTTAATGTTGAAAATACTTGAATGAAGTCTTTAAATTCCTAAGATCATGACTTTCCTTTGTGATAACAATTTCAATTTATTCATGATTTCAACTCCAAATTGATTTGGCATTAAATTTCTATTCATGTTGAGGACTTCAATTTTGTTGAGTTTTAACATGATTATCCCCTTGACGAAATATGAAACTACATATTAACAATCTAAATCGACAGTTGGTGCTCTAATTTAAAGCAAGCCAAAATTACTTTAACAATTTCTTTGACGAATTGTAGAGAAGGATAACCGATAATATATTTCATATTCAAATCCTTCTAAAACTGCGTGCAGGGTATTCGCCAGTTGTCTGCGCAGCACAGTAGCTTTCTTTGATATATTGTAGCTGTTTGGCTTAGTTCTACATTGAGGCGGACAGACAGAAAGACAGTGGAGTGGTAAACTCGTCTAGGCAGCTCGCGTTGTAGCTGAGGCTCGCTGCCACTTCATGAGCCACAGCCACAGCACATTAAAAATGCAAATAAATCATGTAGTAAAACTTGTTAACCTTTTCATATACTTTGGCTTTATGTTTATGCATGTCTGTGTGTGTGTGTATCTTTATCTATGTGTGTGTGTATCTGTGTGTCTTTGCGTACTTCAGTTTTCGCTGCGCGTATTCAGCACTTTTGATTTCACTTGGCAGTCTCACGGCAGATTCTGTAGGCAGATTCACTTTTGTTGTACAGGTTTTAGTTTCTCATTTTTTGGCTGTCAAGTAAGAATCTTGTAGGCTCAAGTGTCGCGTCGCTGTGGCCAAACAAGTTACAACTTGTTGCCCCACTACTTTTGATGTTGTTTATGCGCTGCTTCTTCTACAGATTGTTGCCTTTGTTGCTGTTGTTACTGCTGCTGATTTCTAGGCCGACATCTTCGGCCCGCACAGCCCAAAAAGTCTTCGTCAACGACCTCAAAATGTCGAAGTTCACTCAGCCAGCTAACTAACCTAAGCTGCTCATGCAGTTGCTCTTATCTTTCTTGTTGTTGCTCATGTTGTTGTTCATGTTGTTGCTGTTGCTGTTGCCGAGCTGTAGCTGGTTTTAATTAACCATGTTAGTCGCTGGGCTGGGCGAGCTGCACACGGCAACGGCGCGTGGTTCGGCGCGTATACGTAATATCGTTTGTGCATGAAAATTAGCACAAGTTTGAAATATGTTTCGTCTCGGTTTCGTGTCTGTCTGTGTATGTGTATTTATATATATTAGCCAAAATGCCAATCGATTCTCGAAAGGCAACTGAACTGGTTTTTTTAAGCACACATTCATTATGCAAATTATTATCGAATCTACAGCATGAAATAAAGCAAAACGAAACATATAGTATATACCAAATACACATACTAATATATTGTATATATATTATATACCATATACACATACTAATATATTCTATGTATACCCAACGTTGTTGACAGTGACGCAAATCGATTATCAGGCAAATATGTAAGAATGCTACAGAGCAGCTCCAACTACCATATAAAGACGGTAGTATACTAAATAAACCCATACATAAATAATAAAAAAAGGCACAAAGTTCGCTTTAAATATGAGTAATAAAATATCAAAAATAGAATTGAGTTAAGCTTGATTTTTGGTATATGGTACATACATCTTGATGCCGTTAGTTTGTAATTTAAGAATTGCTTCGTATGATTGCTCTCAAATGCAGTCTAGAAAAGTCTGAACTCTAATACAATAATAGTTTCAAAAACCTTCTTTATTCTAACATATATTTCCACATTTTGCCACTTTACATTCTTTTTATAGGTTGCGCAACACCAAATTCAAAGCTGCCACTTTACAGCTTGTCTAGAAATTTGAAAATTTGCTTAGCTCATCGCCAGAACTGCATTTCAATGCAGTTTCGAAATATATTTCCCCTTTATATTTTTATGCCTGACAACTGCTGCGATTCATGTGTTCTGCCACGCCCCCAACAGAGTCTGAATTCCGTTTTGGAAAGGCCACAAATTCAATTTAGTGGGGGTAATTAAGGAAGCTGTCAGCGCTGTGGGAGGTGGGGGATTGGGGAAGTCAATAAGTTCTATAATTGACACATGGCAGCAGCAGCAGCAACAGCTGGCATGACATAAACCAAACACAACTACAACAACACAATAACAACAACAACAACAACAACAGAGGCAGAGGAGACTGACAACACGTGCACAAGTGCATTCGGCACGGAAGTTTGATCGCAACTCTTGAGAATCTGTTTTCATTTTCGTTTTTGCTTCGCTTTTATTGTTGTTGTTGCTGTTGTTGTTGGTGTTGTTTATTAAGTTTGCACTTTTTGTGTAAAATGCTGTTGAACTTTTGCAGTCACGATTTGGCGCAATGAAGCCAAGACAAGCCAAGCCAAGTGGGGAAGCCGAAGATGCCGCCAGAGTCGAAGTCGAAGTTGAAGATGGCGTCGAGCTGAGGATGCCTCCAAAGTTGACATTTAATAAAATGTATTTGCTGCCGGCAGCGCACTTTGTTGTAATAGATATAATCATCATTTCAAATTGTTATGGACTTGATAAATTTGTTTTGTGACAGGTTGCAGCAGCAACAGCAACAGCAGCAGCAGATCGATTGCTGCAGCAGAACTTCAACTGTCGCCTGACCCATTTTCCGAGTCGCCCAACGTCACTTCTGCGTCTTCTTCGTAGTCGATGGCAAAGCAAATATTATGTTTGCACTGCGGTTAAGTGAGCCGTGGAGTTTGGCATCTTCTTCTTTCACATCTTGTGCCCCTTTTGCAAATAAATAAATTTATGCTAATTTCATGCATACTTCGCTCTTCATCAGGTTGTGCAGATATAATAATAGCCTGCGGTCGAGTCTTCCGTCATGCAAATCAATCAATAAGTTTTCACCAAACAGGAAATTCCATGGCCTGCTATAAGGAAAATGCGAGTCTAACCGCCTACCCATCCATTCCCCCCTCCCCTCCTCCTTTCTATGACTTGTCTGTCTGTCTTTTTATAAGGTATATATATAAAAAGCCTCCCTCCATTGAACGTCGTTTAAGAGTTAAATTACGCTCTGTGTGACATGTGTGCGCTGAGTGTGCACAGCGTGCCAGTGTGTGTGTCTGTGTGTGTGTGAGTGTGCTCTGTGTGTGTGTGTGTTTGTATTGTGTGGTTTTTCCTGCTTGCGCCAACGCGCCTCTGCGCATGCGGATCCAATCCTGTTGTACAACTCTCTGGCGAACGTGCCAAGCGAAACCGAAACCGAAACCAGGTGAACGAGTGGGCCAAACATGCGCACTGGAAGTGGAAGTGGAAAAACAGCCAAGAAACAGCAGCAACAACAACAACAACAACAACAACAACTTAGACGGCAACTAACGGGCAAAACGAAGCGAAAACTTGTCAGCTTTGCCGAAATTGAAACTTTCATTTTCGTGTCACTTTCATTGTGTGTGGGAGTGTGTGGAAAAGTGGTTAGAAGAGTCAGCAGTGTGTGTGTTCTGTGTGCAGAAGTTCGTTGCCTGAGTCTTTTGTTTTGCTAGCGTAGCATGTGTTCAATCGTTGTTGTTGTTGCTGTCTTTGTTTTTGTTGCACTTCGACGCGACTCTGTTCCCAGCTAATAAATTTGTAAACAATATTGAAAATAGTACAGGCCCAACAACAACAACCACAACAACAAAAGGGGGCACAGAGATTGCTCAATAAAAGCCTGGCAGCAAGAGACAACAACAGCAACATCAACAGCAACAACAAAAGGGCCCACTAAGCAACAACAATAGGAAAAACGCTGCCATAATTTGTGTTTGTATTCATGTTGCAGTTGTTGTTGTTGTTGTTGTTGTTGCTGCTGCTTCATGGGAAAAACTAGACGCCTTTTGTATGGCTAAACGAAATTATAGAGACACGCTCATGCCAATTGTGCAATTCTGCCGCCGCAGCAAGCTGGCAAAAAAAGCGCGTGGGCGTGCGCATTTTCCAAGCCAAAAATAGCTTGGCAAAGAAAAAGTGTCTCCAGACTTTTCACTTTCAGACGAACTGGGTGAGGCGCGATTGACGTTTCCATAAAGCATTTACAGCATTTTAATGCAAATCCCCAAACGGAATAAAACATCAATTTGATGGAGAGGCTGAAAAGAGCTTGCCTCGACTCGGGCTTTGATTGGTTTAAGCGGTTTGCGGGCTGCAGTTAACCCAGTTAAATAATACTCGTAATATTTATGACAACAATGGCATGTCGTTAGGTGTCTCTCTGTATTTGTGTGTGTGTGTGTGCTGGTGTGTGTGTGTTTGTGTGGGCAGTAACGGCATTTGCCAAAAATAAATTTGAAGCGCAGGCGACAAATGCGTCGTTTATGCGATGGTAAAGTTGGTGAAGAGACTGGAGAGAGGTAGAGAGCTATATATTTATATATATATAAATATATATATATAGATACAAAGAGAAAAACTAAACAAGATACAGAGAGAGATAAGGATAGAGAAACAAAGAGGGAAGAAGGAGATATGAACAAAAAGTGAAGGGAAACAGAAGGAAGAGAGAGAAATATGTACAGAGAGATATATGTTTTTAGAGAGAGATTGAGAGACAAACAGATCGACAGAGAGATAAGGAAAAAGAAACAGAGACAGAATGAGATATATACAGAGAATTATAAAGAGATATAAAGAAATACAGAAAGAGAAGGAAAGAGAAACAGACAGAGAAAAATATACAGAGAGATACAGAGGCAGAGAAATACTTAAGAAAGAAAAGGAAAGGAAAAACAGAGACCGATATATACAGAGCGACACATAGAGAGAAAAACAGGGAGAAAGGGAAATACAGAGACTTCTGAAAGATACAGAATGTTACAGAGAGAGACAGATTTATATAGAGAGAGAAAGATAGAGAGAGATACAGAAATGAAGAGAGAGATTCCTCTAATACAGAGGGAGAAGAAATAGGAGAAATAGAAAGAGGGACATATCCGTCTGCAAGAAGGGAAGAAAGATAACTCGAAAGCTTTCAATACTTTCAATACTGAAAGTATTCGAGTTATCTTTCTTTCCTTCTTGCAGACAGAGATGTCTCTCTGTGAATTGAAACACAAGATTTTTCAATACTAAAATTATAACAGAAGATATTTCAGTTAAATCTCTTAAACTCTTGCAAGCTATTGGAAACGTTAAGGCACATTAAAAATGCTGTCATAAAAACCCAAACAGATATTCAGCTCGTCATGTATCACCAAACAATCGATTATATGCGATGCAGCAATCGAAACCAAGTTGAACTCATAAAATATGCCAGACTCGAAAGCGAGCCTCACATATTTCGATTATATACAGCTAGTTGTGTATGCACATAGAGTTGTCATTTGCTGCGATTATGATATTTGGGGATTTATCATGAAGTGTCGTGCATAAACGCAGTGCGAAAGAGATGGCAAGCAAGGCGAGTTGATTTTGTTGTCTATTTTGTTGTTGTCTAAATGCCGAAATCAATGAAATGCCCACACACAGGCAGACATACAACAAACACACACACACACATAGTCATACACATACACACACATGACTCTAAAGTCAAGCTCGTGCTGGGCTTGTACATTAGGGTTACGTCTGCATTTCGTTGCTGTTGCTTGTAGCAGCGCGTCGTCTTCATCGTCTTCGTCGTCGTAGTTGTTGTTGCCAAATGGCCATAGGCAAATTAAAAATGCACAACGCAATGCGATGGCCTAACGGTAATTAATGCAATTGGTCAATACAACAACAACAACAACAACAACCAGAGGAAGAAGAAGCAGCAGCAGAAGTATCAGCACCGCCTGTGGCTAAAGTTTTAGTGCGTTTCATATGCTGACGCTGACCTCAATGCGGCCGTGCTGCACGTGTTGAGAATATGCCGCAGCCCAGGAAAATGGCCACAAATCATAGAAGAAATCAACAACAACGACCTAAGCGGAAGTCAGAGCTGTCTTGAGCGCTGTCGGTGTCGGCAGCTCTGATCATGGTCGTGCCATTTGGCTTCCATTTGCCATGCCTCGTCGTTTAGGTTTTGACTTGGGATCTTTGGTTCTTCGATGGGGTCTCTTCTATGGGTGGTTCTATCGGTCTGTTCGGTAGTCGCTTCCAACTAATTGCAAGTTGTCATCGCACTCGCATTATGCTAATGAATTGCATTCGTTTGAGAAGATTGTGATCACTTACCTTGTATAGCTTGTCTTTCTGATACCACACATCCTCCTCCTCCTCCTGCTGGGTGAATGTCTGATCCAGGTTTAGATCATCCCGTGAACGTGATAATATTTTTCGCCGCGAGACCATTTTGGTGTGTGTGTGTGTGTAGGGAGAGTCTGCAAAGATCATATGATATATGTTATGTAGATGAGTAAGTCATAAAAGTGCTGGGAATACGATAATTCTGATGTATTTAACTTTCATGTTTGCCGACATTTCTTGCCACTTTTTTGCGAGAACTGTTCTTCTTCTGCTTTAAGCATCTAACTGTAAATTATATACACACAGATCCGTCAAAAAGATGTCGGTCTGTTGTGCTGACAGGCCTCAAACTGTGCAGCGTCAAATTGCAAACCAAACAGAACCCAAAAATGAATATATACGCCAAGGTTCAACGCACCCAAGCAGCGCACACAACTACAACAACAACAACAATAACAGCAGCAAGTATTGTTTATGACCCGACTTCCTTTTCACAAGTCATCCCCACAAGGCGCTCGCTCTCAGTGCCAGTCTCAGCTGTGTAAACTTTGGACCTGCTTGGAACTGCCCGCCCAATAAAGCGCTGAACTCTCCAGCCGGAGATGAGCCTGCAACAAGCTGCATACTGGGCCAGCCAAGTGCACCCAGCACTACACTGGGTGCAAAGAGTCTGCTGACACTTTTATTCTTCATATAAGATATATAATGTAAGGTAGTATTCTATTAAACATTATTTATTGTACTCATTATAAGTTTCTTTTTATACACAAATAAATAATATAATAATTCTGCATTTTCATTGCCATTCACTTATTCTCTTAATTTGCAAAAATCTCGTTTTTGACCATGGTAAAATACTAACACATCATCTTAATTAAAAAGTATTATCTGTTGAATACATAATAAATTCTTGCAATTATGCAAATTGGCTATGATTAATAAAAATGTTATTAGTCATTGCGTTTCATTCATATTTTCGGAAATATTATCATATGCAATGATAAGTTTCATTAGTGAACTGTTTAAAACTTGAACATGTTCCTTGATTGCACTGAAGAATATAAAGGTATGTAACTCTTCAAGTTGTTCCCACATTGTTCAAGTGCGTTTTCCTTTATTTTGAATCACTGTGCGCTATGAGACTTTGGCATTTTTATAGCCAGCGCCAGAATTTATGTAAAACATGCAATTTTTATTGAATTACTTGTCGTTTCGCGGACTCCAGAATACGCAGCGAAGATACAGAAAGCGATACCGCAACTGATACTGAAACCGAAAGAGCAGACTGAAAAATCACCTGTAGGCCTAAGGAGCAGAGACAAAGAGAGAATAACAAAGCAGAGAGATAAGACAAAGCAAACGCGACGCCAAGTCGTTTGTTTGGCTTTTTTTTCATGGCTCAGTTTGTCAAGTTGATGAAAAAACGCTTGTTGCATAATAAACACCTCGGCGGGGCCTGAGGAATCTTGGCAGACGACGCGTGTAGCGGCAATCTGTAAGCTCTGCCTCCCTTTACTCTCTTTCTCTTTCACTTCCCCTCTCTCTCTCTATTGCTAGCTAGCTGGATCGGACTCCCTCTCTGTGACTCTCCCGCTCTCTGCGCATGTAAATGAGCGAGGTTCGCTAACCTGTTGTCATATTTACACGCTTTGTTTGCTGCTATTGTTGCTGCCGCCGTTGCTGCTGCTATTATCGTTATTATTAGTGTCTATAATTGTCCGTCAGCTTTCTTTTGCCAAAATGCCTGACTGAGTGTCTGATTGACTGATTGACAGCACAGTAAAGCACAGCCCAGAGTGGGCAGGGGATGCTGTTGCTGGGGCTCAGTCTGTGGCTGGAAGGGCCTTGCAAGTCATAAATCTTTAACACCTTTTGCGAAATTGCAGTCTCCGACGCCATTTTCAATTTTCCATTTGGGAAACGTACTCGATACTCGCATTGTCAACAATCGGCGCCATTTTGTGCGATAGATTGCAATCGCATAACAAATGTTGCCTGTTGGATTTATGCAACAAAAGCCGTTAAATTGTACGAATGTCTGACAATTTTTTTGCGCGCACCGTTCGTTTGTTGTTCGTTCATTCGTTGTCTCCATCTCCATCTCCATCTGCATCGGCATCTATATCTGCAACTGCAACAATATCTGCGTGTTATATCTGTGCGCAGTATTAGTGTGTGTTTGTTGTGTCTGTCGCCAGGTTTCTGCCAGTTTATTGAGCTGCATTAAGCACTGCACTTTTTGCACCTTTCGATTTCGGCTGCCTTGGGCCATTGTACTCAGTGCAGTGCGGCGTGTTGGATTTCATGTCGCCGTCGTAGTAGTAATAGTCTGTCCGGTCATTGTTGTTCCTTTGCATCCGACACATCGGTCTACTTACTAGTTACTGCTCTCCCTACCTACCCAAGGTACACACCATAAGTAGTAAGTATATAGAACACATTGTTCGTCTACTCCCGTTCGCTTGTTCTGACATCGCACGTACGCGTTCTACAAGCTCACCAGGCAGACGTGTTCTAGTTTGAGTCGACGAGCAATTACGTGTGCTGCATATCAATCCAATTGGTAATTGGTCATAGCACAGATGCATATATTACTATACCATAACATACCCAGAAAGCGGGTTGGGCTAGTTTATGGTTACGTTTGAAATGCATAGAGTGCAGCATAATTCCACGTATTTATTTTGGTATATTTACTCTGCGCATACTTGCAACACTGTAAAACAGCGATAGCAAGTGCACATATGCCTGTTGCATAGTGGTGCTACCCCAGCAAGTGGTACTTAACCAAATGACATTGCGAATACTCCAAAAATGTCCCAAGGCCATTTTATTACCTGTATTTTGCACACATTTATCGTGCTCCCACCCCAAGGAAATGACATTTTAAATATCCCAAAAATGTCCCACAGCAATTTTAGTACATTTACTATGCGCAAACCTGCAGCCCTGTAAAATATCGATAACAACGCCAAACATGCCAAGTGCTACCATGCAGGCAAATGGTAGTTATCGAACTAGGAAAATGTCCCCCGTGTTATCGATTCACTACGAAAGAGTATAAGAGCAGCAGCTTATCTTATATTAACTGATTATACAAAATGTTTCCCACAATTTGATTATCACAGCGCTGGGGCTGGGCAATTAAGTTACCTGACCATTTCGCTGCATTTTATGCAGATTATTTATGGCAAGTGCCAAATTAAAGTGCCTTGCATGTAGCAAAAGGTTCTCAGAACATTTGCTGACATATCAAAGTAAAGAAGTTTACGTGGCACACTAAACGATGACGACAGCTGCGGCCTCGAATCGCCTGTAACTGTCTGTCTGTCTGTCTGTCCGACGAGATTCTTGCTGATGCTCGAAGTGTTGTGCCGAGTGGTGCTTGAAAAAAAAAACATCCTGCAGACTCATAGCGGATGGATTTCTGACAAAATGCTGGAATATTTCTGTCGAAAGTACAGCTAAAGCGAAACTGGCAAGAAGAACAACAGCTACAGCAGCTACGTTCTTTGTCATTTTTGTCGGTGTTTTTGTAGCCAAACAGAGAAAGAAATATAAGGAGAATAAAAAGAGAAAAAGCAGTTGCTGGCTCAAGTGTGTTGATGGCCACTTGATGAAGCCATCATCAGCTGCTTTGCGTGTGTTGACTTTACTGATTTTCGTCTGCATACTTTACAGTTATGATATTCCGCAGTCGACTGCAGTCTGCAGCAATTGAAAATGTGAAAATTAAGTCTTGCACTGCGCGCATCTTTCACAGTCATCTACAGCAGCCTCGCACAGCGCATTCACTTTCAAATATTTTGCTCACGCAACTTTCACGAAGTGGATAACCTTTTGTCTCTCTCTCGGCGGATCTGGCGATCTGCCATCGTTTCAAAATAGTGCCAATTAATCTGGCTTTGATGGCGCGTATTTACTGCCGGTCAGCTGTAAGTGCGCTCTCTGCTCTGGGCAGTCCGAAAACACAAAATAAAAGACAGAAAAACTACCCAATTTGAATGTAATTTGCTGAACGATGAACTTTCACAATTAGCCCGTGCGCGTTTTGAAATTATTTTCACTGCACATTAAAAAACCAGCAATACGATATACAAGTATATAATACTTATTATTCAATTATGCGATATTTTTCCGCAATATATACGCGGTTCATTAACATCGGCGCCACTGCATATCTTGAGATTGAGATTTTGTCAATGCTTTCGCTCTTTCCCAACAAACAATTTGTTTATATACATTTTGCAGTTTTTGGAAATTGATGAGCATCGAAATAGAAAGTAAACTATTGCAATTTCGAACAACTGTGAAAAATCTGCTATGAAGCGATGTCAGCGCAGCGAATCATAAAAGGAAATTGTTGTGCATGCACGCCTCAGGTTCGTTGCCTGAGTCTTTCATTTTGTGCGCTCTCCGACTACTTTCGAAAAGAACTTTCTTCAAGCGCCTGTCTACATGCATGTGTGTGTGTGTGTGTGTATTAATAATCGCTGTGAGCACATGCTAGGCATACCAAGTGGCATACCAGGCACTCGCCCCGAGCTGTGTTTATGAATGAAAGTCAACGTCATAACGAGAATTTTTTAGTTTGCTTAACGAGTGGAAAAATCAATAAAGAATTTTGATGATGACAAAGCGTCGTCGTCGTCGACGTTGTCGTTGTCGATAGAGACAGACAGCGCGCTGCATATTAATCATGCGCCATGTAAAACTAAACAAATGGGTGTGAAGTGGGCCTGCTGCCCCTTCTCTATGCCGCCCCCTTCCGCTCGCCTGCTTGGCAATTCTAATGCAGCGTAGCGATTGTTGTTGCCGTTGCAGGCTGTAGCCGGTCAATGGCTGCGTCGTCGCTCACATTATGATGGCCACTTTTTCACTTAACATTCGCCGGCTCGAGACTTTCCGACAGACTATTGCGGACGATTGCCGACTGACAACTGCAAATAGTTTGCCGTTCGTTTACCCAGCGTTGTCATTGTTTGAGCAGAGTTCAACTGCAGTTTGCGAATGCGTCACGAGATTTGCTGTTTACAGCAGCAAACAGACAGCACGTGTGTGCCCGTGTACTTCTTGTATGTGTGTGTGAGTGTGTGCTTTGCCTATGTTTAGCAAGTTGGAAGCGACAGCTTGGGCAGCTGCTTTGTAGCTGATTTGTTTGCACCTCGCAGCAGCAGTGGGGGCAGCTTAGAGTGTGTGTGTGTGGCTGTCTGTTTGTGTGTGTGTGTGTGTGTAGGCGGCTGGGTGTGTGTTTGTTAGATGCAACCACGCAACTGATTCACTCATTAACTGCTGCTGCTGTGAACAGACCCCACAAAAGTTAAGGTCATCCGTTGTTGCTGTTGTCGAGCTTAGAAAGTATTTTGTATCATTTTTGCTGCGACTGCTGCGAACATTATGTAACCAGAACCGACTTAATGAAGCTAATGAAGAATGAAACATTTGATACTTTCGTCGTGTGGAATTCTTGCGGCTCTTCTTCTGCTTCGACAAGCGCGAAGAGAAGAATTGATTGATTGGCCGTTGGCCAGAAATAAACAACGAAATTGTTTTCTCGAGACTGAAACTGCTCGAAATTCACGCTGGGGTCAAGTCGAGAAGTTCACGCTGGAAAAGAAAAGAAGCAGCAGCTGAAGAAGAAGAAGATGTGGAGAAGAAATTCGAAATGCTTTTGGGTAGAAAGAGATTCACCAGAGCGCGAAGTGGCGGCGGCCAGCTGAGAGCGGCCATTGATTTGTTGGCAAATTAAATTAAGCAGTCATTGACTCTTGCAGACACACTCACACACACACAAACACACACACACACACATTCATATAGAGTAATGTATACGTGTAATATGTTTGCTATATATATATTGCTGGGCCGACTATGGCTAATCAAACGCTTTAATTTGCATAACAACGCCGTGAAAGTGCTCCGCATCGACATGGTTCAGTTACTTGCGAGTCTGCTGGGGTCTGCTTGGGGTTAAGGTTTTCATTATGCAAATCTCTCACACACACACACATGCATACATATGTGCATGCTGCCGTGTGCAAATAGGAAGCAAACAATGCGTTGCGGAACTTGTCTTCTCTTGTAGTTTTTCGGCTATTTTTGCCGCTATTTAACACCTGAAAGCCTCCATTATCAACGCCACACTCACGTGTGATCTTCTCTCTCTCTCTCTCTCTCTCTGTAAGTGTGTGTGTGTGCAGTTTGCATTTCGTAAGCGCAGCTGCCAGCGCACGCATCTGGCGCTCATCATTCACGCAATTATTGAACGAGTTTTGCGTTAAATCACAAAAAGGTTTTACAATAATTTCGGCGTCATGTAACTGTCAGGAGCGTTAGCAGCGGCATTTGCGCAACCTACACACACACATATAGTAACAAAAACACAAGCTTAAACTAACCAACAAATCCGAGAGAGAGAGAGAGAGAGAGACCAAGGCAAAGTTAACATTTTAATTTCTGAAGATATTCATCGTGTAGATTTGATTGATTTTTGTTTTAAGTTTTGAGTTTTCTTGTTTTTTTTTTTTTTCTCGCCTCGACACTCAAAATGTAAATTTACAAATTACTTGACACGCTTTGGCGATGCAAATTGGCGCTAAATTGTCCCGTATCGAATGACTTAAGCGACGAACTTGCAGCATAGCAGCGATGTTAATTATTGCCTGATGTATTACGATTGCTCGCAGCGATGTTATTATGGCGCTACAGCTGGCAGCGAAGTCACCAAAAAATGGCTAACTAACGAAAGACTTGGGCCACAAACTTGCCACAAACCTGAGCTTAAAGCGCGACTATACTATTTTCTAATTAGCAGTTTGCGTTGCATCATCGATCGATTTCCTTATGCATTTTCCGCTCTCACAATTAATCAAATATGATCGCTGGAAAATCGACAGTTGCAGCTGCATTTGCATTCGACAATCTCCGGCAGGTGATCATGGTGTGGTGTACAATATATACAACTCGATCAGGGCTGTCTGCCTGTTGACGTTAGCTGGCAGCAAGTTGACACTTTCGGCAAGTCAACAACAACAACAAGAACAACAACAACAGCAGCAAGAAAAGTGTTCCGCATTTTTGGCGCGTATTTCGGATTCGTTATGTTTTTAATTTGGAAAACCTGCCGTGGCCAAAACCGACGAGTGGCAACCAAATAAAAAAAACAACTTTGGCGAGTGAAAAGCAAAGCAAAACGTGCAGTGCAAGAAAAACAAGAAAAGCAGGCGAAGAAGAAGAAAAACAGCAAGAAAACAAACAGAAAAAGCGAAATTACTTGCAGCAGCAGCAGCCAGAAAAGTGTTTTGCGGCTGCTTTCGTTTTCTACGGTTTTTGCAGTTTTACAGTTTTGCAAAAGAGTTTTCCCATTTTCCCATTTTCATTTTCATTTAGTCTGCACGCTTCAACTGGCTGCACAGCCTCAGCTAAACGCAGCAATTTGAGCGAAGCGAGCAGCGTACTAAATTTTCCACGAGCGACTGAGCTCGATAACGAAACTGAGAGTGGAAGGCGGGAGAGAGAGAGAGAGGGGTAGAATAGACGGGGGAGAAGAGAGGAAGAGGAAGTGGGAGAGAGGGAGAGAAAAGAGAGAGAGAGAGAGAGTAAGTAGTAGATAAACTGAGAGAGAGAGAGAGAGAGAGAGGGGAGAACGAGTGCGCGTTACGTCGTTGCGGTTGAGCATTATTAGTTGGCTTAGTTGGCTTAATAAACGTACTGAATGAAAGCATATTTTCCTTTCTTTCTTTTATCTACTATACTCAGTGTTTGCCTTGGCTTATCACACGCCCGCAATCGAGCTGGTCAGCTGACACTGCGGAGGCTGCTTTTCACTTTTCAGCGAGCCGAAAGTTGCCTTTGTTTGCTGCTGCGGAAATTGTGAAGTAACAGACAGAGAGAAGAAATGGGGGAGAGAAGAGAGAGGAGAGGCAGACAGAGAGAGGAGGTAGAGAGCAAAGACAACGTGATGCAGAGAGAGAGAGAGAGAGAGAGAGAGAGTGAGAGGGAGGCAGCGAGGCAGATAGACATCATAATATTTGTGTGAATGCCTAACAAGCGTTTTGTCTGCTTGATTGAAATGGTCAACAGCAACAAGAGCATCAACCACAACAACAACTACAGCAACAACATGAGTAACTGCTACAACAACAACAACAAGAGTAGCTGCTACAACAACAAAGCTGTCTAGCTTTTGTGGCCTACGCGTGCACTTAAAATGCAATTTATATTGGAGAAGACAATGCCAAGCTGGAATAATGTTTTAATAAAAGAGACGCCGCGGGGCTGGGCCCAACTGCTGCTGCTGCTGCTGCTGCCTCAGCTGCTGCTAGCGTGCGATAAGCCATTAAAGGCCATCAGCTAATGCCGACACTATCTGGCGCTATCTGGCTAATCGCTGACAACAAAATAGCAACAACAACAACAGCAAAGCGTGCCGCGTGCAGGCGATGCAGGCATCAGCGATTTAATTAGCTTTTGATATGTCGACGGCAATCGAAAAATGCCATTGTAGCTTGCCACACACACAGCACATACACCCATGTACACCTAGAGACGCGCACACACACAACACCAACACCAACACATGTTCCTGGCATACGATTAACCCATTTTCGCCTAACGTCCATAAATCGTAGAAGAATCTAAAGAATGATCAATAAATTGGCAGCTCATAAAAATGCGCAGCGCATTTGTAAACGGAATGCGATAAGCAAAGAAAGAGTGGTAGACAAAGGGAGAGAGAGAGGGAGAGAGGGAGAAAGAGAGATAGAGATGGGAGCAGGGAGTTGGCAGATCTACCGTTTATGGAATAAATCTTTAGACATCGGGAGAGGTGTCTGCACTTTGACACAGTTCAAAGTTGCGACTTAAATACGAAAAACCCAAACAGAAGAAAAAAACTGTCGATTGTGTGTTTGGCAACATTGCGCATGCGCCGCGTTGTCTACCTGTCTCTCTCTCTCCCACACTCTTTAGCTCCCTCTCTCTCTCAGTCTCTTGTACTGTTGGCTGTCATTGCGTTTGTAACTTTGCCACGACCTTTTTTTGTTGTGTGTCTGCGCGCACGAAAACTCATTTGTTCATGCATAAGTTGTTGCTGTTGTTGTTGCTGCTATTGTTGTTGTTGTAGTTTTTCTTTTGTTGCCACTGAGAAAATGAAGTCAACTGTTGCTGTTGCTGTTGTTGCAGGCCTGTGACTGACATTTCCCATTAAATTGCCACGTTATTGTCTAAAATCGCAGTTGGTTTTTTGTTGCTGAGGTTCTTGCACAAAGCTGTTGAAGGCAGCAGCAGGCGACTGGGGTGTGGCAGGCAGGGGAAGGGGGCATGTGGCAGGCAGAGAAGGGGGGAGACAAACTGAACTTAGCATATTCGGTTAGTGCATTTTCAACACGTCGCACTGGCTACGTCTGTCTCTCTCTCTCTCTCACTCTCTTGGTCTCTGTCTGCCACTTTGCAGATTCTTCTGCCATTCTTCTGCCTGCGGCAGTTTAAGGTCTTTTTGCGCGATTGTTTACATTTATGGCTGCATAATTGGGCGCAGAATTGAAATTCTCTTTGCTGTTTCTGTTTTTTTTTCTGCTCACTAATTGACTCCCACCAAGCAAGTTGCAGCTTCTCTTGGCGCTTCCTTCCTCAACAATTGTCGCAACACCTACTGCAGTTGCAGTACGAAGACTCATCATGACTCGTGTCTGTCTGTCTATGTGTCTGTCTGTCTGGCTCTCCCCCAGTCGTGTCTCTGTCTTTCTTCAGGGCCAACTGCCTGGCTGTGCCAGCGAACTAGACCGGTGCGCAAGTCGCTCAGCTCAGCTCAGCTCAGCTCAGCCCAGCCTGGCCTGGCCTGGCATTGTATCGTTAATTCTGCACTAATCGTTTTAATTAGTCAAAAAATATATTTTCAGTTTTGTTTCTTTTCGGAAACTCATAAATAAACATCAAATAGACGCTGCTCATGTGTGTTAGGCACAGCAGCAACAACTACAGCAGCAACAACAACGTTGTCAGCCTTGAGCTCGCTGTACACTTGCCGTCGTTTTATTTCGTATTTAAATAAAAATTAAAACGAAACCGAAAACTCGCAGCTAAATGTAGCGAAAAAGATGACGGAACAAAAACAGAAACAACTTTAATAATAATAAAAAAAAGCGTAGCAGGAAGTGCACAACAATAAATGGGGGAATGGGGGGAAGGGCACGCATACCATAGCTGGGCGTGTGAATGAATATGAATGCAGTCAGAGCTGAGTTAAATGTTACGCATACGCCACGTTCGCACAGGGCGAGGGCGCTGGCTTGTTGCATGCAGCTGCTCTGTGTTGCATGCGTGTCTGACATACTACTCACCTTTTGCTCAATTAGTTTTGTTGTTGCTGTTGCACTTGCTGCAGCAGTTGTTGTTGTTGTTACTGCTGCAATGTCGAAATTGTTGCAAAATTGCAGATATTTTCCCAATGATTACGTAGCCTGACGCCTGCTCCAACTCACTATTGTTGTTGTTGTCGTGGTGTTGTTGTTGTCGTCGTGTTGTTGTTGTTGCTGCTGCTGCTGCTTCGCTTTTGATGCACTTTGAATGCCGTAACAAATGATTTTTCAACAATTATTTATATTATTTTTGATTATTATTTATTGCCTTTTATTGATTTTGCAATTTCTGTTGCGCTTTTCACTTTTGTCACTTCACGTTGTTGTTGTTGCTGTGTTGCTGTTGTTTGTGGTTTGACAATTCGTTTTCACTTGCAACCAAAAATGGAAATTTCTTTTTCAGTTTTCGTCATCAATTTGTTTCTCATTTGGCTTGATTTAATAATTTCGAACGCACTTCAATTGCATAACGACTGCGCGCACAGCTCAAAATTGATGATGAGCTTGTTGCTGATGTTGCTGCTGCTCTTGTTGCTGTTGTTGTTGTTGCTCTTGTTGTTGTTTCTTTTCTTTTCTTTAAACTTTTTGGGAATTTTGTTTGTTTTGCTTTTAGCCACTGTTCCACGGCACACAACTAACGCAGCTCACGTCTGCCTTTGTATGTTATAGTGTGTGTGTTTCTGTGTGTGTCTTCACGTGTGCGTGTATGTGTGTGTGTGTTAATTTCACTATGCACCGCACCGTACAGCAACGAGAAGCAGCAACTGTGGCAGCAAACGCACTCGACGACTTTCGCGACTCGACTGACTTGGCCAAGACAGTCTTGGAGCTGGCTAAAGCTGGGCCTGGCTAACTGGCTGGCCTTACCGTAAGTTCGGTTACGTTGGCCGCGCTGCGTTCGGCTTTTGTTCGCCCGTTCGGCTGTCGTCGTGTCTCTTCGTGGCTGGCTTAATCGCTTTAAGCGTGTCGGAGCTTGCAGAGCGCAAACGAAGTTGAAGTCGCTGCTGAAGCCGAACTCGAAGTGGAAGTGGAAGCTTTTGCCAACTTAAGAGTTGCCCCACAGCAGCTGCGACTCTCTTAGCTGTTAAGAAAAGAGTTGCGCCAAGACAGGTCAAAAGGCTGTCAACCAAGAGTTAATAATTCTCAACGAACTCCCTAACAATTTGCATATTTCTATCATCAATCTGCAGTAGAAAGAGGCAGACAGAAAGTGGGAGGAAAGAGGGCAAGAGAGGGAGAGAGAGGTAAGGAGACAAGGCAAAGAGCTGCCCCAATCGATGGCACAGCTTTCTACTACGTGATAATTACATCATCAGCGACGCCGCGGCATCGTTCATCTTCGCTGCCATCGCGCTCTATCTCTCTATCATCTTTATCATCATCTTTGTGTTTGGCATTTCTATTTGCAAATTAAGCTGCGTTTTCGAATCGTCCATCATGTTTTAGCCTAAAAGCTCTTAACCAGAACCAACTTGGCACATGCAAATGACAACAACAACAACAACAAGAAAGAGAAACAAATTACGACTTCTAACGGTATTTTTTATATGGATGCGCTGTTTGATTCGAATGACATTGTGAAGGTCAAAGTGTTGCCGACGGCTCGTAAAAACTCGATTAGATATTGCTTTATTTATCTTGTTAATTAAACTTGGCTTTTAACCAGCGCCGCCTACGCAAGAACAGAAACAAAAGACTTAGGCGACAAACGCGACACCAGCGCGGGCCGTAAATCAGAGCATTGCAATGCGCGATTAGTCGCAAGATTTATGTGACAGCAATTAAACGCTGCAAGCAATTACACTATTTCTATTGCCAGTATAAAGGGGGGTGAGGGGGGGGAATAGAATACAATAATTATGGTTTTATAAGATTGCAACAAGTGCACAGCATTTGCATTTGCATAGGAATTTGTTCTGTTCGGCTTCGCTTTCGTTGGCTCGCTCGAGTTAGAACTCTCCCATGAACCTGTTCAGCTACACAAGAGAAATATAATATAATATAATTACAAAATCAAAGTAAATATATGCTGGCAGCGCGCCAATTAAAAGTGCCAAGATCCAAAGATCCAAAGATCCAACGAGCTGCAACGAGTTGGCCGAGCGAGGCTGCGCTTGGCCATTGCTGCTGCTGCACCATTTCATGAGATTAATGTAGTTTTATAGTCTGTAACTAAAGTTGAAGTGGGCTCTATGTCGCGGGAGATACTCTCGATTAAGTTAAGTGTATTTATTGTTGTTTAAGTTTAGTGTATTTCTTGCTTTGTATTTCTTGTTATCCTTGTACTTTTCTTTTGTGTGAAAGCGTTTAGTCTGACTATGAAGGCGACCCCCCACGTTGGTAAAAAGTTGATATTTTAAAAAGGCATTTAAAGTAAAGTTATCGTAGAACAATCGATTTATTAAGTCGATATCAGTGCTTTTGTACTTTACTCTTTCCTATGTCACTCTTCCTTTCTGCCAGTTTTTATTTCCATTCTTACTTTCTTACTATATCTAATGTCATCCCACTATTCCACTCTATACTTCTTTCGTTCTATTAAAGTTTATTAATCTCCCCTTGTGTGTGCTTCCTTTACTCTACTTTATATGTATTTATTAATATTTCCTGCTCTAGTTCTTAACTTTCCCTTTTTCTCTCTTTGCTTATCTTTCTTGCTCTAGTTCTTACTTCCACTGTACATCTTTCTATTTCTTTCTGCCAGCCACATGCTTCTTCTCTCTTCTAATCAAACACCCCTTATTATAACTTTCCTACATCATTCTCATTCAGTATCTTTCTTTGCCTTAATCTTTATGTTTATTTTCGCTTTGCAAACTGCAGGGTAACTTGCAGTCGCACTCTCCCTCTCAACTCAAACTTGTTAACATTTGATCGTTGACTGCAACTGGTCTGCAGGCAATGCTGCACCCACCAATCGTCGACAACATCGTCTCCGCCACATGGGGCAAGCTTGGCTAAGTCCAATTGAAACAGCAAATAAAGCGAAGTTCTGGCCGAGCATGATTGACGCAGCAACAGCAACAGCAACAACAACAACAACTAAAGACAGCAACAATGCTGGGAATGTCTAGAAATCGCAGCTAGTTAAATTATAATAATAAATTCATGTGAGCCAGCCAGCCAAGTTCGTTGCCTAAGTCTTTTGTTTTAGCTGCCTGCTGCTGCTGCTGATGCTGCCTGCCTGCCAGCTGCTGCTGTTGTTGCTGCTGCTTGCTTTGTTTGCCCATCAATAATAAACATGTGCACACACATTTCTCACACACGCACACACACACACGCACACACTCATATTTAATTTGTTTAAATAAATATCAAACACACAAAGTAAATGACTTCATTTTGGGCCAGCAGCATTACCTAATCTCGCAGAGAGTTGGTAATAAGCGACCGTCAGCTGCCAGTTGCGGCTTCTCCACACAAACTAACCCCCTTCTACCACCCCCGCAGCTAATGACACTGTTTGTACAATCTGGACTGTTTATTGTGTTTTGACACCAGCGCACAATGGCAAAGCAAAGGCAAAGCACAAGCGCTTTATAATCATTTAGTTGGGTGCTAATTATAACAACAACAACAACAGGGAGCAGGAGCAGCACAGTCAGCTGTGCTGGTAGTCAATCCACAGTACGTGGCTTGTTTATGCGCACTTTTGTTTAGTTTAATGGGCGCTATTATCAAATTATGAACCACTGTGGCGCACTGTGGCGATGGCATCATAAACGCTGCCCGCTGCCCGCTGCCTTGCTGCTCGCTGCGCTGCTCTACTCGTTGTGGGCGTCGTCACGTTTGGCATACCAAATGACAGCTACGTTTTGGCGAAATGTGCAGACACTTAGTGGGGGAAATTATAGCCTTTTTTAGCTGTTTTTTTAGCATGCAGTGTGCATGGTCAAAAAATGAACAGTTTCTACTTGCTACACCTGTCTGTGTGCAAGGGCAGTGGGAGACTGTCAAATCCAACTGGCTTGCCATGCACAACCTTTGTGTGTCCGCGTGTGCCTGTGTGTGTCTGTCTGTCTGTGTGTGTGTTTTCAATTGCGTAAGCCGCAAATCGATTCGGCGCGTTAATGAAACCCAAAAAAGTGAAAGATAAAAACGTACGCGAAGGTGTCAAGTGAAAGAGCCTTAAGCGGCGCTCTAATTAGATAGGAGAAGTGTGAGAGAGAGAGAGAGAATGTGGGGAGTGAGGGGCCACACATAATTGTTTTCATTGAAAGCCAATTAAAGTCAAGTTCAAATGGCTCCACCTCGTGCCGTGTGCCTTGTGCCACAACAAAAGGCGCCATGCAGTAATTAAAATTTGGGCGAGCGTAAAAAATTCGCCAAATCGGGGGGAATCGATAGAGTAACCCAAAAAGCGAAACGAAAGGCAATGCCTGCGGTCAAAAAACACTGCGAAATATTTCAAATATTAACACAAACAATTAATTTGATGCTTGTGCAAATGAATTGCGCACAGCAACAACAGCAACAGCAACAACAACAACACTTGCATTACATATTTTAGTGTCTGCAATTTGGCTTTGGACGCCTGTCAACGCCTGTCATTAGCCCTAACGCGAGCCTTGGCTTTAACTCATCTTCAGATATTCGACAAAACAAAACAACATAAACCCAAAAAAATAACTGGGAAAAAACAAACTGGCTTTAAAGTTCAAGTCCAGCGCCAGCGTGTTGGTAACATTGACCCGCTACGCTTATCGTCTTCGTCTTTTTCGCCTTCTTGCAACTTCAGCTCATTCATAAGACTCGCACACACACACGCACATACACACGCAGGTGAGTGTGGCTTGCACACATCAATGTCAAGCCGCACTTCATAGTTAAACAATTTTTGTTATTAATTTTTTGGCAAATTATTCTCGGGGCAGGCAAACAAAAGACTTGAGCAACAAACGCGCCAAACGGATGGCGATAAAAACAGAGAGAGAGAGACAATTACAAAACGGAAACAGTTCTGCAAAAGGCTGTTCGACAATGATCTATCGAGTCTGCCATAATGCGGCCCATTCAACGGATCTATAAGCCGCTAATAACTCAAGTGCGTTCTAGTGGGGGCCATAAGCCATAACCATAGCTAAATCCGTAGCCTGCTGAAAACAAGCGATAGCTAAGGCAATCAATGTCGCTCGATCAGCGCCACTTGGTCGCCTTTTGTCTGTCGGTGAACTTGACGCCAATATGTCACACACTCGACAAGTACTCGAAGCAATTGGTAACACACACACACACGTACTGAGGGCAAACAAAACTGCGTCTGTTTAGCTTAATTAAATCATTTACTGAAATGATTGTGCGCTATTTTGGCATTTGATGTTATTGGCTCAATGCGAAGGCTAAGCTAGAGAGCCTGAGAGTGTTTTGTGAAGAGAGAGAGAGAAGGAGAGAGGAATACAAAGAGAGAGAGAGAGAGAGAGCTGCTATTGCGCAATGGGCCCTTAAGGTTGCCCTGCTGCTGTCTTTGTAGGTCAGTTCGGCCTGCTAATGTGCTGTGCTTGCCACGCCCCTTGTTGCACGCACAGAAACGAGTTTCACCAGCGAGAGAAGATGCACAGATGTGCGCAGGGCACAGACGCACTTTCGCTGCGCCAGACGCGACCTTTGACAAGTTGCCACAACTTGCGGCAAAGCCGACAACAGTTGTTGCGGCTTAGGTTGCCTGGCAAGTTCGTTGCTGTTGCTGTTGTGGCCTAAGTGGCATTCCGTGTAGCTGGCATTCTTGCCAGATGACAATGCAAAAACATTTGACCAAGTTTGTCGCCTCAGTCTTTCGTTTTTGTGCACAGCAGTTCCTGCTACAGTGTTGGCTACTGTTTTGCCCATTTTAGCCGAAATATCTACAGCGAGTCCAAATATAAAAATGCGCTATCTGATCTACGCTTTGTCGCGTGCATGTTCCTGCTCCCCTTTGTCATTGTTGTTTTTGTTGTTGTTGTTGTTGCTGTAGCTGTGATATCATGTAATTTGAAACAATGTGCTGGAACAATTCATTATAAGCCCGCCAACTGGTTGCTGACAGCTGCGCTTGTTAAGCGATACTCAATAGATATATCTATGTATGTATTGTATATATGTACATATATATCTCTATCTATGTATGTATATATCTCTCCTCCAGGTATATATAAAAATAACTGAGCGGATTTTCCATGCGCGCATGCGCGTGCCTGTTCAATTGTCTTGCGCGTGTTGTTGCCTTATCATGTTGAGCCGCGTTTATTGTTTTGTTTCGTTTTTTGGCTGGACAGGATTTGTCTACTGCTGCTGATGGAATTCGTTGTTGTTGTTGCTACCTTTCACCTGCATTTGGTGCAGCAATTGCACAACTTCTGGACCGTTGTCAAGTGGCGCACTAAAATTCAGTCGGGGTGGGCGTTGAGCCACTGACAAAGCGACTGACTGAACCGTTTCCATTTTCTGAACTAATTTCAACGACTCACAAAATAAAATAATAGCCAAAAAAGTGTATAAAAAAAATGAGTTGGCTTTTTGCCGCCTGCTGCAAGTGAAAGGCCTGCGGTCATTATACAATCGGGCAAAGAGTCGAGCAGGCAGTAAGGCAGCCCGACCGACTAGACTGACCCCCGTGTGCCCGGCGTGCAATTAAAAGCAACGACGGCGCCGGCTACAACAAATTGTTATAGAAAATTATCGCGCGAACAATGCGCGACCGCCCGCGCCACAATCTACCTGCCTCCACCTACCTACCACCCCCCTACCCTCTAAAGTAAAACCAAAATTCAAGCAGCTGCGCATTGAATGGCAGCCGATCTGAGGCGATTCAAGTTGCAGCCATATGGCCGAGCCAGGCTGGAGCTAAGCCCATATCCATTGGCTTCGGCTGCGGCTCGTTTGCTCAATCAGCGCAGCCGCAAAATGTAAGCCAATTAATTTGCCGTTGCCATTGTTGTTATTGCTGCTGCTTGTTCTTGTTGTTGTTGGGTTTTCTTTTTGCCAATTTGGCAGCGAAAAATATGGACTTTTAATTATGAACGTTGGAGCCTCAATTGAACGGCAATCGACAAGTACATTAGAAGAGGAAGCAGAGAGAAGGGACAAGGGGAAGGGGATGGGGCATTAGTAGGGGGGAATTAGTAGGGCCAACCAACAGGTGAGCGCCCTTGCGGGCTGCCAATCTAATTACAGCAGCAGCGGCAAAGCAATTAACAAAGATTTATGTGGCATTCAAATCGAAAAGTCGAGCAAACTGGCGCGCGAGGAAATCATTCTGCTTCAAGGTCGACACGTGTAAGATGGAAATGGAAGTTGGGTGCAGGCATAGCCAGCAGGAGAAGGGATGTAGCAGAAGGGCGAAGGGGGAGGTGTGGACTCACTGCACGTAGCTGACGTTAACCAGCAGCCGAAGCTGGGCGAGCTGTGGTGCAATCTTTCTCGGCAGCAGTTGCGGTTAATTTGCTTGTCATTGCCCGCTTGACGGACCGAGCAGCGACTGGAGCTGGGGGAGAAGGTGGGGAGACTGGGGACTGCAACTACTATTTGACTACAAATTTAATTTGAAATTGAAACGGCTGCCGCGCAGGCTGCTGCTGCTGCTGCTAAGCAGGCACTTTGGGCAGCTGCTTTTGGCACTCGGACGTGCCGTAAATTAGCCACAGAATGTGGCTGGAAATATGTTTGGCTGGAAAGTGAACGTTGCTCCACTTAAGCCTACTTAGCCTTCCAGTTTGCCTGTGCAATATTTGCAAAATGTGCCTCAATCAATTCATATCAAATTTAACCTACGTCGCCCCCAGTTGACCCCAAAAGTTCATGTGCCCCCAAGTTAAACAATTTTGTTTAATCAACTTCAAGTCACAGAGGGTTGCGGCCATTGTCTGCGCAGGCAGCAGGCAACGGCAGCAGCAGCGCACGAATGTGAGCGGCGGCTTCGGTTATCTGCTGTCTGCTGATATGGACTCAGACTGGGCGACTGGGCTGGGGTCGGCTGGGTCTGGTTTGGGGGCGCATTATATACATTCGTACGTCGCCTTGTTTAGCTTTAACTTTGCGCAATTCTCGTCCAGTTTTAGCAATAGTTACAGCTCCACAGTTACAGCTGGCGGCGCACACAGTTCCAGTTCCAGTTTACTCTAGCTGTGGCTCTGGCTGTGGCTGTGGCTGTAGCTCTGCTGTCCAGCAGTTAAGCTTGGTCGGTTACTTTTGCTTTCGCTTCTAGTGCAAAATGTTGATTTCTTGTTGATTTGCAGCGCATTTGTTGTCGCTTTTTTTTAGCCAGTTTTGTGGTAACTTTAACTGGTGTCTGCCTGATTGGCGGTTGGCAGCGCGCGCACTTGTTGCTGCTGCTGCTAGTGTTGCTGTTGCTCCAATTTGCCACGCTTGATTTAAGCAATGATTAGAGGCGGCAACGCGATGGCGTCGTCATCCAAACAGACGTCTAATTTATGTGGGATTGCGTAAGCCTTTTTGGCCATTTTTTTTTTGCGCTCTCCTCTCCTTCAATTTCAGTTTTCATGTGAAAATGCCACAGATCTTTTGGACATTAGTGAAGCGGCTAAGCAGCGAATGGTCAAAGGCCCCTGCCCTCCTCTGCCTCACTCTGGCGGCTGCTGTGACTAATTTATGCGCCAAGGTTTAATTTAGGCCGCGTCGGTCGTCATGTCGTCGCTGTCGTCTCTGCTTGGTTTCTGTTTCTGTTTCAGTTTCAGGCCGCAGCTGTAAATGGGCATTGATGTGTTCATTCAGTTCACTCAGCCTGATGGATGTGCGTGTGAGCGACAAGAGATGAGACTAGCCAGAGACGAGTTGGCTGAGTGGACAGAGCTCAAGCTGAATGATTTCAGCAAGTTCGTTGCCTAAGTCTTTCGTCTCTTAATGTATGCAGATCGGCAAAGTCGCCACTTGCAGCACACTTTGCCATTTGTTTTGGCGCACGCCCACAACCACCTCCTACTACTGCAGCCCCCCTCCTCTGACCAAGTGCAGACCCTAATGAAGACGAATTGGAACGCAGCTTGCGCTCGCTGTGTGATTTGGACGCGATTCGAAATTAATCAAGCTGCTGCTTTTATTGATAATTAATGCAGATAAGCAGGCTAAAGCGACTTAAACTACAACACAACAACAACAACAGAAAAGCAGAACTTGCCGCCAACGTTGAAGTCGGAGCTGAAGCTGAAGTAAACCAGTTTGCTTAGCCAAGTGAATGCGGGTGTCACTTAACTCATAAATCTTGCGGCAGCAACATCCAATGGCCTTGAGCCGGGAGCACATACCACATGCTCCGCCCGTACTTCGAGGCTGGAGTCGGCATCGCATCAGGCGTGCGATCTTCGGGCGGTGTCCTGCATTTTCGCTGGAATTTTGGCTCTGATTAATTGCGGACTAATATCAGAGCCGAATTCTTGCTCCGTGTGTGAAGGGGAGAAGGGGAGGGGGAGGTGGTAGGGTAAGGGGATGGGGGGTATTGCGTGGGCTGCATGACTGACTAATCAGTAGAGATTTGCGCTGCAATCGACGTCGCAGCCTGTCGCTATCAATGTCTGTCAATTAAGCCCAGAGTCGCAGCCAGAGCAGCCAGAGCAGCATGTCAGACATGTCACAGCATGTCAGCATGCGAGTGGAGCAGCAGCAGCCTGGTCAACAAGCGCTCCCATGTTCCGCTGTCACAGCCTGTCAGTCGGGTGCGCGCTTAGAGAACTTCAATTGAGATCGAGTGCCTTATCAAACGCGGCGCAGGGCAAGCAAGCGACGAGTTCAAGGCAGATCTGTTGCTGCATATGCCTCCGACTATATAATTAAACCACGTCTTGGCCTAGCTGAGGTATTTAATTAACATGCTGTCCCTCTACTCCCCGTCCCCCTACCCCTATTGCAACACTGTGCGAAAAAATTAATACCAATTCGATAATGTTAACGTGTTCATGGGTCGAGCCGAGCCGAGCCGCACAAACAGGTAAAACAAGCTCACAGACGCCGCTGCCAAAGCGGTGTGGCCAACGGGAACTTAAGCTTCACACACACGCACGCACACACAGGCATACACACTAGTACACACACTAGTACACACACTTGCCAAAGCTCGCTGCTGTTGCCAGTTGCAGTGCGCGTGCAGCTGAAAAAGTGAGAGTGGTCTGGCCAGTTGGCCAAGAAGGAGTGCAGGCGCAAGAGAGCAACACTCTCTCTCTCTCTCTCTCTTTGCCGCTCAAAGCTTTCGCTGCTGCAGCTTTTGTGCTCTTCGCTATGCGCTCAACGCGCTCTTAAAACTCTTCAGCAGTGCAGCGCAAATGTTTTTTCAGCGTATGCTTAATTTTTAATTGTTTGCATTCGAAATTAACAGCAAAGGCGCCAGTTTCTTATGTTTTCATTGCATGGTTTTAGGCGGTGCAATGTTATTGTTAACAGAGTCATGTTAAACTTCTTTTTGAACGCCCCCGCACCCCAGTGGCCATTTCAAAGGGTTTATTGCTTAAAAAAAAAGAGAAATGCAAAAACTAGCTAAATCATTTTTACCTTTTCCCAGGCGAGTTGTAAGCTTTACGAATTTGGACAGTAGTGTCGTGTTAAAAGACATAAAAAGAATAATTAAAAAAAAAACTGGCATTATTCCAAATGAAAATACGTTACAAGGCGGATACCCCTCTTTCTGATCTATGCCTGCGTGCCTGCTCTGACACATCTCCTCGTGCAGTCCCCCCTTTTGCCTTGTTTGCAATCACATCCATATCCTAAGCCTGAAGAATTCTTTGAAGATACGCAATTTTATTTTTCAGAAGAGAAAGCAGACACTCCTCTCCCACAAGACACTTTGTGGCAGGTTCGACGACGACTCCAAAGACACTCCCCGCAGACCCGAGCTGCCCAAAATCGAGAATACCTTCTAAGGTTGTACATTATACATAAATAAATTATATGTTAATTAGATTTATATCTGCTTGCTTTAGCTGCTTTAGCTGTTCTCTTTTATTGTCTTTTATTCAACGACATATTTGCATATTAGACATAAGATAAACTGGTTTAAAAGCCAATAAACAAGTGTAAACAAGTATTAGAAACTATTTTAAACTTGTTTTAAATGAAATTTTTAGCAAAAAATTGCTAACATGTCAAAAACTAATAATTGCAGTTTGTCAAGAATTAAAATTCCTAAGAACTTTTTTTAAATAATTAAAAATGTCTAAAAAAAAACATTGGAACGAGCCGAATCGTACCGATATTTTATACTGATAGATTTTCATTTCAAACGAATAAAGAGAATGATTACACGATTATAGTCCACCCACCATCGGAGCCAAGTGCAGTTTACCTTCTGCCAACTGATGCCATCTTCCACTTGGCAGCAGGCGGCGCTGACTTGCTGCGCTTTTTGGCAGCCAAGTGGAACTGCAAGTGCAGCACTCTGTGGCAGGGGCGGCGTGCGACAACTGTGTAAACACATGTTCTTGCAACTGATTACAAATTTACGATTATACGATTATACGATCACTGGCGATTACTGTCGATTTTTGTTTTCATTTTGTGCTCTGCTGGCTTAATGCGGCGTTTTATTGCTCAACGGCAAAGTGGAACAAAAGGCCCAATAGAACCGCATAAGACAACAACACAAACAAAACACACAAACACACAGCTGAAAAACAGTCGAAATCGAAAACAGAATGGCATCTGAAATTGCATTTGGTTAGTCATGCGCAAAATAATACGAGTACAGCGAAATAAAATATAATAATAATAACTGTTAGGTGCAAACCAGCGGACAGAATTGCGTTGCCTTTGTTGTTGTTGCAGCTGCCTTTGTTGTGCTACACTTGCCGTCAACTTGGCAGCACTAGCAACAGTTGCTGCAGTTTTTCTGCCTGCTTTGTTATTTCCATTAATAATGATTTAATTTCCATTGTTTTCCCGGCAATTCTGCGCGCCAACCTCAAGGACACCTCTATGCGTCAGTCGCGGTCGCAGTCGACGTCGCCGTCGCCACCGCAGCCTCTACTGCTGATTTGGCAGATTTTTTGGATAGCTCGATACCTTGGCCAAGGCGACGTTGACTCAGTTTGACCTCCTCGATAACTTAGTCAGAATGTGTGTCATAATTTCAAGATATTGAATATAGTTTAAACACAGCACCAAGAACACGCTGAACATTCCAAACTTATCACCTGCTTTCGGGTTTATGGCTTTTTAAGCCGCAAACTTTAACAGAGAGTGCAAATAAAGCCTCCACACGATTTTTAGAACTTTCACCACATGCTGATTCACGGGCTCAGAACACTCCACAGCAAGAGAATCCCAAAAAGTAAAGAACAAAAACCCCAGATAATTATTATTATTGTTGTTATTAAATGAATGCGCCACCATCAAAATCGCGCTTCGGGATAAAGGCACAACAATTGCGGTTAGAATGCGCACTCCAGCTGCGCGCCAGAGTTACCCTGTATGAAAGTAAGTGAGAGCAAGCGAGACAGAAAACAGGTCAGTCGAGAACAAGCGCCGCTTGTCATTTACAACAAAACGATATCGATAACAAGTTCATGAACAATTTGTTCTAATTCCGCATTGGGCTAATAAAAGCGGACCAACGGTATCTGGCACAAGCACATGCAAATCCCAGTTCCAGGTCCAGTCTCAACTTTAGTTCCAACTTGGCACCCCAACGTCTCGCAGCATCGAATCGAATATGTTAAATCGATTTCATAATTTGCGCGCATGATACAGCGCATTCCTTAAGCGGCAGCTCCTCATGTCTTCCACGTTGTGTGCCCCCCTTTTTTGGGGGTGCAGTTGTGATGTTGGCAATGCTCCCGACAGCGCCGACCTTGCCTTGCCTGCGCGCATAACGGCAACTCTGGCGACTTAATTGCCAACGACGACGACGACGGCGACAGCAGCGGCCCATGACACAATTGTGCGATTTGGGCTGATTGCTGATTAGGCAATGCAAACATGCTCGTGTCTCCCTCCCTGTCTAGCTGTGTGTGTGTGTGATGCGGGCGCCAGGAGAGTTCAATGTCAATAATTGAGCATGGCGCACACAGCTCATAAATAACGGTGCCGAGTCATTGTCAAACTCTGCTGCTGCTGCTGCGCTGGTGCAGCACATCCCGGCCAGGCGGACAAGTAGGACAAGACGAATAAAGTTATTAACAATGCGGCAACATGTACGTGGACTCTGAAAATGGACGAACGTGACAAATACCAAAAGGCAGGCAGGCTGGCATCGCTCCAGGCTCCCCAGCCCTGGTCCAGGCACTGGCTGCCACTGCTGCCTCTGCAACAACAACATTGCCGCTTTGTCCATCATCGTGGCAAGTTGCCAAAGGGCAACACGTTGCAACGTCGCCGCCGCCGCCAGCGTTGCTGCAGGGGGCGGGGAACGTGGATCAGCCTACGGGCCACAGGGGTCCGTTACACCGTTAACATTTTATTTGACTAAAATTGCCTTTAATTTATTGCTGACGTGGCAGCATTTGCATGTGGCAGGCAGGCAGCGAGTACAACTCGTGCCCAGTCGGTTGTGGGGCCGGCGCAATGTTTTCCTTGTTGATTTTGCAGAGCATTTTTACCGCCCGTCAAGTGCCACTTGGTCTAATTTTTCCATTTCAAAACCAATCAGCGAGCCGCTTGTTGTTGTACTGTTGCTATTGCCTGGGTCAGGGACCCGATGGCGTGGCCAGGGCCAGGGCCAAACTGTGAAATCATAGCTGCGCCGTCCACAGTGCAGAGGGTTATAGCTGTTTCACATCGTAAATAATGCCGCGACTCGCGTCCAAATAAATCAATTAAACGGCGGCGCATGGATTGAGACATTGTCTGGGCCCTGCCTACTCGGGTTGCTGCATCGCTTCCCGCGAATCTACATTTCTCCCTCTCTCTCTCTCTCTCTGTGGGCCTCGTCCAGGAAGTGCAGCAGGTACATCGATGATGCCGTCGACCAGTTAAGGACATGGCTAAGCCCGCAGTGCAACAACGTTCGAACACGTGTTGCTACTCGACTCCGAATCTCTTTTGGCACGTACATGAAAATATTACACGAGATAAGAACGAGGAGCTGCCGCTGCTGCCGTATGGGTTAGCTGTGGGGTTGCCCATGGATAACATCCGCATTTTAATGGCCCTCGTTGCCGTGTGACGAAATTAGAATGCCCGCTAAGCAATTGCAGCGTAATTAATGCTGCAACGAAGCGGAGCAACCTGTCAGCGCAGCTCAAAATCAAAATGACAACTTGCGGTACACGCCCTCGCCCACATACGCCACGCCACGCCCACGCAACGCCACATGTGTGACAGCTGCCAGGCGGACAACTGCCGACTACAAAGTAGCCAACAACAAGCAACAACAACAATGTCGAGCAGATCAGCAATGCAATTAGCATTTCGTCCGGCAGCAACAAGTTTATGCAAAGTTCAATGGCAACTTCGATTGCTCCAAATCCTTTTCGAGAAACTTGGTCAAAATACTTAAGCTCAAGTTGCACTGCTCACTCGCTGCTCTTGCCTTGTCATTGCCAGAATCCAGCGTGGCGACCGAACTGGGTCAGAGCTGTCAGAAGACGTCAGAAACTGCCAGTTGCAAATGTGGTTCTCTCTCTCTGTGGAGGAGTTTAGCACTCAAATCCGACGATGCAATCGACATACTTTGACAGTTCCACACGCGCCACTTTGATGCCACCAGCCGTCAGCAGTTTACGGCCAAATCAGCAGCGATTCTTACGTGTCTGTCGAAGGTGTTTGGGCCATTTGCATAGACCTAGCGTTGTGTGTGTTAATTCAAAGGCGCTTGTAACTGTAAGTCCAACGCAACTGACAACTCTGTTCGATAAATCAAGGTAATGCCATAATATGCATTCTTCAAAAAAATACTAAAGAATCTCTTAATAGATTGATGATATGCTATCGAATGCGTCAATCGGCATTCCAGACACTGCTTATTTATTAACAAATTTATGCAAATAACAATAATGGAGGGATTATGTGCATACCGTGACAAAACAAAAGATATCTTTGCGTGATAAGTATACTGCGTATATATATACAATTTGTTTAATATTTTACTTAGCATACTGAATAATAATCGATATATCACTCCCAATTAGCATGTCAGTAATGCAAAATGCACAAATATCAGCGCTCTATTAAACGATGTATCGAATCATCGATAGAATGCAGGATAAATCGTTAAAAGCGCAACTAACTTAACTAGATCACAATAAGTAACGCCCAGTAAGTTGTTTATTTGGGAATAATATAATTTCAATTGATAAGAAGTACTCAATATGCTATTTGCATCAACATCGCTCGCTTTCTATAAAAATTGTTATCAATTCAATCCTATAAAAGTGTTTGCTTTGGCTAAAACCCGGTGCGATGCTTTTGTAGATTTCCCCCCATTAAGCCGCCACACACACACAGCAAACAGAACATTGCCTGCAATGAGGTCTTAAATTACAACAACAACATTATCTAGTACAAGCAGCCCATTGCACATGGAAACAGTTGTTGTTATTGTTGTTGTAACTAGTAGGCGCAGAGACGAGGCCGAGCCGAGCACGAGCTAGAGAAGACTAGCGTGTACATGGGCAGCAATTGCAGTCGGAGCTGACCTCACAACGAGCTGGCGCTGTTGCCGCCGCCTCGTTGAGTTCCTTTAACGCCTGCGATATAACCCACCTCTCTCTCTCTATCCCTCTTTGCCTCTGCAGCAATCTTCGTAGCTCCCTTTTTCGCTTTTCGACACTTTCAAGATTTTACTTGAAAAATTTGCACATAAATAAGTGCCCCAACGGGTGTCTATGTACGAATTTCCCTCTAAATGTGGTTTGAGTCTTATTGCAGGCTCTGTCTATGGATGCTGTGCCCTTGCTTGTACTAGTTGTTGTTGCTGTTGCTGTTGTTGTTGTACAGTGGAAACCTACACGCATGTCCAGCCTGATGATATGTACTTTCGCAAACATAACTGACATGTTTGCCTAAGAGGCAATAAAATAAATCCCAAGCTAAACACAAAGGCAACTGGACAACGGCGAAAAGCCCAGATGGAGCCACAGATCGCACGTGTCGGTCGAGCAAATGATGTTAACTCAATCATGGGCCCGGCAAGGGCAACAACGACGGCAGCAACGTGTCGGCCTGCAATAGTAAAAATGTTAGAATAACTTGTATGAAATTTATCAAGGCTACCACAGGGACTCGGCTCGCCTCGAGTCGACTCTTTGGACTCTTTCGACTCCGGCATCGTCGTTGGACACAAAGGGCAGCAACAGCAGCGCCTGCCACACGCTCAAGGGAGCAGCAAAGCGATATTTATGCCAATTGCTGGCGTATAAAACTGGCCAGCTACATGCGAACGCGGCAAGCGGCGAATGCGTGTGTGGGTCTTAGAAGTGCCAGTAGATGAGGCCAGGGATAGGGCTCAGCCCAAGGCAAAGGGATCTCTGTGGGCTGCTGTTGCTGCTGCCACTGCTGCTGTTGTTGCACTTTTAGCGCAAGCAACAAGCAGCCACAAAGGTGAATTCAATTTATTACGCGTGCATCTCAAACTCGAAGGTTGAAGTTGACTTGAGTTGAAGCTGAGTTGAGTTGGGCTCTTGTGCATCCCGATGTTGTCTGCGTCTTATCAGCGCTGGCTAATCCTAGAGGCCTCAAAGTAAATGCAATTATGTGTGGTTTATACGCTCGCTGGCTTCATACTTTTGCCTGATTGACAAATAAATTAGCGATGCATGCGAGACGATTGCACAACTGTCCGACTGTCTGTCCGCCCCGCAGTCTGAAGCTGTCAGTCTAACGAGCTGGCGCACTGAAAGTGAGTACCACAGACCCTGGCTCCACCCTCGCCAAACCCCAGGCTTCTCTACTGATAAGCGCAAGCAGCAGCAGCAGCAGCGATTGTTTTCCACTTTTCCATTGCCATTTTCATTGTCATCAGTCAAGGCGGCTAATTAAGCGCCGCAGTTGCAATCGATGTTTTCACTTAAGTGCAAGTAAATATCACAATCAAAAGAGACGAGACGAGGTTCTTCTTCGTCTGCATTCTTGGCTGCAGCTGTGCAGGAAGCAGCAACTGGCAACATTTGTTTGCAGTTAGAATGTCAACTTGCACCAGTTGCAGTTGCAAATGCTTGTGGCATGTGGTCATTAGTAGTTGTCAGCCCGGGTTAGCTGGCGTGATTTGTGCTGCACTTCCTGAGCACAACTTGCAACTCCCTCCTCCTTCTCCTCTTGCTACTCCTCCTCCTCCAGCTGCAGCCTCAGCTGGAACTGGGAACTCTCTCCCGGCTTCGCTTTTAATTACATTTGCATATTTTTGCGTACGCATTGACAACAGCAAATCAAAGTCAAAGCGTTTGCCGCCTTCCCACGTAGCTGGGCAAGAATTTATAGACAATGTGACCAGCTCAATTATGGCGATAAGCCTGCAGGCTGTCAGGCTAACTCCATCCCCCCCTTGTGCCTCTCCTCCTCCTTCCATTCTGGCCATGTCTTTTGCATAAAAATGTCGAATGTCGTGCGGCGTTTGTTACTTATTACATGACTGTGGCGACTGTGCGACCGATATCGATATTGTTTGCTACGCCAGCGATCACTCACACACACACACACACACACACAGGCACGCACAACATACACACACACACACACACCCATACACACAGGCCGGCATATACCACCACTACGTGGTCTGCTGTTGCTGCTGCTGCTGCTGCGGCGACCTTCAACTTTGTTTGCAACCTTGTTAGTTAGTTGTATGTTGCTGTTGCTCTTGTTGTTGCTGCTGCTGCTCTTGTTGTTGTTGTTGTTGTTGTTCCTGTTGTTTTTGTGTATGTTTCGGCTGTTGTTTCTGTGTTTCCTTCTCTCTCTCTCTCTCACAGTCTTTTTCGCGCACACTGTGTTTTCTTTGGAGTTCGGCGCAATCGCGATCATTTCTGCCAGATTGCAAGCGGCAAAAGCAACGCCTCCAACGCCGACGTCATCGGCACGCAACAACTGACAGCAGCAGCAACAGTCGCAACAACAACAACAACACCCGCACGACAAGCGCGACACTGTCACAACTGACGGACAACAGAAGTGGAACTGGATGTGGATGTGGAAGTGTACCCCAGATGGACGCAGCTAGTCAGGATTGTGCAGTGTGCTGCGTTTTCATTTTCGTTTGCAACTGCAATGACATTTGTTGCAAATGAAGGCTCCTCCAATCAGACAGACAGCCTGACACGGGGCCACGTCGCGTCTCCTCCGTTCCAGGGGAAACATCATTAAATTGAAAATAAAATAATGCACTGGCCGCCTCTGTCACGCCTGCCCTTAATAACTCTGTCCAAGCTGCAGAGCCTGGAGTGGCCTCTGCTGGGCTGGTATCGTTGTCCACGCATCTTGCACCGAGTCAGAGTCAGAGTCAGAGCGTGCAACTTATTGCTCTATTTTCGCGCTTGTTCTCGATTTCAGTTTCACTTTCTGCTCTGACCATTGTTTGCGGCCCCATTTGCTGCCCATCATGTTAACAAGCATCTGCCTCAGGGCAGCAGCAGCAGCACAATGTGTAACGAGAGACCCACTAGAGGAAGGGGAGGGGGCAGGGGGAATGGGGTTACCAGTGTAGAGAGTGTACAATAAACAAGCTAAACGACATCGTCTATGAGTGGGTAGCTTAGCGAATCAGCCGAGTCACCACAATCACCACAAACCATTCTGTGCCATTCCCCACAAAAGTGAAAAAAATCCTTCACTTTTGCATCTGGAAATTCTATAAATTTGCGTCATAGTTTGAAAAGCACCGAATTGTAACGTCGCATGACTCATCAGCATCTCAACATCAGCAGCAACGAGATAGAGATCACGCAGATCTTCACCCGCATGCCGAAGAACAGGTATAACCAGAGCAGATCGTACGACATGCATAGTATAGTATGTAGAAGGCTTTTGAGAGATCTGCAACAATCTTCGCTGTGACGTCACAAGGTCGTCGCATGACATTGCCAGCAGCATCGGGCAAAGTTGTGGAAATTCCGGTGAAGTAAGCACATCAACAACAACAACAACACTAGCCCAGCACCAGCAGCTGCTTATATAGCCCCATATAGCCATAAATACTAGATCTATATGTATCGTTTTTATGACAGTTGCCAGGGGAATCAACAATCGCAATTCACAGCGAGAACAGCGAGAACAGCGAGCAACATTTTTCGGCTAGCCACAGCAAAAACGTTCTACAGATACAGATTCTATATATGCATACTATATATGTACATTAATTGACCCGATCTGGTTAAACGTGTTTTACTTGTGCTTTCGACCGCCCGTAACGGTAAATCTTAAATACTTTCTGCATGCTAATGAAAGCTGTTTGGCTCCTCGAGACACAAGTATTCTGTTCTGTTGCATCGACATTCCACATTATCTTTTTGGGGCCTGCAACTTTATGACAAGTGACGCCTGTGTGTGTGTGCGTGTGTACACGTTCTCGCACAGGCCATAATTTAAATTTATAATTATTATTTGATTCAAGTGGATTTATAAATAGAAGCAAGATAAGTCTGGGGTAGTCTGGAGGATAAACGACGTTGTCATACCCTGTAAACTTGTTTAAAATCCTTTTACATAATTCCAATAAGAAGCACGCAGCTTGATTCTTTAATAAGTATTGTAAAAGTACCAAAAAATCCCAATGCGTGTTGTTATCGAAACTGTTGATGCTCTGTTAAGTAACATGCACTGTAGGGTTAATAGTAAGTCTGTTAAATTGAAAATGTATTGTAGTTGAACACAAATTTAAACAATTGATTGAAATGTATAGCATACAATACCAACATATTAAAGGCTTTCCCATTAACTCTAAACCTCCTAACCGCATTGCATTAATACAGGGTATTTACAACTCTAAATCAAAACGAAAAGCTGAAAAATCGAGCGTTGAACTTTGTGCGTGAGACTCGTGCTTAGGCCCGGGTCAAAATGTTAATTCCAGATTGGGCAAGAAAAAAAAGGGAATAGTACTTGTCAGTTCCAGTTACCAATTGTGGAGCACACACCCAAAAAATCCGCCACCGTCGCTCGGTGCTTTGGCATTTCTCATATACTACGACGAACTGGTTTCAGTAGATACTAAATAAAATACTAAACACTTTTTAGCGAGCAGCATAAAATTTAATAATTAAATCTTGTGTCTGCTTTGTTTGCACGCTGATAATTTATCTGTGTTCAAGAATACATTTCAAAATGTTTCAGTCGGACGGCAGCGACGGCGTCGAACCCCAACCGGATACAGAGTTGGCAGACCAGATGTACCCGTCGTGTGTTAGATATGGTATTATGTCATACAGGCGTTCGATTCTAGGGGGAGGCTGGGAGCGGGCTGGCAAAACTAGTTATCGAAAAAGTGAAACTGCTTCTAAGAAAAAAGTGAAATTTTGCCTAGAATCATCGAGCGATTATAATGATTGATTAATCGTCTATGGAAATTCGCTAAATGCAGCATAATCTTTGTGGTTAATTCAATTAATAAGTGCTGAGGGGAGGGAAGAGGAGTGGAGAACCACCCCCCGAGGGCAAAACAATAATAATAATTATGGAACTCATAAGAGTTACTGATTCTTTGTTTATCGACTTGCAGATTATGTTTGTATACAGCAAATGTTTAGGCAAATATGCAATTTGAAGAGTGTGCGAAGGAAGCAGGCTAAAAATACCCTGTAGAGGCGACAGCTAACGCTACTTGAGCAGGCCTACGAGCAATTAATGTTGTTTCGAGTGTGCAGAAAAATAATCGAAGACTTGGAATCAATTAAGCAATTCAAAATCCGAAATTCGCTTGGCGGAAGTAAAAGCGACAGACAGAACTGCAGGCAGTCGGACGGATAGACGGACGGACGGATGGAGAGATAGAGAGAAGCAGACCATGTTTGTGGCTTGGGTGGGTTAAAGCCATTAACATTGGACTATTCAGTCTGATGGTACAGATATGTACTCGAGTTCCATTAATCTTCCGTTTTGTTTGTTGCCATTTGTTGTTTTTGCTTTATTTGGTGCACAGACAGATATGCGAGTGTGTGTGTGTTATAAACATATAAACAAGTCAAAGCACACCCGTTTTAATTTTCTGCATATTAACCAAATAGGAAACCGCGCTAATTGCTTGGCGTCGCTTTTGTCTGTTTCAAAAAGTCGGTTCAATAATGCCCACGCCTAAACTCGCATCGGATCGGATCGGATTGAAACGAATCGCAACGGATCGATCATTGTATGTAGATTACGTTGGCCAAATGATGCTCAATCAAGAGTCATTGGGCAGCACACTTGACGAATCTCAGTCCATCCGTTCTGTTCGGGGGAGTCGTGCTGAGTTTTACAGTTTCGGTTCGTGCATTAAATTATGCCATTAAATAGCAACAAATTAATGACAATTAAACAAGGGGCCAAAAAACAATCCGATGCGATGTCTCATATAAATTAAAATCGAAAACAAATCAGTTTTATTTTCGATCACAGTGGGAGAATTAATAATACCATCAGTTCTCACTGAGCCTCTGAGGTTCGCTTTTATTTTTAAGCGCTTGGCTCATGTGAAATCAAGAGTTGGCAGGAAAACGAGGAGGGTTCAAGTCAAGTCGCACACACCTTTCGGTTTCTGAACTATAAAGATGATATCGCTGCCTCCGACTGACAGTGGCCAGAAGATAACCAATCTGTTAGTAGCCGCAGTCGGCGTACGCCTTGACGTAAGCGGGCCCCCATAAAACTGGTTACAAAGAAGACAGATTCTAATTGTAAGAGATCTTTTTGTTGTTGTTGTTGGTTTTTTTGGTCTCTGTCATAAAATTTAAACTTTTGTCGCTGGTTTTCATAAAAATGGTATTGTATGGCGCGCATGAGATTCTGTTTTCATGCTTGCTCAAGGCCAGTTTGGGCCAGGCCAAGCCAAGCCAAGCCGGACCGGGCTAGGCTACTTTTGGGGCAACAACTCGTCGCTTGGATTAGCATACTCGAACAGCGACTTAGAGCGACTTACACAGCATTTAGTATAGAAAATAATATAGACACGAGCATGTTATAGATCAGATTTTGTTGGCAGTAGTATGCAGATTAAGCAATCCCAGCTCGCGTGATCCAAGTGCCCAACAATCGAGTGCATTGTGAACCCAACCTGGAAATTGAAGGCGAAGGCACGATGGTAATGGCGGTGGTTTGCAACTCCATAAATCAATCGACTATAAATAAGTCAAACTTAATGGTATAAACCCGCAGCAAAGTCCGAGTTGATAACGCGCCATAATCACTCACACAACTATTTATAGAGGCGACTGTAAAATATTACAGGCAGGTTCAAAATGTCCTTGCTCATAATTTTATACCCGGTGTAATGCACACTGGACGTTGGATGCGGGAATTGCCTAACGCCAGGCAATAAAATCATATGCATAACTACACTAGCAGAAATTTTTGGGTACCAAGCGGAGCACCATTTAGCCAATGTTATTATTTTAATTTTTATTTCATCAGAACTAAAAGACGTCCAGTTACAGAGCTCTGTTATGAATTCCTTCAAGTAGTTTCCCTTTTATTTTCTACTTTCTACTGGGAAATTTCTGCAGGACCTGAACTTCAGTTACACATGAGAGTTCTATAAATTCCTTCAAGTTGATAAATTTCCTAACTTATGTTTTCTTTGTCTTGCTGGGAAATTTCTGCAAGTGCACTGCATATTTATTTATCGTCTGCTACTTGTAATTGCCACAAATTGTATGACATTTTTATGCCATTTGGCCGGCTTGGTGTGCATAATTGATTTACGCGCTGTTTGTGTATTTGCCGGACTAGCAATAAATTTATATTTATGTGCGGTAGCTGCAGTTCTGAGGTGCCTTATCGTTTTCTCGTTTTCCCTTTCGGTGTGCTGCCTGGTGTCTGGAGCTCGGCAGGGGCACTCCAAGTGGACACATTAATCAGCGGCCACTAAAAAAATAAAAGGGGAGTAGAGCGAGCTTCTTGAGCAGAGTGCGAAACGCCAACGCCCACGCCTTTTTGCACACGCCCCACAGCCTTGGGATGCGCTCTAATGGCACAGATAAATTGCTGCTGCAGCTGCGCTTATAAATCATAGAGTTGTTCCCCTCCATGATATGATGCTGCTGCAGCATTGCAGTAGTCGCCCCCGATAATTCAATATATCGCGCGAGATGGCAATCGTCGAGCGTTGAAACTGCAATTAACGCTATCAGTCTGCTTAATCTTAGAACATTAATAAGTTTACTTTAGGTGACTTCCAAGCTGACTTCAAATCAGCTTAGTGCAAGCTGGACAAGTTAATTGCGATAAATACGCTGTGGCTCACTTTCAATCGGTTCGTGATGAGAGTGGCAATTGGTGAACTAGTTCTACTCAACTAAAAAAATACCTTGATGAGAAAATTGCCCAGGGTAATTATTAAAGTGTTGAGTACTTCTTGGCATGCAATATTAAATACTAAATTGGAATTTGATTTGCCTTATTTGGCATATTTATTCATTTCTGGATAATAATACTTATTTTGTAATATAAAACCCTAATAAAACTTAAGGGCAACATAAGACAATTCTAACACATCAGTTGTCTCGTTTTGAAAATTAGGAATATTTCGAACCGGATTTAAATGGCTTTTCGAAATTTATTCACAGTTACTGGATTTTAAACTAGAGAAATTCATTAGTGATTCAATTTTTATTGACTGGCTGACGCACGTCAGCAATATAACATAATCTTAGAGCAAAATTAGAAATTTAAATTGGCAGACATAACAGATTCCATTCAGAATATTCAAACGCCCAGTTGAACCAATCGGAACCAGTACGAACTATGACAGCACTACAGAGTTGTATTCGACTCATACACATTTGGCTTAATTACACATTTAAAGCTGACATTTATTATAATTAAAGTTACAACGAATACACATGTGCGGACTGCATTCTCCGGTCTGCCCCGACCTGGCTCGGTTTCTCAGCTCCATTCGGTGGCTCTGGGGTCTCTATAGCTCTATAGCTGTGCTAATTTGCTTGCAACTTGATTAATAAGCCGCCATAAGTTGCTATCACAAAACAGCAGCCACAAACTCGCGACCATTCATCTTCGAGACAAAAGAGTAACGCCAAGTTCTTAAGATCTGCTACGTCTTCCTCTTCTTCTTCATCTCCATCGTCTTGTTGTCTTTCTTCAGCTGCCGCAAGTTGCGAGGTGCTGAAAACGAAATTCATTTGGCTGCAACGTGCGGCCTTGAGCATGAAATATGTGTGCAATTACTCTTCAGGCTGTCATGCCGGCTCCAATTCCAGCTTCAGCTACAGCTCCGGCTGCGACTCCATCTGCGATGCTCCGCTTCTGCCGCCTTCTCTTTCACTTTGCTCTGTCTTTGGTCTCCATCTGCAACTCCCTTGCAGACTCGGTCTCTGTTCTAATGCCAAGTAAAAGTGCAAGTTGCCAGTTGCGATTATGGCAGTGTGCCACTTGTTGCGTGTGCCTCCTCCCCTTTCTGTCTGTGCTCTTTCTAATGGCGCCACACGGTGGCAGGTGGCATGTGGCATGTGGTAGTTGCACGGGGGAAAATCTGGAACAGGGTAGATAAAGTTAGCATCGTTGGCACTTAATTACAGCTTGTTACCCATGTTGCAAGTCAGCGTGTTGCCAGCGCTGCCATCGTCGCGTCGCGGCGTGTGAAATGAATGTTGGCTGTCAGCGCACTTGGTGCATGTTTCTTGATATCATCGAACATCGAGCCGAGCTTGCCCCCGCGTTGCAACCTCTGCGATAGCCATCGCACCGTTCGCTCTCTGTGTGTGATATGTGAAAAGTCGCTGCTGACTCAGCTACAAAATGCCATTGGTAATGCCAAGCCGGACCAAAATTATGACAAGAGTGCAATTCAAGGCCGTTCGACTAACCGAAAAGTTTGTTTAGAACACAGACTTGTCAGCTAATTAATACCCATTGCCCACCCGGTCAACGGGGCAGTTCCACATATAATTTCATCAATTATCGCATGAAACGGCGGCAGAACTGAAAGATCTCCCTTCCTTTTGAGCACTTTCAACTTGTGCTACGTCATTCAACTTGGTTTGGGTCCACTAACAATTGTTTTAACACATTTACTTAATGTACAAACAAATTGTGTAGTCTTAAATTAAGTATATTAAGCTGAGCTGTACACGCGCGCCCAACACCGCCCGTTAAGCTAGTAACTCCCTTTGTCAGGTTCCCAAGCAGCAAGGTTGTTCAATTCCCCCTCCCCAGCTAATAAGTTGATTTCCATACGCGGAAATCGCAAATAACTCGAGGCAGAGAACCGAACCAAAGTGCTCTACTCGGTTCAATTAACGCCCCGAAAATCTGTGTTTCCCACCCCACAAACAAAGTGAAGAAACCAACAACTCACGGCAATCACAAATGCTACTGTTTATCTACCCTGTATGGGTGCTCCAATTTGAGGATATGTTGGTGCAATTTCAACATTAGAATAAAGAATGTTTGCTAAAAAATTTTAATTTCATAGATAGAATATTATTATAATAGAACTAATATAATACAAATTTAATGACATAATGAAAAGATATAAAGAATTTATATAAATTAAGTATAAATTAAGAAATTAACAGTAGTATTCATAATCAAAAATAAAACAATTTGCAAATAAATATAAGAGATATATAATCTTTAAAGTGTCAGTTAAAATTAAAGAGAGAAACTAAAAACACTTAACTTAAATAAGAAACTGAGCTTAAGAACATATAGTTAAAATGATATATGCAAATGAACTTTTAAGTAACGCTTATTTGTGCACTTCAGCAAGTACCGACTTGATAACGAGGGTAACTGCCTCGTCGAGTCCGTAGTTTGTTCTGGAATTTATTGTAATCCGCCTGGGAATCGAGCATGAATTACCTACCTGACTTTCGGTGCGTAAACAAACTTATTCCGTTGCTCAGCTCGGCTCGTCTCGAGCGGGAATTGCAGTGTCGTCTTGCATGCCAATGTTGTGAAATTGCCTCTCATCAAGGTCTGCTGCGTACTACGATGGTGACAACCTGCGGCCGAATCGGACAGCAGCAGCTTTGACCTTTGCTGCGCAGTGTCTTTTCTCTTTTTTCGCGGCTGTTTGGTGTTGATGGTGTCGTTGACATCTGCCTGCCTGCCTGGTTAATACATTTTATATCAACTCAATGCTTTACTTATGAATTCTTTTACGTCATTGTGATTGCCGTGAATCAGGTTGTTACTGTTGCTGTTGTTGTTGTTATTATTGTGCGTGTTGCTTTGTTACCTTTCTTAAGCATTTCCGTTTGAGTGAAGGACTCTGATTGATCGATTGATCGAAACCATTGGGAAAGGCGAGGCGTGAAAAGGGCCTGGCGGCGTGCCACAAACGTCGCAAATAGTTGGCTATTGTTTTGTGGCATACATGACGTATGCGCAATGTATGTTCTCGAGACGCCCATGCTGTTGCTGGCAGAGCTGCTGCTACTGACTGGCCTGTGTAATTTGCTTATCAATCATACGCAACGTTGTCTACCCACGCTCACTCTGCACTTGAGTTGGCGCACAGCAACATTTTTGTGTGTCAGCACAGCGCAGCACGAATCGAATCTGCGAGACGAGCAAACAGAAAGAAGACATGACAACGACGAACGAATAAGTACAATGCGAATGAGTCGAAGAGTCAGAAATAAAACAAAAGAAGAGTGTCGATCTAGTGCCATGCGGAAATTGCTTGTAGTTGTGGTAGTTCGACATGCAAAAAACAAAGCGCCCCAAACATGCGCAACTCGCAGCTCGAACAACAATTCATTATTTTTATTATTGTTATATTATTATTGCGCGACGAGCGCAAATAATTAAACATAAATCGCCGTTTAAGCTTCGCTTTTGCCCAGCGGCGACCATCGCAGCTCAGATTCGATTTAAGATTCGGTTTCGCATCGTTGTCGATTGAATTATGCATTGCCACGTTCTGTCTGTCCAACCTGTCTGTCTGCCTCTCCTGCCTGTCTTGCTAGACACGACGATGATCAGAATTTACAAATGTTTTCAGCATGTAGCTACAAAATGCCACAGAGCAACGAGCCACTCGAGAAGGAGTCGAGGTGGAGTCAACATGCCCGAGTCAACTATGTTATTCGAGGTCTTCTCATTTGCATAAGGCACGCTGCAGTCGTTAAATTTATTGCACGAGACTAGCGCGAATTTGTCATGATTCTGTGTTACGCATCGGGGTGTGAATTAATGCGTTATTCCAGCTCGACTTAACTTGCTTTTTATCTATCTTGGCCACATTTGCATGCGATTTAGCCCAGAAGCTGAAGAAACTTGTTTCAAACGCTTGATTGGCTTTATCTTGCAAGAGAACCCACCTGACAGTCGGTCAGATTAGTCTGTCTGATGCAACAGCATTCTATATATGCTAATCTGTGTGTGTTATATAATAAATAAGTCCATTAATTGACCAAGTATGGACTGAAGGAATGAATGAATCTAAAATACATTTAAATTAAAGAAATAGCGAAAGTAAAGACAACACATTCCAATTATAAATTGAAGTAGAAGGTATTTGAATTAATGAAAAAGAGAAAGTAATGACAACAGATTATTATGAATATTTGAAAGATATTTGATAATAACTGTAGAATAATTGTTAAGTAAATTATAATTTCAGTTTGATTGAATAACAGCTGAATGAATTATCTTAAAACAATTCTTTATTTCCAGAATACTCCATAAAGACTTTGCCGAGTATTCTTAAGCATCGCTGTTCTATTAAAATATATTTGCCAGCATATCTCTCTTGTAATCACTTGACTTTGCTGATTTATATATCATATGTTATCATCCCCAGATCAGTTGTAAATGTTAATTTCGAACATTTCCTTTTGCCAAAATTGGAACGTAACTAGAGCGCTAATGTCGCTTAGATACAGTATCTACAGTATCTTTTTATTGATTTATTTGCAGCTCAGCCACAAATTACACTAATAAATCAGATGAAGGTATACACATATATGGGCATAGCGAACTTGGTTAGTGGTTCTTATCTTCTCTGGGCTACCAAGTCAATCAAAGTGACGCGTCGCGATGACGTTTTTCCGTTTTGTTTGTTGTTATTTTTTTGCGTCGCAGTTTTTCCTCTCTTGCCTGAGATTTCCCAAGCCTCTTTGGCTTGTAATTTTACGAAACCCTTCACGTGGTTGTTGCTGCTTTCAGTGGTTTGTTTTGGCTGTCGCAAATTTGTGGCCGTTTCTCTTTCTTTTTGTTGTTTATCAAGTTTCTTGTGTAGCAAGGTCGTTCGTTGGTCCGCAGCAGTCACAGTTGTTGCTGTTGTTGTTGATATTGTTGTTGCTGTTGCCGTGCGACGCCAAAGTAATTTGTAATGATTATTAAAACAACGGCCCACTTGGCATGCCCCGACCATACCCACAATACCCTCCATGATACCCATGCTAAACAAGCCATGCCATATTTCTCTCTCTCTCCACGAAATTTGTACATTATTTCAGTGCTAACCGTTCACCTAGCGCTAAACTGTTGTTGTTACCGTTTTTAATTGAAAACAACAACAATAACACGAACAACTTTAAGCCAGCGATAATAATAACAAAGCAGCGACTCAAATTATATTGGATTACAACAGTTGCCCAGTTGCGCCTCCCCACACACACAGCACACTCCCTTCCCTCCTCCTCCTCCTCCTTCTCCTTTAGTGGCATTATTCTTAGGCAATTATTACCACATATTTTCGCCTAAGGTTTTTATTATTTGATTGAATATCCATGGCTCAGCCGATCACTTGAGAAGTTCTATTTGTAGCCCCGCGCTTCGATTTCAATTTTCGTACTTCGAGCAACAGGTATTCGGCATTCCTCCGCAATTTGCTCACTCAACGCGAACTGTATCATATGAAGAATGAAAGAGAAAAAAACCCACTGAATATTCATCGCGTCTTAAGTGCTCTGATATACATATATCGAATAACACTTCCACAGACAACTTTAGCTATAGAGAAGTATGAAATGGTTTGATAAGTCATTGGAAAGATGTGTTCATCTGTATATGCGGGGAATATTCAAACAGATATTGGTAATAATTGATATTTGGTTCTTTCACTTTTCAATTGGCGTGTTATTTCTGCGAATGTTGGATACTTTTGTGAGTTCTTGGGGGGATATTTTTATAATTTCCGTTATATTCAAATGTTGTCATCGAATCTTTCACATTTGATATTATATCTGAACAAAGTACTAACTGTAATTATTTCAACCAGTTTTCAATACATTCTTGGAACCATATTTATTGATGTTTCTGGTAGTTCCAACTTGATTTAGCAGTTTGTAGCTGAAGAAGTATTAATTAGCTTTAATATTCCTGCGCTATAATACTCCCAGCTAGAAAACCCGATTAATTTACCCTTCGATCATTGAAAATAGTCAAAATAGAGTACACTAACTTTGTGGAAATGTATGAAACAGGCAGTTGAAGGATTGGCTGACCCCACAAAGTATATATATTCTATCACTAGACGAGTCAATGGAGCCATGTCTATCTGCCTGTTTGACCGCATGAATGCACTGATCTCATCTTTTATAAACACTAAAGACACCAAATTTGGCATGAAGGTTCTGTTATACAATGCGCAGATGTAGTTTATTTCAAATGTTGGCTGCCACTAATGTGTTGAATTGAACAAATTAAACTACACCAGAACATAGGTCGAAGAGTATCCTACTGTCGAGTGCGCCCCACGGTTGCTGTCGTTTTGTTTATAATTTAATTCAATTAGATAACTCAGCTAACGTGAAATATTCCTAAAATGTTTAATGTTAAAGTTCGATGTTCTTTGTGAGAAATTCATAAAGAATATATTAAAAACTGGAACTTTAAGATTCATATACAAATGAAATCATTATGCGCTTTCTATAGAATCGTTAATATGCGATCAGATTTCCTCTTCATATGCATAAAGTTCTATTCACTCGTGTAGATTGACAATAATTATAGTCGAATAAAATTCCAATTATTTTGCATAACTAAGCTATCGGGATAAGGCAAAACAATTGGGAAATGGAAACTTTGACACTTTTTCTGTATTTTGTGTTGTGTGTTGCGACAGCTTCTGGCCAAATTGTCTGCACAAACAGCTGACCAAATCGAAACAATGGACCAATTGCCACACCCTCCTCGTGATTCATACGTAATTGTCCAAGCCAGACAGCGTACACAGTGCATAACATAGTTCACATTGCAGTTAACCAGAGGGAGGCCGTATAAGGCAAATGCCATAAACGGGCGAGTTGCGAACAAGATCTGAATTATGTCGCGCGCTGAGTTGATCAATAAGAAACCAAACAGAAAGAGCTTAAGCCAAATAAAGCAGAGAGAACTCAATCCGGGAAATACCCGTAAGCATCCGCAAAGTAAACTAAAGCTAGCTAAATTTCAAGCTGAATCTACTTTATAAATCAAACTAATTCACACGCCCAAAACAAAATAAGCAAGAGGTAAAAAAAAGGAGAAACAAATTGCTGGGTAATTGAACGAGCTGTGAATTATTTATGCTAAATTGAAGGCGTCGCTTGATGTTCTACAATATGTTTTTGGTATGTTCTCAGGTCTATTTCGCGGGGCGTGTTGGCAGCGTTCCTAATGGGCCCCCCCCTCAGTACATTAGCATAACTGCCGAGCCAAATTGAGCGTGGCTGAGCCTCGTGTGCGTCATTCGGCAATTCTGGCGAAGATCGACCGCACTCTGCAACTGTCGGCGATCTTCTGCGATGTTTCGCCAAAGTGCAGCAGCAGCGCCAGTGGCAGCGTCTCTTCGGCACCAGACAAACTCTCTTCGGCTTGCTAGGCGAGTGTCTTCGGGTTACGTGCTTCGGCTTCGGCTTTGTCTGCGTCTGCGACTGTTGCTGTCTTGGGGCCTGTCGCACCGTTACTTGGCCAGTCGAAATACGCAGCTTGTGGCAATCGGTTCTAGCGCGCGCTTCAGAGCAAAGCTGCACAGGCACAAGTTACTACTAAACAAATTAACAAACATATACAGAGACACAGCAGCCGTTTACACGTCCAGTTTTCGGAGTTTGTGCAAAATTTATGAAAGAAGTTGAAATCAAAACTACACATCACGCAAAACAATTTTGTAATTAAGAAAAAAAACCACAATAGAAAAATAGAAAAAGAAACGAAGTATAAGAAAATAAAAAGTAATAAACAGAAATTCTATAAAAACTAACAACTTGAAGCAATAAGCTAAGTTGATTGATTGTGGGCGTTCAGCCAAGTTCTTTGAATCATCTAAGGTGAATCTTCTTTCGTCGTCGTCGTTGCTTGGATAATCAGCGAGGAATTGCGCATACGCCGAGTTGTACAACGAGTAAGTGCTAACAAAAATAACTGCCTGTTGCTGGGGCAACCTTGACATTTAAGGGAAGCAATCTCAGTCGCATTCGCATTCGTTTAATTTGTCATTCTTTGCTAATTAAAATCGCTGCACGTCCAGCTGCTGCTGCCATTGCCGCTGCCGCTGCTGCTTTGATTGGCAGCTCAAATTGTGCAATAATTTCAGAAATTGTTCAAGACGATTTGCTGTTGTTGTTGCTATGGCGTTTAATTAGCGTTTAATTTTGCTGTGGTTTATAAATATACAAACATGTCCGTGCATGTCTACCTGGGCTGTGGCTTATGCTGCATGTGTGTGTGTGTGTGTGCTGTGGATGTGCTAAACGCCAAAGGCCACTGCAGCAACAACAACAACAACAACAGCAACAACGGCAACTACAAACGTTGTTGTTGTCCATGAATGTGAAATTAAAGCTAAAGAGCAACAACAACAACAAGAGGAGCAACAACAACAACAGCAACTGTAGCTGCGCATGTAAATTACAAAATCAAGTTCGTTGCTTGAGTCTTTTGTTGGCCACACACAAAAGGTTCTTAGGCATAGAAAATAGAAACTAAGCCAACGCATTTAATAGCCGTAATACGGCTAACATGCCATGCCAAAGCGTATCATAGCCATAGCCAACAATGCAAAGTGGATGAAAATTGCTGTGCAGCGATTATTGTTGCTGCTGTTGTTGTTGCTGCTGTTGCTGGTACTTGGCAACCTTCAGCGCGTAAACCCGTTCGCACTGCGTGTGTTTAATTTACGCCCAGATTAGCATTTACATTATTAATATGATTTCATTCATTTTTATTAACCAGCTTTATTTTTGTTTTTTCGGGCTCGCCTTGGCGGCGTCGATGTAATCTGCAGCATGCAATAAACAAATCCGCCAAGAACTGATCAGCACACACAAATCAGTCGCATAATACACGTCGTAGTGTCGTTTTTTTTATACCTGCCAGAGATGTCTATCATTCATTTAGGGGTCTTTGGCCTACGCCACGTTTGCCTTGTTATGAAATCGCCAAAGAAGAAAGCCGCAGCGACCATATATAGATAGACCTCTCTCTCTCTCTCTCTCTCTCTCTCTCTCTCTCTCTCTCTCTCTCTCTCTCTCGTGGGTTCTTTCCACACACTCTTTTGGTGTGACATATAACAAACAGTGCACATTGTAGACCCGATCTTTCTATTTGTATATATAGCGGATATATGATATAGAAATTTATCTCTCGCTCATTTGCATGCGACCCAATTTAAATATGCTCCAGCTAGACTATATATCCACAGTCCCCAATGAATCAAACGCAAATCTAGCGCGACGCATTAATTTTGGCCCGCAAACCCAGCAAAAACCAGTTCGTGCCCTAAGTCTTTTGCCCCTGAATTTGTCTTCGCCGTTGCCTTCGCCTTGGCGCGATTACTTTGCTAGAATTTTACACTGCTTAGAGCTTATGTGCTTTTAATGAGGACTACGAATTGCCAAGCATTTCATATTCAATTAGCAACTCGATTGTGCCGCGCACAGACAACTCAATTTCAGTTTCGTATTGAAAGCGAAATTAATGAAGTCCAATTAAGCGTAAACCAAGAAAAGTGTATTTTATTTCCAGCGACCTTTGTTATTATATATGGTTATGTTATGGTATATCATAGTGTCTGTCTGTTTATATTATTGTATATCATGTCGTTTATTAATGATGTCTCCGAGCGACGCTTTTATGATGTAATGCCTTAAGTTGTAAGTGAGAGACAACAATTTTGAGTTTATGAATCATTTATAGAGTTGTTCGCAAATTAACATAGTCAATTTGAAGGGTGACTAATTGAAATTGGGGGAGGATGCTGTCAAGAACTGAGAATAACGAGACAGAGATTTAATTAAAAGTCACAAGGCAAACAACGAATCGAACTGCGCAGATCTGCATTGTTCGCAGCTTGCCTCTCGGTTTGTGGTTCTCCTTCTCTATCTCTCTTCTTTTCTTGTGTTCTCGACACTTGTCAAATAGTTAGCCGAAAATAGCCGAAAAAGAGTCCAACAAAGCCAAGGCTCAACGCGTGCACGTTCACAATATTTTTTGCAAGTAATTTTGTTGTGCACACACACACACACACACAGTGAAACAATGGTGTATAAAAATAATCACTCAATAACAATAACAATAACAAATAAGAAAATAACAAAAGCGGAAGTCAAACCGAAGCCAAAGGCAAAACACGAAAGCGCTGTGTAATTTTTGTCTTTTCTCTTTCGCGCCTTCCTGGCACGAATACGCGAATGCGAATGCGAATATGAATATTTTGGTGAGAATTCTCAACAGTTGCAACAGGCAATGCGATGCGATGCGATGCGATGCGATGCGATGAAAAATAACTAAAATATTATGAAAGCGCAGGCTTTGCCACCTCGTCCCGCGTCGGGCAAGTGAAAATTGGAATTTATAATTTCGTGCCATGCAGCGCGGCCGATTTTCAACCGCAAATGCAGCCGCCTTACCTCCCTCCCCCTCTCTCTAGCCCAAAGCGCGAAATGGATTTGTCGACAGACTTGGCACTTGTCACTGAGGCTGCCACTGATGTTTCTGCTGTTGTTGTTGCTGCTGCTGCTGCTGTTGCTGCTGTTGCTGATGATGATGATGTAATCGGCGACATGCACATCAAGTGACAGAGCAAAAGTTGCGCATACGCCGCATTGTACTACTTGTGGCAGCGAGTGCAAAAATCACAAGCAATGTAGAGCATGTTGCAGTGCCCTCTTTGCAGCATCAGCAGCAGCTTCTGCCGCGTGACCTGAAAAAGAAGATAGCAAAGAAGAGCAGTAGGAGAAAAAGAGGCAGGCCAGTTTATCAGGAGGGAAGAGGAGGCAAGTTTATTGAGGGAAAAGAGAGCGAGGCAAGTTTATTTATTGATCACCAAAGAATGAGCTGAGAAATTTGTGTGTCAGCAGGGAGTCTGCTTGAGTTGCTCTCGCTGTATTGCACAGTTGTTGGCCCTATTAAAAGCTGTTAAGATTTACTTCTTTTCAACACTCTGTTGCGCAAGGCGTAGAGCGAGAATTGCCCTGCCATAAACAGCATGCAACATGCTGTCTTCTGCCACATTATTTTGACATCTGCACGTGCTGAGCGACCCAAAAAACAACACAGAAGCAACAACAACAGCCATAACTCGACTATCAACAAGCGTCGTACAACACCCAGTGCTACGGCAGGTTGCGTGCCCCCTTTCTATATATACACACACAGTCACATACATATATTCACATATGTGTGTGTGTCTGTCCGCTTGCCTTGTTTCAGCTGACATGGAACACAGCAAAGCAACAAAGAAGAAAAATTAAAAATAAAGTGCCAACTCATAAAAATAATGCTAACCACAGTTGTTGCCCACTTTTGCTTTTGTTACTGTTGTTGTTGTCATTGTTGTTTGTTACAGTTGCGCTGCAAGCAATCACAATCACAACAATAACCAGCGCCCCTCCCTATGCCCCCTTCGCTCTTGCCCCGCCCACGCCTATTGTGCAAACAATTCACAAATTTTTTAATTTGCAACATTAAAAGAGGAGCATCTACTTGGGGCGGGGCAGGGAGGGGTATGCTCTTGATAGCAAGAATTGGTTGTAAATTCAAAAGGTGCTTGCATCAATAAAAAAAAAAAACAGGATCCATTGACCGCGCAGTTACCGTTAAGCTTGCCAAAAATTAAATCATGCTCGATTCAATTAACTCGATTCATTTCGCATCGTAATGAATGCATCAAAAGTCACCGTCGTCGTCGTCGTCGTCGTCTCCCTCGACGCTGTACAATATTTTCTGTGCATTGTTAAGCAAATTGATGGGATCCATAAAAATAAAAACCCCCAAAATCGTCGGAGTGAAGTGCATAGAATGAGGCGAGGGCAGAACAAAGCACAAGCTTAAAACACGTTTACTGTTGAGCCGAACATGTTAGGCCTCCCCCCCCCATCATCCCTCATATAGTATGCATATATAGTACTATATATGTGGCAGCCAGTTCAAGTCGTTTAGGTTTCCACTTTCAAGGTTGCCGAGCTGCAGAACTTGCGCAAAATGCGGCTGCAAATTGAAAGGCAAAACGGTTTTCAGTTCGCTTTTCCAGCGGTTGCAGTGGTGGTGCCAGTGGTTCCAGTGGTTCCAGTGGTACTACATTTTGGGTGTGGGTACGCCCCACTTGCGTCCACTTGAGGTTGACAAGTCACTTCGCGACAGACACGCGCGCGCCAGCGTTTTGAAAGGCGCAACTAGTTTGAAGGGGGTCTGTATGGCACATGCCAAATTGCGCAATTGTGCGGCATGATTCATGAAAACCAATTAAACAAATAAAACATTAAACATGAAACAATAAACAATGGCAGCAGTAGTAGCAGTAGCAGCCGCCACCCGCCACCGTCAGCAAGTTTTTCACTTAATCCGCTTACGAGCGAGAGAAGCGAAGTCACGCGACTGGCGCAAAAGACTTCCTTCTGCGCACAAGGAACGCAATCGGCCTTGGGCTACGCAGAGAACAGTTTCAGAATGTGGTGGCTAAAAATAAAACGGAGCCACGTCGTTTCGGTGCGCCCTTGAAAACGTAGCGAGCTTACATAATTAATTGCACTCAAGTCTGGCCTAGTCACATATAGCTCTATATATATATAGTATGATGCATATATATCTATAGATATCTGTGTATCTGTGTCTGTAGTTAAGCCTATGTTAAATGGTGTGTGGACTGCGCTTGATTGCTGGCCTGGCATGCGGAAAAGAAGTGCGTGCAAAACGAAAGACTTAACACACGAACTTGATGAACTCGCTATGCGACTGCGCGTTGCAACTGTGACGCACATCAATCGACGGCGTCTCAATTAACACTTAATGCAATTTTAACAGCTCGCTTTGAGTTGATTTTCAGTTCTGTTTTTGATCTCTGCGCCGATTAATAAGGTCCACAAAGCAAGCACAAAGACGCTTCAATATTTGCCAGTCTCACACAGAATATATACAAAATAAGTGCAAATAATGTTCGCAGTAATAAAATCTGCGCCAACATAAATAATTTTTTGTCTGTCTGTGCAATAATTGGTTAGCTTTTAATGCAGTTCCATCTGCTGGCCAAAAGGCCAGCTGGGTAATTAAATTTCGCGTGAGCGTGTGTGTGTGTGTGTGTGTGTTGGTGTTGGTGTACCATGTGATCATCGCTAAAAAACCAACAGCACGTTCGACATACAAAAAAACTTTATACTCATATTAGCAGAGCAACAACAACAAAAACAACAATCCGAAGTCAGGCAAAACGAAAACGGAGAAAAGAACGAAATGTTATGCGTATATAATATATAGTATATATAATATACAATACAATATAAAACAGATGAGCAGATTGCGGCAAGGTTGAGAGATACTGAGAGAGAGAGGCAACGACATTCTGGGGGAACTTAATCACAGAACTCGAAAATAGAAGATGAAACAGAGGCGCGTTAACTAAAAAATACCCTTTGGGTTCATTGCTGTTGTTGTTGTCTTCTTCTTCCCCCGTTCTGGGGTCAACTAAATGATTTTGGGTTACAGTATCATTAGAGGATGTGCGTCATGAATGAAGTTCGCCAAAGTGGAGAGTTATGTTAGAGTTCTTTTCTGTGTACAATTGATAAATGTGATAACTGTGGGTGTGACAGCGCAGTCAAGAAATTAGCTGAAAGTTCTCTAAACAGAAACAGAAACCAGTTGAAATTAGAAATTCAGCAGCAGGTAACGGATTTTGGTCTTGTGCGTGACATATATCAGTTTTATAGCCATTCAGCGCGAGCGCTAATTAAAGTCCACGCCAACGCAACGCGAATAGAAAGCCAAATGTGGCGATGACTTCAATCGAATTGACCGATTGTCTACCCCGACTGTATCCCGACTTAGCATGCAGCACAAAGGGCCAGCGATTCTGGCGCATTAGAGAACACTTTAAACTGGAGCACTGCAGCTCATTGCGTTTGCGCTGCGTGTTGTGCCCTTAATTTGTCAGCAACTCGAGCCCGACAAACGTGTCGATTAGCTCATTAAAAGGTGCTCAAGTGTGGGAGGAGCAGAGACCCATTAGGAAGTAGTGTACACGACTTTGGTTCTCAGACTCACTTTCAATGCCCTGCACTTACCATAAACCGTGTGACACACATCGACAGTCCGACTGAGCTATTGATATTGATAAATCGCAATTGAATGCCAATCACGTGCATGACCGTCAATACACCTGCCAAGCACTTGGCTGAATTTTGACACAATACGTTGACCAGGTTGACTTTGAAATGCTTTTGAAACAGAGTCGAGAAAAACCAAGTGGCCAATTGAAATGCAATGCAAGTCGAGTTGACGAAAAAAAACAAATGCAAAATTGAATGTTGAACGCACAATTAGAGGCAGTGACATTGATCATTTTATTTGGGTTTCTATAAAACGTTTTTCGAAAGGGTTTTCGAAATCAAATGACTTAGGCGACAAACACCACGCAGCACACAAAGCCGAAGACGTAGTTGACGACGAAGTTCATTGGCTTGCAGATTGATTGGCTGATTGCTTAATAATCTTGAGCTGGATTAAAGTTGCCCCCTCCCCTAGTCCAATATAATTTGATTCCTTTTTGTTGCGTGCAAACAATTTAGTCTGCCACATGCCCATGCGCAGATCTAATCACCTCAAATGGCGCTCAAAGAGTCATTCGCACCAGCGGCAGCAACAACGAATTAATTGTTGAATAACTGCCAGCAGCTAGTGTAATTATATATCTCTCTATATACCTCTATATAAACATAATAATAATTTGGAAAACGTTCTTTTCAGCCGAGAGAACAGAACCCACACGAAAATGATTTCGCGCCGCAAGATCATATCGCGCTCTCTGGACAATTTGGATGCCATTGGGCAAGACGAACAAGAGGAGGATGTTTGGCACGATCGGGAGAAGCTATTCCGTGTAAGTAGATGATGTGGAATTATAGTACAATATAGTTCTTCAGGACTGCATCGAATCTATCGATAGATCCATCATTATCCACAGCAAATAAATTAATATTTACTCTTTTTTTCTCTCTCTCCCTCTCTACAGGATCACATCAATGAAGTGCTGGCCAAGTGGGAGCAGATCGACGATGAAATCTGGGCAAAGGTTATTGTTTTTGAGAAGAATCGACGAGTGGCCAAGGCATATGCACGCTCCTCTGTGATAACTATAAATGGTTCCAAGCATGGCTTCGATGGCGTACGGTAAGTTCAAGTTATTAAGTAATTCTTCTCCAGTTGCCTAACAGCTTCACCTTATTCACTTTATAGCATTGGACTGAATGGCTTCGAGAATCCGATGCGAGATGCGGAAACAAAGGTCATAAAGAAGAGCATCGGTGATGGCTTCAAGATCAAAATGGACGACACTGGCAACATATTCATCAAGCGCTACGGCAAGAGCAGCATCTATGTGAACAACACCTCGCTGGCCAATGAGGAGACTGTGATTGGAGCTGACATCATACAAATGCCACAGATGTCCCTCACCGCGGGCACCTCGGCCAAATTGTTTGACATGAAGAAGTTCCAGACGAATATCAATCGGGAGTTCGCACGCAACTATCCTGAACGCAGTCGCCTGGAGCGCCAGTGCCTGTCGGCAGTGTCGCTGGTCAAGTCAAATAACAATCTAATCAATACTCCACTGTGGATAATGGTCGTCAATGTGGTTGCCATGGATATGCTGAAGAATCGCTTGCAGTCGCTGCCCAAGTCGCTGGATGCGCTCGGCATGCGTGTGCCACTGACACAGACCAGCGAGGATCCCTACTCGACCATCGAGAGTCAAGTGGGTCTCATCTATCCGACGCCAGCTGCTTCCGATGATTCGCAGAACTCGAGCAACTCCAGCAAGGGCAGACGCAGTGTGTTCAGTGCGGCATTCCTCAACGAGAGTCCGTATGTCCCAAAAGTAAGTCAAAGTCAAGCCAAAACTGTTCCAGTTGATACTCAAAGATACTTGAATTCTGTTTCTCAGCCGGATTACGAAGCAGCTGCATCCATCACACCCGTCTATGCTGAAAAGAAACGTTCAAAGAACACACAGCAGCGCAAGAAGCAGGACGATCCCTACTATTGTGGCCTCCTGGCGCGCATACCCAACTTCATCAAGTCATCCAAGCAGCAGTGCGCCAGCAAGCCCAAAAAGGAGCCCAAGATCTCGCGCAAGATTTCGGCGCAGCATCATCAGTTCCTGCTGGCCACACAACAACAACAACTGCAGCATCAGCAGCAGCAGCCACAGACGACGGCACCAATTCCGATTGCCACGTTCCATCACTCGTACTTCCCCTACAAACTCTATCCACAGCAGCACCGGCTCTCGCAGTCGCAGCTGTCACTCTGGGATGCACGTAGTCTGATCAGCGCACATGGTAAGTTCACCTAAATCCACAATAATCCAAAATAATTTACAGCTATCCCTACTTATCTTGTATTCTTCTTGTTTTCTTTTAGAATGAATGATTCGAGAGCTGGCCCTAATTTATTCATCGCCTAGCATTATCTTACAAAGTATTTAGTCAAAGTCTTCGTTTTAAATTTGGTCAGTGTGGAGTGTATTTCGCCCAGTTTTGTGATAAATTATGCGAAATGCAGCCATCTTTGTCAGCAATAATACTAATTTACTAATGAACCGCGGTTTTATGATTAGACCCCAGAGAAGAGATTTAATGATTATGCAATTTGTAATAATTAATTAAAATTTTGCCATAGTTTTTAAATCGTTTAAGACTGAGAACGTCCTAGAGTCGAGTTGTGCACAATAATAAGCGAATGAGCGCACAAAAAGGAATGCACAAAATGCGCACATTTTGAACACAAGAACGGTGTGTGCAGATATGTCATAAGCAAATTGTTTGCTACCTTAGGCGAGTAACCTTTATTGTTTTATTTTCTGTAAATACATTTAATATGTAAATAAGATTGAATATATAATAAAAATATGTGAACATTTATTCATTAAAAATGTTTTTACAAACAAATACAATTTCTATGATTTAAATCGTATCGGATTTCTTAACAGTCCCGTAAGTATCGATACCTATAAGACATTAGAGATCAACTGTTAACTTAACATGATATGTTAATAAACATCGCTGTACCGATAAGTCGGGTTTTTCAACCGTGGATCTGTTCTACACGCCAAGCAGCCGCCTAAATATAATTTAGTGGATATTTTTGTAAATAAAACTCAAATTATAAATAAAAGTAAAATTGTGTCCTAAAACCGTATTAAAGCCCAGGTAAACCAGGTTCAGTAATGTTTAATAAATACGGAGAAAACAATGGAATTTAATAAATTCCGTTTACATTCAAAGACAAATTTTAAGGCGTCAAGTTAGCTTTGTGTTTAGTAAAAATATCCCACAGAAATTTAAATTTTGGGTAGATCAAAATTTATAGTACTAATAATTTAGAGAAATAGCTTTTATTTATCTGGAAAGTGTTAAGACGCCCGATGGCAGCAAGTGTGTTAATGAAAATGTTTTTGAACCTATTGTAGATAAACCATATTGTATACTTATTTACAGAAATTCAAGAGCATATCGTGGACTTTGGTACTTCACAAAACTCAATCTCGGTTTCAAGTTTTAGCTTGCAAACCGCAGCATTCAGCACTTCGCCAGCAATAGTACGGATGCTGATTAAGCCCAAGTCCAAATCCACTACCAAACCTGTCACTCCCGTCGAACACGTGCCAAAAATGATTCACCAGCAGGACTTTTTTCGTTTACAAAAGGATAACATTCCAAACAGCCCAAGTGCTGCTCTGCGCATACGAGCATTGCGCGCCTTCAAGTAAGTAATGTAAAAAAAGGGAATATAACATACATAACATCATTTTTTGTGTATGTGCACCCACAGAAGTCCCAATAAAGCAAACATTTTCGATGTACCTCATGCAGAACAAAGTATCATAACAGAAGAAGAACGAAATCCACGTGCTTTACCCACACTCTCTGAAGTTTTAAAGGATGTGATCGTATATGTAGAGGTGCGCACTGGCAATGACAACCGTTCAGAAGGTGTCAAGAGTATCATTGCCAAGTTGGGTGCCCAAGTAAATGATCGTTTATTGCGGTAGGCTAATCGAAATCGAAAGTCAATTGATAAATCTGTATAATATATGTATGTGTCTTTCCTATTTGCCAGTAATACTACCCATGTTGTTTTCAAAGACGGCCTCATGTCGACGTATAAGCGGGCCCAGAGCTGGAATATCCCCATTGTATCTATATTGTGGATAGAGGCATGTAAAGTTCAGCGGCGACTCTGTGAGCCACAACAATTTCCCATCAGTAACATCCACTTGTATGAACACCCAGAGTTGTATGGTAAAATGACGGTGAGTACTCGACCATATTTACAAATAATCACAGTTATCATCCATGTATGATGGTATATGTATGTCTATTTTATTTCATATGCCAACATCAATCAAAGTATAACAAATTTGTTGTCTGGTGTTTATATTGTAAATTCTCATTATTTAATTCCTTTGGAAGTCGTAGAACCACTCAATACTAGTAGCTATTTAATCGATTTATTGTTCTCATAAATCGACAATTGTATTTGTATATAATACACTAAAAAACCCGAAATTGATTAGTTGTTTCGTGCACTACACTCATTGATAACGCGTTTGAAGCGCCGCCTTATCAATAGCACGTTGGTAACTTGCAAAGGCAAACGGAACTTGGCTATATGAGTTGAGTATATCTCAAAATTGCTTCCACTCGAAACGAAACTTTGAATTCAACATTTAAAACCCTGTTTTAAATTTGTATTCCATGTGGAGTTGATCTTACCTAATGTGTGTATTTACGACGAATAATTATTTAGAATATTCAAATTTATTCACATCTTAACCACAATGGGGAATCTACAGTTGTTAAGTAGAATACCTTTGCGCCATCAGTCAAGTACAGGGTATAACAAGGTATACAAATCGCACAGGCTTGCCGTAAGTGCCGTCTGCAAGTTCACGTATTCCATTTAGTACAAAATGTTTTCAAATGGGTTTTCGCTTGACAGATTCTTATCATGGAAAACAAATGTCAACCACTTTGCAATTGTTGTTAGTGTCGTTGTGCTTGTTGCTGTGGTTGGTTACCTGCGCATTGGGTTATCTAATTTAATTTGCGTGTAACTTGTGTTTTGTCTTTTGCTTATCAGAGGGCGTAGAAGGGGGCTCGGTAAGAGAGCTGGGCGCCTAGCATGATGATGGTGATGGTCGGCACAAGGAAACAAATGCAATATATATATAGGTATATTTATAGGAATGTACACATACATTATGTTTTATAACTTAAACATTACGACAGTTTTAAAAGACACGCTGTGATCAACGCTTGACAACTTAAACCCGATTTCACTTGCACGTATGTTTACCGGCACTTCACAAGACTCAAGACTATTCTACATATATGTATTTATATATAGTATATTTTACCTCATTCATCATTTACATAACTTGCTAGAAAAGGAAATACACATACAATTGGTTAGCTCAAGTTACTTACAAACATATATAAAAATACTTAGGGTATTGCTTTGTTTTTTTTTTTCGCTAATTTCTCTATACTCTTTTTGTTTTTGGACTGGCGTTTAACGCGCTATAGGCAACGTTTTCTGAGATTGTAACAAATCCGTTATATGTACACATATAAACACTACACACATACATGTATCTAAAAGAGCACTAGACATATTTATGGAATATTATATCGTAAAGTAAAGCCTGTTCTGTTGCTATTTACATACAAGAAATGCGCATTTTAAGTACGTTCGAAATTTAAAATTTACACAATGATGATTTGCGAGTCGCTTGCTTACTCGTACCTTGGAGAAGGAACTTGTGTGTCGTCGTGTAGGCTGGTTGGCAATGACAGGCAAAGGCAAAGACAACGAAGAGTCACATCAGGATAGCGCCACTTCCAAGCACATCATTATCAAGAAACCAGAAACTGTGCCCCACGTGGCTATGGTACCGTTTCCACTGGCATGTGCCTCTGGCAATATATCATCGGCAACAATGTAAATCATGGCGCCAGCAGCAAATGACAGTGCATAGGGCAATATGAGATTGGCAAATGTGACTGCAACTGCACCCAGCACGCCAAAGATCGGTTCCACCATACCCGACAGTTGTCCATACCAAAGAGCTCGCGTAACGCTGAATCCAGCTGCATGCAGGGGCAGACTGACGGCCAATCCCTCGGGAAAGTTCTGTATGCCAATGCCAATGGCCAGATTGCGTGCACTCTCGAAGGTCGATGAGTTTGTGGTGCCCACAGCACCAAAGCTGACACCCACTGCCAATCCTTCGGGTATGTTGTGCACTGTAATTGCCACAACCAGCAACATGATACGTTTCCATTGCGAAAGCGCCTCCTGTGCTCGCTGCTGTTCCAGAGCTGCTTCTGCAGTATATGTACATTGTTCCACTTCGCTAATGCTGCCCTTCTTGCGACGTCTTGACTCGCCACTGTGCTGCACACTCAGACAGTCGGAGAAGCTATCCAGACTCTTGGAAGCATGTCGTGCACTGGCCCCATTCTGTTTCAACTCATCAATGGCAATTTCCGCCTTGTCCTTGCTCTGCGTCATTTGAATCATCATGTTGGTGCTATTGAGGCCCAGATACGACATTAGCTTATCACAGCCATACACAAAGATCGAGCCAAGCAAAAAGCCACCGGCAACAGGCAGAAATGAATAGACTCCATATAGTTTCGAGGACTCGGCCATTTCAATGGCCGGATTAAGCAGTGACCAGAACGAGGCAGCAATCATAACACCTGCCGCAAAGCCCAATGCTGCATCAAGTGATCGTCGCTGGTTGCCGCGCACAAAGATTACTAACGCTGCACCGGCGGCCGTGAGGCCCCAGGTGAGTAGCGTGCCCAGAAGGGCTTGTGTCACGGGTCCATAGCCAGGTATCATCTTTGTTTATTTTTTCTTGTGTCTGTCTGTGACTGGCTCTGCTTTTATAATTGCAGCCGCGTAGCTAGTGTTCTTGTTGTATTATAATTGATGTTCGCTAAAGCGTTATCGCGCGCTGGCTGCAATGTCAGTCTGCTGTTGGGAGGAAAACAAGTTTTCTTAATTATTTTCCTAGCTCTGGCTCGGCAGAAGATCGAGACAATTGCGTCCCGCTTCCCGTTTGTTTACTTGCAGTGTGTGTGTGTATCTTAAATGCCACGTTCTCAGTTCTTCACCAGCACTGATTCTCTTCTTTCTTCGGCTTTTTATTGTGTATTTTAGTTGACAGAAAAAGCAAAACAAACAAATTTGAAACAGCTTTCCGATTTGTTGTTCAACTTTCTGATACGATTCAAACGTTCAATCTTTCGAAGGGCAGGGACACACTTGTTGCTTATCTCTCCGGCGGATGCGTGCTTACTCTATGGCAATTGTTTATAGTTAAATGAATTTTTTGTACTATCGGTACGCGTAATACTGTTCGTTGTATTTGTTTCTAGTTTTCTTTCTTTTTCGGAGCAGCTAATTGAGCGCGACGACAAGAAATGAATGAGCCGCAGACTGACTCTGTCGGCTGAGTTGTGGCAATTTTTATACGACAGCGGGGGTTGCTCATTTTGCGTTCGCTGCTCCAAACTGCGCTTGTGCAGTGAGAGAGACCAGGGCTGCATGCGTCGTATTCAGTGTTGCCACACCTACTAATGGGGAAATTAATTACTGAATATTGGAGGCGCAATTTCATTTGGAAAATTAAAAATTTGGATTATTGCATATAAATGCTTATATTATGATATAAATCAACTTGTTTAATATGCATATATATTTGAAATTATCCCTGAAAGAGAGTGTAAGCATCACCTTTGGCCCAAAGAGAACAAAAATCAGATAAAACCGAGCGCTAATACAAACACAAGAGTCAGCAACGACGCTGATATCACGTAGATTATAAACAAATAAAACAGTGGTTTTAGCTAAAAGTGACTGACAGAAAGAGAAACAGCAACGCCAGCAATATGGGCAATAACAATATGGGGAAGCCTTTATCATTATATATTCAGTTGACGTTACACTAACCGCTTGTTTATTTCAAATCAAATTCCTTGGCAGCGTGTCCGATGTATGCAACCAGATTCAGAATTGAACAAGCGTCCACGGAAACGTCAAGGAACTCCCACAAATGTAAAAGATCAAGAAAATGTAAACAACCAGCGTTTGTTGGCTGGTCAGTTATCCACACCAACGGTTAGTCACAATTTAATGCAACAACAAATGTGCAAATACTCAAAATTAATTTCTTATTTTTTAGAATGTAATGACAGATTATTTTAAACCCCTAAGTCAGAGGAAACACCTCACAGAAGGCATAAATGAGTCGCCAGCCACACAACTGCTTAACAGGTAATTAATCAATTAATCAATCTGAATTAAATTCTCATAATTTGGTTTACTTCGTCACAGAATCAACAATGGATTGTTTACCCCTTTGCAAGCAGTACATAAAAAAGTTGACGATGCCTCAATCAAGAATACCCCCATTATCGGAGATCACAGAGAGATGGGCGATGTTGCACATGGCAAACCAGCTGCTCAGAAGAGTTTACACTTCAATTCGGAAGGGGATTTACTTACATTGGAAATTAAACAAGTGTCCAAACCGACGAGAGTCACTCGACGCAGCAGCTCATTGCATTTACCTGTTGCAGTAGATAAGGCCACAGATACAGACATGTTTGAGCCGCGTGTAACGCGTAGACGAAGTAGTATGTTATGTTTGTCAAAAGCAGCGGAAGTTGAAGTAAATAACACACCCACAACACCAGTAAACCAGACAGTAGAACGTAAAAAACGTCGTCGGACAACATATGAATGTGCCATGGCGACAGAAGTAGAGCTAACAGGACAAACAGAGGCGCATGTAGTTCGACGTCGCAGCATGTCCTCTATGTCTATGGAGATCAGCACACCAAAGACAGTGAAGAAGCCATGCTTCCAATCTATTGCTGAAGAACCATTGAATAACAAAACCAATTATGATCATCAAACAATGGAAATGAGTCCGTCATATTCTCATGTCATCAGTAAGTCGAATGGACGCCACACAGTGTATGCCAGAAATACAATGGTTGTTAGCGACTATGATAATGAAAATGTCAATCCATATTTGGAGACAGTATGGAAGAGTAATGTGCGGACGCAGCCATCGCTGGACAGCTTTACGACTACAAAAACTTCACCAGACAGTTTCGAAGATGGAACACCAATATTCAGTTCTACACGCTTGCCTGGCAGCTGCAGTACAGAGAAAAAACTCAAATCAGACCAATAAACGACGCAGTTTATTTAATGTGGATTTAGAATTGGCTAAAGAACGCCTCGACCAGATGATTTCTACCTCAGCAAAAAAAAGTCTTTCCAAGGCTGACGAGTTTGGTCAATGCCATCCCGATCCGCCGCTGCAGGCAGTGGCGTTGAAAGTTCAGCCGATAGCGGAGGTGATAGATGCAGCTCAACCAAAAATGAGACGTTTATTTACGCCCAATGAAGAGGTTGTGGTATCACCACCAAAATCTGTGAAGAAAACACGCAAAAGCATATCCGCCGAGAGCATCACTACAAACAGTGTCATTAAGCGCCGGAAAACTCTGGCGGCAACACCCAAGCCAACGGCAGAAGTAGGACCTAATTTACAGATCGATAGTGTGATAAACGAGTCCCAATTAAGCAAAGGAAATATTACGGACAGTACATCCGACACGCCATTAGATCAAAGTAAATCCTCCAAGCGTCAAATATTCCTAAACACTCTCGTGCATACCAATATGCATAAGGAGCAAGTGCAAGTCATCCATAAGGTTGGTAATACAGCAGCACAACGTTGAGCGACATACTTATTACTCTTTAATTAATAGTGTAGTTATGTTTTTACTGTTTGTGTACTCTTTAATTTTAGCTGTAATTTTAAACATTATAAACATAATTATTTCTCAATGTGATTATACAAAATTTTGCAAGGTCCAGGGATGTGAGCGTCTATGCTTTAATTAGCGCATTTTAATATTTATTAGATTAAGATCCTTCAAATTATACAATTGATTTTAGTTTAGTTAGATTGTCTATTCACAAATTCAGTAATTATTGACAAAACATAGTTAAACACGCAGAGTAGTCATTAAACAAATTCGCTTACTTTCACGCAAATAAATTACATAGCAATATTGCAAAAATACAAAAAAACAAAGTTTAGCTGCGTATTAATTTGATTTGGCAAACATTTACTATAAGTCAACTGATGTTCAACTGTTCTTAACACGCAATCTCAGGCCCTGCGTAAACTACGTGGAATGCGCATAGATCCCACGGTAACCAAGCGAACCACTCACCTGGTAAGCCTGGAACCGCGTCGCACACTGAATATGTTGCGTGGTCTGATGCGGGGAGTGTGGATACTTAACTACAAATGGATTTTGGACTCCATGGAGGCCAACAAATGGTTACCCGAGGAGAAATACGAGCTCACCTCGTTCTCACGATCTATCGAGGTGAGTCTACACAAAATGCTGCACATTCATAATACTCAACTTACTTGTATTCCTCCAGATTTGCCGCACTGAACGACAAGCTTTTGGTGCATCCTATCGGTGTGAGCTTTTCCGTTATATGGAAACCTTTTACGTATCATCCCTGTGCCGCCCCGTAACATTCAATAACGTCAAAGAGCTCCTATTGCTTGGTGGCGCTAAGTTAACTGAAAACCGCTATAAGGCCAAGTACATCATTGGCGACAAGCGACGGGCTGACGATGATCGGATTTACCTGACGCCCAATTGGGTCTTGGACAGCATAACAGCAATGCAAATCCAAAGGTTTGCAAACTATTTGATGAGAAGTGCCATAGTGACGCCGTATGGCATTCGCTACGAGAGTCCACGAGGAGAACCTCGCCAGCATGGTAATCGGTACGAGAGTCCACGACTAGAACCCCGTACACAGAATGACAAACTGCTCAAAATTGTCTACCGAGATCCGCCACTCGTAATGCAGAAGTAGAAAGTAAACGTTTTCACAGATTTAATTAGATATCTACTGGATTTGGACGAAATTTTGCGTGAATACGTTTGTGGATTAAATTCGATTTTTATGTCAGACTATCCCTTACTTAGACCTTACGAGATCTTTTCTTTGTGTAACGACAGGACTCGAAAATTAAACAACTATTTCCCAAGTTGCAATTATTCTCTTTATTTCAAGTAAATGAGGTATAGTTTGTTGTATTTTGTTAGCATTTTTTCCTTGTACTGTCTCTTGTATTGTTTGTACTTGTTTCATGTGGCGTCAAGTGAAATGGAATAGGAGGGGGCAGCAATAAGCAAATAAAAACTGTCGCTGTAACTAAAGCGTGTAACCCAAAAGGCATTAAACGAAAATAAATACAAAAGTTGCGTTTTTATTTGTTGTAAATAAATTTATCTTTTTTCTTCTAGCGTGGTTTGTTTCAAATATAGTGTACAGAGTAGTGTGCAAAAATAAAAGATAAGATTAGAAACCAAAATTTTAATTTAAACAAGAGAATACACGAATTATAAATGCTTATACGCCTGTGCGCTACTGCTACGTAATTACACAAACTAAATATAATACCATAATAAAGTCAATTATTATAATATCATATAATGTGGGTAAACTTAAGATTGAGGGGGTTAAAGTCTTCTTATATCTTTCTGTTGCTGCTATTTCTGCTGCTCTCCACTCTCAATCGTCTAGGCAGCTTCGACGGCGCTTAGCATTCGTATCCGACGAAATTCTTTGCGATGGAAAAAATTAAACTTTTGCTTTTGTTGAAACATCATCTTATCGTTCATCTTGCCCTGGACAGGTGTTTCTTGTATGCTACTACTGTTGTGCTTATTGTTGCTGTTGTAATTGCTGTTGCTGAGTTGTGGCTGCTGCTGTTGATGTTTCATGTTGTTAGTGTTATCGATGGAAACCAGCTACTTCTTGCCCTTGGTGGCCTTCTCGGCGGCCTTGGTGACCTTGCCACCGGAAGCATCCTTGAAGTTGACGGACTTGATGACACCGACAGCGACAGTCTGTCTCATGTCACGGACAGCGAAACGACCCAGAGGAGGGAACTCCTGGAAAGACTCAACGCACAGAGGCTTGGAGGGAACCAAGTTGACGATGGCGGCATCACCAGACTTGATGAACTTGGGGTTCTCCTCAGTGGTCTTACCGGAACGACGGTCAACCTTCTCCTTGATCTCAGCGAATTTGCAAGCAATGTGAGCGGTGTGGCAATCCAACACTGGGGTGTAGCCGTTGGCAATCTGGCCAGGGTGGTTCAGCACGATGACCTGAGCGGTGAAATCAGCAGCGCCCTTGGGGGGTTGGCCTTGGAGTCACCGGCAACGTAGCCACGACGCAGCTCCTTAACGGAGACGTTCTTAACGTTGAAACCAACGTTGTCACCGGGAACGGCCTCGGTGAGGGCTTCGTGGTGCATCTCCACGGACTTAACCTCAGTGGTGATGTTGGCTGGGGCGAAGACAACAACGGTACCGGGCTTCAGGACACCAGTCTCCACACGACCGACGGGTACTGTTCCAATACCGCCAATTTTGTAAACATCCTGCAGGGGCAGACGCAGGGCCTTGTCGGTGGGACGGGCAGGGGGCAGGATGGCGTCGAGGGCATCGATGAGGGTCTTGCCATCGGCGTTACCGTCCTTGCGCTCCACCTTCCATCCCTTGAACCAGTTCATGTTGGTAGATGGTTCCAACATGTTGTCGCCGTGCCAGCCGGAGATGGGCACGAAGGCAACGGCCGCCGGGTTGTAGCCGATCTTCTTGATGTACGAAGACACTTCCTTCTTGATTTCCTCGTAACGGGCCTCGCTGTATGGTGGCTCAGAGGAATCCATCTTGTTGACACCAACAATCAGCTGCTTGACACCCAGGGTGAAGGCAAGCAGAGCGTGCTCACGGGTCTGACCGTTCTTGGAGATACCAGCCTCAAACTCACCAGTACCGGCAGCAACAATCAAGACGGCACAATCAGCCTGGGAGGTACCAGTGATCATGTTCTTGATGAAATCTCTGTGGCCGGGAGCATCGATGATGGTGACGTAGTACTTGGCAGTCTCGAACTTCCACAGGGCGATATCAATGGTGATACCACGCTCACGCTCGGCCTTCAATTTATCCAAAACCCATGCGTACTTGAAGGAACCCTTGCCCATTTCCTGAGCCTCCTTCTCGAACTTCTCAATGGTACGCTTGTCGATACCACCGCACTTGTAGATCAAGTGACCGGTGGTGGTGGACTTGCCGGAATCGACGTGTCCAATCACGACAATGTTGATGTGAATCTTTTCCTTGCCCATGTTGGTTTATAGGATAGCTATAGGTTCATATTGTTGTTGGTTTGGGATCAGCGTGCATCAGGTGTGTTCGTGTGTATAAATGGGGTTTACACAGGCACAACAGTTGACAAATGGGGAAGAAACAGATGGGAAACACATTTTGTTAGCAAACAACAAATTAATTAAAGGGCCAAAAATTGGTTATTAGAAAATGTAGATATAATTTTTATAATTTTCTCAAAATTAGTTTTTTGCCAACATTTGAATAAACTTTATTCTTTTAACTTCGGTTTGCATGCCAACAGTTCAACCTAACCTCAAAACAAAACGTGTTTGCGTCCGCATTTTACGCACTTTGGCTTCGCCGCTGTGTGCTTTTAGCATTGAGGTTAGGTATTGCCGCCGCCGCATGTATCGGTGGTGGAATTGTGTGTGTAACAAAGGCACAAACGAAACTGGCAAGAAAAGGAAACGTGCAAAGAGCGAAAAAATTAAATTAACAGAAAAACTAAACTAAAAACTAACTTATACTCGAATTTCCTTCAGTGATTTTGGTATTTTTGCTTTCGTCAAAATTCTTCAGTAGCAGAACTGAATTAATATCATCATGGAAAATTGAGTATAAAAATAATGTGTATATTTGAATACATACACACCTACACCAACACAAATGAACAAGGAAAATTCCAGCAAATTTAATCTAGGCATGTGGCAATGTGTGTGTGAGTGCATGACGCTGTTGCCGGCCGCTTTAGTAGCACAAGAGTGCGAGAGAGAGGGCAATCTAAAATGGCGACGGGGCAATGATACTGACAAAGGCAAACCAACGATCAAGTTGTGATTGTGCAGCGTGAAAGAGAGGCAATGATCACGAAGAATTAAGTGCAATGCAGGGCCGGCCATCTTGGACATGTTGATGTACTACAAGATAGTGACTTTCACAGATGTTAAAACTTCAACAGGTAAAAAATAAAACTTTGAAAAAGTTTCTTGTCTTTGAAAAGTGAACAGAAGGTTGATGAAATCATTTGAATTTGTTGTTGCTGCACAAGCGGTCACACCATTGCTTTGTGTGGCGTCGCCATCTTGAAATTCTATGCCCATTCATACGTATAGAGGCCGGAAATTTTGCGCATGCAAAAAAAACCACGTTTTCGGCACATGTAAAACGTGCACTTTTTACAGAGACTTATTGGAACAACCTGTTGTTCAACAAAATAAAACCACGTTGCACCATTGCAGGTTGACAATTGGTTTTTCTAATAACCAAATAGGTAAATGCCACGCCACATGTGGGCGTGGCGTCAGCAGCAATTACACCATATTGCAGAATGAATCAAGTGACTCATTATGGTGAATTAGGTATTTAGTATAAACAATATTCTGTGGTGCAATTTCTAATTTGCTGCTGCTTGCCACGTGTTTGATGTTTAGTCTTCGTCACCACCTTTCACTTTGTATCGTATAGGTTATTTTAGAGAGCACACACACACATATATACACATGATAGAAAATATGCAGAAATTTGAAGTCCAATTGCATATTTGTTTATAAACTAATCATCGATTGCACTACGCAGGTTTATTGCATATATTTCGACTATTGATTGCACTAAAATTTTCTTTTTCACTTGGTAACAGAACTTACTCTCGAATAAATTGAATGAGAAATCACAAAGTCTATGCTAATCCGGCGACAGACTTGAACAAAGTGAACGAGTGTTCGGCAGGACAGGAAACTTGTAGCCTCGTTAGTGCAAGCGTGGCGGTTCAGGGTTGCTTTGACACTATCGAATATATCGATTGCTTACCGATTCATTCTAGTGTGACCGTGTATCACCAAATGTTATTTTACAGAGAGTAAAAATGTTATGTGAGGAGCTTGCTATGTTAAAACGTGGAGTCTACTAATAGTGTTATAAAATGTCAATGACGTGGCTTTAATCATATTGAAAACGAATTCATTCAATTCTCGTAAAGCATTCGACCGGCTTGGACGTGTAATTTGAAAGCAGGCGGTGTAGTTTTTATAAAATTCAATTATAATTATTAAATAAAATCTTAATAAAATGATGTGGCGCACAGTAGCTGCACTTGCCGTGCTTGGATTTGTCGCGAGTGTTGCCGGCGCCGAACATGATGTTCTGGAACTCGGCGATGACAATTTTGTGTCAACTTTGAAGCAGCATGAAACAACATTGGTTATGTTCTATGCACCTTGGTAAGTGTAGTGGGCGTGGCACCGACTGAAGTGCAATTAAAAATTGGTTAATTACTTTGCTGCGTAATTATTTTTTTTTTATCAATTTGCTTTTGTGGCGTATTTAACCGGAATCAAAGGTACACGTCAGCGACAATGTGAAAAAAAGTTGCATAGGGATTAACTACGAGTGAGTGTGTCGGCCATTTTAGAGGAAGATTGTGCCCATATGCGCATAAGAATCCATACATACACAGATATATCTATGTACATACATACATACGATGTTTGAATACACGTATGCATGTGTGTGTTGATTGTGTGTAAAGAAATCTGTAAACTTGCCTGTAAGAAGCAATGAACTTCAATTGTCTGTGAATACACATGCATGCATTCATTCATGTGTGTGTGCAGACAAAGAAAATGAAATTAAATGTTGCTGGCCATGCCGGCCGGCAGTTTTCCAAATTGAAAGCATAAACATACACAATCACGCACACACATACATACATATGTACACTACATATTGGGGCATATATGGCTGCGCATAGAGACGTGTCTTATCAACAGCATTATAAAGCCAAGAACAGCCTATTTAATTGAGTCGCTTGTTCAGTTTGTAAGATAAGGTATACAGTACGGTACTTCCTCGATAAGAGCGAAGGGTCCTAATCAAAATTTGATGTTTTCTGTTTTTGGGGAATTTGTAATCACATCGTCACAAACACGCAAGCGAAATTAATTATAAGTCTGTATAGTTGTGACGTGTCGTTTTCAAATCTGATTCTCTTGTAACTTCTTATAGGTGCGGTCACTGCAAGCGCTTGAAGCCTGAATACGCCAAGGCTGCTGAGATTATTAAGGACGACGATCCTCCAATTAAGTTGGCCAAGGTAAATATGGGAGTTCTGGTCTCAATACATTTCAGATATTATATGATTTTTCAATTGTTCTTCATCCACAGGTCGATTGTACTGAGGCCGGCAAAGAAATTTGCAGCAAATACTCCGTTAACGGTTATCCCACTCTCAAGATATTCCGTAACGATGAGGTTTCGCAGGACTACAATGGACCACGTGAAGCTGCTGGCATTGCCAAGTACATGCGTGCTCAGGTTGGACCCGCTTCCAAGCATGTGCGCAGTGTCGATGAGCTCATCAAATTCCTCGATACCAAGGATACCACAATCTTTGGCTACTTCAGCGACGCTGACTCCAAGTTGGCCAAGGTATTCCTGAAGTTCGCCGACAAGAACCGCGAGAAGTATCGTTTCGGACACAGCGACAATGAGGAAGTGTTGAAGAAGCAAGGCGAAACGTAAGTCAGAAACAAGTGGGACGACTGCATAAGCAAGTTTCAAGATGGGGTTCTTTAGTTTTTGTTTTTTTTTTTGTTTCCATATATATTTTTTAAGATAAATAAATAGTTGTTGTTCACTCATCGTAATTAGGATATAAGCAATTAATCATTCCATCTATAATTATGTCTGAATTGGGGAATCTAATCTATGATTCGTTTACTGTCTTATTTACACGAAAATCTTCTTGTTTCTTCCGTACAGCGATAAGATTGTGCTAATCCGTGCCCCACATTTGAGCAATAAATTCGAGTCTTCCACCGTCAAGTTTGAGGGTAGCACTGAGTCTGATCTGACCACGTTCATCAAGGAGAATTAGTAAGTGTATTTTTACTTAATTTCTGTGTTCAGTTGACTGATGATTTACTTTTTGTGTATAGCCATGGCTTGGTTGGACATCGCACCCAGGACTCTTCCCGTGATTTCCAGAATCCTTTGATCACTGCTTACTATGCTGTCGACTATGTGAAGAACCCCAAGGGCACCAACTACTGGCGTAATCGTGTGCTGAAGGTGGCCAAGGAGTTTGCCGGCCAAATTCAGTTTGCTATCAGCTCAAAGGATGATTTCCAGCATGAATTGAACGAATACGGCTATGACTTTGTTGGTGACAAGCCCGTCATTCTGGCTCGCGATGCCAAGAATCTCAAGTACGCCCTGAAGGAAGAGTTCTCGATTGACAGCCTAAATGATTTCACAGAGAAGCTGCTGGCTAACGAGCTGGAACCATTCATTAAGAGCGAACCTGTTCCAGAGTCCAACGATGCACCCGTCAAGGTTGCCGTTGCCAAGAACTTCGACGATGTTGTCATCAACAACGGCAAAGACACGCTGGTCGAGTTCTATGCGCCATGGTGTGGTCACTGCAAGAAGCTGACTCCCATCTACGATGAGCTCGCGGAGAAATTGCAGGATGAGGATGTTGCTATTGTCAAAATGGACGCCACTGCAAATGATGTGCCACCAGAGTTCAATGTGCGCGGCTTCCCCACGCTCTTCTGGCTGCCCAAGGATTCGAAGAACAAGCCCGTCAGCTACAATGGCGGTCGCGAACTTGACGATTTCCTCAAGTATATTGCCAAGGAAGCCACGTCAGAGCTGAAGAGCTTCGACCGCAGCGGCAAGGTCAAGAAGACCGAGCTGTAAACGGTGCTTGAGGCTGCGTCTGTCTGCCTGCCTGCGCCTGCGTACATCTAAATTAGTTTGTAACTAAGTAGCATTTCCATATTTTTGTAAAATCGAATGCATTCTCAGCGATACAGCAACACAAACAAAACCATAAAACGTGTATTAAATTATTTCACAGTGTGATTTCTTTAAATTCAAATAATACTGTCAATAAAACGTAAAGATAATTTTCTTCTCATCAATATAATATGAATACTTTTCCTCTTTGTTCTTAACTTATAACTGAAATGATCCTCTTTGTTCAACGAAAACTTAATATAGAGTACGGTCCTAACTGATTCTTCCTGGAATTATATAGATTGTGTACATTTTACTTAAAAAAATAATACTTATTTTCATGTCATATTAAGATCTATAGCTAATCTAACTGAATCTAACTTCACTGCTTGGTTAATCGAACAAATTGCGAAACCAGTCTGGTATAAAGGAGTGTTCGTTACATTCTTCTGCAACTTTATAGATGATGACTCCGTTCTTGGCGTCATATTCAAACAGGTAGACGGCACTGGCATCATCAATGGGGGTCATTATCTTCTTTATTATGGCCAGAAAACGGGCTAAAAAATTGGCACACAAATTAGCGGACCAATCGTTCTTCTAGAAAATTAAAGACAGTTTATGATAATGCTTTCATATGAGTAATATGATGGCACTTACGCACTCCTCCCATAGATCGCGTACTTTTGTATTCTTGATTCTGTGCACAGATCCTTCTGCATCGTGGTAGGCAATGTATATGTTTTTGATATCAACTAGAAAGCATTGCACCCACCAGATCAACACTTCATTGCGATTGTGTGCTGCCCATTCGGCACGAGTCATGGTATCCAAACGCAACTGCAAATCCACAAAAGTTTTTGGGGTACCAATGCTTAAAAGGAAACAGAATCAGATACATATACTTCGACATTAACTGAACACTTACAACGCATTTGGGGATTGCTGGGCAAGCACAGGCGCATCGAACAATAGCCTGATGCCACAGATGTCCATGGTGAATACTCCGTAATATTGACCGCTCTCCGCCATTTGCTGATACGAGCCAGGTTGCACAATATCGTTATCTGTTTATGGAGTGTTCTATTAGTATAAAGATTCTAGACAGTGTGGACTTTATAGATTATACCCATGGTAACCAGGCAGTTTTGTCGCAATTTCTTTAGCGACAAGTATTTCAAATTACTCTTTAGCTGCTCAAAGTCAAATAAAGAGGATCCTGTACGTTGTGTACTATGCACTTGACACATGTATATCGTATTACGAAATTTGCTGACGGCAATTATCCAGTTACGATTATAATCATAAGGAGAGCACATGAGCACCTGCAGCACATCCCGCGTGCAGACAATATCAATTTCTCCCTGTAGTTCAAATCGTTCTTGTGAGGATGCCAAAAAATAGAACATATTATCCAAGTAGATTTCCGTTGAGATACAATTCCCATCAGCATCATCTGGTGGAATGTCTTCGGTTGTCTTTACAGAGAACTTTGTTAAATTTGGCGGCAGTTCGCCCAAAAACCGAATTCGTGCTCCTGAATTCTCAAAGTGCCCATCGGGGGACAAACTGTAGTCGCCAACAAAATTTGGTTGTTTGATTTGCGGAAATGATAATTTGTCACTCGGATGTGTGCGAACATTAATGTTAAGGATCTTATAATTCGAACAGAACATGATTGTATGTTTTGTTTGACTTGCGCGTGCTTCACTTGAAGAAAAGTTTTGAATGGATCGCAGGAAAACAGTTATATCCATAGTAGGGCTGCATAAAATATACAAACATTTCATAACAAAATACATATACTGATAATTTTATTCTGATATTTAACGATACTTTCACACTTTCGTCACTAATGATTCGCGTTGAAATAAATTGAAGTAAATGAGACAGTAAAATAAGCTTTCTCATTTTAATACGTTATCGAAACAGAGAATCTGATCAATACGATATCTAAAAATGCTGTGGAGCCCTGGCTCTTCTTCTTTGCCTTCTCTTCTTCTTTGCCCGCTATTCACCACGAAAATGTAAACAAACTGTTGCACATGGCCAAATTGAGTATTTAGGGTTTGGTATTCTTAGGTAATCTATTTGCGGTCACACCACGAGCGGGCGATTGCACTGCACGTGTTTTAAAATTTCATATTGTTTATACGTCTTTTTAAGCTTCGGTGTGGTTTAAAATCAGCTTTAAAAGCACCGAAATGGACGTAAGCATTAACAGACTCTGTCGCAGTGTTCAACAGCTTTTACAGCTGACTGAAAGTCTGCCACAGGAAGATATATTTGTTATAAACCTGCAGAAATTTCTTAAGAAGAAGGTATGTGAAAATAACGTGCACAACTTTAGCTAATTTGAATATATATTTACGAAGTTCCATTTTATTCATTTCCACTATAAAGCGGTATGCTGAAAAAGATGTGAATCAATTGCTGGTGAGTTTAAGCCAGCAATTAACAGTGCCCGACTACACTGTACTCTTGGCTGTGAGTTTTGAGGAGCAACTGTTGGCGCTGCTTACGATGGCACTGAGATGTTCCGCGGCTGAGGAGCCCCAGAAATATAAACTTGAATGTATTGCTCTGGCTAAGCTGTTGCAGTTTTCAAATGATGCTAAAAGGTAAATGTGTAAACTTGGCATGAAAGAGATCTAATCCTTTAATCCTTATTCTTAGATTTGCAAAGAGTTACTTTCGTCACAAGCCAGCGCCATTCCAGCAGCAGCAATCTAGTGGCAAGAACTCAGTGCAGATACCAAGTAAGAAGAAAAAGAAGTACATAGAGACTAATGGTACCTCTAAGAACGTGGACTTGGATATCCTAAAGTGCTGCTGTCAGTTATTAAAAAGTGATGCTGCGTATTACCGAGAATTGTGGGATTGGTCACAATTTCTGGCCGACTATTCGCACCACGATTTCGACTGTCAGCTCTCGCAACTTTACTGCAATCACATATTAGCCATGTTGACGGATATGACCGCAACACAATTGCACACGTTGAACGCTCACATTCCCGCCCAAGTGCAGCTAAACTACGAGAAGCAACAGGAGCTACCCAGATATACAAAGTGTGATCAATCAAACGATTTTCCGGAACAACATTTAACAGTGAAACTAGATAAGGCCAGTCAATCGGTTACTGATATCGAAGGCGTACTCCTACCCGTATTCAACCAGGAAAACCAGGAATTCTATACAGAATCAGATGGCTGTTACGATCGCATTGTCAAAGTAGATTCAACGATTGTGAATTTACGTAGCATTGCACTTGGTGTAGCTTCTGCGAAACCCATTTGCCTGTCCGGCCCAGTTGGATGTGGCAAAACGACGTTGATTGAATATCTAGCACGAAAGACAGGACGCATTTGCCCCAAGCCCAAAGAGATTGAAGCACGTAGCCAAGTACTGGAAGAAGACGAATTACTTAAACCGAAACGGAAAACGAAATCAGCGAAAAATGCTGGAGATAAGCGAAAAATAACTGAAGACTCCCTGGAAAATTTAATGGTGTTAGAGGATGGCAATGCCTTAGCGCAGCGCAATGGTTTCTTACGCATACAGTTGGGTGATCAAACGGATAGTAAAATGCTATTGGGTCAGTATCGTTGCACAGATGTGCCTGGCGAATTTGTTTGGCTACCCGGCGTGTTGACTCAGGTAAGATAATCGATTCAAATTGTTAAACAAAAAAATAATATTCATCATTCAACAGGCTGTCATGCATGGCTACTGGTTGCTGTTGGAGGATTTGGATGCAGCCACCCAGGATACATATACAATACTAAGCAGCCTCTTGGAACGGAACTATCTGAGCGTGCCCGGATTTCGTGATTGTGTTAAGATTGAACCAGGATTTCAGTTGTTTGTAACAGTGCGGTAAGTCAAATGAATGCAATAATCATTTTAAACAATTAAACTAAATTGTATATTCTTGTGCACAGTACAAACAAATCGTCAAGCAACTCCAGTCAAAAGTCTCTGTATTCGTTGCTCGAGAAGTATCTGTATACCATCAATATTCTGCCATTATCTCGCAATGAGCTGTGCAAAGTTGTGAGCACAAACTATTCCAGACTGGCAACGGTTGCCAATCGCATTGTAGATGTCTTTTTGACCTTCTCCAGTGGCGATCACACAGCGGCGGACAATTTGCGTCAACAGGAGAGCAATGACAAGGCAGATACAACAGAGAACTATGTAGCACTGCCCTTCGAGCAGGTTACACTGTCCAGTATGCCAAATTCAGGTCGTCTGGTGTCTACACGTGATCTCATCAAGCTGTGCCAGCGTGCCAATTCACAGTTCTCTGTAACCAGCGCAGAATGTGCCTACTTTGTCTTCCAAAACGCCGTCGATGTCTTCTGCTCATATCTGCCACAGAGCAAAGAGAAGACTGCGTTAATCACAAACATTGGAGCAAAGTTGGGAATCATTCGATCACGCTGTGAGCATTTTGCCAATGAATATAAACCCGATGTAGAGTTTGGTAAACAAAGCTTTAAAATTGGACGTGCATCATTGCCAACCAAACCAACGGAGGTGGAGGAATTTAGCGACAACCAGAGTGCAACAAAGAAACAAAAGCTGAGCTTGCAGACGAAGAAGACTGTTTCCAAGCCAGCAGCTAAGCGTGCCACATTCTCGTTTACTCGCCTGGCCAGCTGCATTCTGGAGCGCATTGCTGTCTGTGTAAACCACTCGGAACCAGTGCTGCTGGTGGGTGAAACAGGTGTAGGTAAAACCTCATCGGTGCAGTATTTAGCAGAGCGCACAGAACATAAACTTGTCGCAATCAATATGAATAATCAATCGGATGTCTCGGATCTTGTTGGCGGTTTTAAGCCCGTGGAACTTAATTATGTCCTGGCTCCGCTGCGTTACGAATTCGAGCATTTGTTTGGCGAGACATTCAATGCGGATAAGAATCAACAGTTTCTGCAAATCTTTGCCACACACTTCAACAACGGACGACACAGCGTCATCATACGCACCATGCTGAATGTAAGCAATGGCATTGTTAACAAACCGGAACACAAACAGAATCCCTTACTGCCACGCTGGCAAACGCTGCACGAGAAGGTGCAACGACTGCAGACACAGTTGGAGAAGAGCATTAATATATCGTTTGCCTTTATACCCGGTTCACTGGTGAACAGCATCAGCAATGGAGACTGGGTGCTGCTGGATGAAATCAATTTGGCCTCGGCTGAAACTCTTGAGTGCCTGTCTACTATTCTGGAGCCAGAGGGTTCGGTTGTGCTGCTGGAACGTGGTGATTTTATGCCCGTTAAGCGTCATCCTGATTTCCGTATATTCGCCTGTATGAATCCCAACACGGATATTGGAAAAAAGGATTTGCCTGTTGGCATACGTAATCGATTCACCGAGTTCTTTGTTGATGAACTGACCACAGATGCGGATTTGGGTCTACTGGTGGGTGATTATCTGGCCAGCACGGGCATACAGCGCAAGTCGGTGCACAGCATTGTACAGCTATATAAATCGCTGAGGAAACTCTCCGAATTGCAGCTCAACGATGGCCTTGGCAATCGTCCCGTCTACTCGTTACGTACGCTATGCCGCAGTTTGAGGATCTGCGCCAGGAATTTGTGCGGTTCAATTGAACGTAATTTGTACGAAAGTTTCTGTTTGAGTTTTCTCACTCAATTGGATCCGGAGTCGCATCAAATGGTGCTGCTGCTCATAAGGGATGCACTGCTTCACAATGCCAAAGCTGTGCTTAATCAATCATTGCCTCAGCTGGGTGAGAATTATCTGCAATTCGAGGGCTATTGGATTCAGGAAGGCGGCCTAGAGTTGCAGTCCTGCGAACACTACATATTAACGACGAGTGTCAAAAAGAATCTGCAAGATTTGGCGCGTATTATATCGATTGGCAAGTTGCCCATTCTGCTGCAGGGACCCACCAGTGCCGGCAAGACGAGTCTGATTGATTATGTGGCTCGACGTAGTGGAAATCGTTGTCTCCGCATCAATAATCATGAGCACACTGATCTACAGGAATATATTGGTACCTATGCGGCTGATGTTACTGGCAAGCTGAGCTTCCGTGAAGGAGTTCTGGTGCAGGCAATGCGTCATGGTTATTGGATCATCTTGGATGAGCTGAATTTGGCCTCAACGGACATTTTGGAGGCACTGAATCGGGTGCTCGACGATAACCGCGAGCTGTATATAGCCGAGACGCAAACATTGGTCAAGGCACATCCGAATTTCATGTTATTTGCCACACAAAATCCTCCGGGACTCTATGGCGGACGTAAGACACTTTCGCGTGCCTTTAAGAATCGTTTCATCGAGCTTCACTTTGCGGATATACCACGCTCCGAGTTGGAGATTATCCTGGAGCAACGTTGCCTGATACCCGCCTCCTATGCCCGCAAGATGGTGCAGTGCATGACCCAGCTGCAGCAGCATCGAAAGAACACCTCCAAACAGGTCTTCACTTTGCGTGATCTCTTCCGTTGGGGTAACCGATATACGCTGGCGGACAAAGCTCTGCAACAGGATATAAAATACGATTGGAATCAGCATCTTATTGAGGAGGGTTACCTGGTGCTCTCTGCGAAGGTGCGTACAAGCGAGGAACTTCAACTGATTGAGACGACGCTGTTTAGCAACTTCAGAAAGCGCGTCGATTTAGAGCTACTGTTCGATGTGCAGACCAAGCGGGAGAGTTCTGCAGTCAGTCGGAACATCTTGGATGCCATAAGGAACTTTAAGCAGCGCACTGACATTGTCTGGACACGCAACATGACCCGTATGGCGGTGCTCACAGCAAAAGCTTTGCAATTTGACGAGCCTGTGCTGCTCGTAGGTCCCACGGGATGTGGCAAGACCACAGTGTGCCAACTCCTGGCAAGCATCGCTGGAGTTCGTCTTCGTATACTCAATTGTCACATGCACACGGAAGGTGCAGATTTTCTGGGTGGACTGCGTCCGTGTCGAAACCAGGAGAGTCAATCGCAGAAGCTCTTTGAATGGGCCGATGGACCGCTGATCTATGCTATGCAAGAGGGTTCCTACTTCATGGCAGATGAAATCTCTCTTGCTGAAGATTCAGTGCTGGAGCGACTCAATTGTATATTGGAACCAGAGCGAAGTGTGCTGCTGGCAGAGAAAGGTGGCGTTGTGGAGGAGGATGTGACATCCTCAGCGGATGCTCTAAACAAAGATTTTCTAGTACAAGCCAAGTCAGGCTTTCAGTTTCTGGCCACAATGAATCCTGGTGGTGATTTCGGCAAGAAGGAATTGTCGCCAGCCTTACGCAATCGATTCACTGAAGTCTGGTGTCCGCCATCGGACAACAAAGAGGATCTCATTGAGATTGCTTACAACTGCATGCAACGAAGTGAAGCCCTGCAGGACTCGTCAAAGGATACACACAAAATTGCCGAGTACTTAGTGGAGATTGTGCTCTTTATACGCGACGCCAACGAGAAGTTCAAATTCTCTGTGCGTGATATACTGGCGTGGGCCAACTATATTCTAACCAATGCCCGTCTCTCGTTTTCCGAGCAACTCATCTTTGGACTGGAGACCATTTTCTTGGATGCCTTGGAAATGTTGCCACACGAATCTCTCACTCAGATCGAAGCACTCAAGTCGCAGATTCTTCATTATGCCATCAAACAGGCTGCTGCGATACTCAATGAACACTTTGACTTGTCCCAGGTGGCCGAGAAACGTGGCCAGCAAGTTGAACTGAATGAGAAAAGATTCGGCATACGTCCATTTTTCATTGAGGTGAATCCAGAACGCTTGACGCCACCCAATAAGGATTTCCTGTTCGATGCACCCACAACAAAACAGAATCTTTTCCGTCTGCTATCAGCGCTGTCACTGCAGAAGCCTGTTCTGCTCGAGGGACCACCGGGAGTGGGTAAGACATCGATTGTGGAGAGCATTGCCAATGCCATTGGTTATCAAATTGTGCGCATCAATCTGTGTGAGCACACTGATCTGGCTGATCTCTTTGGCACGGATTTGCCTGCCGAGGATAATCTGCTGGAGCGTGTCGAGGCACAAAGTCAACTGGGTAGCTTTGTGTGGCGTGATGGTCCCTTGCTGGCGGCCTTAAAGGCTCCCAACACTTGGATACTGCTCGATGAGCTGAATCTGGCACCACAATCGGTGCTGGAGGGTCTTAATGCTGTACTCGATCATCGTGGCGAGGTCTACATACCGGAACTGAACAAGAGCTTCCATCTGTCGTCCTGCACCCGCATCTTCGCCTGTCAGAATCCATTGAAACAAGGAGGCGGACGCAAAGGATTGCCACAATCGTTTTTGAATCGATTCAACAAGGTTTATCTACGCAAGCTGAGCACAGATGATCTCCTGCATGTCGTGAATGGCAAATACGGTTCATACTTTGAAGAGCTCACCCAATACTTTGAAGATCAGTTGGATGAGCAATCACGTGGCAGTATCTTTGACCTCTACACTGGACAGTCTTTGCAGGAGAACGCAGGTGAAGTCAGCTTTGATTTGGCAGCTCGTTTAGTGCGTTTCTCGGAGCTGTTGGATCTTGGTGTTGCCACCATGGAGTTTGGCTACAAAGGCGGTCCCTACGAGTTCAATTTACGTGATATTCTACGCTGGTGTGATCTGCTACACAATCCGGAAACTGGCTATCTAATGCTGTCCGGCAAGGCGGGAAGTTTCCGCAGCGCCTTCGGTGACTTTCTGCTTACGCTCTATGAGCGCATGCAGTTGGTCTACTATCAACGTATGCGATGTGACCAGGACAAACTTTACATACGCAATACCTTTGCCAGAGTGTTCCAATGCGATGCTGAGTCACTTAATGCCATTGCCGAGGATGTTGCACTGTATTGGACAGAGGATAAGGTCTATTTGAATGATGTGGTGCTACAACGTGAGCAGGTGGCTCTGGGTGCCGCACAGCGTCAGGAGCAGGCGCCACTGTTGCTGGCCACTCAACGACAACAGCTCAAGCAAATTGTGGAGACAGTGCACATGGAGAAGCCACTGTTGCTCTGCGGTGCCACTGATAGTGGCAAGACCAAATTGATCGATGCATTGTGCGTGCTCTCCAATCGTGTCTGCAACTCGGACAACATTGATGATTCTGTAACCGGCAGTTTTCAGCAGGTAGGTCGAGGATTGAGAAGCATTAATTCCTTTCAGATGTTTACTTTATATTCTTCTCTCTCGTTTAGATCGATCTCAATCGTCATCTAGAGGAAATCTATAAGAATGTGCAGGCACTTATCTTTGCAGTTGCCCAAGAAGCTTTTCTACAGCAGACGGAAGCTGTATTTGTTCAGCAGCTGTGGACCACTTGGAGCAAGTACAATCAGCTGGTGCGATTGACAGCAGGTGAGTAGCTGCCAATAGAATCGTTTGATTTGTTAGTAACACGCCCCGTTCCTGTTTAGAATCTTCACAGCACAGCGTAGCAGAGGAGCTGCAGCTGTTTGCGCAGCGTTTGAATGCGCTGGAAGAGATCATCGACAAACTGGAGCAGACACCGCAGAAGTGTCGGGTTGCGCTATTCCAGCAGTTGGAGCACAACAAATCGAGACTATCATTGCTGCAGGCCTACATCAAATCAGCTGATTCCCTCAACACCGGTGGTTCCTTTGAGTGGGTTGACTCGCGCATTGTGAAATCTCTGAAATGTGGACAGTACATCTTGTTGGAGCATGTGAATTTGTGCTCATCTGCTGTACTTGATCGTCTCAATCCAGTGTTCGAGCCCAATGGAAGCCTGTTGATTGCCGAGAAGGGTATCAGTGCACAAGACACTGCTGAGGTTGTACGCAAATCACCAAATTTCCGTGCATTCCTCACAGTGGATCCCAAGAATGGAGAGCTGTCTCGTGCCATGCGTAATCGTTGCGTGGAGTTGGCATTGACAGTTTCCAAAGATGCCTACAGTGTGGATGATATGCGCGCTATTGTACACGGCCAGGGAGTACATCAGATCGAAGCCATTAACTGCATGTTGGCCATTCATCGCAACATTGTCCAGTTGACAGAGTTCAATGCGTACACCATTTCGCATCTGACTCAGTTTGCCTTCCTTAGTGCTGCCTACAAACGCATTGGATACGAACAGAAGCGAGCCATTTATGTGGCCGCCATGGAGGTTTATGTCTATGCAGCCAACATGGATCTTATGGGTTATGGTCTCTCATATTATCAGAACAAACTGCGTGACGTGGTTATGGCTAAAACAGAAGACTTTGCGGAGGAGGCACTGTTTGAAAATAATTATCTTAATGATGTTATACTCTCTACAGATGAACTAAATGCCATATCGCTAATCAAGCTGCAAGCAGCAACACTAAAGCTGCTGCTACAACAGGCACCAAGTACGGATAAAGAGCTACCCCAAGAGAGGTTGAGCTCTCTATTTCAGTCCATGGAATCGCTTGACCTGAGTCAAATAAATGCACGGCAACTCAGTCAATACTTGGTCTACATGCTGTATGAAGAAAGTGCCTTCGATGATTTGGAATTGAGGCATCTCTACCTACAGGATTTGATCAGCGAGTATCCCGAACTGAAGCAATTGTCGGCCAATCTGTGTGCTTGTCTGCTCAAGCAAGGAAAGGCGTTCCAAACGAGCTTGACTGGATTACCTTGGCATAGAAAGCTGTTTCCACGTCTGCGGGACTATGCAACAACAGCACAGCCGGAAAATGCTGGAGATGCGAACGCTTTAGCACTTAGTGCATCACTGTTGGCACAAGTATTTCTCGAAGAGATTCCCAGGCCTGGAGCAGTGGGCAAACTTCAACAAATGAACGCACTACAATATTCACAGGCCTTGAGGGAGAAGAAGGTGACCGATAAACATAGCAACGACTTTCTACGTCCACTTGCCACTTTCCTCGATGTACTGCAAGAGAGTCTACTCCAACAATTGAGCTCAGCCAAGTTTGAACTCCCAAAATATGCAAAGTTCCTCACTAAGTTCTACTGGTTCAATCGTCTGCTGGCTACAGCACAGCAGAAGCTGCTGCAGGGCAATGAACTGCACGCACCTTTGATGCATAAGTTGGTACTGCACTTCAAGTGGCTGGAGAAGCATCTGCTTGCTGCTCTAGAGGAGGCATGGCCCGATTACTTCAACGCGCATGATGCACTGCGCCAGTGCATGAAGCAACTGAGTGGCTACGTGCAGGAAATAAAACGACCACTAAACGAATCCAGCAAGTTATATGCCAAACAGTTTACCCAATTTCAGCCTTACTATCTGGAGCAACAGGTGAGTGGATATACTTATTAACAATACTGTGGTCATAAAATAGGATAAGTTTTACTGGTACCACTGTACGCTGAAATAGCAGTTTGCATTAACGAAGTCGCAGTTTACATTGACAGAAGTGTTAGTTTGAATTAACAGAAGTATCAAATTTAAATGAACAGAAATTAATAATCGATGAAGATTAATAAATCGAAGTTAACAGAAAGAAGTAAGTTAACAGAAAGAAGTAAGTTAACAGAATGTGTAAGTTGAGCAGAAGAATCGTAGAGCAGAGTCCGTTAGCATTTGGAGATTGCGGATCGATCGAGATTCAAATAAGAAATTTAAAACTTTATTATATTAGACAAATTCGCGATGTAATGAAATAATAATAAATTTAATGTGCCCCTAATTCTTACAGATCGCGTTGCATGAGAAGGCGCAGCAGCTGCAACAACTGTTGAGTGTGGTGCCGCAATATGGCAACATGGATAGCAAATTGTGGCTGCACAAATGGTTAGCTCTGCAATCGGAAGACGCACACAAATGGCGCGCCTTTCTGCGTGTTCACTCCGAGGGCTTCCAGCTAAAGCAGTTTGAGCTAAACGAAGCTTTGGTCAAGGAAGAATTGAGGACGGCATTGGAAAAACTTCGAGCAGTGCTCAAGGAAAGGCAGGAGCAGTTCACCAGTGATGCCGTGCAGATTGACATAGATCTGGCGCAAGTTAAGCAGCAGTTGAGTGCTGCAAAGAACGAGGATGATGAACATGTGGTTGATTTGAATGCATCCGAGTTGAAGATCTATCAGCTGCTGCTGCCTGCTCTGCGCGAATACTTCATGGACCGCGTGCTGAGCAGCACAATAAATGTGGATTTCGATGAACGACTTAACCAGGAATATAGCGAGCAACTGATAACACTTAATGGACATCTCTGGAGGTGTCTTAATACGCTGCAGAGCGCAGAGCACGACAAGATTATGTCAGCCTGGCGTGCAGTCAGCAATGTGGAGCTGGAGCAACTGGAGGCCAGCGGTTGCTACAAGGCACTGCGCAGCTATCAGCGACAATATCGTTATGAACTGCAGTGTTATCAGCTGGACAACCTAGCGACACGTTTCGATTGCGCTCAGCTGCCCACAGAAACGGAACTATCCAGTCGCTACAGCTATCAGGGCCCAGCTCTGACCAATGTATTGCTGGCACTGATTTGCCATCCCAACGGACAACTGCTGTCTGTACCACTGAGCGATCTGCAGCCGTGGCGACAGTCACTGCAGCAGACGCGTCAACTGATCTGGCAGAATGCGCAGCTCGTGAGTCGTCGCCACAGTTCGGAAGTGAACAATTTGCAGCTGGCCCAACAGGAGGCAACTCAACTGCTTCAAGAATTGAAGTATCTGGCAGAGGTAAAGCAACAGCCTCAAATGGATTCGGGTTTCCAGAGTTGTCTGCGGGAGCTGCAACAAGTGCTGCAGCAGCTGCAAGCAACAGACAAACAGAATGAATCAGTGAATCATGTCTTTGATGGTGCCCTGGCCACCTTGTTGATTGGAGCACTCGAGCTGTCGCTGCTCACTCATGCGCCACTTATTGATCCCGTAGAGAAGAATCGCCTGAAGAATCTGTATATATCCGAAGATATTGATTGTCTGCAGCATTTGAGTACCGCTTATGACTTTATGAAGATTATCATGAAGTACAAACACTTTGGCCAACAGATTTATGAACAAGTGCAGCAGCAGTTACAGTTGGCACGTCTGCAGCAACAGCAGCTTAATCAGAGGTTGGCACTGCGTCCGGAGGAATGCATGTACGCTGCCTTGGTGCAGGATCTGACGCACTTCCTCAAGTCAAACTGTGATTGTTCTGCGCTGCATAAAATAATAACAGGTATCCGTGAGAACTGGCAACACTTTGTTGGTCCCCAGTTGGCCAATGCAACGCAGCTCAAGAGTGGCTCGGAACTGCTCAACAAACTGGAGCTGTGGCTGGCGAATGCCCAGCGCTTTGTGCATCACACACTCTCGCGTTACTCCGCCTACTATCAGGACTTTGTGCTGCCCATCAAGTGTGCTGTGAATCAAATGCGGTTCGGTCTGGAACAGATGAAGGTCCTGTTCACGCGTCTTCTGGCAGCAGGCAGTGTACCAGAGGCATTAAGATTAGAGCACACTATCAATCAAATGGTGCAGTTCCCCTCGCAGCGTCCGCTCTCCATACGCAGCAATCATGTATACGCACTGTTGGCCAAGCTGCCACATTGCGAGCACGATTACTTCCGCCTGCTTAAGGCAAAGTTAAGCGAGCTACGCAACTTCATCACCATCGCATCGACTATAGACGAGACTATCTTTGCAGCCTACGATGATGCTTTGCATATTTGCAATCAAACCTGGCAGCAGGAGGAGAAACGCCGCAATGAGAAACGTGCCGAGGAGGAGAGTCTCTATAAGACCAAAACCCTGGGAGGTATTGAGGATGAGGAACTTGTGGAACTACAAGAGATTGAACAGAATTTCCCCACTCATCTGGATGAGGATTTCGCTGAGTTTGTCGATCAACCCACGCTGGAGCAGGTACTGAAGTTGGACAAAAAGGCAAGCACTAAGGCGAAGCTGGCGGAGATTGTTAACGAACAGGATTATGTATTTCTTGCGCGCAATTTCATTGAGGTGATGAGTAATCACACTCGGGTCAGCTACAAGGAACCAGTGCAGCAGCAGCAAAAGGAAGAACTCCAGCTGATTGCACCATATCAAGCACGACTGCAGGTCTTTGTGCAACTCCATGCGCACTACAAGACTGCACTGAGCTCTCAACTGGATGATAGTGTCTACAATGGATTGGCCTTTGCTCTGGCGCTGCAACAACGTCAACTCAAGGACATTGAACTGGAGGATCAACACAGCAAACAGACCTACGATTACTACAAAGACTCCAACATTGGCGAGGTCAATGGGTGTCTTGACGTTATGGAGCGCATAGAGAAACGTGTGTTGGAGCAGCTGGAACTGTATCCCGAGCACGCTGGATTGGCGGACATTAAGCTGGTCATCTCTCGCATTCGCAAGTTGCCCGCCAATGCCTGCGTGGTTCGCTTCAACACTGGCTTCCAGTTGCTGCGCCAGAAGTTGGCGTTGTGGAACGAGGTGGCGCACAGGAACAACAATCTGCAGGTGGAGGAAATTGAGGTGGCTGAGTTCGTGCAACGCTGGACGAAGTTGGAGTTGCAGCACTGGCGCAATTGCCTTCAGCAGACGGCACAACAGGTGGAACTGAAGGCCTATCGCTACTGGTTCTTCATCTACAATCTGTTGCAAGCTGCTGGTGGCGAGTTCCCTGAACTGATACGCACACTGCGACAGTTTGTGGAAGCCTCCAGTTATGGGGATTTCCATGTGAGATTGCAACTTCTGCACGGCTTTGAAATGTATCTACACAACGCGGAACGAGGTGGCAAGAAATCCGTGGTGGAGTTGCAACCTCTTATTGCTGCACTGCACAATCTGCAGTTGTATTTCTCACAGTTCTCTCAAGAAGTGGCAGATACAGTGAAGTCACGTCGTGCACCCATTGAGAAGAAGCTGCGGGAGTTCGTTAAGATTCAGAGCTACAACAAGGATCTAAGCTACTTCAGCATGCGCAACAATGTGGCCAATGTGCATCGCAATCTCAATAAGTTCCTCAAGGAGTATCGCCTGTTGTTGGAGCAGAAGATCAGCGAGGTATTCCAGCCCAAAGATGCCACAGTTAAGGACTACAACGTAGAGAAGTTAAAGGTTAAGAACAAACCGTTGCCTTTCATCATGGACGCACGTCACTTTGTGGCCTCGGAGCAGTTGCGTGACAAGTACAAGGCACAGGATCTGGGCGAGAATGCGCCGCTTCTGCAGCGTTTGGGCAAACATTTTGCCACCGCACGCAACATTGTGCGTGAGACCATTTCACAGACGGGCTACGGTTTCCTCATCTCAGAAATGGATGAACTTGTGGATTTGCAACTGGAGCGCTGTGAACATCTGCGCAACTTGAACGTTGATCGCAGCAAGGAACGTCCTCAACAGAAGCTACAGGCCAAGCAGATCTTGCAACAGAAGCGCAAAGCATTGACTGATCTCTTCAAGATGCTCTCTCGGCTGGGTCTCAACTACAAGACGGGACTGATGGAACTCTCGCTGCGCACAGAGTTCGAGAACTTCCAATTGCCTCCGTTCAGTATTGCTGCAATGCTTCCCAGTCTCCACACCAGTTGGCGACAACTCAATCGGAGTATGGATCTGTATTATATGAAGAGTGTGTTCAAGCTGAAGCTACTGCAGAACATCATGCTGACTCCCCTCTCCGAGCTGGGACCACCGAACATTGACCGTATCAAGGGCTTTGCAGTGGACATGTTCCTGCTGGTGCAACAGCAGCGTGAGCATCTCTCCAGCTCCACTAGGGAGCTGCATGAGCTGCGCCAAGCCTTGGATCAACTGCGTCAAGTGGCGGACATTGTGTTGCTCGAGCAGGCAACAGTGGAGCAGCTTAGCTTCTCGCACAATGCAGATCAGTGTTTGCAGCTGAAGCACAAGCTGTGCCAGATACAGTACGTCATCAGGCAGTGGCAACTGTTGCTGCACTGTGCTCCTGCCCAGGAGCAGAGCGAGAACAGTGTGTTGCTCACACGTCTTCCTCTGCGTCTTGCGGATCTATTGGAGCTTTGTGGCCAAATCCTGCGAGGCAGCCAAGTGCTGCTGCAAGAACTGGAGCGAGCTAATCTTGAGTATCTAGATAGCAACAAATTGCAGCAATATCAACGGAACTATCAACAAATTGTGGGCAACATTAGGCAAGCATTGGCGCATCTTGATGCCGGTCATGATGAACATTTACCGCTGGCTCAGCCCTTGTTGACACTGCTAGACACAGTTGAAAAAACAGCTGAAAATGCCAACTTCATTGCCGAGACTCCCATTGAGCTGACCAATGTGGATGCTGAGCTGACCAACATTGCACATGGTGTTCTACTCGCACTTCAGAAGATTTACAAGCAGCATGGCAAGCATGAGAAAGTGGATGAGGAGGAAAAGAAGGAAGACAACGATGAGTTGAAGGAACAGCATCTTAAGCAGCACTTGACTGGACAACTCGACTTGGATTGGCAGCACTTGAGCCTGGCACGCACCCTCAGCAAACTCTCCAATGTGCTGCTTGTGCTGAAGCATGCGGACCCCAGCGAGGAGAAGCTGCACTGCTTGCGTCGCTCTGTGACACTCTTGCCCGTTCTGGAGCAGTATCAATTGCTGGCCGATTATCTACTGCTACAGCAGCTGGGCACGCATAAGACATCGGCCAAGATGCTCTCGATTATGTTGACTGCTTTTGTGGAGATCGGCAGCAAAGGTTTCTGTGTACCCCCGGATCTCATGCAGGACGAGGAGGGTCAATCTAAGCAGGACTCTAAGAATGGCGAGGGCTTTGGCTTGGAAGATGGCACAGGAGAGAATGATGCCTCCGATAAGATTGAATCTGAAGATCAGTTGGATGATGCCAAGCGACCAGAAGATCGTAAGGATGAGGGTGATAAAGAGGAGCCTGACTGCAAGGAGGAGAAGGGTATTGACATGAGTGATGACTTCGATGCCAAAATGCAGGATGTAGATAAGCCTGAAGAGGATGACAGTGGCGAATCTGAGGAGGAAGACGAACTCAATAAGGAAATGGGCGAAACTGAAGAGGGCGCTGAAAAATTGGATGATCAAATTTGGGGAGATGATGAAGAGAAACAACCCGAAGAAGAGGAGGAATCAGAAATGAAAGAAGAGGATCAGGGCAAGGGGTCTAAAGACGAGAAAGACGAGCATAATGATCTAGACACTAAGAATGATGCTGCCAAAGAGGATGGCAAAGATGAGCACGAGAAGGATGGACTGGATGCCACAAGTGAACCAAGTGGGGAGGATAAGCGCAAGGAGCAGGCCAAGGATATTGACGACATGAAGGAACCGGAACTCGATGAGGAGCAAACGAATGCTATGCATAATGAGCTGGAAGAGCCGCCAGAGCCAGAGGAAATGGATCTGGGTGACATGAACAATGTGGACGAGGGACACGATAACGATGGTGACGATCAGAATGAAGAGAATCCATTTGACATCGACGCAATGAAGGAGAACATGCAACCGGCCGAGGAGGCAGAGGAAGATGCCGGTGATGAGGCACCTCAAGAAGACCAGCCTCAATCTGATAGCAGCGACTCTGAAGACGAGGAAGGTGCTACCGAAAGAGACCCAACTCAAAATGGCAAAGACGAAGCAGAAGATGAAGAAGCTGCAGCAGAAGAGGAGAAGGAGAATAAGGAACCAGATACGCAAACGCGTGGCGAACTAGAGCATGAGGAAGAAGCACCAGAAGAGAAACCTGCAGAGCCAGAGGCACGCGAAGAGAAACCAGAGGAGCACACACAGTCCAAGGACAAGTCCAGCAAGGAGGAAAATGTGCAATCTGTGCCAGACACCGAGCAGAACAGCTCAGCGGATCAAGTGCAGCAGCAGCAACAGGATGAAGATGTCAAACAGGAACAGAAGATGGACGAGCAGGAAACTGGTGAAGAGAAGGATGGCGTTGGACAGGCAGAAAATGATGTAAGTCCATTTTAAATGATCTGAATTCGTTAACTAATCCCCTTATCATCTCAGACCAATGACGGTGGCCACCAAGGGGTTGCAGAGACCAAGGAGACTGTCTCACAGGAGGAGCGCAAGAATGAAAAGCAGACGCAGGAGAAACGCAAGCAGGGACGCACCAACGAGGAGCGCACACTAGGTAAACAGTTTATATACCTTCCATAATCATTCCCAATATAATCGTCCTCCTCTCCCAACAGGCGAAGCTGAGCAAAACAAACTAAAGCAGCTAAAAACGATTGATCAACTAAAGAAGGAATCTAAGCAAAACGAAGCCGAGCAACAAGATCAGAAGGAGCAAGACGTGGAGGCAGAGGAGTATCAGCATGTGAAGGAACCAAAGAACAGCGATAAGACAACACTGGATAACGCCACAGAAGAGCAGTCCAAGCAGATAAAGCACCAAGAAGACGAAGAGCAGAAAGAGGAGGACAAGGCAGATGCTGAAAATGTCGAGGAGATTATGGAAACTGAGGAACCAACAGTAAACCAGGAGGACGATGCACAACTTGAACAGTTAAGTTCAGAGAAAACAGATCAAAAGTCTGAGAAGCCATCGAAAACGGAGCAATCCAAGGAACGCCTGGAGAAACCTAAACAAATGGAAATCGAAGGCGAAGTGATTGCCACAATGACGGTACCACGCAGTGCAGAAACTACAGCGCACAGCAAGTAAGTTAACTGATAGATATAAATTATATTTATTTATTTATTTTTATATATATTTATACTATATTAATACTAATCTTGAACGCTTGCAGCACTGAGTTACTGCTGGACAAGAGCACACTGGCACAGGACCTGACCACCGCGGAGCAAATTGAGCTGCGGAAATTGTATCAGCAACAAGTGACCAGCTCCAATGCCGTAAGTTGATTGCAGAATCAAAGGGAATCTTTTTTATGTAACCCTTTAAATTCTTATCCAAAGATATTACCAGAGCATGGGGATTACGAGAGTTGGTCAAGCATATCGAATCGCATGACACAAAATGCTCGCGAGCTGTGCGAACAGTTGCGACTTATACTGGAGCCCACAAAGTGCACACGCCTCAAGGGCGACTATCGCACTGGTCGTCGCATCAACATGAAGAAGATCATACCCTACATTGCTTCACAGTTCCGCAAGGACAAGATCTGGCTGCGTCGTACAAAGCCGGCACAGCGTGACTATAAAATAACGATTGCCATTGATGATTCCAAGTCCATGCATCACAATAATTCCAAGACATTGACACTGGAGGCCATCTCGTTGGTATCGCAGGCTCTTACGCTGCTGGAAAGCGGTCGTCTGAGTATTGTTTCGTTTGGCGAGGCGCCTCGTATTATCCTTAATCACACGGAACAGTTTGATGGACCCCGTTTGGTGAGCGCATTGAATTTTGCTCAGGATAAGACTAAAATCGCTGGGCTACTTGACTTTATACGTACCGTAAACATCGAGGAGAGTGGACTTGGTGGCGATAATGGACTCTTTGAGAATTTGCTGCTCGTCTTGAGCGATGGACGAAACATTTTCAGCGAGGGAAATCAGAAGGTGAAGAACGCCATTAAATTGGCTCGCCTGCAACGCATTTTCCTTGTCTACATTATCATCGACAATCCAGATAACAAGGTAGGTTCTCTGTGGTGTTGGAAAGAGCAATCTCAGCTAATCTTTGTTTTATTTATAGAACTCAATTCTGGACATACAACACGTGGAGGTTAATGCTGATGGCTCAGTCAAAATCAACTCATATTTGGACAGCTTCCCCTTCCCTTATTATGTGATTGTGCGGGATCTGAATCAACTGCCACTGGTGCTAAGCGAAGCCATGAGACAGTGGTTCGAATTAGTCAATAGTGAAGCGTAAAATAGGCACAACGTTTGTTGAGTCATTACATAGTTTAGTTTTAAGTAAAAAATGTAAGTTGCACATTTATATTATACTTTCTTACAAACACATTATTGATGAAGGATATACTGAGTTCCTTTATTTCGTTTTTTTCGCACTTTAATCTTAATTTAAATGTTTCACTGAAACCTGTGTAAATTGTATATAAATATATATACTATATGCTTTAATTTTTTACAATGGTATTTGGAATTGAAGTCGGTAGGTAATGGAAGTTGTCTGACGGTTAGTGTAGTTCTACTTGCAGCTCAAAGGGATATTCCCTTGCGTTGAGGCTCTGCCTGAAGAGCTGTGTATGCTGCCAAGCCACGTCGCCTTTGCCACCACTCAGTTTGGCCACAATCTGGAATTCCTTTGAGTCCTCGATGTTGGTTTTACCATCACACGTAGTCACGCTGACATCAATTTTACCCTCGCCAAAAGTTTTTGTTTCGAAAATGAGTTTATAGGACTTGACTTTAAGATTTGTGTTGCTCAAATTGAACTTCCAAATGATTTCCGCGTTGTCGGTATCCTCTGTAAATAAACAATTTTATAGCAAACAATTGTATAATTTGTATGCTTTTATCGAACCCCCACCTAATCTTGCCAAATAAGCCATTTTCCAGTCGCGTTCCACTTTGCGAAAAATGTTTTTCGAGGCAAACTGTGCACTCTGCCAAGTCTTATAGGTTTCGAGTATATTCAACCGTTCGCCATCTAGAAAAAAAGAAAGTAATCACTCATCATTATAATTGATTACAGTCAGCCGGCCATGGCGAGTCAAAACCTTTGGTATATCGCTCATAAGTGTCGCTGGCGCAGCTGTACCGTAAATTGAATTGACGACGCTCCAGCTCACTGCTGTTCGGAATGAACACAAAAATCTGCAATTAAATAATGCACAAATAGACTCATCATGTGGACAAAGACAATTAGCGCTGCTGCTTCGTCTGACTCACATTGGTGAATGTGTGTTCGCCACGCGACTGTCGCCACGACAAACTGCCCGAGCTCCTGCCCTTCAGCTCGCTCTCAGTAGGCGTGCTGCGTAGTTTTAAAAATATATAAAAATAATATCAGCTGTAGCAAAACAATTACAGCATTCAATCAATAATGCATACCGCTCCAGGGTCATTGAGATGACCTCAAACATATTTCGCTGACTAAGGAACTTTTTCCGTTCAGGGGTGCAGAATTGCTGACGTTTCTCTCTGATTGTATTTAATGTTTCGATGAGCTCCTTCTCAGTGCAGAGTTTGCGTTGTAGCAATATCTGCTTATGATTGTTGGTATAGCGCCAAGTGACATCCTGTGCATCGTCACGGGAATAGGCAAATACATAGTCAATGCTGCGTTTCCAGCCATGCTGATACATCAGTGGAGAATCTACCACATTGTCGGACGGATCAACATGTAGCCAACGCGATTGCGACTCGGAATACACTTCAGTCCACACATGATCGAAGTGCGAATGCACCAGACGTGCATCGTAGTCAAGACAGCGGCACAGGAATGTAAAGCAATTGGCAAACTCTCCGCAGCGTCCTTTGCGCGACACCAGTAGCTGGGCAATGTCATTGTAGCGATAGAACTTGGTCTCTTGACCACAGCATACGGTGACCTCAACGCGCACATCACCTTCCGTCTGAGTGCGCCGCAACTTGCCGTCCTCACTGCCACACACCTTACATGGTATATTATTGACCCACTCGAAGAACTGTGTCTTGAACCAATTCACCAATTCTACCAGCAGTAAATCACGTATGCAAGGTTCTTTTTCTTGACACTCGCCCGATGCAATCTGCTCCTGCATGGACAATAGTTTTTCACTGGCGCTTGACGTCAGATCATCAACGGGAATCAAGCTCCGGCCGCTGGCCAGCAGCCCCTCGTCTTCATACTGCATGACAGCATCGCTGTACAACTCAAGGGATAGCAAGAAACGATTGGAAGTGCGCTGAAATTAGAGCTGCTGTTTAAGTGTTCCTTACATGGATTCAATTTCTGTACTTACCAGCACTCTTGGGAAACTAATCCGTTGCCGATAGGGCACAGTGGCCTTAACGAATAATGGAGTTGCACAGGCAGCTGACCCGTCTGAATGTGATGTAGAGCCGGGCTTATCGTAAGCCTTTATCGGACCTAAGTAGGGGAATGAATCGTATGGTAAAGATTTCAATTGGAGTCCAAAATTATCTTACTTTTGGGTATGGCGCCGTTGAGCCATGCATCGCGCCGCTTTCTCAGCTCGTCTCGGAAGTTTTGGACCTGCTGCAACGGTACCTCACTGGGCAAGGTGAAGGCATTGGACGTTGGCGTACGTTGGAATCCAATTGCAAACAGAAGTCGTTCGCTACCCGGCAATGCAAGCAGTTTCTCCTTGATCGCTTTGTTCTCCAGACGAATCGTGCGAAACTTGAGGTTGTTCGGCTGACTGAGCACATTCTCTAGGAGAACGAGCAGTATTCTTGCCGCTTCTAAATACTGCTGCTGCTGTTGCTCTGTGGAGGCTGTAGCCTGTGGCTCAATTAGCTCTACGCATTTTAAATCAACCATATTTAATAAATGCTTATGCGGCGTTATCCAAAATAAGTCGCAAATGCCGCTAAGTGGGTGGATAGTTGGGGTGGTAGACTAGAGATGAGCGATGTTTGTCTGAAGAAAGTATCGGACACTTTTCCTTTCTATTAACTTAATTAATTTGATAACAACTAAATTTATTGCACAGATTAGAATCAATAATTAAAAAAAAACAGCCTAACAATGGAACTTGTTTTGCTTTGAGGCTCGAGCAGCTGATAGTAGTCTATCGATTTTCGATAGGTACATCTGTGGTATTTTTTTGGGATTTTGTCTTCTGTGCATTTTCACCGCTATTGGCAAATTTAACAAAAGTGGCAACGCCGCTGACCGTGCGAGTTTCAACCACTTTTGAAAAAAGTAGGCGTCGGTTCAATTGCAAAGCGTCAGTCATTGTGTAAAGTTTGCGCAGCGGTAGATTCAGAGAACCTGAAAAACTTTATTCGTCTCTTATATTTCCTTAAAAGGTAATAATTTAGTCTTTCTTTGTGCGTGTGCGCTTTTGTCTCTGAGTCTGGGCCCAACTCACGGGCAACGGCCAGAGTCAGTCTGAGTTAACGATTTGAGTGATCAAATACATCATTATTTGTCGTCTGGTTTTTTTTTTTTGACTTTCAGAAACTACAACTAATCTACAGCATAATGTGTGACGAAGAGGTTGCCGCTTTGGTTGTCGATAACGGTTCCGGCATGTGCAAAGCCGGCTTTGCCGGTGATGATGCACCACGTGCCGTTTTTCCATCAATTGTCGGCCGTCCTCGCCATCAAGGCGTTATGGTTGGCATGGGCCAAAAGGACTCGTATGTGGGCGATGAAGCACAGTCCAAGCGTGGTATCCTTACACTGAAATACCCCATTGAGCACGGTATTGTCACCAACTGGGATGACATGGAGAAAATCTGGCACCACACCTTCTACAATGAGCTGCGTGTGGCACCCGAGGAGCATCCCGTTCTGCTGACTGAGGCCCCCTTGAATCCCAAGGCTAATCGCGAGAAGATGACTCAGATTATGTTCGAGACCTTCAACACACCAGCCATGTACGTTGCCATCCAGGCTGTGCTCTCGCTGTACGCCTCCGGCCGTACCACTGGTATCGTTTTAGATTCCGGCGATGGTGTCACCCACACCGTGCCCATCTATGAAGGTTACGCCCTGCCGCACGCCATCTTGCGTTTGGATCTGGCCGGTCGCGATTTGACCGACTATCTGATGAAAATTCTGACCGAGCGTGGCTACTCCTTCACCACCACTGCTGAGCGTGAAATTGTCCGTGACATTAAGGAGAAATTGTGCTACGTTGCTTTGGACTTTGAGCAGGAGATGGCAACCGCCGCTTCCAGCTCGTCCCTGGAGAAGTCTTACGAGCTGCCCGATGGACAGGTGATTACCATTGGAAACGAGCGTTTCCGTTGCCCCGAATCCCTGTTCCAGCCCTCGTTCCTGGGCATGGAGGCCTGCGGCATTCATGAGACTACCTTTAACTCGATCATGAAGTGCGATGTCGATATCCGTAAGGATTTGTATGCCAACACAGTGCTGTCTGGTGGCACCACCATGTACCCAGGCATCGCTGATCGTATGCAGAAGGAGATCACAGCCTTGGCTCCGTCCACCATGAAGATCAAGATTGTTGCGCCACCAGAGCGTAAATACTCTGTCTGGATCGGTGGCTCCATCTTGGCCTCGCTGTCCACATTCCAACAGATGTGGATCTCTAAGCAGGAGTACGATGAGTCTGGCCCATCCATTGTTCACCGCAAGTGCTTCTAAGCAGCAGCAACGCAGGTGGCTGATGGTGCTAGTGCTGGGCGTGGTCCTTTTTGTGTTGTACTCCCCTTACCCGTAACAGATATCAGAGGGTGGAACAGTATCAGAGGAGCGTGAGGCAGAAAGCAGAAGAAGATGAGGCACGACACAAATGGCGACCGTTCACAGACACAGACAGCGCTGCATCAGCAACAAGCAGAACAACATAAACAAACAGAAACTCCATTTTTTTAAACAATTTTATATGAAAGCATACCACATACGCATACGCGCGCATACGCATACATATATAATCAAACACCTAAAACGTAAGCAATTTGTCCATTTTGTGTTCGATCGAAATTCACCAGTTCATGCGCACAATGGTAATTTAATATTTATATATATATATATATATATCATATATTCGGCATACAACCCTTTCCCCCACTCCCCCACCCCACTCCATACACACACACCAAACACAAAACACATTCCTAAGCATAAATAAATATGTATTACATATAACCAAAAGACATAAAAGTATTTGTAACCGCTTAAGAACAATAAAGAGCGATGAAGAACTGAAAAAAACACGATTAAGACTAGTTTTATTTATAGACTAAATGGGTAAACCTTTTCAAGAGAAGTTATCGTGCAAATTAAGAAGAATTGATATGACTAAGAGCTCACGATGAGAGTAGTTTGTCATCGTTGAATTATTCACGATAGTCGGACGACGCTTAGTGATACAGATAAGACGAACTCGCCCAAAAATAAACAATACAAGTTATAAAAACAATAACCCCAAGGAAACTCATTTCGCAGGAAGCGCGTTCGATAAACAAAACGAAGAAACAATCATATGTAGTACACATATGTATATAGCATATTCATTCTGCTTCGCATGAAGTTGCGGGTTCTGGTTGCCCGCACATGAGGGACAGATTTACCATGTCTGCCCCTTATCACTGACGCGTGCTGGCGCTGGCCACGCCCCTTGCCGGCACTTGTGACGGACTTGTGATGTGTGTGATCGATTGTCGGTGATTCGGAACGCCGAAAACAGCTGTTGCCACACAGCCGTTTACCTTATAAGGCAATGTTATAGAGCGCCGATATCACGTATTGTAGTTTATGCCCGAATTAATCAGCGACTGCGAAACAGAAACAGAGAATAAAAACAAAAACAAAGCGTAGAAAAGCAATGCTCTGCTCTGGTCGAGTGAGTCACCCACAAATATTTGAAATCGGCATCGGAATGGGAGTCGCCAACGGCAAGTGGCATTCATTGTTTTTGTTTGCCCACTTGCAACCATTTAGGGAGGCGCACCCAATGTCAGGGGGAAGAGACAGAGACAGACAGACGAATACACATTCAGTAGACATTTTAGGCAGGGCTTTCAATGTGTGTTCTCTTTGTGATCCCAGACACAAAAAAGACAAACAAACGAACTCGCATTGACCAAATTCAATCAACTTTTGACCACTTTCGGCTTTGCACGCCCATATCTGGCACTGAACGGGGGCTGCCAGTTATGTGCATGAGGGGATGCAGAGATCAAAAGCGGTCGCTATTTAGAGAATATGTTCATAACTCTATAGACATGTTTGCTTAATTATTATATCATCGAGTTTTGCAGTTTTTCTGCTGAGAAATAGATTTGTTTGCTTTATATTTTTATTTTTTGTAGAAATTATTGTTTATTGCAATCGTTATACATGGTACGAATGATCTGTGTTGGTGTATGTAAGTGTGTGACTGTGTGTGTGTACTCTAGTATTTTGTTTACATACATATTTTATATGACAGAGTCCTAATTACAAATGCAAAGTTCCTTCTCATATCTCTGGTTAAATAATTCACGGGGAATTCTTCAAGTTAAAAATGGTTTCGTTTTCATTTTGATTACAGTTGCATATTGTTGTTCTTGCTTTAATATAGTATTTTATAGATTTGTGCATATATTCCGTGGAAGCGAAAGGAAAACATTTCGATACACACTAGATAAGATATAACTCATAATTATAATAACTACTAAGTTTAGCATTATAAAATCAGCCTTCAAGTCATGCTTTCTAGGTTTAAATACATACGTAGATTGGGCATTTGGGTATTCGGATTTTAACTAACAATATAATAATGTATTGCACTCCATTAGAAAATGTTAAACAAAATGTATGTAGAATCCCGTTTCCATACTCACCCAAACAGAAATTCAAATCAAAAACGATTGAAATCAAAATCGAATGCACTGAAAAATCATTATCAAAATAAATAACCCTAGAGCAATGAATATTCTGACTTAATGTCTTGTGTTTTTTTGTTTTATATAAATTACGATAATAAATTTTATTTTGATGTTTTTGTTCTAAATGTACATGGATTCGTGTTGCGTGTGTGAGTGTGTGTATGCGCATGTGTGTATACGTTTTAAATATATAATTTAATGGTAAAAATTACAATTAAAATGTATATAACATTAATAATATGGAGTTTACTTTATTGCATTGCATTCTTATAATGTTTGCTCTTCTCTTCTTTTTCTCTAGCACATTTTACTCTGGTATTCTTTCTCTTATTTCTTGTTTTACATTCTTCCCGTTTGTATTTATATATTTTAGATTACACAATAATGATAAAGCATATAGTATGTCGTTGATTATGTTGAGTGTGTGTGTGTATATGTGTTGAATATAAGGTAAGACACGTAAATTTTTAACTAAAAGCATATAAATATGTAAGTATTTAAATATCGTTTATAATGGCTAATAACTAAAAAGAAATGTATGCATATATATGATGTATATATACTATATATATATATATATATTTGAAGATCCTATATAAACTGTGACTTTATGCGTTTGTATAATATGTATATATATATATAAATTTGTGTAAATGTATGCATGTGTGCCATATAAATGTTAATACATCCGATACATATATAGCCATATACAATATATAGATGCGTTGTATATATTTCTCAGCGCTTTTTTAAGAGCCCCTGATTTGCAAAATACATAAACATGAATCATTTTCACATAAATTGTCGATATACATGTATTTAAAGAAACAAAACTTTTTGTAATCAAAATACAAATTGAAAATTATTACACATACTCATCGTTTTCCTCTTTCTCTCGAATTCTTCTTCTCTCTACACTCTGCATGGGCACACTTAATTCGCCTTATTTGCTACAATTTGCCTTCTTAAACATTAATAACATGTAAGTAATTTCTATACTGATTCCTAATCGTAAACTCAGCCCATGTAGTAATGGGATTCTGTTTTCTCATCTCTTTTATATTGTTTTCTCTCTTCTTCTGTTTTCAGCTCTGTTCTGTTTTATATAATTCCTTAGAAAATCTGTGCAAAACTGAAGTAAGTAACTAAATAAGAATTGTCCGTGTTGGGATTGATGGCGCCATCGCCCTTTATCATCTCCGTCACCGTTTATGTTTCGGTTTTCACATAAATGCTTTGCTCCACATGGCCAGCTGCTGCAACACCAGGCGCCACCTTGTTGTTTGTTGTTGTGCAGCTGCTGCGTTTGCCAGCGGGCGCATAAAGCATTTATCAGTAAGCCTGCGCCTCCTTATAGTCACTCTGGTCGGATGTGTAGAAGTCCTCGAGCTTCCACTGCAGCGTCTCGAACGTGGGTCTGCGCATGGGATCCTTGTGCCAACACTCCAACATTATCTCATACAGTCGCTGCTCACAGTTTGGTGGCATTGGCATGCGATAACCGTGCTCCACTTGGGTTAATACTTCTGCGTTGGTCATGCCTGCAGAGAGTTGCGAATACGAATGCATCATTCAATCAATCAATACTCGTAAATAAACACACAGTGACTTACCTGGATAGGGTATGCGTCCGTAGGTGACCAGTTCGGTGAGTAAAATGCCAAAGCTCCACACATCAGATTTAATGGAGAATTTACTGTAATTGGCCGCCTCCGGCGCAGTCCATTTGATGGGGAAACGGGCGCCGACACGTGCCTCATACTCATCCTCCTTGATGAGTCTATTGTGGAGAGTAATAACATGTATTATATCATAAATATTATATTATGCCAAACTTACCGAGCCAAACCAAAATCGGCAATTTTAACAATGTTGCCATCGCCGACCAGAACATTACGTGCTGCCAAATCTCTGTGGATGTAGTTCTGGGACTCCAAATAGGCCATGCCAGCGGCTATTTGGGCTGCCATATCGATGAGCGTTTGCATTTTGATACTACGACCTTTGCCTGCAATAGCTATAACATGTTACAAACAAATACAAAGGAACAATTAATAATGAAACATGATTGAAGCGTGCGGACGAAGGGACAATCGTTTTAATAGAAGTGTGAGAAATGTTCAAAGGTTAATGTAAGCGTTATGTAGAGGTTGAGATGCCTGCGCTTGCTTCGTACCTTGCAGATATTCCAAAAGGGAACCGTGCTTCATCAGTTCAGTTATAATGTAGATGGGTTCCTCGACCGTACAGACTGCATACAGCTGAATCAGTTTAATGTGGCGCAGTTTCTTCATGATTTGTGCCTCGGCCAAGAAGTCCTTGGGGTCCATTGTGCCTGAAGGGGAAATAGACATACAGTTAGTGCACTGGAAAATGATATTGTCAGCCTCTGAACTTACCTGACTTAAGCGTTTTAATGGCCACGGGCGTTGTGTTATTCCATAGCCCTTCCCAGACATCGCCAAACTGTCCGGAACCCAATTTACGTACGAATTTCAGCGATGTTCTATCGATTTCCCACTGATCGCGAGTTCGATGTGACAGGCCCTCGGTGACAGGTTTCTCGATCTGTGGCCGAAAACAAAAACAAATCAGTTAGTCATATTTCTTGGAGCAAGGCAGTGTTTCAGGCATAAAACATCTTGAATGATAGTGCCAATTCGATCAATGGATTTGTTGTGGCATACATTTAGGCTCTATGTACAAAGATATCATAACAGTATATGACCGATATCAATCGATAACATGTGTGTGTGAGTTGAGTTTGGGATTTAGTGGAGCGCAGACGTACATTAAGGGGTTGAGTAATTAGCGGTTTAATTTGGCTAGTAATTGCTGGCCTTAAGGCAAAGTCAAAGTGCAACAAAGTCTCTTGATTAAATTTAATGAATGTTATTGTTTTTCTCTCCTCTTCTTCTTCTTCTTCATTGCTGAGTCATACAAGCGCTTCAAATTTGAAAGTGCATATTTTGAACTTTGTCTAATTGTGCAATTCACATGCCCTTCGGGCACAGTGCTTGCATAAATTAGTTGGACACGCGATTCGCTATTCTTTACTTAATAAATTGTATATTTTTTTATGCATATAACTGTGCATTCACACGCCACAGCGCAATATTGAGTGCAAAATATTGTAACGTGTTAGACAGGTATATATATATTTGGTGTGAAATTATTAAAAAAAAAAAATAATAAAAATGAAGCAAAAATTAGTTTTGTTTAGCTGAAAGCCTTCTTATTGACTTTATACTAAGTTAGCTGGCAATCTGGTTGATTATTTTTAATTATTAAATGCCTTTCTTCTTCAATAAAATCTCTAGATATGTTTAAACATTGCAAACTCGTTTGTAAACAACACTTTTTATAGCGCTTGTTTGAAATAAATTGCTTTGTTAATCATTCACATGTTTGCACTTTGTACTTTGTCTACAATTAGAATGAAATGAAATGAATGGATTGTTAATAATTTTGCTGATATTTCGAGTATTATTTTTGGCGTGATTTTTGGCTGGTTACTGGCAGTGGTTAGCACACGCACACGCATACACAGACACAGACACACAGATACACACACAGAGAGAAAGAGAGATGAACTTGTAACTTTGTTAATAGAAAATCCTACCTCAAAAATACCCGAAAATGAATTTGTCTTTTATTTGTTAGTATTTAGTTGGTATTTTATATAATTTCGTTAGTTAGTACATTAATTAAAGAAAAAAGTATAAGAAATATACATATATAAATAATCATTTTGGTCAAGTATATTCCATATATATAAAGAATGTGATATAAAACCAAAGTAACAATAATAATGAAATGTTTAAATGCGCCATGTTAATATGTTGTTAGTGATAGCACGACGTTATGTTAAATGCGATCATGTTAAGTGCATGTTAAATGCATGTTACGAATAAACCAAAAGGCAATCGATGAAAGTTCGATGAGAGAAGCAACTCGCTGAAGATTCGATCTTACCTGGACACACGGCTTGCAGAGATTGACACACAGGCCATCCGAGTCCTTGGAATAGTGCTCGACAAGCTCTTGTAGGGTTCTGTAATGGCAATTTAATTACCATTGCTGATCAAGCCGTGTATATACACTGTTTACACTCACCTGAATGTTGTGCGTCTGGCAATGAAGAAGCCGCCCTCATCCAATTGACGGATGCGATAATGTTTGACCGTATCGCCGTCGCGTACTGCAATATGAATTGAGATAGATTAGTTATGAATCTTATAGTGAATATATATATTCAAATGATTCGACACTTACCTGAGAGCGAGTAGTCATTGTGGCGACTCTCTGAATCGCGTATTAAAAATGCGCCGTGTTCATTCTCTGGCAGTAACAGTTTTTTTCTCAGCCTCAATGCGTTTGATTTTGCGGAAGTACCAGCTGTAATAATACAACAACAACAACAGCAAGAACAACAATTAGTAAATGCAAAAAGGAAATCGTAGTTAACATAATATACATATAGATACGTTTATATGTACTATATCTAGTGGTAATAAAACTGAAGCTTTTATTAAGGAAATTACAATGCGAGGCTGCGGTCATTTCGTTTAGCTGTTGCTTTAAAGGAGGCACGTGCGTGGGCGCCCTGCCCTGCCCTGCCCTGCCCCCACTTGGCCCCTTCCAGACCCGACAATGATGACTGTGACAGCAGCAGGCTCGCTGCCGTTGATTGCACTGTAATTGAGTCATTTAATCGGGCATTATGTGAACATTTATCAGTTTTTTTTTAACGTGTTTAGCTTCGCGTTGGCGGTATGTTGATTTATTACGGTTGATACCCTTACAAAAAGGGTATTTTCAGTTGGTAATGAAATACTTTACACAATATAATGATGTTTATATATACATACATACCATACAATATTGTATGGTTAGATCATCTAAATGAACCTTCTTAACGTTACAGATTATTATATGTCTTCTATCGTACTTGTATTATTCGATAAACCGCTCAACGCTAATGGTGAGATATGTTTAACATGTGTTTTCAGGGAGCCTTACATTCGTTATTCTCCGAAATAGTAATTTACGCTTGTTTTGCTTATTTTTAAAACATTGCAAAACATTGTCTGAACATTTTTTGTTCTGGTTTGTGTGTAATTAAATTATTATGCAATTACTTTCACATGAAAAGTACACAATTTTGTATGCTGTTCAATTATTATCTAATACTTTTATAATTTATGCACCATGTTCTATACTATGCAACCTAAATTCCTTTTAATATGGTGTTTCTCCCTAGCCCCCTCTACCTCTACCTCTCACTCCTTATCTGTCTCTCTGGCTAGCCTCATTTTTACTGACAAGTTTATTTTATTCATGCATTTTATGAACGTTTTAAATTCACTTTTAATTGCGCTTCCGATACGAAAAAAAACGGAAATTGTTTCTGTTTTGCATTCATTCTTTTTACCGTAATTTATCTAATATTTATGGGCGTGTTTATTTGGATGAAACTTAAGTTGAACTAAAAATTACTTGAGTTAGGTTTGGCTGTTTAAGCTTTAAGAACTTTTGTATATATTTGAAGTATATTTCATAGTATTTGCAGCTGATATACGATTAATACGCTTAATTTTTCATGCTATAAAAATTATCACATACAGTGGTAACTTATCGTCTTCTCTCTTCTCTCTCCTCGTTTTCTTCTTACAGGCTTAACTAAATATTTGATAAATTTCTGCAATTGTCATCGCTAAGCGTAGGCAACATCAATCGAGCTCGTCATATCTTTCTCTCCGCATGGCATTAACATTGACCTTAATAAAAAACTAACTGATATTATTGTTCATTTCGCTATCTCTGCCGTTTTATCTGCCCTACACCTTTATGTCGATTTGTTGCCATTTCCTTTACTAACAACTGTTGATACAATTAAAGTGTGTGTGAAAGAGATTTCTTATATAACAGTTCGTTGAGTAGCGATCGTCTTCGTCTTCTATCTATCTTCAGTGTTTTGAAGTTCGTGTCAAAAGAGACGAAGATGACAAAAGCGTGGCCAAATAACTCATAAAAATGCATGAAAAATGTATTGTGAAAAAGATCACAAAACACACACGCACACACTTGTGTTCATCTTTATAGTTGCAATGCAATAATTGTCAACAGACACACACACACACACACAGTTATGTACTATGGCAGAGTAGTCAACTTTTATGTGGGTTATGTGTAGAAACGAAGCCATTTGCGAGCTTTTGTTTAAACATTCAATGCGGCTTTTTATGCGCCCCTCACGATTTTCCTAGCTCGCTCTCGCCCCGTTGATGGCGTCAATGCGATAAAGGAAACTCATCAGCAGCAACGACGCTGCGCAAAAAACATTTTCCGGGCGAGCAAAAAAAATATATACGTAGCAAAAATAAAAGAGGCTGGCAAAAACTTTTCATTTCAATGCATGCAACAACAATAACGACAACAAGCCTGACAGCTGGGGGCGTGTTAAGTCTTGAAACGTGGCCAAAGTGGAGGGGAATAAAAAAGTGAAAACAAAACTTTGTGGACAAGGACATGCCTACACACACAGAGAAAGACACACATAGATAGCGACTTAGCTGACAGCTCAGCTCGTGTCGTACTCTGACTCGGCCTCTTGTGCATGCACAGGAATATCCAAAGTTGCCTGGAATATCCACCACACAACCAAGGCAAGATAAAGCCCACTACACAACAGCATTTGCATAGGAAAGAGACTAAGCCAACTGCCACAACAACAACAACAGTTACAACCTTCATGTTAACTTCATGTGCAGCCTTAACTTAAGCTTCAGCTACAGCTAAGTTTCTGCACTGGGCACCTGAGTGCACCAGGTACCAGGTGAGTGGCCAGCTCCTGACACAGCCACAGCTAGTTGCCAGTTTCAGTTGCATAGAAACCGCGCAGCAAGAACATGTTGCGTAGAGTCTGTTGGACTAGCTAGATAGCCTGTAAATAATGTAAAGTAAAAAAGAAGCAGACTAATTTGAAATGCTTTCAATTGAATTCTTTGATTTTGATCAATTCTTTGTGAATATTATTTAAATTCCATTTATAAACCAAACTCAAATCTAGCTAGAAAAAAATGTAGTACATAAGGAATCTTTGAGTAGGAATCGGAAGTAAGACTCATTGGAAAATTTATAAACTATTTAAATAAAGTTCTTGTCCAGCTCTTTGTAAATTGTATCGATTGTGAAACTATTAACAAATAAATACAAAATCTTTTAAATGCTATAAAAAATCTTTATAGATATACATATAAAGCCAACACGAACATTAATATAAAGTAATCTTTAGAAATTAACAGGCCAACTTAAAAAGATCTCGATTGAATTCTTAATTTCTTGATAAATGTTTATGATATTTGTAATTACTGAGGGAATCTTTTAGTTGATGAACGGAAATAAGACGTATTGGAATATTTAGAAACAAATATACAGTTCTTGTCCAGCACATATTATCTTTAATGCAATTATACATGATTGAATCCCAAATCCTTTGAATTATATATATATGTAGATATTATAGCTTGAAGATGTAAAAATCTATTATTTTATTATTATTAGCTGCATATTTAAAAAAAGCACTTCTATTATATTAATATTAGCTGAATAAATGTAAGTAACTACCCCATTAAAATATAGAGCAAATATACAAAGATCTACCCCTCTTCAGCTACACTTACAGGGTATAGAAGCTGAGGCCAGGCTGCACCTGGCAGTGGCTGCGACTGCGGCTGTTTCGTTGCTTGTTGCAAATACCATTTGCCAGTTCTATTGAATTTCACTTTGGCTTAGAATGCAAACAGACTGAGAGGGAGAGAAGCAAAGTGCGTGCTACGCTTCCATTTTTTTTTCATTTCATTTCAGAGCATCATCTCACGTAGCCAGCCTGAATATCCATTTGGTTAGCTGGCATTCAAAGGGGGCAAATAATCTGATTGTGCAAAGCCATTTAAAGCTATTATTAAAAGAACTTGTGGACCACTGTGGATTGTGGCTTGTGTGGACACGGACGCGGACATGAATATGGACATGGACATGGACATTATAACAAACTTGCAACTCGCAACGCTTAACCAGGTTGGCTGGGGGCACTTTTAATTGGCTATCTGGGAACGGAGGGGGGCGGGGCAAGCAACGTTCTTTCTGTGTCTGTTCTGTGCTGCTGCGCTTGTCATCGCCAAACGGTTGTCTGCCACATTCACGACAAGATGTTGCAACTAAGTTGGCCCAGGGTCTGCCACGGCAATTTGCCAATCAAGAGTCCGAGTATAGGATGTTAGCGTTAGCTCTGTTGCCTGCTTTGTGAATGGGTCTCAATTTGATTGATTGATCATCATCATCATCAACTTGATAGAAGAGCACGCTTGCATCCACTGGAGCACACTCCTTCTTTTATGCCAATGAGTATTTATTAGAAGCCATTAAAACTGGCAGTAGGCAGCAGACCAGAGCAGGCCCCTCTCCCCACTCTTTCTCTCTCTACAGTCAAGTTTAGCCTATTTATAGACGCATCGATTGCTGCCCATTTAAGGAGTCTCTGTGTGTGTGTTGTGCATGCATGACTTTCATAAATATGCAACACTTTAATTACGCACACAGAAAGAGAGAGAGAGAGAGAGAGAGAGAGAGAGAGAGAGAGAGAGAGAGAGAGAGAGAGAGAGAGAGCGAGTGACGGAGCAGGAGGAGGAGGCGTGGGGAGGCTGTGCATCCTTTGGCCCGAGCTAATGTCGACTCTGTGCTTAGTTACGACAGCGCAATTTAAGACTTGATAAAACTACAAAAGACTCTGAGCACGCAGAGCGCAGCCAGAGTGCGCCATTAGCAAGAAGAATACACTGCAAGAAATTGCTAAGGGAAGGTGTTGTGAAAACTATCTGACCTTAATATTTGATTTCACATTTAAGAAGTTGAAAGTGATTGTACTTTGTGCAAATGTATTTCTGTCAGTATGAAAACCTGGATCTTAAAGACTACATATGTATAATAGCTTATATTACCAAATGTAGTGTCAGTATGTGTTATTATAACAAGTTTGATTTAGAATTGCAAGCGTAATTTTAATGCAGCACAGTTAGTTTTTGGTAAATATAATAACTGTCAACGGCGAAATGAAGTCTGAAAATTTAGTTGCAATCGCATTTTTAGCAAAGAAGTAATTTGGGAAATAATTTTAGGAGCTACTGATTTCCAAACTGCTCCTTAAACTATGCAACACAAAATACGCTTAAAATAGAACTTCGATATTGGTCAGGTCAGTAGCGGGTATAATAAAATCAAGCACACTTGACTGTAGTTTTAGTGCTTGTCAAGTGTCCCTCTATGGAAATAGTAAAAAATATAGATTGCCGAGTTTTTATATCCAGTAACATTATAAATTCAGTTCTATACGCCTTCATCAATGTCTATGAGATTATTAACGGATTTTAAATTGAACTAAAGTGAACTTCTTATTATACTTATCATTGTCTAACATTTGTTCTGCATTAACTTCTAGTACAGATTTATTTTAAGCCTTTCTTCTAATTACGTCTTTTCACAGTGTAAACCATAACATCTGTTATTTAGCTTGAAAACAATAAGCAGCAACTATATCCAGTTGAGATCTAAGCAACCTATCGCCAACCTATTGCTCTTACATGCGTATTATGTTCTCAACAAAAAGCTGCTGTTATGTAGCGCAGTGTAGTCTGTGTTATTTATAGACCCAATGGCCAAATCGTTGTTGCACACGCTGCTTTAGCTGGCCACAAAAGCCAAAATCAAATGCCAACCAAGTCGCTGCGTCTGCGCTTTGACTGTGTCTGTGTGTGCAGTGTGTGTGCAAGTGTGTGTGTGTGTGTTGTGGCTCCTCTTGTGTCGGCTGTAACTGGCTGCAACTATTTTTAAACAACGCAAACGCAACGTAATGTCTAAAAATACACACCACAAGCCGCTGCAACAAGCCAAAGATACTTGCTACATTTGTTGCTTGTTACTTCTTTTTTTCTGGCTTTTTTTTTTTTTTAGTTTTTTTCTAAAATTTTTCTACGCCAGCTTCGTCTTGCTTAGTTGCTGTGCCTGTGCTGGCCAGTTTTGTGCGTTTTTGGCCATGGTTAGTGGAACGACAACAACAACATCAACAACGACGACCATCGATGGCTTGGGCCAACATGTTTGGCTTGTTTTGGCTGCTAACTTAATTGCAGCTTCGCATTTCATGCACAAACAAGGCGCTTTCAGTTAAATTTAGATTAGATGCAACACACATACACACAGCGCACACACAGAAACACCGCAGTCATGTCCGGTCTGCCAGTTGCACACATACATATACACAGCTGTTTGTATCTGTATATGTATATCTATCACATCTTCATTTGTCGTTCTAGCGCGGTCCAATTTGCCCAGTTACGGCACTTGACGTGCCCACTTGATCGTTCCTGCACTCGATCGCACTGACAGTTGCCCCCTGTACCCCTCCTCTCCCTCTCTCTCTATCTCTCCTGTCTCATTTGATTGACACTCTTGTATGTATGTGTGCTTGTCTGTCTGTGTGTGCGCTTGTTGTTTTCACCGTTCCCAATTTTCTATACAATTTGCCGCAAATTGTGCCGCCAGTCCGAGACTAGGCTGGATACTAACTTTGGCAACAATCGAACAACAACAACGACAACAGTAACAAAAAAACAAAACTAATCCATGCAACGGTTTAGACGTTCCACTGTCAATTGTTTGCGGCGACTGCCCCAATTGTCAATTGGCAATTGCCAAGTGGACTCAGCCGCCGTTCTCGTCAATTGCTTTGGATTTATTGAAGCAGGTCATGATGTTGCCGCCGACACTGCTGCTGCTGCTGTTGTTGATGTTAATGTTGGTATTGTTTGTGTAATTAGCTATATATTATATGCAAATATATGTGCCTACCGGGCTATATATACAGTCTGTAGATCGTTTGTTTGTCTGTTTACTGAACTCGTGTAATTTGCGCTTTCAGTTAGCGGCGTGGCGAACGAGTTTTTTTGGTCAGAAACGTCACGCATGATTCAGAGGAGACTGCGACTTGGATTACCTCATATGGAAGATGTGCTGAAGATACTGCAGGAGCAGCAACAGTGTTATGCTATATGGTTATATGGTATTCACACATTTACAACTGTTAATTAGTCGAGGCCGTTTGGCGATTGACGTGAGTGATTTTCCAATTTGATTTTCCAATTATCGATTGTATTTGTGTGTATGTGTTTATGTGTGTGTGTGCGCTTTATATGCAAATTAACTGAAGTATATAGTTTGCATTTTATTTCCAGCGAAACGACAAAAATTCAGTCGCAGTGCAGTCACAACAGTGCAGCAGCAACGCTCTCACTTTCTCTATAATTGTTGTCTTGGTCATGTTTTGATTTTATTTATATTTATTTGTGGAAGTTTATATTTATTTTTATTTGGTCTTTTAACCGCCTGACTGCCTTTCTGCCGGTCTGCCTGACTGTTCCGACATCCGCTTAAATATTCAATTAGTTCACTTCACTTTTGTTGCTACGTTGCGTATACGTAATGTAAGAACACGTTTGTAATATAAAGAAATCATTTAAATACTTAGCCAAATTGAATAAGGACTCTTCATTTGGTGGTGTCAACTTACCTGCAAGTAAGAATTGTTCAAAATATGATTAATATAAATTGTTTATAGATGCAACATAATATTCTTATTATTTAAATCATTTATTCACTGATATCTGCAGCACTTTTGACACGCGACAATTGAGTGCATTGAAAACAATACAATAAATGAATTATTTATAAGTCTCTCTCATTATTCCCCTAGGCTGTATCTATTTTCTCTGACATGCAGTGGACATGAATGAACTTGTCGCTGCCAATACCTATGCAAATAGTCAACTAACTAATGCAGGCACTTAGTCATTAAACAGACTTCGAGTAGTTGTAAAACACACAAAGCAAATGGGACAATTCCGCAGGGGAGGCAGGTACATGGTTCATTAAGGTCGATTTTGCCTACACTAATTGACAATAAATTACGTTAAATATATAATAAAATTTAGGAATACTAGAGAGACTACTTTAATATATTGCAAAAGTATATGGGAAATTTTATTAAACTTTTAGTAAACTTTAGAGAATTGCAGGTTTAGTTATAAGTATAATAATACCTCACAATAAGCGCACTGTTTGCTCCCCTGGTAGCCTAATTAAACCTCATATATTGCAGCTTATAATTACTTGGCTTAATTAGGTCACGTTTTTTATCTCGAAAAAACAATTGCCTGCCGTCCTTATATAAGTGTGGCCAGAGCAGCTGTTACACGTCAAACAAAAACTCGACTTGGACTTCCATATTAATCCATATCGCGATCAACTCGTATCGTATAATGCAATAGATACCATTCAATTCAATTTCAATTCGTTTCGTATTCACTTCCTGCAGAGAGGCACGACACAATCACAGCTTTTAAAGCGTTAGACTCTGGCTGCCAATCATGACAAGAAATGGACATGGACACGAACCCAACAACAATTGACAGTTGTGGACCAACAGCAGCAGCAGCAGCACAGGCAGCACAGTGTCTATTTATAACACACACTAACATAATTGACGATTGGCGCCAATTGAAGCAAAGCTAGTCCACATCTTGAAGAGGAGGAGCTGCTGCTGGCAACATTGTGGGTATGGGGAGTTTATTTAATTGTTATTTCTGTGGCCCGCAGGCTGACAGGATGCCTAACAAACAAACGACACTTGTTTATTTTAGACCTGCCTCTGCCTGGCCTGGCATCGCCTGCAGTTGTTGGCCAGTTAGGCGCGTCCGTCTCCGCATTTCGTGCGAAACAAATTTCAAATCAATGCAGACAACCAGTGGGTAGGGGCAGGAGGAAAGGGGGGTAATTGCCATGAGACGCCGTGGCTTGCACAAGCTAAAAATAGACATATACCATTTAAACGGCCAGAGATCCCATCCTGCTGCTCATGCTACGTACAAATATGGCCAGGCGTGTCCGTGGTCCAAGCATAATTTTATGCAGAAATAATTTGTTAATGCCAGGCTTTCGATTTTGCCCCACCCCAGAGAGAGATGCTTTGCAGATCTTTCAGCAGTGCAGCAACTTCTCCATGTGATACTGGGTACTCTCTAATGCAACTGCTAATGCGGTTGGCAAACGCTTTAGAATTTTCACGCTTACAACTCTGTGGGCGCATCATTTTCGCAGTGAAAATGTGCAAATAGAAACTGCTGCAAAACGGCCATTAAATGTTGCATTGTTAGTAAAAGGCTAAGCCAAGAAAATTATCAAGTTCCGGCATCGTTTGCTGTGCGCACTTTCCCGATAGCATCGCATGGCAAATGAGAAGAAAAAGCAGAACGAAAAGTTGTTTTTCTTATGCCAAAGGTTCTATACCCTTGCAGGTTCTTATAACCTCTGATCGTTCCTACACTAGGGATATATAATGATGTACGGCATTGTGTCTAACCTTGAATGGCAGTGATAAGTTCAGTTATTTGTAAAATGAAAACTGGTATTCATATAAAAACCTTCATTTCGACCGATTGTTCCTTTTTTATGCATATTATATAAGCAAATAAAAGTATATGATGTAAATTTGATTTCAATATCTTGACATATAACTAAAATCAGCCGATAGTTTGTATGGCAGCTATGCGATATATCGATCTGATCCGGCTCTTCATCAAGATAGCTATAAAACTGAGAGACTAGTTTCTGCTGCAACAGACGGACAGGGCTACATGCCTGCTACAGTACTTTGCAAATTACTGGCCAAAATTAATATACCCTCTGCAAGGGTATAAAAAGAATGTTGCATGCAGATTTCCCATTCTCCCATTTCCATTCTCATTGCCATTACCATTACCATTCCCAGTTCATAGTTTTCGCGGCACGCAAACGTAATTCGAGAATGGAGAATTTTCTGGAAAGATTTGATAATTTGGCTGGAGAATGTCTAGCTAGACAACAACAACGATTTCTGTATCAATTTTTATTATAACTCTAGCTTATGTCAGAGATTAGATCAGTTTGCTCAAGCCATGTTCAATGTCAATTGCATTGTCTCTCAATAGAAAGGCTGTAAAACGAATCATGAGTTTATTGTTTTATTAAACTTAACGATCTCTCGAGTACCGAACGTACCAAGTTCGTATATGTAGAAGCCGTGTCGTGTTTATTGTTCTTTATGCATGTAGGAGCTCGAATTGATCGATAGAAGAATAAATAAACATGCTTGAGTTTACAATGGGATACCCTGTAAGCCTGTAGACAGTGTTGCCAACTCATCCATGAATTATTATCACAAAATATTGTTTAATTTTAAGCTGACAAAAAATCACCGCAACTTCTACCTGAACATTGTCAACAGCCGGTAGAACCTGTCCCGAAATTTGTCACAGTTAAACAAGCCTGAATAATATGTATATTTTTAGGCTGTTTTTAAGATGTTATCATGTAAAATGTTCATGCACAGGCAAATTGATGTGAAAGAAGTCGTTGATAAGAATACAAACAAGTTGTAGAAATCTAAAAATATGCCTAACAGTAAACCTGAAACAATATACCCCCTTCTACTCCCGGGTAACTACAGGGTAAGGGTATATATATAGCAGTCGCACAAATGCGTTAGCTCTGACTGAATTTGGGCAGGTACGAAGGGCGAGTGTATCAATAACTCAACGCTTGACTGGAAGTTCGATATGTATACTTAATATTTTCGCACTTGAATGACTTTATCACGTGCTGCACGTTGCATTTTCAGTTCTCTTATAACACATCATCATCGAACGCACAAGCTAATCACCCACATTTGAAGCAGAGAAGGCGTTACGATCCCATTGGCTGTGTGTGGATCGTGGGTTGGCTTTGTCGCACGCATACATTGAAGTCTATCTAACCACACCCCAACAATTTGTAGTTACTGCAAATTAACGGGTTAACAGAGAATTAAATTACAATAGATGTCGAGCAATATCTACTTAAAGTCTACATAGATAAATAACACAATATATATACTATATATATATACATATGTAGACAATTTCAACGACTTGTGGTGGGCGTGCATGGTGGGTGGGCGTACAGTTGAAAATAGTCATCCCAATAATGATACACTGATTGAATGATATATAATGAAGGTTTCGAAGAACGGAAAACTACAATTCTGTAAGATTAACATAACTTGATAACTATAGATTAAGTAAAACTATAAATTATCCTAAATACAGTTGCAGTTTAAGCCAGGTTTGACCTGGAAAATGAATAATTATTGCGTGATTTAGAAGCATCCGCATTATGGAACTTGCCATAAACTATATTGGTTTATTGGGAACATGATATCCAAAGCGGAGGTCACCTACGGTAATTCTAGATAACTGCAACAATATATCTAACATATGTCTATGCAATATATGTATTTTATTTCAGAGAAAAAACCTGCATTGCAATACGAATTTATGACAGAAATAGTTTCTGCAAGCTATTCCAATTGTGTTTAGACATACACCTGTGTGTATCGAGTTGTTGTTGCCAGTGTTGTTGCTGTTATCATTCAAAAAAAAAAAAAAAAAAACCACAACTGAATGTGTCAACCAAAAACGTATGTTAAATATCATGATAACTATGACTTTCATTCTGTGGAGAAGTGACAAATGGCAATGCAATTAGCATTAACAAGGCGCTTGACTTGATAGAAAATCGAGGGAGAGAAAGAGAGAGAAAAAAGCAATACTTGAAATGCATAAGTAATGGTTTATCGATGACGAACCTGGTGTAGCACAGTTGGAAACGAAATTCCCCAGAGAGACACACAGCTTCAATGCAAAAATCTACGACTATTCCCCCCCTCTCTCTCTCTCAATCTCCCTCTTTACACTTTTCTTAGTGCCTCCTCTCTCCCTTGCTTGTATTTAATGTGCATTGCTCGATCTTTCGGTAAGTGTTGTAATCGACAGCGACGTCACGTCTTTATGTTATTAACCTGCCAATTATTTGACTATCAAATAAATGCACAAATCGTTCGGTACGTGGTACGAAGAAGAGAGCTCCCTATACACAATATACTCCCTACCTTGGGGTGTTTGTAGCGTTACCTGTTGTTGCCATGCCCACAAATGTTCATTAGGCGAACGACACACAAAAGCACACACACAGACACAGTCGTGACAATTTTTATGACACGATAGTTTTAATTAAGCGTTAAACAAACATTGCTCGACACATTTTTAATTTTTCGTATTTTTTTCCCTTTTTGTTTTGTGATTTTGTGTCAAGTGTTGCATTTCGTTTTTCTGTGTTTTTTTTTGGTTTGTTTGCCCGTCTGGTAACTGTCTCTCGAGTTTGCTTTGGTTTGAATTGAGTTCGGACTTTTTGGGGCTTTGCTCGAGTGGACTCCAGCACGTGAGCCCCAAGTACACAAAAAAGTTTGTACATTTGTTCGTATTGATATGCAAATCTGAACTGAACCAATTTGAAATGCTTTGGCCTTGAAGTTGCGTCGCATCGCATCGCATCGTGTCGCGTCGATTTGAATTTGAGTTTTGTTTGACAAGTTTTGAGCGCTGTCATTTCTGCATTATAATAAGAAAAGTCTTCAGGGCGTTGGCGCAAAAAATAAATCTAGAGCAGATTAGAAGCGATATATTTAATGCGGAGTAGTAGTCAAGGTGTACTTAATATAAAAGATCACCTCCTTTCTATAGCTGATAAACATTGAGATGGTGCAAATTTAGAGAGAGTGTAGAGGAAATGCAAATAGAAAGGAGTAGAAAGAAATGATCTACAAGAATCACTAGAAGATACCACAATTCTCAATAGTATAAACACTCATAACTTTCTTAAAAGCATGCACGAAACCGTTTCTTGTGTTGCATACTTCACAGAGCGGTTTGGAAAATTGGAAACTATTAAAATTATCTTTTAAATAACTTTTATGTTAATTACCCGATCGCAACTAAATTTGCAGAAATCATTGCAGTGTTGACGGTTATTGGGTCTACAAAAAATGAACTGTCCTGCATCAAAATTACGCTTAAAATTAGTTTTATCGATTTACGAGGGCGGACAAGGGGCGTGGTCAAATATTGAAACAAACTTGATATATGTACGTGCAATAATATATTGACATTTTGGCATCAAATTTGGTAGCCCTAGCTAGTCTCCAATAACTAGGTTTTCATACGAACGAACAGCGAGTTGACACAAAGTTATAATACCCATTTATCCTATGGATACGGGTATAAAAATGTCTATTAATTTAAATACTCAGTTTTTGTACAATCAGAATTAGTATCACTTCAAGTTGAAAACTGTTTCAGGGTCAAAATATGAAAAATAGCCAAGAAATATAAGGAAATATTTCTTCTACTCCCATACCAACAACTTCTCTGCTCAAAAACCTCTTTAAATTTTTATATTTCCTCAGGTTTTTGGCCCTCATTCAACAACTTTGAACTTTCCATAGACCATAAATGCTGCAATCGTTTCGCATTTGCTGAATGAAATAAAAATCGAGGAAAAAAACCGCAGTACTTGTGCATGGGATATACGAATGAATGTATGTATGTAAGCGTATGTGTAGCTACTCTAATCATAAATTAATGAATACAAATCGAGTGTGTATGTCGTCAGTGTGTGTTTGTAGAGTGGTGCTAAAACTTACGATTTTTCATTTAAAAATTCACCACGCGTAAATTCCGAAAGTCGCCGCGATTTGCCTTTCTTGCTCGTCGTCGTTTTCGACTTTGTTGCTGTCGTGTTCGCTGGTCTTGTTGTTGTTGTTAGAAATGTTGTTGTCGTAGATTTCGTGTTTGCTGACGTTTTGCTGTTAGGCATTAAATTTACGCACGTCTGCGAAGAGCAGCCGCTGGAGGCAGGTAGCGAGCGACTCTTCTCAATGGCAGACAATGTATGCGGATGCGCATGAAGATGTGGCAGGGTTGGGGGCGGGGGCGGTGAGGGGCAAGTGCAATGGCTCAGCTCCAGCTCCAGTTGCTGCTGCTGCGGACAGGTGCATTTGAGAATACTTTGATTTGACCAGCGTCGCAGCGGTTGCTTTGGCGGGACTGTCAGGCAATTGTCCAGCGAATGCTTCTTCATGAGCGGCAACAGCAACTGGTGTTGTTGTTGTTGCAACTGTTGCTGCTGCTGCAGGCATTTGTGCTGCTTGAGACTGCGACGCGGACGTGGCGGCGATGGTGTCGCTGGTGGCGATATGGCCACCGACATAGAAATGGCATCCAATGAATTGGATTTTATCAACGCCATGTGACAGTCAACATCGCTGCCAGAATTGCTGCTGCTGCTGCCGGCACTGCTGCTGTTGCTTCTGCTCTTGCACTCACGTCGTCGCTGCTGTGCAATGATGCGCGTGTAGAGCTCCTCAGAGTCCAGTGGCAGCAGCAGATTGCTCACACCAACACGTCGCTTGGCCTGGCTGCGCTTCGCCTGCTGTTGTTGCTGTTGCTGCTTCCCGGCATTATCGCTGCTGTCAGTTGCTGCTGCAGCTGCCTCCTGCGGTGCATTGTTGTTGCTGCTGTTACCTGATTTACTATAGCTAAGAATATTGGACAAGCGTCGCATTTTGCTGCACTTGCTCGCCTGCTGTGCCTGCTGCTCAACAGGAACAGCGGCTGGCAACAACATGGCAGCAGTTGCTGGTGCTGCCGGCGCGGGCAGTTGCTGCTGCTGTTGCTGCTCATCCACATGGCTGACCACAAAACGCGTTGCAGCAATGGCAATTGGTTTGCTGCTGCTGCCGTTGCTGTTCACGGCTTCAGTTGCTGCTGTCACCTCCAACGGCACCGACACCGGCAATCCGGCATCCAATTTCTCTCCTTGTAGGATGTCATAAATTGTGCCATATTTGTGCGTGACATGTTTGCCCAAATCTGAGCTGGCATCCTGTTGAATTCCCTCCTCCTCCTTCTCCTGCTGCTCCTGCTCCTCCTCCCTTTTCCTAGCACGTTCACGTTCCTTTTGACGTTCCTTTTCACGCTTTTGTTGCTGTTTTTGTATTATATCATAAATCACATCGTTCGATTTATGCATCACCACGCTGCTAGACGGCGTCGTTGATGTCTCCCGTTCCAATATCGAGCTGAGACTCTTGCGCTGCCACTTGTCGCTGCTGCCGCCGTTGCTGCTGGCGCTGGTCAGCGAGTTGCTGCTCTGCGACGGTGTCGATTTGCGATGCAGAATCTCATAGATGGTGCCATAGGTCATGTACTTGTCGTACTTCTGATAGGTCAATTGATATATATCATTCTTGCGCTGTATAATGTCATAGATGGTGCCATAGACAAGCTTGTCATAGATCTTAAAGTTGCGCTTATAGCTTGCACTGGAACTGACACTGGAGCAACTGTTGCGACCGCCAGCCATTTTGGCATATGCCTGCAACTGTTGCTCCAGTTCAGGCTGTGTAGGGGACTGTGCCGGCTCTGCTTTGCTGCTGCTGCTGATGGACTCTTTGGTGGAGTTGCGACGCGGCAGAAAGTAGGAGGCAAAGCTTTTGCGCTGACGTGAATTCTGACGTTTGAGTGGAGAAGCTGTTGCTGTGGCTGTGGCTGCTGCAGTGTTGCTGGATGTGTCCAGCTGACATTCCAGCGTATATTGCTGCTGCTGCTGCTGCTGTGGCGACTCCACACCTCCATCAATTTCGCGCACAAGACGTTTGAACTCCTCGTACGATGTGCGTCGCTTGTGTGCCTTGGCACGTTGCTCCTCCTTAGCCACCAACTGATGATCGAGTATCTGTGATAGAAAATCTGAATTCTTGCGCATTGCTTCTGTGGTGGCGGTGGCAACTGTTGTGGCTGAACTAGTTGTTGTTGCTGTTGCTGCTGTAGTTGGAGGTGGTGTTGCTGTTGCTGGCGTTGTTAGATCGTCGCCGGTATCCATTTCATCCGTTGTTGTTGTTGCTGCTGTTGCTGTCGCAAACTCGTTTGCGCAATCCGGTTTGCTGTTGTTATTGTTGCTGCTGTTGTTGTTGCTCGTGTTTGTGGTTTCTTGTTCTGATATCGAGGCAAGCGTTGTCATCACAGTATTGGCTGTTGCTGCTGTTGTTATTGTTGTTGTTGTTCCGTCATCTGCTGCCTGCACAGGCAATGCTGCCACCTCAGCAACACTTTGCCGCCTTTCCGGCTGCTGCACTGCCTCAGCAAACATTGCCTTAAACTCTTCATAGGATTTGCGACGATTTCTGGACTGTGTCAGGCATTCCTTGTAATTGCGTCGTGCAATTTTCTCGCCATTGGTTGCCCCTGTTCCTGCTGCTGTTGCTGCTGTGGCAGCTGCCAATGCATCCAACTTGTGTTGCATCTCCATAAACCCTGAGTCCATGGAACTGATGGTGCAGGTGGAATCGAAGCTTGTCTTACGGCTTGAATTATTGCTGCCTGGGGAACTAGGTTTGGGTGGCGTTGCCGGTGGGGTAGCTAGCAGATCATTGGGTGCGCACAATAGATCCACATGTTGTTGTTGCTCTTGCTGTTGCTTATCACAGTTGTTGTTGCTGGCTGGGCATGTGTCGGAGTTGACAAGTTGCTGTTGCTGCTGATCATCATCGTCATCGAAGCTAATCAGATCCTGCACAGTTGCAACAGTTGCTGCTGTTGTTGTTGGCTCCTCGGGCACAGCAGCTAACATGTTGCTAGTGTTGTTGTTGTTGTTGTTGTTGCTGTTGGCCGTTGCGGTTGGCTCAGTCTTTTGAACGTTCGCGTCACGCTTCTTGCTTACAATCGCATAGAGCGGCGTCGTCGTTGTTCCGCTGGGCAGCTGCGTTGATGTTGACAGTGTCGCTGTCACCGACAAACTGCCCGCTACAAAGCTGGCGCGAGCGCTAGACGCCGTCGCTGCTGTCGAGCAACTGTTGCTCGTGGCAGCGGGCACGCCCACACCCACGCCAGAGCCACCGCCGCTGCTAGAGCTACTGCGATTATGAAAGATTTTCACACTGTGCATGGGTAATTTGCCGTGATGACGATTGTTGCTATTACTGCCGCTGATGTTGCTGCTGCTGCTGTGGTTGTTGTTGTAGCTGTGCCTATTACGTGCAATGCCCATGGAAACGGTCGCATGCTGCTTGTGCCGCTGCAGTTGTAGTTGACGTCGCGCATATTTGCTGGCAATGCTGCACACAGGATCGTCCAGCTGTAGAAGGTCATTGACCTGTTGCCGCTGTCGCTGACGTTGCTGCTGCTGTTGTTGTTGCTGCTGCTGTTGACTCTCGCTGCTGCTGCTGCATTGCCTCAGAAATCGTTGCAGCCTTCGATTGGCACTGGCACAAGTGCTGTTATGCCCGGCACGCTGCTCATTCATGCACTTGGCACAGCACAGAAACTCGTACAGTATCTCATCAGCAGCATCGCCTCCACCTCCACCTCCCACTCCTTCTGCTTCCACTTCCGCAGTTGGTGGTGCTGGCGACTGTGGTGAGTTTGGGGGGTGTAAATGTTGAGTATTTTGGCTCCAGCAGAAATTCCAGCTGAGCCGCAGCGGCTGCAATCGCTGCCGGCGTGCATAGTGCGGACGCGGATGTTGTAGATGACGATGTTGTTGTTGTTGCGGTGCCTGTTGTAGTTGCTGTTGTTGTTGCCTTGTTGTTGCTCACTGGCATGAGAATGTATGTGTTCTTGGTGTTTTTCTCCATGTGATTTTCGCCACTGTCTGCTGCATCCAGTGCAGTCTCTTTACCTGCTCCCCCTGCACCAGCGCCTGCTCCATTGCCAGCCAGTATGGAGCTCTCAATGCTCAAGCCACTGTCGAGCAACATAAAGGTGCCATCCGATGGCAAGATGAGACGTCCCTCGGCCGCTGCACTGACCAGTTCGCGCAGGGCGTGGACCTGCTTCTCAGTCACATTCCCCTGCAGCTGTATGCCGTGCAGGGCAAAGGCTGTTGGCTTGTTGTTGACCGAGTTGGGATCGGTGCACCACACCACAGGCATGGTGGTCATCTTGTATTACACCACCACCAACACTGACACCAACACAGCAATCGCGCTGCAGGTCAATGTTCGACGCGATGGTTAAGTCGTTTTTTAAGTTGGTTTTTTTTACGTTTTCTTTTTTTTTTTTTGTTTTAGTTTTAGTTTATTTAATCGTTGCGAGTGTTGAGCGGGCAAGAAACTGTTTAGAAGAAATGAGAAACTTTTTTTAAGTATTTGCTCAAGGGGGTATTCAAGAGGCTGACGCTGGCGCTGTAACTTTGTAGATAATTTTCATAAACTGTCTCGTGTGTGTGTGAAACAAAAACTAAACCCTTTTTCTGTAGGAGGGAAAAACCATTATGTATTTTTAAAATTTACTAAGGCTAATATTTTATCATAATTTATTAAAATTAATAATAAAAAACTCTAAACAAGTTGCCCAATATGTTGCTTTAGTTTATTGATAGCAATAAAAAATAACTATTAAGTATTTACCATTACTTTCTTTTTAAATAATTCATTTCGGGGAACTTTTACGCTCATTCCTTTAAAGCATTTTATTTGCCATATACAGAAACACTTTATATTGTACAAAGGGCAATATCAGAGTGCATGGCTAATCTACCATTGCTTATTTCCTATTTGCACGGACTAAACCTAATGAAACTCACATGTTGAACTAGAAATGTGTTCAATCTGTTTCGATTTCATGTGACTTTTGCAACAATTCGCAAACGGTAAAGAAAAACATTTCAATTTCTTCTCTGAGACAAAAACAATAACAATAACAAAACTGAAAGGGAATATAAAACAATTGCAGCAAATGCACGAATACTTTTGTTTTTTTGTATTTATTTTTGTTTCGAGCTTGGCATAAATTGTGAATAAACACAAAAATTCAAATGTTTCTCCGAGTGTCGTCGTGTGGACGCCATTCAAAATGGATCGATGATGGGGCCTATGTCCAATTTTGAGTGTGTTTTATGGCTTTGGCATGTGATGGAATTGGGAGTGCTATAAAATTTTACAGTTTATGGCTGATTTATATTGCATACATTTCTGAAATTGCAATCTACACACGCGTTCAATCAAATAGAACGACACAGAGTAGAAAATAGAGCAGTGTTGGAAAGGTGTTTTGGATAAACAAAGAAAAAACATTTGATGTAAACAGTTAAGAAGAATGTAACATAACGTTAACATTCTAACATATTATAATCGATAAAAAGAACGGTCACAACACAGCTCAGAAACAAGTGCAGTGTTTGCAAAGTATTTAATACAGACTTCAATGGTAAGAATTTTACATTATAGCGAATAGATTTAACATAGAAAGGAGTCTTCTAAGTCGTTCTTGACCATGTAAAATGGTTGATTTGCATAGCATAAATTGCAATTTGCACACGAGTCCAAAGTACAAAAACACAGTTTAAAAAATAGGGCAGTGTTTTTAACAGTTACTGTAAACAGTTGAGAACAATTTAACATAACATCGAACTAATCTAATAGTAAGAAGAGATTTCTAAGTTGAGTTGGTCAATTTATTCTGCATTAATAACAGAAATTGCAATATATACACAAAGTAGGGCAGTGTTGTAAAAGTATTTAACATAATTAGAAAAATAACAATGAATGTTAACAGTTCAGAAGTATTAAAGATATTAGCGAACTAATCTAACATAGAAAGAAGTCTTCTGAGCTTCGACCTTCAACATGATTTGGCAAATTGGATTCGAAGAAAAGGCAATGAGGGAAGACAATAAAATAGTTTGTGGATATATGAATCTGGAGAGCTTTCAAAATATTTATAATTGAATAATTTTCAAATATTTCAGCATCGTAAATTGTTGTTAAACAAAGAATAAAACGCGTTTGGATGTGCCGGGTGAGAAGATAATACGTCTGTCTAAGTCGGAGCTACTGATTCCGATAACTTTGAAGTAGTAGCATGAACAAATAAGCTGAGCAAACAAGTTTTATTATCTCCAGTCTGGGATTTCTTTTTTGCTGTTTTATTCGAGGGAGATTTATGATAGAAGTTGGGTGACAAATTATGGTGAATTTCCATGAAATTGCTTTGTGAATTATTTTAGGGTCGCTCTTTGTTATCTCTTTTGTTGAACTGTTGTGGGCAGTTTGAGCTTGAAATTATTGGTTACAATTATGACAGAGACGCAAGTTTATTCGGCCAATAAGCACGAGAAAAACAGCAGCAACAACAAGTCAACATCTCAACTATCCGAAGGTGGCTTCATTAGCTGACCATTGAACTTTTTATGCCATGTAAGTGCATAAGAGTAGTGTGAATACACGCACATGCATGCGAGTGTGCGTGTGTGTGTGTGTATGTAAATAAGTGTATGTGACTTCAAGGCTGCTGAGCCGCAAATGGAAATGGAAACAACTTGGACTTGGTAGCAGTCGCAGAGCAGTTCAAGTTTACGGTGACTGCGACTGACTGACTACTTTGCCGACAAAGCAAACAGACTGCAAGGGAGTAAGGAGGGAGGGGCGTATAAGAGGGGGGGTGTCAGTTAGCAACAGGCACTTGAGACACAAAACGATTTAGAGAAGCCACAGGCACACAACTTGCATTCATTCATGTGCACATCCTGAACCAGAGACAGACTGGAGACAAATGGCTGAAGCTACTATGCTTCCGTTCTCCCTCCCCCCTCTTTATAGCCACCTTCCTTTGACTGAACTCTGTACATCTGCAAAAACAACAACGCACACAGGCTGGTCATAAAAAACCAACCATATAAACGCATACACACACACACACCCTCTGAGCGACTGACAATATTGTCAGCATCAGCAAATGTCAATGTCAGGCCATCAAGAAACCGAAAACAGCGAAGCAATAATAAAAAAAAATTAATACAAGAACAACAACAAAAGAGACTGCATCAAGGCATCAGTATTTTTTCTCAGTTTCAGTATTAAAATTGAGAATCATTCGCATATCGCATCATTATCAGAGACATTGATAAGCAGAGACAAAGATATGCTAAAACTTTTGCCAATGATTCATTTGACCTTTAGCGTCAGAGAGATCATAAAGTTTACAATACTTAAACAAAGTTTTATCTAATAAAACTTAAGAGACGTTTTGCAACACTAACAATGGTGAAACTTAAGAGATTACGAGTTAAAGTTTCTATTGAGTAACTTGAGTTCTTAAGAGATTATCGAATCTAATCACGATACATCATTATGTTATGCTTTTGTGGAACATTTTGATATTGTGATCATTATAATGATTGATATTTCAAGTCGCTCTTATGCCTTGTTATTCAATTTTAAAAACATTCTAATAGCATATTAATATAATATCGATTAGTCGCGATCATTTGAGTTAAGAAAGTTGTCGGAATGAAAAAAAGATAGCTTTATGCATATATAATATATAATATATAATATATAATAGTAATATATATATAATAGTAATCAAACTAAATTCGCAGATGAAAGACAAAGAAATCTAACAATATATACATAAACAACAACAAGTAAACAATGTGTGAGGGTGAACTATAAATATATATAAGTATATTATTGATAATATTTGATGTTTATACAGTGGGGGTAATATCAAATACTTTTGCACAAAAAACAGATGTTGCTCTTAAAAACAACAATCGATAGTATATTATATTTGTTAATATGTATTTGTATTTGTATTATTAAGCACGCACAAACCTGTCCAACCAGACCCCCCCAGACAAGGTATCTGTGTGTGTGTGAGTGTATTCATTAGCTGCACTTTGTCGCCAGAACTAGTGGAGTACCCGTATATATTCGTATGTCTGTCTGTCTGTCTCTCTCTCTGTAACTTGCAAGAACTCATAGGAATGCACTTCAGGCGCTCAACTATCGTGCAAACCCCGTTAGCAGAAAACAACAAAAACTAAAAAAAAGACAATAAAATAAATGAATTCACAAAAAGCACGAGCCACAAACGGAAGGCTAACAGTAGCCACAAAGTTAAGCTAATCACTTGAGCTGTGTTAGCTCTGTGTGAGTATGCAAAATGCCCGTTAATGTTCATATGTTTAATAAACGATTTGTTTCTAGGTTTCGCGATTGTCTTGTGTGGAATGCCAAAGGCTGTGGCATTAGAATCGGCAAGGTTAGTGTGGAAGGCCTAAAGGGTCCCTCTCTCGCACTCTCCTCAGAGACTGACCTATGCTAACCGAGTACTCGTACAACCCAAAATGAATCGTTACAAAATTCAATTGAATTCAGATTGACGAGTCTATGGTGTGTTGTGGGTGTGGGTGTTTTTTGGCTGGGCGGTGTCGGCGCGTGCCAAGAAAACCGAACCGAACAAGACCAACATAATAACACACACACACACACACACACATACACACACACACACATACACACACCGAGAGCACATATTGAGCCACACTGACCACGAGTGGAGGAGACTATTATTGCTGGTCTTGCTCGTGTTGTTGCTGCTGCTGCTGCTCAAAGGTAACAATTGCACTCAAAAGTACTACGACCCAATTTGAACCGGTTTGTTTTTTCGTATTTCGTTTCTTCGTTTTTGGCTTTTTTTTTTGCTCAAACCATTTGGCATTAGTTTGTTGTATGTGTTTGATTTTGTTGCTGCTGGCGAGCAGAAATGTTGCTGGCAACATTGTTGACAAGCTTTTGTTGCCAAGCAAATTATGAAACAAACACGCGCTACGACGCATGACACGCCCCATTCAAATCATTCAACAGATCTACTAGCTTATCTTGCCACACACAAACACACACACATTACTCACACGTGTGCATACTTTCTCCCCTCACTGTCCAGCAGACAAACTTAATTTATGTGCAAATTAATACTAAGCCAAAGCTGTGCAAAGGTTTCAAAAAAAGTGTTTTTCTACGCGCAGCAGCGAGGGAACTCATAAAAACGTTGCCAAAAAATGAGTTTGGGGCTTCGATTTGGGTCATTGCACAATGTCGAGACTAAATTTAGTAGCGCTAACTAAGCGAGAGAGTTCAGCAGCCTCAGTCAGCAGACCCAACCCAGCCCTAGCTTAAAAAACGAACAGACCGTGGAATCCACACACAGACTCTCGGATGTAATTATTGCAAATGGCTTGGAAACTATGAAAATAAAAAAATCGAAAGCTATACGAAACCCAAGCCGAAGGCTTCACATAAAACAAAAGTGAAGCTCCTTCGACAACCAGTTTGGAGTTTTTTATTTTGAGTATGGAATACCCAAAAAAAACTACGAAAAAATTAAAAAGAGATGAGATGAAAAAATACCATATTTATTGGTGTTGAGTTCCAAGAAGTAAGCGTCATTGTGTGGGAATTTTCCACACATGAATTCGAAATAAAAAAAGTAAAGAGCAGCAGCACCAACTTCAATCTTAACTCATATCCGCAGAGTCAAGTCCAAATTCTGCTCATGTTGCTGGAGGAATTTAAACCTGGAACAGTCATTCTATGTGGAATTATTCTGAGTCTGGGTAGAACCTACTTTAAATTAATATATAGAGTACAGAGTATATACTCTATAAAGTGCAGAGTAAATACTCTAAAAAGTGCAAATAGACTAAAGTATATATTCTTTACAGAGTACATAATATATATACTATATAGTGCAGAGTATATGCTCTATATACTTTAGACTATACTCTATTTAGACTACAGAGTATATACTCTATATATAGTACAGAGTAGATACTCTATATAGAATACACAATGTATTCATAGTTAAGTTCTGATTGTTTCTTTAGTGCAATAATAATTTCTGGTCGTCTTTATTGTGCTTTTGTTCTGTTAGGCACCCTCTCTATATGAGTAGTAACAGCTAAAACTGCTGTAAAGCTTCAACAGGCTACAACAAAACAATTGAACTGTTTTTTCGCCCTTTGTTTTCCTTTTTTTTTTTTTTGTTTTTCAGCGCCCTCTCGGTTCAAAAGCAATTTTCATATGTTCTCCACGTAGGTGTGTATGTGTGTGTATCTGTGTCTTTATCGCTTTTGCTGACGACTAACTGACTGAAAAGCGTATGACTCATGGACAGGAAATTTACGGGCCAAAGAGAAGAGACAACAACGACAGCAACATTGGCAACGGCAGCAACAGCAGCCACACGCCAACAACTGTGACGCAAAAGAGTCATAAAAGAGCGCGAAAGGAGTTTGCGAATATGCAATGCCAGACAGAATAAACAAGAGAAGAAATAAATCACAAAATACGCCACATAAGGTAGCAATTTAAATAACAAAACTAAGCAAACTGAGTTATATTCGTAGTTTAAACCCTTACCTAACCTTAACTAATCTGGCCTATAATTCTTAAAGTCCGACTATGAATTATAACTGGAACACTTGTCTAGAAATTCCTTTTTTGAGTTAAAAAGAAATACATAAGCTCATTTCCGTTGAGTTTAGCTAAAGAAGATAAGCGCAGAAACGCGCTTATATGACGTCCAAGAATTATAACATATGGGAACCCGCTATAGAGCTCTATATAAACCATACTATATATAGCGTGTGTCTGTGTGCAAAATAATGCAGTTTGTTCAAGTCACGTAAGTTCAAATTGATATGGAGCAGGTTGGTAGCAACGCAAAAACTACCCAAGGCTGGCCAAGAGAGCGCGCCAAGTCAAGTCAAGTCAAGTCGAGTTATAAACTAAGTATTTATATCGGTAGCGTTTAGTTTTTTGCAGTATACTATGCATTTGTCAGTCTGTATATTTTCTATATATGTATATTTAGTTATACTTTTTTGCAGGCAACTCTCTTAACGGAGACCCCGCGAAACGACTTGTTCTGTTGAGTGCAATTTGCATTTTAGCACATAGTCGTTGATAAGAAGAGAGTTCTGCTGTTGGCACATAACAACTGAGGATGTTAAGCTAAGTCAAGTCTCGTGTTATATAAAAACCATATATGGATATTATGTAAAAAGAATGTACGAAACTTATTCTTGACAGGCACATTTCAACGGTAAATGAATGACAGGTATTTCTGTCTGGGTTTCTTTGTTTTCCTATCTTATGAAACTAACTCATTGAAATTCTAAGAGACAACTACGATGTACACACATATAAACATATCACATATATAGGGTTGGGAACAGTATAGGTATGTTAGGGGGAAGTGATTCTCCTACTAAAAAGCACAGCACGAAACAGCAAAGAAAATAGAAAGTTCTGCGCCCAGCGCTGCCAAAGTGCAAATAGATAATAACAACAACAACAAGTGTTGTTACAACAAACAAATACAACAATGTTGCACATATGTATGTTTGTTGTTGTTGTTATCATATATTTACTATGATTATTTGGCCACACACAATACCTTATTCACATATGTTGCTGCAACATGTAGCTAAGCAATGCAATGTTGCTTTTGTAGCTGCTGCTGTGTTGTTGCTGTAGATGCCGATCCATATACAAAGCACAAATTACATTGTAAGTGCACATTCTGCACACACACACAGACACATAGTTGCACGCACACAGACAGACAGACTGTAACACACACTCGCGGTCGCGCGCGTAAATACAAAATATACACAAAGTGACTTTGCAGCAAGATTGAGACAAAGAAAACACAGTCGCTGCTAAAAGTATGCCAACATGCCGCGCACGCGTGCAGCAAGTCTCTCTCTATATCTATCTCTCTCTATCTCTTTCTAACTATATCAATATTGATATAGCCGTATATATATATAAATTTGTATATTTCTCCACTCAAATGAAACCAAATCGAAAAGCGAATCGATTCGTTTTGAGTTAAACTTTGAAATCCGAAAGAAACACGCACGGTACGATGCGATACGAGGTGGGGAAATTCAATAGATATCGATACGATTTCCTACTACAAAATCACAAATTAACTTAAATATATTTCTGTTTTTTTTTGTTATATTTCTTCGGTTGATTTTCGTATTTTGCGATTGTTTTTTTATTTTTTTTGTTTGCCACCTTCCGCTCGACGTCCGTTTTGTGCACCGCTTCGCAGACAACTGATACGTTTATGAAATTTTTATAGAAAGGTTTTAAACCGCGCGACACACGAAGCAGGCGATCCGTCTTACACACACACATACTCACACACGCACTGACAGAGAGCGACTGCTTGTCTTGGTGTGTATCTAGGTGTGAGGTGTCGAGCCAAGCTTTCGCTCTCTTATACGTCTTGAGAGAGTTTTGTCAAGAAGTAAATGGCCAAAGCAATGGTCTCCTCTATAAGGTTAAGATCTCGTTGCACAGCTGACTCTCTCTCTATCTCTCTCTCTCGTTATGCAGTCAAAGAGCGCAGGTAAAGAGATCGTATAAGATCGTGTGCTGACAAAATTAATTGTAAATTTGCTTTACTTCCAACAATTACCAGATGACAATTAGTCATAAAACGCGTCGAGTGTAAAGATCAGACGGAAGGGGGGATCAGTTTAATATAATTAACTCGCATTGCTGATGTTATTGTGTTGTTTGACATTTGTTTATAAATATCAACAGCGTATTTTAAATCGTTCACATCATCAGTTGTCATCGAAATCAAATTATGCGCTTTAAATGCCAACAACGGTTGAGTTCTTCTGAACGCTATTGAACTCGTCATTGATAAAGAGTTCGCTCTAAAGGAAACACAGAAAAACAACAACATTGAGGAAAAAAAAAAAAAAGACATGCAGTCTGCTTAGGCGTCCTCTGGAATATTAATCGATCCACGTTCGTGCGAATATTTATGGTTCTATAAATTCTGCGAATATCGCATGAGAAAACACACAGTTCTATGTAGGTGATTATATCATGCGCTGAGTGGGTTAAATTGGTCAGTACTTTAAAGGCAATACATACACAATATGTCAAAAGTGCTCCAGATACGATATTTTTGGGTTATATCATGTGGTTTTTTACTTACCTAGAAAGAGAGAGAGAAGAGAATGAGTTTATAAGTAGAGTAATATAAGGGTTTTTATATTATTATAGTATATTAATTAAATATTATAGGGAAGCTCAGATAATGCATTAGAACTTATTATCATGTCATTAAATATCTATTTATAAGTAATAATAAGAACTCATTTGAACCTTAAAACTTAGGGTCATCTTATAAAATATCCATTTATAAGTAAATATAATTATACTTTCTACTTAGATACTACTTAAAACTCAAATGCATAGAAACTGAGGATCATGTGATTGAACATCCATCAATGAATATTATTTCTAATACCAATTCATAAAATACTTAAGAACTAACTTAGGATCAATTCAAAGAATAAACATTAAAGTCGGAAATTGTAAAAAACTATTCAGTTTTAATGACTCATAAGCTATAGGCTAATATGATCGTTAAAATACAGTTGGTTGGGCACTCTATATGTGTATCGCACCGATAATTATCACAGTGCGTGTAAAGGCCATCAGGAAAGCAATAAAAATGCGAATCAAATACCCCAAAACCCAATGCAAATGCTGGTCAGGCAAAGCCTTCAAATGCACTAGATAGAGTGAAAATTAACTGTAACAACAAACTCAAGCTGACTAGACAAATTTGATATCTTAATTCACCTCCATTACTTTAATTTAGTCTAGTCTAATTTGGGTTTACAGTTCCGCACTTCCTGTGCAAATTTCTCTAAACAAATTAACTGTTAAAAACAATTAAATCGAATTCGTTGAATAAATAAGTAATGTGTGAGAAAGAAACATATTACTCGACCTTCTTCGAGAGCATTGCCTTTATGCTGACAACGTTTGTGTATCTTCTCTGCTACAGCTGACAAAATTATTTAAACAATTGTTTTCTGTTTTCTGATTTTATCATAATATAGTAAATTTGCTTCTATTGAAATGTTGTTAACATGCCAGAAGTAATTGATCATTTCGCTGTCGGTCATCAACGTCAGCTTCATTCGTTGACGACGAATACAAAGCAGCGCAACATGAATCGAACTCGAAAGAGACAAAATTGAATTAAAACGTATTCAATAAGTACACACACACACACATTTACATATGTATATCTGTGGGGTAGTACTGTCTCTATACATATAGAAAATATGAAAATAACGTCAGACACGCAATGCATAATCGAAGTCGAACACAAAACAATTGTCCAACAGTTCAATGACATTTTGTGTTCATGTTCAATAACAGAAATTGCAATTGGCAACAAAATAAACCAAAATGCTAAATATATTATTGGTATTTTTGCATTTTAATAGATGGAAAATATTAAAAGTATAAAAAGCAAAGCTAATGAGCTTTCTTTTCGATAAGATCTAATAATGCGGTTTATAATTGACCCAATAAACAAGTTCAGCCTTCAGCCCTTTCAGCTCTCCAGTTAATTAGTTTTAAAAGCTGTTTTAAATATTTAATTATATTTGTGATTATCAAAAATAAAACGCATTTTAATAAAAAGCACTTGAACTTATGATTTATGTGCCCCAATCCCATTTGAATGGATTAAATAGTGCGATTAATATGCACACAATTGTCTAGTGCCACTGACATTGAAATTTGGCAACAGCGCACAACACAAACGCAAATTTCGCTGGCTGATGACAATTTCGAACTGAAATCACAGCAAATATTAAAAATCAGTAACAGCGCTTCTGGTGTCGCCGTCTTCCGTGTCGGAAGATGATCAATACACACAACATAAACATAAATATACATATATACGATATATACGATGTATTGTCTAACTGGGTAGCGGATAAATTGAATGGCAACAACATTAACAACAACTACGAATGAGTACTCGACTTGGTAGATCTGAATTTAAACTTGCACTTGCGTAATTGATACGCACAATGCCTACAAAATCGGCAAAGAAAATATTATAATGCCTATGCTCGACGAGTGCATGCAAATGAGATCGATAGATACATTTATTCATTATATGGTCTGCTGTTCTGTGTCTGATTTATCGGTTTATTTGTGAACTCTTTGGGTTTGTGGGTGGTTTCTAGAATTTCGCAAATCATTATTATACACAGGTGCCGCTGCTGCTGCTGCTGCTGTGATCGCACGGTTCAATGCGCTATCGAACTTCCGACATGTGTTCTGGGATCCGATAGGGTTGCGCCTCCTTATCGCTGCCACATTATCGTGGATGACAACGACTCATTGACAGTCAGAAGGTGGAGCATATTTATTACCGATTTATGTGGCTCGATAATGGTCATTTGCGAATTTACGGCTAAAACGCTTAACAATTTATCAAATAGTTACGCAGTTTTTCCCATCAACGGAAGTTAACCAAATAAATGACAAACAAAAATAAATATATATTTGCACAGTTGAAATTAGCAGCTACCGAGGTATTTCCCCAAAATAACACTCCAACGAAATTCACTCGAATTAAAGCAAGTTTTAGCCTTGTCTGGTAAAACTCTGGGAATCGATGACAACGTTTGACGTCATTGCAGCATCAAAACGGCAGTTCAATGCGCCGCTGCATGACCTACATTCGTGGTCCGCACTGTTGCCGGCTGAGCTGGGGTTATCTTAACTAACTCTGTATACAAATTGCAGTCAAGCGTTTGTTCACTCAATGACGTACATAGATGAGATTAAAATGCGCAGATTTGAATGAAAGAGACCACTATATATTGGGTAGAGTACGCGTTTTTTACATAAAGGCACACAAGCTCCGATTTTTTTTTTTTGGCAAATCCCATTAAATGAAAATGATTGAGGATCGTATAATGATTACAGTTAATTTTTTAGCACAAAACACGACTTGTTTGTCGAATATTTTCCTTGAAAATGCTGCTCATCGAATTCTGCGTGTCGTCCACTGATCGAAGTTGCCGTTTTTGAAGTATGAAAACTATTTTTGTGCCGAACCCAGCAGTTTTGTAGAGGAACAAAAGCACTTTCCAATGAATAAAAATACAATTCAAAATATCCACGAAATCATGTACACAAAACTCATTGAATAAAACAGAACCAACTTATTACCCAACCTAATAATATAGATACTGTAATAAAGAATGGATTCTCTGTATTTCACTCCTTAAGTTGTGATGGATCCTTAAAGATAACAAACGAATTCCTTACCTATTTTCATTCATAACAAACTTAAAACAAATAGCCAATATTATAGTTTATATATTTGTACGGGTTTTCACCTTTCTCGCTAGTTTTGCAATAGATTTCCAAATGATTATCCATAAATATGCATTAGGCCCTGTATTTTTGTGGTCTCGTGCCGATGCGGAAGCGGTTTGGTCTTACAAATTGGCCCAAAATTTACGTTGAACATTTACATAAAACAGAGAGGCTTATCCATGAAAGAAAAAATACTGCCTAAATTATGCAATGTCAATGAGCAAGCCACAAAATATATACATACTACAAAGGGCTGACTACACTTCTCAGAAGTTTCACAGCCTCTTAATGGATTTGTAAATTTGCTAAGGTGCAAAAACAACAACAACAAAGATCGAAGTTGGTTAAGGGTCATTAAGGAGGAAGAAAGCTTGACGAGGCTCAACTTGGTTCGACTCGTTGCAGTTACAGTTATAAGCAATTTATTGCATTGCAAATAAATAAAAGAAATTGACCGCAGAGTTAATGCTGAGTTATGCATACAATTAAATATGGTTGACAACAGCCACTGTTGCTGCTGTGGGTACTGTTGTGGTGGCGGCAACAACAATTGCTAGCAATTAGGTCAAAATAATATTGACTTTTGCTCGCTCGACGGCCTTGAAAAATGTTTGACAAATGCGACATGAAATGCATAAAAAGAAGAGAAAAACTAATGCAGTGCGGCAATTTTGAGATAAAGCAGACAAAGCTCGTAGATTATTAAATGGGGATTATGGGTATTCCTTGATTTGTGAAAACACAGGCATGACAAATGTTGGTATACCCTGTAGTAGCCAAAGAAGGGTATACAAAACACATACATAAATTATCTTATTAATAAATATATATATATACATATATAATATACTAGAGTTTACTATATAGTATATCCTAGAAGAAGACCACCTCTGCATTATCTTTATTGCATCTCTAGCGTATCTTGCAGTCGTGTGGCTCCTGGCATTAGGTTACCTGTTCAACATTTGGGTAAAGAAACGCAGCTTCCCCGTGCTGCATATCAATTCAAGTGGTTCAGTGGGGACCTCTAAATTTACTGTTATGTTCGGCAGCAGGCATACGCGGCCAGACGACGACGACAGAGGGCCAAGATAAATTTAATTAATGATAATTTCTGTTGTTGTATTTTTCGTTCGATTTACCGGTTTTTGAACTTTTCCCTACGCCCAGTTCAAGTGTTGTATGTCTTTTCTCCCCTCCCCCACCTCCCTCTTTCTCTTTCACACTCTCTCCATCTCTTTAAATTTATGCAGCTGTTTTCGATTCGATTTCAGTTTTCGAGAAATGCATTTCTCCTCCAGAAATGTATGTCAAAAAGACTCTAGAATTCATCCTCACATAAGTGTTTGCATACAAGGAAGGGGGGGGAGGGGGGGGAGGGTAGCGGAACTTAGCCAGAAATTGGGTCAAGTCTATGGAGGTTTTTTATGAGCACTTTGCACTTGACACTGACTTAATAACACACACACACACAACACACGCATACAAACAGACCTGTCTCTATTTTGATCGCCCAGAACATTTGAACATAAATAAATTCCCTCCCAGCCCCGACAACGATAAAGTTGCTTATTATTGCTGTAAGTGTAATTGTTATTGTCATTGCAATCGTATACGATATTTACTTTTTGGCCAGCAAAAGCAATTGATATGGAGAACTGGCTATCTTGTCCATAAGGTTGCTCATCAAATCTTAATTGCTTTCGCATACTTAAGCAGCATACACACACACAGACAAAGGTTGTAACAGGGGGAGCTTTACATAGTACCATCTATAGTATTAGAATATATAGATATACATCTTTTAGTTTCATTCTTGTTCACTACCATAAATCGTAATAAAATATTACATATAACATATCAAAATTCAAGTGCGTTGGAAAATTTAAAGCGTCGCATTAAAATTCATTGATGAAAAAGCAATCAACGCGTCGCTGGGCTTACTAATTTTGTGTAATTTGGGTCTGTGAATACCCCGACGAAAGCCCTGAACTGTTCTGATTCATATAAAGTTGAGCAATGTTATGAAATTGCAGTCAATAAACTATTGTACTATTGTGTTGTTTAACAAAATAATTGACATAGTTTTTTTTTTGGAATTATTTATTTTCTGCTTCTTTTTCTTATCAGCAAAATATCAAAATCTGTTGCCGCATGACAAGTTTTAATTTTATAGTCTTTTCAGACTGAATATGAATATGCATGCTTTAAAAACACACCAACACACACACATATAATCAACAATATGTGGCGCCTGGCACAAGTCACACGCACAACAATTTGTTATTGTTGTTGTTGCTGTTATGGCAACATAACACACATATAACAATTGCCCGGCAGCAGAAATATCACATGCAAATCTAATACAAGCTGTGTTGACAACTCAGCTTTTTTTCCGTCAGAATTAGCTTTTTCCTTATTTTAATTTTTAGTTGCCAAAGCGATGCGTAGGAAAGTATGCTTTACTTTTCTAATGTTTTCTTCGGTGTACTAATTGCTGGCGCTTAAAAGTATGTGATACTCTGTATTTCACGAATAGCATGTTAACAGATAGATCTTGTACAGTGAAATGTAAACATTAACAGAGTCATGTTAAACTTTTTTTTTTGACGCCCCCCGCCCCCAGGGCCACCCAAGGGGCCCTTTTCGAACTTTTTTTGCATAAAAACGAAGGGGAAATGGAAAAAAGTGGCTACAATATTTTCACCTTTTCCCGGGCGAGCTGTGCGCTTGACAAATTTTGAAAACAGTGTCCTGTCAAAGTTTGAAAAAAACCGCAAGGCAATTTGAAAAACGTTACAATTTCGCTGACAGAGCTCTGACAGCCAACCAGCAGCTTCCATTTTTAAATTAATCCGACAGATCGGTCTGCGGGCCCAACGATCTGCCTGCCTGAACTGAGACTCGCGTCCTCCAGTTCCCTTCGCCCACCCACTCCTGGCCTTGTCGACTTTTGCCTCGACTGCAGGCCCCCAAACGACCCGACCGAGGTAAACACCAAAGGTAAAAACACCTAAGGCTAATCACTAAGGGGACTAGCCCGGAACGGTTCTAACCATAAGCACTTTGAGTCCTCTTGGAGAGATTCTTGACCGTAGACTCACTTTTACAAATGATTAAATTTGGGTTTAAAAATACTAACGCTACAGTCAGGTGCTGACTGTATAAGGCCATGGATTATCATATTATACCGTAATAAAAATTTTAACGGTATGGAATCGCCGCCCGAATATTATTAGAATAAAATAAATAAAAAAAATAAAATAAAATAATAAATAATTAATAAATGAAAATTCGCACCCGCCTCAACCGGGAGTTGAACACACGCATTCTCTCACAGCCGTCCGCCACTCTAACCACTCGGCCATTGCCTCACTCCTTGGCCCATCGACAAAGCTGCATTGTCAACCAATTTTGTTACCATACAATGCAAATAAAAAGTTTAAAATGCTGTGTGTCTGACGCGGTATGGAATCGCCGTCCGAATATTATTAGAATAAAATAAATAAAAAAAAATAAAATAAAATAATAAATAATTAATAAATAAAAATTCGCACCCGCCTCAACCGGGAGTTGAACACACGCACTCTCTCACAGCCGTCCGCCACTCTAACCACTCGGCGATTGCCTCACTCCTTGGCCTATCGGCAAAGCTGCATTGTCAACCAATTTTGTTACCATACAATGCAAATAAAAAGTTTAAAATGATGTGTGTCTAGATTTAAAGTTCGGTATGCTTGCGTAAATTAGGTCTGCTTAAGTATAAATGTATGTTCAAAGTGAGTTTAATTCGTGTCATATCTCACTTATTAATAGTCCGATTTAAATGAAATTTTCACATAACGCCCGTGGCAAAGTATTTGTCATGTAAGATATACAACTTTGGTTGTTGAGCTAATATTGTAGTTTTTAAATAGTTATTACTGATTTACGGAGGCGGGAAGGGGCGTGTCCAAATTTTAAAAAAACTTTGAGACACTGCAATATATACGTATGTTGTCGCAAAATTTGATGACTCTAGCTCTTATACTTTCTGAGATCCAGGTGTTCATACAGACAGACAGACGGACAGACGGTCAGACGGACAGACGGACAGACAGACATGGCTCAATCGACTCGGCTACTGATACTGATTCAGAATATATATAGTTTATGGGGTCGGAGATGCCTCCTTCTGCCTGTTACGCACAATTCCGTTCCGACAAACACAATAGTCCATGAATTTTTTTAAAATCCATGGCCTAAAAATATCAACAATGATTTTAATCCATAATCGAATATTCAGAAAGATTTTCTTTATGATGAATCATTCAAATGAAGTATAGGTAAGTTCCCATTAGTTTACTTCAAATTTCTTTAAAGATTAGTGACTATTTTGGAAGATAAATTACACACAAAGCAGCTGCTGGAACTATACGATTACTGTATATAAAATGAGTCCAACCAACTGTTAATCAACAAAACCAATCGTATCTACATCAAGAATTCAGCAGATACCTCATCGCATGCGGCTCTGAGTCTGATTTAATTGGGAAAGTCCCAACGACATGTGAAATCAAGAACAAATGCAACTACGTCAATGATACTGATATGATTCACATCGTTTCGTGACTCTCTTAAGAGTAACAATCGCAAACAAATTGAGTTTGTTTACTTACGGTTCTGCTTCGATAGACTTCAATTTGGCCACATAGTTGGATGGAATGTAGCCCTCCTGACGTGTCTTCTTACTGCGCGCCAGCCACCAGTCACCCTGTAATGGATACGAGATACAGTGAAGCGTGAATATAATAGATAAATACCAGTATAATGTGTAAATAAAAAACAATATACACCCCACTAAGTGGGCAGTTATCAAGGGGCTTGTAATTTATTTGCCATTCAATTGGGCGAGATAAAAGCGAAACTACGACGATAACGATGAATGTATGGTTCCGTCTGTTTTTATTTATAGATATATAGATAGATTATCTGCACACAGTAAACACAGTAGTCTGTATTTAGTCTGCTACAATGAGTCATACTTACATATAATAAGCTAAGCAATTTAAAGATTTATAGAATGTGGAATTGTGTCTGGGAATGTTGAAAACTTAAATATAATCATTAAAGAATAACAGCTTTAGGAATTTAATTAAGATTTCAAAACTTTATTTGGCCAAGGAATCTTGTGGAATTTCGTTCAGAAATTTAACAATTTTCGGTTGAGATTAATTAACAAACAACTCAACTGCTGCTGTTGGGTTGTTTTGATTGCTATTTCTACGCTTGTTAGGCGCGTTGCTATTGTTGTTGATGCAGCAGGTGTTGTTGTTGCTTTCGTTGCTGCATTGAACAACTATTTTACACGAAGCTTAAACAGTAATTAATTTAGCTGTCGTCAAGGGAAATAAAAGCGAATACGAGTGCGAATACGAATACGAATACGAAAGTCCGTATGAATTAACATTCGTGCATTTTCGTTTCGTTCACTTCAATCGAACAAAATTGCCATGGCCCGTTGGCAGCAGCAGCAGCACAACGAAACGTGTTTCGCAGTGTGCAACAACAACAACAACATGTGGAGAGTTTTGTTTGAAGCCACAACTCTCGACTCGACTCTCGCCTCATCGACATGGCCGGGCTATCAGTACCTCTCATTGGCACTTGCCATTCCCAGTTACTGTACTTGTTGTTGTTACTGATGTTGTTATTGCTGCTGTAGTTGGACATAGTTCATATTTATGTATGGGCACAAGTAATAAAAATTTTCTTGATTGTTGGTCTATCAATTTGCAGTGGGCGACGCGTCATTGGCAGAGCCGTTAAAAACACAAGAAAAAAACCGTCATGCACACACACACGCGCAAAATGACGACCATAGTCGACCTGGCTAACAATAACCATCAGTAATAATAAAACACCAACAGCAACAACAACGCAAAGCAAACAACAACAAACGGCAACAGCAGTGAGGCACGCAAAAGTAAAGTTTTTGTTTGTATACCCTGTAAGTGAACGGCAAAGGCAAATGGGAATTTAAATGCGAAAATCTGAGAAAGAAATGTTTGAACTAATTAAAGAATATATTCCATATTTAGAGAATATATTATATAGAATATATTTTAGGCACTAATCTAGGTACGTTTGTTGAAAGCCTATACTATTTTTACAATACTTTATTTAAAGTACTTTACACATATTTTAGTAGATAAGAAAACTATTTCATTGAATTTTTTATACCGTTCGTGAAAACCTTTACTATTTATTTTTAAGGTAAATAATTACTTTAAATACTTTACACACACTTCAGCTGATAAGTAAACTTTTTAATTGAACTGAATGAAAGAGAAAGGGAACAAATTTGCAAGATTATGGTCTGGATTAGCTGCAAGCTTGGATTATATAGTTAGAAGCTAAACCAAAGTCTCAATTCATTAAAGACTTACTTTATATAAACTACACAAGATATTTAATCAATTTCGAAGTGATTGCTTGTATCTTTATGATATTGCGCAATTATAAAATAAATTTAATTATTTAAACCTTTTTTATAGTTTTACAAGATTATATGTGTATTTTTAGCTATCTCGAGGTCAATATACGCTTTAATTTTTCCTTAAAGCTTTACAACTGCCGGAATCAATCTGCCAACACAATTTAATCTTTATTTACCTATAAATATATAAATATTATTTAAAATATTAAAGACAATAAGCGTATGATATAAAAGCTACGTATATGCAAGTAAACCTATTAAGTTCCTCTCCCTAACAGGGTATCTCCCAGTCTAATCAGCTACTCTTTAGCAACTTGCTCGCATGTGTTCACTAATTTTCCGTCTGCAATTTTTTTTTCTATTACATACTGTAATTTATTTTCGTGCAATCTTCCATTCACGCATTGGTTTTGCTTTGTTACGAAAAAAAAGAAAGAGAAACAGCAAGAGAAAGAGAGAGAAAACTATGAAAATTAAATTAAAACTTTATACATTCGGTAGTTTTTTGGTTTTTCGCTATTTTGCTTGGTTTCGGTTACGCGCTTTCCATGTCTAGTTTCGAATTTTGTTCGTATTATTTCAAAGCTTTAACCACAAAACCGAAACTGGCTTTTGCCAAATTTGTGCAGCGCGTTGTTGTTATTGTTGTTGGGTTTCGCTACGTCAAGAGATAAAAGCGAAACAGTTAGAGATATTCATAGGAATATTACACAAATAGCCAAACTAGTTTTCTCTATCTATCTCTCTCTCTTTCTCTCTCCCTTTCACACACACACGTTTTTTTCCAAAATTGCAATTGAGTTTCGTATATCGTATCTTGATGGACAACAGCAACAACGACAACAACAACAATAGCCCATTCCCGGTCTATAGAAGAAGAACTCAAGTGCGGCGCGCTATCATTAGCCTGCCCTCCTCTGTAGGGAAGGTCAATGAACAGACAATTTTAGGGTTCATTGTTTATTTGAAGCTTGTTTTGATATTTTTCACGCTCTCCTCCCTTCCTCTCTATCCCTGTCTTTATCTATCGCCCTCTCTCTCACTCTTCGTGTCCACTTGACGCGAGTTTCTTTAAAATGCATTTCATAATCGCGTGCCATGTGTGTTTGCTTTCGGTAACAGTCGCTATATAAACACGCACACACACATATACACATAACGTCTATATACAAATCTATGTTTGCCTTGATTCCATTGAAAATTGATTTAAATTTTTTGTATCTCTCTTTTTTTTTTCTGTATTTGGCTTTGCGTTGCTTTGCTGCTGTTAAAAGTGAAGCATAAATCGTATTTCGAGCGATTTCTTTTGTTTATTTTTTACAGCTTGCCTCGTTCTACTTGAGCGTATATTGCCCAGACAGAATTTTAAAGCTTTGCATGACCGTTGCTGATAAGCAGTTGACCCCAATGACGGTGGCGCAGCAGACAAATCTTAGGTCAATTTTAGAAAGAACGCACGAAATTAAAGTGAACGTGAGCTTTTTATGGTGCGTGGTAATAAATCTAAATATTATTGGAAATATTACAGCAGTTTAAATAATCCTAATTGTTGATTGTAGGTACTTCTGTAGCCATTCCAAGACTATAATTTAGTCTTTATATATGGTATATTATAATAAAGCTCTTCTAATTTAAGAACTAATGACTTTGGGCTACAATTCTCTATCAAATATTCAAATATCATAAGGTTTTCTTGGCCACGAAACATTACACATATTATATAGATTGTACTTTTATGCCTATTACATGACCATAAATTGGACTTCATATATGGTGTAAGCCAATAAACCTCTCTTTACTCAAGCATAGATACCTTCTGTTGATTTTGGAAGTATTATACAACTTTCTTTCTGTATATTACAAGACAACGTTGTATATATAGTTTCATATATGATTATACAGTTCTCATAACTCAAGCAAAAGTAGTTAGGCTGCAATTTTCCACCTATTCGAATACCATAAGATTTTCGTAGCTCAAAGAAGTACTTGAGACTTGTCTTTATAGAGCTAAAAAGCTCAAGCATAATTTTTTTTTTTTTTAATTTCTCAGCAAAAGCAGAGCAGCCGGCAAGAGGTAATCCAAGCTTGAGGGGGGAAGGGGAAGCGGAGAGGGGGAATCCTTGAAGGGTTTCTCGCTTAGCTTCCTGGCAAGCGAGAAATATGAAAGCGGGTTTTCAGCTTCTTTTACAGTTGCTGAAGAGATTCGCAAAGAATGCAAGCGACAAAACTGCACAAGAGAGGTGTGTGTGTGTAAGTATCGGGTATATGTGTGTGTGTGTCTTTGGTGTATATGTGGGTGCGTGTGTGCCATGTTGTGTGTGCTGTCACTTGGCAAATGACAATGAACAGCAGAAGAGACAACAAACGATGGCGATGACGACGACGCGACGACGACGACGAAGCTGACGAAGTCGACACACCCATAAAATACTTGAACATACAATTTTGATTTCTATGCATGACGTTGAAAATGTTGTTGTTGTTGCTGCTGCAGTTTTAGTTGTTGTAAAAAAGTTTACAAAAGGAAGCCGGGCAGCATTTTTTGTTGCTGTTTCGTTTAGTTTTGTTGCTGCTATGGCAAGTTGAAAGTCTTGTAATTGTTGCTGCTACTGCTGCTGTTGTTGTTGTAACAGACGTAGTTGTTGTTGCTTGTACTTTAATTAAACGTTGCTTGTCCCCACAAAAACCGCCGGAAGCAGCCTCAGGCGCTGCCGTCGCTGATAACTCAACTTGTTTGGCGACAGTCGCAGAGGGAGAAAGAGAGACAGGCAGAGAAAGAAAGAGGAAAAGAGAGGGAGATGCAGAAAAATAGAGAGGAATAGATAGCATGAGAGCCAGCATAAGCAAGACGCACTGAGACCTTTTTATATGCGTTCAATTATGAGGGCTACACAAAATTGCAGTACACATTTTTGAATACATTTTTCATACGTATCCGGTAGATACTTTGGCTCTGCGATTGCCCCACACACACACACGCAACTCACTTGGCCCAGAGCCAAAGGTGGACGTCATGCCTCTTAGGCGCCGCCACTTGTCTGAGCAGTCAGCCAGGCGGCCACCTCCCCCCTCCTGCCATGCCCTGCCCTGTGCCCTGGTCATCATCGGATCATTCCTATTCCTTTGCACTGGGGCCGGGCGTAAGGTGGTCATGGCTGTCTCTCTGACGTAAACTCTTTAAATATGCATGCTATATATGCCTCACAACATTGTACATATATTTTCATGTTTTGCAAGAGTTGAATGCGCCTTATGTCATAACAGAATCCCTTCCTCCGACTGCCTCGTGGGCTGCTGCTGACCTCCATGAATGCTGCTGGGGCTGGCTACGCTGGCCTGGGCTAATCATAGAATTCAACAAAATATGCCAACAATTTAGTTACTCAATGCCACCACGAAATGATCACCCAAACCTGTGCCGGGTCTGATCTGATCAGCTTTGGCATCTGGTTCGGGTTTTCCCCACAAACGTGCACAGCAGTTGCAGCTGCTTTAATTTCTTTGTAAATAACCTGAAATTGTTTACAACCAGATACAGAGAAGATGAAGTAACTAGCCCAGATACATTTGTATCTCTCTTACTACAACTGATTCTGTTTGTTTTATGATGTATATGCTATGATTAACTCGAGTTCAACATATAAAACAACTAAATTTACAGTTAAAACATAAATTTTTAAAGAATTATTCGGAAAGTATGTTAAAGGGTATATATATATATATATATACAGCAATACTGCAAGTATCTTGAAATTATTATTGATGATTAACTCCAATTCTACTCATAAAACAGCTGCATTTACAGCTTAACTTTATAAATTCCTAAAGAAGATACTCTAACTATATATAATGTATCTCAAAGAGAATATCTTCAATATTACAGGTATCTTCAAGTTTGTATTGCACTTTGAGCTATAAAACCTGCGCGAAATACCACTAGTTAGTGTATCATTTAACACGAAATACAGTTGGTTTTGCAGGTTTTCCTTTCAATTTTCGTTTGCTTTCCAAGTCGGTTCAAGTGGCATGTAGCAAGTGGCAAGTGGCGACTGCGTTGGCCGCAATTACAGCGTCTGGTTCGAGCAACTTCAACTAAAAAGCTGCAATACCTCCCCCCCTTTCCCACCTCCCCCAAAGAGTCGCTGACATTGAAACAAACAGCCAAAGCTGCAAAATGCAAAAAAAAAGAAAGAAAATGGCGTATGACGCACAGCTCAAAATTGCAATGGAAAATACGGAAATTTAATAGGGGAAGAGAGAGAGAAACCAAAGCAAACAAATTCTCTGAGATTGGCACAAGAAAAATAAACAGAACTAATCAAAATAAACAAATTTGTTGCGAATAACGATAGAAACAAAGCATAAGATATATTTTCTTTATGTTTATAAATATGAGAAGTGTTGCATTTGTAATTATAAATATGATTTTTATATTTTATTAATGCCAATCTGATGTCAAAGGCGCGTCAATAATAAAATATGAAAAACTTGTATATTTTTTATAAAAAGCTGATAAGCTGACATGACACACACGATCCTGTGTGTGTGAGTGTGTGAGTAATTCCGGGAAATGTTTGCGTTGATTGACCAGCGGCGAAATTGCTTTGCTTTTAATGCGTTTGTAAAGAGTTTAAGCATGATAAGCTGACTATATGCGATAATGATAATAATAAACAGACGAGGTGCTTTATACTAATACAGATTTCCAATTTGAAAATGTCTTTACACTTCCTTTATTGGCTTCTATGCAACATAGGATATTATTACAAAGATTCAATGATATTAAATGGAATTTTAAAGCAGAATTAAATCAAAAAATGCCATTGCACTCCCTTTTATTCTGTATAAAATATAAATATACCTAGAAAAGCGTACATTAATTGAGAATATACGGAATTTAACTTTAGAAACTAATCTGAAAAGTCCTATAAACTTCATTTATTCCTTTTGATCCCATTTACGACATAATTACCTAGATGTTAACTACTTTAAGTGATATTATATAGAACTTAAATGCATAATTCAATCTAGCAATGTCTATAGACTCCCCTTACAGTTTTGTATGCAGTATACCCAATAATACCTAGATTTACTCACAGTTCTATATCGCTTGAAAAACAAACAAAACACAATCTACTAAAGCAGTACGTCTAGAGCACACAGACACACACGCATACACTCACAGAAACACACACACACAGCAATTCCCCTGAAAGCTTTTGCAGCAACACTTTGCAAATATTTAAAACATTTCAAACATGAAATTCGCATGACGAAAACTTTTATGATTAAACATAAATAAATTGCATGCGAAGCCTTCGTGGTGGGGCTGCTCCAATGGATCGGATAATAATGCTTTCACGAACTTTTACAGAAATTCACATTGTAATTTATGCAAAGCGAACCCAATTGGAATGCGTGTGTAAGTGTGTAAGTGTGTGTGTGTGTGTGTGCGTGTCTGTGTGTGCGTGTACATATTCTCATTTTATTTTCTTTGATAAGATATTCGATTGGCCGAACGCGAATTACTCCCACTGTGTTATCAACCGTTATAATACTCCATGACTCTCTCACTCACTCACTCCCTCTCTCTCTCTCGCTCTCGCTGAGTCTTTGGGCACATGATTCACTCACCTGTGTGTCATTCATTATCTCCAGGTGCTCACCCTTGCGGAAGCTCAAGTCCTCGTCGGTGCGTGCATCGTAATCGTAGAGAGCGACAAATATTTTAGCATTCGCATTGGCGGCATCACTCTCGGGTATCTGCGGCACTGGGCGTATTTGCTCAGCTGGCTGGCCGGGCATGGGTATCACGATTTGTGGTACACCCACACCGACACCGACGCCGCCGATGCCAGCGACAGGATCCTCCATGGGATTGCGTACGTCGCCAGCATGGGGTTTCTCGTCCGCCTTCTGTGTGCGTAGACAGTTGCCCATTGTGATGGATAATGTGATAAACGGGGGAGCAGGAAGCAAGGAAGGAAGTCAAAGTCAGCGCACAATCCTCAGTCGTCAGTTGTGACGTATTTTAAATGCAATAGATATGAATGGAAGCCTAGTTGTTGTTGTTGTAGTCGTTGCTGTTGCTGCAGCTGGAGTGGAATTACTGTTACTTTCACTCACACACGGACAGAGACGCCAGCGCAGGCCTATTACGATGCAATTGCACTAGTTTGTTTATACTGAGAGGACGATTCACACACACATACAATCGAATACAATGTTGTTGTTGTTGTTTGTTTGCTCACTCGCGATCAACCATGGGGTGTTGGCACTTATCTCCTCTCTCTCTCTCTTTAGCTCTTTTACACTGTTTTTGTTGCGCCTGAACGTCGCGCGTCGTCAGTTGTAGTTTATTAATTGAATTGATGCCTTATTGTTATTATTTATATTAATGAGGATGCCGTACTGCATAAATGCTACACTGTTCAGCTCAGCGATAATATAATTTATTGAATCACTAACTAAATTAAATGCTTGCACACACACACATACACACGAATGCCACTGTTGTGAGTGCTTTTGTATGTATTTTCTTACGTGCGAGTATAGATGTTTCGTTGTTTGTGTGTATGTGATGCTGCTGGCCAAACAACAAGACAGACGCGGCCGCAAAGAAAACAATTTAAAAACACTGATAAACTATTGAAGCACATGCACACATTATTATTTTATTGTTTTCCGCCATTTATTGTATTTCTTTTACATTTTTAAATTATTTAATTCGAGTTTTTCAGCTGCAGCGAAAATGGCTCCCCGATGAAAACCTGCGCGACAGTCGATAGCACTGTTGAATCGATAGCCAAGACTTGCTTGTTCGATATTTTTAAAGCATAAACAGGTCTGCTAACCGATTGCAGCAGAGTTGCATTTTTGACAATTATGAGTAATGTTATGTGGCACGCTGCCAATTGGCACTGTTAAACTTCAGCACAGTCTGGCAACGCTGCAAGGTTGCACTGCTAATTTGAAATACTGGCGCCAATTGTATTTATACAAGCGTATAGAAAGCGCTTGACTCAATAAGTGTATAGATTTAATATTCTTAAAAAATATTGTAAATAAAACTGACTCTTGTGCATTTTACAATGAAGAAGACTCAATAGCAAGTCACAGTTTTGTTATGTCACGCGTATTGAGTTGTTTGCGCTGCGCTCATCTCTAGTTCCAATGTCCGTTAATTGATAGAAAGAAGACCAGCAACAGAGGCCAATTGCAATCATGAAGAACACCGGGTAAGACGCTATTTTGGAAATCAATAAGACATTGTTAACTTTTGAAAATTTACTATAGAAAGCTAAAAGGAAAAACTCTATTTATTACGGGTGCATCCCGCGGTATTGGAAAGGCAATTGCTCTGAAAGCAGCGAGAGATGGAGCGAATATTGTAATAGCCGCAAAAACTGCAGAACCCCATCTAAAATTGCCCGGCACTATCTATACTGCCGCTGAAGAAAGTAAGTGTTCTCTTGTACTTTGTATTTCAATTACCTGGAATTTGTACTTTGGTTCCAAATGTTATCAATTCTACTTTTACTTTCAGTCGAGAAGGCTGGGGGCAAAGCATTGCCCTGCATTGTTGACGTTAGAGATGAGCGACAAGTGCAACAGGCTGTCGATGCCGCAGTGGCCAAGTTCGGTGGTATCGATATCGTCGTTAACAATGCAAGCGCCATTTCACTGACTCAAACTTTGGAAACGGATATGAAACGTTACGACTTGATGCAGAATATAAACACAAGGGGGACATTTCTGGTGTATGTGTGATGCCTTATCTAATATGATATCGAATCTTATTGCCCAACAATATTCCATAGGTCGAAAATTTGCTTGCCATATCTACTGAAAAGCGATAATCCTCACATCTTGAACTTATCGCCTCCTCTGAGCATGAAGCCCCACTGGTTTGGCAATCAAACGGCCTATACAATTGCCAAATATGGCATGTCCATGTGTGTGCTGGGCATGTCTGAAGAATTCCGGGATGAGGGCGTGGCTGTCAATGCTCTTTGGCCTAGGACAACTATTCACACGGCAGCGGTTGATATGTTGCACGGTTCCGATGGTTCAAAGTATTCCCGTAAACCTGAAATGATGGCGGATGCTGCCTATGTTATACTATGTTGTGACTCTAGGCAATGTACCGGAAAATTCTTCATTGATGATGAGGTTCTGCTAAGCGCAGGCGTAAAGGATTTTGTCCCCTACGCTTGTCATCCGGAAAACATAGATCATTTGCAATTGGATTTCTTTTTAGATGATGAGGGGCCTTTGGCCAAATTGTAATCGGTATTCGATTTACTTGCATTTTTCTAGATCGAGCTATGTAAATATGTTAATTTGTTTTGGATATTTAATATTGTATTAATAAAACGAAAAGTTATACAAAGAAAATGCAGGGTAGATATTACTTCAAACATTACCATCTCTAATATCGATATTTTATACATCGCACGCAAAAAGCCAATCACATCGATAAAGAGTTATCGATGCGCAATGTATCGCTTTGTGTTTAACATACCTTAATACATGTGCAAAAATGAAGTGCAGATTGTATTTGTTTGTAGTGTTTTTCGTGTTTTATGAGTGGAAAAATGTCGTTGAATCGGCTAATTTAAACCACCCGCGTGTACTGCTGCCCATATTCCAGGAGAAGGCAATCAATTTCACCCTGGAAGTTGTCGATGGCAATTGCTTCAAATGGTGCGTCTGCCGCCACAGCCGGTGTCGGCTTTATAACCTAAAAACCAATTTCCCTCCTAAAATATTGTAACTACCTATAAATGCCTAAACATCTCTTATTTTTAGGTCTTCATCACGTCAGGATTTGATAACTGTAACGCCAGTGTTCAATGGTTTCAGCGAATGCGCCAGTCAGGCTGTTGTCACCGTGCAGACGCGCGAGAGACGCCGCAACACGGCGATTGTCTTTGCCGAGGAGTTGAGCACGGGTTCTATCCTGCGCTGTGATGTTATTGTGGACACTATAGATCGTCTGAATGTACGCACAGCCACGCGGCAACTGTACTTGGAAGAGGCACCAGCCATATTTGAGCTGCACGCCTTCGACTCCCAGAGCAATGAGTTCTTCACTCTGGAAGGCATCGAGTTCAATTGGGACATATCTTCGGCTAGTCGGAGTATGCCGCCAGCTCTGCGGTTTCTCACTTTCTCGGACAGTCCGTTCCATGTGGTGCCAACATCGCTGGAGAGATTCGAAGCTACTGGCATTAAGGGATATATGATATTGCTGGAGGGCATCAACACAGGCACCTCCAAGGTGGCTGTTAGTATGCCACAGCCTGAATATCGTCATGTGCCGCCCATTGAGGTGACCATCAGTGTGCTGGCGAATATTATTATTGAACCAACCGAGGTGACCCTTATGGCAGGCGACTCCATCGAGTTTCGTATTCTTCAGTTGAAAATGGATAAGTTGCATGACATCACATCGAATCGACAGTATTATCTGGAGGTGGAGGATACCGATATTGCGTACCTTAAAAGCAACAGTGCCACAGGTTCCCGATTGGGACGCACTCAAGTCTTTCTACGGGATCGCAACATGCCGCAAAATAGTGACGACTCACCCGACAAGCCCAAGGGACCCAGCGCTCTGTTGACCGTTGCAGAACCACAGAAATTGGGTATCAGTTTGTTGCCACACAACAATTGGGTCACAGTTCTGGGCGAACGTCATGAAGTTGCCTTGGATCTGTATGCTGGAGATGGACAAAAAATAACACTGGGCACACGTTACTCAATTGGCTCCGAACTGGAAGAATCTCTCTTTACTATATTGAAAAAGACTCGCAATGGCAGCCGACTGTATGGAGAAGCCATCAAGGAGGGTACCACACAGGTTTATGGACAATATAAGGATGTAAGTAGGAGAAACAAGTTAGTTAGTCTTCATTTTATCAACTACTTTTGTTCTTGCAGCTTTCGGTGCAGGCAGAGATGCAGATCTTTGAAAAACTGCAGTTAAATCCCGCTAAAGTCATACTGCCCTTTGATCCTAACTCCATCAAGCAGCAGAAATTCCAATTCCAGGCATCTGGTGGAGATAAAAACTATCTGTGGTTCTCAGGCAATCCACAAGTGCTGCAAATCGATGGACAGGGTTTGGCCATAACAGAAATTCGTGATGTCCGTCTGCCCGTGGGATCTCAGGAGCTAACTGATGCAGGCGTTGGTCTGGCGGCGCATACAACGGTTCGTGTTGCCTTGGCCAAGAACCAGAAGATCTTCCGCCAAGCACAGATCTACTTCTTACCCCCGCAACGACTGGAGGTTAAGCAATATAACTTTGAGACTGCTCTGAAGGATTATGTTCACATTCATGTCGCTGTTTATACCCATGTGAATAACAGCTATGTACCTTATACAAAGTGCGATAACTTGCACTTTCAATTGGACTTCTCGCATCAGATATTTCAGCTGGAAAATGGTGGTAATGCTGGACCTAGAGGACAGGATGACATGGCTCCCGAGGCTTGTCATGTATTGCGTCTACGTAGCACAGTCGAGGGCAGCACCTCGTTGCGCATCTCGTACACATTCAGAGAGAAAGTGCTGCAGGATACTGTGGACTTGCATGTTTTCGAGCCACTCTCCATACTGAATCCTGTGGAGAATGAAGTGGTATTGCCCATTGGTGCATCGCGGAGTGTTATCTATGCCGATGGACCACAACGCATCTTTACACTTGAAGCAGAGCTTACTAAAGTCAGCAAATTTGATACAAAAGTAATAAATGTGGAGGAAATTGAATTCGATACGCAGAATGCCATCACCGCCTTCAATGTGCTCTGTCGTGCGGTGGGTGAGACCGAGTTCACGTATCGTGTATACAATACACTGTCCACATCCAAGTTTGCTGCATACAATGCTGAAGTTACCACCAAGGTGCACTGTGTGAAGCCGCGTTTCCTTAAGCTTTATGCCCGTCAACAGCTGCGTTCATCGTGTCCCGTGGAGCTGCGTTCGTCATTGCTCTATCTTAAGGATGAGGAGAATAAATTTGATATTGAAATCGAAGTGCAGGATGTGAAGAATCGCAAACTGATGAATATTAGCTCCTTGTTCCTGGAGTGGGAATTCGCAGCTGGTGATGAACGCTATCAGGCAGATAACATTCCACACCAGCAGCTGGCTGAGGTGGAGCCCTTCCATGGGATCGAATTGCCTGCACGAGATGTGCTTGTTGTGTCGCTTAATGAAGTGGCGCCTAATTTCCGCATTAAGGGCACAGTGGTGCAGTATCAGGACAAGAAGCTAGCGCAGCTGGGACTCTACGCAGAGCGTCCTCCGTTCGGTGTCAAGAATGTGAGTAGTTGCAGAAATATATTGACTGTATATACTTAATAAGTTATTTTCGAACAGCAAAAAACAGGAGAAGTAACCAAACCGATCATAGAGAACGAGATACGTTTCCATACGGTGAACAATACGTTGTTGCCACAGAATCATGTCAGCATCTTTATGGCACCTTCGCATAGTGAACGTATTCCGATCACACAAGGCAGTGGCTTCTTTCAACTGGAGCTCTCCGAACAGGGCATTGTAAAGGTGACGCATGATGAGAAGCACAAACAGTTGCTATTGACGCCGCTTCGCTTGGGTCATGTGCGACTGGAGCTAACGGATCGTTGCCTTATGAATGAGCCAGCACATTTATCCATCTCTGTAGTGGGCATTGGAGCCATAAGTGTACTGGCCTTGGATCGTGTGGAGCGTACCAATTCCATTGAGGCCATTGTCAGATTGTACGATACCAATGAAAATTTACTGCAAATCGATTCGCAAATGTTGAGTGTTTATCAGTTGACGGAATTGGTCTTTGACACCTCGATACTCAGTGTCAAGTTGGATGATCAGCATAATTTGGGTGTAGGCGAGATACGGTACAGCATAACGGGCAATAATATTGGAGAGACCAAGATTGTGTTCCAGACTGGAACAGGAGATCGTCAGGTGTCCAGTGAACCACTGAATGTGCAGGTCTTTGCTCCCATTCGCCTCTATCCGCGCAACTCCACCTTGGTTGTTGGCTCCAGCATACAGATTTACTACCAGGGAGGACCACAGCCGAATACCAACATTGTGTACAGCGTAGAGAAGCGACAGGTGGCAAGTAAGTTCGCATCATATAACCAGTTTTATTTGCAACTAATTGAACTTGTTTTTTTCAGCCATGAACTCTGCCATTATCACGGCACACAAGCTGGGCGCCACTAAAATCACTGGCAGATGTCTGCTCAAGAATCCCATTAACGGCAAGGATGAGGTGGTCTCTGAGGATTCAGTGGAATTGCGTGTGGTTGCCTTGACGGGTGTGCAAGTACGCACGCCTCTAGTGCGTATACGTAGCGGTGCCGTCATGCCAGCCACGCTCTGGGGTCAACCAAATCTGTCGCCTATGGTGCTGGGCACACTGGAGAATATGCGCATCACCTGGACAGTTAATCAAGCGGATGTTGTGGAGATCTTCAATGTTTTCACTTCGGCGGGTAAGTCTACAGACTATATAGCATTAGTATTTGTACTACTTGGGTGTGCACAGATACCGCGTTGCAGCGCAAAGTTAATTAGCTCAATGCCCACAAGTTGCACGCATATCAATTGTTCTACGATGAGCTTGCATGGTTGAGTTTCAGTGCAGGAACAGATACGGAACATACAAGTTAAAGCTTTAATATCTCTTTAAATTAATTAAGTATTTTGTTTTATTTTATAAGACATATTTATTCCCTTATTGCCTTGCCTAGATTGATAATTAAACCTTTATAATAGTCTGTCGTAAATACAAACAAATATGCACATTATTCATGCATGTGGGTTTTATAATTTATTATAAATTAAAAATTTAGATGATAGGTTTAAAATAATACATACAAAAATATAAAGTAAAAACTCCTGCAATCCGATTCGTATTTTTAAATAATTTGAATAAGTTAAGCTTGCAATTTCCTGAATATTGATTTATATAATAGTTTTTTACAATTATTACCACACTTTTTAGGCGATGAATTTTATAGAATAGAGAAATAGGTTTATGACAAAAACTGTCTATGAATAAGTTAAATTATAAAGGTTATTTTTTTGATGTCTCTCATTTTAATTGCAAAAGTGCTAGTAATGAACGTGATTTTAAATTGTTTGCACTGATATACCCATCTATCTCTCTCTCTTTTTCTTTCTCCTCTCTCTCTCTCTGTCTGGCTCGCAGGCATTGAGTACCAGAGCACCGACTTGATTTCAGTGAGAATACGCGCTCTAAATCCCGGCAAGGTCACCATCACAGCGACAGCGCAATTGTCAGATGGCGTAAAGCTGCCATCCTCGAGCGTGGAGCTAATTGGTAAGTAGAGCAGGCATTCCCCTAACCCAGGACTCCCCCCACAACTCCCCCCGTCCCCTATTTGTCACCTAACGTCAACAAAACCGCAAATTGAAATTGTTATCGTAGTTTTCAAAACACTGGAACTGCTCGCACCAAAGCCGATAACAATGGATTGGATTTTGGCAGCCCCGCGCAGTACGCTTCAGTTGAAATGTAATATGGATGAGGCTGTGTATAAGTTGGATGCGCAGAGCAGCGGCATTGTCAATGTGTCACCAGATGGTGTTGTCCACACAAAGGATACACTCGGCCGAGATCTGATAATTGTAAGTGTGTGTGCATATCCTGTTTGCCTCCCCCAAAATCGGCTTACCTCTGGGAAATTGCATTTGATTTAATACGTATTGTTATGTATGTGTCTGTGTGTGTGTGCCTGTGTGTGTTTGCCATGTTTGTGTGTGTATTTGTTGTTCATGTATTTTTTGGTTTTATTCAGGCCAAAACTGTCGACCAGACGCTTCCCATCGGCATCGAAGTAAAGAATGTGCAATACATTCTGGTGACTCTGTTGCCGGACATAAAGCTAAAGCAAGCGGAGCATAAAATACCACGCGGCATGAATTTTGTATTTAAGATCTCGCTCCATGATAATCTTGGCAACGAGTTCTCCCACAACATTGAGGATGTGAATGGGCTGCGCTACGAATTGGCTACCAAGGATGTGGTCGATGCACAGATTGGCAATAATCTGACAATTGCGGTGAGTCCAAGGCCCAGTAACCCTCCTCTCCCTCCTCCTATCGCGCCCCCTTCTCCATTTGCAGTGCAGTTAAACAGTTTTCTACCTTTTTTTAATATCCTTTTCGAAGTCCACTCAAAGTCAACGCCACAGTCGAAAAACTTAAAACTTTTCGCCTGTCATATTTAGTAGTTTTGGCATGAAGGGAGGAGCTGCTCAACTGCTTACTTGACCTCAGGCTGCGGCTAGTTTATATGTAAATGTGAACTTTAAACTTTTAGCAAGTTATTTCAATTTCATTTTGCGCGTCTCTGCTAACAACAAAACCGCCGCATTTTAATGCACTCGCCAAGACAAGCACAAAAAGTGGAGCCTGAGTCGCATCGCTGCCCACCTGATTCACTCTCCAAGTGTACATACTGTATAATGTTTATATACTATAGAGTATATACTCTATATATATATGTATATATATATATATATATATATAGAGGAATCTCAGCGTCCGGCCGCACGGCACGTCGCCCGGCTTGTTCGGCACTATTTTCTGTTTCTTGCTGTCTGTTTCGGTCTCCTACTTTCCCCTCTGGCTTGGACTTTCGGCACGTTGATGTCACCACATAAAAATGCAACGATGCGTTGTCGCACATGCTGCAGCAGCGGCTCTTAAAATTTGCGGCTCTGTCTGAGTGACCGCGGACCACACAAAACAGCAGCAGCAAAAACATGCATTAAAATCAGCGAAGAGAAAGTGCACTAAAGTCTTAAATAGCAAATAAAACATAAAACATTCGCAACGTTCTCCATTTCTCTCTTGTTTCTCATTGCATATTTCTCACACACAGTTGAATTTGCAACGCGAGACGAGTAACATGATTGCCATCAGTTTAAGGGATACAACCGGAGTGAAGCATGCTGAGGATTACATCAAACTGTCTGTGGCTGACTCCCAGCTCATTTACCCCACCAAGGTGAGTACGATAAGGGGTGTGCCTGTCTGTGTGTGTGTGTGTGTGTGGCATAAACAACATGTCTGCACAAGGGCCAAGCTTGCTTGGGCAATTTGTAAATAATATATCTATGATAACTGCACATATATAATATCTGTGATATGTTCTCTACTTTACAAAGTGCTGGGAAATTCCCCATAAATGATATATGTATTTAGATACTAGAATAACTGTATAGCTCTTTATAAAAGTTGCGTGAAATGTTTTCTAGTTGTTTTTCCATCAATTTTAAACACTTTGTATCTGTTTTTCTTGCCGACATGTGCACAGCACATTTTTGTTGCCTGTAAAAATTCTTTTTTCTTAGAAACTTACAGCTGGTTTTCTTTTTATCTTTTGTTTACGCATACAAGTTATAAAAACTTGTAGAGTTTTTGCTACTACTTCTACTTGCGATTCAGAATCGTATTCATGCTCATGTTTATATTTCGAAAATATCTTTATAATAGTTTACTGTTACCTTGAACATTTGATAAACCATTTTATTTTTCTCCCTTTTTCTGCATGTGCCAAACAAATTTGTGCGTGACTATTTAACGGTTCCACCAACAACAATGTAAATCTTTCGATGGATCCAATGTGAAACTGCTTACCAATTCCAACAAAACCAACCAACTCGCAAATGCAACATGACGCCCATCGATTGCGCCAACAGACAATTTTCTCTGTGGGTGACATCATTTGCTTCGATTCACCGCTAACATTGTCATCGATTTGGAGCAGCTCCAATGAGCAGATGGTGGCGATTAATAAAATCACAGGTGAGTAGTTTACCTCAAATGCAGCCAGCAGCATGCAACCTGCAAGCTTGCAACTGTCTCCTTTGCTACCCGTTCCTCCGCCTCCTCTTACCCTTCTCTGTGTCGGTTTTATTTGCATTTGTCGTCGAACACAAACGAAACCTTTAAGTCTGCAGTTAGCATAAAATGATTTTGATTGCGCATGCTGCAACAGTCGGAACGTGTCGGAAAGAACTCGATTGAGATAAATAATATCAAAGAGGTTTAAATATAGATTAGTACGAGGGGCAGAACAATCGTTCGTTGACCCATTTTCTCTTAAAGAGAGAACTTTATAACTAGTGCAGAATGTAGTCAATAGCATGTGTTCCTTTCAAGTATTCCCTTAGTTATCTGGACCGACCAGATGCTCACATCGATCTAGCTGCATATACATTTATACTATACTACGTTCCCTTTCATCCACAACATAAACTTTCTCTCTCGCAAACTTGTAAACTTTATTCAACTCAAAACTTTATCCCTTTGGATATTTAAAGTTTTGCATTCTATCTTGATGTGCATAACTAAAAGCTGAATTTACTTTAATCTAACTAGTTGTCATATGAAATCAGGTTTAATTTCAACTGCATTTATTTATAATTTGGAATCCAAAGTTGCTCTATGAAATTCAATTGAATTTATTTTGTTTTATGCTGTTTAAAATTTGAATTTGAGTTACACACATTTTGTGCTATTAAATCGTTTTTCCAGTCTTTCATTTTTAATTTCCATCGATCATTGAAATTTAATTTCAATATAATTTACGTATTCACAATAGTCGACAGGGTGCTAATGCTCATGTCCAACCAATCGTCTATTTTAATGGTAATTTATGCACCGCTTGGTAGCGTTGTTTGATAGTCCTCGCTTGTTTAAACCCCCAAAGACAGACACATACAGACAGTTTGTTGATGTACAAATTCAGTAAATTGACCTACATTTTAGCTACGATTTATTGATAACCCAATTAGGCTTAGTTTTTGAATGAAAGTTGAAAAATACTGTAAAAACACTGCAAAATAATAGAAACGTATACGTTTATTACTATTATATAGTTTGAGGGGTATATCATGTTAGTAATTCCACTCTCTTTTAGTTTTCGGATAAATGAACAAATAAGACGTCTTTAATCCTTAAAAGTGATTTATGTTTGGTCACCTACCCCAACTATAAGTCCAGATAGCCTTAACACACACACAAACACATGTGTGTTTTTTTATGCACACAAATTCAAATTCACTTGAGCGCACTCGACTGTGAGTTATTCTAAGCTCTGAAATACTCTATATACAATGTTGGGTGTGTGCACCGTTATATCTTACTCGCACACACATAAACATACTCTAGGAGTTCTTGGTGAGCAAATTTGAATAACATTATCTTTTCTAACTTGGGTTATTTGAGGAACTGTGGTAGATGAAGCTGCTCCTTCCAAGAGAAACTAAAATTTACATAGACACGATATTGATCATGAATATATACTGTATATTATATATGTTTTTCTTTAAATTATGGTATAATTGTTACTTAAAAATGTTTATATAAGCTGTTTCTAGTTCATATAGATTTAACCTGAATCGGTACTTTCTTCAGATATTGCCTGGGAAGATATATAGTAACATTTTCTATATATATATAAATTTACCATAAAAGCTGCTTCCGTTGCAAGCAAATTTAAATGATATCGTTGTTATAATCAGATTTTGTTCAGGATGGTTATATTTTCTCGATTTCATTTATCTATTGTATGTAAATCGCGATAAAAGGTGTTTTTACCATAAAAACACAGTTGACATTGATATTTTTATCAGAAGCTGATCATGAATATACATATATGTATGTATGTATAGAACTTTATTCTATATCTTTATAAGAAAGTTAACAGAGCATCTGCCGTCCGAACACTTCCACCGCGGGCACATTCACGTGTCTCTTGTTTAACATGAAAATGTGTGTGATTCGAGTGTGCGTGTGAGTGTGCACGCGAGTGTGTGCGTGTGAGTGTGTGTGCGCCTCGCTTGAGCTTTTTCGAGTGTCGTGTAAAGTGTTGAGCAAATATTGCTGCAGCGCGTAAAGGTACAGTGAGAATTGGCTAAGTTCAACAAGCTTGCACTTGTTTTATTGTTTCCCACTCGCGCTTTACAATGTAAATTGTTTACAGACACGACGTAAAACCCGCACTATTTTAGCCAGATCAGTCAGCTATACGCTTAGCATATGATTTTTGTAGCCCCCTTTCGCAAGTCGTAAGACCCAAGACCCGCGGCACAAGTCGAGGCAATTCAAGTTGAGCAATTGCAAAATAAACTTCTAACGTAATTCACAACACAGCGCAAGCTAAGCGTAATACATTATTCATAAAGTGACGGCAAAGGGAGTGTGGCAGGAGCGCGGGGAAGGGGAGTAGGGAAAACCCGAAACTCAAGCGTGGAAAACTTGAAGGAGAAAAACAATTTTTCACACTTTGCACGTCGCGAAAGGAAGAAAAAAAAACGGAAAATGGGATAAAAAGCAAATAGCACAGGAAGCAGGACACACTGACGGCGCGATTATGCAACGTTTTGTTGCAAGTGCCGAGAAAAAGTTAAAGTATCCAATGTGTATGTTAAATATCAATACTAAAGAAAAGTCGGAAGAAAATGCAATCAATATTTAGAAGATATGATATGATGATGTAAACTGAAGTACGATATTGACAGATTGAAAATCAATGCCAATGGCAATCATTGGTGCCACGTAAGCTGCTTCTCATTGAAATGCATTCAACTTGAGACTTGATTCGACTTATGAGAACTCTCTACAGAGGAGTTCATTGCGAACTTAAGCTTAAACTATAAAGAGAAAAGCCTATTGAAGTAGAAAATCGATGATAGTTTACAGATAAATGGAAATAAGTAAGAGGCAGAGAGAAAGGGAGAGAGAAAGAGAGACGCAGACATGATAATGTGCCACATAATATAGTAATAATATTCAGTCAAACCAACTGTGATTAGCAAGCTGTTGTCAGTGCTTTGATTCAGACAAAGATGATAAAGATAAAGTCAAAGGTTGTTGCCTTGTTAAAGTACTTGGCTTATGGTTTGATTAACGCTTTAACTTGCAGCATGTGCGATGGATTTAATACCCTGCCGGGACATCAGAGTTTGGAGTAGTGCAAACAGTAGCGTCGATTTAAAATAGAATGTTGCCTTTATTTCAAATTTACAGGGTATGCTGGTAGTGCTGCTTGTGCTGCTGTTCTGTCTCATTCTCATGTCTTGCAATTGGCATTGTTTTCATTGTGTGACCAAGAGAGAGAAATCCCCAAGCAATTTATACATAGCCAATATTCCTCACAGCTGTAGATTAGTTTTCTCTCTTTCTCTTTTATCTTGTGCTCCTTGTGTGAAAAGTGGAAAATCAAAGCTGTTTTGTGTCATGGCTAAACCAAAAGAAAACTCCCAAAACAATTAGCCTGATGTCGCCTGCAGTTCTGCTTGAAAATTAATTTAACAACATTCACTACTTATTTAACAATGGAAACTACAAGCTGTGTGTGTATGTCTCTGTGTGTGTGTGTGTGTGTGTCTGTATGGCTGTGTGCATTATTTACAGCAAGAATGAGTTGTGTGTGCGGCAGGCGATGTGTGAGTGCCATGTCATGTTGTCGAATAAATTAATTAAGCTCACAATAGCGTTAAAAGCAAATGTTAAACTTTATGTCTCCTCTCTAGTCCATCTTGTGTTGTGTCGTTGCACTGTCCAGAAAGAGGGAGACAGCGGAAGAGTGAGAGAGCGGGAGAGAGTTCTTATTGCTGTCACTTGATTTTAAAGCTAATACCCTTTTGCCATCAGCCTCCTTTGCCTTATCATTTATGCTACATTTGAGTACCCCATCTGACCCATTTGCCCCACATCCTTGCAGAGCAGTTTGGGGCACTTTAAACATGCCACGCGACTGGGCCTGCTGCTGAGACTCTACTCGCATTTCTTCGCTTCGCTGAGCGATGTTATTTACTATTCAATGCGGCGCACCATTTGCATTGACATGCCAGAGAGCAGTAGCTTGGTGGGTGAGGAAGGGGCTGGGTACAGGTAAAAAATCATTGATGCATATTTAATGCCATCAAATATTAATATCGTTGTTTGTTTGCCAACGTCGACGACGACATTGCTTGCATATTTTAGGCCTTTTCGGGCAGTGCGTCCGCCTTTTTGAAGCCTCCTCCTTTTCCTCGATTTGCTTTCAAAGAATTTACCAAAATTTCCCCTCGATAAAGTAGAATATTATTGCGAGTCGAAATTCGATTAGACAAGAAATTAAAGTGAACTTTAAGCATACTTTTTATAGTCATACAATGCACCTTGTTAACCTTTCTAATTAACTGCTCAAATGTAATTTAATTTGAGTTCAATTTAGCTACGATATTTGATTTTGTGATTTCACTTTTCATTCGCAGGCGTTGCGCGGGTGCTTAATCATCAACAGAAACTGGGCGAGAAGGTGGTGGTGACATCGGGCAACAAGCTGCGACGTGGCGGATACCTTAAATACGATCTGGAGTTGCGTGAATCGGATGCGGTGGGTAGAGCGTAACCTAGTTATGCCTTGGGCCATAACTCATTCTACTTTTGCTTTGCTTTCAGATTGTGTTTACCAAATCTCTGGACATATTCAGCGGTTCGGAATATCGCGCACAGTTGGTGCTGCGCAATCACATGCAAACAGACAAGTATAGCAACCTGGTAAGTGTTGGAGAAGTAGAGACAGATAGAGAGGGCATCATTGACTCACTCTACAAATGATTTCAGATTGCCCAAAACGTCTCGAAGTGCATAAATCAGCTGCAGCAGCTCGTTGTGGATGCGTTCAGCTGTCGCTTGGTGGCCAAGGATGAGCTGGGCAAACGTCTGGTGAAGCTGTATCACGTGGAGGCCATATTCGATGCACCAAGTGGACAATACGCGTGTCGACTGCAACTAAAGTCCAACTTCAATGAGCTGCTGTCCATCATGAAGGCAAACAATGTATTCCTCGAACTGGAGGTGGGTCGTCTTGCACTTGGCATGCACTCAGCAATCGCAATTTGCTAACGTATTTAATTTGCAGGCGGCAATGCCGAATGGCGTTTTGGATACGATGTCACTGAAACTGGTGCCCGGGATTAAAGTATCGCTGGATTCGTTGCACGTGAACGATTTGAAGTCGCAAGAGCTGCACGTAAGTGGCTTGGAGAAGGCACTGAAAAAGCTGCAGGTGAGTTGGTCAGGCACGCAAAAAAAAGATTGATGAACACGAAGAAAGGAAATGGACAAAGCAAGAGAAGAACAGAGCGAGAGAGAGAGAGACAGAAGAAGAGCTCAGCATATATTCCATTTCCATTTGGTTTTTTTTGTGTCTCTCCTTGTGCGTTGCTTCAAGGATGTCCGTGCTTAAATTCATCTCTTGAGCTGCACTCTCTGTACTTGTATCAATTTATTCGCCTGCCTTCAAAAAACAATCATAAGCAGCAGCTACAGCGACACTGTGGCAAGGAAGGACTTCTCGGACCCATTTTATGTGGCAATAAAATACAGGAAATTGCTTTACAATGTACGCTGCTGTTTCAAGCCAGTGGCATCTTCAGAGCGAGAGGGAGAGAGTACAATATTATGTACGACAAGTGTTGAAAGTGCGCTGCGGCTCTGTGGCGGAGTATTCCATGAATTCGAAAGTTCCTTCTTATAGATCATCCTACAGTGAGAGTCAGTCAGGCTGACTGGCTCAGCCAGCATTGTTGCCAATGCCGCAAGTGCTGCCCGCAAGTAGTTGCGGCTCCTTCTACTGCTGCTGCTGCTGCTGCCACTGCTGCTGCTGCTGATGTTGCCTTGCAATGTCAATGTCCACCCCCAGGGCAGGGCAGGCCAGGCTGGGGCGGTTTCGTTGCGCTGCTTTTGCCTTGGCAAAAATGCAAAATGACAGCATTTTGCTTGACTTCCGTTTCCGGCTTGCTTGTGGCAGTATTTGCTTTTGCGCGCACTGCCTTCCACTCTCTCTCCTACACGCTCTCGCTATTTTTCTGGCTAAAATATAAGCTGCATTTCAGCAAGTCTAATTACAGTTAAGTGGCCATTTTGAAATATGCTGCATAATATTGCATTAGCTGCAACAGCAGCTCATGCGACAGGACTTTGCCACATTCGATTGTTCACAAATTGCCTCGTTGCTTGCACTTCAAGTGAACAAAGTTGATTGTGTTGTTATACCTGTTGGAGGTAGAACCTTTAGGGTGTCCTTAAATTAACGCAACTTTTAAATTGAATAGTAAACTCAGTTTCTGGTCTTTTAATTGAAATTTGTTTATTGAATCTTTAAGTACAAGGGTTTGGAATATGTAAGAATTTTACATTCAATAAACTCACTTCGCAGTGCATAGTTATTATGCTTCAGTTGTTGTGTTGATTTTGTTGAATATACTCTGTAGATTTGAGGTTCTTCTCACTGCTTCGATTTTCTCATTTGAACGACTAGTGAGAGTTTCGGTGACATTCCAGAAGCCTCAATTCGACTCGACAAAGCAGATATGCATGTATGTTTATTACCAATCAGACATGTCCGTCTTTATGATAACCTACATCTGACAGACTGCAAAAGCTAGGGCTAACATTTTTTTTAATTGCACGCAATTAAAATTCGCCACGTAATTTTACAGTGTTTATTTTGTTCTGAAAAAAAATTTTTAAAGTCTAAAAGATAACTGAAAATTTAGCGGATAATTAGCATAGAAGTTATTTAAGAAGATATTTAATGGGCATACAGATTTTTCCATCCTTCAAGTATGCAATAAAAAATAATTTTGTTGGAAAATCAGAGTATCGGGTATATAAGGGTCGAGCATGCTCAACTGTAGCTTTCTTATTTGTTTTTGTTTTAGTTGCTGCTTGTTGTTTACTGCCTGCTGCTTCTGCAATTGCCTTCGTTCAATTGAAGACAATTAAAGAGGCAAGTTAGCTGCAGCTGCCTGCACAGTTAAGCACATTAAAGAATTATTCTTCGTTGCTGTTGTTGTTTATTAACAATTAATCATTTAATGCTGGCTATCTCGCTCGCTCTCTCTCGCACTCTCTCGTTCGCTCTCTTCAACCACAAAAAGGCAAATTATGCGGCTGTCAATTTCAGTGCACTCGGCAATTTTATTAAAATTCACATTTTCGTACAGACAACACAACTGTCACATTTACTATATGCACTCTCTCTGTGTGTGTATGTGTGTGTGTGTATTTACATATTAATGGGAATATAGCTTACATATGTATGTAATTTGAACCCTTTTCGAAGAGTGAGGAGCGTTAAAAGCGCATTGGTCTGCATAATTTTCAATTAATAATTAAATATACTTTCGTGTATTATCGATGGACTAATAAGAGTATGGTTGTTGTTGTTGTTTCTCTGGCTGCTGTTGCTGCTGCTATTGATAGGTCTGCACTTCCGTTTATTAACATTGTTGATCGTTTTTTACTTTTTTTCAACAATTTATTACATTTTAATATTATTGCACACGTGTAAGAGTGTATGCAATACCCTTTAGAGTTGGCAGTAGGAGAAAAGGTAATGCACAGAGAGAAGCACAACTAATGTGTATTTTTGTAGGGTATGCGATAGTCTAAATTACACTTTTTGTGTGTGCGGATGTAAAAGCAGTTGTTCTTTCTGTGCGCACATCCGTTACAATAATAACTTCTCTTGTTTCGCTTTTAATTTTACGTTATTCACATTAATTTTGCAAAACAAAAATAAAATAAATTAAAACAATTGCAGAGTATGCTGCAGTTGAGCATGCTCGACTTTGTTGTAGATGATCGAAAGTGGAAGAAATTGAATTATTAGTAAATGTATCTGCCAACTGCAATTTGTATCTTTTCTACTTTTGCTGGGTATCTACAAGTCTTGTACTATGCCTAAGCCATTTTTTGGTTAATTGTTTATTTTGTAACAATTTTGCAATTGCCTTCAATTGTTTCATATTCGGGCTGCCAATTTATTTATGAGACTTAAATCAAATTCAAAATTTCTTGTTAACTAAAGCGACGCATTGCTAATCAATTGACAAAGGAGAGAGAAGTGAAAAATGCACAATTTATATGGAAAATATATTTATGCTGCCATCTGCAAGTGTTTGGCAAATAAATAAAGCAACAATAACAACAACTGCAACAACATCTAGTTAAAAGGCAGTTGCCCCGAGGGGACAATGAGAGAATTGCAAGACAAAAGTTCTTCGATGCAATAAAAATCAAGAGCGGCAACGGCAACAACAAGAACAATATGACTCTGTGTGTGTGTGTTTGCGTGTGTCGCATGAAATACATTTTAATTAAATAAATTTGCAACACGCACGTCGTCGTTGTCGTTGAAGACTTTGCCCCGCACAAATATCAAAATTCATTTTCATTTTGCTTTCGAGGAAATTGCAAATGTTGCAGTCGTTAGTACAGAAACCATAAACCATAACCAATACCAACATGGTCTCATTCTCCTTATATAGTTTCTGCCCCTCCCCAATCCCCTGCCCCTCCTCCTGCGTTTTGCCACTAATGTATTTCTGAAACTATAGAATTTCTGAAAGGCTTTTTGGCAGCAACTGCAGCTTCATCAAATTGAGAAAATAATTATGTCATTCAGTCTGAAAGTTATTAATAAATACACACACGCTCTGACGTATTGTTTACGCCTGTGTGTGTGTGTGTGAGTGATACATACATATTTAATTCAATTAAATTTGCAATTGAACTGTACGCATTGTTTGCTTCAATTTCAGGTCAAACCATCGGACTTCAAATACATCTCCGTCGAGTTAATTGAGCAGGCGCACGGCCTTAACAAATATCGTGTGCGCTTCCTCAAAGACATGCCCCCAGATGAGCATTTCTATGTGATGGTCTATTCACCGGAAACAAATCAGAACATTGAGGTGAGTGTGAAATGTTTGCAGAGAATTTCAGAGTGTCTAGAGTGATAGAGATGCAGTGTATATATGTTACTTTTACTTTTTTATATAACCTGATTATTGAAGACAGCTCAATATTCTCAACCTAATATACAATATTATAACAAGATTTATAGGAGGGCGAATAATTATATGTATTGAAAAGGAGGTCTGTACTGCAACCTTGTTTATCTTATAGCTCCATTATTAGAATATTGGGTCTTTTTTTTTTGTATACAGAATCGGTTATCAAATATACTTGACATACAAAGTATGCTGGTACACAAGAAAAGAATATTTTTAAAAATTTAATTGATGTGGTCTTTATATATACCAATAAGACAGATATTTGGGGTATCTAATGAAGCTAAACTACTCAGGCAACCTTGTTTCGGTAAAATTCATTAGATATTACAACTGATTAATAGATAAAAGCTAAAAAGATTAACCATAAAGCTATACAAATAAGTTAGATTAATAGCTTGTATGTCACATATACGAGTATATAATGCATTCAGTCTTGCACTGCAACTGTAACTTCAATTGAGTTTAACCTCAAGTTATCTTCACTTATTAATGAGTTAATTTGTGTTAGCTTGTCATGTCTTCTGCAAGTCGAAAGGGCAAACTATTCAAGGCGAAATCAAATCTGACATCGTTGTGAAATTTGGCAGGAACATGAAATAGACTCAGAATGATTTATGTATTAATGCACTCGCAAATCAAATTAGCAACAAGTTTAAACAGGCCTCATTCAAAATATTTATCAACTATTTGTGTATGAGTTTGTGTGAATTCTTTTGAAAATCTATCTATTCCATTTTGGCATTATTCGTGTTGCTGTTGTTGTTATTGTTGTTTAGAGCTTGCCACACGTTTTTGTGAAATATTTCATTCGATTCGGCAACATTTTGTGTACATTTTCGGTTGCGTTTTCAATTTTGCACCCCCAAAAATGTTGTTTATTTAGCACGTTGCAGCTGCAACAGCAACAGCAATGGTGGCAGTGGCAGCGGCAATAAGCGCAAATGTAAATACACTTCCATTTGGCATTTTTCATTGGTTTCATTGGTTACCTGATGCCATTAGATAGTGCAAACAGAGAGTGATAGCCAAGCCCGCTTGCGAGCCGGCAGTCGTATCAATTTTCTTTGCTTAAGTTTTCCCCAGTTCCCCTCCCCCTTGAACGCAGCACGATTTAACTTCCTGTACACGTTGCAACATGCCCGACAACGTCGTCGTCGTCGTTGCTGTCGTTGTCGTTGAATTAAAGGCAGCCAAAAGGGCAGTCAAAAAACGTAAACGCAAAAACAAAAACAAGCAATAAAGCTACAGTCGAGTGTGCTCGACTGTAATATACCCGTTACCCAGCTGATGAAAACGGTTTCTTAAATATTTAACTTCTATGTTAGGTGTATATTGTGTTGCATACTTTGTAGCGCAGTACCTCTTTAAAATTGTTTATTAAATACAATAACTCATTTGGGCTGCTTTAAAATTACACTTGGAATTCAGTTTTTATCAATTTACAGGGGCGGAAAGGGCGTGGTTAAATTCTAAAACAAACTTTGGTAGTCCTAGCCTTATTATAGTGTTTGAGATCTAGGATTTGAAACGGACGGACAAGACAGACCGATTGGCGGACATGGCTGTATCAACTCGTCTGTTGATGCTGATTAAGAATATAGATTGAGAAATAAGTTAGTGGGTTTGCCAGGCCTCCTTCTGCATGTTGCATACATTTTCTGTTGGAACAAAGTTATAATACCCTTCTTCCCTATGGGTAGCGGGTATAAACAATGTACAAAAATTGTTGTTGTTGTTATTGTTGGTTGCCCCATACATATAAAGCCGGAACGGAATGGAACGGAACGGAATTGCATAAATAAGTTTCGTTTATGTAGCAAGCGGACTCCCTTTTCTCTCCCCCCCCCCTCTCCACGCCTCTGTTCGCTCAGTTGTCCAGCGGAATACAGCAAAATGGCGTATATCTTGACCAGGCCCCCCTACTCCCCCTGCACCCTGTACGTTACTGTACGTTCTTGGCCAAATTGCATAAATAAATTGCATAACATAAATTGTAGTGCAGGGCAGAGTAGGGTGGAGGGTGAAAGAGAAGTGGGAGGCAAGGAGGGAGGTACACTTCTCTGTTCTGGCAGGGGTTCATCTATAAACGCTATCTCGCGTACAGCTTGCACATAAACCAAGCCAAAGTCGTTAAGTATCTGCTCGTTGTGTGCCCCCCTCCCTACTCCTGCCCCCACTCCTACCCCTCCTCCTTGTCGTTCTGTGTCCATTGTTTCATCTGTGGCCTGTTCATCCGACGCTTGGGGACACAACACACATCATGTCAATAAATTCAGTTCCATAAGTCGATCGCTTGTTCGGCGTCTCGCAAGCTCGCAATGCTCATTTATTAGCCCAAATGCCCAGAAATGCTGCACGAAATGAAGGACGGGTGAAGGGGGACGGGGGATGGTATACAGGGAGGTAGTTGCGGGCTTGTTTCCTTGGCACAATCGCAGCCGCATTGTAATTGTCCCGCGCGTCGCTTAAGCTGTTGGTTTAACTTGGTCAACAGCCGGTGGCGGAGGTAGGGGGTGGTCAATGTGATGGAGTGGGTGGAGCAGGGCGCAAGACTGCGAATCTTATGTCAGGCGGTTATTGTTATTGCCTTTGTGGAGCATAGTTGTGTGTGTGCGGAAAAGAAGGAAGAGTAGGTGTGTGGGTCAAGAAACAGTGTGTGTCAAGGGAAGAACTAATGTCGATCGAAGCAAGATCGAGGATGCCTGGCTTGAATAGCAGAGGCAGGCACAGAGGAAACTGTATCACGTGCTTAGCTCGTCTAAAACAAACAAACATCTTATAGATACATTATTGTGTTATGTAGATACATAATAGCGACGTGTATATACATTAAAGTGTCTTGGAAATACATCAAAATATATTGTAGCTATATATTTTATCCTTAAGATACAATAGTATTCTACAAAAGTAAATTGAAAATACATCAAATTATCTTATAGTGATTATTCTTTGGATATGTGGTAGATCCTTAAGACATACAAGTATTTTAAAGGTGCATAAGAAAAGTAGGTACAGTAAAGTAACAGCCACGAAAAACTATTTTTTAGAAGAATTCTATAGATATAAAAGTATCCTTTGGCTACAAAAGAATCCTAAAGATGCATAAGTAACGAAGGTAAACTAAAATAGCTGACACAAAAACTATATTGTAAATAAACAATAGTATACATTAAATTATCTTATAGTTACTGAATTATTCTGTAGATATTGTTGTGTTCTTTAGATAGATATAAACTCAGTACAGTAAAGATGTAAGATTCTCTGCAAAAATATAGATATCGTAAGGTGGCTTACACAAAGTATCGTCAAGATACATTAGTAGAGTAAATGCCGAGACGGAATTCCTGTTGCATTGTTGTTCGATGCTTGTTCTGCCACTCACCTTGTGACGCTTAATTTCTATGGACTTCAGTACTGGGTTTTGTATCTCTGTGTTACTGGGTATCTCATAGTCTACCCCACAGTCAAGTTACTTCAAACTAAGGCTAACTATAATTTCATTTCTAATGGGGATTTCTGCTTGCCTTGCCTTGTCCCTTGCCTGGCCTTGCCTCTGTCCCAAGCGATGTTTGCTGCCAAGGACAAAACTAGCTTAAGAAAATATTTGAAATTTCTGGTAAATACCAAACGAATGCCAATGAATGAATGCGAATGCATCATTGGTGCAGTCAGTTGCCATGGTTGATGCTGCTGCTGCTGATGGTCAAATGGCCAAAAAGTTTTGCCATTTCTTATAATTGATTTCAGTTTTAGTTTATTTATTCGCAAAGCAAGAAGACGAACTGCAAAGCGATGAAGTTGAACCTCAAAGCATTCCTTTTTAACCTATATACATATTTCTCTCTCTCTGTCTTCTTTGCAGGTGCCCATCGTGGGAGATACAACAATATCCCAAATGTGCTCGGCACGTCCAGGTGGACCGCTATTGACAGTGCTGCTGGATAATCTGAAGTTCATTGTGTCGACAATGCTCATTGTTGTGCTATCCATATGGGGTAAGTAAGGGGGATAGTTCTGCCTCTCTGTCAGTCCTGCCCTCCTGCCTGCCTAATCTCCTCCTTCCCTGCCTGCCTGACTATATATTCATATATTAATCGCTATTCTATTGGCGCATAAATCATGCAAAAGGCGCAAGTAAACTTGCTAAAGCGGAGTCAAAGGCAATAAATCATAAGTGGCGGTAACCCTGACAGTGCCTTGCCTCTTACCTAGTCGTTCTTGTTGCTGTTATCTCAGTTGTTGCTGTTGTTGTTGTTGCTGATGTTTGCAGTTAATCGCAAATTCCATGAATTTTTAATCAACCCAACTACGCGCACTGCTACTGCCCAGGTGGGCTGGCATCCTTGGCTGGCGTTATCCTTTGACGCAGGACCTTTTTAGTGACGCTTCATGCGAGCTGCGTTTTAGGATGCCCGCTTCGTTAAACTTTGCCATTTTCTTGCATTTTTACACGCAGCACGAAGAGGAGGCTACGTCTGAGTTTGGTGCTAGTTTGCCAGGGGCGGATGGGGGTAAAAGTTTGCACTGTTTTGTATACCCGCTACCTATAAAAGTAGAAGGGAATTTTAACTTTGTGCCAACCGAAACTGTATGTTACAGGCAGAAGAAAGCCTGACACCCCATAAATGTGGTAACTATATACATATATTATTAATCAGCATCAACAGACAAGTCGATCTACCCGTGTCCGTCCGTATGAAATCCTAGATCTCATGGACTATAAGACAAGGACTACGAGGAAATATAAAAAATAATGTCTAAACATTGCAAAATCGTTGTATATTGTAGCCACACCCCTTCCGCCTCCGTAAGTCGATAAAAACCAAATTCCAAGCGTAATTTTACTGCAGGACAATTAATTTTTGGGCAACAAAATCAACACTATCAACGCTTCTAAATTAGGTCCCCAACGTATGCAACACAAAATATGCTAAACATAAAATATATATATTAAAGAAAACCTTTTGGTCACGTGGGAAATGGGTATATCAGAGTCGAGTACACTCGATTGTAACTTTCGAGCTTGTTTTCCTTTTTTTTTGGCTTTGTTGTTTGCCATCTCTCAGAGTTGTCTATGGGTTTGCGGGTGTTATCGGGTCGAAAACACTTTACACCCAATAAAAAAGAAGAAGAAGTAGGAGCAGAAGTAGTAGAAGAGGAATGTCCTTGTAGGTGAGGTGCAAACTTAACAAGGAGGTTTACCTTGTTCGCCTGCCAACCGCAAAACTGATAAGAAGTTTCAGTGAGTTTTTCTCAGTTTTTGGGTTGTTGTGCTACGTGCAACAGTCGTCGCTGACCCTGCTGACACAGCGTAAACAACAAGCAAAGGCAGCAGCAGCAGTAACAACAAGCAATAAAAACAACAACATAAGCAGCAGTAACAACAACAACAACAACACAGGCAGCTGCAGAGGCAAACGCCACTTGATTAATTGCAACATTCAGTGCATGCATGCAGCAAGGAGTGGGCGCAGGAGTGAATATATATACACACATCTATAGCCTGCAGTATTTTTATTTAACTCCCCCTCTCACTCTCTCTCTCTCTCTCCCTCTCGTTGCAGTCTACATATACCTTTTCCAGACGCAGGGCGTCACGCAAGTCAACTCGCAGGGTAAGTTTAATTAATAATTTTGAGTGCACACAGCGTGGGGCAGGGGAAGAAAGAGGGTAGAGAGTGTCAGCTCTACTCTCTCTCTATCTCTCTCTCTTCTTTCTTGTCCCCTCGAGGCATCTCTACGCACAACTTTAGCAACACTTCTCTCTATTAGTTTTAAGTTTTTAGTCATTTCGTGCATGAATACCAAAAACTTCTGGCAGCGATAACAGGCCGCAGTCTTTGCACTATCATCATCAGCAGAGTGGGAGGGGAGTAGGGGTAAAGCTAGCAAAATTTCTTATTTATGACTTAAACTTTGATTTTGCTTCAGCGACTAGTTCTTTTTCTAAGACCACGCCCCCTTTTCTGCCTCCCCTGTGGGCAGCTTTAGTCTTTAGTTTCTCTCGTTTTGCGCTCAGGCGTGATGTGACTGCAAATTAAAGTTGAACCCCAGTACGGATAAGGCTCCAGGTCAGGTTCAGTCTCAGTCTCAGGTCCACTCTCCAGGTCACTTTCCAGCTATAAATACTCGCTCTCGTTTCTTACGGCTGTGCATGCTAATCAGGCAGGCACCTCTCCCTCCCCTTTCTCACCCTGCCTTGACTGACATCGTAAATAACAAAACTCGACTGGGCGCATTTGCACAAATCAATTTGATTTGATTCACAAATGCAATCACAGTGCTTGCCAGTCCATCAATATCACAAGTATACACACACAATACACACCTATACACACAAACCCCCCCTGTACACACCTCTACACCCATATCTCTCAATACAAGTCAAAGGGACAAGGACATTAGCTGCAACTGCTTAGAAGTCAGCTGGAAGTGACCCAATAAAATGCAACCATAAATAACACACAACTACAAGAGTGAGTGCAATGAGTGGTGGTGGAGCAAAGCAAACCTTGACACAGCTTTACGTTCTTTATGCGATAAGCGTGCGCACGTTTTGCGCTCAGTGTATTTAGCATTTTATCAGCAATGGGCCACAAGGCGCTGCCAACACTCAAATTACCTTAATTACAAAATTAGTCTAATTACTTAAGATTTGTGAGGGCCATCCCCCATCCACAGCCACGCCCCCACCCTCACTCGGCATCGCGAGGTCAGCAAGTTCCTCAAGTGGTCCAAGTTGCCCCCACGTTGTCCGTGCTCACCCATCCGCACGTAATTTTTACACTAATTTTAATAGCTAAATTATTTGTTGTGTGTCCTGTTGTTGTTTGCCGAAAAGCGTTTGCTCTTCTCTCTCTCTCTTTTCCTGTTCCTCCCTCTATGTCTCTCTATCTCTCTCTCCTTCTGTGTCTCGTTCCGTTCATTTTTCATGCCCAAAGACCGCTTTACTAATTACTTATAACACGTTATTTAGAGTGAGGTGCAGTGGGGCCAAGAAAGCGAAATTTGATTTGTGTTTAAATGTGCGATAACTTTTGCGGAGCACTGTTTGCAGCATTTTTCAGCTAGAAATAGCTACTTTAAAAGCTACAGCACAATGAGCTTAGAAATGCGTAAACTTATAAAACGATTCAACTGTCTGTACCATGTTATATTTTTATACTCGGTATTCATAAGGGTAGAAGGGTATTATAACTTTGTGCCAACAGAAAATGTATGTCACAGGCAGAAGGAGGTGTGTCAGATCCCACAAACTACATATATTCTTCATCAGTATCAACCGAAGAGTCAATACAGCCATGTCCGTCTGTCTGTCCGTAATAAAATCTAGATCTCAGAGGCTAAGACTAAAAGACCACCAACAAAATATGAAAAAATGTCAAAATTCTGAGTCGAGCATATTCGACTGTAGCTTTCGTGCTTGTTGCGCTAGAAATAGCTACTTTATAGCTGCAGAATTAGCTTATAAAAGACTTTGCTCAACTTTTGTATCTTTTAGTATTATCTGTAATATTTCTAAATTATTTAAAAATCTTTTACAATTTTGGGTCTTCTCTTGCAGCCTTCTTGCATCGATCAGGAATAAATTCCAATTCGCATTCGACCAACTCAAGTTTGTACAGACAATCGCCGAATAGGTCACCAGGTGGTGGTAAGTAGTATATCATCATATCATATCTTTATATATAATCTATCAAAATATGAAATTAAATCACTTTCTCTTGCAGATATGTCGAATTCGTATGGTCGCCAGAACAACTCAAAGTCGCAGGACGAATCGTTTATCTATGGCCATCCGCAGTTGAGTTCCCCGCAGAACAGAAGCGCAACTTTACGTCGTTTCAATTAGATGAATGTCCTTAGGCAACTACTATAGTAACTAAGTAGGAAAAGCTGAGGTTAAAATAGAAAGGGAGAAAGAAAAACACTTCCAATTAAATGACTTAATATTATTCTAACTGCCACATTGACTAAAGAAAGTTTCTCGGTTTTCATTTCGTTTTTCAGATACTAATAGAAACTATGACCTAATTATAACATATACAAAATAAGACTGTTTAAGGATTTCGCTCGGGAACGAAATGATAAATTTGGTAAACACACATTTCTGTAAATAGAACCTGACACGAGCTGATACAATTATATTTTTGATATTATGTAGAGAGACACATTAGGCATAAGTAGGAATGGGATTTACTTGGGATTCACACTTGATTCACACCGATTGAATAATTTATTTATTGATAACTAAAGTTAAAATGAATCACAATTGTAAATCTTGTTGAACTGTTTTTTATAATAAAGAAAGAATGTGAAAGAAGAGAGTAAAGTAAAGTAGACACAAAATGTTCCACTTACATTTGCAGTTGACGGGGAGAGGGTAGAGGGATGAGAGTGCACGTGCAAATCCACTTCAATTACTTGGGTACTATGTCTATCTCCCTCTCTCCTCTCTACGTTCCACGTTGAGCTGTCAAAGTGTTAAGTGCAATCCGAGTACTCGAGTACTTTCGTTTTTAAGCGCTTTTCAGCTGAGCTGCTGTCGGATTGGATTGGAGAGGGTATGCGAGTACATCCCCTGTATGTATGCTATGGTATTCTACGATTTTGGTTATATGCATTTCTAATTAGAATCGCATCAAGTCGAGTATGCCATTAATTTACATTTGCGCATTTGAAGTGCCACGGAGCAACGCCACGCCCACTTGAAAAAACCGGGCAAGTGCCCCGAAAGGGGAGGAGGAGGAGGGGGGAGTGGTGCAACTGCACATCGAGTGCGTGCACGAGTCTGTATAAGGTTTGTTTCCCATTTCTGTGCAAAAAAAAGAAACCTTTATTATCCTATTCTCCTGCTGCTCCTGTTGCGGATTTCTGTTATTAATTAGTATTTTTAAACAGCTTCAGCAGCAGGCAATTGGGTCAGCAATGAAATTAGTTGCAACTGCACTCGATACATTTGCATATTTAATGAGCCTGCCCCACAATCCCCTTGACTGCACCAACCTCCTTCCCTACTACAGCTCAACTACTTGATTTATTAACCCTTATGGCTGCTCGGTAAATTAACATGTGGGATAAGGCTTAAAGATGGCTCTGCATGCGTGTGTGTGTGTGTGTGTGGTGCGTGTGTTGGTGTGCGTGTGTTTCCTGCTTGCTGCACAGCGTACAGCTTCATCATTTTAACACAATTTCCTTGGTACTCAAATGGAAATTTCCATTTCGTTTTGACTTTTATTTTGCCTTTGTTGTTGTTCTTGTTCTTGTTGCAGCTTCATAAATTATAAATAACTTAATCGTGTCCGAGCGTATTGAACTGTGTGACCCCAAAAAAAGAGGAGGTACCCAAGTTGAAGTGTCTTTTGAGAGTGTATTACAACTGAAAGATGCGCTGTAGAACTTATAATAATAATAAGATCTTTTAATCGTTGTACATTGAATTTTAACTTATTGATCCAGAGAAAACAACAAGACTTAACTTAGACCCTTAATTAATAAATTAGCAGAGTTACTTGATGTTTATTTGGGAAATATTTATGATTTAATACAATTCTAGAGTCCCTTTTACAGTTTCTTCGTGAGCAATTGAATTTTTCAATTTCATTAGCTTTTTGCCTGATTAATCAAAGTTGTGCATTAGAACTGTGATATATCTACATATTTCGTTGTATTTAAAAACAGGGAAAAGTATTCACATTGAAATTTAGTTAATATATATAGAGAAACTTGCAGGTCGAATTTGGTAACGTTGGCTGTAATATACGCTGAATTACATGAGGTTAAAATATAAAATATTCTTGAATGTGTGTATGCAATTTTATGTTGGTTTTCGCATTTCTTTAGTGCATAAGTAAGTACATACCTTCTTAAGCTCATTAATTGGTTAATTACTTAGTTAATAAACACGTTGATCTTACCCTATTGCAATGTGTGCAGGGTATTAGGAATCAATACCAAAGATCGAGAAGTTTGCTCAAGTTGACGCGGCTTAAGGGCTGACAAATGCAGAGGCATCACTCAACTAAATACATATGTATGTGTGTGTGTGTGAGTGGGTTAGTGTGCGTATGGCTATTGATTAAGATGCTTCAAGTTGACTTCATTCATGTGTTAACATTATAGAACGAACGTTATTTGCCAGTTAGTTGTGTGCGTGTGTATGTTTGTGTGCCAGAGTGCGTGTGCGTGTGTGTGTGTCATGCTTGATTTGCTCATTTCCGGTTCATTGAAGTCCGGCCGGCGTGTGAGTGTCCGAATGTGTTGAGAAGCGATATTCTAATCGGATTTGTGTGTTTGTCCAATATATGAATTATATGCCCAGCCGGCTGTGCGACAAATGCTGCTCATCTGTGTGTGTATGTGTGTGCATGTCTCTGTAAATGTGTGCGTGGATCTATGAATTATTAAAACAACAATTAGCAGGCCAAAAAATAATTATGTATAATCAAAATATATTCGGCAATGCATAAATGCAAAGTAAATTGCGAATTTTCCCAGACTGCATAAATATTGTGAAAAACAATTGTCAAAATAATATCATTATTAAATACACTATAATATATTTGGCTAACTTTGTTTAAATGCTGCACGCTTAACTTGTTTTTCAAATTGGGTTTTTTCGGGCTCGTTGCACCTGTTAATGAGTGCAAAGCGAGTTGCTAATTTAATTTTTATCGGGGAGAACGAAGACATCAATTACACTCTGCAATCTAGCAGTTTTTCCAGCTACTTTTAGCTACTGCCAGCTTATACTCCCGCTGATGTTGCAGATTCTAATTAATTACACACACACACACACATATTTACACACACACAGAGATATTTGAGTGTGAGTTCGCTTCGAATTTTTACAACTTTAATGCTTACATTGTCTGCCAAGCTAATTGAAATTCTAATTATTTTCAAACATTTTTTGCCAGCTTGGCGCGCTTTGATAAGTAATTAAGATAAGTAACCGAGAGGGATGGGGAGGGGGAATGAGAAAGATAAGGAAAGAGAGAGAGTGAGTGTTTCCAGCAATTTGTCAAAATTTATCAAACGATTTGTCTCGTTCTCTTTTGAAAATTTAACAACTTTTTATTGAGGTAATTAGGGCTCTTCTAATCGCTAAAAAATATTATAAAATTGACATCGTAAACTAAATTTAAAAAAATGTACAAAACATACAATTACAAATTCTCACACACACATTTGTAGTAGTATAGGAAATACTTATTACTAGTAATAACAATCACAATGAAAAGTGCCGTCGATAATCGGAGGAACGAGGCACACAAACTTTGGTCGCACGCTTCGAATATTATTTAATCTGGTTCTGTTTCTGGTTCTTGTTCTGATATCTCATATCTGATATTCATATCCATCGTTGTTGCTGTCGTTGTTGCCTAGTTGTATGTCTAGAGGTATATAAAACTTAATTATGCTATTGCTAGTTTCACAATTGATTTACTCAGTCAAACGTTCGATTTGTATCGTCGCATGTTTGATGTTGTATTTGCTGCCTCGGGCCAATTGCGTTGCCTGTTCCAGCACCACATCCGAGTCGCTCGATGGGTCTATCAAAGATATATATGTTTATAGATAAGCATGTGTAAGTACTCTATGAGTGAGTGTCTGCGATACTTTGACTTACCCACAACCAAATGAGCCATCATCACGTTGTGGTCACTCGTGTGTTGCCAGACATTAAGATGATGCACAGATCTGAATGGAAAAGGAAGAGAATATAGTGTTGTGATGGTATCGTTACTTGTAGCTCATCTCTAATGCACAAAAGATTTTGTTTCTAATAAGCACTTGCTATAATTGTAATTGGTATTAATAGTATGACGATAGTTTTCGTATTTTCTTTAAACGATTGAGTTTTTAATATATAGTCTTACAGGTAATCTTACAAGAGACTACTCCATCGGCCACATATTTGATGCCCAAATCTAAAAAATGCAAAGCTGTGATTGTATGCCGATAGTATCTGTATTCTTGGTTCATCTCTAACGTATAATTGACTGGTTGTCTGATAAAGACTCGGTTTAAATATCACAAAGATTTGTTATAATATGATCAGATCTAAATGAGAGCAGATAAAGATAGTATGGCAATATTACTGTTATTAGTCACTTATTTCTATAATTGACAGAGTTTCTAATAAACATTCCTACTCACATAATAAAAAATCGAACAGATCCTAACTATAGTTTATCTAATTTTTAGTTGTACGATGATTTAATGAAATATTGGAATTTATGTTTAATAACCAATTAATTATTGATTTGAATACTATCGTAACTATCGCTGTAAATTTAAATACTTATAATATCCTCATGAATCATATACGCTTAGGTATGTAATGTTATTTTTTCCTTTTATATTTTGTCATTATTTCAACTATCGGTTGCAAAAACTATCGCATGTTGCTCCTTAAATAACCCACAGTTCGATTAGAAGTCTATCTATTTCTGACTGTCTCTGTGCAGCTTGTCTATAATAAAGTTCATACTTACTTGACACCCCCTCACGCTGGCCAGTTCCAGTTGCAGTGCCCCCAGGTTGATGTGCCGCGGCACCGCATCCATAAGAATGGAGATGGACTCGCGGAACAGCTGCACCGTTGTCATAATCACAATCACCGAGAAAAGGAGCGTGCACAATGGATCCGCATACTTGGCGCCTGGCTGTGGGTCAGATAATTGAATTAGCACTCGGACAATATTAATTGACTGTCTCGTCTAGACTTACGTAGAATTTGATTAGGACCGCCGCCAGAAAGACGCCGATGCTCTGCACCAGATCGCCAATGACGTGTATCATCGCTGCGCGCAGGTTCAAATTGCGTTCCATTACACTAGGGAGACAAGTTGATAGAGAGGGGGAGGGCATGGATTAATAGCCTGAGGGCACAAATTAATAACTACGAATCAAGCATAACTAATGCGGTTTTATGCGTTGCGCATTGCAACTGAATTAAATTTCAATTACGTGTAATCAAATAAACAACAATTGCCCGTAGTCAGCAGCAACGGCAGCAGCAGTTGCAACTCTTGTTAGTGTTGCACATTTTTTCAACAAATTGCAACAGACTCATTTGAATCAATATCTTATATCGTACATCATAATGGAAACATACCCGCCTGCTGCTGCTGTTGGCTTTGAGCCATTTGTTATAACAACATTATCATCACTATGGGCATCATCATAACCATGACTGTTACTGTGACTATGGCTGTGGCTGTGGCTGTGACTGTGACTATGGCTGTGACTGTGCCCATGGCCATTGTCGGGCCCCATGAACCAGGAACCGTGCAGTACGAACATCATGCTGTGGGCGAGTAAATATTTTGGTTTGGTTTTGGTTTATATTGATATTTACATTTAATTATGAGTGTGGCTAGATTTATTGTATGCTCTTAAATCCCTTTGAATTGCGAAAAATGCTTCTACATGATTTACAGTAAATAATTTTACGAAATAAAACTATTCGATTTTATTTAGTCTGTTTGGAAATAAAGAAATTAATATTCTTATCTTTGTAGAAATCGATTTATTGCTCTAAAAGAGATCATATTATTTTTATGCGCATATCAAATGTGTTATCCAATTTAAGCATATGCAGAGCGAGAATTAAAATAAATTTAATAATATGAGAGTTGTAAACAAGCGTTGATTGGACATCCCTAGGTTTACTTATTTAAGGGAAATATACATAAATTATTGACTGTTAAATTAATTTTAAAGCGTTTCTCAAATTTCTATGTTGAGCTCTTTAACCATCATACATAACATAATTCTCTCTTATCTTTTAAAATATCAACTTAAACTAGTATATAATACATATATCATGTTAAAATTTGTATTATAATTACTTGGTTCGTTACTTCAATTACTTACATTACATTAATGCCAATGCCAATGGCCGCAATGGACATCATGACATTCACTTCAAGCTGAAAGTCCTGTGAGTAGATGCGTGCTATGGCCATCACGACCAGCCAAGCGGTTAGCAGCCAAATGCCCAGAATGGAGATCAGTGCACCTAGTACCTCTACGAGGGGGAGAAAGAAAATTTGTAATAAAATATGTGCAAAAACTATTGAATAACCTTATGCGTAAGCTGAGCTGGTCAGAACTATGAATATGTTGACTTCAATAACTTGAGTAACTATAGTCCGATTGAAATGAAATTTAAAGGATAGTTAGATATTATAGTTACCTAACTATGAGAATCAGAAACATTTATCTTTAATATGTCCCTCATAAAACGAATTCAAAAATGTATTTAACTATTTTTTTTAATCTGCATAATCCTATAATCTGTATATCCTACACAAACCCTTTACGAATTTGATGTACATAGTTCCTATATTTACTGAGATCTCGATGGTTATACAGACAGACCGACAGACAGATACACACCTTAGAAGTTGGAATGCCCTTCTTCTATGTTGACAGGTTATAAAAAGAGAAACAGCTTAAGTAATGCAGGTGTGTGTAATGACAGCGTACACATGCTTTCTAATAGACTCGACTGCATGATAAGTTGCTGCAGGCACTGTATACTTGCTATAAATGCAATTACAGTGAGGGACTGTTGTCTACGTCTCTGTGTGTGTGCGTATGCGGTTGACTGTCAACTGAGTGTGCAACTCATTAGCATAGTGTCCGCCATAATTGGCTACTTACCGAAGCGTTTGTAACCAAAGGACATGCGCGAATCCGGCGGACGGCCGCTCAGCCAGATGGCCACCAGTCCGATGACGAAGCTAATGCAATCAGATGCTAAATGTGCCGCATCGGCCATAATGGCGAGACTTCCGGCTATATAGCCGCCAAGGAATTCAATGATCTGTGGTTCCCCAGTGTTGAAATTTATCATAATTAAATCTCGTGTGAGTGTGTGTTTGTGTAAGTGTGTGTGAGTGTGTCCTTTGTACTTACCATGAATATGCAACAGAGTGAAATTGCTAGCAGAATTTTTAATTTTGCCTCCTGCGTCGATTTGCTTTTGAGGTTCTCACCAAAACCGGGTTGAAAACTGCGACAAGCCGCGGCGCCTCCACCAGCGCCACCTCCTGCCACAGTTGCCCCACTGCCGTCCAGGCTAGAGTTGCCATGTTCCAAGTGCTGCAATGGAAGGTAATAATTGCCTTATAAATATGAATGTACGTGTGTGTGAGCGAGTGTGCGACAGTGTGTGTGTGTGCATACAAATAGCTGCTGGCTGCTTGTCGTGCAATTTTCATAGCATACAACGCGGCGTCGCCTTAATTGAACAACTAATGAACTAAGTTGGCTGAACAAAGTGCTATATATAGGAAAGTATATAGATAGATGATAGATATATAGACATAATATAGATCTATATATGTATATATATTTTTATAATGATATGTAAATCTGTATCTCATGGTTAACTTACCAGATTTGTGCAACTATTGCTGCTGCTGCTGCTGCGCAGGAGTGGCACCTCCCACGTATGCTCCATATCCAGATCCAGTGAGTCTGCTGCGGCGCCTTCTCCTGCTCCACGTATTGACGCTGCTGCTGTTGCCGTCCTTGTCGCACTCATGTCAATGCTGTTTTTGTTGCTGGTGCTGCTATTGTAGTGGTATTTGGGATTACCATTTGACATGTGTGCGCCGCGATTTGAACCTACAAAATTCAGTCTTATATGGTCGCTATGCTGCCCCAGCTGCAACTGTTGTTGCTGCTGATGTTGCTGCTGTTGTTGATTATCATCGGAATAAAGTGAAAAACTCTCATCGTAGTCATCATCATGCATTGTGGGTGTGCTGTCAAGTTTCTGATATTTTGACATTGTTATGCTTAGTATGCTCTTCTCTTTCTCTTCTTTTGTCTCTCTGTCTGTGGCTATGTGTGTTTGTGGTTGTGTATGTATGTGTGTTGGCGTGTATATGTGTGATTTGAGCTCTGCTTGCTGTCTGTCTGTCTGTTGTTGCGGCGCTTATCTACATTGCATCTATCATAATTAGCATGTGGCATGTGTCATGCTCATCGCCATCGTCATCATCATCATTATCAGAGTCATTGCTGGTTTGGGAACAAAGGGCAGCGTTGGGGCGTTACGTCTATTAGAGGTAATTCAAAATTTCGCCCGTTTAAACGAGTCAGCTTTGTATCTCTCTCTCTCACTCCTCTCTGTCTTTCTCTTTCTCTCTTGGTATCTGCGTGTTATTTGAAAATTTGTTAGAATATCGGTTTAGTTTAGTTGAGTTTTTGGATGTGTGTTTGGGGTTCTATAAAAAAAAATGAAAGCATTTTGTTGTTGCAATTGTTGTTGTTGCTGTTGCTGTCAGCTTACTTTGTTTATAAACGCACAGTGTGCACTCAGTGTTTACTCTCGCTCTCACTGTATGTTCTCGCTGAGTTGGCGTCGCTTGTTTCGTATTTTGTTTGAAGTTTTTTTTTTTTAAGTTTTTTGTTGTTGAACACTCACTTAAACATTTCTTTGTTTTAGTTCACTTTGTTAGAATTTTTTTGTTTTCACTGACTAAGTAAAATGTGTTTTAGTATTATTCATTATTCTATTTTAAATATATGAAACGATTTTAGTCATCGTCATTTTCACTTAAATCACTCGTAAATTTGGCAAACGTCAACTTTTATTATCATTTATTTAATAGTTTTCTTCCATAATTAATTGCACTAACATTTTTAACAATTTAAACATTCGTATATTTTCAATTTTGTATTACAAATTTAGTTTAAGTCGATAAGTTATTAGAAAGTTGATAAGCCAGTAGAAACATCTTTTTAATACGAGTTACGACCTAAATTAATAAAAAACAAATTAATTAAATCGCTATTTTCATATTGTGTTCAAAGCTGTTTGAATAATCATGGGATTTGCCTGTGGTATCCTTTGCTATTTTATTTATGATTTTATCCAAATTGGTGCAAAATAAAAATGTTATAAAATTGGTAAATTTAACTCTATGACAATTTTTTTTGTCATGACAATTTTTATAAAAATTAGAATATATATCTCGAGACAATTAAATAATTAGTATCTAAATCAATTTTAAGCGAGTTTCTGATACAAATTGTGGTATATTGTTAAGAACTATATTTCGTATTTCCAAGTACATCTTCCTATTTGCGCTTTCAAATTCTTAACTTGGTTTGAACAAAAAGTTTCTAAATAGATTCTGCATTCAAATATTATCGTTATTAAAATGTAAATTGGTTTTTGAATATTAAAAACTTTTATTTATGATCTAAATTAAGTAAGTAAATGACTTTTATATTAATATTAACAACATTTAACAAAGAAATAGCATATTTTTCAACAATGTTAATCCAATAAAGTAATGATCTTCTAATAATAGTGGGTCTTTTAATGTTAAGAATCCAAATAGTTAAATCATTTTCTATATATAAATACAATTTTGTGTCTTTCTATTTAAGAAACTTGTTAAGGGCATCATAAAGTCGCCTCTTGGAATAATTGTATTTCCTACACCAATTATGCATTCTTTTTGCCCGCCCAAAACTATCACACATTTTGTTTTCACAGCGTCTTCTCTTCCAACTCGACAATTATTTCGTTGTTTGTGCTTCGTTATCTACTCGGGTAACAAAATAAAAGAACCACAAAACGGAAAGAATAATAACAACAACAATAATCATTATATCGTTTTCATGTAAGTATTATTTAGTTTCTGCTTCTGTTTATTTCTATCATTTCGTATGCTTTGAGCTTTCGTTCTTGAGGTCGCTCGCCTTGGGGACCTCGAGCAGCCAAGATAAGCGACACAGTTGGAAGTGCCTTAACGGTGCAGACACAATGATTAAGTTGTTGGACACACACACACTCACTCACGCACTCACTCACGCACTCACTCACGTATTCACTTCACTCACGCACTCGCAACTGACATAGCTACCCAATACGGATACTTGAAACGCCACAACTGATTCGCATCACATCGAGTGAATGGGTGAATCAATAATTAGCACTTGATTCGTAAACATTCAAATTTGACATGTTTTTGTTTGGCGCGGCAATTTATACCAAATTTTCAAGATAAACATTTCAGATTAGATAAAACCATTATAAGCAAACGAAGAACAAGAAGAAGAAGCAGTATAAGGGGTAACAAATAAGTTTATGTGTTCTGATTTAACAGAAAGTTAAACTTTGTACTGTGGCAAATAATAGACATTTTCTTTGACTAATGGTATCAAATATCAATTAAAATAATCACTTGGTATCCTCTGTAAAGTTTTTTTATTTTTTTTATATAATAGGGGATTTTCTCTTTATTAATTAATTACTTGTCCTATTCACCAGTTATAAAAACAATCACTTAATGTACTTCATAAAGTGAAGGATGATCAAACCATTTTCCATTTGAATCAAGGTTTCAGTTTTCAAATTGAATACATGGAAATATTATAGGAATTTTTTTTTTATAGATACTCGTTTTTAGTATTTTCACTTTTTATCAAAACAATAACTTATTGTACTCTATAAATTGATGGTTGACAGACGACTTCTAATGCGCCGAAGTTTTGGGAACTCATTTAAAGTATTTACCGGTTAATTCATAGTTTTGAATTTAAAAATTGAATCAGAAATATTTGGAATAAGTTGGATTATTGATTATGTATATATGCACATCCATTAATTGCATTCAAAACTGTTCAAAATAATCACTTGGTGTTTTCTATAAACTGTAAGTTGATAAGAGATTCCTAATAGAAATTTAACTTTTTTTATGATCTTTGTGTTTTTTTTCTGATCTTGGTTCCTTTTTCCCATTAATTTGTATTTTTATATATTCATCAATACTTTTAAGTTCCGTTATGTTCCGTTATATGTCAAGCTCTGCAAGTGGACAGTAATAACGTTTGTCTAACATATTATCTTCAAAGAAACTGGGAAGAATTGCCGATGGCGAGGCCTGCTGTCAGCGAAAGACACACGCCGTATAAATATAGATAGGTACATGTATGTCTCGATGGGACTGTGTTTGGGTGCCACGCTAATTCCCGCTGAGTATTGATAAAAATGTACGTGAGCTGGGCGCACTTTGTGTCGAAGCGGTCCCCACGGTCCCCCAATGCCAAGAAAGGTCTATAAATGTGATGTGTTGAGGAGAATTTATTGTTGACAGCACGGCGCAAATTTTGTGTGCGAGAGAGAGAGAGAGAGAGGGTGAGAGGAAGGGAGATAGGAAGAGAGGGGGAGCAGTCAATTTCGACTTGCTTCCTCTTCTTCCAAGATTTTTCCATTTATAACGGTTTATTTATGGCTTGGTGCTTGCATTGCGCAAGTAGAGCAATCGCGAACTGCGTATGACGTATTTTCCATTTCTTGATCTACACAGAGAGGCGTCTAAATTTAGCAGATTTACTTAATAATATTGAACTTGAAATAATATCGAAATTGAAATGGGAATGGAAATTGATTCTCCCCCCCCTCCTCTTTCATTTTGATTCGTTGAGTACGCGCTGAATCATTTATTAATGAAAAAGACAACGACAACAACAACAACAACATGCAATGCACTTCCCCATGGTATGTCTCGTTCCACTGTACATTGACCTTATCAACAGGTTTCCTCTTCATGTTGTTGTTGTTACATCGAACTAGTTGCTGTTGTTGTTCATTATGTTGGCATTTTACAGAAGCTGCAACACGTGAAGCCGGTTGAGAGAGAGAGAGAGAGAAAGACAAAGAGAGAGAGCAAGTGCAAAAAACGAAAAAGACCGTGAGAGAGTGCGTCTAAAGCGGCGTGTGTTGCGCTTCTGATTTCGATGTAGACCTTATCAGAGCAGGGAGTACTATACGGATAGGTGGCTATACAGGTTGATATCAATTCGTGCAATTGAGTGAATGTTTTTTGCGAAGCCTTTGCACCTCGCGCTCTACTGTTTGTTGTTGTTCTCATTGAATTATTCATAAAGTTTTGTGTTTTATGTAAGTTGCCATTATGCAGGCCTTGCATTTGTCATACACAAACACAGAATTGTTTTTTGTTTTTTACATTTATTGTTGTTATTGTTGTTGTGTCATTAACACCTTTGAGGGCTTTTCATTTTGCACTTCGCACTGATTTGCATTAAATTTTGTGTTGTTGTTTTTGTTTTGCGATATTCTCTAGTGGGGATTATTACGTTTTTGCCGTTATTCAAGATCATTAACACGCCGTCGATTTAACGCTGTTTTGTGCTCTCTGTCGACGCGATTCGACGCCAGCGACGCATGAAGTTCAACTGAAGAAGGCGACTGCGGCGCGGCAGCACCTAAGCAACGAGCACAGATCGAGTAAAAGAGTGTGAGAGAGCGACGCAGCAGAGTGGGAGAGCGAGCTTCGGGTGCTGCGAATATGTTACTGGATGTGTGCTTGTCTGTGTGGCTTACGCCTAGGTGCCAGCAGATCGAATGAGAGAGCGGCAGTGTGGGAGAGCAGCGTCGCGTGCTTGTTTGTGCATGTTGTGAAAGTGAGTGAAGTGAGAGAGTAAACTTCGTGAGAGCGGTGTGCCAAATCAACCGAAGGGAGCATCGGCTAGGAGCTTCGGGTGCTGCGAATATATGAGTGAGTGTAGCCCTTGAAAACTTCGTGCCGTCAGTAGATCAAGTGAAAGAGTGTGAGCGCACGCAATTGAGAGAGCGGCAGAGTGGCAGAGCATTCGTGAATTTGCGATATGAAGACGTAGCACAACTGCAAGAGTGAGTGGTAGAGCCGATTGCGCAACGTCATGGTGCTATCGTTGATTGCGTGCCTTTGCCTCTCTCTCTCTCTTTCTATCTCTCTCTCTCGTTACAAAGAAGGCAAACGGCGAGGGCGCTACCGTTGGCATCGTTGTTTGCGAATCCCCACCCCTCATTTTCCACCACTCTCTTTCTCTCTCTCACGTGCTCATTGAGCTCTCTTGCGCTTTAACTCAATCATCTGCGCATCTGCCGAAGATCAGCACTGACAGTCTGCATTGAGCAGTTGTAAACAAAGGAGTGTCGTGCGTCTGTCCGATAAATACTAGATATATAGAAACATATATATAATCACAGATCTGGTAAGTACAATTATTATTAACAATTTTCGCTAATTTAATGCTTAATGCACAAGTGATTTCGCTGCTCTGCACACAGATTCTAATTAACGTTCCAGCAGTGCACTGCGGAACTTCCCCGTCTCCCTCTACCCCTCTCCCTCAACTTCACTCACTTGTCCATATCACATGAGCGTGACAGTTGGCCAAGTGCAGCAAAACAACAGTTGATTTACAATAAATTGTAATTTCTGCATTGCGCATTTTCACTTGTCAAATGTGTTGAGTTTTTACAGCACACACACACAGAAAGGGGGGCAACCTAACGGTAAAAAAACAACAATTCCATCGCGACAATTAAGCGCATGATGTCAATGCTTCGATAAAGATTTTAATAAATGCAACATATAATATAATTCTTCACAGTAATTAAAGCACTAGAAAATTGTTTACACTTTATGGTAAACTTTTTCAGTTTTCCCTTTAAAGCGCATTTTCTTTTGTTTTTCTTTTCTTTAAATTGACCCAGTTATGAACAACAAAAGAAAATAAGTCGAAATAATTGAAATATGAAATCCTGAGCAAAAGTTTAACAATAAATAATAAATCGTATTGCATTCTGCTGCTGCCGCTGGTCATTTGCACGCTTGATTGGTCTTAAGGTTTGTTTCGCAAAGGATTTGAAACGGATATTTTGATTGGCAATATTTCACTCAGGGTCTCTACCTTTCTCTCCCTCTATCTCTACCCTTCTCTGCCTCTCTCGCGCAGCTTAACTAAGCCATAAATGTTACTGCCAAAGCATTTACGCTGCATGTCTGAAATGCCCGAAACGATAAGATTTCAATTAATATAAGAGAGCAACTTAAGCGCCGATGTCAGACATAGATACTGCTATTACTACTCATACTACGCGGCATGCCTAACCCACTGTAAAAAAGAAGTACGATACGTATTAAATTACCGACAGCCAATCACACAAAAACAAACCAAACAAAAGCTACATATAGTGGAGTGTGCACGACAGTGAAATACCCTGCGCCCAGTTCTTTTTTTTGCCTTGCATAACTTCTGTGTTTATTATTCAATCGGTTTGAACTTGGAAGATATGTAGATATTAAAGTCAGCTAAGTATATGTTGAAGCCAAAAAGTTGTATCTGTTATAGGTCGTTTACAAATAGAGTTTACATATTTAGTTATTGTTTTGCAATGGCGGTGGGCGTGGCATTGAACATTTGTAATAAATTATGTCAGTGTATGGTAATAATAAATCTTCATGACAAATAATTACATATTCACGTACGGAGTCGACATCGACTCTTCCACCGATTATAAGGAATAATAGATATACTTTTTGGTATTTGCCACGCCTTCTGCTACCTGCTACATTTGCATAAAGTTAGTATACCCTTTTTTGACCATTTCCAATTGTCGCAGGGTATAAAAAGAAATGGCAACCTTTTCCCAAGGTTGATGTGCCCAAATTGCAGCTAAAAGTACAACCCAAGGGGGGAGGGGCAGGGGAAGAGAGTGGAAGGTAGCCTCAACTTTCCACAGTATCGGCAGGTGCCTTGTTTGTGCTTGCGTGTGTCTTAGTTACACCATGGTGAACATAAACCGCAAGTGAAATATTTAAGAAAATTAAATAGAAAATATAAATTAAATTTCTTGGAATTTGCTGGGACAGGAAAAGGAGAGAGAGAAAGAGGGAGTGAGAGTAGAGCAACAGAGCGAGGGAGAGAGCAAGAGCAGGAGGGAAAGCGAGAGGGAGACAGTAAACAAGCGTCTTCTCGTGGTTGGCGTTGCGTATACGCCCCCGTGGCTGGCAACCTGATGCCGCAGCTGTCTGCGTGCCTTGAGCCAACTTAAATAGCAACAAAACACACACACAGAGACACACAACGCATACAGAGAGACACACAAGTGTAGTCTATGCTGCGCTTAGATGTTTTGGCAGAGCGTTGCCATCCATTTTAAATAATCACAGGCATCTAAACTGGCTTCTGTCTGCCCCTGCTCCCAGTGAACTATTGACGCTGCCGTTACCATTGATGATGTTGTTGATTGCGTCTGTTCGAGGGGCTGTCTGCCTGTGTGTGTGTCTCTCTCTCTCGGTGTGTGTGCAGGCGTTTTCACTGATTGCTAAGCAACAATTTGTGTTGCCTTTTACGAATTCTTTTTTTGATTTTTGGGGGCAGGTTAACGATAACTGACAAACATGAAGCACAGATTAAACATTAAACATTTTACCAGCTGAACCTAATCGCATGAGTAAATGGCAGCTCCTATAAAACGCAATGCCATCAGGTACTCCCTCTCTCTTTCTCTCTCTCTCTCTCTCTCTCTGTATCTGTAACACGTAGATTCGCGTAATTAGAAAAGCAAACAAATTACGACGATGACGATGACGGCTCGACTGACACTTAAACCACATCGCACATCCCTCTGAACCAGTTATTCAGCTTGGCATTCTCTAGATACTCATACACACACAAAGAAAGGGAGATAGACTGACAAACGGAAACATCATCGAGCCGCATAACGAAGGAAATCAAGGAGCTACTTCACAGACAGGCAGCAGTAGCAGAAAAAAAACTCAGCTGAACAGGTGAAAATGGTAAAAATATCGAAACGTTCTTTGTGTCCGCATGCGTGTCATGTGTGTGTGTGTGTGTGTGTGTGGGTGAGTGTGAGTGAGTTAGCCATGCCAGACACGAAAGTTAACTCTCGTGCTGGGCACACTGCGCGTCCAACAGGGGCTTGGGCGTGTGGGCGTGGCCCGGTGGCAGGTGACAGGCAAAGTGAATTTAATACAAAGTGCCTTGAGCATTTCAATGACTGCGAAGCGCTGAGGCTGCGTCTTTCTTTCAGTGTGTGTGTGTGTAGATGTTTGGGTGTATAGGTGTGTATGTGTGGGTGGGGGTATTAGTGTGCAATGCCCCTATTTGTATGCTTGCTTTCGCCTTTAAGGAAATAAGGGTTTCAAGGCGTGTGCAACAGGGAGAGACTTGATTTCCCTGCGATCTTTCTTTAAATTGAGGATATTATTAAAAGATGCTGCATATAGCACATAGAAAGATAAAAATAGAAAAATAAAAACATAGAACGTGAAAATCTAAAACATAGAAGCGTCGGAACATAGATATTACAAAATAGGAACACAGAAATAACACTAAAACATACAAAATAGAAGCATAGAAACATAGAAGCAAAGAAAAATATAAATAAATACTCGTATAATATATTATTATCGCAACATAGAAACATGAAAACATAGAACCATAGAATAGCAGAAACATGGAAGCGTAGAACATGGAAATATAGGAGATAATAATCATTGAAAAAAATAAATAAAAATATAAAAATATACAAACATCGGAATAGAGAAGCAAAGTAAACTAGAAACATAGATACATATATGAAAATATAAACATATATAAATATAGAAACAGAGAATCATCGTAATATAGAAATAAAGACACATAGGAACAAGGAAATATATCAACAAAGCAACATAGAATATATGGTAGAATATAGAAGAGCAAAATCATAGAAATATAACTAACTTAGCAATATAGAAGCAAGGCAATATAGAAAGACACAATCATAGAAATATAGAAGCTAAGAAACATAGAAACACACATATAATTATACATAGAGACATACAAACAGGTAGAATAGATAGTATAATATATATAATATTAAATGTTGCACAAATTTTGTAGATTAAATACATTTCATAGCTGAATGAAACTTACAAAGTATAACAGAGAAAGTGAAATCTAGAATCAAGTGAAATTGTTGATATATTTATTTTCATGCTATCGTTTATTTATCTGACATTCAGTTGCCTCAGACAAAACGGATACCAAATGTGAAACCCGTTAAGAAAGCGAGACACACTCGCTGCGTGTGCTACCAATTCTGTTGCTGCTTCTGCTGCTTCTGCTCTCTCATCGCACCGAGAGCTCTCTAATGACATCAAAAACTTGATATATCCCTCTGCCTGATAGAGCAGCAGGCATCGCTGGCAGTGCTGCCGATGCACTATGGGAAATTTGACCCGTTTTTCTGGCCAAAACCCATTTTCTGAAAGTCGGAGAATTTAAAGAATTTGAACTGCAACGCATTCACAATAGATCAGTCTTCAATGTGGCGTACCAGAAATCTCAATAGGTGGCGCCACTTCGAAGAAACCAGCTGATAAACGCAGCTGTTGCAATTGCACAGCACATAGTATTGATATATGAAGCTCTGATTGCAATTTTCAAATTTGAATCAGTGAAAAATTAAGCACATTTCTTAAAATTTTTGAATTGAGTTTTAATCAGTGTGTCGATAAAACTTGTCTTGTCTCCTTAATAGAGTAAAATTTAAGGTACCATATTTTTCATTTTTAAATAGAGATTGAAAGTAAGTCCAGCGGAGTCCATCCATGAAATATATTTTATAATTTAGAGCATTTAATTCTTGATCAAATGCGTGTTATTAGAAAAGCCGCTTTTGCTGCTTTACATAAAATTTTAAATTAAAGAGTGCAACTTCAATTTAGCCACCGCAGAATCGCTTAGCAGAACTGTGTTATTTTTCAAGATTTTGCAACCCAATTTACAATATTGGCTTTTTTTTAAAAATGTAATATGCTTACGAAGTTACATCGAAATTGGACCACTATAACATATAGCTGTCATAGGAATTATATGAATTGTTCATTGAAATAGCTACATTTTTTAATGCCAATTAAAGCCATATAATAACCTTTGTATATGTTCTTCATTTCATTAAAATCGGATAACAATATCCCATCGCATTCATAGGAACAATCAGTTCATTCAGTATCAAAATTAACGATTTTATTTATTTTTAGTGTTATTTAAGCTGGTAAAAAATATATAAAGAATATAATAACATTCTGTACCATTATATATAACTAATATAGGAGCAATCAGAAAAGATTAAAGCGAAAACCTGTAAGGGTATAAAACCTTCGGTATTCATAGAATGTCTTTCATTCTTGGTTTTTCTTCAGTTAGAGGCATGCCACGCCCACTTTTGGCAAAACTGATGTCAAAATACTATAACAAAATGTTTTATTCGATGGTAAAAGTGAACTTTTAAAATGTGCAAACATTGAGTTAACTTTTACTACAAAATGGACGATGCCACGCCCACCATTTTTTTTAGTTAAATTGATAGTAGTTATGTTAACCCAATGCAAAAAACCGGAGTTGAATATCTCACTCGGTTCTTGAGTTATTAATTTTGGCCAGAAAACCGGGTCAAATTTCCCATAGTGCGGTGCTGCTCCAGCTACGTGAGTGTTTCATTGACACCAAGCAATTTTATTTGTACTTTTTCTTGCTTTTCTGTGCCGACAACTCAGCGATGGCGTTGGCGATGCCTGAATGAGGACGTTAGTCCTTAGCTTTGTGCCGCTATGTGTGTGTGTGCGCGAGTGTGGGTGGCTGAGTGGTGCGTTCGTGTGCATTTTGTGAGCTTAATTGAAAATTGAGTGCTTAACTTTGATTTTGTTTTCGGCGGAAGCGCCACTCGAACTTCAGCATCACCAGCGTCGCGTCGCCAGTTGACACTGCTCCACGCCCCACTGACTGACTGACAAAGGGGCGATTGGGCGAACGGGAGAAGGGGGGCGGAAGGGGCTGACTGACTGTGCTGGCTGATTGTTTGTGTGCGGCTTTTGGCACGTTGAATTTTGCACATTGTGACACCCAGCGCATACACACACACACACACGCACACCCGACACATCCGGAACGAAGTGTGAGTAAGCTTTTTTCTCATATATTTTTACACCTCGGTTATTTCTTTTTCATTTTCGTTTTTCCTCATTTTTTTTGCTGTTCGTTGTTTGGTTTGCAGTCAACAACTCTAGCGCTGTGGGGGTCGCTCTCGATGCCGCCTACCGCCTTCCTTGCCACGCCCCCCTGCCTCTCTCTGCGTGTAGTTTGTTTTAAAATTGACAAATTGACTTGTTGGCGCTCGTTGACGCCCCTGTTGCTATTTTGGGTGTCTCAAAGTGAATTCATTAAGCACTTTAACAGAGGCGAAGTCGAGTTCGAGTTTAATCTATGCAAATGCGAATCTAATTGTTCTGCGGTCTAGGACTGGCCTAATCGAAGTGTTTTGCATTAGCCGTGACTTGCAGTTGATTAAATTTAATGGGAATTCTCTAAAGTATCCAGCAGGGGCAGCACCTGGCAACCCTTCTTGCCCTGCGGGCATGAACAGCTTGACAGTTTGTTGACACATGCAATGAGCTTCCTCAACATTTTCTTTCCCTCTTTTTTCAACAGTTACTATCTCTCTCTCTCTCTGTTTGTATTTACTCACATGTCAGTTGTTGTTTAATTATGTAACGGTATCTAAACATTAATGTGTTTGTATTTGCCTCTGACTCAGTTGGCTCTGTTTTCGAGTGTCCGTAGAGCAGCAGCAGCAAATAAATGGCGCATACCAAAAAATAAACAAGCCACAAGCATATAAACATTCCCCTGCACACACACAAACACACACACACTAGTGCACACACTCTGGCACACACGTTGAGCAAACCTAATGAACTTATCTAAACATTTGCCTGCACTAATTACAAACAGAGCCGAGCTGCAAGTTGCGCATTAATCATGGGAATTATCGCTGTTATTATAAATAATGCTAAAGCCGAGGCTATAGTCATGACTTCAAAAACAACAGCAAGAACAACAAGCAAGAACAACTCAAACAACAACAGCTACAACAACAACTGGATGTGACCACAAAATGCATTTTACTTATGTGCTTCTGTGGTTTCTTGTCTCTTTGTGGTTAGTTGTTTCACTGCAAAGCAGGTCAGCACGACGAGAGCAGTAAATAATACAGATACATATAGTTTAGTATATATATGTATGTATATATAGAATCTGTCGCTATAGTATTTATAGCAGGACTATACAGTTGCCTTGGTCAGATAAACGTGGCTGCTGCTGTTGGTGCAGTGGTAGCTTCGAATGTCCATAAAAATGACTTGAAATTGCATCGAATTTAAGCGCTTTCTTCTATTATATAGGAGAAATATAGGAGATTAAAGTTTACTAAATTATAGTTAACTGCGTTTATGTTTACTTCTAACCAATAATATCCTTATTGAATTTTAAGCAGATTAAGTCCACAAAGGCGAAAATATTTGAATGTAATTGGTAATTATTATTTGAACTTAATCAACACTGAAAACTAGTATATTATCGAACACTTGATCAGTGATATGTCAAAAGTGGCGGTAAGCCGATAATTCGAAAAAGGAGTTTGAAAGGAAGTGGCCGAAAGCCGATAATAAAACTGAAACGAAGTCGGTAAATGCAGAAAAAGATGAGAGTGCAAATATACATAGGTAATTAAATTAAAATAAACGCAATATAAAATCGAAATGTTTTTGAACGATGTAACTTAATAAATGTAAAGAAAAGGTACGTGCACAATTTTAAGAAAGATATCTGCCATCAGCATATGTATAAATTATAATTTGCAGTTGCAGCTTAAAACACAGAAAACAATCGAAAGCTAATTTGACAGTGCAAATTCCAAGAAAGGAAACAAGATACTCAACGAAATGATATTGGCATAATTGATTATTAAACACGGTTACAGCTATGCCTTTTACTATCTATATACATATATTCCATATACCACAATTATAATTTCTGAGCACAATCTGTCGCAGACTACGATCTCAAGTATTGTGGGCTAACCCGATTTCATGCTCCATCTAAATTAAAAGACAAGCTCACACACACACTAATACACACTTAGTATGCACATATACATGCGCAGAAATGAGTGCACATAAAAATCACAATGCGCACTTTGAAATAGCTGGCGAAATGTATGTGAGGGTGTGCTTGTGTGTGTGTGAGAGAGGAGAAGTTGACATGTTTGATAGGGTCACCAGGGCGGTACAAGCTAAGAAAACACAGCAAGACACACAACAAGCAGAGGGAATGAGGTGGTTAAGGCGGAATGAGGTGGGTGTTGTTGTCTCACCTCTATCAAGGAGGTCGAGAAGGGGAAAGGGGGTAGGGCGAGGGAAGGCGGACAGCAGCAGCAACGTCGTCATCAGCATTAGCAACATCATTGAGAATAAATGCCACAGCAACTGGCTGCGCATTCAAGTGACTTAATTAAACGTTTTCCTGGCACAGATAAATGCCGAGGTGTGTGTGTGCGTGTATGTGTGTGTGTGTGTGTGTGTGTGTGTGTGTGTGTGCGTAAGAGCGTGCGTGCCATCATGGGTGTGGAAATCAGGAAATCAGCATGAGGCTGCTTGGCAGACTAGTTGAAAGGTAGCTCAGACAGTCGAGCTGAATCGTTAGAATGAATGATAGAATGTGTGTGTGTCAGTGTGTGTGTGTATGTGTGTCTGTGTGTGGCACGTTCTTATAAATTGCACACGCACACACAGTTAGACGGTGCTTCAATCTTCAATCTATTTGAAATTAATGCACGACAAGCAGCCCAAGGTCGACTACAGGTCGTTGTGCTGCTCACTCGCCGCTAAGTAGGCTTATAAAACCCAACTAAAAAGACCTGTGTGTGAGAGAGATGGTTAGAGGGTGAGCGAGGGAGGAGTTTATAGTTTTGAAAATATGCCACAACTTTCATCTGTTGGCAAAGTGCATTATTAACACTTCAGCGCAATGAAAGATTTCTGTGTGTACCAACAAGTTTTTCATTTCGGTTTTACTTTTCCCTTTTGTATACTCTTTGCGATGGTATATGAAATATGACAAGTTGATTGCATTGCATTGAAGACGACATACTTGTCTTACATTTATATAGCTGTGAGTCGGACTAGCATTATCCATCTTTCCGTTCATATTTCTTTCGTTCTGTCTGTTATAATTGAAACAAATGTTTCAATTTTTAACGTATTTCTACACATACTTACTGCTTATGGTTGCACGCTATATAACTGTGATTGAAACAATTTGTATTAGATTTATACATACTTTAGAAACTATAGCTTTTTGTTTTAATTATTCAAATATTCCTTTCAAAATCGGCACATCATTTTATTAACATCTTTAAAATAAACAACTAACGTTTCATGAAATTCAGACTTCTATAACATATTGAATTCTTAGGAACAATCGATGGAAATGAATATATTTTCTACAAAACTTTAATTGCTTTACAACGTATTTCAAAATTATATTGTACAGTGATCCATATAAACCGATTAGATTTTAGGCACATTATGATAAACATATACATTTTAACTTACATTTAATGTTAATAGACTAAGCCACTCATCAGGCACAAAGGCACAAAAAAACTAACCATTTTAGTGTTAAGAACGGGTATAGGTCTTAGAGTTCTTATCAATACATGAAATTGTTATACTGTTATAAAATAGGTACCTATAAAATTTTTGACGACTTAATTCATAAGCTGCAAGGGCATAAAACCTTCGGCATGTCAAAGATAACATTCCTTTCTTGATGGTGTTCTCTTTTTTGGACTAAACCGAACTGAAAATGGGGCTCAGCGTCATCATCGGCTTTTCAGAACTACAAGTATTGGCCACTCACCTTGCGGGAGGTGGAGAGAGGGGGGTAGGTTGGGTTAGACAAGACTGAGAACTGTTGGGGGTGTTGCGTAAATCCCAATACAACTTTTATGTTTCTGGGTTTATTTTTAGCCAAAGCGCGCGCGCACTCCTCGCTTGCTGGCTCAACTTTTTAACGATAAACTATAACGGCGCATGAAAAGACTGCGGAAAGTTGTTGGCCAACTTTTTAGCAGAAATTTCCCGCTAACGATCAAGTTGGCGTCTTTTTTTTTTGTTTATTTTTTTTCCTGAAAGTTGAATAGAAGCGCGAGTCGAGAGAAATCGAGAGAGACTCGAAAATTGGCCGCATTGGTGTCGAGCTGTGTGTGTTGGGCGTGGGCCCACACGGCGTATGAGCAATGTGCACTTAAAACTCAGCTGCTTGTCCATTTGGCGTGATTTTTGATTTGAATTTTCCACTGCGTTGCTGCTGCTGCTGCTTCTTCTGCTGCGATAAGCAACGAGCAGCAAAGTAACCCAAAATTGTTGCTGTTCATCCCTATCCCCGACTGTGGTCGCTGTTTACTTTGCACGCTGCAGAGTCTGGCTGAGCTGATAAGCAGCAGCTGCTTAAAATGCAAGCAGCTGCAGCCATTCCCCCTCCCATTCCCCTCGCCCTACAGCAACCCCAAATAAGAAGTAAGATATACGATATATTAGTTTATGTACATATAATTTCAATGCAGCTCCAGACATGCGTGCAATTGTTTGATAGCTGCACTTGCTACTTGCTGCATGCTACATGCTGCATGCTGCACGCTTGCTCTCCCTCTGGGCTTGCTTTGGCCAGCTTAAAGCTGGAGAAAATTCAACAAATTTTGCGTTTTCAAAATGCTTTACATTATCTGAGGGGATTTTGTAGTCTGCCTATTGCTGCTGCTTCTGCTGCTGCTGGCACACACGACGTATGCGCAATGGGGCCCAAATACCTTTGAAATAATTAAGACTTTTAGTGCCGACCATGTACGCAGCAGCAGCCGGCTGCTATAGCAACTTGCAACTGGAACTTGCAACTATGCCTCGGCCATTACGTGCCAAAACCGCCATCAGTGCAAAATATGCTAAGCACTTTTGAGTGCCAACAGAGTTGCCTAGCAAGGGAGGGAGCAGGGGAGTGCCGGCAAGTACGGGGACAGTCCCTATTCACATTTGCCCGTTTTGGTAGGCTCACAGTTCGAGTTGCTGTCCGAGCTCAGCTGCAGGGATGTCGCAGGATGCCAATGCGAATGCAGGCAGGCTGCCTTTATGCTGTCTCCTCTGGCCTTCTCTCGGCTGTTGCTGCTGCAGCTCCTGGCTGCTGTTGTTTTTGCTAACTGGTGTTGACGCTCATGGTTTATTCATGAAGCGGCAGCCAGCCCCTCCCAGCCTTGCTACCCTGTCCGTCACGTCTGGCTGCGACGGTGTCTGTGTGTGTGTTGACCAAATGCGTTTAAAAATGAGTCGGCGGTTTGTGATTGCCAGTTAGCATACGTGTGTAAGTGTGTGTGTGTCTCTGTGTGTGCCTGTGTATACCTATGTATGCCTATGTGTGTCTGTGTGTGGCTGCATGCAAGGACATGTATTCATAGTCTCGGAGCCGCTTTGATAATTCGTTTTGCACAGTTTTGAGCATTTTCGGTGATTTGCATGCAAACTCGCTGTCCTCTTTCTCTCTCGACGCTCTGCTCGTCTCGTCTCTTGCCAATGCATAAATCAGACTTTATTGGCAACTGTTTGCCTCGGCATTTTTGTGTGGCATTGCATTAAAATCAAGTTAATGCTAAATCTGCTGACATTCGATAGCTATGCAATCGACAAAAAGAAAACATACCACATCGAGCAGAACTTAAATCATTTCGTGTGCCTGTAAAAACCGATTGATAAATTCTCGTCATCTATCAGCACAGCTGCCAAAGCAACTGGCTGTTTGTCTGTTTTTTTTTCTACCTATTTGTGTGTATGTCTGTCTGTCGCTTTGCCTCCCTGCCTGCCCCCATGTCTGTCTGTCGCTTTGCCTCCCTGCCTGCCCCCATGTCTGTCTGTCTATTACTCTGTCTGTATGTGTATATGTCTGTATGTCTGTATATCTGTATGTCTGTATGTCTGTATGTCTGTATGTCTGTATGTCTGTATGTCTGTATGTCTGTATGTCTGTATGTCTGTATGTCTGTATGTCTGTATGTCTGTATGTCTGTATATCTGTATGTCTGTATGTCTGTATGTCTGTATGTCTGTATGTCTGTATGTCTGTATGTCTGTATGTCTGTATGTCTGTATGTCTGTATGTCTGTATGTCTGTATGTCTGTATGTCTGTATGTCTGTATGTCTGTATGTCTGTATGTCTGTATATCTGTATGTCTATATGTCTATATGTCTGTATGTCTGTATGTCTGTATGTCTGTATGTCTGTATGTCTGTATGTCTGTATGTCTGTATGTCTGTATGTCTGTATGTCTGTATGTCTGTATGTCTGTATGTCTGTATGTCTGTATGTCTGTATGTCTGTATGTCTGTATGTCTGTATGTCTGTATGTCTGTATGTCTGTATGTCTGTATGTCTGTATGTCTGTATGTCTGTATGTCTGTATGTCTGTATGTCTGTATGTCTGTATGTCTGTATGTCTGTATGTCTGTATGTCTGTATGTCTGTATGTCTGTATGTCTGTATGTCTGTATGTCTGTATGTCTGTATGTCTGTATGTCTGTATGTCTGTATGTCTGTATGTCTGTATGTCTGTATGTCTGTATGTCTGTATGTCTGTATGTCTGTATGTCTGTATGTCTGTATGTCTGTATGTCTGTATGTCTGTATGTCTGTATGTCTGTATGTCTGTATGTCTGTATGTCTGTATGTCTGTATGTCTGTATGTCTGTATGTCTGTATGTCTGTATGTCTGTATGTCTGTATGTCTGTATGTCTGTATGTCTGTATGTCTGTATGTCTGTATGTCTGTATGTCTGTATGTCTGTATGTCTGTATGTCTGTATGTCTGTATGTCTGTATGTCTGTATGTCTGTATGTCTGTATGTCTGTATGTCTGTATGTCTGTATGTCTGTATGTCTGTATGTCTGTATGTCTGTATGTCTGTATGTCTGTATGTCTGTATGTCTGTATGTCTGTATGTCTGTATGTCTGTATGTCTGTATGTCTGTATGTCTGTATGTCTGTATGTCTGTATGTCTGTATGTCTGTATGTCTGTATGTCTGTATGTCTGTATGTCTGTATGTCTGTATGTCTGTATATCTGTATGTCTGTATGTCTGTATGTCTGTATGTCTGTATGTCTGTATGTCTGTATGTCTGTATGTCTGTATGTCTGTATGTCTGTATGTCTGTATGTCTGTATGTCTGTATGTCTGTATGTCTGTATGTCTGTATGTCTGTATGTCTGTATCTCTGTATGTCTGTATGTCTGTATGTCTGTATGTCTGTATGTCTGTATGTCTGTATGTCTGTATGTCTGTATGTCTGTATGTCTGTATGTCTGTATGTCTGTGTGTCTGTATGTCTGTATGTCTGTATGTCTGTATGTCTGTATGTCTGTATGTCTGTATGTCTGTATGTCTGTATGTCTGTATGTCTGTATGTCTGTATGTCTGTATGTCCGTATGTCTGTATGTCTGTATGTCTGTATGTTTGTATGTCTGTATGTCTGTATGTCTGTATGTCTGTATGTCTGTATGTCTGTATGTCTGTATGTCTGTATGTCTGTATGTCTGTATGTCTGTATGTCTGTATGTCTGTATGTCTGTATGTCTGTATGTCTGTATGTCTGTATGTCTGTATGTCTGTATGTCTGTATGTCTGTATGTCTGTATGTCTGTATGTCTGTATGTCTGTATGTCTGTATGTCTGTATGTCTGTATGTCTGTATGTCTGTATGTCTGTATGTCTGTATGTCTGTATGTCTGTATGTCTGTATGTCTGTATGTCTGTATGTCTGTATGTCTGTATGTCTGTATGTCTGTATGTCTGTATGTCTGTATGTCTGTATGTCTGTATGTCTGTATGTCTGTATGTCTGTATGTCTGTATGTCTGTATGTCTGTATGTCTGTATGTCTGTATGTCTGTATGTCTGTATGTCTGTATGTCTGTATGTCTGTATGTCTGTATGTCTGTATGTCTGTATGTCTGTATGTCTGTATGTCTGTATGTCTGTATGTCTGTATGTCTGTATGTCTGTATGTCTGTATGTCTGTATGTCTGTATGTCTGTATGTCTGTATGTCTGTATGTCTGTATGTCTGTATGTCTGTATGTCTGTATGTCTGAATGTCTGTATGTCTGTATGTCTGTATGTCTGTATGTCTGTATGTCTGTATGTCTGTATGTCTGTATGTCTGTATGTCTGTATGTCTGTATGTCTGTATGTCTGTATGTCTGTATGTCTGTATGTCTGTATGTCTGTATGTCTGTATGTCTGTATGTGTGTATGTCTGTATGTCTGTATGTCTGTATGTCTGTATGTCTGTATGTCTGTATGTCTGTATGTCTGTATGTCTGTATGTCTGTATGTCTGTATGTCTGTATGTCTGTATGTCTGTATGTCTATATGTCTATATGTCTGTATGTCTGTATGTCTATATGTCTATATGTCTATATGCCTGTATGTCTGTATGTCTGTATGTCTGTATGTCTTTATGTCTGTTTGTCTGTATGTCTGTATGTCTGTATGTGTGTATGTCTGTATGTCTGTATGTCTGTATGTCTGTATGTCTGTATGTCTGTATGTCTGTATGTCTTTATGTCTGTATGTCTGTCTGTCTGTATATCTGTATGTCTGTATGTATTTCTGTTTTTATGTCTGTATGTCTGTCTGTCTTTTTGTCTGCCTTTCTCTCCGACTCTCTTTTGGTTTCTCTGACTGCGTCTCGCTTTGTATTTCCATCTATCCCTCTGTCCATCTATCTCACCCTCTGTCTTACTGTCTGTCTGCCTCTTCCTATTCGTCTCTTTTTCTGTCTGTCGCTCGCTCTCTTTTGCGTACGCTGCATTTCCCAGAGACTTGTTTGCCAATGCGGTTCTGCAAACTGTGCTGCACAAATGCCTTTTGCCTTCGACCACTTTGACCACACACAAGAAAATTTGTTTGGCTTTGAATCCGAGAAATTATCAGCTTGGTGATGAATGGTTAAAAGAGTTTTGCCCAAGTTGAGCAGCTAAAGCAAATCCCATTTTAAATAGGTCATCAGCAGCTCGCTCTGTACAGTTTGCTCTGTCAATTAGCTCAACTTGTAATCGCTTTAAAACGCTAGAAAGTTGAGCCAATTAATTTATAAGAAATTTCCAAGTCGATATCATATTCTAGCTACTTATTCAATAGAACTTTTGCCTATTTAATATACCCTATTTAGCTGAACTAGAGTGTGAAGCTACAATTGAATTCAATTGAAATTCATTATGCCTTAGCTAAAGCTTTAATGAGCTTTTGGCTTGGGTTACAAATCAAATCAGAAGCTTGAGTGTTCCTGCTTTGCCCTCAAGTGTTCTGAGTGCCAACTAGATATTGTATATTTATAGCTCTAGATATTCTTATGCTCTGCTCTTCATTATTCATTCGATATTAATCAATGCTTAAGTGTGGCACTTTTTCGATAACTGTCATTTGATTTATCGACACCTAGGTCAACGACCGGAAATGATTTACAAGCGGCTGAACAGATAAGCCTGCCCCTCCCTTCTTCCATCGCTCCCCCTTCTTGGCTATGTTTTAGTTATGTTAAATCTTCATTTTCTTTTTGTTTGCCTGCCTCGACAGGAAATTACATTTATATTTCTTATTTTTAGTGACAATTTCCTCTACATACATACACACACAGGGGCTGAAATCAAATGTAATTTGATTTGATTTGATTTATTTACCGAAATGCCGTCATGAATGGAGAGGCGGGCGGGGGTAGGTGCGGTAATTCAAGCAAATCCTTGTCCAAATAGTGTGCCATAAATTGAAAATGGCGTCCACGTGTTGGCCAAAATCTGACGAAACACGATCAAAATGACACGCAGTGGGTGGTGGAAGGGAGGGGGGATAAAGGAGTGCAACTGGGGGGTAGGCAGGAGAGTGATTCAGGCAGGAAGCGTGCCGCGAGTAACGAGTAGCGATAGCATTCACTGTGGCGCTCAGCACTCGTAACTCGTATATATACGGCTGATGTGACACTGACTGACCCATAAACCTAAATCGGCCAACGAGCGTGGCTTTATGTTTATTTGATGCTCATAACGCGATGTTGTTGTCGTTGTTGCTGTTGTCGTTGCTGTTGTCGTCGTTGTTGCTGTTGTTGCTGTTGTCGTTGCGTTTGGCTTTCGGCTTTGCCATAAAATTGATTGTCCTGTTGCGACAGAAGACAACGCTCAATTCCTGATTTGCCATTGTTTCCTCTTCTTTCTGTCCCTCTTCTTCTTATCTGCTCTCTCTTTCTCTCTCTCTGTTTGTCAGCCACTGGGCTGCAGTTGCTGGCTTCTTTTGCTGTTGCTCTTTGCTACAATTGAACTTATGACATGCAATTTGCTTGGATATTAAGACAAATTGAATGCTCTCGGCTCTCTGCTTCTCTCCCCTCGCTCCTCTCCCTCTCCCCCTTCCTCTCTGCCCATAAAAGCAGCCACGGTCTTCATCTCCGAGCTGCTCCCATTAAAGTGTCGAACAGGAGCAAGTTTCAGTGAGTGCAACAGCAACAACAGCGGCATATTTTCAAATTACACGCACTTCACTCAAATTTGCACCCGTAGAACATGTGAATTCTTCTCTCTCCCCTTTCCCTCCCGCTTTTCTACATGTTCTGGGCTTACCTCAAATTTCAATTTTCTGTTTCTGCGTAAATACAATTTTTCGCAGTTATTTTCACATTTGGTTTTTGAGTGCTTTTGTCGACGCAGCCCCCAAAAAATGTAGCAATGTTTTATGGTCATCATCATTGGAGGTGGAGGCGGAGTGTGGGTGAAAGGGGGTTGCAATGATGATGCAGCAGGCATCTACTGTTTCTCACATTGTTCGCACGCTTTGCACTGCACTTTGCCTACACTTGGCTGCGTGTGTGGCTAACCACCTTTCACTGTTGCGGTCAGCCGGGTCAGAGGTCGGACAAAGTACGCTTCTACCCCTCCTTATTGCCTTGCCAAGAGCTTGCACACTCACGCTGCACAAGGTATCGCAATGTTGTGGGACGATTTGTGGACACAGCTCAATGGGATTTTAATTAAAGATATCATACTGTGTGTATGACATGCTATAAATGCAATTTCATTAGCTTGATATCAGAAAAGAATCTCTAGAAAGTGAATGAATGTCTTTGCCACAATGAAAACCAATAAAAATCTCTATAAACTCTTGGTTATCGGTTGCCAAATAGTTTCTGCAGCTTTATAGCAAATACTCTTACAGTTATACCTACCCATTGTCAACTGGAATTTTTGAAGTTTTCTCCATTAACTTGTTGATGAGATATTCATAAATCTCTCACTTTTTATGTGCACTTAATGGCAACTGCTTTATTTGTTGCGCTGTTCACAATTTGCTATATTATATTTATATTCAATAGGTCTATTTTCGTTAGATTATAGTTATATATATTTTGAACTACTCTCAGTTTCACTTTCAGCCCTTTTATGGCACACAACACTCTGGGCGACTTTATAGAAATTAATTCAATTAGTTTTCATAACTTATTTGATTAAAACCTTAATTAAAAGTGTTACACTATTACATTTAACGGCTCAGTCTGATAAAAAAGTGTATTTATTGTTTGCCATACAATCTGTTTTGCGTGAGTTTAGTTTTTTATGGCAACTCTTGTGTGTGTGTGTGTGTGTGTGAGTGTTGATTTTGTGGTACTTTTGCACATTTTAATACTATATAAACAAAATGCCTTTTTAAATTTATTTGTATAAATTGCATATACAAGTGGACAACAGCAACAACAACGTGAATGCTAAAGGGAAAATGCAGCTGAATGTGAAATGTGGAAAATCATCTGTCAAATGGTTTCGCATGCATGCAAAAATTGCAACATTGCAATGTGTGGGAGTGTGCGTAGGTGTGTGTGTATGAGTATTTGTGGTGGTAATCTCTGATGTGGCATGTGTTGTTGTTGCTGCAATTGTTATTGCTGCTGCTGTGATGATGACGATGATAGGGTGGGAACAGAGTGCAGTTGCATACTTTTAAGCGCATCAATATACACGCACAATATTCTGCTTTAATGCAAGTCGAACAACGACGCACGGTAATTTTCTTATAGGTGGGCGGTTAGCTCTGCCTTTGGCTCTTTGTTTTTAATGACTCGACGCCATTGTTTGTCATTGCCTTAGCCGTTGTCGTTGTCGCTGTCGTTGCCTTGGCGTGGCATGCGTCCAAGTAATTTTAATTCTATTACCCATTACAAGGGGAAGAATGAAAGAGCGAGAGTGAGAGAGAGGTGGAGGTGTGAGCAACGAGAGGGAAAGCGCAGGCAGCGCTCTGCAGTCTCGACTGCACTTAATTTCTATTATAATGATGACATGCCGTCTGCAAAGCAGTCACTGCTGCGAGGCTGGCCGCCAGCTGGCACGCCCATACGCCCTGCAAATGCCCACACGTAGCACACGAATGTTGTAGCTGGCAATGGCGCTGGCTGCTGCTGCAGTTTGCCATTTTATTTTATACCGCGTCGCTGCGCTGTTTTTTTCCGCTTTCCTTTCGCTCTCTCTCTCTCTTCATTTATCTCCCCCCCAATCCTTTGCTGTGCTATTTGGCGACGCGACGCTTCCGCTTTTATGGACATTTAGATGCAAAGTTTCTGGCATAAAAATGGCGTGGCAGATAATTTTCATAATTTTCAACTACATTTCATTGTGCAACTGTGCGAGGGCGTTGGCGTTGCCGTTTGGCGACGAGGGCGTGGCCCTGGACCCACGAGCTGCTGCTGCTGCTGGTGTTGCTGCCGGGTCTGGCCAGTCGCTTTCAACTGGCTCGTTATTCTCAGTTTTATTTTCGTGTGACACTAAAAAGGAAGCGAAAAGTCAAAGTCGCTGCAAAGTTGGCTTTTTATTAGCTCGCTCTGCTTGCATTTCATTTGGTCATTTTGTTCACATTGCTGCCATCAGCAGCAGCAGCAACGGCACCAGCATCCTTGTTGTACACTGACTGTTGGCTGGCAGTGTATTATATTTTATTAGCTCAGCTCTCTGGCTTTGCAAATTTATGCGACTAAACGACTTTAAGACGACAAATTTAGCAGGCCAGCCTGAAAGTATGCAATAAAAAATCAACGTGAGCGACTGTGGATGTGTGGGTACGTGTGAGAATGCTTAGCATATTGCAATCAAAATGGAAAATGTAACATAGTTACGCAAAACGCATTACGTGGCGTTAACACCAACACACACATGCAGTCAGTCGGAGCATATGTTGTGTCTGTCGATGGGTCGCAGTTAAGTGCATGTAAACGGGTTTATGGCACACATATCTCTCGCATCATGTCTATTTTTTCTACACAGTTGACTTTGCTGTAATTCGTTTGGCACCTGCAAATAATGCAAAAAGAAGTGAGACAGACAACAGAGAGAGAGAGAGAGAGAAAGAGATGGAAGAGAAGTGAGAGAGAGAGAGAGAGAGAGAGAGACAATGCTCTTTCACCTTGCTTTGTCAGCTCTAATGGACACGCTCATGATAATCAACTGCAGCAGAGAACAGGCGCCAGTCAGGCAGATGGGCAGTAGAAGGGGTCCAGAGGAGGTGCTCTGCCAGTAGATACTGCGCTTCAATTTGGCTTGCAATAATAATCAGCAATAATAAGTGAACTTTGCGCTTTTTGTTTCCGACAACAGCAGCAAGAAAAACAACAACTTTGTCATAAATTTAATTTAAATGTAAATGAATTTTTCCCACATGGCAGCATCAGCTGCAATCGCTCTGCATTGTAAAGTTTGAAGCTTACTTATCCAACTATATTTGAAAAGCCTGTCTGTCTGTTTGTCTATGTCTGCGGTGTCTGGCGTTATAGATTGCTAGTTGAGTTTATGTTAGGCAATTGCCTTGATACTCCTGCAAAAAGTTGAGGCTTTTCGTTGGCAACGCATTCGCTTTTTGTTGGCATTGAAATTGTGCAGCAAACGTTTCCGTTTTGAACTTTGCCATATCCGGCATTTGCTTACCATTCAAATTGGCTTCTCAGTTCTGGCCAAGATGGCATATATTTCTTGGGCCAGGCACAAAACTTGGCCTAGCTGCAGCAGCAGCAGCTCAGGCAACTGAAAGTTCTACAAACTTCAGGTGTAATGTGCGGAAATGCTCACATTCAGTTTTGGCCATGTTTGCGTACTTTAATGTAAATATTTGTACATTGACTTGACTTTTAGACAGTTAGACAGTCAGACAGTTAGACAGTCAGTGCTGCCATCTCTCTCTGCCATCTCTTGCTGTCTCTATCTGTGCTTGCAAATGCAAATTTGCTTGGCATGCAAATCAATATGAACCCAGCACAAGTGTCACTTTTTGCACCGATGTGCGGCACTGCTTTATATAATTTGATTGTGTGTGCACACACTTACAATCGCACACACACATATGCTTGAGCAAAAAGATTACTGGGTGTTTTGTTCCAGAGCCAACGAGAAATTTGTCCAGTTGACTTCATTCTTAACATGCTGACAATGCTGAATTTGTCAGGAACTACGCCAGCTAGCTAGCTAGCCATATATATAGATTACACACACACGACACTTATCTGGGCTGTACGCAAAAATTTGTTATTTGCTATTTCACTTTGTAAATAAAAACAATTAAGGTTTTTCGTAACTTTTGTCAAATTTAATTGAAAACTTATCAAACATTTTCCACTCCGAGTGCGCACACCTGGCATATTCTCTCGACTTTTGTTGAGATAAAAATTATAATTAATGCAACTTTGTTTTCTTGCCTGAGCTGCTGTTGTTGTTGTTATTGTTGTTGTACTTTAGTTGTGCAGTGCAGCGTGCAGTGTTCTCACACTTGCGGCGATTGCGAATTGTCATGCGGACTCAAGTGGCCAACATAGCGTTCAATTGCAGAATACCGTGCAGGCAGCTTAGAGGGTGGGGTGGTTTCAAGTGGAGTCTATAAGAATACTATTTTTTATTTATTATTTATTTATTATTTAAAATCGAGTAAACTAATTTTGGAAATCATTACAATTAAACTTTAAATACATTTAAATTGTATGAAAATAAAGAATGTAAAGTTAGTAAGGTAACAACAAGGTAATAATAAATTAAATCTGGTATTAATAGGAATAACCATTCCAACTTTTTGTGCGGAGGATTGAACAACTTTTATCAGGCCAGAGAGGGATCTAGTGGTACAAAAGACCGCATCTGGTCGCAGTACCGCACCATTATATTCTGTGGGAGACACCCTTTTTTCATTAATAATAATACAATAATAAATATGTAGGTACTTATTTACTTGAGAATAAACGTTACCATTGTTTTTTCTCTGAATAAATCTATGTTTTTCCTTTACATATTTCTTCTTCTTAAGATTTTCGCAATTGAAATTTCTGTTTCGCTTTTTAAACAACATTTTTCTATACCTAATACCTTCTCCTGTTCTACGACATTTAAAAATTAATTTAAATTATAATCAATCAATTTGTAAGTCCAACCAGTTCATGAATTAATAAAGCAAAATCCATTTTGAATAAAATGGATGTTTTCTCCATTGTTTCTTAGACAAACGACAGCATTTTTTTCTACGTGAATAAAACCTTTTTTGTTGCCTAAAATCTTTTTTGTTCTCTGAAGATATTCACAATTGCATTTTGTGTTAAATATTTGTTGGAACTATTTCAACATTGTTTTGTGAAAGAATTAAAATTTCTTCGGCTTATATCTTAAGCTTTCATACAATATATTTAAGACATTTTTATGATTGTTATGCGCCTAGATATTCATCTCTATTTTGGGCAATAACTAAACTGCTATTTGACTTTCATAAATCTCTACGTGAGTTTCTGTTCAAGTACCTTTGCGCTATTTTAGGTCAATACTCTCACAGCTTAATCCATTTTATTTCACACATGTTTGCAATTCAGTTGGTATTTGCACAACTGGCACAGGAATTTCTCTGTGCATTTTTTGCCTCTCCCCATCAGGCGGGGGGCACAATCGAAAAGGCATTTAATGTGCTGGGGCGATAAGTTCGAGTGAAGCACGCGTTTAATTAGTGAACCACTTGACAGGCACTGCAAAGAAATTGGCCTTTTGGCATCCGGATTTATGAGTACCCTCCTGCCGGCAGTCACTTCTCTCATACAATGAGCATCCTTAACTCGCAATTCATAACTCCTAATCTCAAGAATTTTCAAAGCAATCGGTAAAGATCCCTAACCAAGCAAGTGATTCAAGTCAGCGCTCGCCACAAATGCAAATTCCAGAAATATATAATTGAAAATCTTAAATCGCAAATCGCCTCATCGAAATTCCAAGGAAATAAAATATGAGAGACGTACATTTTTGGCTGCAACTGTATGTGAGGGGGAGAAACTATTTGCCGTGCAAAGTGCGCGCTGATAAGGGGGAATGTTTTGCTGTTGTTACTGCTAATGGTAAATAAGATTGAATAAGAAAATATATGATCGAGACCACACGGTGAACAAATATAGATTTATCTGTCTCACGACTGGAAAGGGGCTGTAAAACAAGCTCGGACGTGTCCGGCTTAACGACACACACTATCAGCAGCTGATTTGTATGCTATGATTTGCAAAGGGGACCAGCCCCCGCTACCCCCCTCCGAGAGGGGGGCGGTCTACCGATTTGACGAAGTGTCTGCCTGATCCACATAGCTGATCCCGCGGCAATAAACTGAAATCGTTATAATCGAAACAATTTCCATGTGTGGTCAAATCGCAGGTGGCAGTGGGGGAGGAGGGCCAAGGTGAACAAGGCAGCTGATAAGCAGCAGCAACAAGCACACGCCCGTGTTTCTCATATCTAATCAGCACGCTCGACCCCACCGTGTGGAACTACCCATCCCCACCACACATCTCTTGCCCTACTGATAAGCACAAATCATTTGCATCACAAATCATTCGCCAGTTGAAAATGCTTTGATTGAACTTGCTTGGGTTTTTCCTTGCAGCACGTCATATCGTATAAAAGGCTACGCTATCGTCTTGGCTGGCATCAGTCTGGCATTGTGGCTTCTACCAATAACACCAGCATGTTTCTGACCAAGAGTCTCTTCTGCCTTCTGGCCCTGGTGGCGGCCACCAACGCACAGTTCGACCCCAACTACGTTTCCGGACGCAATGGAATGGTTCATCTGTTTGAATGGAAATGGGATGATATCGCAGCCGAGTGCGAGAACTTTTTGGGTCCCTATGGTTATGCCGGTCTTCAGGTAAGCAGAAGAAGCAAGAATATAAGAGTGACTGAGTAACTCATTGGGATTGATTCGCCTTGCAGGTTTCCCCCGTCAACGAGAACGTGGTGCGTCCTAACCGTCCATGGTGGGAGCGTTACCAACCCATTTCCTACAAGCTGAGCACTCGCTCTGGTAACGAGGAGCAGTTTGCCAGCATGGTCAAGCGTTGCAATGCTGTGGGAGTGCGCACCTATGTGGATGTTGTCTTCAATCACATGGCTGCCGATGGTGGCACCACTGGTACCGGTGGCAGCACTGCCGATCCCAGCTCTAAGAGCTTCCCTGCCGTGCCCTTCTCCTCTCTGGACTTCAACCCCACCTGCGCCATCACCAACTACAACGACCCCACCAATGTGCGCAACTGCGAGTTGGTTGGTCTGCGTGATCTTAACCAGGGCAACTCTTGGGTGCGTGACAAGGTCGTCGACTTCCTGAACCATTTGACTGAATTGGGTGTTGCTGGTTTCCGTGTGGATGCCGCCAAGCACATGTGGCCCGGAGATCTGCAGGTCATCTATGGCCGTCTGAACAATTTGAACACTGCCCATGGCTTCAACTCTGGCGCCAAGCCCTACATCTTCCAGGAGGTCATCGATTTGGGCGGTGAGTCTATCAGCAAGAGCGAATACACTGGACTGGGTTCCGTCACTGAGTTCCGTCACTCTGACTCGATTGGCAAAGTGTTCCGCGGCAAGGATCAGCTGCGTTATCTGACCAACTGGGGCACCGCTTGGGGCTTTGCTGCTTCCGACCGTTCTCTGGTCTTCGTCGACAACCATGACAACCAGCGTGGACATGGTGCTGGTGGCGCTGATGTGCTCACCTACAAGGTGCCCAAGCAATACAAGATGGCCTCCGCCTTCATGTTGGCTCATCCCTTCGGCACACCCCGTGTGATGTCTTCCTTCTCCTTCTCCGACACCGATCAGGGACCACCGACAACTGATGGCACCAACATCGCTTCACCCCAGTTCAACAGCGATCTCTCCTGCAGCAATGGTTGGGTGTGCGAACACCGTTGGCGCCAGATCTACAACATGGTTGCCTTCCGCAATGCCGTCAACAATGCTGACCTGCAGAACTGGTGGGACAATGGCAGCAACCAGATTGCCTTCAGCCGTGGCAGCAGCGGCTTTGTTGCCTTCAACAACGATAACTACAATCTGAACAGCTCCCTGCAGACTGGCCTGCCCGCTGGCACCTACTGTGATGTCATCTCTGGCCTGAAGAGCGGATCCAGCTGCACCGGCAAGACCGTTGTGGTTGGCTCCGATGGACGTGCCAACATTTCCATTGGCAGCTCTGAGGATGACGGTGTTCTGGCCATCCACGTCAATGCGAAGCTGTGAAGAGCTCCGACAACATTTACAATACACATTGAGATTATATTAAAGAACATAAACGAAACAACTTTAGCCTTTCCTTCTTGAGCTCGAGTGGGTTAAGGCTTCGAGTGGGCAAATTTATCTGTAAAAATTAATTAAATTGCGGACAATGCGCTAGCGATGGGTCACCTGCGATAAGGGTGTGTTCATTACGCAGCTGACAAAGTCAGGCAAAGTTTGAAAAAAAGAGAAAAAAGAGAGAGAGAGAGAGAAGGAGAGAGAGGGAGCTAGTTGAAGTAGAATAGCTCTTATGCTGAGATATTTCTAATGCTGATTTACGCCATGAGTGGCCATAAAAACATACATAAATAGAGCGCATTATCCGGCAACTAACATGCCAAACATATCGCACAACATTATCATTTGTCAACCATCTCTCTCTGTCTCGTTTTATCCTTCTCGTTCCCTCTCTCTTTCACATGCTGCTGCAGCTGACTAGACAGTCACAATGGCAACGTATGCGGATGTGGCAAGAGCGAGCATAGCTTGCAGTTAAATCTGCACTGTAAACTACAGTGAGCATTGCCTGGAGAGACATGGGAGAGATAAGAGAGATACTAAAGAGAATGGAAATATTTGAGAGACTAGCATACAGCGAAACAGATAAAGAATGAGAAAAAGGCGAAGAGAGAGACAGAAATACAGAGAGACAGATGGGGAGACAGATAGAGATACAATTTTGGAGACAGACAGACGAACAGGAAGACAGACAAGCAGACCCACAGAGAGGTAGACTGAGAGACAAAAATAAACTCAAGGAGACCGACTGAGAGACAGCAAAACAGTTAAACATACAGATATACAGAGTGAGATAGACATATACACAATACTAGAGACAGACGGACAGGCACAGAGAGAGAGACAGGCAAATAGACATACATCAAATTTTAGAGACAGACATGGAGAGATAGAAAAACACACAATACTAGAGACAGACCGACAGACAGACAGGCACAGAGAGAGACAGGCAGACAGACATACATCCAATTTTAGAGACAGACATAGAGAGATAGACAAACACACAATACTAGAGACAGACCGACAGACAGACAGGCACAGAGAGAGACAGGCAGACAGACATACATTCAATTTTAGGGACAAACCGAGAGAGATAGACGGACAAACATACAGACAGAAGATTCTTCTGTAAAGAGAAGTTTCCTTATTGTTTACTAAAGTCTTTTGCTCTGCTTCAAGTTGAGTGCCCACTGTACTCTGCTGCACGAATAGGTACTCGCTTCCTGCAACGGCTCCGTCTACGTCGATGTACAATTTTGTTGCATAAAAATATGCACTCATAACTTCTGTCCAGGACTGTTGGCTTGATATGAACGAATGTGTGGAACTCTATCAAAGGATTTTCATGTCATTTACTGGAGGTCAAGTGAGTCGGTAAGCGCACACACACCCCTCAACACACACACACACACACAGATACCCCTCGCACAGTAGTTTATGTGTGCGTAGCTCGCTTGCTTTGCATATTTTGCTGGAGTGTGCAAAGTTGAGTTTCCTGCTGCTTTAACTTCCTGACTCTGCGTATACGTAAACGTAAATATGTGTGTCTGTATGTGTGTATTGTAAATATATACAAAACAGCGCATAATTCTTAATAAAGTCATAAAATTGCAAAGTAAATCAGTTTTCTGAACGAACGCAGCGCAGATAAACTCGACTTTTTATTACGCAAAACGCAATTTTCATATGCTTCATGCAGCAAGATTGTGATTTAGCATGTGTGTGCCCCTCTGTGTGAGTGTGTGTGTCTGCCTGTCTTCCTTTTTTTACCCACAACTTTTCGTATGAGCCAAGGCAAATCCATCTGCATAAAGAGCAAAAAATCACAAGTCACATCAAACATTGTGTATATAAAAGCCCGAGCATGTCTAGATTGCGGTTACCCAGCCAGGGCGGCAGACTACGATAGAGAGAGGGAAAGGTAGAGGGGGTCGCGGGGATAAGTTGATGTCTAACTGACAGAGGCCCCAGCCAGTCTGTGCTTGGTATGAAGAAAAAAATAAAATTAATTTAAAATTGCTGACAAAGGAGAGAGCGTATTTTGTATTTATGCAAAATAACCAAATATGAGAGATATTATTCGCTCTCCCTCTCTTTCTCTCTCTCAATCTCTCAAGGCACAAGATTGTTGTCTCGCAATACACTGTGTCACGTGCAGCAGCAACAGCAGCAGCACGAGTCTCATCGTTGCTCATATCGAAGATGCGCTTAAAGCATCTTAAAGCGCGCGCTGCAGATTCCAAATTCGATGCGGGTTTTCACATCGTTTTTCGGTTAACATTTTTCAATCCTAATGCTCAAGAACTGTCTGTCATACGTGTGTGCCAGTGTGTTTGTGTGTGTGCGCGCAAATGCTTTCAATTTGACGTCAGTTGGATAACATTGCAACCCTTGCGCTGGTAAACATGTCCTGACAGCCTGTCAAACAAGTTTCAAAGCTGACTTTTAAATATTAATGCCATGTCGGACGTTCGTAATGCGGTCGCTGCCAAAGGCAAAACTCGTATATTTCTTATTAGTTCAGCAGCAGGGTGTGGTGGAGAGGGGGGAGCGGTGATATGTGAACTTATAAGTGAAATGCTCAATTTGTGGGAAAACTTAAAAAGAAAACTTCAATAGTGCTTCTCACACTTTGCAACAGAGCACTTTGCATTACTTTGACAGCACTTTCAAGCGCCATTAACATTGCAGTTTGTCCCTCTCTATCTGTGTGTGTGTACCTGACAGTCCAGACTTTTTCTTTCGAAAACAAAGCACGGCCTCGTACTATTAATTATTTACCTAATTTACGTCATGTGTTTATGTGATATCATATTTCCTATTAAAAGTTTCGCTTTGACACTTTTTTTTCCTGTTTCGTTTTTCTGCTGACGACTTTATCGGGAAACTTTAAGCAAAGTTTTCTGTAACTTGTATAAATAAGTTTAAATTAAGGTGGTTTTTAGGTTTATTATTAAAGAGGGAATTTTTAAAACTGCAACGGATGATTGCAAATGCAACTTAATTTTAGAAATTCATTTTATAGCAAACTGTTGATATCACTTTAAAACTTAAATTTACTTATATTCTGATTAATTATAATAATTTAATAATTTATATTTGCTTAATATTCAATTAGTTGACTTGACAATCGTATTTTTCTATCGGTTTACCGCCACACTTTCGATAATTGGTTCATTAAATTTGAAGATATGTGTTGAGTAAGTTCCAAATTCCGGGTATAAACAAAGTGTATGTTACAAGTTAAACAAAACAGTTACAATTAATGACTTAAAAAAATCAGTTATAAACAATTTTCATAGGTAGCTTACAGTAAAATTACAGTAGTTTTCTCCATCTGTTTTGCAGACCTTTCCCACCTGAAGTGCTAATTCAATTACCAAATATTTCATATCATTTCGTTTTATGCCCCTTGTGTGGATGCTGATGTTCTGTAGATGAAGATGATGTTCTTGCTGCTGTTGCACTGTTCATGACGAAGATGATGATGATGATGCTGATGCTGATGATGCAGATGATTGTTGCCGCATTTTCACCGCATCCAATCAAAATGCAAAGGCCGCAGAGCAAACACAGCGCAAGTGGAGCGCAAATGGACGCAGGATATTAGAGCTTTTAAAAATTACATTTACCGACATTTATCTTCAATTTTTTATGCGCTGCATACGGGCAGAGAAGGCAATAGAAATAGAAGCAGCGCAAACTGCTGCAAAAATACAAACACGATGCGGGGAAAAAATGAAGCAGAAAAACAATTTGATTTAGCTGCAGGCAAATATTAAATGCATTTGCCGAGACCTCTCACGCTCTATATCTCTTTCTCTCTCTCTCTCTCTATGACCAAACGTTCAGCGGGACACAACATCAACAACAGAATCAACAAGGGCAACACGAAAACTAGCAGCAGCAGCCTTACTATGAGCAGCAGCAACAGCAGAGGGAGCAGCAGCAACGAGCGCAGGATGCGGCCGCGAATTGTAGCCGCGCTGACAGGCAGCGGAAAGCACATTTGTAACGATAACGTTCATTTCTATTTCAAACTACCAGCTGCAGTTGCTGTCTGAGCATGTGTGTGTGTTGTCTGGTTGTGTGTGAGGGTGTGTGTGTGTCAGTATGCGCGACCATTAATTTTGAGCGCGTTTAACATGAAAACTACATGGCACAACTGATTTCGTGCACCCTGTACAAACACTAGCCACATATACACTCCGCACATATACACACACGCACGCGGCACACACACACACTCACTCAGAGACAGTGAGACTGGCAGATAGTTCATGCCCGCGGGCCAACAATGAAACAGTTATACTATAAATAAGTAAGCAAGAGGGCGAGAATAAAGTGAAAAAAAACACAGACAAAGATGGAGAGAAAGAGAAAGATGGGGAGGGGCAGAGAGCGACACACACGCGGACAAAACGAAGACAAACAAAATAAAACGAAATAGCAAACCGAAATGTAATGGGAAAAGCGCAAAAAGCGGGTCAGTGCGCACAAAATGGCAGCAATGATGATGGCGGATGCCGCCGCCGCTGACGACGACGCAACGACGACGACGAATACGAGCGGAAACTAACGAAAGCGCAAAAAGTGAATAGCGCGCTGTGAGTAGCAGCAGCAACAGCAGCAGCAGTGGCAGCGGCAGCGGCAACGGCGGAAAGTATAAAATGCAGATATTGCAGCGCAACCTCCACTGCTCGCTGTGCCGTTGTCCGCGCCATCGTTCATCAAGGCGTGGCGCGTATTTTACGCAAAATGAAACAAATAAAAAGGCACACGCAGTGCAGCGAACAAAAAACAACAACAAAAAGAAAACACACACACACAGACACGTGCTAAAAACGCGAAACCAAAAGCAAATGTGTGCAGACAAAATAATATACAGCGTGGCCGCAGCACGCGTCGCACACAAACACACACACACGTAGACATACATACACAAAGACACACAACCAGCTAGACAGACAGTCAGTCAGCTGTGGGGCTGGGAAACAAATGTTGGCGTACGCGTCGTATGCGTAACGCGAAAATAAATATGTGCGCGCGAAAGTATGCAACAGCAAGCAGCAGCGCGCACAAGACAAACAAAACAAGTGTAAAATGCAAGCGAAATATTTTTACAAGCTCTCGCGCACATCGCACACATTCAATTCCTAATTGCGTATCCCCAAAAAAAGTAGAAATCAACCTGGATATAATATGCACATTTAGAACATAAAGAAATTTAGAATGCGCTGAAATTGATAAGGTAACTTAAGGAGAGGTTCTTTTATATTTAACTGTATGTCAGCCAGATTTAAACATTAGCAACAGTTGAGCGCACACGACAGTAGGATATTATTCTATCTAAATTTAGGTTTGTATTTTTACTTTACACTATATTTCTATAATTACTTCTTAAAAAACTTTAAATGAAGTAAATCGGATCAGGAAATCCGGCCACATTCACGAAAGAAGAATGTATGCATTTGCACTGGAGCAAGTGGGTTCAGGACGCTACAACACATCTATGAAAACTATGCAGCGGATCGATCATATTTTTAGGTACACATATTCTACAAAAATACTAACGCTACAGTCAGGTGCTGACTGTATAAGGCCATGAATTATCATATTATACCGTAATAAAAATTTTAACGGTAGGGAATCGCCGCCCGAATATTATTAGAATAAAATAAATAAAAAAAATAAAATAAAATAATAAATAATTAATAAATGAAAATTCGCACCCACCTCAACCGGGAGTTGAACACACGCACTCTCTCACAGCCGTCCGCCACTCTAACCACTCGGCCATTGCCCCACTCCCTGGCATATCGGCAAAGCTGCATTGTCAACCAATTTTGTTACCATACAATGCAAATAAAAAGTTTAAAATGCTGTGTGTCTGACGCTAGATTTGAACTTCGGTATGCTTGCGTAAATTAGGTCTGCTTAAGTATAAATGTATGTTCAAAGTGAGTTTAATTCGTATCATATCTCACTTATTAATAGTCCGATTTAAATGAAATTTTCACATAACGCCCGCGGCAAAGTATTTGTCATGTAAGATATACAACTTTGGTTGTTGAGCTAATATTGTAGTTTTTAAATAGTTATTACTGATTTATGGAGGCGGGAAGGGGCGTGTCCAAATTTTAAAAAACTTTCAGACACTGCAATATATACGTATGTTGTCGCAAAATTTGATGACTCTAGCTCTTATACTTTCTGAGATCCAGGTGTTCATACAGACAGACAGACGGACAGACGGACAGACGGTCAGACGGACAGACGGACAGACAGACATGGCTCAATCGACTCGGCTACTGATAATGATTCAGAATATATATAGTTTATGGGGTCGGAGATGCCTCCTTCTGCCTGTTACGCACAATTCCGTTCCGACAAACACAATAGACCATGAATTTTTTTAAAATCCATGGCCTAAATATTAAATAATTGAATCTATAGTAATCTGAATAATTGAATTTGAAAGGATATCTTACTTTAAGATTTCCATATAAACTAATGCCACAGTAGCTGACACTATTTGACTTTCTACTCATTTGTCATCTACATTTCCCTTTTCCTTAGCTGCACTTCCCCATTTCCTTCACACTCCCCTTGCTCTGCCCTTCATCCTCCCTTTGCCTGCCCTATGACACATTGATTGTGATTGCGTCTTTTGTGTGTTAAGCCGTAATTACTGCGGTTCACCTCAAGATGACAGCGTCATCGTCCCCGACTCAAAGACGCATCAGCAATAATACCAGCTTGGACTTGCTCTCTCTCTTTCTCTCAAGAAGCTGCTAAGCATCCCAGTTGGCTGTACTTATACTGTACCACTCTCTGTAACCACTTGAAAATTTAATGCGAATAGCATTGCGAATCTGACACCGAAAATGAGTTACAAAACTTTAACTTGATTTACTGACGACATTTCCCTGCTGTTGTTAAAGTTAATTAGTCGGTGCTGTTAAATTACAGCAACGAGTCGCAGCACGTGCTGCTCGCCCTTAGGCTGCATGGAGCAATCCATTGCAGACAAATTACGCATACGTCAGGTGTGCATGTCTCTCGGGCAATTAGGTCAGCTGAGGTGCAGCGTCGTGCTCAATGAGAAATGGGCCCCAGGGCTGTGGCTGTCCCATTGACAAACAGCTGACCGGAGGGTAGCAGCGCAGATAGAGCGGGAGGGGCGGTGGGAGGCAGGCGACCGACTAACACTTCTGCTAGCCAAATGTCATTGTCAGCGCTGGCAAACAGATCTTGGCCACTTTTTGTGCTCGTGGCTGCTGCATTGCCGATGACGAGGACGAGAATAACGGGAACAAGCACAATTTGCTGATAAACAGCCAAAGCCAGCAGCCGCTGCTTGTTCGGTCTGTCACCTGTCGACCAACAATGTCAATTACCAGCGCAGAGGCTGTCAGTGCACGAGCCTCGTGTCGAATTATCACTCAGCATCTGCCTCTGCAGCAGATTTGCACATCCTTTTTACCTTTTGCTAAGCACAGGCCATGCCCTCCTTCTCTTTTCTGCTTTTTTTTCTTTTCCAAATGTGTCTTTCTATTTTAAGTGCTATGCAAATAGCCAAGCATCGGCATTAGCCTCAGCACAGCCACAGCAATGGCAACGGCACCACCGGCCCAGAACCGAAGCTTGCTTTCGACTGATTTCGTCCTTTATTCTTTTGTCGACCCGCTTTTAGCAAAAGCAAAAGCAAAAGCCATTCCCATTCATTCAGACTATTCGCAGTCTAAGAGTGTGAGTGTGCAAATGTGTGTGTGTCAGTGTGTGTGTGTCTGTATCTGTGTTTAACCTGCGGCCAGCTTGTGGTGTTGTGGGCAACTGCTTGTGCTTTGCTTGCCGCATTGTGTGGGTGTAGCACACGCGCGCCTCTATGCTTGTGTGTGTGTGTGAGTGTGTCGTTGTGTGTGCGTGTTCGTCGTTTACTTTTTATTGGTCAAGTTAAGCATTTTGTGTTTAGCATTTGAACACTTGAAATTGTTTGTCGATTTGTTTGCTATTTGTCGACAGTCAAGATTGCTTGACAACAGCACGACGAGAGAACTACGAAACAGGACAGCAGGGAGACAGAGACAGATAGAGAGTGGGAAGAGCAGCGGGCTGCAGACAGCTGTGAGACCAAGGAAGTTCCTTGTGATTAGTTGCTCTCATTCACGCATAGTTTAATTTCGTTTAGTTTGAATTGGCAATTATTTCAAAGATTTCCTACCAGACCGATTGAAGTTTGTGCATATTTTCGAATACAATTCGAAGTACTCTGCAGGCACATTTCAATGGGAACAGAGTTGACTAAACAAGCCCTCCGCGCAGTTGTGCATCTAATGAAAGTTTAGCACACTTTTTAGCGCTTAATTAATTTAAATTGACATTTTACGGAAATTGGCAAGGCAAAGATTATTTTTTTATATTATTGTATTAATTATTATTATTAATTGACTGATAAATATTATAAATTTATATTTAAATTAGTTTTTATTTATTAGTAAATATTAATAATATATTAAAATTCATATATTTATTATAAAACTTAATCTTAAACAATGCAATAATATGGAAATGAAAACGTTTCACTTTCGTGCTGCGCATTTCTACGCTGAGAATTCGCTCACGTTGGCAATTTCAATCTGCGGAATATTTTTAAAAAAAAGGAATGAATGAATTTTCCACGGCATGCTCTGCACTTTCCCACTCCTAACTTACATGTCTATCTCTCACACTCGGCGTGCCGGCACTCGTTGACATTCATATTTCGGCCAGTTGCAGAATGTCTTCTGTTGCACACGCACACTCGTAGTTGTTGCGATATAAACCGAAAATTGTGAATTCCCCAGTGCGCTCTGTTATCGTTTATTGCATTTTACGGTGCAGCAGATAGTTTGCTTTATTATTACGCTCGTTATACGCGTTTTTTTTGTAGCTCTCCTACTGCTGCCAGGGTTGTCAACACAACCGACGGGCAGACGGGTGTGCACCTGGAACATCCTTACAATGTAAATGTTTGCCAAACGGGCAGAAATAATATATGCTCGTATTATAAATAAGCGCATTGCACTGCAGCTTCTCTCTCTTCTCTCCCCCCTCTGGCCAGGTAAAGTGTAAGGCCTCCTCTACATATACTTCCTTTTATCGGCTAAATGCCGTAGCGCTGCTTGCCGCTTTTGGTAGTCGGCTGACCGGTACGTCAATCAATCCATCGATCAATCAATCAATCAGTCAAGCAATCAATGCAGAGTGGCGTGTGGATAATTAATGCCAGCCGCACACTCTCTGCACAGCATAAAGAGCTGAGGCCATTTAAGTCCCGATGCTCAGCGTTTAATCAACTGCTCAATTTGCGATTTGTGTGAGATTTGTGCGTAAAGCCGCAGCTGACAAATTCATCGAGGCGGCGTGGCATAAATGAAGGCAACAAAAACCACAACACAACACAACACAAACGTATCGCATCGTGATGCTGATGGCACGAGGGTGAGGTGAGGTGAGTGAACCGAAATTGATTTGGAGCTAATAGCGAACAGTTACACTGAGCTAAGCTAGCAGACAAGCTAAGTGGATTAGAACTTGGCCAAATGCTGTGCAAATTAAAAAGTAGTTAGACGAAAAATGCTAAAAAGAGAAGGGGAAGGAATGAAACCACGCTAAACTAGCACGTCTGGCAGAGAGGCAAGAAAGAGTCCCGAACTTGGTTGAAAACTAAATTAACCAGTATATGAACTAAGCGAAAGAAGCACAGCAAATGCACAAAACTTTGCACAAAAGTCGCAACAAGATGCCAAGAGACAGACAGAGAGAGAGAGAGAGAGAGAAAGGGAGACAGAGAGAGAAAGTTGAAAAAACAGGCAACGAACCCATGAAAAGAATCAAGTAATTCGCCATTTGAATGCCAGCCACGTTTTGAACGATGTGCAAAACGCAGAGAGACAAAGAGAGAGAGAGGGGGAAAGAAAGAGAGGGAGAGAGAGTGAGCAGGCAGGCAGCCAGTTATGAAGGGCAGCAAAAGCCGCAACGCATCGTGCTAAATACCACAATGAAATATTTGCAGCATGTGGCAAGTATCCCACACACACACACACACACCGAGCAGGCAAAGAGGCTGGCGGGCAAATCTTGCTTAATAAAATTATGAAGTTCTTCAGCAAAAGTTGATGATTTTCTACCAAAAAAAAGAAACACAGAAAACAAAAGCAAAAGCAAAACAACAACAGCAGCAACAACAAATGGCAGCACACTTAAAGTTTAAGTGTAATTGAAAACGACAAAAAACTCAGGCAGAAAAATACTTGTAAATGCCTCAACGTGTGTTCGTGTGTGAGTCTGTTTGGGTAGCTCTGCGGTTGTGTGTGAGGCTGCCTCAGACCAGGCATTAATTTAACTTTATGTGGCTACGGTTCAAATAAACTTGAGTCAAACTTTGTAAATTATATACATAAAAGCTGCTATAAGCCACGTCGACTGCAAAAGAGCAGCGCGAGCAATGCTTAAACGTTTGCGTATGCAAATGTTGCGCATACGCCACGTTGACGCCTCAGGTGAAAGCCAGTCAAACGTTGCGATATGATAGAGAGAGGGAGGGAGTGTATAGAAGAGCTACCAACGTTTACTTGGCAAATACAAATAAACATATTTCTATATATGGGAAAAATATTAACATAGTATGTGAGAAATATATTTATGTGTTCGTATATTCAGTTCTATCGATTGCTTTGCTTATTTACATAATATTAAAGACATGCCAAATTAAAGAAATCACAAACCAAACTCATTTCGGCAGTCTTGTTGCGCAGTGTTCAATTTCTTATGGCAGCAGGCATTAAGAATCGCGAAAGTACTCAATTTCAGTCGTGTCAAAACACCTGATACAGCAGCATGTGTGTAGAGGCGTGTGTGTATACGCGTCTGCTTATGTGTGAGTCTATGTGTGATTGTGTGTATCTTTCATTTCCCCGCTAATACGTTTGACATGCAAATCTTATCTTCTAATCGACTTTTGCCCTCTCATTTCTCCCCCTGCCTCGACTAACATTCCTTTTACACTTTCCGAAGAGCCCAAAGTGCTTAAGATTTCTGCTGTTGTTATTATGGTTGCGACTTCAGCTTGACTTAAGGCTGTGAAATTGCAAATGAATTTGGAATTTAATTCAGAAGGGAGAAAAGACAGTCAGCTGTCAAGGCAGATTCCATTAGAAAATGGGGTGTAAAATAAGTTGAGATAAATAAAACATTATTTTGGGTATTTTGAAATATTCATAAAATAAATTTATAATTATTAATTATAAAAAGAAAATTAATTAGGTAATTAAATTGTATTTTTATATATATTTTCTTTGGATTTTACCCCCCCCTTTTTTTTTTTTTCTTGTGCTTTAAATCAGCGTGATAAACTTAGTCAGGAGTATCTGCAGTTCAATGAGGCATTAAAGAGGCCCGTCTACCTTTTTCTTTTTATGTTCTCTAAGGCACTTTGTGCCGTTTGTTTTTCTCATAATGGCTTTTAATTATTATATATGTATTGTTTTAATTTGGCAACCCTTTCAGGTGAAAGCCAAAGCCCGCGACGCGACAACTTTTCTGTCTGTCACAAGAGAAAGTCGCCGCTTTCGCTGACCTTTTTTATATTTTTGGTTTTCTTCCTGTTTTTATTTTGTTGCCCCGCTTTTATCACACCGCATTGTTAGCCCGTTTATTTATGCGCAAAGTTGCACAATCAACTTGCAAAATAAAAATAATTATTTCAAGTTGTTGGGCCACTGCAATAATTTGTGCTCCTTGTGCGGTGCACATAACTCAAGCGGAACACAACGAAGGAGGCAGGGGGAGAAAGGGGAGAGCTGGAAAAAATGCAAATGCAGTGAAACTTTGTGCGTCTCCTTTGTGTCTGTGTGTGTGTGTCTGTTGTGGGATTATTGTCAATGCTGCATGTTGTCCAATTGTCATGACACAACTTAATTAAAGGCAAAAGGAGCTGAAAATCACCACAAAACTATTTGTCTTCTGCCGCAGTTGTCAAGGACTTTTCAATGACCTTCAACTATTTAAGTCTATCCCTGTCTATCTCTCGCTCTTACTGTCTTTTTCACTATCGCTCTATAGTTTGCTTTAAATATTTGTATTCTTGGTATACATAACATAGGTAGCTGGGTATTAGAACTTTGTCCCACTTTGTAACTGTCAGAAGGAAAGCTAGCCTGAGTATATATAAATATATTTTAAATTAATTTCTTTTTATTGGTTGCGAATAATAGATAATAGGTAAGTAAATTGAAGTTTTAATTTTCAGGGGTATGTCAAAATTTGTATTGCAAAGTATTAACCATTTGATTCTGAACATATTTCTCCTGTGCTCATTTTGGATACCATCCCCAACATAATTTTTCTCTCTCGTGGCAAAACGCGCAACGACCACAACTCTTCATGTGAGTGTTCGACTAATATGATGATATGATAGTCGGACGGGGCGAGATCTTTCTTTTAATTATTATTATTCTTTTAAATAACTATTTATGTCGCAACTATTTTGACGGAATAAGATTTATATATAATTGAAAGTAAATATTGAAAGATTCAAATGAGATACGTTCCAATTTCTAGATTTACAATTTACACACTTAGTAATTCATTTATAGGTTCCACCCACAAGTATGCAATACAAAATACGCAAAGCAGGAGACAGTTCATAAAACAGACGAGCACATTCGAGAATATCATTCAAACTTGTTAAATCATATTTGCTCTGTTTTCCATTTCAAAAATATTTAATTAAAATCTCAGCTTGCTCTGTGCCCCATAAAATTGTCACACATAAATTCCGCTCTGATTGCCGCACACATATTCGTGCGAATTTTAATAAATGTCATGTTTTGCCAGTGCGCTCTTAGCTGGCAAAGTGATTGATTTATGTCACAATATTTGCTGGCAATGGGCAGGGAGACGCCCTCCCCTCCCTCTGCACAACAGGTGGGTAAACAGGTAAGCTGGCCCGGGGCAACAGCTCAGAAGAGTCAGTGAGATTAACAAACTGTGGGAAATTAATATAGTGGGAATATATATATAAGATATATAGCGCTATAGATATACTATGTGTGTATATGTTTGAGCTCCATTATTGACTTCGTTATTAACTCTTTATGTTTCTAGTTCATCTTTTTTCGGTTTATGTCGATTCGATTTCGTTATTAAACTTTTAGCTGCTGCACTTGTCATGGTTCGCACACAAAAATTCAATTTATGTTCGCTTTCAATTTGCGACACAGTAACGGTAACGGCAACGGCAAGTCAGTGGCAGCGGCAACTGCAGCAACTGCATTTTATGACTGCATTTGGTGCCGCTCAGTTACCAAAAGGCCAACTGTCAAAGCATTGCAAAATCTTCAAGCCAACTGTCATAAATGTCGACATCATTAAAATGTCATAAAGTTGTGCAGGCGGCGGCGCAACCATCCAAAGGACACCAGCAGCAACCACCACCCACCACCAGCCGCACAGACATACCGGCAGCAACAACAACTACAACTACAGCCAACTGAATGGATATGCTTGCTAAAATGTGCAAAAATTTCGCGCACTTCCGTTACATTTCGCATCCTTTCGCCTGTTTATTTTTTGGCGACGCTTCCTTTAGACAAACCGCTGCGGATGCACCGAACCATTCGCCTCACCTACCCCACTACCCATCCAGGCCAACCACCCACAATCTGAGGCAGCGAAATGACAAAGCAAGTTGCAAAAACTATTTCCCTTTAAGAGACACACGAACAAACAGCACTAAGAGAGAGAGAGAAGTTCATGAAAATTTCATTTGGGTGAGAAAACACTTGCGCTGCCTTCTTTCACTTCTTGCTTCCCCCCTCACCATTATCTCGCTACCATCCCCCGTTCGGTTTTATGGCCAGTGGCTGAGTCAGTGCCTCAGCTGTGATGGCATTTAAAAGTTGGAGTGTTTATGGCATAACAAGTCCATTAAAGCACCAAATGCTTGTGTCAAATGAAGCGTTTACAGTGCTGCAATTCGTCGCATTAATCATACGCACCGTGGTGCCAAACATGAAGAGGCAGCGGGGATCGATGCGAAATGAAAAGATACCACAAATAAATCCAAACGAAATCCTAAGAAAACCATAATCGTTTGTTTGCCATTGGCCCCAATCCACTCTCAGTCAATAAACGGCGAAATCGAAGCCATTAAAATATATTTCCAGGCATTTTATTTTGAGAGCTAATTAAGTGCTGCCATTAGAGGCGCCAGTGTTGCCCGGGACAACCAGCCAACCAGCAGCAGCAGCTTGGCTCTAAGTTCGATTAATGAGGCGCAACAAGCAAACAGCAACAGCAGCAACACCCTACCTCCCTCCCTCCCACACACACGTTTCAGGTTGAAGGCGTGGCAACGACATTGAATTAAAGTTCAATTGGCCGCAGCAAGCCAAGGGTCGTTAATAAAGCTACTAATAGCCAAGCAGCAATATCCAGGTCAGAACAACAATAACTATAACAGCCTTTATTCAGTTCTAATCAGAATCTGTTTTGCTTTCTCGTTTGAGGTCAACATCTGTTTTGCTGCTTTCTCGTTTTAACTGTAGCAGCTGCTCAAGCATTTCCTCCTCATCCTGCTCGTACTGCTGCAATATTTCATTGTCCAGCATCATGCTGTGATAGTGTGCGAACATTAACACCATCCCAATGCCAAGAAATATAAGCGATATGATATTATCGCGTGCAATCTCCATTTCGAAGCCATACAGATACGCATAGAATCGCTTCTGACAGCCAGGGCAATTGGGCGAACCACAGCAGGTTGCCGGTTCCCAGGTGCGATTGGCAATTTCATAATCAATTGGACCGTTTTTACCACAACAATCAAGCTTATACTCGATCTGATCGATATGCTTCTTTGTCCACAATATCTCGAGCATCATGTTCGCATAGTTTTGTCCATTAATGGTACTTGAATATCGAGATATGCCAATGGCAAACAACGTTATGGAGACCATCAAACTCATCAGCATATAGTTGGCATACTTGTAGAACGATGGAGCTAAGACCATGCGAATGCCCACAATGGCAGTGATCAGATATGCTAGCAGACTTAATCCGCGCAGCCAGAAGAGGCGTGCGTCCAGGCCGATTAAATAGAAATATTTACTGAGGTTCTTCAGTGTGGAGTTCTTCACCATTAAATGATTGTACAGATCAAATATCAAGATAATGCACACGGCTATCAGCAGCACGTTAATTTCCAGCACAAAGCCGGGCGATATGAAGTAGCGGTAAACCATGTTGGGGCTGTCGCTGCTGGCATCTCACCGGATCCCGACGCGTGGCAAGCAAGACGAGCGGCCGCACTGTGAAATGCGATACAATGTTTATTTACTTTGAAGTCAAAACCTTCGACTGCCAGTTGACTGACAACTGACGTCTGTCGTCTGCCTGCCCCGTTTTGAAGTTGACCCCAAAGCCAACTGTTGATTTGAGGCAACGCGGGGTGGCTAATATCAACATTTGGCTAGCTGCCGCTGTCGCTGCTGGTGTCCTTTGGCTGCTTCCGCTGGATGCCAACTTGTTGCTGAGGTTTCAAGTGCAAATGAGTTTCCTTTTGGCAATAAAATGCGGCACCTGTTGCCCCCGTTCTCCCGCCATGCCCTAGCTCGCCCCATGCCACAAGTTGCGGCAAAAAAGCAGCCACAGCTAGAATAACATCCAACTGAAATTAAATATTTGCGCGTCAGCCATCCAGTTTGATGTTGATTGCTCATGCTCAACCTTCAAACAAAAAATGTAGAAGAAGTCAGCGAGGAAAAGCGGAAAAACGAAGTGAAAAACAAATGCGAGTAGTCGCATGTTTGTCAACATGATACGCTGCACGGAGAAGTAGAGAGAGAGATATCAGATTGAGATTGTGTGTGGAACACACACTCACACACACGGTTTATTTTATGGCTTTTCGAAATACGCACTTACACACACACACACATACACGCAGAAACAACAACACACGAAACAATTAAATTATCGATGCTGATTAAGCCGGAATGACATATTCAATTTTATTGGTGGACTTTTATTGTCGTCAGTTAAGCCCGTATGAAATGATTCACAGCCGGATGAGAACTGTTTGCTCTCAGTGCATGCACATATTAAGGTGTATTTTATTCATGACATAAATCTTTGCGATGTTTACTCTAGAATTATATAGCGATTCATGAAGGGGACCTCCCTTTCGCATGTCATTTGTGAATCAATCACGATCATCAATTTTTATTCACTAATTTAAATCAATTTAATTCTTAAATATTCTTTGGCAGCTATAAAACTTTTTTTGTTGTTGTTCTTTAAGTTAAATAGGAAGCAGAGCCTCACGTAAGGAATGCGGCATCCGGAGTACATCGGCTGTTTTTCCCACGATTGAGATGTCGAGCATTTAAAGTGCTTCATTGAAAACTTTTTCCGTTTCCAGGTCTGACACCTTTTGCGGACCTGGTCGAATCTGTCACAGTTTCTTAATTAAATGTACCAAATGCAGTTGAGATCGTGTTCGGGCAACAAATGACAACAACAACAACAGTTTTACGTATTCTGAGCCCTTCGGTCTCTGGTGACAGTGGACAATCAACTCGTGTTGCGAGAAACAACGGTTACAGCTGTCGATTCAAGTGAAGGGAACAGTTAAAGGATAATGTAAAAATGCAGTTGGTTTAAACAAAAGCAAGCTGGGGAACAGAAACTCATGATTTGTACTCAAGAATTGGAGGTATAGAGGGTCTTTATAAAATAAGGTCAAACTCCATATTCCATATTTTTATAAATCCAAGCACGGTCATAGCATTAGTGGAGATATGTTTGAGCTTGTGTTTGTAATAAATATTATTATTAGTATGTGTAATCTTTTTATCTTCGTTCCTTTAAAGTTTCTACGATAATTTCCATAATTACATCACACGCTTCTCTCTCAGTATTGTCGCTGTAAGTTCGTTAAGGGAACGCAATGAAGTGCGCCATAAATAACAAAAACAACAAGTTCATACAAAACTACAAACATTTTGAAGGCAGTTAAATTTATTTAATTTTAAAATAATTGACAGTTATGCGCCCTCGAGCCGAATGTGTTTTAATTAATCTGCAAATGACAGTATAATAAATTGCAATATTATTTCGAAACAATCACAAAAGCATTTCTCGGGGCTGTAAAAAAGAATACAAAATAATAAAATATAATAAAAAAACAGAGCTCAACTCAAATTACAATAATTGGTGTGAATGCACTGAAGTTCAAAAAGTTAAGAATGATTTAATCCTGTAAAACTAAATACTTTGAAGTCGAAGAGGTTATAGTAAGATATCTTTCGACTATAGTCGGAATATAGTGTGACAATTTATATAAAAGGAAACTTTCCAAGATACAGTCACCAAGATCAACTTGGTCTTCAAGTGTCTCCCACGACGAAGGTCGTCCAACATACGCAACTAATTGAAAATTGCATTTTGATGGCTTTGCGAATGGCAAACGGAGAGACAAAGGTGGCGCCTTGTCAATTATTTACGGGGCAAGTGAAAGCTTTCACACTTCTGGTTACGTGCCAAGCAGCTGCAGTAAAGTTGGCTCAGGTGGAGGCATGGTGATGTTGCACTAGTTTCGCATTGCTACGTGGCAGGGATTGAGTGTGCGGCGTGTGTCCTTGGCCGCATGTTGGCGCAACAATTGTAGCATTAACTTAACCTTAATTGATTTCAACTGACGCTTTTCCGAAGACACCCTCAAGGCATGGGTGGTGTCTTGATGAGTTTATAATCACACACTATTTGGGGCTGTTCTATGTCTATAAAAGCCAAGTGGCTTGACGGGATTCGACACAATGTGTAAACGTAACCTACGATTGCGGGATGTTGTTGCGCAGATTCTTTCCGAGCATGTACTCGCCGACGGAGGGTGTTCCAGCCCAATCTAGGAACGCAGCACTTTATCTGCTGCGCTGTATCTTTCTCATGGGCATTCGTACGCCGCCGCAACGCTTCTGTGTGCTCTACTGTGTGTGGTCGTTTGCTCTGAATCTGAGCTCCACCTTCTATCAGCCCATTGGCTTCATGACGGGCTATGTAAGTCATCTGTCGGAGTTCACTCCGGGTGAATTTCTCACCTCGCTGCAGGTGGCCTTCAATGCCTGGTCTTGCTCCACCAAAGTGGTTATTGTCTGGCTGCTGGTCAAGCGATTCGACAAGGCCACAGCGCTGCTCGACGAGATGGACACGTGGCTGACGAAGCCCAGCGAGCATCGGATTGTGCATCGTGCTGTAATGCTCAGCAATCGCATCTTCTTCTTCTTCATGTCCGTCTACATCAGCTACGCTACGAGCACATTCCTCAGCGCCGTCGCCATTGGCCGGCCACCGTATCAGAACTATTACCCCATGCTGGACTGGCGTGCCAGTAGTTGGCAATTCTGGTTGCAGTCCGGCCTGGAGTACTTCGCCATGCTGGGCGCCTGCTTTCAGGACGTTTGTGTCGATTGCTACCCCGTCAATTTTGTGGTTCCACTGCGTGCACACATGGCCATCTTTGCGGAACGACTACGTCAGTTGGGCAATGATCCCGAAGAGAATGCAGAGCAACGCTATCAGAAACTCATCGAATGCATCAGAAATCACAAGACAATCTTACGGTAGTCCCCCTGAACTGCTTACCCCCAAATGTTGTTGTCATTATCTATCGCTTGCAGCTTCTGCGACACTTTGCGTCCCATGATTGGAGGCACAATCTTTGTGCAGCTGCTTGTGGTGGGTCTGGTCATGGGCTTCACCCTCATCAACATTGTTAAGTTCGCTAATTTTGGATCACGTGTGGCGGCTCTCTCGTTCATGTCCGCTGTGCTGCTGGAGACGACGCCCTTCTGCACACTCTGCAATTATCTCACCGACGATGGGCTTAAGCTGGCTGATGCTCTCTTCGAGTCCAATTGGATAGGTCAGGAGCAGAAGTATAAGAAAACTGTGCTACAGTTCCTTCAGAGTCTACAGAAACCGATTGTTTTCATGGCTGGCAATGTGTTTAAAATTTCTATGGCCACTAACCTTACGGTAGATACCCTGTCAATATTTAATCAAATAGGATATTTGAATTTCATGTTGTTCTTTCTTTTTCTGCAGGCCACCAAGTTTTCATTTTCTGTTTTCACGCTGGTACAGAAATTGAATTTAGCCGAAAAACTTTCGAAACTATCCAAGGCTAAGCCGGTTGAAGCTGAGTAAAGGTTTTGTCTTTGAAAACCACAAAAAACAACGAGAATTTAAAGCCAAAGATAATATTATATTTTCTACAGCACGGAGTTTTAATCTGCACGTGTATATTTAATATTTTATTTCTTATATCCGGTACCCAAAAAAAATGAAAATGTATATTACAGACAGAAGTGGCAGTCGCCACCAACTGTATATATTCTAAATCAGCATCAACAGCTGAGTCGATATAACCAAGTACATCTATCCGTCTGTCTATCTGTCTGTCTGTCGGTCTATCTGCCTGTCAGTCCGTAGGAAAGTGTAGATCTCAGAGACTATAATAACTAGGGCTACCAAGTTTGGTGTCAATATGTGTTATAGCTGCATGCAGATCAAGTTTGTTTTAGAATTTAGCCACGCCCCCTTCCGCCACCGTAAGTTTTGTTTAAGACACCGTTATTTCAAAGCCGCCACCGATTCTGCTCTCCGAAGTATGCAACATGAAGTATGCTTATCATTGAAGTAAATCATCGAAATCGTTTCGGTCACGTGGGTAGTGGGTATATCACATTCGAGCACTGCCGACTGTAGCTTTCGTGCTTGTTTTCCTTTTCTATTTCTTAACACTTAACAATTCCCATGTTTTCCCAATCTTAATAAGTATTCGGAATTTCGAAAAATATATTTGCAATTGTGAAAACATTAGTCTATACACTAATACACTATATTCAGCTATAGAATTACTTGCACCATTCAAACTGTATCACTTGTAAACTGTTCAATTAATAAAATCTTGTAGACTGTACCCAGAAAGCTTATTCGGTCTTGAATTTATCCGCAATGTTCATTTGCTTTGTGATGGTAATGACCGAAAAGGCAAATTTCGCAACCTGAAATTAAGAACAGATTACAATAAACTAGGGAGGGGTATGGGGGAATGTTTTTAGGCCTTACGCTAATGTTGCTGCTCATTGATATCTGAATGATGCCGCCGGCAATAAAGACGATGGGCTGCTGCACGTTGTGCAGAAAGAACAATAGCGTCTTCTGATATCGTGTGCCGGAATCTATCCAATTACTCTGAAAAATGGCATGCGCTAAGTCTTCACAGTCATCCATAATGAGGTTGCAGGTATAGCAGAAGGGGAACGTCTGCAGCAGAATCGTGATGACAAACATGAAAGAGGCAATACCCGTCCACAGATCCGAGAAGAAGAACACGTTGATCAAGGTTAGCCCGAGGACGACACCAATCAGCAAAAACTGCGTGAAAATTGTGCCAGATATGACGGGTCGTATGAGTGCGCAGTATCTACAGGAAGTAATAGATTTAGCCAGGGAAATATCTAGTGGTTTCAAACATTTCCTACTTGAGAATGAGCTTGTGATCCATGACACAATTAACCAGCTCTTCGTAGTTCTGTTCCTCGGTCATGGTGTCGTCGGTGCGCAATTTACGTATGCGTTCCTTGAGAATGTCCATATGGGTACGTAGAATGAGAGTGTAGACAAGTGGATACGTATCCGACAATTGATCTTGCAGCACAGCACCAGACATGACCATATACTCCAGCGTAGAGGCTATCCATAGGTTCAGAGTGCCATCGTGCCAGTCTATAAAGGGATTATACAGCTGCCAGGGTGGACGACCGCTCAGTACTGAGCTGAGATAAGTCGATCCCGCGTAGCCACAGTAGACAAAGGTGAATATGAGGAACGCGTGATTGGCACGCGCCACCACCAGATGAATTTTCTCTCGCTCCTCCACACTGGTGCAGCGCAAATCTAACTTATCCAGCAATTCTCGCGCCTTGATCAGACGCCACAATTGGGTATAGGTGACTGCCACCTTGACGGACGAGCCATACGCATTGATGCACACCTGCAGCGAGGTGAGAAACTCGCCGGGCGAGAAGAGCTTTATCTGCGTCATATAGCTGCCCAGAAAACCCAGTGGCAAGTAGGTAGTGCACCACACAAATGTTGTGAGTGTCCATGTGAGGTATAGGTAACGCAAGAAGCCCTTCTTGGGTGGCACCCAACCGATAAACTTCATGGCACGATACAGATAGATGCAGCCATCCCCAGAGCGCACATGTTCATCCAGTGGTGCCGGTTTGATCAGCTTGAACACCATCTTGAGCCGGATACAACTTGCACTCGTGTGTGCCACCAGGCAAGTGGCTCCGACATTTATATAGAGTTATGGCGCCTAAACTGATATCGTATTTTGGGAAAACTTAGGTCGAGAGTTCCGGTAAGTTTTCAATTCAGGGGAAAAGTTTTTCATCAAGTTTGAAGCACTTGCTGTTGTTTAATTATTCACTTGAGAATTTCTTGCTTGGCCCCGTTATGTTTAATTAACAGCGCGAGTGCAGGCAGGCCTCGAGACTTGCTTGCTGAGGCAGGCAGGCTGATTAGGGCTGCAATTGCTGCGCGACGCGGTGCGGTGTGGTTCGAGTAATTGGTAAGGCGCATATTTCCACATGTTGGCTTTCCGGTCTGCATTAATGATGCCTGCGCAGTGAAACGCACAGAAAAACTTCACGCTGCCAGCAATGGGAGAAAAACAAACGTTGCTCATACGCAGCGGGTGCCGCCTGCATGATATGCATCTAAATGGAGTCAAATAAGTTTTCAAGTTTAACTGACGCCGACGCGGCAACAACTTCAACGTGAGCGACAACGAGGACGACGACGGCTGTCGCTCTGGGGCAAAAGTCATTTGCATATGCGGCCAATAAACTTTTTGGCCGAGCCCGTTTTCAAGGTTGATATCATTAGCTGTCATCTAATATTCAAGGCTGCCATTGTCTTCAGGGAATGCTGACTACGAAAAACGGCATAATAAAATGGCCGCTAATCGCTCCCAAGTCGAATTCCCATTCAGTTATTCTCAGACCACTCACGTGGCGACTGTGCGCTGTCTATTTGAAGCAAGCCTGTCAAGCTGCTGCAAAACTGGCTTGAAAGTTCTTGAGCAGAACTTTCTTGTTGTTATCATAAAACAACAAATGCGTGTAACTTCTGTGGAAAACTATCTATACTGTATATTTTTCGTGGCATACTTTTTAGCGCATCAGTTAAATGCAGCTCAGGGCTCCCAGCATATTTCCTAAACGATCTGTCCTTTTATAGTGTTCGTCTAGCCTGAAAATATCTCTAGTTGTTAGGAGCAGGTTGTATTGGCTGCTCAATAGGAGAAGCAAGTTGGCACTTCGGTGCCAGCGGGTCATTTACCAGCAAAAAATAGCACCGACTTCAAGCTATAGACTAAAAATTTGGGGCATTGCAGGTGCGCAAAAATGTTTTTAACTGAAAGCTGGCTGCGATTGGTAAGTCAGCAACAGGACACTCACAAAGGGATCTGAAAAATATAAATCATATAATACATACAGGAACACAAACTTAAGTTATTGTAAGTCACTATTACAACTTAAAAGAACCAATTACTTGGAGAAGCAATTACTAATTAGGTTATGGATAAATCTGATTCCTAATGGAATTTTGTCCAGATTTAATTGCTTACATATAACGTGCTTTTGATATAATTTCAATGAAATTGTTCTTAAAACAACGCACACCCAAATGATTTATTTGCAAAACTTTATCCTGGCTTACCGAATGGATTTTCAATCATAAAATGGAACATATTCAAGGAATGATGTAGTTGCATTTGTTTTGTAAATGGAATTGTCAATGTTATTTAATTTATGAAACTCTAATGGTATGTTCCAAATAATCAGTTTTATTAGCCACACCAAACGCGGTACATGTTGAGTGGCTTAGATTTATTTCAAGCGCAGCAGAAAAATGCGAGCTGTATCTATTGCTAGGTTTAGCAATAGTTTGGGATGAATTCTTTTGGGCATTAATTAAAATACTAAATTTATTTGAACAAATGTTTATGAAAATGTTTGTAATATTTAACAATATTTAGCTTACTTGCTGCATTGAATATGGCTAAATATTATATTAAAAATGAGGCTTTCGCGGCGCAGTATGATTTGTTTAACGTTCTACAGATACTTCTGTAAATATGATTGTAACTAATTAGTAGTTACAACAACAGAGTCAGATGATGCCGTGCGCGAATGCCAGCTATGGCCCGTTTTAAATACACATTTTAATTCATTTGTTGCCTGTTAACGAGCAAACATTTTGCATAATCAGTTTTAAAGCTACTAAATACTCGTGTGTTTGTGGCTGCGTGGGTGTGTAGTAGTGTGTGGGTGAGCGTGTTTTGTCCTTCTGTGTAGCTTTATATCTGCTGCTTGACATTTCTGAGCAGCTTTAATGAAAAATATATTCGCAGAGTGTTATTAATATTCCTCAGAAAGTCTGGCGTTTGACACATGTTTTGTTGTCGTTGCCGTTGTTGTTGCTGGTTTTTGTTGTACTCATACCTCTAGTGCTGGTGCTGGTGTTGATCCTGCTGCTGCTGTTCCTGGTGTTGCTGCTACTGCTGTGGCTGTCTCTCTCTGTACAAGTTGACATTTTTTTTCATTACTTCAACGTTTCAATAGAAGCAACAGCAGCCAGCCAGCTGGCTGCAAATAGACGTGTGTGTGTGCGCTGTGTTGTGTTGTGTACAAAGATATTCTGTTGTGACCAAAGCAGCGCGTGAAGTAAGGGCAAGGATAATCTTTTGTTTGCCATTGTACGGCTCACACTTCAGTTCTTTCGCATTCTGCTTCAGGTAAGCAGATGCTCGAGCTAAGGCTGAAACCGGTGCCGTTGTCGGAGCTGGAGCTGAAGCAGAAGCAAAAGCTGCTGCCATTTTGGGGCAACATATTTGTGTTTTGCTTCAGTTATTTGCTCGTACATACACTACCAATCTTGGCTTCACACACACACACATACTGGCACACACATATTATGCCTGACAGCGCAGCTTACGTGCTGACGTGTTATAGAAATTTGAACAGAATTTATGCTGTGTAATAAACCAAGTGTGGCCCTGGCAATAGGGCAATGGGCAACACTGGTCATCCCTTTGGTCCCATCTGTCTAGGCCAGAAATTAATTTTGCAGCAGCCAAGTAGAGACTCGTGTTGGGCAGAAGGAGGAGGGTCAAATCAATTAAGTTATTTAATGGCATTGAGCAAAACAGCATTTGTACCCCCCCGCTTGGGATGCTTCTTCACTTTAAATGTGTTGCCTTCGCACTTGGATCTTACCTAATTGCAGTTGACGCGCATGTCTTTTCTTCCTCTTTCCCTTTAACTTTCCCCTTTCTCTTCCTTTTTTTTCTGCCGCTTCTCGTGTGCGTTCTGCCTGCATTTAATATCATCAGCGAGTCATTTATTATCGCTTGACGTATTTATTTTAATTAACGGAAATTAATGCCACACTGCGCAGCTGTGCGAACATGTTTGCAGTTGCTTACACACATTTCGGGCTCTGTCTCCTTTCCCCTCCACCACCTCTATCTGTCTCCCACTCGGCTCGCTCGCAGCTCGGCAAACACCTGACGACAGGCGCACACATGAATGCACAGCACTCAGGCTCTAAAAGGATGCCACAGTGAAACACCAACGCACACACGCACACAGAAACATACGCACACCCACCCACATACAGACATACACTCAGAAGTGTCAATCTGTTTTTGATATGTTGCAAATTAATGGAGTTAACATCGAGTGGTCTGCGTTGTACCGGCACGGGGGAAACTGGGACTGCCGCAACGCCGACTGGGATCACGCAGCTACTTTGGCACAAATATATGAATATATTTTCTATACATTCGCATATCCGAATATATTAATAGTTATTTACCACGTTCTATTCAACTGACTGCACAAACAAAAATTTATCATTAGATAGGGGAACGAAAAGAACTTTTGCTGCTTAACTTTTGCAAAAGGTTTTTAATTACGAAGAGCACTTGCAATTTGCCAAAAAATTGCTCAACTAAAAAGTGAAAAGTTGTAAGCTACTTTAAGCAAATGCTGCGAACACGCATTGCTTGGCAGCTAAAAAGTTTGCATCCATTTGCAAGCAAGTCGGAAGAGCTCTTTCATCTATGTACATGGGTTTTACTTTTTGACCTTAATGCCCTGTAATAACGCAGAAATGGATATTATAATGAGAGGGGTATTATATAATGCTGGGCTTTCTATTGATCTTGAAATTATAGAAATATTGTAATTAAAGTTAATTTATTCGACATTTCTAAGCATATGTTTGCAACTGTTCCCACTGCAGTATGGCAGCTGATCCCACAATCTAGAGCTTTGCCTACTTTTAAGCGCTGCTTGATATGTGAACTTTATTTTGAGGAATATATTTCTGGGTGATTTAAGATTAGAAACAGTTTAGATTTAAGAGTGAACAGTATCTTAGAAATACTCATTTATGTGAATACATTTATTTATTGTTTTACTTAATTAGATTTTATTTATTTAATAATTTTTTTTAGTTAGTAGATTTAATTTATTATTTTAGTAGATTTAATGTTTAAAAGGCCTAAATTTTATTTTTTTAATTTGATCTAATTTTCAATTAAAAGTTTGAATAGAATGAAGGTAACCTCTTGAATAATTGGCATCTGTTAGTCGTGCACTCCCACCCCATTCTATATATCCGCTTTTGGCCATATGAGCGCTTTAAGCTGAGCTCGGCATCTGCTCCTGTTGCTGCTGGTGCTGCAAATTATTCAAAATCACAAACGTGCAAGTGAAATATGTTAATAGAGAACCCAAAATAGGGAAAATTAAAATAAAATGTTACATAATGCATGGCATAAGTATAAAATGCTTACAATAATTTGGCAGCCAAGCATTAAATTAATTTTGTTTCTTTTGCTGTTGTTGTTGCTGTTTTCGGTTTAGTGTTCTGTGTTTTTTCGCATTTCCACTAAGCGCCACAAAATAAACAGGAACAACGTAAAAATCTAAATGCACTTTGGTGGGCTGAGCCCTGCTGTAAGTGTGCGAGCGGCGCAAATAAAATGATGATGAACAAAATTCCCCAAAGCAGCAAGCGACCCTGAAGTACACACCCGCACCCGTACTCACACACGCACTGCCAGAGAGAGAGAGAGAGTGAGTGTGCAGCATATGTAGATGGAGATGGAGATGTGTGTGCAGACCAGGGTCATAAATGCCATTATTATTTGTAAACATTGCGACAGCGAGTGCCCCAAATTGTTAACTTGGATACAAGGTCGTGTTGCAAAAAACACAAACACACACACACATACATACATACGTATTCGTATGTGAAAGCAACAGTGGCGCATAAAAATCCGCACACACATATGAAACATTATGCTAGACAACACACAAACTTTTAATTAATTTGTGTCTGTTTGGCTCGCGAGTGCACTTCTCGCCTGTGTGCCTGCATGTGTGTGTGTGTGTATGTATGTCTGGCCTTTGACACACATTAGCAAATAACAACAGAAACATTTAGTTGCGCTGCGGTGCTAAAAATGGCTTGATCCAAATGTAATCAGGTAATTTGTTTTGCACTGTCAATATTTGCACAGCCCCGACTCGCATATTTGAAGTTCATAGCGATTTTGTAAGTTATTAAATACACACACACAACACACATATACAGACACATACACGCACACACAGGCACACACAGGCACACACACTCACACCTTAGTCAGACAGTGATTTGCCTCGGGGGCGCCCATCGACTGTTGTGCAAATATTGCATGCTCGGTTGAAGGTGCGCCCCATCGGGGCCTGGAGGCGCCTCTTCCATGTTGCCAATCAGGCTGCCAGTCTGGCATCCACTCACTCGCTCAATCAGTCAGTCAGCCAGGCAGTCAGTCAGACTGGCTGGCTTTAGACAGCAGTGAAAGTAGTACAAAAGCGCAACAACCAAAATTGATTTAATAGACCTACATTATGCAGGCAACATGCCCATTCACGTTTACTATATACGATATCTCTGTGTGTGTGGGGTAATCCTAATATGTGATTCCTGGAATACATTTCAAACTCATTGTCCAACCTGTCAATAAAGTTCTGCTTGTTGAGCTAAGCCAGGAACAAAACACAGGCAAATATAAGGTAGAGAAGCAGACAGAGCTAAAGACTTACATATATCACAGTCTACAGCGAGAGAGAGAGAGAGAGAGAGAGAGAGAGGGGAGGAGGGACTGCTCTGCATACAATTATGGGTAAATAACAGTTTAATCGTGTTAATTGACTCTTTTGCACACCCAGTAAACACTCATGAAATTGAAATTCATGTGTATCTTCTGCAGATTTTGGCATATTTGTTCACTTGTTCGCAAGGAAAATTGAAGTTTGTTTTTGTCTTTCCATATCATTGACTTTGATTCAATGAATGAGCTGTGGATGTTATTTGGCAGGGTTAAGTGCATATGATAGGGAAAGGCTAAACTATCAAGGCACAATTTATTAAAAACTTTAGTACTTAAGACTTTTAACTGAGCTCTTTAAATGTCAGGCCCGTAACTAGGCAAATGCCAGGGGCCCTGTAAAAAACAATGAAGCAAGAATAACTACATATGTACACTTTGTGGGATCTACCACGCCTCCTGTGAAGTACAACGGAGCAAGAATAATTGAATGAGTTGGAAATATCATCAATCGAAAATAAGTGGACCTGAAATAATGGTTTTTGGAAATCTATTGATGGTATTGTTAATATAAAATCGGAAAATAAGGAAGTATTAGGTTTCTTTTTGTAAAATATTTTATGACCTTAATGCATTATATTAAAATGTAATATTTAAAAGCAAATTAATTAAACTATGAGCCGCCAAAAAGTTTAGCACAAGTGCCGTTACTACGGCCTTGTTGAATGTATTTGCCTTCTCATGCGCCTTATGGTTTACAGTTTCAGTTTCTGATTTGCGGTTTCCTTGTGCTTTCCAGAAAAGTGTCTAATTAAATAAGAACTAGGACATACTGTGAGATGTAACTATCCTACAACGACCCATGGATAGAAGAGCAGTTGATATGAATAACAATAAATGATAGCTGATATGAAAGGTCTTGAATAGTTTTCGGAGCATAAAACTATTACGCAAGAGTGAATTTGGACTTAAAAGCTTAATAATATTTAAGTTCACTCAACTTTAAGTAGCTTTTTTCTGCTCAAGGTTAACAAATTATGCTGGATTTGAAAGATATAAACTAATACTTTGCCAGCCTAAGTAAAGATATTCATTGAGATTAGTTCCCATGTTGACAATTTGTCTTGTCAGAAAGTTTTGTGTTTTATATATCTAGGCAATAAATTGAATATATCGCAAAAAACTCGAGCCTAAATCAAAATAATGAAGACGAATTGAGTATGGGAGTTTCAAGACAAACGAAGATACCTTAAAGTCAAAAGGCTGAAGTCATTTGTGGGTACTTTTATTTCAATTATGCCGGTACATACCATATATGTTATATTCCTGGCTATATAATATGGAGGGTTAAAGTCCGCTTGGGATTGCTTTAAGGCCTGACCAGACTCGCTTGGCTGTTCACTAACACGTTTGTACACAATTGCTTTGGGTATTTTTCGAGTACACCAAAAAGTAGGCAACGTTTTTCAATTGAAAACAAAAACTACAGCAGAGAAACAGAACCAAACAGAACAGAACACAGCGCTGATAGTGTTCTTCGCAGGGCGGGAAGCTTAAGGGGGGCAGTGTGAGACGGTCAGACAGACACGAAATCATTTCGAACGTGGCTGACGACAAAAGTTAAACGAGGTCAAAGTGTATGAATCCGATTCGAGCATATTGACCGTTGACTGAATGGCTCGCAAACATGCGAGCCAACAATCGAGGCAACACAACAAAAATCCAAGCATCGAAAGCTGTGCCAGCAGTCGTCTGTCTGTGTGTCTATGTGTGTGTATGTGGGCTGTGTGATTTGTATCCGGCACTCTTGTGCTTGTGTTTGTGTTTGATTGTGTGTTTGCATTATTTATTGAGCAGCAGCAATGATTAAATTTCAATAAAATGAAATGAAAATGCATTTTGAGTGACTGGCAAATTGCTGGACACATTATCATTTCCTCCCACCTCCCCTTCTCCTCTCCCTTGGGACACTTGTCACTTGGCTACTTTCCCATGTTGCACTTCTGTACAATTATGCCCGTCCAGCTGTCCCTATGCTGGCTGCAAGTTTTTAATACATTTTGCGACGTTGCCCAATTCCTTTTGCAATCGCCGCAGCTTCCTTTTTACGACTACTTTGGCCGTGCCTTGCCGTCTTGCCGCGCCAAAGCGCTCATGCAAAAGCAATTTCCTGAAGTTTTTACTTTACCACGCACATGGTGAAAGAGAGAGAGGGAGAGAGGGAGACAGAGAGCACGCACACAGCTCACAGTGGAAACGCATTGCCTCGACACTCGACAGCATTCGAAAACCAATACGACTGCGATTATGCGGCTCTAGCTGTGTCTGTGTCGAACGTCTATGTATGTGTGTGTCTGTGTGTGTGCTCGTGTGTATATGTGCGGATGATGTGGCGCGTCCTGCGCGCATACTCAAACTTACAAATTGCGCGCTGTAAGTAAGAAATCATTGAGGTTGGTCGCCACACTAATGGAAAACGACAAGCGGCATGTGGGCAAACGTTTTGCCGACCTACGTTCGTTGCGCCCCTTCCCCCGTACCTATCTTGTCCTGCTTGCTGTCCCCACTTGAGTCTACTCCAGCACTCAGCGGTTGCAATCTCCTCCAGTTGCCTCGCACGTAGCCGGATGTTGCCGAGCGATAGTTGTCGTTGTCGTTGTCAGCTTTGTGGCTACGAGGGGGCAGTGGCAGTGGGCAGGGGCTGCTGCGGTTCAAGTTTACTTCACGTTTGGGTTTGGTCACCGCAAAAGTTTAGCTGCTAGTTGCGGCATCGCCCTGTCATTCTCTGCCTGCGCCTGTGTCCAGCCTGCCCGTGCGTGCCTCGGCCTCAGCCTCAGCCTTGTCCTGAGCCTGAGCCTGAGCTGCCTGCAGCATTACAGGATCAATTTCTTTTGAGCACTGATTTGCCTTCGTTGCCGGCAAGCAACGGCAATCGAACGCTGCCATTAATGTGCATTGGCAAAGTGGGGAGGGCAGGGAGAGAGAAGGGAACTACTCCTTGCAGTCGTTGTACTGTCTGTGCCTGTTGTGCTGCTGCCTGCTTGGCCCGCTTAATTAAATGGGTAACGCAATAAGCACGTGACATTCGCAAAAGTAAACGCAATTTAGAATTGTGACACACTTTGAGTGTCTTCTCTAAATGAAATTCAATTTGAATGCGTAGCAAAGAGCGCCTTAAAGAGAAGTGTGAGCGCCTAAAGAGAACTGGAAGGCGCCTCAATGCGATGCGCACTGGAAGTAGCATCAGCTGTCAAATGAAAATGAAAACGAAGTCGCCGCGTAACTGACCTGCGGAGCTTGCAGAGCTTTCACTCTGTGCTCTCTCTCTGTCTTTCTCTTTCACTTTCTCACTCTCTCTCTCTCTCTTGTTGCGCTGCGCAGACTCGTTCCAGTTGTCAGACAGACACGAAGCTTGGCGCTGGCTTGGCTTGCCACACAGGCGTGCACCTCGTCAGGCTTATCGTGCTGCTTCGTTGCCAGCTTCGTACCGTGTTCGTCCTGTCGTGCCGCCACAGCCACAGCGTGCCACATGCAGCCTGTGCCATAGAGTGTCCTTTTCAGTTCACTTCGTATACTCGTCGAAAGCCGTACACGTTACGGAAGCGACGGCGGTTTTTGCTGCCTTCTCACCAAACGAACAACAACAAACTGAGCACAACAACAACGACAACAATTATAAGTTGGAACACAGCAACAATTGCTCACAGCAACAACAACAACACAAGAACGACAAGAACGACTCTTGCCGGCGGCAAAGTATTCGAAATTATTTTGGGCAAAGCATAAAAGAAATTTACGCCAAGCCGCCAAAAAGTTCGTGGCCCCGCAAAGTTCAAAACAAAGTGTGGGCTCTGTGTGTGTGTGTGTTTGTGCGTGTATAAGGAAGAGTGTGTGTGTGCGTGAGTGTGTGTGCACACATTTCTTCCTTGTTTATACTTGAAAACGTGTAAAGCAGCAACAAGGCGGAAAATTCGCCAACGCGTCGAGGTTCGCTGTGCCAGTCCCACTGTGCAGGCTCTGGGCTTCAACTGTAAACGCAGCAGCAGCAACACAGAAAAAAAAGTGAAAGCGCACGCCGGAAACGGAAGGCAGCAGCCAAACGGGACACAGCAGCGAGGCACGGGGCACGGGGCACAAGGCACATCGCACAAGCGGCAACTGCAACGGCAACGGCAACGCCAATGTGCTGCTGCATTGTTGTTTTGTTAGCACTTTGACCCAAATCGCATACAACGCGCGTGTCTTACAGTTAGTGGCAGTGCCAGTGTGTGTCTCTGTGTATGTGTTTCTGTGTGTCTCTGTGTGTGCAATGCATGACCGATAAGCGCAGGTGTCATTGCCGTGACAAAGTTCCGTGTGAACAGCTGATAAAAGTCGCGCAAAGTAAACAGAAAGGAAAGAGTGAGAGCGAAAGAGAAACCGACAGAGAAAGTGAGTGAGATAGCAAAACGGATAAAAGGATACGCCGGAACTAAACAGAATCCGTTAGAAGCAGCTCGTGCTGTCCAAAGTTGCCACAGCAGCAAGAGGAGGAGGAGCAGCTGCCACTGTCGGCCTGCTGGCATCTGCCAACTTGTAGTTAGCAGCTTTTCACACGTGAGTTTTCACTCTGACACCTGTAAAATGTATGACTTTTATTTTTGTAGCTTCCTCCCTCTGCGCATCCCCTTTCCCTTCTTCCCCTCTGCATATTTACGAGAGATTTGAAACTTTGCCATTCGTTAGTTTATGGCCAACGGCAGCGACCATGGCAAGTGTTAACTTGGCGGCCTGTCACAGTCACAAACATTTTACACATTTCCCATTTTCGCATTTCCACTTTTCCACATCTCCACATTCGCGCATTTCCCATTTCAACATTTTACAATTTCATTTTACACTTTTACATTTACGACACGCATAAGCAAGTGTCTTTATATGACACTGAGATATCAGCAAGTTAAGCCTGTCATTCCATATCAACATGCTGTTTAACAGTCCCGTTGGGGAAATCAGTTAAAAGACAGACTGTTTTATGTTTGTAAACTATAATCGGCATTATTGTGAAATCTTTCTCTCTTTTACATATGTATTTCTTCTCTCTTCTACACATGCATTTCTTTCCATTATAATATCGTCAATTTGATCTTAAGTCTTTACTTATTAATGTATAGTTCGTTTTGTTTCTCGAGCATTCTCTTAATGCTTATAAATAATATATTTTTAACACATTCTTTCGGCTGCAATCTTTATTTTAGAGCTTTCACTTTCCTTGACCTTTTCGTCTTTTGCTTGTTTTGTCTAGTTGACCCTTTTGGGAAAGTAGTTTACTTAAAGACTTTTCGCATACGCATGCTGCGATGTTGCTATAAGCTGCTTTGAGGAGTACCAAACCAGTTGATGTTTTTGCAAGTGGTAATCCCTCTAATGATAAAATTTTAGATCATTTTGGCACTACAATTAGGATTACGAATTACGAATCGTTTATTGAATATTTTATAATTCGTTGAAGCTCTTTTTAATAAAGATTTTAATAAAGATAAAGATTAAAAAGAGCTTCAACGAATTATAAAATATTCAATAAACGATTCGTAATTTATCATGTTAAAAATAGAATTTGTAGATATGCAAAATTAACTATTTATTTATTTATGTGTGTCTTAGCTTCGAACATTGAAAATTATCAAAAAATTGTAATCTAACTTTGTGCATGTATGTAACAGGCAGAAGGAAGCGTGGCTCCATAAAGTATATATATTCTTGCACAGGATCACAAGCTGAGTCGATTGAGCCATGTCCATCTGTCTGACGGGATGTCTGTCTGACACACAGATCTTAGCTATTATAAAAGCTAGAGATACCAAATTTAGCATGAAGGTTTAGCATATAAACTCTGCGCAGTTCAGGTTTATTTCAAATGTTGGGTGTGGTGCCCACCGCCCCCACATTCTATAATTAAAAATTTTTAATTCGATTTGGAAGCGACATATACCACTTTTTTATTTCAACATATACTTTGCTGGCTTAAATATAAACCCGATCGGATAATAAACAAAGAAGTCATTTAAGAAAGTATGAGCATACCACTATGTGCTTGTGTCAGTCAACAAGACAGGGATCCGTGAATGCAGCGTGGGCTTCATTTAATCTGTCACTGACTTATTGATAAATACTTTTTACGGCATATATGTTGAACGGTATCATAGTGTCGAGTGCTCCCGATTATAGAATTTGCCTCTTGTTTTAGCTATATTTGTTTTAATAGGTTTATATTAAGTGGTAAATTCTATGACAACTTAAAATTTTAAAAGTCTTTCTGTATATGAGTTGTTTTATAGGATTATAAATTCTACAAATTAGTTTATTTAATGAGGTATAGCTTATTAGTATGAATGCTATATTATATATTTATTTATGCATCTTTTTTGGTTTGCTCAGCTTGTAATTCTTGGAACATATCTCAAACTGCTGCACTATAAAGTAAATCAGCTCTCTTTGCTGGCATTCAGCACATTTATCCCTCCATAAAATGCGAGTATAATTTACAGACTTAAGTCGTGCCGATAAGTGCGCCTCAGCTCATTAATATGTAACGTATAAAATGGCGAATTTACAGATCGCGCTGGCAATGTTCTTATCGCATTGCGAATAACTTAAATTTATTCGCGGCATTCCATTATAAATATGTTGAGGGAGGGGGAAGGCAATAATTTTGGTATTTTATGCCTAATGTACTCGAGTGCATTTTAGTAATATAAATAGGAATTATTACCGATTGTTTGCATTGAATTAAGCGACGAGAGCGCGTCGAGTTAATCAAAATCGGCAACGTTTGCTTTGGCGTTTAATTATTTTGGCTGAAACGTGCCGTAAACAAGGCCAATGCGATTATGGGAACTTAACGTGAAGCAGGCAAGGAAAGGGGAGAATGAGAGGAGTGTGGAGGCAGTGTGTTGCGGAGGTATTTACGCTGTGCTAAAGAGAAGAATATATATGTATATAAGTATATGCAGATGGCATACAGAGCTATCTACAGCGACGGCTTCTTAATGAAATGACAGCATGAAAACACCGGGAAAATCGCTAGGAAAATCGCTAGAAAAAGCCAAATATTTGCGTATGCTTTGGAGACACAACGCTAATGGCAAAAGTCGACGCGGCGAAGACGGCGACTACATGAGACTTTGGCGGTCGCGTTGCGGAAATCAGCCAAGTGTGTGTGTGACAGTATGAGTGCTAGTGTGTGTGCTTGTATGTATGTGTGAGCATGAGTGTGTGTGCGTGTGTGTGGTGGGGCTAGAAAGCAATTAAATATATTTCCGCTTCGATGTCAAAATTAATGTGAATTTGATATTTGAAAGCGAGCACGCACACGCACAGTTAGGGGACAGACAGGATGAAGAAGAGGAGGGGAAGGAGGAAGTAGGCATGTCTGGGCGTGGCTGGGCTGACAAGATGCCTGGCTATGTCAACGCTTGGCTGTCAGGCATTTAACGAGGCCATCGAGCAACCTTTCATTGAAATGGGCAACACAGCGAGGGAACGCAGCGCGTAGCGCTTCAGCACCTTGAGGGTTCACGTTAACATGCTAAATATGGCGACGCCTTTGTGCCATGTGGCGACGGCAACAACGACGGCGACGGCGGACAACGTTGTCAGTTGGTGTTTTTGTGTGGCGACTCCTGCAGGAGGGTGCTGTCTGGACGTTGACACAAATTTCAGTTTCATGTCAGGCGGGTGTCCCCAAGGAGAGAAGGAGAGGGAGAGTGTGTTCGTTGTAATTGCTAATGAGTGGGGTGAGGGGTGTGTGCGCAATGTCTGTGCGGCTTACATTACTCATACGTGCACTCGATGCGTACTAAGCCAGAAAGTCAACTTTGGTTGCTGCTGCTGCTGCTGGCTAAACATCTTAGGGCAAATATTTAAATTAGACTACTGTAAAAGCAAAACAAACAGGCAGTAGCAGCAGCACTTTTTGCCCCACTTGCTAGAGAGATTGCTGCTCTGATTTGATTGTGTGTGCGAGTGTGTGTGTGCAAGTCGACAGTTTTTGTCTTGTCTAGTTATTTATGCAAAATATCTACAAGCATAATAACAATGGCAAATAAAAAGCAAACAATATTTAAATAAAGGATTATCAAGACAGGCCAGCTAACTTTGCCTGCAGCACAAGAAAAACATGCAAAATGGAAAACCCGTTTGGGACATTGCTTACGACTCTCTCTCTCTCACTGTGTATGTGTGCGTATGTGTGTGTCTTGGCTGGCAGCCCAGCACTAGCAGTAACAGTGCGTAGACTGGCTGGCAGCCTGCTGCGTCCTGTCTGTCCTGTCTGTGTCAAGTCGCCGCATATCTTATTGTGTCTGTCCTGTTCACTCTTTGCTGTTCGTTCTTTGCCTTTTGTTTTTATTTTTAAATTCATTTTTATTCATTAGACTCAGCTTGCTTATTGCACGATGATGTCATGTTAACATCGCATAGCGCGTCGCGTCTTGCCTCGCACGTACTGCGAGTTATTATGCTAAGCATATGGGTTCCGGCTTCGCCAGACACATTGTTCTCACTCTGCCTAGCTCACTCTCCAAGTCTCTTCCACTCTTCGTCCCTCCATCTCTCTCTCTGCTTTCACAGATGAATTTCAAGCGTGCTTTGTATGATATTTTATTCAATCACAAGCTTATAAGTATTGTCAGCTGCTCCTCGTCTTACAATTGCCTCGTTCTGTCTCTCTCTTCTCTTGCCTGATCCTGCTGCCTTTTCCATTTCAATTTCCATGCCATATGCATGGCATGCATATTGAGTGATGCCACACTGTTGCAGCCTTTGTCCTGCTTGGCCCAACTTTTAATTTCCATTTATTTTGGTGACTTTTGCCAAGCTGATGCCGGCTTATCTGATGTAACCTCTCTCTCTCTTTCCTCTCTGTTTGCTAGCTTGCACATTGTGTTATTGTGGGTGCATCCTGCAGCTGGCTGCCCGCATTATGCCGTCACTTTGCAGATATCTATCGCAGCCTTTAATGCTTTCCATTTGATTGGTCGCCTCTCTCTCTGTACGTTCCAAACTTATCGAGCGTAAAATACTAAAGTTGCCAGTTCAATTTCACCAACGAAACTTTGCCGTATCGTGCATATAATGATTTACTTTTATATGCACAACAACTGAAAGCATAATCATGTAGTCTGTCGTTAAGTGGGGCGTATACTTAATGCCACTTCGTTAGCTCAACTCAAGCTAGACTCAGCCAATTAAAAGGGGGCCTGGTCTGGTTTTATGACTCGCCAGAAATTCATTTCAACTATGCCGTAAAACATTTACAGTGTAATGAGCCAATTAAATTTACATCGCTACGAATAAAGCTGCCTAATGAGGACTTTGCATAATCATCGAAGAGTGCGTCGCAATCAGAGAGAGAGAGAGAGAGAGAGCGAGAGAGAGAGAGCGAGAGAGAGAGAGAGAGAGAGAGAGAGGAGAAAGCGCTGCAAATGACATTTAATCGATGCTTTGTCTTGTTAACTGACTGACTGACCCGATTGCCTTCCTGCAGGTAACCCATCAGGATCAGAGGCTGCTCGCGCCCAGGTTGCAACTCTTGTTGTTGTTGTTGTTGTTGTTGTATTTGGTTAACAAGTTCCAGCTTCAATTTGCCGCTTACCACTTGGCACAGTCGTCGCAGTCAACTCTTGTTTCGATTCGGCTTAATTATTGAATATCAACTAATTATCCTAAGAGCTCGTTTGCCAGTGTATGTGTGTGCGGTGTGTGTGTGTGCATGTACGTGTGTGAGAGTGTGTGTTGAATTAGTGATTTATTTGGTTATTCGAGGCTTATTTGGGGGCTGCGTTTGTAGCTTGCGTTTTACCTTGAAATCCGAACATTCTATTAGCACAAAATGAATTATTAATAAGTGTGTCAGTGCGGTTGGGCTAACAAGGTGTGCGTTCATGTGTGTGTGTGCCAAAGGACTACACAAAGGGGCGTATACGTAATGTGCAAGCTTGTGTGTCGACTGTGCAAAGTCATTAAAACCTGTGACAGACAGGCCAACAAAAACAACAATAGCAACGAAGCAACACTGAGCTTACCTTCGACGCACACACACAAACACAGGTAACACCCGCACACATCTTCACACACACACCTCACTAAAACTTAAGCTTTGTTTATTTAGGCGCTAGTGTTGCGGCCTTCATTCTGTACTCTCTCTCTCAGGCGTCGAGCTTGGCGCTTAAGCAGAAAATCATTAGTTAAAATACGCAAATATCTCTAACGTTTTTATTAGCCGAGCAAAAAGTAATTGCCCACAATTAGGGCTTAAATTGTATGGTCATAGAGAGACATAGAGCTAACTGCAATGCCTGGTCCTAAGCACACACACACAGACACAGACAGAGTAAGAAACAGTCGCACACAGTCGCACATGGCAGCCCCCAAGTCCCTGGGGATTAAGCAAAGCGTGAATACGTTCTGCTTGCTCGTTAACCAAGAATTACCCCATACATACGTTGCTCCTGCCATACTCCTACTCTCATCTACATATACATATATATATGTCTATTTATATTTGTATGATATTCTTTTTGTTTTGGCCTCTAGGTCTCTGCATTTGCTTTACTTTGTATTTTATTGAAGCCATTTTGCCACAGCAGAACGAACGAGCACACAACTGAAACAACTGCGACTGTGTCTACTTTCTTTATCTCATTCTCTCTCTCGCCTGCCCTCCCTCTCTCCTTCTCTGTCTCTATGTCTTTTTGGGCTTTGCTTTGTTGTCTGGCGTTGTCGCTTTACATACAAATGCGCCTTGGATTTTGTTTTCAGCGTCCAGTTCAGTGAAGCAAACACTTAGAAAGATGAATATGCTTATATAGTAGACTCGCATATCGTTATACTTGTGCTCTCTATATAGTGTATATCGTACTATTTTGTCTGCTGTGCGCTCTGATTGACACTGATTTTATTGTGTAGAAACTTTTTATAATTTTGGCACTGGCAGAAATTAAGTAGTTGATTGTGATTGCTGATTAAATAAAGGAAAGGCAGACTCATTTGGTCATTGTTAATGTGGCAAAGAAATAAGATAAACTATGATTATTATATATCATAGGTTGATATATTTTGAGATTTATTATTATATAGATAGTAGAAAAAACTCGAAATTATTTATAAAACAATCTAAAATATTTAAGTCAAGTAAATACAGTAAGTTCCGTTAAAGTTAGTTGTTATTTGTTAACTATTTCTAAATTGAAACATGTGTGATTGTAAAAATTTCTTTTTTGATTTAAGGTTTGTCATATAAAGTCTCTTTGAGGCTAGGTTTCTTGTATAATAGTTTTTTAAGTTAAGCTTAAAGTTGCTTAGCTTAAACATAAAACACACAGTACATATTTATTTATAATACATCAGCTACATGTGACATTCGATACACGTTATACTTTGAATACAAAGTTAAATTCCAACCGGCTTCGTTTTTTCTATATTCCATTCTATTTGGCAATCATGAGCATCGTTTTGATTAGCTTATCCCCGTCAGCACCGCTGATACTGTCTGAAGATGGCCAAACTGACTTTTAAAACAAGCTCCTTTTCTTCAAATCTGTGTGCCGGAGATTTCATTTTGACTAATTTGCTAATAATGAAGAGCTCTTTTGGGTAGACTTCAAATATATATCCATATATATTATCAGATTGTATAGCAGGTCCAGAATCAAGCTTATTCTCAGAGTCTTCCACTCATTCGCTAGTTTAATTCCCACAGTTTTCTTTCAGTGCAGACCTTACTGACTATTATGATAACTGCTGCTCTGCTGCTCGCTCGTGCGTGCCAGTGCCTTGCTTTTTGTGCTAGTTCCTTGCCTGCTTTGCATAAAAACTCAACAAAACACCCACTGAACGATTCAGTTTTTAATTCGCAATTGAAATTCACGTCCCGCACTTGGGCAGAGTGAGTGCTCGGCAATGCACAGCAATAATTGCTGAGAGCATTTAGGTGTACCCACATTCAATGGCGGCCAATTCGCCAGCAAATGCATTTAAAGTTTCACCGAAATTCAATTAAAACTTACAAAGTAAATCAGGCGTAATGTAATACCCAAGAGGGAGAGAGCAAGAGAGGGAAAGAGAGAGGGAGAGCGAGAGAGACGGCGAACAGAAGAGTGGAATGTAGCGTGGCACATTTTTATGGGCACTCGGAAAAGTACGTTAAATAAATATGAAATATTTGCAACCCACACGGACTTTATGTCTGCCTCTTGTTGCCGTTGTAACTCGTTAGCGGCACTGCCACTGCTGAGTTCAAGGTCCTTTGCTGCAAGGATCAAGTTGTGCGCGACGGAAGCATGTAAGAACATGTAAGTGCCAACAATAATAAAAACAATGCCTGGGGCAAAAAGGAGGACAACAAGAAGATTTAAGCAAAAACAAAGCGAATCACAAGAGAAAGTGAGAGCAAATGAAATGCACTGAGTGAAGTGAAACTAGAGAAGAATCTGAGCTGAGCTAAACCTACTTGACAAACAGGTGTGGGCCACGGGTTTATAGAGAAGCTTCCTCTCTGTGTTTGTCTCTCCACCTTCCTTTCTGTGCCTCTCTTTGCTCTTCACAAATGGACTGCCAGACAAAAGCTGTCACAGACTGCAACACGAGGCGTGTGCACTGAGTTTGCAATGCGAGTTACTTTTGTCTCAGTTTACTCCTCTTTTAGACAGTAGATGGCAGTAGATGCCTTAGTTAAATTACGGAAATAAACATTTCACACTCCGCCTTTAATGTGGATGACTCCCACGCACCAGTGCTGCCAGCGCGAATCATTTTCAGTTATGCGATAAGGCTCAAAAGCAGCGCGCGTGAGAAACTTTTTCAACGAGACTGCCAGAGAGAGAGTGCGCTGGAGTGCGAGGGCTGCTCATAAGGTCTTTATGAAGTTGACAGTTCTAATGAAGTGCCTTCGTAGATTTTAAAGAGGTTTGAAAGGAAAGTTGAACAGCAAGTCCTGGGCTGTGTATGAGTAAAGAGAGGGTAACATAAAATGAAGAGAAAGAGAGACTTCTAAGGATAACCGATATGGATCTGTGCCTTTATTTTGCACAATCTTTTACAGAATTGGAAAACATTTTTATATTTATAGAATTGGAAGTTTAGCTTAAATAAAATTTGTGTTGCAATTATTATATTTTTTTTAACGACTTCTTTAAACATGATTAGCGTACTACTATCTTTTAGGAAATTAAATCTATTTATTTATTTGAAGTCGACTATTGACAGTCGAATAATCGAATCTTATCTATTAAGATTTGCCTTGGGAACAATGCAATTAAATATCTCTTAAATGCCCTGCAAGTCAAGGCATACTTTCAGGCTGGGCATGTTTGCATGTTATCGAACAACTCTCTGTGACAATTTGGGCGTCTCTCAAAAAGGCGTCATGTCACAATGTTTCTTCGCTTTTTGCCGTTTCTGTTGCCTCAGTTGCTGCTTTTGCTGCGTCTGATGGGGCAGTTGTTGTTGCTGTTGCTGCCTTTGCTGGTGCTTGTAATGTGAGCTCATTACCATAAAAGCGTTACGGCAAGGGAGGTGAGGCGCAGCACGCACATATGAACGCACGGCCAAAGTAGCTGAAAATGAAAAGAAGAGGAAAAAAAGCAAAGCGTGAAAGGGGGAAAGGGGAAACGGAGATGAGAAACAGCAAGAAATGGAAGCCGGCAGCAAACTTATAGATGTCTTCAATTTCAGTAATAGCACTTTGGGGCATGTGGGATTTGTATCAAGCAGCAGGAGGAGGAGGGGAAGGAGCGCAAGCTAAAAAGAGCGACCCCTTCGGCGCAAAGTTTTTAACTGCTGCCTGGTCGATTTTAAAGTGTGTTATTGCCTTCTCCTCGGGGCGAACTGACTGAATGACTAACTGGGCAGCAGATGAGACAGAGACTGAGAGTCTGTCGGAGTGCTCGATCAACTAGTAAGGCAGGCAGCTGCCAGATAGACAGACAGATAAAAGTGAAAAGGCTTAAGAAATATGGCAACTGGTCGATGGCCGCTGGGGGCTTTGGCTATTAAGCTGCAGCAATGGAAAACATTACGGCTTCTGTTGCCAATACATTTGAGTGCTGCAAGTAGCCAGAGGGAGGCGTGTTGGCAATATGAACACATCAACACATGAGCCACACACACAGTTCGTTATGGAGCCTAGTCAGCTGTAGGTGAAGGCATTTTTCATGCAATCGGCAAACTTTTCAAAATCCAACAACAAACCTTCTTGTGCTTGTCGAGTGGCTGAGTTTATCGAGATGCCTGTGCCTTGTGCCTTAGATTTGGCATATCCCTATTGCCAAATGCTGCTTCAGCCTGAAAGTATGCCATGGAACTTTGCAAATATGCGAACTGTGCCTGAGAAGCGTTGGCGTTGGCATAAAGATGCTGATGCTGAGCTGATGCTATTGAGCGTATGCGAGGCATGCCAAAGCTTTTTGGAATAAATACGCTGCCACATAATGCACAGAGTATTTGAAGGATATACACATACACGCAGGCAGAGCCACTCGCACATCCCACTTAGACAAAAGCTTAGCCGCATGCGTTTGCTTTCAGGCGAGCATCAAGAAAATTCAATTTGTGAGCGTATGTGAGAGTGTGTGTGTGCTGCCTGTATGTGTGTGTGTTTATGCTGCATGTATGTTGCATAGTCCTGCTACTGCTGCTGCCTCTGCTGCCTTCTGCTAGCAGGCAGCTCCGCATTGTTTTGGTCTAGCCTCGGCCACAAGACGACAACGTATTTGCTTGCACGCGCGTGTCTTTCTCTATCTGTGTGTGTACAGTGTGTGTGTGCGAGTGTTTATTCCCCGCTCGTATCGCCTGGCAATCGGTTTTATCTGGCAGCGGTTTGTTTGTTTGCCTGCCTGCCTCTGCCACTGCCCCTGTTTTGCCTCCTTGTCGGTCTCGCTGCGAGTTCGCCTACATTTTCGCAGTCTAGCAGTCATAACTTCATTCAAGATAAAAGCGTATATCATGTGCTTATGCCGTTATCCTTTTATGTTGCATTCTTTGTGCCTTCATTTTATTATCTCTTTCACTTTCGCAACATAAACTGATTGCCCGTTGCCCGTTAGAGTGGACCTTCGCAGGCCTTGACTTTATGTAGTGGAAAAAGCCCATGAAAACAAGTAGAGAGGGGGAGGCACCACAAAATGTTGCACGTTCCGTCAACTTTTCTAAAATGCCTAATGGTCAACTGGCAACCCTCTGCTTCCTCCATCTCTCTCGCTCGCACTCATTGTTATTGTGCAGAGCGCATAAATCATTGCGTGATTTCGCCACTCAGGCGTGTAGCATACTTTTCAGCGCTTGGCTTGGCTCATTTTGTTTTTGCGGCTTGCGTAGCCCGCAGCGCGGAAATTAATTTCGTGCTTTATTGCAACTAATTCGATTATGAGCAACCAAACTCGCCGACGACCCATACGACCCAAAGCGACCCACAGGACCACCCACAGTGCTGGCCAGAACAACAGGATACGTGTCCATTGTGCATTGTTTAATTTGCGCATTTGCAGGTCGCTCTGCTCTGCTCTACTCCCTGCTGTCATTTATTATGCACAATTCATGTGAAAACTAAAAAACATCGAGCATCGCACATTGCTTGTTTTTAGTCACTGTGCACTGGCTGATTTATTGTTTTGTTCTATGTTTATGCATGCCGTAAACTTTTACTGCAGAGTACAGATAAAATTCAAATTGAATTCCATAAACTGACGTCACGTGCGCTGCCCGCTCTAATTAATTAACCACAATCGGACGGAGGGGGGTTCATAAGGGGGAAATAGAGGAGTGGGAGCAGGCAGCTGCTCGAGTGAAATTTACACAGAAAAAGACGTAAATGAATTCAACATTTCCTTGCTGCGGCAAATGAGTCGGAAATCGTCCTATAAAAGCAAACTCGGCCAGGGAACCTTTTGCTTTGCCTTTTCCTGTTCCATTCTTAAGCGTTTCCCCCACCACCATCCCCTCTCCAACTACAAGCGATTTGTGTCTGCTAAAATTATATTTTTATTTTACGCTTTCATTTCTCGTTCATCGATTTCTCGCGCAGCTGATGACTTTATCAGCGCAAACGTTTGTCCTCTTGCCAGGGCGGTCACTTGAGCAGAGTCGCCCCACTACACTCTACACATACATTCACAGGCACATACGATGTATGTGTGTGTTTCTGTCCCTGGCTCTGCTGTTGCTGTTTCTGGTCTGGCCGTGATCCTTGGCAGGCGCCTGCAGCGCATGTTTTTCGGGCTGCGCATTTAATGTGCGTTCTGTTTTGGGGGCGTTTGTGGCATTTGCACGCTTCATTTGACATAAAGAGCAAAAATAACCGCCAGCGCTTTTGTGTGTGTGTGTGTGGCCAGTGGCCCCGGAGGCAGGGCCGCGTGGCCGTTGTGCAGATTAAGTATACGCCCTGTATTTGTTTTGTGTATACATATTAATGTGCAAGGCGAGACGAGGCAAGCGAGGCGAGGCAAAACCAACGCTGCTCATCTCATTGTTGTTGTCACTGTGAATTGTGGTCACAATTCGTAATGTGCATAATATGCAATCAAAGCTGAAATTCTAACAAAATACGGCGCAGTCGAACATCGTTTTGCTCTTAGCGAGCTGTGCTGTTGTGATCCGTGTAATTTGAAATTCTAATATAGCAAATATGAATATCATATAACACATATACCGGGTGTGTCATTCTTATGATGGCATGTAAAAGTTGAATAACTTAAAAACAATACAACTAATTTCTGTATTTTAAGTATTTGTATTTAATTTGGTCTTTTCTTATTTATTGAGATTAGGTTGTGAATACAATATCTATTCCGTAGAGACCTTTATTGGCCACAGCAAAATATGCGCTTTTTGTTGCATTTCCATTACAGTTTTAAACATCTCAGGTGGTAAAGTTGTGATCTAGCGGGATCTGGCGGGAATATTTTCCTTAAGCTCTTGAATGTTCAACGCCTTGCTGGCGTAAACATTGTTATACAAATAATTATAATTATAATTATATATAATAATATATAATTATATAATTATCATTGCAAAACTGGATTGTTGGATACGCAGTGTTCCAAGTTTTGGTGTTAGTTGTTAATGAACGGGTTGCTTACGATGTTATATAAACATTAAGTTGAGACAAGTCGTTCTAGTTCGAGAACCGTTCTTTTGATGTCAAACGATACATGGCTAAAATTGACTTGAATCAACGATTTAATTGGTTGTCAAACGTTTAAGTTATTCAATGTTAAAATACCGACACACAATGAGGAACACCCTGTATGTATACATGGACCATATATATTTTTGGCAATCTGACAGCAATATCAGCACGGCGCTTTTACCTGATTCGACTTAATTTCGCTGCCATTTTAGTTTTGGCCCAATTAACAATTCAATGCTGCAAATAAACAGCTAAAAATTAAATTTCATGTGTGTAAATAAGCAGTGTAAATAATTCCAGTGCTGCCGCAAAATGTTAGTGGAAAATGGAAAAGTTACATTGAGAGCGTGAATACCATTAACATGCCACAACAATGAACACCCCCCATTGAATGGGGGAAAGCTGGATTAGGTGTGGTATGATAGGAGCCCGAAGGGGTGACGGGGTAAGGGGCAGAGATGTTTTTCATATCGGTTTTCAATTAGTATAAACAGCAATTATAGCACTTGCACGCTTGCCACTTGGCTATCGATTGCATTGCGATCTCTCTGACTGGCACACGTGGCGTATGCGCGTTGACAGCGCGTTTTAATAAGCCCAGCTATGTCTAATAGCGTATTTGAAACTGCACTAGACAAAGCTCCGACTAGCTGGCAAATATATATCATATATCTTCTTCTCTCTCTCTTCCTCTCTCTCTCTCTCTTTCATGTCCAGCCATCAGTTACAGTTGTTGTTGCTGCGGCCACTTGAACGTGTCTCATTTCAAATTGTTGCACGTGCCGGGGAAATGGCAACAGCTTTCAGCAAATTAAATTGACTTTTCATCGCTGCGAAACATTAGCCTGCATTCCATGCCACAGACACATAGACACACACACTCTCGCCTATTTGGAAATTAATTTCATAATTAATATTTTAGACAGATGCTAAACTAACTGTACTTTTTACCCCTTTCCCCCTGTCCCCTGCTGACCAACATGACATTTTCATTTACGCAAATCGCATTTTCTATTTCCCATTGCAGGTAAGTTGACTTTTCTAATTGGCTAATGCAATTGAAATTGGACACTAAAGTAAGTAGCAATATGAAATATCATAAAATTAATAATAACCAGACGAACGATACAGTGGACAGTAAGATACCCTTCTGTACATTGTTGAAAACCGGTTAGAAATTAACAACTAAATTAACAACTCCAAACACAAAGTCTGCTGCCGCCTATAGTTTTCTCACTCGCATGCACGCCAGCAAAAACTACAGCATACTAGCAGGCGCAGGCTCGGCTCCTTGGGGAGTAAGGTGACTTGAATAACTTGTTTAATTATTGTCCGATCGGATTGAAATTTTGAAAAGAGGTAGACACTAGAATTAGCTAAGTATAAATCAAAGTCAGAAAGATATACATATCTCTTATACATCGCTTACAAGTCGAATTAAAAAATTATTATTAATTTGCGGAGGCGTTGGGCGTGGCATCCAATATTTGAAATAAACTTAAGCTGCGCATAGCAGACAACAACCTTCGTACCAAATTTTGTGTCTCTATCTTGCATAATAGTTGTGATATGTGTGTTTACGCGGACAGGCATGGTTAAATTGACTTGGATACAAATATATATTCTTTATGTTGTATCCACGCCTAGTTCTGCCTATTATATTCAATTGCATAAAGTAGTATAGCGCATTTTGGTCATAATAAACGGTCGCAGGGTATCAGCATATCGGCACAAAAAGCCAAGGTAATTTGAATGTGCGATAAAAAAAGAATTAAGAGCTGCACAGGCTTCAATGTGTGTGAAGTTATTGTTGTTATTAGTGTTGTCTCTTTGTGCCTCAGTCTTGTCCGTCATATGATAAATTTATGTGCTATCTAAGTAGAGTAAAGCTCCGAGAAAGCAGCGGCGGCAGCAGTAGCAGCCTGCACAAAAGAAAATCCAAAGATTAAATTAAATTGTACACGTCCCAGTTTTAAACTAAACAGACGACAGCTCAGGCCAGCAGCAGCTGCTTGCCGTCGTACATCATAAGGATAGGCAGGCCCACATACACACACACCCACACACACACACACAAACACACACACACACACGCAGAGATAGTCGAGCAGGAGTTACTTGCAAACGGTTTAGCGCAATAAATCACAACATTTTCAGATGCTTACCCAAATGCCTTTTTGATCCTTAATTTTCTGATCAAATACGTGACATTAAGCAGGGGTTGTGATATTGTAGGGGGCGTGGCCACTAACATATCGTAAGCATGTTGAAAATTGAATGGAAAGTACTGCGAATGCGAGCATTGACATGATTTGAGCGACACACACACGAACACACAAAAGCGAAACAAAGCGGTTGAATTTTTCAATCGCAGCTGCCCACAGGCACACACACACACCACACACATGCACACACACACTGAAAGCCATAGCAAATGTACGACTTTGGATTTGCTTCAGCCATTGTTGTATTTCACTTCTAGATGGCATTGTAAGCTTGCCTTTTACGACTGTCTGCAACTGATAGTCGCCTTGGCAATGCCTACAATGTTGCCGCTGCCACTGTTAGTGTTGTTGTTGTTGCGACAGTTGTTGCTGTTGCTGCCATTGTTACTCCTGTTGTTGTTTCTATGTTTTACGCTTGCTTACTTTTCAATTTATTGCGCAGCATTAAAAAATCCGAACAACTTGCCATAGGTACTTGCACTGGCAAGCGATCCGGCACTCAGGCGGAGTACTCACTGTACTCACAGTGCTCACTCTGCAGCACCCACATGCACTCACAGTCGACTCATTGTCGACTCATTGTGCTGCCCTTTGACAGAATGTCAATTGCAATGGGGCAAAGCATTACGAGCGCAACAGAGCAGCCATTGTTGGAGTAAGATAGAGGGAGATGCGGAGATAGAGAGGGAGGGAGACAGAAAGGCGGACAGGGAGCAAACTATCATATACATTGGGCTGCCTCTCGAAATGTTTCTATAGCAAATGCTTGCAATTGCAGCAATGAATTGAACATGAATTTGTGACGATTTTGAAAGAAATTGCTAAGAAATAAATGCAGTGGAATATCATTTCAAATATTGAGAAGAAACTACTAGAAATACAAAGAAATATAAAGATACTAACATTCTACATGAAATTTGATATCTTAAATACGCCCAAAGCTCATCCAATTCCACTAGAATGATCATACAGGTTGCAACTTTCACCTCGGCTTAGAACTGTTATCCCCGAGCAAACTTTAAGCTTTTGGACATCAACTCGATTCATTTTTATCGTATGCACACGCTTCCCTGCACCCAGTGAAAGTTTTAGAAACTATTCTACCTCTCCCTCCCTTTCCCTTCCTCTCTCTGTCTCGTGTCATACAATATTCAAACATAATTTCAACAGATTTATGCAGATGGCCCTAAATGTTGCCGAACTCTGTGTAAATTTATTATATTGCGTGTATGCTGCAACTAATCTGGCATTAGGTCAAAGTCCAGAGAGACAGAAAGGAAGAGAGAGAGAGAGAGAGAGAGAGAGAGAGAGAGAGAGAGAGACAGAGGAAGAAGTCTAATTGAATTGAGAAAAGGCTTTGGTGATTAAACGAGCATGAATTTGAAATAAATATCCCTGTGAAACTCAATATCCCCAACGAGGCTGGATTTGTTGAAATTTTAATTATATCAACTGGTAGGCGACTTGCCTGGCGAATACCTAAGCATAAATAAGGCACGACAGTGCGTCAATATGTGTGTTTGTCTATGTGTGCGTTGTACAATTATTGAGCTTGTCGAGCAGAAAGTGCGCAGCACTCGAACACACACGCCAGGAAATTGTCATAATTTTCATTAAAATTGTTCAACATGTAGCTTAATGATGTTATGCTGGAGGAGCCCTGTCCCTCCCAACGAGTGAAAATGATCAGGCAACGGTAAAGAGTTAACGATAAACGGTACCTGCCCCGCATGCTGCCGCAAATATTTCGTAAAGCGCGTTCAACTTTTTGTCGGCTAACACAACTTTCTGCAAGCTGCCACAGCCAGCAACCGACGCAGGTACACCTCCTCCTCTCACCACAAACATGCAAATACGCACACAAAATTATAATTATTATGAAATTCAAGGAAAATACCAAGAGAGGTGGAGTGAGGGAGAGCGGAGCCTGTCTGCTGTCAATGGCAGCGCAGGCCTTCAACACTTTCGCCACAAAGCCAAATGCCAAACGGCAACAAGGAAGAGGAGAAGAACGAGTTGGAGAAGGAGAAGAAGAAGTAGAGGGAGAAGAAGAAGTAGAGGAAGAGGATGTAGAAGGGGGAGGGCAACAGTTCAGGTTCCAGCTCGAGTTCAGGCTTCCCCTAGACGCCTTCTTACCCTGCCTCATGCCGCATTCTTACTTTGAGTGTCGAAGGGTTTCTGGCATTGACTACGTTTCCTGCTCCCACTCCTGCCCTACGCTTTGCTCTTTCGCTTCTTCTCCCCCTCCCCCCACCCTCTCGGAAAGTCATTTGCACGTGCTTTGACGTCAACGCTCAGAATTTTATAAAAAAAAACTCATTTAATAACGTTTCGAATTGTGGCGCCAATTTGACTTAATTAGGCAGGTCGCGAACTCGCCGAAACGGCGATTAATAAACTTGTCGTTAATTACGTGACCAACATCGGCATTTAGCCAACAAGCTAAAGAAAGGAAATGAGAGGGGCAGAGAGACAGAAAGAAACTGAGGAAAACCAATCAAGAGAAAATTAAACAAGAATCTCAACTCATTTGGGTGCAAAATTAAAAATACCTCAGCCAAGCCAATTTCGCGGGAATCGAGAATGAATTGCGTTAAGCGTTTGTCAATTGTTACAGGGAAGCAAGACAGCTGCTATATCTTCTTCTGCCCCTCCGCTGCACCCCAACTCAGCACAATAATTTGTCTATTTCAACTTTTGCTTTGGCTTCGCTTTCTTCACTTTCTTTTGCGCCTTCTTCTTTTTTTTTACTTATACTTTTTTATATTTGCATGTCATTTATTTTGTTAATGTTCGTAAATAAACAACCGCGCCGTCTGCCGAGGGGTAGGTGGTAAGGGGGGCAGCTGACTCTGTCAGGCTATCGTCCGTTTAGCGACAAGTCAAAAGCAACAGCAAGAAGCTATCGAAGTAGCAGCAGCAGCAACAACATCAATTTCAATTTTCACACTCGTCACCCGCGTTGCCCGTCGTCGGCGACATTGGCTTTGCGTCATTGTAGAAATATGGCAACAATTTATAAGTGATGCGTCATTGTTTATTGGCTTCATCGAAGCGCGCGAATGAGCCAGACCCCAAGGAATTATGGCTGACAATTTCCAAGTCGCCCCCTTCTACTGACTCAACTGAACAACAACAAATCACAAAAGCCGACAGTGTTGCTTGGTATATTAGCTACATATATATACAAATATATATAAATATATATATTTATATTGTAAGTTACTGATAAACTTTGCTTAAAACTGATTAATTTATTTTGTAATTCATTAATTGTAACTAATTTCTCAAATTTTAAAGTTAGCATCTCACTTTGCTTATATCCAATATATTGAACTTACTCAACACTTATCTTTAAGTTATCGAAAGTGTTCGATCGACGCTATGACAGACAGACAGTCGATAGACATTTGTCAAGTCAGCTATGCGACAAAAAAAAAAATTTAAATTATTATAAATAAACGCCTCACAAATAAAATACAAATACATAGCTTCAATTCTTGTAGGCATTCATTAGATGAGTGGGCCTTGAGATGGCCGAACAAAAACTGTTGCCTACTTTTGAGTGCTCTCAGAAAATGCGACTTAGCTGCGACGTTGCGTTGCCAAGACCTGCAAAGTGGCACTCACACACAGCTTTGCATGCACGTGTGCATGAGAGGGAAAAGGGAGGGGGTCAGTTTGGAGAGTGACAAACTTTTCGCTGGATTTTCTGCCTTCTGCGCCATTGGAATCAATCTGAAAGCAGTTCCAAAACGCTTTGGCAGCTCGCTTAAGCAACTGTCAGACTAAGCGAGGGACAGGCAAACACTCGAGCAGCATAAGCCGCCGCTGTCGCTCGTTGTTGTCCTCCCCCCTGTTGTCTTGCTCTCTTTGTCGCTCATTCTACGCTCTTGGCAAGCACAGAAAGTTTGTGCGGAAAATGCAAATACAAAACTTAAATGAAATGCAGTTTCACATGCTCCAAAATGTAAACTTTTTGATTATCAAGTTTGCCAGAGAGTGTGCTAGTGTGTATGTGAGTGTACGTGTAAGTTTTTGTGTATTTGTGAATGTATTTGCGACTGTGCCAAATAAATTCCATGCACAATATTAAGTGCAAATTGTTTTGGCGCAATTGTTGTTGATTTTCTCTTCTCTTCGGCTGTCTTTGCCCAACTCGTCCCCCCCACTCTTCCCCGACGCCATGCCCCTTTCTCCATCTGCGCTTTGCCCCTGTCTTCCTCTTCGCCCCTCTCTCTCTCTGCCCTTGTCCCTCTCTCTCTCGCATATGTGACTGTCTGCGTCTTTTATACATTTTATGCATGCCACGTTGACGTTGGAGACGACAACAGCTTTAGGGCACAAGTTGGAAAGGAAAGAGAGAGACAAGAAGGGAGAGGCAGAGAGATAGCCAGCGAGTGAAGCGTGCACAATTTTTGGCAGCCAAAGCGCTTTTCTATTAAAATTTTCATTAAATTGAAGGCAATTAGTATGAAACCCAGCCCAGGACAGGCACGCGTCCACAGCAAGTAAAAGCTGTTGCTGCTGAGGCTGTCACACCACGTCCACATTCATCTCCTCCTCTTTTTCTTCCCCTCCTTTCGTCTCACTCACTCCCTCGCCAGTTGCTGTTTGTATTTTGATTATTGTCAAAAACCCGAGGCAGCAGCTGCAATTTGCGGACACATAAACGAACGCTGGAACGTGAAGCGTGCGTAGCCCTCTCTGTCCTCACTCCTCCCTCTGACTGACACCTCCCGCTGGCTGGCCGCCACCTTCCCCACCGGTTGCCGCCATTCAATTTCCATGAGGCGCAAATTGCGTTGGCGATAATACAAAAGTCCCGAGTGCCATCAAGATGTTGGCCTGGGGCAGCTCGGAATTAATTTGCTGCCTGCCTGCAGCAGAAATGAATTCATTTCACCTTGATTTTTGGTCATTTTAAGTGGTGCTTAGAGAAGCAACACCGAGTGCTTCTGCTGCTGCTACAGCTGCGCTTTATTTGCCGTCCATTGGCATTGTTTATAGCACGTGGGCACTTGGGCTGCTTAGATCACTCAACTAGAAATTGATAGCGCTGCATGGCGGCCATTACTTTTGATGGCCGCGCGTATTTTGTTGCCTGCCGAGAGCAGCCGAGGGGGAGTCATCCGAGTGGAGAAGAACCACCCGAGCGTAGGGGAACCACCACCACCACAGACGCTCCCACTTGGAGGGACTTTTTTGCTGGCTGTCAACGCGTACGGCGTCAGCTGCGCTCTGCTTATTAAGCGATTTCCGCTTTACTTTTTACACCAGCATTCTCCCCCACTTTCCCGCTTTTTATATACAGGTTGGCAAAAAAAGGAATATAGGAAAGGAACATAAAGTGTTATTTATTGATATGCCGCAACACGATTTTACGCGACTATAAAAACAAAAGCCGAAGCGTTCTTTGATTTAACAGCAATTGTTGTGCATTTGAGTGGATCCATTACAGGGCAGGCCATATTAATATCTATCTGTCTCGCTCTCACTGCAGCTGTCTCTCTCTCCCTCCCTGCCTGCCTTGGTCTTCCCTGTGCTCTGTCCTGCACTGGCTTTTTTCCAAGTATTTGCTTTGCCTGCCTTTGACAACTTAAATATTGAAAGTTGTAAGGAAAAATAACTGAAAATACTGTTAGCCAAAATTGAATTCCTGGCAACAGCAGCAGAAGAAGCTTCACCTGTTTTTGTTCGTCCAAAATTTTCAATAAAGAGGACAAAAGAAAAGCGAGAGAAAACATTACGCAACGCAAAACTCGTTGCGGCTTCGTCTCAAGCATTTCCTTTTTAGTTCGCCAACGTTTTACGCTGTTTGTTGTGATTTGAAGAGAGCTCGGCAGCATTTGAGCTGAAGCGGAATTCATTTATGAGTGCGTGTGTATTAGTGTGTGTTAGTATGTGTGCTATTGATTATAGCAACAGAAGCCGTGTGCAGCGCTCGAAGGGACAAGTGTGATACTGGCGACCACAAGAAAGCTGAGAGCATGCTGCAGTGAAAGTGAAGTGAAAGAAAAAGAGAAAGAGAAGGGGCAAAAGGGAGTGGCAGGCCGCATGCCACACGCATTCCTTTGATCAATTTCGGGGGGCAATTATGTGCGCAAGGCGTGGGTCAGAATCGTTGCGTTGGTTTACCTACCTGCCACACACACACAGACAGACACACACAGACATACACGTACTCATATACACACATAGCTATACGCGCGCACATATTTCAGTCACGCACACACACCTTGTCGCATCAAATGGCCGCTAGATGGCGTGCCTTGTCGCATGTCAACTTTTGTTTTAATTTTTCCGCGTGCCTGTTTTTCTGCCTCTTCTTTCCACTTTCCCCTACTGCTGTTACCCCCCCTCCTCCACCTTCCTCTCCTTCTGCTCTTACCTTCTGTGTGTTGTTTTTATGATGCTTAATTTCTGTCACCGACTCCCCCTTCCCCCCTGCACAAAATGTGCCATTTGCATATTTGATAAAGTTTCTTTCTGTTTTTTCTCCGTTTCTGTTTTTTGTTGTTCCTGTTGTTGTTACTGTTGCGGGTTGTAGCAGAAGCATAAATAAATAAATTGTGCGTTTAGCGAGGAGGAAAATTCAAAGTTTTGTTTCTTGCAATGTTAACAAATATTTTCGCTGGCCGTGACTGCTGTTTGGGTCTCATGATTGTTGTCATTATTTTTATTGTTTTGATGTGCTGACTGTCAAGGCAGGGCAGAGTGGAGTGTTGACTGAAGGGGGGGGGGTGCAGTGCATCAAGGACATTTCTGGCTGACAGCTGACAGTGGAAGCGGGTCAACTCCAGCTCTGTCTTTACCTCTGGCTGAGCATCTGGTCTGGGTTCTCACTTGCCCCAAAATGTAGGCAATTATTTTTGCTTTTACTTGGACTAGTTTATTTTCGGGACCAAAAAAGTAAATAACTCAAACGCAGACACTCGCGCACACACACACAGAGCAGGTGTCTCTGACATGGCAACTAAAAGTATGCAAAGGAAACTCGCCATGTGGCAGCAAACGACGTCGGCGGCCTTCGGATTTGCTAATGGCTTTCGCTGCACCGCACTTAATTTATCAACATCTTTGCGGTTGACAGTGACATGTACCAGCTAGAGCAGCAACAACAACAACAACAGTAGTCAGAGGGCTACAGCAAGAGGCGTGCAGGAGCACTTTAATTGAATTTGTGTTCGCCATTTTGCCAGTTAGCGGGTTAAACAGCGACAAACACTTTGCGTAAATTATGCGATTAATGCGTACGCGAGGCCATGCAAATGGCAATGAGACGCTTCCACCGGGACTGACAACCAGCCTCTCACCATGGGGCAAGTGGAATGTAGTGGATGGGGGCGGGGACTCGTCTCTATTACGTTGCCTCGGCGCATATATCAAGTGCAGAGCAGAGGCAACTGTCGCTGGGGCTGGATATTGGCATTGGCATCAATTATGCTCGGTTGCCAGGCATCAGCAGCACCGTCAGCATTTTGTCGGCACTAAAAATGATGGCAGAACGACACTCAGGGCCAACGTGAAGACGTGCAGCAATAAATTAAAGCGCTTCGCCCGTTAAAGTGCCACCAGCAAAGCGCGTTGGGCATAAAGTGGCCGCAGCGATCCCAGCACATTAAATATGACAAATAAAATGCTCAACATAAACACACACACAAAGGGAAGAGCGAGCAGATTATTGAAACTTATTCATGACTTTTGAACTCGGTCAAGTTATGCAAATGAACTGGACATCTCTCTAGAGGGAGGGAGGGAGAATGAGAACTCTGGTGAAAATCTTGAGTACTTGTTTTTCTTGTTGTGCTATAACTTTGGTAAAGATGGGAAAGATAAGTGGAAGAAGTTTCTATCGCAAATCAAGTAGAACTCACAGTTACTATGGTTGCCAGGCTAATTAGTAAGCTCTTTGTACAGACAAATAAAGAAAGGTTAAGCTGATGTGTGTGCGTATTGTCATTAGCAGCAGGCATTTATTTGGCAGGGAAACTATGGGAAGTTTAAATAATATACCCTCTTTAACTCATATACCCACTGCAATAGTATAAATATACCTACTCAATTAAGTTGCTTAGTATGCCGAGAAATGAAAGTCAAATATGCTCTACTTTTGGTGTCAACCATGTCGCTTTGCCTACATTTATGTGACATGGTAAACAGTTCTCAAAATCTGTCGTATTTCCCACACTCGACACCATAACAGTGCACTTGAAGGCCACAAAATATTTTCCTATATCATTTAAACGTCGCTTTGATATGTTGTTATTGATTCGAAGAGCTCAGGCGATTCTTGGAACTGTTGTCAATACAAACCAATTTCTTGGTATCAAATTAAGTGAATCTTGACAACATTTGTTTGCTCACTATTTTTTCCCAACGTGGAGGGCACCACACACAGCACAACATGACAACGATTAACCTCGGGGCAAATGAAACATTAGTCGAGTTCTGCTGCAGCTGGGTCAGCGGGGGGACTGTCGACAAGCCAATTACAAATGAGAGGGGGCGAGGGGGGAAGCTATTCCACTCTCTGACTCGCTGATGCCATAATTTCTATGGAAACAACTGGTGATTGGCTTGAAATTGATTTAAATATTAAGTAGATCACATTTGCATGCTAGTCATGTGTATGAGTGTGCGAGTGAGTGTGTGTGTGCTGTCGCTGATAATCGCTTCAATTAATGAGCGCGTCGCTAATTGCCAACGGGTTGGCAGTTCCCGGCCGCCATTGCCTGTCCAGGGCAACATGCAATAACTCAATTGCAGCTCTGACTCTCACTCTCACTCTGAGCGAACTTATTTGCATTTGTGCTGGACTCTCCGTATGCAATTAGGGCACGCCAAGGACACGCCACAACTGGGATTGGGACACGCATCACGGGGCTAAAGTTGCCATTCGCCATTCGCGATAAGCGCCACGAGGGTCCCCTTCCGGAGAGGGGAAGTCCCATTCGCTTATCGTTAGCGCCTTATCGCAGCGCACATTTGAAGTTAATTTATTTCGGCTATTTCTGATCCCAGAGCACTGAAGACTTCTCCAATGGAAGGCAGCCACAACTTTTCATATAAATTTCGCGCGCTGAGCGACAGTAGAAGTCAAGCAGACAGCGAAGACAGGCAGACTGATATTTATCAGCTCTATAAATTGCGCAAGTTGTGATTCAAAATATTTTTCAGAAACAGAAAACAGTCAGGTTGCGAAAAAACCTGAAGAAAAGCATTGCCAGCGTAGTCCTTGTGTCGCTTTGTATTTGTGTTAAACGGCAGAGCAATAACTGCGAAGTGTTTACACATAAGCAAGCCGGTGCTGAGTAGGCTACAAAGAGGGGGAGGAGGATAGGAGGGGAGCAGCTGCCTGGTCAGAGCTTAGCTGCATGACAAGTGATTACATGATTGCCGTTCAGGTCGTGCTGGCAAAGTTACTCCATGTCCATGGCCAGAAACAGCAGAAGCCTGGTACTCCCTCTTACTGTTGCTGTCGTTGTTGCTGTTGTTGTTGTTGCTGTTGCTGCTGCTGTTGTTAAATGTTATTGTTGTTGATGTGCTTTTTGCTGTGGCAGCCGCTTGACATGAGACGCCGAGATAAGCGCTCGGGTAACTACGACAACATGGATAATTTGAGAATGGAAAAGTTATACGAGTCCACACACACACATACGCACACACAGACGCACCCATACTCAGACACACTTGTGTACAATCTATTATACGCACCATTCCGCCATTAAATGAATATTAATGATACAACAAGATGAGTCGATTATAAAGAGATTAAATTCGAATACATGTGAAGAGTCGAGGAAAAAGATCGGGAAAGAGGTATATCATGTTCACTAATGATATGATGTAAAAGCGATTATATATCGCCTGCATAAACAAGCAGCCAATTAACTGAAGGAGGAGTAGAAGGAGATACGGAGCATCCGTTACAGATTGCTCTTGCAAATAATAAAGAAAGTAATATGATATTCCCCCTCCAATAAATATGCAAAGCTCACTCTGAACTCCTTGAATCCTTGTTCAAGCAAGTTGAAAATCAATTTCGTTGAAGGCAGAGCGCAGAGGGAGCAAAGAGGTTACTGAAAAGGTCAATTAGCATTGATCGATTGCTCGGTTATGCTAATATTTAGTAACTTTTCGCTTTCCCAGAGTTGCACTCACTAATTCAGCGTTTAAAACGCTTTGCGACGCATTGAAATCGCTTTCAGAAATGTTTCCGTCCTGCGCGCCTGCTGAAATTGTTTGCACAGTTTAGAAGGGCGCTGAGAGGGAGAATGGGAGGGAGGCAGGTAGGTGTGTGGAGGTGTGTGTGCTCTGCTTATGCTAGAAATACTGCTAAGCAACCCGCGCTGCTTCCCTCACCTCCTGCACATTCCATTGCCCCCTCTGGCATTACGCTTTGTAGCTGTTGAGATTTTATAGCTTGCATTTGTTTCACGCTCACTCGACGTCAACGGCATTGACACACATACAAACAAACACAAATGCCAACATTTGTGTTACTCACACACACACAGGCAACACTTGTACACACTCACACTCACATGTGCATTCAATTTACGATGCGCTGCAAATGAAATTTTGTTTGTTCGTTTGTCGACATTTTGAACTTTCGTTTTGGCCCCGTTTCCAGTCGTTTCAGCCACGTTAGCTAGCCAGCCTTACTACCTCCCCTCTTTGCCAGCCTTCCCGCCCTTCTGCAGCTGCAATTTGCACTGCACTTTGTTGGGTACTTGCAATCTTATGCATTATTGTTATGATGGCCCAAACTCCGCTAATGCAATTTTATGGCCCAACAGCCAAGCCAAAAACGATGGCAAATTGTTTATGCCAGAGATTTCTTCATTAACTAGCACTCTCGGCAACAAACTAATACAATCCCTTATGATGTGTGGGAGTGTTTAGGTGCTTTGTAGTGTGACAAATATTACTGCCTCAAGCGAATCAAAGTTCTCTTTAGGGATTCTTTTTGGTTTCAATGATTCCTAAATGAGATTATTACTTTGTAGAGGAATGCGGTGCTAGTTATATCCTTGCAGAGGGTATTTTAGTTTTCACAAGGAGTTTGCAAGTATACATATACAATAAAAGAGTAGTGAAAGCTTACTTTATAAGCTTACTTAGTTTAAGCACTTCATAATCACCTCAGATTGCCCACAGGTTAATGGTGAATTGTTAATTAACAAGTCGAATTGCACGCAGTTAATTGAAAGGGAAAGAACAAAGGGGCCGCTGTGTAACTACAGCTAATTGAACTATAGATGGATAGTGTTGAGGTTCAGGTTCAGATTGTGCAAAGGGTATGCTGATTTGTAGGGATCCGTTTGGTCATTAATTAGTCAAGGTTTATCATGTGCACTCTCTATCGCTTGCTCTGTCCATCTGTCTGTTTGTCGCTGTGTTGCATTACAATTTGATGTGCTGTCAGGGAGCGTAATAAGCGAGCAAATATTTGCACATAATCATAATCAGAAGCATAATAATCATACCTTTTACCCAGAGAGAGAGAGAGAGAGAAGAAGAAAGAGGGGGAGAGAGACGCGGCGCAAATGTGCGGCCCGTGAAAAGGTTTAAATATTTATGAAATTATGCCAAAAGTTTCAACAAGTCATAAATCTCTGTTGATGTTTGACTTTTTATGCAAAATTTATTTCATTTGCATAAAAATGGCTGACAAAATATTTTGACAGGCGCAGGCCAGCGTAGCAGAGTGCCTGTGCCACAGTGCATGGAAGGGAAGGTGTGGCAGAGGCAGAGGGTGACGGGGGGTGTGTTGGCCAGGGCCAACCGACAATGGCCAAAGCGTCATGGCGGACAGCAAAAAGATACACGAAATTCAAACAATAAACCTTAACAGACCCCACAGACCCCAGTGCCGCTGGCAGCTGACACCCTGCACGAGCCACGCCCTTAACACCTCGCCCCGGCCATCTCGCACACCTGGCACTTTGTGTATGTGTGAGAGTGTGTTCAGCCTTGTCATAAACAAGGAATGGAATTTTCCCTCAAAAACTTTACCACGTAATCAATCACGCTTCATTTATTGACACGCACAAAGGATGATGGGCCTAACAAAAGGACATACACACACAGAAAGAGGAGGGGGAAAGAAGAGGGTAAAAGAAGAGGAGCAGAGGCAGACAAGTTGCGCCTTTGGACCTGGTCAAATGGAGGGACCCGAAAAGTTTTGCATGCATAAATCCTACTGTTAGTCCTGACAACTCATTTGCGCCACTTGGCAGCTCCGTCTACAACTCTGACTGGGCACGCCCCCGCAGCCCCATGCCTGCTGTCCACCTGATTGCCGCGAAGCAGCAGAGAAAGAGCAAGCGAAGAGAGGGAGAGGGGAAGAACGAGAGTGATACAGCGCGATAGCCGCAAAGTGTGAAGGATTTATGACAAAAATTTATGAGCGTCGAGCGACACCGACACTCATACGCCATGTGGGCTCGCGAATGAGCTTGACAAATATTTACGGGCTCAAGGACACACCTTATCAAACGTTGGCGGCCATGCACAGCTCTATCTACCTGCCCCATCCCCTCTCTCGCTATCTATCTCTCTCTTTACTGCTCCTGCTGAGGAATTAATAGCGGCAAGGTGCAAACTTTGGCAATTTACCAATAAATAGAGCATAAAACCCATTCGCTATGGCTGGCTAATTCGGCAAGTGGCAAGTGGGGGGTGGCAAGTGGCAGACAGCAAGTGGCTGGCTGCTCTGGCTTGGCAGCTTAGTGGTTGCCCAAAAGCTACCGCAAATGTTCTGATGATCAACTGATTGCCTAATTCAGTTTGCGGTCTCAACACCTTATCGAGTTACGAGGTGAACTTGGCCAGACTGCAAGGGGGCATGCAGTGAGTGAGCTGGCATCTCCTTGGGGCAGTGCCTGAGCAGGCCAGGGTCGCGCCCGTTGCTCGCATTACATTTCTTTCTCACTGAAACATTACAAAGCCGCATATTAGAAAAGCTACTGTCAGAATGCTGGCTCTGCCTGTCAGCAGAGTGGTAACTGTGGCACTGCCAACAACAGTGGAATGTGGCACAAAGGACATGCAATTAATTGCATATTCAATGCCTCTAGATCAAGTGGGAGCAGCGGGGGTGCGGTCAGGGGTCATATAACTGCGGATGCATGCCAAATCTGCGTTGGCTTTGTGCACCAGCCGCCAGGCCACATAATAATGTGTTGGCCATGCAAAGGGCACCCTCCCCCTGCCCCACTCACACGCCATTTACACCACCACAACCAGCAACACCATCAAGTGGAGGGTAAATTTATTGGGTCCATTGGCATGTGCAGCGCAATCGGCTTGCCGGCCTGTCAATTCCATTACGAATTGTTGTTTAAACGGATTATGCAATGTGGAAGTATTGTAGTTACGTTGAGCTGCAGGTGCCACGCCCACACACACACACACACACACATAGAAAGAGAGGCACACGCATCGTGCGTGACAGCTGACAGTTCGTTGGAAGCACGCTTCAGTCGCCTCGGTGGGAATTCGATTAATTTTTGATGAATCAATGTCAACTACTGCTGCAAATCTGTGAGCTGTCAGCACGCTGCAAGAGATGGCCGCGATCCGTAGCCGGGGCAAGGGTCAAAACGCCTCTTGTTGGCCAAACAAAAGCCAGTGCCGATGACATTGATGGCTGCAGTGGATAGAAAGGGAGATAACAGCAGAGGTAGAATGTGGGAGAGGGAAAGGGAGAAGGCCGGCGGGTCACCCCTTTTATTCAGGCTCACATTGCCGTAATTTCACACACACGCACACATATCGATGACATTTGTTAATACAAGCACAAAAGGTGTGCCATGAAATATGACATAAGCAGCAGCATCAGCAGAAGGACTCTCTGGTGCTACGTGACTGCCGGCATTCTCTGCACAGCTCTGCTCTGCTCAGCTCAGCTCTACTCTCGCTGCTTGGGCTTCTTATTTGACAGAAATTGGCATATAGCGTCGTATTTTTTACGCATCAAATGAAAATGTTATGCCACGGCGAGAAAAAACTGAGAAAGTGGCGAAAAGTATGTTCGATATTTTTCAATCAAATTTCCGTAAATGTCACGTATACGCAACGTTGCCTGTGCTGCCTGCCTGCTGCTGTACTTATTAATAATGCCTGTAAAAGCCGCCCTAAGCGCCTGCCGAAAGCACACTATAAGCATCAAAAGATGAAGCACAAGTGGGACCCAAAAAGACTCGAAGCAGAGTACATCGGCACGAGCTACCCGGATACACTTAGAGAAAACCTTGGGTATGCAAGGGAATTCTGGTAGACATGTAGTCTAGTTTTAACTGAGCCAGCAGCGCAGATAGTTCTAGCAGCAAAGAAATGAAGCTGTCCTCGATCATCAAGTAAGTTTAGTGAACATTATACAATGAACAATTAAATCTGTTTGATTTTACACCTGATTTTCTGCTTTGCTACAGTGCACTAAGTTTCGTTAGACACGCACATATTCTCAGCTCACACACACATTTAGTGTGCGTATGCGTGTGTATCTGTGTATAGCATAGAGAGGATGCTCGCATGCTGCGTGCGCATTAAACTTCATTCTTCGCGTCGTTGTCAGCTTCTGTTGCCACATTTATGCCTATTAACGGGACTTTTTGTGCAGCCCGCTCTCCCCACCACGCCTCGCACGGAATTTGCGGCATCTTTTTGGCATTGCGTGTGCCCCTAAATTTTTGATGAACTCAAAATTGCCGATGACATTGAACTGTGCGAATTTCATAACGGGCTTCCTGGCTGAGTGTGCTCTGCTGTTTCCTTTTTTTTCTGCTTCCTCTTCCTCTGCCCCCTCTTTACAGTGGGTTTTAGGATAATGAAAATTAAGGAGAGTTTACAACACACATATTTTACAGTTGTTTACCCCGACATCAGCAGAAGCAGCTAAATATTTAACAGCTTCGAGCCATTTCATTAATAAATATTTCACCTGCTGGATTCATAATTTATGTACACCAATACACACACTGTGTGGGTGTGAAATTTAAGCAGTTGTTGTGTGGAGCCAACAAATTTGTGAATTTCGCACAGATCTGGTAAATTAGTCTATATTTTATGCGGTGTTTTATTATGCATGCGCCTGGAAGTATGCAACATATTTCAATTGTGCTTTACGGCATTAAAAGCAGCACAAATAAATTGTCCAAATGCGCGTAATGGCGTGCACGCACACGTGTCTGTGTGTGTGTGTGTGAGAGAGTGAGAAAGAGGCCTGTAGGTGACACAAAAAATGCCAGTTCTCCATTGGATTTACGGCCCTGCCAGAGAGGCCCGTCAGCACCTTTGTCATTTATTTATAGTTGTAGGCGTGTCACACACTCCCGCCTTCAGAAGTGTGTGCCGCTGTGTGTGTTGCTCGTAAATAACCACTGTGAAGACACATGCCACTTTATGTCAATTATTTTGACAGCTAACAAGCGCAAATATGCGGCCAGGTCGCAGTTATAACATCACACTCAATGCGTCCATTAGCAGCCGCATAGATCCCAAAGAGGGTAGCGAAGAAAGAACAGAAAGCAGAGCCAATTGGGTGAATAAAAAAGCTAAACACATAAGGAAATATTGATGTATATATTTTATTTGAGAAGCAACTGTGGGGGGAACTTGTGAGGAAAGTTTCAGAGGGAGATAGTTGAGAGAAGTGTTTCAAGATTATTTTATAGAGTATAATAAGTATATACAGGATACGCCATTTCTTACGTCAGTATGTAAAAGTTAAATAACTTAAATTAGAACAACCTTGATTTCGGTACGAATATTTCACATAAGCTCTTCAATGTGCTATGGCTTACTGGTGTATACATTGCTTTCAAAAGAAGTCTTGAGGGATCAATTCAGGGGTCATTCAATAACGCCTCTTTTTCTTTTGCAGTATATCATGGGTTTCTCTTAGCCATTAATGAAAGGGATCATGATCATGATCTACCACTGTCTCAACACCAAGCGACAAATTCTGTTGTCATACGTTGCCTGGTTTCAATGATATTTTCAATGATATACAGTTAAGACAACTAGATGACAACAAAGTAACTATTTCGGTACGTTCTTTTGATATAAAGCGAACATAGTTAAAATTGTCATCAATCGACGTTTCGAAAACATATGCACACAAGCCAATCGCTTGTCAAATGTTCAACTTTTTCAATGTTACAATGCCAACAAAGGAAATGTGCGTCATTTCGATTTATTTAATACCAATTCAAGTGAACTTGTATAAATGCATTCAATATAAATATTATACTACAAAAACTTCCTTTATTATTAATTACGCGCTCTGTAGGCTTTCATTTTCAAGAGAATATTTAAGACTTGTAAGTTTTCCCATTGTGATGCAGAGTTCCTTCTAATTCTTCATTGTGCTGAACTTTTAATGATATATTTTCCATATAATTTGGCTTTGTGTACAGACGCCTAGCCACACTGGCGATTGCAATGCCCGCTTGCCGCTTGGGGTTTAAACAATTAAGTCGTCTCATTAATAAAGATTTAAATTGGGCTCAATCGAGTCGCATGCGATGCGAATTAATGATGACCACAGGCAGCAGCCCAAGTGGTTTTTAACCCAAAGTGTCTACCATATTTCTCACTCACACACATAAACACACCACACACATACTCATACGCACAAACATTCAACTACAAAGGACCGAAATTGTAACGAAATTATGTCAGCCCACAGGCCGCTGGCAACTTGCCGTTGGTCTTGGGGCATATCAAAAGGCGATTTAATGAAATTACGCTCAATATTAATCACTGTCAAGGCTAATTGAGTATGAAAACAAGCAGGAGAATGAAAAAGAACTTCAGACACATGCGACGCGCTGAGCCAGAGAGCGAGCACAGCATTCGCTGTGAATCAGTGTCATCGTTCATTAGACGCGGCCGGAAACAGAAACGTCATTTGACATCTTAAAAGGGTTCCACGTCTCTCGCACCTCGCATCTCGCCCCTTGCCACTGTGCGCATGTGTGTCAACGCAACTTATGCGTAACCAAACGCAGCAGAGCCAGCAAGGGGCAGCTGAAGTAGAGCAGTGACAAAAGCAGCAGCTACTGATGAATTGATGCACAAGTGGCTGTCTCACTGTCTGTCTGTCTGTCCTGTAGTCATCATAGCAGATCTCCAAGGTTGCCACGAGAGGCGAGTCTCGCCTGTTGCTATGACACGCGCATAATTTGTATTGTTTTCGCTGCCATTCTGCGGCTGAGCTTGCCCTCTCCCACCTTGTCCTCATTTGTTATGTTCCAGCTGGCATTGAATTACTATTGCAGGGAGTAGTACACTCCCTATTTCACTCCCCCCAGCTCCGTCTCCTTCTCCTTATTTTGCTAAGCCACGTCGCGCTGCAGTCGTCGCACATCGTTTGTCAATCGTAAATTGTGCGCTGACAAGGACAAATGGCATTTGAAGTCAATTTTATTTGCTGCCGATTGTGGCAAATGAAGCGGAACCTGTAGCCGTTTTTTATGCTAGATCCGCATTGAAAATTATTACTGTACTACTTAACCCACGTGGGAGTGGGCGTGGTAGGAAATAGGGCTGCCTTTCTAATGCCTAATGTAATCAGAGCTGAAAAACCAAACTGGGCTGGCTGGCAGTGTTTGAAAAATTAAATTAACTGCAACTGACAGTTGAGGGGGAGCGGAAAGGATGGCGGTAAAGCGGCAGACTGGTGGGTGAGAGGTGGTTGACAGTTGGGAGTGGGAAGAGGGAAGAGGGGGAAAGAGGACTGACAGCTGCGGGTCACGTCGCCGGCTTACAGCTGTCAATCAGTTGAGGTGGCGGCTCAGGACATGAGAGGCAGCATTAACTTATTGAATTTTAGCCACTTTAGCGCACTGGCAGCGCACTTAGCTGATCACACACACACACCAGCACGCATACTAGAATAAACACCAGCATATACACTACCACACACACACATACACATACAGTTACCGGGGCACATGCACTTCTGCAATTACCCGTGAGCTATTGCTACACTCGTGCATGTGAAGCTGGACACGGCCACATCAAGCGGCGCCGACGTTTGTTGCGCTCCAATTTAATGTGGCAGCAGCGTACAGCGGGCAGCATGCCTGCCCCTTTCTCTCCATTCTTTTCCTCACCCTTCCTGCAAGACCGCCCCTAAATCAAGCCCTTGTTGCTGCTGCCTCTGCCTCTGCTTCGGCCACCTGTCAAGTGCATGTAGATAAATTTCCAAGCTAATAGTGCCGAGCGCTCAGGCTAGCCGCAAAGAAACGTGGCCAGTGCTCTGCTGCAGCTGGCTGTGATTGGGATTGGGATGTGGATGGGGATTCCTGGGGGCTGATGGGATCGAGGGATTGGCTGGGGGATTGCTGGGCAGCTGCTGCACACAAAGCAATTGCAGCCGGCAGCTGTTTAAACTGTTACAAAAATACTGTGTGAGCCTGACAGCGGGCGTCCAAGCATGCTAGGGTTCAAGCTCCAACCTCCTGCCCTTCTTCTGTCTCTGACCCCCCTGCCCCTCTTCGTGGGGCTGCCCACTCGCTCGCTCAGTTAACTTAATTGAAAATCACAAAAATTGGTCATTCCGGCACAATGAGCAAAGCAACTTGGCAGCCGGCAACGATAAATGTTACCAAAGTGCATGGCAGGAAGTACAACAGCAACAACAATACTGGCAACAACAACAACGACAACAAAAGTAACAACAAAAACAAAAACAGAAGCCGACAAATTCAATTCGTGCGCTTTAAGGTCTTCACAACGAAAGGCTTTTCGCCACTTGCAGAGCATGGGAGAAAGGGCATAAAGTGAGTGATAGTAACAGAGGGAGGGGAAAAGAGAGGTAGAGAGAAAAGGAGAGAGAAAGGTGGAGCGGTTGAAGCGAGTCGAAGTTAAGTTAAGTAAAGTTGGCTAAGCAAAACACACTCTCTTTCACTTTTTATTCAGGACTCGGGACTGTTTTTTCCGGCCGTCTGCATGTTTAGACAAAAAGCAAAAAGTGAACTTTTTTACACAACTCAAAGGAGAAAAGTAAAAAGAGAGCACGAGAGAGAGAGAGAGAGAGAGGAGATAGTGAGCGAGAGTGCGAGTGCGAGTGAGAGAAGGTGCAAGAGATGCTGCTGCTGGTACTATTTGTGGCGCGGCCATTTCGCCACGTTCCGGTGTTGGTTCCGGCTGCGACGGGCACTCTAACACACACAAAAATAAACAGACTTACAAGCACCAGACACACACACACACACATACAAAAACGCAGACACACGCAGCGTGCGAGTCACACATTAATTCATTTAATGGCTGTAACGCAGAGTAAACAAGGCGAACAAAAAATTGCTCTAAAATAAATACAAATTAAAGCAACAACAACAGCAGCAACAACAGAAATAACAACAAGAATAGCAGCAGCATCAAGAACAACAACAGCAACCACAGTAACAACAGCAGCAGCAGCAGTCCGCGCCACATTAGCAGCACATAGAAAATCGATGTTGAGTATACGCCCTGTGCTGCACGCTGACACTGCCTGGCTGTGGCCAGCACACACACACTCGCACACACACACGTGCACAACATGCAGCCAAGTGTTCATAATGCCATTACAAACAATTTTCAAAGAGACGGAGCAAAAACGAGCATAAAATGTGAACTTAATTCGACGCTGATTACATATAAATAGCACAATGTGGGCGCTGCTGCTGTGTTTACGCCCCCTCAGTGAGAGAGAGAGAGAGAGAGATTAGGTGATAGCAGGCTAGGCAGGCACGTTACCTGCTTTTAATTTGCCACTCGCATTTCAATAGCTCGCCGCGGCTTTTCTGCTCAGAATTCCATACAAATGGGCCATAGTTTATCAACGGCAAAAAGGGTCGTGCTGCCTGAAAATGCCTGTGGCGGCCTACGAGAGTCCGGTCACGTAATATTTATAACGCAGTTGGCAGCCAGGGACACTGGCATACAAATTTAAATCTGCAAGTATCGTTGATATTTATGAGGTCAAAAAATGAGAAACATAAACTTGTCAGTCACACGTAGCCACATAAATTCGAGCAAGAGGCTCCTCCGCCTCCCTGCTGCCTCCTCCAGCGTAATCCGAGCTGGCAAAGTTCAATAAACTTGGGCGGGATTAGGCTCGGCAGGAGCTGCAATAATTTGGAGTAGGCACCCGAAATTGCCGTGCAGGAAGTGCACTAATTTATGGCCCACTGCCAAAGCTCGACTGGGACTCGCAGCTGTCCCGACTGACCTTTTGCCTGGGCGTGGCTGACATAAGTAGGAGATACGGGTGCCATATGTACCACATAGCGAGTATGTATTAGGCTGAGTGATAGGCAGGTGGCGAGTAGGGAAAGATTGGGCGTGGCAGGGCCACAATTCAAATGAAATTGAGCATGCTCCTGATGTAAATGGTCAAGGATCTGTGGGTGGGCTGCTCCTTTTTTAAATAACATTATGCTCAAAAGTGCGCTCGGGCGTGAAAATTAGAAGCCGGCACAGTAAATAGGGGACCAATTTTTTGGACAGTGTATGTGTGTGTGAAAGGGGGTGTGTGTGTATGAGAGTGTGTGGTCAAAAGTTTGGCAAGAACATCGTCGCACAATGTGTGTTATTTTGAATAAATTAAATTTGTCTGCAGCTCTGCATAATAAGCACTTAGAGCGCTCTTTGTGTGGAAATGTGTGTGTGTGAGTGAGAGTGTGTGCGACAAGCTCATGCTCCAATAATTTTATTACAATGACAACGAGCCCCGGCCCCAGCAGCACCAGCCCCAGCTACAGCCCCGTTCCCATTCTCGTCCCCAGCAACAGTGACTGTGACTGCCTTTGGGGTCAGTCGAGCCCGCAGCTAATTAGGCGTTTTAAATGTCGGACGACTAAAAAATCTGTTGGCCAACATATGCTTCATGCCTGGCCCCATACAGCCTGCAGGCCTGTCCGACCGAAGAAGCTGCTCGGGATTCCCGTTACAATATGGCCGCAAAGCTCAATATGCTCATAATCAACGCTCGACGAGGCGGAGCAAAGCCGGCAATTAATTATGCATGTGTGTGTGTGTGTGTGAGAGTGTGTGTGTGAGCAAACATATGTACTAAGGAGTTGGGGGACTGTGGGTGACAAGGGAAGGGGAGGAGGGCTGGAGCAAATCGCTGGATTCGTCCATTTAATGAGCTTAATTAAATAAACAAATGGCAGCGAGTTTTTCGCCAAAGTCGCATTAAAAGTTCATGCGAAGCCAACTAATACACATGTCCAACCCACACACACATTCACACATAAACGTGTACCTAACCCGGATTAGGCAACTGCCAATTAGTGTGCAGGACATGTAACCATATTGCTGTCTTATGCATAATGTAAAGGGAAACAGGACCAGAAGGAAAGGTTATCTTGGGCATGGTGAGGGCTCTATACCCTAGCAGATTCTTATCTACTCTGATTGTTCATATAATAGTTACATATAATGGTACAGAATTGAATAATATTGTATGTATTCATTTGGAGCTATGAAAAAAAAACAACAATCGCTGAACATATGTATACAACTCTTATATGGAACAACTCTTATACTTTATAACTAACTAATTGTTCCAATGAAAACTGTATGATATAGTTGAGCATCTTTAGTAAAATGGAAAAACTGATAGTTGATTACTGCCTTACTTTGACTGACACTAAAATTTAATGCTATTCTAACATTCATTAAGGTCAATTCTTCCTATGACATGAATATGTTAAAGTCATCCATAATGATATTTTATGCGCATATCATATATAATATATAGAAAAAGTTTGATGTAGTACATTTTGTTACAATATCTTGGCAAATAACAAAACTCGGCCGATAGTTTATATGGCATCTATACGATATATCGGTTCGATCCGTCTCGTTCCGACTTATTTGCAGCATTCAGATATTAGAAGCATGTGTGCTAAATGTCATCAAGATAGCTCTAAAACTGAGAGACTTTTTTGCGTTGCAAGAATCAAACAGGCGGACAGGCGGACAGACGGACGAACAGATAGACAGACAGACAGAGAAACATGGCTGATTCGACTCCTCTGTTAACCGTGATGCAGAATACATATACATCTGATATAGTCAGAGATATCATTTGAGATATCTTACAAACTCATGTCCATAATGAATATACCCTCTGTAAATGTATACAAATTGGCAACTAGTAAGGGAAAATGGGAAACTGGCAACGAGAAATGGGAAACTTATTAATGAAGCCACATTTGTCAGGAGCTTTAAGTGTGCTTTGCACTTTTATATTTTTTTTTGGGGCAGATAATTTTATCGGGTGCTTCTAATCGAATATTTAATTAGTCTAATTCGATTGCAAATGAACTTGCAGATTAGAAGCGAAATTGTTTGCAAAGCCAATGGCCGAGATTTCTGATTGCTGCAGAAAAAGCAAACAAAGACAAGGCAAAGATGAAGAAGCCAAAACCCAAAGGGGATGGCAGAGGAGGAGGGGAGAGGGAAGGAAAGCGTGACCCAACCAACCGGTGGCTGTGACCCCTGAGTCGAAATGACCTCAAAGTACAAGATTGAGAACAAGAACTAAATTTCTTAAGTGCTTTCATGTGCCAATTCAGTTGGGCACCCGGTACCCTTACCCTATCACTCACCCTCCCCCACCGCCATCCTCCATAAAACAGCCCCCTTCTCTCTGTGGCACGGCAATTGGCAAGGCCTACAATGACGAGCAGGACGACCCTTGGTCCTTTTGCTTTGCTTTATTACACTCGAATCATTTTCAAGAGTCAACTTGGCTCCGCTTACTCCCCCCGCCCCCTCGCAGCCTTCCCCCTTGGCGTGTACAGCTGAAAGGGGTTGGAAAAACAATTTTGAAAATTTATTTTCATTAATTTTAATTCGCTGCAAAAGTTTTGCGTTTCCCCTTTGCGCCATTTGTATATCGGACATGAACATAGCTCAGCGAGGAAGGGGCACAGGGGGTTGGGGGCGGAATAAGGCACAGGGGGGTGTGGTGGGTGGCAAATAATTACTTTTTCAGATTTGGCCAGCTCGTCCCTTTTTAATTATTTGCCAAGGCTTGTCGCTAACTTCCATTTCGAGCAGCAACCAGGCGAGCATAATTAATTTATATCATTTTTTTACGCTTGCAACCTTCGCTTTCCCGTTGCTGTTGTTATTTTTGTTGTTGTTGTGCCTAGCACATTTCCAATAATTAATTGAAACACTCGCAAATCGTTAATATTTAATTAAAAGTGCAAACGCAGCAGCGCAAATTCAAAAGCAAAGGACTTATGACCCTCCCCCCTTTCCAACTCAACTGGAGCCCAATGACAATGCAAACTTCATACATGATGTGGAGAAGGAAAGGGGGTAGACTGGGGGTAGGCATGACTCTGATTTAGTCAGCATTGATTGCACTTAAGCCCCGGCAAAAGGCAGGCAAAACAGATTCCGATTCAGCTTCAGCTTTAGCTCTGATTTTGACGCAGATTCCCATTCCTAATGTCAATAACATGCGATCTGCCGCTGATGTTGATGCGGCTGACTCAGCAGGCGGCAATCAGCGCGCAGTTCAATGTCAATGTGCGTCTGTATGTGCGTCTGAATGTGTGTGTGTGTGTGTGTGGGAGTGCGTGTGCTTAGGCACAGCTGGAGCCTCAGGCAGACACAACAAACAGTGCTAAGGACGAGTTTTTATTTACGTTTCGTACGCTTTGAACTGTTTGGGTAAATGAAGTAGGCGTACCCAGTTGAACTCTGTGCCGTCTATTGACATTATCAACGTCATCGATAACAGTCTAATAATATCAATTCAAATCTCTTATCTTTGCAGCACTAACTGGAAACTGTCTTGGGTGAGTCTTGACTTGAATTTAACTGAACTAAATCACGACTAACATTGCCAGTGCATGCCTATGCTTCTATGCTCCTATGCCATGCCAGAGAGTGTCAATTGATAATTGTATCCTCTGCAAATTGTTTGGCACATTGCGCATACGCCAGGTGGTCGCACGTAGAGTGCGTGTTACTCACTCATTTGCATGCAACGAACGTTTCTCTATCTCCACTCTGGGTTTGCCTAACTATCTTTCTGTCTATCTGTCTGCCATACTGCAATTAATTGCAGAAGCATTGTTAATGAACTGGCCAAAGCAAAAAGAATAACGAAATAAGTTAGTACCGAGTCGAGACGAGAGGAGTCGAGGCAAAAAAGGACAATTTGCAAAGTGACGTCAAAACAATTACGTGCAGAAATACGCTTGATAATAAAATGAAGTGAGTCCCGCTGCTCTGTAGAAGGCGACGGCGACGGCGATGGCGACGGCGTTAGTTCCACTCAAATACTGAAACGTGCTTAAGTGTTGACTTTTATAAATTGTGCTGTCGTTTTCTTACCTGTGCCGAGTCAGGCTCGGGCTCGGGCTGTGCTGGGCCTGGCCCTGGTCCCACGTGGCGCTGCTGCAGTTGACTGAGAAGAGAATGTGTGTTTGGGGGCAGGGGGCTCAGCTGCCTGTTGGCATGTGCTCAACTTGGTCAGCAATTAATTACATACACAACCGACTGGCAGATAGACGGGACAGCGGGTCGAACGGGTAGTTCATCAGTTGGCTGACAACTTTAAAAGAGCATTTAAGGCAAATTTAGTTGGGCCAATCAGCGTGAAGAGACCGACTCAATAAGCGACGCTGCTTGTTGTCCTTGCCCCGCCAGAGCACAGCAGATTTATATTTGGCTGACACGCTTCACTGGCCACCAATGACTGTGGAGGGGGAGAGAGAGAAAGACAGAGAAAGAATGGGTTGCCCGTTAAGTTTATCTCGCTGCGAAATATTCTCCCATCTTTCTTCCCTTTCTTTCTTTCCCTCCTTCTCTGCAGCAATTAATGCTAACAGATTAATTATACGCATCGCTGGATAATTCGCTGTCTGTTCTCAAATTTATTTTTATTTTTATTTTTGTTTCTCATTTTCATTTTTATTTGGCGTGCAGAAAGAAGCAGCAAAAGAATAGCCAGAAAAGGGACAGTCGCTTGGCTCTAATGAGTGCACATTAGCTGGCAAGGCTGGCACTAGGCAAAGGCAAAGGCGCACCACCAATTTGTTGGCATAATCAAGCCGACTAACCTGCTATACGAGTGAATATTCTTTGCTTTCTTTTAAGTGACTGCAATTTGCTATTGATAGCTGGGCTGATAAAGCAATTTGGGTTCATTCTACGGCTGCCACTGGGGCAACAGCTGTCGCTGACCTGATTATTTATAGCACTTTGTTTAGTTTGGGCAGCAAAGTTTTTGTTTTGCTGCCATAAATCTTTTAGCTATGCTTGTATTAATGTGTCAACTACACTGAAAGTAACGCACACACACTTCAAAGACCTTCAATCAGCAGCAGCAGCAGAAGTGGCAAAAACAAAAAGGGGCGCCAGGCATATGTGGCAAGGCGTTGGGCCATGATAATTATAACCCAAGCCAAGTGCAAGGGATTAACAAGGAAGAGGGGGGAAGGACAAACGTTGGGCAGACAGTGACATTCATGTTGATTTATTTGCCGCTTGGGGCCGCACACACGGGGCGTATGATTTATGCCGGCAACTGTCGCATTTATGAAAACAAATAAATATGCCGAAGCTGTCATTAAAGCGCACAAAGCACATTAATTGCATATTAAAACGTATTAAGGATACATTAGCCAGCACTATCTACAAAAAGAGTGCCATAAACAGTTTCCTCTATTAAATGTGAAGGAAGCAGCGTCCATTGAGAGCAGCTGCTGCTGCTGCTCGGGCAGGCGACAATTTGCGCACAAGAGTATTTGCTTAGCCGTATTAAGTAATAAAAGCGTTGTAAAAATCATAAAATGGAAGTACAAAACCAAGCAAAGTCGAGTCGACTCGAGATGAGGCGGCAAACGGGGCGTATTAAATATTATAAAAGGCAATTTGCGAATCTCATATAAAAGCCACACGGCATAGACCGAAATCTACATGCTAACTGCCTTACATATACACAGAGAGACGCACACACACACACAGAGGCTGGCAGCAGCCGACTGGCGGCAATCATTAGCAACAAAAGGCCGTAAACAAACAGAACAACAGCCGTAACAAGTAAACAGAACGCCGACCGTGTTGTGTTCTTGGTTACTCTGTGAGTGTAAGAGTGTGTGTGTGTGTTATTGTTGTTGTTGTTACTGGCAACCACAAGCCAAAGCCCAAAATGTCTTGGCTACGGCTGTCGCCAGACGAAGACATTCAATTGCATATGCCAGTGGCGTTGATAATTGCGCCAGAATTAAAAAGATTTAGTAGCAAAGCCAAGGCGAGATTTTCAATGTATTCACGGCTAATTCTTCTAGTTACCTACCTGCTTTATTTTTTGTGTGTCGCATCTCTAATTAAAACAGCTTTCTTTGTGTTTATTTACCACTCAGTTTGATGAGTGTGAGCGCACAGCTCGGGCAGCTGCTCCATCATTTTCTCGCTCTGCAGGTAATTAACATTTTTATGTACTTTTTCAGTAGACTGACTACCACGTCTACCTTCAGCTCGACAGCAGATAGAGAGACAGACAGACAGACGGCCAGAGAGACAGGCTGGCTGCCACATAATTAAAACGTTGATTTATGCAACAGATAATAAATTCAACAATGCCAGCAGAGCCACGGTCGAGTGCCGAGTTTCACTGTCCTTTAATTTTTACTTTTATTTCATTTTTATTTACGACTCCCGGTGTGTGTGAATGTGAGAGTGTGTGTGTATGGGTGTGTGTGTGCACTTAACGTTGTATTTATTTTATCGTCCCTTCGATAACGATGCTTAAAAGCATTTTTAATAAACCAATTTCTTGTGTTTCCCCAGCCAACGTAAATTCAACTCGGCAAAGTCAGCTACAATTTTAAAACACACTGATTAAATTTGTCGTTGCGGAAGAGAAACAATAATGAGCATCAGATAAGCGAAGCCGACAACTTAATGCTCTATAATGCGAGGCCGCATTTAGATAACAATTGAATTATTAGTTGTAATAATAAGAGAGGTAAATTCATTGCATTGCCAAGGCTGAGCAATCTGCCGTGAATTACGAGGTGCAGGTGACCTAGAAGATAGAGGATAATGGGTTCTCCAAAGAATGGCAATAGCTAAGCCTACTTATATTACTTGGGGAATATGCATGATAATGACCGTAAATATGCGTTAAATATTGCAAAAAAATGGTTTGAGAATCAAATAGAATTAATATAATATAAAATTAATATAGTGGAGTGCCCTGCCCAAAACCCGGAATCAAATCCAATAGTGCGCATGTGGAGGTATTAAAAAAATGAAATTTTATAAGGAAGGACTTTCATAAGCAGTGCATTGCAGCCGTCAATCCATTTTATATGTAAGGAATCAATTCAACTTCCCTGAAAGTTTATAATGTATGTGGGACTTGGGGATAAACTATTGGTTTAATCTTCAAGTTGCAGTTGTTCTATTAAATACAACTACATTATTGAATTATATGCTTTTATTCAGTTATATTTAAATAAAGTTAACTAAAGATTAGTTCGTTCTTTAGTTAAGTTCTTAAATCGATGTTTTGTTAATCTTTAATCTTTAATTTCACGTCTTAGCGCTCATTGCGTCGTCACGAGAACTCTTTCTCTCTCTTTTTTTTTTTTCTTCTCAGGCCATGCTTAGGCCATCTGACTCGGCGTTGCCAAATATGTCCCACATATTAAACTACTATTGGCTATGCTTACCTCACATATCTCTAACTATTCCACAGTTACAAGCTGAATATATTAACGATATTTCCATTCCTTTTCTCTTCAGTCCTTTCCGCCATATCAGGTATATAAGTAATTGATTGCGCTCACTCGTAACGGGGCCCATTAAATTTTAAACATCTCGAAAATTGCGCCTTTTGGACGTATGCATTTTTGATTTATGTGCGCAACGAGTTGACGTCAATCAGTTTGCAGATTGTTGGTGCTTCTCTCTCTTTCATTCTCTTACTTTTTTAACAATGTAACCACAGCGCGCAAAGGCGAAATGAAGTAATCAGAGTAAGGGGGGGAGGTAGCAGCATCAGCTCCCAATCAAACTTTTCCAATAAAGTCTTTAGCCTAAAGACAGCGGATAAATCAAGCAATCAGAGCGAAAAGGGCTGCGCCGACAGCCTCGAACATAATTTATGGCAAGTGCTTTAAAGTTGCTGGCCCAAATTACTCTCTGGCGCATATAAAAAACCCCAACGCCATAGAGGGGGAGACGTTGAAAGGGAGGGGGAACAGGAGAGAGATAGATAGATAATATGCGGCTGGGCGAAATCAAAACCAAAGCAAGCGGCCACAAAAGTTGGCTGCAAAAGTGCGAAATTTAACTTTGTCGATTACACCGTGGAGACCATAGAGCACGTTGCGTATACGTAACGTAACGTTTACATAATAACAGCAGACAGACGCGCCACGTGCATAGTTTGATGCGCAGCTCGAGCCTGTTAATAAAAGGCAGGCCAGGGCAGCCAGGCAAATGAAAAATACTTTTTCCCGTTGGTCTCGGAAAATTGACTTAATCTAAAATAAAAGTTTAGTGCGTTTGGGCCACACACAAATAGGCAGACAGCGGTGGCAGGCGGAGGGAGGGGGTTAGGGAGAGGGAAGCGAGCACAGGTCCAAGTTCACAAACGATACTTTTATGGTTGTGTGTGTGCTTGCTGTCGATGAGGTAAACGAACCAGCAACGATTTACCAACAAACACTTTGAGAGGGGGATGGAGAAAGAGTGTGAGAGAGGGTGAGGGGGCACACACGCTGGGATATGGCAGCATGTTAATTTCCCAGGAAACGCACGATAAAGTTGAATGCTTTTTCGAAAAACTATTTGACTTTGAGCAAAGGGTAGAAAGTCGATGCTGAAGCAAACGAAGCTCAAAGACTCGTTACATATATCAGAATTTGTGTGAGTTTGTGTGTGCAGCAGTCGCAATTCGGGATTTTTATAGGGCAAAGGGAGTGGGGGTGTGACGAGAGCTGGGATCGGGCTAACTGCGCCACGTCTCTGCACATGAGCCTGAATTAAATCAAATAAAAAAGTTTTAATAAGGAAATAAATTTCGTGCAAATGCTGAAAAGGCAGCAAGATTTACGATGCACAAAGATAAATTTACAAATGTGAATACACCACACACAGCACAGTCACACTCACACCCGCAAACACATACAGCAGAAACACATATGCTAAATGGGCATTAGAACGAGCAACTTAAACTGCAAATGAAATGGCAATTCATTTATTGCCTCTTCAGTATTTATGGCAAGCAAATAACTATGCTGGGAGTGTGTAAGTGTATGAGTCTGTGTATGTGTGTTGTGTATAAGAGTGTGTGTATGTGTGAGTGCTGCCTGTATGTATGGCTATGTATATCTGCATAATGTGACGCAATTACATTTAAAAGCTCATAAGACGAGCGCAGCATTTCAATTGGAAAATAAGCCACAGATAAAATGCCAAGCAACCAGAAAGCAATTCAACCCACCCTGCCCCTTCCTCTCTCTCTCTTTGCGAGGGGAATTTAAAAAACAAATGCAAATGCAGAAATTAAACAAACAATCGGCAAAGAGAAAATATAAAACAAGAACCCCCTGGAGCAGAGGAAAAACATATTTAATTTCCGCTATATAAGCACAACTGACTTGTGATTATTTCCGTTTATGATAGTTGCGCCATTTTTGGCATTTGGCTGCATCATGGTGCGTCTCCTTGCCAGCGGAATACCCCCCACATACACACACACACTCGCCTGGCAGCCTGTGCCAATTCTGCAGTTAGCATGACAACAACAATTTCGAGCTCAGCTCGTACAGTTGTAGCTCATTCCTTGTTATATCCTACGAGCATTGAAAATGAAATGAAGAGAAGGGTATACTAACTTCTTGCAAGTATATGTAACAGACAGAAGAAAGCGTGGGAGACCCTAAAAGTTGTATACATTAATGCTCCATGTCTGTATGTATGAACACACACAACTCAGCTATTATACAAGCCAACGGCATCAATTTTGGCATTAGGCATAAGGTTTTCTGTATACTATGCACAGATTAACTTTATATCAAATATTGAATGCCACATCGCCTCCGCAAATGAATAAATAATTTCTTATGTCGATTTGTAGGTGACGTAAATATAAAATCTGGAACATTCTTACTTTAACATATACTAAGCTGACTTAAATGCCCACCTTCCCTTTAAATGATGTTATTTAAGTCAACTTACCGTCCATTGGTCTGAGCTTGCCCCTGCTGGTATGCTATAGTTTTTGCTAGCAATAGGCGGCAGCAGACTTTGCTTTTGGAATAATTAGTGTATTTGTAAGGATTTTCAACACTAGGCAGAGGGTATCTTACTGTCGTGCCGACTGTAGTGTTCCTTTGGTTTTTATTTATTACGCTTTGCCTCGCTTAGTTTCGTTTCATTTCGTTCGCTGCCGTTGCATTTTCGATGATTGTTTGCTGCGTCGAAGAGAATTAAAATATTTTTGCATTTCTCTCTCAGCCTTCGGCTGCATTTGAATAATTACAGCGTTTTGCTTTCACTGCGAGCTGTTTGCGTAGACGTTTGCATTGGCAGCGCACTGCGTAATTAATTAAAATATTCAGAGGTCAGCGGGGCGTATGCGTAACGTGGCCTTCATCGTCGTCGTCGCAGTCGACCCTGGGGCCACTTAGGTCGCTTTATTGCTGACCCTTTGGAGTTTATCATCATGTGCGCCACCATGAGAATGACTTCTTCACAATTTTTTGGCTAAGGCATAAAGGATTCCTCGGATTTTTAAGGCACTCAGTCAGTCAGCGTCTCTCCCTCTCTCCCTATCTCTCTCTGTCCCTTCTGACACGTTTCTGCTTTCCACTAAGCGGGTCTCGTGTGTTATGTGTGTGTGTGTGGGGTAGGGGGTTCAGGGTGTGCTCTGACAAGTGCTCGGTTCACTTTTGGGCTGCCCCATTCCTCCACTTGCCCCACTCCCTGACCCTTTTTAGAGTGCTCGCTGCTCCCGAGCGTTTTGTCAGCTTTATAATTAAAGCAAAAGTTAATTTTTTGCGACTCTGTCATAGCGTTGCCCTCTCCCCCACTTCTCATGTACCCTTTGCTGCCCTACTCCTGCTCTGGCACTAGCTGAGCGTTGTTTTGCATGCGCCCTTGCCGGAAAACTCATTATTTTTTAAATGAAACTCTTGCTTTGTGCCTCGGCTCTTCAGCTTGCCTTCCATTGCCTCTCTCTTTTCCCCTCCCTCTCCTCTCCCTGCCTCGTGTGTTTGTCTCTGCCATTGTGCGCATGATGATCCCAGTCGCAATTAACTCAAGAAAATAATGTTGCGGCAATGACGAGCGAGAAATGTAATATTTCTGCCCCGTCTCGTTGCTTGCCACCCTCCCCTGTTCCTGGCGCAGCCACTGTTCTTATGCCACCCGCTTTTTCTAGCCATCTTTACCCACTTATGGCCCCCGCCTCGCCCTGGCAACCAATATGAGCATGTTGCATTCGTAATAAGCGACCATGTAAATTCCCATGTAAATGGGAATGGAGAATGCAAAAGTGGAGTTGAAGTTGCTGCTGCCTCTGAAGTTGCTCCGCTCTCTGCTCTGCTCTGCTCCTCCCTCTCGGCTCATTTGTATGCCAATTGCATTGCTGCCTAATGTGAGTTGAGTTGCCTGCGCTCTACTTGCCGCACATTGGGGCCACACTGGGGCTGCAGCACGGCGCTGCTTTATTGCCGTGCAATAATTATAAATTTTGAAAATGGCAAACGACGCATTGACAGCGCATTCCGAAGCAGAGCGAAAGCAATTTCAAAAGTTTCCAGGCACACCAGATCACATAGAGTATGTACATGTGTGTGTGTATGTGTGGAAGCTGCTTGAGAAAGTCGCCTGGCAACGCGGAGCCAGCAGCAGGTGAAGGTAATTGAAATCTGTGTGCAGCAGTTCAATGAACTTTGACATGCATCCGCCTGGGCAACGATTGAACTTGCTTCCTTCTGCTCCATCTCATCCTTCTCCTCCCTTTGCCACATTCCCCTTGCTGCCTCCCTTGGCTCATAAATGCTTGCATGCTTGTAAGAATTGCTTAGCTGGGATTTGGTTAATTTTAGCACCACGTCTCAACATGACATGCCAGTGCCTGCCATCCCCAAGCTGCGTTTGCCTGTCGCCCTTTCCATTGTCTCCTTCCCCTCTTTCACTTGTCAATTTCTACCCCTAACCGTGTTCACTCTTATGACCACCCAGGGAATTGCGTCACACTCGTCGTATGCGCAACGTGTATGAGCAACGTGGGTCGCTTCTGCCCCATTGTTTTAGCATTTTCATTTTGCATTTACGCTTTCATTTTCATTTCTCGATTCGCGCTAAAGTTGTTGGACGATGCAGAGAGAGAGGGAGAGAGACAGAGAGAATTGAAGAGATAATGGGTAGGGAGAGAAAGATAGAGCTGCGGCCACTTGTCAGTCAATCAATAAAATGCAAATATTTGCCAGTTTCTTGGCATTGTTTTGCGTGGCATTTGCCACATGCCATTGCCACATGTGTGGCAACACTGAGAGCAGCCGCCGCTGCCGCTGTCGCTGCCGTTGCTTTTGAACTTCAAAGTTCTGCATAAACACTTCACAAAATTCAATGACAACTCCAATAAACTGGCACTCTCAGCCAGCTGCTGCTCCCAAGTGGGTGTGACCCACTTACCCACCCACTGGCAGGGTGTAGGCTGGCACAGACACACACATACACATGCACACATACACACACATACATAGGCGCACTTTGGCACACATATGCCGCCTGAATGCTTATGTGGCAGTTGTGTTTGATGTGTGCGCCACAAATTGCTTTGATGGTCGCCAGTGTCTACTTTGAGCTTCTATTTGTCTCCCTTCCCCCTTGTCCGGTTTTCTCTCTCTCTCTCTGTCACTCTTCCTTTCTCTCTCTGTGCATGTCTAAAAGTCATTTCGCTTGCCAGTCTCCCGATAAATACGATGAGAAGATACTAAACCAGCCGACACTCTGTGTCCCACATTCTGCAGCAATTGGGTTCGGTTTGATAAGCAGCAGCAAGGGCAGACAGTGTTTTCTTTAGCCTGTTTTCATTAAACTGCCACGCCCACTGCCACTGCCTATGATAAACCAACTTTAATTATACATTTTCTATAAATAAATAAACTCTAGTTTAATTAAATGGGTTTTATAGGGTATCTAGGGAGACTAAAAAACGTGCGTCACCTTGAAACTCATAATATTTTATTGTAAGCTGTCTTCCTCAAATCCAAAATAAATTTGGCATAAAAATATTACAGAAAGAATATTTCCTTTTTTTGTAGTGTGGTATAATTGCGACTTTCTTTTATTGCAATGATCAATATTGATTACAAATACCATTACAATATTATTGTGGAACTTGGGTATAACCTAACTTAAAATTAGTTAAACTTTTAAATCGTCGTTGATTGAGCGTGTGGCCTTCCTCTGTCACGCATTGTAACGAGATCTCATTCTTCTTCTTCTTCATATACGTCGTTGCCATGCCGACTGTGAGCTTAGGACCTCTAAATCAAAGTTGCCAGATCATTCCCACATTATTTATTATTTCTTCTAGTCAGCATTTGATAAAAATTCAAGTGCAAAACTATTTCATTCTCAAATTGTGCAAATTACCAAACAGATACTCCATATATAGTGTTTACCATACCCCTTTACAGGGTATATGTTTCCCAAAACACTAACAATAGTCGACAATTTCATACTGTATACATTTTAACATGTGCTCAGCAAATTCTTGTATTTATCCAGTATTTATGTATATTAATTCCGGTATTTTTCTTGGCTGTCAGCTTAGATGAGGAAATTCACACGCCCGCTGAAATCTAGTTGAATCTGTGAATCTATTAGTTTGAATTTGTTGCCCCAGCTAATGCGAGGCTTACACGCTGTCACGCCAGCATGTCCGGCCAGGATATCTTTTTACTTCCCCCACCCCGTCCTCACTTCTCTCGCATCTACACGCAAGAAGAGCGGGCCTCAAAGATAAAGCCCATCATAAAATGCACAAATTTGTGTCGCTCGGGGAGCACTTTACATGCGCTGTGCCAAAAAGCAAATCCAAGCTGCGTCCGAATCCAAATCCAATTCGTATCCTCGATCTCAGTTGGGCCTCCAATATTGGTTCAATAGCCTGCACGCTGTCCCACACGCTGTCCAACTATGTTAGGCGACTCTCCATTCTCGACTCTCGTGCGCAAATCCTTTGAGGTCAGCCAAAATGCTCTGCAAAACTTTTCCAGCCACACACACTCGATTGTATATGAAGAGTGTGTGTATGTGTGTGCGTGGTTGTGTGTGTGTGTCTGTTTGTGTGTGCCCACTTCGATTTCTATTATTTGAAGCGCACTTCAGCTTCGGCTTCAGTTCAGCCGCAGTGCATATGGAGGCCACTTTATGGCTTTCCACTGATTTGGCTGACCTACGAAAGGGGGCAGGGGACAAGGGGAAGGTAAAGAGCACAACTGTTTGGGGGCTGGTTACGGTTTTAGATTTTTCGTTTGTGTTTTTGTGGATCTCGCAACAAAACAGAGGAAAATGTATAAAAATCGCTAGCTGTTTTGCGGTCCGCACGGAAATCGCCTTAGGAAAAATATTGATGCCGTTGGCGAGCATTGGCCAGACCCAAAACCAAAGTCAGAGAGAACCCGCAGCCAATATACACCAGCAGTAGCCATAGCCAGCTGGAGAAGAGCGAGCGGGAGGGGGGCGGGGCATAGGCAGCAGAGAGTAAACACGCTGGCGCATGTTTTACTGCAGTTTTTGTTTGGAGTTTTATGTGGCCCATCTATGGCCTGCACGTTGTTGTCTGTGTGTAAGCCGAACAGCAACAGCAACAGCAACAGCAGCAACAGCAACAGCAACACCAACAACAATAGCCCTGGGCATATTCAGTGAGAGAGGGAGGGAGGGAGAGAGGAATATGCGCGCTCGCGAGTGCTGTAAAAATGATTTTATGAGTTTGCATAAAATTTTGTGGTTTTCACGCCCATGTTTATTGCAGGCGGCACATATGTTGCCCCATCGTTCGTCCTAGTCTATTGATTTTATTTTTGTTGTTGCTGCCTTCCCCCAATGACAGAGAGAGAGAGAGCTAAGCTAAAGCCTGACTATATCTGGCTCTGCCAATTTTTAAAGCAATTTTTTCTGCTGTTTGTGCAGTTTTTTTTTTCCTTGCCTTCTTTTTTCTTCTTGTTTTGCTTTCGCTTTTGCTGCGTGTGTGTGTGTGTTCTTCCCTCTTTTATGGCGAATGCGTGGCTTGTTAAATTTAATTAAATTCCTGTGGCTTATATGACACTTTTGGGTCTTCCCCACCCCTATCCCTCTCATTGGCAGTCTGTGATAGACAGCTTCACGTATTGAACCATCTTGAAATTCAAATACAGATTCCGTTGGTTCTGAAGAATGTGCGCTATTTTCATTCGATTTCATCGGATCTTCTTCTTCTTCTTGTAGCAGCGGCAGGAACTGAGGAGGGGAGGGTGGATGGCTCATTAAACGCCTTGGCCACGTCAAATAATCATTAAATTTAATGTCACACATGCCTGACTGGGCCTGCAATTAAATCGTCTATCGCACAGTGGTTCCCATGCTACAAAGACAAATAAAACGAAATCAAACTTTTACACTTCTTAGCACATCAATTAATTATCATTTCAAAATTAAACTTTTTGTAGCATATGTCTTTGCGAAATATTGCAATAAAGTTAGACTACATGCTACGCTCTGCAGTTTGATGTTGAATATATCAAAGTCATGACAGTATAAATATTTAATATTATATTATAAAATTAATAATCGTCTGATTCACGTTATTTTTACAACATGTATGTAATATTTATTGAAAGTTTGGGAAATTGTTATTTTTATTAGTTAATAAATAATGTTGGTGGTTATTTTAAATAGTACAAATACGTCAACTTGACAACGTTCAGTTTTACTTTAACAAACTCCGATTGATTCACGCATCAGAACTTCTACTACCGACGACAGTCCAACTTGACAGATCGGTATTTCCAAAAAGCATTTTCAACACTTCCTTATCGACTACTCTGCCTCTCCCAATTTTGACTGACCTCACTGCTCGATTATTCTTGCCTGCAGTGTTGCCACCTGTACTACCATGCTGCCACTACCATCATTGTATATGTAAAATATTTCTCAAGAATTTAAGACAAGACTTTAGCAAGGCTATCTATCTATCACAGCGCTGAGTATTTATGGCGCTGTCTTCATACAAATGCATCCACTGTACATCGGTTCGGTTCGCTGCGCTTTAGTTTGGTTTGGTTCGCTTGGATTCGGTTAAATGCTACGGTTTGACACTTGCACGCAACAAGGTGGTAGCTACTGTTACTACTTCTGCCTTTGCTGCTACTTCTGTCCCTGCTGCAGCCTCTGCGCTGTCCCTGCTGCTGCCTGCCAATTTCCCGTGCGTTCTAATGACAGCGAAATTTTAATAAGTGTGCATTAGTTAAAAGCCAAGGTACGACCCAAAAGTATTGCGCTGAGTAAGTGTGTGTCCTTTTTTCTGTGTGTGTCTCTCTCTCTCTCTCTCTCTCTTTCTTTCTCTCTTTCTCTCTGTATCTGTATCTGTCCCTCTCTGTCTGTCTCTCTCTCTCTCTCTCTCTCTCTCTTTCTCTCTGTTTTGTGTTTGTAATTACTGCATTCGACGGCAGGAAGCCGCCTTTAGTTTATCTAAATGGGCGGGTTTTAGGGTTCGGCCTCCCCACATAACATACACTTGGCAACCATGGCACGTACTTTGCGGCTTTGCTTTGCTGGCTATAAAATGGCTAAGTCCAGCCAAATCCGCCAACCGAATCCCTGCTGACCCGCCGCTGCCAAAGAAAAACAATTAATATTGCCGTATGCAACAATAACCTTTTGTTTTTAGTGCGACGCTGTCCGCCGCGGGCCACTTCAAGTCCGCATGCATGCAACCATTGGCGGGGGCAGGGCACAGTGGCAGGGAGCGGGGTTGTTAAACTTGGCGGATTCTTGGCTTGACTGCCTGCCCTGCAGGTGAAATAAATTATTATTTATTACGGTCATTAGGGCTTAATGGCGGCAATGATGTCCACCACGCACAGACAGAGGGAAGGACGGAAAGAGGGACGCTGCCAGGGTAGCCCGTAGCCCGTAGTCCGTAGTCCGTTGCCACGGACTTCCGGCGCTTAATCGAAAACGAAGGAGCAACATTTGCGGCCGGACAACCTTTGTGGCCGCGCTCTCTCTCTCCTTCTCTCCCTCTCTCTCTCTCTCTCTCTGCGGTCACAGTGGACCCTTTTAATGGCAACCGGTTCACATTATGCGCCCTGCGTATTGTCCTTGAAAATATTACGCATAAACAAGAAAGAAATCCGCCGGATGGACACGTCGGGTATGGGGTACGGGGGCAGGGGGGCGTTTATCGTAAATTCCGAGGGCATTATTATCTGGCTGGGCGTGTGAAAAATATTTATGCATTGCCGAACTTCTGCCCTGGGCCGTCATAAATATGCGGCAAAAGGCCAAAAAGCGTAGCATAATTTAGGCTCTTCACACGCACACACACGCATCACACACACACACAAACACACGCATCACACACAGTCAGGCACACGTAGTCACCCCCTCACTGAGGCATATTAATGGTGCTGCGCGCTGACACATTGTAAATTCAAATGCATTTCTCTGGCAGCTGTGACTCAGCTCAGCTCTACTTCGCCCCTCTTTGCTCCCCTCTGCTCATAACCAACTCAAACCCGACTCAGTCTCAGTCTCAGGCCCTAAAACTTACCCCAAAGCTTTTACCGCAAAGTGAAAACAATCAATCACAATATGCATATGGGCCTGGGCCCGCTAAAGGAAATGGAAACTCGGGCGTCACAAAATTAATTTCATGCATTTATGACGCACCCTAACCCCTCGGGGAAGAGGAACAAGGAGAGGGGAACGGGTACAGGAAGGTTCAGGCAGGCAAGGAGAGGCACAGGGCAGCTCCTCCTCGTGGCGACAATTTCCATAGAGCGCATAGACAAAGAGAAAGAATATTTTGGGCCAAATAAAGCAGGTAGCGCAGGCAGTAAAGAAATATCAAGTATACGCCGCGCTGACTGGCAACAGTTGCAGCGCTGTGTGTGTGCAACTGTGATTTATTTACCACGCGAGAATTATTCTTCTTGTTATTATTATGTAACTGCAAAAGCAGCAGCAGCAGAAGCAACTGCAGCGTGCCCCAAACCACTTGCAACTTCAACTCCAACTGCAACTTGCAACTTCGTGGCAGCAGCAAAGGCGCTTCTTCCCTCCACAAAATTACATGCACTTTCGCGCGTATGTGTGTGTGTGTGTGTATGTGTTAGGTGTGCATGTAATTGCGCTTGTCGTTGTGTGTGCGTTCGCCTGCACCAGTTTCTGTTGTTCGTTTCGTTGCCTTCGCCTTCTTGCTCTCTCGATCTGTTCCCTCTGTGATAAATGCGCATAATTTCAGTAGTTTTTCTTGAAGTACTGCAGCAAGCAAGTGTGTGCGTGTCTCTGTAGGTCTGTGTGAGTGTGTGAGTGTGTGTGTGCACGTGTGTGTAGCGAGGTGTGTGTTATATTCTTTTGCCGCGCTGCGCTTTATTGTTCACAGCGCCGCGTTAAACATTATGCCAGCTGGGCGGTTTGTCTTGCCGGAATTATGAAGACGATTACATGACTTTATAGGTGACTATACGTGCACAACGCGAGTGTGTGCGTGCGGGAGTATGTGTATGTGCATGAGTGTGCCCATGTGTGTGTATGTGGCATGTCATATATATGAATGAGCAGCGATGCGCTGCGACAACGAGTGACGCAAGTTTAATGAAATACCTGCCACAATTTATGGGCTAGTTGAATAGACAAAGAGAGGGAGAGAGGGAAAGAGAAAGGAAGAAAGAAAGAGAGAGAATGAGTAAATGAGACAGAGAGAGAAAAACAGGCAAAAATGCTGCAAATGAAGTTGCCATGCTGGCACTGCAGTCCCTCAATCAGGCCAGTACTGCTCGCGGGGCCCTTGTGCAGAAGTTCTCGAGGCCCTAATTGCACTGCTTGCCTTGCTTTTAAATGTATTGCATATGTTTGTTCATAAAATATTTCACAAAAAGAAGAATCTTAATGTTAATGCCTCGCATTTATTGTATATTATTCCCATAACCAGTATATATGACGGCCATGACCGTCTATTTGTCTATTTGAATGTCAAATATTCTTAAAACTAAAGACACTAAAGCTTTCTGTATACAATAGCTTTGGCTACTTATTCCACGTTGTTTCCGTTAGCAGGGGCCCATGTGTAGTAGAATAGATGGTATATAGATATTATATGTACATATATTAAACACCACCTAGATGGTATATAGATATTATATGTATATTAAACACCTACACCTGGCAAGGCGAGGAAGGGGGGCCTTGTGCTCAGCACCCCCTGCACACGCTTTGATACGGGTCTGCCAGCAATATTATTCACACACCGCGCCAACTTTAAAGCGCTCTATGGCAATTTTATTTGGCTTTGGCTTCAAATGAAGCGCAGCGTAATCAACAGCTGCAAATTTCATGGTTATCCAGCACCCTCTCTCCCCCTCCCCTAGCCCACCTTCCCCTCTCTACCACTTTCCCTTTCCAACAACAGAGTACATTTTTATTACACTCGCCGCGTATAAATGTGCTGCCATTTAGCAAGCATTTTTCATGTTCCACTTGCAGTTCCAATTGTTGTTGCTGTCGTTGCCCTTTCTCTTCTTCATGTTGTTGTAACTGACGCTGTCCTTCCTGTTATTGTTGTTGTTGTTGTGTCAGTAACTGCAAGTTTTGTGCCGAATATTTGGTGTGCGCTTTTCAATTCACCTGCCGCAGCGCCAAACTGTTATCCTGTGTTTTCCTGTAAATAATTCAACTGAAAAATTCATAAAGCTGCGCCACACACATACACACACACACTCCCACACAGGCATGTGCCAGAGTGTCCCTGTTTTTGTTTTTCTTTAATTGTTTAGAAAATAAATCACCGTAGCCCGAAATAAGTTGACAACGCCACATGAAATAAAAACGACAGCGGCGAGCGGCGAACTAAATGGAACAGCGTACAGTGCTGCACGTATGGCAGCGGACGGAGTGACGGACAGCAGGACGAACGAAAGAACGAACTACTGGAACTGCTGCTGTTACTGCTGGTAGAACTGGCGCTGGTGCCGAGCGGAAACGGAACTAACAAAGCACAAAACGAGCAGGGAAAAACAAAAATCTCCCACACACACACACGCAGACACACACGGCAACAGCAAAAAAGAAGAAGAAGCAGCAGCAGAAAACGAACGAACTATAAAAATTGGAAAAGAAAAAGAAAAAGAAAAACAAGCGAAACGAACGGAAAAGCAAAATTGCCAAACTAAAACTTTGCTGCAGTCACGAGTAAAAAAACGACGACAAGAAAAAACAAAGTGGGTGTAAATATTGCCATACACACTCCAGCACACACGCCCCCACACACATACAGGGAGTGTGAGAGAGGGGGATACCCACCTAGGCAAGTCTCTGTGTGGGAAAGTTTGTTGGCTGTAACAAGCGTGGCAAAGCACAAAACAATTTACGAAAATTTGTACAATTTCTAAACTTAAATAAACAGCACAGCGAATGGTTTTATTTTTATTATAACTGCCGCCATTTCATTTAGCATGAGCACACACACTAATGTAAAGAGGGAGAGAGGCAGCGTCTTAAATATTTTGGCAAATAGTTTGCAACATTCTCAGACTACAAACTTAATGAGCTGTTGACGTGGCCAAGACCTAGGCGACTTTGGTGACGTTTGATACACCTGAATTAAGCATTGAAGAAAGGCTTTCTCTCTGTGTCTCTCTCCCTCTTCCACCCCCTCCCTCACCCTCTCCCACTCTGAAGTTCAACAAACCGTCGTCGACATGCAATGACACAAAATAACTCAAAATGCCATTGTACGTTACTTTAGTGGTAAATTAACAAGCGTCGCCCGGTGACGCACACACAGCGTGCAAATCGTGCCCCAGACGCGGCAGGGGGAGGGGGGCAGGAGCAGGGGCAGGGCTAGCTTGGGCTTAAATTGAAAAACTTTTCGCAACTTGTGCAAGTTTTTTGAATCCTTGTTTTCTTTGCCTTCCTCCCTCCCACCTTGCCTTGCGCTGCTCTTTGTAACTTGTACGAAAGGATTCATTGCAGCACAGCAGGCGTACAAACAGGTCACGCACAGCCAAGGGAAATGCATATGCCTGTCTTCGTAGACGCCTGAGTGGCTCGGTAGACGCTCGCAAGGAGTCTAAGCCTCTTAGTTAGCAGCCACAGTGCGTATACTTGACGCACGCTAGAATCTAATGGCGCAGAAGATAAGCCGTCTGCAGTTATGGCTAATAATTTACTGTATTTAAAACAAAGGAAACGTTAAGCCACTCTCCCCCGAACACCTGCCCCTTCTTCTCTATCATAATACTCTTCGACCACCAAAAAGGGTATACTAACTTTGTGTAAATGCATTTAAAAGGCTTAAGGAGACGAGTTAGAGCACACAAAATATACATATTCTTGCTCAGTATCACTAGTCTAGCCGCTTGAGCCATGTCTGTCTGTCTGTATTTATGAATAGATATCAGATGATCTCAGCTATTATAAAAGACACAGACACCAAATTTGGCGTGAAAGTTGTTCTATACAATACGCAGAACAACTTTGTGTATTCTGAGTGCATTTGTAAAAGTTTTTCTAAACTGGTAGAAGGGTATCTTACTGCTGGGCGTGCTCGACTGTAGCGTTCATGTGGTTTTCTCTCTTCTCCTTTCAATTTCAACTTGAGCAAAAGTTTGCTTGGCCGTGCATAATGCAGCGATAACGATAACCAGCTTAACAGCAGATATCGAACTATAAGAGATGAAAAAGGATTTGCCACAGTTTACATGACTCGCTTAAGTTTTGTGATATCATAAAGGGGAGACGGAAAGTTGGATGATTACAGGATAAAGTTAAATTGACACCGGTTGAGACAACACTTAATATATTTTAGGGACTTTATATATTGTATATATTGTACCTGATAATAACAGATTGATGCATTGTTTCTTAAGTGCCATAAAAGGAAAGGTTCTGCCCTTATTAACGCATTAAATATCATTGTAAAGAGGCTACTGAAATGGTCTCCCTTATCAACTCTCTGCCACCCTGAGCCCACTTGTATAATATGTCCTGTAAATGTATATATTGCATTATATGTATTACTTTATATATCCGTTATTATATCTGTTCAGGTGCCCATGCAAAATGGCCGTCGATTCTGATTGCATTTTTATGCGCATCTGTCGTAAATTGAAACTCGATTTGATGCGTTTGGTTTGACCAAAAATTTTCTACGATTTATGCGCAACACACAGCACAATTGCTCAATTATGCCCATGCAAAAAGAAGAAGAAGCTTCACTGTAAATAAAAATAGCGCAAATTAAAGTCATTTAAGTGCAGTGCAGCGGAAACGGAAATGTGCGCAAAACAATTACGTGCGAGAGAGCAGACAGATGGAGCGGGAGTGAGGGAATGGGAGTGTGCTATGCAAATGTGTGTCGAGCTGTAAGCCGACACTTTTGCATACACATGTAGCAACACGCCCACTGCAGCAACAACAACAGCAGCAGCAGTAGCAACAACAACAGTTGCTGCTGTAGCTGGTCAGCACTTTAAGAGAATTTATATAATGCGCATTTTTATGCTGGCACTCAAGTTCAATCAAAATGCGTTACGCGCAATTTCCATTTACAATATGTGGTGGTTAGGTGTGCATGGTGGAAGGAGGGGCAGGGGGAAAGCGATGCACCCGCAATATTGGCCACAGAATGAACATTGTTATGCGCCAGCATATTTACGACTATTGGCAGCGCATTCGCATTAAACTTGTGGCTAATGACAGACGCATGCAAATCCCCCGTTTGGTATAACTATGCATGTGTAGTGGAGTGTAGCACAGTGTTATCTAATGCTGCGTGGCCACAGCTGTAATTGCGTGAATTACCAGCGCTAATTAAAATGCCAGCACCTGCGGGCAACTGACCCTGATAACAGTTCAACCCAAAAATAGTTAACAATGAAAACTTTTACACATGTTTGCGTGTGAGGATGAGGGTGTGTGTGTGTAAAGGGATTGTTAATGCCTGAGTATACGTGTGTGTGTGTGTGGGGAGCGTGTGTGAGTGTACACGTGCTAGCACGTTCTTAGCAATTGGCTACTGACTGGCGAAATAAATATAAATAAGGCAAACCGATTTGTTTGGCTTTAGCTAACGACTCCCCAATGCAATTGAGCATCAATCATACGCACTGTGTGCCACTGCTTCAGTCAGTCCATGTCTCGGTTCCGGACTGGCTGCTGTTTCTTCATGTTGCTGCAAATCCCCAAATAAACATTTAAATAATTTACTGCCGCCTCTCAATTACTGTCAACAATAATACGGCGCACAGTTGTATATGAAATATTTATGACTATCTTCGTGTTGCTCTCCCCCTCTCTCCCTCTCTCTCTCTCAGTGTGTGTGTGTGTGTGCCATGTGGCATGCCGTTACATTTCCGACAGCGACAACGACAACAGGCCCAGGCTCAGTGCATTATGCAACAGCAACGGGAACAACAGTCGCATGCCATGACAAACAAAAGCTACAAAATGAAGTATGAGGTCAGCATACAACTGTACAAACAGCAAAAACAACAATAAGAAGAACAACAGCAACAACGAATGGGGGTAGAGAGAAAGAGGCAAACACAAAAGAAAGGCACATGATTGTCGCTTGAAACTTGAGCCACAGCAACTAACCTCATGACATCAGCTTTTTGGTTTTCAACTTATTACAATTTCCATATAACCTCCAACGCGCCCGAGGAGCCTGCAGCCAGTGCTGCAGCAGCAGCAGGACATGGGACAGGGATACCCCAGGTACCCCTCTCTGTCCCTCTCTACTCCTCCAGTGCCTGTAAAATGCAAACAAATGTGCATATGCACTGCGAGTGCTGTGAAAAGAAAGCACAATGAGCACAAGTACAGCGAAAGAGACAGAGAAAGAAGGGGGAGAAGGAGAGTGGGAGGCAAGCAGGGGGAGGAAGGGAAAGGGGAAGGTGGGGTGGGGTGGCAGAGCGCAAGGCAGTCGCTGTGCAAATGCCATGTCCTTCGTCGTTGTGCCGAGTCGAGTCGAGCATTTGCCCTTGTCGCCCAGCTGCTGGGGGTCTTTAAGTTTTATGGCACCATTGTGTCAAGATAATAATATGTACGAGCACCAGTACGTCTGTATGCGTTGCTGCGTTTGTATACGTGACTGCATTTAAGTGCATAGTTGTGTTGCACACACACAGAGAAAAAGGAAGAGAGACAGTTATAAAATAGCATTCCTTCTGCATGACATTTGCCAGCGAATTACTCTAAACTGCTGCATTTGATACGAGCCAAGCAGCAAAGTAGCAAACAACTATAAGCACTGCTGCCCCACACTGCCCCCTATCCCCTGCCTCTCCTCCCCTGTTCCCTTGCCACCTTCAGCTTTTATCAATTCGAATGAATTGCACACGAGTGTGTCATAAATTCAAGCCGCATGACATTTGTTAATGTTTTGCGCAAATAACTTTTGCCACGGACGTTGTTGCTTAATTAAATATCATAGCATACTTTCCTGCACCAACACAAACCCATATACATACACACAGAGTACTGTGCCACATTGTTTTGTAATTAAAATGAGCAGCGGCTGCTTTGGCAATTTTGCGGCAAATTTGCCAAAATTTTCAATTTGAATTTACGCGCACGTCGCATGCAAAAATTCATTAGATTTCTGTTTGTTACGTTTGCGATCGGTTCAAATTAATAAACAGAGAGAGAGAGAGAGAAAGAGATAGAGACAGAGAAAGAACGCGACAAACCACAAACAAACAAATCCAAAACATTCTCGTATAACAACCAAATGAAATATCGCATAATAAAAAGAAAGCGAACCGCAGATAAAAATTACGAGTTGCCGGAAAACTTTTTCCAAGCTCCAAATTTGCGCTTTTATTTTTATGCGTGCAAACATTAAAAAACACAAACACACTAAACGCTGTCGTGTGTGTGTGTATGTGCGAAGCAAAATAAATAAAAAATATTATGAAAAACAACTACTTAGCATCTTCTGCAAGAAGTCCAAGCATTCGCAGAGTCAACAGTCGAGGCATTCATTACGCGCAGCGGAGCGTTCATTGTAAAACTGTTGCCAGCATCCCCTCCCCCTCCCCCCTTCCTCTGACCTATTCCATTGTTGACCTATAAATAATGTAGCAATTTTGCTGGTACCATAAATAATTTCCATTTTGCTATGCAAATTGCAGAGCTCACAGTGCGTATACGCAATTAGATCGATATTTGGCGAAAGAATATGGCAAATTTCAATGCACAGTCAGGCGACACAATTCAATTTATTGCAACTTTCAAGCAGTCATAAGGAGCTCAATCTTACTCACACTCTGACATACACACACACACATACAGTTGTAGGTTTGTCGGCGTAAGCTAATTGGCAATTAGGACAACTTTGAAATTGAATTGATTCTAATTTTAAATATAGAAAATAAAATGTTTGCCAGGAAGCGAGATTAGATTTCGCACTCTGCATCTCTCTCTCTCTTTCTTACTCTCCCTGTCTCTTCTTCTCTATTTCTCCCTTTCTCTTGCTATCCCTGATCAGATTGCTTCAAAAAGTTATAGGCTCAACTCAATAATCGAAACTTAGGCAATTACTGTACTTGAAATTAATGCTGAAACAATTTGACTTTAACTGGGTTCAAATATGATTGGATTGAGTGTTATAAGGCATAAATTTGTTGTGTGCTTGCTTGATTTATTTGTAAGATATTAAATGCATTAAGCAACATTCTTCATCTTTCATTTTATATAATTTTAAATAATTATTTCCTCAAGTTTGCCTCTCTCGTTCTCTTCCATGCCATACATCATATTTAATATACTTATTGTGCTCTTCCTCTTTGCTTGCCTGCTTACAGATTGCTACTAATGCGTCGCATCGCCAAAAGTTGTTAGTGGGCTGACAACAACAATCACAAACAACAACAACGATAAACAAACAAGAAAGCACTCGCAGGATCTTCTTCTCTGGCATCTCTTGGGGAGAAAGTTGCTACTTGAAAAGACATTACATTAAAAGCGATTCATCATCGACGTGACGACGCTCTATACTCTCTGTTTTTGTTGTTGCCGACAGTCTTCCGCATTTGGTGTGGTTGTTGTTGTTGCATTGTTATTGTCGACTGGCAAAACAAAGAGAGAGCAAAGCAAAAAGAGCCACTACAGCAAATTGAATGTAATTTCATAAAAAGCGGGTGTTAATTTTTTGCCCAACAACAACAGCTCTACACAATAGCAACACACGGAAAACAGCAGCAGCAGCAACATAGCTGCCACATTGCTACAGTAGCAACAATAGCAACGTCGTGGCTTAATGTGCTAATGCGCAGTGACATGAAAAATGATGGAGAACATGCAAGTTTTGCCCTGTCGCCTGGCAAAGGGAACAAACTAGCCAACTTATGGTAAAGAAAGAGGCGAACAACAAGCTGCAAATTTGATACATATAGGCGGGCAACCAACAACATTGCGTGCGTGCTATAGAGAGAGAGAGAGAGCACAAAACACGAGCTCAACAACTCTGCCAGACAGACAACGAGGCATTGACAAGCGACAACAAAAGGCGAAAGAAAGACGGCGAAAAGGCTGCGCCGCGCTGCACATCGAAGAAGCAGTAGAAGTAGCACTAGCAACAGCATCATTTATCAGCGCATCAGCTCGACAACAACAGCAGGAGCAACAGCAACAACAAGAGGCATATGTGTTGCTGGGGTGCTGTGGCATTGTGCGGCCATTGCTGAAAGGAAACAGCGCGTTCATTCAAAAAGCCATTAACCCTAATAAGCAGGCAGCAACAACAGCAACACAACAGTAGCAGCAGAAACACAACAGCAACATCGCAACGCATCGCATTGCATGGCATCGATGTGCCATTGTGTGCTGTAGTTGCTGAAGACGTTGCGAGGAGCCGAGGCAGCGCCAAGTAGTCGCTGCCACAACACTTCAAAGGGGAAGCAGCAGGAGGAGAAGGAGGAGGAGGAGTAGCACAAATGTTGCCGCCACGGCTGCTGCCCGAGCGGCTGCTGCGTATGCCGCTGCATTTAATGGAACTGCGCATCTTGCTGCTCTGCCTGCCGACGCTGCTGCTGGCCACCACATTGGAGCCAGGTGAGTGCCAAACCAAAAAGAGAAGTTAACTTCGGCATGTCGAAGGTTTTATGCACTTGCAGGTTCCCATCTCCTCCGATCCGTCCTATACTAGTTGTATATAATGCTGCAGAATTGAATATAATTGTGTATATTGAATATTATGTCTAACTTTGATTGACACTGATGAGATAAGTTATTTCGAAAGTCAAAACTGGTCTTCATACAAAAACCCTCATTTACGCCGATTGTTGCTATGGCAACTATATGTTTTAGTGGTCCCATATATATAGAATTCGATATAGTAAATTTGGTTGCAATATCTTGCCAAATAACAAAGTACGGCCGATAGTTTGTACGACAGCTACGCGATATATCGGTCCGATCCGGCTCATTCCGACTTATTTACAGCGTGCAGCAGCAAAAAGCATGTGTACTTTATTTCATCATTATAACTCTACAACGGATAAAATAGTTTAAATAAAGGTGCGTTACAAACATCTGCCCAAGAATATATACCCTCTGCAAGGGTATTACAACAACAACAACGCAAACACCTGCCTGTGAATCGTTACAGTTGTTCAATTAATGCCAGCAATTTTCGCACAGCGTTTTAGTGGCCTCGACAATTGAATTTAAATTAAATGAAATTTTCGAGCGCACCTAAAAGTATGCAGCAGTTTATTTTGCTATTTGCATTTAACGCCGAGCGCCAGAATAAACTGTACGATGCCTGCTAGCGTATTTGGGGCTTCTCTTCTGCCACTGCTGCCACGCCCACCAATTAAACATCTAATCCCCGGCACAACTTTACCAATTTACGGATTTATTATGCTAGGCGAATTTTATTACGTTGGCAGCGCGTTAAATTCGCCGTACTCAGCGCGCTAAGTAGGCACCTGCGGCGAAAACTTTCACTCAAAATATTTATATTAAAAGCGAGGGGAGTTTGAAATATTAGCGAATATTTTAATGTTTGCCATTCATTTTGCAAATGGAATGCGCAGCAAACAGACAGAGAGAGGAAGAGAGAAGAGAAGGAGATAAAGTAGAGACAGAGTCGAATAGAGAGAGAAGAGACAGAGAAAGTCAACTCTCGCTCGAGTTTCTTATTTTATTTGGCGCAAACTTTCGCCATTTATGACTAAGCAGGCGCGCCAAACAATGCAGGTAAACATTTTAAAGCCGCGTCCGCAATTGCTTGGCAAACAATTATTAATTTTTCATCAGAGTTCGCTGACACGCCGAGGGCTGCTTGGCCCGCAGCTGACCTTTTACTAATTTGCTTTAAATGGACGAGGGGCGGCTAAAAGCGAAGCCACACCCCACAGCAGGCGCCTTTGTTTGCCAGTAGATGTGCCTGCGTGTGTGTGAGTGCGAGATGGGGGAGTATGAGTGGCGTCACGTATACGCATCGTTAGCCCCTCTAAGTTATGGCCAACACGTAACATTCACAAATAATAAGGATAATGAAAAATACACAGGGGAGAGATTAGCGTTAAGGGCGGCCCGCCACTGCTTGTTGTTGTCGAGCGACAGCTACTGTTGCCCTTGTGGCTTTGGTTTTGACCTAAAAGCCCCACGCCGAGTGCCTCTACTTCTTCATTTTTTGTGCCTTGTTTTCTTTTTTTTGGCTTCCTCGTTTCTTTTTCTCTTTTACGCGTTACGCATAAATTATCAACGTAGCACAACGGCGACACCTTATCAGCGGACCACGAGTCGCGAGTGGAGCGGAGTCGCGCTCTCTCATTACGCTCAGCCTCTCCTAGAGCAGTTCGCGTGACAGCGCAAAAATTTAAAATTTATTGCGATGAAAAAAAACCGAACCAGCAAACTTTTTCTCCTTCTGTGTCTGTGTTCAAATTGACTTTTAAAGCGCGTGTTGCGGAAGAGGCAAATAAAAATTGCGAATGCAAAATACGCAAATAGCGCGAGAGCAGCGCGAACTAAGCTTGGCAAATATTGAAGCAGTTACAAATGCTCACGTCAGATTCGCAAGGAAGCCCCGCAACGAGTTATTGCAAACAGTCAAAAGAAAGTCAGCTTAGAGCTGAGCTGAGTTGCCTGACACACGTGTCAAATGCTGTCGCTCTTTTGCTTGCTACGAGGGTGGTCTGAAAAGTTGCCAGCCTGACTATGTTACAAGCATTTCAATAATTTTTCAATAATTTATTTTTCAACAAAATCTTCTTATAAGTCAATGCACTTCCTTCATCCCCCTCAAAAAATGATTGCCGCAGGATACTAGGGCTTGCTGAAAATGTCTCGTTTCAAAAGCTTGTACCTCCATGTATTAAATCGGTAGCCCAGATATTGACAGCTGTAAATGATAATGAAGAGTTCCATTAAACATACATATTTGTTGAATGTACGATATTCAAGTTTGTTTATTTTTATTTTACAGAAGCACTGATATCGACTTAGTTAATCGATTGTTCTACTATAACTATAATACCGATGACTTACGTTAGAGGTTGCATTCATAAAATGCATTCACAATCAGGCTGGAAACTTTTTAGACTACCCTCGTATGTTTGTTTGTCTCTCTGACTGTCTCTTTGACTGTCTCCCTCTCCATCTGACTGTCTCTCTGAATCTCGTCGACCTCAAGGTCGCTGCACACATTTGTCGCTGCTTCACTGCCCCCTCCTCCTTCTCTCACTCTCCTCACTGTTTACCCTTTCTCTGTTTACACTCTCGCTCATGTTTCAAGTGCAAATGAGTTTGTCTTGGGCCGCGTCTTCTAATGCGTCGTAAAATTTCAGCTATTTGGCAAATTTTCTTAGTGGTTTTAATATTAAGCTCATGGCATTTGTAACGCTAGACGAGGCTAGAGGTGAAGAGCTGAAGCGCGTACCGAGGCAGCAGCCAAGTCAACCAGGCAGGCAAGCAGGCAGCTTAAAAACTGCTAAGCACTTTGGCCACGCTGCCAAGGAGCGAGTCGACTTAAGCAGCTTTCGGGCTTAGCTGTGCAGCAGACAACGCCAACATATTGGCAGCGCATTAAAATATTACGCATACGCCATGGGTGCGACCGGAATTGAGCTTGCGGAGCGCAGCGGGAGGTGGAAGTGTTTGCTTTTTTTTTGCAGAGACAGATAAATTATCATTTCAGAAACATGACAAGTGCGCACAGCAGCAGCAACAGCAACAGCAACAAAAAGAACAAGAAGAAGAACAACAAATGTTGCTATCAGCAGCCATGTGTCGTGTTAAGAGGTCATACAACTTAAACGCTCGCAAGATTGACAAGAAATATTTATTATTAATAATAAACATGCAAGCCACGCCAGTCGCACTTGCTGACTTCATTATTTATCGCTTTTTAGTGCCAGCAGGAGGGGAAAGAGAGCGAAAGAAGGGAAATGAAAAACGTAAAACAAACTATGTGTGTGTGTCTCTGTGTGTGTGCGTCGACTGCTACATATTATTTTTGCTTTCGTCTTTTTGCTATTTTTGCAATACATCCGGTTGTGGGTGGCTGTCGAGGGGGGGTCGCCATTTCTATTGCCTTTTGCGCAAGTTTTATTACTGTTGCCTACTTTCAGGCATAATATAATTCACACGCCTAAGCCGCAGGCAGCTGACATGCGCACGTAGAGCGTAGGAAGCAACGAGAAAGCTGCGAGAAAGCCCAAAGAATGAAAGAAAGAAAGCAAGCGACGCGTTGAAATACGCGACTTTAGCCATTTTATTAGCAGTGCGTGTTTTTTCACTATTATTGCATTTAGCGGCACACACACACATACAGCTTTAGGCGGGCACTTGACCTTAGACGCCGCTGCAAGGCAAGGCAAGCGTTGGCTTTTGTGTTACTCCCTATGAAGCATTTACATTCCTCTTAACATGCGCAATATATTTCGACTTGTCAGTGTGCCTATGTGTCTGGGTGTATCTGAGTGTAGCTCTGCTGCTGTCATGCATACAAATGCAAAGATAAAGAATTTATATTTCTGGCTCTTCAGCTCTATATATGATGTTCATATACATATATTTATGCACAAATACATATACGATATTCCTTTTCTTTTTTTGTTTTTTTGTTGACCGCCGAAATCGACCTGACCCATCATAAAGTGGCCGCCTTTGTTGTGCTCGTGGCATGTTATGCTTGTTCTCATGCCCCTCTTGCCCCTCTTGCCACTCTCTGTCTGCTTCTCTGCCTTTCTCTCTCTCTCTCTCTTGCTGTTATTAATGGCACGCTGTTATTGTCTGCTTGATTTTAATATCCTGGCAGCAAATAAATACGAAATACGCAGAAATTTAAACTCAATGCAGCGTGACCAACAAACTTTGACGTCAGAGCAAGCAGAGCAGCATAAATTACTCGCCTCGAATACGAATACAAACAAATTCAATAGCGAACACAAATACGAATCAAGACACACCCAAACAAAGAGAGAGAAATGAGGTGGAAGGGATACGGATTGCATACGCATGCCTAAAGTATGAACTATAAAAATTTACGAGGCAATAAAAGTGCGAGCTCGCCTCGCTGTGTTTTATGGCCAAGGAGTTCGGAGGTGCGGACTGAGAGTAGTTGCCGCGTAGACATTGCGCATTTTGTGCTTCAACTTACTTCGATTTTCCCACACACACACAGGCACAACAAATTGGCAAGGCCAAGCTCATGTGAGTAGCTCCTTGAAAGTTTCAGCATGCATTACGCATCGCTGATTGATTGATTGATTAAATTCAATTTTACAGCGCAGCGTTGAGTTAATAATATGATGAAGAGCCTGCTCTCACCTGCCTTCAGCCTGCCTGGCTTGCTGCCTCTCTTTTTCGGCTGCTTGAGCACGCAACGCATTAAACAAAAAAAAAAAAATAATAAAAATAATAGTAAAAGTAACAGTTGAAACAGCAACAACAACAGGAGGAGCAGCAGCCGCAACGGTAAAAGAGCTGAACGCAACACGGCGGAAATTTAATTTGCGTGCAGCGGGTCAGCGGGCACTCGTTGCCAGGTCGCCGGGGCAATCAAAGTTTGCTAATTAAAGTACACATCAAGCAGCTCTGAGAGATCGTTGCGTTGTAGTTCACTCGCAGTAGTTGGGCTGATTAAAACGTACACGCTGCGTATACTTAATAAATTGGCCACGGCCTCGTCCAGTTTTAAATTGCAAACTAATGGGCGAGAGCAACGACTGACTATATATAGTCCACCATTAAGTGGCTAAGACTTAACAAGTGCTGCTGCCGGCACTTAACGAGTTGCCAACTATCTTGCGGGACAGACAGACTACCCCGTCAAAGGGGAGAATTGGGTTAACTTTCGGTAAGTGGTAAGAAGAATTTCCACAGAAGTTGTTGTCAATTTCAGATTAATGGTTTGACTTTTAGCTGAGCATAAAATCAGCTTTATTTTAATTGACTTCTGTGGCTTCCAGCCTCATAAAGGGGCTCAATAATCCACGCCAAAATATCCTTATACAGGGTGCGCTATTGGTTATGTCGCCATTCAATAGTTGAATAACATAAAGTAATGCAACCAATTTCTGAATATGAGTTCTTCAATATTCTCTGGCTTCATATTGCGTTGCTCTGTGGTACAAATAATCAAATAAATAATCCCACAAAAGGAAGTCCGGAGGAGTCAAATCCAAAAATCTTTCCAGAGTTCTTTCCAGAGAATTATCGTGATTGTTAGTATCACAGTGTGACATGTCTTGGTCTTAGTCGTTGATGAAAGGGTTGTTCATAATCTTTTACAGTCCCGCTCTCAAGAAAATCAACACCAATCGACAAATACTGTTGTCACACGTTGCCTGTTTACAATGATATTTTCGACGGTATAAAAAGCATTTATTTCGGCACGTTCTTTTGATGTAAAGCGATACATGTCCAAAATTGTCTTGAATCTGCGTTTCCCAATCATAGGCAAATAAGTCAATATGTTAACAAATGTCCAGGTTATTCAATGTTTCAATACCGACCTAAGAAACGGAGCACTCTGTACATTCATATTGCCAATTCTATATTTAAAACTATACACAATATGGTTTGTATTGCTCAAGAAAATGTGTAAAAACTTCCCAGAATTTCATTGTTCAAACTTGTTAATTAAAAGCTGATAAGCAAGTTGCTTTCAAGTTGGCTTAATGTAATTATGGGCAAGACAAAAAGGGAACAGTTAATGGACGACAATGAAAGCAGTTTGTACGCTGCTATTATATGCGTCAGTGTGTGTGTGTGACAAGCGACAAGCTTGTGCTTGAAATCAATAAATGCCATGTAGCGGCAATAATCGTAAATAACACGCTGAGTCTGTTTGGCTGTCAATCAAAAGATTTATTATTTCAGCGGTATCAGATTTTCACAGCACTGCTGGAGTGTGGAAGGGTAGGGGCAGAGGGGGGCGTGGTTGGAGCGACAGCAGGTGAAGCTATAAGCGGAAGTGAGTTACACAATCGATTTCTGCACAGCAATTGCAGTCCACGCTAACAGTTACTTACGATTAAGTCCGAGCAGAGCAGGGAGGGGAAGGAGACGGAAAACGGGTTGCATTTGCTGATTGCGTTCAATCTCAATCCGAAACTAAAACTGGAACGGCGAGGGGTAGAGAGGGGGCAAGCAAGAATTGCCCCTGAAGTGACCTTTAATGCAATTTGTGCTTGCACTTTGTCAGCGCCTTGTCTAACGTTCTCTCTCACTCTCTGTGTGCTTCTCTCACGTTCTTTTTGTTCTCTGGTTCTCTTTGATTACAGACCAAAAGTCAATACTCACAGATAACGATTGGAAGAAGCTGTGGATGCGCGGCGGAATAAATGCCGACTCAAAATTGGATAATAATCTCGACTCCAGCGACAGCCCCATGTTCGAGGACAGCGAGGTAAGTCGAATCAATGCCAAACCGGACTGACTGACAGACAGACAGACAGGTTGCTCAAACAGTTGCTGCAGCGATGGAGTGCAATGAAGTGTGTTTTAAATTCAAATTGAATTGACTTCAAAGCTGCAACTGCAACTGCTGCAGCAACGTGTGCCAAGTGCACTTGTGTCCATGTCAAGGACAACTGACACTGAGCTCTGAAAGGAGTGTAACCTTTCAGTTTATCAATATGTTAATTTGATGGCACCGAAAACGAGAACGAGAAAGAATCGAGCGAAACGAGACAAGCCGAAGCAGAAGCAGAAGCACACTCGATACGCACGAAGGACATGCAAATAGTGGGCCAGGATAATGCTAATCGGCCAGCGACATGAAGACGAGAGACCCGCGCACTAGTCTAATTAATCTTTAGTGCTTATTTATATTTCATTCGCGCTTCGGCTTCGAATCTAATTATCCAAATAGCAGGCACGCCGCAACCTCCCTCGACAAGCATATCCTGGATATACTATATATATAGAACATTCTATATATGTCCTTCTGCTGACTAATTGTACGACGTGGCTCGCAGTTGGGATTTTTCGGATCCTCTTGTCTCGTTTGGGTTCAGCGTTTATATTCTCTCTTCTCTTCTGTGCCATTTCATTCATTTTCTTTTTCGAGAACACATAAAAAATGAACTTTTAACTTTTTGTCGTGTATTTTCCCTTTCTCCCTTTTCTTCTCCACAGCTGATGGCGCACAATACAACCGTCCAGCTGGGTGGCACCGCCTTTCTGGTCTGCAAGGTCTCCGGCGTGGATAGAGTGGGTGTAAATTGGGTTTGTTTTTGTCTCTCTAATTGGGCCGCATACTGCATAGCACCCTGTCACTCTCACACTCACACTCCCCTTTGTACACCCATTGTAGACTTAATCCTATTCGTAGTCCAGTGTAGTCTAGTCTCCTTTCTATGCATGCCTTATAGCGTATGTTGTTGCGCTTTTTCTTAGAATTTTCCAGCGTTTTTTATATTCAGCTTTGGCTTAGCACCGCCAGCTGCCACTGCTGCTGCAGTCTTAAGTGCATTTTGCCCCACTCGTTTAAGTTTCCATTTCGAAGTTTTTAATTATATAGCATTTAGCGGGAAAAGCTCTTTGCTTATTTGTAGTTGATTTCTGGAAAAGCGAAATCGGGCACGCAAAACTCCAATTTGTTTGGCAGCCTCGAGCACGAAATGCGACACAACAAAAAGCAAATACAAGCTTAATTTGCAGCTGAAAGGCAGAAAACGTTTGCCATGACATTGTGTACACTTTGTTTGACATTCAGCGCTTGCTAACAAGCAATTAAATGCTAAATGTGACACGCAACGTGGCCCCACGAGCGGACGCGACCGTAATTGGGGCCGGGCATGTGCCAAAATATCAATTAATCAAAGGCAAAGCTATGCCTCAGCCACATATCGATAGCAAGATGCAAAGCAAAACACAGCTAAATTAAGAATACAGTGCCAGAAAACTAGCTAGATTACAAAAAGCTATAGAAGTATTTTATTGAACACTTTTTAAACTCCTGTTGAGCAGATCTGCTGTAAGTTAAATGATTCCAATTGGGCACGATTCCGTCCTCTTAAAGCCCCAGAAACAAGCCCAAAAGCAGGCCAACTAGTCAGTCAAGCACTTCAAATACTTCAGCATTTCTTTAAGTATATTTCAAGCCACGTGCTTCATTTTTTATCTTATTCAATTTGTTGTTGCCGTTGGGACTGCTATTAAAATGTAATTAAACAAAAAAGGCAGCAGCAACAACAACAACATTAAATTGACATCAGTTTTCCATAAGTAATGCGACATTTTAATTTATTTAGAATATAGAAGTTGCGGTTCACATTAACTTGCAAACACACACACACAGACTCACTCTCACACAGACACACACAACCTCACTCTCTCACAGCAAGTGAAGTGCATTTTATAGTCACTTTTGTTATAAAATGCCAGACAATATGTTTCGCTGATTGCATGTGCATGCATGTATGTGGGTGTGTGTGTGCCTGTTTGCTTGTATACATTTTATGTTGCCTACTTTTGTGCGCATCGCCAATTAACATTTCCCTTGTTGTTTCGCATGTTAAAAATTTTATGCCCGCAGGCGTGTGCCATCGATGCGAAAGAGCATGTGTGTATGTGTGTGTGTGTATGTGTGAGTGTGTGTGTGTGTATCTGTCTTTGTATTTACTCTTAATGCTTGTACTTTACTATCTTTGGCAACAGAATCAAATTTCTTGGATACGCCGCCGGGACTGGCATATATTATCATCGGGTGCTCAGCTCTATACGAACGACGAACGCTTCGCGATACTGCACACGCCCGGCTCCAACATGTGGACGCTGCAGATAAAGTTTGTGCAACGCCGGGATCACGGCATGTACGAGTGCCAGGTGAGTGGAGGAGGAGGTGTGGGCTGGGCAATTCCATATATTTTATGCATGCAATGCAGTTGAAATGAACTAAAGTGCATTTGCATATGCTCCGCTTTCTGTGGGAGGATGCAATGCAGGGCAGGGAGGGGGAGGGTGTGATGGCTGCAGCACACAATATTGAGGTTTTTGGGGCTTTTACAGTTTCGCTGATTTCACATCACAGTCGATTTTTACATGGCGCATGATTTAATTGTAATATGCAAATTCGTTTACGTATGTCGGCCCAGCTTGGTCTCGCTCTGTCTGCACTCCCATTCTCTCTCTCCCTCTCTCTATAGGCAGTGCGTGCTGCCCATCCGGTTCTTCATTCTCATCCGCATGTTCCTATCCAATGCGCGCTGACGTTGACATGCAGCTGCTGCTACTGCTGCTGGTGCTGCATGCCTGGCCAGCCGAAACCATGTGGCTGTCAGGAGCAGACGCTGAGGCTGCCAGATAAACTGGACATTGACAAATTTAGCCAGTGACTTGCACACACTGCAAGCATGCGCCATGTGTGTGTGTGTGTGTGTGTGAATGTGTGAATGTGTGTGTGTGTGTTTATACTGACATGTAGCCCAAATAATGCAAAAGTAACCCAGCTCACAATGCCGAAAGTCATGCAGAGCAGATATGCCAAGTGGGTCGGCCACTTCCTCAAAGAGAGAACGAAGACACTGAAGAGGGGGAGCTGCTTGGAAGGTGGAGGGGGGCAAAAGAAAACAATCAAATGACGACAGCAACAAGATGCAGGAAGCCGGAAGACAACTTACCGAAAAGCAACAAAGTTGGAAACGCCTGAAATGGACACTTGACAGTAACTCTGTTTGTGCAGCAGCCCAAGTGGTACTCAGGCAGCTCCCTGAGACATTCAAACGGACAAACGGACAGAGAGAGACAGCGAGACAGACAGACAGTCGGACCGTCGGACGGTGCCTGCACTCTGGTGCAGCAGCTTCAAAAACGTAGCTTCAATTTCAAAATTGTTTGCCTGCAATTTCAATATGAAGCGAGCAAGAGAGTTCACATGCCAGCATCAGAGAAGTAGTCGGAGAAGGAGTTCGAGGCGGAGTCATAGTCAGTCCATCCAAGGCTGTCCGTCAGTTGGACTACGAGTACGAGAGCTGCATGCAAATATGCCAAAATGATTATTTTTCCTTCTGCAATTGCTTGGCCAAATTCAGAAAGAGAGACAGAGAGAGAGGTTGCCGGATATTTCGGGCTGGAACGTGGTGTAGGAAGCACCAGTACTTTTCCACTTATATAGAAAATGCTCGTTTTTGTTTCATTTTGCGTGCCAAATTGAAATTGTTTGATTTGCATTTCAATGAGTGCAACATTTCTTGCAGTCGAAACGTTTCACTGGGGGTCGTTGCAGGGGGCAGATGGGGTGTGGGGGGAGTATAATCTTAATGCTTACATAGAGAGAGTGGCGCCTGCTCGGAGTTTACTGATGCATTAACATTCGAGTTGATTACGATGAATGCTGCAACGCAAGCGAATGCGATTGCGACTGTGTATGTGAATGTGAATATGAATCAAACTGGCACTCACACACTCGTATACTCTCTATACTCCCGCAGGTCTCGACACCGACTGGCATCATTTCGCACTTTGTGAATCTTCAAGTGGTTGTGCCCGAGGCATTCATACTTGGCTCCGGTGAGCTGCATGTTGACATGGGCTCAACAATCAATCTCGTTTGCATTATTGAGAAGGTGAGTTTAACTCTCTGCAGCACTGCAGGCAATTTGCATACAAAGTGCCACGCTGTGTATGCGCAATATTTTACATACTTTCTATCATTCTCTTCCTTCTCCTCGCTTAGAGCCCCACACCACCGCAGTATGTGTACTGGCAGAAAAACGATCGGCTGATCAACTACTACGACTCGAGGCGGGACATCTCAATTGAGACCACACCGGGGCCGCGCACCCAGAGCCGTCTCATCATACGCGAGCCGCAAATAACCGACTCCGGCAACTACACCTGCTCCGCCAGCAACACCGAGCCAGCAAGCATTTATGTCTTTGTATCAAAAGGTGAGAATCACAGATAGAGGGAGAGCTGAGCGCGGATTTAACAGCTGCTGCAAATTGCCATAGCTCCAGGGCGGTGCGGGGGGATGCGGGGCGGGGCATGTTGCACGCTACAGTTGCATGCAATTTGCATCATGGGGCTACCTCGCGGCCAAATTGAATTTCTTGTGATTTTAGCATTTAAATAGCCTTGCCGCGCACTTTATACCGAGCGCGATAAGAAGTGTAAATGAAAATATGCAAATTACGTAAGCGATGCAGCGCGCAAGCATCGCCTGCAGCTTATTAAAATGATAATGAAAATGCACCCCCCGTCGCCCTCTCTCTGCCGCTGTCCCTGTCTGGTAATCTTGCACAAATTCTAATTCAAATTTATATTCCGCTGTCACTTGCAGGCGACAATATGGCGGCCATCTCCCGGCGCAAGACCTCCTCGGCCGATCGCATAGCGCACATATTTAGGTCGATGCTGGCACCCTGCGTGCTCCTAAACACGGTCATCGTGAGGTGAGAGCGCTATCTTCCTCTCTCTTTATAGAAAACTACCCATAACTGTAGCTAAAACTTCAACTGAATGCAAAAACTTTTCCATTTCTTTTCTTTTGTCTCCCTGTGTAGACGCATTTTCTTGACCTAAGCAGCAGGGAAGGGAAATAGCTAAGGAGGATGGCAAAATAGCAAAGTATGATGACAACACAAAAATCCTATTTAAGCTATTTCAATGTTAGAATTTAACAGCAACACAAGAACAAGAACAAAACTTATATAAATACTTATACGAACACATAAACAAAATGAGAAAAAGATGAAGAGAAAACAGAGAACAAAATGAAGGAATAAATCTAGCGTAAATCTTAATTAAGTCCAGAAAAACTGTGCATTCAAGTGTAAAAATCATGTTTAATCCAATCACACACACCCACACTAATCACACACATACATGCAAGGCATTTATAATACACACACACACAAGGTCATGTCTACGAACTCGTAAGTCTAAGTTTAGTTCGCATCGTTTTGCATAATTGTGTACAGAGTATGTTAAAGTGTTTTTATCTAATAATCGTGCGTAAAGAAATAAGTTAAAGAGTACGTAAAGAGTTTGGCCTTTGGTTCTATTGTTGTTTAGTTAGTTAGTTCTTCCCTTGCCCCCTTCCTCCTACATACATATGGTTCAAATCTTGTTTGCCTTGCATCAATAAGAACAATCATCGGCTGATTGCACTCTGATTTCAATGGGTTTGCCTGGCAGCCAGATGAAATCTGAATGCATCAAACCCAGCACACACTCACACTCTACACACACACTCCCATTCACACTCAGACTCACACTCACAGTCACACTTATACATAGGCAAGTCAAGTACTCGTCACATTTCGCATAAGTAGCCAATTTGAGTCCGAGCTGAGAAGAGAGATGCATACGAAATGTTATTATAACTGTTACTAATTGCTAATTGAAAGCGAAGCGAAGAGAAGGAGACAGCAACAACAAGAAGAACAGGCATCCATGATAATTAATTGCATAATTAAGTTTGTAAATAAAATTGTAATGCAAATGGCGACAGCAGAGCAAAGAGAAAGAGAAAAAAAGAGCGAATACATAACGAACACATAATTCATTTAAAGTGTAAATAAACAAGGCGAATACACAATACATAATACAAACACAAGGACACTCACACACAGAGAATGGCAAGGATACTCACACACAGATAGACACCCGACCGAATAAACGAATCAACAACAGCTCTTGCATCAGATCTAGCTATAAAGACAAGGGATACGGCATCTGTATCTAGCATAAGTTTCAGCAATCAGCCAAAAATCGGAAGGAGAAGCTTACATTAGAGAGTTGCTAAAGCTAGAAAGATAGTAGATATAATGGTTAGATACTCTACAATTTCCCCTTTCAAATACATAAATAGATCAGACAGATGGAATACATAATTCATACATATAACATAGTGCGTATATTGAATTGCAAGTTTTGCCTGATAAGATTCGTAACTCTTCTCTTTATTCGCCTTCGCAATACGAAAAACACCTGAAGATTAGACAAACATCTACGTAATTCAATCATGTACAATTTCGACTCGACTGTTTTCTAGAGATCGCATAACAGATTCCCAAGCTCCCGTCTAAGAATCCCCCCATTTAAAAGATAACGTCAAAACATATTTGAGTGTTCAAGTTCTTTGAGCGAAAACTCACATTGATAAATACCAAACATATAATGTACCAAAAATGAAAAACAAAAACACATTCACAACTACAAAAGCAAAAAAAAAAAAAGAATATAAGAATAATAATAATAAATAACTGTTGAAAATTTCATGAAATTTGAATTGATTCATTAGCTTGAAGAGCAGAATACGAAAATTAATATAATAATGATGCGTAAACAAAGCCGAAATCATTGCGAAAAAAGTGAGAAAGAGAAGGAGAGCGATAAGAAGAAAAACAAATCCAATACAACCAATGTCAGTTTCCTCGATGTGTTTGTGTATGTGTAAGCCCAAAGCTCGTTTAAAGCCAGCACATTTGATTTTTATTCCCCACACGCACAGCACATGTGAGTGCATGTGTGTCAGTGTGTGTGTGTGTGTGTGTGGGGGAGAAATAAGAGAAGTAGAGAAGCGCAAATATTCGTTTGGTTTCCACTGTTAAGCATTTCCACTGTAAATATTTTAATTAAAGCATATTGGAATGGCCGATAATGGCCATTAACTAATTAATGGAAAAACCATTAAACATAATAAAGCCAGAAATTAATATAAGTATGTACTTTATTCGCGAAATACAAAACCAAAAATATGAAAATGAGATCGCAAAACTGAGAGTGGCAAATCATTTAAAAGTTTTCAATGTAAATGCTCGTACTTAACACAACCATTCGATGAATATGAATTTAAAAGAAATAAACAAACGAAAAGAAAATACGAAAAACTAAAAAAAACCAAGAAACTAAATTTACAATTAACACACTTATCTGCCGCCCCGAAGGGTCGGACATAATACTTATAATAATAATTATAATGACGATGATATATGACATACAGAAACCAAGTACGGAATAGCCATACAATGATTGCATTGAATCCATTCCAATATGGAATGCATTGAAATAAACCAAGTGATTATCATGAGAAAATAAATGTAATTTAAATAATAACTACATCACTGAGTTTTCTTTACAATTAACACAAGGGAGGGGGGTTTTACGAGTCTGCCTGAAAGTAGGCAACGTTGCGTTGCGCTCTACTTTAATCTTGGGGAATGCCAATCAGGCCCCACAGCCGCACTCAAAAAAACTTCAAATCGACATCCATTGTGCCCGGACGCGCACCATAATTGGACACCATTGTTGGCGCACACTCACACACTAGCACACACACACACGGGCACATCCACTAAGAATGGGCTGAATTTTCAGCTGTGGGCCAATTATTTTTCGACATTCTTCAAGAGCTTTGGTAGTTTGCTTTCTGTCAACATTTTATTCAACGAGCCGCCGCTCATTTCATCAGCAAACATGTTGCACTTAAACACACACAGCTTGCCACACACCCACACCCACTCACTCACCCACCCACACATACAGCAACACGTAAAGAAACACATTCAATGCGCATTTCTTAAAGGAAAAACTTTGGTGAGCGCGTACAAAATCAAATGCATTAAACGCGGGCCGAACCGAGCAGCATTGCAAACTTTTGTGGCCACCAAAGTTTTGGGGCAAATCAAATGAACCCAGACCCGGCAAACTCGCCATGTAAAATTGCCGTGCACAAGAACAACAACAAGAGCAGCTTGAGCAGCAGAAAGAGCCGGCAAAGAGCGTGGAAGTAAAACATTGAACTGCAAAAGTAATGGAGAAATTTCAACAAGAAATTATAGTGTACACACACGCTGACAAACCCACCCACATACATACTCACACATAGAGGCAGAAGAGGCTCCGACAACTTGGACATGCAGCGGCCTCTTCCACGGCATAAAACTTTGCGTTTATACTCTTTCATGAGGCTTCTATTGCACGAGTTGGATGTGCACCCGGTGACCCAATAAAAGTTGCACAACTACATATATATATATATATATATATATATATATATATATTCCTAATTAGGACAGCATAAGAGGCAATGTCAGTGTTAAATATGAACTATTTAATAAAGTATATATAACACTTTTCTCTACTTAAATTTGTGGGCGAGGGAATGGAGTAAAATAAGGGGAAAGCAATATTTAAATTGCTCTTTTGCCTGCCTTTTCTTCTAGGGTATTAAGTCTTCGACAACTGGCTAGCCACAGTTATTCACCACTGTTCCCCCTCTTCAACATCTCTCTAGTTTCGCACAAGCAGGCAAAATGCTGAAATTGGCTGTTGACAGCCTCAAGTTGAGTGTGTCGAAATACTTCGACATTTGAGAGATTGAAAACTTTGCAATTTCTAGCATTTTCGACAACAACTCGACTCGACTTTGATTAAAAAGTTTCGAACATTAACTACAGTCTGCACACGCAATAACCGACGTATTTTGCTGGGCAAATTCATTTAAACAACTAAAAATTTTAAATTTCCCTTCCTTCGCACTTAACAACAGGCAAACCCAGCATCGTTATGAACATTTTAAGTAATCGAATTTTCCAATGCATTAGCTTTAATGATATAACATTACTGTCAATGCACTGAGCACATCGGCGATTTCCAGTGCCTGCCAAGTTTGTTAGAATTTTTGATTCCATAAACAAAACATAAACGCATTAGCATTAGTCTATATTGAGTAACTAGAAATCGCATAACGTGCTTAAATTATGCGAAGCGTTCTAGGTAAGTAGTTTTAATGATTCGTTATAGCAATGAAGAGGGTATATTCATTTTGGCCAGGTGCCTGCAACATACCTTAGGAGAAATCTTCGACTTTATAAAGTATATATGTTCTGATTCAGTATCAACAGAGAGGTCGATCTAGTCATGTGGGCCCGTCTGTGCAAACGGTCTCTGTTAAACTAGTCTCTGCGTTTTAGAGTTGTCATGATGAAACTTGGTACACCTGTTTATTATTATTGCACTCTGTAATAAAATAAGTCGCAATTGAGCAGAATCGGAAAATAAATCGCTTAGCTGTCATACAAACTATCGGCCAATTTTTGTTTTTTTGTCAAGATATTGCATATCAATGCATATAAAATATCATCAAAATCGAACCACTATAACAGTTTTAATTGTAAAAATTAGTCAGTGTTAGTAAACCTATTCAAAGTTATTATTAAATGCTCTCAATAATTTTCAATTCTGCATCATTATATATAATTAGTATAGGAACAATCGGAGCAGATAAGTACCTACTGGGAATTCCAAAAGTAGCGTTTCTTTCCAGTTTAATCTAAGCTTTTTATACTTTTTAAATATATTTGAAAATATTTTAACTTGCTAAATTTTAATCCTAAAATTTGTAATAAAATTCTTCATTTTGTTGATATTTTTAACTTTTATTTATTTGGCTTTGAAAAAATAATAGTCAGAAAAGCAAAAACAAAGTTATACAAAACGTAAATATTCATGACTAAATAAAACTGTTGAGAGTTTTGCTATTTAGTTTGCACGCACTAAAAATACTTCGTGATTATTTCCATTGTCAGTTAACCAGGCAATACATAGAGAGAGAGAGGAGAGGAGGAAAGGAGAGAGAGAGGAGAGAGGGAGGAGAGAAAGAGGAGAGAGGGAGAGAGAGGTATATGGAGAATGGGAGAGAATCGGTGTTTGTATTCAAACAATTGGGATTTAGGTAGTTGCAAATATTTTCAATTCGCATTGTTGCATTGTTGCGATCTCAGGCAAGAGTGAGAGAGAGAAAAGAAGAGAGTGAGATAGAATGTTCTTTTGAATTGCATAAGCTGCAGCTGAGCTCAATCAAACTTCCGAGCGACTTATCGGGTATCGCTGGCAAGCAACAGCAGCAGCAGGACTATGCCGGCTTACGGCTGCCAAATCGGAACAATCGATTACAATTGCCACTGCCGGGGGCACATCAATCAAAGTTGCAACGCCAAAAGTGCACACAATAAATTGCAAATAACTTGAAATAACTGTAATCAACACACACACACTGACAGGCAGAGGGAGGCAGGCAAGTGCCAGCGCGAGGGCTGAGCAAACAAACAGGACGCATAACAATCATTCAAATGGCGCGAATTGCGCATACGTTCCGTGGACGCAAGCTAAAGGCGGCATTAAGCTGTCGCCCTTGCTGTCGCGCTGTCATGTTCTTTGCTGCCAGAAATTATTGTGCATTTGTGAAAATCTATGCCACGTGGGCGTGTCATTTCACAGGGCTGCACACACACACACACACAGGGCTGTGGTAATTGATTGGAAAACATCGCTACAAAACAGCCTGCCACCCTCCGACGCCCCCTCCCCGTGCATCGCTTGTTGCAATTGTTTAAAAGCTTTTGCAATATGCTACAATGTGCTCTGCTGCTGTGGCAAAAGTTTTGCGGCAGAAAAATGCGCGTATCTCGTGTTTAGCACTTCATATTTATTACCTGTCGAGTGCACTCAAATCAGTTGCACCCGTTGCCGCCCCTGGCAGTTGCTTCTCTGCGCTTCATTCGACAAGCTGTTGTAAGGAGGAAGGGGGTTGGTAAAGGGCACCGTGGCTGGTCAGCGGTAAAAGTTTACCCTTTTTTCTGTGCTTTGATAAGCATAATTGATGATGCAACCGTGCACAGCATTGCAAAGGCAAAACAACATCAACAGCAGCAACAGCAGCCCTGGCAGCAACTGCAGCTGCAGCAGCACGCCATAAAATAAAGCCAAAAGCCATTTACGTGGTTGCCCTCGCGCGTTGAGAAAATATTTTTGCACATATTTTATGGCACATTTGTGTATTGAGCGCAAGTGGTGAAAAAAGTTATCATCATCAATGCTGAAGCTGAAACACTGCTGCGAGTGTATCATCACGTAATTCACTCTAACCCAAGGCGCACTTTATACACACTATCTGCCTCTCTCTCTCTCTCTCCCTCTCTCTCTCTCTCTCTCTCTGGCACACTCTAGTACACACTCGGACATAAGTAGCACTCCAAGTCGTGCCCGAAGGTCGAACCAAAGTGCATGCATAAGTTTCATTTTTATTTATGCTGCATAATTAAAAAAGTTAGCCACATGTGAAGCGATAAGAGGTGTGGAGGACGAGGGAGAGGGTCTTTGACTTTGAGTTTCCCATTGCAAAAGTGTGGTCTTTAATTTGATAAAACTTCGAGAGTAAACAGCATTCTGCATAAAAAATTAATTAATCTTCAATTAATCTTCATATTTTACATAATTCCCTTCCAGCATGGGAACTTGCAAACTTGCCAGGAGTGAGGTGTGTTGAACCAGTTGTGCATTAAGCTGCAGAAAGATGAGAGATGAATGTGAAGCAAAGTTCATCTACCTATTTAGGAAGGAACTATTTTGACTAAATATAAGACATAGACTCCATAGGACACTTTTCACATATTATAACTTTCTTAAATATCAATTGAAAATATTTGAAAATATTTGATTGTTTTCCGATATTTGGTTAATATATTTACTTGATAGTCATCAACAATCGAGTCAATACAGTTATAATTTGAAGCAGCTGCAGCTTTAATATTTGTTAAGATTTTGTATATTTCAAAAGTCAGAAAAAGATGGACTTCTTAGGGTTCAAGCATAGTAAAACAATTTATTATTCTATATTGTTATAATCCAATCTGATTTGAAAATGCATATTTTATAGCCAAATTAATCTAGTGGTTAAATCAAAGGCAAAGCCAAACAAAATTCCAATAGAAACCCCTTTGAGTGTTCACAAAGTTCTGTGACTTCTGCTGGTTAATAATTGATTCCGATGTGGATAGAAATGTAAAATGAATAGTGAACATTTTTCCACTGTTACTCAGCTTGATCCCGCTGACCTGCCATATGATTAATAAGTGAAGAAGCAGGAGAATACACTGTCGTGCAGCGGATGCATCTGCGCATATTTGTTGACTAATATCCAATTCTCATTAGGACTGGCTTCGACCTTGGCCAGGCAGGCGAATGTATGGTGGGCGAGGGCGTGGGCGTGGCTGGGGTTGTAAGTTAAATCGAAATCATTAATTTTAATGAACAGGATATTGTGCGAGTGCAAACATAGGTTGGTGCATCCATCGCATTGGGAATGGGCCGTAGCCCAACTAATGAGCGTCTCCAGGGTGCGGCTGTCTATGCATATGAGTGCAGTTGAGCAGGTGTGCAGATGTGTGTGTGGCACACATTTGTAAATTGTATGTCGCATGTAACAAAAACGCTCGACGTACTCAGCGCATCAATTCAACATCAATGTCAAAGGAAGCACACAGGCAGGCAGAGGGAGAGGGGACAAGAGATAGAGGGAGGTGGGTGCAACATTTGACATTTGTAATGACCTTGCCTGGCTCTAAGCGAAATGTCCAATAAAGGCTTGAACTCAGGGCTTGCTTCCCGTCTGGATGAGCTGACCAGTCTAATGAACCCAACTTCGTCTCCGTCCTTAACTCTAGCTCTATATCGTGCTGCCCCTAAGGGTGCCAAGTTGTGCTCATTATGAAAAACAAACAGTGCAGGTGCTTTAGAGGTTTTCACTTATATTTCCCTTATTCGAGAGCTCCTTCTACTTGTTGTTGTTGTTGTTGTTGTTGTTTTCCGGCTCAGCACGTGTTTGTTATGCAAACAAGTTGCCATCATCAGTTAAACTCGGCAGGAAGCCTTCGACATGAGGCACTTATAATTTGTTACAGTCGCTGCAAATAAGCAACAATAACACAATAAAACTTGAGTGTGTGTGAGAGTAAGTGTGACTGTATGCGTGTGTGTGGGAGAGTGTGAGGAAGCTTGGCATTTGAGTGTTGGACAGTGGAAGTTGAAGTTGCCGACGGCGATTGCATGCAACTTTTATCAAATACTTTGTGACATGCAACATCAAATATGCAACAACACACACACACACACACACACACACACACACACACACAATATACATACACATGCATGCATGAAATACTCATACATATAGACGCCACACATGCAATGGCGTTTCGAATTTCCGCTTCCGGCTATTTTAATATTATAAGCAAAGGCATTTTGTGCTGAGCGCAGCAGCAGCTGACGGTAGAGAAGCAAGAGAAGCTTGTGGGAAAGGAGGAGAGATAGAGAAGCTCCTGGGGAAGACCAATTTGGAGTTCGAGACTGTCATTTGGCAAGAAATCGCATGTGTTGGAACTGAGAGGGAGAGAGAGAGAGGGAAAGCCAGCTGTCTCGCTTTGATTTTTTTCGCATTTTCGTACCATTTTTTTCACATTGAAATTAACAAGCCGCGAAGCATTTGTGTTTCATTTATTGCAAGGCGCACCAAGGCTCAAGCCTTGTCCTTGCCACACAGCCGCTTGACGACCTCGACCGCGGGCTCGTGCCCCCTCCCCCCTCCCTCCACCAACTCTTCTTAATGGCGGCGAGCGCGAACTTTGCTTTTATGTTTGACGGAAAAATCCACTTTGCCGTGATATCCGGACGGGGCTGTAAAATTAAACAGCCGCTGCAGCACTTAAAAATTTCGAGCGAGCTTCAAAGTAGTTTAAATTCATTGCAAGTGGATCGCACTCTGCTCGGCACTGCACCAGGCAAGATTTATGACCCACTGCCGCGGAGGTTCAGCCAAGTCCACGTGGAGTCCACGACATCGTCTGCGTCCTCGTCGTATGTGCCATGGCGCTGAGGTGTTAAATTTGCCATTTGCATAATTGATAAAGTTGCCAGGGAGAAGGAGATAGCGAGGGCCGTGGGGCACGTCTTAAACTGTCCAAAAAGGCACAGCCACAGCCACAGCTCGACTAGTGCTTAGCATGCTGATTTCTGACCTATGTCGGATGTCCGCATGTCATTTTCACGAGCTAGAGACGCGCCTACCCCCTTCCCCCTTGCCCCATAATTCAGATTTGAGCCATTATGGGCCACTAACTTCCGCAGCTACCTGACTAACTTACCTGGCCTGGCCTGTCCGGAGTGACTCACTCTGTGTGTTGGTGTGTGTGTTTGTGCATCCGCTTCGGGTGCTTGCTTGGCATGCGGTGAGTGCATAAATTCCTGGCACTACTTTCGCACGTTCCGACTACGACTCCGACTACAACTCGGGCGGCGACCTCGGACATTGAGCTGCTTTCTTTAACTTTTGATTTAGTGTCGGGCTGCAGTTTAAGTTGCAGTTATACGACTGTGCTGCACCTCTCGGTCTCTCTTTCTCGCTCTGTGTGTGTGTTGTTGCAAACAAAGTTTTATTAGTTTCTGCATTGTTCGCCAAGCAGGATGGCCAAGTGTTCCGCTCACCCTTCGCCTCTCTCTCGCTCTGTCTCTGTTTCAAGTGCGACTAAAGTTCTTGCGCAACTATTTCAAAAGAAATCAAGCCTTTTGGTTTATATTACGCAATGTCCGAGCAGTCGCAGTCGCAATGACAGTCCCCACGGCATGCGGCCCTTCCATTCATTCCATTGTCCCATTGTAGCCCATAAAGATCAGAGCACAGTTCAAGCGCGACGTTGCTTTTGATTTAGCCTAAATGCAGCACTGAGGCCAAAGGGATGAAAAATAATACTGCAAACAAGGGGAGGGGAATACAAAAAGAGAGGGGGGTTTCCTGTTGGGCAGCGTGTAAATCATTGAGTAATGGATTAAAACAAAGGACAATGATAGAAAGTTTAATTAGCGGAGTGAGTAACATGAGTCCGCAACGTTTTAAGCCTTTTCAACAACTTTGCGTTAATTAGACTAATTACCCAATAAACTCTCCGCGCCAGCTGGCAAACGGATAACCCCAGAGAGAGAGAGAGAGAGATGCAATAAGGGAGGGTGTGCGAGAGAGAGTGCTGTCCAAAACAGTAAACAAAACACGAAAACAGAAAACATAGAAAAGAAACCGAAAGAGCAAAAGAAAAATGAATAAGCGTGCTCCCAAATGAGTCATCAGAACAATTCATCATCTCTCGCTGCCACTCACTCCCCCTCGCTGCCTCTCTCCCTCTCTCTATACAGTAAGGTAGCGCAGAGTCTGTAGATGAGAGAGTCGGAGGCTTGTGGGCGTGCGTCCGTTGAACGCATTAAAATAAACTGTTTATGCTTCAATATGGCGCTCAGCTCCGTCTGGTCCCGCAGACGAAAATCAAATAAGACCCACAAAAATGGCGACTGTGATCGGAGCTCAGACTGTCCCTGGCGTAGCTTAGATAAGCTGGAGCATGTTCGACCATTAAAAGACCCTATAAGATGACATGATTAATCAGGCTCTTCTTGATGGACTTCTCTACGCATAAATCGAAAATCTTAAAACTTACTAGCAATACTTAAAATCTAATCATTTACTTGATTAATTTGGTTATTGATTTTTCATTTCTATATTTTATACTTTTCTTCATTTCAACTTAAGAATCAGTCTCACTCTGCAGAGTATTCCCAAAACTATCAATAACCAAGCAATATTATTTTTAGAAGTTATCAAAAAATTAATTCAGTTATATTTTTAAAAATAGGAATTTTCCCTTATAAATATTTTCCATAATTTTATGCAGTTTCTGATTAGCTTTACTCTGGAATGAGTTTGTTTTTTTGTGGATTAAAGTCACCAATTTGTGGCCCAAAATAACCTATGTCAATAGTAAAATATTTGTGCCACATGAAATGTGCAGAGACGTAAGCCGGATGCGGATCGGCGTTGACTGACGAAAATATGTGGGGTGCTTGGTGTGTGTATGTTGTGTGGTGTGTAGTGCGTGCCGGCGCCTAATAAACATCACGCACAGCTCTGCGTGGCGAAAAGTGAGAAATTATGCTGACTGCTCAAATGTATGCAATAAAAATTTTTCAGCTCACGCACACACACTCGAGCGCCTCGGTGGCCAATGATGGCCGCCATGGCGTCGTCTATGAGAGCTGTGAGATATAGCTGTCGAGCTGTGGCAAGAGAGAGAGCGAAGTGAGCGGGGCAGCAGGCGCACGCAGTACGTTGAGCGAACGTTATTAATTTCCAAGCTGAATTTAGATGCGCTAAATGAGCCGAACTGCTCGACGGCATTTAGATGTTCATGCGGCACTAGATAACAAAGAGTAGCAGCAGCAACAACAACAGCAATTACCACTAATACACAGACACACACAGTGCACAAGGCATCTCCCCAAGCGACTGCAATGCGGCGCACAATTTCATACTTAATCTAACGCTGACGCTGGCACTGGCAAATTTAATTTGCCGCTGATTGATTACAAGCGATTTTGTGTAATGTCCCCAACGGCCCAAAAGGAGAAGGGAAGGACGCTAAGAGAGGTTTGACGTGAATGTGAGGATGGTCACTGCTCATTGTTATGGGGCTTGTGCGCGCCATTTGACTTTTAACTGCTCACTCGCCTGTCACACTGGCGACTTGGCCAACTTCAGCTTGCCCTGGCTGAGTGTGTCCTGATTGAATGCCTTTTTTGGTAGCAACATCGAAATTTATTTGCCTGTTCAAGTCCATTGAATACAAGTGCAGCACGATAAGTACCCTGTTAGCATCAGTTAATGCTGATGCTGATGGGAGGGGAGGGGCACGTTCTGTTTGCTTTCAGGCTTGGTCTCGCCAGAGATTCCTGCAATGCTCCACGGCAGCGATTTCTTTAATGACAATGTTCGAAATTAAATTCCTGCGCTGCGCTTTTGCTTTCACTTTCTCTCTCTCTCTCTCTCTCGTTGCTTCTCTTCGCTGTCTTCTTCTTGTTAATTTATTGTCTTGAAATCTAAGGGCATTCATATATCTTTAAGTTTGCCAAGTTCTTGTCATTCATGGCGATGCCTTTATTGAGTTATTTCTTGGCATTGAACGAATTTATCTGCGTTTGAGCAGCATCCAAGTGCATTTCTCAGTCAGCTGTCCTTTTCCAGCTCCCTCTCTCTTTCTCTCGCTCTGCTTTATAAATTAGCTTACAAATTCGATAGTTTATGCAGGCAAAGAAAAAGAGAAGGAAAAGAGCAGGCAAATGACTTTTAACTACTTCCGAAATGAAACTTTTTCATGGCATTTGGCTGATGATAAATTTCTGAATATCTGCATAAATGACTCGTTACACAAACACACACACACACACACACATAGAAATTACCCTCTCGTTTTTGGCAAACTGCGATCAAGGTCTTCGTTCGATTCTGATTAAACGTGCTTTGATGCTCAGCCAAGTCGTAAAGCTTCATAATATTCATATAAAATATAAAATCCCGTCCAGTTAATAACTGAATCCCAATGCCAAGTTTTACGACTCCCAAACACGATGGCAATCTCAAATAACTCGACTTGAGTTTTAATTGCCTGCCGAGGTGTATTCCCTACATGGTCATATCCTTTCTCAAAACTATATATCGAGTGTTTTATTGCTCTCCACTGATGAGACTTCTCTGCCAGGCAAATGGAAATGCGCAATTTCAACATCAATAATAGGAAGGAACCGTTAGCAGATTGTTCTTATAAGGTAAACAAGACAGGTTGCATTTTCCTCCGAACTTTATCATTCACCTAAGAAAAGTTCATTATGTGAACAGAAAATATTGGTCTATATTTTGTACTAGACTAGCTAATAACTAGCTACTCGTCTCTTTAAATTAAAGGACCCAAGCTTACCTTTAAAGTCTTTCAACTCCTTTGAGCAGGAAGCGGCACTTGCACTCGAACAAAAAGTTTATGCAAAATACACAAACTGTATATATGCTACACACATATAGAAAATGATTGTGCAGAGGAAGGAGAGGAAAAGAAACGGCAACGAATGCTAAATAAATTCACTGGCGGCGCACAAAAGGCGTCTTATTATCGTGCTCACAAGTGTATGCGAGTGAATAAAGCAAACTGTGCGAGAAATGCTCGCTTTGTGCACCATTCTGTCCCTGCGGATGGCCCTGCAAATGTGCATTCGATGCACACGCAACACACATTGGGTAAGGTGAGTGTGTGGATGAGATGAGAGATATCAAGATATATATACATAGCTCGGCGACGATATACACTTGTAACTGGGCAAATTGCTAGCCGGATAAAGAAGACAAACAAATCGATTGCTAGTAAGCTGCCTAAGACAGACCCAAGCAGGCCTAATTGACAGTCGCACGGATGCGTATACGCAATGCATTGCGTATGCGCCCTGTTGCCCTTTACCTTGCTGCCTCACTCTCTCTCTCTCTCTCTCTCTCTCTCTCTGGTTGCATAACTAAATAAAAACCAAGTAACAAGCTTCAATCTGAGCAAACAAAAGCGCGCATTGCTCACACATGAAACGGATGAACAGATGATACGAGAGATGCTGCGCATTCATCATGCCGGATATGGCATACAGAGCATGCACTAATTACGAGCACACTATACCGTATAAATAGAGTACTGGTTGAGGTCAACTGCACGTCCGGCCAAGCCAATCAAGTCTGTTTGCCAGCCAAAGGTGCATTTCAAGGCAGCAGCAACAGCAGCAACAGCAGCAACGACTGCGGCTTTGTGGTCAGTTCAGAAAGAAACGAAAGAGAAGGAAATCAAAAAATTAAACAAGCGACGGCCTTTTGAATTGAATCGGATATGGTAGAGGGATATGAAGTATATACTATATAGTATGCTATACTATATATAGATGATCAGAAAGGGGCTGCATGCAAAATGCAATAAACATGAATTTCAACCCCGTTGCCATTAAACGAAGCGTGCATTTCTGCTGCAGCAGGCAGTTATAACACACTGAAAGGCACTAGAGAGGGGGCATGATGGAGAGGGGGTGGCAAAGGGAGCGGGGGGGGCAAAGAAAAATGCAGCTGAGTGCCGAGCTTTGTTGTCCATTTACGTCAACAATTTCATTGAAGCGCCGCACACGCACAGACACAGACGCACATAGAGATGCTTACAAGAGAGGCAGAGGGAGCGAGAGGGGGGAGGAAGAGGTATGAACGAGATCCAGTCAAAGCTCGAGCTGCTACCCGAGCTGAAGCTGCTATTTGCCAAGTAGTTTCAGATAGATACATAGATAAAATTGAACTGGGATTTGGGGATTGCACAAAAGTAACTGAGCAAATTTCCGCAGCTAGTTGAGCTTTGTGCAACTGTTACTGCTGCTGCCGTTGCTGCTGCTGTTGCTGCTGCCATTGCTGCTGCTGCTGCTAAAAACCAAGCAAATTGAATGCTGATGCACGGCGGCAGCAGAAACATCACGAGGCCGAGGCTACTAAAAGTTGCCCAAAAGCGTCCACTGAGTGTGTGCTAAGTGCTCGCTGCGTGTGTGTTGTATGTGTGTGTGTTTTTATATATGTGTGCGTATGAGTTGGGTATGTGTGTATGTGTGTGTTGTGTTCTGTGACTTAAAGCAGCGCTCGATTGCAGCAATTAAAGACAGCACTAGCAATGCAGCTGCTGTTGCTCGTGTTGATGTTGCTGCTGCCGATGCTGCTGCTGCTGCTGCTGCTGTTGCTCCTACAATTTACAACAACAGGAAATTGCATGTGGCACTCGACGCTAATTCACACCGGAAAAGCGACGACGCAGCAAGCTGATGTCCGCGCTCGCTCGCACACAGAGACAGAGACAGCGACACTAGAGCAGGGCGCACAGCGCGGTGCAGGACATCTTATTCAGGCATTGTCCATGAACTGCACGCTTACTGGGGCACACACACACACACACACATGCATACACGTACTCACATAGGTAGCACACACAAACACACATGCATAAATTGCAATCTACACGGGCAGCGTTTTCATTTATTAATAATGCATTTGCCACGGGAGCTGCCGCTGCCTTTGTCTGTACTCCTCTCACACTCTCCCTCTCCCTCTCTCTCTCTATCCCTCTCCCTCCCTTCCTCTTTATCTCTCCTTGGGCTGCGTTTCGTGTGCGTTTTGTTTTCATTTGAGATTTGCAGCTAAGCCGCAGCAACGGCAGCAGCAATGGGAGCGGCATCCACCACAGACACATTCATCTGCCGCAGATGCAGCAGCTTAAATCTTCATTAGTCGTGATTTCAAGTTTCAAATTAGCGCAGATTTTTCGCCGCTTCTGCTTCTTCTTCTGCATCTTATTCGCTCATTGCGTTAATTTTTCACACCGCGTGCACGTTTTCGTGTGGTTTTTCAATGTTGACTAACGCTAATTAGCCGGCAAAAAGGCGCCCAGGAGTAAAGCTCCTGGCAGTACCTGACGGGAGATAAAATGTGTGTGGCGCTTGTGGTGAATAAGCAACTGATTTGAGTTGAGCTACAGTGGGAGTATAAATGCATTAACCAACACTGAAAGCGACTGGCAGGGAATTGCTCGGATTTGAGCAGATTAATGGGTTCGCAGAGGGAAGGGATGGAGTACTTATGAGCAGAGAGACTAAGAAATGGGAACAAAAATACATTAACCAACACTGTTATACGACAGGCAGTGAATTGTTCGGATAAGGGCAGGAAGTATATAATGAGCAGAAAACAATAAAAACCTGCAGTGCTTTTATTTAGATTAGCCAGTTGATGAATTAATGACTTAACCAACACTGAAAGCAACAAATATAAAAGTGTTCGAAGTTTAGGGGAAAGGCAGTAGAACAAGTGAACAGAAATGTAAAGAGTTAACCTCTTCACAGTTGCTTAATCCACATGGACATCGGGTTTATTATACATAAACCAACACTAAAAACAACTCAAAGAATTTCTATGTTTGGAGCAGAATAAAATCAGAACAGGAAATAATAAGACAAACAGATAAGAAGAAGTTATAGGGACGACAAGGTACACAGTTGCTAAATCCACAAGGCAATTGGGCTAACTATTTAAGAAATAACCAACACTGGAAGAGTGTGAACTGCTCAGCTTTCGAAAGTTAAGTAAGGATAATATGTTATATGTCTACACAATATCATTATGTATATTCTAAACAAAGAGGTTAAGTTGCAGCTGCATTATAAATATATTAACCAACACTTACTCTGATAAGTAAAGAATTGCCTGGCTCAGCGAATATACAAATAATGAAAGGGATGAAGATAAGCGGGACAACAAGCTGCATTTTTAAGTACGTTACTAAACATACTCTACTAAATATAACTATTACATATAACAGTAACAAATGTATATACCCTTCTACGCGCTTTAAATATTTTCAGAATACCACAAATATGAATATAAACGATGCTAATCATTAAATGATTTCTGAAATGCAATTTGTTGTCAAATATTTAATTGCAGTTAGAAATTTAGATTAAAAATACTTTATATAAATACATTTAAATAATTAATTAACTTTAGAAGAGCAGTGCATGCGACAGTCTGATGACAAACTTAATTATTTATAAATTCATAATGCAGCTGCCACGGGAAAATAACAAATTTATTAAGCATTTACTACTGTAATTTGATATTGGCGAAATATGCACAAAGATAACTTGGGGAAGGAGAAGAAGAAATGGCTCATTGCCAAAGCAGAGCAGAGCTGATAGGGAGAGATGAGGGAGGTGAGATCACCCACACAGTGGGTCAATTATGGGGGTCGGATGTCACATATCAAATGCAGTTTCTTTTGCAGTCCAATGAATTATTATGGCGCTGTTGCTTTTGACATTTATGTGCTTTGAGCTACGGCAGATTCGCCGTAGACACGCCCACAGAATGGAAAAGAAATCGGATGAGAGTAGCAAAAACAAATCTGACCTCCCCCCACCTTAAGGTGAGTAAGCTCAGTTTGGCAAAAGATTTATGCGACTTTTCGCGAGTATCAGTTGAAACAATCTGGAAACAATTTTTGGCAGCACTTTCTAAATAAACTAAGCAGAGATCTTTCACTTCCAGCTCTAGTTTAATTTGATTTACCCTCCTCAACCCCCTCGACTGTTTCGTTTTAAATTGAATTTCCGTTTTATTTAGTTGCTACTGATTCCTGCAAATCTTTTGCGGCTGTTTATGCTGCTTTTCACTGAGCAGATGGGGAGGGCGAGAGAGAGAGAGAGAGAGAAAGAAGAGAAAGAGGGAGAACTTTTGGTTCTCGCGCCGCGGGGCTATTTATCACAGTGGCAAATTAAGCACAGCCGCAACTAATCCTATTTGAGTTTGAATGTTTGGCCTGAAAGAATGAATGAATACACTCGTATTCGTATTCTTATTGCCGCGATGCGATTCGATTTCATGTCAACATTTTTTCTCTGTTTGTCATGACAAATTGTTTATGTTGCTGTTTAAGTTTCAGCTAACCGAGACTGTGTGTGTGTGTGTGTGTGTGCTTTAATACTTTGCATTTCACTTTTATTTCGGCTGTGCCAATCGATGGCATTAGTGGAAAATCAATTGAGCGATGGCAGCAATCAAAACCGTAAGCCATGAAACCAAAACCGCACATCAGTTGTTGAAGCTGTTGCTGCTGCTGCTGCTGCCGCTGCCTGATGCTTGTAGTTGTTGTTGTTTCTGGTTGGTTGCCAGCCTGTTTGTGGGTGTGCGTGTGTGTGTATGACTGATTGCGTTTCAGCTTAAATTGCCTTTGACAGCTTGAAATATACGATTTTTATTCAATCTAGCACTTGTGCATAGTATTTTTAGAGCAACACACACACACACACTTGCACACCACCGTTTTACGCCCACGCTGTGTGTCCAGTTAGCACTTTGGTTAAGTGTTTTCTCATATTGCTAAACTTTAATGCCACATGAAAACGCAACGTGCTACCGAAAAACGATGCGTGTTTAGCATTTTTCATTTGACCAACTGCTCCCTCCCACCCCACACACCTTCTTCCTCCCCCTGCTACTTTCTGGAGGCGAAAAGCGAAATTAATTATGCACTTTCGGTTTCAATGTACCCCATTTCCCCTTTCTAGCTACCCCTTTCTTCCCACTAATTGCGGTCTTGTTGCCTTTCTCATGCACTTGGCGACGCATTTGCATTAAGTTTTTCACTTTTTGTTGTTGCCTTTAGTTATTGCTGTTTTTACTATTGTCTTGTCGCATTTACCTTTCGGGTTTCTGTTTCTGTTTTGGTCTTTTTTTCCGTACTAAATTACGTGCAACTATTTTTTATGCGCATTTTGTTTGCTTTGCTTTAGCTCTGGCTTTGGCTCCACTTTGTTTCTGGTGAAAATTCTTGCTGCGTATCACACAGAAAAATTTATCACTTTCATTTGAATGGGTTCCAAAAAACCAAGAGACAATAAATTTAAAAAGCGAACCCCACTACAAATAGAAAAGGAAAGCGTAAGGTCGACGAACTCAAGGAGGAGACAATAAAATTATGTTTTTTTAATTTAAAATTGATTTAAATTCAATCTTTAACTTAATGAGCATCTGCAGTTGTTACTCCTCTGAGACTAATTTATAAATAACTCTAAGTACAATAGTGGAAATTCAAGATATTGCATTATTATTAAAGCAAAATTTGTCAGCAACTAGAGTATATATAGAATTACGCAAATCAGTTATGATAGTTAAGTATACCTTAATTTAGCAACTGAAAGAAGAGAAAGAACTTTATCAAGCATTTAACGAGCTAATAACTGGCGACTTTTGTATTCTCAGTTTCACAGCAGATTGTTAATTTATTTTAATGAAAATACAAACACGTTTCCATAGAACCCTGCCAAGAAAGAGGAGCAAGAGCAGTCGGAGGTGGAGGGGAAAGATATACAAACATGTTAAATGCGCACTTAACATTAATTTCACTTTCTTTCACACACACGCTCACACACAGTCACAAGCACAAAGAGAAGCCTTAATAGCATGGGGGAAAAGTAAAACATGTTTGATATCAACATAATTAGTCACGTAGTTGTTATGCTTGTTTTAATGCGACGACGAACGCGTTCATAATGTGGCATTATCATTATGCGACGAGCTGCAGAGCGAGTGGCAGCAGCAGCAGCAGAAGACACCGCATCGCACAGCAGCCGCAGATGCGTGAAGGCAGCATTCACATTAATACGAATATGTTATAAAATAAACAAATTACCCATAAAGATGTGAGCCAGCTGTAAATAGACAACAACAACGAAACTAAATGCACGGACAGACGAAGGTATGCGAATTTTACTTTCAAATATGCGGTAAGTGGCCAGAAAGAATGCTGCCCTGTCTGGTACTATAATGATTCCCCTATAACGATTCCCAATTAATTCGTAACTATAACAACTCGATGCAACTTGATGGGCTGAGAAAGTGCGATAAAAAATGACAATTTCAGATGCAATGGGGAAAGATATACAGATAAATAAAGTTAAGATACATACTTATATTGTTATAATAAGGTAAACTGATCTGGTATGGTTATAATGGTAGGGTAAGGAAGAATAGAATATGACGGTACGATACACGATAGAGCTGACCAACTTTTAGGTGTGGTAAGGTGCAACGAAGTAGGGAGAAGTAAAGTAAGATAAAGTTTGAAGATTGTAGCTTCAGATGTTGGTTTAAATGGTATGGTAAGGTCAGGTAGAATATGGTGTGATACAGTGTGGTATTGGAAGTTGAGTTAAGTTGAAGTAGGCATAGGTAGAGTATGCTACAGGTTTGAAAAGGTTTTAAAGAAGGATTGGGTATAATGGTGGAAGATAAAGTATGGTTTGATAGGAAGAAAGAAGTTTGGACAATGTAGCATGTGTAGGAACATGATTGGCTCTGCTATGGTAGCAGTTGTTAGAGTGGGTTTGATTATATAAGATTATATGTTTAATATATTTAATATGAAGCAGTAGAGTAAGTAAAGAAAAGAAAAGAAAAGGATAAATGAGGTAGTAATTTATGGTAAATATAAATGTCAAACTACGTTAGTGTAGTTCAACTAATGTTAAAATAAACAATACCAAGTTATTATAAGCCAAGAAAGGGCAAGCCAAAGTTACCTAAGGCCCAAGGCCCGATTGGAATAAGGTAAGACATCTAAGTGAGTCCCAGATAATCAAAGGTAGCTCAACCCCAACTAAGGTTGATAATCGGCGAGAACTTTGCAGCTAATTAAAGCGTCATTTCGTACGCTCATTGTCAGCAGCAAGAGCAGCAGCAGTCGGATTGGCAATTGGCAAGAACAATGCACATCATCATCATGGGAAATCTCTCGCGAGCACACGCAGAGAGTAGACGCAAAGTAGTCGAAAAATGTCGAGAAAATGAAAAACGCAAGATCGTATCTTTGCTGGCAGACAATGCGATGAAAAATGTGTAACTTGTCCGCAGATTCGTCGGCAGTCGCAGTTGCTGGAGCCACAGAACTTTCACAGAAAGTTCACAGACAGTGGGCAGGCTGGCAGCAGCAAACCACAATTCAAAGACAGGCGGACAGAGAGACAGGCAGAGGCACAGACGGACAGACAAACAGACAGACAGACAGAGAGCTGGCTACGTGAGACGCATGCGCATGCGCCTCGTGTCTGCTGTGGAGCGTCGAGTGTTGACTCGCTGATGTATTGGGTCCGTAGTCAGGTCCGTACTAGCTTCCAATTGTCCGAAAGTAAAATTAGCTGCTGCAGCTGAGGCGTGAAAATTGTGCAGCCTCCTTTTCCCTTTTCCCGTTCTGGGCGTGCCGCACTTTGTGGAATAATGAGCACTGCCTGCCGCCTGCCGTAGTGACTAATAACTTCAGCTTTAACTTCAACATCAGCCTCTGCTCAACGGAGGCTTCAGCTTGGGCTTTTGCATGCGGCAAGTTGAAACGCGCATGACAAACGCGTCGAGCACGTAATTTGTGTCGCTGGAGCAGAGCTGCCACAACGGAACTAAGCTCCAAAAAGCGAACGTTAGTTATGAATATGAGTGAGTGCAAAAGTGTGTCTCTGTCTCTCTCCCTCTCTCTCTCTATCTCCCTGTAGAACCATGCGCTGACCTTGCGCTAGAAAACTGTTTTGTGGCTTAAAGCAAGGTACTCCGCTGTAGACTCCGTTGCCTCTGCCGACGACGACGCTGCTGGCAGCTGCCTTCTTCAGTTGCCTCTTTTGTGTGTTGGGGATTTTACTCAAATGGGCGAAAGCTGAATGCCATTTTTGGATATTTTCACCCACGGTCGTCAAATGTAGTGCGAGTGCTCGTGCTCGTCTGGTCTTAGCGATGAAAGCGCTGACAACAAAAGCAACAACACAGCAGCAACAGCAGCAGCAGCAACAGCCTGTGCTGACGTTCAGTTTGCTGGCCATTTATCAAAAGATGCAATTGAAATGCTCAACGCATTTGACTTAGAAAACAGCGCATACTAAGTAAAGTTAAACAAATTGCAGCAGCTTGAACTGTGGCTGGACTTCTAAATACCCTGTGTGTGGGAAGTTTTAGGAACAGTTTAGAAATAGTTCTGGAAGTCATATATGTATATGCAGTGCAGAGATCGATAACATGTAAACTATGTGAATGAAAGAGTGATAAAACGGGAAAGAGAGAGAGAGGGACATGCACAGAGGGCAAGAAGAATAGAAAGGAATAGACACAATTAAAGAACTCTAAATAGAGAGCGTAAATTAAAAGATGGTAGAAATAATGAATGATATGAATTGGGGAAAGAGAAATAGTGAGAAGGAGGGAGGGAGGGATTTAGGCGACAAAAGAGAGATGGAAAGACATAGAAAAGGGTCAGAGTAAATGAACTACAACTAGACAATCTATAAAATTTGTTGCTATAGAAATCACATTGCTATACTTGGTGCAGAACACGTAAAGCTAAGCAAACTAAAGGAATGAAGGGATAAGCGGGAATGGAAAATTAAGCAGCACTATCTCTCTTTCTGTTAGTCTCTTTCTCTCCCTCTTTGATATTCTTCATATACATTAATATTGGGGCCCCCGTTTATTATTCTTCTTCTTATTTTAAAGAGTATGGTTACTTATGGATATGTACAGACCATTTTGATTATATTATGGTGCTGAGTGGAAAATCTTGTTTTATCTTTCTCTGCCTATTTTCTTTTCTGTCTCTCTTTCTCTCTCTCTCTCAATTACGGCAATTACTTCAGGAATTACTAAATGTACCGTCAAAACTAGTATTAGATCTACACACCAAACTTATAGTATATTTTTTAGTATTTATTACAGTATTTTCAAACTAGAGTCGTATAAATATCGCATACTCAATTGGTATTTTCCAGCACGGGTCGTATAAATTGTGCAATGCAATTCGTTTTTATGCCAACCATTCCTGGACAGGTCAGTCAGGTCAGTCAAGGCTCTAACAAGGTGTAACAACGAGGAAGGAATGAAAGGAAAACTAGATAACTTGGCCTATTCGCGCGGGCAGTTGGGCACATAAGAAGGCTGTCATAAAAAGGAAAATATATCTCAATAAAAACGAAATCCTATTTTGGTCTAGAGTTTTTTTGGCAGTCCCTGCACACACACACTGGCACACACACGCACACAATGAAACACTAATGTAGTGAAATAATTTTCGTTAATCGAAAGTAGCGAGGCACGTTTAACAACTCCCTGGAGAGGGGAGGGGGCCAGCTGTGACACGCTGTGCTCATAAAAAGACAATAAAAAAGTGACATTTTGGCCGAAAATACAGTTTGGCCATAAAGCGAGAAGGCGCAACGTTGGCGGCGAGGAAAAGTCACAGACGAAATCAAATCACGGCCAAAGTGGAAAACAACAACAGCAACAACAACAACATGAAATGGCAATATTGACAATTTATGTGGCTGGCAACTTGAGTTGGAATCTTTATTTGGTGTCCGAATGCCCACACACACGCTAGCCACGTGTGCGTGTGTGTGTGAATTAAGAAAAGTGCTTTATAAGTGCTGCTCCATCAAAATCAAACTTCAGAGGCTCAGCAAAACGAAAGTAGTTCTACGCTCGCCTATTAAGCTGGAGGAGTTTGCGCCCCAAATGAAAACATAATTACAATCTTGGCCTGGCCAACATATATACATTCACTCTCTGGCAACAACAGCTACAACAACAAGAACAACTAGAAGAACAATTTTCATAATGCCAAATCGAAAAACGCACAGCATGTCAACAGCCTGCGGCGCGTCCGTCTCCACCCCCGTCCCCCTCTGTCTATCTTGTTCAACTTGTCCAAGTCGGCGTCAGTTGGCTTCATTAAAGCCGCATGAAGAAGACATAAAACTCGCAACTGAGCAAGATTTATTTAACAGTAACAAAATTCGCAGTCCGCGCGACAAACTTGGCTAGAACCAAGTACAGCAGCAGCAGCAACAGCAGCAACAGCAGCAGCAGCAGCAACAGCAGCAGCAGCAACAACTACGACAAACTAGTCTGCCTTTTTAGCCGTCAGCTTTCGTGCGGTTTAGATTCTTTCCGTTGTTATTGTTATTTCTCTTTCTTCTTGTCGTTGTTGTCTTTCATTCTGTAGCTATTTCTATTTTCGACATTTCTGCGGCTTTTATTTCTTTTTAATTTCCGTGTCGCTTGAATGAATGAAAAGACTTTTCAGAGCTTTACGGAATTATGAATTCTAATCATTTTAAAACAAAATGCTACAAGAAACGGTTTCTTCTTCAACGTCTGGGAATGAGCTAAAAGAAATTTACATTTCTTAAGCCATAATGGATTTCGGTTCACAAATAGTTTGTATGCTAATCTCTCTAGTGATATTCTTGTATTTTGAAGCGAAGACGTTTGACTGCATTAAAGTTAAACGGAAATGGGCAAAGAATATTTATAAAAGTTGATTATAATAAGATAAAGATTGGAATTGTGTATTATATATTTAGTATATTTATTATGGTATACTATACTTAGTATTCCCTAAAGAGTATGCCAGCTTCGTGTTTGTTCTCAGCGTCTTTGCTTCGTTTCTTTTTCTGATTACTTTGTTATTGCTCGATGACACTTTAAGCTCCGATGTCGTCGCTATCGTCGCCATCGCTGTCGCCTGTCTTCGATTCAGTTTTCATCTTCTGCCTGTTGTTGTTGTTGCTGTTGTTGAACGCGATTTTTTATTAATTTTGTGTGTGTTTTCTAGGTCAATTCCGCAAACGGAAGCCGTTTGACCAGAATAAACTTTTTCCACTTTTGGCTTTTTTGTGCACATTGCGAGACCGCCAATCGCAGTAGAAGTCCCACTGCCAGGCAGACAGCAGACGGCCGGTCAGACAAACAAACAGACAGGGAGACAGACAGAGCAGACGGACAGACAGGCAGACAAACAAACCCGCCGTAGATCGTCATAGAGAGCATTTTGCAGTTGCGGCTTTGTTAGCGACTTTTCTTAACACATTATTTATTATGTTTTTTATATATACCGAGGGGTTTATATCCACGCAGACTTTCTTTGTCAGGCGATTTTCGGTTGGACAAAATACAAAAATGGGAAAAATACAAAGAGACAAAAACTGAAAAGAAAACTATGCATAAAAGAGCTGAAAAACCCCACAGACAAGAAAGACTTTTGCAATAATTAACTTTATGTGGCGCGTTCATTGTGCGCGAGAAAAGAATCGCACGACAGGGAGACAGAGGGAGGGAGAGAGAGAGAGAGAGATATCCGAACTAGGCGAGAGATTTGCCAGTTGGCGATTAATGCCAAACTTGAATCTTAGTCAATGGCAGCGCGACATAAGCTGATCAGGGGCAGAGCACATCGAATCGCAAATCAATGGCGGGAAGGCAGCTCCCACTTGGATGCGAAATCTCCACCAGAACGGGCAGAGCTCTTGGCCAATGCGACTGGCTTTTTGAGGTCGCACAAAGTGAACAACAATAGCAGAAAAAAAAGAGGAAAAAGAGGAAGGAACGAGAGAAAAAAACACATTGACAAAATAATTAAATAATAGCCCCGGGGCCCAGTCAGGCGTTGCAGTCAGCCCGACGACGTTGCACGGAGTAAAACTAATAGAAGCATATTTTCCTCTTGGACAACAACAACAACAACTCCGACGATGGCAGAGCGGAAAATGTCCAAGCAGACGGCAAAGCCGCTTGGCTTTTAAGAACGACAGAGAATGAAAAAGCGAGAGAGAGAGATAGTGGGAAGAAGAGGGGAGATTGATAGAGGGATATATAAAAAAGCAACATGAATAAATAAAATTAAATGCAGCATGCCCACTTAAGAGATGAGCATGCAATTTTAAATAAAAATTAAAAGCACAAAACATCAGACAAGCACAAAGCCAAGAGGCAGAGGGGACGAATGAGAGAGAGAGAGAGGGAAGAGAAAGATTGGAAGCATGGTAAAGAGAGTGCTGGACAATATTCTGGTTCACTTTTTCAATTCTCAGCTCACACACTCGTAAGAACTCGCTGCCTTCTCTCTCCACTCGGAGGACAATGGTCGGCAAACTGACAGCCTCCACCTCCTCTTCTTGCCCCGCCTCCAGCAGTGGCATCGATGGAAACCTCTAACCGAATCGTTCAATTACAAAATTGATTACCATTGAAAATTGAAAATTAAGTACAGTTTTGAGTTTTCAGCATAATTGCAGTTGATTTGAGGCAGAGACGGAGGCAGCTCGACCAGAACTTGCAGTGTCATTAGAAGCAGCTTGATTAGACGACTGTGCCAGTCTCCCCTCTGTCGCTGTCTATGTGTGTGTGTGTGTGAATGTGTGTGTGCCAGTGCATTTGATTTTAGATGGTACTATAAATGATTAAGTGAAAAAGACAAAGTCAATTGTGGACCGACATCGACTTGGCCTCTAGAGAGCCAATCAAGCCGAACGTCAGCTTAATTTCATTTAACGTTCAAGTAGCATTATACACAACAACAACAATAACAACAACGACGACAGTAACAGCAACAACAACAACGACAGCCATAACAACAACTACATGAATAGCGCGGACACTGCTTTGCCTAACTCGAAGCAGCTAGAAGCAGAAATACCCTGCAAATACGTTATGAAGTTAACGGAACAATGATATGAACTTTGTATAAATACAATATAACATAATACATATATTATATAAATATTTAATTATACAATTTAGTGTATGTTAAAACTTTATAGGTAAAACTTTTAACAGAATTTTATAATTGATAATTTGCCTAAAAATTGAAAACTAAATATCAAGATGAATCAATTAGTACCCAGATAGGGGTTTTATATATAATTGCAGTACTAGGACTTGAAGAAACAACATGTTTCATTCATACTATCAAATTTCTGACATATTTTGGTCATGTCGAAACACATATAATAAGATAAAACAATCAGTATATAGTATATTTTAATTTTAGTAACTTCAGCTCTGGCATAAGTGGAAACAATAATGTTCTATTGTTGTTTTCACATATAAAACTAAACTTTCTGGAAATATCAAGAAAATAACAGTTTTTACAGTTTTGTTTTGATTTCGCTTTCAACTTTAGTGAAATAGAGCGACACACAATGTTTCATTGGTACTATTAAAGTATACAGTATACCCTACTTTATTTAAGCTAAAATCTATCATATATCTATCTCTATCTTTATAAAACCTCAACTCAACTGTTCAATTTTAATTCCCTGCTTAGACAAGAAGCTTACAGGGTATGAACAACAACTGCTTAGCGGAATTACACAGCCTAAAAGAAGACAAGGCGAACGCAAATTCGTTTTGCATTATTTCTTTTCGTTTTGGTTTTGCTTTTGGTTCTCTTCGTTTAGGTTTTGGTTCAGTTCGCTTTGGTTCTGTTCTTTTTGCAGCTGGATACGATTCGAATCGATTCGATTCTGTTGATTTGGTTTATCATCAATTTTATTGTCACTAGGCATTTATGAGCGATTATTTTAGTTGTTGGTTTTTATGGCTGCTGTTGCCGTCGCTGTCGACCTCGCATTAGGGGCGGGGCCTGTGGCTGGACCTCTTTGCTTGGGCCTGTGGCTGGGCACCCCTGCCTGTGCCTGTGGCTGTGCCTATGCCTGTGGTCCTCTGTCTGATCCTGCAATTTGGCCTAAATGCGGGCTCCGTTCGATTCTCTTTGGTATTTAATTTATAGTTAAACCTAACGGGGCAAGTTTGATTTATTGGTCAAGAGGTTATTCACCATTATGTTTCGGCTCTAATGTTTACTCAATTCTTGTTGTTGTAGTTGCTTTCGTTGTTGTTGTTGTTGTTGCTGTTGCTATTACTGTTATTCCAGTTGTTGATCAACACAATTAATGCAGATTGTAGGCGTAACGTTGACAATTGCATCGATTGCAGCTGCTGCTGTTGCTGCCTCCGCTTGTCATTGATTTTGTTGTAATCGCCGTTGTAGTTGCCCTTGTTGTTGTTGTTGTTGTTGTTATAGTTGTTGCAACGATTGTTGTATTTGTTTTTGATGTTGCGGCTGGCGATAAATTTTGCAGCGCGCTCTAAATGCATAAAATGTTTACAGAGCCCACGCTGTGCAATAAATCAAATAATTGCACTGCCAATTGCAGAGGGCAGTGTTGGCTCAAATGGGCGTGGCAGTCAGACCTACACACACAACCTAATCATCCTAAACTAAACGCACTAAAATATCCTGTAGACCTTAGGATATATAAAACAATTTATTTAATTATTAAACAAAGAAAGAGAGCAAGATTAGAACTGAAAAGAAATACAAGAACTTCTTGTTTTCTTTGCGTTATTTTGCAAAGCAATTCTTTATAATCAGCAAGGGAATATAATTAATGTGAAGTGGTTATATTAAATATATTTTTAAGTTTTTTTTAATATTATTAAAATATCACTATATTAAATTAAAATATATATATAAAATATATTCTGCTTATCAAAACATTCTAAAAATGGTTTCATTGAGAAAATAAAACCATGACAATTGCAAGGAAACTTCTTTAAACTATATTCTTGATTAGAAACCTTACATTACATTATTACCTTCGATATCTTTTTTATTGTATGTTATTTCTTTTAAACCTTATTCAATTTGTTACTATCCAATGTATATATAATACTATCTTTAACTGCAATATACCTCTTCATATTGTTAATCCCTCATTCTGCAGTTGCTTAACTTAAATTTGCAATGCAGTCAGCTTTTCCTTTAAGATGAAACTCTGTTTCGCAGTTGACTGTGAGCAGTTCGTAAGTTTGGCTTAATCAGAAGTGTTAAATGCCTCACGAGCTGGCAAATGTTTCCTTCTCATGACACACTTTGAGCAGCCAGGCCCTCTCTTTCTCCCTCACTCTCCTGCATTCTCGGCAAGTGTTGAACAATGGAAAGAAGCAGCAGATGAAGAATAATGAGAGGCAGCAAGCAAGAGAAGGAGAAGAGCAACAACACCAACAACAACAACAATTCGAGTGCGATTGTTGCGCATTTTTGCTTATGATACGTTGGCATATTTCTTTTTGGTCTGCTCTGTTCTGTTCTGCTGCACTCACAGATTGCGGTTAAACATGCAGCAGCAGCAACAACAACAACAGCCACAGCGTGGTGCGAGAACATTTCTTAGCCCGGCCCAAACACGCAGCGTTGCATGAGCAACGGTAAAATGCGTGCTCACATGCGGCCAACTGGGAATCGACATGAAGTTGAAGACGGAGATGGAGATGGAGGCGCACTCCCAGTTGGAGTCCCAATTGCAGTTGCAGTTGGAGCCGAAGAAAACGATTCACACCAAACGCAGTTGGAAACTTTTGCTTATTTAACTGTTGCTGCTGTTATTGTTTCTGTTGTTGTTGTTGTTGTTGTTGCTGAAGACGCGTCTTCTGCCTGCAGCCACTTAGAACAACGGAGCAACGACGCCGACGCTGCGCAGGCGCGGCCGCTTTTCATTTTTAACTGTCAATGGCAACTGCAAGTGCAGCTTCCTCTCTGTCTGCCCCCTTTATAACGCTCCCTGTCTCCCTTTGTCTGCCCCTCTTTGTATCTCCTTCTCACGCTCAGCTCTGTTTACTGTGGCAGCAGCAAGTGCAACAGCAGCAGCAACAACAATGCGCGCTACGTTTGCTGTCGCTGCAGGCAGAGATTGTTAGCCAACTTGGCTAACTCGGACTGGGACTCGGACTCGAGCTGTCAGTGAAGTGGCCAGTTGAAGGAGAAGTCAAAGGCGCCCCCCTCTCTGCCGCAGTTCCAGCCTCAGTCATTGCCTCTCTTTATGCCACATTCTCTGCCCCTCTGCCTCCCTCTTTCTCATAGTCTCTACCTCAGTCTTCACCTTAGCCTTTCCTACATCTATGCCTCTCTCTCCTCCTGCCACTCTGCCTCAGTCTTCACCTTTGCCTCCCTCTCTATCAAAATCTTTGCTTCTTCCTCTGCCACAGCTCATGCCCCTCTATCTCTCTCTCTCTCTACAGCCTGCCTCTCCCAGTTCTTGCCTCAGTGCCCATCTCCGTCTCAATCATAGGCTCCTTCACAGTCTCCCTCTTCATTGCCTCATTCACCTCCATCTCCATCTCCGTCTCTGCCTCATTCTCCAGCTAAGTCTTTTCATTTATCTGTCTGTCTGTCTTTCTGTCCCCCTCTCTGTCTGTCTATCTGTCTCTCTCCAGTCGATACAAGTGCATTTCACTTCAACTTCAACGCGTATTCTTGCTGCAAATTAAATGCATTCAACACGATGCCCCGCGGCATCGATAATATTGTTGTTGACGTTGATGTTGCTGCCACTTGCTGCCGTTTGCTGCTGTTGCTGTCAATGTTGTTGCTGCTGCCGCCGCTGTCGATGTTGCTGCTGCTGTTTAAGCAGCATTTAACTTAAGCCGATTTACAATTTGTGTGTGCGAGTCGAACAAGACGCAGCCAGCCCGATTACCAAACCGAAGCTGTTGCTCGCAGCGCCCCTCCCCTCCCTTCCCTATTCCTCTCTCTCTCCCCCTCTCAATGTTCCTCTCTCTCTCTTATTCCCTTTCTCTCTCCTTTGTTTGTGGCTCTCATTAGCATGTGGGTGCCTGGCATGATGACCAAGCTATTTGGGCCTGCCTTGAGTTGCCTTTAGAACTTGCCGTGCTGCAACTGCAACTGAAGCTGCAACGTCAGCGACATCGCAGTCCGTTAGCATTGTCTAACTATAACGGTGCATGCAATGGTGCGTAATTGGAATGTCACTAACAGATCAAGAGGGAAAGGGGTATTAGATAGGGAAGTGGGGGAGATATTTAATCGTGCATTATTGAAAACCAAAATGCAGTTGTTCTTGCATTCAAATGCAACATTACCTTCTAATGCCCAACGGTCATAAATCCCATTATCGCCTGCTGTGCACGGTGGGGTGCAGGGTGGCGCAGGGAGCGGAGGGAACGGAGGGAGCGGAGGCCATCAGCGATATTGGGCAAGTGTTGGTCAGGTCAACATGTTATTATTGACAAATGGAAATGTCAAAATGAAAAATTAACTGAAAATCAACAGCTAACAGCAGTACAACAACAACAAAGCAGCAACAGCAACACAGACAACAACTGAAACAACAACAGTGACAATTGAAAATGTCAAAATTCGCAAGAGCAGCAGCAGAGGCAGCAGCAGCAGCAGCTCGAGGTAATGGCCAAAAACAAGCAACAAAATGGCCAGAAATTTGGGTGTAATGGGGCAGGTTACCCTCTGCCCTTCCCTCCCTCTCCAACTTCCCCTCTCACTCGCCATCTATCTCGCTCTCACTCTGTTACTCGACGAGGCCTGTCTCCCTTTGATAGCGCCCGCTGATGTGCTGCATGCAACATGGTAACAAAAGTTGCGCGAGAAAAACAGTCAACCAAATTGACACTGGCCAACACCAAAGGCGCTACAGCAGCAACAACAACTGTGGCAGCAACAACAACAACAACTGCTGTAACAACAACTGCTAAAACAACAGCAACAACAACGTTGGTGGCGTCGCCTGTCGTCAGCGTCCGCTGCGGACATACTCGACGCGACATTTGAATGCAACTTGCCACCGCCTGCCACTTGCCACTTGCCACTGCCACGTTTTGTGTGCCGACCCTCGTTGCCGCTGCTGCTGCTGCTGCTGCTGCTGTGTTGGCAATAACCACTTGATAAACGATAAATTAATTGAGCAGCATTGCCACACTGTGATGCCCTATGCAAAAAACGGCGTTGCATCTGTTTCTGTTAACTATATCACAAAATGATTCTCCTAAACTGGCGATTATTAATGATTTGTTTGACAATTTATAGCACGCTTAGTCGAAAGCGAAACCAGATAATTAGTGTTGTTTTTTTTGTAGCTATAATTAAATAAATCTTCTCTCTGCTAAAAACTAACATTAATTTGAGCATAAATCACACGGATTCTAATGGGCTCTAAGTGAAAATAATCAAGCAATAAATTATCATCATATTAGTTCGGATTTTTGCATTATATTTCGCGTTATTCAACTTGTTAGTGATTTATTTTAAATTCGTTTTAATTGGTATTGAATTTAATATCCCAATTCAACATAACCTCGAACTTTTTTATAATTTACAGTTAGGTTTTTTTATTTTCTGTATTGTTTCAAATTGTTATTGAAATGTTGTTCAACTATAGCACATTTTATTTTCGTATCATTATTTGAAATCATTTTTAATATTAAAAAATTCAAACTAACCTCAAAAAATTGATAAAAACACTTTGACTATCGTAAAATTGCTTTGTTAGTAACTAAAATACTGCTTTATATTTTATTTATTACTTTATTATTAATTTTTACTGATGTTCCTACTAAACATTCCACCCAACGTCAAACTATTGACAACATTTGACTCCCAAACATACATCAATTATTATAAATTATAATATATTATCTCACATATAACACAACAATCTAAACAATCTAAAATGTTTTGCTAACCTAAGGATCAGTTAGGTCTCATTGCTGTAATCTCACTGCATTCGAGGTAGAACCTACCCAGAGACCTTCAATAGTTTTTACTCACTCCTTATATAGAGTACCTGCAGTTCGTATTCGCCGACACTTCTAGCAATTAATTATATTTTGTTTGGCTAAAGAATTTGCATTTGGCTGTTGGAATTTCGCAACTTTTATCGCGCAACGTGCTGCGAGTACGTTTCGTCTGTGGGTCGCGCAAGGACGTTGCATGCAGAAACACGCGTTGCAAGTGTGGGGAGTGGGACTGGCACCACCTCGGGTAAATACAATCTAAATCTGCTGCCGGTGAATGCGATGCGATGCGATGCGAGGCCCGCTTTGAGGCAACGTCGCGTCGTTTGTCACCTGTAATTAGTGAACTTGCATTCAGTTTTTCATTAATTTAACTCGTGAGTTCTCGAACAAGAAGACAGGAAGAGTCTCAAAGGGAAGGGTAGGGGAGGGGGAAACCATTTTACTGCTGTTCCTACTTAATTAGGAAGCAACGAGCGTCGTCAGCGCTGATAACTGCAGTCGAAGTACTTTGGAAAACAGGTGCATATCAAATAATTTCACGAAAATCGAGGAAAATGTGAAAATGATGTGGAAAATTGCATGCGTAGCAAGAGCAAATTGAAACAAAGCCAAATAAAAAACGTTGATAGACAAATATTTGCATAACACTTCATGTTTAGCAAATGCCAAAGCAGAGACAGACAAGGCACACACACACACCAGACACCTATACACACACAAAACACACACACATGCATATACACACACACACATACAGAGAGCTGAGCAGGCACACTTAACGTGGCTCAAAGCTACAACAGCAGCAGCAATCTGCGAAAATGTTGCTTATTTTCATCCAGTCCAGTTCAGGAAAGGAAGACAGACAGAGATAGAAGGTAGAGAAAGAGGGAAGGAGAGGAGGTGATAACAAAATCAACAGCAATGCTAAATTGTTTAATTGAATTTACCGCAGATGCGCTTAAGTTGGCAGTAATTTAGCAAAGCCATGTAGCACTTCTAACTGTAACTCGTTGTACCTCGTATCTCTCACTGGAGCTGTATCTGCATCCTTGTAGCTACAAGTGAGCGTGTGTGCGTGTGTGTGTGTGTGAATCTTGTGTGTGCTGGAACGTGCCAGACACTCGTGCACATGGGCTCTCTCGATTGTCGTCGCAATACAAATACTCCTGCCGAGCACTTGCCAGATGCAATGAAACGAAATGTATCTACAAGATACACAAGCACACACGCACACCACACAGACACACTCACACACACACACACATGCATACATTGCTGCTGTAACTATGCATTAAATTGAAAACAGCAAAGAAAGTGCTCCACCGGCTTCGATTGCCAACTCGGTTCTAGATTTCTCCCGGGCGCAATTATGCCCGGCATTGCCTCTTTCGCCTCCTCTCATCCACCTCAGCCTGGCATGGCTACTCCTCTTCCATCTCTCCTCTGTCTGGCATGAGAATCCCCTCTTCTAACTCTTCTCCCTCTACCTCTCCCCCTCCCCCGTGTGTGCTTTCATTTCTCAATCTCATCTTGCATTGCTCAATTTGACTCGTTGATATTTTCTTAGCCATGTCAAAGTTCGCCGCGCATGTTGCGCCACAACTTCTGTGACCCACTGTGTGTGTTTAATTAATTTGCCAGCATCGCGCTGCTCATTAGTTGCGCTTTGGTTCTATGTCAACCTCTGTCCACGGGGTTAATCGATGTGACGCGTCGATGACGATTGAGCAATGCGCGTGCGCGTGCGCGTGCGCTTTACAACACTGTGCACCGCATGCGCACTCTTTGCTTAGAGAGAGGGAGAGCGTACGCATGCCCAGCCGGCTAAGCTGCTCTCACTGCTTCTTACACTTGCTTGCACTCGTGCGCTCTCTCACGCTGCTATTGACGGAGTTAGTTCTCTCTCGCTGCTGCTGTTGCCGATATTGTTCATTCACGTTTGTCTTTGCTCTCTCATGTTATTGTTGTTGTAGCTGCTTTTGCTCTCTCACGTTTCTGATGTTAGTTTACTGCGGCTGCCTTTTCTCTCTGTTGCCTGCCTTTGCTTTCTCATATTATTGTTGCTGCGGTTGCGTTTGCTCTCTCGCGTTTAAGTTCTTGTTGTTTCTGTGGCAGCCTTTGCTCTCTCATGCTGTGCTGCTTCTTGTGATGCCAGTGCTCTCTCAAGTTGTTCTTGCTGCCTGTGCTCTCTCACTCTAGTATTGCTGAGTTCACTCTCCCACGTTAGTGCTATTCTCTCCCGTTGTTGTTGCTGGGGCTGCGTTTGCTCTCTGTTTGTTTGTCACGCTCTCTCACTCCGCCTTGCCGGTTACACATCAGCGTCATCAACATCATCATGATCATCTCGGCCATTTACGTGTGCTCAGCTGTGTGTCTGTATTTTTGTGTGTGTGTGTGTTACTCTGTGCTCTGCTCGCTGCGAAGCTTCTGCTTCTGCTTCAGCTTCTGCTCTGGCTCTGCCTCAGCTGCGCTGCTTAAACTTTTCTTTCTTGGCCTTCTTGGACTTTCTTGGCAACATTGCTGGCTTAAAAGTCATTTGGAAGCGCCAACTCTGGCGTCAGTTCGCTTTGTGCGCTGCAAGCGTTTAGTACGTTTCCCCTCGTAACGGTTAAGATATCGACATTTATCGTAGTTATCGATATACACCTCCCAGCAAGGATACTCGATACTCGCGTGCGTGCTTAACTAATTCTCAATTGAGTCAAAGTATTCACAATAATTGTAAACAAATCAGAATCAAATTGAAAGAGAATCAAGAAACGAAACGAATTGAAAACTAAACAGTTGGAACGGAATAAACGTCGCGCAGTTTTCGTAATTGTTGTTGTTGTTTATGCATCGGCTTGAATTGATTTTATTTGACGCACTTCCGCTCTAACACGCCTGCAACACGCGACAGCAACAGCAACAGCGACAGCAGCAGCTCCAACGTGAGCCGAACGCGTCAACAGGTAAGCCTCGCATTCAGACAGGATTAGCATTGCTTAAACTGTTGCAACAACTAAAAGCGACAGCTACGGGTATACATACCCCTTCCCCCTCTTTGCCAACCCCCTGTCATCCCTTCCACAGTCAGCTGCAGTCATAACCAAAACCAAAGTCCAGCAATCTCACTCGGCCCGGGGCCAAAGCGGATTACTATAAAAATATTTACAAGCCTGCATTATGTGTGTGTGTGTATGTGCCAGTGCCAATGTGTGTGTATGTGTGTGCATATCCTTTTTGCTGCATATTTGTTTGCTGCTGCTGCTGTTGATACCATATTTATTTGCAGGCATCGTAAACCGCAGCCGAGGCTGCAATCAACTGTTGCGGGCAACAATGTAAGTTTTGTGGCCCAATGCTGAATAGTTAAGGGCAAACACACACACACACACACACACACACAGTGTACACTCGCACATACACACACAGTACACACTCACACACACAGTGGGCACACACACACACTCGCACAGGTGAAAAGAATGAAATGAAAACTCGTATTTAATTAAAGAAAAGGAGCAAAAGCAAAGGCAGCCGCGGTGGCTTAAAAAAAGAACAACAAAAACAACACCAGCAGCCGCGGAGGCAGCAGCAACATTTGCTGCAACAGCGGCAGCAGAAACAAGTACCACACACACACACAGCTGCAGGTGTGTGTAACTGGAAACAAGTTAAAATGCCTCGGCTACATTTGGTCAAGTTTACATGACTTACCAAAGACCCCTCACCCCCCTCTATTCAACCCCACCCCCTTAACAGAACTGAGACCAAACCCAAAGCTGAGTTGCAGGTTCTCTCTGTGTGTGTGCGTGTGTGTGTGTGTGTGTGTTGTGCGGCAGCAATGTGATTTTAATGAACCTACTAAGAACTCTCGGCCAGCTTGGCCAACTGGCAACCAGTCAGAAACATAAACTAGCTCAGCTCTTTAGCTTTTGCCGTAATATTCTATTATGCCTCCGACAAGCAACAACAACAACAACAACAATAACAGCAACAGCTACAACTATTTCTGTTACTGTTTCTCCTTCTCCTTCCCCTTCTGCTGCTGCTTCAGCTTCTTTTGCTCCAAAATACAATGCGAAAAGCGGCAATAAAAGCGGCAAACAATGCGCAATATTTATGCAAGCATTAACTGCCAAAGCCTGCACTAACTGTCCCGCTGTCTGTCCCACTGTACCTTTGTCCCACTGTGCCGCTGTCTGTCTGCTTTTCTGTCTGTTCTTGGGGGTATTATGCTCAGCTTGCTTACAATCCTAAGCCGACAGCGCCAACAGTTTGAGTTACTTTCTAAATAGCATTTTACGTTCGCCCAGCTCCGAGATTAGTGCAGCCTCAGCCGCGTCGCTGCCACAGCCTCTGTCTCTGCCTCTGCTGCTGCTGTTGCCGTTGTTCTTATTGCGGTTGATGTTGCGGTTAAATAAATAAGGCAACGACGTGCTCAAAGTTTGCCACAGCTCAGCAAATAAGAAATTGCATCGCCGCTGCAACAGCAACTGTTGCTGCTGCTATGACTTGCACAAATGAAATGATATTATAGATGCGTTCTCTGCGTTCCTGCTGCGCTTTCGCAGCCCACTTCCTTAAACCGAAATGATATTGCTGCCATTTCTTGAGCTGCTGTTCTTGCTGCTGCAGCTGCTGTTGTTGCCAATGTTGCTGCTGTTGTTGTTGCTGCTGCTGTTGTTGCTGCTGCAGTTAATAATCGCCAGACAGTCAATTTGCTCCGCTTTAATCAAGTCACTTCTGCACCAACGCAGACAGGCACACATTGGGGCACTCTCAGGCAGGCACACACACACACAGGCATGCACACACAAACAGACTGGCATGCACACACAGACTGGCACACTCACACCTATACATGCACTCTTGTAATGACCGCAACAGAGCGGCGCATCTGTAATTTTACAACTCTACACGAGTAGCTCAGGCAGCACCTCCCACCCCATTGCCCTCCTCTCTCTCCTCCTCTTCCCCCTCCTCCCTGCCAGCATGCTGCATTTATTATCATCATGCAACATGCCGCGCGTGCAACATTTCGCAGCAACTATTTAAGTCTCTATGGGGCAGGCCTGCACTAAGCCAAGTTTCATCAGCTGCTGCTGCTTGTCCAGCCCAAAAAATCTGCCTGCCCCAGCTGCAGCTGCACTTTGCCAACTTGTTGGCTTTTTGCGGCTCTGCATGACATAACCAAACATTCAACTCAGTTCGGGTCGTGGCAAGGCGAGGCAAGCCAGACGCAGCACATAGGTCAAAGTTAAAGTAACTGTAGAAGGCAGCGCTGCTGCTGACTGGGCCATGTTTGTTTTTATGCAGCTCAAATATCTGGCAAATTAATGGCAAAATATTCAGTAATCCATAAGGAATAGCACGAGAGAGAGAGATTTGGGATATGCATGAGGGAACAGGGATATATATGATATATGATAGCTCGTCTTCCCAGAACTCTCTATACATTTCTTAGGCTGTATTTCATTGAACTCACCTTAGATATTAATTGAAATAGAAAGAGATTTTGCTTATAATGAAGTACAAGAGAATAAACTGTAAGTTATCAGAGGCAATATCGATATAAAATAGATTAATATTTAATATTAATATTTTATATAGTTTAATATTTTAAGCCGATTCGAGGTCAGAATTCAATATGCTTTCGCATTAAAGCTCAACAACTAACCGAATTATTCTGCCAAAACAACAACAAACTTGAGAAAAGCGAAGGCTTGAATATACACGTGTTTAAGGAGGTAACCAATTTTAATCAGGTGTACTCATCGTAAACATATTGAGGACTGTTCCATCTCTACTCGTTAGCAATTCTAGTAGCGCCAAGGAGGAACAGAACAAATGACCAATCTCGTCTTTGTTGTGTTTTGACTCGTACTGCATGGAGTTCTTCTTCAGAATTCCCATACATCTGCAATTATTATAGTTAAATAAGTTACAAGAGAGAATTGGTGGGCTTCCTGATATTTTGTAATTCTCCCTAATCTATATGATGCAAGCCAGAATCATATTATATATTAGTACATATAGTACTATATAAAGAGTACTATACACAAGTTAACGAACTTAGATCGTTTGATAACTTTCCCGAATCATCAGCCACACTTAAACTTAGCTAGTAAGAGCCAAATAAATCTCTCAAATCAAGCCAAAATTTCTTTGTGCATTTCTTCTTCATTTCATTTGTGATACAATTCATTTGCACAACTCACTAATACCCTATTCAAGCAGTTGAATGGGCCCATAAATTAATGTTTAATTGAATTGAATGAAAGTTTTAAGTTTTACTTTAAGCGATCACTCTGCCCCTCTATCTCTCTCTCACTCTCTGTTCTCCCCCACAGTGCCCCCTGGCATTGTAATTGGCCTTTTCTCTCTTGCAAATTTAGCCAGAGTTATGTGAATATAATTTATAATCAAGTCAAATGAATATAGATTGCACTTGCCGCCTGTAGAGGCAGAGGGAGGGGCAGAGGCAGCCGAAAGTGAAGTTTGCTTCTGCCTATGAATATGAGTGCTTTGAATATGAGTGCCCCACTCGACTCTCTTGGCTTCCAACTTCCCATTATCTGAGGCAAGTTAAATATTGTCGTTGCAGCAGGGCAAGTGGTGGGGGAGGGGCGTGGCAGGGGTGGCAGGCAGAGCTGGCAAAATGGAGCAACTTTTGCTGAGCAACTTCGACGGCAGCAACAATTTTCTTTTTGTTAATTAAACGCAATTCTATTTATTAGTGTTGTGCAGCTGTGTGTATGTGTGTGAGCAGACACAGATACAAATTGAGGTAGAGAGGGAGATAGTGGCAGTGTGCAAGCGAGACAGCGCCAATCCGTTTAGATAGCTCTGCGCTCTGGCTTTATAATTGGCGAAAATTATTTAATTATTATAAAGTGCAGCTTCCCCTTTGAAGCCGAAGCCGATGAGAAGTCTCTCTGTCTCTCCCTCTCTCCCTCTCTTTCCCCCTCTCTCTGCATCTCTCCCTCTGCAACGTTCTCACTGCTGCTGCAGTCTCTGCTGCCAACAACTTTGGGCTTAACTTGGCTTGTTTTCTTGCCTCCAGTTTTGTTTGTATTTCATTCGTTTTGCGCACAAACTTCTACTGCCTTCTTCAGTTCAGTTCTGTTCAGTTTATAACTGTCTATAGATAGCCGTTTTCAAGCTACTGCTGTAGCCGTACCCGAGTAACTGTAGTTTTCAGCTGTTTATTTAACTGCAATTTCCGCGAGTATTGTTGCATTTCCAATGCCATAATTAGACTAAATCTAATTTGCAAATCGCACGCTCTGCTCAGCCTCTGCCTATCTGCCTATGCAAACATGGCACAATCTTGCCACCACAAGCAGCAGCAGCAGCAGAGGGAGAAGAGGGAAGAGGCAGGGAAGGAGGTGAAGAGTTCAGGGAGAGGGAGCTGCTGCATTTTGGGTGATTTTTACGACGGGGATGCGATGTAATTAATTTGTGGCGCGCATTGTTGTTGACAGATGAGCGTGGCAGTGTTGCCGTTGCAGTTGCAGTTGCAGTTCCACTTGTTGTTGCTACTGTTACTGTTGCTGCTGCTGCTGCTGTTTGTTAACTTGATTAATTAAAATGCAGCAGCTTTTAATGGCGACGAGGCTACTCAGCATGTTGGCGTGCACATTTGCCATAAGTTTGCTATGTGTGCCAGTTTATCAGCTGCTTATGCAATCTGGCAGCAAGACTTGCGAAGATGTGCTCTTCACCTCCCACCCCCTCTCCCAACTGGAAGAAAGCATGCTGATATGAATCTATCTAATTACTCTTTGAGCTTAATTTGATATGAGGAAATTATGCAGAAATAAACAAAATATGAAAACAAGGCTGGGAAATTTGACTGCATTGAAAATCTGCCAACAGAGATAAGAAATTAGCAGGGAGTCTCGATAAATTGAGCATATATTATGAACATACCATGTATATATTGAGTTAATATTCTGCATATATATCAGCCTTAATTGGGCACATATATCATGCATTATATGAACCTCATTGACAGCGCTTTACTTTGTTGCATCTCTTCCTCTCTCTCTAGTTTTCTCGTTTTGATTGCAAAACTGTCAAAGACAGCGACAACTTTCGTTGCCAACGTTGCCCAACACTGTCCACATGGCTTGTGTTAGAATCTACAACTCCAACTTGCTGGGGGAGAAACAATTTTCCATAGTTTAGTCAAAAGTTCAGGCGATGTTTTCGGGGCTCAGCCATCAAATTTGCTGCACATTTTCATGAAAGCAACGGATGAGTGTGTGTGTGTGTGTGGGAGTGTGTGTATGTGAGTGAATGTATATGTGCGTCTATATATGTATGTGTGTGGGTTTTGGGCTCAGGTTAATTTGAAAGCATCTAAGTTTTTGATGTGCTCGCTGCAGTCAGGCAAACTCACTTGCGAGCAAGAGGGGGAGGGGCCTGGATGACGTTGACTTGTGGCCGTGTTGCTGGCAGCAGGCAAACACACACACACACACATAGAGAGCACATACACCCTCTCTCTCTCTCTCTCCTCTCCTTGCCCCTTTTCGCACACGCAAAGTCAGTCAACGTGCCACATGTCATGGGAACTTTTAGACGCGCCGCACTTCGCTGCACCGCGAAACGCTCAGATAGTTTGCTTTGCTATGAGCTGAACTGAGCTGAGCTAAAAGTTGCGAAATCATGGGAGTGAAATATTTTACTTTGTTCATTGCACATTTATTAATAAAGATTTTTCTCGACTTCTTTTTGCGCTGCTCGTCCAACTAACAAGAGCAACGTGCAGCATGCGGCATGCAGCATTGCACTTGCTGCACGTTGGAATTTTTAATTTAATTTATAGCAAGACACGCAAAGCAACAGACTCCAATCGAGTTCTAGTTCTTGTGCACGGGACGTATACGCAATACGCAAATAATACATTCATTCATTCTTCATTCTTTCTTATATATATTTGGAATAATTCATGCGCATCTCTGTTAATACGCTGTAGTTTAACCCTTTTTCGACACACTGCGGGAGGGGGCAGAGGAGCGAGGGGCGGGGCGTGACAAGGGGCTGCCAGGTCAGTTGTCGGAAATTGTAGGCGCATGACTTTGAACTTTTGACACATTTGGCAGTTGCCTGTCACACAGCTTGTCAGGCTTGGGGGCTAATAGGTCACTTGGGAATCTCTACAGGGTGTATGTACTGGTGTGTGTGTGTGCTGTTGTTGTTGACCCTGTCGGAAACATGAGCTCTGCAGTCCAATATAAATTCTTTATGCCTGTGTCTGTTTTGCATTTGTAATATCTCTGACTGAGCTGACCCCCGATATGATTATTGTGCAGGCATATAATGTTATTAAACTCACAGAGAGCGAGCGAAACAGAGAGAGAGAGAGAGGGAGAGGAAGTGTGTGGCAGACAGTGATGATTTCAGCGTGTGGCACGCACAATCAACAATTGATTTTTAATTTTTCATTTACAATCGAGCAATGAAGCTCTCGATATTTATTGTGTATCAACGTGAGGCGACGAGGCACGCGCTTTAAAATAATACAATAGTAATAACAGTAATTTCTTCTGGCAAACTATCTGCGCTTTTTTTTTTTGTATATTTTATTTTATGCAATCACTTTCACAATCCATCAAAGGTTGCCACTATATACACACTATATAAACATACTTTATATACTTGGTTTAACATGCTGTGTAAATTCAATTTGCTGCGCTAAATGCAATTAATCATTGTAATTGATTTTGCCATTGTTGTTGTCATTGTGAAATATTGATGCATCTGTTAAATAATAACAATAATTGTAAGCAAAGGAGGAGGAGGAAGAATCAAATCGAAATCAAAATTGGGAATGGACATGGAAAAACTGCGGCAGCTTTTGAGCATAAATAAACAATTTCGCGTGGGGCAGTTAATGAGCGTATGCCAGCGATATCTGTCTGTCTGTCTGTATGTCTGTCTCTCTGTGCTTGTTTGTCTGTCTGTCACTTTGTCAATCTGTCTGTCTATCTCCCTATCTGTCTATTTGTCTGTCTGTATGTCTGTATATCTGTATGTCTGTCTGCCTTTATGAGTATGTTTATCTATATCTGTCTGTCTGTATGTCTGTCTGCCTGTATGTGTATGTTTATATATAAATACGTCTGTCTGTCTGTATGTCTGTATGTCTGTATGTCTGTATGTCTGTATGTCTGTATGTCTGTATGTCTGTATGTCTGTATGTCTGTATGTCTGTATGTATGACTGTCTGCCTATCTATCTGTATGTATGTCTGCCTGTTTGATTTATCTATATCTGTCTGTATGTGTATGTTTATATATAAATATGTCAGTCTATATGTCTGTATGTATGACTGTCTGTATGTCTATCTGTATGTCTGTCTGTCCATCTGCCTGTATGTCCGTCCATCTGTAGGTCTGTCTCTTTATAAATCTGTCTGTCTATCTTTCTATCTGTCTGTCCATCTGCCCGTCTGTCTGCCTGTTTGTATGTCTGTCTCTGCTTGTATTCTCGTATGTCTGTATGCCTTTTTGGTCTGTCTGTCTATCTCCCTATTAGTCCTTATGTATGCCTTTCTGTTTATCTATATATCTGTCAGTCTGTCTGTCTCTCTTACTGCCAACCTGCTTGTATGTCCATCTGCCTGTCTGTCCATCTGTCTGTCCATCTCGCTGTCTGACATAGATAGCATAAATAGCCAGAAAAGTGATTAATTTGCCGATCCCCCGTGGATACACACAATATGCACTTGGTCAGCTCAAGGAGCACTCAAGAGGCAGCAAGAAAGAGCAAGAGAGAGGCGTATAGAGTGAGAGAGAGAGGGCCACAACAAGAGAAAGAGCTAGCAATTTTCGCTGGCGTGTCCATAATCCATTAGAAAAAGTAACAAATTATGATTTATTGCACTTGGGCAAAAAATTCATGAAAGCCGCAGAGTGCAAGCATACCCCCCCCTCTTCCTGCCTCCCCAGCCCTGCATATTTTCTATGGCAGCAGCACAAAAGTGAGTAGCTTCAGCTACAGTTATAGCTGCAGCAGCAGCAACGCAAGCAAGTCAAAAGTTTGCCTCGTAAAAAGGCAAAGAAATAAGCAAGAGGGGCAGGCTGCAGGGGATAAGAAGAGGGGGAGGGTGGGGGAGGAAGCTGCTAAGTGCCATGCGAAAATGTAAAACTCTTGTTATGGTCCAACCGGGCGTATACTTATTTATGCTTGCCAAACTTTTTGTCTGCGATGCGTTGCGGCACATTGGCTCTTAAATTAAGTATACGCTGCGTATTGTAGGCGGCAAGTGAAGCTGCTGCTGTTGTTGTTGCTGGGATTGATATCCGTCGTTGCCCAACTCAGAGGGAGGGGGTAGGCGTGGCACAGCCCCCCAATTAATGCTCTATTTATGGCAGGCAGAAGCAAAGCAAATAGCCGACAAATCTTGAGGTCATCGACTAAGGTCATCGACGAATGACTCAATTATACGCATGAGTAATGTGCGTGTTGCGTTTGGCTTCTTTTCGTGCAACACTCTCCACCTTTCCCCTCCCTCTCTTACTCTCTATCTTTCTATCTCTCTCTCCCTTCCGCTTCACTTATTGCCTCGCATTTAGTTCACGCCTAATGAGCACAGCAAATTGGGGCAACCAAACGAAAATTTCGATGCAACAACAACCACAACAACAACAGCAACAACAATCACATGATCATTAGATTCGTTTGCGTCCAATCGCCTTATTTACAGTTGCAGAGCAAACAAAATGCCACTTTAGTTAATAACTTTGACCGCAATCCAAGAGAGACGCGCTCAAAGAGCAAGTGTCATTAGCATATGCTTAGCACCAGAACAACAACAAAGGCAACAACTCGAGACGCTATCAAATCAAGCACTGCCCCCCTACCCCTCTCTTCCTGCCTGTCTCCAAACCAGTTTAGCCGCGTTCTATTCCCACTGCGGACTAGGGGAAAATGGGTCAGCGAGTTTCCCATTGATAGCGACGCGATTCATTAACACAAGCGACTTAATCGAACCGCAATTCGCAAATATGTGAGTGCGAGTGTGAATGGCAGTGTGAGTGCGATTGAGTGTGATTCACACGCTTTTTACGGCACAAACAAGAACAAACTAATTAAAGCCAAACACAAAGAGGTGCGAGCAATGCAGCTGCAGAGGAGAGGGTGAGCCAGACAGAGAGAGAGAGAGAGAGAGAGAGAGAGGAGAGAAAGATTGAATGACTTGCCTGAAGTTGAGACTGCGGCGAAAGGCGCAAAATAATAAACCATAATGACAAAATTACTATATTTAGTATGCTAAAAATCGGTCAAAGTGTCAGTAGGTTGTTGTCGGCAGTTGCCTTCATTAGCACCAGACATACACACACACACACACACACACACGTAGTCGCAAATTTCGCTCTCACTTTAGCCTTGTGACAATAAGATGATATTGCAATTTTTGGCATTAACTTCTTTTCACCACCAGATGAGGCAGATGATCCCATCGCCTGCGGTCGCTGTCTGGGCTACTGTCGTCGTCATGCTGTGACTGTGTCTGTGTGTCTACCACACGATTTATGAGTGTAGTCGCTGCCCCCCCTCCTTTACTTCCCCTTTTCCTTCTTCTTTCTCTTCTGCTGCTTCTACTCGTGCTAGCAGAGCAACTTTCATTTTTGCCGCTGTAGAATATCAATATACAAAATGCTTGAGCATAATAAAAAGCGTATCGAACATTTCAATAGGTTACTGCCATGTGTCTGTGTGCCAGTGTGTGTGTGAATGCGAGCTTGTCTGTTTGTTTTTATGGCACTTTATTTAGTCCGCTTTGGCCACTTGACGCCGCTTGTGCCTCCTCCCTGGCTACACTTCTCCCTCTCGTGCCACATCAAGTGATTGTTGGCCGTGTTTGTTGCTGTTGCTGTTGTTGTTTTGTAGTGTATTTTGACGCGCTTCGAGGAGCGTGCTCCAGACTCTCGAGTGCGGCAATTACTAGACAAGGAGCAGGCCTGTTGCCAGTTGCCAGTTGCCAGTTGCCAGTTGCCAGTTGCCAGTTGTCAGTTGCAAACAGAAGCAACAGCAGGAGAAGCAGCAGCAACATCCGCTGCACTGATTAGACTGCGTGTTCTACAGCATTCAGATCAGTGAAAGAGAGAGGGAGAGAACAGGGGAGAAGGAGGGAGACAGAAACAGCGACACCGTCATGCTGTTCTTCGTTTTTTATACTTTTTGGTAACGTTATAAAAATTGAAAGCTTTACGCATTCAGGTGACCCACATTTGGTCAGCGACGACGACGACGACGCCAGCAGCAGCTGCTCGTCTGGCTTGTTTGGTGTCTGCCCCGGGGCATGTTCTGTTCCCCCCCCCGTCACCTTCCAACAACATTTGCCCGAATCTGCTGTCGATGTTCATCTCCAGCAACAGCAACAGCAACAAAACACGAGCAACACCAGCAGATCAAACTGGCTACCAGTTCAGCTTATATTTGTTGTTCTTCACTCTGTGCTGTTCTTCACTCTGTGTTGTTGTTCCCTCTGTGTTGTTGTTGGTCTTGTGACGTAGTCATCCATTGCCTTTGCTCTCTTCTTTCTCATTTTGGCATGAAATCAATCTCTTTGGCCCATTCACATTCTTGTTCGAGCACGATTTCGGATACGGCATCGGATTCGAGTTAAAGATTCTCGTTCTCTTTCCCTCCACTGAGCTTTACTTTGCTGCCCAATTTGAGCATTTCAATTTGGGTTCGTTTTTTACACATTTTCGTTTGTTTTCTGTTTCACTTTATACTCTGTAGAAGCTAGATTGAGATTTATAAAACTTTCTTTAATCAATCTGCTTGAATCGAATCTTGACTAAAAATTTAATTTAATATGATATTTACAGCTGCAAATGGTTATTTAATCGATCTATCACTTACCAACTTCCATCTCCCATTACAGGGTACCTCTCTGTACAGTACTCCACATAGTTTTGCTTTCTTTTGCACGTCTTTGCACGCGTACCCTGCTGGAATTTTAAATAAAACATTTGACGCTTTCATTTTAGCCAAAACGCCAAAGGGCCCACAGCAATTTCATTGACGCCCACCTTTTGTACGTGCCACGCCTCCTCCCTCCATCCCTCCCGCCTTCTATGGCTATTTTTTCATTTCTGTGTGATTCGATTTGATTTGTTGTTGGTCATCGTCGTCGTCGTGTCGGTTCGCCAGTCTTAATGTCATCATTAACTTTTGGCCATCTCTCTCCCATTGAACTTCAATTAGTTACGTCGTCGTCGTTGACTGCGAAGCATTTCCGCAATCAGTTTAGATTTTATTTTCGTACATTTTTCCACCTCCGACTTTTTCTTTCTTTTGCTTTCTGATTGGAAAGTGTCGCAATTAAAAATTAATTGCCATGATAAAGTTGATAAAGAGACTCTGACTGACACGTGCGGTGGCTGCGTGTGTAGCCGTCTCTGTGTGAGTAGCAAATTCCTTAACCAACTACAGTTTATGGTAATTCTATCTGTATCACTCACCTTCTCTCCCTCTCTTCTCTTGCAGATGCTTCCGTTGGAAATGCCCAGAACAGGAATCAATTAGATGCAACTCATTTGGTAAGTAAACAACGGAATTAATTTTCTTCTTATAAACACGTCAACTCATAGGTTTAGGCAAATATTAGTCACACACACACACACACATAGCTTTCTCTATGTGCGACATGTTGGCCGCACCACATTTATTACAATTATTTTGGCCAAAATTGAATGTTTGCCAAATGTGAACAATACTCATACCCGCGAGTGTCCTCGAGTACCCGAATATATTCCATATTCTATGTTTGCCAATTCTCAATATAATTTGACGTTTATATTAAGCACAGATGGGAATTGCAGCAACTGTTCAACGACTTGCGAATGCTCTCGATAAATTAAAACAATGACAGCCTTTTGATATCGATTGCAAGTTACAGTGTATTCTTTTCTGTGTTGAATAGCATACAGCTTTTGCATAGGGATGCATGATCTGTTAATCCTTATTGTAACTATCGATAGGCATAAACTGATTAGTTTTATTATGTTTTATAAACATTCGCTGACTTACAGCGTGATGGAGATTATTTATGATTGTCAAATCAAAAAATGACCATAAGTCCCTTTTTGTTAGTGCATAAATACCCATCAACAGTTCAGTTAACATGAGTAGCTTTATATGCATAATATTCGTCAGCCATTACACACACACACGTACACAATGTACGCAGATGTCTATGCATTCAACCTGATAATTGCTACTAAATACCTTTTAAATGCTGCACGTAAGGATTAATTAATTAAATGTTGTTTAAGCCGAATATAGCAGCCGTTTAGGGGTTTTTCATAAGCCCAAAGCTCACAGACGCCAAAAATGTATCGCATATGGAGAGTAGTGTTGCGGAGTTGATGAACTAGTGTGCTCGTTCCGTGATTAGAGTGACCACAGCTCGATTATTCAGTTCGTGATCGTCACATTCTGCACGATCGATACATATTCAAGAGTAGCTCACTTACGATCGAACGGTAAACTTTCTAACAATACTCTAAAAACAGTTTTTTATTGTATTCTCACACAAAAGTTATTTAGGATACGAAATTAAATTTCATTTTATTAGCGGAATAAAATAACAATAACAATAAAATAAATCAATTGTGAACGAGTCGAGCCAAAATAAAGAGAGCAAACGAATGAGTTCACCCAGTAAAATATGAACAAACTGAACTAAATCAACAAATTGAACCTAAATACCCAGCTCCAATTCGCGCTAGGCTTGCAGCTTTGGCTTAACACACACACATCTAGTTTTTATTTCCATCGATAGTTGCGCATTGCCAACATTTCAGCGAGCGAGTTTTTATTGAAAGGCAACAGACAGAAATTTTGGCCAGCGAAATTATTTGGAAATGTCAGTGGGCAAAAACAGGGAAAACAGGGGGAAAAACAGGCAAACAAGCAGCAGGCTGCAGGCAGCAGGCGCCAACAAATGCAAATGCAAATGCAAATGCAACAAGAGCAACAACCATGTCGAACAAAATGTTCAACAAAATCAAACAATGTTCGCTGCTTGAGCCTTTAAGCCGCTAAAAGCTGAGAGAGACTGCCAGTTCCGGGCACCGATTACCCAGTACAGTACCGAGTACCCAGTACAGAGTAACGAATACCGACTACCGATTGCCGCTGACTGCTGACTTGTAGAGCAGCAAGCACATGTCGTTTTTCAGTGAGAGAGCTGAAAAAAACCTGGCCATGATTTTGATTTCGATATTGTGCATAAAAAAGCAAAGGACTTTTTAATGTGCGCTTCGTTTTTACGCCTGCACACACACACACACAAAATAAGTAAGTGAAGCAATCGAGCGTCAAACAAAGGGACTGCGTTATCGATACGTGGCAGTGTTGCAAAACACACGGCAGCGGCGGAGGGTGGAGCAGGGTGTTTGGCAAGTGGAAAACGATATTCATCATAATGCTTTAAGTGGGCTTATTTATTGTAAACCAAGCTGACGAACGGCAATAGCAAGTCAATTTGCAATCCGAGTAGTTTTTCTGCAATTGCAATCGCATTAATCGTTGCATTTGAGGTTAGATTGAGGAGGGTAGTTCCTGTGGCAGTGCAATGAATATGCCTGTATTGAGCAATTCGGCTAATGAGAGGATCCTTCATTAGTATCTCGACAGAGTTGCAATGCCATTGTTGACCAAACTAAAGGCATTCAGTTCAGTTTGCTCTTCATGCCTGCGTTTTGTGCTAGGGAAATTTCACTTAAAACTGATTACCACTGACGTCCAGTGCTGGCTAACGGATTAATTACTCGACTGATGCAGCAGCAGTGCTGTTCGATATGTATTCACTTTAACAGCCTGGCCATAACTAACCCGATTTGACTTGCTAACGTTTCTAGATTTCTAATCGAAGTTTACGATATTTTCCAACGTTGCACTGTGCAAAAAATCGATGAACTTTTTACGGAATTTTCGCTCTATATGCTAACAAAGGGAGACGGGGAAAATTCCTAACGAACTGTTATATTTAGATTTGCATAAAACACAAAACAACAACAGGAACTGGAGCAGGAGTACAAGCAGGAGCAACTTCTGCTGGCTAATGAAGCTATTAGTGTTGGCCTTGTTATTGACCAATGCCGAATGGGCTGGGCTTGCTTGGATTTTCGGATATTTTTTTTCTGCCGGGAAATGCCCATTTTCCGCAGACTTTTTTACTCGATTTCCCTGCAACCTTCTCCCTTTTGCAGGCCACAAAAAAAGTTTATGCCAGTTGGTTGATTTCTGTAGCATTTCCGTAGTGTTTCATTGTAATTTTCATACTCAAAAGCGCTTTGACCAGCGAGCAGGATGGCATGAGAGAGACAGAGAGATGTGTGTGTGTGTGCGAGAGGGAAAGATGGAGCGAAATCAAATGGAATGAAATAAAATAAAATGTTTGACTATTGGCGGAAGTGCGCCATAAGTTTGTTTCTTGTGCGCCATTTTGTTTACACATACTTCCAGCAGGCACATAGAGAGAGAGAGACAGACAGAGAGAGAGAGAGAGAGAGAGAGAGAGAGGGGCAGTTGGGCATTTAGTTTTGCGTTCGACAGTTGGCAGCGAGTTTTGTATTTTGAGTGAACTTATTGGCCTTTTATGCGCCATAATGTAACGGAAATTGTTCGAACTTTTTAAAGATATTTAATATTTAATTCGAGAGCAAAACTCGAACTGTAACTGTAACTGTTCTCGTACAATTTACTGTTTGAACTTTGCCAAAACACCCGCTCCCCGCTGCGCCAGCCACCCCCTCCCTGGGGGCGATCACATGACTGTCATAGAAGGAGGAGGAGGAGGAGTAACAGCAGCTGCCAGGCGAAGCCATTAATATTTTTCAACTATTTGCATAAATTAATGTGCGCACAAAATGTTGCCAAAATATGCTATCTCCCCTCTTCTCTACCCCTCTCTCTCTCTCCTCTCTGGGTCAGTGAAGTGTGGCCTGTGCGGGCTGCGTTTTAATAGCGATTTAAAGCGGCGCTTTCAGTTTGAGTTTTAGTTAAGCATGAGCTAAACTTCTGCCATATGAAGCCCAAAATGCAATTGCATATCAGCCTCGAGCGCATATTACTCCTCCAACTTTATCCGACATATATTTAAAAGCCACCATCTGCATGTGTGTGTGTGTGTATGTGCTGCGAGTGGGCGGCGCTAATTCGCAATTAGTTACAGGCAGCATTCACTAAAGGTGCAGAGCAGCCTGTGTCAGCTGCCCCCCACTGCCCTCTTCCCCTCTTCCTGCCTGCCCCACACTGTGGTCTGGAATACATAGTACGTGCAAGCTGAGTTGATGGAAAGTTTTGGTAGCTTGGTAGCGAGTGCCAGAGAAAGTGAGTGGGGGGAGAAAGAAAGAGAAAGGGATGGAGAGAGAGAGAGGAGAAGTGGCAAGTTGGCAGGGACAGCTGGAGAGGGTGTGTAGAATTTATAATGCAGTAATTGAAAAGACATCTCTAGCAATTTCATAATCTAGAGTGGAGAGAAAGATAGAAAGAGAGTGAACAAGTGAACGAGAGAGGGAGAGAGGGAGAGAGAAGGAAAGAGGAAGAGACTGATTAAGAGACAGAGGCAGAGAGACAGAGACAGAGAAAGAGAATGAGAATAGACGTGAAAGACACATAATTGACCTTATAAAATAGAATTAAACAAAATACAAAATGTATTATAAAATATATTATAATAAATAATGAAATACTGATAATAAAAAAATTAATAATAATGAAAATGTAATTATTAAAAGTTGTAATTTTGATAAATTAAATATCTAATACTTAATTTTTGACAAAAAAAGAAGAAATAATAGTAAACTTGACCATAACAATTAAAATTATTATTACATATGTAAAATAATACAATTAAAAATATATGTTATGTTTATAAAAGAAAAGTAATAAGAAAATACAATTGACATAAAATATGAATATAAATGCAACAAAAATAAATACATAATTACATTATCGATAAATAATAAAAACACAAACATAAGTTTAAAGTAATATAAAAAATACAAACTTGAATAATATGTTAAAATACTATATTTATCAATATCGTTGTTATTTTTATTTATCTATATTGTGCAATTCACAGAAATTAAACTAAAAGTAACTCTAACTCTAACTAAATAACTAAGGCAATTAACAGTTAGTCAGGGGTCTGAGTAGGGGGAGGTGTAACTAAACTTGATCGTTTTAGATTCCTCAGCCAAAAATTCAATTTACACTCGCCTGCAGGGAACGAGGCTAGGCGAGCTGAAGTGAGCCATGTGCCTTGTGTGTGTGAGTGTGTGGGTGTATGTGTGGTGAGTGCAGGTCTGTGGCTGTCTGGATGCGAGTTGGTGTGTGTGTGTGTGCGGGTGTGTGTGGGTGTGTGCTGGAAAATGAGTTGACTGGTAATTGAGTTTTTAGTAGCTGTTAGCGGTGCCACAGCAGCTCTTTGCGCCACTTAGTGGCAAAGATGCGCACACACACACACACACACACACGTACAGAGGAGTACACAATGCTCTCGCAGACAGTGATAAGTGCCCGTGTGCGTGTGTGTGTGCGTGTTTGTTAGTGTCTGTCTATGTATCTCTGTTTGCCGCTAGACCAGCAGCAGCGGCGGAATTAGCAGCAACGGCAGCTGCAGTTTCCAAACAGCGCAGCAGAGGCGCATTGTTGAGCAAATTAACTACGTACATATGTATGCAGCACATACAGCCACACATCCACACTCACACACACAGTCACACACGCCACAGCAGCAACGGCAGCAGCAGAATGCAAGTTAAAGTTCCTGCGAGGTGCAACCAAATCAAATTTGCACCAAAAACCAAAGGTAAACTTTGAACGCTAGTGGCGGACATTTGTCTGGCACATATGTGCACGCATACTGGCACACATACAGGCACACTCGCAGGCACACACACTCACACATACATAGCTACACTCATGCAAATTATCACGTCGCTTATGTGATAATTTACGCGAGTGCGAAAATGCTCTGCGTGTTTGCCTAACAAGGCGCCCACAGTCTAGGTTTATGTTTGTATGTACGTGTGTCTGTGTGTATGTGGCACATACTCTCACACCTGCCTTGAGAGTTATCTTAATTAAGTTATCAAGACATTTAGAGGCTTCGACCAAATTGCAAATGCATTTTGTCAGCCGCAATAAATTCGCATAATAAACGAGTTGGGATCTGCGGGCAGCGGGACAGCCACGTTTAACTGTGTCAACAGCAGTGGCAGCGCACAAATTTGGCATTCAGCGGAAAAATAGAAGCAAGCATGCCTGCCCCACGTCTGCTCCACCTGCCAGCAACCATGCCACGACGACGCACCTGCAACTAAAATGTTAAACAGCAGACAGCGGAGGCTAATAGCCAAAGAGAGATGCACAAAAGTGGCCAAAATGTGCTGCAGGCCAAAGGACACACACACACAGTGAGGGAAAGGAGGAGTACAGGAGGAAGAGAGACAGAGAAAGGGGGTGAGAGAGAGAGAGGGGGAGACAGAGACAGACAGAGAGAGACAGAGAGAGACAGAGAGAGAGTGCACTGCAGTTGACGCTGCTGCTGCTGAAAATAACAAAAATTATGCAAAATAGGTAAAGCAGCTTTCGCGAAACTGAAACTCAACTGCGAGCACTAAATTATGAGGCAAGAGGAGGGGGCGGAGTGCTCTGTGGGCTCTGTGGCTGAAGTTGTTGGTGGCCAACTAAACGGCAATGTCAATGCGGGTCAGCTGCAGCTTGCGATGAGTCCACATCACAGCCAGGCGCCATTCAACAAACTAGGGCACAATCAGAGCGCAGGTGGAGGCAGGTGGCAGTTGCCACAGGGGGAAGGAGAGAATGGGCACAGAGGTAGCTGCCATAACGAGTCACACAACTGCAAACAGGGTGACTTGTGTGCCTCCAAAGGGAATTCGAGTAAATATTTTCAGAGTTTTTGTTTATACGAAATTATTTTGTTTTTGTTAATGCGCAGGGGATTGTTTTTCAGTAAATATAATTAAGGTGAATTAAATGAAAATGTTATTAAATTTCAGAGAGATTGATTGTGAGAGAATGCGAGTGGAAAGCATGGGAGAGAGGGAGGCAGAGAGAGGGACTGCAAGGCAGAGGCAAGTCGGAGGTATCAGCAGCATTGCCATAATTAAAAAATAACAAACTGCACTAACCAAGCTACGCAGCATTTGACACATTAAAGCTGCCATTAGGGTTGCCTTGGCACAGGGTTGTCGCTGTGTGCAATTGTGTCAAAAATGATATGCGGGGCACAAAAAGTTCCCCTGGGTATTTGTCAACAGTTGCCAACGAAGGCAGCGACGGCAGCAGCAGCGACAATTGTGATAGCAAATAGAATCTTATCTGCGTAGCAGGCGCTTAACTGCCACGCCCCCCCGCCTCCCTTTGCCACTGCCTGCCTCTGGCCAAGTTAGCCAAATGCTAAGGCCACGCCAGGCCAGGCCAGGGAAGTAACAGTGCTTGGGCTCGTGCTCTGGCCAGGCCGATAGACGCAGCAGATTCCTGCATGAAAAATGTTCGCACATACCTTTTTCGCCTTTGGCTCGAAAGCTGCTGACTGTTCACACGCTCGCTTGGCTGCCCCAGCACAGAGGATGTGCGAGAATGTGGAGGATGCGAGGATGATGCAGGGCCTGAGCGGGACAGGAGCTTGGACTGCTGCCTGCTGCCTGTGCTGCATGCTGCCTTGTGTTACGCTCCTTTGCATTGGTTTTGTTTGCTGTCTTGATAGCGCACTGTGTGTGTGTGGAGGGGAGAGTGAGTGAGGGAGAGGTGGCAGCAGAGGCAGAGGTAGCAGAAGAGGGAGCCGAGCAAGTGCAGAGCACGAGCAAAGGAAGCAGCTCTTCAGGCAGCACCCGCATCCGCACCTGCCTTTCACTTTATCTTGCTCTGTGCTCATGTTTAATAGGCGCCTCTTGGTAGCTTGGCTACCTCGACTTCCCGCTCTTGCTGTCTCTATCTCCCTTCTCTTATTGCCTCCCCTCTCTTGCTAGACAAACTGACTGCCGCTGGGCCAAGTGTAGCATATTTTTTACAGCCAACTGATGATGCTGTTCCTGTTCCTGCTGTTGTTCTCGCTGTTGATGCTGTGAATTTAAAATGCAATTTAATACAGATTCCACTACAAAGTGGGAGAGGGGAGAGGCTGCTTTGTGGGCGTGGCTAATGTACTTAATTTGGCCAACGACTACACACACATTATGATAAGGTTTTGGCCATTCGCTTAATTAACATGACTAATGCACTGAGTCACAGCTGTAGCTGAAATAGCTGAAAAAAAAGGCTAAAACTAACCGCCAACTAATGAGCTAGTGGCTAATCAGCGTACATGAGCCTACTCCCACGCCACGCCCACCTTGTGCCTGGCTAGGCAAACCGATTTGGCCCGGCACACGCAGCTGATAAGGCCGAGGAGAGAAATTGTGCCAGTCATAACTCAAAGGACGCGTCAGGAGAGGCGTCACGAGGCAAAGTCGTTGGACAGGACCATCATTCAGCTGGGGCAGCGTCATCGTCAGTCTAGGATAATCATAAAAATGCTCACCAGCCTAATCCTTTCACTCACACACTCGCACACACACACACACACACACTGGCAACTCTCTAACGCATGAAAGGATACGAGAACTTTTGTTGTTGCTGTAAAAGGATTTTGCGCACCTTTCACTATCCTTTTTAGGGCCCAGTGAATGCATGAATGCATGATGATTGAATGAGTGAGCAAATGAATGAGTGTATGAGTGAGTGTGTGTGGATGTGAATGCCCCTGTGTGTGTGGGTGTGTCTATGCTGTTCATGGCCAAGGCCCGTCGCAAAACTTTCTGTGCACTAATCAGCTGCCCGTGTGGCAGTCTCTCCTGCCTACACACCTTCCCCTCCCCCTCCTCACTCTCCCCCTCAGCCTGCCCACTTGGTTTCATTATAAATTGAAAAATTTGCCTGTTTTGCAAATTTGCTAGGGAGAAAATCAAAGTGTTTGCATGGAATTTCCTAATTCTTTTGGGTATTTTTCTACGCTTATTTCTTGTTTCGTTCTCGTTTCTGTTTTCTCCGCCTTTTATGGCATCTCCATATGTCGCAACCCGAACAGGCGGTCAAGCGCAGAGGCCGTTCGTCCAAGTGGAAAGAAGGAGTAGGGAGGGGAGACTTTGGTGAGCAGGGGGGGGGCTGTTTCAGACATAAAGGATATGCTTGTTAGTAACCAAATTTGCAACAATGACAAGCGACACGCACCGACACACACCAATATACTCACACACACACATCGATACAAAGGCTGAGCAAAGTTTTTGACACTTTCAAGCTCATGCAGGTGTGTGTAGAGGCGTGTGCGTGGTCGATTTCTATCAACTTTTCCATTTTCCATTGGCAAACTAAGCACTTTGTTGTTGCGAAATATGTTCAAATGCTCACATATTTGAATAGTAAATGGCATTTCGTAGCTGACAATTGATAGAAATCGAATAATCGAAGAAGAACAAACAAGCGAGTTGAGTTTCCTTTTCTTTTCTTGCATATTCTGTTTACACTATTCGCAAATAAAGGAAGGAGGAAGGTCAAGGAACTATGGGAGATTGGCTGAAGAGTTTTCAAATTGGCACATAGCTAGCTGAGAGTGGCTCATTGCTATGACACTCGACACAGGTACATGGACTTGGGCATGATGCGAAAATAGTGTTGTTAACTGTCGGTGGTCTGTCATAGAGTATAGTAGAGAGAGGAAGGATGAGAATGACAATATATATTTATTTTTTATTTTTTATTTAATTAGTTTATAGTCGGACTAAGGTCAGTCGACTGTTTAAAAGTAAAGAAAAAATACAATTAATAGTTATAATTAATAATTTTAAGTTAAAAGTAAAATCTTAACTGTGAGAAAAGAAAGAAAAAGAATTTAATTGAATTGAGTTTACATTGGGATAAAAATATGTGATATAATGATATAATAAAGATATATAGATACAAAGAAATGGCAGCAACATCGATGCTGGAATTAAAGCGGAAACAGTGTTGCAAAATTTTGCAATATATTAAAAACGAGAAATAATAAGAAAGAGATAGTGATACAGTAGAATGCGAGCTCATGCTACGATACCCTACAGACTGAAAGCTGAATAAACGCCAAAAAAAACAGTGCTGTAAAAGTATCGATTGATTGCTTTAGTAATTCACAAAAGATCGAGGAAAGTTAGACAGAGGTATAGAGAAATAGTAAGGCTCATTGCTAGGCCACTTCAATTACCGTTAAGTTCAAGCTAAGACACGCTCAGTATTGTAAAAGCCACGAATATGTTCTCTATAAATATATATGAGAAAAGAAGTTAAAACCAGTGAGAAAAGCAACAGTCGCGCTGCACACGACAGTGGGATACCCTTCTACCTATGTTCCGGTGTAGTTTAATCTGTTAAATTCATACACATATACATACATATGCACATGTTTTAAAATTATTTCGCCTCCCTTCTTAGCTGATACAAGCACAGGAGTCTTCCTGCCAAATTGGTTAACTCTAGCTTTTATAATAGCTGAGATCTGTGCGTTCACACAGACAGACAGACAGTGATCTTGAACAATCATTTTTATACTTTATGGGGTCTCCGACGCCTCCTTCTGCCTGTTACATACATTTGCACAAAGTTAGTACACCCTTTTTTGACCATTTTCAAGGGTATAAAAACGAGATAAGGACAAAGAAAACCTTTAATTTGTACAGATTACCCTAAAGAAACGGTACTGGTTATTCTTGTAAATAGGTTGTTGCACAGTTTATTGGAATCACAATTATATATTAATAAAATAATAACACTTTAACTGAAAGAGTTATACTCCCAAGCACATTGTCGCCTTCACCTAACCGAGTTTGCTGCAACTCTAAGATTTTCGTATCAACGTTTTGCAACACTGTCCCTGTTTGACAGCCTTGCAGCGCAGCCAACTTAAGGCGTTACTCTTCTAGTTTCTTCAACTGACAAGCTGCCAGCCACAAAGAGCTCTCTTTTCTTTCCAATCTTCTACATCATGTCGATCTTCCACTACAAACTGCAGTCCAAGGTGCGTCTACAGCCCCTTGTGCTGTTCCAGATCATTGCCGCCTATGAGCGTCGCTCGAAGACATCCAAAATGTCTGTGGGCACCTTGCTGGGTCGTCGCGACAAGTTAAACGACATCATCGAGATCACGAACAGCTTCACGGTGCAGCACAAGGAGCAGCTGGTCGGAGATGTGGAGCAGTTCAAGCTGGACACACAATTCGCCAGCGAAATGTTCGAGTTGAATCAGGTGACTTATCCGCAGGAGCACGTCCTTGGCTGGTACTGCACTGGCAAGTCGTTATCCCACTCGGCCGCCGCTCTCCATGCTTACTATTCCCGTGAGTGCCTAGACGGGCAGCCGCTGCATCTGCTGATGGACACTACCTTGCGTGGCGGACGCCTGACAACGCGTCTCTATTGTGGTGTGGTGACGGGCGTACCTGGAGGCACTAAAGGTCTTCTGTTCACGCTGCTGCCTCTGCTCGAGTTGGACCCGGAGAATCACGAGTCTGTCGCTCTGCGTTTCATGCACACTCAGGCCTTTCATCCGATCAAACAGTTGGGCCGCCTGCTGCCCGAACTGGTGCATGTGGTGGATGCCACTCGTGAGCTTGAGATGAAGCTGGAGCTAGTGCTGCGCTATGTGAACGATGTGCTCGCCCGCAAGCGGCGTCCTGACAACAATGTGGGCAGAGCCCTACACGATGCCCTTACATCGGTGCCGCTTATGGACGCAGAGACCTTTCGCTTAATGTTCAATGCCAATGTGCGCAATATGCTAATGAGCATCACCCTCTCCACCCTGATCAAGACCCAAATGGAGCTCAGCGAGAAGCTCTCCTGCCTGCCAGACAACTAGGTGAAGATGGTCGATATTTCTTGAGTAATCTCATTTTTGGTTGTCAATTGTGCAAATCTATTTGGCTGGTCTTAAATCATGTATAAATATTTTATTGTTATAGAAATCGAAATAATAGCCTCTCTGAGCGTTACTATATAAAGAGTTAATTCCATCTGCAATTGCAGTTCAATTTTTAAATTATTTTTGTTGACTCTGCTGGTTGAGATAAATGGTTTTCATATTAGTTTTATATTTGCAGATACAATTTCAATTATATCTTTAAAATAAACAGATAGAAACAGAGACATCTTAGCAGTTGAAAACTTTACTTCATTCAAGATATTCTTGTTTTCTTTTCTATTTGAATTTATTCCTTTTCTAATTCTTTGCATAGTTTAGTTTTAGTTTCCTAATTTCGGCAATAATGTGATATATATAGCTTTATAGCTTCAAGATTGAAACACATCCTTAACAGGGAAAATACTCTATTTCATTCAAGGAATTATTCTTGTAAGCCCCTTGCATTTTAATCTATTCAAATCGAGTTCTTCGCCTTTCCCATGTACCATTTGATATCAGATATAAAGTTAATATTTTCATTCGTTATTTATCTGTGAAACTCGAGAGTTCATTAACTTTTGTTGCATACAAAATGTTCATATATAAAGTTAATATTTTCATTCGTTATTTATCTGTGAAACTCGAGAGTTCATTAACTTTTGTTGCATACAAAATGTTTCTTTATTCCTGCAAGTTCCAAGCATAACCCGCATATCACTTCATATCTGATAGTTATTTACACATTATCAATCATTTAATATCTTCAATATTTTCACAACTTGCTCTTCATAAATATGTCAATATAACGTCATGAATTCAATCGACATTCTTAACGTTCCTTTCTCTCTAGGAAAGAGTTGGAGTTCTTCGAGCTTGGTTATTCATGGCATATCGTAATGCATATAGAACCGATGCAGTGTCTCGTGTTACTTCTGCTTTTTATCTCAGCATGACGAAACATTTTAACCAACACTGTTGTTGTTGCTGTTGTTGTTGTCAGCATTGCAATTTTTTCATATTTTTGTGCGAATACAATAAATATATTACAGCAGTGATAATGGCGTCGATTGCATAATGGATTAAACGCCGGTTCCCTCATGGCCTCTTTCTCTTCCCCTTTCTCTTCCCCTTTCTCTGCCACCCTCTCTCCTCCCCTCCCTCTCTCACCACTCTTTGCGTAACCGTTGACGTTTGCTGTTTGTCGTTTTATTTAAGCCTTTATCAATGCAAATGCGAACGCAACCGCGAATGCAGCCACACGTCGCATAAGGCCGACGCAGCTGCCCCTGGTCCCCTTTCCCCCTTTACCGCCCCTACCACTGCCTGCCAATGTATGTTTGCATTTTTACTTAATTTGAAGCGATTTATTAATTTTTCTTCTCTGTGGCAACGAAGCGCAGCTGCTGTTGGTGACGCTGCTGCCTCTGCTACTCCCTCTGCTGCTGCCTTCACTGCCCCTCTGCTCTACCCTCTGCTTTTCTGCTCTCTGCTCTCTCTCTGCCTCTGCTACAATTAATTAAAACTGCGCCGCATTATTGAAAGCATTTTGCGCCGTGTGCTGCATGCAACTTCAACTTTAAAGTGTGGCCAAATCATAGGAACGTAAAGGAGTTCAGGAGGGGAAAGTAGAGGGAGCAGGAGTAGGAGCAGGAAGAGAAGATAGAAGCAGCAAGAGAGGAAGCAGGAGTAGTGCAGAGGGTCACATGCAAATACTTAGTGCACACGTGGCACTCAGCAGGGTCTCTCCTGCTTGCGCGTTTTCCCATTGCAGATCACGTATACGACGCATTGGCGCACACACACTGCGAAGACATTGCAAGTTTCTGCTAATTAATGTCAAAAATTATTTGATATTAAAAGCGTTGCAAGTGAACGCGTTGTCACGTTTGTAATCCTTGCGCGCAGAACTTTGACAGTGGCAGCTTTCCCTGAACGTGTCTGGACTGGCGAGGAGACAAGCCAAAGGGCAGGGCAGGGGTGCATAGGAGGAAACAGGAGGCAAACAGGGGGATCAACCAAGCAGGGCAGACCTCGCACATTTATTGAAGCCAAAGGAAACTTGAAAAACGCCCAAGTCTAAAGCCCCGGCACCTCGCCAGGGGATTTATGCTGAAGTATGCGGACACACTTTGGGTGGGGAAGGCGGGTGTCAGTTGCAGGCACAAGCTGCCACACACACGCCTCACTCCTCCCTCCCTCGCTGGTAAGTTGGCAGCCAGCTCAGCAATTGGCAACGCCTACACATGTGTGAAAGAAGACAAAAAAAGTGATAGATATTATAATAGACTCGCTTCACGTGCGGTGCAACTGCAAAACAATAATAAGGCTTCAAATATGAAAGAATAACAACAGAGAGGGGTGAGCGAAGAGGGGGTGGGGGGAGGAAGGAAGGCAGGCAGCTCAAAAGTTGTGCGGGCGAAATGAAGATTGGCATAGATATGCACGTGATTGGAATGTAACGGGGCAAATTAAGTGGCTCCTGCGGCGCCAAGGAAACCAGCAACAAAGAAAGAAGAAATCTTTGCAAGACAATATATGTCATACAACAGACACAGACCCCCTCTCTCTCACTCTTTGTGTGTCTCTCTCTCTCTCTCTTTCGCACAAATGGCCAACGAATTGAGTGGCAGTGGCAGAACGGAAAATGAAATGCACATTAGCACGACCAGGGCGTTGCTTCCCCTCTGCCGACGGCAAAACCAAAAGGAAGGAAATTGTTACGTAGGCCAAGGCGTAACAACAACAACAAAAAAAGCAACAACAACAGCAGCAGCAGCAACAAGCTGGGAACAGTTTGGAAAAGAAAAGCCCAGAAGAAACAGCGCCGCACAAATCGAAATAAATAAATAAAATCAAATGTTCTGTGGAAAAACTTTGGCGCTGCCAAAGCGAACTTAGGTAAAACTGTACGGCAACAGCCACACCACGCCACCCCCCCCTTATACCCGTCTCCCGCACTGCTTGCTGAAATTACATCTTATGAGCGTCTGGAGGTTACGCTTTAGGGAGCTCAGCCAGCACGGCGTATACGTAACGGAAACGGAAACAAAGCGATAAACTTTTGTTAGTGTAGCGCGGCAATCCACACTCGAGGCCCGCGAGAGCGTAAAAGTGCGAAAGTGCGCCCCAATCCCACAGCCCGAAGCCATTTCGGAGTCGAAGTTGCAAAACGGAAGCATAGCCAAGGCAGCAGTGACGCCAGCAGAGGCAGCAGCAGAAGCAGAGCAGCAGCAGCGTGTAAATGTCTGCTAACACTTGGCTGCGTTTCCTGAAGGAAGGAGAGAAAAAGACTGAGAAGAAGACTGAGCAGGAGCAGCAACTGCTTCTTGTATGTTGCACAAATTCAATGGCAGACCACTCTGTATATATATCTGTATATATCTGTATACATCTATATATAAATATCTTTATATCATATAGATATCTATCTGCTCTTAAAAGCCTTGTCGCTGCTCATTTAAAGTCTTTGACCGCGCGACTAATGCAATTTTCCTCGTAATTTTCCAGCCGCAAATGAAGACTGATTGAGTACAAGTTCGAGGGAAATCCAATAAAAATAACCAACCGCCCTCGCCCCTGCCCCTACCCTTCTGCGCTTGCTGAAAAATCAATGGTTAACAAGCAAAAACAAACCGAAATAACAGAAAACTTTTGCGAGAGAGAACGCAGTGAGGGAAAATCTTAATTTTCCACAACAGGAACGTGACACATTTGCGCTGGCCGCATGGCAAAACTGTTCTCAACTTTACAGAGCACACACACACATACACACACAGGCAGACTGTGTATATGTTTGTGTGTGTGTTTGTGGCATTTCCCCTTTGCAAATTTCTTTTGTATTTTCGTCACACGCAGCGTACAACATTTTTGTTGTGCTTCTTTTCAGGTAATACAAGTGCAGAACTCGGGCACACACAGCATCGTCTCTTAAGTAGCCAATAACGAATTTGTTTTCCAGCTAATAGCAATAGTAGTTCCCCTACCCTCTTCCTACCCTAAGCAATTAAGAACTGAGCTGACCTGGATTTCCCAATGGAAATCGGATATGAGAGGAAGGATTGAAGCTGAGACTGATTTTCAAGTGCTTCGCTAGAAAAAAAGTGTATCAAATAGAAGATTAGATATTTAAAGGAGAACTTAAGTGTATTTCCAACAATTGTTTGAATTGCTCTCGCTGCCACATACATGCAAACACACTTCAGTCGTCATTTCGGACTAAATACACCTTTTTCCCTTTGTCACTTGATTTATTGTTTGTGTATGAAGGTGTGTGTAAGGTGTATACTATGTAAATGTCTGGCTGATTTGTTTAAACAAATGTCCAGAGACTCATCCACTTCTCTCAGCCCCCCCACCCCCCGCCCACCACAGCTTGTCTTCACAGCTGTCAGTCTCAATCTGGCGCCCTTTGCCGAAACCTGAAGTTGAACGGACCGTACTTTCTTCTAGTGTTTGCTCTGGTTTGTAACTCTCGGACTGAGGTGTATGTGCTGCTGTGTATGTGTGTGTGTGTATGTGTGTGTGTCGTCCACTTGTCATGTCACTCAACGTCATTGTCATGCCAGGCAGACAGTCAGGAGGCAGGAGGCAGCAGGCATTCAGTCAGTCGTCGTCAATCTTCTTCCCCCGGGGGCGTTTTGCCACTTTTCGGATCTTGCATTTCATTTACATTTTCAATGTCAGTCAGGTCGTTCTCTCTCTCTCCCCCTTGCTGACATTTGTAATTTACCGTTACAAATCAATTGTCAAGTTATGGCCGTGACTTCTCTACACCCTCCCTCCGTCCCTTCGTCCTCTTCTCCCTCTCTTTCTCTTTATTAACGCGCGTGTCAATGCGATGATATCCTTGCACAGCCTCCATGCTTGCTGTGAAATATTTTACGCACAATTTATGTTAATTTGGCCACAGTTTAGCCGTAAAGGAATCAGGCAGCAGCTTTTCCTCTCCCCTTCCCCACCCTTCCTCGGGACCGGCATATTTTTATAGCCTTTGTCGATATTTATGCGCGATTCTTTTCACATTGGGCAGAAATTGTTTAGCTGCTCAAAGGATACGGCAAGCAATGTACGTGCTGTGGCAAAAGTTTTGGGGTTCATTGCACACACACACACAGGCAGGCACACACACTAATATACAAATACTTACAAACATGCTCACACACTGGCTGTGCTGTGCGTGTTAGCATTTTGACAGCAAAAGGCTTTAAGTTGTCAGCGCGTTCTTGGCACATTTTATTGTTGCTGCTGGTGCTCTTGTTGTTGTTGTTGTTGTTGTTTTTGATGTTGCTTTTGCGGCTTATTAACATATTGTTGTTTTGCCCATGTCGCGGCATTGACAATTCATTTTGTTATCACCCAAACACGCAAGCTTTGCGCCACAAGCTAAAAACAAAAAGCAAGCTTAACTCTTGTGCCAGCAAAACTATCAGTAAGTGAAGCCAAGAACGACTGCCAAATGCACTGCAAAGTAAGCTGAAAAGGTAGCATATAGTGGTAGAAGACAGAGACTTTATTAACGCTTACTTAATCAAGCACAAACTTCATTAAACAATTATGAAATAATAAGAATTTCATTGCAAATACTTTGCCAACAGTTTTTTAACTTTGATATATAAACTAAACAGTTTTGTCTGTTTTCAAAACATGAAAATCTCAATTCAAATAACGTTATAATATCTTGTTGTTATATTCAAGTTTTCTTCAACATTTCTTTATATGATTTCGCTCTGATATACAGTACCTTTTTTTGACAAGCTTTCTTAACCCACATTCCAATGTTTTAAATTTCATTTATGATTCATGTCAAACTGACTAGATTAAGCCCCGACTCTCCTCTCCATGACTTGCATGCGACTTGAAGAACTTGTGTGCTTCATTTTGTGCTGGAAACGCTACTACACTGCTGGGGGTAGAAATGCTTATGCCAACAAAGTATTTAGATATTTGGCAAGCGAAAACTTGCCTGTCAGCTGGAGATTTGCGCAAATGATAAGTCCTGACAGTTGAACTAAGAGCAAGGCCAGCACACACACAGGGAGAGAGAGAGAGAGAGAGAGAAACCTACACAGAGTGAGGGAGACAGACAGAGAGACATACACAAAGAGAGACACCTACACACATAGACAGAGCTTCTCACTTGGCGTATTGGCTGATTAAAGGCCGCCATATTGAGCCTTTAATCCGCGTGCAGCAGGAGAAGGTGTAGCAGGGGCAGGGGAATGAGAGACAGGGGGAGGGAAATGGATTCATATATCCAGGCGTCTTATGTCTAAATTGCAGTGCACTTTGGTTGGGGCATTGCAAGCATGCTTAGGCTGCCGCAAAAGACGTGGCGTTGGCGGCAGCTGCTGCAGCTCCGCAGGCAGTTTAAGCTCTCTAAAGCACACACTCTCCTTCTGTGTTTGGGTGTGTGTGTGTGTACTTGTGTGTGTGTGTGCGGCTGCTCGTTATTATTAGCATAATTACAGGCGCATTAGCGTGTTGCGGCTTCCTGGGCAATTTGCTCGCTTGCCTGATTATGACAGCCTAAAAGTAGGCAACAAAGCGCGCTGCAACTCAAGGGAATTCGGGCCTGGGCCTGCGACTGCGACTCTTGTTGGGCGTGGCACTTAAAGCCATGAATGAATGGTAAAAGCGCCGCAGAGTATGCAACAATTTCTAGTGAACAGTTTATGCAAATTTTAGACACAGCGGGATAATTTTATTTGCCTCTCGCCTCTTTTGCTATCTGAGCATTTTCATTAACATTGCATTAATTAGTTTTCGTCTTCTCTTTTTCCTACACTTTTCCACTTTTATGTTTACGCAATAAACAGCAACAACAGCAACAACCAGAGAAACAACAACAGCAGCACTAGCGACGGGCCAAAAGGTCACAAGACTAAGAACAATTTTTAGATAAGTCCAAAGCGCAAATAAAAACAGAAAGAGAGAAGAGAGGCGAGAGACGAGAAGAGAAAACAACATAAGAGGCGAAAGTCAACAGAAGGACGCAGTAGGAGCAGAGTAACAATGCGTGGTTCCCTGCGCAGCATAAAGCTGCTCGGGCTGTGCCTGGCGCTGGGCATTGTCGCTGCCGCGGCACATCCCAGCAGCAGCAACACCCAACAGCAACAATCGTTGCTGTCGAAGCAGCCCAGCTACACTTATCTGACCACATCGACTACGTCCAGCCACAGGAATGACGCGGCGGCTCCCTTGCAGCCAGCCATTGTGTACGAGGCAACGCTGCCCAAGCAGCAGCAGCAGTACCAGTATCAACCAGTATCAGCATCCACGGCAACAGCAGCAACATCATCGCCGGATGAGGCATCAAAGAAAGTCATCGGTTCCAGGTGAGTGCACAGACTCTTTGCGCTGACGTGCGCGATTTTAACTGCAACAACAACAAATACTAACCCTACCTATACCCCTCTCCTTTCCCTCTTACAAACCCCCTCCCTCCCCCCTCTTTATCTAACCCCCTTTGCTTTGTTTGCGCTTGTTGTTGTCGCCGTTGTTAGGCAAGTCTTTTGTTTGCATAGCTTTTTGCAATTTTTCCCACTAATTGAAATAGAATTTCCCTCTTTGTTGTTCCCCCTCGTTGTGTGTGTGAGTGGGCGTGGCGTTGCTGGCGTGGGCGTAGGCCCGTTGCTGGTCAGTTGGCAAATGCCTTAGTATTTTAATTAATTTGCTCAACAGGCGTCGCGGCGGCCACTTGATGCGCATAGCAGCGGCTGGGCAGGGGGAGAACACGTGGCATACCTTGCGGCGCTGCGTTTAAAAAAGCGACGAATAAAACAGGGCGAAAATCGAAGCAAAGAACAACAGGCAGTGGAAAAGGGGGGAGGGGAAGAGGCTGTCTGCAGAGGGTAGGTGTGCGTGGTTGGGAAAGGGAGGTACGTGGGCAAATTGAGTGCTCATTAACTGCAAATCAATGCTAATCAGTTGGCTGTGCCATGATGACTAAGTGCTGCCCCTGCTCTGCCTTCCCCTCCCCTCTCGCCCTGTGCGCCCCTAGGCCGATCAGCTTTTGCTCAGTGGAAAATTTTCACACAAAATGCGGCAAGTCTATAAAGTACACATCGCTGCGCAGGCTAAATGAAAATTAATATTTTGTTTTCCTTACGAATTTCGCTTATTCCCTCCCCCCACCCGCTCTGCCACATCCCCCTCTGGCATTGGCAAAGGTCCTTGGGGGCATTTCATATTAATTCCGAGGCGTAAACAAATTCACAGCCCGCAGCATATGGCAGGCAGTTGTTGTCGGTTTGTCAGTCTCTCTGTCTGCCCTGCCCTGCCCTTCTGCCTGCGCCCCTCTCTCTCTCTCTCTATCTTTATCAGTCCTGCTGTCTGTCAGTCTGTGCCATTCTTCTCTCATCCTTGATAATGATTACGAACAGCTGCCGCTGCTGCTGGCATTGATGATGTTGCTGATAATGATGATGCTGCTGCAGATGATGATGTTGATGAGATACGCGCGCGATAACGTTGCAAGTAATCTCTGTACCGTTAACCTTGTGCCTACACACACACACATGTACACACATGCAATGCATAAATTAAGCAGCCGCTGGAAATTGTTCTTAATTTATTGGCAATTTCATGCATGCTCGCCAAAGGCCACTTACCCCTACATGTGTGTGTGTGTGTGTGGGTGAGTGTGTGTGTCTCGCCTTGGGGCGACGAAAAAAAAATGCAAATCGGATATTCAAATGAAACTCAACGATTCGACAGCTAGTCAACATGTATTTCGCGCTGGCCTGCAGCGATTGTTGCCAACCCTTTTTCGATAAACATATCAAAAGTATTTGAAATTGAAATCAAGATTCTATATGAGGCTATATCTTTATGATAGGTTTACGCTTAGATTGTTTTAGAAAAGTTGCTCAGACTAATAAAGAAAAGTCTGTATATAAAATCAGATTTTAGTTGCAAATTTATATATATTCTTCTCTATACGATATTAAAAAGTGAATGCTATCGGAAGCATTAAGAATGACAGAAGATTTTAAGTTTCTTTCAACTGTACTAAGAAATAAGTAGTTCAACTTATTATGATTATTATTATTACATATATTTCTATAATCTCTGGAAATGTTTAAGAAACTTATCAAGCTAATACTATAAATAAAACAGCAAAAACGGTAGGTTTCAAGTTTAAGCTAACTTCATTTGAAGTCTAAACCTAACAGTAATTAATCAATTTGAAATTTTTTGATTTGTTCCCGAAATATCTTCTCATATTCAATAAATTATTTTCCATATTAATAATGAAACAATCTGCTCGATAAATCGATATTTTATTGTGAGTTATTACTGGGAATCCCCTGAATGCGATTTCAATATAAATGTAATTTATTTATTTGCTGCTTAATAATTCAATAAAATGTATAAATAGTTTAGAATCAGAATAAATGAGATTTGTTTTCTGCATTATTCACATTACTAACGCCTCTCTCTGCCACGCCCACAGCCAGCAAAGCAGAGATTTCGGCACTAAGTTCTGATTTCAATGGGATAATGAGCGCTGGAGAAGGAAGAGGAGACAGACAGGCGACAGGCAGACAGACAGCTGGATAGACACAAGCATGACATGCAGTTAGATATGCAGATATCCAAGCAGATATATGCATATATATGCATGATTGTGTGTAGTATGTGCATATATGGTGTATATAGTTGAGGCAGCAGCTGCAACTGACTTAGCACGCTCGGCTCACGTGTTTAAATGATAATGATGTGCGATGTGTGCGGAAAGTCGTTGTAGTATTGTGTGTGTGCGGGTGTCTGGGTGTGTGTCTGTGAGTGTGCGTGTGCTGTACGTGTAGATATGTTAACTAACTACTCGCTAGGCAGATGCAGCAGCGGCAACAGCATTGGAGCGTGACTGTGTGACTTTCTGCAACGAATGCATTCCATTTAAATTCAATTTCCATTAAAATGCCAGCAAATGCGCTGCACAGTGGTACAAAGTAATGAGTAAGTGTACAAATTGAAAGGGAAGAGGAGGTTAGCTTTTGAAGTGCAGAAGGTTTAATGTCATTATCAACGAATTGTCCTAGCTTAAGTGTAGTTGTACAAAAATAATTACTATATTTGAATATAAATCCAATCCTTACATAGGTCGCTCTGCAACTTTATTAAGTTCGGTTAAGGAACTATATTTTGATAAGCAATGCAGGTATTCAACCTAACCGATAACTCCTATGGTGTCCATATATTGCAGTCTTCCGATTTTAGTTAAAGCAAAAGCTTATTATATCTAGTTAAAGTTATATCTAGTTATATCTGTAAATTAGCAAGCAACAATTCAAGGAATGTTTGGCTACTTTCATCAAGCTGTGTTTAAATTGAGGGACTTGTTTACGTTCCAACAGGCAGACAGACAGATAAATATAACTAAATAGTTTGCCTCTTCTTTCAAGTGCATCGTTCCACTGTGCGCTGCAAAGTATGCAGCGTGACTTGCACTTGCAGCAAGCGCAGCTGGCTGAAAGAAATTTCGCAACTTAATCGCATCTATTTGTCATTAATCATTCAGTCTGACACTCGATAACATGTGCTCTGCTTTCACTTCCCCTCTCTCCCCCTTGCAGTGTGGTCTCCTCGGTGTCCGTTGTGCTCGATGGCAATGAGCCGCAGTTCCAAGATGCCCTGGGCCACAAGGTGCCCAAGCCACAACCGTCTCTGCAGGTGGCCAGCCCCATCGATCTGCTCAATCCCGATCGCTATGAGTTCTACACCTTCGACGAGCACGGTGAGCTGGTGAAGCGTCTGATGACTATGCAAGAGATCCAGAGCATTGTGGCGAATGGCGATGGAGAGGGACCTTCTATCATACACACAGCCCCACAGCTGTCGGAGCAGGAGCCGGAGAAGAATGTCCAGGATATTGTGAATCGTGTGCAGAATGTGCTCAACAAGGAGGTCGCCAGCAGTTCCTCGAAGAACAGTTCGGGTGAGCTGCTCCCCGTGCTCGACACACCCGATGTATCCTCCTCGTGGTCACTCATCTTGCCCGCCATCTTTGGCAATACTGGTGGGGACATTTTCCCGCAACAGAAGCCACAGCAAATTGTGATGACACCCGAGTCGGAGCTGCTAGAGGCATCCACCAAGGCAGCGCCCACCACCACGAGGGTTACCAAGAAGCCGAAGCCTTCCAAGCGCAAGCCGGGCAATAAGCGCAAGACCACCACCAGCACCACTGAAATGACACCACAGGTGGTGCAGGAGGAGCTCGATCCCATGGAGTCGGTCTACACGGGCATGCAGCAGTACCAGCAGGCCGCGGCCAATATGCACGACTTTGATGTGGCTCACATGCAGCCCATCTACCAGAAACTGCCCACCCGCACCACCGGCAGCAGCCGCACCACCACTGGTCGCCCGGAGACAACCACAAGGCGTGTGTTCTACAACAATCAGGAGATCATTCACACGACTACCTCATCCACCTCGGCGGGCAACTTCCAGGCAAGCAGCACCACCGAGAGGGTCGTCTTCAATCATCAGTTGGCAAAGAAACCTGGCAATGTGCAGCGCAAGCCATCGCAACCACACCGCGTGAAGAAACCCAATGGTGGAGCTAGCAATGCCAGCAATGCCACCGCCACCACAGGCAGTACCACCACTCGGCCCACAGGCAGCAAGCACAAGGTAAAGAAGAAGACAACCACCACCACCACCACAACTACAACAGAGGCACCCACAACTACAACAACACCAGCAACCACCACGACAGCAGCAACCACAACAACCACAGCTGCAGAGGTCGATCCCGAGCTGACCAGCACCACGACCCCAGCACCTGCAACCACCACGCCCAAGAAGAAGAAGCGCAAGCCCACACGCACTCCGGGACAGGCAGGATCAGCTGGCACCACCGGCAGCAACAGGCCCAGCAAACCCAAGCGGAAGCCCGCCAACAAGCCAAGGCCGGCGCATACCACAGCTGATCCTGCAGTAGCTGCCTCTGCACCACAGGAGGTGAGCACACTGAAACCACCACGCCCACAGCGGCCACACAAGAAGCCCAAGCCCACAACTAGCACCACCACAAGCACCACACCAGAGCCAAGCACCACCACAAGCACCACACCAGAGCCAAGCACCACCACAACCACCACACCAGAGCCAAACACCACCACAACCACTACGCCAGAGCCAACCACTACACCGACAACTACAAGCAGCACCACCACAACCACCACGCCAGAGCCAAAGCCAGCAACCACTGGGCCACCAGCTGAGGAGCCTGCTCCCATTCCAACAACAACAACCACTGAGCCTAGCACCACCACAAGCAGCACAACAACCACTGCAACACCTACAACAACCACCGATCCAACCACCACCAGCACCACCAGCACCACCACAACAGCACCAACAATAACAACCACAGCACGCATACCTGCACTGCACCACCAGAAGCCACATAACAAGCCACATCATGCCAGCAGCACCACCAGCACCAGGCGACCACCCAATCTGCACCACCAGAAGCACCACGGCAAACCTGTGCACAACGTACCCAACAACGATCAAGTCACCTACGGCTTCGTAAATGCACTACCAGCCAAGCCAAGCACCACCAGCACCATCAGCAGCACAAGCACCACCCATGAACCAGTCTACCCCGTGCCCAGCTATGATGCGGAAGCCACTGAACATTTGCCCACAATTGTTGGCCAGCAGGAGGCGTCGCAGCTGAAGAAGACACCGCTGCCTTCGCTGGCACAGCTGCAGCAACAGTTGCAGCACACACCACCGTCGTCTGCACCACAGCTGTCTCCCGATCAGATACTCTCCATGGATCAGATTGTGCAGAGCCTGACGCAGGATCTGTTGGCAAGCGACAAGCAGGATGTGCAGAGCAGCGAGGAGAAGCAAGCGCCGAGCAGCACCACCAGCACCACCAGCACCACAAGAAGAACCACAACCACCAGGCTGACAACAACTACAACACCGGCAACAACAACTACAACACCGGCAACAACAACAACAACAACAACAACGACAAGCAAAACAACAACTAAGCAACCCACAAGCACCTCGACAACCACCATAACAGCGGAGCCAACCACTCCCAGACCACTGATTGCCCACTACGGCGGCAGCACCTTGGCCACCATGTTGGATGAGGATGAGGAGGGTGCCAGCACCAGCTTCGAGCCTGCAGACTCCACGGAGGCAGCACCAGAGACGACCCACAGCAGCATTGAGGTGGAGCCAGAGCGCGAGACGACGGTGGTGCTGATAACCGCTAGACCACAATACTTTGCCTCCTCCCCCCAGCAGCAGCGCAGCTCCAGCCAAGGCAGAGCCAGCCGAGCCCGAGACCACTGAGCTGCCCCACCACACACAGTTCCTGCTGACCACACCCATGGCTCCATACGAGGAGAGCGAAGCTGAAACCGAAGCTGAAATCGTTGCAGAAGCTGAAGCCACAAGCAAACCCACAGAGAGTGAGGAGGTTCACCATGTGGTCAAGCTGGAGCCACTCTATGCTGATGTGCCTGAGGCCACCACAAGTGGCTATCGTGAGGAGCAGTCCGAAGAGGAAGAGGAGGCGGAGGCCACCACTGAGCTGCTACCCCGTCTGCCAGTGACCGAAAGCACCACCAACACAGCCACAACTGAGGACGATGACAGCACTGAGGTGACTCCAATGATAGCCAATCTGGTGCAGCAACTCAATCTGGAGGTGCTCAAGCCAACGGATCAAATACTTATGGGCAACTTCCAGACACAGGCAGCCACAGTGGCCTCCACACTGGTCGATGGCAGCAACACACTCGTCTCCGATCTGCAGCTGAACTCCAATGAAACGAAGGATGAGCTGGAGTTCCTCATGTCCGATGTGATACAGCAAATCACGCAGCACGAAGAGCACCACCAGCAGCAGCATCAGCATCAGCAATATGCTCCTGGTCTTAATGCCCATGATGACTCCAATCGTCTAACCAACTTTGCACAGCTCAACACTTCATTCCTGCTGCCACCGCCTGCCAAACCGGAGAGGCCAGTGAAGCCAGCGCAGCCAGCGCCAGCTGTGGAGGAGCAGGCAGCAGCTGCCACAATGCAGCAGGAAATCACAACGCTAATACCAAGCAAGGAGGAGCTGATCAAACAGGAAGCCGCCTACCTCGATGCGCAGTTGGAGGGCAGCAGCAGCACGCAGCGTGTGCCGGTGCTGTCGCTGTCGCAAATTTATGCACAGCAGCAGCAGGACGAGGATGATGAGCAGCAACTGTTTGAGCTGGAGCGACTGGAGCAGCTGAAGCCACCAGTCAAGCAGGAAGTCGATGTGGCACAGCAACAGCAACATGAGAAGGAGCAAGAGAAGGAGCAGGGGCAAGAGGTGCAAACATCACAAGTCGAGACGGAACAGGAGCTGCAGGCAACCACCTCGCAGGAGGAGGAGAAGGAGAAAGAGGAACAGAGCAAAGAGACAACAGCAGCGAGCAGTGCGGAGGAAGAGACGACGCCGCAGAGCTTGGAGCAGGACAACAACAACAATGGAGAACGCGAAAGTGAGGAGCAAATGCCAGAAATGTTGACAAATGGTTACAACGAGCAAATCCTCGCGGAAGCCAGCATAACGTCCATGACAGCCAAGTCCGAGGAGGAGTCCACCACGCAGGTGCCCAGTGCAGCAACTACAGTGGAGGAGGAAGAGAAGGAGGCGGAGACGGAGCTGCCTGCAACGATGCCGGCAATGTTTGTTTACCAGGACACGGAAGAGGAGCAGCAAACATCAACTGAAGAGGCGGAGAAGAGTGCAGAAGCGCAAACAGAGAGAGAGACGGAACAGGTGAACGAGGAGGAGAAAGAGAAGGAGCAAGAGACAGAACAAGGGCTGGATAAGGAACAGGAGAAGGAGCAAGAGAAAGAACAAGAGCTGGATAAGGAACAGCAGAAGAAGCAGGAGATGGAGCAGGAGAAGGAGCAGGAGAAGCAGCCTGAGCAGGAGAAGGAGTCAGAGTCCGAGCAGGAGAAACACCCTGAGCAGGACACCACGCAAAGCATCGAGGACAGTGCCACAAATGCTGCCCAGTTGCTGCCACAGTACACGGCGCAACAACAGAAGCAGAGCGAGGAGCAAGAGCCAAGCGAGGTGAGCAAAGAGAGCGCGGAGCAGCAGCAGGCACAGGCGACAACCGTCAGCAGCATCGTTGAACTGCCCACGGAAATACCCGGCGATATGTCCGTCGTGTCATCCGAGTCGGACATGTCGCTCAGCTCGGAACAAGTAACAGAAAAGCTGGAAGTGAGCACAGTGAAAACGTTGCAGCTAAACGAGGAGTCCATGGAGGATATTTCCGATGAGCTGACAGCAACACTGACGCAGGAGGAGGAGGCACAAGATGAGGAGGAAGAGACAACGAGTGCACAGAAGTATCAGCTGGACGAGGATGAGGATCCCTATGTGAAGCTGGGCGAGACGACGGCCAGCGTGGTGAAGCAGCCAATAAGAGGGGGCAGTGAGGAGGATGCAAGCAAGCTGAAGTCCCAGGAGGAGCAGCAGGAGAAGCAGCAGGAGAAGCAGAAGGAACAGCAGGAGCAGCAGCAGCAGCACGAGTTACAGCAACAGCAGGAATCTCAGCAACTGCAGGACTCCCAGAAGGAGCAGCAGAGCTACCATGTCAGCATGCCCCAGCAGCCGATCAAGCTGCCTTCTGCTAGCTATGGCAGCCAAGCACTTGAGCAGCCAGATGAGGAGGACGAGGATGATCAGAGCAGCTATCAGTTGCCCATTTTATTGCCAAGCAGCAGCAGCAGCAGCTCCAGCACCACCAGCAGCACCACGACAACAACAACACTCGCTCCTCCCACCAAGCGTCTACCCACATTGAAGCCAGTCTCGTACTACGTGCAGCCTTCCCTGCTTGGCGGCTACAATCAACTGGAGCAGCAGCAGCCCCTCAAGGTGCTTCCCTATAATGCCAACAGTGGCACAGCAGGCCAGCATCAGCAACGTCCCATGCAGCGCCCCGCGTCGCTGACCAACCTGATGGCCTCCTCAACTCAAGCAACACGTCCTCCAGTCAAGCTCGAGCCCAGTCCACAGAGCTCGCAGGGCTTGGAGGCGTCTACAGCGCGCCTCGACGAGGATGTTGTCTCCTTTGCACGCCTCTGCAACGAGCTGGCCTTCAGCTACTGGCGCGCCATTACCTCAGAGAAGATCAGTGCGGCCAGGAGTCTGGTCATCTCACCCTTTGCTCTCACCTCGATGCTGTCCATGGTCTTCCTGGGTGCACGTGGCAGCACGTCGGGTGAAATGAATGAGATACTCAAGCTGGACGACATGGTCACCTTCAATCCGCATCTGATCTTCCGCAACATCACCAACTCTGTGGAACAGTCCTTGGAGGGAGACATTGCCACTGCGGCCTTTGTGCGCGAGATCTTCAGTAATCGAGCCAACGGAAAGATTCTGCCCTTCTTCAAGGAGAAGACACAGCAACTTTATGCCGGACACGTGGAGGAGGTCAATTTCCATGTGGTCAACGACATTGTGAGGCGTCGCACCAATCTGCTGGTCAAGCGCCATACCATGGGCAAAGTGCTGGAATATCTCCGCACCAACAGTGTCTGGGTCAATGGTCCACTGGCCACAGTGTCGGCGAATCTCTTCCAGACAGACTGCACTCGTGGCTCCACAACAGATCGTGATGGAGAGATGTTCTTCCAGGTGCACCCCACAGTGCGTCAGCGTCGTCTAGTGCCCATTCCCGCTGTGCTCTATCGCTCTGGCTTCACAGCTGGCTACGAGCCACAGTTGGATGCCACCATTGTGGCCTTTGGCAAGATTCAGGATACGGTAAGCACAATCTACGTGATGCCAGGCCACCAGAGCTCGGTGTCGCCCACAGACAATCTGGATCGACTGGAGCGCAATCTGGTGGAACAGGCTTTCAGCACGGAGAACGCATGGAGCAACCTGCTCACCTCACTGATGGATCGCCCTGGCATGGAGGTGCAGCTGCCGCGGTTCTCCCATCGTTCCTTCGTCAATGCCTCGCTGGGTCTGCAGAAGATGGGACTGAAGGGTCTCTTCAAGTCCGACTTTGCAGATCTACGTGGCCTGACTGGCGCCGGCAATCGCGACATTTTCCTCTCCGACATGATACAGATCAACACGTTCAGCACTTGTGGCGAGGAGAAGATCTCCGACCATCATCATGTCGAAATGTATCCAGCCCCTCCGCTGCGCAAGCGTAACAAGGATGTGGAAGCCAGCGATGACGATGCCTACGATTCGTCTGAGGCCATTGTGGACTTTGGCTCACTAGTGCAGGAGTCCGCCTTGGGTCGTGGCTTCTACGATGATCTGCTCGACCCCAAGTATCTGGAGTTGCCTTTGCCACTGCGTCCGCGTCAGGCACGTGTGCCCGATGCGCCGCGGCTGCGTTTCGATAAACCTTTCCTCTACTTTGTGCGACACAATCCGACGGGCATGATACTCTTTATGGGTCGCTTCAATCCGCGTCTCTTGCCATGAACGTCGTCCTGACATCATTCCCCTACTCCCCCCGCATCCCTAAGTAAGCCAAACATTTTTAAATTGTTAAAACTTTCATAAATAGTGAATTTACCCAGCCTGCGAATTAAGTTAATTTTACGTTTAATTGTTCAACTTGCTGTGCCTTAATCCCGCGTCCCACGCCACCCCCCGCAATCCCCCGTTGACTTGCAATGCGATACGAGATTGATGTGCAGCAAATACCAAAAGCGAAAAAGAAGCAACAAAAAACAAAAACAAAACTTACAAAAATATCAAAATATATTCACAACAAATAATACACAGATATGGACACACAAATAAGGACGGACAATATCCAAATACTTTAAATGCAGTTTGCAATTTGCGCATCGACAAAAAAATCACATTCAATTGTTTTGGTTTGCATTTTATTTGCATTAACATTTTTTATCCCGAGCAAACAACAAACAGAATTAAAATACAAATCAAAAAAAATAATATATATCAAATAAAAAAAAAATTAGTAAATAAAGTTAAATAAATTGGCTGCGAATGCGAATGCAAATAAAAAGTGTGCCTCATGTTTTGGCAACACAGCAAAAACAAAAAGAACAAGCAACAACGACAACAATACAAATGTAATTTAGTAAAATATACTTTAACAATACGCAAACTACAAGTTATATATGCTATTATGTAAGCTTAAAAATCGAAATAAATAAATGAAATAATACACAAAAAAAAAAAAAGAAAATCTTCTTTCAATTCGAATTTACAACACCGCCTGAAGGTAGACAGCACTTTAGCTCATTTCGCTTTACATGTGCAGCTGGAGAGTAGGCAACACTTTTTACGTTTCATTTGTATTTACCATACACCAGCATCTGCTTGCGGTTAGCCACGCCCTCAGCCTCCTCAGCTCCAGCTTGTAACTGCCAAACCGGAAGCAAGCATGTTTTTTTGCCCACTACTGTCCAATAAACTATGTGACATGGCCAGCACACACACAGATACACAGAGAAACACAAAAATAGGTTGAAAACATTTCATATGGACGAAGCACGCATATGCTAACTGAGAAGAGATGCAAGTAGGAATGAAGCAGGATGAAATATGGAGTGTACTCTTTGAGCTAATACATCCTTCAATTACAGGGTATTAACCAGTACGTACCAGTAACACATAGAACGCAAAGGCACCCGTCACAAAAACAAATGCAGAATGGCAAGAAAACAACAATTGGACAGATTTTAATTAATATTTAACATGAATACACATAAGCGATGCTTATAATGAAATCTGAACAGCTCTGCCAGCCTAGCACGGCATATGTGTGTCGCTGTGTGTATGGACAGAAACCCAGAATGCCTGCAACTTTGTCAAACTTTTTCGTTCACGACTTGGCTGCTACTCTTCCTGTGTGAGCTGCAACTGCTGCTTCTTCTCTTGCTGTCGTTGTTATTGTTGCTGCGCCTCCTCCTCTTGTTGCTGCTGTTATTGCTGTGAGGAAACCCTGCGGTTGCGTTGGCAACTCCGATGTCGACAACTGCGAACGGTTGCTCACTTTGCATGTCGCTGTTGCTGTTGTTGTTGTTATAGTTGGCGTTGCTGTTTTTTGAGCTTTATGCGGTATTTGCCAGCCACACCTCACCCCTCTCCCTCTTACACATATTGGTATCTGCGTGTGCGAGTGTGTGTTGCATGCGAAATCACTGAAACAAGTAGCATACTTTTAGGCCAAACAATTGCCGGGCAGCCAACTGTGGCAAACTCAAAAAACGCAGAAAAACACAGAAGCAACGACAACAAGGAGTGGGGCAACAGCAACAACAACAAGGAGTACAGCAAAAACAACAACAAGAAGTACAGCGGCAGCAACAACATACGTACAGCAACAACAGCAACGTGCAAGTAGACAAAAAGCGCAAAGCGATTCACGACTAACGACTGCGGACTGCCGCAAACTGAAAATATAGCAACAACTCCACACACACACTCATACCCACACTCGCACACCCTCTCACACACACATGCAATGTCAATGCTCGGCACTGTGTCTGCCTGGCAATACAACAGCAATGGCAACAGCAGCAGGGGAAATACAGCCGGCACTCTCTAAATCTGTACAAATGTTGCCTAGACTACTTGACGGTTCTGAAAAACATTTTCGAAATGAAAACCAAAAAAATAAAGAGCGGGTACTCATAACTGTAAAAGAACCAAGAATGGGCCAGTTGGGGAGAGTGCTTAAAAAATAAAAACTGAAACTGATAAATTTAAATATAAATATATTAATTATTAACTATATATATGTTAATTTTAATATAATTTTTATTAAGTTTTAATTAATTGTACAATTTCTTTAAACATTTTTATTAGTCGACTGTCTTAAGTCGACTTTTCATAAAAAAAATAAATAGAATTCAAAATGAGTTTATATAGAATACCCCAAAGGATAATTAAACTTATGATTTAACTGTATACAATATATCATCTTTTAACAATATATTACCATTGTTAATTATTTATTTTTTTTAATTAAATATGGAAGTTATTACATCTATTTATAAATCATGATGATAAATCGGTCTATCAAATGAAATTGTCTCTTACAGCAACTCAAATTGGGAATATGCATGAAATAGTTTTGTTTTCATTTTGTTTTTATTCCATTTTTGGCAGTGGAGTCTTTCATGTAAAGCCTGAAATGCAGCGTATTTCGGAAGAGTGAACCACTTTATTATGCTGCTAATTTGTCATGCAGCTGCGAGTCGCGACGCTTTATGCACTAAATAACACTAAAGTGCAACTAATTTGCAAAAATTTGTATTGCTGTCAGTTGCCGCTGCGCGTTGCTGCTCCAAGTTGCTGCTGCTGCTGTTGCTGTTGTTGTTGCTGCTTACTACAAATGCATCCGCTGGCTTTTCTATATATATCCCTATTTTTTATTTTGCTCTGTTGTCCTGGCACTAGTTGTCGTTGTTGCTGTTGTTGTTGCTATGGCAAAGTCGTAATTTATTTCCGCACGTGTTGCGTCAACAACGAGAAAAGGAAGACAAATCTGGCATTGTGCGCCACGCTTGTAACTATTATTATTATTATTATTATTATTTTTATTGTATTGTGTAATAAGAAAAGTATTTTTTGCTGCACGCTCCTGGAACAATGCGACAGCTGTACAATGTCCGCTCAAGCCTCAAACCCCACTTCAAGCGAACCAAAGGCAACCCGACCAACAGCCCCGCCCCGCCCCCTCTTTATCCGTCCGCCCTGCCGTTCATTGTATTTGTTGTTCAACGAACTTTTCCTTTTTCCGTTCTCCTGCTGCTGCCAAGGTTTCGTTTTCGGTTTCGGCGGATGGATTTTCCATGCCTTCCCTTTTGTTTTCCTTAACGCTTTGTGTGAAGTGTCGTCTCTTGCTTTCTTAGCACCTGTCGAAATTACGCAAGTGTCACTTAAAACGGGAAACAGCGAACAATAACAACAAGTGTAGCAACAACATTGTTCGTCCTCATCTCTCCTTTCTTCCCTTTCTGTTTCTCTTTCTGATTCTTTTCCTTTTGGCCTTCGGCTCTTTAACCCTTTTGAGTACAATGGACTTAATGCTCTCTCTCTTCCTGTGTGGTCTTGTTATTGCTGTCCCCGTGTGTTAATGTTATTTGCATTTCATGCTCCCCGCGCTTTGTTTGACCTTACTCAATACCCACTTGCGCCCCGTGTCCCCCGTGCATGAGCTAATGAGTTGTTGTTCGTCTTCCACACCTCTCTCTCTCTCTCACTCCGTTAAATAAAACTCATTTCAATATATGCGAACAACTTTTTTCATTCCACAACTTTAACTGTTGGCCACAAAAATAATATGGAAAAAAAAGCTAAAACCAAAACGGAAACAGTAAAAAAATATAGAAAAGTTTTGCGCTTAATGAACTGGTCACCGCAGCAACCGACTCTGGGGTTACAACTGCTAATTAATTTACATTAGCAAATTGCAAGCATGTAATTGACTTTTATTGGCGTTTGCCCCGCTGCAGCAGCAATACCAATAGCAGCAGCAGCAACAGCAGCAGCAGCAACAGCAGCAGCAGCAACAGCAGCAGCAGCAACAGCAAACACAAATATCCACTATGTACTCTATGATGTATGTATATAGTTCTACTTATATATATGTAAAAAGTTATGCGCTAATCACACAATGGAGACGCATTTGGTGGCCACTTTTGTCAACGTGGCTTAATTAGAAAGTCGCCCTCAGCAGCAGTAACTGCGCTGTCATTGGGCAGCCGCACACTTATATATTATATATATCGATATGTATATCTATGTGTATCCAACTTTGCATATAGTTTGTCAACAGCACAGCCCTTCCGATACATAACAAACATTGAAGTGCTGCCCAGCCAATTGGGTCAATCGAAACACATTCTGTACAGTGGCAAAGGCAGTAGATAATAAATAATTGATATCTTAACCGATTTTGTGGCCCAAAACGTATATATATACAAAATGAATTTGTTTTATTTATTAATCCATTATTATATATTTAAAGTGTTAAAGTAATAATGTAGTATGTTGTTTATTATCCAAGCTAACTTCCCTTCTATATTTATTTACAGTCGACTATGAAATTAAATTTGAAAATTAAAACAATTCAATTTTTAATAAAACTTAATAATAATAATAACAATAAAGTATTTAAAGTTAATTAAGTAATATTCTTACAAAACTTAAAATATATATTAAATTTAATTTTAAGAATCTATTGTAAGTAAATTTAAGATTAATAAAATGTATATTTTATACTAATTGTACACACACAATTTACATTATATCAAGCAATTTGGGTTTTTATTTCTATCCAAGAATAACAATTAATTCTTGTAGTTTATTCATATCATATTAAACTTTCGCATACGCTTTTAGCATTTTTCTTGTTGGTCTTATCAACATATTGGTGAAAGGTTGCTCGAAGAATACTTTAATTAAATTAAATTTGTATCATTTTAATATTGCCTCTATCAGGCTTGTCTTTCAACTTGACTCCTGTTTCCTTACAAAAATGACATATATTTTTACCACTTTAGAACTAAAAAGACTTTTGATGACGACCGCTGTTTATAGGATTGTTGATCATAATATTTATAAGTCCTTTGTTAATTACCAATTACATCTTTTGACAATCAAATTAACTTTTTTGAATAGTGTCAAATGCAATCGATGTGCATAAATACTAGTGCAAGAGAATAAAGATTAAATTAATCTGTCAAAAATGCAATGATTTTCAATCCTTTTATACTTGTGTTGCTATACAGAGAACGAACATAAAATGAAAATGGAAATAAAAATGGAAAGAAGTAGAGAACGGCAGCCTTGCAGCGCAATTTAGAGAACTGCTCGGTTTGTCTATACGACTTGGGAACGATAATTTGAAAAGCGGAAAAGGAAAAAGGAAAAGCGGGCAACACTCCAAGGATTAATTTGAGCGCGAAAAGTGAAAGCGCAGTTCTCCCAGCAGACTTGAACAGACCAGAACAGACCAAAGCAACATTCCAGTTCAGCCCCAGCTCAGTCAAAGGCAACATGCGGAAATTTATGCTATATATTTGAAGAATTATGTATTTGGCTTTGTGTTTTGGGATCGCCGGCAAGGGGAAATGGGAGCACTTGCAGGGCACAGAAACCCGGTCAAATGCTGTGCACTAAATCCGAGCTAGAAGCCTCAACCTGGAATTGAAATCATTTGCGACACGCTGCTCGTACACAGTTGACGTGCGATAAATATTGCCGCTTGCCAGCGGGCAAAATGGCGACAAAAGCTGGCCACAAGAAAGCAGCAGACATGACTCTGCATGCACGACCCCCGGCGAGAGACACACACACACAGATACACACTTGCATGTGCTCATGTATCTGGACAGCAGCTCTGCATGGCGCCGGGGCAGTCCATAGCCGACAGAGGCGACACTCGACTCTCGACTGTCGTCTGTCGGCAGCCTGCCGCCTCGCTAGCTCTGCGTGTGTGTCTCTGTGTGTGCGGGCAGCCGGCAGCGCAGCCAAACGATAAAACAGCAAACGAAACATAGCAGCAACAAGAGCAACAAACAACAACAACAATGGAAGCAGCGACTACAACAAGGCGCAGGCACACCCGAAAATGTTTGCTAAACAAGTTTCTGTTATAAGCGTCTGCTTCGTTTTTGTATCAAGTGTTTATAAATGTTTATACCCAGCACAATGAAGAAGAGGGTATATTAGTTTAGGGTTTAATTTTTATAAATATAAATATATTATATAATATAAACATTTCCAACTTAATCAAGCTGCTTAAGTTAGAATGCAGAACTCCAGGAATTGCAGTTAAACATTTTTGATTTGATAAGGTTCTGTCTTCAGACTTAGTAAAGCCCCTTGAAGTTTCTTAAAGGTCCCTGTTCCTAGTTGCACAAATAACCTTTCTTTCTCTCTTTAGTCCTCTCTGTCTGTCTCTTGCTCTGTTTTTAATTCTTTCCTAAGTCGTTTTAATATTGAGCTCAATGAGTTCTTTTATTAAACTAATCCAAAATCATTCAATTTCAACAGAGTTCTTAATGTTTCCCTTCTTATTTCTCTCTCTCTCCTCCTCCCTCTATTCTTCGATCTCTTTCTCTCTGGCCCTTTCTCTCCTTTCCTTTCAAATCCTATTTATTATCTCAATTCTTCTCATTCTTCTTTCTGCAGCAAGGGCATTTACACTTCAGGCCACTTCTTCAGCCATACTCGAACTTGATTTCCATGTGCTTTTGCATGTGTTGTGCGTGTCTGCATATGTACGTTGGTCTGTCTCTCTCTTTCTCCCCCCTTCCTTATATCCCCCTCTCCACCTGTTCGTGTATGCCTTGCATGTTTTGCGCTGGACCGAAAATTCTGATTTAAATTTCTCGTTTCTTTTTTTCTCTCTCGATTTTGTTTTGTGTCTTTTTTTGGAAAATTGTAAAATACTCCTTTTTGTGTGTTTTCGGTGTTTCGACGCTTGCATTTAAAATTAGTTGCTTGTACTCGCTGCGGTTGTCAAATTGTTGTTGCTATTGCTGTTGTTATTGCTGTTGTTGTTGCTGTGGGGGCTGCTGCTGTGTTTTCATTTGCAACTCTTTGGCAAGTTGTTCAGGCGACACATATCCAGTAATTAAATTGAACAAGCTCGACGACAGCGGGCAGGATTCGCAAGAGTTGTGTAAATAAGCATAGAGATTTAATTAGATCCAAAATGCAATGGGATACGGCATTAGATGTGCAGCTGATGTAAATGGTAATGTTTACGACATGTCACAGGGATGAAGTTGTTTAATGGATGAGGGTAGCAAAGCAGGTAATATTTGTTAGATCAAATGAGAAAAATTTTTAGTGCTCTGTAGCGTATTAAAACAAGCGTGGCAGATTACAGAGATTGTATAAACTTTATTATATTCTTGAACAGTTAGAATAGCTAAGTCCGTAGAGTCTGTTATCTCTCTTTTATGCGTAGCAGACATACTTGATCAGTTTAAAGAGGTTGAACATGTTAGATTCCTTCTCTTTTCCTGCCTTGCTTTAACTCATTCTCTGTCATTCTCTCTCTTCCTTTCACCTTCTCTCCTTCTTTAAACAAATAAATTTCTTTATTAATTATGGTATAAATAGTGTAACAGCCACTTCTTTCCACAAATCGACTACGCTGGGAATATTTTATATTTAATCTTTTGGTATGGTAACCCTAGTAGTGTACCACCCTATTCCAATCGACACATGTACATTGTTTTGTTCATCCAAATCTACTTACTCTCTCTCCCTCTCTCTCTCTCTAATCTCTCCATGCAGTGGTGGAATTAGGGGGGAGGGGCATGGGGGCTGTAGCCTTCCTCCCCATAAGCCAAGGAAAAAAAGAGAGAAGAATGCCTCTTCTGGTAAAAAATGTATTTTTCCGTCACTAATAGCATTCCGATTGAGTTCTGGAGACCTAAATTTATAGCATAATTTGGAAACGGCACCGCGAAATTGTACTCTGATTAGCAAAACAGTACAGAATGAAATTATCGATAATATCGGCCAAGTCCTTCGCTGCAAGATTGTCGAAAAAGTTAAAAGAGCGAAATATGTTTCCATAATTTGTGTTGAAACAACGGACGCAAGTAGCATAATTCAAATGACGCTATGTCTACGCTATGTTGATATAGTGGATTTTGTCTTGCGAGAGGATTTTCTCGGGCTCGTCCACTTAAGATGGGCTGATTCCAAAGCTACACACAAAAGTTACCGTTAAGGAAATAGTGAATGCTGCAAGAGTATACAAAGCAATGATGTAGAGCTGAAATCAGAAATTACACTTTGGCACCAGCATTGCAAGACATCTTCATTTCTACAAGCACAAACAGCGATTGATGGTTTAAATAGAATAGACAAAAATACATAATTACGGATCGTTTTTTCCGAATGTTGCGACACTGCTTCAATTATTTACAACAATACCAGTGACTTCAGCAACAGCAGAGCGTTCTTTTTTAGCGCTCAAAAGACTGAAAACCTACATAAGACTCAACATGTCTGAAAATCGATACACACATAAAGATGTAAAAATCTCCAGTGATGATGTTGTGGATCTTTTCGCTAAACTTAAACCTCGGCGAATAGCAACGTTGGATTGGTCATTTGAAGAATGAACGAGCGAAAAAATGGCACTGTTATATAGAGTTTAAATAAATATTGTTTAATTAAAAATTAGCACTGCTTCTAAAAAAAAAAGAATAAAGTGGTACTGATTTTAATTTTTCATGGAAAAAATTAATGGAAAACTTTCAAGCCGCCGTCATGGCAAATCCTAGATCCGCCACTGTCTCTATGTTCACTCTTTCTCTCTTTCTCATCTCTCATACTCGTTCATTCAATACTGTTAAACTTTGTTTAGATTTTTAGCGTGACCTTGTTTGATCCTTTCATTCAACAACATCATATCATAAACACGCCACTCATCTATTAAATTACAGTTACTTTTCTCTTTATGAGTACAGAATAAATAGAGGGAAATAAGTATTCAATAAATTTCGAACCAAAGCTGACATACGAATGTGAATTATGGAAATAAATTTCATACGCAATTGCGTTGTATTTAGACGCACAAAGTAATGTTCCAAATTAGGGCCTATAAAACAAATACGAGTTTAATCACACACACATACAGATACATTCCAGTCATAGCTAACACACATACATACATGGCACACAGTAAGCACACACAGCGAGTAAACGCAGGAAACATGCATAACTATCGTATATAAAACTAACCTGCAAGTTTAATATATGTAAAAGCGGAACAACCAACGGCTGCAATGTTTGTACATGTGTGTGTATATGTGTATGTGTATGTAAGTGTGTGCCGCAGTCACAACTCGGAGTGTGGCAGCTCTCGCTCTGTTTTCATGCCAAATAAGCTTTCATAAATAATGAAAAGTGGCACTGCGGGCGGGTGCTAAAACTTGGTACGTTTGTAATAAACAACAACAACAGCAGCAACAACATAGGCAGCAGAAACAACAGCAAAAGCAACACCAGCAATAATAACAGCAGCAACAACAACGGGAACAACAATAACGAAGCAAAGAGCCAACACCAGCAGCGAAGCGTGCACAAATTAGTAGCCAAGGATTACCGGCAATTATTTTCATTGTATGCATTTGCCGCCATTATTTTGATTGCTTCGTTTGCTTTTGATGCCTGCCTGACCCCTGCCCTCCATGACCCCTGACTCTATCCCTGCTACACCCCGCGACCACACACAGAGCGAGGCTTAGTTATTGCTCATTGCACAGGTCAACTACAAGCCATTTGAATGCCCTGTAGATTGAGATGAAATAGGGTATATTGTTTGCAGTACTGAGCATTGAATAAAGAAATTTCCTGCTGAAAACTGCAAGTGTATCTGCAAGTCGAGCAGTCAGTTAAAGCTACAGCAGTCATTCAGGTTCACAATGGGCACAACGTACGCATCATTGCATATGGAATGAAAGGTTTATTTATATTTATGAATTCATCATGTTCATACGGTACTACATACTATATAGTATTCTCCCTACATAGAATATATGCTGTAGTGTATGCCATATATTGGTATTGCTGCCGTAAGCAGCGTGCTGGCCCTTTGTTGCGGCCTGTATGTGTGTGTGTGTGGGAACCCAACAACAAATACAGCACAAAAATCATGAATTTCAAATCATCAGAGGATCCATCTCCCTTTCCCCATTTCCCATTTCCCCTTCCCCATTCCCCCTTCCCCTGTTATCCCGTTAAGCGATTGTGCAGTGTGTCCATTTTGCAACTGTAATCTGATTAAGGTTTCGAATTCAGTCAGCGATTTATTTATGAAGGGGACAGTTTCAGTGTATTTTAAATTGTATTTTCACTCGCAATATCTTAACTTGATATATAGAAAATAATCGTATTATATATTATACTAAACAAGCGCAGCAACAAATAAATTCACACAGAGTAATTAAAGCAAATCGCCCAATTCAATTAGAGTTGCCCACACAATGTTGGCACATTTTGTTCTGGTGACCCCATTTAAAATACTCCTCCCCCCTCGTCTAATTATAAAATTTGCGGCTTAGTTGAATTAGAGGAAATTCCACAGTCGTTGATTTATCATTTCGAAGGGATCTCTCATTAGTTTGTACTTCCTGACCTGAGCTTATCGCTTGCATCCCTGCCTATTTCCTCACTCTCTCCCTGGCCCATCCATGGAGAATACGTAGAAATAAATACCCGAAAGTAAAACTAATTTGTAACTACTCGAGAAACTTTTTAACCAGCGGCTCCTTTGACATGTGCCCCCAAAAATACCGTTAACTAAGTCCTTTCGCCTCAAGCCCACATGGTTTGCTTGTTATCTGCCAACAGACAGACACCCCTACACCCTTCTACACACACACACTCACACACATTCACATATGAAACTAGGCACACTTCGAAAGTACAAGCAGATTAAAAAAGTTTCAAATTTAAACCAAGCGACGCATTAATTTATTTAAGACCCTTAAATTATATCCTTTGATGTAGAGCATACATTCCTTCCCCTTTGCCAACTTTTTTTTTGCTGCTGCTGCGCTTAGACCACCCCTTTCTCTTCTCTCAGCTCCTTCGCCCCACCCGCCTCCTTCGCGCAACTACTTTTTGGCGTATGTAATTACATTTTTTCCACATAAGAAAATCAAAAACAGAAAAAAAAACGAGCGTTACAAAAAACTAGATGCCGCCTAGGACAGACGCTTGCCACACATGCACACACAGACACCCTTACACACATACACTGAGAAGAAAAGAAATTACACATGCAGCAGTTTTCTGGCCTTTTTATAGACAACCCAAGCAAAACACGCAGCGCAAACGAGTCAAACTCAAATTCAACGAATCCCTTGCACTCTATCTAAAATTGAGGGGTAACCTGAGGGAAAGTGACTAACATTTTATATTTGAAACATTGTTCATTATTGAACTTGAACCATTTTAAATCTTGTCTTATTAATTTTAGGCTTAATTAATGTTTATATGTAATATCAATTTCTTTGCAATGGTCACCCTAATAGTTAATTCCGAGAAACAGCCGTTTCCTTTACACAAATCAACTACACCGGCAATGATATTCGTTCCGATTGTTATGGCCACCCTAATAATCAACCCTAACCCAAGTGACATTAGCTTCATTTACACAAATCAACTTTGCCGTTAGGAGTATTACTGATTAGTAAAATTTAATATTACTATTCTTGTTTTGGTCACTCTAACAATAAAACACCCTTAATTCAAATCGACTACGCTGGTTAAGTGAATGAATTCTTTTGGTATGGTCACCCTATTAATAAAACAGCCTATTCTAAGCGTCATCAGTTTCATTCACTTAAATGCACTCTAAGGTGAAGGATATTAAAGAGTTATAGTTAATAAAATCCATTTATTGGCTTGGTCACCCTAATAATAAAACACTCGATTTAGGGTGACAGCTGCTTCCTTCACACTTAGCGACTCCACTGGAAAGGATATTGAAACCGAGCCGGGCAATGTCCGAAGTCAGAAGAGCAAAGCCAAAGCCTGCAAGCCGCACCGCACACACATATGTGCGAGCTCGCCTACGCGCCCACGTGTGTGTATTTGTGTGTGTACGTGGTGCAGCGTAGCGGAAATAATGAAATTATTAACACTTGAGCAACTTCCGGCTAAAAAACAAAAGCGCTGCAGCACAGCGACGTAGACGGCGGCGGCTGCCAAACAAAAAAGCGCCTGCTGCAAGACAAAAACGAAGGTGGGGGCGGGAGCAGGGGAAAAAACTTGCGAAATACATTAAATGAGCGAAGAAGGCATGTAAACGGCCGCAAAGAGACGCGAAGGTGTGGGCAGAAAGGGATCAGAGGAGAGGGAGGGAGAACGAGGCATGCAGCAATCATAATTGCAGTGCAAACTTGGCTCTGGTTCGCCACAGAAAACAGAAAAGCGAGCGAAAAACCGAAGAGAAGAAAAACGAGAAAAAAGGCAATGCGAATGTGTGTGTTTGAGTGTGAAAGTGTGTACGTATGTGTGTGCGCCGGCACACACAATATAAAAACGCTTCTCCCATTTCATGCCAAGCAACAGACTGTAAATTTTGAAGAAGTCATAATAGAGCCGTTGGCATATTTTCTATAAACGAATTGTGCGCTCTGCCATGGTCATAAAGTATACGTCTAGTTGTACAGACAATACAACAAACAAAGCGATGGCAATGGCACGTGTGCACCAGGGTGGTGGCAGGAAGGGACTTTAGCGCATCAAACTCAACATTAAATGCGCCTGGCAGAACTTCAGACAGAGCAACTTCTACACATAATTAAAAGACAGCCTGCTCAACTAGCCTCCTCCCTCCCCAGCTCAACCCGATCTTCTGCTGTCTGTCTAGCTACTTGTAGCAAGTGTTAGTGTTATGACCGTGTTTATAGCGTAGAAGTTTACAGTTTACAGCCAAGTAGCGTAATCAGCAGTCGTCGCAGCTCGAGTACTTAGATAAATTTAGTCAGAAAGGCAGCTGTAAAAAGCAGCAGGGCGAAAAGGGGACGGCAAAGACGGGGCACTGCAAAATCCTTTCCAGCTTTTTTATTTTTGCTTAATATATGTGATTATATTTGAAGCATATGCGAATTTTTTGCTCCTTTTGTCTTTCAGTCGCAGCCAGAGCTGCCTGAGAGTTGCGTATTTATTCTCTTTCCCAGCTGCCCTTTGTGTGTGTGTATGTGCGGATGTGCGTGTATGTAGGTGCTCGCTGAGCAGCTTAAAACGATGCAAGGCGAAAGGATGCCGGGGATGACTGGCTTAAAAGGTGGTCTAAAATGTTAAGCCATACGTGTTGAGTTTATGCTGGGTTAGTCAAAGACGAAAGTTCTCTCCATTGCAAGAGAGAGTTTTGCGAAAGCTGCGACTGCAATAATGAATTAAATTCAGAATTTATAGCTTACAGTAATTTGTGCATCATAAAGAAACTTAGTGTAATGAAAACCCTGAACAGCAGTATGAAATATGGGCAGGAAAGTGGGCTGGTATACAATTTAAGAATATATATTTCGAAAGTAATTAAAAAATATTCGCACTTAAATACCTATTTACTTTATGCGAAGTATTATTGCAGTAAGCATATGAAATTCCTTATTACAGAATTCCCTTTACAATTGGAAATTCGCATCAGTTTTTTATTGCTCTTAACACTTTTTTACTTATTTAAGGATGCTCTGTCTGTCACTCGATATGTCTGTGGGTCTTTCTGTATGTTTGTCTGCCTGTCTGTCTGTCCCTCGGTATGTTTCCTTGTGGATCTCTCTGTGTGCCTGTCTTTTCGTCTGTATGTCTCTCTATTTGTTTGTCTCTCTGTATGCTTGTCTCTCTGTCTGTTCGTCTCTTGCTCTGTCTATCTTTATCTCTCAGTCTTTCTCTCTCTTTTTCTCTGTCCCGCTCCCTCTGTCCCGCTCTCTCTGTCCCTCTCTCTCTGTGTTTCAATTGGTTCGCCAATCAACCGCTTGTGTCCCTCAGCCTCTTTAATGTGGCACGCAGATACCATAAATTACTCATACGCTGTGAATGAACTGAAAATAATTCATAAATAACATTAACTTCAGTGCTGCAAATTCTGCGATGACGTCGCAGCAAGTTTTGTTGTTGGCAATACAAATAGTGCAACTTTTGAAATTATTTCTGCACACTCATTTTGTGCGCATTTTCTGCAAAATTTTCTGACTTTTCTTCCCACTCATTGCTCTTGTTGTTGCTATTGTTGCATTTTCCCGTTGCTCCAAAGTTTTGACTTCCCGTTTGCAAACGCATAAAAATGTTTTTCGCTCGACATTTCCACTTCCACCCGATCTCGAGTCGCTCCTCCCTTCCGCCCTCTGCACTTCAGCATTTGTTTATCTTTTTATAGAGCGACAATTTTGTAATGAATTTATTACTATGCCCTGCTGCTTCTCGGGTTATGCATAACGCCAGGCACGAGCTCCAGTTCGACCCAACGAATGAAAAAAGGAAGCAAAACGAAACCGAAACTGTTGAAAATAAACTTAAATTAACTTGCAATGCATCGCCAAAGTACGCAACGAGGACCATGAATACGGGGAAGGAAGTACAGGGGGGTAGGGGCAGATAACGGCACATACATGCTGCATAGGATGGGATACGAAACGATATTTCCCCAGAAATTTGTCAAGTAACCAACTACGCACAAACTTTTCGAGTGCAGTATCCTCATTCCCTTCCTCTCCCACTCTCTCTCATTTCATTTTTCTGCCTTACACTGAGCATATTAAATTTGTTATTGCCTCGCCAAATACCCTAAGGGACATTCAACGGAACAGCTATGTGATTCTCAACTATGCATAAAAGAAGAGGCACAATCAAATGGAAATAAAAATGGCAACACTAAAAATAAAAAATGGAAAACTAAAAATAATTTCAATTTATACGACATCGATTTACGTTTTTAAGGGGTATCTTAATGGGTTGTAATAAATGCTGTAATGCTTAGGATATGCCCTATGACCACGCGCGCCAATGGTAATTTGATGTGAAGCCAAAAGGCAATTTAAATTGCATAAATTATTCTGATTAACTCGGGCTCAAAGCATAATTCGCTTAACAAAACTTTCCGATTCCGCCGGCCGACTTTGATCTGAGCTGAGCTCCAGTTCGGGCTTGGGCCTACGCATGCATGCAGGGATACTTTTAATTGGCTGCGTATACTTAATATTCGAGTGGCTATGTGCTCGTTAAACTTAAATGAGGCTCGCCAAAGCTTCGCAAAGCATCTCACAATTTGTACACGCCCCATTTACTGCATCATTCTATGTGTTTCTGTGCGTGTGTCAACGCTTTTACACTTAATTAATTAAACGTAATTGAAAATCAAATAAAGCGAAAGCCATCTGTGACAATAGAAATGCAAGACAATGGCGTAAAATAGCAATTGATATTGTCATTAAGAGGAAATGAGCAAAATAATGAACTGCATTGCACCCGCACACACACAAACACACACCCCTTCCTCACACACACTCACTCTGTCGTTGCGAAACGAAGTTCATGTTCGCAGCTGCTGTCGAAGGCTTTATAAACTGCCAGCCAAGACAGCACTCAAGGCGCGTGGACTGCAAACAACAAGGCGACATTGCTGCAATTTCTGTGCCGCAATAAGAATAACTGAATGCAATGAGGCATTGATAGACCTGCTTGATACCCTGTACAGTAATTTGCAGGCAAGTTGAATATATATGGTCAACTATAAGTGTGTTTAGCAAGCATTCATTGGAAGTCTTAAGAAAAGAGGATGAAATGAAATGCTCTAAAAAGCCTGATAGAGTTTATTCCCACTGATATTTCGTGTCCTCGAAAGTATGCTACAATTATTTGATTTGATTTGCTCTGTGAGTCGAAATACAAATTAATAAATTATATTAAACATAATATAAAGAAATCACATTTAATTTGCAGCTTCAGGTTAACTTCTATATTATTTATTGTCACTGCTAGTTAGTCAATTCTCTGCATGTTCGACTGCACGCCCAACAAACCCTGCGAGCACGTAAACAACTAGCGACATGGAAACCGCATGCGAGACGCACTGCTTCAATTGTCTTGCAGCCGCCATAATAAGGCGAGAGTGGGCGTGGCAGAAGGTAGTGGTAGTGCAGGGGGAACAGTATGCGACGTGGTGCGGGCGGCTCTTCAACTTTAGTACCAAAACGGGGCCCGCCAAGTGCACTTGGCGGCAAGCTCGCGTACTTACTCGGTCAGGCCATGTACCATCTGTCTGCCTGTTTGCCCGTCTGTCGCTGCGTCCCAGTATCCCGTAGTCACATTGTATGCATTGCATTGTATTCGGTGTGCCATTTGCGTTAAACGATGACAATTTCAATTGCAGTGTTCAGTGTTGTAAATGACAATGCAAACAGTTGCCCGGCTGGGTCTGGGTGGGTGAAGGGGTGTGCGACAAGCCAACGAGCCTCGAGGCCAAGTTGTCTAGTTGTTAACAGCCCCAAAAGTTGAGGGAGGCGGAACCGGTGCTGCCAGAGGTGCTGAGCTCAACCGACTGCATAATTAATGGCACGCAATGGCAGCTGATTGATTCCGGGCAGAGGGCAACAGGTAGGTGGAAGGTAGGTGAGGGAAGGAGAAGAAGCAGGGAGAGCGGAGAGCGGAGAGCAGACCAGGCTATTGGCAACCACAGTTGATTGGCTTTAAGGGCTGCCTTTAAAACGCAATCAGCAATTTGGCAAACGACAAGCGACAAAGCGAAGAGAAGCAAAAAAGGGCATGTCTAGAAAAAAATCGGAGGGGGCGACTACAGCAATGCAAAATTAATTACCAGAATGCAAATTAATTGCTGTCCGTTTGCTTGCTTGCAGCTTGGCAAGCGCATAAATCTTTCGTTCCTCTATTCTTCTGCTGTTCCTTTCTGACTTCCCTCTATCCATCTATCCGTCTGAGCAGGGCGCACTGCGCTGACGATTGCCCCAGGACGTTGCTGTCGACAGCGGCGGTGGCGGCATAACCAACATACTCGTTGCAGACAGAACGTGGCAGCCAAAAGAAAATGCCAGCATACACTCACACACATACTCACATGCGACGGCTCACACACACTTGTGCATTGCAATGACAAACAAATTGCCTAGCGCCAGTGGCAACGGGAGAAACCCAACGCTGGCAACCAAAAATCTAGTTGTGGCTTCGAGCTTCGAGCTGACTGTGCGAACTCGTTATAGGGGTGGCAATAATGCCAGGGCATGCTCAAATGAATTGCTTGCCAAGCCAGGGAGTATCAAGATTTGCTCCCTTTATCCCCCCTACCCCACTCCCTACGCCTTCCACTGATACCATCAGTTTCTCAACTGCAGTTTGGTTTGAATGCGACGCTCGTCGTGAGCGTCATCGTCATCGTCACTAAAAGCGTCGCTTGTTTGAGGTTATTTGCAAAAAACTTAAATGGAATTAGCCAGCGCTATGTAGTGTATAAGGGGGAAAAACTGAGTTAATTGCAGTGTACTAACTGTACTGACTTATTTAAATTTTACTATTGGAATACCACTTTTAAACTACAAAAGCATCAAAGCAAGTATTATATGTTAATAGGGAGCTCTCTCCTTTTGAATATCAGAGTGTTCATGTGGTGCTGATGTTGCAAGCTTAAAACATTAAAAATATATCAAATATAAAACCATAAACGTGTTTAATGTATCAGAAATATTTATACAAGTTTTTCAACATTTACAATAAAATATTATAAAAGATTGTGATTTATTGTACCCCTATGTACCTTGAAGATCTATTGTACCTCAATCCAGGTATTATTCTAATCAATTGACAGTTTCTTTTCGTATTCCCGGAAAACCCAGTCAAAAATGAACTCTAAATTAGTTAGTTTTCAGTCTTATTAGCTTAGCTTCCTTCTTCACACGTTTCTAGATATAGTATATATATACGTAAGATAGAATTGCGCAGTAAATTTCTAGAGAGATAATTTAAATGTTTATTTTTTAAGCTTTGCTTAGCTTGATTTACACTCACGACCCTAAATTGTCTTCGGGACTTATATCATGGCTTGTGCTTATAGGATACTCGTATTTATATTGTCATACCTGCGAAGCATGTGAGGAGATTGTTCTCGCATGGCCAAAAATAATAATAACATTTATCCAAGCGTCAGCAAATAACATAAGCCGCAGCAAATTTAAATACACATGTCGCAGCTAGAGCTGCAGCTGCGTTTGTTGTGCCTCTTACGGGTTGCTGCTGTTGTTGTTGCTGCTGCTGCTGTTGGCTATTTATGTGGCTTTATGCGGCAGTTGTTGTTGTTGCTGCTGCTGAGCGGAAATTGTATTGCGGCCAATATGGTAAATTGCCTTGAATCTACCTTAAAACCATATTTCAACACTAGATTACACAAACAGGCAATGCTGTGGTTGTACCTACAGCAGCAGCAGCAGAACAGGCAGCAGCAGCTGTTGTTGTTGCTGCTGTTGTTGTTCTTGTTGCTGCTACACTGCGGTACGCCATTACACCAAAATACTATCATAAAATTTCGCGCAAGCGTGTGTCTCGGCATTTTAACCGACAGCAGTTTTGGGCCGCAGCAACAACAACACCAGCAGCAACAGCAACAACGGCAGCAGCAACTCGCGGTGGGCGCTGCGAACAAGCCGCACACACACACAGTGAGTGTGTAGCATGCACAGCACTATATAAACTGCACACATGCATGTAGCAGCCCTCCCCCTCCCGAACACCCTCTACGTGCTGGCCTGTTGTTGTTGCAGGCTGCGGTTGCGCTTAAATGTGTCATTAAAGTAACAAAAAAGCCAACAAAAGGGAGCCGAAAAAACAAATAAAAGAAACTGTTCTGTACGAGAAGCAATGCTTAGATTTGAGCCGAGAAATATGCAGACTAACACACAGATACACTGGGGAAAAAAGTGGGCAGAATGCGGCTTTATAAATCAAACGAAAGCTGACAGAGAGTGCGACTACTTTTTCGGTCCTTTTGCCCATAGTTAGCTGCCTGCAAATCATTCATGGCAAACAAAAGAGAGAAAAGCGGACTATGAGTGGGAGAAAAACATGGGCAGAATTGCCGAGCTGCAAATATGCAGCATAACAAATGCCTCATTAGCATGTCCCATTCAAGGAGAGAGTTGCCCAAGTTACCCCAGTGCCAACACATACAAAACGTTTTGAACTGCAAGTCACAAAACAAAATTGTCTTTTGTTGCTGCTCTCACTCTCTCTCTCTCTCTCTCTCTCTCCCTCCCTCTCTCACTCTCTCTCTTTCTCTCTCACTCTCCTGCAATTCTTCTCTAGTTCTACTTCCACTCTATTCCTTCTTATTTTCTCTGGTCTTTTTTTCGCATTGTAATTCGTTCACTTTTTGTCATCAGTGTTGAATTTTGCATAGAAAATTGAGCTTTTGCCAAACTAACGACGAACTAAAATATGCAAATTTATTTAACATGCTCGCACAGACATTGAGCAGGCCACGGCTATGGGTCAGAGCGGGGGGAGGAGGGGATATAGATTAAAAGAGCCAGAGGCAGGGAGGAAAGCAAGAGATGTTAGATAGAGATAGACGACCATCCTCGAAAATATATGCAGCTGCATACACAATAAACAATCAACTAAACACAATGCAAGCTCAATCTGAACTCTGCCAGGGAGAATTGCGCGAACATGTAAATTCAAAAATCAGAATTATTGCTCTCACTGTTCCCCTTTCCTCTCTCTCTCTCTCTCTTTCTGTCTCTCTCGTCACTTTTCAGATCAACATTTTAAAAGATTCGTAAGTTGAAAGAGTTCATCGATTACTTACTGTCGTAAGTCGTTAAAATAACGCTAACTCTAAGATTATCAGCTACTGGCAGAGTGTCTGTTAGTTAACATAATGACAACTGGCTGAGTGCTCCATGTTTACCTATCGATAAGTGAAGACTTAACAGTTAATCGATTAGTGTCTGCGCTGAGCCTGACTTGAGAGAATATCGAAATGAAGTAAGCAAATGTTAATTAACATGTTTAAATGTTTCATGTAAAAATACTTGAATTATTTAAAATGTATTTGTTTTGCAGTAACAAATGCCTCTTTAATCCCTTCAAAAACTTTGTCTCTCTTAAGTGCAACTCAAAGTGTTCTCTCGACAATCGCACGCTTTCGCCTGGCTGTGCGCATACTTCCTTGACTGACTTTCCCTAGCATTTGGCATATGGTTAGTAAAGCTGTTGGGTTTGCGGCCCACAAGGAAATCTGCTCTGGCTGCAGCCCTATTTCATATTGTCGGCACCTACCTGTATAAGGAGAGTGCGAGTGCACTCACACACACACGCACACACCGACAAACACACGCTCACTTACACAAAGCAGCCGCTTAACGACACTGCGACATGCAGACACAACACACACAGACACACGTACAAACACACACTTGCTTCCCTGTAGTGAATTGTATTGGTGTGCGCGCACATGCATATGAAAACCGCTTTCGTTTCCGTTTCAAGAAACAACTTGAAAATGGCGCACGACATGGCGTCTGCTGCTCTGCCCATACTCATTGTTGTTGTTGTTACTGCTGCTGCTGCCATCAGATAGAGATAGGTGCAAAAAAGTAGCAACTGTAGCGCTGTAGTCCGCACAACAAGGCAACGAGATGACAATCATACAGACAGAGAGAGAGTCGAGAACGGCGAGAAGTGAAATACAGTGAAAAAAACAAGGAATAAATACAACAAGTTAAAGTGCTCAACTGTAGAGTGAACGACTAGCGAATACCCTGTATTCAAATAATTCAGAAGGATATTTTTACTAACTAAAAAGCGATTCTGGGTTCAAATCCCTGAGGATTTGGTCGTCATGGCATTCTTGCATTACTATGCAAGTCATAAATTAACCCAATGAAATCAAGCCATTGTGCTAATTTCCACAACATTTAGTTATTATTCATCAATAGATACTTAATAAAATAGTTTCTAAAATTAAGTATGAAAAATTGGCAGACATTTTTGGAATATCAAAAGTTTTAAATTGTCAAATAATCAATATAAAACATTCAGAATTTTGTACTTAAGAAGAAAGTATTTAAGAATATTTGCAGACTTCCTGCTTAAAATTTGGCAATAAATTCCAGGAATTCCAAAACTTAAATAGTCTAAATAAAACAGGCTCCCTGAGGCATATACTCAATATCTTTTCCTTAAGATATCATTGCTTATTCAGATTCTTTTCGTTCCGTATTCGATTCTAAAGCAAATTTGATGACCTCTAATAATTTTAGAATTCGTCCTAATTAAGTCGGCAGTAAAGTTTATACCAACTCATTTACCAGCACACACATGCACACACACTCACACGCAGGTCTGGGGTGTCATTTAAACTGATTTGGTTATGGCTTGCGGCTTGGCATTTCGAAAGCTTCTCTTGCTGTTCTTAGCCAAATGAGTTTCCTGCTGTGTGGTACCGACAAACAGTTTAACAACTTTATAATACCCTTTCACTCGGTGAGGGCTTTATGGCTACAGGGTATAATAAATACAGTTCGTGCATGGCTGAGAAATAAACAGGAGCACAGGATTTCATTTGCTTTGCTTGCTGGCGTTGGCGTTGGGCACCCCTTCTTCTTGTTGTTGCTGTTGCAGTTTCTTTTTTGTGCCATTCAGGCAAAGTAAATTATGCGACGTGCAAAATCAATAACTCAACACGTTTATTGCTGTAAACGAATTTCGGGGCAGGGCAGAGGGAGGCCAAGACGAGGGCAAACTTTGTCGACAGTCGAAATCGAAATGGGGGATAACGTTGGTACCGTTACTCGCCTGCTACTCGGTTAATAGCTTGAATGTGGCTTAAGCGACGATTTAAATTTATACAAATTGAAGTCTGAAGTGCTACAGCTGCAAGGGGAGTGGCAGAGGGCGCGGGCGGGGCAGGATTGGCGGCATTTGCCAATGAATTGCAAATCCGTTTCCTTCATTCACGTTTGCGTTAGCGGCAACAGCAACACCCGCAGTAACATCAAAAACACTAACAGCAACAACAACAACTGCAACACCAACAACAGTTGCAGCTGCAGCAATTGCAACAGCTGCGATTCATTACAAATGTGATTTTGCCTCTTAGCTGCAGCGCGGAAAAGTTTCCTGAATTTTAAGCACAATTTTCAAGCTCGTTGAGCTGCGCTTGCAACACGCGGCGAGTGTGTGCAAGTATGAGTGTGTTCATGTGTATGTGTTGTGAGTGTTTGTGTGTGCATTTGTGTGTGCTGGTTGTACCTTCAGCTCCGTTTGGCACATGGCAAATCTTGAGTGCTTTATTGTTATGTTTTAAAATTCAATGAATTCTAAAAATTCCTTTGCTCCGCCCTGGCAATGCATTTTGTTGGCTTGCACTTTGCCACGCCCCCCGTCCCGTCCACTTCTCCCTCCACCTTTCTTGCTTGCCATTGCCCATTGCCAAGCGACAAGTCGACAGCATTTTGTAGTCATCGCATTAACAATATAATGTGGCGCCACATTCTCTACATCTCCCTCTTTCTCTTTCTCACTCTCTCTCTCTCTCCTTTTTTGTGTGTGTGTGTGTGTGTGTGCAGTAGGTGCCAACAGCTGCTCGAAACAAGGTCAAAGTGCAGAGGAGTAAAGTAAGTAAAAAGTGAAAGAAGCTGAGAGAATGGAAAATGCAAATGCAGCTGCACTTTCTGGCTCGACACGACATTGATTAAAACTGAACTGAAACTGGAATTTAGCAATTTGGTACTTTAATAGTTTCGATAAAGGAATACCGACAATTCTCCAAATAACACATAAATTCTTGTCAGAAAAAAGATCCTATCTTCAGGATTGTGTAGCAAATATCCTTGTTATTTTATGCTATTCTATAATTAAAGTTGGGAGAAGCATATAATAAATTGCACTGAGTTCTTAAGGAATGTAAAAAGGCCTAAGGAAAAAGAAAACTTCTTATGCTTTTAATTATAAAGAGAATATAAGCTAGAAAGGTATAGTTAAGTGTGTGGCCTTTTCTACCTGTTCTCCCACTAAATCTAATTCTTAAAGAATCGGTGTTTATCGGTTTACGGAGGCGAAAGGGGGTGTCACCAAATTCTTAAGGAAACTTTTCGTGCCAGCAATAATAAAACATAATGTCGCCAATTATTTTAAGCCTTAGCTATTATAGTATCTTTGATATAGGTGTTCATACAGGCAGACTTGACTGATAATAAATATATGTACATATGTATATATGGTACTTGTATATATGGTATGTCTTTTTGAAGCAATGCTGGCATTGGCATCTGATTTTGGGGTTAAAACTACAGAGCGCATTGCGAAAATTGCAGCATCAACACAGGATGCACATTAATGCTCTGGCATGCGGCACACGCAGAAAACCCATTTGGACAATAGACTGCAATTGACCGCAGACCACAGATGGAAGATGGACGAAGTGAACAGACGAGGAGGAGGGCAGTGAGGAGCGTTGAGGCGATTGCTGACCACTGGCATTGGGCGTTGGGCATTGGTCGTCGAGCATTTGCATAAAAATATGCCGAGTGTCCACTCGCGCGTATCCGAAGTGGAAAAAAGAAGCATCGCTCATTGCACACACACACACACCATAAACATGGGTACAAGAGAAACGCGCACTCCATAAATTCGGATTCTGGCCGGAGCAGCCATAATTATGGCTAGCAATACCAGCGGGGATGGGCCGGGACCAACAGCAGATGCTGTTGCTGCTGCAGACTGTGCTGCATGCGCCTGCGCTTATGCAATATTAATAAAGCGAAGAAAAGCAACTGCAAGTGGATTCGGGAGACGGGACACGGGACACGGGACACGCATGATGGCATTGACTTATTGTCTCCGCCAACTGTAGGCTATCTCAACCTACTATGTGGCATATCGAGGGAGCAACTTGTGCACCACTGGACCAGTGAACCACAGTGGGCCACATGTCTCCTTTGTGCCTCTTAATTTCCAGCTATTGTTGCCTTGCCTCGACCTCCGTCAGGCATAAATTAAATTTTGCAGCAAGTGCTGTGCTTGACGGCTCTCAAAGGCTTCCACATGTGGTTGCCTGTCACTGACTCCTGCTTGAAGACAATGGTAGAGCTGTATCAACGTTGCCTTGCTCCACCTCCTTCTCGTTCTGGCGCTGCTGCGTCAATTATAATTTGCAAATTTACGCCTTGCACTGCCTAATAGGTCTGAAACGACAGAACGAGTACTCTGAGTACTCCGACTACTAGTAATCACAATAGTTACAGAGTGTTGTATCAAATTACATGAATCAATACAAACCACCAGTCTATATATATAGTATATCTATTTGTATATTTCTGCTGCACTTCTGACCACCTCACCACATGCAACGTTGCTTGACTTCAGCAGACAGACAGACGGGCAGACAAGCAGTTGTATACAAATAATACGGGGCACATCGATAATGATGATGTTATTGTTGGCCCGTCTTACGGCTGATAACTAACTAACAATTTGCTTGCCGCAGTCTGAAGTTTTGCCCTTTCGGGCCTAATGAAGTGCACATAATGTGAATCCGAGAGAGCTGCAACTCCTGCGGTCATCTCATTAATGTGGATTGCAACTCATCATCATCAGCACAGAAGCACAAGCACAATAGACTCTTACAGACAGATAATATTATATATTTGGCAGAAGTATTCACAAATATGTGCATTAATTTAGTGTTCAGAGAGTCTTGCCAGTAAATGTATGCATTAATTATGAATTCTGTCTGAATATTATTCATTATTGAGCTTGTCATATTCTTCCTGCAAGCAATAAACTTGCTGCAATTGATTATAAACAGAATACAAAGTGTTCTCTAAATTAGGACACAACGTACTTGGCGATTATTTAAAATGACATGGCCACTCTAAAAGTTGTCCTGTTAAACTACAATAAGTACATCGCTTTCATTCATGTAAATCGATTACGAACTGGATAGTCTAACTCTGTTATGAGAATCAACAGTGATCATTAACATTTGTCTGTGATTAGCAAATCTAATATCTGTCATGTTAACATGCATTAAGGACATCGCTTTTATTGATTTTAATCGATTACCAACTTGATATTTCAACTCTGTTATAATGAGCACTTTTAATTGATAATCGTCTTGATTTTCGTGCTCCATATTTGTTTTCTGTCTTGGATAACATCTTTTATCGCTGTTACTCACCATCACTAACAAATAATCTTTTATCGCTGTTATTGAACAACGAACAAAAAGTGAATTAATAGAAAAATCCCTTTATTGCCTTTATTATTGAGTTTAAATTTTTTCCATAGGTTTACCGTATCGATGGCAATTGAATAAAGGTTAAACGAACGAAATTCATTAAATTCACATAGTTGAGTTTTTTGCGCGTCCAAAATGCCAGGGGAAGTACCATTTATGAGTTGTCTTTGCATGCGCTCTGTCTCTCAGTAAGCGTGCGTGTGCGAATGTGTCTGTCCACTGTGGGCAATTCAAATGAATTTTTGGTCCGCTCCTCAATGTTTTTAATTGAAAAACATGTTCGTTTTGGTTGCATTTCTTTCGTTTCGCATCGCTTCGGTTTGGTTCGGTTCGGTTTCAGTTTGGTTTTGCGTTGAAAAACCGCCGTATGCCACTTGGCGGCCGTAAGCCGCTGACGCTGTGGCTTGGCCTTGTTGGCAAGCTGTCCCCGTCCTCCATTGTGCTCCTGCTCCTGCCCCACCTCCCGCCTGTTGCCCACTGTGACTGCTTTGGCAAACAATTCCCTGGACCAACTGTGCGCACGCGTTCGTGCATAAATTCCGCCAAGTGTCCATTTTTCTGATTTGTGTGTAAAGTTCTCGTTTTTTCCCCCTTCTCTTTGTTTTTTTCGCCGGGCGGGGGGTGTGAGTTGGGAACTGAGTGACTGGAGGGGAAGGCCCGTTGCCTTGGCTGACTGCCGGTCATGCTGGCCATGCAAATGCGGGCCAGAAATAGAAAATGAATTCATTCGAAGAAGAAATAGTAGTAAGAATTTTCTATTACATTTTGCGGCCGAAAAGAAATACGCGCAAACAAGAAATTAAAATACACAGAGAAACGTTTTAAGAATTTTTAATTAAAATCAACGTTGTCCGGCAGCGAAATGCCTACAATTCGTTTAATCAACGCGCAGCCAGCCTCAGCATTGCGCATACGCCTTGGTGTACGGCTAATATGTCTTATTGAGTTGTTCAACTAATTTTTGGCTTTATTCGGCTCGCGTATTTAGGTTAGATATCGTTTGAACGATAAGTTTTATTATTTTGGCACTAAGTTATCGATATAACGCAACTCAGGATAATGAAAATCTAGAAAAGGGAAACAACGCGAATGCAAAAACAACAATGCAATGGAAAAATTTGTAACAATAAACAAGAGTATATAAAAAATAAATATTAAATATCATATTATGGATTAAGTAAAATCAGCCAAACGGTACTGCGAAACCAGAAAAAGGGTCAAAAAAAAATGGAAGCAGTTTAAACAAATGTTTTGATTTCGGAAGTTGCACACATTCCACACAGGTCCCCAAAAGGGGAAAGCAAATCTAACGACATCCAGTTGCGACTGGTGACTATATCAGCGAACGTCAAGTACACATATGACATAATCCAGATGACCAGAAAGGGAAGTGCCGAGTACAGACCGTTACTCTTGAGGTCCATTCCCAATACGCTATTAATATATTCGGGGGTCTGCAGTTGCATCGTCGAATTTGCCCATCCCTGAGCCCCAAACGCGCAGTTCACTGCAAAATAGCTTCCCGCCAGGGTATTGGAATCTTCTGCCTATGGAAGCCATCATTGCGCTCCATCGACCGTTCAATGTAATCGCGTTCATCTTGGCCAGTCAAGCGAGAGCTGGGTGCATTGTTGGACGCCAAGACCAACCAGAGTGCACACCACACAAGGCAGATTCCTGCCGAGACATACGAGATGCCAGGCCAGCCCAGCGAACTGTCTGCAATGAGTCCACTTGTGAACATGGATAACACCTGACCGCACGCAATGCCTGAGTAGACGAAGGCACCGAGTCTATTGCGATCCTTAGGTGGACACCATATGGCAAGGTGTTGGTGTATACCGGTAAAAAGTAGGCCCTGAAACAATCCGAGAACAAAACGGATCACACAGAAGGCCACCCAACCTCCCCAGCCAATGAAGTACGGAGTCAGTGCACTTAACACAACCGTGGCAAGGGTTGGAATAATCATAACCTTCTTGGTACCAAAGCGCCTGTATAAAAACCCAGCTGGCAATTGCGTTACAATGTAGCTCCAGTAGAAACTAGAGAGTATATACGATCTCTGCACCTCTGTCCAGTCATATACCTGTAAAGATAAGTGATTATATAGCCATGATTAGAATGAAAGCTGTAGTGCTCACCGGAAAATCAGAACTGGTAGCATCGGCATCTGTCATTGCAATAATGGCGACGCTGACACTAATCCGTGCAATAATATTGACGACAAGTGCCAAGAAGAGCAGCACCGATTGGAGATGTCTTATGCCGCAAAAGGGCCCTAGAATAGAGAACTTCGTATGTGAGAAAAAGAGTTGCTTCTCACGATTAGCTAAGTAATTAATTAAAGTGAAATGATTATCAAATGCGACAAAGTTCTGTTAGTTAGTTATTCCTATATATATGTATGTATATATTAATTGAAAAAGACGTCTCACTAAATCGAAACTGAAGAAATTTGTCGAATGCAAACAGTTTATGCCTCGACTTATTAGCTTAGCCATAAATCATTTGCAAATTATCGATGGTTATTGGTGGCCTACATAATTAGCCGCCGATTGGGTCAATCGAAATGATTAATGTGCTATCGATTAAGAGCTTATTTTTTCTATCTAATCCAAGCAGATGCGATTCAATCCGAGCTTCGAAATAGGTTTTAATAGCTCTGGATATACTCTAAAAATTGAAAAAATATATAGAAATAATGCTGATATATTCACCAGTATTTTCAGTTATATGAGCCATTGGAATGACAACCGACTATGGATACCAATTCTTATAATGGATGTGATTGAAGTAATTAATAAGTCGGAATCAATTTATAATACGTCTGGAAAAAACATCCACTTTTGCCAAAATCTCAACTACTTCTAAGTATTCTTCAACTAATGATAACTTTTCCAAAAAACTTTATAATGGAACATAAAAATTATGATACAATTTAGATAAGAACTTTTATTTATGTCACTTTTCGTCTATCGATAAGCTAACCATAGTTTTTTATGTAGATTAAGAAACCATCAAGAAGAATTTGAATCAGATTCGGCGACAGTTATATACCAAGGGTCGGCACCTATTCTTTAACACTTTTAAGATAAGCAACAGACGAAGTTCGACAACTGATTCATTCTGTTCTGTGTTGCTGCTGCCGACAAGCTTGCCGAAGCTGTCCGAACACTCGAAGTCGTCTTTATACTCGTATGTGTGCTCGTGCCTCTGCACTGTGTCTTGTATAAACAAACTACAGTAGAATCCGGTTACAAGGGACCGATGAATCCGGTTTCAAGGGACCGATGATTTTACGTCGTTATACCCGGAAGACGCACTAACAGAAAGGTGTAAAAAAAATTTTTTTTTTTGTTTATTTTATGGTTGCCGTGTTCGTAATATGCTTTAACATAAAACACATTAATTTTTTAATCAAACAAAAAAGTGTAGGCCAAACCTTTGTAAGCTTATTTGTACAGACAAAGATTCTCCACTGACTGTACCGGCGACGATATTATGCCGGACCTTAAAGCGGCTTATCCAACTAGCAGAACAATTAAAATTTTCAATTTTAAATCGTGTAGCGAAAAAATTAACTTTTTCCTGAAGAAGTGGACCACTTAATGGGATTCCTCGACTGCGTTGCATTATGAACCACTGTAATGCTTTATCGACTTGATCTTGAGTTGACACTCTGACGCGTTTTAACTTTAAGACATTACTATTAAATAAAGCTTTAATTTTTTCTTTATTTTTTTGTATTGTGGCAATTGTTGTGTGTCTCAAGCAGAATTCTTTTGCCACAGTAATGTTGCGCTCACTGGCTTCCAAGCGCCGAATAATTTGCATTTTTTCTTCAACGGAGAAGCATTTTAGTTTTAATGACATTTTGTGAGCGTAATGCACAAGTCGCAAGCGTAAACTGAATGAATGGCGAATTTACGCATTAAGTTTTATTGGAAAAAAAAACAGAAAAAACTAGAAATATTACGGGACATCTCATGGAATATAAGTATGAGCTCTGCACACGCACGCTGTAAACATTTTTGTGACGTCAATCACTGATAGATACATACATTTCTAACAGAGTCGTTTGATGCTTAAATTTGGTGGCATTATTTTGCTGTATTTTTTTTTTTTTGGCACGTCGTAATATCCAGTTGAATTATGAAAAATCTCATCGGTATAAGCGTTTTGTCGCTAAAAGCGGAGACATACCAACTGGAGGTCCTTTCATATAACTTTGTATGGGGACCAACCAAGCCATCGAGTTTCCGTCGCGATAACCGGACTAACGCTATAAGCGGAGTCGTTATAACCGGATTATACTGTATATCGATGTCAATCTATTCGCCATTGAGAAAACGGATGAAAAACACACGTGCGGTGGCTTATCAAGATCCGAAGATAGAGAATTATCGTTATCCCACTATCGGTGGGTTTCCACAATCGATAGTGTTTCCTTTATAATTAGAACTACGATTCGATTTATAACTATTAAAGAAATCTTTTAGTAATTAATGTTCAGTTAGTTTAATCAGCTAGACTTCTGATTTGGCACATGTATTAAGTTGTTTTCGTATCGATTTTAATTTGACTTCATTATTGGCGTTTGGTTTCTTTTCATAGTCCTCTGCATCCCAGGGCTGTACGTCGGTAGAGCCCCAAATGAGATACACCAAGTTTCCCACAAATAACACCATGGCAGTTGTGGAAAACAAGATTTGCCACTGACTGCGAGAGCTCTGAAAGAACAGACTGGATAACTCACTTTACATACTACTCATTAGGGATTTAACTTACGGTATCAATAACGATAAAGCCCACATAGAAAGGAGATGCCAGCGGAAAAATAGTCGATACTGCGTTTATAATAGCCATCGTCATGGCGGAATGATTTGGTGATATGTCAATGATCGCCAAAGTGCTGCCTATGCAAGCCCCCGCATTCAAGATCGTATTGAGGGTCAACAGGAAAATGAGCAGGCTAGTGTGCTCTTTGTCCAGCCATCCAATTTGAACAAACACCAGAGCCGGACCCCAGAAGGCCAGTGTATTCAAAGACTTACGCAGTGTGGTGAGGGTCATCCATTGACGGGACATGGCTAAGTTCGCGAAAGCCAGGAAAACATACGACATGCACCACATGGCTGCGAAGGGAAGCGCCGAGAAGAGTGAGTTTTTCTTGATATCCATGCCCAGCACACCGTGTATATAGGCAGGTGTCTGTAACTGCATTGTGGAATTTGCCCAATTTTGAGCACAGCGCACAATCATCACCGCCGCAAAGGGGGCAGATGTCCAGATGGCACGCCAAGGCACGGGAATCTGCTGGCCATGAAATCCATCTAAGTGTTTCAAGGAACTTTCAATGTAATCACGCTCATCTTGGCCAATGAAACGGGAGCTGGGTGCATTGTTGTCGGCCAGCAATATCCACAGTACACACCAGGAAAAGCATAGAAAAGATGAGCTGTAGAGGATGCCTGGCCAGCCCATGAAGCTATTAGCAATGAACCCACTTGTAAACATTGCCATAAGGGAGCCAAAATCGCATCCCGAGAAAGCGATGACTCCCAGTAGATTGCGATCCTTGGGCGGTGACCATTTGGCAAGGTGCTCATTAATGCAGGGAAAGATCAGGCCCTGGAATAATCCTTCAACTATGCGCAACACGCTGTATGCTGCCCAACCGCCCCAGCTGATGCAGTATGGGGTCATCAAAGTAAGCAAAGCTGTGGCAAAGGCCGGAATAAACAGAACTATCTTCACGCCATAGCGTTGGACGAGGAACCCAGCCGGGAACTGAGTCACTATGTAGCCCCAATAGAAGCTGGAGAGTATGTAAGCCCTCTGCATCTCGGTCCAGTTGTATTCCTAGAACGAATAAGATCTTCAATCACTTGCAGACTCTAATCTTATAGATATGCTTACTGGAAATTTGGGATTGGTAGTGGCCGCATTAGTCATCGCCACAACGGCGACGCTGACATTGAGTCGGGGTATATAGTTCACAACGATGGCCAAGAAGAGCAGCACAGCTTGCAAATGTCTAATGCCAATATGAGGCTCTGCTAAAATATCGATGGATGTTGGTTTGCCTTGAAATCATAATTATATCTAATTCATATTTACCAGTTACCTCCATTTAATGCACTGAATATTTGTGGAAATTCACCAAAAGACAAGCTAAAGCGTCCGAGTCTCTCGATGACGGAATTACTTCTGAGAATGCTCAGTTGCATTTTAACGTAAAGATGGAATAATGTTTTTAAAACAAACACATGCCTGAGGTATGAGTATAATCGATTTAGCGATAAGAAACCAAACTAAGTAAAGACCAGAAACAACTGGACGAGAATTCTACTGAATTATCACATATCGTATTTTTTCTACGAGAAATTCAATCCACATAAAGACTGAAGCTATAATTAACTGGGGATACTTGAGCGAACTTCTAAAAAATAAGTTAATAATAAGTTAAGTTCAAAAATAAGTTAAATCCAACAATAATAGATTTAATTTGTAAGCTGCGTACTTAAAATAACTCATAATAACTAATAACAAGTCAAGCTTTAGTACGGAACTGTGCAGTCAGTTATTTTACTATTACAAAATACTTTTAAAATATTTTGTTTTTATTATTAAAATAAATACAATGCTAGTTCATTTTAAATATTAATATCTTAAACTAACGAAGATAATATATTACAAGTATTTACATTGAGAAAACTCGTGCTTGAAGAATCAAAAAGAGTATTCCTCTTTAGCTCCTAACTATTTTAACCGGCAATTGATATAAACATAATCTATCTTGTTTCTTTAGTTTCGTTGTCCTTAATCGCCTTAATCTTATTATTATTATCTAATTCGACATCGTTTTTCTTCAGGTAATCCACAGCATCCCAGGGCTGCAGATCGGTGGTGCCCCAAATGAGATACACCAAGTTGCCCACAAAGAAGACAACGGCAGTCATGGCGAAGACGATTTGCCACTGACTCCGTGAATCCTGCAAGGTAAGAATCGTCAAGATAGATACAATATATTCCCAATTAATCCGAGATTCACTTACCTGTTCAGTGACAATAACGCCCACCAGCAGAGGGGTGAGCAATGGAAAGATATTGCCCACTCCGTTAATTATGGCCATATTCATGCCCGAATGATTGGGCGACAGGTCGATAATAGTGAGAATGCTGCCGATGCCAGAGCCCGCATTGAGTCCGGCGTTGATGGTCATCAATGCAACAGCCCATTCAGTTTGCTCCTTGTCCAGAAAACCAATGCCAATCAGCGCCGCAGCCGGACCCCAATAGGCCACGGTATTAATAGACTTGCGGAGCGTGGTGAGGGACATCCACTGGCGGGACATGGCCACGTCCGCAAACACCAAGTAGACATACGACATGCCCCACATGGCGGCGAAGGGGAGTGCCGAGTAGAGTGCATTGGTCTTGATGTCCATGCCCAGAACACCGTGCATGTAGGCGGGCGTCTGCAACTGCATTGTGGAGTTGGCCCAGCCCTGTGCACTGCGCACAACCAGGAGGGCATAGTAAGGCGCCGATGTCCAGATGGCACGCCAGGGCATAGGAATCTTTTGGCCGTGGAATCCATCGTTGCGCTTCATCGACCGTTCAATGTAATCCCGCTCGTTTTGGCCAACCAGGCGAGAGCTGGGCGCATTGTTGGATGCGAAGAGCAGCCAGAGTATACACCAGACGGAGCACATGCCCGCCGAGACATACGAGATGCCCGGCCAGCCCATCGCACTGCTGGCAATGAGGCCACTCACGTACATGGCCAACACAGAACCGCAATCTGAGCCCGAGTAGGCAAAAACTCCGAGACGATTACGATCTCTGGGTGGCGACCACTTGGCCAGATGCTCGTGTATGCAGGGAAATATTAGGCCCTGGAACAATCCAAGAACAATCCGCAACACACTGTACGCAACCCAACCGCCCCAGCTGATGAAGTAGGGGGTCAAAGCACTGAGCACTGCAGTGGCAAACGTTGGAATGAACAGCACCTTCTTGGCTCCATAACGTCTGACGAGAAGCCCAGCTGGAAACTGCGTTACCAAGTAGCCCCAGTAGAAGCTGGAGAGTATGTAAGACTTCTGCGACGCACTCCAGTCATATTGCTGCAAACAGAAAAGGAGATAATTAGTTAAGTTGCTCCTAACTTGTTTTAGTTGTGCAGAAATACCGGAAAATCAGGATTAGAAGTGGCCGAATCCGTAATGGCCACAACGGCCACGCTGGCATTGAGCCTGGCTACATAATTGACGGTTATGGCCAAGAAAAGCAGAGCCGCCTGGAGATGTCGTATGCCGATAATAGGCCCTTGAATTAAGAAATTCCCGTTATTAAGGCGCAAGATATTAATAGCAAGTATCCGATTGGTCGATTGCCCGATTGGCCCGATTGCTTGATTGGCGGATTGCTTCGATGTGCATAAATCAGTAATCTTTATCACCCACCCAAATGTCGTTATTGGTGTTGTTGTTGTTGCTGTTTTTGATTATCGGTCGTAAAATTAAAAATCGTCGCGTATTTTGCGATATCGCAAATAATTTTGGTCAATGCAACCGATTAGGCCCCGTTTAACCAGTTTAGCGTGTGTCGAAATATTAGTCAAGATATAAATCAAATAAAAATCCCCGATAATAAATGGAATTCCAATTAATTTGGCAATTATTGCAATATTGATATATGAACTATGCATTCTAGATTGTAGACACGATATCCAATCTTATCGTGAGAAACAATTAAAGCGCAGCTCATTGACATCCATATTGATAAGACATATCGATGGCCAACTGACCGCAGCAATAAGAGTTTGTCTCAAGGTCACCATCGGAATTTTAATGGTTTATTTATAGGGTTTCATTAATTATCATCATTAATTAGTATTGTCATTATCTTTAAACTATTCTGAACTTTATATAGACAAACCAGCAGTATACTATTTATACACATATTTTATATAATTTGATTTGATTTAGAACCTTGTTTGTATACAAGACTCATCACATGTTAGTTTGACTGAGGGCATTTAAATTACAGCAATTACTTTTTACATCCAATTATAATTTCATTTATGATATTAACATTCACCAGTGCCGTATACATATTCATTATAAGCTCTCACTTTCGTGTGTTTTTCAGCCCGCAAATTAAACGAAAATTTTATAAATTTCATACACGTAAAATTACGGTTCATATTATTTGCGAACAACAATTAAAATCACATTTGGACGGATACAACTGAACGGTGTAGTTTAGATTCCAATTGATATACATATCACACATAAATGCACAATCTGAGGGGGTCAGAAATCGCTTTCCGGGCATATATTCACCTGTGTTTTCAACTGTGGCACTCATTTCGAGTTGGGTACCCCAAGTTTTTTGACTAACTCAATTTGATTTTATTATTATACGAGTATGTTTCAGCAGCTCCCAGACAGTCGGTAAACAGAGACGCGTCCGCGCTTGTCAATATCAGAAATACGTCTGAGCATTTTCGAAAGCTGTGCCCCACCATATAACCTAACGGGCTGCTCGACGGGTGATCTCAACGGGGATACTATAGGAGGGGTGTACATCGCATACTACAGGCAATAAGCATTTATGGCTGCAATTAGACTCGCTCTTTCTGTTGCTGTTCTTAACTGAGCGTTGATACCAGTTACCGTCAGCTACTTTTCAGAATTCTTTTCAGCACTTGCTGCATGCCAATTTCTAATGACTTAACGCGTTTCAGATATGATATACGATGGGTTATATAATGACAAAGTAATGAAACCCTAAACGCCAGTTCGTCTGTCTGTAGACGCGCACGAGCCCGCGATGACTTGTGTGTTTTGTATATGAGAATAGAACTGTATATTTATGTATATACTGCGAGCCGCCAAACCCCAGAATCGGATGAGCAGCTCTGATTGCAAAATGATTATAAAATATGTAAAACGCTATATATGATTGTTATCTAAAGTGATTCGGCAACAGCTGAGAGTTAATCAAAAATTACAGCATGTTTGTGCGAATGTTTGCAGCTGCTAATTGGAGAAAGCCGCCGACCTATGTGCCAGTGCAGTTTAATTTGTTAAATTCATACACATATACATATGCACATGCTTTAATATTATTCCCGACAGATGGCGCTCGCCCGCCTGCCTTGTTAGCTGACACAAGCACTTGGAGTTATTTTTATACTTTCTTAAAGAACTTCTGTATGTATCGTCCGATCGGATTGCAATTTGGAGAATGCGTAGATATTTCATTCAGCTTAGCTTATGTAAAAGTCATAAAATTGATTTCATTAATTAAATTATTGATTTGTGGGGGAGGGAGGCGTGGCACACGACATTTAAAATAAACTTGATCTGCGCCGAGTACATAGGAACCTTCATTCCAAATTTGGTGTCTCTAGCATTTATAATAGCTGAGATCTGTGTGTTCATCTGGTCAGACGGACATCCGCACATCCGGACATCAGGACATCCGGGCATCAGGACATCCGGCCATCCGGACAGACAGACGGACATAGCCCAAACGACGCGGCTAGTGATGGGTCTGCCACGCCTCCTTCTGCCTGTTACATACATTTGCACAAAGTTAGTATACCCTTTTTTGACAATTTTTAATGTTCGAAGGGTATACAAATATTAACGATAGCAAACATCGATAAGAGTATTTATATTACAGCTAGTCGTGTAGTAATTAATAAATGCGAGATAAATTTCTAAATAGCATAATTTTATCTTTTTTTAAATGTATTTTTAATATTTACGATGCCACATTTAAATACTTTTCTATCTTGTAAATATCAATACGCAAAAAGATCATTAAATTGTATCGATTTAAAACTATAAGAGCAATTGAATCGAATAAGATCAAAAACAAATTATTTATCTTCCTATCAATTCTAGCTGTTTTAAAGTTTAATTAATATTCGATGTTGGGGAAAAGAGCGCGCTGTTTTTCTAAACACTTTGAATTTTCTTGTTTGCTCAGTTTTCATTTCAAATAAATCGGATTGTGGGACACTGTACCGTCACAAAAACGCAACAACAAAATACATGCAAATTTAATTATTTTCTAAATTCAATTAAAAAACTAGAAGAGTCCGAGACTTCTGTCATACACCTAAATTCATCATAAATATAGCCCTACCTGTAAATTTATTTTAAAAAATTGCTGCTGAGGGCACATATTTAATAATTACTAAATATTTCTGTATCTAGTTTTTGTTAATACCAGAAACTGCACAGAATCAGCATTTATTTACAACTCAGCTTTTTTATATAATCTGGCTTTTCTCCGTTCAAAAAATCTGGCAGCTCTATTCACAATAGGGGATATTTCAAAATGGCAGTGCTAGCGTTTTTTATTAACTACCAATAAGATTTTCTGGATATTTCTAGCTTTTTTCTGTGGCCAATTTAGTTTGAATATTACCCAAAGAGTTGGCAACACTGGTACTAGTACGCTGAAACTCGCAAACAGGCCTGCAATTAGGGGTGCAGCGTGGTATCGATAAGTGCCATCGATATGCTCAATATCCTGATTAAAAATTCTACAAAATGTCAGTGAACTGCAGCGAAATTCTGCGTAAATATTCAATTTAACATATGTATGCGAGATATTTGTACATTAAAATAATGGTAATCCAATTGACTTTACTTAAGTCCGCTTAAAATTTAATCAGTTCTAAGCCTATTATAGTCATCATTTTAATTATATCTGTGTCGATTGTTGACAATAAATGAAAAATTCTTGAAAATTAATAAAAAATACTTGAATATTTTTCAAATAAATTGTCAGTCAGTGAGATTGATAAGCATTATCGACGACCTGGTTTCAAAATCCAAACAGACAGTTTGGAAAGTCTTTCAGCTAGCTCGAAAACATAAACTCTGCTCAACACAAAGACCCAGACACACAGACACACAAACGGCTGTGTGTGTAGTTTTCTAATCTGCAGTTTATCTTGCTGGCAAAACTGAACAACAAAGCATTGAACTGCCCCCAATGAACAGAGAAGTAGGAGAAGTGGGCGTGGCTGGTGGAGCGCGCTTTTTGCCCAGAGCAGCTACAGAATAAATATGGATTTTATGAAATAATGGCGCAAAAATACTTTATAATGCAAAATGCATGGCCAAAAAAGAGTTCTGTGTGTGTGTGGGGTGAGAGTGAGGCATGCATCGATGCTGCGCTAAGCTGTGCAACAGCAACGGCAAATGGACGTGAAAGTGCTGCAAGTGGAGAGCAAGAGAAGCAGGTGGATCCTAACAGCAACTAAGCGGCAAGCAGCTGCCACAATCAAGTCAACAGGAGTCGAAAAATGTTGCCACACACACATGCATATGCATGTACATACAAGAATAACAAGCATGACATGCTAAGCGCACATTGTGCATATGAACGGGTCTGTGTGTGTGTCTTAGGTCTAAGGTCATTTTCAATTTGCATAAATCATGTATGTCCATGTGAGACTGAACCGGCTGCTCTCCAGCAGCAGCACCAGTGTGTGTTTGTGTGTGTAGTGTGCGCCCTCAAATAAAACCACAACAATTGCTTGGTAAATAAAAGGCCAGGCAACTTATCCAGCACAGCTGCTTTAAATTTGCCAAATATCCCGTATACGTCATGTGGAGCAAGAAAGGGAGGGCGGCAGGGAAGTTGTGCATACTATATAACTTTTATCGCAAGAAGCAAGCATTAAATGGAACTGCATATTATATATTTGCACAGCAGCACACAGCTACACTGCTATAATATTATGCCAGGCATGTACGGTGGGGCGTATACGCAATGTCCAAACACAGTCGCCATTGTGGGTGCCAATCAAAATTTTTGACAAACTACTCGGCGCAAGGCAGGCAAAATTTGTGCTAACTTAGCAGTCAAAAAGTCAACCACATGCAGCAAGGGGAAGGTGTGAGCAAGGGAATGGGATGAGCAGGGGTAAGGGGGAGAATCCCGCACAACCCCCACCCGATTACCGTGGAACACACGCACACCCAAGTTGATTTATAAGACTTTCATATGTGCGGCTGCGTTGGGCTTAGCGAGGAGGTGTAGGGGTCGTCTGTTTTGATCATTTGTGAATCATGTCTAGCTGTGTTTTGACTTTGATTTATATGCTGTGCATATGCACGAACCGCAGGGACAATTGTGCCCGGCATGGACGCGCACGCAACGACATCAGCAGCAGCAACAGCAGCAGCGGCAGGGCCGGAAACGAATATAGCATCGGTTAGCGTCCAACAGTCGCCTAGTCTCGCCCCGCCGGCAACGACAAATGCCTTTAAAATACAGCCCGGATAAATGAGTGGGGGTGGAAATCCTAAAATGCAAATGGCGCCATGCCATCACCCAATGCCATCCGCATCCGCACCCGCAAAATGCCAACGTTATAACCCAAATTATTTGATTCAACCAAAAATTGCATTGCACTCGAATTGAGTGGGCACTTCTCGAGAGGGGGCGGGGCCGGGTTTCGATTCGGTTAATGCTCGGACGCCGCATTGTAAAATTTACGTAAAACCGCTTAATTGGGTTGAAATTATTTTGTTTATACGCGCCCGAGCGAGTGCTCGTAAACCGACTGAAAGTTTAAAACAACCGCGACTATTATAATGGCACAAAGCGCTGCAATTGCGGTTATTGAAGGATTTTAATATTGTTGCAAATGGGAATATTCGCTCATTGTATCCATGTGTGTGATGTGGATGCTTTTAACGTGATATGTCACATTAAATCCGCCTAAAGTTCTTTCGTTCTTTAAGCACAAAAGGCGCTGCAGTTATACAATTTAATCGGCACGATGAGAAACATGTTTACAGGTTTTCAGGTTAACAACAATGTTAAATCACTGAGGGAATTCCCAGCTATGCAATCGCGAAAACTTGATTCGAAGCTGATTTCATACTAAAAACTGCACGCAGTGCACGTTTTCAATACCTCTTTAGTTAGTTGTAAATTTCATAATATTTGATGCATAGTTAAAGTTTTCAGGTTAACAACTTAAGCCACTCAGGGATTTCCCAGTTTTGCATGCTGCAGTTATCCATGCTGACTTCATGCAGACGAATTCAATACTTCTGCGTTACAATGTTTGATGAATAGTTTAAAGTATTCAGGTTAACAACATAAACCAATGAGGTAATTCCCAGCTATACATTCGAGCTTTAAATGAGAAGAAAAACTTGAAGCCGTACTTCTATAGTTAGTTACATATTTAATATTCATACTGTTTGGTGCATAGTTTTAAGTATTCAGTTTAACAACAAAGAGACGTGAACAACATATCTGTTAGCAAGATAACTAAACAAAAAGACAAGTACATGAGCAAATTAACGTCACATCATAACCATCTTGTGTGAAGATATGCGGGGGTTTCTTTTACAATACAGTTAAAAGGAATGTTAAATATTGTATATAGATAAGATTTGTAAACGTATTGTTAGTCTCATCATTTCGCAGAAGATTAAAAAGAAACAACTGAGGAATTCCCAGTTTTGGCATCTAAAACACTTGAACCCAAGTTGACATCATGTAGTCTTTAACCCTCTTGCAATTTTTATAATATTAATCATAATTGCAAATGTTTTCAATGTTTATAAATATAAATGTTTACAAGTTGTTAATTTATTCAACAATATAAACCAATTCAACCAACGCGATTGAATTGCCAAGGAAAACTTGAAACTTTGCTGACTTCATACAGTCTTCGAGCCCAATTCTGTAGTTCGTTACAAATTAATTATTATGTTTGCTGCCTAGTTTTATTCAAATTAACAACTTAATAAACATAGACCACTCAGGTCTAGTTTTAATTAGCTCAATAAATATTCATTACAAAACTATATTATAATTCATGATTCTTGCTCTTTCTGATTTTGAGTGATAAATCAATAATTGTTAGCTTTTAATTTTGTTTCTTTTTGAGTGAGTTGTGTACAGTTTTTGTTCAGCGAATAATAAATTGCTCTGTTTCTGTGGCAAAGTTGCTTATATAGTACATAGTACAATATAATAACAATCTCTTTATGACACACGATGTGTGTTTAACTCCGACTACTATTTTCTTTGCATAACAAGATTAAATTTGGCTATGGCCGCATCAACGTACTTCTCCTTCTCCGCCAATTCTAATTTGAGCAACGTTTTCAGCTCCTGCAGATTGGGCATGCTGCGACAATCGTTCACATTGAGCAGTGTGCGGAAAATAGACTCCCATGTCTGTCGATTGAAATAACGTGGAAATGCCTGTTTGGGCATCCAAATGCCGCCCGTCTGACGCTGTGTTACCTCCATGTAACGGCCAAAGAGTAGCACATGCATCACTCCCACCAGGCCAAACAAATCCAGTTGATACGTCCAGCGGCGCCCCGTGCGCATCTCGATGCACTTGAAGGTATCATCGTTGTGCACATAGTCGAATGTTTGATTAGGCGGAAAAAGTTTGGTGTCAATGGCGACACCAAAGTCGATCAACTGCAAACAGAGCTCTTTGGGCTGTGTGCTCAAACTGTGAGTGGAAAGGAAAAGTGCATTTTCAGCTTACAGAATTTGTAAAGATTTTCTCAGCATGTGTGCGCGCACAGCAAAAAATCAGATGCAAATGAAAGTTTGTGTGCACACACATTAGCTACGGAGTTGCTTAGTTACTCACGGCTTCATCAGCAGCAAGTTATCCGCTTTGATGTCTGCATGAATGATGCCCAGCGCATGCAAATGGTCGACAATGTCCAGTAGTTGGCAGCAGATCATCATAACCACGTATTCGTCCATGTTCTTGTTCGTGTGCTTCTTGAACTTGTTGCAAACATTGATGAGGGACCCGTACTCAGATAGCTCTGATATATAAACACTTGAATTGTTGCCCACCAGCGCATAATCGATGTGCATAAAGGCAGGAATCTATGCGGACGAAAAAATTATAATTAATATTGTAAACTTGATGGAAATCTATCAAGTTACACTTTACCATCTCTTCGTTGGCCAGACGCGTATGCACCTCGAGGCAGATGTAGTACTCCCAATAGTTGGTGGGTTTCTCCTGTTTGAGTACCACCTTCTTACTGGTGTTGCGATGCACACCGCTAAACACGGTACCATATGCTCCTTTGCCGAGTACCTTCCCCACTTCGAACTGCTCTTTCTTCACCGACACAGTCGTGGTCGGTGTCAAGCGATTCAGATGTCCCACCAGCTGGCAAGTTGGCAACTTCTCAATGTACTGAGAGAACTCAATGGAGTCCAGCAGTGAATTGATAATGTCCACACTAAACGGATTCACATTTGTCTGTGCCAAGGTGCTGTTAAGCATCGACTCATCCATGCCTGTCTTACGATGCTCATAGTTCTCTCTGGGCGGCGTAGTCAGGCTCGTCTCTTGCCACGAAGTGTGACTTAGTTTGGGGGTCACAGGTGTTTTCTTGAAGTAAATGCACTGATCATCGTGCGATTCGTCCACCACAATAGATGGAACAGGCAGTTCCTCACGTGGAGCTGGTGCAACAGCTGTCCCCTGTTTCTTTGCCGCCTCAGGCAGCAGGGTTGAGTTCTTTATCATACTTAGGTTGCTGGCAAACATTTCTGTCTCCGCATTAAACTCAAAATAATCATTGGACTGCGCTTTAGATTCCGTCTTAGATGACTTCTCCAGTTCGGGATCCGAAAACTTGAAATTTGTTGGACCCTTGCTCAGCTCAGTGCAATCCTTCATAAAGGAAGCTGTCAAATGTGCTGGTCCAATAGTTTCCAACTTCTCGGCCATCACCTCCGGTTGTTGAGTTTCTGATATAGTGCAGTCCATTATTGCAGGCGGCGGCGCTGGTGGTTCTGGCAGGGAATCATCAAGGAAGACTTCAAATTCTTTGCTTGCCACAGGCGGCGGTGCATCCTGCACGGGGCAATGGCTCAGTTCAGTGCAATCCTTCATAAACGAAGCTGTCAAATGAGCCGGACCAATGGTCACCTGCAGCTGCTGTGGCTGCGTCTCAGGCACCGTGCAATCTAGAGCAGCAGGCATTGCCACTGGCAGCGGTGGTGGCGGCATCGTTTCATCTAACATAATTTCAAAATTCTTTTGAGTTGTCGACCGACTGGGGGCCATGGGCATTGCCTTTGGCTTGTGCGCTTCGGCAGCAAACGACAAGTCCGTCATAAAGGAGTCAGCTAATTTACTCATCGTGGTAAGGGGTTTGCTGTTCGTCGGCTGTGCTACTGGCAGAGAGTAGCCAACATCGTCGAACATCTCAAGAGAGTCGTTCACAGGCATTTTATTCCCTTGGCTCGATGACTTGCTAAACATGTCGGGGGTCTTTTGATTGCACGAGCGCTTCGATGTGCCGCCAAAGAGCGGCGAATCGATTGCCCTCGGCTTGGCCGGCGTCTTGGTAAATAGACTGCTGCCCTTTGCCATTTCTGGTGTGGACGGCGTTGGCACTGCTGGTTGATACAGTTTCGAAGCATTGGCCAGCGATAAATCGGGCACTGCAATTGGCAATTTGGGCAACGTTTCTGTTTTATCCTCCTGGTAGCAAGCCATCAGTGGTCTGGTCACCGTTTCCGTTTTATCCTCTTGGAAGCGCAATGATTTCATCATTGGGACACTGGGTGCATTTGCCTCCCAGAGCTGCAAGCGCTCAAAATTGCCAGCCACAGCAGCACCACCAGTAGCAGCCCCAGACTCTTCACCCACAACGGACAGGTCGCTGATCATCTGACGCTGAAATCGCGTCGGTCCAGGCGTGCACTCGCCCTGCAGCGTCTCGGATTTACTAGTTAGCGTTGTGACATGCGAACCAGGAGATGTCGATGTAGATATTAGTGTGGATTTAGTGGTAGCATTGCTGGTGCCACCAGTGCTGCCATGTGTGCCATGCTCCGACGTTTCCAAAATAGTTGAAAGCTGCTTACGCAGCATCGGTGATACCGGCTGAGCGGCAGAGGCTGCCATCGGCGTAGTAGTTTCCGGCTCGCTGGGCTCCTCGGCACACGCTGCTGTCGGCGAGACATCCTTCAATATGGTGCCAAACTGACGTGATGGCGCTTGTTTTTGCACCGCCTTTGGAGTACTCACGGCCTGAGATTTTAAAAATATATTAAAGGTTTGCGTGGAGCATGTTTCATCAGCATCAAAGAATGCACTGGGAGTTGGAACTGCAAGTTTACTGCTCGCTGGCGGAGGCACAGGCAGTGTATCATCTTCGTATATTTCTATTTTACATGGCGTAGGAGCTGCAGGAGGCATTGGCATTGCAAACAGCACCGAATCAGGAGAAGATAGTGCTGCAGTTGCCGCTGAAGATGCTGCTGGTGAATGTGCTGATGATAGTGCGATGACACGCTTTGGCACAGCACCCCGATTGGTTTGTTTCTCCTCCAGTAAAGGATCTTGAAATATTTTAATAGCATCTCGATTGATTTGTTTATCCTCCGGTAATGGATCTTCAAATATTTTTATAGCACCTCGATTGGTTTGTTTCTCTTCCAGTATGGGGTCTTCAACTATTTTAATGCCACCTCGATCACTTTGCTGCTGCTCTTGCTGTTTCTCCTCCTCCTCTTCCTGCTCTTCGTCATCTTCCATTACACAAGAGACTTTGGGTATCATGGATTTGGAGCTTGCTGCTCCTGACTGTGGGGTAGGAAAGAAGCTCTTGCGTCGTGGCATCTGTCCGCCAGGCAGGCAGACAGTCTCCTCCATGTCCATTACGCCATGAACAGTATTATTGCGTTTAAGGAACCACTTAGCTGCCAGACGCTCCTCAGTCTGGTACTCCCGCTGCTCCTCGTCATCATAGAGATAGTCCAGGATTGGTTTTAAAGACGCCACTTCCGGCATCTTTTGATAACCGTCCGTCTCATCGATTGGTTGTGGTTTGTTGACAGTGGCAAAGTTTGGATATAGTCGCACTGAGAACCCTGCACCGTTACCCCACCATTCTTCGTGCCCCAAGACAAAGGGATGATTGGCGTCGCGAAGCTTAAACCAACAATAGGCACGATACTCCTCTGGTGAGAACTCTTTATTTGGTCGAGGATAAGTCATGCACTTCTCGTAGCAGGGCAATGCAGTGCTGTTCGGTTCATCTTCAATGGTGACTGGAGTTATCAGAGGCTCCTGCGGCTTGTTCTTTGCCACAAAATTGGGTAAAAACTTAAAGGGCTTATCAAAGTTTCGCTCATAGTTCGTAATTGGAGGCAGCCTCTTCTCGTCCACATGAATGGGAAAAGCAGGATCATGTGCCTCAGTGCCGCTAAAGATCTTGCCATGTTTATGTGGCTGACTCCAGGCAATTGGCTCCTTCAGATTCTCCTGTTGTCGTGCAGCATCAATAATCGAACGCAGCCCAGATTTGGGTTCCCCTCCGCCAGCCGCTCCTTCTGTTTCGCCTGCTACAACTGGCAGCGGAACATTCTGATCAGCGTTCTCATCTTGAAATACCTGAACTTGACGTTGAGCATTGCGGCCTGTGCCTGTGCCTCGACTCGTGCTCGGCGCATCGCTCTATAAACAAAACAAATAAGTTTGAAATACAATAATAGACTAAGAGATAACTAACCTGCACAACACCTGGCAGATTACTCTTGATAGCCGCTCCAGTACGCACGCTGCCGACTGTCACTGTGTCATTTCGCTTTTGGCCACGCAGCGAGCGCAGGGCCAGCCGTCGATCCTCCAGCTCCTGATTGACGGCAGTTGCATCCGTGTACAACATGCGCTGACAAGCCGCATAGCCGTAGTGCTGCTGTGCCTCCTTAAGGTCTTCCAGTGGCTCAGCACGACAGTCGACGCCCAATTTAAATATCTCATTGGCCTTCCGCATGTTGCCACTCAGATCGTAGCTATAGGCCCAGGCAATATAGAAATCGGCCAACATGGTGCCGATGCCACTGTTGTACATCTGTTGATAGCACTCGATTTGATCGCCCTGGTTGCCCATCTGCAAGTTGAAAAGGGGGTTAGCCAGTGATAATTATCGAGAATACAGGCTCATGTTAAACTAAGATATAATAAACCTACTAAGAGAAACCTAAAGCCTCTTTATATATATTTTTTTAAGAGGGTACATAACAGGACGCTTTCAAAATTATATGGGATGTCCAAGTCAGAGACTCACTAGCATGACTTCCAAACAACAGTAAGTGCAAATCACTGTGGATAATTTGTCATCGGGACAAGGTTTATGTGGAGGTAATATCTCGCGATTTCCTGTGTTTGTTTACGCGTAATTTTACATCTAAGTTTTGATGTAATTTTTTATATGTATGTACATATATTACTTACGAATTTGATGATCAACTTGATCAGCCGACGATCCTGTTTGTAGCGCACGTCCTGCTCGAAGAGGGCTAAGCATTTGGTCAATACCTTCGGCAGGCCAGAGTTACTGCCGCCAGCAGGATAACTCTGTTCGATCCAGCAGATGTAGTTGTACCAAGGCTCCAGTGGGTCGTCGCCTTTATAGGTCTTTATGTCCAGCTCCAGTTGCTTTCGCTGGGCGCTAAGCTCTTGCGAGGCATCTTGGCAGAGCGATGCTTGCAGCAGGCTGACATTACGACCACTTGCCAAAGGCTGTATATTCTCCTTGGCATTGTCGAAATCCATTATTGTTTAATATGAATAAACTTTACACACAAGTGTAAAAACAAGAATAAAATGGAAAAGAAAAGAAAACGCGCTAAGCAATGTAAGAGACGCTTTAATTGAATGGCGGCGCTGAACTGCAGTACAAACAATCGATAGTCGACCATATCGATAAAAATATGTTTAGCAAAAAGCGAGTACGCTGCAACATATGTTGCGAGCAGAGGTATTATTACAAATAGTAAACAAGTAGTACAATTTATATATTGATATAATTTAAGTAAAAAATGTAGATTAATTAGTATTAAATATGTTTTATCATTAGCGAAAAAATACTAAAATGAAAATGATACAAACTATCGATGTTAAGGTAGCCCTGGCGCAACACGCAGACTTATTAAATTATTTAGACACTTGTACATAAGAACTAGGAATAGGGATTTGCCATTAAGGTATTTGTTATGTTAGGATATTTATATCCTGGCAACCCAAACAATGTCCAGTGTAATATATATCGATTCAGACGGCGACTCTGACAAAACAATCGAATTTGAATTTCAAGCGCATCCTTTGAATTCCGAAAGTGAAACCAGGAGATCATTGCCACAATGTACATTTGATGCAAATCAATTGATAATGCAAGAACAGGAGTTTCTTAAGAACTATAACCGCCTGAAAAGTGCCACAAGACAAATACGAAAACTGCTAAACGAGACCCCAAATCTCTTATCATGCCCCAAGATCATTGACGAGGTCGACCGCATTAGAAAATTGGACCTACGCTGGGATCGACAGATAACATTATTCCAAAACCAACGAATAACGCTGATGAACAATAGTTCAAGCAAAACAGCTGACGAGTTTCTGGCTAGCATAAAGCGTACGCGATGGTGTTAACTGCCTAAAGGAGGCACAGATACGAGACGAAGTGCCGGCTCCAAGATACTTCTGCAGCATCGAATGCCAGCTTAAGTTCTACGATTCCTAAGCCACAAGCGATAATATATACGTATAATATGGATAACAATAATAACTGGTCTTTATTCCATACGATTCTTACCGTAGCAGATTTTATTTCAAATTGTTTATAAGTTACATAGTTTAAATAGCATAATTAAATTAAAAGCGCTGGTTATCGCGATTGGAAAAGCCACCCCAGTTGCCGACACCTTCGATGTTACCGCGATCGCCGGCGTTCATTCCCTGAACTCCTCCGAATCCTCCAAAATCACTGACTGTTGTTCCACGGCTGTTATCATCATCTCCATCAGCGCCATAGCTGTTATCTCCGCCGCCATAGTTATTGTTGCCTCCTGACATGCCACTATTGCCCCATACACTGCCATAGCTGTTGCCTCCTGCACCACCACCATAGCTGTTGCCTCCTCCACCACCACCGAAGCCGTTGCCGCCACCACCACCGCCGTAGCTGTTGCCGCCACTACCGCCATAACTATTGCCCCCTCTTCTGTCGTAATTGTTGCCGCCGCCACCTCCGCCAAAGCCACCGCCATAACTATTGCCTCCCCTCCTGTCAAACCAGTTGCCTCCAAGATTGCCATAATTATTCCCTCCGCGATTGCCATAGTTATTGCCTCTGCCATTACCAATGCCTCCACCTCCGCTGCCGCCGCCTCGAAAGTTACTTGATCCATCTCTGGCAGAATTGCCACCTGCAAACGAAATATAATTATTGTCTTCGCGGCCTCCATCAAACCGTCCGCGTTTCGCTGGTCCTGGTCCTCCTCCTCCACCACCACCGCCGCCACCACCCCCGCCGCTGTTAATGTTAGAGGAGCGACCCATGTGAGGCAGAATGCCAGTATTACGCTGAAGCTGATAGTCCCCAGCACGCTGCACACACAGATCCTTAATGACCTGCACCAGCTTGGCAAAGGGAGTATCTAGTTGCAGCACACTGCTGGGATTGTCACAGGCCAGGGTAATCAGATCCTCCAGAGCGGGCTTGAGTGCACCAATTTTAGCCGCATGCTCCGGATCCATTTCAAAGTTCAACCAATTGTCAACACGGACAATATTATTGGGCGCCAGATCGATTTTACGTGAACCAAACAGCATAATCTGGAGCGGAGCAACCATGGACATTTGCTTGCACGAGACCGCGCGAGTTCGGATCTTCTCGCCAAAAACAAAGAATGGATATTGGAAGGTCACGGCCAGATTGCTGCAGTTCACTGATGTCTTATGTAGCAGCGCAGCCTTCGACTCTGTGGTCAGCACCTTCCGCTTTTCCTTGTGCACACAGATATTCGGATAGAGGCCCAGGCAGAGAAGAGCCACTGACATGTCCAACACGGGATCATCCGAATTGGCATCCACTCGTTGGGGCAACATGCATTCCTCCGGGAAGCCAGCTTGCTGTAGCAGATCGAGAAACTGATTCTTGGCATCGAACATTACATTCATGGTGGACATTTGAAGGCCTTTCCATTCACAGAAACGTGCCTCCTCGTTCTGACCACGTTGCCTTGACTTCATCCACAATTGGGTGGCAACTATCATGGCCACATGATCGGAGCACTTGATGCCGCTCAGTGCTTTCTGATGCGTTGCCAAACGACGCTGTCCAATGTCCAGAGCAAAGACCTCAGAAAATGTGCTGGAATAGGAGGCCATGCTGGCCACAAGATCGGCGCAACCAAAGACTGCGCCAAGCACTAACATCTTACCCAAGCGTGGCTCGATCGGAAGACGTGCTAGTAGACGACCCAGTGGGGTCAGTTCATCGTTGGCGTTCAGGCAACGCATATCGCGTAGCAGCACCTCAGCCTCTATGACAGCATCCACTGGCGGTGGCTCCAGTGCCTTGGACAGAAAATGATGAATGGCGCCGAGACGGAGTAGCTTCACAGTTAGTGCGATCTCATGCAGTGGAGTGCGAAACATTTCTGGAGTAAGATTTTCCTCCAATTGCGCATAACGAGCGCGAGAGCACAAGGTAAAACAGAATCCTGGACGTACACGGCCGGCACGACCCTTGCGCTGCTCCAGATTGGTTTTACTGGCCCAAACAGTTGCGTAACTGGTCAAATTGTTGTGCGATGTGAAGAGTTTCATGCGTGCCTTGCAAACGTCGATCACAAACACAATGTCATCGATGGTGATCGATGTCTCGGCAATGTTTGTGGACAATATGATCTTGGTGACGCCATCGGGCACCGGTTCAAAGACCTTGCGCTGATCATCGCGTGGAATTTGCGAATGACAAGGCAATATACGATACTGTGGATTGCCAAAGCTGCTGGTGCTCTGTAGATACTTCATCAAGGCAAAGATTAAGTTCCATCCGGGCAGAAAGACTAGAATGGCGCCAGGAATATTCTTAGATCTGATGTGCAGCAAAAGAGTTTCGAGTAGCTCAAAGCTAACATCTGACTCGGAGAGCATGGCCATGGCATTGCGGGTCTGAATCGAGTATTTATCCTCGCATTCCTTGTTCAGATTCTGTTCGATATCCTCCTTATTATCGCTGAGCAACAATTTCTCCTCATCGTCAGCCTCTTTGCGCTTACGACGCGACTCTGCAGACGGTGTAAATGCGGTCATTTGTATTATATCCTCTAGGAAGAACTGCTGCACTGGAAATGCACGTCCAGGCACCTCCAGCACGGGACAGTCTCCAAAATATTTAGAAAACAGCGTAGTATCAATCGTAGCCGACATCAGAATGACTGAGGAAAAGAAAAGTATGAATCCTGCTATCAAACCCAATCAAAGTCATTAACCAAAACATACTGTGCAAATCCGGATAAGTGTCGACCATGTCACGCAAGATGACCAACAGAAAATCACTGTTAACATCACGTTCGTGAATTTCATCCACAATAATGTGAGAAATTCCACGCAGTCCTGCCTCCAGCTTACGCAGCAGCACGCCCACTGTGCAGAACAAGATGGAGCCATAGGGACGAGGAAACACCGACTCAAACCGCACCGAATAGCCAACAGTGTCGCCCAATGGCTCGCACCGTTCGCGTGACACTCGCTCTGCGACTGAAATGGCCGAAATACGACGCGGTTGGGTTACATATATATTGGAAAATGCACCCTGACCCGAGGTAATGTAATCATCCAAAATGTACTGGGCTATCTGTGTGGTCTTGCCGCAACCCGTATTGCCACGTATGATGACCACAGGGTTCTCATTAATGGCAGACATAATCTCTGATCGCATCGCTGCAATTGGCAACTTGTCGCGAAAATCCAAAAACTGACGATAGTCTCCATCGTTCTGGCGACGTTCTCGCAACTGACGTTCGTATTGCATGGATAGATCATCAATGGAGACTGTCGCAAGTTCGCCTTCATCTATGTTGCACGCATGCCAGGCATTCCAGTTGGGCTGAGGTGGTGCCCAGGGTATTACTGCAGCAACCTCTGGACGTCGTTCGCCCTGCTCCTGGCCATCAAAACGACTCTGTTGAACCTGTAGATATAATCAAATTTTTGAAACATATTTCGAATCAATATTCCATTGGATACTCACAATTAGAGACATGGGAGCGCCATCTGCTTCCACTTTTATGTTGCGCGGATTAACCACCGGCAGATCAAGATCTCTGATAACCTCATCGACCTCCTCGATCAGACGTTCGTCCAATCTGACAGGATATGGCTTGAGCTCTTCATCCTTCTTCTTCTTAAGTGTGCCACTGAATGCCTCAATTACCTTCAAATGGAACAATTGACGCACCAGCGATAGAGCACAAGATTTGCTTGCTGCCTTCTTATTTGAGCCTGTCTCACGTGCCGTGACGCGACGCTTCAGTGCTGGCACAAATATCGACAACTCCGCCATGAAGCTCCTAAGTGAGTGATATTTCAAATTAAATTGTTTCAATAACAAACACTGTACCTGGCCCGTATATCAGTCTTACTTACCGCCAAAGATCAAGTCATCAAAACTGAACCTGCTGTGCGCAATTGTGTGACGCGTGACGACGATGTCTGTCAGACTTTCAGAGCAACAATGCGCACATCAATTAATTGTACATTCTCAATGCGGGTAAAGCCTTGTCATATTGTCATGTTGTGTTACTGTTGAAGCCTTTTAAAGAGGCTCTTCCGGTTGATGATGTTTTTTATGCTTTTAGTGTATTTTGTGGCAAGTCGCTCTGAAACCCCGACTGCAAGTTGCTTCTGTTGCAACCCACACAGATCATTTGCTATGTACAGTGCACGTTTAATAAACTAAACCAAAGACTACCGAAGACTTTTGACTACCGAGATAAATGTAGAGAAAATATGAAATACAAATGGAATTAAAGAAAATCAATCAAATTTAACTATATTTACATGCTGAACCACCCCTTAAAAGTACTTTTCTCTCCAGCTAGTTCACCCTATCAAACGTGTACTGTACATAGATACATCGGTATATAGTTTTAACTGTTTGTTTGCATTGAAAATGCATTTTCTAACTCACGAATTGCGCACAGCAGGAAAATTTTCTCAAAACTACGAGCTGCGCTCCAGATTTAGCCCAAACAAAACGCTAAATCCAGTACGCAGCTTACCATACGGAAACAAAAAAAATAATGGAATGGAACAGCGTAAACTAGGCTGGCCTATACCGGGGATATACATACCTGGCGTGATCTGGGCCCACGGGTGTGTACTTGTAGTCATCGCGTATGTTGTTTGTCTGCTTGTAAATGTTCAAGCGATCCTTGGCATTCTCGATGGTCCAGTTGCCATGTATGGTGGCATTCATATCAATCGACTCGGCTTCATTCATTTCCTTTTGCTCCTTTACATGGTCCACGACGCTGAAGTGATGACGGCCATCCTGGTGATTTAGTGGACGATATGCTTCGCCCAAATCTTGTGGACCCAACGAGTCGCCAAACACACGTCGGCCCTGTCCGCCACCACCGGCAGCTCTGTTGAAAGAACTGTCGCCAGCAGAAGCCGAGTGCGGTGTATTTGGGTCTACCGGCACATCCTTGGCATTTAATTTGCCCACACGTATTAAGTAATTAACGTAATCACGCGAGGCGTTCTTTTCAGCATCCTTCTTTACTGTGGAATTTCCCACGGCCACATAGGGAGACCCATCAACGCGTACTTCGCACAGAAAGCGCTGTCGGTGTTTTGGTCCTACAAAATCAATAATGCATCAAAGGTTCTCGATGAGTTGCAATTAAATCTTACCAGTCGGACGCACTTCGAACTTGGGTTCGGTATGGTTTTTTGCACAATATGAAAACAAAAACGATTTTATATCCATTTTGTGCAAATTCAATTAAAACTAAAATGATTTTCAATCTAGGAAAACGCTTTTATTCAGTGTCGCTGTCACAGTGAGAATAAAATGTGAAAAGCGGCGACCAGGTGTGCACAACTAGTACAAAATTATCGATAGCATTCGATATTGTGGGGCTGCCGTCCTTTAAACATCGCATAAGAAAATGTTGAGTCTTACAATCGATAGTTGTGGTCTTTTGAACGCCTCTGTTGTGTCACTGCTCTCGCAGCGATTTTAATTTACATTATGAGCTGTTAAATTTAAATGCGCGACTCATTCAGCAGTTTTTTTTTTTTCATTTAATCTGCTGTTGTTGCGACATTGCAAATTAATTTTAAACTTTTGTTTACAAATTTCATTTCTTAATTATATTTTTATTTAAATGTTTTTTCACTGAATTTTTATAATATTTTCTTACATGCACATGTTAACTGAATGCTACAACAGCAATGTTAATGAACGCATTCTGCATACGATCGATCGTTTTTGACTTTTCCATGGAATGGCAACTCTATCGATAGCCACAGCATACCGACGCTTGCCCATTTAAAATTTCAACGTCGGGAGCAAGCGGAAAAGAAGCGACGCGCACGATTTCGAATGACAAAGTATCTATTTAAAGTGCTAAAAATTGTTCTTAAAGTGAAGTTTAATATTTTATAGACAACTGAAACAAACATTTAACGCAATTGCAAGTGAATCATAGTAAATTTATATAAAAAGTGCGCGCGCCATTTGTAAACAACAACAACAATGGACCCCTTCACTCAGGTATAAACAATGATATTTATTGTCTCTAATTTCATTTGCAATGCAAATACACATGTATGTAATTAATTGCAATTTGCAGCGCATGCTCGAAAAGGCTGAACAGCGCAGTCGCGCCCTCGGCATAACGAACGCCAGCAAATTTCCATTGTCGGAATGCAGCATATCAGCAACGGCAGAGGCGCCTTCTGCTGCTGCTGCTTCTGCTGGCGTCAGCATTACCAAACCGACGCCGACTCAAACACCGACGGCTACATCCATCAGTAGCAGCAACATCAGCAACGCTGGCGCTGGAAAAATTGTGATCCTAGAGAAGGCGACGCTGGAGGCATCGCCCACAAAGCCGCTGCGTCACTATGCGGCTGTTAACAAGGAGAATATGGAAATGGGAATCGAGATAAACATAACCACCGCACAACCAATTGGGGTAAGTTCGTTTCACACACATTCTCCCTTTGTTTTTGCTCTTTCTTTGGTGGTGTTTTTCTGCATTTGCCTTTGGCATTGTCTGTGTCGTTGCCTTTGCCGCTTGCTTTGTGTCTGCTTTGCTACATGTGTGCGTATGTTTATTTTTCGCGCGCTGTCACTTCCCTTAGGTGCACGTTGAGATTCAGGAGCAGGACATGACGACAGACGATGAGGATGCAGACAACGAGGCAAAGCAATTGATTGCACACTCTAAGCAAGAAGAAGATGCACAAGCTGCGCCGCCTGTCAATCAACCGCTGGCCCGTTTGCGTGACACATCGCGCAATCGACTGCAGCGCATGGGCGCACTGTACTCCAATACGGATGATCTGTCTTCGCCGATTCATCGCACTGAGGCACAGTTCCATGCCGGCGATGACGAAGAATTCAACGAACGTCACAGTCCACGCAAGGGCAAACAGCGCTTTGGGAAATTGGCGGCACTGGCAGATACAATTAACCAATGGGAAGATGATACAGCGCATCATGAAGTGCATCGACCGTTGTTGGATTCGGTGCCGCCTCCCAAACCAGACTTGCCCAGCAGACCAGTGCCAGAGTCGAAGAGGAATGCAGCCACAGCGGATACTGTCGATGCGAGCAACAAGACGAAACAACTCAAATGGGATCCCAAGGTATTGAGCTCATTGGAGGCACAAGGCTTCCAGAGACGCGAATCGTCAACGATTAAACATACCTATGATTACGCCACACAGGAAGATGTAGTGGCCTCGACGACGACAACGACTGCGACGATATCTGCCAAGCACCCAGTGCCGGAAAAATCGACAACGGTCGTAAGCAAGGTGGCCAAAACCTTCGGTAGCATCGCGCCTGCTGCTTCCAAGCCTGCGCCTGCTGTTAATGTCAAGTCAGGATTGGTCTCTGGACGGGCTGCCATCTTCGAGAACAAAGCCAACGGTAATGGAAACCAGGCAGCACAACGTAACCAGAAGGATCCATGCGAGCTGTCGCTAAAGGAGCGGATGAAACTCTTCGAGACAGCCAACTCCAAGGCAATTATTCCCAAGGCGCCCATCGGAAGTGCGCCTAGCAGTAGCCAGTTAAGAGCAGAGGAGCCAAAGGGTAAGCGATAGCTCTACTCGGTCTATAGAAAATGATATCTAAGAATTGTCCTTTCATATTCTCTCATCCTAGTACACGCTGCACCCGTGCATCCTGTTACTGCAGCGGCGCAGGTCAGCATTAAGCCGCAACCGAAGCCAGAGAACAAGTTGAAGGACAAGGTTGCCGCCTTGGTGGCTTCAGCACAGTCTAATGCCGAGAATCGCATTAAGGACATTGATCGACAGCGACAGGAGGATATGCAAATCATAGCGAACCGTTTCAACAAGCAGAAGGATCTATTTACGACGGAAACTGCAGTGGCTACAGCTCCTCCCGCACCCCCTGCAATACCAACGAAAGCTGAGGCGCCAGCGCCACCAGCGTTGCCTGGCAAAGTGGTGCGTCCAATGCCGCCGCCACCACCACCTCCAGTGGCCAGCTCCAGTGCTACTAGCAAGCGTCGCTCGCGTAAGCATGGCAAGGCAATATAACAAGAAGCTATTTCTTAACGTAATCCACTTTGTCTTTGCAGCTGGTGATGTTATCATTGATGAGGAATCAAAACGTGCACGTCATGCATCGAATACCGACCGTCTATATCCTGCACTCTCGGATTTGGACTCCAGTGGCGACAATTGTTGCGCCACAACGGCGACAGCTTCAATTAATGACGATACCGAACAGGAAGAGGAGGAGCTTGAAAGGTGCGCAGATAAATGCTACTCCTGTCTGTTATTTCTGCTCTGCATTGAGTAGCCAATGATACTTATTCCTTTCCATCCCATTCCCCATAGAGACTGACCATATAGATTTAATAGCTTTAAAGAAAACTAGACCAAATGGCCAAAATAAATACTTAACCAGATTTCTAATGCCTCTCTTTGTGCTCTTTCATTTTGTAGTTGCATGGAGGATGAGTCGGTGGAGTATCAGTCGCAGACTGAGGACAGCAGCTCTGGCATGTGCAATGGCAGTTTGGGCCGCGAAATCTTGCACACTGTGCAGCGCAACGAGGCCGAGCAGCAACAACAACACGGAAAAAAGGTAAGTTCAGGTAGAATAAATCAGTCACAGCAGGAGATTCTGAAGACCTTTTTTTCAGGTACGCTATGCAGAGCGGGATGATTATTACAGTCAGGATAGTTCACTCAATTCGTCAGCCATTTCTGTGGGCATTGATGATTATCTAGACGAGGCGCTGGGCGGTGAGGACGAGGAAAGCGAAGATGATCCCAATGCGAGTCATTTATCGCTTGGCGTAAGTATTCCCAGCATCCTTTTTATAACGCAACACTAAAGTAGCTTTTCTCCTTGCATACAGAGCAAAGGCACCACCGCCTCTAATAGCTTCTCCTTCCGCAAGGCACCAGTTGCCATCAGTGCCATCGAGGAGCAGCATGAAGCCATGGACGTACAGACGCCATTGCTGAATGGAGCGCAGCCAGTCAGGTCCGAGCTAAGCGTTAATCAGGACAATGATAATTTGGTCACACTGGTGCACACTGTTAGCTTCTATCGTCGCCAACAGAGCGCCAACTCCAATTCGACGCCAGTGCGTAAAATATGTCGCGAACAGCAAGTTATGCGTTCGGCCCTGGCTGGCGACTGTCATGCCAAGCATAAGCTGGAATATGATTCGCCCCACCAACAGCATGATGACCAAGAGGAGCCAACTGCTGCAGCCAGCAGCGAGGAGGATGAGGAGCTGCATAGGGCTCGCGAGTCGAATGAGGCAGCACAGGCGCAGGAAAAGATCAAAAAGCTGCTGGATGAGGTATGCAAGCAGCAGCAGGTCATAGGTCAGGCCAGTCAGGCACTTAATCTTTGTGCTGCAACTGTGGAGTTTTCCGGTTCAACTGAATCTGTGGAAGGCGAACGATATTTACTGCTAGCGAGTAGGTGGAATTTGCATGATCTCTTCTGGTATTTCCAAGACTAACCCCTTCATTTTTTTTTCTAGCTCATCGTCGACAGGCCTGTTTGGACGAGGTGCAGCGTCTGCGTGTCGAGGGCAGCGTGCGTTCCGCGGGTGCACCCAAGGAGAAGGGTCTGCTTACGGTTAAGGATATCACAATTCCACTGCGACAGGAGTATGTACGTAAGATGTCCACGGGCAACAACAATGGCCATCACTTGGTCTGCTTACTCAAGTACAATGAGCATGTGCTGGCCACCAAGACAGTGCCAACAATGCCCGGTCTGCTCTCGGTCAAATTTCCCGATGTGTTGCAGCTAAACAATGTCTATGCGGACTTCCGGGTAAGCACGAGATGATTCACCACAATCTTGCGCATTCTCAATCTTCTTCCTCCATTGCAGATAACACTCGAAATTTATGGCATGGTGGCTCAGCGTGATCAGCTGCCCCACGAGCTCAAGTATCACATAAATATGAATAAGAAGGGAGGCGTTAAGACGCCCAAGAAGAAGGGCGGCGAGAATCGTTTGGTCATGCCGCCAGTGCAGAGTCCAGCGGGTCCGCATGTGGTGCGCACACCGCAGCTGGTGCAATATGGTTTCGCCATCTTCTCGCTGCGTGAAATACAACGCACCAGTTGGACACTGACGCAAGTGCTGGGTGTGAGTCCACTCGACGGCAATGTCCACATGAAGGTCAACTGTGAGCTGTCCGTGAGTGTGGAGTACAAGGGATTCCTCACCATGTTCGAGGATATATCCGGTTTTGGGGCTTGGCATCGTCGCTGGTGCTATCTGAATGGCTCGCTACTCAACTTCTGGAAGTATCCGGATGATGAGAAGCGAAAGACGCCCATGGGCAGCATCGATTTGAATGCGTGCACTTCCCAGAAGGTCACCACAGCGCCGCGTGACATTTGCGCAAGGCTCAACACAATGTTGCTGGAGTGCGAACGTCCTGCATTGGATACCGATCAGGAATCATTGATTATAGTGCCCAAAGGACGCACAACAACTGTGCGCCATCTGCTTTCTGCCGACACCAAGGAGGAGCGCGAAGAATGGTGTGCGTATTTGAACAAGGCGTTGACACTGCTACGTGCCTGGGGTCAGCATTAAACGGGAGCAGAAGAGTAGGAACAGCCGAGAAGGCGCAGCAGTTGGTGATCAGAAAACAGAAGAAATAGAAAGGAGTGTAGCAGCCACAGCAGCATCAGCAATTGGGGTCGGGGTTTCTCAATGTTTGTTTTAAGTTATCACTTTATTATTTTATTTTATTTCCGTATTTTATTATGTTCTTATGTTCTGCTTGCTGTATTATTTTATAATCACTGCTTATATACGCTGTTATATGTTCGATTTTGATGTCCTTGTGCACAGCGTTGAAAGTTCTGTTGAAATACCGTTCTTTATATGTATCATAACGTTTAAGCGAATGTCTCAAATTATATTATATGTAAAATCCCAGTATTATAAAGAGTTTTTCTTTTCTTTCTATACACGGGTTAAGTTTTATTGAATACTTTTCACTATACACATACATATACATATATATATTATAACTTTTGGCTATGTGAAGCATATACGATAATTGCATTATCATCTCTCCGAGGTACTTCGGAATGTTCGTTCTCCCAACTGGAATGTGTTGCCTCGTCTCATCTTAGGTGGTTTTACTGTTCTTGTAGGTCGGTTGTACAAGCGGCTGTAGGCTCTTGTCAGGTAGTTTCTTGTGTTCTTTCTCTGTGTGTATGTGTGTGTGTGGTTGCCTTTTACAATTGACGCTAGATCGTGAGTAACAGTGAAGGCTCGTTAGAATGATTACATTCCATTAAAATTTCAAACATATCGAGCATCCACTGTGCCCTTAGATAGATTTCAAGCCCTAAAAACTTTCTACAATATAGATTCGAATTCAGTTTACGATTTATTTAAGGTGTGCATTCGATTTCTCATGTTAATCTTCATCTATTTCACAACAATTGTACGTATTATAGACGTATATACATATGTAATATATATGTGTATATACATATATAATTCTTGTATATAGCATTTATATACTATACAGTTATATATGCTTGAGTTTAAGTGTAAATACTTCAAAATAACGACAACTTGCCTCAGATATGATTGAGTTTATAATTGATTCGTGTAAACTTATCTCATTCTGTGTGTCCGTGTGTGTATGTGTATGTACATAACGGAACAGTAGCTTATAGCGGATACAGTTGTTTGTTTCGAAATTCATCGCAAATATATTCAGTATGTACTCAGAGCAAAGGGTCTGGGAATTTATGGACTCTCGTTTTAGCTACTGTCTCTATGTAACTTGATATTCCTTATGTAAAGCGTTCTCCTGTTTCCCCCGTGAAAGTTTCAGTTGTATATTTGTATGTATTCACCTGGTTTTATTTGTGTCTTTAAAGAAACAAAACATGGTGTCTGTGTGTGTGTGTGCCTCATAACCTATTTGCGAGCCATAACAAACATAGTTACCACCATATATTGGTTGGCTATAATACTGTGGGGGTTATAATATAGTAGGTCCACGTTGGACATAAACAATTTCAACTACTTTCAATATACTTAACAAGTTATGCTTTTTTAGAAGTGTACAACGGTCGCGAAGATTTGATTATTTTTTGGGAAAAAATTAAAAAGGGAAATTGAAAAATGTCTTTAAATCCTTACTAGCGACCCTCGTTGTTTCTGTTGTAGTTGTTGCTGTTGTTAGAAGTCGCAAAAAAACAAAGAGATAAAGCTAATTTCCGATAAAAGTCTTTATCCCGCACTGCACTCATAACTTAATGAATAAGTTACCACAGCATGCAGGTCTCTGGGGTGCTTCTCAAATATTTTCCCAATCGCCTTCGACTTACCCACTAAAAATCTATCAAAATTTCTGTTCGCCAATGTACAAAATTGAAAAAATAATTACCTAAGCCTAGGGCTCACAGGGTGCTGCGTATTTCTATGTATATGTATGTATAGTATGTATTCTCTTGTATTCTCTTCTCACTTACTTAAAATTCAACACATTTCACTTAGAACTACAACGAAAACAATCACGATAATAATAATAATAATAATAGTAATAATATTAATACGAATAACAATTAACAATGCAATAAATAAAAACTTTCTCAAAAATGATATGCATTAAAAACGCAAAGCGACTGCTCTCACTGTGTGTGTGTGCGTGTGTGTGTGTGTGTGCGAGTTAGGTGTGTCTGTGTGTGTGCTTACGGATCGAGAGTTGCAGCATTTATTGCCGAATTTACTGCACCACCTACAACAGCAGCACCACCATCATTCCTGACCACATGTGCGTTCTGTCGCCGTAAATCGGATCGCGTAGCCGCCGTGATGGCTGTGCCAAGTATCAGCATCAGCGCCATAGCCACATTGGCAGGTACATCCCCATACGAGTAGAAGAGTTCTGAGTAGAAGAGCGTGAAGCAAATGCCAAAGGTCTGCGCCGATGCATTAAGCAGCCCCGAGGAGGTGCCCTCCGGCTCGGGAAAGGTCAGTTCGGCGCCAAACTCGAAGCCCACTGGTAGGTAGCCTGTCATGAAGAAGCTGTAGGAGATTGGGGGGACGGGCAAGGAGGAGTTGAGTGTTTACAGCTGCACTGGTAGCTTTGGTCGGCGCACTTACCCCAGCAGCGAGGCAGTAAGATAGACGACCGCAATGTGACCCGTGTCCAGCGTGAAGGTGAACACCCACATGCCCACCATGGAGAGGGCATAGACGGCCAGCGTAGTCTCCCTGTGGGTAACATTAATGTAGAATTAGTTTGAAGAATAACTTGCTTGCCACATTAAAGTTACAAGTTGCAAGTTGCAAATGGCAAGTGGCAGATGGCAGGTGGCAAGTTGCAAGTGTTTTTAATGAGCAGCTCGTTAGGTTTAATTACTTTGCACTTACTTGAATTTGTGCGTCTTGTCCAGCACAATGCCAGAAACAACGGAGCCCAGCATGCCCGCCAGCACAATGCTCAGTCCAATGCGACCGGTGTCGACCTCGTGACCTGGATAATACTTGAGCACCACCTGGTGAGACAGAGACAGAGATTCGTTTGTTAGTTTCGCCTCGGGTTGTGCCAAAGTGGATGAGGCACACTGTACCGGATTGAGCAGTGTGGAGATGGCGTAGAAGACGCCCACATTGATGCCATAGGAGAGCAGCAGAAGGATGAAATTGCGATTGGTCATCAGATTCTTCAGCGACTGTATAAAGCTGACCTGCTCCGCCTCCATGCCCTCCAGACGCTGTGCAGCCTCCTGTGCTGCAGATGGCGGCGTTGGTGGTTTGTCCTGGAAAACTAAAGAGGGAGAGAGGGACTTACTCAAATCATTCATTCCGTTGAGCTCATCTGCTGCTACTCACAGAACACCATCAGCACAAGCAGTACACTGGTCAGACCGGCCACCATATAGAACATCATCTGCAGATCCTTTCCTACTGTCTCCAGGTTCTCCGAGTTGGGCACCAACATTGGTGGCAACACAAAGCCGACAGCGACGCCCAGCTGCAAAAATAGAGTGAGAGAAAAGTCAGCAGAATCTTAGCATTATTTTGGCTTTATTTTTCTGTCGGTAGTTTTGGAATATTTGAATCTTTCGTAACATCCGTTTCCGTTGCAGCTTCCCTGCCGAGACTCACGTAGTTATTTACGTTGGCTTTTTCGGGCTGTGCTCAAATTGATTTATCTGTGTGTCTGTCAGATCCTCCGGCTGCCAGTGCCACCCTGCACCATTGTTGATGCAGCCAGTTGCGCTGTGCGGCAGTTGTTGAGCTTTTTGTTTTCGTCAAACTTTGCGCGTTATTGTCGGAGGCACCAAAACATTCCACAAGCGTGGACCCGTGCCCAGCTTGGGTCATGCATTTTCAGGCAGTTTTTCAGTTACCATGTATACCCTGTATACATAGTGACAGGCAATTGGGTATATCGTGGGAAGTTATGCTTGAACTCAGAGCTCACAGGGAAAGCGCAACGATATTTTTTTTTATCATATTCTGTTTTTCAAGTTTTCCAGTCTTAGACATTGTATTTCTGATATAATTATATTAAATTCTCCAACATTTAATTTTTACTTTGATGAAAAATATTGAAAAAATGTACCTGAACTCAGAGATCAAGGGAAAAATCATCATTCTCTACCTATATAGTATATTTGAGTTATTTGGGATCTTATACTTTTTTTAAAGTTTTCCAGTCTTGCATATTTTATTTTCGATATCATAAATCATTCTTAACTGGGTATCTTACTCGTTTATCAATCAGCTTTCTCTCTCCTATTTGTTTTTCCGCTCTATTTTGTTTATGCGACATCATTGTTTGGACTATAAATCCGATTTAGTAGCCAAAAAAAAATGTGCACTTTGACAGCGCATTGCAAAAGTGCATTAAAAGTGGAAGCAATTCAAATAGAATTTATCAACATTTATAGGTTAGATAAGGTCGAACCCTACTCGGATGTGTCATTTATTTTTTGACATGAAGTGAGCAAATGAATTTCAGCTTTTATTTGGCTTCGGCATATTTGAAATCATTTTTAAAAGCTTTCAATGTTTGCGCTTCATCAAGCTGAAAGGATTTGGCTATTTAAAATTCGAAATAATATCAGCATTAATAAATGATAATGGGGTTAAATGTAAACTGTACTTAAAGTACTGTAAAGGTATGCTTGCGATGAAAGCTCTTTAACAATTGATACTCTTCTTATCTCGCTCTAAACAGTTGTTAATTTTATGAATTGTAAATTCCATTGTTGCTGCGCCCTCTCTCTGTAATTGGCATATAATACTAGCTAAAAACAAGCCAAAAACATATTGAAATCCGCCAAAGACCCATTATACTGCCAATTTATAGTCGGTCCATGCAAATGTGTGCTCAATTCAAGTTGTGGAGAGGGAAGGGGGCAGAGAGCAATGACAATGCAACCATTTGCATAAATTAAATCGAAACAGACTCGAAACTTGCCCACGACGATGACTCTGGGGGGTTTGATGGGGGCTGAGGAGGTGTGGCATATCAAAAATACATATTTGAGCTGCGACTCGAGCTTGGAGAACGATGCTGGCAAATTGAACGAGGCGAACTGGTGAAATGTAATGCCCACTAGAGAAATTTAACAGCTTTGGCAGCGCAATGAAAGACAAACACAGGATGCTGTTGAGTGGCAGGAAACCAGGCAGAGAGTGGGTAGAAGAGTAGGCGGCGCAAGAGCCGATGGGCCTGCCTGCCTGCCTGGTGTGTGTTTACATATGCGTATGAGCTGAGTTGCTTCTTTTCCCTGTTGTTGTTGTTATTGTAGAAAAATAGTCAAGGAAAAGAAACGATGTTTGTTCAGCACTTTGGCAACAACGTCACGCGGCAAAGCCAAAGCCAAAGCCAATGCCAAAGCCAAAGCCAAAACCAAAAGCAGCAAGAGAAGCAACCAAAACCCAAACGAACCGAAAGACCGTGCTCGGAGCTGTTGCTCTAACAAATCTGCATGTAAGGATTCGGTGGCAAGTGGCTGCGGTGCTGCCTGTGGCGGCGTCCTTGCCAGATAAGGCAACCCTTCCTAGTTTCTCTAGTGCGCAGCGGGGGCACGTTTGCCGGCATCCAATGTCAAGCAGTACAGCAGTGCAGTAAACACTCGCTAAATGGAATGTGTGAAAATAAAGCTAAAAGTTGTCATTAGGAAGTGCTTACTGTAGTCACATTAAATCGATCGATAGAGCAAAGTTAGTTGATATCAAAAGACTTAACAGATCCTGTTAGATTAAAACAGCCAGAGCAAGGAGATTCCTGTTATTTATCATGCGCCTTTGCAGTCCTTGCTGAATGCTGTTATGTTACTATAACACATCGATATATGTGTAAAGCTGAGTCTACAATATCGATAGCATTTTTTTGGTCCCCTTTACATGTGTTACCAAATCAAGTTGATGTCAAGAGACTTAACGGAAGAGCTTTCCGATCCTGCTATATTACAGCAACCTGACTCCTGTTATTTAACATATTCTTATTCAGTGTAAGTTCAATTTCACCATTTGTTACTAAAACATGTCGATATATGCAACTGAATCTACAATGACAATAGCAGTATTTCCTCCCCTTTACAAGTGTTCACTGTAGCTTTTGCTTATCGCCCGATGCGCTTTGGTTAGTTTTTATACGAGTTGCTACTCAGCGCTTTTCGGGGCAAGTTCGAGTTGACATTTGAACATGGTCGGTTGCCATGCGCCGACTAGCTGACTGGCTGCCTTGTTGCCTGACTGGTGCTTTAAAGGCAACATTTGCATTTAGCTGCTTCTCCATTGAGCAGCCTCTTGACCTCCGCCAATGTTCACCGTGCCTGCTGCTTGCTGCATGCGAGACACTGCATACTGCAGGTGGAACGTTGACTGCTCGACGCTACTGTATTTACACTGACTGACACACACACTCAAACGGGTGCTGCATGCAATGACAGGCAGTCATGAGGTAGACATGGCCTGGCGTGGGGCATGCCCCTTTGTCCCATACCTCATGCCTTGCATTGTGTGTCATGCACATCCCATTGAGACTTCCTGCCGGGCGAGCCTGGCGAACAACAAGCGGAAATTATGAGCCTTTTCAGCGGCACTCAGGCGTATGGTAAATATGACAGCACACACACCCACACACCCGCACACCTAGACAGCTGCAGAGTGTGTCAGTGTGGAATGCCTATTTCAATGTTTGTGCTGCATATTTGCACGTTCATTCGTCCAGGTGAGCTTGCCCCATTTTGGCTCAGCTGCAACACGTCGCACGCGAGTACATTATACGCTCATAAATCAGCATTAAGAGGGGTTAACCTCCCTTCAGTCATATCACTCCCTTCTTCCCCTCTGTGTTATCAGTCCTAATGGCAGAGCAAGCAAACTAATTGCTTTGCTTTGTTCGGCGTCCGTAAACTGCCAGCAAATTGTTAATTAGCAAATGCCATAGTTCAGAGGTCACAAAGCAACAAACTAAGTAACTAAGTACAATAAGCTGTAAGACTTATATATACACGTGCATAAGCTATATATATCAAAGTTCATACAAGGTAGCCAACAATCGTTGTGGGTGCACCAAACTTCCCTGCGTATGCAGAAACTTTTATTGATGGAAAACCAATTAAAAAGAAAATAAAAAGCCAAAGGTCGTGCACCTGTCATGTGGGCAATTGCGAAGTCGATTGCTGTATATAATATTTTATATATATTTTATTGACTGGTAGATCTACCAATTGATCATTGGTGCAGTATTTCAGGTGACCCAAAAACTTGCAAACAAGTTTTAATAAATATTACTTAACAGTTAGTTCTGCTGTGTAACGAATTAATACTACAGTCTTGCTACTTTATAGCAAATCTAATAAATCTTTGTGACACGGGAAACTTAAATTATTTGAAAATATCGCATATTTTCGATTAGAATATCTTTTAAGTTCCATTGCCAAAACTTTTCAATTTAAAATCTTAAGATTTAAATTTAAATGCAGACTATAAGAAGAAACAACCCGTTAACAAAATGTCAAACCAAATTATAAATAAAATAGTTTGCATTTTAAGTTATTAGTGGTATAGACACTGTCAACACTTGCTTGCACACAGTGTTATCACAATCGATTACTCTAGCTAGCTCTTTCTAACTCAAGTGGCAATACATAACATCATGTTAACATTAACATTCGCTGTAGTGTGAGCAGCTGAAGTTAGTATGTTGGTAACGCTCGATAAAAATACAACAATAAGCAAATGGATTAACTGCCGTAAAATTAAAAATATTGGAATTAAAAGTTTGAATGTATTAATTTATGTAAAAAGTACTGCCATGGTGCTACATTAATATGTGAGATTAGTTTGACAGTCTTATCTGCTGGCTTAAAGTGTCGCAACTAGTTGCATTAATTAGTTGCCACAATGCAACGTGAATTATTCAGGCAATTACACATATATCGGAATTCTTGTGCGTTTTGATATTTTGGCTCCACAAACTAATTATGTTCTAGCCGCAATCGAAGGCTTTGGGGCGACCACAATATTGTCGCATGCAGAAGGCAGTTAAACCTCTGCTGTGGTCGGACTTATGCACTTGACTTGACCTCAAAGTGGCATTCCATGCCACACTTGGATGAATGCAACTGTGAATTGAATTGTAAATGCGAATGGGAATGTGAATAGGTCAGTTCGCTTGTTTTCACAGTCGAATAAATTGAAATGTGCTGCAGTTCTCTATTTAACTGGCAGTTTCTCGAGTGCACACGGAAAGGGAGTAAGCGAGAGAGTCAGAGGTGAAGCACAGAGCAAGAGCAACCACTTCCGCTAGCCGGAAATGGGCACCCCCCCACACACACACACACACAGATGAAAAGTGGAAAAACTAGCGAATGTCATTTCGGCTTGTCAGTGCAACATTCGGCATCAATCTGGCCAAAAAGCATCTCTGCCCTTTTCGTGTTCATGCAAATTTTTACTGCTTTACTGGGAAGCAATGCAGCTTACCCTGTAAAAGGCACCAAGTTATATTTCTAGCTCTAACAAGTCCACATCACCATGGGGCGTATGCGTAATTAAGTAATGCTTTATCCATGTGGAACTCACCTGATTACCAAAGACACCCACGCTGGTGGCAGATGACACCTGATCGGGTCCAAACCAAACGGCGGCAATTCGTGCGGGCAGCGACAGGATGCAAACCTGGAAGGAGGATAGCAAAAATCACAATTTGCATCGATTTCAACTGGAATTCAATTTGCATTCTTCGTGCTATTTTTACCTGTGCAAGCGCCACAATTGCCTGACCAATGAAGCTGACATAGAAGAGTGAAGGGTCCACCGAAAAGACCTTGATCCAGGCGCCTATGCAGGTGCCCACAATGCCCAGCAGAGCGGTTTTGCGCAGACCCTGAAAGTGGAATGGGAAATAAGAAGTAAAATAAAAAGAAGGCTAGAAAAATGAATAATTGCAGAACCTTCGCAACTTACCACTTTATCCAGAAACCAAGAGCCCGGAAATATTAACGGTATATACAATATCATATAAATCATGGACGTCCAGTCCACCCATTTGTCACTGATGCCGTAGTAGCTGCCAGAGGAGAAGAAGAGTAACAGGACAAACTTTAATTTAAACGAGCTTTAATGAGCTTGCCAGGAGAAACTTTTAATTAAGCACGCTTTAAAGTCGACTTTAAGCCGGCACTGCATGCAGTCTCTATTCTCTCTCTCTATCTTACCGTGTTATTATGTTGTTGATGATGGTGTACTGTATCCATTGCATGGCATTTGAGGCTGAATAGAAGACAAAGAGTATGAGCACCGCCCAGCGTCGTGCATAGACTTTGTAGCCTGCGAACGAGAGAACACACGTACAGACACACGCATATATGATTTATATATACTATATAGTCTACACAGGTAAAAGCTACTTGAGTCTTGCGCCTTCTCTGAAAAGGATTTGGTTGTTGTCATTCACAAGGCTGTGCAGACACACACACAAACACAGACTCACATCCAGCTCGAAGATTAAACGGATTAGTTGCTGGGTTTCTTAGCCAGCCTGTTCAACACACTATCATATCGTATAGCTGCCACTCGTACGTGCGCTCTACTTAAGCTTAATCCACAGTGCGCACTGTGAATAATGTGACTCGTGATGGCGTGCCCAGTGCGACGGCTTCTACTTTATATTTTTCAATTTCCATTACAACTTTTGCAGCAATTGAATGCGGCGTCACTAAACCCAGCCTCGACGTGCGCTCGTATTGATACTCAGTGGGGTATAAAACTGACAAATAGGGTATCATTACGGGAACTCGTAAAAAGGTGGGGCCTTATTTGAACCCTATAAATTTTGACATCTTTATGCGTCGGCCTCTTTGCCTGAACTCGACGTTTTTTAATAGGAATTTTTGTTATTTGTATGTATAAAATAAAATAAGTATTTGTTAGTTTGACTTGAATGAGACTTTAATGCTAATCTACCATAAAATGTATGTAAATATAGATTAATATATCAATTAATATATCTGTTTCTCTTAAGTCTTTATTGCAGTTCGCATTTGAATAACTCATTTACTAGTCCATCTCTCATCTACTCTGTCGCTTTAAATTCAATCACCTTTCCCTTCACTCTACAGGGTATTTCTGTTCGTACACTTTTGTGTCAAATACTTTTCATGTTTCATTTCTCTTTTTTTGTTGTATGACATTGAAAATGCAAAAACGCACGCTTTGATGTGTGTTTTATTTTTAGTTAGCAGCACACTTACCCGCACACACACACTACCGCACACACAAAAAACACACAGTTGAGCTGCGGTGCAGGCAAATCAGAGAGATGGCAAACCAAACTATTGCATACCTTGAGAAGCAGCTAAGTCAAAATGCCCCGTTTTGTGTGTGTGTTTGAGCAAAGTGTTTTGCATACAAATGTTTAGTTAGCAAGCACAACTAACACACCCTTACACTCACACACACATACATACACAGGGGCACACGTGTGCCAATCGAGTGTGCCTAATGTGTATAAGATTCGTTTATGTTCCTTGCATTCTAAACATGCAGATGAATCGCAATGGTTTCTTAACTTGTACTGACCTTCGGCCGGCGCCATTGCCGCTTTGCTACTGCTGTTCTTGCTCTCCTTCTCCTTGGGCGTGATCATGTCTGTCGACTTGCTGGCGGCTATATAGGAATCAGCGCTCTCCACGGCGCCGCTGCCGCTGTGTTTCAGATCCATTTTACCTTTCTTGTTGTCTGTCTAGTTTGGGCGGTTCTCTGCTTCGGTGGGTCGTTTTATATGTATATATATATATATATCTGAACTTAACTTGAGTTGGGCAGTTTAGTTGCTAAAAGTGTTTAAAAAGTGCTGCAAAAAAAAAATTGAGATAGTTTTTTAGCAGGGCGAATTAAAGCGGCGCCTAAAAGTAGGCAGAACTTTTTTGCTTTCCATTTAAATTTAATTTCTACGCGGTTTTGTGGCTACAAATTGTTAAAAACTTTTTAATAGCACCGCACACACACACATAAACATGGACACTTTAACAACTTGTATAAACATTGCCTGCGGCCTCACAAAGCCAGTATAATACAGGCTCATGTTGTGGCATTCATCGCCCGCTTTGGGGCAGGTGCCGCGCCACGTTACACCTTTCTGCTTATTTATTTTATTTAAGGCGACCAGTTATAATATAACTGGTTGTTTTTTAATGCTTTCATGTACCCTGTAATCAGTAATGAGGCGTGGGGCATAACAGGGCGACAGACAAGTTACCTTCTGCCAATTAGCCCAGAGAACTTGACAGTTAATTGGCTAATTTAACGTCTCTATTGAATTTAATGAATATGTATTAAATATACATGTACTATATGTATATATATTATAAACATACACGCTGATTATATATGGTTATTAGCGCTGTGCTTGTTACAAGTTATTATCACTTAATACCATGCAAAGGCTGAAAACTCCTCAATTTTCTCATAAAAAAAATATAAATAGAATATAAGTATGATAGTAATTTAACTTATAGCAAAGCACTCTAAATAATTACTCAAAAGTAAATCTCATCATTAAATATTCTTTTATATTTTTAAGCCCTAGAAATGTATAATTTGTTTATAAAATAAATATAAAAGAAAAGGAATCCAACTCATTTCTCTATTTTCCCTTCTTCAACTCTCAATAAACCCCCTCCAACTCATGCATTCTCCTACAGTTCCAACTACACATCCTTTCCCATCTACATACAGGGTATCTTTAAGTCAATAATACTCCATTAAATGCTGCTTTATGCTGCGCTGCTGCGCGTGGTCACACTCTTTTTTGCCATTAGACAAATTGCTTTTGCATGCGAAATGATTTAAATTGTGATTATTAAGATGTATTTATGCAGATTCATTAAGGTATTAAAGAGGGTACACCCCCTCCCCGCACCACTACTATTCAAATTTAGCGATTCACATTCACTCTGGCATTCATTCTCATTCGTGCTCATTGTACTCGCTGACATTGAAAATGCAGCTGAATAAACGAACTGATTGAATCAAATCTGCGCATGGGATTTGGCAAACGGTGGAAGGAGCGGGGAGGTGGAATTGAGGCGTGAGTGGCAAACAGAGAAATGGGTTAAGAGGAGAGAAAGAGCCAAGAAGAGGGAGACGGAGAGAGAGGCATCCACTTGTTGCGCCCTGAGCTTGAGTCGAATGCGGAATTCGTTGAGATTTGCGCGATGATTGAATGACTTTCTCAATGGATCATTGGACTCAAACACATGCAAACTCACACACACGCATACACACGTACACTCACGCAGTTTGGCTGCAGTTTAATTGAAGTGCATTTCACTGCAAAGTTTCCACGCAAAAGTTTCCACGCTTTCCCCGCTGCAGAGTCCCTAATTGATTTAGCTTTGTTAACCGAGGCACTTAAATCAATTTGCCTGCATTAAAAATGCGACAAACACAACTGCAGTACCTGCTGTGGGAGTGTGTAGAGGGGAAGGTGGGAAGGGGAAGGGGGGCTAGGTTCGTGTGCTACCCTGCGTAGATTGCCCCCAATGAGATTGGGCTGCATACACGATTTTCCATCATGTTTTGCATGTCTCCTTTGCGCGGGCAAATTCACTTGGGAACTGATTCACTGCAGTTCCGAAATGTTCAGAGTTCACTCTCTATATACCCTATATATGTATCATATATATACATGGATTTCTATATCATCGAATCGCAGGCGACACACAGCTGCTTGAGGCCTTCACTTCAACTGCTTGAGGTGCGACGCGCGGGCGATGATAAACACTCGAAAATAAAACAGAACAAGAAACAGAAACAAAAACACGCCGCTGAGTGGAACGAGCGATAAGAAGAGCGAAGAACGAGAGAGAGAGAGAGAGAAAGGGAGTGAGTGGGAGAGAGGAGAAGAATCAGCTGAAGCAGAAGAACCACAGCAACAACAGCAACAGCAAGAACAACACGAATGAAAATACCTCATAATAATCATGTTGGTCTTGCACAAGGGCCACCAGAGAACACATACATACTTATATACACGTGTGTGTGTACATATGTTACCATACAATAAATATATCGTATTAAAGACAATGTTGGCGTTGCTGCTGCTTCTTCTTCTTCTTCTTTTGTCTTTTGGTTTGAATTTAGAAAACACAACACGTACTTTTCAGACTATGATTGGCGTCGATTCGATGAGAAAGAAAAGAAGCACAACAAAAACGGCGAGAGTTTGAAAATAAAAGCGCGAACTTAAGGTAGGTTAAAACAGCGACCGCAACAGACCGAAGACATTGACGGACGGGCGAGAACGGTTGAGAACGGTTGAACGGACGAACGGGCGAATTCAAACTGAAACTAAATCCGAAAAGTCGCTCATTGTCGCTCGTCATAAAGTTGATTTGCAAAATGCGAACCCGTCGTTGACGTTGTTGTTGTTCTTGTTGTTGTAAACAGCTGATTCTTTCGAGCAGACATACTAAATATTAGTAATACACAAACACACACACACCCGCACACACACTCAGCCCTCTTCACAGTGCGGCGCGGCGCTGTGTGACGCGCTCAGCGCGATAAAGCTAACAAAAAAGTATAAAAAGTATACAAAATATCAGAAAAAAGCAAAAAAAAACGTACAAAAGCAGTAAAATAAAAATTTGTTTAAGTCATTTATAATTGTGCATTATAAAGAGTGTCGCTTAATTATCAATTCGAAACGTGCTAATGAAGCAATTGATAAGGCGAAAGGAGCGGCGAAGGTGTGAGAAAAGAGTGATCGACAGGGAGGCAGAAGTAGAGGGACACGAAAAGCGAGGAGAGAGGAGAGAGGTATAATGAGGGACATTGTTAGTCTTGCTTTCAGCGGCAAAGAGACGCAGTTTAAGGAACTTGGGAACGATTTACCGCATGTTGCGGTTGCACGATAAGCTCATTCAGATTATTTCCTTTCGCATTTCTTGATCATCAAATTGATACCAAATGACAACAGCTGAAAGCGATACTTAAACGAAAGCTTAAGCTGTAATTGACGAAGCTTTGAAGTACGTGCAACTTTAAGGGAGTTTTCATACGATCCTGGAGTCACGTTAGCTTTGGTCGTTAGTTGAGACGATATAAGGTAAAACTTTGTGATTTACGTGAGCTTTTCGATTGCTGTAAGTCGTTAGTGATTTAATCTTTACTTAAAAAGTTACGTGAGCTTTCAGTGTAAGACAAGCAATTTAAACTTAAACTTTTACTCTTCAAATTACGTGAGCTAACGACTTAAAGTAACACGACGTGGTTATATCGATACCTCAAGAGTTTAAGCGTTCCGTTTCGCTGAATAAAAGTTTACAAAAGTATTATTATATTTACATTCTTTTAAGCACAACAAAACATGCAAAAACCACAAACATCAGCTATTAATTCAGCTTGCAAGCAGTTCAGAACTGATAATAATAACAGTTTAAATACGTTAATCCCTTCTAAATAAAAGTATAAAGCTATAGTAAGACTAAGATTACAGCTTTTAGCTCCGAAAACAATAAAGCAGCTTAACAATGAATGAAATATCAGTTGAAAATTGAAACTTCTATCGACAACTTTATGAAGTTTTTAAGGCTATAATAAGTCTGTCTTTTTGCCGTTAACGGACGTTTAAAATAAACATTTAAATTAAAAAATCAACAAATTATTTCTCTAAATGGTTTCAAATGACTGACTGACTTTGGATTTCCACTTAATGTAGCTTTAAAGCTATAATAATATGTAATAGCTCTGTTTACAGCTGAATAAGCAGCTTTAATTTCATGCTAAAATAGGCAATTTGCTTCAATCTGTGATTGCTCAATACATTCGACAATTTTCGCGTTTCAAGAATAATTTTACAGCGCTTCAGCTGCGCCCGCCCGCATACTTGCAGTGCGCACTGTAATTGCTGTAAGTACTTGCGACACATATGCACGCACATGTCGTACTCGTACTCGTATGTGCGTCCGTATGTAGATTAACTGTGGAGTGGAGCGTCAATGTCAAACATGTCCGTTATTGCTGTCTGTCGCTGTTCGAGGTAAACAGACAGTGGACTCGCGCTAAGCGGGGCAGTAAGTGATGGCAAATAACAAAGTTATCACTCATCGTTATCGATAACTGCAATTTTAGTTAGAGAATTTTAAAGTATTTTCCTTGATGTTAATCTAATCGATATTAGCCTTTACCATACTTACCCTTTACACACTGTGACCCACTGTGCGTTGAGTCATTCGTGCACAGGCTGCATTTAATATTCTGCCTTATGCATTGGTACCTTCTTTTGCACCCCTCTCTCTCTCTTTCACTTCCCTCTTGCAGTGCGTCGCTTTATAAATTATTTGATTTCAGTTTTGTTTCTCGTGGGTTTTTGATTGAATAATTTGCCTGCGTCAACTTCCTACCCGGTACGGTCCGTGTACGCTCCAGTCCCAGACAAGGTCCCAGCGTGGGCACGACGCCAAGTGGTTGGGGGTCATTATTCGATTAAGGCAAATTATTATTATGATTATTTATTGTTGTTGTTGCTGTTGCCGCCTCTTCTTCTATATTTATAATGCAAATATTGACAGCGACTTTCATTAGCCTCGGCTTATCTCTATAGTTGCTCATAGCCACGCCCCCCTCGCGCACTACTATCAAGTCCCCAAGTTGAAGCGACCTTTGTGCGAATTCCCGACACGATTTCGAAAAGTTAAGATAATTAAATCGTAGTTCGAGTGGTCCGATAAGAGTCAAACATGCCATACACGGCGATTATTAGTTCCCGCTCTCACTCTCGCTCTGTCTCTGCCGATTTGTGTCGACTCACGGCATTATAGTAAATACTTTAATGTCATTGCGAATCTGTTGGCAACGCGCGCGTCGAACGATTTCCATGCACCTCCCCCTGCTCGGTCACGTTTCACCAATCTCTATAGTCAAGAGCGTGCTCCATTTACTGGACTTGCCTGAGCTCTATACTGACTACCTCAATTAACTAGGACCGTACTATATATTCAGTCGATAATGGTCTGGCTTTTTAATTATAGACTGTGTATAAAGACTGTCTCAACTCCCTAACTGATTCGTATGCAAATCAGTTTGTGCTTTAAGTGTATTATTGTGTTCAACCCAAGTTTTAATATAGCAGGGTTTTACCATCTTAGCTGAACAAGCTACTTAACTTTACATATTCGAAAGGGGGTTTGAATACGGAACAGAGAATACGCCATATCTATTGCGTAATGGATAAACACAACTTTATGAGTACAAATAGTACTAGCTATCGGGAAATTTCCATGTGGTTAGGAATTAATAGAGAAAAACTTAATGATAATAATAAATAAACAGGTGGGAATGATACAATTGAGCCTGCTCGACCGATATATGTCTTATAAATAGTATTCATTATTCATTGTTTACCAAACTTCTGTATTTTTTATTTGAGCACTACTATATTATTTCAAAGTATCTAGATGGTGATTATTATTCTTCACAGCATAAATTAAAATTCTATTTTTAAAATAAGGCTTCCAATTTATTTTTCTTGACTTTGTAGAGAAGGGTGCGTGTCCAAACTTTAAAGAATTATTATTCTGTGTGAAATAGTAACACATATCATTATCAAATTTGTTAGCTCTAGCTCGAACAGTTCTCGAAATCTAGGCGTACATACAAACAAACTAATTTACTATTGACGCGCATGTTGGTGCTGAGGAAGAATATACTTCGCGGAGTCGGATATGCCGGTTTTTGCATGCGCAATGGGTATAAACTTATAAAGTTTTACGAGCTGTTAATGAGAATTAATTTTAGAGACGGGAAAGCCCCCCAAGGAAAGGTTTGACATTGATAAACCGTTTATTTTACTTACATACTTGATATACTGCCTTTACTATACGATATTTACTACGCAATTAAATAGTATTAAATATAGCCCATAACTGTCAGTAAAGTGTTTCTTTAATCTGCGAAAGTCTTTAAATTAAAGTAACCCCCACCTGGCAGCTGTATTTCTTATCTCTGATCACAAATGTTTTGATATGATAGCACAAAACTATTTCTTTGTTATAGATTACGGTTTGTAGTTTGCTGATGTATACCAAGCTTAGCAGATCTATTTATTTCTATATTATTGTTAAATTATCAGAGTTCTAGCTAATTTATAGCGTGATTTGCAATCTAGATCGTTTTTTTCATCAGGACTTAATTAATTATAGTAGATAATAATATTGTATATAAGACGGTATAGTTATAACATATATAAATAGTATAATCTTTCAGGTGGTAACATATCTCTTTTTTTTATTAATAATTTGCTTTAAATTGAAAAGTTCTAGTTTAGTTGGTTATGGGATCGTTATGTAGATCGTTTTTTTGGCTCCGAAATACAAGATATAGTAACATATACTACAGCGTGATTCGCAATTGATATCGTTCTTGAAATAGAATTCTCAAGATTTACAATTCTTGGAAATAATAAGACATAAGTTGACGATATAGAACAAGTTTAATCTCACAATGAGACATATTTCTGATTATTGTATTATTCTTATTTGAATTGTTAAGTCTTGGTTTGATTTATAGCATGAAACTTTATATATTGTATATAGATTATTTATTGTTCATAGATTATTTATTGTACAATAGATGATTTTTTGTATCAGAATCCATGGACGTCTTGTAGATATTCAGTTGGAGATGGAAAAGTATAACTTGGCGATATATAACAAGTTTAATCCTATAATAAGAGATTTATCTCTGTATTAAAGTGATGTATCTCTTTAATGTTGATATGGTAAAGTATTAGCTTGACTTAAAGCATGGCTAGTGCTTTGTATACGCTAGAGCGTTCATTGCATCAGCATCTATTTCATTCTTACAGATACATACATATTCAATTACCGTTTCATTTCGTAACTGTAAATGCAGCAAGTGCAACTGCATTTCATGGTAAGACGCCTTTGATTAATGTTGGAATTCTATTTGCGGAAATTTCCCCAGGCGGGCAGTGGAAAGCGCTTTATGGCAGCGCACTTTCAATTATTGCTGCAACGTGGCCACAACCGTCATCTCTAATGGCTGCTTAGTGTGCGTTGCCACACCGTCACACACACTCGCACACACACTATGTGTGTGCATGTGCTGAGCTCTTTAATACATGCAACAACATGCTGCAACCATGCGCTCATTAGGCTTGGCTCGTATGGCACAAAGCGAACGTCCGCTCTGATTGCCGCATTTCTCATGCACTTTTCCGCCACCCGCCGTTGCCAGTTCAAACTGCCACTTGCCACACTTCTTGTGCGTCCGGCGAGTGTTGCAGGGCTTTGTCTAGATTTTAATCTCACATGAATTCGAAATGCAATTTGTCCTGGCTGCCAACTCGGACTCGCTTCCAATTAGTCAAGGATTGCAAGAAGACGAGTGGGGGGACAGTGACGCCATCTGTTGGCCAGTGGAGGCAGCTCAAAATGAAGGCGCAGCTTAAATGTTTATGCAAACAATTTACTTAAATGCCGCTTGGCACCTTATTGTGCTCAACTTTCCACTCGCCACTTGCTACTTGCCACTTGCTACTTGCCACTTGCGGCGCCAAAACCTCATCGAAGTTACGCATTTAGCAGCGCATTAAATCAAACGCTGCCCCCGCTTGCCTGCAGCGGCAAAAGTTGAATGAATATTTGATGTGCCCCATCAGATGCGAGTGATGAAGAATCAACAGACAGACATATTAATAGGAGCAGTAAACACACACACACACTCATACACGCACACACACACACACACAAACACACATGCATATATACACTGTGCATATATTTTTATATGCCTATATTTATGCGCCTCCTCGTCGTCACAGTCGTCGTTTGATTTGTGGCGCCTCATTAAGTGCCGCCTTCGGGGGCACGAGAGTGTTCGGGGGGCAGTGAGAGTGAGAGGTAGGCTGATCCAACTAAGTCGCCGTAATTCCAACTGCGATTACCGCTGCACGCATCTGTCAAGCGCCTCTTAAGCTGCCCCGACAAATCGCGTAATTATGGGGCCGCCTCCTCTTCTCCTTCTCCTCCGTCTCTCCACAACATTATTTCCGCAACATTTACTTATTAATTAAAAAATTTGTGTGCAACTTGAATGGAAACTCTCTCTGTCTCTTTCTCAGGCATTTTATCTGTGCGCTGGCAGAGGCGCAACGCCGTCGGAGGTAAAGCTAGATTAATTACCATAAATCTTATTTTATTCGCTCTCTGCCTCCCGCTGCGTTGCCTACTTTTGTGCGCCACGGAAATTCTTCTCCAATTTCAAATTTACCAAATTATCAACAAAGTTTCGAAACAGTCGCAGCCGCAGCCGTCGCAGCGCCCATGTTCTTTATACGGCGGGACAGCTGACGATGTCGTTATCGTCCTCATTGCTGTTATTGTTGTTCTTTCGCTGTCAAAAAAGGGTTTCAGGAGGGTATATGGGTTGGGTTTGCCCAGTTTATTGTTGTGTGGCCAACATTTCGCAGTGATTTACTTTCAATTTGGGTTTGTAACATAGAGAGTAAGTAAATTCTTCATGTTTCAGTTAGGAAATCTTTCAAAATAATGAATAATCTTCGTGAAAATTTTGTTTAATTTTTTTTCGAGGAGATTTTGATATGAAAATTTCATTCTTAAAAACACAGAAATAATTGAAGAACTCTTTAGACGAAACAGTAAATTAAGAATAAAAATAATATGAAATCAAGTGAAATCAAAGTTAAATTTCAGCGTAATATTTTCACAAGCATTAAAAAATTTGTTTAAGAAATAAAAACAATAATGTTTAAAAACTTAAAAAAAATATGAGAGAATTAGTTATAAGACTAAGAAAGTGTTGACATTTAAATTTTTAATAAATATAAATAAATATAACATAGATAAATGATATATTTATAACTTTCGCCCAAATATCGGAAAAGATCTCTCGGAGTATTATAAAATGTATTTATGAAATTACTAGTATAATAATAATGATTTATAAAAACTAGAATTAAAATTATCCATAATACTGGCAATATGTTGCAATTTAAATTATAATAAATATCAGTAAATAAAAAGTTAATAAATAAATACTAACTTTCTTGCAGATAGCATAAATATTACAGAAAAATCAACCAAAGAATTTACAAAATCTTGTAAAGTGAAAATAAATTTCTTGTAATCTCAGTAAATAATTTGTTTACATTAGTTTTGTAATTGCCACAGCCAAATGTTGCCTCAGGCGCGATGAATGGGCTTAAGAATATATTATATGTATCTTGAACATATTATATCTGCACATACATACATACTTATATATAGATTTCTGCATGTATAAATTGCCAATCTGCATTCTCAAGATGCTAAAAAAATATATATATAATCTAAAATTCTCTCAAATAAACAATATTTTGTCAACGAGCTCGTTCTCTCTTGAGTTGTGCAAAAAATCACAGCATACTTTCAGGCTGCTGCTGAATTTTAAACAGTCAGTCAAGCGCAAGCAGGCTGACGTCGTCTACCGCAGCCTGCCCACAGGATATGCCAGTTTCGAGCAGGCCGGATGTGGCATTATGCAAGTCTGCTTATGGTGCCGCTGGTGCCACTGCTGCTGCTGCCGCTTTTGGACATTCGTTTCATATGCGCGTTTTCGGTATCTCGATTAGTTGGCACTTTTCAGTTTTTCATTGCGCTTTCCACTTTTCCCTCTGCCCACAAATTGTTCGCAGACGAGATGCATTTTTAATTGCAAGTGACGGAAAGAGAGGTAAGGAGGAGGAGGGGGCAGCACTTGCACTTGCTGCCGTTGTCAGTTTTCTAATTGGACATTTGTAATTAACTTCAATGGCAGCGTAGTTCAGTCCAGTCTAGCTCATTTCTCACAGTGTACCCCAGGAGTGAACAGAGCTGGACAGGACTTTCATTCGGATCCTTCGCTTCGCTTCACTGTGCTCTGCTTCCCTTTGCGCTGCTCTGCTTTGCTTTGCTTTGCTTTGTTGTTGCTCATGCAGCTTTGTTATTTATGTGGCATCGTTAGCTTTTTCGTGGCTGCCTTCGATGCTTGTTTATTGTTGTTGGCGTTGCGGCTGCTGCTTGTGCTTCTGCCTGTGGCAAGGTCGCATTTGTTGTTATTGTTATCTGCCAATTGATTGCACGCTGCAGCGCACAGCGTACAAAGCGCCTTAGTTATGCGGGGTCAGTTTGAGGGTAGAGCTTATCAGGAAGTCTGCCAGTTTCACAGCTAAGTTCTATCAATAGTTTAGCTTTATGTTGGCTTTATTTGGCTTTATTTAGCCTTTACTTTTACTTTTTCGAGTGTGTCCCTGTGGAATTTATTGTCATCCTGTTGATTGGATGCTTCCGCTGGCATATGAGAGAGGGGAGAGGTGTGCTTGAATGCTGCACTGCAGCAAGACGGAGGAGAACGGCAGAGGTAGAGGGGGCAGCGGCAAGGAAAGAACTGCACGGCAGAGGCAGAGCGCCATAAGGAGAGATGGAAGGGCACAGACAGTGCTGCAGTAAGAACGGCATAGGTAGAGGGACAAAGGCACAAGGGACAGAGGCAGAGGCGCTTAGATAGTGCAGTGGCAGTGGAAGAGGGGCAGAAGGAGAGGGCAGACAGAGAGCGGCAGAGGGGCAACGACAGAGTGGCAAAGGTAGAGTGATAGTAAGAATGGCAAGGACAGACCGACAGTGGGAGAACGTCTGTAGTAGAGAAGCAGAGGCAGTGTGGGAAAGAGAGCGCTGCAACGGGGGCACGGCAGAGGGTAAGTGGCAGAGAGAAGGTGCCAGAGGGAAGGTGGCAAGTGGAAGAGGGAGTGCGGCTGCGGTTGCGGAGGCAGAGCAAACACTTCAGTTCAAAAACCTCCGCTCATTGCGTCACACAATTCACGCTACAGACTAAACACAACACACAGACACAGATAGCACACACACATAGAAGGCACACACACAGACACAGCACACACATAGACAGCAGACACACACATAGACAGCAGACACACACAAAGGCGCTTAGTCAGGCAGGCAGGCACACAGACAACAAGCTTTGCCTGAAGAAACAGAGAGGGGGAGAGGGAGGGAGACAGGGAGGCAATGAGAGCGAGAGACAGGGACAGAGAGAGAGGGAATAGAGAGGGAGAGAGAGAGGAAGTAAGACTTGGACAGCTGAGATGCCAGCAGCAACGTCAGCTGCGATTGCCAGTCAGCGCGAGCTCAACCGGTTTGCCCTGTGCCTGCTGAGCCTAGCTAAGCTTTCTGCCTAGCGTCGCCTTTAAGTGGACAACACCTTTGCACACCTGGAAAATGGCAATGCAAGCGCGGGCTAAAAATTCTAAAAACTCTTCTAATCTTATGCTCAGCATGTATGTGTGTGTATGTGTGTGAAGGCAATGGGAAATAAGTCAAATGATGCATGCGGAAAAATCAATTTATGGATTTTAGTTTCATCTTGAATGAATTCCACGTGGCGAAGGCAGCTGCTTAATGCCGGGGGAGGGGCAGGGGAATGTGCTTTGTCACCTGCGCGCGTGCAATTAATGCAATTGCTCTTTATTGTAATCAAATGGCAGGTAAAGTGCTTGAGGCACGAGCTGCGAGAGAAAGAGAGGCGGAGCAGGCACTGGAGGAGGGACAGTGAAGAGGGAAGAGCAGAACAGTGCCAGGGGCAGAGGGAGGTACAGAGGAACATAAACTTACCCCATTATTCGTTGCAGCCTGCGGAACAAAAGCGCGCTAAAAATGCCTGAGCTTGTGTGCGTGTGTGTCCGTGAATGTGTGTGTGCGTCTGTGTGCACGTTCCGTTTCGTGCCTTTGTGTGTGTGTGCGTAAAAAGTTTTCAGCCAGTCGCGGCACTTTTTGAATGGAATTTACTGATTAATTCAAAGAACTCTTCACAGAGCACACTCCCGCACGCGCCCCTTGACTCCCCTGAGTCGCATTCACAATTTAATTCACAATTCACAATTAAACTAAAGTTCACTTTCGCTGAGCAACTGCAGAAAGTTGCCTCGTCTCGCTGTTGCTGCTGGCGTTGCTGCTGGCGTTGCTGCTGCTGCTGCTGCGAATACCTCTGCGGGAATCACTGAACAGGACTACTGCGAATTCAGTTGCCTCTGGTCGTTTTATAGCAGACGTCCTTGCGTTCCATAACAGCTGTTGGGATGCTGGGCTGCTTGTGTGGATGCTGTGTGGATGTCATGCACTCTCTCTCTCTCCCGCGCTAGTGCGCAGTTACAAACAAGCAAAGGAGCTGCCCGCCCCCCTTTCTGTTCTGGTCTTCTTGTCTTCTTATCACTGATAAGCGTTAAACAGTGGCCTTCCTGCTTTCTTTACACTTTCCAATCAGCGACAATGCCAAAACTCATTTTGTTGACGCCACCTAGAAGTATGCAACACCCAATTTGCTGCTGTCTGCCATAAAGAACAGGGTGTGCAGGGTGCAACAACTTGTTGCTGCGCGGCCATTTTAAATTGAAATTGAAGGGGGATAAGTTGAATTAATATTATTTGATAAATTATTATATTATATTATATTAATGGAAATATTAATAAATGCACATATATTTAAATACAAATAAATATAATAAAATATTAATATGTTTATACCTTATCCTAGTGTGTGTTCTGCTGCAATTAAACTCTTTATATACATACTCTTTATATACATATATATATATATACATATATATTAAATGTTTGCGGATATACTCTTTACATACATACTCTTTATATACATATATATATATATATACATATATATTAAATGTTTGCGGATAAGGAATATGTGAAAATGTGATTAAATTAATAAAGATAAGCATATAATAAAAAAAGAACCATTAATATATATTAATATATAAAATGAAAAAAAAAAATGTATATACAACATCTATATAACAATGCAACTATTATTAATACTTTTATTATATTTTATTTATTATAAGTAATTATTTATTAAATATTGTATTTCGTTGTTGTTTATTTTCAATTATGTAGCATTATTAATATAAAACAACTTTTAACCTTCAATTGCGGACAATAAATAATAATCATAGCGAGTGCTTACATATGTTTAATACGTTACATTTGTTAATCAATAACTATTGATTATTGTTATATTTTTATATATTTTATTAAGTTCTGTTTAAGTCTTTACTCTTAAATAGTATTCAACATCATTTATAATACAATTATTTCTATCTTTACAAATTTCCTGGTATTTTACAGCATTTATTAAATTTTTATTACATTTATTTATTATGATTAAATTAAGTTATTTTTCAGCTAATTTCATAGTATTTTACTATGTTTTATATATTTTTTTATTATTTCCACAACAATAAATTCAATTTTTAAGAACATTAAATTTGTCTATTTAATTAAATTATATTAAATTAAATTGTACCAATTTCTTTAGTAAGATATTTTAAATACATATATAACAAATAATATATAGTTAGCTAACAACTCATAAATATATGATAAATAAAGAAAAACAGATGCTTTATCAACTCAGTTTATAATGACTAATTTAAAAATGTGGCACACCTCTCAGGGTGGCCAAGTTCTCACAGTCATAAAGCAGACCCATCAGAATTGTTATTAAACTATAGATACATAGTAAACTATACAGATAAGCAACATTGTTCGCATTTGGCATCGAAAGTGGCTGTTAAATTACTTTCTCCGTTGAGCTTTATTGGCCACGTTGAATAATGTCTTCGATACGCAGATCTGGCGCACGATTTGCTGTCAGCTGAGGCGCCTTGTCGCCAGGGGATTGAATCCCCCCTCCTCCTCTCACTCTGTGCTTCCCCTCTCTCTTCTCATTGTTGCTGTTTCTTTGTTGCCTTCGCTTCGTTAGCTGATTCTTTATTTATGCTTCTCAGCACACACACCATCTTCTTGTTCTTCCTCTTTCCCTTCCCTCTCACTTCCTCCTCTTCTACTTCTGCCACCTTTCAGTCTCCTCCATTGATGCCTATCTTAACGGTCAATCGAGTTCTCTCCGCATTCCTTGCTGACTGATGATGACTGAGGCGTAATGGGGAATTTGCTGCGCAGGATGACAATGATGGGGATGGGAAGGGGGGCAAGAGGAGGTCATCATCATCTTCCACACTTGCCATTAGAGCTGAGCTTAAGACACACGCGGCAATGGCAACGGTGCCTTGTCGAGTTGTTGTTGCTGCTGCTGCCGTCGCTGCTGCTGCTCTGTCAAGGCTGACAGACAATTCGCATCGATGCAAAATGCACAAAAAAGTGAGCGGAAAATGTTTGAAAAATGGTCAAAACTGAAGCGCCTCCATCAGCTCTATCTCTACTGCGCTACGGGAATGCCTTGCGTCAGGTGCAATGCGCCGGCAGCAGAGGCCATCGAGGCAGCAAAGCCATGCAGCGGGAGCGGGCAGAAGCAGAAGCAGCAGCAGTGGGCAGTGAGCTGCAAGTAGAAGTAGTGGGGCCAAGACTGCAGGGGAATGCAGAAAGCAGAGGCAGCGGGTGAAGCAGAGGACCAGCAAAGAGTCCCAGCGGGCAGAGGGCAGCGAAGAGAGACACGGCAGACGCAGCAGCAGCGGGCAGAGGTAGCAGCTGTGTCAGTCAGACAAAAAACAAAACAAAAAGCAAAGAAAAATAAACTTTGCCACGCTGTTTGTCATGTGTATGCGTGTGCCATGTGTGTGTGTGTGCGCCGGACTGTGGATATCGCTGTCACTATTGTTGGTCCGCCTGACGTATCAAATGTCTTTCATAGGTAGTTAAACGCTTCCTACTTTGCCGTGCATGTCGCTGCCACTGCCTCTGCCTCTGTCTCTGCTTCAACCTCTGCTTCCTTCACTGCCCCCTTCGTCGTTTTTTGCAGCCTGTCAGTCGCTTAACGCTTTTGGCGTAGGGCATTTCCCGAATCACTTGACCAACTCAACCCCCTCCCATTCCCGTCCCACGCTCTTTCACTGTCGCTCTGCCCCAACTCTTTCTTCTAACTGAACTTGTGTAACCAAACACCGAATATGCCGACGTTAACGTCGCGACGTTGACTGTGCTGTGAGTGCTTTTATGGGTCGCACTTTTTGCACTTGTCCCATCTCCGCTTCCTTATGCATACAAATTAATGGGCTACGTCGCGTTAAGTGCCCAAAGAGGAAAGGAAGAGACACAGAAGAAGAAGCAGCTGCAACGGTTGCGGATGCGAGAACGAACTACCCAAAAAACTTCAGTTAAACTTGTTTTGATATCCTGATAAAAATAACAAAAAAAAACAACAAAATATATGCCGCTAATTTGACTCTGCCAGCTGTTAAAGAAGAACAACAATCAGCGGCGGCAGCTGAGTTCGGCATTAAACAAGAACAACAAACAGTCGCAGCAGCTGCAGAGAACAACGGTCAACACTTCATATTGCACTGAGAGAGCGATGGCACAAGAGAGCACAACTATAACAGCCACAACATAGAGTGAGAGATCTATCAACTTGCACTTGAAGAGAGAGAGACCACAACAACAGCAAGCACAGCTATTGGGGAGAGTCAAAGACGTAAGCTCGACTGCAAAGCATCTAACAAGAACAACATGCAGCCGCAGCAGCTGAGCTCAGCATTAAACAAGAACAACAAACACCCGCAGACGCAGTAGCCGCAGTTACAGCAACAGTAACTGCAGAGAGAAAAAGTTGGCAATCAACAACAACGTAGAGTGATAGCGCTCTCAACTTGCACTGAGAGAGGGAGAGCACAACAACAGATACAGTTGAATTTGAGAGAGCCAACAACAATGCTCCAGCTAAGCTCGACTCCAAAGCGTCGACGTCGACGACTCTCATTCGTATTCGCATTCGCGTTTCAACCTTTGCGCGGCGCTCACGCAACGACGACAGAGCAGAGCTTCAGAGCAGAGCAGTGAGCGGCACTCACAACGAAACGTACGCAACAGTTGTTGTTATTGTTCTGTGTTCTGTGTTCTTCTTGTTGTTATTGCTACTTCATTTTTGTAGGTTTTTATTTTGCGTAACGTAAAACGTGTCGTGCAATAAGTGAAGTGAAAAGAAAACACAAAACTAAAAATAAAATCGTTGAAGCGCAACACGAGAATCGAGTGATAAAAACAGACAGCGAATAGGGCTCACGGACACACACAGCAGACAGAGCCTGTGCAGTTACTCCGTGTGTTTGTGTGTGTGTGATTGTGCGCACTCCTAGTGGGTCACTGGAGCGTGCGATATGCCAAACAAGCGACTCATGCGCAAAGCAGACAACAGCAACAACGAAAAATGAGTGCATAATGAAATGACGAAAAGTGTCAGCGGGGCCAGGGCTGAGTGAGGGACAGTGATGAAGAGTGGGGGGGGAGGTGACCAAGTGTCAATGTCATTAACTTAGCATTGAAATGAAATGCAACCCTGCGCAACGAATGCCAAAAGGAAACTGCCACAGTGTGTGTGTGTGAGTGTCTCTATATGTGTGTTAATGTGTGTGCGTGTTGCCAACGGAAAACGGTGGGAAATTGCTTCCGCTGCTGCGATCGATTGGTTTTTCATTAACAGCAGCCGAGAAACAACTTTTTCCCGAGCGAAACGAAAATTGCTTAGGTAACACAGCGGGCAGAAAGCAAAACCAATCGGCAATCGACAATCGGTGGGTATCGATGCGGCCACCAGCATCAGTTAACCAAGTTAACCAAGTTGTGTGTGTTAAGTTACTTATACAGTACCAACTTCCGTTCATTTTAGACTCGCCTAAGCAGCTTCAACGCTCTCAATGAATCGACAGTTCCTCTGTTGTGGCTGCCTTTTCTCTCCCTTCTTCCCCATTCCCCATCCCCCTTTTCTTCACCGTGTGAAACCGTTAGTAAAAGTTTTATTGATACAACTGCGTGTAATTAATACCGTCAAATTTCCCTTTTTCTTGCCATTAACAATATCAATCAACATCATCTACTGCTGCCGAATGCAAATTTGTTTGCCAAAGCAAAATGTTCAAATATTAATTAAGTGTTTGGCCCACGCTGAGAATTCCCTTCGCTGCCCCACTCCTGCTCTAGCTGCCCCGCTGGCAGTGTACTTAGCCGGCACATTAATTAAATTGCAAATACAATACATCAAATTGTTTATATACATACATCATGCTGAAGTAGTCGCCACATCCGTCTGACCCATTTGACTGTCTCTCTCTCTGTGTGTGTATGTGTATGTGTGTGTGTGTGTGTGTGACCCAATTGCATGTGGAATCGCTGTCATTGTTTAATTAATTATCAAATTAGTTATACTGTAACCACATGGTGCGACATGCAACATGCATCATGCAACAACATGCGAGACAATTGTGTGAAAATTGCACAAAAATCTTCAACACGTAACAGCAACAACAACTTGGCCCCCTCCATTGAGTAATGCGCATGAAATCTGGATTCAAATCGAATTAAAGCATCACAAAAGACCTTCGCGATCAGCCTTAACTCCAACTGTAACTCTTACTCTCCCTCCCTCCCATCTTTCTCACCTTGTCGCTTGGCCAACTTTGTAACACTTAACAAACATTTAGTTAACAATGATATGCAAAACAGCGAAACAAAAACGCTCTCACAAACCGCCGTCGGAAATGCATCTCATCATCATCTCGAGGTGGATTTCGTTGCAGTTTCTGTTGCAGTTCATCCCGAAATCCGCCAAAAAAACAAAAATCCGTTCAACGTTTTCACTCGACAACAATTTCTATTGTTGAACTTTTCACTTGAGCATTACGAACTGGCAACAGCAACAAGAGCAACAACAACAATCAACAAGTGCGTCTCCAATGGCCAAGCTTCGTCTGCCTTCGCTCTCTCCCCTCCCCCTGGATTTGTCTGCTGTCTGGAAATGCGATACAAAAGCGTCTCGTTTTGCTCTCCTCGAACTGCTCGTTTAATGCTTCGTCAGTCACAGCGAGTATCCACAAGATACAATTGTATCTGCAACTGGCCAAACGGTCATCATCATCATGTTCATCATACTCCATTCACATCATCTGCAAGTGCCTGCGACTGTGACTGCGTCTCCGGCATTCCATGTCATCTATTTAACTGTCCCGACGCTGACTCTGTAGTATCTGCCACATATGCATGAAGTGCGCGGGCGAGGCGTGCCCCACGAGTTGAGGAGCTTCAGTTAATATGGCAAATATTGAGTGAAGAGTTTTATGGGTTAATGAATTGACTTCGATTAGAGAATTTCACGGGAAATTGTAGCACTTTCCGATTAACTGTATATAATAACTGATAATCATATTCATCTCCTTCAAAGTTATTCTTGAATAATATATAGATCAGTTATATATAGTTTCTTGAACATATAGTTTTCTTGAATAATATATATTCTATAACTATTCAATATCTTTAGTTTAAATCGAACTGGCTGCCTTCACTATCTATCTACCAATGCCTACATATTATATTTAACCTCTTTAATGATTTGAAGATATATATACTGATTATTTTATACAAAGTATCTTAAGTTTCCATTGAATTAAATGTTCAAATTCCTCTACTATCTATCTACTAATATCATGTTTACTTTCATCTATAATTTATTACTCTTGCTAATTGAATCATTGTCATAATGATTAAATATAAAATTCCTTTAGTTTCAATAGAATCAGATGTGAAAATTCCTCTTAAATATCTGTGTGCAGATAAAGTTTATCTCTCTTCACTCTTATCGAGCTGACTCTTTAATCTGAAGACATTGAATGCCTCAGTTATCTCAATTCTTTGACAGCTACAGCATTGCTGATGACGAGTTCCCTTTCTTAATTTACTAGTCCATAACAAACAGTTAACTTTGCAATTTGTCAAACTGCCCTCGTGTGTCTTAGAATTTCACTTTACAATTTCATCTTCTCATAGGGGAATTTTGATTTGCAAATCTTTTTTGTTGACGGCCTGCCCTGGGGGCAAGTAACATATTTTTTGCCAGGTATGTGTGTGTTTGCATGTATATGTGTGTGTGTATGTGAGTGTCTGTATTTGAGTGTGTGTATTTGGCTTGATGAGCCAGCGGTGGAGGAGATTAGCCTCAGAAGCAGCAGCTTTCTCAATATGCTGAGGGCAGCCCGTTACTCCATACACCTGTTCCCGCTGTGGCCCCCTACAACTTCCCCCTCTTCATCTCCACCTCTGCTGCCCCTATGCAAATCGATGTCGGGTGCATTAACTGAAATTACCAAATGCGGCTACGTGCCTTTCTAGGTCTAAGCAATTTACATATTTAGGCGTGCGGCAAATGCGGTCGCATATCATCTGGAAATAGTACAAGTTGTAGTAGAAAGAGAAAGAGAGAGTGGGAGAGTGAGAAAGGGATAGAAAGAGAGAGCGCGTCTGGTGTCTTGCGACACAGCAAACAGAAAGATCAGAAGAGCTTCGAACGTAATTCGGGGCTGGGCGAAATGTTTGCAGCGTTATCTTTAAGAACAATAAACGCGACTTGTTTATTCGGGCCATAAAGTAAACTCTACGAGTGAAACGTAAGAGGAACGTAACGTTTATTTTTGCTTGCAGCACGCCGAATTTCTTATAAGATTCCTCGACTCTCAAGTATCGTCAACTGATAACAGAGAGAGTGAGAGGGAAGCTAGAAGAGCCCTCGAGGTAAGGCAAGGCGAGCCGCGGGCGAGGCACGGCCGGGTGAGGCATAACACGACACGGCACGGCGAGGTACAGCGAGTCAGGGCGATACAATGGCAATGGCAATAACGCTCGGGTAATTAACGAAAATGCGCGCTAAGAGCGACAACAACGAAACGGAAAATAAGCGAACGAAAAGCGACGAAAATCACGTTGAGAAGTGAGAGAAACGAGAGAAGCGAATCGCTTTATTCATTTCCATTGACTGCTGAACTTGGAAGCGCGCGTAAGAGTTGCCTCCTCTGAGGTTCCCACAGCAGCAGCACCAGCACCAGCACACACATCTCATGCTGTCTCCCTCTCTCTCTCTCTGCCCCTCTCACTCTCTCTCACGTATGCGTGCGGAAATGGCAAATTGTTGTGATCCAATGTGAACAAAGTGAAGTGTGTCAAGCGAAAGCGCCAAATTCGCCAAATACCAAAACAAAAAACAAGTGCAACAACAACAGCAGCAGCAGCAACAGCAGCAACAACAAGTGCAGCAGCAACAGTATCTTTAACAACAGCAACAATGGCAGCCGACACAACAGCAACAGTTGCAGCGGAAGCAGCCGACAACAGCAGTCCACAGAGCAATCCCAGAAGCAGCCCTGAAGCCAGTCCCGTGAGCAGTCCCAAGAGCAGCCCCGAGGCTAGTCCTGCCCAGCAACAGCAGCTGAACACTAGCGTAGACAGTGGCATCGCTGTCATCGATATGCAGGAGACGCAGGCACTGAAGCTGCGCCAACGTCTGCAGCAATGCCAACGCATTCTTCAGGTGCTGCAGCGGGATCAACCCACGTATCAGCAGCTGCGCGATAGACTAAGGTGAGTTCGATCATTATCAAAATCATTTCCATTGAAAGGCGTGGCAATTAAACCTTTTCGCTTTCTACTGAAAGGGTATATTAGCTATGTGGTTAAGTGAATTGTTGACGTGTAGAGTGTAGATAGAGATGGGGATACATACAGGTATATGAGTATATGATGACATATGGAGTATATTTAAAGACATACGGGTACACAGAGTGAAGTGTAGTCAACGTACAATATATAGCTTGATTTGATATCATGCATGCATGATCTTCAGAATATAGTCTATACAGAGCGTAGTTCTATAAAGTTATTATGATTTGTTCGTGCATAGTAAACCATCTGCAGATTCCTCTTACAACATCAAGACTAGCACAATCTTCATGTTACAGTTGATACAAATCATACTACTATATCATTATTGTTTTATGATCTAGTCTACCATCTTCAGGTATCCCTAACAACGTCAAGAACTCCACAATGTACCTTATGTAGCAGAAACAGATCGTACTACTATATCATTTATGAAACATATAGATATCTATGTTACAAGAGCTTCATATGCTAATTTGAATAACTAGAAATAGAAATGTAAAAGATATGCTAAATATTTTATCAAATATGTGTTCGAATTTCCATTTTACGAGCATTCCAACACCGCATGCTTCTTTCACCTTTCTCTGCTTCTTGAAATTCGTATGGTATGCGTGTTTTAGCTTGGGGCATATCCGAAATTGATTTGTACCTATCGAAAACTCAATAAAACGATTAATGTAAATTTAATAATTGTTTTCCAAAGATATTTGATGCATGCAAGACATAATGACAAATTTACAATACCCTCTGGCAGCAGGGCAAACAAATATAGAGAAACTATTTATGAGGCCTCTCGGACTGACGGATGTTGTCGTCGTTGGGGCTTGGCCAACATCTTCGGATCTGCAGAGTGGCAGCTGCTGCTTCAGAGTTGTCTCTGTTTGATTAGCATTTGGTTTGGGTGCGTTGTGAGTGCACAGACACACACACACACACACTCCAAGAATAAAGTGCATTGCAATTTCAATTATTACTTATGCAAATGAGCGACCTCGAGTCGGAGAGGAAATTACCCAAATGACAAAATGACAAACTGACTGACTGACTGATCACAGGTGCAGCCAAGCTTTAAAGATAATAAAGAGGCGCAGATTCTGGGAATATCATTAGGTATTCCCACTCTTCAGCCAACACAGACGAACAATTAAAAACGAAGTGAATAAAATGACTTTACTCATCTTCAGATCTGAGATTCTTTTTACTGCCGAGTCAGGCACTTTAACACGAACAGATCGTTAAAACCTTAGAATAACTACAGGTTATTTCCACACATATGCTCATAAGAATACCCTAGCTGAGAAGTGTTACAGTTAGAGAGCTCTCTGGGCCTGTAACATGACAATAATACTCACTGTACACTTGGAACTACTACGTCGCTCTTCTGTAGTTCCACCTTCAACCTTATCGGGCTTATTCGTCAGCGATAACTTATCAGTTTATTCATAATTAATTCGATGATTAATTTGATTAATTTGAAAGGCAATTAATTGGTTACCCTCATAGAGAGGCCCCTGTAAAGCTCAGTTTGGGGACTAAGTCCCTCATGACCAATCAGTTTTGAGTCTTATCGATTTTCTTGGATTCTTTGTCGGCCAAGTTCAGTGCTTACCTGCCACATTTGCATAATGCAACCAGCCGCATAACATGCCACACACTCTCATCAGAGGGGACACTCCTCCCCCGTTCCCCTTATTTCCCCCTATTCCCCCTGCCTTTATCGCCTCTGTGCCTTTGTCACGCGGCTTGTTATCGGAGCGACAAACGCGATTTGTTTTAGCTTTTGTGCACCGCCTTCCCCCTCCCCCTCCTCCGCTTAGTGGGCTTTGGGGGACAATGACAAATATGCCTATGCCCAACTAGCTAACTATGCCCAGTTCCATTTTGGATACTCGCCACAACGCACACGAAAAATTACCCTTTAAATAAAATCGAACAAAATCAACAAAAAAAGCCTCCCAAAAATCTTTACTAATCCCGAATCCGGTTATAAATAATATTTTTTCAATAGAAATTATTATTTTGCTCTCGAACAAGTCGGAATAATTATAATGCGATTGTGATATAACCTCGAAAAAAAAATCTTGACACTTATCTGTGAAATTTAGTTGCGTTGTGTTTTATTTTTTTCGCGTTGTTGCTTTCCTTTTCTTTCGTTTGGGTTTCTTATTATTTTTATGATTATTTATTTATCATTGTGCGCGTTCGCGGCGCTCTGTTATCAAATCAAAAGCCGCAAGGCGAATACCTGAAGCTTTTCAAAAGAAAAAAAAAAAAGAAGTAAAACAAAAACAAACAAAAAAAACCTTATAATACCCCACTCTATATAACAACAATAACAACAAGAAGGGGAGCTAAAATAGCCAGAGACTGCAAAAAGCCTCAGCTCATTCGCAGTCGCAAACTTGCGCTCCATTCGTTAGCAAGATCGTTAAGATCTCTGGATATCTCTTGCCGATCGTCTCAAGTGTAAAGGAAAAACTCTGCACTTTTCCGTCGTGTGATTCGCAAGATCGACGGGGGGGCACTATGTCGCGCGCCTGACACTATACAAGCGACCGCGAGTGTGCCTGGCAATCAACTCCATCGGCGGCGGCGTCAGCGGCTCAATTAGCGAGCGCTGTAAAAGAGAGAGACAAAGCATAAAAAATAAAAAACCATATAAGAAGTAAAAAGTGATTGATAATCGGCGTAAAAATACTTAATTGCCAACACGAATTCTCGTCTTGACTCGGGTAATTATTTATTCAAAGTTTGCCCAGTGAAGTTCGCGAAACGCCGAAGAAACAATAGAAAAAAACAACAAAATAACAAATAGAGAAGAACTACAAGTCTATCAAGCATAACTAGCGAAAGAAACGACTTTGATGTCGGATCAAGTGAATAAAGACAATCTTGCACATGTCATAAGTCTAATGATAGAATCTTCCCCCTCCTTCTCCCACTCTCTCACTGTCTCTGGGAAGCTAGTGATGCCAGGTGTTAGATAATGCTGTCACGTCAACAGGAAATTCTGGCAGATAATCGAAGATTTGTCTGTAATCTGTAAATCGACAGGGAGAAAGAGAAAGAAGTGAACAAGTGAGCAAACAAATGCATTCGTGCCTGCGATAATGATGCAAAAATAACTTTGTAGAGTCTGTGTTTAGTTATGTGTTTATCGCTATCGATAGCGATAGGCAGGCAGCCACGACACGATTTAACCTGCTCCAAACCTGATTCAATTAGTGCGAACACAACGAGATAATCAGATAAGCCCACGTAGTTATGGTGACTACTATAACAAGGTTCAAATTTCGCATTATTGCAAAAGTGTTTGTTTTTCAGGGCTCCCCCTCGGGAAAAACTCACAGTAAACGTCTTCAAGTGCCTTGAAAGCTATAAAACTATTCTAGATTTATGTTGTTAAGGTTCTTAGGGTATATTAAACCAACAAACTGCCTGAACTGTCAAATTTAGTGCATTTTCATGAAGTTTTACAATTTAAAAAAAAATATCAGATTAATATTGATATCTTCCATAGTCGAGAAGCTTTTAATTATTACACTGTCTATTTGTAAATCATTATTACAGTTGATTGTTGATTAAGCAATCCCATGCCTTGCCAGTTGTTAACACAATATAATGTAAATAACATCGAGCTGTGAAACTTCTAAGTGAAAGCACAATAATGTGTAAAAGCTGTTAGAGCAAAGTTACAATTGACATATATTGACTTCTATATTACATTAACTGTTTCCATGTAAATGAGTAGAACAAATTAAGTATTTTCTCTTTAACAACTTTGATGACAAGAAAGTCATTTAGTTATTCTTAAAGCTCTCATTTTAAAGCTTTGGGATAATCAATTTTTTTTTTTTGATTTCTACTACAGAATGCGCCTTTTATGCAACTCTTACTATTCTAAGAACATAATAATTTAAAAGCACATTAAAGTTAAGCTTTCAAAGCTCAGAATTTTGTATATTCAGCTTTATCAGATAATCAGCTTTCACTTTCGCATGAAATTATCTCTTCTGTTTGCACGTGCCATGGTCAGCTGATATACCCCGCGTAGGGTATGCGGTTTAGCAGCTAACCCACACAGTGGCAGACAGAAATCTAGCCAAATATTTATAACTATTTATTACTCAACTCAGTGCGGTAGTCAGATAAGCCTGCTGACCGACAATGATAGCCCTATCGCCCCCGAAAAAAGTAGTTAGACATTGAAACTGTCACATTGAAGAATAGTCGGCCTTATTGAGTTGGCCAAGTTTGTTTGTTTAGTAGTAGTCCGAGTGGAAGTGAGAGTGAAAGAGGAAGGGAGCGAAGAAACGGGCAGATAATGACTAAATCATTTCAATCACAGTGCTACAGGCGCTTGATGCGCCCCTATATCTGCCTGATGGAGTTACCAATGCAACGCGCCGGCAACGGCAACCTCTTCCTGGGTCTATCCAGTGTGGTGGGTCTCATCGGAGGCGCCTATCTGCTGCAGTGTGGTGCACAGTGTTTGCTAAGGTGAGTTTGTGTGATTGGGCCACCAACCGGCTGAACTTGCTAAACGTGAGAGGCACGATTAAGCTGCAAAAGCAGCTAGACGCACGTGCAGCGAATCGCAGTTAGATAAGAGGGGCATGTTGCAGCTCAAAATTGCAGCTGAAGAGTTGAGTTGCTGCCAGTTGGATGATGGAGTTGAAATGGAAACGGGGCTTACAGCTTCATTTTCCATTTTCAGTATACCCTGTAGATGGCAGTAGCTGCAGAGTGGGTGGTTTAGATTCATTGGGGATTATGTGTTAGCCATGGGATTAGCCTAGTATGATATATATGTCTAAGCGTAGAGCTGATCTGTTGCTCTATCTCTCAGCTGCTGTACACCCGTCCAATTACGTGGTACCTGCACGTATGTGAGATAAGTCTAGTAACATCTGTTAGTCAAAGACTTGAACTCTAACTGAGCTCTAACTACTCTCAGCTCAGGTCTTGCTCTAACTACTCCCAGCTGCTATACACTCTCCCCTTTACTGGGTATCTACACGTCTTTCCACTACCTGTTTGCCCAAGTTACGTGTGGCTTGTTTCGCTTGGCTTGATTACGTTCGCGTGTGGGAAAAGCTGTGCAAAACTATCTCGAGAGTATTTAAAAAATTGCACATAAAAAGTGATTTGACATAATTGATGCCGCGTTTTATCGTCGTCTTTGTCTGATTTGTCTTGTTTTGGTATCTTGCAACTCCCAATTGGATTTCCACAGTTTCACCTGCATCAATGCTTGCGTAATGGCTTTATTCGCCTTGGGCAACAGTTGGCCAACAGCAACGGCAGCCAATTTGATTTGTTTACCAATTGTTCATATCGATTATGTCTGCAGAATTTCATAATATTAATTATGCCAGTCTACCTGTCTGCCAGTCTACCAATTTGGCAAGCCCGCAAAACGGAAATCGTTAAGAACCAAAGACAGCCAAACGGCTTGCGGTTCTTTTATAACAGCACAAAAGTGACAAGAACAACAACAACTATAGAAGTAACTGCAACAACAATAACAATTAGCGCTTTGAGAACACAATTGTTTGGCTTTCCTTTTGTTAACTCGAGCTAATTGAGACGTTTGTTTCGCCATTATTATTATAATGGGATACAGTATATACTATATAGTATATATGGCTTTAAAGCCAACTCAACTGCATTGTGTTTCTGGCATTTACTTAATCTATTTATGACACACAGTCGCACAAACTCGCCACTTTCTGCACAAATTGGAACAGAGTGGAAATCTAGCAACGAGAAAACTCTTAAGTGGAAAGTCTGTTTATGGTTTAATCATCACAATTAGCGACTGTCGCAAGTATGCAAATGCCCCGATACACTGACAGAAATCACAGCAAGTCAACCTGTTTTGCGCTAGTTTATCGCTTTGGAAACTCAAACTAACTAAATCACATTTTTATAATCAGCTCGAAAAGTTTGACTCATTACGAGGTTTACTTGGAAATTCCATTTGTAAAGCCAAAACAAATTTCTACCTGAGTGTAAATCCATCAACATTTAACCTGCTTTTCGAAATTCTTGATGGGGCACTTCAAAGTGAGAGAATCAAACTGGTTATCAATTGTGCGATTCAAGTCACACACACGCCAAGCAAGTGAAAAGCCACAAAAATGTGTAACAAATGCGACAGAGAATGCGACACGGCGGGCATTATGAAAGTAGTTATATTAAAGAGCCGTCAAAAAGTGCGACAGACATACAAGAGACGAAAAGAAGCGCATGAAGAATACCCTGTATGGGGTGAATATGTAAAAGAATAGCTAATTTAATTGGACAAATGTCAAATGCGCCACAGACTCAACAAAGATGCAAGGAAGAACAAGTAAATTACCCAGTAGGTGTTGAAAGAGGTATAATATGAGAGGGATGGGAGAGCTGAACTTAACCAGCAGTTGATTTAATTTAATTCCAATGACCTGCGGCGATGAATTTGAAACTTTCTTGCTGCAAGATGGATTTGCAATCGTCCGTAATGCATGTGTACCCCGGGGGACAGTAATCCGCACCTAATCCAGTAATCCGCACCTCTTCATAGCTGCAAACGCAAGTTGGCCCCTTGTTAGTGCTTACTAGTATAAGAGGAAAGTGGGCCAGGCTGGATTTCATCAGGATCGCTACGCCACCACGCGTTGCTCTCGCTCGGGTCTATATGCAAAAGGTTTGGGGGCCTGCAGTGTCAGCAAAAGTCGACCAGGCCGACCAAGGACACACCAGGAGTGGAAAGAAACAGTTCGAAAAAGGACACCTGGGACACTCTGACTCTGTTAACTTTAAATTTTCATTGTAAAGCTATGTTACCATGTAAAGCAATTGTGTTAAAAAAGTATGCTTTACTTTTCTCATTCTGGCGCTGAAAAGTATGTGGTGCTCTGCATTTCACGAACAGAGCTTATACAGTGAAATGTTAAAGTTAACAGAGTCATGTTAAACTTAATTTTTTTCACCGCCACCGCCCTCACAGGCCCCCAGTGACCTTTTTATTCGAACTGTTTTTTGGTTAAAAAAGGAGGAGAAATTAAAAAAATGGCTAAAATATTGTTACCTTTTCCCGGGCGAGCTGTGCGCTTTACGTATTTGGAAAGCTGTGTCCTATTAAAGAAAAACACAAAGAACAGTTTAAAAAATACCGCAAGGCGCTGGGTTTTCTAGTTTTGGCGCAATTTCAACTTGAAAACCGAAAAAAACTGCCGTTATTCCCAATGAAAATACGTTACATTTTCGCTAACAGAGCTCTGTTTAGCCAGGGCACGATCCCATAGCACATACACGATCCTGTGGGGGACACGCCCTTCCCGCCCACCCGCAGCTTCCATTTTGGAATTTTATTGTGCCAAATCAGTCTGCGGGTCCCACAGTGCGACCCCTGTGACCTCCGCCTGCCTGCTGTGAGAGTTCCCTCCTCCAGTCCCCCTCGACCATCCACTCGTGGTGTGTCCTTGGTTGGCCTGGTCGACTTTTGCCTCGGCTGAAGACTGCCTTCGTTGTTTTTTGTTGTTTGCAAATCCATATCCAAGCCTGAAGAATTCTTTGAAGAAGAAACGCAGAAGAAAAACAGACACAAGGAGACTTGTCTCCCATTCATTCCTGTCGAGAATATTCCCCGTAGCACAAGCGGACTCAGAGTGATTCATAAGGAACACCACCCTGCATGGAAACTTCAAGCTCCACACGGTATTCAATGAAACAAATAGGCATTAAGCTCGTGTACCGTGCGAGATTGGGACCTCACAAAAATCGTATTGCTAAGGGTCTCACCAGATCCCGCCCACGAAGAGGCTTAACAAACGATTTCATCTTTCGGTCCCCTTTGGAACCTTGTCACTTTTTGTGAATTAATTAGTTATGTTCTTTCTTTGTGTTACTGCTAAGTTTAAGTTAGCCGGCGCGCCTAAAAGGTCTGAATGGTGTTGGTGTTGGTGTTGGTGTTGGTGTTGGTGTTGGTGTTGGTGTTGGTGTTGGTGTGTAGTAACCAATGTCAATGCCTTAATAAATAAAATGAGAAAACTTACAGCCTGTGACTGTCTGGTTGAGTATGAACTATGAATAGAACGACAGCTGTAAACTGTGAATAATTCAATAGCGTAAACTCGCCCCGCAAACCTCACTCCCAACTCCCCGCTAAATTGGCAACAAGGCATTGACAGTGGCAATGGGGCAAGGCAAGGCGACACTCAAGTACAGTGCAAGTACAATTTGCGTAGCATTTAGCGCCAATTCGATAATAATCAAATGAATAGGAACAATTGTTTATCTTTCTCTCCCTCTCTTGTCTGTTCTCAAACCCGTTTTCGCAGTTAGTGCGTGTAATTTGAGGCGCCATTTATTAATCAATAGCAGAACTACCAGACAGACACAGAACAGAGGAAGAGTCGACTAGGCAGCGCATCATTAGGACAGCTTAATGAATTTCAATATACATAATACCCAAGAAATATTCATATATTTTTGGCATCTCGCAAAAAACAATCGAATTAAAACTTGTTTCGCGGAATTTCGTGTATTTTTTTGCAAATGAACAGAAAAAAAAGTGATTGAACAAGATTTCGACTAGACCAATTAATCAAAATTAAAAGGGAATTTTGTTTGTGCTGCCTCAGTGCGCCACCTGCCGAATCAGCTGTGACGAATAGTGTACACGAGCACGAAGCGTCCAGAGCACTTCCAGGTTTCTCTCTTGCTGTGCTGCTGCTCTTACGTCATCAACGTGTTCTAGGCCTGTCTACCAGAATGTCTGACATTTGGTTTGTTTTGTTAAATCTCTCTCGCGTGCTCGCGCTCTTGCAGTGCCTCTCTCATGTTATGCCTCTCCAACGAGGTCTGTCTCACTCACGAGTTCTACCTCTCCCACAAGCACTGCAGCTCTCTCGTGTTCTGCCTCTCTCACTGCCCACAATTGCGCTCTTCCTCTCCCTTGCTGACTATGCAAAAACCGGCATAAGCTGCGCTCAGACAACAACAAACAGACGCCATTTGCTCTGCGACGCTCTCTTTGCAGTCGCCGTCAGCGTCACTGCCTCGCTCAGCTGTTGCTCACCATGGGGCGAACACAAAGCGGACTGCGCACAACAAAACCAAAGCTCAAGCGAGAAAGTTGTCAGTGTCGTTGCGGAAAAAACGACTCGCGAATACAAAATCGGCAAAAAGAGAGCAAACAAATAAAACAAATTAAAAAATAATAAAAATAAATAAAATGTTCGTGCCATGCCCAGCAAGAGCAGCAAACAGTGTGACAACTATCAAATTTTTATAATTTGAAAATATTCCCAAAAGTATAAAAAGGGTAACCAAAGTCAGAGAAGTTACCCTAGAACACACACACACACATATAAATCAACAACAACGCACCAATTGGCATTGCAGCAGGGACTGCAGCAGGAGAAGAATGTTCGCTTCAGTGTTGGTCTGCCAGGTGGAGAAGCTGCTCTGCGCCCCCATCAGTTTTGCAGTGTTTGCCTTCCTGTTCATGGCCTGCACCATGGAGGTGGTGCTGCTCAAGCTGACCACCAGTGCGCATGTCTTTGGGCCACCACCAAGTCACAACGATTGGGACTGGAACTGGCAGGAGGGCGAGGAGAATATATACTATGAGAATGTGGAGAACAATTACGAGCATTGGGCGCGCAGGCGCATGAGATTTCATCAGCGACAGCAGCAACAGCTCAGGGCGCAACAGCAACAACAGCAACATCAACAATAGAAACGACAACAAGATCAGCTGTAGTCTTAGAATTTAAGTTGTACATACTACTAGTACTTTATATACTATATAGACTAAGTCTAAACCTAAATTTGTGAAAAGTGCACACGCTTTTTATTTCTCTTGTTTTCAATGGCGAAATTTGCAGCGAAATGAAAACAAATTTCATGTATTTTCTTGGTATTCTGACCACGTCCAACCGGCAGATACAAACACACACACACACACACATAGAGAAATATAGCCAAATATATATTATATATCCATTGTCTATAAGGAGGTTTGTTTGTATTTCGTTTTCGGGTAATTGTTTTGCGTGGAAATTTGCATAAATTGTAAGTGACTGACATAATCATAATGTGAGTGTGAGTGTATGAGTGTGTGTGTGTACACATTACACAATGAATCGACACATAGATTTAGTATACCCCTCCCTCCCCCACCATAACTGTAGAAATAAAAAGTAATATATGTAAGTCTTGCGTGTGATACCAAATGGTTTACGAGTTTAATTGAATAAAATACAATGAATACGATGAATACGAGTTTACAATATGAATATCACCTATGCGATTAAGAAACTGCCAGTCATCGTTGTCTCTCTGCTTTTCTTTTCTCTTTTATCGCTGCTGGTCGTCGTCAAACTGGTTTACTGGTCTCCTCCTCTGGGATTTGCTTTTCCGCATTTTCACATTTTTCACTTACGTAACATAACTTGAAGCTGAGTGTGAAAAACTCTTTGGACTCAATTACGGAAAACAGTTAGCAACCGAGTTACCGAGTTGAAGTCACTGTCCAGGCCACCATAATTTATTTCCCCAACTAATTATGGTATACAGTTCTGTTTCGAAACTGAAATTTATAAATTAAGCAGAATTTAGCAAAACGCAACCTTCTATGAGTTTTTTAACCTTTTTGGCCAGAGTGACTATTGCCAAAGCTAAATGGATTAGTTATGGCGTCAGAATCAGCTGAGAATGAGAAGCGAAGGGGAAAGTTGGGATGTGATGAGGTGGGAATGAGAACAGCAACTGGAATTGTGTCAGAGCTGAGTGCCGTTAGACGGAATTAGCATAATTGACTTATGTATTGAATATCAGAAACTCCCAGAGATAATATATGTTTTTTTCTGTTTGCCTTGCAGCAAAATAGCCGATAAGAAGGAGAAGCAAGAAAAGAAGAAACAGGATTCAAATAGCGCCGAATCGCACAGTTGCAATGTCTGCTGTGCGGACCTGGATATCAGCAGTGCCAAAAAGTAAGTAGAAACTGCTCTTAGTGCTCCGATCATCCATTTTCCTGTTACTCCTATTCCTCTAACATCTTTTAATGCTGCTACTCCTCCTAATCTTTATACTCTATTTACTTCATCTACCCCTTTTATAGTTTTTAATCTCCGAATCGTCTTTCGACTCACACTCCTCCTTCATTACCTTTGCCCCTTATTGCTTCTATTCTTCTTACTCTTTGTTCCTTCTGTCGACTTCATCAAACCCTCCTATTACTTAAAATCCATATAATCCCTGTACGTCTATTCATTCATTAATTTCTCCTCTTTAACCTACTTCCGGCATTGTCCCTACTGCTCCATCTCCTTCTTACTGCTTATTGTTTCCTATTTAATCTACTCCAACTAATCTTCTTACTCTTCCTACTATTGATACTACTAGTCCTACTTCTCCTACTTATACATCTTCCCTTCTACCTTCCTTATCCTGCATCACCTACTGCTTATACAGCTACTGTTCCTTTTGGTCTTACTCCTCCTACAACTCATACTCTACCTACTCCTCATACTATTCCTAATAATTATGGAACTCCATCTGCTCCCACTACTCTTACTCCCTCGACTTCTTTTACTGCGCCTACTCAACTCTTTCCACCTCTTCTACTCCTGCAGCTATGTCACATGTTGCACATGTGGCAAATTCGTGTGCCGCGGCATCAAGTGCGCCGACTGGCTTCCCAAGGATGCACAATGGGAGTGCGAGCTGTGCCACAGTTCCAAGCAATCGCTGGCCCACACCTCCTCGTGGGTGGCGGAACAAATGTCCTTCAATCGACAGAAGCTGGTCTACCCCCTGCGTGCACGCAGTGAAATCTACATTCCCATCAGCGACAGCTCCATGCGTGAGTATAGCTAGAATAATCATATCTTTCTCTGTCTCAACTAACTTCTCTTGCGCCCCTCGCAGACTTTGAGAGCGTCAGCCAGATCGGCGCCAATAGTGCTGCCATAATAAGCGGCGATGAGCGCAGTCGAATCCGCGAATATGTCGAGGAAATTGTGGCCGAAATACTTGGTGGCAATCTGGATACCATTCGAGTGGGACAACTGTCCAGGAGCGAGAACTGTAAGTATGCGACTAGTTTATATTCATATATATATATATATGTATATAAGTCTCAGTCAGATCGGTTCAGATTTGATTAGTGCAAATGCAATTGCCCCAGACGCGACTGCAAAGCGGTCTAATTTGCTCAATTGTGGCGAATTAAAAGAGCAACGCACATGGTTTTATATACTGAGTACAATATATCTGATTTGTATAGCATATGCACTGCAGGGGGACAGTAAAGTCAACTATAGTCAACTGGGAGAGTGGACAGTGCATATAGAGAGCTTTATTGGGGCTGATTATGCCGACGATCTGAGTTTGAGTCAAAATGTTCTGGGTTTCTGAATCTTGGTAAATTCGTCACATCAAAAGAAAAGATCAACCGATGGAACAAGAATAAAGTAAATATGATGTAATATATAGAACATCTAGGTTAATCTATCAAAATAATATAATATTTAATACATACAATTGATGCATCATCAATATGTAAAAGGATCCCTGTTTCTAATCTTCTGTTAAAAATAAAAGAAATTTTGCTAAGATATATGCATCGGAATACATTATACAACAAAATCTTAATAAAACAATAAACATTCGAAAACATATAATTATAAAATGAAAATCAGTATTATTTTAAAGCTTTCCTTCTTTGTTAACTTCTGCTAAAGATTAAAGGAAATTCATTCGGGGCTTAGGAACAGAAGATCACTTTGCACTAGGAATGAGAACAATAAGTGAAAGCTTTATTTGTTTCTTAACGTCCGTTAAAGATTAAAACAATTCCGCTTGTTCGAGAAAAGCTCTCTATCTCATCCAAAGCAGTTTGCATACTTTGCGCTGCTTTCGCAAAGCTTTAGAGCGGAGCTTTCGCTCAGAGTCATTGCATACTTTGTGTAAGCGCCTAATCGAAACTTTACACACACCATCTCAATCTATTACACACCCACACACACAAATACACTTGCATTCTGCAACTGCACACAGACATGCAGCTGTTCGACAAATACCATGCGAAACTGAGCAACCTGCTTATCAATATGGAGAACGCCATGAGTGCCCGTGCGCTCAGGGGAGGTAAGTTCCATGCCAGCATGATGATCAATAATGATCAATGATGATGTGTAGTGACTAGTTATGTGATTTATGCTGCACGAGGTTGTGACACACCCTAACCTAACTGTATTCTGAAGCCGTAGCTGCTATCTTAATGTTGATTAACCCTGCTCGCGCATATCTGCCATGAATCATGGCCATATAAATCGTATCTCTGATTGCACCTAAACTTATCTCTCTCCCTCTCTAGCTCGCTCTCTCTCTCTTTCTCTCTCTGTTATCGCTTGCGTATACGTAATATTGTCGAAATGTAGAAATCTGCGATAGTAGTGCTTCCAAATGTAAGAACTATCAGTTATTAGGGTCTACACAACAGTAATAAAACACAAACAAGCCTGAGCTCACAACAAACTAGCTAAAATCGCGGTCACTTCGCATTGATAACAACGACGAGACTGATAACAGACTGAAGCTATTGAAGCACCCCGACGTCGACAATACGACACTTCAGAGCAGTGTGTAGCGACACAGTTGGCCTTAGCCAGATGACAGAGCGAGTTAGGCGCATTACTCATACGCAATGTGCGCCAACTGGTTTCACGGCAGGTGTAAATTTGTAGACGAGTAGACTTACACGGCCATTTCGAACTATAGTTCAACCTTTAGTTCGTGCACAAAGTAATCTCTTCAATCCCCATTCAAATTACAAAGTCAATCATGTAAGTGCCGCGATAGACAAGGCACACGTTAGTCAAAGCTGATTGCAAATGATAAACATGTCAATCAGTTAACGAAAGATTGCAAAAACTACAGGAAACAAAACGCGAAATGAACCGAGAAAAAACATGACAAACTTGAACTAGGAATTATTCATAATTTGTTCAAAGAGGCAGTTATGTCATCAGGCAATTTAGCAGAGTGAAGAAAAAAGCTTTAAATATTTTAAATATTTGTATATTCTAAATATGAAATATAGCGGTAAATGTCAAGTTGAAATATTCCTTTTCAGCTCGTCTGATCGCGGTTCAAATTCTATTGACAGCCCGTGTCGAAATGCTCAGTGTGAGTGTGTTTACCTATGTGTGTGTGAGTATCTGTGTGAGTAGCTTTGGCGCACTCACACGCTGATATTCGCCACTCATCGGCAGTTGCCAGTCGCAACGCGCGCTGATCGCAACGTTTTGGCCGCGAGCCGAGCAAACGCAGCCGGCGAACTAAAATCATAAAAGCAAAGCATAAGAAGAAAGAGGTGCAAAGCAAAGTAAAAGCTGAAATTAAAGCGAAAATAAACAACGGCACATTAAAAGTGATAATGATAACATAAAATGCGAGAAATGCGAGAAGAAACGAGACCGTTTCATGCTCAGATAACAGATAACACACACACACACATGCAGAGGGAGACCCTCTCACATAGAGACCGCGTGAAGATTCGCATCTAGAAAGTAATACACAAGTTTATAAGTTATCGCCAACCTTGACCCTCAAGCTGAATTCCAAATTCGCTTGATGCCGCGAAAGAAATCAGGAAAGAAGGCTAAATAACGTTAATAAATATTAATGATAGTTGGGGACCCCATCGGCTCTAACAGATTATGTGTGTGTTAATCATAAAGACGCGAAGAAACATATATAAACATATACAGATATGCAAAATGTGAACTTCAAAAACCATATAAAACTTAATCGCTCTGCCTAAATGACTTGCGCAATTATTGAGTAGTGAAACTGAACTCTGAACCGAACTCTGTGGACTTGACTTGACTGGCTCTCTGTACCTTGTACAGAACACTTACAGTCTCCCATATTATATGATATTATAATTGTTATTATATGTGTTCTAAGCCAGACACGGGTTCGAGCTCGTGTTGGGATACAGATGCTGATTCGGGTTCGCTTGACCGGTTGCTGTTGTGCTTCATTAATGCAAATCGAGCCAGACGCAGATACATTTCAATCTTTGACATCTTTGTGTGCGCACACCTGAATGACTAACGGCAGTCGAGCGTTAGACAATGCCGGGAATAACAACAACATCAACAACAAGACAACAATGAGAAACATAATAAGATAGAAATGTCAGAGAGGCGTCGAAACGAGCGATAAAGAAATTTAACGGGCTTTTATAAGGCAAAATAGATAAGTTTAGGTTATTAATTATATTTACCGCTAGGAAACATTGGCCAAAGCAGACGCTACAATGCGATTTGCGATTGTTTTGTTATGCCCCATGCGTGTGTGTGTGCTATGTGTGTGTTGTGCGATTTTCAGCCTGAGTAAGCCTGAATGAACGCATGTTTTGTTTTCATTCTTGCTTCGTGCTACCGACCACTCTGCGTATGCGTAATGTGCGGCACACTCTCGTCTGTATTAATTAAACTCGCAATCCAAACATTTATACAGGCCGAAAACAAACCAAACAGTGAGTCAATACTCCAGTTACGAGTGTCGCGCAGCAGCAAACAACTGAACAATCGTGGATATATATAACAACTACAGACACAGTGCAGTTACAGATACAAATACAGAGATACTTATACTACCAGATACATATATATATATATATGCATGCAGCATGGACTTTACGTTGGGGCTAGTAACGGGCATGTACGCCGTTGTGGCCGTAATTGTCTTTTACGTTGTTTACGTCATTGAGGTGAAATTAGGTATGCCTTCTTTGCCATCAGCAGTGCCGCTGCTCGATAATAACTCAATTCAATTCAACTCACTCACTTTCTACACACTCACCATATGCCATACCATGCCACATTCGCTGCCACTTTTCACTTTTCCATTATGCATTGTCGTTTTGTTTTCCTAACCATCGTGCTAACCATTGAGCTCTAGACTCGTAGTTGTATTCTTAGACCAACAGTAGCCCGCGCTAATGTTGCCCCCTTTTTATGCATGCTTACAGATCTGCCTGCCATTGTCAACGGCCACAACAACAACAATAACAATAATAATAGCCATAGTAACAACAACAATGAGCTTAATGGGGACTCGCAGCTGGCGGACTTATCGCAAACACGTCTACGCAATCTCATCGAGAGCATCATTGCGGAAACGCTACGCAGCAGCAGCGCCAATGCGCTTATTCCCAGCGGTGCCGTCTCGGAGATCAGCCTGGACACACGCTCCAACGGGCAGCTGTCGGTGCTCAGCAATGGCAACAAGCGGCGCCATCGTACCGAGCACTACTTCGAGCCGAAAATCTATCAGGATCTGTTGGCCACAGCGGTGCTGAATAAGGTAAGGCAAACACGACACGGCAGCAACTGTTGCATGTGGCAAACAGCACGGCAACCTCGCTGTTAATCACTTCGATCCACCCTGCAACCCTTGTGGCAACTTCCGTTTAGCTTTCCCTTTCATTAGGCCACGGTATGGAGGGGGGGATCCGCACTTCTTGGGCTTCCAATGTGACCCAAAGCCTACACAGCGACAGTTGCCACTAATTAGTTGCTACCCAGTGTTGCAGGTGTGCAGTCGCAATTGGAGAACTCATCGAAAAGCGAGAAAAAATCATAACTGTCAAGTCTTCGCTAATTGGATAATTGAGAGTGGAAAAACTGAGATTCACTAACTCATTGCTGCTTCAGTCATGGCAGAGCCAGATCAGCATGTAAATACCGACAACCAACATAAACCGACCCTACATTGATCCGATATGACTATCTTATCATGGGGAAACTAGCTGACTATCATGCTGACATAAAAATAAATGTCTAAACCAATTTTTCTGTTGCGTCAAGGCGGAATCGATTTTAGTTTGGGTACATTGATGACGTCAGAGCTAGACTGAGTTAGCCGGTTGCATGCTACACACATAACTACTTGCAACCCTTTAGTCTCTGTCCAAACAAGGTCACTCAATGTTTTCCTCTTTCTTTTCCTTTCCCAGATTGCAGACAAGGAGGGCAACACCAGGCTCATATCGGAGAGCACGCCGGACTTGAGTGGTCGCAACATTGATGAGAATTACAATGCCGAAGCTTTGAGCACCACGTCCGGCAGCTCCATAGAGCCGCGCAGTGACTCCAGCCTAACCGATAATGAGCTGGTACTTAATGTAGGTTCACATCACTTCTAATCATATCAAATAGGACCCATAACCATAAATTTCTTTGAATTGACAGCCTGGTAAAACGGATTCGCATTCGGGTTTACAGCTGGACCTGGAACGTGAATCGGTATTGAGTGATTACATTGCCGCGCATATGGTGCCTCTGCCCGATTTCTCTGCATCTGTTACCGAGTCGGAGGATGGTAAGTTGCTATAGAACTTTCTCTCAATCTCCCAAGCTAACTCGGTTAATTTTTGTAGATGTCCATTCAATAACATCAAGCATGGTCGGCGATGGCACCTGGGAGGATAATTGGCTATTCAAGAAGAAGCGTAACACATTGCAAACATCGGGGGCCCCGAACAGCATTGGCATGCTTGTTCCGGCACCCAAAGACAATGTGCGCGCACAGATCGGCGACCGAACCGCCGATGAGGTTAGTGATCTGTCCGAAATCGGTTCAGATGCCGAGGAAACCTCTTTGGACATGCTGCCTTGTAACGAGCTGAATGATCGCCTGCTAAGCAAGCACCTTATTGGTGGAGCAAATACAAAACTAGTGCTAGATGAACTAGTGGATCGAACAAGCCTAACATCATACACCCTTCCTGAGGAACATGAACCGGCTTTTACTGAGACCACCAATACGTTTGTCACCCAGTCCACGACAAATACCGTGCCACAAGAACAAACTTTACAAAGTAAACCATTGGCGCCTCCTCCGCCAATGATTTTCCAAGATAATCAAGAGAATGAAGATCCCGCCCAGGAGCTTATAGCAGGTAATTGCACAGAAACTTTATCACATTGAATCCCACAACTAATCCCTTATGCTAACAAACTTGTTTGTATCGTATAATCGTCGAGTTTTTATTAGATTTCCATTTAGTACCTTATATATTGCTGTAGTTTCTCCGAAGCCTTCCCGTAAAGTACCTGAACCTCAATCTCAGAGTATTTGTGCATTTTTTGAAGCAGCGGTTTGTGTTACAGCTGCTTCGTGTGAAACAGACGATCTCAGCGAGGGTTGTACAGGCTTCGGTGACGTCGAGTATCTCGACGACAGTTCTCTCGAACAAGAGCTCGATAATACGCCCTCTGTTATTGAAATATTGGCAGCCATGGCCTTGGGACCGATGCTAGCAGTACCAGCGTCTGAACAACCACCAATAATGACAGCCACGGAAATACATACACTAAAAGAACTGAGTGATCTTGCTCTTGCCGAGATAAATGCTCGCACAATGGAGTTGGCCCACCATTCGCTAGACATTATCGAAGAGGAATACTTCGATACACAACCATTTGACAGTTTCCCGGAACCACAACCAGCTGTCCAGCAACTCCGTATAGATGAGGCGGTTACTAGCATAGAGACTGAGAGCGTGCAAGCACAAGCATCTGATGAGAAATCATTGCAGAGGACTGTTCTTCCTAACACGGTGCCAGAAACAGAAGAGAATGTTAATAATGCTCCAGAACCACAAAATGCTATTGTGGAACCACCACCACCAGCAGTTGAGGAGGCTGCTAGTGTGGAAGTTGCTACAGAGCTACAAGTTGCCGTCGTGGAACCACCAGCAGAGGAAGCTGCAACTGTGGAAGCTGTTCCAGAGCCACAAGTTGCAGTCGTGGAACCACCAGCACCTGCAGTTGAGGACGGTGCTAGTGTGGAAGCAGCAATAGAGCCACAAGTTGTTGTCGTGGAACCACCAGCACCTGCAGTTGAGGAGGCTGCTAGTGTGGAAGTTGCTACAGAGCCACAAGTTGTTCCTGAACCACAAGTTGCCGTCGTGGAACCACCAGCACCTGCAGTTGAGGAGGCTGCTAGTGTGGAAGCAGCAATAGAGCCACAAGTTGTTGTCGTGGAACCACCAGCAGAGGAGGCTGCTAGTGTGGAAGTTGCTACAGAGCCACAAGTTGTTGTTCCTGAACCACAAGTTGCCGTTGTGGAACCACCAGCACCTGCAGTTGAGGAGGCTGCTAGTGTGGAAGCAGCAATAGAGCCACAAGTTGCTGTCGTGGAACCTCCAGCACCTGCAGTTGAGGAGGTTGCTAATATTGAAGCTGCAACAGAACCACAAGTTGTTGTTCCTGAAGCACAAGTTGCTGTCGTGGAACCACCAGCAGAGGACGCTGCTAGTGTGGAAGCTGTTCCAGAGCCACAAGTTGTCGTCCTGGAACCACCAGCACCTGTAGTTGAGGAGGCTGCTAGTGTGGAAGTTGCTACGGAGCCACAAATTGTTGTTCCTGAACCACAAGTTGCCGTCGTGGAACCACCAGCACCTGCAGTTGAGGATGCTGCTAGTGTGGAAGCTGTTCCAGAGCCACAAGTTGCTGTCGTAGAACCGCCAGCACCTGCAGTTGAGGAGGCTGCTAGTGTGGAAGCAGCAATAGAGCCACAAGTTGCTGTCGTGGAACCTCCAGCACCTGCAGTTGAGGAGGTTGCTAGTATTGAAGATGCAACAGAACCACAAGTTGTTGTTCCTGAACCACAAGTTGCCGTCGTGGAACCACCAGCACCTGCAGTTGAGGAGGCTGCTAGTGTGGAAGTTGTTCCAGAGACACAAGTTGCTGTCGTGGAACAACCAGCACCTGCAGTTGAGGAGGCTGCTAGTGTGGAAGCAGCAATACAGCCACAAGTTGCTGTCGTGGAACCACCAGCACCTGCAGTTGAGGAGGTTGCTAGTATTGAAGCTGCAACAGAACCACAAGTTGTTGTTCCTGAAGCACAAGTTGCTGTCGTGGAACCACCAGCAGAGGACGCTGCTAGTGTGGAAGCTGTTCCAGAGCCACAAGTTGTCGTCCTGGAACCACCAGCACCTGTAGTTGAGGAGGCTGCTAGTGTGGAAGTTGCTACGGAGCCACAAATTGTTGTTCCTGAACCACAAGTTGCCGTCGTGGAACCACCAGCACCTGCAGTTGGGGATGCTGCTAGTGTGGAAGCTGTTCCAGAGCCACAAGTTGCAGTCGTGGAACCACCAGCACCTGCAGTTGAGGAGGCTGCTAGTGTGGAAGCAGCAATAGAGCCACAAGTTGTTGTCGTGGAACCACCAGCAGAGGAGGCTGCTAGTGTGGAAGTTGCTACAGAGCCACAAGTTGTTGTTCCTGAACCACAAGTTGCCGTTGTGGAACCACCAGCACCTGCAGTTGAGGAGGCTGCTAGTGTGGAAGCAGCAATAGAGCCACAAGTTGCTGTCGTGGAACCATCAGCACCTGCAGTTGAGGAGGTTGCTAGTATTGAAGCTGCAACAGAACCACAAGTTGTTGTTCCTGAAGCACAAGTTGCTGTCGTGGAACCACCAGCAGAGGAAGCTGCAACTGTGGAAGCTGTTCCAGAGCCACAAGTTGCAGTCGTGGAACCACCAGCACCTGCAGTTGAGGACGGTGCTAGTGTGGAAGCAGCAATAGAGCCACAAGTTGCTGTCGTGGAACCACCAGCACCTGCAGTTGAGGAGGTTGCTAGTATTGAAACTGCAACAGAACCACAAGTTGTTGTTCCTGAAGCACAAGTTGCTGTCGTGGAACCACTAGCAGAGGCCGCTGCTAGTGTGATAGCTGTTCCAGAGCCACAAGTTGTCGTCCTGGAACCACCAGCACCTGTAGTTGAGGAGGCTGCTAGTGTGGAAGTTGCTACGGAGCCACAAATTGTTGTTCCTGAACCACAAGTTGCCGTCGTGGAACCACCAGCACCTGCAGTTGGGGATGCTGCTAGTGTGGAAGCTGTTCCAGAGCCACAAGTTGCAGTCGTGGAACCTCCAGCACCTGCAGTTGAGGAGGTTGCTAGTATTGAAGATGCAACAGAACCACAAGTTGTTGTTCCTGAACCACAAGTTTCTGTCGTGGAACCACCAGCTCCAGCAGTTGAGGAGGCTGCTAGTGTAGAAGCAGCAATACAGCCACAAGTTGCTGTCGTGGAACCACCAGCACCTGCAGTTGAGGAGGTTGCTAGTATTGAAGCTGCAACAGAACCACAAGTTGTTGTTCCTGAAGCACAAGTTGCTGTCGTGGAACCACCAGCAGAGGACGCTGCTAGTGTGGAAGCTGTTCCAGAGCCACAAGTTGTCGTCCTGGAACCACCAGCACCTGTAGTTGAGGAGGCTGCTAGTGTGGAAGTTGCTACGGAGCCACAAATTGTTGCTCCTGAACCACAAGTTGCCGTCGTGGAACCACCAGCTCCAGCAGTTGAGGAGGCTGCTAGTGTGGAAGCAGCAATAGAGCCACAAGTTGCTGTCGTGGAACCTCCAGCACCTGCAGTTGAGGAGGTTGCTAGTATTGAAGATGCAACAGAACCACAAGTTGTTGTTCCTGAACCACAAGTTTCTGTCGTGGAACCACCAGCTCCAGCAGTTGAGGAGGCTGCTAGTGTAGAAGCAGCAATACAGCCACAAGTTGCTGTCGTGGAACCACCAGCACCAGCAGTTGAGGAGGCTGCTAGTGTGGAAGCAGCAATAGAGCCACAAGTTGTTGTCGTGGAACCACCAGCAGAGGACGCTGCTAGTGTGGAAGCTGTTCCAGAGCCACAAGTTGCTGTCGTGGAACCACCAGCACCAGCATTTGAAGAGGTTGCTAGTGTAGAAGCAGCAATAGAGCCACAAGTTGTTGTTCCTGAACCACAAGTTGTTGTCGTGGAACCACCAGCACCAGCAGTTGAGGAGGCTGCTAGTGTGGAAGCAGCAATAGAACCACAAGTTGCTGTCGTGGAACCACCAGCACCAGCAGTTGAGGAGGCTGCTAGTGTGGAAGCAGCAATAGAACCACAAGTTGCTGTCGTGGAACCACCAGCACCAGCAGTTGAGGAGGCTGCTAGTGTGGAAGCAGCAATAGAACCACAAGTTGCTGTCGTGGAACCACCAGCACCAGCAGTTGAGGAGGCTGCTAGTGTGGAAGCAATAATAGAGCCACAAGTTGCTGTCGTGGAACCACCAGCACCACCAGCAGAGGAAGCTGTTAGTGTTGAAGCTGTTCCAGAGCCACAAGTTGCTGTCGTGGAACCACCACCACTAACAGTGGAGGATTCTACTAGTTTGGAAGCTGCAATTGAACCACAAGTTGCTGTCGTGGATCCACCAGCACCAGCAGTTGAGGAGACTGCTAGTGTGGAAGCTGTTCCAGAGCCACAAGTTGCTGTCGTGGAACCACCAGCTCCAGCAGTTGAGGAGGCTGCTAGTGTAGAAGCAGCAATACTGCCACAACTTGCTGTCGTGGAACCACCAGCACCTGCAGTTGAGGAGGTTGCTAGTATTGAAGCTGCAACAGAACCACAAGTTGTTGTTCCTGAAGCACAAGTTGCTGTCGTGGAACCACCAGCAGAGGACGCTGCTAGTGTGGAAGCAGCAATACAGCCACAAGTTGCTGTCGTGGAACCACCAGCACCAGCAGTTGAGGAGGCTGCTAGTGTGGAAGCAGCAATAGAGCCACAAGTTGTTGTCGTGGAACCACCAGCAGAGGAAGCTGCTAGTGTGGAAGCTGTTCCAGAGCCACAAGTTCCAGAGCCACAAGCTGCTAGTGTGGAAGCAGCAATAGAGCCACAAGTTGCTGTCGTGGAACCTCCAGAACCTGCAGTTGAGGAGGTTGCTAGTATTGAAGCTGCAACAGAACCACAACTTGTTGTTCCTGAACCACAAGCTGCTGTCGTGGGACCACCAGCACCAGCAGTTGAGGAGGCTGCTAGTGTGGAAGCAGCAATAGAGCCACAAGTTGTTGTCGTGGAACCACCAGCAGAGGAAGCTGCTAGTGTGGAAGCTGTTCCAGAGCCACAAGTTCCAGAGCCACAAGCTGCTAGTGTGGAAGCAGCAATAGAGCCACAAGTTGCTGTCGTGGAACCTCCAGAACCTGCAGTTGAGGAGGTTGCTAGTATTGAAGCTGCAACAGAACCACAAGTTGTTGTTCCTGAACCACAAGTTGCTGTCGTGGAACCACCAGCACCAGCAGTTGAAGAGGCTGCTAGTGTGAAAGCAGCAATAGAGCCACAAGTTGCTGTCGTGGAACCACCAGCACCAGCAGTTGAAGAGGCTGCTAGTGTGGAAGCAGCAATAGAACCACAAGTTGCTGTCGTGGAACCACCAGCACCAGCAGTTGAGGAGGCTGCTAGTGTGGAAGCAGCAATAGAGCCACAAGTTGTTGTCGTGGAACCACCAGCAGAGGAAGCTGCTAGTGTGGAAGCTGTTCCAGAGCCACAAGTTCCAGAGCCACAAGCTGCTAGTGTGGAAGCAGCAATAGAGCCACAAGTTGCTGTCGTGGAACCTCCAGAACCTGCAGTTGAGGAGGTTGCTAGTATTGAAGCTGCAACAGAACCACAAGTTGTTGTTCCTGAACCACAAGTTGCTGTCGTGGAACCACCAGCACCAGCAGTTGAAGAGGCTGCTAGTGTGAAAGCAGCAATAGAGCCACAAGTTGCTGTCGTGGAACCACCAGCACCAGCAGTTGAAGAGGCTGCTAGTGTGGAAGCAGCAATAGAGCCACAAGTTGCTGTCGTGGAACCACCAGCACCAGCAGTTGAAGAGGCTGCTAGTGTGGAAGCAGCAATAGAGCCACAAGTTGCTGTCGTGGAACCACCAGCACCAGCAGTTGAGGAGACTGCTAGTGTGGAAGCTGTTCTTGAGCCACAAGTTCCAGAGCCAGATGCTGCTAGTGTGGAAGCAGCAATAGAGCCACAAGTTGCTGTCGTGGAACCAGCAGCAGAGGAAGCTGCAAGTGTGGAAGCTGTTCCAGAGCCACAAGTTGCCGTCGTGGAACCACCAGCACCAGCAGTTGAGGAGGCTGCTAGTGTGGAAGCAGCAATAGAGCCACAAGTTGTTGTTCCTGAACCACAAGCTGCTGTCGTGGAACCACCAGCACCAGCAGTTGAGGAGACTGCTAGTGTGGAAGCTGTTCTTGAGCCACAAGTTCCAGAGCCAGATGCTGCTAGTGTGGAAGCAGCAATAGAGCCACAAGTTGTTGTCGTGGAACCACCAGCAGAGGAAGCTGCTAGTGTGGAAGCTGTTCCAGAGCCACAAGTTCCAGAGCCACAAGCTGCTAGTGTGGAAGCAGCAATAGAGCCACAAATTGCTGTCGTGGAACCTCCAGAACCTGCAGCTGAGGAAGCTGCTAGTGTTGAAGCTGCAACAGAACCACAAGTTGTTGTTCCTGAACCAGAAGTTGCTGTTTTGGAACCATCAGCACCTGCGGTCGAGGAGGTTGATCGTGTGGAAGCTTCTCCAGAGCCACAAGGTGCCGTCGTGGAATCACCAGCACCAGCAGTGGAGAATACTGCTAGTGTGAAAACTGCAACAGATCCACAAGTTGCTGTTTTGGAACCATCAGCAGTTGAAGCGGCAACTGAACCACAAGTTGCTGTCGTGGCACCAGTACGTGCAGTTGATGAGGTTCCTCCAGATCTAGAAGTTGCTTTTGATGAACAACTATCACTAGCAGTTCAGGCGGCTGTTCCAGAACCACAACTTGTTGTCGACAAGCTAGCAGCAACAGCAGTTGAGGAGGCGGCTAGTTTGGAATATGTTCCAGAGGCAAAAGTTGATGTTGAGTCACTCATACCGTTGGCCAAGAACTCGCATAAAGCTGCAGAGACTTGCTCTGATTATCTGCAAGACACACTTGAAATAACTCAGAGCGATAGTTCCGCTCTAGGTAAAACTTCTCAAAAGTGCCTGCGAAGACAGCCGAATATCCCAGATACAACACCGAGCGATGGAGAGTCTCCTGCGAAAACTGTGAATCTCTTAGGGACCATTTGCAAGTTTTACATCAAAGACAAACGACTGTTAGCGACGATTGAAAAGCGACGCCGACGCTCCCTAATAATGCACAAATACCTGAGTTCCTTTGATTCTTTTGATGAAACTATCGATGAAGTAGAATATGAAGCTCATCCCAGTCTCTTTGACGAATTGAGCTCATATGAGCCTATTAGCTTAGACTGTAATAATGTTAGTACTGAAATTCATCAGTCTCAATTAGCATCTGAGAATGAATCAGATGTTCATTTAGATTATAATATTGATACAATATTGCCTGACGTTAGAGGAGAATGCTCAAAACAAGATGAAGGCTTCGATGTAGAATTAGTTGCAAATTTGACAGATATTGCCAGCCAAACTTCAATTGATATTGCTGAGGATATCGATGATGAATTTCTTATAGTTGGTAGCTTGTCTGGCTTGTCTGATATTGGGTACAATTTTATTAATCAAATTCTTTTCTCAGATCAATTAAGCTCAAAGTCAAACGACAGCCTTGAAAGCGCGCCGTCAACCTCGCAAGAGACCTTTAACGGCGACGCAGACTCAATTAACGATCCCGATGATAGTTACAGAACAGATTTGATATTGGATGAGGCAACAAATAACCAAACTAACGATAATAATACCACTAACAATCCACACAACAACAAATCCAATACTACTAACACAACACGAACACGTCCGCATGGCAAACTAACAAATGGTTCACTAAGATGGTCCAATAAAGCGGCCAACGCATTGAATGGCGTCGATAAGCATGTCAAAGATGCTAATGATAATGATATTGAAATAGATGATGATGATGTTGTACTGTTGCGGCGCTTTGCCCCAGGTAACACAAGCACTTCTGGCCACCACTGTCATCACTCGGTGTTTGTTGTCTCCTTTCGTAAACCGCTTCCATTGTTCTATTCTGTTTTTAGACTGGCTAACATATTGCTTATGACCGTAGTTAAGTAGTAGCTAAGCTTGTGTATAACTCTTCTGCGATTCCTTGCAGGCTCCATAGCGGAACGTGAGGTAAAGAAATGGTATAATGCCGTCGATATGCCCAACAATCCTTATGCACCTGAGGCGCTCAAGCAGCGCATCAGCGGCACTCAGGAACGCTTTATGGATGTGCCCAACATCAGTCCCAGTGCCGAGCAAAAGGCGTTAGTGAGTGCCATTTCCAATGCGGCAACTGAGGATATACAGCCAGCCAGTCGCGCGGAGGACTACAAACGGTAAGTTAATACCAGGTTAAACTTACCTTATATTTAAAAACAGTATCACTGTCACTAAGACAGCACCTACTCGGATTTAAAGAGATCAAGTCAATTAACCCAGAAAAAAACCCTTAAATTCATAAGTGACTGGACTAATATAATACTTATAATGGAGCTCAAAGATAGCAGGGGTGCTATAGATCTTATGGGTCATGATATAGATCCCCCTACCAAACAATTATATTTGTCACTAGGACAAAACATTCTCGGAAGAAGAGGTAAAGTCAATCAACCCAAATTCATAGGTAATACTGGACTAATAATGGAGCTCTAAGATAGCTCATGGTATTGAACGCCCTATCAAATAATAATATTTGTTACTATAGTAGATAGTACCTTCTTGGAATTGAAGAGATAAGGTCAATCATTCCAGGAAAAATCTTTAAATTCATAGGTAAAACTGGCCTAATAATATGGCTCAAACCTCAGCAGGGGTACATAAGGCTTTGAAGGTCTTGTTATAGGTATAGATCCCACTATTAAATAAGTATATCTTGCTTTAAAACTTAACCAACTGCAGTTTATCTTCATTTCAAATACCGTAATATCTATTCACAGCTACAGCCGGGACTACTACATCAACAATGCACCCAATGCGGATGGCACTGCCAACGGCCGTGGCAGTGTCAGTGTTGGCAGCATCGCATCGCCTACGCGAGAGCCAACTGAAGAGGATATTGTCATCAATGAGGTAAATCCATCGCATGGCAGCATTTCAAGTAGCGCTGAGCTCTCACATTGGACGCTGTCGACGCCAGTGCGACGCAGCAGCTCGCTTAAATTCATTAACAAACGTAATTCCCCCACATTAACCGCCTTTGCCGCATCCCCAGTCTCAGCCGCAGGCACATCTAGAGCTTCCGTTGAGCGTCCTGCAACATCGGCGTCGCATTATCGCGACTCCGGTTTGGGTGTAGATCACGACTTAGAGGACTTTGACACACGTTCCCATCGCTCGTGGCGTAGCAGTTCGGGCCATGCCCCAAGCTACTTTGGTGCCACGTTGCCCAAGCGTCACACACAGTCCACCCTGAGCTTGCATAGCAATGCCAGCGGTTTGTCCTTCGGTTCGTCCGCTTCCAAGAGACGAGGATATGCGCAGGGACAAGGCCCTTCGGCTGCCGTGCTCACACAGTTCGAGAAGCAGCTGCTCCACAAGGACCTTAAGCGCAACAGTTTTCGTGCTGTGTCCGCCACCTCAAAGGACTTCGTCATGAATCCCTTATTCGAGCGTGAGCTGCCGTCCAAGCCTAGCCTGGATGATCAGGACTCGGGTGTCGATAGTTGTCTGAACGGGTTCAGTGGCGCCGATGCCGAAGCCAAGTACAGCAACAACAGTCTGCTCTTCTAGCCGGGTTCCCATCTCGGACTTCGAGCTGTAGTAATTGTAGTCCTTCTGCCAAAATACGCATAGCTACTTAAATTAGTCAAGTTACATAGAATACAACCCGCTAGTCAGTAAACACAGCGCACTTTTACGGTTCAGAATTCAGAATCTCCAGCACACGGGGTGGGGATGGGCTCCAGGCAGGCAGGCTGGCAGGCAACTCTAGTAGCCACTGTAACAGTCACTGTAGAAGTTACTGCAGCAGTCACTGCAGCAACTGTATCAGCAACTCTGGCAGTCACTGTACCAGCAACTTTAGAAGTCACTGTAGCAGCAACAGTAACAGAAACTGTAACAGCAACTGTATAAGCAACTCTAGTAGACACTGTAGTAGTCACTGTAAATTCCGACCGCACCGCAAACTTTTTTCCTCTTCTATGGCTGAGAATGTTGAGCTAGTGTTCGATCTGCCCGATTGTATCCTATATATATACACAAATAATATGATAATATCAGTTTTAAATTTAATCGCTAATGCGCCTAAGTGTATGCAGCATTTTTATGTTTTAATTATGATTTTTTTGCTGTTAATTTTTATTATCAATTCAATAATCTTCTGTATGCACCTAGTTAAAAAAAAAAAAACAAAACCATACTTAATTATTGCTAACTTCTTTTATACAACAACAACAAAAACAAAACAAGAAAACCTATTCAAATAAAGCCAAAAGTTAAACAAAAACCAAACCACAAAATCTAAAAGAAATGAAACAAATGTTTTTAGTAAATCTTACAAAACAAAAAACTTTAGTAAATTCTTAGGCCTAACAGCAGCTGGGTGAGTACAGAAAGAAGGTAAATAATTAAAAGTTAATTAAATGACGATTTTACTTTGGAATTTCTATGGAATTTACTAACAGCATTTGTTTCACTTTGTGCTAAAATCACCGAACCTAACTCGAATTCTTTCGTAGCTAAGTTTCTAAGCGGAGTTTCTGCATGTCGCTGCTTGATATTATAACACTCACACACAAACACATACACATATACATACTATATATTACAAACACATAACATACATAACTATTATGTATCATGCATCCTAAGTCACCATCACCAGCATCAGCAAGGAACCATCACGAAGCACTGTTTAAGGACTCCTGCATTGGCTTGATTAAAATTATATCTTTGTTTTACACGCTTACAATTCTTTTAATTCTTTTCATATAACTGTAAACTAACTAACCTACATAAACTGTACCTAAACAAACTACAACAACAACGACACACACAAACAAACCTCAACACAAACCAACAAACTGTGTTTATATCAAAAGGCTCAGAGCGACGCATCGGAAACTCTTTACAAAGCATTGCCCGTTCAGGTGCTGGACAGCAACGATGGCAACGCCACCAGCCTGGAGACGCAATCGAATCCCTCGTTGCAATCGCAGCAAACGACCAGCGATGATTCGGATACAGTGCGTGTGTATGATTTTAATAAACAGGAGACAACGGTGCTCAAGACAACCACGGAGATAACAGCACAGCCGAGCACCTCCAGCACGACCACGACGTCTTCTATGGAGTCAGCTTTGGGCACACCCATTGACGCCTCCTCCTCCTCCTCCATAGATGCGTCACGCAAACGGGAGCGTCCCGTGGTGCTGCAATTTGGCCCTGCTGATACGGTGCCCGCTGTCTGTGCATCTCCCACAATGTCCACATCGCGCGGCTCTACGCCGCCGGCGTTTAGATTTCTACAACCCAAGCGTCGTCTGATCGAACCCAGTCAAGTGCTGTCCATAGACGAAGATGAAGTGGTAAGTGGAACAATTCAATTCAGTGGTAAACAGCAATTGAATTGCCTCTCGATAGATTGAAACAAGTCCAAGTCCCGTGGAGAAGCCGCCCATTGAAGATGAGGTGGCGCATTCCATGCCGTCGGTCAAGGCATTGGCCCAAGCGTTTCTGCTGACCAGCAAACGCACGCAACCCGAGCGACGCTGGCGGGCAAAGGTAAGCAAAATCTATAGAAGTCGATTAACCCTACACATACTGATGCCTGACGATGCAGCACCTCAAGCTGGTGGCCCCACCAGATACACCCGAAAAGCCAAGTACACCAGTGTCGCGTAGGGCTATGCTACAACATGCCGTCTCCATGGCTGAGGTGGCCGATGAATCGACAATTGCCTCCGATCTATCATCCCTGGAAACGTAAGAAGTAGCCATCTATATAGGACTAGAATATTAATTATTCCTTGTCATCTACAGAGATCCATCCATACAATCGGAGAGTCAGTCCCATGCCATACCCATTGCCTCGCCGGCGAGTCCTGTGCCCGTTCGTCGAGGATTCCTCAGGAGTAATATTGCTTTCTTTGAGAATTTAAAGTTCAAGTGAATATGCCCCTGAGCTTCTTCAGCTAGATGTGCCTCCATTGGCTGCTATTCCTTGTCGGGGAATAGGCACAATAATGGCGTCGCACATCCCGCATCCGGATACCAAAATCGATCACCAAATAATCATGTGCCATGGCCAGACACAGTTCATATAGCTCGGAAAGAAGTACTTAATGCAGGATATGCACCCAGTTTAGCTAGTAATTATTGTTATTATAATTTGGATTATCCATGGATAGTATTTATTAAATATCTTTTAAATGTTAATCGCTTGAATTTTCAAGTGAATAATTAAAATGTTTGACCTGTACCTCGATATTAATATCGAAATATATAGTATGTATTATTTTAATAATATTACATAGTGTGTTTTATGAGCTATTTACTTTCCTATGGATGCCCCCATTTACAGTATTCATATATAAATAATGCTGTCAATTGAGATTTGGTTTAATAATTTCATCGATTTTGGAAGATAAGAATACAACAGGAATATTACAGAAATGCGACAGTAAAGCTAGCACAACTTATATTCCCTGTCAGATCTACACTTAGATTTGTACAAGTCACAATCGGTACTTTATTTCTATGCAGTGTATATTTCTATAAAAATAAATTCTATGGCTCGCGGCTGCATTTATAATGCGAACCTCTGGAGCAAATGAAGAGAGAGAGACAGTTCAAAAAGATGCCAAGATCCAATTCATATGTATATCATTTCAATTAGCACATTTGGAATGAGGATCACTTCGATTGAGCTGCATCTGTTCACTATGAGCTGTGATTGTGATGTGGATGCTCAGCCAGGTAGACCACATAGACAAGAGGTATGACAAAGCAGAGTGCGAGTATGAATATCAGCAAACATATCCACGACATGTCGCAGTCGGAGCCAGACCAGTCTATGGCACGGAGCGAGGGACCCGGAATGGGGCGTAACATGGGTACATGCCGATCCACAAGCATATCATCCAATAAGGCTGTGCTGTCATCCAACGTCGGGTCCATGATGGCTGCGCATATATACAAAATGAAATGCAGAATTATAAAAATTAACAAAGGCGGAATATCTAACAAAGACCCGCAAGAATATCTATAAAAAAAAATATGTATAAATTTATTTAAATTGTATTTTTATTTTCACTTAATGCTCAGCTGCAAAATGTTACAATTAAGTTTGAAAATCGTAACTTAATGCTCAGCTGCAGATCGTGGAAATCGTAACTTAATTGTAGGTCATATAACGTGGGGTAGCGCTGAACTTGGCATAGCTCTTGATAACCTTGTTGACAGCCTCGAGGAAATCCTTCTCAGTGGCAACCTTGCGACGTGCCCGGATGGCGAACATGCCCGCCTCAGTGCACACGGAACGGATCTCAGCACCAGTCGAGTTGGGGCACAGACGCGCAAGAAGATCGAAACGAATATCACGCTCCACAGACATTGAGCGAGCATGAATCTTGAAGATATGAGAACGTCCGTCCTGATCGGGCAGTCCGAATTCCACTTTACGATCCAAACGGCCTGGACGCATAAGAGCAGGATCCAGGGTATCGGGTCTGTTGGTAGCCATTAACACCTTGATGTTGCCACGGGGATCAAAGCCATCCAGCTGATTGATCAGCTCCAACATGGTTCGCTGCACTTCGTTGTCGCCGCCAGCTCCGTCGTCGAAACGTGCGCCGCCAATAGCATCGATTTCATCGAAGAAGATAAGACAAGCCTTCTTGGAACGGGCCATCTCGAAGAGTTCACGCACCATACGTGCGCCCTCGCCCACATACTTTTGCACCAATTCTGAGCCGATGACACGTATGAAGCAGGCATCGGTACGATTTGCCACGGCACGAGCACACAGAGTCTTGCCTGTACCGGGGGGCCGAAGAGAAGGACACCCTTTGGAGGCTCAATACCCAGATTAACAAACTTCTCGGGATGCAGCAGAGGGGTTTCCACAACCTCACGTAGCTTCTCAATCTGCTCCTTGCAGCCACCGACATCGCTGTATGTGACATCGGGTTTATCTTCTACCTGCATCATTGTGACTGTGGGATCAATTTTGGGTGGCAGCGGTATGTGGATTTGGTACTTGTTGCGATCAACGCCCACGCGCATACCCTCCTCAATATCGGTAGGTGCAACAGAGTCAGCCAAATCCACAACGAACTTGGCGAACTGTTTAACATTGATAATGTACTTGGGATCATCGGAGTCGGCGTTAATTATCTTTGTGCAACGGGCCACTTGAAGAGGCTGCTCGTTCTGCAATATTTGCTTATCCGCAGCCAAATCCCAAAGAGCAGGTGGAGCCAGTCCTGTGTCGCTCTCCTTGATGCCAGTCAACTCATTGACCTGCTTTACAGCCTTTTGTATGTCCTCCTCAATGTTCTTTATTGACTTGTGGTACTGGCTTTGCCCGTACGTCTTCAGCAGTTCGATGTCGCCTTCATCGAGCGACTTGATCTCCTTATCCTCCTTCTCGTCGTGCTTCACCTTGCGCTGATCATCTCCCAGATAGTCCGGCATTTTGATTTACGTGTTTAACAGCGAAATAATAATCAAATTTATGTGTTTTTCGCCAACGCTTGTATTTTCCAGCAATTTTTAGTGGCGAGAGTGACCGTATTTCCAATGACTAAACAAATTGCTAGCAGCAGCCAACTTAACTTTTAATTTAACATACACTTAACAGAATTACTCCTCCCTACAACATCACATGGCTACACAGGAGTACAATGATTTTGCTTAGGTGGCTTTACCTGTTCGGCCAGCTGTTAAATGTTGCGTCGAATATTTGTACATAAAATATATGCTAGTTGTAGCTACCCCAACATTGAAATATACATTTTAAGCTTACCTGCGTCGTCCTTAAGCTTTTGAGCTGCCTTGTAAATGACGCTGGCGTTAATTTGGGGCTCAGCATTGCTAGTGACAGCACCAGAGGCATTTACTGCAGCCACCAATAGTCGCTCATTCAGCATAAACTGGGCATCCTCCAAAGGATTACGCTCGATGGCTGAAGAAGACTCCTTTTCGAGATTGTGCCTGGGACTATTATTACCACTACGGTGAACCGCGGGCAATGCATCTGCATCGCTGTGTCCCAGTAGAACGTTGTGAACCGTGACAGGAATACGAATAATCCGATGTGCGTGAATCTCATTCTCTCGGTCAATCTTATTCAAGCGCTTGATATCCGCCACAGTGCAATGGAACCTCAGCGCCAGAGCCTGCAACGTATCGCCCTCCTGCACCTTCACCTCCAGTGTATTCTCAAAGCGAGACATCTTTGCGTGGCCGTTACTGGATCTATTTGACAACTGCACTAGATCGACAAACTGGTTGCTGCCGTCACTATCGTAGGCGGGTCTGGTGAATATGTCTTCCATGCCTTCCTGCTGCGCGTCCTCCCAGTTATAATTTTGTTGGCGCCTGTAATAAGAACACATGCATCATGCCAAGGTTCTCTCTAAGAAGCAACAGTCGAGTTGGCTTCAACTTACACATTGCGACGCATTATTTATTTTTCTATGCCTCGTTATATGGTTGAATGCGTCTCCGTTGGCGCTGCCCTTACTGTCACTTGGCACTCAGACGACAGGCGATATGATGATCATTAGCGAGGCAATCAATTAGTGCATATATTTACGTGAAATTTCAGACGAAAACAAACACAACAAATCCCACGTCTGAGATTAGCAAATTTGTAACCAGGAACGCCCTGTATTGTGCTCGCTCTAAGAAACACAGCTTAATATTAAATTTATTAAAAGAAAGACCTAAAAAAAAACCCTATAAAAATGTGCATTGTGGACTGTCTTTTTTATGTAATTATAACTTGGCGTCTGACAATCGGCTTTATGGTTTATTTCTTTATGGCTTTATGGTAAGTATTTATACTACTTTTATAAAAACATATGTTTTAAAGCAACCCTGGGTGCACCCATTTGCGCTAGTGTTAAAGAAGTATATGCCTTTTGTGTAAGGAAAATGAATTATTAAAACCACAAAATACATGTACATTTTATTATTTTCAATTATTTCAATAAAAACAAAAACTAGAAGAGACCGCCAAATAATCAAAACAAAAAGAATTAAAAAAAAATTTATTTGTTTAAAAATTTGTATTTTATTTGAAATTTCTTATATATCGATGCATCGATGTTTTTGGATAAAAACATCGGGGATGTTTGAAAAATTCTGTTTTCCAAGCTCTAGCGACTGAGCCGATGCCGCTGTTCGCTTCTTCGGGGTTGCTACCAAACAGAGCCGATCGGCCACTCGTGAAACACTTCGGCTCCTGGGGTTATAATAAACCATCAGGACAGTACTTTCCGCTGTTTTAGTAGTCTGTATGTTCGATGATTAGTGATGATATAGTAGTAGTAGTGTTGGTTAAGGAAGTTTGTTTCTTCGAAAAGAACAAGTTCATTCTTAAATTTTATTTTACTATTGTTTTATTGTTTACGTTGACACTGTACCATGAAATACAATAGCAATAGTGTTATAATATGAAGTCTAAATTGCATTACATATATAAGAAAGTGAGATAAGAGCTCAATAGATTCTTCCAGCTGTGCCACAGCTGATCAGTGTAGCTAACCACTCCATGTTATTTACAACCCTGTATTGTTACATCGATGTCATCGGTAAGCCAACTTTATACTATCGATAGATTCATTCGCATCTCTATTAGCAGCTATATTTCGCAACATAAACGCAGGGATCAAGTTGGAACTTTAATAACTTGATTGAAAAATGTCTACATTTTGCTAAGAAATAGTAAATACGCTACTATGAGTTTCAGCATTGTGCAGTACTTTGGAAAGCAGTCGAATAAATGTGGCTATTGCGCCGGCATCAACTGCTCACGGTCGCACGGTAAGAACATTTCAAATATGGGGGTGAAAAAAGTGCAATGCATTCCACTACATTCATTTTATTTTTATCTGTATGCACGGATGCGTCATTTAGGGATGCACGCATACCGTTTGTCCTGTGAAGACTACCAGGAACTGATTGATCGCGGTTGGCGGCGCTGCGGCAATTATTGTTATAAACCGCAAAACGACATTAGCTGTTGCCCATGTTACACCATCAAGTGTGATGCACAGGAGTTCAAGCTTAGCAAATCACATAAGCGAATTTTGCGACGCATGAATAAGTTCTTGCGTGATGGCAAACAAGAGCCGGATGAACAGCAACAACATAAGCAGACAGATCAATCAATAAATGGCGATGACGATGATGTAGGCAATGGAGGCAACGAAACAGAGCCTCAGCCACAGCTGCCGGCACAGAAGCCCTTGGTAATTGATGTGGAACAGGTTGAGTCGCTAGTAGTACAAGCTCAAGAGGAGCACGCCAAAATCACTGAAAACTTACAGATTCAGGATGCCAAAGCAGAAAATGGTGATCAATGTGACTCCTCGCCTGCTTCTAAAAAATGTAAGCGTGAGCCTTGAGCTGTTTTTCTTAAGTAAAAATAATCAATTCATTGCAATTTATATTAGCATTGGTCTCCAATTCAAATCCGCCACGTAAGAAGGCTAAGCAAATGCGTCTGGAGCGTAGGCAAGCCAAGCTCGGCGCCTCTCTTGAACAGCCAACAAGGAAAACTGTAAATCAGGGCAAGAACTTACGAGATTTTCTGGCCACTCCAAACGAAAATAACAAACATCAGCTAAAGGTATGAACTATGTGGTGAGACAATCACAAATTAAAAGTAAACCCTATTTATATATATATATAACATATATATAAATAAATTGTTGGCATTATTTGTAATTTGTAGATCAAATCAAATTTCGTTTATTGGCAAGTTGTTTTGGAACAAACTATATGTTCAATAAGAGAGTGATCAGTGACCTAGCATATTTTATAGGCTAATCTTTTCATTATCACGCTCGATTTAATGATAAGACGCTCATTGTCATTCTGTGCAAGTACTATAATCAATTGTTTTATTGCCAATCATACGAAATAAAAAGGTAGAGCACTGCTTACCGTCTTATGTCGCATGAGTAAATTTGATTTCACATTATCACATTAGTTGGCTTATTTGTTATACCCGCTATACATAGGGTAAAAGGGTATTATTTTGTGTTACTGTCTCTGTCGCGTGTCCGTGAGTCCCTTTATGTACACACATCGTATTTGTGCTATTTGTTGCAGATCGTTTTGGTCGCTGCCTCAGATACACAGCTCACCTGTGACGATGTAGTGCTTGCATTGTATCGAAAATATCAAATAGCCATTCACAATGATAACCCCGCACGCCTAACACTAGCTAGTATGCAGCGGTTTTTGGTTAAATCACCCCTAAAGGTAATTATAAATGATCGATTTTGTTTTTCTCTTTTTCTTTTTTAATTAAAACATTAGTTGAGTTTGGTGTACGTGCATGGCGAGGAATTTCAACGTACGCTACCACAAAGCTATGAACTCTATAGCAAGTACCAGCTCACCATACACAACGATCCCGTAAAGCGTTGTGAAGACTATAAGGATCATCTGCAAAAAACACCCTTGAAGGTTGCTTATGGAAATAATCAAATATCCATTGTTCTAATGATTCACTCCTTTCCAATCTATTTGTAACCAAAGTAAATGTTAACCCCAGTGTTTTAATCGTTTACAGCACGAAAAACCAGAGGGTGGTCCACTCATGGGTTACGGATCGTTTCATCAGCAGTACTGGCTTGATGACAAGTTGATTGCCGTGGGCGTCATTGACATTTTGCCCGGTTCGGTCAGCTCCGTTTATTTTTTCTATGATCCCGACTATAATTTCCTTTCCCTGGGCACCTATGGTTCCTTAAGGTGAGTTTTGTTCGCACTACCTCGGAATGTTATTAACAAAATCATCATTACAGAGAAATCGATTTAGTGCAGACAATTGCCGAGCTTGTGCCCGCTTTAAAGTATTATTACATGGGCTTTTACATACATTCGTGCCCTAAGATGCGATATAAGGGAAAATTGTCTGCCTCGTATTTGTTGTGCCCAGAGACTTATGTATGGCTGCCTCTCACTGACGGTAAGTGTAAGCAATTCTAAAATGAAGTATTTAATAAAAGAATATCGTTTGTTTCTGTTTAAGGCATTCGCACCAAGCTAGATGAAAAGAAGTATCAGCGCCTAAACTCTAGAGAAACTGATGAGGATGTGAATAAGTTTTCCAATGAGCATTTAAACAATATAAAGCTTTTGTTAGGTGCGCAGACATGTGTAAATTACAGACAATACTTACAGGTAAATGCAGTGTTATACATATTTGTGTGTGAAAGACTTTTTATTTATTTCTTATTTTGATTGAATGGTTTACTCTTCTTACAGATAACCGGTAAAGATAACAATAGTGATGAAATCATGGAATATGGCAATCTTGTGGGTAGAGTATGTGCTGAGCGGATGCTGTTCGTGAACACGTCATAAATTGGCATACATTGTTAAGCAGCTGTAAAAAACACTTAAAATTGCTGGATGCAACATAACTAACAAAAATTTCAATTAAGTGCAAATCCTTAGCTAAATATTTAAAATTTGTGTCATTTAATGCTGTTCGATTATTTGCTGTTGAGACTAGATAATATAATTATAACTATGTATGTTTTTTAATTGAGCTTTAGCAAATAAATGCATAAAATGTGAAACCAAATATTTAAAGTATGAATATCGATTTTACTCAACGAAACGGCTAACTGTCACAGAAGAATAGTAAACTATAAACACCTTTTAGATAACATGCACATGAGAGCTCAACTAAAACAACACTGTAATTAACAACTGTTATCACTAATCGCATTTGCTTATCTGAACAGGCAGCTAAATGCATCAATAAAAATAATTATCTGACAACAGACTCGCGCCATGGTGAAGCTGCCGTGAATGATCACGAGCGATTGCCACTTGCTCAGATTCACGGCATTATTACATGTTTTGTGGTAAGGAAGCTGTTGGCATGTGGGAGTGAGTACTTGGTGGGGTTTTGGGGGTTTCTAGCACCTGATTGATAGTGGCAGTTTGCAAGCGGTCGACCTTGAAATACCCTGTCCAACTTACCAGTTGTTAAAATTGCTATTAAAATTATTTATTTATTTAAGTGCGACAAGTATTTGCTAATTGGTTATTTTATTGTCTGACAAGCAGAGGATATATATACATATATTCAATATACAGAGTTTGAATTCGCAGCGTAACAAAGTCATCTGCGCTAATGTAGCACTTTAGCGCTTCGCTACCACTTGCCCACGAATTTCCAAGTGCGCTAATTAAACAAAATATTTAGCATCCCAATTTTTTTACAACTGACTCTGTATACCTATACCCTGTAACCATAAAAGTTATATATAGGCTTTTCATAACACTCAAAAACATGTGCACATATAATAATAATACACAGTTAAAAAAAGTGATGCACAAACATATGTTTGTACAAAATATGTATGTATTTCAGGGGTTCCGGGTTCGAATCCTGGGGGAGGGCATGGATATATAAATAAAAATATACAATTTTAAAAAAACAAACTTACCAAAAAAAAACATAACAATAACAACAAATTACCACATTATAATGTAACAAGAGAAGGTGATAATAATAATAACAATTGCAATTATATTAAATGCAATTATATTAAATTATATTAAATTTTGTGAAATATGTTACTATATACATCTCACTTGTAAATAGCTTTAGGCCCTTGCAGCCAAAGCTACATCTAAGGTCTAGTTGTAAGTTACACTTATAACTATGTACATATTTAAACAAATAAATAAATGTATGTATTTCATACGATGAGTTATGTTCTTCAGCCCAAGTGCAGGCTGTCTTAATCACATCATTGTGTGCAATTGTATTGGAACATTGTCTAATGGGTATCTACATGACGTGTACATTTTATTTATTTATTTTATACACATACCAAAAATATGCATACAATTTTAATTCAACCTTTAATAAATAATTAAAACACGTGTGCGCATGTTCGCCAATGTGTTCGGTAAGCAATGACTGATTGGAGAAAAAAATATTTCATATTTTTTAATTTTTACCTAATATGTTGCTGGCGTAGTTGTTGTTGTTATTTGGCATTGTCTTTGTTGGCATTCGATTTAGCACGAATTTGTCAATTCACAAAAATTTCTCGATGTGCAATAAATCGCACGCGATTTTTGATTTGGAGGCGCGAGTGAGCAGCTATCAGCGCTAGAGCGAGAGAGCGAAACGCTGTCAGGTACAGGTGGAGGCAGAGACAGAGCGTCGAATCTCGAAACTGTTCAACAACAAATTGAACAAATTTTAACCGTTTTGTTTGTTTGCGTTTTTTTGCGCGCGCTGCGTTTTCGCTCTGCCCGAGGTTTTTGCTCAAAATCTAAAAAACAGCAAGCGTCGTCGTCTGAGGCAGTATTAGTAGTAGTAGGTAGGTAGGTAGAGGTAGTACATACATAAGTAAGTTAAGTTTATATGCCATTGGCAGTTGGCGATTTGGCTTCATTCGTTTCGCGGCGTTCTCAGCTGTAGCAACAGTTCCCGATTTCGCTCCGGCTCACCCCAAAATTCTCACCGTACGGTTTTGTGGCAGATCGGGTGCCGAACATCGCGTACCTTCAATGTGAGTGTGTGTATGTGTGTGTGTTGCATGTTTCGACAGGAGTACACAAAGTGCTATGGAAACGTTTCTTGCATATCATAAATGAGTTTTTAGATGATTGGCGTGACAAGGCGGAGCGATAAAGTGAATATTATTATGAATACTAGATTCGCCCTTTAAGATGTGCAGTGTCAAAAATATGTAAAATACGGACAAATAATAGTGGAATATTTTGGACTTTCAGCATCCTCTAGATGAGGATATCAGCGACAGAGAAACTTTCTCGTTGTTTTGTATGATTTTCTTTTCTTTCTCAATATTTGGGTTAAAATATGCATTTTAGTTGGCATACAGAGCTACAACTGGTTTGTGGTTCGGTTGTTGGGCGTGTTTTAAATGAGCTACAAAATATCTTCTTATCGATAATCGTGTGCATTAAATTATTCTCCACGCGCATTGCGGGATTCGGGTTCGCTTTGTAAATATTCAAAATTACATAATATTTATTAATTCTCTATTGATGTATATTTATAATGTTATGAAAGTTTCTTTTTTTTTTATCCATTTCCAAATAATGTTTCTTGTTTTGTAGATATTTCTAAATAGTTTAACCTTTGACTTTTTGGTGTCTTTTGTTTTGTGCCGCTTTATTAGTTTATAATTTGCGCATCGATCATTGTTTATTTATTTAATATCTATATTTTTTGCCAGTTATTGCAAGATGAGCTTTTAGCCGTTTTCTTTGTGCACATCTATTTAACTTTTGACGTGCAATTTTTCGCATTGATTTCGCATTAATTGAGCTGCTAATTATATGAATAATTATTTGCACTACTTATAAGCGTTCGCTATAATGTGTATGTGTATTATATTTTCTCAGATTTCGTGTAATTGCGCTTCGTTTAAATGTGTTTTTTTGTTGATTCCTTATACAAATATTCGAAAGTCAAGTATAACGTGCAAAAATTTAATTTCAGTGGGAATTGTTACGAATTGGATCTGGGGCTAAGTGCTGAGAATCCCACAACAATGCATGATATAGAGTAAAACCACTAGAAACGGCTACTAAATTAGATTGTGTGTATTACACATAATTCAATACCTTTGTGAGATACGGTTCATTGCCATTGGAATTAGTTTGCAGAATTCAAGAGGCGCAAAACAAAACATATCGAAATTAAATGAAACGAAACACGAGAAAAAACAAAACACTCAGATTGCCAGTCAAACTGACGAACTGACTCAAACCAAACCGAACTGTTTAAACGTTTTTCAAAAGCCAGGCCAACAAAGGCACAAAAAGCGCGGCATACAGATTGATGCAAACTACGAAACCATGTCAATTGTGAGCTCATGTCTTATGTAAATGGCTCCAAGCACGCGTGCTATGAGTATATAATACATCTCTATATGCATGTATGTATGGATGTGTGTATATGTACATCGTAACGGTACATTTTCGGTATGCCGATACGAGCCTCGTCCGTATCGCGATATCATTTCATCGTGAATTTTATGCTTCTCTCGGATAATAAATCAAATCATAGATTCATAAACATTGAAATCCACCCAGTCCGATATTGTGTTTCTTATTTTTATGGCACCGTAATTGAAGATTAACCTAACTTTAATGAGAACCATTAGCAGCTGGCGTTTATCAGACGATGGCAAATACGCTCGTATATTTTACAATAACGATTTTTTCTTTGCCCTCGTCATATAAAGTCATAAATTTTGAAGTTGATTTTATAAAGCCTGCGCCAGGCAATGACGCTGATAAAAAGTGTGCCCGGCAAATTAATTAACAGCTCTCATTCTCTCAACCTGATAGTACCCACCAACGGAGTTGGAAGAGGAGCACAAAGCTACGAGAAAATTCAGATTTCTTCTCTACAGGTTAATTTCCGTGCCAAGATATGGCTGTAACCGTGGGTTATACCCGTCTATATTTGTCGCGCCTTCTGGTAATTTGCCCACATTCTCTATGTAGCTAATGAAGCCAGATAAAATGTGTAAATAGTAACGGTCCGCCTGGCACATCAAATTCTGCCTCAGCTGACACGGTTTGAACAAGTTTTAAATTGCTTGCGAAAAATTTCCCCGTTGGGAAGTTTTTTAGTTCCAATAACCTAATCCAATATTTACTAATAAACGATTTGCAGTTTGAAAACCACTTATGTACAAAAATCTTGTGGCATGTAATTGTTTGGACATGTACCAAATTGTTTATTTTTTATATAGCTTATTTGAAAACAAAACCTTTTACGCTGTCAACACGATCTCGAGTACTATAATTAAGCTATCTCTCTGGCTACAATTAACTACTTAATCTTCTTGCATTATTTCAGTGTTCCCTTTATTATTCGTGTTATATATTTGTAATAAGGTTTTTTTCTCTATTAAAATAAACGTTTCACGTTGCCTCTCCCCTGAGTTATCTGAAATCGTATATCTCTGATGTGATATCTTTAATGTGAATCTATTTTTGGTGCTGTGCCTTTTTCGAAAAGTTTTTCGCATGATTACGTGATATAAATATGCATGTCACGTACTAAGTGTTTTTGGAGGAGGTGCTCATAAGACCCATTTGTACGATGTAAACTTAACTACCGGTCGAGTTAATTCACCTACGGAAAATTACATATTACAGAGCTTAAGCTGGGACGCGTTATTAATTTATTGAGTTGTTGCCTCTTTTTTCTCTTCGCATTCGAACTACAATATTGATAACGGTAACATACATATGCACATATGCACATACTATGTAGAAATATTAGGGCTGTATACTTTATACTTTGTACATCGCTGCTATAACTTTCGATTTTTAGCTTTATTTGCTTTGGATTACTTCCGTTCATTGCGATCTGTGCCATAACGAATACGATTGCTTATCACTAGTTTATGGTTCTTGGAATCGCCCATACGATATTCCATTGAAGAGGAAATAAACTAATGCGATTTTAATGATTTAGAGACAGTCTGTAATCATTCGACTTCGTTAACTTTGAATCATAAGAACATGTATCGTAAATTTTACTTAGTTTTGACTGAGATTTGTGAATACAGTTGGTCGTGACTAATTGTGCAGTTGCCCTAAATTAGATTTGCCAACAGTTGCTTTCCTTTTCAAAAATACTGCGACAGGCGCTAATTGAAATTTCACCCAATATCAACACATTATTGAAATGTGTAAAACAAATATTTGAAAATATGTAGGTAACAGAAGTACATAATTAAATTCGTATATGATAGATACCCAAGTGCAAACGTTAACCCTGTCAAGCGAACACACGTAAGCTACACGAGGCTACCTGCCAGACTGCCTGGTGAACTGCATGTGCAACATTGTGAATGGCTTTTAAACAGCTGTCCAAATTAAATATCAAATCTAATATTTGATATCGACGTGCCAAGGGCGTTGCTATAACAGTATAACTATTCTATAATGAAATCAAGAAATCAATCAAAGCTATATCCGCTATTATCTAGCTATATCAGAGGGTCATCCTTAAGCTTCATATTATTCATTCTTATAAAACTTTTTTTATTTTGCTTGTTCGTTTTATCGAATTTGCCTCGTACTTCCTTATAGAAAGCAGCCTATTTGTCGCCGCTCTTACTAATCTAAATATTATGAAAATTTTTAAAATTCGTGTAGCGTGTTGCGGTGCAATTACCTTATCAATAGGTTGCCAGAGAAAATGACAAGCAATGATAGCCGGCTGTAGTAAATCAAAACAAAATTATTTCAAAATCGAAACCACTTAAACGGTACACGAGAAACTTTTGATATTGTCATTTGTCATGTTCATAACTCAATTTAGCTTTAGTGCCGAACACGTGCGTATTTAAAAATCCAGCTAAGACGTGCATAAACGTGCATAAGACTCGCATGCCTGACATATTCAAGATGAATGCATTCAAATGGCACGTGTATCTCGGTAAACGAAAAGAAGATTTAAAAGAAAAGAGTGGATAAACATTTTTAACCCTCTAAGGCAACTTTTTATTAATAGTTCTGAACCTTTCAATCGTTAAATAACCTTAAAACTGATTTTACGCGCGCTCGGCCTAAACAATATGTTTATGTAAGTTGAGGTCAAGACGAAATAGCCGAGATAAAAGAAACAGTTCAGTTTTAATCAAACATAATATCTTTAAAAAACACAGAATCCCGTGCCTTGGGAGGTCGTTAGCTTCTCCAAATTCGTTAAACCTACCGATTGACACGAATAAAACGTAAACCTAATGTGAATACCCTATGTGTGTACGGAATGTATTAAGGCATGAGTGTGCTTTATAATTGAATTCAAAACTGGATGACAAATTATACATTCGATGTACATAAATCAATTGCACGTGCTGCTTGAAACAAATTAAAATTAGTCACAATACGCAGCTAAATAAATAACAACAATAGAGATGCAAGATATAGAGAACTCAAATACTTATCATATTTAAATGAATGCAAATTCCCTTTTTGATTCACATTCGAACCCGAGAAATTTCATTGCACTGTCTACTTAGCATCGCATAAATTCCCAGCCGTAAACTTGATTCAGAGATCGGCTTACATAATAACTGCTCCGCATTCTCTTCGTCGCTTAACGATGGGATTATAAACTCAATTCAACTGTATAATAAGTAATTATTATGAGTGCAACTTCCCAAATCTTTAACTGTTTCCTGTTATTCTCTTTATTCAGTTGACACCGACGTGCGGCACGAAGAAAATTAAAAACCCACCAAGATGGCTGTTATGCCCTGTTGTAAGTACCCAAATACACACTCACACCTCGCACGCATTTTAAAGATTACCATTATTAAAATATATTAACATAAATAAAAGATGGGTATAAAAATTCAAAGTGGCGCATTAATAAATTTCACGTGAGGTCGATGCGCAAAATCCCCGAATTATTGGAAATTACGTATGCATCGCTGCGTTAATTAAATACTCGTCGGCCTGAATCGAGTTGACGGGTTGACAGACTTAAGATCGTCGCACATTAATATAGATACATAGCTCTAAAAATAAGCAAAATATTGAAAGAGCAATTATCGACAATCAATATTTATTTTCGTTCGCAGTTTATGTGCCAAAGCGCGTTATTGTGGCAATAATGTTGTTCCTCATGTGCCTCATCAACTACATGATGCGCGTGAATCTGTCCCTGAATATTATCGCAATGGTCGAGCAGCGAGACGAGAACAATACGATCATACAAAGTCCAGATGTGCGTATAAGTCGAAAAAAAGGGTGTACGATCTTATTTGATAACATATTTTATATTTTATTTAAATTCTAGTATGGACCACGCTATGATTGGTCGCAGACGGATCAGGCATTGCTGTTAGGTGGATATTTCTATGGATATATGATTACCTCACTTCCAGGTGGCACGTTGGCCGAGATGCTCGGTGGTCGCAATGTCGCTGGCTACAGTTGCCTTCTGGGCGCTATTTTAACGGCCTTGACTCCAGTGGCCGCCGCCTGGGATAAATATGCGGTGTTTGCTGTTCGATTTCTGATTGGCCTTGTCTCTGGTGTGGTTTATCCATGCTGTCACAATTTGGTTTCCAAGTGGTCGCCGCCTGAGGAAAAAGGCAAGTTTGTTGCGTCACTGATGGGCGGCACATTCGGAACTGTGATTACATGGCCGCTCTGTGGCCTCCTCATCGAGAGTCTTGGCTGGGACTGGGCGTTCTATGTGGTTGCCCTTATTGTGCTAGTCATTGTGGCCTTGTGGTTCTACTTGGTCAGCGATACGCCGGCCACGCACAGCACCATAAGCCTCAAGGAACGCGAATTCATCGAGAATAGTCTTGGAAATACGCTGGCTAAAAAGGCGGTAGGTGTTTTCTTTTATTGCTCTTTTGTCGAACTGTTGGAAACCTCTTCTCTGTCTTTCACTTGATCAGAAATGGCCACCTTACAGGCAGCTGGTTGTTTCTATGCCCTTCTGGGCGCTAACATTACTGCACTACGGCAGTATGTGGGGTCTATTTTTCCTCATAACGGCAACGCCTAAGTTTTTGAGCGAGGTCCTTGGCTTTGATCTCTCAAAGGCTGGCTTCCTGTCCAGTTTGCCGCACATTGCTCGCCTCTTGGCTGCATTTGGTTTCGGTTCCGTTGCGGATTGGATCCGTCGCAAGGGTTGGTGGACGATGACGTTTACCAGAAAGATGTTCTGCTTGCCCTGTATGTATAAATAATAACAGATTCTTGAATAATTTAACTTCAATATAACACAATTTTCCATTATTCCAGCTCACGTTGTGCCAGGAATTATGCTCATTATTTTAGCCTTCTGCGGTCGGGATCCGTACGTCTGCGTGGCTATTATGACCATCTCGTTGGGCTTCAACGGTGCTGCCACGTCTTCCAACTTGGCTAACTCTCAGGATTTGGCACCCAATTTTGCAGGCACTATGTACGGGATTATCAATTGTCTGGGCACTACTCCGGGCATTTTTTCACCGTTAATTGTGGCTGCATTTACAAAAACATCGGTAGGTTTAACTATACGATCTTAAAAAGTACTAAGTTTTAAATGTTTCTGTTATTTTCAACAGAACACCATCGATGATTGGTTCTGGGTATTCTTAATCGGTGCTGCCGCTTACATTTTGCCCGCCATATTTTTCTGGTTCTTTGGTTCAGGAAAAATTCAAAAATGGAACGAGGTAGAAACCTCTGAGCCGCGAGAGGATGTTGTCAATACAAAGTTGTAGTTTATGCTGTGATGTTCTAGTAATAATGCCATATAAGTATGATATATTTTTGTTTGTATGTAATTGCACTTTACAGTGCGAGTCCTGAAGCTAATACAGCTGTGTATTTATTGTTAAAATCAAGTTGACTTATAATTGTGATCGAACCAAGAGCATTAGTAATGTTTCCATGTTAAACAAGAGTGGGCATGGTGGGGTTCTTTTTTTCAGTCTGATTATAGTTAAAACAAATCAAGCAGGCGTAATTTAAAAAAAAATCACCAACTGGCTTGAGAAATTATTAACGTACTTATAACAAATGAAATGTTGTATACGAAAGATCTTATTTTGAAATTGTAAATAGTTTACATTGTTATTTGCAATGAACTGCGCCCCCTTCTGTAGTCTTCCGCTTAGTAATACCGTCAGATTGCTAAATTGCGAGGCTGTATTGCAACCACAGCTGAGATGTCGACTACGCAATCGTTACTGGCAGTCCGCAGAGAGACGGTGGTGTCTGCGCAACGGTGAACAACTGCGACTTCTGGCAACATTATTGGGTAAGACAGTCGAAAGGGTGTGCATCTTTATGTACGGGTTGACCCTCAAGAAATTTGGAGAGATTTTGAATCCGAAATGTTCGAATTGGAACCATTACCGGGTACCATTCGTAAGATTCGATAGTTGTGCCTTATATGATGGCATTTTTTATCCAAATGGAAATATTAAAAGACCCATTCATCCGATTGTGTTGCGTTTGCTTCTGTCAATATTAAATCATTTCACGAATATTCCATGCGAAAGAGCTAGGAAGCGTCGTCGGAGAAAAGATGATATTTTTACTGGTTGCAGAGAAACATGTTTTGACCTATATAACACACGGTGCAATAGACCAGGAAGCGCAGGAAGAGGCAGACGAGGAGGACGTTGGGGGCTCGGTGGACCAGGGGGATCAGGAGGAACAGGAGGAACAGGAGGAACAGGAGGAACAGGAGGAACAGGGGGGCCAGGAGAACTGGAAGGAATGGAAGGTCTAGGAGGACTGGAAGGAGCAGAAGGTCTAGGAGGACTGGAAGGAGCAGAAGGTCTAGGAGGACTGGAAGGGACAGGAGGACAATTTTGGGATGAAAATGGCAATGAATTCGGCTATGGTGCTAATGCAGATGATTATGATTCTGATGATGATTCAGATGATGAATTTGGAATGGCTGCTGTTAAAAAAAGGAAGAAAAACAATGCCGATGAAGATATGGTTGTTAGGGCTCCGAGAGGAGTTGTTACAAAGTATGGTGGTTATTTGGATGATGATGCACTTAGCATAGATGGTCATAGACGTGGTCGTGGTAACCGAGGACAACGTTTCTCAGGGAGTGAAAGAGAAAGCATGAGAAATCTTTCCAGACATTATAATAAAACGGTATCAAAAAAAAAAGGGAGAAATCTTGAGGACGGGGAAGACGAATACGACTATGAACCTTTGCCTAGGAAAAAGAAGGCACCGCCACCGCCAAAGAAAAAGAAATTCAAAGGATCTGATAAGATACGTTACATGGGTAAAATGTTGCCTGTTCTCTGGCACGAGCCGTTCGATAACAGCAACCCTACGACATGGGTAAGAAGACATCCGGAGCAGGTACGTGTTCTTGAGGGTACGAGGATCGGAAGAGCAAAGGTGGCTACCTACAAACGCCCGTCTACCGAAGCCCAGCTTGAGATGGCTAGACAACGTTTCTCGGTACGTAGTCTTTATAAGATTCCGGATCGCGAATCCATGCCCACAATGGGCATGTTTGGCCATGATAAAGTAGTGGACAGGAAATCTCAGATGGCCAAGGCTTTCAATTATAATAAACTAAGGAATCCGACCGAGGAGGATGATCCGCCACCTAAGAAAAAGGGGAAAAAAACAAAGTGAAAAAGAGATAAACTTCTGGTCTTTGATCATGCAAATCATGTATGGACTAATTGATTTACATACGTCAGTGATACAGTTTAAATTAACAGAATAATTTGACCTTTTAACCAAATTCGCATAACCCTTTTATAAATTTGGTAATAGATATGTATATATTGAGTATGTAAATAGTTTACCTTTATACAGTGTAGTGTAAATTATATAATATTAAATATAAATTTTGGATAATATTATTTTCTAATAAATAAAGCTGAATTAGAAATAACATGTTCAATTGTAACTGCACAACAAATTACTGGAAGACCGTTCAATCTTAGTTAAAACAAATCGTTGAACATAGCACAAGCAACCCGAATTTTGTAGATTTTTGAAAAAAGTCACCGACTCGAATGAGATATTGTTTACATGCTCACAAAAATAAAAATGTTAAATAGGATACATCTAAGTTTGAAATCTTAAATATTTTGTTTTGTTTTTTGCAATGTACTGCGCCCCCTTCTGTAGTATTTCGCATAGTGATACCCTCGATTTCATAAATTGCGCGGCTGTATTGGAAACACAGCTGAGATGTCGATTTCGCAACCGTTACTGGCAGTCCCCAGAGAGACGGTGGTGTCTACGCAACGGTAAACAACTGGCACTTCTAGCACAATTGTTGGGTAAGACCATCGAACAGGTCTGCATCTTTATGTACGGCTTGACCCTGAAAAAGTTTGGAGAGATTTTGAATCCGAAATGTTCGCAATGGAACCGTTACCGAGTACCATTCGTAAGACCCGACGGTTGTGCCTTATACGATGGTATTTTTGATCCATATGGCGACATAAGAAGACCCATGCATCCGACAGTAATGCGTTTAATTCTTTCTATAATGGATCATTTCTTAAATATACCATGCGAAGAAGCTACGAAGCGTCGTCCAAACAAAGATGATCTTTTTACTGATCGCAGTGACGCGTGTTTTGACCTCTATAACTCTCAATGCGTTAGAGCAGGTATGGTTGGAAAAGGCGGACGAGGAGGTCGAGGAGGACGATGGGGCCCAGGAGGAAAGTGGGGGCCAGGAGGATCAGGGGGGCTAGTACCAGAAGGACTTGAAGGACTAGAAGGATCAGAAGGACTCGAAGGGTTATTTGGTCCAGAAGGACCGGACAGGGAAGGAGGACAATTTGGAGAATTTAGTAATGAATTTGGCTTTTCTGATGTTAATGATTATGATTCCGATGAAGATTTTGATGAACAATTTGGAATGGCGGGCGGAAAAAAAAATGAAGAAAGGCAATGCAGATGAAGACTTGGTTGTAAGAGTGCCGAGAGGAGTTCCTACAAAATATGGCGGAGGTGCTGGTGGACCCGGTGATAATGATTATGGTGGTAAATTTGCAGGCGGACCTGGTGGTAGATATGGCGGCGGACCAGGTGGTGGACCAGGTGGTGGACCAGGTGGTGGAACAGGTGGTGGAACAGGTGGCGGACACTGGGATGATAATGGAGTTTGGATTGATGATGATACTAGAGGGAGTCGCGGTAGTCAAGGATTGTCTGTGAGTGATAGGAAGAGCATAAAGAAAATTGGCAAGCTTTATAACAAAGTTGTAACAAAAAAAGACAAAAAAACAGTGGAGGAGCCGGAACCCGAATATAATTATCAGCCTCCAAAAGCGGCTAAGAAGCCACCGCCACCGCCAAAGAAAAAGAAATTCATAGGATCTGATAATCTCCGTTATATGGGTAAGATGTTGCCAGTTCTATGGCACGAGCCGTTTGATAACAGCAAGCCGTCCACATGGGTAAGAAGACATCCGGGACAGGAGCGTGTTCTTGAGGGTACGAAGATCGGAAAAGCTACGTTACAAACTTACAAAACCGAGCAAGTCCAAGCACAGCTAGAGATGGCCAGACAACGTTTCTCGGTGCGAAGTATTTATAAGATTCCGCCCCGCGGATCAGTGTTTCAAGGGGGGCACGTTTGGTCCACCAAAACCAACGAATGGGAAAGGAAAAATTGTCAAGGCTTTTGATTATAGTAAACTTTGGAATCCGCCTAAGGCATACCCTGAACCATCGCCACCCACAAAGGGCAAAAAAAAGTGACGAAATGCTGCTACAGTAATTGAAAACCTATGTGAAGTAATCGATGATCGGTGATACAATTCTGGACCGACTGGATAATTTAATCTTTAATCAAATTATAATAGTGACATGATAATTTCGGTAAAAGGTATAGTACATTAGGTATGTAGATATTTACATTTCAGATAAGGACCCGTAACGTTTATATTTTTTAATAAATTAATAAAAAAAAAATAAAATAAAATATTTTTTAAAACCAATGTTCGAATATATTTCATTTAATTAATAAAAACACACCATGCTCTATACATTAACACCATTCAGTTTATTTAAAAGATTTTTGTATTTCTCATCTTTAAAAATAATATTCGAAATATAATATGTAACGAGTTTGCAAAATGTCAAGATTTTTTTGTTTTGCTTTAGAGCTGTGTTTTTATATCTTATTAGAATGGTCTCTTTAATCAAGACTATAAAATAGCTTCAGGAGGAAACCATTCAAACTGGTTGCGGCTTTGCAGATCTTAATTTTTGCGCATTCAAGAAAAAACCTTAAGTTGACACAGCAATTAGTAAAATGTTAATTAAAATACAGAACTGCAGGCTTTTGTATGGACACAGCCTTGAACCCATGAAGTAGCCGAGTTATGAAGGCTTTCTGAAATTTAAAAGTACAATTCTGTTGTGGTGCAACAACTTATTTAAATTACTTGACTTTTAAAGAGGGTTTGATTCTTTTATTTAACTGAATTGTTTGTGTTGAAGTCAATGAAATTAAGCCATTGCTAAAATGTTTTTGGTTGAAATACCAAATTATCGCCGCTCATTTTCGATAACACAGTATGGTTTCGTTGCCAGCTGTAATCCACAATGTCTGGCAATACTGCGCATTGATAACATAACCAATTTGAGTGTAACATAATGCTAAAGATAACATTTACGCATTCTTAACATTTCTGTTTTGTTGTCGATTTTTTTGTAAAAAGTTATAAAATAAACGTAATTTTGCAGCAACGCGCACATTACTTTATAAATTAGCACAATAGTAACATTAAAATGGCCGAGGTGGAAGCTGTTCAAATAATTGCGGAATCATTAAAGCAACAGGTATGACAATGGGCTGTCGATGGGCCGTCTTTTTGGTTTTCACCTCTCTCTATGTTCTTTATGATATGCACTTTTTGCATGCAATCTATGGGCAGGAGGTACTGTCCCATGTAGTGCGCTCAACTGTTGAATTAACTGTGCCTTATTCGCTTATCTGTTTGCCAACTGTTTGTTGAACAAAGGTCAAAAGCATTCAAAAGTGGCCCAACATTGTTATTGCCTGTTGTTTCCCACATACATATGTTTGTATGTATGTATTAATGCATGCGTATGTGTACACCTGATTAACATTGTTGTTGTTACTAGCCGGTGGCTGTCAATAACCGATATAGATACGAACGGATCTTGATATAGCCACAATATTCCAAAGGTGCTAAAACCTGCCACAGCGAGTAAAGCAGTAAATCACACGAGTGCGCCCGATTAAAATCAATAAGCAGATTCACAGAGGCCCCACAGCAATTTTCATATTGTAATGAAGAAATGTGAACTTTAAACGGGCTCGTATAGCATTTTCTTAAAGCTGCGTGCATATTCACCTTAAGTTGTTTGAATCAAGAGTAAGCAAGATTATTTGCTTAAAAACATGTTTAAAGTCGCCGAAGTTATAATATGCATGTACACTTTGTTTTAATTAAATGGTGAATCTTTCTGTAATACTTTCTCATTATAATTTTACAGGGTGTCGAGTATGTGTTTGGCATCATTGGTATTCCCGTCATCGAACTGTCTATGGCGTTCCAAGTTGCCGGACTAAAGTACATTGGAATGCGCAACGAACAGGCAGCCTGCTATGCCGCGCAAGCCATCGGCTACCTAACAGGCAAGCCTGGCGTCTGTTTGGTAGTTTCCGGTCCTGGTTTGCTTCACGTAACAGGTATTTCAGAATATAACTCATTACCTTAACGCACTTAAATACATTTTTTTTTACTGACAGGTGGCATGGCTAACGCTCAGGTCAATTGCTGGCCGTTGATTGTGATTGGAGGTGCAACGAATCAGGATCACGAGGGCATCGGCGGATTTCAGGAATGCCCACAGGTAGAGCTTTCGCGTCCGTATTGCAAGTATGCGGCACGTCCGCCAACTGCTGCTCTGATACCTCTGCATGTGGAGAAGGCTGTGCGGTATGCAACGTATGGCCGTCCGGGCGTAGCATATTTGGATTTTCCTGGAAACATACTGCAATCTAAGGCTCAGGAATCACGCATCTACAAATCATTAGCGCATCCGGCGCCTCCATTGGTCTATCCGCCACATGATGAGGTTATACGCGCCGCTCAACTGCTGCGTCAGGCCAAGCGGCCACTGGTGATTGTCGGCAAAGGTGCTGCCTATGCTCATGCGGAAAACACACTGCGTCACTTTATTGAGAACACAAATCTTCCCTTCCTGCCGACTCCCATGGGCAAGGGTGTGGTCTCTGACACGGCTGCTCAGTGTGTATCTTCGGCACGCACATTGGCGCTACAAAAAGCCGATGTAGTGTTGCTGCTGGGCGCACGTCTTAACTGGATTCTGCATTTTGGACGCGCACCACGATATGATAAGGATGTGAAGTTCATTCAAGTGGACATCTGCCCTGAGGAGCTGCACAATTCGGTTGTTGCATCAGTGGCCATTCAGGCAGACATCCGTCCCTTTGCCGAGCAATTGTTCGAGCAAATGAACGCTGTGAACTTCCGCTTTGGCTACGAACAGGAGTGGTGGAAGCAGCTGGCGGCAAAATGTAAACATAATCGCGATACTGTACAGCAAATGTCCTTGAACACATCTACTCCGCTCAACTATTACGCGGTCTTCCATCATTTGCGCGAACTGCTGCCACGTAATACCATTATCGTTAGTGAGGGCGCCAATACCATGGACATTGGCCGTTCTATGCTGCTGAACGAGAAACCACGTCATCGACTCGATGCTGGCACCTTTGGCACCATGGGTGTGGGACCTGGCTTTGCAGTTGCTGCCGCTCTTTACTGTCGTGACTTTGCGCCTGGCAAGCGAGTTCTGTGCGTTGAGGGTGACAGCGCCTTTGGGTTTTCGGGCATGGAAATCGAAACAATGGTGCGCTACAAGTTGCCCGTAACCATTGTCATTGTGAATAACAATGGCATCTACGGCGGCTTTGATAAGGACACCTTCGAGGCCATACGCAGCGAGGGCGATCTAACTCAAATGTAAGTCGAATTCAATCTTATCAACTGTCGTAGCACGTTGCTAATCTTATCACTTGCATAATTACCTTTTAGCACACCACCATCAGCGTTGGGCGTTCAAGTGCGCTACGAAGAGATGATGAAGATGTTTGGTATGCAGGGCTACTTCTGTACGGAGATTGAACAGCTGCAGAAGGCCATAAAGGCGGCCAACCAACTGACGGATAAACCCACCATCATCAATGTTGCAATTAGCCCCTCATCTGATCGCAAGCCGCAATCATTCAATTGGCTGACAGAGTCAAAGCTCTAAGGCACAGCAAATAACAAACACACACACACACACACACTAACAACACAATACACACAAACACACTAACAACACAATACACGATTTTATAAGCAGCAACGTTTACGATTAGTTATTAAGGCACAAATTTTCACGCATTCCTGAAGATTTTCAAACGCATTTGCCACGATATTGTCTTTGTATATACACAAATAATGCAACTTTTATAAAACAAACGATTGTAGAATATGGGATCTGTATGTTAATCTAGCACGTTGTGTTAGAAGTCATGTCGATAAAAATTTCAGCTAAAGCCGGGAGTCCTATTAACCTATTGTTTACCACAATCTATTTTTAGCGTGGACCGGTGGCCTTTTTTAAAATTGACGAAACACATCAGCCAATAGATATTATATAAATTTATATTTAGCTTAAAAGTCAAAAGGCAATTTAGTAGACAAAAAGAAAATTCGATTTTTATTTTAGAAATTGGGAAATAAATTTAGCATAGCTTCAGAGACAGAAACATATGTTATTCAGTGTTGCAAAATCAGCTCTTTTACTTTTACTTTTACATTATTTTACGTAGAGAAAGTATGCTATGCCCATTTGGCATTACGGAAATGAATTCGAGTAAATCTACTCCAATTTTGAGTTATTTTTGCCTTTCTTGCAGTACGATCAATAGTTGTCGCGCACCATCTGCTCCTCCAGTCCCAAGTAGTATAGGAACTTATTGAGATCAACCAGGCGACCTTTGTGTAGGAACGGCAACTTGGGGCACAGTTCAAAGGCGATGTTGAGGGGCGCAATGTCTGGCAAGGGATCGGCACTCATATTGAAGAAAGTCAGCACATCTCGCACCTCAATTTCGCCCTGAGCATTGCGCTGGAGTACCTTGAGTATGTCCTCAACTAGCTCCAGACTGAATGGCAATCGGCAGCCACGTAAAGTGGATCGGACATGGGTCTCTGAAATGTACGGCTTGCATGTGGGATTGATGTGGCTAAGGTGTTCAGTCAACTCTTCTACATTGTTCCAGAGAGCTCGTTTCAGTTCCAGCTGAGCGGCAGCGCGTACATAATTCCGATCACAGCTGGGCGGAGGCGTTTGCTCCGCTGAAAAGTGACGGCAGACGGTGACAATTTCGTGATTTAGTAGCGACTCCTTGGGCAAGTACGACATCAGAGTGGACTTGAGAGTCTCGTAGGTAATGGTAACGTTGTCGCCCAAATCAGCATCCGGTTTGCAGCGCAGCACAAACTGTTTATACTGCGGACGCACTGCCTCACGAATTTTACTTATAATCAGCGCTATGTTGGCCACGGGAAACTGAGAAAATAATTGTTAGTCTTGGTGGAGTGCAAGAGTCGATTGTAGTAGGTGGTGTACTCTACCTCATTGGGATGCTGTTCCATGTAGAGCAGTGTGAACTCATCGGCCGAAACGATATAAAATATGTGATCCTTGAGGTTGACCGTAGAACCAATGTAGAAGTTGCTGGCACGGAAGTATTCTGGCCGTGCCGAGCTGAACTTCTCCTGACCAGGTAGCGGCACCCGCGCCCGCTTGAGAAACTCTCCACCCACAAAGCCCGAATTGCGCCGCGCCACCTCATAGATCTGCAGTGTGTCGTCGGCAAGGAAGTAGCTGATGACAAAGCTGCGATCGCAGTTCTCCCGAATAACGGACACGAGCTTGGCACCAAAGCGCAGGATACAGCCATCGTATTTGAAGAGTTTCTTGAAGTCAGCTTGAGGTGGCTTAGGTTCCACGGTAATGCAATTTCCTTCGGAGTCCTCGTAACTGCCCCACCCATTGTAGGGAGGCAAGCGACGCACCCGACTTTGATGCTGCGGACGCTCGTCGCTGCCCTCCGGCAGTGGTTGCGGTGTAAAGTCCTGTATACCGTACTGAAATGGAAAAGAAAGGGAATCAGTGCGATTACCTCTACCTGATTACTTGTGCATCTGTACCTTCTCTCTGTAGTAGTGCTGCGTAAACTGATCGCAACTGGTAAGGATTACATTGCGTCCGAATACATTCAATACGGCACCAATCTGCAGATCCTGATCTGTGTAGTATAGCTCTTGCTTCTGGCCCGTGTTAAGAGGATCAGCCACATAGCGAATATCTCGCATATTAGAGCCCAGCACGTTTAGCAGCGTTACGGCTGTCTGCTGGCCCGGCAGAGCGGGACCCATGAACTCCTTAGGAAGCTTTCCGCGCTTCAGAAATGTGCTAGGTCCTTCGCGTCCCGAGTTCCGTGGAAACTTCTCCTTAATGTCAATGGTATCGTCCGCCAGGTAGTAGCATACGTCGAGCTTACGCACATCTCCGAACTCGGAGCGATCGTTCCAGTAGCCCTGAAACTTGAGCACTCTGCGATCAAACTCCAGGAACTGTGCGAAAGCGTGGCGCTTTGGCAGAGCACTTGTATCGGGTCGCGCTGTCTGCTTGAGAGCCAAACGCTTGCGCAGTTCCGTAGTGGGATCGCTATAGATCGCAGTAGAAAAAGAAGAGAGATAGTGAAGTTAGAGACCGTCTTGATCGATATTAGTTTGGATCTCATACTTGGGTTCGACTAGGCCAACCGGCACCACGATGCCAGCCCGATGAAGGAACTGCCGGGTGAAGACATCGCAGCCACTGATGTGATAAACACGGTCGAAGATCTGCACATTGGTGTCCACATTAAGATCGAAGATGGAAATGAACTCACGATCGCCGGGTGGCATTTTGGGTATGCGCTGGCGATGCACCAGACAACCCTGTGGTATGCCAGAGTTCTCAACCTTGGGCTCTGTGATCTGCATAGTGCCATCCTCCAGGTAGAAGTATATTTTTACTTTGCGCACCTGGTATGGTGCGTGATAGATTTCGGTAAGCGGTTCCTTGAAGTAGGCGTTGAAGCACAGCACCTGCTTGTCGTAGGCCAGCCAAGGTGGCAGCTTTGTCGTCGCCTTTGGCACCCAAAAGCCATTAATGTCCGAGGGCACGGGTACGGGACACGCTGGGTCGACTAGCGGTCCATTCGGTTCCACTAGCTCCGGCTCCCGGCGATCTGAAAGCATGTGTATTCCCTGGTAATGCATCAGCGTCTGTCGCCGTGGATGACGTTGTTTGCTGTACTGCGTAGCCAAGAGATAACGAAGGTGCTAAGGGTGTTGTCAGCTCAGTCTAATTCTCTCACGCATACTCACGTCATAGAACTGTGCACCTGGCAGCAGTGGCATTCCTGGTAATCTCTGCATTGAAAACGGCAAATTTTGATCGATATAAACTTCTAATTTAAGGTACCTCTAAATTTAGATAAAAGTCCAGCTTAATGTTTCGCTCAATTTGAAAATCTTGTTTTGTTTTTTTGCCAAAAAAAAAAAGTGTAAATTTAATTTGTGTAGTTTTTCGGAATTCTGTTCGATAAATGGAACAAACAACTCTATGGCAATGCCGCCGTTCGCCATGGTTGCGACAACAGCGTCAGCAACTGGTTGCCGACACAGGTAGTCGCGAAAGACAGGAGGTGGGTCGAGGGGGGAGGGGGGTCTCTGTAGTCAGGTGGTTCGTAGTAAAGGAGTTTTCTAAAGATGACTAGACCTCAAACTTTTTCGACTCATTTCAGTTGGGACTGCTTGCACGTTGTATGTTGCATGACGGTTGCTACTTTTGGTCATATTTATGTAAGTATATATGTATATTCCTGCATTAATTATAGAAGAAGATACATTTGGAATCCCATAAAGATTGTAACTGTATTACTATAATTACGAAGCACATTAAACATATTGTTTTAATATCGCTGAACAAACTTAATCGAAGAGTTCAATTTTAATTACGCCATATTCGATCACTTTTTTTTATTTATTTATTTATTTAATTAGTTTATAGTCGGACTAAGGTCAGTCGACTGTTTAAAAGTAAAGAAAAAAATACAATTAATAGTTATAATTAATAATTTTAAGTTAAAAGTAAAATCTTAACTGTGAGAAAAGAAATAAAAATAAATTAATTGAATTGAGTTTACATTGGGATAAAAAAATGAAAGAGCCGATCCAACATTTGTTGCAGAGGATTGGGGAAAACCCAGAAAAACCCAATCAGATCAGGAGAGTTAGTGTTAGTAAGCAAAACCTAATCAAAATAGCGATTAGAATGTTCAAACATGCAGTTAGTTAAAAAGTACTACTGTTACTAGAAAGAAGATAAGTATATATTAAACTAGTTACTAGAAAGGTGAGTAAGGATTTGTACTTTTAAGCAAGATACAGAATTATTGTTGTTGTTAGCGATAATGTAATATAGTTTATTATAGTCCGAACATAGTACCCTGAAAGGCTCATGCAGGGCATAATTCGAACTACAATTGGAAAGTTTTAGAGGAAGATAGTTACGGGTGATTCTACCAGGGACAGAGAAGTGTAGTCGACTAAGCAAGTCGTTACTATCTATGTCCCCTTGTATAAGGTTATAAATAAATACCACACCAAGCATAGTTCTACGATTGGCTAGGGAAGGCAGATTTAGTAACAAAAGTCTACTAGGATAGGAAGGAAGTCTTGAATTTACGTCCCAGTTAAGGCCTCGCAAGGCAAAAATTAAAAAGTTTTTCTGTACGGATTCAATGCGATCCTTGTGAACTGTGTACTGAGGACTCCAGACACATGATCCGTACTCTAGAATTGGACGAACAAGCGAGGTGAAAAGAGTCTTAGTTAGGTAAGGATCGTCAAACTCCTTAGACCATCTCTTAATAAAGCCGAGCACACCCATAGCTTTATTAACCATTGATGATATATGTTCGCAAAACTTGAGTTTGCGGTCCAAACGGACACCTAGATCATCGACCAGGGAAATTCTTTCCAAGGTATAACCACAAAGAGAGTAAGATACGTACTTTGGACAGGCTCGTGAGAATGTCATCAGCTTGCATTTGGAGCTGTTCAGATTAAGGAGATTTGCACGACACCAAGAATAGAAACAATTTAAGTCAGATTGAAGGCCTAAATGACAGGAGTCGTCTCTAAATTGAAAACAGAGCTTGACATCATCAGCATACATGAGAGTACGGGAATTAAGTATGACCGTTGGAAGGTCATTGATGAAAAGTGTAAAAAGCAGGGGACCTAAATGGCTTCCCTGAGGAACACCAGATGTGGCATGAACGGGGTAAGAAAGATTATTCTTAAAGAGGACTCGTTGGGTTCTGTCATCCAAATAGCTCACAATCCAACTAAGAAGTTTTGGTGAGAAACCGAGAAGATTCAGTTTATGTGCAAGAAGAGAATGGTTGACTGAGTCAAATGCCTTACTGAAATCAGTATAAATGACATCGGTTTGAAGATTTTTCTGAAATCCTTTTACCACAAAGGATGTCAGCTCAAGCAAATTTGTCGTGGTAGAACGACGTTTTACGAATCCGTGTTGAAAAGGGGATATAACGGATCTGCTAAAATGTTGCAAGTGAGGAGTTATAACATTCTCGAAGAATTTAGGTATAGCCGATAATTTAGAGATACCTCTATAATTACTTGCATCAGACTTACTGCCTTTTTTGAATAAAGGTATAATAAATGATTCCTTCCATATGGAGGGAAAGGAGGCGGTGTCTAAGGACAGCGAAAATAATTTGAGCAATGGCTTACATAAGGAATTGGCACAATATCTAAGTACACAGGCGGGGATACCATCGGGACCTGGTGAAAAGACTGGTTTAACTAAGCTAAGATCCTTAAAAAGTGAACTTTCGTTCAGTAACGGTGTGAAGATGCCATTTGAACTGGGTACACTATATGGATAAGAATGAATGCTTGGCGTAGAAGAAGAATAAGTTGTTTGAAAAAACTTAGCAAACATATCGGCCATGGCCTGATCTGTGTCCGCCTCAGCGTTATCAAACGAAAGTTTAGAAGGAAAGACCGCTGACCTACGCTTCATGTTAACAAAACTATAAAACTTTTTAGGATTCTGAAAAAACTGAAACCTACATCTGGTCAAATAGTTTTTATAACATTTCGCGTTCAGCACGGTAAAATTTGCCCGAGCAGATAGGTAGCGGGAGAAGACAAGCGGTGCATTTCTTTGCTTATATTTCTTGAATAAGCTACTCTTTAAGTTTTTTAAGCGAGACAGCTCTTTTGTAAACCAAGGGGGTTTGCTTGAGCATAACGGATAGGATAACGGAACACAGATATCAAGAACAGAGTTTAGGGTGTTATAGAAGATATTAGTTGCAACTGACATATCAGTTGATGCATAAAAATCAGACCAATCACAATGTGAAATTAAAAAATTTAGAGTTTCAAAGTCTGCTTTCTTAAAGCAGCGCACGCGATTACACGGCCTTTCACTTTTATTCACAATACTAATACCCAAGTCGAAATTCACTTCGAAAGTAGGATGATAAGGATCTTCCGGTAGGGAAAGGGGTTGTACCCTGTCTACAATCACCTTGGAAGGATCAGAGGTGAAACATAAATCAAGCAATCTGTTCAGGGAGTTTTCGACATGATTGACCTGCGACAAAGACATGTCAAACAAACCGTCAAATAGGTCATGTTGCCGGGAAGGCAAAAGGAAGTTTCCTCCAGCACTAGATATCCAATTACATTCTGGGATATTAAAGTCGCCCAGGACTATGAAGTGATCTCTGTCTGATAGCAGGTTTTGATCCCTCATTTCTTGTTCTTGTGGAGTTTTCAATACCCGAGACCGTCCAATTGTTTTATTATTATACATTGTCTTCATAACCTTATGAATTGAGCAAATCCAGAAGTGTAGATCAATCCCAAATAGTAATTAGTCACGAAACGAGGCCTATCCACCTAACTATGACAGACGGAATCATGCTAATTAAGCAAACATGCAAAAGTAGGAAACCCGCCCAAAGCACGTGAGGTTTTCTCACACCTCTCACCCGGGTCGGGTCTGTCATTAGAACTTACTCTCGCAGCAAATGCAATCGCCAGCGATGGTCGCTAGACAGAAGCGGACAACCGCTTGAGCAGTCGACATACGAAAAGCGGAGAAATGAAATTATTGTAAGTTAGCATCGGGAATCAGATTACGGAGCCGATTAAACATATTTTAACCTTATCTTGGCAGTGTCATGTTCGCCTACTTGCTAACGCTGGAAGCTGTGCAGGCACAGAACGCCAATCTGACCGCTTGGCGGCATCATCGCCGACAGAAGCGTTTCCTGATCTACCAAAACGGAGGCGTAGTCAAGGCATGCACAGTTTATCTGTTATTACTATTATACATCCGAATCTAATTTGAACTCACTTTGAACAGTTTGTCACAGGAACCGCATTCCCAGTGGAATTGCAGGAGAAGAATCCATGGCGCCAGCTGGTCTGGCTAATGAACTTCCACTATCAGTTTCCCGAGCCTCAGACGCCTATCTATTGGTGGAAGCTGTGGAACAGCAGCCGTGATCTCAAGGGTCCGTTGCAGCTGAGCTCAGCGCAGCGGCGTCAGCAGTTGCAGCTGGCAAAACAGATGCAATTGGAGCTACCCGTTGTGGATGAGCCACAGAAGCTGCTCTACGAACTCGCTGTGGAGTATATGAACCAACGCGGCCAACCGGGTAGAGCCTGTTTGGAGCGTCTGATCTGTGAGAACGCACAGGTGGACGAACACAGTGGACTCTACGCTGAGCTACTGCACAGATTGCTTAGGTGAGTGGTAGAACTAAAAGAGCGAGCTGGAATATTCTCTGTGGCTAAGGTTTTCTCTCATCTAGACCGCATAAATCACTGGACCAGGCCTATGTGGATGCGTTCACGATGGGTAAGCATCGCGTAAATTGTCGCAGTGCTTTTCCTGAAGCCTCACACTGCGTGCTAGATGATTATGTACATGTCCATGAGCGGGGACTGTCGCAGAGCTACGTTTAAAGTTACCTGATTGAGCTGCGAATCTATCGTACTATCGTTGAATTCTTTGCCATTTTACGATTTCAAATTGCTAAAGAACGATAAGATAAGGTTTCGAATATTGATTGCTTGATAGTATACACGTTATCGCAACCGATAAACGACAGTCGAACTGTATTTTAGTGTTGTTACTAACACATGCGATAGTAAATACGATAGTAATAGAAAATAGCGATTCTTACGATAGTTTTTCAGCTCTCCTCTATTATATACTCCTCCTCCTCTATTATATACTATTGTATCCCCTGGGAAAAAAACCCCGCGCGCCGGCTGCCATTGGTTATTGGGACAGTTTAATAATCTCCACAATAAGCTTAAGCATTTTGATAACATTTATAAAACTATCGACTAATTAAATGATGCTAATTTTATGTACAAACATTTACACAGTTGCGCTAAACTAAGTTTTCATTAGCTTTAGTCATTCTCGTTCTCATCATCATCGCCATCGCCGTCATCGTCATCGACCTCGTGGTCGTGGTCATCGTCGTCATCGGAAACTTTCCAATCGACTTGATAGTATTTCTTCGTATTGCCCGAGAGCCACTGCAAGGCGCAGTTCAATGTGCAGAAGTTGCAGGTGAAGAGTTGTTTGGAGGTGCTGCCACGCCTACAAGTTGAAAAGTGAGACATAACTCATCTATATAAAGCATTAAAATTTAAGAAGAAAATGTGTCTGAGGTCTTTGATTTTTACACCCTCACATAAAACAATTGAGGTCAAGCAGGATTACCGGAGTTTGTTGAAAACTAAAATCTAGATCAGTGATCTAGTTAAGGTACACCTCTTCTTCTTTTTATTGTGATAGGACTAGAAGCCTCAACCAGTTCTGATGACTTACCGCTTGACCACCATAAAGTAGTACGACGTGTAGAGAGAACCAAAGCAGGTGGAAGTCGTGCAGCGGGCGATGGGTCCGTTGTTGATGTGTGAACTCATGTATGGCTCGGGTAGAAGACGGTGCAGTGCAGCGTTCTCGTAGATGGGCATATGTCGATTCAACGACTGCAGTGCATGCAGACAGTCATCGTAGAGCGACACCTGATTCTCTGCCGAGGGAACAGCGAAGATTTTTCGGGTACCTACCGGCAGTAGCAATCGCTGCTGTGTCTCTAGCTCACGCACCCAGAAGAGACCCTTCTTCGAGACGGGACTGCCATGATAGAACATATTTACATGTGTGCACTGGACTGGGCGCGTAAGTTACTTACATGGACGTCACCTTTTGACGATTATCGTAGAAGTTCTGGTAGAAACGCTCGTAGATCATGGGAATATAGTTGACACAGGTGTTGTGGAATATGCGCACATGGTTTATAAACTTGGAGAGTGCAGCCGGTAGATAGATAAGAGCACAACCTGCAAGAGATGAATACAAGTATTCGCTCTTTGTTCCCCCATTCTCTCTCTATGTCTCTGTTTATCTTTGCTCTACTCACGATCGGCGGCGAGGGACTGCAACATGGGCAGATTGGAGATGCGTTCGGGCAGATGCAGCAGCGCCTCGTTGTCGCTCACATTCAGCTCGTTGAGGCGGATGCACTCGCTGAGCTGTAGGGGCAGGCGACGAAACTGATTTTTGGCAATGTTCAGATGCTCTAAATTGCGCAAGCTGCTCAGTTCTGTGGAGTGGGAAGGAGGACAGCTTCATTTTTCATAACGGAAACAACATTAAGGAGTCTCTTCACTTACCCATTGGAAGTTCGGCAAGTTGATTACCGCTGACGTTGAGCTGCTGCAGATTGAGCAGCAGACCCAAAGTGCCGGGCAGCTCGGTCAACTCGTTGTTGGATACGTCCAGGAACTCAAGATTCTCTAGCAAATAAATATCTTCAGGTAACTCTGTCAGATTATTGCCAGCCAGATGGATAAACTTGAGCGTGGTGATATTGAGCAGCCATTTCGGTATGACAGAGATGTAGTTCTCTTTTAGATATACCTCTTCAAGGTCTTCGTATAGGAACAGGTCCATGGGAACGTCCTTGAAGTTCAAATAGCTCCAGTGCAGTATAGTCTTATTCATTTTGGACGAACTGCGTCGTTACACAAGATTTCATTTAATTATTGCGAACGTAATTTGATTGTTTACAGATACATATATCGAAATCTCTACACAAATAGTCGGTCAGCTGTATTTGTTGCTTATTTCTTGTTTAAGCGGTCATGATCAAACTTTGGCATGCGGCGCCTTCACTGTCACCCACTGAACTGGGGCCCCTACCCCCGAAAAAGTGGCCCGAAAAAAGATACAGCAACAGTTTGCTCAGTTCGCCAAATACAATGCGCCACATCTAAAATTGTCTCATCACACAATGTTGAAATGCTCTTGAGCACACGGAATATTCTTTACTCTGATAACACTCTTAAATGTGTTTATGTATATACATATGTATGTATACTTAAATTTTAAATTATTTTAAAATAGTTTTTAATTACTTGCTGCAGTTGTGTCGTAATGAGCCGCCGAAAGTATGCAACTGCTGACGATGACAGCGGCAAACGGCACGAAGCTTTGCGGCGGCGCTGACATTGAATTTCGTGCACTGCGCTGCAAGTGGCTGCATTGATTTGCCACCCACTGTTGTTGTTCTTGTTGCAGCTGAAGCATTTCAAGGCCATTGAGGTGAAGTTCTAAGTGCGCACAGCTTTTGCTATGGTTTGGCACTCAGCTGTGCTTAATGCGAAGCCTGCGACTCAGCTAAGCCAAGTTACAAACCACGAGTTGGTGAATTAGCAACGTATTGGTGTGAGCATTTGCTAGGTGGTAAATGAGAATAATAAAAAATAAATAAAACAAAATAAATAAAAAGAGAAAGTAGTATTATAATTAGTTAATAATCAACTTGTTATAGCATTGAGGTATAAAGTATAAATAAATTTAATTAACAATAAATAGAGGCATATATCGTCTGGTGTTAATAGTATTCCGGCCCATAATATCCATAATAATCATGATGGTGATCATGGTGATGATGCCCATGATGATGATGTTCATAGGGGTAGTAGGGAGACGGAGATCCAAAGTAAGACAGAGGAGCTATCCCAGGCAGCGGAAGGCCCACAGTAATGAATTGAGGCGCCGCGAGCGCCTCAAATGCTCCACAAAGAAGGCACAAAAGTGCGAAAAGATTGACGGAGAATTTCATAGTAATCCAACGAGATTTGCACACCGACTGAGCTGACTATGAGTAGTTAGCACCTGTCTTATATACGCTGCTCTGCGTCGAATTTCTCCAATAATTAACAGATCAGATCGTTTCGACGAATGTTTTTCCCCGTGCGCAGAGCAAGTTCGTGAGTTCAATAAATATTTTTGCTTCATTATATGAAATAGTTACATACATATATATTGTACACACATGGCAAATGGGGCAACAAAACTAGTAAAGCTCTACACCGTTTATCACAAATTGCAGTTTCTTTTATCGTACATAGAGAGGAGGTGGGAAGGGGGCAGGGTGAAGGGTGTTCTTAGACGCCTGCTTTGACATTCACTGTGAGCTGTTTGAAGTCACGATCACTCAGCAGATTCCATTTGTAGCCCAAGATTTGTGAGAGTTCACGTTCAACAGCCTCGTAGGAGCGCGAGTTGCGTCGCAGCCACAGATGGAACTCATCACTCCACTCTGGATTCCTCGGCCAATCGCAGCGCAGGATGACAGCGAAGCGTCGCACGTGCAGCTTTTGCAGATTCTTCGCAGTGCGGGCGATCAGCAACAGTGTCGAGGTGGAAACCTTTTCCCGAATGATCTACGGAGTGTGGGCATTATATGCTGCTGTGTGTACAGTATTTAAGTATTTGCATGCTCACCAGTGTATCCATATTAAAGCACTGCCGGCACATGAGCAGCAGCAAGCTGTCGATGCGAGCGTGAAACGGTTTAGGGCTGGTAAAGCGCGGCAGCAGCTCGTGGCCATAGACCGTGAGGCTGTTCTTGTAGTGGTCCACCATGCGGATCAGCAGCTCGGGGCGTAAACGTGCCTGCGGTGCACTGTAGGTGATGCTGTGAACCGGAGCCTCTGGCTGCAGCACCACCTCGCCGTCCACGAGGTTCTCCATGCGCAAATGGACACGCAGCCGTGGATTTGTGGCCTTCAGGTTGCGCCACGCTTTGACTCCGCAGGCACTGATGGTCAGGTGATTGGGCGTATAACAGTTTTGCAGCAAGTGCAGGTGTCGCAGCTTGGTATCCGCCAGCAGCGATAGCACATCGTCGTCGATGTTCTGCGGCGAAATAGTAAGCACCTGGAGGCAAGTAGGGCCCCAAATAGTGAGTTACAATTGCTGTCGTCTACTGTGACTGCCCACTCACCTGCAGATTGAGGAAGAGCCCCACGTGCATGATTGGGCAATGCGTGGTGGTCACATTCACCAGATTCAGCACACGCATCTTGGTGCAGCAACTGCAGACGACTTCGTCTAGCAGATGATTAGCCTCGAAGCGCTCCAGCACAAAGTCCACCAGCTTCAGAGTGTGCAGATCTGTGAGACGCAGCATCAGCTCCTTAAGTCCCTTGAGCAGCTGGCCCCCGGTGCCGAAGAGCTTCAGGCCCTCGGGATCGTTGGGCTGCGACATGTTGCAGGGAAAGTGATAGACCAGTGAGCGTATGTGACGACCCATGCCAGCCAGGTGGGGCTGAGGATTCGCTTCGCTGGCCTGCAAAAGTCCAATGTGAGACCAGGCTGCAATTGCTGCTCCAGGCTTGGGTAACTTACCTTATCCATGCTCCACGAGAGCATCGTCATGAACTGGTAGATGTTGTTGAAGCTGTGCCAGGGCCGGAACTCGATGCCGCGCAGGTGGCGGCCAATGCGCGCCAGACAGTTCTGGGTGCGCATGTGGTCCAGGCAGTACTGCCAGCCGGAGTAGTAGTTGTACTTGGGCCGGGTCAGCGTCCGATCATCCACCACAAAGCTGTGCCACACTGTGGGCAGATAGAAGGCGCTGTACCATTGCCGGCACACCTGAGAGATCAGCAGCAATTACAATTTAAGGCAGCGAGGGAGAGAGGAAGGGGTGATCACTTACCAGACTGGCGTAGTAGCGTTCCCGAGGAGTGAGATATGTGAAGATCTCCTCGAGCACCAGGTTGGGCAACTCGTTCCATCGGGAGTAAACGCGCTTTGATTCATCCAGTTCCTCATTTTCGTCGTCGTCGTCATTATCTATATCTATATAGCAGGCTGGCAGAGACAGAGGTAGGGAGAGAGCGAGAAAGAAAGAGAGAACATTCATTTGTTTGTTGACATTTGTTTCCCGGCCCAGTTGGCTCACCTTTTTCATTCTCATCGATCTTCCAGCCTGCCTTCTGCATGACCTCCAGTTGAGCGCTTCCCTTGCGTCCCGCACTCATGATGGACATCTTTCGGGACTATATAAACTCTGTCTCTCTCACTCGCTCTCTGTCGCATTTACAACGCGCGACGAAAACGAAAACACATTACGATATTCCACTCTAATTTTGAAATTTTTGGCACAGCGCGTTGTTGAATTTTTTTCAACTTTTTTCTGTTCCTCGTATCGTTTTATTTTTATATAGTCAATTCGCTCGGATCGCGCTAACGGACCGCGCCGCATTGCGTCGCGTCTGGGTAACGACTGACAGTATTCAAACTAATTCCTTCAATATGCTAAAAAAAAAAACGAAAACAGAAACAAAAACACAAATCTATTTTCGAAAACGAAAATCGCGTTGCGTCTTCGTTAAGTTTCGAAATTGTTAAAAGACGCGGGCGCCCCCTTTCCCGTATATTCTTTTCGTTATTTATTTTGGTAAATATTCCAAAGGGAAGAAGATTTTGATACTATTTTGTGTACATTTACTTATAGTATCCGTTGCCCTTGTGGCTGTGGTTGTTGTTGTTTCTCTTATACTTAGACGCCGACTGAGAGCGATGTGGATCAACTTGTTGATGTGTTTCTGAGGTGTTTACTGTAAACAAACGCAATACGATCTCAAATCGTTAGAGTAATACATGTCTGAAGCACAATCCGACACTTTGGCGATAAAACTCCTCGACGAGACTGCGTCACGGGGACATGGGGGCGAATGTGTGTGTAATGCATTCTTAAATAGGAATATTGAACTTGACTTAATTCGATATTAGGTGATTAATATTATCGGATGTTCTTAATGAAAGTTAACCCTTGAGGGTCCGACTTAGTTTCCTTTTTAAATTAAGGTATCACTTGCTGAGAGACAGTGAGAAAGATATAAGTTTGCTGGAGCAAAAGAAAGAGGAACTGATATAGAATACATATGGAAAGAAATATAATAAGTAGAAAGATAGATAGAGCACTCAGAAGAATTCTCAGAGTAAATGCAGTAAAATCGTCTTGATGATGAGTTGGCATCTGAGGCTCTGGAATTCTCACAAAGAGAAAAAAGCACTGACAACATTGTTTAGAATTTTCAAACACAAGAAAAAGGAAGACTGCATAAATGTGTGAAAAGCTAACCCAGCAATTCTGGTGGCTTCCTTTAACATTTGACACCACTTTGCAGCGCCAGTGGAGCGCAAAGCCAATGTCCTCATCCGCCTCCGTCTCTGTCTCCGCCTTGGACAATGCCGCGCGCTGGCGTTGCCGTTGACGATGCCATCGACTGTTGTTGTTGTTGTTAGGCGAGTTGTCCATTTTCCTTTGTCCAGTGTGTCTGCATGCCATTGCCATCAAGGAGCTGAACAAGGAAGCAACTACACACATACACACGCAGACACTTGCACGGTGCATTGTCATTTCCGGCAGAGCAGCAGGTACACTTAGCGGAAACAGCTGTTTATGTTCCTGTTTGCCGTGGACTCTGGGAGAGAGTGGGAGAGGGAGGGTATGACCAAGGGAATGGGTCGCGGTTGGACTTGAAAAAATGTGTAAAGGCATTTTGCAATTTTCCTTGGATATTTTCAGTGCAAAGTGACCAAAAGGGACTTTTTTCTTGGCCGTTTCTTTTTATCATTATTATTTTTATAGCGCTGTTGCTGCACAGTGTTGTCAACTCAGCTTGTTTCCCGCCAAATCAAGCTGTTTTAGAAGTTACTTAGCAGGTTTGTAATATAACACTGCAATGGAAGCAGTTTCAAACAGTTTACTGCTACTGTTTGTGTAAAAAAAACGTTTTTCAATTTGAAATGTTAAATTTATTGTTGTTCTTATCAAACATAAGTTTCCAAACTCTCAAAGTGTACACCTCGGTCTGCAGAAGAATTGAAAGGTCTAGCCAGTTCTTTCAGTTTCTCTCATTTTTTTAAGAACAAATCCGTTTGAAAAACGTCCCATTGCCGCCTAGAGGGAGTCAGGGGCCATAGAGCTGTTATTGTGCACATTTCCATTGCATACTTTTAGGATCAGCGCATTTTTCGCGCCGAGCACTTAAAAATATGTTGCATATTTCACGAGTTCTGTGCCCGACGAGCTGCAACAATGTGCAATTCCCCCGTAATTAAAACAAATTTAAAAGCAGTTAACACACACACACACACAGGCAGGCAGGCACTGTCATATGTGAGTGCATTACGTGGCTTTTCATGTCGACTGGGTGAGGGAGAGAGAGGGAGGGGGCGTTAGCCTGGCAGCACTTCCGCATTCGGTTTGAGCACATCAAATATGACAGCGACCGTTTTCGCCTGGCACAAAATTTGACTATGCAAATTTGAATGTCAACAAAAACTTGCAGTTTAACCCAAAAACCTTATTTTGCGGGCGTCGTTTGCCATTTGCCGCTGCTGGCAACAACAATTTCGTAACGTTTACCAAAATGCTCTCGACTTCTGCCGAGTTTGGCAGCACGAGGCGCAGTGCGTAAAATTTATGCAGCTCCTGTGTGCACACTTATTAGAGATGTGTGCGTGAGGAGTGCATAGGGGCGTGGATGAGTGTGTATGTGTGTGGTACAAGATGCTAAATGGTGTTTATTTTATGGGTGTTTATTTTATAATAAAACTAATACATGTGTATGTATAGCTAAAATATTAAATACATATTGCTAAGTAAATATTACACGATAAAAATAATAACTTAAGTAATTATTCATATTGTTTTACATTATTTTGTATACATTTCAATACATATCGCATACAAATCTTAATTGTCCTGTTCTCTTTTAATGTTTTTAATACTCAAACGATATACCATCTTAAGCTCATCTCTGACCTGCATCTGCTTCGCATGCAGCTGTGTGCAGCTCTGCATATGTGTGTGTGTCTGTGGGTGTATGTGTGCATGTAACAGGAAGTTGCTCGTTGGCTTGGTTAGCCAAGCCCGGCCAAGCACTCGACACTGTCTTCCTGGCTACCAATTGCTCTCGTTATTGCTATTGTTGTTGTTGTTGTTGTTGTTAACATAGTAGTTGTTGTAATTGCTGTTGGCCTTGCATAGGTACATCGCGTTGCCAGCTGTTTTGGGCCATTGTTTAGCCGTCGGATATAGCCAAGTTACAGCATTTAATGAATAATTTTGCAGCATTTTAATTACTTGCGCTCGACTATGAAAAGACCTACCACCCCCCCCCACTCAGAGCTCCACCTATTTCCTTCCTCTCCCTTTTACCTGCACCGAATGGTTATGCCATGTTGTTATGCAAATTGGCGGCTTAAACGTCGCATGACTTTGATTTTTGCACATATGCAAACTGCATTTGTGTTCAACATTTTAATTGCAAATCATTTTGCATCGTTGTTTTTGGCAAGTCATCTGCGGGTTGTCCTTGTCGTACTTTTTAGAGTACTCGATAAGCCTGGGGTGTCGAACAATTGCAAGGAGCAGGATCTTCTGAGTATTAAAGGTATTTGCAAGTTCTCGTTCTTACCTATTGAAAGGTACCAGGATATTTTAAAGTTGTTCTACAATTAACTTGAGTTCCCTCTCGAATTTATATTACTTCAACAAGTTAAAACAGTTTTATTGACTGTTCAAATTCAAAACTTATTTTTTCTTGTACATTTCATATGCGAGCGATTTTTTTTTCTTTTCCACACGCGTTTATCCCTTGGATTTTCCCAAAAACTTTTCGACAGTTGCAATTGCGAACGATGAGTTCGCTTGTCGCAGCTGTTGGTTATGCAAAGTTCTTATGTTGAGTGGATAAGTTAATATCCACAATCCACACTCCACTTCTCGCCAAAGTTTGCTATTAACTAAATCTCAATCACAGCTGCAAACACTCAGACACACACACAGGCACTCATACACATGCAAGTGGCAGTAGCATCAACTCAATTTCAATTGTTCCAGTTGCCAGTTTCAGTTGTAATCCCCCCTCCCACTGCCTCTCCCTGTGGGGGTAGTAGTTGCCACCCTTGGTAATTTGCCTTGACAATAGTCATGCATTTTAATTGAGCAGCAGCTGCGGTTCATCTAGTCTCGTCCCCGGCTCTCCCCATCCTTTGTTCGCCCCGCTAAACGCAGCAAATTGTGGCCATTAAAAAAATGCCACATAAAATAGAAACTTTTTACTTTTTTTTTCTGTGTGTGGGTGTGTGTGAGTGTTCTTCGCTTTTCTGCAGCGAATGACAGCAATTATTTGTAAAATATTTATATTACAATTGAATTGAAAAAGTTTCTGTGTGTGGCAGTCGCCCCAAACACAGAAAAATAATCAAACAAGGCAGCAAAACTTTTTGGGGGCAGTAATAAAATGAATGGAAATTAAAGCACTGCGAATATTTGCCGGCGCGGCGCATGCAAAACAATTAAGCTAAAATTGTTATTGCAATTTGAAAACAATTGTCAAATTATGCAAATGTCGTCTGATTGCCAAGTACATTTTAAGACACTCCCACGCCCAACTCCCGCACCTTGCAGCATCCTTCGCCCTCCCCCTCCTCTAAGGAGCTAACAAGGTAAACAAGTGGCCCAACTCCGGAGAACAACCTGCAAGAGCTGCTCAAAGATTTATGGCCACCGCTTCGGGCACAATTCTCCTGGCCGGTGTTGTGGCGGCAGCACCTGTTGGGGGGAAAAGGGAGGATGCCGCAAAAAGTTGAGAGTGCTGCCATGTTGTCAGCTGCAAGGCGATTGCAATTTGCATAAAAATTCATTGGTTATGCGGCAAGTTGACAAAACGCAGGAGCCAACAGGCTGCCGAGTGAAAACTTGAGTAATCTCTCCACCCTCTCCCTCCGTCCCCCCCCTTCTACACTCTTTCTGTCAGCAACGTTGTAGAAGCACAATTGTGTTGCAAGCAAATCGAATAATTTATTACTATTACAGGGGGATTATCAGTTGCAGCTCAGCGCAGAGACAAGTCACTCTATGGGGGAATGGAAATATTTGAATATATATTCATGTCAGAGGGTTCAACTTTATTAAATTAGCGGTGACGAGTATTATTTTGTTATTTCCATGCCAAGAATAGATCTGGCAACGTTCATTGATACCGATAACTACATCTGTTCTTATCGATTGCACAGTACTGTGCTATGCACTAACGTCTGTGTATATCGAAGGCAATTAGACGTTTTCTAACACCAAAGCACAGTTGATAATGAAAGAAGGAAAGAAAAAATCCATTTGAACCGTTTCTTTCTCTCTCTCTTTCTCTCTCTCTCTCCCTCGCCTGGCTTGAGTCATTTCGCTTCGCAGAAATCAACTTGCATTTCGCTGGCTTTTCACAGTTGCTTAAGTAACGGCGCTTTTGGAGGGCAGAGAAATGGGTTCGCGTCAGGTGTTGTGTGGAGCGTAGCTGGATGAAAATCAGAGCTCAATGAAAGATGGCGATGACCACAATCACAGCGTGCGCCACATCCGGTGGCTGCTGTGTGCACTGCCTGCCTGACCCGACCCGCTACATTTCCGTTACATTAACAAAGCGCCATTGAGCAGCACGAACAACAGCGACAACAACAACAACAACAACAACAGCAAAGAGAACAACAAAAATGGCGCACACGCTGCGCTTTACAAGCAAAAACTAGTTTTGCACCCGAACAAGGACAACAACAAACAGGACAAAAAACGACACAACGACAACAACGGTCATTATGTTACAGAGTCCAGGCAAAAGGACAGCCAGCTGGCTCAGCTTTCCTGCTCTCCCCTCCCCCCTCACTCACTCGCTCTCTCTCTCACACTCTTTCCCTTTTACTGCTCCCCCTCGCTCACCCTCGCTGTGCGTATGTATTTTTCGGTCAGTTTTGTAATTGAATCACGTTTTGTATTAAATAAACTTTTCAAATTATCGAAAAATTGACTTGTACTACAAGCGGCGCCTAGTTTCATTTACTGCCTGTGTCCGTGTATGGGTGTGTGTGGGTGCGTGCCATATGCACGTGTTTATATGTGTGTGTGTGCTTGCGTGCGCCTTCTCCATTAACATAAAAAAGAGCGCGGGCGCTCGCTTTTAGTTTTGCTCGTTTTTTTATTTTTTTGTTTCGCATTTTTCCTGGCGTTTTTTATGCAAAACACTTGACAGCCTCATTAGTATTGAAACGGTCAAAAGTTGTATAAACGTTGCGCCTTCCCTCCCACACCTCCTGCTGTGCTGCACTCCCTTTCACTCTCTCAGCTCTCCTGTGGACGTGCGCTTGGTTCGCTTTGACGCGCGCGCACATAAGTATGCAACACGTTCTTGACTTGCCGCCAGAGTTGCGAGGGCTGGCAAACAATTTGCCATTTGCATTTCGATTTCCATTTGAATACTTTTTGTTTGCAACATAATTGAAGTAAAATGAGTGAACAAACAGAACAAACAAATGGATTCATTTCGCTGATCACGTGCAGCTCGCGGCCCTGCAACTGAATGCACTTGGTCATTTATTGGGCACAGTCTGTTGTTGCACGTGTGCAGTCAGCAGCAGCCGCAGTCATCAGCAGCAGCAACAACAACAATAACAACACATTACATTGGCTGCATTCTTTTCATAACATATTTTGCATGCAATGCTGCGTGTCTGTGAGGCTTGGCGCCATCATTTTCGCCTCCTGCCGACATCGGTGCAGCGGAGCAGCATGGAAACTGGGTGACCAGTTGTCCGAGGCCAATGGCTGGTCACCCACGCACACATACACACACACACACATATACATACAGAGCAATGCATTCACACTCGCAAGCAGACAACTTGTTTTCGCGCCATTTGCACGCGTCATGCATTTTTCATAAACATTTAAAGGGATTTCATTACAATACACATACAAGTATGTACATATATACTACAAATGTGTATGTCTGTGTGTATGACTGTATTTATGTACATATGAAACAACGTACGGAGCACTCGGCCAGCGCATTTTTAAGCCCTTTTGTTGTAATCGCACATACTACATATTTGCCTGCAATGCATACCCTATAAATCAGTTGTGAGCACGTTGTCGTCAGATTAGGAAAAACAGAAGATGGCATAAGTTAAATAAAGAAAGTATTATTTATATTAAAGAGAAATGCAGCTATAATGTTCTTCAAATGGTGATTAAAAGGATAAAATATTAAAATTATTATATTTAAACATTGTTTTTGGGGCTTTGGGTGGCATCCCTGCAAATTTGATTTATTCTCTAAATTACTTATGTTATGCAAATTATGTTACAAGACTATTAAAATTTATAACAAAAAAATGATCGATAAATATAGATATGCCATATACATATATATTATAATATATTATATTAAATGTAAAAATTTTCAAATTGAATTTATCGTAAAGTTAAACATATCTAAAAGTACCGTAAGAATATGTATGTGTATTATGTATGTGCATTAATAATCCTGGTTGGCAACTCTAACATTTGTTAGAGTATTTTGAGGTTATGCTGTTAATAAATGTCTACCTAGAGGGTAGCTAAATTGTTCTGCAGACTTTTAGTTTCAAAATCAAGTTTGTGTAGGGTATAGCAAAGTCGGCTACACAGTCTACGGCTATCGTCTGCCTGCCACTCGATTTCCACGCATAAAAGCAGCGAAGAGCATGTAAATTAAAATTTAAAACTCCGTTCACAACATGCATTTTGCCAGCTGCTGCACTGCGTTTACTTACAGCGTAGAAGGATTGAGGGTGAGCGGCGGGATAGGCCAGGGCGTAGCTCAAGGAGAAGCGGCTGGGAGGGGGAAGAGGCGGGGGGGTCTCAGCATGCAGCGGAACGTGGGCGCCGCAGCTGAGCGCAATGCATACAAGTTAAACTGTCAGGACCTTCAATAAGCTCATTTTGAAGTCATTAAGCAATTAAGGTCGAACAATTTGCCGGTCGGAAAAGCGCGCATAATTGTCATCGATTTTACGCGACTTTAATTCGAAATATACTATATGCGATACATATTTACCGTTAAGCATGTGATATACACTTACACATGTTTGTCGCAGCGAAGTGCATTAAAAAATCGATTGACAGAGCACAAAAAAAATAAACTTTTAAAATGGATATAATTTATGCTGCCTTTTGTAATTAAATGAAATTCATCCTGCAGTAGAGGGGGAGAGGCCCTTCACTCCTCCTCTCTTACTTGTTTACAAATTGTCCAACCTACTTTCAAGTGGAAAATAACTTGGCAATATTTTCTTGCGAAAATTAATTAAAAGTGACGCTGACATGTTTGTTCTTGCAGCTGACATGCGCTGACAAGTTTGAAAAACGCATTAAAATAAATGTAACTGAGACTCTGGGAGGAAAGAGAAGAGGGAGCAGAGGCTGGAGGACGAGGGGCTGCGATAACACACCTTGAGCCGGTCGTAAAAGCTTCAATTCACATTTGATGAGCCTCGCATTGAGGCCTGCAAATCTTTTTATCAGCCACAAAACAGGCTACTCGATCCGACTGCGAATCAGCCTTAAGTGCTTAATTACGCCCACGCGGCAAGCGAGGCAACGAGTTGCAAATAGCCAAGAGAAAGTCGCCACAGCAGCGCGAGAGCGAGAGATTGTCGCCAATTTGCAGTAACGACATAAAATGAATACGCAGCATTTTGGGGGGCAAAGACAAACTACCCAAGTCTAAACTACCCGAAATGGCAGCAAGTCAACCTGGCCGAGAAGCCAGTTGCCACCCGCCGGCGGCGAATTAAACGAAATTAGTGTGTGGCAGAGGCAGGGGGGTGGAAAGGGGTACAACATTAAACGGGTTTAGCAAACTACGCACATCAAATTACGAGCATACCCCGTCTGCCTGCCCCCGACATTATTCATATTTTATAGCCCCAACCGACAGTGCTGACTGCAACACAAAAATGAGGTAACTCGACTTGCCAAGCACAACAATTATGGTCTCTCTTTATTTGCACAGTGTGTGCGAGAGGGAGGGGTGTGTGTGGGTGTATGGGTGCATGGGTGTTTCCGCTTGCGTTTAGCCTTAGCTGCCTGTCGCCTGCTGACATTATAATGCCCTTAGTTTTTCTACCCCTTCACCTCAAAGAGCATACAAATGTGACTACACTAAGGGAGTCAGGTCGTATTTCAGTGGTATGGGCGGGGAGTGAAGGGTCTTCATTTTCATAATAGATATGGCCGCAGCTAACAATTGTACCTAGCCAAACATGGCACAGCTGGGCGTGTTGAATAACGCAATTTATACGAAATTCGAGTATGTTCGAGTGCAGAAAGTTGAAAGACATATCATAAAATAAAGGATCATATTCTCATTGTCATCATTAAACCTAATACCTTAGGCAACCCTTCTATCATGCCTGCCCCAGGCAAGGTATACCATAGTCTATAACTTCCCCAGGCACGATGGAGAGATATAGAGAGAGAGAAAGGGAGAGAGTGAGACCTTTCGTCAACTTTGGCTGACATGCACATTCTTGCATATTTATGCAGTTTTAATTGTCTGTTTGTTTGCGCGCGCGTTTGTGTGCTAATTATTGTCAGTTAGTCGGGCGCATATGGGTTTTAATTAGGCAGACCCCTCGTCTCCACACTCCTCATTCCACACTCTTCGCCAGCCTACGTCCTGCTCTGCATAATCTGCTCTGTCATTTTCATTAATTTGCGGTAAGTGAAAATATACGTTACGTTTACCTGACAATTTGCAGAAATTCTAAAGTAAAATTGTGTAAAGTAAACTTGGCAATATTTGTTCGCTCACTTTATTTAAGTTATGCAATCAATACACCCCTTTAAGTTGAAAACTGTGCTTTAATTTCGATATGAGACTGTTGCAAATTGGTAACTGCTACTGCAGGTAGAGTTCTCTCCCTCTCTCTCCCACTCTGTATGTAATCTGCAGGCCCAACACACACACGCACACAGCCAATGAGAGTTACTTGGGGTATTTAGCTTTGCCAGCCTGTCTGCCTGCCTGGAGACTGCAGACTTCAACTGTAATCGGAATAGCAGCGGCAATTGTAATTGCATTCGAATAGTCTCAGTGATTCTCACTCTCTGTTTGCATTTGCGTGCCGGGGCACTTCATGAGCTGCATCATTGTTGGTTTGGTTTTCCAATTTCACCGAATCGGTATCATCAAAAACGCATATTGAAATTGCAATATACAAAATGTAACTGAAAATGTTTTGAAAGATGGCCAAAAAGGGACGACAGACAGACAGAGAGAGAGATAGAATGGGCAGGCAAAGAGAGCGCACGCTGAGCGCTTATTTCATCGTCTAAATGGAGTTCGTTGTGGGGCAGTCTGCAGGGAGCTGGGGAGGGTTTGTGGGGGCAGCTGGATGCCATTTGTTAAGTGCAAGTTCAATAGCATTAAGAGTGCAACACAAATAACCATAAATTCGGTAAAAGCTGCAAATTTTGCATATTTCTGCGGCAGATTCTGTCGTTCGTTTTTCCAAATGAAGTAGGAGGGAGTTGCCCCGCCCCCTGCCACGTTTCTCCATCGCACTGTCTCACTTTGCTGTGATTGGAAAATACAGCAAAATGCAGCATAGATAAACACTCACACAGACAGTGGAGTGTGTGTTTTGCCAACAAAAAATGCTGGTTTTTAAATAGATTGCGTATACGCTCGGTTGGCCGCTTTGTGTGTGATTTATGCCGGCGCCTCAATGTCCAGCACGGGCTCCAGCTTCAGCTGGCCAAGGAATTTGCCACTTCTTGGACTTCTTTTAATATTCACGCTCGTCTAACATATGCGTGCACAGCTGAGAGAGGGAGCTCAGAGGAGGCGTGGCTGCCATCACGTTGGCAGCGCTGTTACAATAAATTGCCTGGCCAGACCACAATGATTTACTGCAGCAGCCCTACACCATATAACGTATACGCACCTTGGCGCGTGTGCAGGGAGTGAGTGGATAGGGCAGGAGAGGGAAGAGGGGAGAGGGGAGGGAGCAAGAGTGTTTGGGGGGGTGTATTTGGCATGTGTATTGCTATAATTCTATTTTCTACTCAAAACCACATTTATATTTATTACTTTATCATAAATCTTGTCGCATTTTCGCATTTGTGTCGAATTTGTCGAGTTTACTAGAAACCACGGTGTACGCCCGTCCCCCGCCCCTGGCCCACCTCATCCAACTAGTCGTTTCGCACGTCCACAGCTTAAGGTAAACAATAAACTGACCCTGGTGCCTCACACACACACACAGCTGATATACCTGATGTTTGCCCTAACGAGGGGTGCGAACTTCTGCGTGCGTGACTGCATGTGTGTGTGTGGGAGTGTGTTAACATATTTGGTTTTTCTTTGCCTGAACATGAAATGAAGTGAACATAATTTGGCAAGCGCACAGTAAGCTGCATAAATTCCACGCGCTGCTGCCCCAATAAAAGCGTCGCACTTGTCAAAAGCGAAAGCAATTTGGCCCGATGCGGGTCAAGTTGCTTGGGGCAAGGGGCAAATATATATGGAAAATATATACCACATAATATCACATATGGTATCGCGTATATATCGCATGATTTGCCTGCTCTGCCTTGCTCTGTCAAGTTGAGCAATTACCCAATTTCATTTTACCAGCCCAAAATGTCAAAATGTTGGCCAGCAACTTGGGGGTCAAATGTCACAATGCACAAAAATGCACTGCCAGTCTCAGCCTGTTTGACTATGCAAATTGTTTTTGGCTTTTTCAAGGTTTCTCCAAAATGATTGTCGCCAGTCTTACTGACTTTGACGTGCCAAAAATAAGAGACACAAGCACAAATATCAAACGAGTTTAATACGTTTAAAATATTGAATATATATCTGCCTCGAATCAATTAAACCATGTGAAAGCTTAGTATTCTGTGTCGAGGGAGGGCGCGGGGCTGTGGTAGCTTAGTAAACAAAGAGCAAAAAGAACAGCAACTTTGGCTCGAGGGTTGACAGCGCTTCGTTGTACGCTTCGTTGGCTCTGCTCGCAAATAAAGCAAACTTATTGTTTTGATTTTGTCAATGACAGTATTCGTAGTACTCGCATTATGTACGGGCCTTTCTTGTGCAGCCAAGTAAAAGTAAAGCAGAGCAGAGCAGCACACAGTCAAATAGCGTTGTCGACAAACGACAACCGACAGCTTCCAACTGGCAACTGGCAGCTCGGCACAAATGTGGCCAAAATGTGCAGACTTTTTTCAAGATAACTGAAAGAGCGCAACTGTACAGCAAAATAGCTGCACAGAATTACATATATGGTCACCCTAAAGGCAAAAACTTTAGTTTTTTGTATTGAGAATTACATTGAGTATCAAGTAAATCAGAAAGATTATTTAAAGTCATCTGTTTACCATATATTTATAGCAATTTTGCACAACTTCCATGAACGAGTTGTCGTAGAACTCTTAAAAGCTGGTCGTGACAGGACACCCTAACGAGAAATTCTTGAGCACAAGTAGACTGAAAACATACCTCAATAAAATATTAATATAATCACACTGAATACAAACACTGCTAAAGATTCTTTAATGCCGAAGATCAAGGCAACCTTATTTTAATTTCGAAAGGAATTTTTGCTGTCTTCAAATCTTACTCTAAATTCTAGTGAAGTAATCTAGCATTTTCTGTATTACATCCCAATGCAGTTTACAGGACCAACTTCAATTGAGCATGTGCTGTACCCGCAGGATACTTTGCAGCAAATGCGAAACGCTAAACAATTTAAGAGAACATAAAACATCACTCTACGCTCAACACTCCAGCGCACACAAACTAATTTCATCAAACTCAATTTATGTGTGCCAGGACAGTGAATGACTCCACAGACAGGCAGAAGGACAGACCGAGGAGTGCCGAACTGACTGCGACGACGACTGAGGCAGAGATGGAGACAGAGATGGTGATGGAGAGACGCAGTTGTCGCTGGCTGTGACACGACTGCGGGCAGGTCGTACCTTTTGGCATTTGAAAGCTGTTTGAAAACGCGACAGCTGCTGTCGCATATTCCGTCACTTTGTTATTAACTGCGGTGCCCTTACTATGCACTAACTGAGGGCATATTAGCTACGAAAGAGAGCAAGGCTAGAGACATGTGTGAAACAAATGAAAAAGTGAAAGATTTATAAATCTTTTACAGCGTACTAGACCTAATATATGCTTAAATATACTACTATATTTGAAATATATATTAAGCATAAAAAATGCAAAGACATGAAACTAAATTCTTTAATATTCCCATTCGTTCTTCGAAAAAATACAATCACAGCCAACTTTATAGGACTTTGTCCATAAGTCAACTCATATTTAATGATTTTTTTAGAGCATTCGGCAGCCGTTCATTCTCCAAGGCAAACTCATCTTTATTTTTACCATTGCTTGTCTTGCAGCGCAAAAATAATTCAGTTTCAGTCAGGGGAGGTAAAAAATCTGTCGCAGTTTTCGCAACAGTTGCGTAGCCCGTTGCGAGCGGGATCTCACCCACTCTCCCTACCTGCCACCGTGTGTCTGTCTAATTTGAAGTTGAAGCCAGCTGACAGAGAGAGTGTGAGAGAGAGAGAGCGACCGCAAACAAACTAATCTAATACCAATTTGCATTTGATTGCGATTTTGATTTGATTTGCAAAAGCAAGAAGCGGCGTTACGCGTGGAAAGTTTTAACAACGCGACAAAAAGAAATATAGCACAAAAAAGGGGGAAAAGAAAGGAGTTGCGATGGGGTAGAAGAGGAGGGAACACATCCACGGCCGTATAACTTTCTGTGGTCCTTGCGGCAACCGAAAGACTTCGACCCGATGAGCTCGACAACGCGCTCCGAAAAGTTTTTGGCCACAAAGTGCGGTTTGGCAACACTGCCGATGTCAGAGTGAACTGTTTGAGCACGAGAAGTAGCAGAATCAGAAGCACTCGTCGTACCACCGGCTGCTGTTGCACTGTGGCAGCGGCAGTTGCAACTGCAACAGCAGCATCGAATCCACATCCGCTTGGCTCACTCGCATAATGGCACACTTTCCGTTTCCGTTTGCCCTGTCGACTCGATCAATAGAGCCCGAACTTCTTCTTCTCCTCCTGCTACTGCTTCTTTTTCGTTTTCTTTTTCTACAGCAAATACAATAATTTTAATTGCAAAAACAACAAACAATGGCAAACAAATTGCCAGAGAGGGAGGGGGAGAGAGGAGGGGGCAGGCTGTGCAACTCAGCATCATTGCCCACAATTTCCGTTAGCAGTTGGGATTGGGACTTAGGATTTTGGCCATCGGATTGTTTTAATTGCGAGAGCATGCAGTAACTTTTGCTGCCCACTGTAGCGTATTGCAGCAGCAGCAGCAGCAGATTCCTGATGCACTCAAAGAGTGTGTGGCTTCAGTTACAGCTTTGCAGCTTTTATTCTTCACTTTATTTTGTATGCAATAGTTATAAATATACATATATGAAATGTGTGTGTGTGTGCAGATTCATAAATCACGTACGAATCAATTTCGTTTGCTAAATTGAATTCTAACCTCAATGAAAAGTAAATGCAGTTTATATAAATTGAAGCGATTATGCACAGAAATCAATGTAGAGTTTCGTTTTAATCTTAATAAATTGATTTAAATATTGCAGTTTAAGATTATTACATACATATTGAATATATCTTAGTACAATCTTGAGCCTCAATAACAGGAATGTTAACGATTCAAAGTTAATTAAATTCATTGAGTTTTCTATACATTTTAGTTCTACAATACAATAAGTTCTCGGGCTATTTCTTATGCAACAATGACTTTAGTTGCTGCTCTTGAACCTAACGGTAATGCCATGTGGAATTTGTAGTCGAATCTCCTCTCGTTGCACGGCGTTGCGAACTTTATGAGCCTGAGATCAGCACTAACATTTATAGCATGACATTATTTTTAATTTTTTTCTTATTTATTTTTTTTTTTTTTTGCTTTTTGTTTTCTTTTTCGTGTGTGCCAATCTCATTGGGAGGCTGCCCCTGCTGCTATTGCCGCTTCTGCTGTTGGCCGGCAAATTTGCGGCTTGCTTTCTTGTGTCAATTATTTGGTTTCTTTGCCCTCTCGCTTCCTCCTTCTCTCTCTCTCTCACTCTCTTTTCCTCTTTCTTTGTTGGCCTCTGTACTTCTTTTTTGCGGATTTTAATTGAATCTCATATACAAAGTAGAAGCTTGGCAGCAGCAGCTACAGCCAACGAGTAGGGCAAACTCTCGGCTGGTTGTTGTGTGCATGTGTGTGTGTGTCTGTGTGAGTGTGTGTATTGTGCTACCAAGCACACAACTTGGCCCGCTGCAAGTTGCATTGTTGGCTGACTGCAGTGCCGAGTTGCCGAGTTGCTATCAGGCACTTTTATCGCCGGCCACATCTGCACCAAATAAAATAATTGAACGTTTTGCGATAAGCATCGCAGCGGAGAGTAGCGTAAAGATGCTGCCTCAACCGAGCTAAGCTCTGCTCAACCGGGCCTGAGCTGATGCTGCTGCTGCAGTTCACTGTTAGGCTAAACGAGTCGACGCTCGGCTACATCTGATGCTGCTGCTGCTCGTGTACAGCAAATGTCATGTTTACAGACCGCACTCAGTCGATTTGTGTCAAAGTTGAGTTTAGTATCTATAAAATTATATAATACACTTCCTGATTTCCACGCTCGCTCAGTTGTTTTTTGCTACCCGCTAAATCTAGTCCACAATGCAAGCGCTGCAGGGCCGGCAATGGGGAACCTGGGTCTGGGCATTTGTCTCTACATGCCGCGCGTCGGCATTGTTCGGCATCTTAGGGTTTGGGCCGCGGATCGCGCTTGTACATGTACTGCAGCTTGTCCTCTTGGCCAGGCCATTGTGCTGCCGTTTGGCCGGTAAATGTTGGCGGAAGGATGCTAAAATTGACAGAGCGTCGGCCAGTTGGGTTTGCTCAGTACGCTGCGCCCTAGAAAATAGAAAAATAAATAAATATTTACAAAAGCATACATAGTGTATCGTATGGCGTATACGATAACGCACTTTTCTTGATTTGCATTAATTTACATTCATTTCATTCTTACTGGGCAAGCTTATATATGTTTTTTATGATGTTATCGAACTAAGGTCGCCTAAGCCAGAACAAAATTACATAAAGAAGTACATTGGTGCTGTCTGAAATAGATAATATTAATATAGGTTCAATATTTCCCATTGCACTCACCTGTCGCATACGCCTCAGTCAAACCGTATGTACCCATCGAGAGGGTACCACGTATTTAGTGTAGGGCGATCAACTTAATATCGCTACCGCAGACTCTTCACCTAAATAAGCCTGCATGGAGTCCGAGCCGTAAGCGATATGCCGATAATATGATTTTCAGTTAATAAATAAGTGCCTAAAGAGGCGATAGCTTTATGGAGAGCTGATGCCTGATGCCAGGCTGCCAGGGCCAAGCTGGCATGGGAGACGGGTCGGGCCGGCCTGTACTTTGATTAACTGTTGTCAAGAGATGCACTGAGTGGCACGAGCTGCTGCTGTTGCTTCTGCTGCTGCTGCTATTGCCTCATCCTGTTGCTGTTGCTGATGGCTTTCTTCGATTGCCGCTGCTGCAAATTACTTATGCATTATTATAACTTTGATTCGGCTCGGCTTGGACAGCAGCAAGAAGTCAATAAGCAGAAATAAAAGACAAAAGCAACAACAGTAACGAGAACAGAAATCAGGGCGCACGTTCATTTATCTTGATGCGTCGCTTCGCCTGTTGTTGTTGCTGTTGTTGTTGAGCTGCTGCTGCGATTTTTCAACTGCGGCGCGTTCTGCTGTCTTCATTGTGGCGTTATCTCTGCGCTCTGCACTCTTGCCTTATTTCACGTACCTTATTTCACTCGCTTCTCCTTTTTTTTGGACTGCATACGTCAGTCTGCCGCTGATAAGCGAACGCGCTGCGAGTGGCTACCATTTTTGCATTGGGGTCCGCTAAAATATTTCTCATGTAAGGGCCCGACTCGGATTTAGCGGCAGGTTCAGTTGGCTCCAGCAGGAAAGAGAGAGCGAGAAAGATATCTTCCCCCTACCCTAGTAGATTTGCACCGCTGATAACATTACGTATACGCCGAGCTGTCGTCGTATTTACCTTTCGGGGCGGCTTGTGAATTATTTTTTGACAACTCTCTGGTCATCGATTAAGCAGCTTAAAGCTTATCGCTTATCCGGCTGTCTACAAACGAAATAAAAATAAATATAATAAGGCAAATTTGTGTGGGGTCAGTGACCCATTGGAAAGTAGCAGGAACAGAGCCGAAACGGCTTCATACCATAATCCTCTCTATAACACTGGAACACTGGAATTTCTAATGCCAAATGGACTGGCTTACCAAGCTCGTCTCTCGTCTCATTCGCAGTTGTCAACTGCTGCTGCTGTCTGGTTATCTCTCTCTCTTTCTCTGTGGTTCTATCCACAGATCGCTATCAATTAGTAGCGGCTGCTGCTGTTGGCTTATTTCTTCAATTCAAATGCCACGTTGCAGCCTCGGCTCATATGCTCCCCCAGCGAGGCAAAAGCTAATCTAAATTGCAGCAAACTATTTATTAATGCTAAAGGCCAACTGACGGACAAACTGATGGGCTGACTGACGAACTAGTTGGCTGCCTGACTAACTGTCTCTCTCTCTCTCTCCCTCTCTCTTTGGCGTTCGTCTATCACGGCTGCTGTTTGCTCTTTTCAGTTTGTTTTTTATTTAATTGAAATGAATTCATTAAGCCTTTGATTTGCCTTGCAAATCGACGGAAATGCCGCTCCACGAGGCGCGCTCCGACTTTACCTTTGACGTCGCCTGCCTCAACTCGAGTCAATTCAATCCGTGTGGAGTCGCTTCGAGTCTCTTTGGCTCAGGCTCTGGCACATCAAAGCGCGGCCAGATTTTCTGGGTTTTACAATAATTTAAGGCGAATTAAATATACGAAAATTAACTACAGCAGTCGCTGCAGCAGCCAAACTCGAAGTAACTCCAACAGTTGCCGTTGCAGTTGCACTCGACTCTTGCAACTGTTGCACGTTTTGCATGTCAAGAAAATTGCTTCATTTGTGTCCGCGCGAATGTCAACCACGAACATGATAAACCGCGACCGAAAGCGGACATAATGAGTGACTTATAGGACTCCCAGCTGGTAGGCCAAGTCTGGCTGGGCCTGCAACGTCTGCTCGTGCCTCAGCTCGTGTTTAAAGTTGTGCAAAAATCACCCAACTGACGTTTTTGGTAAAACAGCAGCAGCATTTGCCATAATTTTAATTACACATTTCCCAAGGCACTTTCGGGTCTGGCAGGCGCAAGTGAATCGATGCACCTGATCAGCCTGGTAATACCCAGTGTTGCGAAATGATTGATTAACATTAACAGGTGCTTAACAGCTACTAAGAATACAACTTAACAGCTGCTTAGAATAAGACTTAACAACTGCTTAGAATAGAACTTAACAGCTGCTTAGAAATTGATTTAACAGATGATTCCAACTCAAAAGGTAACTTTAACTTATAAGAAATCGATAACAAATAAGAAATAGCTCAAAAGGTAATTAAATTAAACAGTATTCTGTTCTTGAACATCCATAAAAGAATAAGGTTTATTTGAGCTATAGCTTGCAGTTCTGCTTTTAATTCCAGACTCTAGTGCTTATTTCCAGCACTTTCTCAACTAATCTAACCCTTTCTTGGGCGCAATGTTATAGGCACTTGGGCACATCAAGTTTTCAATTTTCTTGCAACAACAAAACGGGTCAACTTATGGCTACGTGACTGGTGGTCCCAAAAAAAAGAAACACTTTACTTGGGACAAGTTTTGTTCTAGCGGCAAATTAAAACTGTTCAAAAGCAGCAGCACTTTGCTTGGACGCCACTTGCTCCTATCCGCCTCCCTCCCCTGCTTTCGCACTGCTTGTCGAGCTCTTAAAATATCATGGGCTAATGGCACGTGCTTATCGAGCATATCAGCAGCAGCTCAAGCATTTTGTCACCATTGACTGCGTTTCATCGATGAGAAAGGAAGAGTATTATAATAATAATTGAATCTTACGGCAGGGGTGGGGGGTGGAGGGAGCCCTGCTGTAGCTCGTGTGAAATTGCTGCAACATTGAAATTTATGAGTTTTTGATGCGTTTTGTTTGCAGTTTGCACACCCAACCACTCCCCTCCCCCCTGCCCATTCCCCGTTCATGGCCGTAGGCTAAATGCCTGCCTGGCCAATAAATTCAAATTCCATGGCCCGCACACAGCAATTATGCAATTGTTTGTGCTGCAAATAAAATGAAGCCAAGTGTATCCGTTGGATGCAAATACTTTTGGGCAAGCGGCGAAACACAAGCAGCAGCAGCAGTAGCAAAAACAGCAAACCGAACCCAAGCAAAACCAAATCGAAACGGAACCAAATCGAAGTCGGGCGGACGGCGTGTTCTGCTGCCAGTCTAAAAACTCCAAATCGATATGCAAATAGTGCTACAACGAATGAGGCGTACACACAAATCGCAAAACGAGCTGAGCTGAGTTGAGTTGCCACGCCCCCTGGCGGGCCGTGGAGCAAGCGGAGTCGTTTTGACCAAATTCGTCGCTGTTGCAGTAACCTGAGAGAGAAGACGGCAGAGACCTGTGTGGCTATTACAGCTTCTTGCCATGGGCGAAGCCCACAGAGGGGGCCCAAGACTGTTGACTGCCGTTTGAATTGGTAAAGGGGGAAGCCGATTGACAGTGAAATAGATGCAAGACCAACGTATGCTTAGCTCCCATTGCCTACGCCCATGCGGTGGCTCAGCTGCCTGTGCTGAGCATTTGCTTTGGTGGTCCACTCCTGGCCATGGCTTTTTTGCTACTATTGCTATCAATTGTGCATGCAATTTATTTTTAAAGAAATAATTGCTCTGCCGTTTGCTCTCTCCCAGCGATTATGCAAATATTAGTATTTGTTGTTGTTCTTTTTGTAGTTGTTGACCTATTCCATTGCTAGCCAAATAACTAGGATTATATTACGGGGCTCTCGCACTCCCGGACTCCCGTAATCCTATGCCAAAAAGGAACGGCAAGTGAAAGAGAGTCCCCGTTGTCGGCTCCGTTTGCATATTGCGCCCAATTTGAATATTGCCACACACAAAGCGCATTTCTCATTTCTTTGCACAAATTCGCCATAAATCAATAGAACACTCTCTAAACAAGAGACTGCCATAATTATAGTTTGGTATGAGTGTTTTCAGCAAGATTACCTGCTAAATTTAGGCCTGCTGCTGTAAAATATGTGGCAAGAAAAGCTTAACTTAATTTGCCCCCTTACTCGCATATTTTTTCAGCTGCAGCTAAAAAGTTTCGGCTCCCTCGAGAACTAAGAACACCTAACACACACACTCACACACACCTAACTAAAACTTCAACTCGAAAACTTTCTGAGGGCAGATAAAACATGCCACATGCTGCTGTTGCCTCAGTTCCCTCTTCCTGGTTAATGAAAGTGGCAGTAAATGAAATTGGCATCACGTTATTATTCTTGTGGCTCTTTGTGGGGCTCTCCTTTTTGGCGGACAGACATGTGGGCCTTGCCAAATACCGAAAAAAGTTTATCTTATAAAACAACAACAAGCACTTAAGTGTTATATGCCACCGTATTACAACTGGGAAAGGAAAGAGAACAGAACCGAGAACGGAGAATGGAGGAGCGACCCAAAGTGCAACGTAGCATAAATGAAGAAAGCTGATAAGAAAAAGTAACGAAAAGGCAACAACAACAGGATAACAACAAGAAGGCATGTGAAAAGGCAGGAGGAGAAATTGCTGCCCGCATAAAAGGCGCAACAGAGCAAAATAATAATAAAATGAAACAGAAATTGAATGTTGCGAATGTGTTTCGGCCCAGGTGACAAGCAATTCCCCACAGGTGCGCGCACCAGACTGCGACTCCGACTGGAGATGGCCAAAGTTAACGGTGTATTGCGAACATATTAGCAATTGCCCTTAGCGCTATAAAACAAGGCAAACATTTTGACATGGGTTAGCCACAACAGAGCGAAATGTGGGTAGGTGAAAATGAGGCGAGTCGAAATCCCATCGGATTTGCCGCCTCACAGAACGCAACGAGCAGATCGCAACTCACCTGACCCGGCCACGAATCCCAACCGTTCTCTCTCTGTCTCTCTCTCTGGGTGTTGCACCCATGTCAATGCACTGACAACTGGCGTTAACCGAGCCAGAAAGAAAGTCAGCCACAGTCACAAATCATAACGTATCATATCATATCAGTGGACGTACCTTATAATGAGTTGCATTTCTTGCCGCCGCCAACAAAACTGTATTTCCGTTCAATTATTCTCATTTTTTTCCCGGGGGGAATTCGTTATCAAAGACGCGTCACTGTCTGTCACAGTGTTTATGATATGTCTGGGCAAATATTGAAAGTGCCAAAAGATATGGGAAACGTTCCCAAAACGTGCGTGTGCCGGAGTTCAGCTCTTCAGCCGCCAATTAGCAGATTCAACGGTCGAGTGGCATGCAAATATGTATTTATCGAGACGCGAACAGAGACTCCTCTCAGTGGTTGCCCCTATGTACTTCCGTCACATAATAAATTCATAACAAATCACACACACAGACAGACACACACACAGAGGACACATGCTTACATGTGTTTGTGTGCGTGTGCTACATGCGACATTATAATGCCACATTATGTTGCAAGTGCGTGAAAGAACCGTACATCAGAACATTGCAGTCATAAATCAAAAATCCACAAACACATGCGACGTTGTCTATGCGCCGCTGCGCTGCATCTGCCACTGTCTCAGTCGCTGCGCTGTCGCTGCCACTGCGCCGCCCCTGTCGAGCTGCTGCGTGTGCACAGCTTGTTTGTATCTGCTGCAAGTACTGCAAGTATTCGCAAAATTATTACACTTGACATGATTGAATATACCGCTGAGTACATACTACATACATACATACATATACATATACCAGAGGTACCAGTCGCGACCGCATCCGGACGGTGAAGCAAACCCATTCCAATGTCCAGCCGCATCGCCCGCTGCCCTCTAAGCGTCCTTCGACTTGTCGACGCTGTTGCACTTGCTGTAGCTGAATCTGGACATAGTTTTCTACGGTCCCAGTGGGCAATTCCCGTTTCTGCACTTGTTGTATGCAGCACGCTGACATGCCGCATAAATGTAAGTGGCTTCAATGTTGCAGTGCTGTTGTTTGTTGCGCAGCGCGCAATGTTCGTTATTTTCTACAGCAAGTGAACAAAAATTCAACAAATGCTCGATATTTGCAGTGGAATTTCGATCTTGTTTTGATATCGATAGATTGTGCTTTGAATGCGACACTTGCTTTTGATTTCAGTTCACAATAAAGGCGACAACATAATTGCAGCAGTGTCGATAACCAATAGCATACCGATAACATTCAATATAATTAAATGGTATTTTATTAACGGCCAAATGAAACCAATAATTTGAATACCTTGGCTGACAATTGTGTATTGTATGGTATGGGGTTATGGGTATGGTTTTTGTTGTCAAATTGTATTACTAAATTTTGTGTTGTAATTCACAAGTCCACAGAAACACCTCAGCACACACACAGGTACACACTACACAGTCCGTTAAATTCCACAAATTTTGTAATACACTGCAATAAACCAGGTGAGCAGAAACAGCGAGTGAAACTTATAAGTTCTTATTGTTATTTATTTATTAATTCTTATTGTGTGGTCATCAGCTGTTTACTATGTGCCTGCAGACCACACTGACCAATAACGAGACGTTGACCTTGATCACTCAAGGCTACAAGATTCTGGATGAGTATAGGCTTATTTTAAAGATGCGCTTAAAGAGCATCTATGTGATACCTAGCTATTCCAGCACCTTGCTTTGGTTCGGCGTGGTCTTTATACACAGTGGTCTGTATGCGAATAGTGTGTTCCGTTTTTCCATTTTGCTGCCAGACAACTTCCCCGATGGACACAGTTTGCCCAGTGTCATCTTTCAAAATGACATCTTCCATCCGCACATCTGTCCGGTATCGCACAGCCTTGACCTAACACCCTTCTTCGGGGAGTGGAATAAAGAAAAATATCACATTTGGCATATTCTCAAAACTATTCAACTTGTATTTGCCGATCCCGAGGGCAGTATCTGCTTCGAGGCGGCGTACTCACGATCCGAAATCAACAATCCGGAGGCGTTGCGTCTGCTGGTCCACAGTCGCATGGAGTATGCTATACGTGTAAAGAAGAACATGGCTTATAGTTTGAATCATTTGTTCGATAAGCCGCTCATCAATGATCCGCACTATATTGTCTTTGAGCGATATTTACCAGGCAAGCATCGAACTGCAATGGAACAACTCAAAACTGAAAGCTGGTACGAATTGATGGAACACTCTTCGCCGCCTTCTGTGTGTTTAGCGCGTATTGATTCGGAACAACAGTTGTAGCAGGAGGAGAATTGCCGGGCAGCAGACTGATTTAGTTCACGGATCTTCCAACTATAAAATCCTATTTCAAGTAACATTCAGCGCATATACAGATGGCATGCTCAATCAGGATTTTTTAGTTGGGATGAACTGTCTAATGAAGAACGTCTAATTTCCAGTTATTCATGTGCAAACCGTGTTTGATAATGTGTCAAGTGAAGTATAATCTAATATATTAAAAATAAATGTGTATATATTATATATATGTACATAATTTACGATCACACATAAAGTGCACTAAAGATATTTTTAAGGTCAACTTTCGATATTCCTTCCGCCTGCCACAGTTCCTTTGAGAAGTTATTTAAGCATGTAAGGTGCTAATTGAAAAGCCTTCGAGAGAGCGCAATTAGCTAATAAATAACCATTTATTAGGTAAGTAATTAGATTTACCCTTTGATTCACACGTCCAAGGCACTTGAGTTTACAAGTGCTTGTAACAACTTAATCTAATAGATAACTATGATTAAAGACGAATTCATGCATTTCAATTCACTCTTTAATTACATTAGGTAGTGTATTCATACATAATAAAATGTAGTAGTACATAGGTATGTATGTATTCCTCTTGATGGTCAAGATTTAACAACAAGTGCCTGCTTTGATTTTGTTTTACCACCTGTCGCGCGTTAATGTAGTTAATAATGTCATACTTCATGTGCAGTTATAATAATGAAAATAATAATAATTATAGAGTGCAGCCAGAGCAGCAACTCGCACTCAAGGTTACAGATTGCACCAGCCTGCGCAGCCTTGCTGCGTGCAGTTTTGGCGAACCAAAATATTAAAAGCCTTTTCCGACTCTTTCGCATGCACTGTGCGAAGCTGTCGTCAGCTGGTGCAGAATGCACATACCCATACCTACGTATGTATGTGTGTACGTATGTACACACTTACAAAAGTGACAATTTGATTTATCACTGCACTTTGTTGGGCACCGAGACTGGAGCTGCACACACACACACTCGCATGCATCCACTGTGTTTGTGTGTAAGGCTGTGCGTTGTGCTGCTCGTTAGGCCTCTGGTTGCGTCCCAAAATCGTTGATGAAATTATGGCTGTGAGTGCAGTGTGCCATATTTTAGGCCATTTATGAGTGAGTTTTTAGTTCGAGGCAGCCAGGCATCCCAGGCAGGGCATCCAAGTAGGCGACGCGCTGTCAATGTTTTTAACTAATTGCGGCACACGAAATGAGCGGCAGCGCGCTTTCCAGCCACATTAACGTGCTAAATAGACACCATGGGAAAATGGAAAATGCACACCAAACCAGCGAAACGGTTCAGATATCAATTCAATGGCCTCGACTTGGGTTCCAATTTGACAGTAGGGAATATAGGCGGATTACTTGCGAAAATGGTAGTTAATCGGGTCTGTCAAGTGCTCGCTGTTAAATGAAAATGTTAAAGCACCTGTAACCAGAATGCAGTCCGGCAACACTGAAAGCTCATCCAAATGTTAACTAACAGAATACTAACTAGATCATTTATATTTGTTTACTCTGACAACCCTAAATTGTAGGTGTCGTATGTAAGAAATGTTAATTGAGTGCACTGTTTAAATAAAGCTGTTGAAGCACCTGTAATATGAATGCAGTCCGGCAATGCTTTTAATGTTAATTAACAGGAATACTAGATCAGTTCCGTTTTTTTTTTTTTTAATTTTGTTACAAGCTTCTCTGCCATATCTGATAGATCAATCTAGGTTTTCGAGTACAAGAACATCCGGTCTGGCACTGTTTCCCCCTTAGTGTTATACTGATAGGGGGTGAGGCGTTAGGACAAAATTAAGACATATCGCGTATAGCGGCAACAAGGCGTGAAAAAACATAAAACAACAACAAGATTAACAATTAAATTGCAATAAATTTCAGGACTGCGTGGGCTGAACTTGTTCGCCGATGAGTCGCGATGCGATGCGACGCTACACGACGCTTAATACATGTGGGTGATGCATCCGCTGAGGGAGGGAGGGGGTAGCTCCGCCTGCGGCTTCAATTAAAGTGCAATAAAATTGCCCCAAGCTGCGCCAACGAAACACGTGACAAAGTATAAAGGCCATTGTTATTTTTTTTTTATTGATTTCGTTTGGGCCCGGCTCTGCACTCTCATCAGTCCCTGGTGAAATCGGCATACCCCGCTGTTGCAGTTATCAACGGACATCAAAACAATTGCCACCAAAGAAGTGGGAGACGGAGAAAAAGGAAGACGAGAGACGGGAAGGAGGCGTTGAGTGTACGTTCGTTCGTTTGTCTGACAAGTTTGGCGGGGTTCAGCGACGCAGCGGACAGAAAGGGGGCACAACTAACCGAAGTTCAATTGCAGCAGCTCACTAAACCGCCAGATTCGCCGTTTCGGAGTTTCGATTTCCTTGGAAAACCGCTAGAGACGCGATCGCTGGACTGCTTAGCATTTGGCTTGGCAATCGGAGTTGGAGTTGCAGTTGCAGTTGGAGTCGGGGACACAGATTGGTATTTATATGCAAGTTCATGGCATGGTCGAAGCGCGCACACACATCATCATCGATTATAATCGAAATGGGATTGTAAATCAAATCGCATTGAATGGTACTGACTTTAAAATGGGCTTCATTATCGCCGGTCTCGGTGCTGGTGCTCTTGCTCTTGCTCTTACTGTTGCTCCAGCCCGTCTCCATTGGTTCTCCTCCAGCAGCCGGCAGCAGTTGCCATTGTCGCTGGCGACTGCCGCCGCCGCCGTTGTCGTCGTCGTCGAAGTGACATTCAATGCCATAATTTATGAGTTTATCTTTTTCGCGCCGCCAAATCGTACGCTAAATGCTGTCTGGCCAGACCAGAGCAGAACCAGGCCCGAACAGAGCACGGCAGAGAACAGGACACGAGACAGACCCAACGCAGTGCCGATGCCGACAATCCAGACCGTGGCCAGACCATATGCCCGGTTCATTCGCTCATTCTTTGCTGATGCTGATGCTGCCGCCTTCCTTCGGTTTCGCATATGCAAACAAATGGGCTAAACAAACCAAACGTGCGCATATTTTATGGCGCTGCGAATCCCATGCCCAGCCGCAGTCCCCGTCGCACTCTCATTCGGCATCGGAGTCGCATTGCTATTGGTACTGGTAATGGTATTGCTATTGCTATTGGTATTGGTATTGCCGCCACTATTGCCATTGCTATAGCTATTCGATTTCTAGCTATCTGCTCGATTTCTCTGCTCTGTCGCTGACGCCGTCGTCGTTGCCGTCGATCGTTTAAAGTCGGGCAATTAAAATTGGAGTTGTCTGTTGTTCGGCATGTTGCTTTTTATGAGTTATGGTGCTACGCTCTGCACTGTCACAGCATATCTATACAGAGGGTGGGGGCAGGGATGTAGCAGGGGGAGTGGACTCTCGGGCTCAGCTGCAGTCAATTGTTGTCATGGCAATTCGCAGGCAAAGTGTGTGAAATGCCATGTCTAGAACACCAGCTTTAAAGGGCCCCGGCAAGTGTGGCATAAAGGCATGTTTTGGATTCTTGTGCTGTTATTTACCATAATCGATTTGCTTAGGTCGGACTATCTTTAACTACACAGAGATCTCAGCTATTTTAAGAATTTGAGCAAGTTTGGCATATTTGCGCAGCAAAAATGTAATTTAAATGTTTCGAATCATGCCCATTTAATTGAAAAACTTTAAGGATTTACAGTGAAAACGAACAACCTTTTCAACGTCCCCTTTCTTAAACGGATACTTCCTATGGGGTCCGTTTATGTTTTGTAGCGGTTACATAGATTCTCTTGTGCGGACACACCTCTTTACAAGCGAAAATATGCTCGATGTAATGTTAAGTGTCCGGCTAAGAGAGTTCAAACTGTAATATAATTATACAATAAATATGATATGATGCTGGCTTCCGAAGATGATGATGGTGTGAGCAAGAGAGGAATAACAACAGCTTTATTCAGTACTTGTCACAGAATAAATAAATAGCTACAGGGTATCTATCATTCGAGCCACAATCTTCGCTTGATAACTGCCTTAACTCTTTAATCATTCTGGCAAATGTTGATTTACAGCAAATTATCAGCAACACTTTTGTCTTTTGCCGCATCTGGCTAATTCCGCCGATTGCAGTTTATCTTTATGGCATTTTACTATAATCTGTGCAAATCACAGATTTAATTCAATTATGCAACACTTTATACTTAACTTAACGTTGCATTCCGAAGCGTGTTCTGCTGTTTTCTGCTCTCTTTCCTCGCTCGCTTGCAACATTCTTGCCGACCTGTTTCCCACTTTCTGTAGCAGCAGCAGCAACTGTTGCAAGCTGCACTTCGGTTTGGTTCTTTTCAATTTCGACGCACTGTGGCTATGTAATCACAGCGTCTAATTCTAAACCGTTTTTCATGGCCGAAATGCGAACCGGTTGCTTGGTCGGTCTTGGCTTTAACTAATACATCATTATGCTGGCATCTTGCTGCGAGTTGTTGCCTCAACTTGTTGCGGCCGCTGCCGTCGCTGCCTCGTAATAATCAATTACGCGTCAGGCACGATCTTGACGCGATCCTCGCATGCCATGCCACTCTCCAATCCTCAATCGTATCCACTTCACTCCACTCCACTCCGTTCCGTTCCGTTCCGATTCGAAGCTAGCTGCATATTTTCTTCTCTCATGCGCCAATAATAAATTACGAAACAGAACTCGGGGAACAGGTTCAATTACATTTAACAAGAGCTGCAAACAGCTGATTTGTAGATGCAACACGGGGCAGGGTCACGCTTACAGACTGTGTGTGTGTGTGTGTGTGTGTATTTGTGTGTGTGTGTGAGGGAGGAATGGGGCATATGAGGGGAAGGGGAACTGAAATGGAGCCCAATGGCAAATTAAATAGATTTACGCTGTAAAGTGTTGCTGATTGGGATAATCAACGCGTTTGCTGAGCTGTTGCAAGCAGCTCGAGCGTTGTTGTTGCTGTCAAGGCGTTATTACCGTCACTCGTTGCTCTTGTTGTTGTTGCCGTTGTCGTTCGCTGGTGCTGCAACTAGCTCACGTTGCAGGCTGCTGAGTTGCGGTCGTCGTTAATCCCGAATTCGCATTGAAATTTGCATGCTCGATGACGTCCGGCGACAGCAGCAGCAGCAGCTGCAACCTACAACAGCCACAACAAAGCAGGTTGACACACTTACTTAGCCGTTGCTGTTGGTGTTGGTGTTGGTGTTGCATTTCCGGTGTTGCCGAGCTACGCGTCCGGTTTTAATAAAATTTCAGATGCTGCTCGAGTGCGGCCGCAGCAGCAGCAGCAGCAGCAGCAACATGTTGCAGCCGCGTTAAGCTTGCCACGCGGTAGTTCCTCTTGTTGTTGTTGTATTTGGTGTAGCTGCTGGTTGGCCATGTTAGCATGTTGATATCACCCGCAGCGTAAATCTTCTGGATTAATCCAATTTAACACTTTATGCTGCACTGCGCTTTGACCATGTTGCAGGCTGTGGCAGCAACAGCAGCAGGCAATATGCCCGTAATGCTTGGCCGGTGCTGCTACACTGCACAAAACGAATGGCAGTCAGAAGTTCTTGGCTTATTTCAGAGTTAATGATGAAGTTGCTTGAGGGAAATACATATACGAAATATATCCAGGAAATAGTGTGAAAAGAAAAGATAAACTCATTCGATACTGTGCGCACTTTTCCCCCAAGTTGTTGCCTCATCTTTCATGCCACATTCTATTTCTGCAGCTGTCGCAAGTTTCGCTTGAATTGGCGAATTCCCGCAACGCTCGTTGGGTTTTTCATTTCTCTCTAGTTTACTCGACACGCTGTCGCATTGTGTCCCTTGTTGTCGCTCGTTTTGCTCAGTGTATTAGTTTGTGGATGGGGGGAGGAGTGGCTAGGGTCGACCTTTTCAGTCACACTCACTTTGCGACTCTTTCGCCCTCCCAGCTGTCGTCGCTGGGTTCTACCTTTTGCCCGACGCAAATCCCAGAAAGCGCACGCCCTGACACTGCTCCCCTCCCACTCCTCCCTTCTTCATCCTCCCTCATTCACCCACTTAGCCAGCATTCAGTGAGTTTTCCAGCCAAGTTTTCCCTCTACATTTTTTTTTCTGCATTTTTTTATTTCGAGTGCGCACAAAATTTAATACGCTTGTGGTCACATGTGCTGGGCGCTTTTTTACATATTTTTAAAAATAGCAAAGACAGCAACAGTTACCCTCCCCCCACATTCCCTTCTCCCCCCTCTTTCTCACCCTTTGTTGCGCTTTTCTCCAGTGTAGTCGGGTTCCGGCAAAAGCGCGAATTTAATTAAAATATGCAAATCGCTTTGTGGCATTTTGATCAAGTGTTGAGTTCGCTTTGCAGTCGCTAGCAAGTTCGCGGGGTCTCCAGGTCTCTTTTACTCTAGGTTAAGCCCGAACTTCACTGGCTTAACAATTTGCACTGTATTGTTGCTATACCCTGTAGGGTGCTACCAGCAACTGTACTCCGATTCGCAAGGCAGTAGGGAGAGATATTTATAGCGCTTTATATTATTTTAAAACGTGTTTAGTATTCATTATTTAATACACCCTTCAAATGTTAGTCTGATTTAACAGAGATCAAAGATGGAACGATCTTTGCGAATATCTCTTACGAAAGTTAGATTCTATTAAATCTGAACTTAAATTGATTAAACAAGTATTGAATACCCTTCCTACTTATGTATTTATATAAAGGAAACTGAGAGTAGTCGACTCAAATATATAGAATGCATGTTCATTAAATTATAAGTAAATTTATGAATTATATGTATATTAAGAAAATCAATTTTAATTAATATATTTTAAGGTAAATGTCTGCCCTGTAAGCTGATAACTTGATTTTATTCTTTAATTTCCCATATGTCATTTAATATTTATTTTATAATGATGTGTCCTATAAGTTTTAGTAGAACTCATCACACAGATCGCAGAGTTTTCTATTATATCATTGTTAAACAACTTTAATGTCTTGCCATTATTAATAATTATAGGGTATCTTACAGTCTGTTGTCGAATTTGTACGATTTCGCTTCAATTTAGTCTTTTTGGCAACTTGAAGTTTTTCGGCGATAAAAGCGAGCGATAAAAACGTTACCAGTTGAGTTTTTCTTTTCGTTCTACTTATTGAGCGTGGAGTCTTCCCCACATAGGCAGACAGAGAGACAGACTGCCAGACTGGAAGAGAGAGGGGGAAAGAGAGAGAGAGAGAGAGAGAGAGAGAGAGGGAACTCATGCATACCCTTCAGAAGGTGTGATTTTTATTTGGCTCGCAACGCCGTGCAAATTAAATTTATTGCACATTTTATTTCCTTTGATGTTCGTTTGTTAACAAAATTGTCGGGGGATTAACGTAACGGGCGCGGATTAGCCATGGCATTAACCAACAGCCAACGGGCAACAGGCAACTGGCAACATCGTGATATGGCGTAACTCTTGCACTTCATCACTTCGTCCAACTCGGACGCGGAGTCCGACTGCAACTCCAACTCCGAATCGCATTGCAGTTGCAGCTGAGTTAAGTTTGGTTCAGTTCGGTTCTCTTCTTTTTCTGCCTCTGCTTCTTCTTCTTCTTCTTTTTTTTAGGTCTCTTCAATGTTTCATTTGCATTTTTATGGCAAATGTCTGAGGCGAGTGCAACAAAGTCTCGCAAATGCGATTAAGTCATTCGCTTGTCTTCCCTCTCACACACCTCTCCTACTTATTTTCCTCTTGTTCCTCTTCTCTACTATGATGTGTCCCTCCCGCTCGTCGGGGATCTTTGTACACTTTTAATTTGGTCTAATTAAGCTAAGAATTCGCAGGCGGGAAATAAAACTAAAAATTACCCAGAACGAAGTGAATTCAAATTAACAGAGAAGAGTGACAAAGTGTGACAATGTGTTAACCAGACTCGCACGAATACAGCAAAGATTATACAGGGTATGTATATAGTTAATTAATGGATGTCTTATACCTACAGATCTGTTCTCCTAGAGATCTCCAGTTATAATGACTGATGGGTATTCAAAATATGTTACACAATATTCATTACTAAACAAGTTTATACATTTAAATAATATTCTCTTTTATTTATTCATTTGTTCTTTGATATAATGAAACATAGCTTAGATATATGTTTATTGAACTCAGCTGCATTTTCTTTTGGCTCTGTTTATCGGATTTCCTACGCTGTTGCACATGCTTCACTTTGTGCCTTCTCCTCTGGTTGGAAACCAACTCAAGCCATTCAATCTGCCCGCTTTTTTGTGCCACTTGGCTACATTCTCAAATACTCGAGAGGCAGAGATAAATGGGGAGAGAGAGAGAGAGAGAGAGAGAGAGAGAGAGCGACAGTCCATCGTGTGCCAGTCTAAAGCTCATCCTCGGCTCAGGGCTGCCAGCCGTTTTTAGCCAACATTCTGTGCTGAGCCCTGGCAATCCACTTCATCATACTCAACAACGGCGGCAACACCTGTGCTGCCAGCGATGCCGGCGGTGATACCTAGCCAACATACCTGGCCAACTTAACGTGCGACAATGTGTGAGCCAAATTCAAGATGGGCCCCAATACCTATCAGCAGCAGCTGTTCAAACAAAGACAGAGAGAGGGGGGTGGGGGCAAACGGGCGGGGGCAGGGGCGAGGTTAAGCAGCCAAATGGCTGCAAATTTTCCTTTTGCGAGCAATGTTTGAATTTTCATTTTGTTTTTCTGCTTGCTGCCTTTGCCATTGTTGTTATATTTTCTCACGGTGAATGCTACCAGGATATTTTGCATTGGTAATTTGGCGTCATTCTCAGATAGTTGCCGCTACGTGTTCTTCTATTTCAGCTGTACTTTGCTGCACCTGCCCCGCAAGGGGGTAGGCGGGGGGTTAGTTGACCCAGTTTGTGTGTGCTGTGTGCGCTGAGTCGATATTGAGCAACAAAGCTGCGGTACAAACAACAACAGCAACAGCAGCAGAGAAAACTTGCCATACAAACAGAAATATCCTTGCAACTTAAGCCAGGGCCTGTCCGCAACACGTTTACACAGGACACAGCACACAGCACAGAGCACACACACACACACACACACATGCAAGCACACAGATGTAGCGAGGACATGATGCCGACAAGCAAGCGCTCCCGCATATCCTTGAGAGCATCAAACTCGACTCGACTTAGCATCGACATTGCTGCAAAGCCAGCCTTGCAGCCACTGTCAGCTGCCAACGGTTGACTGCATCCTACCACCTATTGCTCTTCCTTCAAGTTAGCATCATTCCCTCCATCACTACCTCCACCTCCCCCTCTCCACAGTCCTGTTTCATTCCCAGACAAATGCGTCGAATGTTGCCAAAGCTTCTAATCAATTTTTGAAATGGTAAATTTTGCGCAAAATACAGCTTTTCTATTTCAGTTGAAATTTTTGTTTTGTTCTCGGCTTTATTGTGGTTTTTGGCATACCCTGTTTATTTACATTTTATTTATACCAATTTCGAGTCAATATAATGTCTGTTATATACTCAAGATTTGTATATAATTCAATATACCTACCCCTTTCAGACTGCACCCTGCTTATTGTGTGTCGGGTGAGCAAAGCTTGCTTATCCGTAGCAACTGCCTTTTCTCTCCTCTTACTCGAAGTTTTGTTCAGTTTGCTTTATTTTTCTTTTTCGTCTTTCCGACTCTATTTTAAAATTCCTGCACTTATAGACTTCTGCTGGCCTAGGTCGAAATTGCTCTTTTTTTTTTCTTTTTTTAACTTGTCAGTTGTCAGGTACAAAACGTTTAACATGCCTACTTTTATTTACCTGCCCGCTTCAGTTGAGTTCCGTTCAGCTCAGTTCGGTTGGGTTCAGTAGCCCCCAAACAGTTTGCACTCTCCTGCCACCTGTCTCCGCCCTCGCTTCCTGCTCCATCAACGGCTGCTGACAAAACGCACTTTGTAAAATCGAAAATCCTTTTAATTGAACGCAACTCAGTTTCAGTGCGACTTTACTTTCGATGCGGCCTTGCGGGTGGGTTGGAAAGAGACGGAACAAGGCATGTTAAATATTTGCACACATTTTTGCTTCAATTTAAATTCCCTGTTACGACATGAGAATGGATACTAAGTGGTTAGTGGGGGGATGGGAAGTGGCAAGTGGCAAGTGGGAAGGGGAACTACCTAAAAACTTGTCAATAGCTTAGATGTTTGGCTTAGGGTGCATTTGTATGTGTCACGAGTTAGTTTTGGGTCAGTAGATAACGCTACAGACCATACACATGTGACAACCCTGTTGGCCATCTATAAGTTAATCAACACAGCCTTATAGTTATCGATATCTATCGACCGACACTTTACTTCAGTTCTTATTCTTCTTGAGAGTTCCATAAGTTTTATAAGTCACAAACATTTGCAATATAATAAATAATAAAGCGTTTTACTTTTAAACATGTAATGGCGTATTCAGTTCGCCATACACATTCTGGTAGGGTATTAATGCTTCGTTCTATATAGAAACTATTAAATCTTTCTCACAAGGTGCATAGTTTAAATGAACCCTTAAATAATGTTTCTTGAATTCCATATCAATTTCACACCAAATAACTTACGATATTTAAAGGTAATTGTTTTTCTTTTTGCTTGCTGAATATTTAAATATTTGTGCAAATTCTATAAATTACCCATATATCAACAATTTGTAATGAATAATTCAGCATTGTGGCCTGCATGAATGTTGATTGCATGTGTGGGCTGCATATTCGCATGCCGAAAAACTCCCCAAACAGTTTCAAGCTGAACCACATTGAGTTGAACTAAACTGAACTGAAATGTGGGCAAGGTCGGGTTAAAAATCAATTCAAGTTTTTGGACGAAAACAAAAACGCAAAAACCACAATCGCACAGCCATGGGGGAGTATTTGTTGCTAAGTTGTGGTATAAATTTTGTGATTTCATTTTCCGAATCGTGATAAGAGATTGAGTGACCCAGATTGACGGAGGGAGGCGACCGCGACAGCGGAGCAGTGAAAGACGCAGCGGGCGACCAGAAATCAATTTAACCATAAGGGAAATAGGCATAGATATCACAAAAACAACACATACACACACACAGAGACACTAAATGGGCGAGTATATTGGTCAGATCTGCAGATAAAACCACAACAGAGCAATTAATTAAGGTAGAATTTATCAAATCGAATCAAGATTTATGAACTATGCGCTAGTTTTCGTTAATTGCCGTAAAATATTATCGCGAAGGCCGGGACGACAGACAGTTACAATAGTTTAGAAGGCAAAGCATAAAGTGAAAACTCCCTATAACGGACACCATGGTTGTGTATTTCTTTATGACAATTGTTGTCTCTTGGCTTTTATTTCTCATGTATAACAAAGTAAAAACGTTCATTTGTCCGTCCAAGATTAGTGTCCGACTAAACGGGTTTATACAGTATTAAATTCGATTAATGAACGGCAAAGATAAAACTTTATATCACAGTACTTTGGGTTTGGGGGGATTCAATGAGCTGACATTACTAAATATAAGTATATTAACTAGATTGTGCAGTAATAAACTATGATAAATATGGTATAAATCACAACAGGGTATATAATCATCGGGTACTACCTTCTGCTTTTCTATTAAGTCTCCCCCGAGAATCAATTTGCTGTTACATAAACATGCATCAATGTTACCGACGCTGTCGCCGTTGCCGTTGCAGTCGTCGTCGCTGTCTGTGACAGCCGTGGAATGCTCTTTGACTCAGTGTGCAGTGCACAGTGTTCAATGCTCATTTCTGGTAAGATAAGAACGCTGTAGATTTTTGGCTCAGATTTTCCAACAAGCAGCTACAAGCGCCAATTAGAGCGAGCGAGTCACAAGAATATTTCACTCATTTTCCTTTGGCCCCGCCAGAGCGGGTAACCAATAGCCCAATACAGAATACACCCTGTACCCCAGCTCAGTTCTTAGTTCTCTGATTACAACCAGCGACACTGAGAATCAGACTTTAGACTGAAACTCCAACTCCAAGTTCGACTTCGTCTTGGACTGCAACTGCGACTGCGACTAAGGCGACTTGGACTGCAACTTGGAGACAGACGACAGCGCGAGGCTGTTTTGTTGTCGTACAAGATCATAGATAATAATATTAAATTGGTTAAATGCCGTCTTGGATTACCCGAACACGCTGTCTCGTCTCCCCATACTCCTTCCATAATACTCCTTAATTCATTTAACGACCACCCTGAGTGAGCTGCATTTTCCTCGCTGTCGCTTCGCCGCTCTGTTCTTTTTCCGCCAGTATTTGTTTTCGGAAACCTTATCTAACATATTGATATTATATTTTTTTGTTAAGGTCTGTCTGTTTGGGGTAATTAATATGAAAAGACTGAGAAGAGTCTGAGTGGAGTCAGCGAACTTTACGATTTCCAGCGATTAAATAATTGATTTCGTTGGTCTGTTTTGACATTATTGAATTACCCGGCGACATTTGATTAATTTGCATACGACAACAAATTCGTGATCTGAATTATTTCGATTCTCTCAGTGAGCAGAGAGTTCGTTTCGCGGTTCTTCTGGCCTTTTATGGCCAATTGTTAAATGTTTTCGCCCTGTTTGTGTACGAATCTGTTTGGGTTCTGTTCTGTTCTGTTTTCACTGGCCGTGATTCCGGTTAGATGGTAAAAGGGCCTAATGAGCCACTATAATTCACTGCCAGGCCAAATTTGAATGGCTGGCAGAGAAAAATGTGAAAATTTGTTTGTGCCATTGGTAAATTTCACCAGGAAATTGTAAGACAATGGCAAACCGAAAACAACTGTCTGAGATTTTCTATTTGTTTTATTGGGGTCTGCGCGCGCGCTCTCTTCGCTCAGAGATCATGAACTCGAAGCCTTTTGTCTGCTGATAATTTTGGTTGCACAAATCAATAATCCAATAGGAATATTTTAATGTGGCAAAGAGAAAATATTGCAATACTTGTAGCACAATACAAAAACGTTTAGTAGCCACGCCGATTGTAGTTCGCATTGTAACGGTTTTCTTAAAGGTTTGTAGCGCTTTGTGCCATGCAACATTATTGAATTGCTTCAGGGAGGGCTGGAGTGGAGTGGCGGATGGGGTTTGGGGACTTCTTACCGCTGTGGGCGTTATGGATTTTGGGCTAAAATGCAGTTAGAGAAATGTGGTATTCATTGTAAGATTTGGCCTAGATAATTATGATATCCTTTTGGTATTTTATGTTCTTTACCTGAAATTAAAGTTGTATTGAAGTGTAAAAAATACCTTAATATGGTAGGTAGTATGTATGGTATGTGCATAATACATAGGTGTATGGAAATAGTATATATATATAGTTAAGATCTTTAACAGTTCTTTTAGCCCTTTCCTCGGTATTGTAAGAATGTTCCCGCAATTTGAAATGTAATAAATATTTCCGATTTTTAGCTTTTCTCAATATTTTAGTGTTCCTTTTTTTTGGTACTTTCTTTATTTCTTAATATTTCCACAGTACCTTTCTTACCGTGTATTGCCCAATTCAACTTTGGTTTCAAAGGTAGCCATGCCAAATATCACAGGCGCAACAACAACGTGCTCACTTTGCTGTTGTTGTTGCTATAGTTAACCGTGTTGCCTTTTCTGCTTTGTCTCAACTGGCAAGTCGGGCAGGCAGTCAGCGGGGCCAATATCTAATTTCATGTCATTAGTTTGTGTGATAACTGTTACCATTGAAAACGAGGCAACGGAGCAGCAGCTCCTCGTAGTCGTCGTCGACGACGTCCATGTTGTTGTTGTTGTTTCTGCTGCTGCTGCCACTGGGAAGCGAGGAGAAGAAGCAAACGAGCCGCCTCCGCCGGAGAGGAGAGCTATTGAAATCATTTAAACCATTTAGACCATTTAAGCTATTTACAATTTGCCATCATCACGACATTTTCGGCTGCCGCTGGCGGCGTTGGCTTTAACGGCGCTGCCATCGGGCCAAAATGCAACACAAAAGCTGCGACTGCCGTTGCCTCCGCTGCTGCTGCAGCAACTTGGCCAAAATCAGAGCAATTCAATTGAAAACATTTGTAAAATGTCTCGCTGTGTGTCTGCTCGACTCTTGACTGTGTCCTATATGAGGCACGACAATGCAGCCAATATTTGGGGGAACAGAGACAGAGAGAGTGCGGGGAAAGCGGTTAGCGTGGGTGGAGAGAGTGAGCCAGTCGAGTCATATGTCAAGAGGTCAATGCTGATATTTTCGTTGTGATTTTCAACTGCTGCTGCTGCTGCTGCAGCTGACGTTGCAGCAATTTGTTGGGGAAACGCTTGAAATTGCCCTGAAATGTCAGAGGATTTCTGGCTCTGTGTGACATTTCTTTTGGCGAACTCCCCAACTAATTGAGTCACATTTGCATTTGCCTATATTAATTAAACTAATGACGGCCAAGTCAGACAACCACCAATACTAGCAGCGGTTACCCGTCACCCTTCAGCCTTCATCCTGCCACACGCTCTGTAAGTCACGAGACCGCCATGAATCATGCAAAGTTTTCATTTGAGTTTAGTTCTTCGTCCTGTTTTTGTGTTTTTTGTTAATTTTGATTGCATTTTGATGCATTCAAGAGGCGAGCAGGCAATTTGCATACGAATCCGATCCAGAATCTTCTGCAGAGTGACTCAGTTGCTCAGTCGCAGTCGCCGTTGCAGTCGCCGTTGCAGTCGCAGTTGGTTGCACGCTTTTAGCTTTCGGCATTGATTGAAAGATCGATTGCTTAGACAAAGAGCCAAATGAATTTCTTCCATTCGCAGTTGCAAGTTGTGCAAGTTGCCGCAGTTGCCACAAGTCGATGCCGATATCCGAGTCACAGTCGCATCATTGTCTTGCCAGTTGCCCAAAAGAAGTCGGAGGACCGACCGCGGTACGCTCAGCTTGTCAAGATGCTCAATATGCAAATGCGAGCAGCTCCCTGGCCAGTTTCCAATGCATCGATCCTTTGCTTCCTCTCCCTCTCTCTCTCCCTTTCTTGCTCTGTCCTTTTTTGTCTGGCGTTGTTGCTTACGCCGTCTGTCATTTGGTTTTGATTAAATTGGCTCAAAATGTTCTTGTGGCTGCCGAATACCAGGGCTGGGCTAAATGAATAAATAAATGCAGTAGGTACAAATAAACAAAACGACTTATAATTTTCAAATGCATAACTGTGTTCTTATAAATACTGTACATAATGTACATAAATACCTACAAAACAAAGCTCGCAGTGAAAGTCGACCGCGACTTTAAGAATATATCGATAATTCATAAACTGATTATTTTCGCGGATTGATCTTGTCATCGGTGGTTAACAGTGCAATGCATTGACAGAATTGCAGCTTAACATACACATGTATGTTCATTACATGTCTCTGTAAAAATGGAATAAATGTTAATGGCTAAGAAGTGATATCAGTTAAATATGAGGTGAGTGTAGAGTGTAGAGTTCGTTTCCTGCATGATAAATATATTTATATTGTTGTTGTTTATATTCACTTTATTTATTCATTTGCTTAGCTTCGACACTGCAGCCCTGGTTACATATCGCACAGTGCCTTAACTTCGGTCAAATCCGCATGCAAATTATGATGAGCTTCGCTAAATTGTTGAATAATTAGTGTGCCCAAAATGTTTTCCTGCCGAGTTGCTGTTGTTGTTTTTGCCCCAAATAGAGGCCAGCTAACTGTTTAACAGTGTTGCAACTTGCTACAGCCATTTGGTAAACTTTCAACATCAATTTTACTGCGCTCTGCTAGCGCTGGCCCTGCCACAGCCGCACTGGGGCACAGTCGAAATGTTGCCAAGTCAGCGCGAGTGGAGCCGAAAGTTCCAAACATTTTCCCATACGTTTTGCCAAAAACGAAAACTGGAAAGAAAAAGAAAAATTCGAAAAATTAAATGCAAATCTAATTAGTAAATTATTTGAAGCGTGAAATTGAAAAATAATTTACACACACACACACATTGGATGAGGGCGAAGGCATTTTCCGGTGCGTTTATGCAGATTTTCCAAATGCGCTGAGCTGTAAGTGGCCAGATACAGATACAGTTACAGTTACTGCGGCAGCCACGGATACAGTTACAACTACTGTTATTGTTGCAAATTCAGATACAGTATCTGCCACAACGCATTCGCTGTAATCCTGCCATGAATCGTCCGAAAGGAAAGCGCCACAAGCGACGCCCTCGGCCATTGACCATTGACTAAATGCCAGCACAACCCAAGCATTTTCCGTTAATTTTAACACAAACTAACGCATTCAGTTTAAATAAAAATGCAACATGAATAAAAAAACAGTTTTACGCTTCACAGGCAATTGCAAATTTTTCCTGCCCTGAAAACAGAAGGGTATCACGCTAGTAACAATAAAGTAAAGTTTCGTATTTGTTTTGGCTTTAAAACTTCTATTAATTCTCAAAGCTCTTCAATAACCCAAAGATATAGACATAATAAAACATATTTGAAAGCTGAAATGAAAAAGAAACTGCATAAAATATGCGCAAAATGTGTTATATATTCTGTTTCAATTCATTATTATTGCCTTTCAGTGTTAACTTTCAACCGGGTTCTCCTTGAAACGGAAGCATCTTTCTCTTCCACGTTCAATAAAAGGGTATCAAAAATAGCATATACATACATACTAAAAGAACTTTGCCCTTTTTCTTCTGCCTGCTGTGTGGAGCGCAGCAGCTGCTGTTCAATTTTTTATTGAATTTGCAAGAGCAAAAATGTGCGAACAAAAAATGATTTAAAATGCTTTCTGCTTGCGGCAATGCAACTAGATTCTACTGAATAATAGTGGGAACGCAGAGAAGGAGATGGGGAAGAAAGAAAGCAACGCAGAAAATGTTAATTGTCCTTCATTTTCATGAAGTCGGCGCTGTGCAAAGGTGACGAAAACTCAGTTAAATTGAAGCAATTTTCAAATTGAATTGCATTTATGAATAACAATTGGTAACAACAAAAGCAATAACAACAACTACACTAACATTGCAACAGTATTGCAATTGCAGTTGCAAGTGCGCCCACGTGAATGCTGCGTTCTGCTGCAAACGGTAGCGTTGCACAGTAGGCAGCAAATTGGTCCATTTTCCAAATGCGGCTGCTTCCTTCTGCTGCTGTCCGTGTGGGCAGAGCGCAAGCAGCGGCTGCAGGAACAACTATGCTCTAAATGGCGTTTTACGTGTATGCGCAGCAGCAGAAACTACAAAGATAACTACAATAACAACAACAACAACGACAACTGCAGCATCATTGTCGCCGTCGTCGTTGTCGTCGTCGCCATTGCCATTGCCGTCGCCGTTGTCGCCATCGTATATCATGCACAATTCGCTTGGGCAACAATTGCGGAGGAGATGACAACATAAACAATCCTAAATGTAATCCAACAGTATCATCAAGTCGAGCGCAGCGGCAGCGGGTGATGCCGGGACAGCGGCGTCGTAGCCCATGCTCTGGCAGCCCAAAATATGATTGCATACAAATCAGGCAACATCGTCGTTGGCGGCGGCGGCAACAGCGCTGTATAGTGGGGCAAAGGCAATGGAAAGCAAGTGCTTTATGTAATTCAAAAGTACTTCGTAGTGAAGATAAAAATTTTGCAAATTTAAATATGTATTTATAACAAAAAGATATTTACGATGAAATAACAATTGTTTACAATACGTAAGTTAGTGATTAAGAAATTTATATAATACTAAGAGTGAATAAATATTAATATGCATATATCATGTGTACCTATGTAATAGTTAGTTATAGTCATCACTTAAGTATATTCAATTAATTTCAAAATTTAATTTGGAAAATAAACTTAAATAAGTTATTGATGATGACGATTAATAATCTTTTATTTAATTTAATAATTATTATAATAAAAATGTGTTGAACGTAAAACGTAGAATAAGAATAATAAAAGCAGTAGTTATTATAATAATTCAAATATTTGATAACTATCTGATGTTTAATTTAGTTTGTATCGGTTCTGTTCTCCATCTTAACTTCCGCATCCTTTGCCCAAATAACTATACGCATGGCCCCACTGTGCGTCGGCCACTTGGCAGGCTGGCGTGCATTATGCGAAATTCAAATGCCTGACGGCATATTTCACAGCTGTCGCCCCGGCGAACAAAACTTTTCACAGCCGGCGGCGTCATCATCGTCGTCGTCGTTCGTTGTTGTAGCTGCAGTTGTTGTTGTTGTTGTAATTGTTGTCGTCGCCCGATATCCAACGTCCAACCTCTGCAGCATGCAACATCCATCGTGTTGCATTCCCAATTCCACAGGCTCCATGCAGCATGCTACATTGTTGTTGCTGTTGCCGCTGCCGCAGCGTTGACACTCCCTTTTGGCGCTTTGCTGCAACGAAGCATATGCAGTGCGCTGCATTAGCGGCAACTGCGGCAAAATTCCCGCTGAAAAATGCGTGCAAATTGTAAGGGTATTTTGCGTTCACTCATGATGCTGAGGCTGACTCTGATGCTGCTGCTCCTGCTGATGATGATGCCGCGATGCTGATGGGCTCCACTTGCCGTTAGCTTGCCACTCGCTGACGCACTTCTGAAGCGCGCTCTGCCCCACAACTGTTTCTTTCTGCCTCCATGCGCTTGCCTTGCTGTGGCAGTGCGTTCAATTGGCTGCTCTGTCACGTAGAGTAGGGGTACTCAGTGCAAGAGACTACAGAAAACTAAAGCTAAAGAATTTAAAATCTGTTCTGAAAGAAGAATCATTTAACTAGTAAGTCGGTAGAGTTTCAAAAATTATCTTATATCAATGTTTTATAATTGAATAAAAGAAGAAAGTTTTGAAACTTAAAGAATTCCAAAAATTCCAGCTTGATAATCTGATCCCGTTTTAACTTAGGTTAATGAAATTTAATAAATATTGAATATTTATTAAATTGAAGATCTATTGAGTATAACGTAACGGACATCTCTCTAAGTGGATCTTCCTTTTATGTGGACGCAACAGGTGACGTTCGTTTAAATTGTCAAATAATATAGATTTTCTGGGCCGGACAAAAGTTGCAACACCGCGGCCAACAACAGCGAGTGTCCGTCCAAGAGAGTTTTCACTGTACATATTTTATATACAGTATATCCTATATTTTCAGTATATATCGCACTTTTATGATTGCTTCGCCATTTATCTTTAATTCTTCCAGCTTGAACACCCCTAGTGCTAAATTTCTCCTTTTGGGTATATGCCACACGCAAATTGTGCACCAATTTCATGAGCATTGCCTCACGCATTCAGCAAGTTGCAGCCGCTTCCTGCAGTTGCTTTTGTTGTTACTGTTGTTGTTGTCGTTGAATTTTGATTTAGTTACGCATGAATTTGGAATCCTGCTGCTCATGATGCTATATGGCAAATGGATTTACAGGCAAATAGAGTAAATGTGCGATATGAAGCAGCAGCAGCGTCGTCGTCGTCGTCGTCGTCGTCGTGTGCACGAAGTGGATGAGTGAAAGGCGGCGCATTAATTGAAAACTGGATGTGGCGAGGCTGCTCAGTAGTCAAGCGTTCATGTCTCTCTGATGGATGCAGAGGCTGACTGGGGCCGAGCAGCCGCTCATTATGTGGTCTCCATTCTTCTCTTCCCAACGCCCTCGCAGCCCCGACCCCCCTGGGTAAGCATGATATGCATATGATACGAGCATTTGTCGCCTCACTGCACGACACAACCGACACACACCGAGAGAGCGTCAACACTCCATTTCAATTGTCAGGGCAGGCTACCCACACACACACACACACACACACACACACACACAGACGCAGACACACAGAGGGCACATACTGCCGGATATACGCTTGCCAATGTCATATTTAATTATACTAACTCAATTTGCTGTAACCGTGCGGCGGCGTAAAGTTTAAGTGCGATCGCAACCCAAGGAAACTGAGGGAAATTCTTCTGTTTCTTGTTTTGGTGCTGGTTCTGGCTACGGTATCGAGTCTTCGTCGTCGGGGGCTCAAATCAACAGATCTGGGTGGGCCGTTGCACGGCGCATGGAGCATTTTAAAAGCCGAACGCCAAATTGCCGACACGGCATTGCTTAAAAATAAGTTCAAGAACAAAATCTATACAAGAGAGCTGATTTGCCGAAACAATTGATACTCTATAAGACTTAAGAAAGTTGCGCTAAGTTTGAACTAAGAACTTTGAAATATGATATTAACTGCGACTTGCAACTTTTATTTAAAAAAATCACAAATAACGGCTATTGCAGACTTTTTTAATAAAAGTTGCAAAATAAAAATTTATTTATTATTGATATAATGGGATTATTATAACATTTTTGGCGTCTTTGAGAAATTTTTAGGAAGATCCCTTTAAAGGGATATTCTTTATACCACATAACGGTTATTTACGGTCTCTAGTTTACTTTAACATAAAATTGTTTCTGTTTTGAAAATAACTTAATAAGTGAAAATGTACTTTAGTCAGAAATTTTCTAAAATATTTTTAAAAATGCCAATTCATAAATTTCTTTGATACCCTTTCCGTTACGAAGCTCTGCGGTAAGTGCGGATACCCCTTGGCAGGCGTTCAAGAAGTGTCCGTGTGTGAAATAAATGAGGAAAAGGCATTAAAGAAAGTCATTAATATGCGGCAGCAGACTGTCAGGCGGTAACAGACAGACGGGCAGGGCAGACGGACAGACAGACTGACAGCTGGCTGTAACTGACTCGGCTAGCACAGCGTTTGGGTGACGGACTGGACAGCTAGAGCAAGTCAATGGGATGCGTTGCGTTGCGGCAGAGTATCAATTACGCGAGAAAAATTACTTGTCCAACTGTTCGACTGTGTGTGAGCCTGTGTGTGTGTGCCGGCTATGATCAAACGCTTTTGTGGCACACACGCACGCAGCTATTGAATACGAATTTGGCCGCTGAATTCTGCGTGGTGGGGCAAGTCTTAATTTCGCTCTATGCAAACTTGGCCATTTGTCGCCCGACTAAATGCTCCATTCATAGACGCGTTTTTTGTTTCCGTTCGCTGTTGCCTGTTCTGTTTCTGTTCTGCTGCCTCTTCTAAGCCGCGTGTTTTGTGTTATATATTTTGCACTTCTAAGACATAAATTCAGCTGCGACTGCAGCACATAAATATGCAGTGGGGCACAGGGTGGCAGAGGCAGCGACGTAGACGAGGGCAGAGCGTAAAGCGATTTTAAGCCTCGTAGGGTGAAGTCTATTTTTCTCGACTAGCTCTGAAACAGCTTCCCGGTGGTATACTCTATTGAAAGTGAGCAATAAAGGACTATGCAGTCTGGGGCGAAGCTGGGCCATGTTATGCCCTAGTTAACCTATTTATTTCAATATAATGTAGTGTTTTTATTATGATTGTAAAGAAACGAAGTACAGTCATTTGGTTTAGTTTATAAATAGAACTCAAATATAGTTGTTGTCCATGGTTATATAGTATAGTTTATGCATAGAACTCATATATAGTTGTTGTCCAATTCTTTTGCTGGGTATCTTTAGCTTCTCAGTCGCTGAACTTTCGTTTCGCCTACCTAAAAGCACTTTTTTTGTCTTTGCTGACGTTAACTCAATGTCGAAGTAGATGCCCCTTTGCCCCTTCTCCAGCTCTCTTTACAGTCCTCCTTCATGCTCCACCTTGTGTCTGTGGCTCAATGGAAATGTCATCCTGCTGTGTTCCAGTTACTTGGCCACGTTGCATTCAGCTGCGCGCTGCTATGCGATGCGATGCGATGTATCTTTGTATCTTTCAGTCGCCCCGCTGCTCGTTCAATATCGAAACGGTTTATGGTTTTTAGTAACGCGTCGGGCGTAGCCCATTCTCGGTCTAGGCTAAACTCGATTTGATTTTTGTAGCGCTGCGTTTCGTTCTGTTTTTTTAATTTTTGTCTCTTTTGCATTTTTCTCAGGCTGCGACTCCCTTGTGCACTTGTGCGCGGTGCGTGGCGCAGTCGTATCTATAACTGCAAATCTTGAACGTGCCACACACACATTCGCATACACTGACACACACACACACCCGTACACTTGCGACGCACATGCTCCACAAAGATTAAGCAAAAATCGTACATCAGGCGAGGCAGCGGCGGCTCTCGCATTGCGCATATGGCCAAACTGTGATTTGTATGGCCAAAGCGTGCAGCAAACCGGCTTAGGATCGACTCAAGCTGCCAGTCGTACATTACCAGCCCCACCTCCCACCCCCTCTCTGCCGTCGCCCCCGCTCCTGTTGCTTGCATATTGGGTGGCATGGCAAACATTAATAATGTCAAAATTGAGACACTCGAAATGAATTCTGTGTCATTTGTAATTAAAGACCGACGCTTGCGGTTATAAATTTCCAACATGTTGCAGCAGCGACAGCGGCATCGGGAGAAATGCAAACACAAATATAGCTCAAGGCAGAACAGACTTTCTTTAGTTCTTTTAGAAACATATACAGTATATTATTTGTATACCCTGTGATGCTGCTGAAAGTAGAAAGAGGATTAATGGGGCTACGATAATCTAATTTGAAAGCAGAAAAAGTAGGAATGACATTTTCAAAACAGAGATAGTATAGATAAGACATATGTTGAATTGAATATAAATACATATGTAAATAGATGATACCGATGCATAAAGTACTATTTATTTTAATATTATGCAGAAAATAAAACAATGTTGATAATTGAGAATATTTTATAAATTTAAAACGGGAACGAAAGCTACCTTCGGCATGCCAAAGGTTCTACACCCTTGCAGTTTCTTATATCCTCCGATCGTTCCAATACTTGATATATATAATGGTGCAGAATTGAATGGTATTGTGTATATTCTCACAATCAAAAGTTGTTTTAATAAAAAACCTTCATTTCGGTCAATTGTTCCTATGGCAGCTATTAATATATGTATATATTAATTAAGTGCGATGTAGTAAATTTGGATGCAGTATTTTGACCAAGCTATACGATATATCGGTCCGAATCGACTTACATATATACAGCGTGCAGCAATACGAAGAATGTGTACCAAGTTTCATCGGGATACCTTCAAACCTAGTTTGAGTTGCAACAGACGGACCGACGGACTGACGGACAGCGCTAGTTTGATTCCTTTGTTGATGCTGATTAAGAATATATATAATTTATGCGGGCGAAGATGTTTGCAAACTCCTGGGCAAAATGAATATACTCTCTGCAAAGGTATAAAAACATTCCTTTCAGTCGGAAATCATAAATGATATACATGTATTTATGTATTACATAAACATGTACATAAATATATGTAATATAAGTGTATTTACTACGATAGCATATCGGACCGTTGGGCACACATCTCGCTCTCTTTGGCTTTTACGCATCGTCAATTGAATTGTCCATTGAGCAAACAGATGACTTACAAATGTTTGTTTGTATCTGGAGGCTTATTTCAACGACCCCTTCCCCCCTCCCATCCACACATGCTAGTGTATTTATTTTTTTATACATTTTCCTCGTTCACATTTGTCAAAAGGCGAATTTTCCACACTTGACGGCGCACACACGTCGTACTTTTCTGTTTTTTGTTCGTTATTGTTGGATTGCCTTGTTATTGTTGTTGTTGTTGTTGCTATGTGGCGGGTCACACGTGTCGAAGGTGGCGCACATTCAACTTGGGCCTCTGTCTGACTAATCGAGCATTCAATTTCCTAATGAAAGCGTATTAATTCCCGACGCGACGTCAAGTAGGACCCGTTGCCCGAGTCTGGGGCAACTGTTGCCACAGCCCCGCTGCCTTTCTGTTTGATTAGTTCGGCTTGCTGCGCTTTCAAGTATTTCTATTTTCTGTTTTGTCGTCGATTTGACAACTGAAATATGGTTTGTGGAACATTCTCAACAATAACAACGAGTGAAAGTGATACAAAGAACATTTTCAAATTAATCTTAGCTGAAAAAGTCTTCAATCCCAATACAAACTTGGCTGAAGATTTAAAAATTCGTAATTAAGATATATGTAGATAATCTCGGAATTAGTTAGATCTGAAAGGTATGCTCTTGTCTCATAAGTCATTGGTCATATTGCCGAGCAGCATGCATATCATAATCGAATTACTCCAGATTACTCTCAAGTGCTTGCACATATCGTCCTCGCCCAGGTCTGTCTGTTTTTCTCTTCTATGGTATATGGGTGCCATTGGCAGCTGGGAATAACGCTGGCCATGCAAATAGAATAGAAACCGAAATGCAAACATAGCAGTTAAATATCATCATGGAGAGCCAAGTGGGCAGCACTGCCAGCAATGGGGAGAGCTAACATTGCTTTCGGCCAGGCTTTAATGCCAACGATTTGCGGCCTGATTAGGCCAAAATGATGCATCACACACAAAAACAGAAACCAGCGCGCTCACACACAGCCAAACCAACACACACAATCAGTGTGTAAGCAATGAGATACTGTGTGGAAAGGGTGCAGAGAGAGAGGGAAGAGGGTTGGCAAGTCAGACACACGCAGCGCGCGAGTTAAATATGCGCACCGTGGGCTCAGTGCAAGCGCAAGCAGATGCCAGATAAGCGCGAAATGATGCGCTCCGCAAGCCGGCAAGGCAAGGCAAGCAGGCAGTGGAATAGTGGAATACGGCGAATGGGTTGGGAAAACCATTTCATAGTTAGTTTTGCCAATTTCAAGGAAAACGCTGCACCAGCATAAGGGCGAATCAGCGATGACTGCGTAAGAAAATGTGGCAGCATCGCAGTCTACTTAAGCTGTGGCAAGTACGCAGCACAAGTCGGCAGCGTCTTCGATGTTGCTCTTCTTCATCACAAGTATGAATAATCCAAAATTTGCAAATACAACGAGCATGTTGCATTGCTGGAATTTCTAGGCAGCAGCCACAGTCGAAGCAGCAGCAGCAGCAGCAGCTTTTGAATGTTGCAAATCTCTGCCACTTTATCTCAGTGGTTTCTCATTTTTCTTCTATCCAAACTAAGCAGTGCTCCTCCCCCACCCCCCTCCCCTGCTGGTCTCGCACATATTTGTGGTATGCCTCACAGTTGAGTGAGTAGTTTGGTTAGCAGTCGAGCAGCAGCAGCCGCTTTTGTTCATCCAGATTTCACTGATAAGCATTTAAATGAGCCCCGGACCCGGACTCGGCCTCGGCCCGTCGTCTCCCTCTCCGTTAGAGTCTCGGAGTCCGACTTGGACTTGCACTCGTGACTGTTGCCACTCGGCTGCACGGGCGCAATCTTTTTGCATGTACAAATATGTGTGCGTATTGTACAAATATTGCACTAGTTTTGTTTCTCCAATGGATTTGTGTAACTGGGATGTAACCTTGGCAGCACATAAAATTCAGCTGCTGCATGCGCCACACATGCCACAGTGGGCCGCAGCTCATGAACATCTAATGGCAAAGTCGAACCAGTTTGAGAGTTCAAGTCTGGTAATTCAAATCCTTATTAATCTTAATATTAATATTATAAATATTTATGTTATTTATGATATAAATATTTATGTAATATTTATATTTATGTTAAAAATATTAAGATTTGATTTATTGACACTAAGAAAATTAATTAATATTATTAGACTATACACTATCCGTATAAGAGTCGATGTCTTTGTTTATAAATAAACGATAAAAACTGAATGATTAATAGCTACTTGAACGGACTCCGTTCTTAAGCACACTATCCAGGTTAGCACTCTTCTTGGCCCTGTGGTCATGTCCTCTCAAGAGAGTTTTATCTGAGTTCATGCCATATATCCATTTTAATATAATATAATATAATAACAATAACATGTATTACTCTTTTGTTTTAAATAGCGTTGTTAAACGTGCATAATGCTATAATATAATTTCATTATCTGCGTAAATTGCATTAATTGCATAATTTAATTGCATCTGCATAATTTTTAGAATTAGGAAAATAAATTTTATACCTGCTCAAATTTCAAACAAATAAATATTCATTAGATTAATCAATTTATATAATGTTTTATCACATTCAAATTGTTTGCATAGCAATTTATGTTAAATCGACAATTAATTCAACAACAGCCACAACTCAACCCACTGTGCTGTCATAATCTATGGCAGTAGCCGCCTTGCATAGTGAGATAGATAGACAGACGGACAGACGGGTGGACAGACTGGCGGACATTCATTGCCCACTTCTAAGTAAAGAAATCGAAACTGGGCAACAATAAAATGCAAGGGAAATCTGTGCATGGCGATGGAAAACAACTGAAAGACCCTTGCGGCTAAGTTGGATGCGATGCAGTCAGTGAACTAGAATGAGGACAAGGAGCACCAGCAGAAAGAGGATGGAGAGGGGAGCGAGAGGTGGTAGAAGAGTAACTGGCCACTACAATAAGCCAATTCCTTGGTATTTAGTGCGGCAGCAACAAATGTACTTACGACTGATATTATGATTATTATTATAGTCGAGAGCAGAGCAGGATGAATGGAGTGAGAGAGAGAGGGGGAGAGGGAGATGCTGCTGCAGGACAGTGGAAGAGCGACGAGTAAGAAAACAAAGACAATAAATCTGCAGCAGCTTCTTTTCAGCGGCAAATGAAAATGTTTGAAAGCGAATGCAGCAGCAGCAGCAGCAGCAGAAGGAGCTGCAGCAGTTGGAGTCGATGCTGGAGTTGAAGTTGGAGTTGGTGCTGGAGCTGGAATCGCTCGAGGTGCACAGATGCATACCAGCTGATAAGGAGTATCTCATATTTTTGTTCGCCTCTGTCCGGGCAGCAAGTGAGCCCTTAAAAGTAGTGCAGGTTGTCGGTTGCAGGTTGCGACTGTTGCTGCTGCTGCAGCTTCGAGCTGCGACTTGCCAGTCGTGGAGTATGTTCCTCTTTTTGCTGTTGCTGTTGCTGTTGCAAGCGCGTTATCGCTGCACAGCCGCATAAATAATGCGGCTTAAAGAGCAGGTTGACGCCTACAAAAACAAAAAAAAGTAGCAAAGAGGCTAAAAGAAGACTTGGCAGTTAAGCCAGCTCAGCTCTCGGGTATATAGCGTATACATGTATAGATATATTTATATATGTAAAGTTATATTTGTGTGTATATATGTTTGTACACTCCTAAGTAGTTGTTACTTTTTGGCATTTGCTGAAGTCGCGAACGCGGTGATTAAGTCGGCCAACGTATTGGCAGAGCCCGTTCCATAACTCGGACCCCAAGATGGCCCCGAAAATAATTGCAGCTGGGAAATGTTTCGTTTCGTTATTTATAACTCTCGCCTCGTACTCGCACTCGCCGGTCTGTGATTTCAATTAAAATGCCCAGCGAAATGCGCATAAAAAGAAGAAGAAGTCCAAGGAGGGGGCACCTTCCCTACCCTCTTTGCCATCCCTCCTGGCAGGCAGTTTCCAGTTCTGCAATACACTTTAGATGCACTTCTTATGCCTGATTCACTTTTAACTGTGCAAAATTACATGAAAAGCTAGTTGAGATGGTATTGCCAAGAGATTGAAGACCAGCCTATACCCTGTAAATATTCTTATATACATTTATTATTGCTTTCTATATGTTTCATGGGTATTGCTGACAATTACATTATGTAACTTTAAAAGAGTGAACAATTTCAACTACTTATAGGACTGCACGATTATAATTTAATAAAATAACATTCAGACTGTCAGTAACACTCTCAAGTAGTTTAGAATCGCCAGTCTTATAACTTTAACATTGTTTTGAATACCTTGCAAACCAATTATTTCATATTAAAGGGTATTAAGTTAGTCAGCAACTGAAAATAACTACAACAAACTATGCAGTTATGTTTTTTTTTATGACAATTTCTTCATTTTAACGGCGTAGGCCCGCTTCGAGCCTGTGGTCCAAGTTGGCGCTTCCGTTGCCGTCGAACTGCAGCACTCCGTCGCGACTTGCGAGCCCAAAACGTAACACAGTCCTAGCAATTATACCATCGACAACAAGCAGAACAACAAGAAGAACACAACAACAATAACAATAACAAGAACAAGAAGAACAACAACAAATATTTTACGAGGCAGCATTTCGAACTCCATTAGCTGCAGAGTTATGAAAGTTTTATTGCATTCAACGTGCTTTTTGCCTCCTTGTCTCCTGTTTCCTTCTCCCCCCTCTCTCACTCTCTCTCTCTCTCTGTCTCTCACTCCCTGACTGTCAAGCGAAAGAAGTCATTGGCTTTGTGGCAGTTGCTGCTCTTCTTGCTGGGTATCTTTCCGCCGCGATGTGGACGTGGACGGGGCCTGTGCAGTGGGTAGCCTGTCTAATGAGTTGTCGTTAAGCTTTCACATCAACTGTTCTTGCCTTTTCTCCCTGTTTATTAAGTGAGTCTCTCTGTGTGTGTGTGTGACTGGCAATTACTACTTTTTGTATATTTTACGATAGGCACTCACTGCTCTCTTAGCGGTGACTATTCCATTTCTACTGCGCAATCAATTAAATATTTTAGCACTTTTCGGCGCATTCGTCATGTGTATCATGCGAGATTACACGCCCCCTAGAGCTATAGATGTAGACCGCCAGCTATAGAAGTTCACAAATTAAATTAGATCTAGATAAATGTAATTATTTTACTACTCTTTGTTGAGTTCATTACGTTTTTAACTAGCATTACTAATTATCCAGACACGACTTAGTTTATACTACTTTTATTAGCTCTTTTTCTTACTTTCTACAATTTCTACTAATACCATTGCGTTTTCCATTGTAAATGCTAAGTTCACTGCTGCTTTTAATATTATATGAAACTGTTTCGAATTACTTTAATATATATATTTATTAGAAATTATCTATACGCAACTTATTGTACTAAATATTCCTCTAATCTATTCCTTAATATTCTTTCTTCTAGTATTACAATCGACTTACAATTTCTTCCACTATTGCAAGAATTCTCGACCATTTCATATACTATTAACATTGATAACACGTGCATAGTGGTGGTTATGATATTATTTCCACTACCATTACTGCCAATATCGTCTCTCGATCATCCTATTATCACAACTCATTTCATTACCTCTTCTACTGTTATTACAACTGGCAGTATTCCTATAACTACATTCTTCTCTCTTCTCCACCCATCCTGCAGCGGAACTGGCAATATTTGTACATTTAGATGATTCCATATATAGAGAATATACCGCTGCTGCATCAACTCTATTATGATCGCCCCAATGCGTGAATTTTATAGTTCTGAAAGTGCAAAATTGCATATTCCTCGCTGGGAGGGCGCATTCCGCACTCACATTTCATTTACTATCTGGAGTACACGATCAATTACAACACCAAGCGCGAGGCAAGGCGAGGCTTGGCCTGGCTTGGCTCTGCCCTCGTTGGATGACGCGTATGCGTCAGTGGGCGTGGCCCAGCCCCGAAGAGAAGACACGCTCATATTTTTGCGCAGGGTGACGACGACGACGACAACGGTGATGATGATAATGACGATAGTCGTTGATAATAATGATGTTGTTCTCCTGCTTGGCTGTGCCACTAGATGTTGCTGTTGTTGTTGCTGTTTGCTGCGTTTTACTGATCGCTATCAAGAGACGCCGCCAACGACAACAACGTCGCGTTGCCGTCAAGTGATTATTGTAATGATAATGAGAGAAGTCGACTAACCTATGCCGCCCGCCAGATGCCTCAGCTAGCCCCCGTCCCCCACCTCATTCTTCAAGTGTGCTTGCAACATGTGTCGCGTGCATAATTACCAACCGATCGGACGCTGCGTCAAAGGTGTTCGCCAGGTTATCTGCCCCGTACACCCCCTACTCCTCTTCCTCTCCCTACTTGTTGCTGCTGCCATCCCTCTCCGCATGTCGTACCGTTATGGTTCACGCTGATTTGGACAAGCGCGCAGCTTGTTGTTTCTAATTAAGTCATAAAACGGAGGCCGCAACGCCGCAAACAAACAAATAACTTTGCCCACCTCGCGACGTTCCCCCACCTGGCTCTTTCTCTCTCTCTCTATCCTTGTATTTCCCTCTGCTCCACAGGTCCTCCCTTTATTATCAACAGCTCGTAACTAAGTTAGTTGCGTATCTTGTGGGGCACCCGGCAAGGGACAGAGGGAGTCTTTATGACTACTTTGTGTCTTTTAATTGCCAAGGCATAAGCGCACGTCGAACCGAAACCTGCGAATTGCCATTGAGGCAACAACAAAGAGCAGCAGCAGAGGCAGCAACAAGTTTCCTTCGCCGGTGCCAGACAATGCTCCAGTTTCTCACCCTTTCTCTCCCTCTTTGTTGTGTTTGCTTTGAAGATTTTGTCTGCAGTCTCAGACGAATATCTTTTATTTATTTGCAACACTTTTGAGATGACTTTCTATGATAATTATGTCTAGCTCTAGCAATCTAAGTCAAAAAATCAAAATTTTAAATTTTCAAAAATGATCGGTTCCAGTTTCAAATTTTTAAGGGTTCATTTCGGTAAACGGTTTCGGTTTCGGTACAGTTTGATTCTCTGCTTATAACTAAAGTTTACCAGATGATTTCAAAAGGTTTTATAACAATTAACGTTCCATTATACCATTCACCTCAACAGGCGTGACAGCTTTGAATTCCTAAAATTGATAAAAAAATCCCCTTCAGAAAGTCAATTTGTTATCAAGTTCTCATATTTATTTGCTTTACATGTTATTTAACTACTGGATACTCTGTCTTAAACTTGAAAGCTGTGTTCAGAACTCAAATGATATTCTAGCTATGCTATAATCAACTCTATAAATTGTTCAATGTTAACTCTATCCATTGTTCGCACAAGTCTAGTTTATCCTTCTTTAGACATTTTAAACACACACAGGGTATAAGAAGTGGTTAGGCCGGCGAATAATCACATTATTTATCGTTTTGGCCATATAAGCGCCTAATTTGCCATTGGCTTGCTTCGTTCGTTTTAGCACCATGCTTACAAGCTATTATTAACTGTCTTTTACTTTTTTGCTGACCCGTTCTTGACACTCCCATATACTACAACGACATTTGATTTGAATTTTGGCTACCGAGAGAGCAAGAAAAAGAAATAAAGAAAATAAACATGATTTTTAATAACTTTAAACTGGCCGCCGAGCTTTGATTCGAGCCGCGTTTTTGCTTTGGGGGCAAAAAATCGTAACTTTCTAAAAGCCCATTTAACGAGAATGAAAGCTACCTTCGGCAAGCCGAAGGTTCTATACCCAGGTTCTTATATCCTCCGATCGTTCCAATAAATGGTGCAGAACTGAATGGTATTGTGTATATTCACACATTGATTGGCACTGATAAGTTATTTCTTAAATTTAAAGTTGTCTTAATACATGAACTTTTATGATATAATAATCCGATTTTGATGAAATGTTATATCCATATTAAATATACAGAATTAGTCCGGTGTAGAAAATTTGGATATCTTGAAAAATAATAAAAATCGTCCGAAAGTTTGTATGGCAGCTATACGATATATCGGTCCGATCCAGCTCGACTTTTATACAGCGGACTGTATTGAGAAGCATGTCTACCAAGTTTCATCAGGATACCCTTAAAACTGAGAGACTAGTTAACATTTACAGACGGACACGCGGACAGACGGACAAGGCTAGTTCGATTTTTGTTGATTCAGATTATATATACTTTATGTTTCCTAAGGTGCGCTGAAAACTGCTGGCTGAAATTGATATACCCTCTGCAAGGGGATAAAAAATGAAAGGTTGCCAGATTTAAGGGTTTTTTAGAGTCTGGAAAGAAAACTAACTAAACTAAACACTTGTCGGCAGCTGGGAAAATTAGAAAAGTTTTCGTACTTTTTTTCCATTCTACCAAAAGTTGTCTTTGTAGCTTTTCTTTTGCGCCTTTTCTTGTGCAGTTTTCTTTTCTTCTTTTTTTGCGAACGGCTTTAAGGCAAATTTTAATTAAACTATTCATGCGTTTGCTGGGTGGGAGGCGGACAGAAGCCAGTGTGGATCTGTTGGCCTGGGCAAAAACAGTGGCGGAGGCAGCCAGGCTGCCAGCCTTTGTGCAGGCAGTTGGCAGACATAAACACAGACACTTTTCAAGTGCGTACTTTCTAATTTTCACTTGCAACACGCAGCAAGGCAAACAAACAACAAGGCGCAATAACACTGGCAGTGCCTTTCTTGCGGCTCAAACCAGCAGCAACAACAACAGCAACTACAGAAATGGCACCAGGGATACAAACAATGAGTGACTTTTGCCTGTGCCACTGCAGCAGCCTCCGTCACTGTCTCTCTCTCTGTCTGCCTGCCTGGCTGCCCCGTCTGTCTAACTGCCTGCATGGTGGGTGTCTTCACTACGACGGTTGTGTGTCTGAGCTGCTTAGTGCTCGTAAATGTCGACAACGTCGTTTGTTGTTTTTTTCTCTTGTTGTTGTGATTTGAATGTGGAGATTGAGGAGGAGCTGCTGTCAGGGACTTGCTCACGTTTGCAATAGATATGCCTACGGAAAATAGTTTTGCGACTCTCGGGTGATAAATATGCCTCTTTAAAGAAGTGCAGCATAAATTGCTTGCATTGGATAGAGATATATGGTATGGAGTTGAAGAAATCTGAAGAGACAGGTTAGCGAGATATCCTGAGGTAGATAAAACTACTGAGAGGAAGAGAGATAGAGAAAACTATACAGATATACCTTATACAATAAATAGATCTACAGTTCCTCATAAGTTCGCAAACTAGGCAAACAATTTTGACAAATTACAAACATCTCTCAGAAATCTAGCCGTGTAACCTTTGTATTTGCCGCTTTCTTTATAACTTTTAATGCAAAGAAATTCCTAAATGAAATTCCTCGATAAACTTATCACTTCCCACTCTCCATTAGCCTCGACCGCAGCAATAAGCATTAATAAGAAAAGTTTCTTTTTGTTTTTTTATGTGGCAACTTATGTAGAAAGAAGGAAAAGAGTATTTTGTAAAACCGCGAAAATCATTAGAAAGACACGCGGTGTTAAAACCGTTGACCACAATAAAAAGCGAAACGATTTGTGTCTATAAATCAATAAGCGGGAGAATAAAAGCCAAAAAGCCAAAAATAATAATTGCTTATGACACAAACAAATGGCGAATTGTAATAAAAAGCAAAACGAGAGAAATTTCTCTAACAGAAATGTTCAAATTCCCCTCTCGCAATGTGGAACAAGTCTCCAAAGAGTTGTGTTCCCTCGTTTTATGGGCGCCCCCAAAACTGCAATGTGTATTCGTTTTTCCCGAGAACTACAACAAAATGATGATGTTTTCCATGCTTTTACGAGAGATAAGAAAAGTTTTATTGAGTTGAGCTGTTGCTGCTCGTGTTGCGCGTGTTGCACAAGCGCCGAGTTCAAAATGTCAAGTTTTCCGAGGCGGCTGATGTCGATGTCGATGCCGATGCTGTAATTAAAGCAGCCCACTGGAAACTGTTACAGCAATACAAAAATACCAATAAGAAAAAAAAAACTGTATATGAATTAACAATATGTACGAAATCGAAATCGAGGCAAAGTGCTGATAACGATTTCCGTTCCCAAAGCCTCCCATCGCTTCTCCTCCCGCTCCTTAATGACTTCATCTCAAAAAACGTTTTGTTCGGCACTTAGCTGCATTTGCATTGCTTTTTTCGAAGCTCCCTTTTTTGTTTTTCGGTATTTCTTTTTTTGGTTTTGCGATAAGCGTTGACACCATTAAAAATTAAAAAAATATATTTTCCGTTGTGCCGCCGCCGTCGTCACCGCTGCTCCAATTATAATTTTCAACGGTTCCGTCGCATCATTCATTTGCATTTTGGTGGAAGGGCTCACAGCTGGGTGCAGACTGTGGGAGGGGAGGGAGGAAGGTTGGAGTCTCATCTGACCGGACACACTCGCTTTGTTCGACAGTCTCTGCCTATCAGTTCACAAGTGACAAACTTTAAATTTATGATTTGAAAGTGTGCCGAACTCGTCGGTTCCCTCGAGTGTCAATGCAATAAACACTCGAAAGAGTGAGTGAGAAAGAGGGGGAGGGACAGAGAGAGGGTTAGTGTGTGTGTGAGTGAGAGAGCGCGACATGTATTGCATGTGTCATCATCAGTCGTCGATGTCTTCTTTTGTCGTGCCTCGAGCACTTAGATAAACCTCAAGTTGGTCCAGTCAGTCCAGACAGTCCTGACAGACAGCCAGCAAGCCAGTCAGAAGCTGCAATTCTCCTCGGTCTTTACCAGTCTCTTCCTCATCCTCTTGCACTGTCTCCGTCTCTGCCTCTGGCTTCACAAATTGTCAACTAAGTATGCAGAGGCCTCGACTATAAGCGCCTTACAAAGTGTACGCATTCACATAAATTTGGTAGTGCTCGTTAATGGGCAGTCGGGAATGGCTCTATGATACAATATGTATTTAAGTGTGTACTAGGGTTGGAAAGGTCTTACTAGTCAAAGAGGGATTTGTGCAGGGGCGAAACTGATTTGCAAAGTGCAATAGGGTCGAAGAGTTGGTTTTGTAGGGTTCGTTTTGAATATGTTTGGCTTAAGCATATTTATGACTCTCTTTGGATTTCAGTTTTTAAATTCTTAACTTTAAAATACCAATAAATATTCTATACTGTATATACAATAATTAGATATATACTTTCTGTTCCAAAATGTATTTATAGAATCGACGGAGTATCATTTTTAATATAATTTATCTGCACTGAGGAAATGCTTATGGCAATATTCATATGTTTTATTATACTATATTGTGCTATATTTATTTTATTTAATTTATTCTTTACATTTAATTTTATTTAATAGGTACTCAAGTAAATTATTAATATATGGTAACATACAGTTAGCTCCTCTCATGGGTTAGTTGAGCTCTTCCCCAGCTAACAAGAGTTTAGAAGGCGAATCGCAATAACGGTGAACAGTGAAATTGAAATGCAACGTTGCATGCATCCCTAAGTCCTTGTTGTGCCGTTTCTGCAGTCACACACAGGCCGCACACCGAGTGCAGTTTAAGTAGCTGCAGCTCACAGCAGTTGACAACTGCAAAATGTTGATGATGACTTAATCTTGGCAGGCAGCACTGGCAGCAGCGGCAGCAAGTAGCATCAGCAGCAAGCAGCTCCGGCAGCAGCCACAGCAGCTGCACATCTACCAGTTGCAGTTGTCGGTGCCAAAGTGGGCGGTCAAGGGGAAGGGGATTGGGTGTGGGACGCTGACTTTTTGCGGCGACTGCTTAACGAGTGTGGCGCGTTCTCGTCCCGCGTAGCCCGTCTCGCCCCTTTGCACACCACAAAGTCAACAGTTAATCTGCGATTTTATTATAATTTGATTTTTTAATGCTCAGCGAGTGCAAGTTTCTTGCCTCGTTATTCGACTCTGTCTCACTCGCCTAGACGGAGAGTTATGCTTTCTTTTAGCCATGGCCAAGTTTTACGATCTCATACCCTTTCTTGAGGGTATTTCCGATATGCAGTTGATTATATTTATGTATTTAGTGATCAGTGTGAAGCACTTCACAGCCAGATGACGAGCTATGAAGGCTCTATATAAGGTACTATTACAATCAGTTATCTCTTTAGATACTTTACCTATGAACAATATTCGTATATTATATTAACATGCCTCATGGTTTATTCCGGTTAACTTGATCAAAATCGCTAAGGTTTTCCCTACATAACAACCGATCTCTCCCCCCATTCCCCATTTTATATTAACTTCATTCTTTTTACAGTCCTGCTTCTGTTCGGGCCGTGCCACTAAATAATGCACATTTTAATATTCGGCGGTGAGGCAAAACTAATTTCTTTGTTGCTTTTTGCTCTTTCGGTTTTTTGCTCTTTTGTTGTTTCGCTACACGGTACGCCACAAATGGCATATGAAATGTTTCCGCCTCGTCGGCGCTCATGTTTTAATAAAAACATAAACAATGTTAACACAGCGGCCCGAAATGCTTGCGGAATGCTTCAGCCATGCAACAACTATCACTGATACTGCCCAAGCCACTGCCACAGCCGCTCTCGCTGCTGCCTCTTGCAACGAATTTATGCAAAAATATTTTTGCAATATTTCCCACAACAATCAATCAAAAATCAAGTGACATTCTAAACGGCGAACAACACACGCACACACACACTCAGCAGAGACAAAAGGCCGCTGGTGTTCGGTTTCAGAAAGGTGTGCAGCGAGGGGGAGTGGCTGAGGGGAAGCTGGGCGGTCAGTGTAAGGGGAGGACAGCTGACCGTCCTGCTGGACATTGTTCAAAGGGAACACGATTGCAACTGTGCGCACAGTGTCCAGTATTAACATATGCATATGTGAGCGAGCGAGAGTTGCTCGAAGAGTATAGAAGAGTACGACCCCGATACAAAGGCTAATAATATATTATTAAATATAATTAATATAAAATACAGAGTATTTGTAAGTAGTTTGTAGAGTGATCTGTTAACTAACATTACTTTAATATGATGTACAGAGTATTTGTAAATAGTCTGTGGAGTGATCTGTTAATTAACATAATGAAAAGCAGTGCAGCCAGATCGTATGCAGATTGCTTTAGCTTTTGGAAGCTTGCATAACTTTAAATAACATTGGGGCAGAATATTGCTATTATTAGTACTTTAATATATGTTTCATATATAATATGATTGTCTATAACTTGAATTCATCTCCCTAGCCATTTCAAACTATTCAACCCGAGCTTTTCCGCACACTTAGCCCATTCGGTGTTTCAGGATGTTTGTGAACGGTTCGGGCCTTTCGCTGCGGGCCAATTTGCAGCACTCGGCAAAATACTGCAATGTATTTTTGGCATTTTGCGTATTTATACTGTATAGTGGGCTGGCGAATCGCTTGCCTTACGACTTGGGGTGTTGCATATCGTTGTTAAAAAATGAAAATTCTGAATTGCAATTTGTTTTTGTGTTTTTTTTCCATTCTTGCCACTCGCGTGCGCAGATTTCCCACAGCACTGTTCCCGTTGTTGCTAATGTTGCTGTTGCTTTGTTTGCTGCAATGTTGGCTCTTTTGTTTTTAACAAATTCAATTGTATTATGCAACATCTGCCGATGCCGCTGCCACCGTCATCGTCGTCGTCGTCGTCTCGTATCTAAAACTGAAATTTATACAAATATGCAATCCACTTCGCAGAGCTAACTTCAGCTGCTGTTGCAGCCCACCCGCACGGCCCTCCCCGTTGCCCACGCTGCTGGCGCAGCCGCTGGCAGCATTTATTGTTGCCATCAATAAAGTTATGTAAACATACACACACTTGCACACACACACATACACACTCACTACCCGCTGCCAATCCATTTTACATATGCAACATTTTAGGTTTTTCATATCAACGACCCCAGTGTTCGTCAGTGATTGAAAGAGGGTAACTGGCGGGGCAGGGAAGGCTGGGAAGCAAGAGGGGGCTAGAGGGAACCATGGAGAAGTCACTCAGCCGACGAGTGAAATTTACATGAAGTACATCATTGTTCAGCTTTGTCAAGCGCGCAAAATTTGTACGAATATGAATGAATGCAGTGGCAAGAATCGCCTAGAATAGAGTCGAGTGCACTGCACTTGTAATACCCTTTTCCATACAGTAGCACATTACAGATTGCAATCTTCAATAAGTCACAGTTACATACATATATCTCGATTTTTAGTGGGTGCATAATATGATGAGGTCTAATTGGAGACATTCCTGAATTAAACTCTAAAAAATTAAATGAAATTCTATTAAAAAAACTTCATTTCGAAAATGAAATCAAAGCAAATAGGCAAAAAGAATCGTAGGAAATGATTAAGAAATCAAAGCTGCAATTAAAGATGGATTAATTTTACGAGATTGACAAACTTTACAGGTCTGTCGATAAGATCCACAGAAAGGGCATTCACACGTGCATACAGCAGGGTATAAATCGCTACCTATGTTACCTTCGGACAAACGTGTGGCTATTGCTGCATGCCGGCAATGAAAGCAGCGCACAACAAAAGAACAAACCAAACCAGGTCGCAGAATTGAACACTGGACACTGGACAAGGGACAAGGGACAAGGGACATGGGACGAGAGAAGGGATGCAAGATGCGAGAGGGGGACTAGCACTGGACCCGTCAAGATATCCAGAGTGTACGTCCGTCGGTCTGTCTGCCCGGTGAGCTTCCAGCATTTGCATATGTTTCCTGTGACTTTTGACGATTATATGATTTTTCTGGTCTTTACACGAAGAGTTGCCATCAGTTTTTATTTAGCTTGGTTTGTTTTTGTTTTGGGTTTTGTTTTTGCTGCTGCTGCCACTTGCGCAACGTCCAACGGAACGGGGCAACTGCAGACGCGTTGCATAAAAATAAATCTCCAACACACTCACACACACACAAACAGTGAGAATAGAAACAACGACGTGGCACATGTCCCAAGCTGCTCCAGGCTCGAGTGGGTCTGCCCCTGCCACTGCCCTCTCTCACTCTTTCTCTCTCTCTTTCTTTTGCACTGTTCCTCTGCCTATGGACAGTGTAGTATCCAAAGCCCTGGAGATTTACGTGCAATTCAACAGTTTTATGACTTTACCATCTTCATGCATCGTTCGACTATATAGAAATATGTATATATATTGTATATACGTATATAATGCATACGTATCTCTTGTTTATTTTGTTATTTTGGCTGCTTGTTTGTCGCCTGCAGCTTGTTCGAAACACAAAATAATTCCAAAATAAATTTGCCTTGGGGAATTTGTTTTTTGGCAACAACAAAGCGTATTTTAAACTTATGTAAATTTATTTGGCTTGTCGAACCAAAAATAATTGCTAAAAATTCATACGAATTACTTGGCATAAGAAATCAGAGACAAAAAAAAGAAATGAATGTGTGGAAAGATGAGGGAAATATCTCCAAACAGAGAAGAACTCAACAAAACACTTGACAATAGTTCTTAAAATTGAGTTATGGATAGATTGAAGTATTCATCGCATGACTACTGTTCAGTATACTATCAAATTAATATTCCAAATATAACTATTGATAAATCCCTCTATTCAACTAGGAAATCTCTCAGCATGAACTCACCCGACTCGATTCGCGTTGAGCCAAAGCTGATGTGACAACCAATTAAATAACCATCGATATTTTGTATGTTTATGTATATTTCGGAAGGCGTAAAAGCCATCAATAATTGCTTAATACGCAACAAGTTGCCATAAAGAGAGAGCACGCAACTCATCGATGAAATTTACTTGGATTGTTTTCAACAGATCGCACTGGGTACGACGGGTACACCGGGTACACTCGGGTTTATTGTCATGCAAATACGTCCGGCTGCCGTGCAGCTAATAATGATATATGCCCAAAATCAGATAACTCATAAGGCATCGCCCTTTTGTTGGATCGAAAAGTCAATTCTTAATTATAAGCCCAAGTCGAGGGAAGAAGAAACCAGTTACAAAACGTTCGGTTCGGAAATTTGCATAAGAATCGGAAGTTTCAGTGTATTAACTTGTTTTATGTTTGTCATTATTGGCGATTTTACAGACATGTTGCTGCTTCTGCTGCCCCATAGCTACCGTGTACCATAAGGCTTAAGATAGTGTCAGGTTGTCTGGGGCTACTCTGAGATAGTGTGAGACAGTATATACGGAGCTTTCCGTATGCGGTAGAAGTCGCAGCCTCGACTCATTAACAGAGCCAACGTCGGGTGGGTCATAAAACTATGTACGCAATTTTTAGTGTTGCCCAGGCGGTTCGGGCCTAATGAATATTTATGGCATCTTAAACATAAATTATTTTCCATACTTCATATCGAGACAGGGCGGCTGGCCGGTTGGGTGAGAAGCTGGCAAAAGTTTATAGTTAATTTGATTGATTTTATTCGCGAAGACGTCAAAAAGGAGCAGCCTAAATCGATATAAACATACATATGTACACAGAGGTATGTATGCATGTGTGAATGTATGTGTGAGGTACCTATAAGTACCTTCATATGTTTCCGAAGAGCCACACAATGCCGCCACTTTATAGACAATTTGTTGGCCTCACTCGTTGATTGATGATGCGAGCGAAAGAGTGTGATTTCTAACGCGCTAAAGATGCGCAATCATTAGGCAGCTGCGATCCTTTCAACATGACGGCGCAGGATCAAGAGGGCGCGCTCAACCAAGAAAACGCCAGAAAACAACAGCGAGAACAGAGAGAAACAGAACCCGCTAACGATTACAAAACAAATTCGATATTGATTATGGTGCGGCATAAACAAAAGTGCACAATCAAAACGCCTCGAAAGATCATTAGATTGATTGATGTTTAAGGATGTGTGTGCGAGTGTGTGAAAAGAAGAAAGTCAGCATGAGAGGAGGAGAGAACGGCAGAGAGTGTGAAGAGAGGCAGAAGTGAGGGAGAAGAAAAGTAGGAGAGACAAAAGAGGGAGACAGAGGAAATGAGTAACTTGGTCAACAATTGATGGTACTGTTGAACGAGTTAGCTATTTGCCGCTACATTTTGTAGACACGGTTGAAAAAGATTCAAAAAAACAGATAACAAATTTATGGAATACATTTCTTTAAATAAAATAATATATTTAATGACCTTTTTCGGGAAATATTTGTATAAAATGTTGAATATACAATATAATTTAAAAATTATAATTACTCCCTATGTTCCCATAATTAATAATTTATCTAGAATGAATTATCTCTATTTTACGCAAAATATTAAATAATAATAAATATCAAGTGTCCAAAGTTTTCCCAACTGATCAGACAGTGGAAAATGTATTGTGTTTTCCTATATAGAGGGTGCAATATCTTGATTCATCGGACTGACACTGACGATAAAACACTTTCTGCTACCTGTCAGAGAGTTTTAATGATTGCAGCCACTTGATTAATAACCAATTTTTAGCTATTTATAGCCTATTGGCTACTTTCTGGCCAATACAGTCTCGAGTGCCAGCACTTTGGGGATTGTAAGCGAAATGGGAAATGGAAATTCCTGCCATGATAACAAAGTATGTAAATCAAAAGGCTTTTGCGGCGAGGAAGCCCTGCAGTTTTCCAGCTAATTAACACTTAATTTCAAATCAACGTGCAACGTCTGGAAAAGCAGCTGCTGGCTTTTTAAGAAAGCGGCAAGCAGCAGCAGCATCGATGTCATGTTGTAAATTTTGTGGTAATGTCTTTGAATCGAAGTTGTTGCAGTTGCAATTGTTGTGGTTGTTGTTGCAGTTGTTAATAGCATGTTTGTCAAGCGTGTAATGCGCCCATGCTGCGGCTGCAATTACTTTAAAGGAGGCTGCCACGCCCCGAGCGAACTGCAAATGTATCTCTGTATCTGTATCTGCAGCTGTAGCTGTATTTGTATCTGTGCAAATGTATCTTTGTCTGCTGCTGCTACACGTGTATGCATAATTAAACAAGCAGCAAAATGTTTGGCTTAATGATTCACAAAATTGCCCAAAATTTACAACCAAAGGGCTAAACTTGCACACACGTGTTTGGTGTGTGTGTGTGTGGGGCGTTACGTTGATTATATGACTAAGTTAATGCATTTGCCACATGCGGCTCTCGTATTAGCACACAAAACTAACTAATTGTTATTTTCTTCGCAAATTGGATTTCCATAAGGATTACGAGTGTGTCTCTGTGGGTGTGCTGATCTATAGATACGCTACAATATATTTTATGTGCTCCAACTAACTGCACATTATAATATTAGTTAGTTCCACTTCTACACGGTCGCTTCAACCCGCTTGACCCATTGCCATCGGCGCTTAAGTGCTGCATTGTTAGTTGCCATTTTGGCCATATTAGTTGAATGCAATTTGGCTATAACTGTCAGCTAAAATGTGGCTTTGGATAATATTATTATATTTAATGTGACAATAGCACACACACACACACAAACATATGCGTGTATCTATTATGAGCTCATAATGACACTGTGTTTATCGAAATCAAATGGCTTTTGATGCCCCCCAAGATGGGGCAATTATGGCAATAATTGCCCGACAAATTTCTGCTAAAAAGCTCTGCGATTCTTCAGTTTTGACTCTTTAACCCACAGCAGCAACTCAATTAATTTCCACTTGTTTGCTCACAAATTGATATTGCGAATTCTCTGCACCATTGAAATTAACAAATAGTTCGAGCTCAATGTGACCATGTTGCAAATTTGCTCAAGAAAATGCAAATACAAGAGGGGAGAGTGCGGAGGAAGAAACTGAATATATTCATATTCATAGAGCATAATATTGAGAGCTGTGTGTGTATGTGTGTGTATAAATAGAATTTGCCATTTGAAAAGGTGGACATAGAAAGGAGAAGGCAACCGTATCAACTTGTTAGAGCAGCGGCAGCTAAGACATGTTGCACGTTGCAGCAGCAACAAAAGAAGAGCCAGCCAAAGGCGCCACATACTGAGCGTCGATGGCGCCTGCACACACTCATGCAACCTGCTCACGCACACAGCAAGAGTGAAGGGTGGGAAGGAGGGGGGTTAGGTTGCGAAACGGTCGTTCGAGTTCGACTCCCGAAGCGCGCATAGACGCCAATTAGCGTTCAGCATTTTATGACAATTCGAGCGTGGCAAGTGCAAATGTGTGTATGAGAAAGAAGGAGAGAGAGAGAGACAGAATGTGTGTGTGTGTGCCGCGCTTAGGATTGCAACAAGCACATGGAAAAGACGAAGAAAAAGAGAGCAAAATCAACCCGCTGCTGCAGCACTTCATTATAATTATGACAGCGCACGTTGCTGCTGTTGCTGCTTGCAACTGCCACAAAAAACCAGCAAAGACACACACACAGTGGCACACGCGAATTTGTTTTTTAGACACACTGCCATGTGGTCTATAAGCAGCTGAAGCTTTTGACATTGCCGCGACATTGACACCAAAATGTTGCTTAATAAATTTTCTCTGTCTGAGCTGGAAAATCCCGCAGCACTTTTCAGTGTCAAGTGACACTGACATTTTCGACTCTGCGCTGCTTTGGGAATGGAAAGCTGTTTTTTCTTTAATGCAGTCGCTTGAGTCGGCAGCTTTGACTGATAGTTCTGGCTAATGAGTTCGATTCACGTTGTCGCAATCAAAGTCGTATTATCCGCTCCAAGCACGATTTGATTGAGGATTATGTGCGATATATGAGCGATTGCAGCGACAAATTACAGAGCCTGTTTTACACATGTTTTTCGTATTGAAATAACTTGTTTGTTTTCGGGTAAGTATGTTATAAGAATTCCCTATAAAGTTTCGAACTTTCGAAACACCTCCTAATTATACAGAGTTGTTCTATTTATTAATTTAAAGCTTACATCATTTCTAAAATTGTACAATATTTCAATCAGATTGGTTCAGTGGTTGCTGAGAGCAATAAAAACAAACATTGTGAGACGTCATCTGTAGGCATGTTTATAATTAAGCTGAGAATTCTATAAGTTTAGGTATTATATGGATATACTCGTATAGTATTAATTCAGCCATAATATTCTTTTAGTATTTTCGCAATAATAAAGCTTTCTTAGCTAATCTGGAAGTGATCTTAAGTACTTGCATTGCCTGCTGTTAATCATTGTCAGCAAGCTTTGTTCAGTGCTTGATTGATCAGTCTGGGGCTGCGACTAAGTAAAGATCACATCTATAAAGTGTGCATAAGCTTGTTTTGTATAATTGCATAATATTCGTATTAACCAAGTTTCGCACAGTATAGCGTGGAATTCTCTCTAAATGAAATTTCCAAGAGCTGTTTTATTTTTTTTGTGCCGTATTTTTTCTTTATTCTGCTGGACTTATCAGCAGCGGTCGCTGTCAGACTTTGTGACTGAGCTGCACATTTGATATATGGCCACACCTTTAATCACTCCGCCACCGCAAAAGTGCGGCACTACCCGCGAAAGGTAGCTCACGGTATATTTATTTCGCGCGACTTTGATGTGCCGAAATTGAAATGGACTCGTTCGACTCACAAAGGCCAAAGGCAGCAGAAGCCGGAGCAGATCTCGCGCCGACTTAAGCAGTTGATTTGTGCTGAGTTATTCGCCGAATCCGCAGACGAGAAATTATAATTTATTTAGAACGAAGCGTTCAAAAAGAGCTTCTGCTGCTGCTGCTCTTGCTGCTGCCTTTTGCATTTTGAATGTGATTGCGCCTGCCACACGAAAAAGATACAAATTCATTTCGGATGAATTTCGGATTTAAAAGCGTGAGTAAGTTGCCTGATTTTCCGAGGCATTCCTCCTCTGTCAGGGCAGCCAGAGATAGACAGTCAGTCGGTTTGGGCAATTAAAACAAATCTCTCGGACAGTGGAACTAAACCATCCCGAATTGAGGAGAATCGAGTGGCCATTGACATTGGAATTGGCCGAAACTCAAAATGATTTCATTTGTTTTTCGTCGACTTTTTTTTGGCCACGTCTGTCTAACAATAAGCCGCATGGCATGGCCAAAGGGATCAGCTGGCAGACAGTTTATTATAAATTGCATTGGGTATAAACAATTTTTAATTATATTTATTATGCCATATGCGGAGAAAACAAAAACATTTTTATAACAGGCTTACGTAAAGCTTAATGAGTTTATACTTATTCAAACGGGTATTCGAATTCGCATTCATGCATTCGCATTCATATGTTCTGATATGCTATATGTTGGCACACGGGATAAGTTGATATAGATACGTGCATGTGTAATTTGTATGGGATTAATGGCAAATTAAAAAGTATCCACACATTTGTTTAAATCAACTTTGAATTCGCACATCATAGAACTTATTATATTATTATTCATTTCTGTTTCCATAAATTCAGAAGAACAAATGGTATATTATATGTATTTTTGATTAACTACGGTGTTTATTGCGCAATATCAACATTTCCGTATGATTTATTGTATGTGACGATATAATGTAGGTAAATTGAAATTTTTGAAATATCTGACGGAATAATCAATTGGCGAAGGTTATGAAATAATCAAATCTGTTGTATATGGCGTAAAGCAATACCAATTGAAAATTAAGTAAATAAGAATGTATGTAGAATAAGAATATAGAAAATATAATATATAATATATAAAATGTATATATAATATATAATATAGAATTTAGAACATAGACTATATAGTATATAAAGTTAAATATATAGAATAACCCTTCTCTTGAGGATTCTGGACTCACCTCAGCTGACATTCCATATGTCAGAGACTGCTTAATTTACCCATAACCAAGATTTTGCCTGCACACAATAATCCCTCATCTAATTTAATGTTAACTTGACTAGTTGCCACTTAAAAAGCAGTTACATTTCGCTTAAAGACTTGATGTATGAACATTATAAACACACACCTGTATACATTGTGAAGTACACAGCTCCAATGACATTGAAGATGGTTGCCAACTAAACTTAAAAGAGAGTTTACACGCATATACAGACATTGAGACATACATATATTAGCACACATATACATATATTGTCAGTTGATTAAGTAGGAAATCAGAAATACATCTATCTACATTTACAAATGTTTACACATGCCACAGTGCAGGGCAGCTGCTGTTGTCAAGCATTTTCCGTTGTTCTTTTAAAGCGTCCTTTGCGGCCTCGACCAGGCAAGCAGAATGCAGCATGTAGCGTGTAGCAAGCGCAACTCGCGGAGGCGACGAGTGCGCAAAGAGTTGCCGCAAAAAGTTGATAATGCATAAAATATATAATTTGCAAAATTAATTAATTTTTACAACACATTAATTTCACCCGTATACAGGCAGAGAGACAGAGAGCAAGAGAGAAGAGAGAGAGAGAGAAAGGGAGACAGTACACACGCAAACGCAGCCGCACTCAGTCAGGCGTGCCACATGCACCGTTGCCCCAGTGGCCACACTGGTCGATTTTAACCCATGGCAGCCCCCGCCACAGTTGCTTTTTCACTCTCCCCCCCCCACACACACATGCACACTCACAGGTTTCCTCAGGAATCCATGTGGCGCCCCCTTCGCCATCAAGCTGAGCAGCCGCTTGGTCATTGAGGTAAAAGTAACTGCAAAAGCGCTTGCAGCGCTCATTATGCTGCAGCACTTGTATAATTTTTATTTAATTTATTTAAAGGTTGCTAAAATGAAGCACAGCTTACAGCATACAGAGAACGGTACACACACACACACACACAGACTAACAGACCAGGACAGTACAAATGAGGAAACCTTCGGTCGATGTATGTAAATTATGGTAAAAGTTGTATATCCATATATATAATATATCCAAACTGAACTGAGAAGGAAATGATAAACGAAAAAACAACAAACAGTTTTAAAAGAATTTATAAAATCAGCAGAAATATATTTAAAGCTTGTCATTATTGGGAACTCATATGTTTATAGGCAATTAAGTTGCCCTTCTGTGGCATTTCCTGAGAAGTTTTCTAGTAGTATCTTGTTTGTATTACATTATCAAGCATTTGCTGCTCACCCTAATAACTGACCTGCTCACCTGGTATTATTATCGCATCAGAGCTGAGATAGTGTTGTGTAGCCCTAGGAGTCACGGTGCCTGCATTTCGTTTAAGCTCCCAACACGCTATCATAACCCGAAATGGCCAGTTGCTCGTTTAGTCCTCAGTCCCCTTAGAGAGAGAGAGAGAGAGAGGAGGAAAGAGATAGAGCTGTAGAGCGAGACAGAGTGTGCGAGAGGTGTGTGCAACACCCAAGTTCATGTAGCACTTTGCTGCTCTCGCCTCACTCGTATGTAGATTTTTCGGTATGAACAGAACAGAAGTTTATGAGTGCTTCGATCAAAATTGAGCTGCCTGTCCGCCCGCCTGTTTTTCTCTCTGTCCGTCTGTCTGTCCGCCCGCTCATGTTGCAAATTATGTATGTCTTTTGACACGCAGGCCCTTGGCCTGGAGGCAAGAACTAAGTCGAGGGTAGGCACTGTCGGAGGCACACTTTACTATATAGAGAGGTGCATACAACATGCATACTTACTTGTGCGAAATTAAAATGTGCTACATTCGCATGTTTAATTAATGAAATGTTTGACAATGTCTGCCTGCGTCTTTGTCTCTCTCGCCCTGTCCTGCTTCCCATGTCCTGGTACCGTCCTGCCTGCTGCTCCGCCAGCTTCTGCTGCTTGCTGGCGTTTGCGGTCGAAGCGCTTTGATGGAATGCTCGCCCGAAATGCCAACACCATCACGCACACATGTGTGTGTGTCTGTCTGTATGCGTGTTTGTTGTGCCAGTGTGTGTGTGCGTGTGTGAGTTGTAATGGGCCCCTTGCATTATTGAAATCGACACAATTTTACTTTTAAGCAGTGGCGGCGGCGTCTCTGCAACATGTGCAGACCGCATCGTCGCAGAGTCGCCCTGAGTGACAAGGCTCTTGGAGCCTAAGCGACGCACAGTGTTGCGAGAGCATGTTATTCTGTTGAAAAATAAACAACTATTAAGTTTGACATATAATGCAGTTAGGTCCTTTATGGCACTCTTACATCTTAGAGGGATAAAGCCTCTTTGAAGTGCAGACAGTTACACAATTAAGTGTTAACTTAGAAATTTTGCATCACTGTGCGACGTCAACAACATATTGCGTGAGGTGTTGCCGTTGCTGTTTCAGTGTTTGTTGTTGCTGCTGCTGGTGGTAATGCGACTGCGACTGGTTGTTGTTGGATCGGCTCACTGCTGTCCGCGTTCATGCCCCGTCCCGGGTTCATGGTGTGCTGGTGTGTGCTCGTCGAGCCCGCCATCAAGTTCAAAGTCGAAATGCTTGTAATATGCAAAAATGTTTTAATTAATCACTTTGATGCGCACCGGCAATGCCGGGACAGGCGCAGGCGCAGGCGCGTGACATATTGAGAAGATGTTGCGATGATGTTCGGGGCTCTTCTTCATCGAGGTGCCGGCTGAGTGTCGGTTCAGCGATGTTATGCGGCCTCATAAGTCCCCCCTCCCCTTCCTAACCCCTTTCATGCTTCCGCTCAACACTTGCTCCCCACAAGGAAATATTTATGTCTTAATAACTTTGTCATTAAACAAGCCGAAGAGCAGTCAAATAAATATGCTCATGTTCTTAGGCCTTGAGGTATAACCAGCTAAAGAACGCTATGAGAACGTATTTGTAGTATCGAGACGTGTGTTTGCCTTAGTATGTACGAAGCCTTAGCGGATTGTTTGATATTTTGATTATCAAATATTGTCACTAATTTTTTTGTCGACGATTTCTTTCTATAGAGAAAATATATGGAGAAATTGATTTCAATTTATTTATTCCACATTTATTTACTCTCGATTCTTTGTTATATATTTGAATTTGCCACAGTCAGATTCAATTTAGAGTTGATGCTTTTTGATGAATGTGTATTTACACTCGCCATCCAGAGTTAACATTTTTAGGGGCTTATGCGAAAATTTTGATTAAAAATTTGACTTGCTTTGGCTTCCATTTCCCATTGGGCTTTTCCAGAGCATACAGAATGTTTGTTAAATTACATTTTTGACATTTTCCCTAGCAGAGCCCAGCAACAACAATAGAGCCCAGTCCCGAATACAGAATGGAAAGCGCAAAGCAGCCAACGCGTCGCAATGGTAAACAATATTCTACCCTGGCTTTTCATCTCCTCTCTCCCTCCCTCGTCTCTTCTCCCACTTATTTCTGTCCTCTGTTCAATATTTCATACATTTCTATGAGCCGCGCGGCAGTTGCTATTGGAACCTTCACCTGGGCTTAGCCTGACATTTTTTTCTGTTGCTGTTTCTGTTTCGCTTTCTGTGTTTTTTCGCGTTTTACTGTTTGCAGTTTTTTTAATTTTCCGCCAGGCCCGTTAAGCTCGTCATTAACCCAGTTTGAACTGTGTGGCCTCACAGTGGGCGTGTGCAGCAGGTGGAGGGACAGAGAGAGAGCTCCGTCTATATGTACGTATGTACATATATATTGTAAATTTTGTATGCTCTGCTCTGTGATTTAAATGAAATTAATATCGGGTTCACGAGCACACCCAACGGACTCGGCGTCCAGGCTTGACTTGTGGGCGCACCTGCGTTATTAACTTTTTGCGAACTGTACCTCAACTATCGTTTTTCATTAACCAATAAAGTATCCTAGTAAAAAAAACGTACCCAGTTGGGAATATGTAAAAAACCTGGCGGAAAATGGTGTCAGCTTTGCAGCTGATGATGCTCCATCATATAATATAATATGGATTATTGGTGAATTCCAACAAAATACATAATGTTTTGTAATAAAGAAATAAGAACTGAAAGTGTAATCAATATTTAATCGTATGAATATCGCAAATAATGGTGAATAAGTTGATTAGATCGTTTTTACAATACTTTCAAGATCTCTTATTTTGCTCTCTGATATAATGTTTAAGAGTTGATAGGACTATATCGAGAATCGTCTTGTCGGCTGCCTTTCGCTTTTGTTGGAATTTTAAACAAGTTGAACGCATATTTTGATAAAATTCGCAATGACAGAAAAACGAAAACGAGAATGAAAATGAATTCCATAAATATGCTCGTGTCTGCGACTGCGGCGAGTTTGTTTGTTCTCAAGTCGCGGCGATATTTCTTAATATGTGTGTATATAGAATACTTTTTTACTTATAATTTAAGAATGCCACACAACGAGGCAGGCACCAAAGAGAGACAAAAAGGTTGCCACGGAAAAACGTGAACTTGGGAAGTAAAAAAAGCTAAAAAAGCAAAATCACAACAACAACAACAAACCAAATGCCAATAAACGAACTCAACAAGAAATAAAAAATTATTGTAGCGGCATATTTTGCTTTTATAAAATACACTAAAAAGTGAAGGAAATACAAAACAAAAAAATAAAACTATAGAATATTTGCTGCCGCCATAAAGCGTAGAAATAAAAGCACTTAAAGTTTGTCAGCAACGCGATCAAAACATGTTAAAATCGAACTGAAACTACGGCACTTAAGGCAGGCCCGATCCGGTACCGTTTCTCGTCCCGTGTCTCTTCCCACTCTGCACGCAGGTTCTCAGCCCTCGAAACAAGTATAGCCCCAACAAATTTATGACTCGAGTGATAATGGGAGGCGCCGCAAGGTGCACGCCGCAGTTCGCTTTGCTTTCTAGGTTTGACTTGAGTTGAGAACTCTCTGTTGGGTAAAGGTCTTGCCCTCATCTACATCATAATGGCGATCATGTGTTTGATATTGTTGTGCCATGGACATTAAGAAACTTCCGATTTATCTCAATTGTTGAAAATTGAAACGCCATCGCATTTAGCACCAATTTCGACCACGAACAAACTTGAAAACCGATATAGACATTCGAACGTGCATATCCACATATAAATGTCTTCATTTCACGGCAACTTTGGAATGAGTTTAACGTCTTATTTGTTGTGTTTTTTGGTCATTGATTTGCTATCACCGCGAGCTGTTAACTCTTTGAAATTCGAGTAGAATGGGGCGTAAAAAACAGTCTGCTCAGCGAGGGCAGGTTGAAGAGCTGTTAAGCGGTCCGAAGTTTCATGATGCTGTTAAAGGCAACCACAATAAAGTTTGTTCTTTTTTAATAAACTATCTTCAATGGTTTTGGTATATTAATGTTATTTTTAGCTTACTCAATACTATTTTCTAAATATTTCTCAGGGAATTCATGGGGTATTCTTGTCGAATCCTTCTTTTTATATAGTTATTAATATCAACTTATTTAAGAAAATAAGACAATTAATGAACTCAATTCTTGAAGAGGGAAGTTCCTAGAGTATTCCTTACGATATACCTCTCAAACCTCTTTAATCTTTCTATGTGAAATCAATTGATTTCTAGCTCTTTTGTATCCACCCCTGTGCTTAATACTACACAGCTCCTCCCTGGCAGCTGTTGCCACGGAAGTAAACGCCCTGCAATAAAATTGTCCCCCAAATATAAAAAGGGCTCGCATATCAAATTATTGCAAAAAAAAAAATAAGGTAAAAATCTGTCTAAACACTTCAAAATAATTTGACATCGGCGCATTTTATTCCCACAAAATCCCGAATCTGAGCAGAGATTGTGCTGATATTGCTCGCTGCCTCTCGCTCTGACAGATGCTCCCTCTCTCTCGCTCGATAGATTGTCAAACTAATTTGTGCGCAGGTAGCTGGGTAGCTGGGACTGTTGTGTAGGATCGCAGAGGCATTATGAAGATGTTGGAATAAAAAGTATCGCATGACACAGTTTGAAAAAAAGGTTGACAAACTTCTTAAATTACATTGAGCGCCAGACCCAGACTCAGCCAGGGTCTTTGAGTCTTTCTCGATCCCAGACGGAGTCTGGGGCAGTTTTAAATTTGTGGCTAGCGAACTTTATGAAGCATATAATTTTCATATGCAACACCTGCTACACTTCGTCTGGCCTGGCTTGGCGATGTCTTTATGCCTGAAATGCTTGTGTAAATAAAAACTTTATAATTGCCGACTGACTGTGTGATACTTTACATTATTATTATGTCTGTCCGGGTGCAAGTGGGAAAGGGGGAAGGGGGTTAGGCTGTGTGTTGTGTGGGTTGCTTATAAATTAAGCCGAGCTCCCACGGCCTGCCTGCCTGGTGCGCTTGGAGTGTACATTAAGGACACTTGATAGCTTAATTTATTGCAGGGCGCAAGATGCAGGACAACGGCTGCAGAAAAAGCCAATGCCATGAGATAATTGCATGCAGAACAAGGACGACAACACCAGACGCCGCCCAGCCTGGTAGTCCTCGTTGCAGTTGTTGCTCCTCCACGCGACTCTTGGGTCCTTGGCTGGCTCCTGCTGCTGTTCCCTCTGCAGCGCGTAGTTGTTCTTCTGCGCCGCGCTTCGTTGGCTCCTCACAGGCTGCGCTCATATGTGTGGGTGCTACTCGGGTGTGTCTGTGTGTGTGAGAGAGTGTGTGTGTTTGCGCTGCTGCATAAAACATTTTAAATTGAGCGTTAAAATTAAACGATGCATCGCAAAACTAACAAACGTGGCCAGCAAAAGGGCACAAAATGCACTCGCTGAGCATTTGCGGGTCGAGCGGATGCTCTGCTCTGCACTTGTTTATAAGGTCGTTAATCGTATGTGCAATGCACACACACACACACACACACACGCAGACACATACACACATGCATGCATAGTGGCAGCGCATAAGCAGCATAGAAAATGTACACAGAATAAATTCAAAAGTCAAGCGCAATTTGTTCAGATTTGTTATGTGGGTTAAATGCCAGTGGAATAGATAGAAAATAGAATTTAGGGAGTTACCCGATAAGTAATACCCCATTTACTTGGATCAGTGCACGCGTTGATTGTGGCATTTAGATGAAGGGAGTCTGGAACAAGTGAAATGCTGAAGGGGTTTTCTGAATAACAGAATATAAGTATGTAGTATGGATATTAAACAGTTTCTTGTTATAATTATTGACCATAAGTTATATGATCGCATAATAATAACTCCCCTGTCATCAATTTGAGTTCCTTTATCAAGTAAAACTTTGATTTTAAAGCCTCGTAAAGTTGAGTTATTGAGAATGATCTTAAAATGTAATTTACTCTCCAATTTAAAGCCGTTTTTATTTATTGTTTCAATGACTATTTCCAACTCATGATTCACTTTATAAATATGTTTAAAGTTTACTTGACTTTTCTTTTCTAGTTTCGTTTAATTCACATCTGGCAATGGATGAGATAAGTCTAGAATATTGATGATATGCAATCGACAAGTGGCAAGAGTGTGATCGGCTCAATAAAAATCATGTTGATTGCATATTTTATGTTCGATTTTCGAGAATGTCCAACCCGTTTATGACTTTTATTATGGAAAATGCATTTGACAGCAATTTTGCACTCACAATTCGATTGAAAACAGAAAACAGCAAACAGAATTTTGAGCAGAGAATTTTCATAAATTTGTCATAGGCAAACGGGAGGAAGCAGGTCAAGCCGAGAGTACGAGGGCTAACAAATCGAGAGGGTCATATGAAAGTCGGTCAGTCATTAACAGATACAGCAGCCACACTAACAACAACGACGTGAATTGCAATTGCTGTCCTGGCACTCTCCAATCACTCAGAACTCTCTCTGAGCTGAGTAAACACGACGATTGGATGTGCAGCCCCATGTGCCGGTCTCAACAAAAGACGCCAGCCCAGAAATAACAATAAGGTGAAATGAAAATGTTGGTCCAATCAAAAATAAGTCAACAACAAGTGCAAAACGAACGACCAAACTAGGGAGCAGGCAACTCACCATGTTGAGTTCGTCATTCACTTCCAATTATGATACCCTGTAAGGTATCAAGGAGACTAAGAAGTGATTAATCTATTAGGATTGTCTACATATATCATTTTCAACCTACTTCACTTGTTTAATTTAGAAGTCTTATCGATGAGGGCTCTCTGCAGGGTATCTTATTGTCTGCCTCACTGAGTTGCCTTGTTTTTGGTTTTGGGTTTTTTGGTTTTCGGTTCTGCGCTTGCAAATTGACAATTTAGCCTTTCACCTGTCTAAACAAATCTATCGCACATCAAAATAAATATTACCCCAGGAAAAAACCAAAGAAACCAAAAACTAGGCAACAATGGCCAAGGCTAAACAAGGTTGTTGTTGTTGTTGTTGCTGTTTCTGTTGTTGTTGCTGCCGTTGTCAGTCAGGCAGGCAGGCAGGCAGGCAGGCAGTCAGGCAAGTAGCGCAACGTCACTCAACTGCTCTTGCTCTGCACCGAGTGTAGTTGGTCGCAGTTAGAGCATATTTTTTGAAATTTGAGGCCACCTCGCGGCACTCTGCACCCTCCCCTCCTCTTCTCGGCTCTCGTCGAGTGGCAAACGCGATGCCGGCTTTAGTTTTTATTGACATTTCGGCGCGTTATCGGGTTGGCCAACAAAAGGAGTCAACTTGAAGAGCGGCAGTCAACGCAAGTCAACGCAAGGACAGTGGGACAGACACATAGACGAACAGTGGGACAGGCCCCTAATCAACTCAACTGGTTGAGTTCACTGAATGACGGCCTGACAGGCTGCCATGCAACTATGTACGGTATCTATGAGCAGCAGCGAGCTAGATGACTGTAACTGAACGACGCACGAATACTCTGCAAATAAGTAAGGCAAAGTTATTATAAATATATTAATATACATATATATAGTATAAATGGTGTGTTTAGTCTGCCAACTAATCTACCCCTTGACTATGCTGCAAAGGGTATAACTGATAAACAACAGCAAATTTTTGGCGCGCTGTCTGACAGCAGCAACAGCAACTGCAGCAAATGCACATTATAATTTCCATTAGAAGTCGGCAGCAGATCCAGAACAACAACAAGAGGAACAAGCACAGCTGGAGGGGAGTGTTGCACGGCAACGGGAAGTGGCACGGCAACAAGTCCAAGTCCAAGTGGCTGATGGCGTAAACTGAGAACTGTCATTATGACAGTTGATTCTTAGCGTCTGCCTCTGCTGTTGTTGCTGTTGCTGTTGCTGCAGTTGCTGCCTCTGCTGCCGTTGCCCATTTAAAATTATGGCCACCGCGTGCAGTTGGAACTGGCAACTGGCGTTGCAAAGATATATAATTTTATACTTTCGCATAATGTTTTGCATTAAAATTATAATAAGTTTCAACTTTTGCAGTTGCTGCTGCCGTTGCTGCTGCATTCACATTTCTGATTTCTGAATTTGCTTTCAGGTTTCGGTTTCTCAGTGTACACTGTGCACTGTGTGGCACAGTCCTCACTTGGGTTCGCGTTGCTCTCTAGGTCAATATCGTTGCGTTATCTCTGCCTCGACTCGATGCGGGCTGAAAGTGGAGCAAGTCAGTCAGCCTGTCATTTACTTAATGTCTGCAATGTCTGAAATATATATTCATTGCACTGAATTCGTAATACTCTCTTTCTCTCCCCTCTCTCTTGCTCCCTTGCTCCCTTGCTCCCTTTCTCCCTCTTTTAATGGCACTTGCAACAGCTAAAAGGGTCGTTTGCCGCGACCTTGTTGTTGTTGTTGCTGATTCTGCGGCTCACTTGCATTGGCAATTTGCCTACTTTGTCGATAGGCGGACTCACTAAGTAGGGTAACTAAGTAAGTAAAAGGCGTCTATTAACCATGGCGTTCTCAGCTGTGCAATCTGACGGGCCCTGAATCATTGATAATTGGGTAGCATAGTTGCTGCAGCAGGGAGGGGAACAGGGCGTGGCATAAGCAGCTGTTCAAGAGATTTTTAATGAGGTTCTGCATTTCATTGAAGACAGTACTCAGTACAGTACAGTACAGACAGTACAGAACAAGAATAGAAATTGAAGAATAAACTCAGCATAGAAAAAAATAGTAAAGAAAAACCGAAATATATATCATATATCGTATTTAATCAATTCAATATCTTATGTACATTTGAATAGTCTTAAAGATTATATTGTATCTTCTGTCACTAAAGGCCTGTCTCCAGATGAACTAAAAATAAATTTTAGGCAGAAAATCCATACAATATCAAAGTCAATCAATTGTTTCGCCTACGAAATGTACGCTATCAATACAACAACAGAGGCAATATACATAGGTTTTACTAGATTTTTATTAAGCTTCCACAAACTGCCTAGACGGGAGCTGAGAGCCCGGGATTACTGTTCTAGAAATACACAACGCCAACAACTCAGCCAATGCAGAGTTGGCCGTAGTTATTGTTTTGGGCTGTTTGTTTCTATTTACAGTGTGACCAGTGTTTTATATTTCAGCCCGTCCAAAAAAGGGCTTAAATTCTGGCAAAACAATATTTATTAAAACGGTCACACTGGGTGCCGGAATAATGTACAAAATTTAGGCAACTTATTTTAGTTAATCTGGAGACTGGCCTTAACTATGCATTTTTAAGGTTTTCAATAATATGCAGCACATTTATAGAACAGTTTATACCTTTACAGATCTGCATTTACTTCTCCTTATGGTTAATCAATCATTATTAAGTTGGTCCCACTCCACGTCTTTTTCTGAAGGGTGTTGAACAAGTTTGGAACAGCTCATAGGACACTACTTCGACTTATACTTCTACTTAGGCTCTTGAACTTCGATTTACTCCCTACCAACCCTCCCCCACTATGAGCTCTTTACATCAATACTCCCCTCGAGCGTCTACACAATGATTAACACCAAATTTGCTGGCTGCACGCTCTTAGTAGCTGTCAATATGCCACAGCAACAACAACAACAACTGTGTGGCAAGTTTAGCCAGTTGGCTGGGCAAAGTTTGTGTGCCACACAAATAGCTGTGCAACAAGCGGCAGCTTACACAAAATGCCCCAAACATCAATTTATTCTCATTAAAAGATATGAAGGTGTTCGGCTCTCTCTCTGTCCTCATCCTCATCCTCATCCTCATCGTCGTCGTTGTCGTTGTCGTCGTTTTTAAAAGGAAAACTTTCTGCGGAAAATGTGAACAAAGCGTGCAATTTACAAACTGGAAAAGTCTGCAAAAGCTCGAAGTGGGGTGGGGAAGGGGTCGGGATGGAAATCTAAAGTTGATGTTGCTGCTTCTTCTTCTTCCTCAAGCAGCTGCTTTAGAATTAATGCTACAAATGGGCCACAAATCCCGACGCGGCTGCTGTTGCTGAGGCTGTGAAAGCGGAGGTTAAGCAAGTGCAGCCAAAGGTAATAAAGTTTAATTGAATTTTCATTATACGCAATTTTTCTAGCCTTCACCAAGTTGTTGTTGCTGTTGTTGTTGTTGTTGTTATTCTTGGACTGTTTGTTGATATTGTTGCTGGGCCTGTTGGCCCTTGCGACGCGCTAATGAAAAATGCATTTCAATATTCAATTACGCCACGACAAACAAATCTGCTCAGCCAACAAGCGAGGGTAGCTCGAATAGTTTGCATTAATATTCTGACAATTGTCTTGGAAGTTCTCCTACTCTTTGAACACACCTCGCGCAGGAACTTTGTGAGGAGCTGCAGCTGCTGATGCTGCGGCTGCTGCTGGAGCTGTACAAAGAGCAGCGCGCAATTTGTGTTGCCTTTGTAATGCAAATTCAAGTGGGAGTCAAGTCGCGTTGCTGAGTGCTTGCCACGCCCACAAGAAGGCACGACGCGCTGCAGCTAGCGAGACATTTGGCACTTGCGAAATCTCGACAATAACAATAACACCAACAACTGCAAGAACGGAGGCTGCAGAGGCTGCTGCATTGGCATTCATCAGCAGCCGCAGAATACACGTTGGCAGGCCGCATGTTGCATATAAATGTTGCCTGCCACATGTGCTGTGCTGCACTGCACTCTCTGCCGTCGCATAAGCAAATCAAATCACTGCCTCCTTTAGCTTTCCCCTCTGCCATCCCCCCCACCCCTTCCTCTGCTTGCATTGCTGCTCATAATCAGCTTGATAATGTAGATTATCAGCATCGAGATGATCATTGGCTGTTGCAAGCGAGTCACTCAGGCCAACTTGAGCAAGTCGTGTGAGTCCTCCTCCCTATCCCCCTCTCTCTCTCTCTGTCCGACTGTCAAGTGCAGCATCTAATAAATCATTTTTTGTCGACGGTTTGTTTGCATTTTTACACATTGCTATGGAGGAAGAGGGTATTCCACTCGACAGCTCTGCACAGTCCATATTGGTCTCATTAATGGCCTCGCGCTGTTTTCACCTTAACTATTTTCGGGTGGCTCTGCTCTATCGGCTGTTTTGCCTTGCGTGTTTTCCCATTAATCAATTCACGAAAGCGATACCTATCAAATTTATAAGCACTTCGATTTATGTTAAACATCATCAGAAGTCACACTAGCAAAACATTTGGCATGCGTCGTCTCCGATTTACATATATTATACATAAATAATTGTTTTATTTTGTTGGCTGTCCCTCTCTCCCTCTCACTCCCTTTCTTGCTCACTCTTAAGTTTCAGTGAGATTGATTATGGCATTTAAAACGCCTCAAGTCCAATTCGGCAGGCGCCTTGGCAACCATAGAAGAAAAACAAACTAATCGAGTTTTGTTTTATAGTTCTCGTATATCATCAGCATGCAAAGCTCAGAGTGAATCGAGTTACAAATGGAAAGTAGTTGCCGCCTAACATGAAGATATGGCGAATAACTGAACCTAATGACTCTCGACCCGAGTGCTTGTAATAGTTATCAGAAGCTCCATAAAACTAATGTGCGTGAAAGTCTGGCAAGATTATCGTAATGAATTTGTTTTCGGAAATAGGTTAGAGAAGATCTGCAGATAATGAAAGTAAGTACAGGCTGAAAGTACTTATAGGGTAGAAGGGTATTGAAGCTTTGTGCCAACCAAAAATATAAGTAACAGGCAGAAGAAGCCATCTCTGACTCTAAATCCGCCTCTCTGCACGTATGAACACCAATAGCTCGGAGACTATAACAGCTAAGGCTACCAAATTTGATGACAATATGTCTTATCATTGCGCTTAGATAAATCTAATGCTATAAATTAGCCACGCCTATTTTTGACTCTGCAATTAAAAAAAAACTAATTGAAAATGTATTTTTTCAAGTTTTGATTTGAATTGTAATCGTAATCAGTCGACTGTCTATAGTCGACAAAAATAATAAGTAAAAAAAGGTAGAAAATAAATTTGGGAGAATCGGAACAATTGGTATGTTTAAAAAAGGAAAATACACTTTACTGTATAGTTTTAGTTGTTTCTAGGTAAGTGTATACATCAGCCTGGATACTTTTTAAAGTTTTCTTCTAATGCGTTTTCAATATATCCTGCAAATCTATATCAATTACAATACTGGTTTCCTTTTGTCGCTCTGTCAGGCCTAATTACCTGCACTATTTATCTTCGTATCGTATTGTATCCCACATCTGTATTATCTATTACAAAAGTATCCCCTAATGTGGCGTCTTGGAGTTTAAACGCTGCCTGCCGCATGGTTATCCCCGTTGCGGGTCCCTTGACACGTTGCACAGAACGAGCGACCGCAGCACATTAAAGCGAATTGCCGCCACTGCAGAAGGTGTCCGTGTCCAGGAGGTGGGGGGTGATATAAGGCCAAAAGCCGCAACACTATTTCCCCATTGACAATAAAAAATCTTTATTTAAAACATTTCACGGCAGCAACAATAAAACACCCGAAAAGTGTTGCGCCGCCTCGTGTTGCTGCTGCTGCTGTTGTTGGTGCTGTTGTTGTTGTTGTTGGTGCTGCTGTTGCTGTTGCCGGACTGTGTAAGAGCCGAAACCGCAACATGTTTGAAGCATTCACACGTGCGGCAAGCTAAGCTCGCAACGGAATAGAACGGACAGGGATCAATGCGAGGCGAGGCATGGCCGACGCGTTGGTTGCACCAGGTCAGCGCAGACAGGAAACGTGTGCAACGCTAACGGCATCATGCCACAACGTTGCTGCAGAGCCATTTCGGTTGGAAACTGTCTCAACTATAAAAGAAATCAATTACTTTCGCTACAATGTGAACGAGTGCGAGCGCGGATGTGGGCGCGGGCTGGGGCTCGACTCTCGGCAAATGTGCTCACACTTCCGCCCAGGCGTTGTTTGGGGCATGGGGGCACAGGATCGAAGCTGCCCGAGTCACGTGCCACAAAGAACGCGCTACAAATTTGTTACAACTAATGCGTGGGTGCAATTCGAAATGTGCTTCTTTCTTGCATATGCAGTGAGAGTTTCCTACACCAAAAAACATATGTAAGCGGGAGTGAATAGCGAGGGAAGCCAGAGGAGTACTTCATGAGTTTACTTGTGCATTTCACTGTTCACTCTTTATTTACAGTCTGCATTCGCAGTACTCTTTGTACCGTCCTCGCATTGAACTTTGCACGAACTGGACCCAAGCGCGAGACATGTGAATGCGGCTTCAATGGCAGTTTGAATATTGTTACGCTCGATTTGGGTTCGTTGACTTGGCCCAGGGGCGTGCACTGCTCAAAGGTGTGGGGGGTGGAGGAGAGAGGGGCGAGGAAGGTTGTATGGAAATTGAAATGGATAACGGGCACTTTGAAGTGCAGTTTATTTTATCAAAGTTATTTTCCACTGCGCTTTGTCAGTAGCAGAAACCTAAAAGCTGCGATGCAAACGAAGGAGAGGGTGGGGGGCATAGGGGCGATAAGATGCGTTAAGTAATTATAATACTCGCTAGGGATTCAGATTTATCCGGCATCTTAATGCAAATATTTAACGCGTTGATGCGCCGCGCTTCAATAACTTCCTATAGATGCCACTTTTTAATCTAATCAATGCAGCAGGAAGGTGCCGCCTGCCCCCCCTTCGCCCACTGCAAAATTCACTTGCCACTTGCCACTGACCGCTGCCACATTAAAGAGCCAAAGGTGTCGGTGGCAAAGGCACCTCAGAAGCAGCAGCAGCAGCAGTAGCTCTGTCGTTGTTGTTATTGCTGCTGCTGTTGCTGTTGCTGCCTGCCCCAAGGGTGCGGCGAGGCCGTCAACGACGTCCATTATCAACGAGGCGCAACTAAAATATTTTAATTAACGCAATATTTGCACAAAATAACCAACATTACAAGTTCAAGGCGCTAGATAAGAGAGAGCTGACTAAGTATCGCCCTGCAAGGCAGCCAGGGGAAAGTGGAGGGAGTGCGAAGAGGGGCAGCAGATCGTGGCCGAAGACGACAACATTGCAACTAACAGAGGCAACCCAATAGACAAGGTTTTCGAAGCAAGCAATTGCATAGTGTTTTAAATGGAAGGAAGTGTTCATACTTAGAGGATTTTACAAAACTATCTACAATAAATAATATTGAACCATTTGCAAAATGGAGTAAGAAATATAATAGGTATCATATCATATAATGTAAAAAAAAGATATATTAACTTAGTGCAAATGTATGTAACAGACAGAAGGAGTCGTAGGAGATCCTTTGAGTATATATTGTCTATTTTTGCTTGGAATAATTAGTTTCAATATATTATTAATTCTAACTCGCCGTGAAGTTCCAATAATATTTGGAACTAGTTGAATAATTTAAGAATTGATAAAGTACACGATATAATTGTTCAAGAAAATCGAATTATATTTAAAAGTATATGTTAAAATTATTACAAATCAGTAGTATTCAAGTAAAGTAAGGTTTAGCAACTCCAAATTAGTCAAAACCGAGTTTTATACTATTTGAAATTACAAAAATATCTCTATTTTAATTAAAAGTAATTTACATATTTCTTGATAATGACAAAAATTGAAAATGATTGAAAGATAAACAAGGTAAACATTTCAAAATATATTATTTATATTACTATTGTCTTAATATTCAAAGAGTATAATTAAAATATTTTTTATTTAACTTTATTCAGTTTGAATGATCTTTTATTTATTTACTTTGTGAATTTTGTCGTTGCAATTTTGTTCGCTGGGTTAGCAACTGTCTTTGTGTATGTGTGTGCGACACTTGCAGTGCTGCAGCTTTTGCCGCTGCTGTTGCCATTGCTGCGGCTGCTGCTGCTGCTGCTGCTGCACTTGACTTGCCACATCACGCAATGGGCTAAGGAGGCTTGGCAGTGCACCGCAGATAGCCACTGCCACTGCCACGCAGGCGTACACCACTCAACGCCTTTTCCATCTGTGTGTGTGCGAGTGTGTGAGCATCTAAGATAGACATGCAGATATCATTGTGCCAAGTACTCGCTGGACACTAGCGGAGTACACACACACGCACACACACAATGAGGGAGAGATATGTGTATCGTATATAGATGTATATAGCAATGTGGCCGCGCAGTCGAGTACCTCGTCCAGAGAGTCGCCTATCGCATTGCAATCAGCGCATGCGTTTACAACGGCCGATCGTCGCCGTCGTCGTCGTGGTCCCTTTCACAGTAGCTGTTGCCGGGCCTCGCTTGCTTGGAATGGGAAAATGGAGACGAGCGACTGGACCTGGTTATGGCCTGTCTGCCAAGTTGCGGGCAATGCTGTCCTCATCAGCAGCAGCAGCGGCAGTGGCAGCAACTCGCACGCTTATCGCATTTTAGTAGTGCAGCGATTTATCAAAGTTAACATAGACTTTTAGCTTGCGAACTGCGATAGTCTGCGCAGTCCACCAAGAGGGAGAGGGAATGGGAGAGAGAGAGAAACAGAGGCAGGGAACGAGATCGAGCGAAAGATCGAGCGATCGGGCTGGAATCGCAGACGAGGCAAAGGCAAAGGCGAAGGCAACCCCATCTCAATGTCCATTTGGCCAGCACACTCGCCTCGAGGGCCACCACTTGGCGCTTTTGGCGGCGTCTGGCAACCTCAACGCATTGCGTTATAAATCATTTTTATTTGTTTTGCTTTTTAGCCAAGCTGAATGCTCTGCTCGGCCAGGCAGATCTCTAATGTTGCGGGCAAGGGCTTCTTGGCGAGATTCGGATTCTCATGCGTATGTTATCCGAGCGCAGAATCTAAGCCAACAAATGCACATTAATGATGCATTTAAAGCTGCCCAGCCGGCTACTAATATATTAAATAATATAGAATTATACGATATAATGTAATATAATAAAGTAAAGTATTTTATTAAAATATTTAAAGGTATACAATTATATAATATTACCTCTAAAGAGAAATAGTATCAAATCAAAGTTTACTATGTATTAATGTATATGTTAATAAAATCATAATAAATATTTATTTAATAAATAGCATTTGATTTCCTTATTTTATATTAATTAAAGTTCAATTCCCATTGAGTAAATATTTCTATGTTTATTATTATTTATATTACGTGTATTTTATTTATTTTGAATCATTTAGAGTATAATTTACTTTTAATTAATATTTCCCTAGTAATAATTATTGATATTATTTATTGTACCTTTCAATCATTCTTTGAATGTAATATAATATGAATATAATATTTATTTTATGTATTATATCTTTGTTGTTCATTATAGAATAGCATACGTTACTCTTAACCCGTTCACATTTTTTCTTCTTCTTGTACCTACTTTGCAATTGCCTGCTTTTTCAATTCCCAAGCTGTTTTGGCATAAAACCAAAGGCAGCTCATTATTAATGCAGCTGCTGTAAAACGTCAACACTTTCTCCAACTCTTTCACTTGCACTCGCCTCACACACACAATCTCACACACACGCACACCGCTTACGCTGTGTTGACCTTGAAAAGTTTTCTTCAGCTTTTTGTGTGTTTTCTTCTAGTGGTTTGTCTTGCAACTTTGGTGCAGCCACAAGTTGAGAGGCGAAAAAGTTTTACCCACTGCACACGCACAAAAGGCAAAAGAAAAGCTAAAACTGAAGCCAAAACTGAAACTGAAACTGAAGCTGAAACCGAAGTTGAAGCTGAAGTTGCAGCTGGAGCTGGAGCTGGAGTTGAAACCAAAGTGACGTAGTTCGTAGTACAACTTAATTACAGTGCCTGCCAAAAGGAGGCGCCTGCCTGGGAATGTTGCGCACTCCTCTGTACATGCCTACCTCTCCCTCTCCCTCTCTCTATCTCTCTCTCTCTCCCTGCCTCGTTTACTGTGTGTGCTGGGCTGGTTCCGAAAATATCACTTAATTAACATTTTTCGCCTGCGTCGAACCTCGTCCTCGTCCTCGTCACCGTGACCGACACCGTCGTCGTCGGTCGTAATTAACGCGTCCACTTAATGCAAACGCCATTGAATAAACGAGTAATTGGACGACATGTTGGCCAAAAACGAAAAAGGGAGCAGACCAGAGCAGAGCAAAGTCAGCGTAGAGTGGACTGGAGCAGCCAGCGAAGTACACTGGCAACTGGTCGACACAGCCTGTGGCCTCCATCGGCTATGCAAATGATTTGCCGTGGCAGGTTGCTGGTTGCCACAGTTCCCCTCCAGTACTCCTCCTACTCCTACCTCCTACCTTCCCCTTTGCATGCCTGGAGCAAGCAACGTGCCAGCCTTGGCCACTTGCTGGGTGGCCGTGCGACAAAAATTAAAACCAAACAACGATTTCCAATCAAAGCAACAACTTGGCCGCCAGGCAACGTTGCGACGCCTCCAGCTCGGAACGATTCGATGCGATTCGATTCGGGGCTCGTCGCGAAGGAATCGCACAATTCGCGCCCCGTAATTATGCGACAAATGCGTGCGGCACTCGCAGCTCGACATCGCCATCGCCATCGCCTTCGCCGTTGTTGTTGCCGTTGCCAACTTTATAACGTAATTTAATTAATTTATGCACTCGCATTATTCAATGGAGTGCGCCGCCTGCATGCGTAATTATTGCAGCTGGACAGGATCGCCTATCGACGCTGCTGGCGTCACTTCGACTGCCAAACGGGCGCCCCTCTGCATGCCCGATGAGTGAGTGAGCGAGGCTAATGCCAAAAAACAAAGATACAGAGAGAGAGTGAGGGGGAAGAGGAGGAGAAACAGAGAGAGAATCCTAGCGTGGTTATTGCTTATGCGATTCGCCACTTTATACGCACTTTATTGTGATCTCTGTAGCCCATTACCGTAGGCCATATTTATTTTTATGGCAACAAAATTACTTAAAAGCTTTTTTCTGACGTGTCTTTCGAGGCGTTGTGCGGCTAATAAACCCTATTGGTATTATAAAAAATAACAAAAAACCTGAACAAGAGTCGAAACGAAACGAATACGAACCGAATACGGATCCCCGTGACCCATGCCATGTGATTTTAATGCAATCAGATAACTGAACAGTACCATAAATGCTGCCCCGAAACGTGTTTATTATTTTAACGTATATGAAAACGTATTAAGCGAAAGTATTCATAAAATCTTATGCCAATTAAATTTAATTCCAATTGATTAGCTTGTAATTTATAATTCCATGAGGAGGCTTTTAAGCTACCATAAAGGCGGAAACTAAGAAGGATTAAAATGGTGTACAACACAACAGTGTTGGAAAGGATTTGTAGTAATAAACACCTAAGTTGACATTCTAATTATATATATATTCTTAAAAATAAGTATAAATATATTTATTAAATATATGATGTGATATAAATTAAATAAACGGAAAATATTACGGTATATTAGCCTCAGCCTACTTGCCTCATCTTTACAAAGTCCCCAAAAGATCTTACATAATTTCCCAGTGTTGGTATGTATTTATTAAAATAAACAGCAAACAATTATATTGAATAAATATATTTGTTATTTTCCAGTGTTTGTAAGTATTTATAAAAATAAACAGCAAATGATTATATTGAATAAATATCTTTATTCTATGATCTAATTGAAATAAATAAGAAATATATTACCTCACCGTACAAAGCACTTAATTCAGCTTATCTGGCTCATCTTTTAAGAATTCAAAGATCCCAATTCCAATGAGATATTACATTTAATAAGCATTAATATTGGGTGGGGAAAGAGTTCGATAAATAACTCAAAAGTGGCATTCAAGGGATGCCACGAAATGTAGTTATGGGTCACAACGCGAGACAAAGGGCACAGTTGGGGAGGTAAAGGAGGCACGGGGAAGTACCCGAGTATGGGCTACAGACATGTGCCCGCAATTAGACACGCCCCATGGCTGCGTGTAAGCCTAAGTATCTATAAGATACGCGCGCACACAAAATCATAATCCGCCACAATCCGTTTGTACAATTGAACGCACTGTCGCTGAGCCAAGTCGTAAAGTTGATTGAATAGCTTCCAGTGAGTGTGTCTGTGTCCCACTGTCTGTGAGTGTGTGTGTCTGTGTGTGTAGCTGTATTTGACAGCTGGACAGTCTGGACAGTTGCTTGTTGGGCTTTGCTTTTGTTTAGTTGAAGTATCTGCAGTTGACGTTGTTGCTGTTGCCACCGCTGCTGCTGCTGCTGCCGTTGCTGTTGTCGCGTGTGACATGACACAAAGTGGACAGTTTTGATTACTGTTGAAATTGAAAGGGAAATTGTTGAGACGCAGTCAAAGCCATGAAGTTCATATGTATATGTGTGTGTGTGTGTTGCTTTTGCCGCTCTGTGGGTCAAACAGCCTCTGCAAATGGATAACAAGTCGAGTCGAGTGCGAGTGCGAGTACTCGCTTCGACCCGCCACTGTGCTTACAGCTCTGACCCAAATTGGATTGGGTTTAAAGGCGTGTTCTACTCACACACACATGCACACACAGACACACTGACAGCAACACATGCTCACACATGAACCGATCCAGAGCTTAAGCCTAAGCTTCTCTAACTGTCTCTTGGACAGCTGTCACAATTGCAGCAGGTTGAGCAAAGCCAGTTACAAGATTTATTTGTGCAACCACGCCAAATGGGGCAAAGTCTCTCGAACAAATTCGTGAGTCGCTCCAAATGTGGAGAGCATAATTTAAAATAAATTGCAAACTAAACAGTTATGAAACTGAAGAACGACTGAAGATATCTCCAATAAAATTCCAAGTGAATTTAAAAATGCCTTTATTTTATTGATCTATAATTAGCTGGAAAGCTACTTATTAATCATACAATGTGAGATAGTTTCCTTTAAGTAGAATCCTTTTTATTTCAGATCTTTCTTTCTATAGAACCGTTTTCACCCTCTTCAACTTCTGATCAATTTACATTCTATAACAAATCAATTTATCCAACCTCACAATTGCAAATGCAATGAGGCATTGAAGTAGATATCAAGTTTGAACTTCCAACTGCCACACGCAGGCTGCCTTCCGAAGCAACAGTGTGCCACAAGTTTCGCTTGCAGAACAGGCCGAGGTTGTAAGGTTTGAGGCAAACGGTTTGTTTATGTGGCGGCTCAAGCCTATTGCAAATTGAAAGTGGAATTGAGAACACACTGTGTTGTCTTATCTGCAACTATGTCGTAACCCCGATGCATCAATTACAACAAGACAGGCGGAGTCAAGCCAAATTATATGGCAGACATTGTTATAAAGGAGTAACGTAATAAATGAGCTTCAATAGGAATTTAGCGCATAATCAGACAGAGAGAGTGGGAGCTGCAGGGAGAGTGGGCTTGGCGCAATGCGATAAGCGGCTAAAACAAATGTCAAAGTGGCTACAATGGCGCTCACAACGACAACGACAGCACAACACGGTAGCAACATGTGTATTTGCAGAAACGGCAGCAGCAACTTCTCCTCTAGTTGCAGCTGTTGCTGTCGCTGCTGTTGCTACTGCACTGCCTTGTCCGACAAATATGATACGAGCTGCTGCTGCTGCTGCTTGGCGTCCTTCTTTTGCCTCATAATTGATATTTTTGTTTCGTGTTCTCGTTGGAGATTGGGAGAGAGAAGGAGGGCGAGCGAGAAAGAGATAGAGGGAGAGCGACAGAGAGGAAAGCCAAGTGCAAGAGACACGGCAACGAGTTGCCAGTTGCCACAAGTTGGCCAGATAACAACAAGCAACTCGTGTCGGACTTCCAACCCACATGAGGCTCTCCCTCTCAATGAATTCCTTTTTGCGTGGTTGTGTGATTTGAATTTATAACTTGGCTTACACAAGTTCGCTTCACTGCTGCTCTGCCTCTGCCTATGCCCCTGCCCCGCCGCTTTCTCTCGGTCATGCTGCAGAAGTATCTATGACTATGAGTTGGGCTTGTTATTGCATTATCATTGATTTAAAACCAATTCATCAACTCGCTGACTTGACGATGACTCTGTTCCGACTTCGATTCCGACTACGACTTCGACTGCGACTTGGCTGGGACTTGGATTTGCCTGGGACTGCTCTTCATTGGGTGGGTCGCACTAATTGATTTTCGTTATGAGTAATGATCCCGAATCGCACAGCCAAATGGATGACTCGGTGGCGGCGTCTGTTACGGTAATATTCATAAATCAGGATCTGAATTAAAGACAAAAGCGACTTGAGCCGTGGGCGAGCAGGAAGCGAACTAGAACTCGAAATAGAATTGCGATATTTAAGCAGCACTTTGACAGCTGATTAGAATGGGAATGCGAGGTGAAAAAGTTCTGGAAAGATTGATTGTAACTAGGTTTATAATATAATTTAACAAAATATGCCATACAAATTCCATTCCAAATGAAAATCAATTAAGAACGAATACTTAAAGAAAACTCATAACGAATTTGTCTAACAAGGAAGCAGATATGTCGACTACTTAGCAAACACCTTATACTCGAGATAGTATAATCCAAGTGCTATAATTCAGCACTTAAGCAATATAAATATTAACTGTGAGTCGGGCCATAAACTCCCCGAGGAAAGCAGGAGAAGCAGAAGAAGACGTGAAGGAAACATGCAGGATAAAGTATAATTGCTTATGGATATTTGTGAATTCGATGGCGAATTTTTTATAGCATTTTCCATAGATTAAATGCAAGTTTTATGTGCATACTCACACGCACACAAAGAGTGCAAGAGAGGAGACACTTGAGTCCAGGTTCCAATATCGACTGCAGAATGCTGGCTACCAATTTGGTAGATTGAAGCCAGCCAACCTTTTGTGGCGTCATAAAAATCAAAACAGACAAATCTTTATCAGTAAATGCATCGCGGAACGAGATGCTATACTAGTAGAATGCAGGGAAGAGCGACGCACAAGATGAAATTAGAATAACAACAAAAAAATAGCTCTAGAAAATGCCTTGACTTGAACTGGGATTTTTTTTATTAAAAAGCAGAACCAAAATATTTTTCTTGTGAGGGTTCAGTGCAGGTAAGCAAAGCAAGAGATATATGAAAAAAGGCAAAGGGTGAAAGGGTCGAGATGCGGACGCAGAGAGGGAGACGAAGATGAAGGTGGAGGAGACTGGGACAGGGCCAGCTACTGTTATCTCTAGTTTTTGATTCGAGCATTTGGAGAATTTTTTAATATGCATAAATAGCTCGTAAATATGCAACATTTGCCCAAGTTTGTGCTGCTTCTTCTTGACTTCTTCTTCTTTACTTTGGCTTTGCCTTGGCTGCATTATATGAATAGCTACGAATCTATTCATATGAGAACAAATATTCATTGAAATTCATTTGAGTGGCAAAGGCAGCTAGAGGAGATGAAGAGTCACACATACTCACGCACACTCACATACACACACACACACACAGACACGCAATGTCATGCTACCTCCACTTACTCACACACAACACATACTTCAGGCGATATTCAATTTATTTAATTCGTTTGGTTGTCCGCAGATAAGACATCAGATCGCTCCCTATCAGTTTTCATAGTAATATATTCTAATTTTTTAATTAATTGCTAATGGTTAGCCACAGCATTGCCACGGCTAATAGTTAATGTCTCGACTTAACGGTCTGCTTATCTTACACATACCACGACCGCTTCTTACATCTCTTTGTCTGTTCCATCCTTCTACCCATTCCATCATCCTCTGTGTCTGATCTGTCTGCCTTTAATTAGTGGTGCATTCGATTTTTATGGCAAACGATTTATTCGGCAAATCGCAGCGCGCAAATCAGCTGCCGGTTTCCATAAGTTATAAAGCATAACCATTCAATTTGGTCGGGTTACCTGCCAAAAACGCCGCTTACTGCACAGTGGTTTGCAATTGAAGGTAGAATATGAAGACAATATTGTATGTTGCAGTAAATAAATTTGATATTTATTCATTTACAGGAATATTATTACAAAAATAAAAAAAGTTAATGACATTAATGATGCTATGTAATAAAAATGCTATAGAATTACTTATTCATGTTACCGTTCTGTTTGCATTTATCATAACATGATTTGAAGTACCTCTGTTATGGATTGGCTATCGAGGAAGCTGTTAAGTATTATTTGGTAATTCTGCTAATACATTAATTTGAAATTGTTGATAAACATTTAAATGCCAGCAAAATTATTGTTCATTTAAATATTTCAATTCTTATACAAATTAAACATATTATTTTCATTATAAATGTTATTTTCAATAGCTCCCACATAATAGTCTCAAAATTTCCAACAAAGATTTTATAATTTATTTAATATTCTCATGCCGGGTCCACTGTGCGCGTGCAGTTGATGCCCCAAGGTTTTATCGTTTACCACAGATCAGACAAAATGTGCCGTTGCTCACCGGCTTTGCACTTTCTTTTCGGGCAGAGCAGATCCAAAAGAGAACAGAACAGTGTGGAGCATGTAAATCGCTCAGATATCGAACTTGTTAACAAGTACTTAAGGGCTCTTTATAATTATGGTGTCGGTATGTGTGGCAAGTGGTTCCAGTGGTTCGTTGGGGCTAACATTGCCCAAGAGGTGTATGGCATAATGAGATTGTGATTTCTTTTTCGTGTTGCGGCAACAACAACAGCAACAACAGCTGTAACTGCCCGGCTACCAACAAATTATGTGGCATGTTAAGAATTTCGCGGCATAATTTCATAAGCTTGCCGCACTGCAGACACCCACCCCCCCTTGGTCACTGCTCCATCACAGCTCATCCCCTTGCCCTCGTTGCATTGATGTTCTGCTGTTCTCGATCTTGTTTGTGCCTTATGGCTCTGAAATTTATGAGCGTGGGGTGCGCGAGGCTGCATATCGGTAGCTGTCATCATTATGTTTTTTATACGCTTCTTTGTTTTTTTTTTTTTTTTTTGTGGGTCAAAATTGGCGTCAGTTTCGAGTGCAACTTAAACGAGGCACGGCATACAGATTGTGAATCAGCTTGAAACAGAATTTTCAGCATTTTTTATATGGGATACTTGTTCTTTGAATTTTTGCGTGGCATCTTTAAGAGAATTTTCACATTACTCATCACAATATTTCCAGAGATAACCCCAGCAGCTTGCGATATAACGTTTTGTCGGGCTTAAATTTCAGCGCCTCTCGAAACTGTCCTCCGAGATAAACCTGCGTAGATTTTCGCATTAGACGGGAGATTTCTCGTTGAGTTTCCTTGCCACAGCTTGCTGGGCGAAAGGTCAACATTTTCACATATAGCTAAAGCAAAACAAATACATACACACATTCATACGCGTACACATGGTACTTGTGGCATACGCTACGCATTTAGAAAGCAGCGACAGGAACAGCATCGAGAAACTCATCCCAGATGCATCGCATGCCTGCGCCCAAAGTCTCCTAACTCAGTCTGAAGTCTTTGGCTTTGGACGATGACAATATTGTCCTCGTTGTTGTTGTTATTGTTGCTCGTGTTGTTGTTGTTGCTGTTTTCGTTGCCGGTTCCAATGGCAGCACCAAGCCCACATTTTCATAATTCGCATGGCCCAATAGCCAAACAATCAGAAAAATAAAACCATGTCCGAATTATTGAACATAGAATACACTAGAAAAATGCTGTGTATAATAATAATATATAAATATATATGCGTTAAGTGAGGAATAGTTGTTAATTCTAAGTATGGAATCTTCGGAACAGTTACTAAATGATGATCACAACTTATGGTTAAAAAGAAAGTGTCTTAAAAACGTCAACAAAAAGTAAAATAACAAAAGCAAACTTAAAATTATTTTTCAATTCTCGAAGACCAGATTATAGGATTAAAAACAGTTATATACAATAAATACTATATCATATTGTAATTGTAATATACTCGATAATCTTTCCTTCAATTAATTACTTCCTATTTCACCAAACAGCTGGAGAAAATGAATATACCCCACGGCAGTAGGTGAAAAATGCAATGCCAAAACAGCGTCCAATGGCAACCGAACTCATCGAACAACGCCAACATCGACCATTGCGTCGGACGGTGCAGGGTACAACGTGGGGGAGTGTGCTGCAGTGCTGCAGTGGTGCTTGCAACGTGTGCAGCGTGCGACGAGCACTGTCTGCCTCTCAATTAATGACGATCATTGTCAAGGCTTTGGCGTAGCTAAATAGAGGCTGGCTCGCAATCTGGCGTCGTCGCTCCAATGTCGCTAGATGTGCGTAGGAGTCGCCGCCGCCTGCGCTAAACTTTGGCGCGGCTGCGGCTGCGACGGCAATGTCTGCGGTTGCCTCTGCTTCTTCTTCTTCATCTTCATCGCAGTGGCCCATGTGCCGTTAGTGGTGTGTGTGTGTGCTTGTGTGTGGCGCATATTTAGGCATGTTGCAACATGCCATTTACAAGTGCGCGCCACAGCGTTGCAATATCAAGTATTTTTCTCTCGTTGCAGTCCTCGCTATCGTTGTCGTTCCTGTTGTTGTTGCTATCGTTGCTCGTTGTTGTCGTTGTTGCTGTTGCTGTAGTCTTTGCCATTGCCGGCGGCGTGGCCGATTATGTTGTCGGTTTTGGAGGGTGCGTCAATTTATGAGTTCATTGTGCGTTCTTCTCTCTGCGCCTCACACAGGAAATGCGGCCAATGTTTTGGGCTGCTTTAATAGGTAATTATTGCGCTCTCAAGTTGTTGAGAATTGAACTGATCATATCGCTGAGCTAATCTGATCTATTAGCTGAGCAAGTGATTGATTTGAAATTATACCATATCATGCCATATTACTAACAGAAAACGAATAACTCTTTTCATACATTGCAGTCACTTTATTTATTCCAATCTCAATGTTAACTAAAGCACATACATACATAATTATGTTATGTGAGGAGTGAGACTGTTATCTAGCAGACTCTGTGAATATACTCTCTAAACTATTTGAGTTTACAGTTTAAGACTTCTATTCACGTACATACGTCTGTTGTAGTCTCATCAAATAGCGATAAGTTCAGTAGATTTGATATAGTAGCCAACTCGTAGAACTCGTGGAGTTGCTCTTTAAGCAACTTTTAATTGAAACGAATATAGCGTATTTTGCAGAAAACTTTACTTCACTTGTTGCTCTCCGGCCTGCACCAACGACTTATTTCTTGCCATCGCTAGGTGCAAGTTGTAAATTTTAAAGTTTCACTGACTAAAACCCGAAAAACTTTTCGACACAAGCCGCAAAAGTAGAGGGGGGAAGGAGGGAGGGAGGGAGGACAAACAACTGAAATTTTACAAGTTCATTTGAGAGCTGAGCCGAGCTAAGCGGAGCTGAGCCACAGCTTGAACTCTGCTGGAGTTCTTTGCCGGACTTGCGATGCTTTTTCGGAGTCTGCTTCTGCTGCAAGTGCAACTGCAACTGCAACAGCAACTTCATCCATCATCATTTGTATCAGACCCGGACCCGGACCCTGCTTGGTCTGTTCGGCTCGTTGAGTCTATTAAAGATTTGATAATTTCATTCGCTGCTCTCGCTCAGCTTGTTCTATTTGAGTTGCAGCCAGCGGCTGTTGCCGCAGCAGCTGCCACAGTGCAACAGGAGCAACATCGACGACCGTTTGTGGGTGGCTTCGGCCAACTGCGGTTGTAGCTTGTAGTGCAGTGTAGTTTGTCTGCCGTTTGACTTACGACTTTTGCGGTTACAAAATACGTTGCACGGTGTTATGATTTTAGCGAATTTCAAAAGTTTATTATGGCGCGTTTCGAACTTTCCATTGTGGAGTAAATAGGGTAAGAGATTCGCCTGCAGCAGACAATGTTCTCCCTCTTTCTCTGCCTTTCCCCTTGCCTGTTGTAGAGGGCAAATGCCACATTGTTCTTGCAGCGGCTGCGGCGTTGCGAACTTGACAAAACATTTCAACAACGTTGTAACGACGCCAGCGCCCGCATGCCAATGATGTTGATGTTGCTGTTGTTGTTGCAGTTGCTGTTGCAGCACAGGCTGACACGCTTAGGCTGAGGAAGTTTTAGGCGCAGACAACGCCTCGAACAAAACAACAACAACAACAATATGATGCCGCCATGAGGCGAAGACTGTGCAACGATTAATGATGCAAATATTTTTTGAAAGCGCGAAAAATTGTGCATAAATTTACCATGACCATGGACAACAGCAACGACAACAACAATAGCAGCAGCAACAACAACAACTGCGACGACAACAACAACAACATTTTGCTTGTTTACGAGCTGCACTTTGTTGTTATACACTGATCGCGAAGAGTTGCTCAATTTTTGCAAGGCATTTGAATGTTTTTTTTTGATCTGACAGCACCGCTCGCAATGTTAGCTAACAGAAAAATATACTGTTTGATTTCTGTTTCTGTTATGTTAACTTACATTGGCAAAATTGCGATAGCCATCGAAATACTGTTAAGCTGCCACTTTGCTTATCGAAATGTTAATTAACAGAGAACACTACAGTTTGCGAAATATATGATGGAAAACTCTGTTAAACGATATGTTAATTAACAGCTTACTCTGCCTTCTTTTTATTTCTTTTAAACTGTAAATGAATAATAAATAAATAACAATTAAAAAAGTAACAAATAATAGTAATAATTAAATACATTTATTTAATTTTATTGAATTCATCTTTGCATACTGGAACGGCCTATTGTGGCTTCTCACTGAGACTCATTTTTTATGCTGTGTTACAATTCTCAGAATCTCCCATAGTTGTTGAAGAGCATCATAGTGTCGAGGTGTTAACAATCAACTCGTCGCCGCTGTTTGTTGTGCTTGTTCTTGAGTTGTTTTCTTGCCCATATGGCGGCGCGATGACACTTAACAAATGATCGCATAAGTGCACACAAAACGCACATTGCAGTTCAGTCTGGCGAATGAGAATGGGACTCGCATGGCGACTGGGGACGGGAGAGTAGGGACTAGGGAGTGTGAAACTGGGGATGCGGAGCTGATGCTGGGGGCCATTGATTGGGTTGTTCCTGGTCCGCGTCCGCGTCCACGGATGTGGTGACTTAGGCCTTTTGTGTGGGCAAATTCTTGAGTGCTATCACTGCTCAGCCGGCATATTTTGTATCACAACAAATCGTGAGGGTAGTTGGAGGAGTGTGTGTGTGTACGAGTGTGTAGATTGGAGTGTGTGTTACATGTGAAATGTTTACAAAATAAATGCGGCACTTGAATTAGGCAACATTTGTTCAGGTTGCAGCCAGGAAAAAGAAACCTTATTAAACTCAATCTGTTTAATCAAATTAGTAGAAATCAGCACTAGAGAGAGCATCTCCATACAAAGCACTCGGATGAGTGGAGCCTCACGAGCAGCTCCAGCAAGACACGGATCGGAGTCGGAGCCGGTGTCAGTGCGTTGGCGTTGCAGTTGTAGTTGCCGTTGCCGTTGCCGTTGCCGCTGCCTTTGCCGTCGGCCCGATCCCTCAAAAAGGTAATGTTGGCAATGGCATTTGGTGCCGCTACACCCACTTTTTGGCCAAGGGAACCTTTTGCTTTTGTATGCTCAGAGTCAGAGTCAAAGTCGAACTTCAACGTTGAGTTGCAGTTGCAATTGCAGTTGAAGTTGCTCTCTCCCTTTCTCCCTCTGTCTCACACTCAGTCTGTAAAACATTAAGAGGGGCTTTTAGGCCTTTGGAGGAGTCTTTCGGCTTGGCCTGACATTTGAACTTATTGCCACAGTTGGGCACGCTGTCATAAAAGCAGTCGGGGAAAACTCTGTAGGTTGGTGCGCACACAAAAACAGTTTGGCATATGGGTAACGTTTTCGCTGAGTGCCAGGGGCGTAGCCCTCTTTGCTGTGAGGGGGGCATAGAGAGTGACAGGACCATTTATGTTTCAGCATCTTCCTTTTGCTGATCCATTCCCTACACCCATGGCAGGTAATACGTTTCTGGCCTGGAACAAAAGGAAAAAAAAGCAAATCGCACTCGATGCCTTGTATGCCCTTTGGCACTTTTTTCTTGAGCTGCTTTGCCACGTCGTTGTGGTAGACCACCTCCTTCCCTTTCTACTCTTGGGGAGTGGGTGCTACAATAGCTTGGGCTGTTGAAAATCCTTTAGAGCGTCACTAATTAAAATATCAACATTTTAAGAGGCGTTGTGAATGTGTTAAATTGACTTTGCTCTCGGTCGGTTTTTGACAATCTCTGGGATCGTTTGAATGCAGAGAGAGAGAGAGAGAGAGAGTATTTAAATAGAGAGTGATAGAGGATGTAGGAGAGAGACAGAAAAGGAGGGATAGAGAGTGAGAGAGAGTTAGAGATAGTTTGGGATTCCATGTCAGCACATCAGCTAATTAAGTTGCAATTAAATATTTTAATAGCCAACTCTGAATTCACTTTACCCCTCTCCCCTCCTCCCACCCTAACCGTCTTCCATTTCCCTTCATACATTCGCTCGTTGCAGGTATAAAAGCACAAAATGCGTGGCGTCCAAATGAGGAGCGCGCCTCATTAAAGCGCGCACGGTCTGTGGGGCTATTACCAAAAGACGTGCAGCAGAGACTCTTCAACGCAATTGCAAAAAAAACAGACATTTTTTCAGAAATTTTAAAACTTGGCTGATGCAGCGAAAACAAATAGCCGAATTCCTTAATACACTTATATAATGATAATTGATGCCAGTTTAAATTAATACTCAAATATAATTTGAAAATTCTAAAAATATCATTATTAATCGATTTATTAAATGCAAAATGTTTATCAGATACTAAGTAAGTAACAAAGTGCATTATGTAGTGCAATGTAGCCCATTCAAGGCAAGTTAGCTTGCGTATATAAAAGCGGCGTCCTTCTGGGCCCTGTCGTCGTAGTCGTCGTCGACTCTGCGTCGCTGCAGTGCTGCGCATGCGCACAACACATGCCGTGGGCAGTTGTTGTTCCTGTGGTTGTTGTTATTCTTGTTGCTGCTGCTGCCGCTGCCTTTGCCACTGCTGCAATAAACGTCAAAATGCGGCCCATTGCTGTCCATTTCATCAACGTGTGAAATAAATCACTCAAAGTGCTGCAGATCCATTAAGGGCACCAGCAATGAGCAGAGACCAGCCGTCGCGACGCGACGTCGACGTTGCAGTTACCGCTTGCTGCCTGCTGCCTGCTGCTTGCTGCGTCGCATCGAGTCGCTTTTGTGGTAAATACATTTTTAGCATTTTGTTTGCTGATACCTCTGGGTGTTGTACAAGATGCGGCAACGAGTGCTGCAACAATAAAGACGCAAGCACAGGCTGCATGCCACTGCCTCTGCCTCTGTCCCTTTGTCTGCTTTTCGTTTTCCGTTTTCTGTTTTCGCCTTTATTTGTGGTTGTATTGGCCATGTCCCATTGTATGTTGTTCACCTTTTGCAATTTCGTGTTCGTGTTCGTCTGTTTTCCCCGCTGTTGCTGCTGCTTTTTATGATGATTTTGTGGCGTGCTACGCGACCTGGGCACATGCAAAATTTCAAAATTACATTTCATTGCTTAAATTCAATTAACGGTAAGGCCAATGCAAAGCAAGAGCATTGCGAATCGCTCGCTGCGCTTTCGTTCTCAGCTGGCTAAGGCCGAGATGAGGCCATTAAGTCTTCCGACTTGGACTCCACTCGGCTTTGCTTGGCTTGGCTTCGCTCAGCGCAATCAACAAACAAGTAGCCGCTGCAGCGAGTGGGTAAACAGAAAGTTGATTGAAAGTTTCAGCAAAGTGCAGCCGGAGAAGTGCTGTGGGAAAGGGGGTAAGAAGGGGGCTTGTGAGGCGCAGCGAGAGTGAGATGTGTAGGAGCCAAGGTTGACAAGGCGCAAGGGGAAGAAGGGAGGGAGGGGGGGAAGTGGACTAACAGATAAAATGAGAAACAGGTTGTGAGAGTGATATACAGTGTACATGCAACGGGATATCATTTGCAAAAGTTGTCGGCAATTAGGGGGAAATCTTGTTCGAGTTATTAAAATAAAGTAGATCGATTTGACAGTTGCGAATGCAGTAAGTGAAGTGCGAACATAGACGGAATCATGTTCAATTTAGTTATCTGTTAGGCCAGTTCCTTAAACTAGTAGCAAGAAAATCAACAGCAAAAGAAACAAGTAAATAAACAACGCATCATTTTTTGATGTAACCTTTCAGTACGTGTTGGCAGAATGAAGTACATTAACAGTCTATATTTATTGTCTTAGTAGACCTATTTACATATTGTAAGATACATCTAACAGACTAAGATATAAGATTTCTTTTATATATTTAATTATCCTTTTCTAACTTTTATTCTGTTATTGGCTTTATTTGTTTACTCTAGCCCCAATAATTATGCTATGTTAATTTACGCAACTCAAATAGAATGCAAAATTTTGGTTAATTTTCCAATTGTCTCTCTAAAAGGTTTTTCAGATGCGCTGATTGCACACACACACACACACTTGCACACACACACACAGATAGTAGCAAAACCGCAACCTTCGTCTAATTACGTAATTAATAAAAGCAATCAGGAATCTCTTGCCAGAGCAGACTTAACTCATTCATTACGCCAGATGACCGCACCTACAACCATGGCCCCGCCCCCAACCCTCGAGGGAATGTCAGAAAATACTTCGCAATTTGAGGACATTTTGTAATTTTGCTTTCATTGTCGTTGAGTGTAACTAATTGACGTAATTTTCAGCAAAAACAAATGCAATTATAATGCAGTTATTGAAGCATATAAATCTTATAGGAATTCTTTCTACTTAATTAGTCTGAATGTGCCACACAGCAAACCAAGCCACGCCCAGCCCTGCCCCCCCAGGGAACAGCATAAGTAACAATTAAGCTCGCATTGCAAGCTAACCACAATATGCATATGTATTGACTGTGTGTGTGTGTTTGTTCATGTATGTGGAATACTTGTAAGCAAGTACGCCGCATAAATCTTAATTACGCTCCGTCGAGCGTAAATCATCATCAGCCGCAGCATTGCTCGGGCAAAATTGATTCATGCCCAGAGTAAATTTGCCCGAAACTCCTCGGGAAAGATGAGCATGTTGTGATGCCTTAAGAGCGTAAAGGAACTTTGACAATTTGGCGGCGTTTTCATTTCATTCTCTCTTGTTTGCGAATATTTTATGACGCACAGACACTGCGACGACGACGACTTTAACCCATCAAGTTTGCCTCGAGTTGCCTCAAGTTGCGCGTCTAGTTGGGCCCCGTTTTATCGGCTTTTATGGCGCATGATTGCGGATGGTAAACCGAATGTGGATGGCCGCCAAACTGGAAATGCAAACAGGAAAAGTAATAAGGAAGGCAAATGAGGTGAGATAAAAGAATGGAAATTGCAAAGAAAAAGAGAAGGAAGGAGGGAGAACGGATAAATGCATTATAGTTAGTGGGAAAACCAGCCAAAGCGGGCCGTTATGTTGCTGCATTATTTTACTGATTCAAAAAGCTGAGAATAAGTTTTACAAGTTCTAGTCGATTTTATATACCTTTATTTGTCGAATATTTCCTTGAATTATATTCCTTATTAATTCTATATTATTTTACCTTCAATATACTTTATTCTACTATTATATTTTCCAAATAATTATTATTTCTATTATTTTTCTACTATAAAAAACCAAATTCTTTGCTCCATACTTTTAATTGCCACCTCTTATATTATATAACTGGACTTTAACTGTGTCCCCTTTTTTTGAATCGATATCTTAATATTTCACAGGCTTTTACCCGACAAAACTCTTAAAATATAACTATGAAACTTCAACTTTTTCCCATGACCGGGATACATTTTGAGCAACGTGCCTTAATGGGTTAAGTCATCAGACTGCACTCGACGGAGTTCTGGTCCAATTGCCCGTCATTTGATGTCAAAAAGTTCAGTGCAATTGGCTTTATTTCTTATGGCGCTGACAATTTGCAATCAACTTTGTAAAATGAAAAAATTTTTACAAGTTTTTAAAGATTAAAAGTCCATTAGGCGTGCCGTTACCACTGCACGTAGAACTTGTTTAGATACACACAGAAAAGCAGAGAGATATAAAGAGAGAGAAAGAGACAGCGGGAATATGTCCAACCTAGCAGGAGCAGGAGGAGGAGGAACGGCCATTTAAATGCGCGCAATGCAATCACTCAAATTGGCCAAAGCGCCGGAACGTGCAGATGGCAACCGCACGAATGGGGGCTGAATTACATGAAATATTTTAATCCGAAAGATGCAGTTAAGTGCATCCATCAGCGTGTATTTAGTATTTAATAAATACGGAAGCGAGAACACGACTCGAACACGACTCGCGACTCCTCGGGCCCGGACGGGGCAGCAGCATTTGCCTTTGCCTTTGACGCATGCGAACGAACCGCGGTCCCTCGACTGCAAATGGCATATACAACAAACACACACATACATACACACAAACACACTGACACACACACTTGTGCAAATACATGAATATATATAGAGCTATATACAGATTGCGACTGCAGCGAGGTATTTTAATTTATTTAAATTTCTATCCGCTCATATTACCAACTGCAATTTACAGACAGCCGGACAGGTGGACAAGTGGACGCAGCAGCAACATGGTCTCGTCTCCCTCTCTCTGTTCCTCTCTCTCTCTCTCTCTCTTTCTCTCTCTGGCCAAGGCGCACACGACTTTGGGCCCGAGAAAAGTGAACATCCATTAGTTGTGCTAATGATGCGCAACCCACTTTGCCGCGTTCCACGCCACAGCCAGCACCTTCTTGCTGCTTTGCCTTGCAGAGCGAAGCGAAGAAGCTTTCTTCCTCTTCACCTCTGCCCGTTGCTCTTCCTTGCTGGAGAGTGTCCCGTCCTTGGCTAACTACTCTGCCAAGCACGGTCCTGTCTGCTGGGCGTGTGGACTTAGTTTGTTATTTTGAAACGCATTTGGCTCGCTGGTTAGTTGGCTTTGGCTTTGGCTTTGCCATGGCTTATTCCCTCTGTGCGTGTGCGTGTGTGGCTAATGCAAAGCCAAAGTGACTGGGGAACGGCAGATGCACAGCAAGCACACTAAGGCCACACTGAGCGAAAACTAAGTGAACAACCGACAGCGCATATCAAATGCAGGAAAATAATTTAAAAAATAATTAGATTTGACAAACAAATTAATATTTTAATTTATATCTTTGGAAACTATGATGATGATTCTACAAATTTTGTTTATTTACTTGGATTTCATATGAACTTTACCGTGGATTAATCTTCAAAACTTGTAGATCAGTGAATAGATACTTATTAATCCTCTTGCCACCAAATTGGAAAACTTGAAAATAGTTTTATAGATTTGTAATCAGCACATTAAAGATAAACCTGTAAAGAGAGATTAAGATTACTTTGCATTGAAAGAATAAAAGGTTTTCATAACTGACCATCAACTGATTCAAATACAATTCATAGGGTATGTGTCCGCTGATGGGGTCAATGGCAACCGGCCACATTTCATCCATTTCTTCTTGGGTAAACGGTTCGCCCTCCTCCATCATCAGTTTGCCAAAGCTCTCCTTGGTCAGATACCCCTTGTTCTCAAAGTCCAAGATCTTGAAGGCCTCCAAAATCTTTTCAGGCGGAGCTGGTTCCATTCTAACAAGAATCAAGTCAGTATTATGTATCTAATTTAATATTTAGAAGTCTCTCTCTCTCTCACTTGCGTTCCATGAGCAGCTGCGAGACATGGGGCAGAAACTTGGTCAGATGCACCACGCCGCTAGTCTCCTCCGTTTCGGTGGCCGAGATGACCTCGTTGACCTCCTGCTCGGTGGGCACGCAGCCCAGCAGACGCAACACGGTGCCCACTTCACGCACATCGATCAATTTATCGCCGTGATGATCGAAAACACAGAAAGCATCCGAAATGCGCTTCTCCAAATCGTTGTTAACTATAGTTATTAAGTTCACATAAATACTGAAAGTGGAGCAGGCAGTCTAAGTGGTAAAGCTTACAGTCCAGATCCATGGAATCCATTTCGCGTATTAAACGTTGTTTCCCAACAAGCAACAATAACAGTTTGTTAGTTCGATATTTTCGAGCGGTTTCCAATATTGCTAGGCAATCTGAGACAGAGAGAGAGAGAGAGAAATAGGAAAAGTGAGTAGTGCGTCTGAGAAGACTAGGAGAGTGTGGTGTAGATAGAGAAAGAGAGAGTTGTCGCAATAGGGTTGTCCTTTAATAATTTAATATCCATGAAGAAATCAATCAGCTGCAACAGGGTTGCCTGTCTTTAACTATTACTGCAATATTGTTCATGCGAACTTAAAACCTAATGACGCAACGAAGTCTCCCTCTCATGGTCAGGTGGCACACGGAAGTAACCCTAACCAAGCCATAATGGACGACTCCTAGAAGCAGCAACAAGTGCAACATTGGATTTTGGAGCTGAGCTAGCTTAAATGGAAATCGCAGACACACCAAGACCGAGAGAGAGAGAGAGAGAGAGGGAGGGAGAGAGAGATGCAGGGAGACGAGAATTCGATTAAAAAGTTGCAAGAGGCAGCAACATGCAGCAACTACTTCATTCACGCTAATGCGTGTCGTGTACAACACGCTTGCCACTTGAGCTGCTCGGACTTGCGTCCAGGTTCTTTTTTCTGCTGCTTGCTGCAGCACGTACACACACTTGCGTATCAGCTGCCCCATCTGCTGTGCCACTCCCCCGCTGACGTTGTTCCTCCCGCTCTCTCTAGTTGGGTCTGCTCTAGGTGGCTACTGCCATAAACACTAAAAGTGTTCGTCATTTGCTGTTCCAGATCCAATTAACCATTTTGATGCATTTGCCTCCATTAAGTTGCTTCCCCTCTCTCTTTCTCCCTCTCTCTCTCTCTCTCTCTGTCCTTCGCCATCTTGCTCTTGCCGAGGAGACCCTTTGCTTAGGCCTCTGCTGCTGCTGCCTTTTGCAATTTCGCTGCTTGGCTTACAACGTGATCGGAAGTTTGTCTTGGCCAACCTCGACGACGTGTCCGTGACTCCGCAGTCCAGAGTTCTTCTCTTCTCTCCTGGTGTTGTTGTTGTTGGTGTTGGTGTTGCTTGTCCAAGTACTTTGTAAATGTTGGCATGATTTAAGCCTGCTCTTAGTCTCTTTATTCTGACATTTGCTCTAAGTTTGTCTATTAGGCATGCGATTTAAATTTAAATTGAAGTCGAGCAGCCTCCTCTGCATGCAGCATGCACCAGTAAACCAGTATACCATACTGCATACTCCTATTTTTCCCTTTCCCCTCTAGACGGAGTCATTTTTCTTGTGGCACCGTCAACACGCCCCGTTGTCAGTCGCTCCACGAAACTTCCGCTTGCCACAGCGCCCGACAGTTTGTTCCATCTGTCAATTTCGACACCTGCCACAGACAGGGCGGCAAGTTGTCCAGAGACATACGTCCACTTCCTGTGGGGTTCCTTCGACTCTGATCTGCTCGTGCAAATGCTCCCATTACGGCTTTTAAAGGGCAGGAACATCATTATTCCTTGGCTTTATAATTACGCCGCCAACACGCTGCAATCTTTCAATATCGAGCTCATAATTGTTTTCAATAGGATAATTTGAAATGCAAATTCATTTTGAATATATAAACTTGGACTTTATATATGATTTAATAATACATACACAGTTTATTATATATAATAAATAATATTATTATAGTATAATAATACATACACAGTTTATTAAAATATATTTTAATTACGTAAACTAAAGATGTTTATTTTGGATTGTGAGTATGATAATGAGTTACCACTTGTAATAATAATAGCTATATATAGGTGGGATATTATATTATATTTTAAATTAATTTTACATACAAAGCGTTCAAATAGATTGCCAAGCTGAGATTTGCCTGAAAATAAAAGTCTGTAATTAATAGAGATTTATTCAAGGCTCAGACAATCTAAATAGATATATCATCTTTTCTCTACTTTCCGCCCAGTTTAATTATAACTGTAACCCGCAGCAAACATTCTAAATGTTATTCGAATAGCAACAATGTGAGCATTCGTGAATATATTCAAGTGCGGAGCTCCATTCAACTGTGTTGGCCCCTTACAAAAAAGTAACAAACACAGAAATATTTTTCCATTAATTTACAATTAATAATACTTTTTTCTGTTGCCTTCGATTCACATTTGAATTGCGTTATGTGTGCCTGTGTGCGTGTGTGATTGTGGTAATTAAATGGAATTTAATAAACATAAACATGCAAATAATGAGCGCTACCTTTCACAGCAGCAGCAGCGACAACGGCAGCAATCGGAAAACTGTTCACAATAGATGGCCCAGAAACTTTTGTTGAATTAATTAGAGTAAAAAAGACAGACAGACAAACTGACGGTCAGACAGATAGACGGATAAACGGCAGCTACAGCAGCAGCAGTCATAGATTTTTTTTAAATGATTCAAAAAGAGAATTCAATTCAAGCCAAATGATATGAAAGAATTGATTAATAATCATAGCGAAAAGCACAAAAGAGCAGCTCAAATGAATGCCAGAGCCAAGATTCGAGCCGAGTAACGATGGGGACCGACTCTGACTGAGGCTTCTGGCCAACAACTGGCCGTAAAAGCGCTGACGCCATGCGCGAGCTTTAGCACTCGGCTCCTCCGTCTGTGTCTCCACCTCCGTCTCCACCTTCTTCTTCGTTTCCATCTCCGTCTCCTTCTCTTGGCTCACCAAGGCCAATTGGTCGGCGTTGGCTGTGCCGCAATTGTAAGCCTGGGCGCAGCAGTCGATACACATGCTCCACAACAGCAGCAACAGTTGCTGATACTGTTGTTGTTCCTGCTGCTGCTGCTGCTGCTGTGCTCCACATTCGCCGCCGCCTGGCGATCTGCGTCCAGTCATGTTGGCAGCAGAGCAAGAGAGCTGACCGCGTGTCAGACACGACAGCAAAAAGAGCACGAGATTCCAGCTACCATTTAGTAAGGTATAACAAACATGGTCAAATTAGAGCGAGAGAGACAGAGAGAGAGAGAGAGATGTAAGTAGAGACACATTTGTGGAAGTTCTCTAATGATAAACTAAGACTAGTTAAGTTTTTAAATTATTTAAATGCTCAACAATAAGTTTAAACAGTCGGTATGTCTGGCATCCTTATGTTAACTTCGTGTCACGCGCTCATCTCTGGTGGGCAGCGACTTGACTTGACTTTGATTCAATTTCCATATGAAAACATCGATTTGCGTTTGTGCGCCCGCGTCGTCGTAATCAAAGTGTTGTTTATGGAACACGTCCGGCGTGTTTTTATTCGCTTTGTTGTTGTTGTTGTTGTTGTAATTGTTGCTGTTGTTGTAGTTGTAGTTGTTGTTGTATTTGTTGTCTTGTTGGTTGGCTAAAAATTGCTCACGGCAACAATTGCGCGCCTTGTCTGAAAAATATGTGGCCAACGATTACATTTGCCTATTGCCTGGACAAGCTGAGCAAGAGAGAGATATAGGCAGAAGAGAATGAGACAGAGATAGAAAGATAGGAAGAGAGAGAGGGAGAGAGAGAGAGCGAAAGAGCAGACGCAGTGCTTGAGCAAACGAGAACACAACGACCAAGTTATGATTGAGTTCTAATGAGTTGAGAAAAATGTATCAAGGAAAACCAGTTCCCGGAATCGCAATTAGATAAGTGGGTTTCATGCCTCAAACCGTGAACTACAACAGCAGCAGCAACAACAACAACAGCAGCAGCAGTAACAACAAGAGCAGCAGCAGCAAGCGAAACCAACAATTGTCCGCGCATCGAGACGAGCTTGCCTGGCACTGAGCAACTTGCAAGCCTGTCAGGAAATGGAAATTGTTTTCCATTGAATGCGGCTGTGTGTGCAACGTGCCACAAGCCAGCCAGGCAGGCAGCTAGCCAGCAAATGTGTAGCACATTTTCCATAATCAGGCGTTAAGAATATTTTGCAATTTCATTTATTTCGCTGTGCTATGAAAAATTACCATATCAACGAGCAGGCAAAACGGAAACCAGTTCAACTTGTTTAGTTCAGATTACAACTAAATTTTATATAGTGGCAACTTCGCAATATAAACATTGACTTTTCCGAAAGTTCCATTCACTATTTTCGCCCAGTTACCAAATCCAAATTCAACCCAATTCGGGGATTTTGTTAGTCATTATCTAGCCGTAAAAAAGCCTTTAAGCAATTTTCTGCACTAGTTTACCTTTCGATTAATAGGCGAGAAATATTAATGCGCTGAACACGCCTGCGAGGAGGAGGAGGAGGCAAAAGCAAAAGGGAAAGGTCTCTTGCTTCCAGCTGCTCTTCAAATTAATTGGTTGCTCCCGTGTAGCTACGCCCCCTCTCTACCTCCCTATCTCACTCCCTTTACTTTCTAGCCGTAAAAATGCCAACGCCCTAATGTGCGTGCCTTTCCCATTATGAAGTCGAGTTGGAAGTCAAAGTCGAGACCTGGGAGAGCGTCGCATCATTAGCCCCGGCCTAACTAATGACTGAGAACTGACCGATTTGGTGGTGCTTTGATTTCATACAGACACAAATACATATGTACGTGTAAGTCTGTCTGTGCATACGTGATTACATGTATTGGGCCGCCTGCTTTTATTGGGACAGCGAACAAGACAATAAATCAATAATTATTGCAAAATAATGTCCAGTATTTTTCGGAGTACGAAGTCAAGAGATAAATTACAACGCCGTTGCAGGCGTATGACTTAATTTGCCAATTTGAACGCCAAAAGGCTAAAGCGTTCTGGCTGCTTTGGCCAAAAAAGGCCAGACAGCAGGCCGGCTGTGGCTGCTTTGGCCAACTGCCTGGCGAGTCGCCTTTAAACGTCAATTTCCGTGCCACAGCAACAAGAACAGCAACAACTGGGCCGTTGTCTTATTAAGGCACCAACGCGTGCCCAAGTTGCCTGCAACAGTTCCCGCAGCAGCAGCAACAACAGAATGAGCAACAACAACATTAAGCAGCAATTTGAGCAGCGGCTAAATAAGAATTCTATTATACGCCATGCCACACAATGTGATTAACTTGTTGACCCTGTCCAGAGCAAACAATGCCCAATGCGCTCCGGTCTAAACCGAATCTAGAACGGATTTTCGGTACGTTCTCTGCATGCTGCAAAACCGCATGAACTTCCGTGCGAAGAAAGAACTCTTGTTTGGCTTTCATCTCTCTCCCTCTGTCTCTTTATCTCTCTCTCCCTCTATTTATCTCTCCTTCTCTCTCTTTCTTATTTGCTGGGCAAACACAATTGAAAATTGGCATTCGCGTTAGGCGTTGCTAATAATTGAAAAGAGCCTCCACCCCCCTCTGAAAATCCTCAATCAGACCGCAACAACTGCGGCTGTTGTTGCTGTCGCTGAGCTGCTGCTGCTGGCGACGCACAGGAATGCAACCGCTGCAACAGATGCAGATTCCAAGTGGGCACCTGCATGTGCCCAAGAGGCTCACCGAGTCCGGCTCCAGCTCAGACTTCAGATATGTTTGCTACGCTACGGCGCCGCACAGTGGCGCAATGGTGGTTTGCACTGGCAATGCAAGCATATATAACACATAAATTTTCACAATAGGTATAAGATGACAGAGAGAGATTATTTTCAGTCTTAATATTACAAAACAAAGATATTTTTAAAGAGAAAATATAAGACAATACGATGACTTGAACTGATAAAAACTGACTACCTAATTTACTTAAATTACTTATTGCTTGAACATAATAAATTTTAAATAAAATTGTTCTCATTTTGTGTTTTTTATGGCTAATTAATTAATAATGTAATTAATTTGAAATTTGTAATTTACATTTACAAATAATAACATTTTGAAATTTTTAATCAATTGACTTATCATAGTCGAGTTTTGATTAATAAATAAATAAAAATAAGTAAGATGTAATTTGTCTAAGGATTCTTAATTTTCTAAAATGATTCATGTGCTGAATACATTCTATATTCAAAAATACTAACGCTACAGTCAGGTGCTGACTGTATAAGGCCATGGATTATCATATTATACCGTAATAAAAATTTTAACGGTATGGAATCGCCGCCCGAATATTATTAGAATAAAATAAATAAAAAAAATAAAATAATATAATAAATAATTAACAAATGAAAATTCGCACCCGCCTCAACCGGGAGTTGAACACACGCACTCTCTCACAGCCGTCCGCCACTCTAACCACTCGGCCATTGCCTCACTAATTGACCCATCGGCAAAGCTGCATTGTCAACCAATTTTGTTACCATACAATGCAAATAAAAAGTTTAAAATGCTGTGTGTCTGACGCAGTATGGAATCGCCGTCCGAATATTATTAGAATAAAATAAATAAAAAAAATAAAATAAAATAATAAATAATTAATAAATGAAAATTCGCACCCGCCTCAACCGGGAGTCGAACACACGCACTCTCTCACGGCCGTCCGCCTCTCTAACGACTCGGCCATTGCCTCACTCCTTGGCCCATCGACAAAGCTGCATTGTCAACCAATTTTGTTACCATACAATGCAAATAAAAAGTTTAAAATGATGTGTGTCTAGATTTGAACTTCGGTATGCTTGCGTAAATTAGGTCTGCTTAAGTATAAATGTATGTTCAAAGTGAGTTTAATTCGTATCATATCTCACTTATTAATAGTCCGATTTAAATGAAATTTTCACATAACGCCCGTGGCAAAGTATTTGTCATGTAAGATATACAACTTTGGTTGTTGAGCTAATATTGTAGTTTTTAAATAGTTATTACTGATTTACGGAGGCGGGAAGGGGCGTGTCCAAATTTTAAAAAAACTTTGAGACACTGCAATATATACGTATGTTGTCGCAAAATTTGATGACTCTAGCTCTTATACTTTCTGAGATCCAGGTGTTCATACAGACAGACAGACGGACAGACGGACAGACGGACAGACAGACATGGCTCAATCGACTCGGCTACTGATACTGATTCAGAATATATATAGTTTATGGGGTCGGAGATGCCTCCTTCTGCCTTTTTACGCACAATTCCGTTCCGACAAACACAATAGTCCATGAATTTTTTTAAAATCCATGGCCTAAAAATCTATCATTTAATAGAAGCTACAACCACTGTGCAGCTAACCTGAACATGTTAATTTTCACTGTCAGCTTTCGCTGCTGATTTGCTGGCAACTTATAGAAAATTTACTTGACATTGCAATTGGTAAAATGAAATGAAATTTTGTATTTTAGGCTCACACAAGACCAGACTAATCGGGAGTACAAAATCGGAGGAGAAAAAGAAAAAAAATTGCCAGAAAATTGATTTTGCTTAAGCATGACAATCATTCGGGCGAGCGATCGATGCAGTAGTTCGTTGGCTCGTTCGATGCTTGGCTTGCTGCTGGAAGGCACACGCCCACCGAAATTCATAGTTAGAGCCGCTTTAACCGTTACTTGGCGCAGAGCTGCAACTGATTCATGACTTAATCACCGGCAATCGGTAGCAGCGTCTCAAAGCCAGGCTGCACCCAAAATGAAAAAGAATCAAAAAAAAAAAAGCCAGAAAAAAACGCCAGCGAACGGCTTTATCAACTCGAGAGTGGCTTGTGGCCAGAGGCAGTCGCTGTCGCTGTGGCAGGCAAACGAACCACTCGCTTGTGTGTGGTACGCGGTACGTGGTACGTGGGGCATGGGGCATGGCTCAATTGATTGTTTGCTCTACAACTGCAGGACTTAATTAGACGGGGGCTTTTCGCTTTTGCCAATCTAGTACCATAAGCACAGTGCGAGCACAGTATCGTATCGTATTGTTTGCCAGCCCATTGTTGCAAATTTTCACTTTTCAACAACATCCGCGCAAGCGCGCTGCTTCCACATGCCACAACCGCAATAGCAAGAGCAACAACAACAGAAAGAACAACAACGCGCTACACTGGCTGATCTGCCCACCGTGATATGCGATCCCTGAGCATGCGCAACGCGCTATAAAAGTGTAAATAAGGTAATTAGTGCTTCCGGGCATAATCATACCGAACATGAAGTTGACGTCGCCTCGTCCCAACCTCAAGCTCAGGTTCAAGTTGAAGTTGCTGCACAGTGGGGCGAACACTGTCTTGTATGGAACAAATCGCGTAATCTACAAATTTTGCTAATTGAGTATTAAGCTTATTCCATTGACAGTTAATTGAGCAACAGAAGAATATTATTGAATAAATAATAAATAGGACAGCAGATTAGCCATCAGTATCCCAGTTGCAATTTAAATTAATAAATAAGTAAACCTTATAAACATATCAATTTTAAATACTTATAACCATACTTACCTACATCGTTCATAGTTTAAATGAATTCGAGTTATATATTCCCATTTTAATAAAAATCAAAGATAGACAATCTATCACGCCGTTAAACAAGCAACTTTGTTTGTTTTTCCCACTGTGCAATGCTCACTTTTAGCGCTCTTCCATTCTCGCAATCTCTCTGGCGTTCTGCCTTGTTCTCTCGCTGTGTGGTTGCTTATGTCGCTGGCTGAGCAGCTAACGAACTGATGCATCTCCGCGCGGCGCCACAAGCTTCAAGCAACAACGCGACATTGTTACGCTCCGCCAGCAGAGGAAGCCGAGCTGCCGCGCAGGCAGCCGTCAATTGCTGATAAGTAATAAAAACAAATGGCAAAAGCATGGCCAGATCAACAGTCAGTATTGGCCTCCGTCTGTCAGCTAATAAAGCAAGCATGCACACATGCACAGATCCACATAGCATGCATATAGTAAGTATACACATACGCCGATGTGTGTATGTCCATGTGGTGTTTCGAGTCGATGTTCTCGACTTGTTCTCAACTTGACGCTGGCTCCATTACCGCTTGGAGACTTAGCTAATTTTGATGGCAGTCCATTGGGAAGATGAATACAATGTAAGCAGAGGAGCAGAAGATCTGCAAACAAGATAATAACCTGCATGGATTGTGAACGGTTTTACAACATAATTTTACTTTTCATTGATTTCGCGACTTAAATATTTTAAAACAACACATAACAAATTCTTTCATTCAAATTTAGGAAAATATTAATAATGTTTATCAATTAAGCCAGTTCTCAATGATGATTCCAAGGACGAATCATCATCTGCACATTCTTCAGGGAATAGCTCCGACCATGCCAAGTGTTCCAGTAAATGCACCCATAGTTTTCCAAACTATTCGAATTTTCCAGGGTGCATGTGAAGTTTCTAGCATTCAAATTACTATGAATAAGATGATAAATGTTAATTTTGTTTCATTCGTTATATGAAGTAATGCAATTACCTATCCCCACAGTTGAAGAACCACCAGGCACTTTTTACATCCAGTGCACAATTACCGCCATAAGTATCCTGATCTCTATCAAAAGTCGAAAACTTTCGTCCCCTGTGGCCCTTGAACGAGTCACCCGCATTTCCAACATAGCTACCAACAGCACTGAGCTCGTATTCCTGATCTTCATCCTCGACTACAAAGTTGTCATAGCGTGCATACCGAACCTCATTCGATTGATCCACTAGTTTAATGTATAGCTCGTGTCTTTGTTTCTTGGTCAACTTGTGCAATCTTTCTAGCCCAATGAAATACTCCCCATCTATGTTCCCAAATCCCTGTTTGTACTCGGCCCAGTTACGATAAAAGTTAACCGATCCATCAATTCGTCGTTGTATCACAGTCCAACCCGAACCGGCTACCTCCGATTCGCAGGAAACCAGAAATGGGCTGAAGCCGTTTGGTTTCATTTTAAGAACACCCGAATAATTTTTGACATCAGTACAGCCGTTAGGATGATCTTTAAGAAGATCAGCAGATTCATCGAACCTAGCTTCAAGCTTGGACATCTGACTACTCAGGGTTTCAACTTCTATTTTAGCTTTATGTTGGATATCTGACTCCGTTTGAACTTTGTCCTTAAGTTCATCAACCACTTTATTAGATTTGCTTATATCATTTTTCAAATGTTCTGTAGTGTCCAAAAGCGGCCTTAAACTAGATAATTGACTATTTAAGGAACTGACTTCTCCTACAAATGTATCAATCTGGCCGTTCAAAGAAGCAACTTCTCCTACCAGTTTATCTATCTGCCGTTTGCTTTCATTTTTAAGCAATGTGATATTCTCTTCCATATTAGCAATTTTGTTGCCTAGGTTGCTTATCACCTTATTTGAAATTTCTAGCGTATTTTCCAATGCGTTCTGCAAAAGCGAACCTTTTTTAATTGTTTCCTTCATCTCAGCCACTTCGTGTACTCCATTTTCAATTAGCTTTGTTAGGTTGTAAATCTGACTCTCCATTAAGCTCGTCTTTTTCTCAAATATTTCTATTTCCAGCGTACGTTCATTTCTATGCACTCTACCTATCTCTTCTTCTAACTCTGCAATTTTCCCATCCTTTACCCTAATTTGTTCATTTGCTTGACCAAAATAATACATCATCGGCTTGATTATTTTGTGTAAATGGGTCGCACACTGGTCGTCCAAGGCTTGTGAAGTGCACAACTATTCGAAAATCACAATAAAACGTTGGTTACATTCACTTCTCTGTTTGGGTAACTTACTGAGTTATCATTGCTAAGAGATAGAGTCAATGGCAGTATCGTCCACAAGACTGTATACAATTTAAGAACTTTTGTCATATTGATTGGTGTTAAACTATATTTGCCACTGATTGATCCGGCGTTGTTCAATAGCGAATTACGAATAACACTGATCTCAAAGCCTAAAGCTGAATGCAATTCTGTGAATTATACTAGAGATTGCGCGTTATCATGAATATATTTTATATATAATATTTCATTGTATATATATTTCATTTTATGTGCAAAAAACAAAACGAGCATCAAAAGTCAAAGTGCAACGAACTCGACTGACATTAAAGATAAGGAGTATAAACATTGATTTCATTAGAACCGTTGGTCGTGCTAAAAGAATGCATCGAATTCTCATATTCTTTGACAAGCATTAAATTAATTTCAACAAAGTTGATTCCTTTCCTATTAGATTTTCGTTTTTCTTTATTTGTTTCTATAGAATATAATAGAAAATAGCTACTTCCCAAAAGAGTTCAAATAGTTCAGGCTGGATATCAATAAATAAATTATAAAATGATTGTTATAATTAGATTTAGTGAGAATAAGTTATGGAAAACGAAGAAAACTAATACATATGATATCCTGGTAGTATATATTACATTTTATTTGTACACTTTTATCAGTTTTTGTTGGCCTTATCGAGCGCACACTGTAAGCGCCGTCAAAAAAAGCTGCCTTTTTTGTTTGTAGCTGACAATTTAATTACAGTCGCTAGTTAAATGTTAAGTTTTATTTTTCGCTACTGCTGCTGTTGTTGTTGGGTCATGTTGCTGATTGAGCATTAAACATGATTTGCTGTGAGGTTTCAAATTTAAATTTCCCTTCTTTGTTTTGGTCTTTTATTTTCCAATTAATTAACTGAAAACTACTGTTAACTGCCCATTGTATTTGTGCGGACATTGAAAACGTGCTATTTAGATGGATTCGTTGTTGCCATTGTTGTTGTGCCCACTGCTGCTGTTGCTATTGTTGGCGGCTGTGGCAAAACAGTTAACAACAGCCGCAGTCACAGCCACAGCCTCGTTTGACTGCCCTTTCAAGACGGGAGCGCACTCAAGTATCGCTATAAGTCGAAACAGTCGAACTTTTAACGATTTAATTAGCAAACGAATTGACAAGAAAATGTGGCAAGTGCAGCTGGGATGCCACGAGGTTTTGCGGCAAATCAAAGGCCCCAAATGAATGCAAAAAGTTGATTGTGTCGTTCTGTTTGGACAACTTGTTTGTTGTCCTCTATACACACCCCAGTGAGTGTGAAATTTAATCAGTGTGCGACCCTAGTCAGTCGTTTGAAAATTCATTCTCCAAATTGTTTATTAATTTTGATGCGAAATTTATTTGCCTAATTAGCATTTTGCCATAATTTTTGATATAACAATTTGTTGTCCCGCCAACGAGCTCAATTTTATGTTATGTAGCGCAATTAATAAGGAAATCTCGAACCGAATAGAGTCGCTGACGACGTGTCTAGCTTAAGTTAATTAAACAGATTCAAAGCATTGCGTGTTAATAAGTGTAATAATAAAAAATTCATTTGAATTCATGTTCTTATTGTTGTTTAAGTATTTCTAGGGTATTTGCGGGTCGTGCCGCTCAAGCGTATCTGTTAATGTTTCCTACTGATTTAATTGTGTGTTGACTTGCTATTTCGTGTCGCTCTCGACCGTTCAAAGTCTCATAAATTTGCAGGCTTATCTCTGCTCCGAGATCGTCGTCGTCAACCTGAGTCGATTCTCATAATATGCTAATTAAAATTGTGTTTTGTTATTTGTTGACTCTTCAGCTAGCTGACTGGCAGACTGCCGGGGCCCTGGCCGGCTCAATTAGACAATATGGACATCTAGTTTTGTCCAAATTAGCATAAAATTTGTGGCTGCCTCTCTACGCGATGAGGTAACAAATTGCGTACAAGCATTTATCATGTTATTGCTGAGAGCACACCATAAATACCGCAGTTCCATATACAATATTCATACATATACACTAATGTCCGCATATAATGAAATAGATTTTTATTCAAATATCGGCGATAAGACAATGCCCCCCTTCCGAGTTTAACAAGTTTTCGACAGTGTTCACTCGTAAATTCATTTAGGCTTTCAAAACAAATGAATTGACAGACGAAATACCCTAGCGAATGATATACGAGTAGCCACAAATATTGTATGACAATTTGTTAGCATTGTTTCAATTAAAATTCGAATTATCTACAGATCGAAATGATCTTAACTTGCTGTATTTAAACAAGCATCGCTGTGTTTTTTTCTGCGATGCTGTCGGATTTTGTTTCTTACCTTTAATGGCCATAAAAATGACAGTTTCTAATGTCAAACAAAACTTGCCGCACATTCGCAGACATATCTCGTGTTTATCTTGCGGTCGATCAATATAATGCTCGATATTTATTCGACGCTTTTGTTGATTCACATTGATCGCTGGGTCCGCATTCGTATTCGCCTTCACATTGGCATCGTGTCGTGTTGTGCAAATTGGCTTATTTATGCGAATTTTGCAGTCACATTTGAATGTTAAACATAGAGTTTAATTAAATTGATTTATTGTGGGTGCTCGTGGTCCCCTGACTGGCACCTGAATTTGCATGTTGCATGTTCCGTTGGTGCAATTAGAAGTCAATTAAATGGGTTGTTTTCCATTAAACGACTCTTTGAGAGCCGACGGCATTTAAAACTGATGCTGACAGAGTATTATCTAGTTAGATTCATAATTTATGGAGCTTGGTTTACGAGGAGAGTGTTGGAAGTATGGGTTTTTCTATAAGTTTTTTAACTTTTCTTAACTCGGTAAAATATTTTCGAATTTTATTTTCATTTCATTACTTTCAAATTGTTTTTGTTCTCTTAAATATTGTTAAATCAACAAATTTTTTTAAATTTTCCCACAATACTTTTTACACTGTTAGACTAACTGCAATTTCTGAAGTTAAATGTATTTGGAAAATCGTAAAAAAGTGCTTTTAATTTATTTAAATTGCCCGTAATTACCGAGAGTCAAGTGGGCTGCCAAAAAGACAATAAAAACTGAGCAATTTGTAGTTTATGAGCGTCCCTCAACCCTCCTCAGCAACAGCAGACAGTTTAAGAAACTTGCATACAAGAAATATGCAAGATCCAATTGGAATGGTATGCAAGAAGCAACAGCAGTAGCAGCAGACGCAGAATCAGCAGCAGAGGCAGAGGCAGCTGCCGTTAAAACGCAAAAATAACAACTTAAAAATGTATAACTGTGCCTGATCATAGCAATTAGTGTGCATTTGATTTTTACCCTTTTCCGCTTCGTCTCCATCTTCTTCTGCCTTGCGCCTTAAAACCGAAAGTGTTCTGAAGTTGCAGTTGTTGTTGTTGCTGCTGTTGCAGCTGCATGACATCGCTGCGCCAGCTTGCCCACGGGCAGGCAGCTAGCCTGGGGCTCAAGCTGGGGCAGCCGAGATGCGGTTGGGTCAGTTAATTGGGGGGCAGCCAGACCCGCTGCCTGGCTGTGGTCACACGCAGCAGTAACAGCAGCAGCCAAGACAAGCCCTGAGTACGCCTCCTGACGCCCTCTCGCCCGCCTGTCCGCATGCAGTATTCATAATAAAAGCTGAGGAATGAGTAAATTAAGAATTATGGCTTCGGCATGCAAATTCGAAATTTCCGATACACAATAAATTACTTAAGATGCGGCCACCCGAAAAAGTCGAGCAAGAGCAGCAAAGTCTGAAGGCTCTAGTCGAAGCATAGATACCCTCCCAGGCAACGAATGAATAAATTGAGTAGTTTCTGGTAATAGTATGAATTCAAATCAAAGATATGTGAGTGTTACTTATCTTATTGGACTTATATGATTCGATCTGACACTTTATATGATGACTGCTTAGCCCCTTTCCTCTCAGAGCGAGAATTTAATTTACATTCTTGCTCAGTCACCAAACTGAGGTACCCCTTGACTGAGTATTAAGACTTCCAGATACAAAACGTTAATTCAACAAAAGCGCAAACAACTCGCAGAAGTTTCGACTGAGCTGAACTGAAGTTCGCGCGAGCTTGTGAGTTACGATTCGCTTTGTGTGTGCGAATCGCAACTGTCTGTGGGGAAACCTTGAACTGATTTAAGCATGAAACGCAAGGCAGTGTGCGATATATGCGATACATAAGATACTACAAAAGAGCTGAAAAAAAGGTCAGGCATTTGCATTCATGTGGGTGACCCCATGTGGTGCAGCTCTCTGAGCGAAGCTGTGCTAGGAAGCAGCATAGGATTTGCCAGACTTCTGAGGAAGTTGCGATTATGCTGAATATAAATCTTGAGTATCATGTGTCGAGCTCAAGACTCAATTGCCGGGAATACGCCTTCTGCTACCAAATAGATTGGGTAGATATCGAGACAATTGAGGTCAAGGCGAGTACGCCAGAAGTGGCAGCATCTAAACAGAATTGAAAGACTGTCGAATTAAGTTCACATATATTATCATTTCATATAATATAAAGTACAGATCATTCCATGATCCTTCTCTTAAAACCATATCTCGATTTAGTTTGATTTTTTAAGAATCTACTGACTTTTCCGAATTTAAACGTATTTCAAAGTTAAGTCGATCATTTTAGAACTGGAATTCTTAGCTACACCTGTTTCGATTATAATATTTTCGCATTATACAAACTATCTGCTAAAGGCGGGACCCGTCCAAATCGGGCGCAGTTCTGTAGAAAATTAATATGGCAAATTAAATGCAACCGCTGCTTTTGGTGGCAAACTGTTAAAAATCGTTAGAGCTAATATCCAGCAGGGGCTACTCCTTAATTTTTTTTATTTCTCCCTGTTACCATTTGCATGTGCCATATGTGTGTGTGTGTGACTGTCGACTAGGCGAATGTATCTCATAATGCCAGTATCTATTTTCTGCACAATGAAATGATAAATGAATTTCAAACTGTGCGCGTAACTCAAACGAAGCTCGTGTGTCCATCAGCTCCTCTGAGCGAAAGAAATACCGAGTAGGAATGAGGCGGAGACTGCTGTTAGGGGGCGTGGTGGCAGTAGCAACAAATCGACAGTACACAAGTTCCTACCGACAGTGCCGTTGCCATTTGCCTGCCAATGAAGCCAGCAGTTTCTTTCGCTCTCTTTCTTCCAGTCTCTCTTTCTGATTCACTCCTCGCTTATCTGACAATTTCAAGTATTACCCAATGCAGTTAATACTGCAATAAGTCTTTATAACGATGACTTGTTTGGGTCGCTTTCATTATTAGTTCGCTTGCCTATACTGAACAAGAAAATATACAGTATTTTAAATATATATACTGTGGATGGGTGGATAGGAGTCTCCTTCTAATAGATAAATTTAAATGCTCGTACAACTTGCGGTATTTCTGAGGTAGCAACAGCTGCTAATATGCTGATATATAATAATAGGAGTGTACTTTTAGCTCAGAAACACCTCAAATAACTTTACCACAGGTTTTTAAGTAAACTGAATTGATCATATTTTATAAATTATTTGAAGCCGAACTCAATAAAGATTCAAAATTAACCTTTGAAAAAAATGCTTCATCAGCTGCTGCTGACAGCAGCAGCAAAGCATCGCTGTAGATGGACGCAACATAACAGAAACAGCAACAGTAACAGCGCACTGAAGTTAACAGGGACTGTAATAAGTCCAGCCAGGGGCTGCATTGCTGTTCGTCTTTGTTCCAGCAATGGAAAAGTCTTGACCTTGGATAACATTAATTCGAACTTCACTCGGATTGAGTATGCAATACGTGGCGATGTTATTTCAGCTGCTGCCAAAATTGAGAAGGAGCTTAAGGAGGGCGTGAAGATGCCATTCGAGAAGATCATTTGGGCCAATATTGGAGATTCCCATGGGATGGGCCAAAAGCCCATTACATTCGTGCGGCAGCTGCTTTTGTTGACTATCGATCCAAAGCTAATGTGCTCACCGGACTATCCGGAAGATGTGAAGGAACGTGCACGCCTTTTCCTGGCTAACTGTTCAGGCGGTTCTTTGGGTGCGTATACCGAATCCAATGGCCTTGAATTAGTTCGTCAACAGGTTTGCGAGTACTGCACGAAGCGTGACTGTGGCGTTCCATGTGAACCTGATAACATTTACCTCAGCGACGGCGCAACGTCATGCATCAGGACAATTCTGCGGCTGCTCAGCGAAGTAGGCTCACATAAGGTGGGAGTTATGGTGCCCATACCACAATATCCACTGTACTCGGCCACCCTTTCAGAGTATGGCATGCAGCGGGTGGACTACTATCTGGATGAAGAGAAAATGTGGGGCCTCAATTGCAGAGAGCTGCAGCGAGCCCACGACGAGGCCAAGGATAAATGCATTCCACGTGCTCTGCTCGTCATCAACCCGGGAAATCCCACCGGTCAAGTTCTGTCGCGTAAGAATATAGAGGAGATCATCTATTTTGCATACCAAAAGAAACTCTTACTTTTGGTCGACGAGGTATACCAACGTAATGTGTACGACCAGCAGTCCGAGTTCCATTCATTTAAGAAGGTCATGTACAATATGGGCGGACCACATGATAAGCAGGAGCTAGTCAGCTTCAACTCCGCATCGAAGGGATTCTTCGGGGAATGCGGCTTTCGAAGCGGTTACATGGAGGTCTTCAATATGTGCGGTGATGTGCAAAAGTTGCTGAATAATTGCCTTTTGGTTAACAGCAACACAGCCGGCCAAGTTGTATTAAGCGCCCTGGCTAATCCGCCCAAGCCTGGAGAACCATCTTATGATCTCTATAACGAGGAAACGTGTGCGGTGAAACGTTCCCTGGCCGAACGTGCCAATCTGATGTACAAAACGCTGAGCGGCTTTGAGGGCTATACTGTAAATCCTACACAGGGTGCCATGTATGTGTTTCCCAAGATCTCTATACCGGACAAGGCGATCAAAGCAGCCCAAGCCCTGAATATGCAGCCCGATCTCTTTTATGTATATCAGTTGCTTATGGCGACAGGCATCTGCGTGGTGCCTGGCAACGGATTCGGTCAGTTACCTGGAACCTACCATTTTCGCAGCACCATTCTGCCCCAAATGGACGAGCTGAAGCTGATGATGGAGAACTTAAATATATTTCACAAAAACTTTATGGAGAAGTACAAATAGATTAGCTATATTTTAAAAGTCCAATATAAATATTATTTAACCGATTTGTACGAGCGGTGGGCGTGGTGTTCAAAATTTTAAGTAAGCTAATTGTTCGTGTGATATGCAGAAATCTTCTCACCAAGTTTGATGTCTCAAGCATTTATAATAGCTGAGATCTGTGCGGTCATACTGAGAAATAAATGGGCATTAATAGTTGATTTGTCCGTGCCGCGCATTTCTGCGCTTTATCTTTTGTTTTATATTGGGTGGATTTGCTTTCTTCCGATGGCTGTGCCTGCTGCCATTACCATTTCTATTATGGCAGCCATTAGCTGGGAAAGCTTTCCACGGCGTTTTTTAATTGCTTTCGAGCGGTGTCTGTTGCAGGCGGTGTTCGCATCATGCGTGCTCATCATGCAACGCGACCCGCGCCACAATTTCGTTTGCTGCATCACGATCCTTTTAGCTTTCAGTTGTGGCAGTTGCAATCATAGTCGTACTCAGATTCGAAGTCAGAGTCGGACTTGAAGGTGCAGCTAGTCGATGCAGTTGCTGCTGATGTGCTAAACGTGCGGCAGTCATTTTGCAGCAAACGATTGTCGATCATGAGGCACTTATGTTGACTTGCCACAAACTTGTTGCAATTAAAGTGCGATCTAGCTGCGGCTCCAGTTGTGGCTGCCGCGTCCGTTATCAGGTGGCCATAAAACACACGCTGACAGCTCAGCCCCAAGTGTCAAAATGCCTGTCAGAAAGCCACCCACCACACATGTCGAAGCCGCCACCAGAAAGCTGATCATCAGCCAAGCAGTTGTTGCTCTTGCTTGTGTTGTTGCTGCTGCGGCATGTGTCAAAATTGCCGCGTAGATTTATGAAGTTTCGCTTTTTCGTTTTTCATTTACGTTTCTTGCTGCTTTTTGGGGGCCAGGCAATAATCGGCAGCAGCATCGGCAACCATAATAAGCAGCTGTCGACGAGACACTTGAAATATGTGTATCTTGCAGATACGAAAAGCCGCACGTTGCATGTCTGTCGATGCAGGCAGATTGCAAGCCTGTGCGTGTTTGACTTGCTGAGTTGCCAACACACACATACAGACTAAGACACAGACACAGAGAGAGGCTGCAGTAAATTGATTTCGACAAGGTTGCCCCAACTAGTTGCAGCTAATTCGAATTCCAATTTGAATCTGAATCAGAATCTCGATGTGAATGTGATTCTGATAGTGATTCTGAAAGTGAACCTTGGCCAGATGACAACTGCCTGAAGTGGGTCAACTGCAACTGCAATAGCAACGTCTATGCGACATTAATCACACACTCCGAACATGCCGAACTTTCCCATGAATGAAAGTCAGCGCTGCATGTTGGAGCATTACTCACACGGCTTGTGCTACCTGCTCATCAGGTGCCAAAAGACGCGTCGCTCCTTAAGGGCGAACTTTAATGCCACCACTGACAGACAGCTGTTTGTTGTCTTTCGCCACACAATGCCAACTATGCTGCCCCTTACCTGTCTCTTCCCGTGTGAGTCACGTTCTCTTGAGCAACTTGAAAATTAGATTCGAATCGAGTACTTTTCAGATATAGTCGCACAATATAGTCACTTGCTGTTGCTATAGCGAAAGATTAATTAAATTATCGCAAAACATAAGTAAATGAGAAGCTGCTTTAATTAATTTTTATTAAATTTAAGGTAGTAGAGTTTGGGAACTATCGATATTATCGATTGCTGAATACCACTAAGGAATGTTTTCATATTCTACAATATTAGTTATGTCTTATGTACGAATAGTAGTCCGATTTGTCAAAGCAGTCAATACCAAAACTATTGCGGGCGAAACTATCGATAGTTATACGAATTAATATTGCTAGGGAATATCATTTTCACATAACTATCGATAGTTTCGCCCGCTAAAGTTTTGGTAAAGTCTTTTTAAAGGTATAGAACTAACTTCTTGTAATTTTATTTCAGAATCAGAGTTTGTATATACTTTTGATATAAACAACTAAGATTAGCACTATCGAATGGTGAACATATCGAAAGTTTCCCACAACAACAAAATTAGACTTGACTAAGATACCATAATCTGGCAAGTCATCGATTTCCATCGATAAAGTACCAACTGTTTTTTGTGCTCTATTTGAGTATATCATTGAATGTACAATCGATATCAACTATTGATAAGCAGACCAACAATATCAATAATTCTCCAACTCTTAGCTAATATCGATAGTTTGCCATTTCTAAGCTTATATCGATAGTTTCTCAACTCTAAGCGCTACTTATTTTTGATGAGCAGAACTTTCTCTTGCCAATTGACTCGTTTGGGTAGATTTGCTTAAATGTTGCTTTGCACGCTTAAATGTGTTAACTAAATTCCACTTAAAATTAGCCAAAGGGCATGTTAACCTTTGCTGTCGCTGCTGCTGTTGGTCGCACTTTAACACCACTTTTACACAGCAAATTAAATTTGCGCGGCTTTCACTCAATGGACCCTCCTCACCCGTCGAATCATGTGACTCATCTGCAACCGGAATTTGGCTGACAGGCAGAGCAGCGACGTCGACGCTTGGCCACATGTCAAAGTCGAGCATCGAGAGAACATTGAGTGTGCAAGTTTGTTTGTGTGTGTGTGAGCGTGTTGCGTGTGTGTGCAGCGAAAGGAAAAAGTTTTCTAGCCGCAACTGAAGAGTTGCAGGGAACACCGATAAGGGAGACTGGCTGTAGGGACAGCAGTGAGAGGAGACAGGAGTGAGGCGGCGCTGTAGCAGTTTGGCTGGGGTATTAATTAGGTCATGCAACCCGTGGGCAAAGTAAATAAACAAACAGACAGCCAACGAATGATGACAGTTTGGCAAGGTGTGCGATAAGTTTGGCATTTTGCAGCTGTCCGCGCTGCCTGCCCCACGCAACCAGCGACGAAGAACAGGCAGCACAAACTGCTGCTTGAGCTCTGCCCGTCGACAACGGTGCGTATGATTTATATATTGAGACTCCGCAAAATGTCACAAATATGCACAAAAAAGTTGTCGCCGTTGCATAAGTTGCGCTTCGCATTGTTAGCTGCAGCTCGCAAGTGGCATTTTAATTGCGGCTACCCGCATGAGAGACGAGTTGCCGTTGCCCCTGGCTCCGACTACGGCTCCGGCTCCAGCTCTGGTTTGGGCTCGCTGCAGGCCGTTCCCATCATCATGCAACTTGGTCATATGTCGGCGCTGCCAATTAGACAGCGCCAGTTGCGCTGCAACGTAAATTAATTTAATTATGTCAATGCAAGTTACCTCGCAGCCTGCGCGACTTGACGCCGACTTAGTCGGGCTTAGTTTATTTGTCAATCAGTGTAAAATGGCGTAAACAACATGTCTCGGATGCCAGCTGCTGCTGCTGCTGCTGAAGGCTCTCTTGCTCTCGTTGCATGCAACATGCCAGCGCGCAAGTCGTTGCTTGGTTACAGGGTAAGTGGGTAGCTTGACGGGGCTCCAGGTTGCATGTAATTCTTAAAGGTGTTTTGTAAAAATTGTTGGGAATATTTTAAAAATGAATTCTTACTGTTCAATATTTGGTAATCAAACTTCAATATATTTATTTAACATTGAGAGTTGTTTATAATAATTAGGTATATATTGTAGTAATGAAAAATGTTATATTTATTTTTATTTTATTTAATTGGTTTATAGTCGGACTAAGGTCAGTCGACTGTTTAAAAGTAAAGAAAAAAAAACAATTAATAGTTATAATTAATAATTTAAAGAGAACTGTGAGAAAAGAAAGAAAAAAGAAGTTAATTGAATTGAGTTGACATTGGGATAAAAAAATGAAAGAGCCGATCCAACATTTGTTGCAGAGGATTGGGGAAAACCCAGAAAAAACTCAATCAGATCAGGAGAGTTAGTGTTAATAAGCAAAGCCTAATCAAAATAGCGATTAGAATGCTCAAACATGCAGTTAGTTAAAAAGTACTACTGTTACTAGAAAGAAGATAAGTATATATTAAACTAGTTACTAGAAAGGTGGGTAAGGATTTGTACTTTTAAGCAAGATACAGAATTATTGTTTTTGTTAGCGATAATGTAATATAGTTTATTATAGTCCGAACATAGTACCCTGAAAGGCTCATGCAGGGCATAATTCGAGCTACAATTGGAAAGTTTTAGAGGAAGATAATTACGGGTGATTCTACCAGGGACAGAGAAGTGTAGTCGACTAAGCAAGTCGTTACTATCTATATCCCCTTGTATAAGGTTATAAATAAATACAACACCAAGCATAGTTCTACGATTGGCTAGGGAAGGTTGATTTAGTAACAAAAGTCTACTAGGGTACAAAGGAAGTCTTGAATTTACATACCAGATAAGGCCTCGCAAAGCAAAAATTAAAAAGTTTTTTGTACGGATTCAATGCGATCCTTGTGAACTGTGTACTGAGGACTCCAGACACATGATCCGTACTCTAGAATTGGACGAACAAGCGAGGTGAAAAGAGTCTTAGTTAGGTAAGGATCGTCAAACTCCTTAGCCGAGCACACCCATAGCTTTATTAACCATTGATGATATATGTTCGCAAAACTTGAGTTTGCGGTCCTAACGGACACCTAGATCATCAACCAGGGAAATTCTTTCCAAGGTACAACCACAAAGAGAGTAAGATACGTACTTTGGACAGGCTCGTGAGAATGTCATCAGCTTGCATTTGGAGCTGTTCAGATTAAGGAGATTTGCAGGACACCAAGAATAGAAACAATTTAAGTCAGATTGAAGGCGTAGATGACAGGAATCGTCTCTAAATTGAAAACAGAGCTTGACATCATCAGCATACATGAGAGTACGGGAATTAAGTATGACCGTTGGAAGGTCATTGATGAAAAGTGTAAAAAGCAGGGGACCTAAATGGCTTCCCTGAGGAACACCAGATGTGGCATGAACGGGGTAAGAAAGATTATTCTTAAAGAGGACTCGTTGGATTCTGTTACCCAAATAGCTCACAATCCAACAAAGAAGTTTTGGTGAGAAACCGATACAAATAAAACTTATTTTTAATATATATAGAACTTATTTGTAATGTATTAATTAAGCAATTTCATTTAAAAGATCATTATTAATTAACAATAAAAGATTTATTTTAAATTCAGAAATAGTTTTAATGGCTGAAATAAATGTGGAAAAATTTAATTTTAAAAGCTAAGTATTTTTTAAGTGAAGAAATCTAGAATTCATTATGTTAAAATATTCAATTGTAAATTCTAAATTTGTTTGACTAGATTTGATTTGCCGTCTAACTGTTATACAGACCTACCTCCCCGGGGGAGACCCAACTTCTCTAGCAGCCCTCGCCGCAGTCAGCTTTGGTGCAGTTTCAGTGCCGTGCGGGCACTTTTGTAATTAATCAAACCGAAGCGCATTGACAGCGTGTAGACAGAACGGCGAGCAGGCAGCTTAAAAGCGAGTCCGAGCTGGAAAGCCAAAGCCAAAGCCAAACCGATGTCCTTCATCCGCTGTCCGTTCCCCGCTGTCCGCATGTCGCATATGCAGTCGAATGAACTTTAAACTTTCGCATGACAGTGTCGAGCAGAGAAGGGAAGTGAAGTGGGGAAGGGGGGGGTAGCTGTGATGCAGAGCAGTGCTTTAAGGTGCGACAGCCCGCAATGTCATCGACCAGGCCAATGCGCCAGTCAATGCCAGCGCGAGCCACAAATGCCAAAAGAAGAAATGCTCGGCTATAAAACTCGGGCCCGAAGGCCGTGCAAATAAATGGCCCGACATTATCGCACTCGCCATCGAAATAAATTTCCACCTGTGCAATTGCAAATTGCCAATTGCAATGATATCCCCGCACTGCACCCTGCACCCGCGCGATGGCTTGTTGTCTCTCGTTTTCACTCAGCGTGAAGTGAGAAGCTCCCAGAAGTGCCGCTGACATCCACAATTCAAGTTTTCTTTGCTCTGCGCCACCGGCAATTATACCGGCTATTTCCACACACACACGTATCCGTGCATTGATCTCATTGAGGGCGCCCCGAGATCCCCCTGACCCATTATTGAATCACAGCGGCTCCAAAGGGACAGTAAAATTAACTAAAAACTGGCAACTGTTGCCAGAGTACAGTGAAGCTTGTCTGAGAGAAAGAGGAAGAGTGCTAGCCTTTAATGAGCTAAATGATTCAATTTGAATTTTAATATTTAATTATTTATTTATTTAATTATTTAATTAGTTTATAATAATATATATCATGTATTTGATTTATAATGTTATTGATTTGTTTCTTAAACAGCAAGATGTTAAAGCAGTCCGATGTAGCTGAAATTTAAAAAGCATATAAAGAGTATTATAAGCATTAAATGTGCCAAGTTTGGTATCGATTTACAAAGAAATAAGAGAGTATTATTGGTAGTTTCTCTGCGATATATGAACATCATTTGAACCTGTGTAAAATTATAATATTGTACTAACTTATCCACTGCCGGAACTAAATTAACTCTTAAGACTTGATCATCGTTATAGAACCCGAATCATGCTAGGCAGGTTTGACTGTTGCTTCTGTCGATCTGTGCAACATTTGAAATGTATCTCAAAAGTGTCTTTAGGATGCTGCTGCTGAGCTTGCTGCTGCAGTTGCACTTCAAAGGAAAAAGTAGTACGTGCAATTATGCGGCACGTTGCACGTCATTAGAAATGCCTCGTTGAGACGCGTGAGTCGCGTGAGCCTCGTGAGTTGGCTTGGATGATTGCTTTGAGTTGCGTACATGTTGGCGATTAACGGCTGATTAGACAACAGGCCTCAGATTGAGATAGATATGGACAGCGCACGAGATTGAAATGAATCCGTAGTGTATGTATCTATTGCCAACAACGTTCTGCGTTCTACGTTCTGACTGTCAGATCGTGCTTCGTGCTTGGTGCGCTGTAAACTGAGCCGAGACGTGCGCCTTGTGTGTGTAATCTGGCGAAGATAACAAATTGCAATCGCTGCCAAAGACAGAATTCTAATTTGGAGCAGATGAAAATGTCAATTTGCTTCCCCCTTTCCATTCAAATAGACATTGCCATATCATTTGAATCTGTCAGTTGCTCGGGCAACTCTTCTTTTCCCACAGTGTAAACATTCAGTGTAATTCACTAAGTATCTTAAGTGTATTCGAGGCTAATTTATCCTGTTTCCGTTTGACTCAAGTGCGATACGATCTACATAGCTGAGAGGAAATCGAGAATTTATGTTATTCAAAGCGAATAATTCGCATAAATCACAAACTGATATAGAGCAATAGAGTGGGAGAGAGAGGGAGAGCAGCATTTGGGTCACTGGTTCGGTCTATTTAAATGGAAAAACACACTTGAAATTGTTCAATGGAAGGGCGCGTGTGTGGCAAATAAAATTGCCTCGGTTTTCCACATCAATGGGAATCCGGGAGTCATGAAACCACACACTAATACACACACACATACACGCACACACAGAAGCTCAACAGAAGCTAAAAACATCTAAGAGGCAGAGCAAAAAATCAAAAACAAACTTTTTGAAGAACTTGCACAATGGTGAAGAATACAAGAAGGAGTGGAAGGGGGCAAAAACATTAAGATAAACACACATGAAAGACAAACGTAAGAAGGGCAACAATTACAAATTCAATTGAAATCAAAAACCAAATCGAAATGTAATTTTTCCAGTTTACGTATCTGTGAGATACACGTACTACGCCGTACTCCGTGCCATGCTGTCTGCAAGCGTTAATGAAAAATTTCACTTTTCTCTTGACTTCAAAAAGACAAACCAATGGGGAAGGGGAAAGTGGTGGAGAGTATAGGGGAGGGTAAGGGGCAGGGGGTGTAGATGCAGGTCGAGTCGGTGGCAGCAAATAGAAAACCACTTGAGCTACTTTTAACGGCGGGCAACAAGACAACAACCGACAGATACAATAATTATTACGATCAATTTAGATGCAGATTGCATGTGGCATGCGGCAACGGCAGCCGTAATTGAGGTGGGGCAGCCCCGACGCCCACCACGCAAACACATGCAGCTCACACACATGTAACCAGTTGCACAGCTACATTGAATAGCTTGCAGATACATTTGTATATATCGAGTGTTTCGGACTTGATTAGTTGCGTGTTGTTGCTGTTGCTGTTATTGTACTTGTGGCCAGCTGCTGTTCGAACATTTTCATTTCCATTTGGAACTGGTGTTTTGTTTGCATACCCAACTGCAGGCCCCGAAAACATTGTCATAATAATTATTAAAAGCAGAAAATGCCACAAAAACCAAAAAACAAAACAGGCCCCGATGAGAAACGCCTCCGCTCTGCACTCGGATCTGCTTGGCAATTAAGCAGTGTTGCCTCGAGTGTTGGCCACCAGAAAAGGTAATAATAAACCTGAAGCCTGAACATGATCTCAGCTACATTGTAATCGATATATCGCTGCACAATTATAAGCACAACTATCTGCAAACAGTAGCCAAAATCTGTTTATTTACTTGCCTGAATTCCCTTTCGATTCTTGAGGCAACTATGAATCAGCATATTGAACCATATTGTGACCCTGTAAAGGGGTTTCCAACTGATCGTGACTCAATGATGAAATTGCGAACGAAAACAAAAACGAAAACCGAACGGACTCTGCATGAAACTAGTTTACAATTGTCAACAGGTTTTGCTGTGCATAATTTTAAGTTGAATTGCGGCACAATTGTAGAAAACTAAGTAATATATCTACTTGTAGAATATGTAATATAAAGATATCAAATATTTGTATAGTATTTTATTAATATTACAATATTTTGTCTGTTATTAATTACAATTTGCAAATACTCAAAGAAATTGTATATTAGTTCTATACTGTTGCTTCTACGTGACTGCATGATGTACCCACACATGCACACTTATACACACACACACACACACAAACACAGAGAGAGAGAGAGAGACCCACAACCACCAGTAGCTGCTACTCGTGCTTATCATGAGGCGAAACTCATTAGAAGATGTCGAAAGAAATGCTTGAAATGGAAACAATGCACTTGATTAGCAATGTAATGCAATACTAGAGACAGGCAGGGAGTAGGGTAGCTGTAGGGGGAGGGGAAGGGGCTGCAGCTGCTGATAAGACACGGCTAATTAGCTGCTGTAGTGGGCCAGACGATAAGCAAATGCTGCTCGAAAGATAAACACTTAAGAGCAATAACTGAGAGCGGGAGAGAGTCATGAAAAGAGAGAGATATATAAAGAGAGAGGGGGGTACAGAGAGTATCTCGTACTGTGTCTGCAGTAGAAAACTGTGTGGTAAATGCAATTCAAAGATACTCATTTTCTCAGTAGGTCGCCCTGCAGTCTCCCACTCCATAATTCTCCCCCTTCTCCCTCTAGCCATCTCCATCTTAATGTTTAAACAATTAAATCCGATTGAACGCATCCGGTGCGACCATGAAAATTAAAATTCAGATGTAAATGTAAACGAAAAGTGCCAATGAAAATACAAATGAAAATGAAAACGAAAACGCAAGAGAGAATCTCAAGCAGGCAGACGAGGCCGCCCGCATCGCATTCGCATTCACAGTTAATTGTAAACAGAAAATCTTAACGAAATTAAAATTTAAAGTCGAAATTCTTAAGACCAAAGCAGCCAACGACGATGACGGCCAAGCATTTATGGAAATTAATGTCAAGTCCGCTTTACGCTGCCACAGTCAGTCAGTCAGTCAGTGAGCAAAAGCCACAGAAACCCCAAATGACAAGCGGATGTGAGCCGTACTCGAAGCTCTCCGGCTCAGTGCGACTCACTACGGCTTTACCGGGCGGAAACTGCAGCTTTGCCAAGCCACAAACTGACCCAATACGGCTCATACATTTTTAATTTTTCATTTTCTTTCAAACGGATTTCAAATCGATGCCTTTTCGAAGACACGCACACACATACACACACATAGAGAAAAAGAGACTTGGAGGCAGGGGCACACGAACGAGCGGTTGCGACCGCAGCACGTACAGCTATGCTAGCTACACTGAGCGAACTCGCAGAGATGTTCTGGACCTGAGATAACAGAAAAGTTTAGAAAATATATTTTTAAATTATAAATACCTTTTTTATAGAATTTCTTTTTGCTAAGGGAAAATATTTATAAAATATTGAAATTCACAAAATTTATTTTATTACAAAAAACCGTTTAATATGGTTTATAACAATGCGGAAAAGCTAAGAAAACTGAAATTTTATTAAGCATCAAATGAAATACAATTTGTATATTTAAGATAATTAAATGCATAATATATCCTACATATATGTCCATATATTTATATATATATATATAAATAACTTACAGACATCTAATCATCAAACATATATATACATATACTAAATACATAAATATCTATCTTATAATATATTCCCTGGCTTACTCATATTAAAAGAGATTACAACTAAACAGAAACCTCACGTTGAAACATTGTACCTTAAATATTATATAGGCCCTAAGATAACTTTATTGTAACAAGACCTTTTCTCTCAGTGTAATAGGTTGTCCGTCACACCAGGTGGCGCTTTAAGGTTTGGTCATAAAAATTGAGCTATTAAATAATTTCTGTCGCACAAATTTGCCTTTATTGTTTATTTCCGTTGTAGCTGCAGTCTCCCATCCTAAGTTCCCTGCTCCGTCCCCCTCCCATCCACCTTGCTACCTGTTAACTGAGCAAACAATGGCCGTTAGCAGCGGCGTCTTCCCAGCTAATTAGCCTTATTATGCACAATTTCAGTTATTTACTTACGATGGCCACGACTTTTTAGCTGCATTTCTCCACTTGAGAAAAGTGTCGAACTTTGAGTGTTTTGTCGCTTTTATGTTTGCTTTTTCTTCGATCTTTGTTTGCCTTATGTGGTGAGTCATGTTCACAGGGCTGGGCGCGCCCCTCCCCCCTAACCATGCTCTATTGCCATCCTACCTTTCAGCACTTTGATCTTTGTTGTCTTTGCAATTTGTTCGGCCTTTTGAAGTCGCAACAACAACAACAATTGAACGCAACATTTGCTTTTGGTATGCAACTTGTCGCTCTTCCGCCGTTTTGCGGTGGCGTCTTCCAGCGAAATGGAAAGCATTAAAAAAACGCAAATCAGTTCGCCGCACAGCTCCCCCCGCTCCACCCACGACTTTGCTGAAAGTGCTGCACGCAACAAGTGTCAACTTCGGCGATGTGAGTTACATTTGTGGCGGCGGCATTGGCGGCTTTCTTTTCCTTTGACGCTGCCTCTATTATACGATGACAATAAAAGCAGGAAAGCAACAACAACAACGAGGAGAACTGAAACTCAGTTAGGCCAACTGTCTGTCTATATAATTGACAGGCCTCTCCTCGCCAACCCACCTCACCTAAGTCCAACACGTCGTTCTGTTTGTTTGCGCGACTTTTTTCTCACCCTAGTTTGATGGCCCCCTGCACACGTTCCAGGCCAGACCAGACCAGACCAGCACCAGCCCCAGTTCTAGAGCCAGCCCCAGCCCAGTCGCTGGCCCAGCCCATTCCATCCATTCAGGGCAATCTGTTATCATTGCTTGTACAGAAATACCGAAAAGAAACTATGAAAACTGTAAAAAAATCGTTAAAAAATATTGTCACAAATCGTTGTTCAACGTGGATTTTAAATATTTATTTATATTTCAATGGATTCGCAATTCGCGTAGCAACAGCAGCAGCAAGCGATATTTCAGTTGATTTCTCTTCTCGTGGTTTTTATCGCACGCTTCTCAGTCCCCTCCTTCCGCTACCCTATATGTTTTCAGCAAATACCACACACCATACCGAGTGCTGTGACATATTGACCGATCCAACGGGGCCAGTGTGCCCCCTTTCCCATTTCCCTGCGCTCTCGTCAAGCCTTTCATTTGCCATCAATATCGACTCAGAAAGGGTTTTTTATTTTTGCTCATTGTACACAAAAATCTCCTGAGCCTGCGTCAATAATTGCCATGGCAAACAGACGAACATGTGGCACATGCATCATGCAATATGGCAGCATTAAACACAAATTCCATAATATATTTAAAACAACTGCCAACAAACTCAGCATTTAAATCGCAGTATTTTAAATTCGAGCGAGGATTTGCATTTTACTCTATATATACTAATATTATGGTTATAATAGTGTAGAATTCGGCTACTATTCCATCACGTATCTGCAAGACACAGTTAAATTGCAGGTGAAAGAGCATTAATATCATATCATTAACTTGAGTTCGATCTGAAGCAAGTCAACATTTTTGTTTTGATTGAAAACCAGGCCAATTAAGTGCTTTCGCTTCCGCGAGTCTCGTTTTCTCGTTTTCCTTTCATAAATTTTTGTTTAAATGCATTTCCGCTTGTGTGTGTGAGTGTGTGTGTATCTGCCCTACTGTAGCTACAGCAATAAGTAGAGGAAGAAGAACAATCTGATGTATAAATAAACAGTGAACCGAACTTAAACAAACCATTTGTCGTCATTTCACTCGATGTGTCGACGCATTGATTACAGGCGAGGCGCACTCGCGTCTGCCTCAGTTGTTGCCTCAACCTTATTTTCCCCGTTCCCCCACCTACCCCCCTTTTCCCTACTGCCCACCACGAAAAGTCAGAAAGAAAATGCCCGCTGTCTGTGTGTGTCCATAACTGATTTTCCTGCATTGCATTGCGGTGCAGTGGATAAGATCGCGTACATAACTCATTACAGCGATATGACGCAAAGAGCAGAGAAAAAGTCAGTGAGAATCGCCGGGGAGAGTCGCTAAGGGGGTGGTAAGGAGAGTATCACTTGAACTGTAAATGCAGCTAGCCCAAGTGCAGATACATAAGTTCTGCATAATAAGTAGAGCAGCTGCTAGAGAACCAGAGAATAAATACACGTTCATTATAATAGATAAATGTTGTTATTATATTAACATTCATAGGAAACTGGTTATAAAAATACTGCACAGCTTTGGCTTTATTCAATTAATGTGCTGTCAATACTTCGCGAGGGTAATGAGTGATTTGCAATGCCGAAACGAGTTTCTTTAAGCTCGTTTGAGAGATTGCCAAAGACTTGATCTTTAATCTGATATGAATATAAATTGGAAATTTTGTTAAGCTTTATAGTGATTAAATTTAGTATTTATAGATTATATTGAGCAAATTTAACTAGATCTAGTCTTATACCATATCTTTATCAACTAATTGTCTATATGTCATCACTGAAAGCGCATTCGAAATTCGTTGAAGCTTGTTCTCTGTTCTACTCTGCTTACTCGGCCGTTGTTGTCAGATGCATTTGGGGATTTGTTGTTGCTGTTGTCGTTGTCCGTCGTCTGCTGATAATATGATTCGTGTCCAATGCGATATGAGAAGTCCCATTGAGAGTGCAGCAATCTGCGCTGTGCTCCGCTGGGCTGCGGCTCGCGCTTCGATTCCATGTGCTGTTATTATAGTTGATGTTCTTGCTTTTGTTGTTGTTTTTTCACATTGCAGTTGTTTGAGTTGTCACATAGATACAACACACATACACACACACAGGGAAAGAAACGCACGCGTTAAGCACACAATTATGCAGACAGTCAGGCATTTGGAATTTGCTGGTTCGACCTGAGTGTGGGTACGCCTCAATGTCTATAGGACCATATACCATACCATAACATGCCATATCCATAGCCCATGGATATTTATGTATGTTATGTATGTACACTAGCCTCGCTACGGAACTGTCAGCTCAGACAGCTCCATTTTACACCGAAATTAGATAAACAAACAGAGAGGGCCGAATTCAATAAACAAACACAATACTTTGATTGCACTGCACATACACTGCACAGATGGACAGCCGGACAGACGGACAGGCAAACAGACAAGCGGACAGATAAAGCATATGAAAGAGTCTGTCACGAACTTGTCCACGTCAGTTAAATACCCTTTAAGGCATTGAGATGTTGTGGACTTTGATTAAATAAGAGATCCAAATACTATTTTAACTTTTTGTGTACAAGAACATATAATACCCTGTAGCTTATCCATAAGAGGAAGTGTATTTCAAAGTCATATAGATGCAAGCCAAGTGAATATTGCTATGACTCAATTTCATTGCTCTGTGAAAATCAAATTGGGAAACTTTTGATAACTGTCTGCTAATGTGCAAAGTCAATAGCAAAGCGACAACTGCAAGCAATGAATGTATATGTGTGTGTATGTATATGTAAATACGTCTGTGTATGTGAGATTGCATGCGTGTAGATTTAATAAATAATGCCACAGATTTCGCTCTCTCATTGGGGCTCCCTCTAGAGACCAGAACCAGAATGCACTGCATTATTCAGAGTGCAATATTATCATTATCAATAGAGTATTGCAAACGGCAATTAGATAGCTAAATAAATCAATAGAGCTAAAGGGGCGGTAGCCAGAGCCAAGAAATGCTGACAGAGGCATAAACATAAATTAAAATATTAATGAATTTATAGTTGAGAGCCAAGCAATGCAGTGTAACGAGTGGGAAATAGGCAAGAAAAATACGCAATATAATATGAAATAAATGTCTTTTCAGTTGGCTTCTCTAGAGCTTAAAACAAATCTCCATTTTGTTGTATAACCTAATTATTTGCCCACTAAATAAATAGCTAATAAATATCTTGTTCATAATCCACTTAATGCTTTATCAACATGTCGACCTATATTTATTTTTTATTACCAGATTATCACCAGTATTTATTTTGTTATCAATTTCCACTTATCATGTTACGTGCCACAGATCAAAGAGATAATTTACGCAGCGATAGCTAAGAGAGAGAGGGAGAGAGAGCACACCCTGCTCGGGCTTAGCTGTACTCAGGATACCCCAAGGAGTGAGTAGAAAATGGTCATAGAAACTTCATATATGTATAATTTCGTCAATTATTCAGATCGTTAGAGTGTCTTTACATGTGAGTTTTATAGCAGGCCCGGCCTGGCCAACAATAATAATAATGCCCAGACAATTACGAACTCTGGCAAAGAAGGCCTCGATAGTTTTGCAATCATAATAAAAGTGCCAGTCGCAGTCGCAGTGCAAGTCAAGGCAGCTGCATGGCAAATCAATGAGTTAAATGCCGAGTGAATGCGACGAGTGCAATATGAAATTGCCATTTGAATAGATTGCTGCATGGCTGTTGAAAAGAATGGTTGGGATAGTTGTTGGGTGGCCCTGGCATCGGGCGGGCGACAGGCTTAAAATCTTAAACGATAAATATTTTAAGAGCAGTCGGAGCCAAGTCGGAGGCACTGTGTGAGGACTGTGAACTGTCTGGCCGTGGGCGTAGTCAGATCTCAAGGAGTCTGTCTGTTTGCAATTTAGATAAGTATTATGACATATTTGACACTCTTTCACATGGACAACGATTTCGTATTTATTTACTGCACAGTGAAAAACGGAAAATGAAAATGTGAAAAGCCAGTCTAACAGCTTGGCCTGGCCAAGTCAGGCTAGGCAGAGACAGACAGATAGCTTAGTATAAAAATCAATGAAATGCAATTACTGAAAATGCATTGCTAGACATCCAGAGAGGGGGAGAAGAGAGAACGGGAGCAGGGGAAAGAGACAGTTCAGTGTGACTGTGATGCAAGGCATACAAACATGTATGTGGCGAGGTACATAACATACATATCTAAAGTACATTATAATAACAATTGTTGTTATTGTTATTGATAAAAAGGGAGTGTGCCAGCAGAGACAGGCACACACAGATACACAGATACACAGATACACAGACATGCACAGACTTGCACGCAGACACGTGCGTTGTTTTCTAAGCCATAAGCATAACTGATAAGCCGCAATTACCTGCATTGATAATTTAGAATGTATTTCCATATAATGCATATGAAACCCCCCCAAAGCAAAGCAACAACAACAATAATAATAGCAACAACAACAACAACAATGGCAACAACAACAAAAATAATAATAATCATAATACTGTGCCACAAAAGCGAAATGACATCTGTCGATTCCGTCGGTCCTGTCGGCCTCTCAGTAAAGCCCCTTCCCTTACCCCTCCCCCCTGCACTCACACTTCCCTGAAAGTCTTCTGTGTATGTGAGTGTGTGTGTGTGTTTTCCCGCCCTGGGCGCACCCATAATTGAATAGCTCTGCGACGTGTGTGAGATTGCGGGTGTTTGGTTTGGTTTTCATTATGCCTGGGTTCGGCTTTGGTTTTCGGCTTTAGTTTGCCTTGGGTCGTCCCTCTCTCACCATGCCAAACCCTCCTCATCCCCCCTCAGCCCCTTTCTCACACCCTTTCGCGCCTTATTGTCTTTTGTTGCATGTGTTGCATGTGTTCTGTCGTGGCTGCGACTCATGACACCAAACCTAAGCCGCTGCTCCGCTGCAGCCCTCACGTGTCTATCTAATTTGCAAGAGTTTAATTTGATTATCCGTCTAATGACAGACAATGCATACATGCATGATACATACGTGCACAAACATATCGTACTCTCATGTATGACAACATCTATAAGCCAATTCTATCCCAGCAGAAAACACAGAATATTTCTAGAGGTTATTAACCTCGCACGCAAGAAAGCTGCATGCGAAATAAAACATGAAATAGGTACTTTAATTTAAAATATTTATATGTAGAGAACTATAGATAATGTGGATAAGATACAAATATGACTACATCAAATAGTCTATTTTTTAAATTCTATCTCACCTGACAACGCACAATATGTGAGTATAATGACTTAAATATAATAATATAAATATTTATAAATATATACTATTCATACTTTTTTACATATTATAGTCAACTCTATTCTTATACACATAATACCTTAACTAAATTACAGCTATACCATCTTCCACCCAACATCTTCAAGTTGTATCAAACTTCCCCAGTCTAACAGCAATATTCTTCGTACTTCCTATCAACTTTCCCATTTTGGTCACAGATTCTTTTCCATTTCCCCTTAGCTTGTCTTACCTTTTGGGCATATCTGCACTTGCTGCCTTCCTCTTCCTCTCTATCTACGCCTGCTGCTGATCATAGATAATTTTTCCAATGAAATCTTAAACAAACTTGAACAGCAACAAAAAGCTGCTCTCGTGCATTTCTTATCAGGCCGAAGAAACCTACTTGGAGTGTTATGAATTATTAATAATAAATTACAAATTATTGCGGGGTCATAGCCAGAAAGGCGTGCGGATGAGGCAGAGAGAGAGAGAGAGGGGGAGATGGAGAGATAGTGCATACACAACGCTAATGAAATTTCAATTAGCTTGTCATGTCGAAGGAAGTGACTGCAGCCATGCAACTTTTATCTGTGAGTGGCAGCCAGCAGGGGACGAACGGGTGACGGAGGAAGGGCAGGGGGGAGAGCCATTCAGATCTTATGAAATCTTAACCCATTTTATATTGACTAGTGTAATTATGCGCACGACACAATTGCCATGTCTAATATTATCAAATAATTGTAAAGCCAAGCAAAGTTGTCTGTGTTGAGCAGCACACACACACTCACACAAACACACGCACACACACGCATACACAGCAGACGCCCACGTGCAACTGCAGTCACGTTGCACTTTTGTCATCCTGTTGTTCATGCCACAAGCTCTGAGCGAGAGACAAAGACGCAACCGGACAAAGGCCGAGACTGAGGGCCAGGCAGGGCATTCCTAATGACATAAAGACGTGTTGGTGGTCCTTTTTGGACAATTAGTGCCTGGAGACAGTCACCTCTTTCCCCTCCCCACCCCTTATGCTCCGCCCTACCTTCCTTTCTCTCTCGGCCATTGCACAATGAAGCACCTGTAACAGTGCTATGCATAATTTATGTCATATTTCAGTTATAGCCCACTGGATAGGATGACTTTCTTATGCAACGTGCTACGTGCAACGTGCAGCAAGTCGTAACGTGTCCTATTCAAATTCTACATTTGGTTTTTATGTACAGAACAATGCTGGTGAGGGTAGCAGGGGAACCAATTAGAACTGTTTGAACAGGGCAGGCACTTGTCGAGGAATGGGATAGATGATAAGTACGAGAAGTAATTATCGAATATCTAGAGAAATGTTAGGGTAGCAACGAATCTAGTAGAACTTTGTAAATAAAAATGATATGTTTAGTGTTGGTAAAGACTTACGATTCAGAAGGAGAGTCAGACATATATATCATCTTGGTTCATTCTTCAAATATTTCAGGTTCATAAAATATTATGTGAATGGAAAAAGTTAATTATTATATAAAATATCATAATTATCTATCAAATATCATAATAAGTCTATAAAATATTATTATAATTTATAAGATTTATAAGATCAAATTAATCAATAAAATATCATTATAATTTATAAAATATCATAATAATCATTAAATTTCATAAAATTATAAACTACAAATAAACTCCTCTCTATTACATTAAATATAATAATAATAATTAATAGTCAAGCTATTCGATAGGTACCAAAACTTGTAAATACAACAGTATTCAATAGATTTAAAATATATAATAGTGATTCTACAAAATATTCCTTAAATGCAATCATTGATACATAACCTACAAAATTCTAAATTCAATTTCCTCATTCAATTCAGATAACAATCAAAACACAGTTTAATTTTTGATTTTTATATATCATAATTTGAAAGGACATTCAGTAGTCGTTGTTGCCCATTTGGCTACACTATGTTTACATTTTACATAGTTTTTGACTTTGTCTTTCGCAACTGTTTACAATTTTAGTCATTGATTGCCCAAAGTGCACGCTGTGGAACTTCGTTAGTAATTTTTGATTGGGAAAAAATTATTTATGACTCTGTGCTATTTGTGAATGCAAACACACGCACACTCGCACACTTGCGCACGCACACTTGACTGCCCTTTCTGGTGTTTGTTTTTGTTGTTCTCGTCGCTGTTGCTGCTGCTGTTGCTGTCGTTGCTGTTGTTGTTTCTTTTTGCCTAATTGGAATTCATGCAATGGACATTTGCATATTGCTTTGTTGGCCCAGGCACTTGGCTCTCCTCGGTGTGGTAACTGTACATATATTCTTCTTTTCGCTTCGAGGGCCTAGAAAGGTTCTGCTTAATTGTGGCCACAACTCAACTTAATCATAAAGCAGCTTGGGCCCATGCCTGATCGGGAAAGGGCCGTGTTCCGGAGGGAGTATGGAGGAGGAGAAGCAGTGTGTGTATGTGTGTGTGTGTGTGTGTGTTGTGTCGAGGGGGTCTAACCAATCAAGCATGCGCGTGAGTCGTTCCATCTTTTTGCGTTCGAACCGGCGGCTAACTGAATTCAATTACCAAAGTGCCTACTATATGCAAATAAGCCACAAGTGCACTTGACAAACGCACACACACACACATAGACACTGTGCCCGCTGGCCACAGAGTTATAGATACAGATACAAATGCAGATTCATAGATACAGATACAGATAGAGATGGAGATAGTGCCAGTTGCTGGTTACAAATAAGTGAAGTTGTTGCACTCGAGCTACCGGCACTTGCCTCCAGTCTTCAGTCCCCCCCCTCTCGCCACTCCCTCCTCTCATGAGGGCATGCCTATCTCGCCTAGAGGCCATGTGAAAACTCAGCGCCGCGCAGATAAAAACCTTAATATAAGCATAATTAAGTTGATGATTTGTACAAAAAAGGAGACGAGAGAAATGATAAACACAAGTGGCTGCTGTTCACGGTGCCAGTGTGTGTGTGTGTGAGTGTGTCTCTGCGTGTGTATGTGAGTGTCTGCTGCACTGCAAGTGAATACAGTGAATGCTGCCTTACTTTGACCGACTGAATAAGTTGAGGAAACCTTGCTAGCTCGAGGCAAAAACACTTGAACCGCAAAGCAATAAAATCGAATTTCGATATCTTAATATAAAGCCAAATGAACTACCGAAAAGTTAGTGATAGTAATTGAAGTGTATTCTCAAGTGGTGTGGCATGGGTCAAGGTCTCTTGAGAAAGCGAAGGAATATGGTATATTAATCGAGGTCTCTAAGGTAAGCAGAATTATGGTATGTAAAGTAGTATAAGAATAAGAAGGAGGAATGGATAGATAATATTTGAAATAGATATAGATGGCGTTTATATATTTTACTTTAAATATCTCTTAGCTCATTCAAAGAGATTGAGAATGATAGATAATACATTCAATATTTCAGTTATTTGCAAACTCATTCAATGTTTGAATATCGCACTGCATAGAATACTAGATATATTGAATGTATGCCAAGCTTCAACTGCCTGTCTCTCGAGTGTTCACTGTACAGTACTGCACTTGAAGTTTCCCGCACATCATCCGGCTGCTTCTCAAGTTCTACACAGTTATGATGGCCTGCTGATGGCTTGTCTAAGCGACTGCCAAAAAGTGTGTTGAGCGATGACGTCGCGATGGTCGCATCAAGTTCAATGGACTGTTTTGTTCGGATGGTGTTGGCATTTCCGTTGGCAGAGAGACTCATGAGAGACTGACATTGCATAACAATTAGCTGAGACAACAATTGCTGTTGTTCATTGTACAAAGTCAACCGAAAAGAGACTCAAATAATAATTCACTGAAAAATCGACTTCGTGTTCGATTCGATGGCTTCATTAGGCAGTATTTTCAGTGCCATATGTGGCACTGAAACTGGAACTTGAAACTATGCGCGTCTGTGTGTGTGTATGTGTGTGTGTATGTGTGTGTGCCAGTGTGCAGCCATTTTTGGAAAGTCCCCAGCATTGTAAGTGTCTAGATCGATGGCAAATTTATGCCTAATGAGCGTAGCGCTCAGTTTGATAACTCATTATTGTGTCGACAAACTGAGAATGAGGCTAAATTTGTTCCACATGATGTTTTTGCTTCGATGATGTCGAAATACTACGTCAGCTGAATGTCAGTTCAGTCCATAAATAACTGAAGTCAGTTTTGTTTGTTCTAGCTGCAAAATTCAGCTAGAAATGGGGGAGAGGGAAAAGAACGCAAGCTGAAAAAGAATTAAGAAATTCTCTGACACACACTTTGGCTGGAGTTTATCATTGTAATGCAAATGAAGGAAGTGCGCATCGCACTCTATCTCTCTCTCTCTCTGTCTCTCTGTACCTCTGTCTCTTTTCTTCTCAGTGTGTGCCACTCTGGTGCTGCATAAAACAAGGTGAGGCTGCAGCAGCAACAGCAACAAGAACAATTTGATGCCGTGGGAAATGCTTGGCGCATGTGTTGCGAAAGCGAATCACTGCGTGAGAGGAGGAGCGGGAGGGAGAGGGAAAGAAGCAACTACAACTCTCATTCTGTCAGTCAGTCAGACAGTCAGTCAGCGAGCGAATGGAACTGCGCTCGCAACAACAGCAGTAACAACAACAAAGCTTTGAATATGAATAAATCATTTCACGCAGATTGCCAAAGCAAAGATAAAAAACAAGAAAAATAAAATAAAAAGTAAAGAAATAAGTATAAAATATATATAAAGCAAAGAATACACTCAGAGAAATTGCAACTCTCGCGAACTCCCTTTTCTCTTTTTCTTTGCCTCCCTTTTTGCCTTTGGCAATCAGCAACAAAGCGAGAACTGCCAACTCGAGTGCGAGAAAATTGACAAAAGTTTACGGGATAAATAAGTTGATCAGGTTAAAGTGATTGATTTGACAGGATGCGCAGAGCAGGCTATTACCATTCAATTGGCATTCAAAGTTAACAGATCTGCACATCAAATAATCAAGAAAACTCTCTTGAACGGAGATCTAAAGTCTTTCAACTGGTAAAGGGAGATTTAAATATTCGGTTATTTGAATTTATTTACATAAATCGTATAACATATGTCAAAAGAATTCTCTTCTACGTGTCCGACGAAGAGAGGTTCTGCTTTTAATTGATTTATAATATGGTTTATACATATCAACGTATGTTTATCATATAAACGTACATTCAATAGAGCCGTTAATGTCCTATTTGTTTCATCTATATTCATCTGAGAGTGTCCGCACAAGAGAATCATCAATCATCAAAACGAATGCCTTGAAAAACGTGTCCGCCTTAAAAAAGCGTCCGTAACGAGAGGTTTTCCCTGTATATCATCAAAACCCTTTCATTCTCTCAGATGTATCATTAAATACATTTTCTATACAATCTGTTCTCTATGTTCTTTCATTATTTCAACATTAACTGATTTAGTTTTAGAACAGAAATCTTTCCAAAAACTTTGCAATTATTGCAATTTCTAGCGCTAACATAAGCACTCTGTATTTATTTGAAAGCATAATGCAGTGTCTGCAGCTGGAAAACCTTTAATAATTTATGAATGGAATGCCAACTGGTTCTAAGAGTTTTCTACGTAGTTCGGTTGGATTTGCTGCTGCGGTTTTGACTTTTTCGACTGCCTCCCGAAATGAATTCGCCCACGAATTAAGTGTTTCGAGTTTGCGATAAAAACCGCTAGCAACTATTTTTCAGGGCCAGACGAAAATTAGTAGTTGAAACCAAAATGCAATCGGTCGCAAGAAGGGGTTGTGGGAGGGGCGAGGAGGTGTGGTTGGGTCAGCAAACTTGGCAGCTTGCAGTGAGCTGACCAAGCGACGGTCCAACTTGTTTTGCAGTTGCTTGTCTATTTATGCGCTTAGTGCGCAGTGGGCCACGCCCCTCTTTCCCTCTCCCCCTGGAGTATGCAAATAGTGCGGCAGGCACTTCCTGCGCCTCCCCCTGCACCCCAAGCGCCGCGCCACGCCCCGAGTTGCTGCCACACTGAACCAGTTTCGGACGCTATCGACCGTCGCGTCGGCGAACCAACCCTCTTTGTTTGCATTTTTTATTAACAAACAGCCGAAATGCGAAATAAAAAACACAACAAAAGCAACAACAACGCCACAAAGGGCTATGCAAAATATTTGCTATAAATGGAAAACCCTTTCGGGAGGGAAAGGAGGAGAAGAGAAGGGAGGTCTGTGTTGAAGTAGGGATCGGCGGCGGGTAGCAGTCGCTTACAAGCTCGCAACACGGCGATAAGCCAAAGTGGGGTTGTTTTTAGTTGTTGTAATTGTTGTTATTGTTTGTGTAGCTACAACGTTGTAGCATGTGTATGTGCCACACGCATAATCGTTGTTGTTTTAGTGTATTAATTTTGGTTTTTAATAAAGCATAAATATTTGTGTTTGCGCTTTGCACTCGCCCCGAGGGCGACTCCCCCCCCCCCGCACTGCCCTCTCTCTCTCTCTGCACACACTGTTTTTATTGAAGTTTGTCAAATCAAAAACTAAAGTTTATAGCACCACCCCTCTCGCCCCTGAGGCAACTCATGTAAAATATGTTAGATTAGCCCATGTTGTATGTTCCATATGCCTCTGGGGGTCGCATAACACGCACTCGCCCAGGTTTATCTAGCGCTGTCAACCGACATTAATTGCAAATTCCCGCTGTCCACACATACACACACATATACACACATACACATGTGTGCCATATATGTATGTCACACACACACAGAGTTATTTGCTCACTCGCAACTCTGTATGTCTGGCCGGGCCTTTTATGGCACTGCGATTTGCCGTTTGCATGTTTTAATTATTAAACAAATCAATTTGCCAACACTGAGCACCATCAGTTCTGGTCCCACTCCCCCTCTGCCAGCCCCTCGGTCCCTCTGCTTCTAACAGCTTAATGGCATTTATCCATTTGGCCATTTAGCCATTTAGCGTGCTCCCCTTACAGTGTCTTACGCAAGTGCTCGCCCAGTCAATTAAATTTGCATAAATGCATTTTTAATAATGCTCGCGTAATTTTTGTACGCTGATTTTCTCTACTTGAGCCGAGTTCGGTTGGGTCATTAAGGAGTTTTCCCTTCGTTTTTCCACTTATTATGCAACCGGATGTGCAACGAAAAACGAAATTTGATTAAAGTTGCACATAATGTTTAAATAATTACATAGCGCAGTTTTAGGTTGAATCGAATTATTATATTTTAAATTAATCGAAATTCTTTCTTCTTTATTGACAAAAGATAACAGAATTACTCGAGAGTCTGCTTATTATATTATATATTGAAAAGTTATGTTATTTGGGTATATACTTTTCTTACGTTTCTTCATTTTAATTCATGTGTTTCAACTTAAAACAAAATATTTTAGTGGAAATCCAATAGAATTTTCAGTAATTTTCTTGTTTCCACTCTCAAGGTCAATATCAAGTCTTCTTCATAGCTTTATAGCACTCTTTCAAATGTTTTTCCAGCACTTTTTGTTGTGATTGATTTCTCAGAACTCACCGGGGGTCAAGATACGCTCGGGTCGGTCCATCGCGCTCAGCTGAACCAAAACTTGTGCCAATGACCTGCTGCATAAGGTACTGGAGAAGGCGTCTCCTTCTCTACCTCTCTGATATTTTGCCATTAAATTCGCCATTCGTCTCTGCTCTTTACTGTCGTCCACTTGTTTTCTTTCTTTTTTTTTCTTTTGTCTTTTCTGCTTATTGATTTTCAATTAGTTTGTTTCGTTTTCCGCTGTCCCGTTTGGCTTTTGGCTTTGGTTTTGGTTTCGGTTTACGCTGCTGGCTCTTGCAGTTGCTGTTTGCCATTTTCTTGCGCATTTCCCACTGTAAATTGACATACTTAATTTGCCATCGATGTCAGCGTGTGTGCATGTGTGCATGTGTGTGTTGCGAGTAAATTACATGAGCTAAAGTTCTGTACTCATAAAATATGCAATTCTCTGTTTGTTTTGCCAAAGCACATCCAACGATTTGGCCAGCGATTGCTGCTTGACTTTGGCAAGAGAGCATTGCCAAAAAGTGTCAGGGTTAGACCAGAAATAGACACATGCCAATATGCTGGGGCCCATAAACAAGCCAGAAGTCGAGAGAGCCGCACATCCAGGGGCATTGGGGCGGGATTCCCAGACGGTTGTCGACTCTGTCGGACTGTGGTCTGCTTTGAAAACCGTTTTAAGGTTCCCCATTGCAAGGGCAGCACCAACACTTCAAGCCTAAGCTACATACTTCCATTAGATAACTGTTCAAACTGCCCTCTCTCGCATCTTTCGGTCAAACAGCGAGCTAATTACATTCATAAAATTTGGAGCAATTGTCGGCAAAGCTTGTAATTAATTTATAAAATTAGCCATGCGGCTAAATAATGGATTTAGTTTTTAGTTGGTTCGCATTTTGTTATTATTGTTGTTGTTGTTGTTTTCCCTCTTCACTTATTTTTCGGCGCTTTATTTGATCTTTTTACCCAAATGCAGTGTGCGGTTTGTCGACGCAAACGGAAAAAAAGAAGTGGAAATGAAAATTTATGCGCGAAAAATGCAATTTCGTAATTTGATTTTCGCAAATAATAATTTAAATAGGGCCCTGCACACTTATATTTGCAGTCTATCTATGTGTATGAGTGTGCCCATTTTTTCAGCATATTCCGAGTGCATTTTGTATTTGTTTGAGTGCATTTGGCATTAATTTATTTATAAATAATTATTTACAAGCAATTAACTTTGTGTGCACAGTTTCAGTTTTCTGTTTTCAGTACGTTATTTAGTTAGGTTTTTCTGTTTAACATTTTTCAGTCAAAAGTAACCCGATTTTTGGGGTTTTTGAGGTTTTCACGTAGCGCACAAAATGCCATTTAATTTGAATAACAAAGTGTCGCATTAAATTGCTTGTGAAATTGTTTCAACTAAATTTTGATTAATTTGCGACCAACTAAGCAAGAATGCGAAATGAAAATTTAATGTAAATTACAATGAAAAAAAATTACTGTAAACAAAATATAGTAATTAGTAGAATACACTATTTCCTTGTTTTCATATCTATTCATACATATGTATATTTGAATCAGATATCTCGCAGTTTACTCCTTCTTTCAACACCTTCTGCTGTGCTCAACCTGTTGCCGAACTTCACTTCGTAGCAGTTTGCTTGATATTTAAGGGACCTGTTGCCAAACTTCACTTCGAAGAAGTTTGATTGATATGTTCTGAAATATGCTGAAATTGATCACGTTGTTTGCGCACGTGTAAACGCACAAAAGTAATAAAACGTTGTTGGATTTTTTTTATAATTTCCATTTATATTTTATAATGTTTTTATTTTTCTCTCATATATAGTGGGTTTTTCTTGCGTTCTGGTAATTGTAGTTTAATTAATTTAATAATACATTTCTTTTAGTTAATTTAATTAATTTAGACTTTCGTTTATAAATACATTAAGTGTGCTAAATAATTTGCAATTTCTATATAATGGAGCGCTATATACACAAATATTTCTATATTGATTTCTGTTTAGTTAATTAGCTTGATGAATTTAGTTTACGAATGTTTAACGACTTCCTTCTATCCTACTTGTATCTCTTTCTCTTTCCTCATGTAGGTGTGTTTGCCTGGCTAATAGACTAATAGCTACAATTACAGTTAGGGGTGATTTTTATATAGTAGTTTATATATAGTATATTTAGTATTTTTAATTAATATATCACATTGAATTTGAAAGTGTTTTTTGCAACATTTCTAGTAATTGTTATGCAATTAATAATTATCGTAATTATCATAATAATAATAATAGGCCTATAAATATATGTATTCATGTATGTATATGCGTGTGTGGCTATGTGTGTGTGTGAGTGTGCGTTTGTGTGCGACACTTTGAACACCGAAGGCGCATGTGAAAAGAAATGCCTACGTAAAGTCTTTTTTGTTCTAAATAAATTTTGTTTTTGCCTTTGCGTCGTCGCGAGCGAACAGCTTCAAGATGGCCGCCCCTGCGCAGGAACCGTTGTTGAGCGAGTGTGTGTGAGGGAGATAGCAAGATAGCAGAGCCTGGGCAGCGGGAGCGAGCGCGAACATTTGCTTACACCAGGAAAGCTTGGCCGCCGCTCTTATTGGTGCTGCCCGGGTCGACGCCAGCAGCGGCAGCAGCAGCTGCTTGTTGTTGTTGCTGCTGCTGTTGCTGTGCCGCAGCTGCGGAAGTGGAAGCTTGAGCCGTCGACTGAGTGCTGGTGCTAGCCTGGCTGAGCCCGCTGCCACTGCGCAGATGTACTGGCGCTGCTGCTGCTGCTGCCGCTGCCGCTGCCGATGTTGCTGGCGGCGCACGGAACTGTGGCTGCAGCAGACGCTGCTGCTGTTGCTGCCTGGCCAATTGCTGCAGCTGATGAGCCTGCATCTGCTGATGTTGCTGCTGCTGCTGCTGGTGATGCGCATGAGGATGTGGATGATGCAACATGGCGCCTGGCATCATCGAGAGCGCCTCGTGCTGATCGTAGGCACTGTACTCCGACTCGATGCTGTGGTAGATGTGCTCCGAGGGTGGCCGCATGGCCATCGATTCCACAACGGGCCGCATGGGGCGTGGCGAGGGCGTGGCTGTGGTGGCCGACGAGTAATTGGCCTCCATATCCTCGGTGCAGTAGTAGGCGGGCGGGGGAGGAGCCTGACGGAAGATCAGGCCGGGCGAGACGGGCTGCTTGAAGCGCTCATGATGGTCCAGGGTGTAGTTGTTGCCACGTGGCGACAGCTCAATGGGGATGGCATAGCGTAGCTTCTCCCAGAAGTACCGGTCGCAGGTGAGCAGCCTGTTCGAGGGCACTGACTTGAGATACGGCGCCAGTTCGGCGACATCCTCAGCTTCGCTCGAAACGGATGTCTCCTCGATGATCACCAGTTTCTGGGCAAGACCACGCAGTGCCTCATGGAATGCATTGCGGAACTCGACGCGCTGCCACTCTGTGGCAAGCAAATGGCGGGTCAGCACCAAGATGATCTTGCGCGAGGCACGCGCACCCTCCACAAGCTGCAGATGACTCGCCTGTGGTGGTAGATCGCGCTGCTGTATGCATAGACGGAAGGGAGGACGACCGTGCTCCAGTTCGGCAGCAATGTTGCGGCACACGAACTCGTAATCCTTCTCTGAGTGCAGAATGATGGCATCGTAAAGCTTTCCCGCATCCTCGAAGCGTGGCTCGCAGACCCTCACGCCGTAGTGGGCGAAGAGCCACATGCGCACGCTCTCGCGGAAGACAAAGACGATGATGAGCACCACAACGAGGAAGATCAGCACCAGCACAGCGGCCAGCAGTGGCAGCCTGTACCCATTGGCCAAATCCTGTGCTGAGCTAATGTTGCTGGCGCTGGCATCGAGCAGCTCAGAGCAATCTCCAGCTGGCAGCTTCTCCTGTGCCTGGCCAGGCACTGTGGTCAGTTCCAGTTCCCGCTTGATGCCAGCATCCACACAGTAGATGTCTGCGGCATCGCGCACCACCAACGCATTGTCCGTGACGAACTGCACCAACTCTCGCAGCTGCTGGCAACGGCAGCTCCACGTGTTGCGTCCCAGCGTCAATCCCTGCAGATTGTTGCGGTACTGCAGATTCGCCAGCTGCTCCAGTGGCAGCACAGTGAGCCGATTGTTGTCCAGCCGCAGCAGCTGCAGCGACACCAGCGGCTCGAAGGTGGCATTTCCAATCTGCGCCAACTGATTGCCCTGCAGATGGAGCTCACGCAACAGCGACAGCGAGCGGAAGGTGTCCGTGTCCAGCGAGCTGAGTTTGTTGTGCTCCAAGTGGAGTACACGCAGATTGGGCAGCTGTGCCAGGCTGCCATTGGCCAGGGAGACCAGATTGGAACCATTCAGGTAGAGTGTGTGCAGATTGCGCTGTCCAGCCAGGTGGGAGGCTTGCAACATGGAGCCAAAGTTGTTGCCATCCAAGTAGAGCACATTCACATCCTGTGGCAGACGCGAGGGCAGCGCCAGCAGATCCTGCTTGCCACAGTCGACAATGTTGCTGGACCAGTTGGCGTCGTGGAAGCAACTGCAGTTGTTGGGGCAGATCATCTCGCAGTCGCAGTTCTCATACTCGCAGCAGTGGCATGTGGCAGGGCAGTGTGTGTCGTATTTGCAGACAAAGTCAGCGGCAGTCAGGCTCGCCAGGGAGCGCAGTGGGGCCTGGCGACTGTGTGGCATGAGGCACTCAATGTTGCCCAGATCGACAACTCGAGGATGCTGGCGTGTGGTCAAGTTGTTGATGCGTTGCAGCCACTCCATGGAGCAGTCGCACTCGAAGGGATTGCCACCCAAATAGAACTCGGGCAGGGGCTTCTCCAGGGCCACGGGGGCGACACGCAGCGAGTTCAGCGTCAGCTTGGACAGATCATTGGCATAGAGATCCACACGGGCCAGACGTGTCTTGTCCACAAAACTGTTGGGCTGTATCTGACTGATGATGTTGTTGTTGATGAACAGCAGCTCAATGGAGTTGGGCACCGAATTGGGGGATATCTCCTTGATGCGATTGTGGCTGGCATCCAAGGTGCTCACACGCAGCTCCTCCTGCAGCTTGTAGTAGTTGCCCAGGGCCTCAATGTAGTTGCCATGTATGTCCAACCATTTCAGATTCGATGGAATGAAGGCGTAGTCGAACCACACCAGATGATTCTCAGAGAGATTCAACCAGAGCAGGGAGGCGAGTGTGGCAAAGATGCCGTTGATGTCGGTGAGAAAGTTCTTGTCCAGACGAATTGCTTCGATTTCCGTATTCTTATCGAACGCACCTCGCTCGATGCTCTGTATGCGATTCTTAGCCAGATTCAGCACACTCAGGCGTGGCAGTTGCTGGAACATGGAGACGGTGATGTTGCCAATGCGATTATCGATCAGACGCAGCCCCGTCAACTGATTGAGGTTGTTGAAGGTGCCGTTCTTAAAGTCCGAGATCTGATTCTCGCCCAGATCGAGGGTCTTCAGCATGCTCAAATCCTGCACAGCCTCGGGCACCTCCAGCAGCTGATTGGAGCTCAAGTCGAGCTCCTTCAGATCGGAGCAGTTGCGAAATGCCTGAGACTCCACAATGCTGATCAGGTTGTTGTTCAGCGTCAGCTTTGTGAGCACATACAGTCCGTTGAAGATGCGATTGTCCAACGTGTGCAGGCGATTCTCGGCCAGGTTCAGTGTGTGCAGATTGTACAGCGGCAAGAAGGCGCCCTCCTCAATGTGTCCAATGGAATTGTTGCGCATATCCAAGATCTGCAGGAAGTACAGCTCCTTGAAGGTCTTCGCTCCAATGCGAGTCAACGCGTTGTTCGACAGATTCAGCACAATCAGGCGAATGAGGCCAGCGAAGGTGTTGTTATCCACATGGTGACTGGTCAACTGATTCGCACTCAGATCCAGCACCAACAGCTGCTCCAGTCGATGCAGCAATCCCTTCGGCAGATCGTACAGATCGTTGTGATGCAGATGCAACTCGCGCAGTTCCTTGTTGCCGGCGAAGGCCTCCGAGGGCAGTGTCTCCAGGTGATTGTGCGACAAGTTGAGCACGCGCAGCGAACTCAGCCCGGCGAGGGCGTTGGGGGCCAGCGAGCTGATGTTGTTGTGCTGCATACTGAGGGTCTGCAGGCGGCGCAGGCGCGATGCTCCCCATGTGTCGGGCAGAGCGCGCAGTTCGTTGTGCGACAAATCCAACACTTGCAACTCACTGCCACCGCTGACGGCGCCACCAGCGCCGACGCCAGCGCCATTGGGTGTGCCCAGGCAGAGCTTCTCAGAGAAGCCAAGAAACTCGGCAGCACGTATGCGATTCTGGGTGAGATTGAGCAGTTGCAGGCCGGGCATGCTGCACCAGACGCCCTCGGGCAGCTGCCGCAGATTGTTGTCGCCCAGATGCAGTTCGTGCAACTCGCGCAGGCCGTGGAACGACTGAGCGTGCAGCTCCAGGGTCTTGCCAGGTCCCCACAGTGCGTTGTGCGTCTCCAGCTGCAGGCGCTTCAGCGACATGAGACCCTCGAATGCATTTGCGGGCACACGTTGCAACTTGCAGGCATCAATGCGCAGCTCCGCCAGCTTCTGCAGCTTGCGGAACATGCCCGTGGAGAGCTCACTGGCGTGCAACAGATCCGGGCTGCACTGCAGCTCGAAGCGGTTCGCCGTCTCCGCCACCTGCAGATCCAGTGCCACGGCGCCGGCGCCGCTGTTGCTCATGTCCAGGGCTCGCACATTGCACTTGATGTCCATTGTAGTGCGCACAAACTCCCAGGCGCATTGCTGCGCATGCGTCGCTGCCAGCAGCGCGGACAGCAGCAACAGGCAGCGGCAGCTCCAGTTTGTTGTTGTTGTTCTTGTTGTTGTTGACATTTTGTCTTTGTTTTCTCTCTCTCTCTCTCTCGATTGCAGAAAATAATTTCCTTGTTAAGGACTTTTCTCTCCTTCACTCGTGTCGTGGGGGGAATTTTGTTGTTGGTTTGTTTTGCAAACTGAATTCACTTTCTGGTTTTCATATTTGATCGCTTTTTTTGTTTTACGCGTAACCGTAATCCTTGTGTCGCAGTGTAGGTGTGTGTGTGTGTGTGTGTGTGTGTTGAGTTTTTGTCGTTGCGTGCACTCAGCGATTTGTTTGAATAATAATAATATAAATAATAATCAGCACTTGCAATAATAAATTTCTTTTGCTTTGCTTCTTCTCTTCTCTCACTTCACTTCGTTCGTCGTTGTTGTTGGCACTTAGAAAATCGTTTGCGTTTGCGTTTATTTTGTTGCTTGTTGCTCTTTGCGTTTCTGTGGCCGGAGCTCGTTTGCTTAAAACATGTTAACCGCCTCGCGTTTCAACTCAAACTGATTGCTGGAGTTGCACGCAGTCGACTCCGTTGGCTCGTTGAAAATGTTTTTACGAGCGACGACGCGACGCCGGCAGCCGACGTCGACGTCGGCAGCACAGCATGGCAAAGCAGACAGACAAAAATAAGCTAGTGTGTGTGCGCGTGAGTGTGTGTGTGTGTGTCTGTTGGCTAGTTCGTGCTCTGCTGCTGCTGCTGCACTCACACATGCACATGCATTTTGTGCTCTCACATACACTCTCTGCCTCTCTCACACAAGAGCGAAAGGCGACGTCACTGTCGGCGTCGACGTAGAACAGTGCATTTCCTGCATATCGCCGTCGTCGACGTCGGCATAGGCAGAGCGGCAGAGCATATGCAGTTCAGCAACATGCATGTGCACGCGCGCTCTGCCTCACTCTGTCTCTCTTTCTCTCTCACTCTCTCTGTTGCATGCCTGCGCTCTCACACAGACACGTCGTCACATACGTGTGCATTCACATACGTGTTGAAGAGAGCGTGTGTGTGTTCTCTCGCTCTCTCAAAAAGTAGGGGAAATGCTGCACACACATGCTTGGCCACGCACACGCACACATGCTGTGTATTTACCGGTTGCTCTCTTCGTTTTCTTGTTGTTTTTTTTTCTGTTTGTTGTTTCCTCTGCTGAGATTTGGAACTGCAAAACGATCGTCTTGAAAAACAAATTCGTATTTCTTTCGTTTTAGTTGTTGTTGTCGTCGTCGATTGACATTAATTAGTTGAGCTATAAAAAATATATAAGCTGAGATTAGCAACGTATTTTATAGGCAATAGTTCGGGCTTATCTGATTATTCAAATACACATGAATATAGTAAGCTCGTCTGGGCGCTAATCGTTAAACGATTTGTTAAACGACCGCAGCTCGGGCGTCAAACATGTCAAATTATAGCACCAGGGGTTATGATCTATTGTGGAATCTGGTCTGGCTAGTCTGGCGCAGCTGATAAAGTCAGAATATTAATTCGATTATTCAGCTTTAATTCAATTGGAAATTACACTGAAAGTGGGTTATATTTTGCTATAAATGCTATACGTAGAATGCCATAAAGCTGTTAGCTCTTTATTGGAGTGTTGACTTTCGAAATCCTATTGAAAATGGGCTACTCAAGAGTAGAATGTGTGGTATAATTATGCTATAATAATGCCATAAAAACTAAAAAGTATTACAGAAAAATAAGAGATAGTTTTGAATTAACTAATGCTAGTTTTTTATATATTTAAATAATTATTTAAATATTATTAAACTTGAATTCAAGTGCAAACATTCTAGGAAAATGGTTAGAAATGTGTTGTATAGTATAATAATAGTATATAATAACTAATGCTAGTTTTTTATATATTTAAATAATTATTTAAATATTATTAAACTTGAATTCAAGTGCAAACATTCTAGGAAAATGGTTAGAAATGTGTTGTATAGTATAATGTTGCTATAAATGAGAAAGGAAAGTACATTTCAACTGAATTTACAATATAAATTTACTATAGTTTCTACTTCGCGTTCTTGGGTCTCTTTCGCACTATTGCACTTGCCAGCATCGACAGTCAACAGGCTGTCGTCTTGCAACATTTCGTGTCGGGTCGCCTCCGACTGCGACTCTGAGTCTGACTCCAAACCCTCCCACTTTGCAGCTCTTTTGGCTGCAGCGCACTCGTTGAACGACGCGTTGCAAGGGAGGCAAGCGACGACGACGTCGACGTCGTGTGTGTTGCATACGAGTTGGTCGCACATCGAGAGTATGTTGCTATTGCCGTGTTGCATGCCACAGTGGCATTTGCAGAGCTGCCTGATTCGCCTCATAAAGTGCTCGATTCTATTGTCGTCTGTCCAATATTCCTCGGTACTTAGGCCACATTTCTTATGTGCACCCAAGTGCTGCAAGTTGCTGCGGCCTTCAAACGTCGCGCTGGCAACGTGGCTTCTTCTACTTCTTCTTCTTTGCGGCAATTTGGCAAATTGAGACGCGTTTATGCGCTCCGTAATTGAAAGAGGATATCTTTTTGGTAGCTCCCCCCCCCAAAAAAGGAAGGTGGAAGTGGAAAAGGAAATTGCGATGCAGATATTTGAAGGAGGAGTAAGCTGAATAAAAAGGATGGCTTGAAGTTGAAGCAGAAAGGCAATAATGAGGAAGAGAGGGCAAGAGCTGAAGAAATTTAAGATAAAAGTATGTGCAAATTTTAATGAATTCATATTAGTTTATTGTGATAATCATTTATATTTTTTAAGATAGTATTTTAGTTTTAAGCCAGAAGGAGAAGGAAGGGAAGCTTCTCCGATCCAAAATAACATATATTATTAACCAGTGTAAACAGCTTACTCGATATAGACTTGTTTGTTTGTTTGTATTAACACGCAAATCTCAGAGACTATACGAGCTACGTCTACCAAATTTGCTGACAATGTTCCTTATTATTGCCTGTAGACTTTAGAACTTGGTGACGCCCCTTTTTGTTCCAATAAATCAAAAAAAGCAACAGAGAACTGTGCGTTAACCCCAGGAAAACCCAATCAGACTTGCAGGTTTAGTATTATTTATAAGTCGGAGAGTAACTACGGTTAACATCTGTATAAATAGTTGGTTACTCGATTCGTAGATGATCTTACCAGTTTTCTAGACCCCAGTTTGTTATATATATGTAGGAATTGGATCTGAACAAACACTAGTTCGTGAGACTCGGAGTGGTCAGCACTATTAAGAGCCAGAAACTAATTCACAAAAAAACATATCGGCTAACCAACTATCGAGTCGCGAAGAATTATCGATAAGGGGACTTTATGCCAGAATCTCGGTCCGTGAACACGTATTAAAATACACACCATTCGTTTAAAAATTGTTAATTATAAGACAAGTAAATATACTACAATAAAAACTATTTGTTCGTACACTAAAAGCGGAACCTACATATATGTATGTATGTGCAAATTTCTTGAATTCTTTCCAATTTTTCAGAGCTTATTCTCCACCTCATATTATATACTGATACTATAAACCACAGTAAAGCGCTTAGAACTAACTTGCGGATGCTTTGTGAAATCTTTAAGCTGCAACTTTACAAGGTTCCTCGAGTTGGGTTAGTTACTCTGCTCTGGTAGTTGCGATGCATGTTGCCAGCGCATTAGCAGTGCGCCATCATTTCGAGTCTTAGCTCTGGTGCGAGAATTATAGAAATATGTTTTCGCTTTGTGAGAGTTGGCGAATTTACGAGTTGCTACCGTGCCCATTTATGTCATACAAACAACTACTGCATGCAGCCCCATCGGGCTGACTTTGGCCCCTTTCCACGCCCCTCTCCTTTTCCACTCTCTGCTGCACTTTCCGCCACAGCAAAGCTTGAAATATTGCATATGAATGTTGCATGCGACGCCAGCAACACACATTAACGAGCAGCAGCAGCAGCAGCAGCAGCACCGACGGCAGCAGCAACATCGTCGCTGCCAGCATCAACTGCAGCAGCAGCAGCATGGCCAGCATTGGCAACATTACAGTTTGAATGCTATTATTATGCCATTTTTAATGCCTTTTACATTCACGCGCAACAAGCGGTAGCGCGTCGCGTTGACGTTGGCATCGCTGCTGGCTGCGCAGTTGGCGTCGCTGCTTTGTGTGCCACGTTTTTTTATGCTCTGCTTCGTTTGGCAAATGTTTTTGAATACCCTGCAACAGGTAATTGTGGCAGGGTGTGCAGCAAATAAAGTTTTCGATTGAAGTGAAAATACTAGAAACTACTAAGAAAATACTTGTGATTATATTCAGATGTGAATGGGATTGAAATATTCAATTATGTTTAAGCCTCTATGAAATTCATGAAAATGAATTGACAATCAGTCAATAAATAAATTAAAATACTACAAAATAGCACAAAACTACTAGAGTTTACATAAAGATAAGGATGAGGTTGAAATAATCAATTATGTTTCAGTTTATGAGCTAAACAACGTATGAAAATTAATTAATAAATAAATCAATCAAGAAATATATGTAATTGCTACAAAATTACTGTACAAGTTGATAAAGCGCTTTAAATATGAAATGAATTAAATTCATGAATGTGAATGTAGTCGATAAATAGCTGAAAATAACATAAAATGCTATTTTTTAAAATTTAAAATTAGGAAACTTGAAATTCTGAACTAGAAAAGATTATTGAATAATTAAAATATATTAATATTAAGCATATATTAATATTTTATATATTATTATTGTATATAATTCATTAATTATAATTTCTTTTTCCTCTTCATTTCTACAGATCATTTAAGACTCGCGCATACTCTGCAATTAAACGACGGTGAATATTACTTATCTCAGTTATTAAATGACATTTTAAGTTTCTTTTCTACTGCACTAATTTGCGTATGTTGATCTCGTTTGGAAAATAATTAAAATACCAACATGAAAAAATACCAGCATGCTAAAATACCAAACTTCATATGGCGTAAGGCAGCAGGAGACAGGCAGAGGCAGAAGGCAGTTTGTGATGTAATGTCGTGTTATTTGTTGTAGTTGTTGCATGTAAGCAACACGCCCCGTGCGCCCACCTGTCATACATGCACACACACACACACACACATGCAGAGAGGTAGATATGTGAGTACTTATGTTTTTCGGCTGTCGACTTATGCCACTTAAAATTACATTAAAAAACTTCTGTCGTTGCTGCAGCAGCAGCAACAAGCGGGCAAGTCCAACACACCCCACTCCTAGCCACCAGGGCAGGCACAGCGCTGCCTCCCTTTCTCTCTTCCCCTTCCCTCGCCCTCTTTCCTCTCCCTCTTCCCCTGCCTTTCCATCCAGTGCAAAGTTTGCCCAGCTTTTGGGACTTTTCTGCGGGCTTCTTCTACCGTTGCTGCTGTTGCTGATGCTACTGTTGCTGCTGCTTCTTGCTCTTTCATAGTTCTTCCTCTTGTTGTTGTTGCTGTTGTTGCTGTTGTTGCATTGTTTTATTTCGCTTTTTCTTTTGCCGTTTTGTTTTGCGGCGTTGCAAATATGAAACTTTTGTTACTTAATTATTTTCTTTGTTGTTCTTGTTAATGTTGCTGCTGCTGCTGCTGTTGGTTGTTGTTCTTGCTGCTATATTGTTATTAATTAATTGAGTTACACTTGCACTGCGTTTGTTGTTGTTGTTGTTGTTGTTGTTGCTGTTGCTGTTGCCGCTGCTTCTTCTTTGCTTAGTGGTGCGAATATTTTATGAATTTTTAAATTTCATTATTGTGGCATGTGGCATGTGCCGACAACGTTGACGTTGCTGCTGCTGTTGCTGCTGCTACTGCTGCTGCTGCTGCTGTTGCTGCTGTCACATGTCGACGACCCCCTGCAGTCCAAGTGTTTGGCTATTAGGCACACACAAGCCAGCACATGTGTGTGTGTGTGTTCGAATATCTAAAATTCTACACCGAATTTTGGGGGCACCAAATTGCGGCAGTGCCAAAATTACTTGAAATTAGTTAGCCCAATTGTGACTTAACCTGGTTTTGCCTACAAAAAGAAATAAGTTAAACAAAGCAAAGGAACAAACTTTGAACTATTTATTTATATTCAAGCTGAAACTTCGTCGTATGGAATGCTCACTGTACTTCCATGAGTTCGATCATGGTAAGTTAAGTTTATTTATTATTGTACTCAACTTAAGATAGTTTGAATTCTTTATTATCGTTATAGTTATTTTATTTATTATTATATTCAACTTCAGTCTTAATTACAAGATACATAGTTCAAGATCTTACCCAAGAATAAGCTGCAGCCCTAACTGAATCTGTGCGAGTTCTCGCAAACTTATGGCTCACGAATGGCTGCTCTGCTTAGAGCACATAAGCCCAGTTCAAAGCCAGAGACGGAGCCAGAGCTACTGCCCTTTGGGTAGCTTCACAGGCAATCCGAGTGGAATCCTAGCAAAGTCCTGGCTGAAGTCTGCGAAGAGGAGACAGCCCCTCGACGAGGCAAGACTAAAATATTATTCATACGCCGAGTTTGCCGAGGCCACAAGTCGCAGGCAGCAAGTTGCAGCCTGCATGTTGCAAGCAAGTCGCAGCTTTCATTTCGCTTCGCATAACTATGTCAAATTAGTGTCTGGCAGTGCAGCGCGCATCCGCACTGTGTGTGTGTGTGTGTGTGTGTGTGTTGCACTGTGGCAGCTTTCCCAGTGGCGTATTCAGGCTACAGTCGCGTCCACAAAACTTTCCCACTTGGTTTGGCTTCGCTTGGGAAATTGTATTCAAATGCGGCGCAAAGCAAACATTTTTTAATTGAATTAGAAAATGGCAATGGGTCAGCAGCACGTTTGTAATGCATAATTTATTTGTTTCCCCCTTCTGCCCCCCTTCCCTTCTCTTCCCCTCTTTGCAGCTTGCTCTTTCTTTAACTCGAGTCGAGTTCAAGTTTCGATGTTGCCAAACAAACTGAAACTGATTTTTCTTCGTTTACCAATTTTTTCAGGCCAAAATTTTCATAATCTTTTGGCCAACTAGAGAATTGCAGCGATCTGTTGCTGCCTCTGCTGTTGCTGCTGTCTCTGCTGCTGCAGCGTGCACAAATTATGAATATCATTTGGAGGATTTTAATGAATTGAGGCCTCGAGCTCAGCCAATACCGGAGAGAGCAACAACAAAGGGTGGAAGGTGCAGGAGGACAACTCGATTTGTCTTTTGGATATGGGGAAACTGAACGTGGCCTACCCAAATGGATGGGAAATGCTGTTGTTGTTGCTGTTGATGCTGCTGCTGTGGCTCGGCATGCTAAAGCGAAGTGGAGACGCAGCCGAAGTGCAGAGAAGTGCAGAGAATGCGTGTGACAGGAGCAGCTTCTTGGCAGAGTCCCTGGCAGCTGTCAAGCCAGCGAGAACTTCAGCACTGGGATTACACTGTGCAACATGGCCAGCATTGTTGTACAAATATTTTATATATATTGTATTTATCTGATATTATATAAGTAGTCAAGTAAGCTAAGCTACAGTTGAGTGCAATCAATCCAAAGTTATACTGGTTATTTCTCAACGATCCAAGTTTTCATAACATAAAGAAACTGGGTATTCGCAAATTCTAAATTAAGCTCGTTCTGCGTTCGTTTATGGGATATTTGGTATAAACATAAGATTGATTGTGCTAGCTCTTGTTTTGTCAGAGATATAAGTGTTCATACGGACAACATTTCGGTTGTTGACGCTGATCAAGAATATATAGCTAAGCCTTCTCTAGTTAAAGAAGAGTACATACCATACAATAAATACTATACAATGTATGTACTCTACTTTATAGGTGGTGGGTTTAGTTAATAGAAATGGCAATAAAAGATTACTTTTTATACCCTTCGACCATTGAAAATGGTCAAAAAAGGGTATACTAACTTTGTGCAAATGTATGTAACAGGCAGAGAGAAGGAGGCGTCGGAGACCCCATAAAGTATATATATTCTTGCTCAGGATCACACGCCGAGTCGATTGAGCCATGTCTGTCTCTCTGTCCGTCTGTCCGTCTGTCCGTCTGTCTGTGTGAACGCACAGATCTCAGCTATTATAAAAGCTAGAGTTACCAAATTTGCCAGGAAGACTCCTGTGTAGTATAAGCTGATCAAGTTTATTTCAAATGTTAGGTGCCACGCCCACCGCCCCCGCAAATCAATAATTTAATTTTTGAACTTAATTTGTAAGCGCTGTATAAAAGATACAACATTCTGACTTTAACATATACTGAGCTCATTAAAATATCTACGAATTCTCGAAATTGCAATCCGATCGGACAATAAACACAGAAGTTATTTAAGAAAGTATGTGCATAAAACCAAGTGCTTGTATCAGCTAACAAGGGAGGCCGGCGAGCGCAAAGCGCGAGCGCCATCTGTCGGCAATAATTTAAATGCATGTGCATATGTGTATGTGTACATACATAGCAACGTAGGTCGAAGGGTATCCCACTGTCGCGTGCAGAGCGACTGTGGCGTTTTACTATTTTTTTCATGATATATTGATCCGATTTCTAGGCAATTTGATTACCATATAAAAATCACTTTAATAATTTAAATTATTAAGCTGCTTTCTGTTAAAAAAACAATACATTTATTGAGAGAAAATCAAATGATATCAGTCAATAAATATAATAAGCTTTTACCAAGAATTTACTTGACTCAAAGTTTGCTCCATCAATTTGAAATATTTCTAATAATTTCTACTTTATATTTTGCGTGCTTGCGCAACCTTTTGCTGCACAGTGTGCTCTGATATTGAACAGCTTGGCAGTTGTTGTGGTTGTTGTGGTTGTTGTTGCTGTTGTTGGTCTTTATTGCTTTTGTTGTTGTGTGATATCAGGCTCATTTGATATGCGGGCTCAGCAATGCGCCCACACGAAGGCGCTGAAACAATGCAAGGCATTTCTTATATCGTATGTGCCATGCGATATTTTATATATAGTAAAGTATTAAGTATATGAATAAAACGCAAACACAAACTGCTAACAGCAACAGCTACAACAACAACAACAAGAACAGAAGGCAGGCAGGCAACATGATGAAACATGCATATTGAGTGAGTAACGAGCTACGCGCTGCGCTGCCATCGACCGCTCAAGTGCATCTTAAAGATACTTTTGCTGCATTGTGGAGTCGCGCAAGTTGAGTGCCGCATCGAGTGGGTCGGAGTGCTTGCCTATTGTGCATACACACAGACACACACACACAAACACACAGATCTATAGGGGTTGATATATGAGCTTTAATGTTCATAAACTCTTTTCGGCTGCAGCCCGAAACGGGGTTAATTACGCGTTTATGCCCCGCGTTAGCCGAGAGTATCTCGGGCCCCGCCGCAAATATTTATTGACCGCCTTTGATTTATGGGCGTGCACGGTCGCCTCACTCGATGCCCCAAAACTTGTGGCAGTTGGAAAAGCTGTTGTTGCAAATTGCCCACGAGTTCGAGGCTAGAGAGGAGTTTTGGGAGAGGGGGAGGGGATTTCTACAGGCTGTGACTAAAGAGCGTAACATGTGTGCCAAGCACACAGACTGTGACTAACCGATCACAGTGCGTTACTTTCATTCAAGCCTGATCTAGTCGAAGATCGTGCTATGGATCAGAAGAAGGGGAGGAAGCGAGATTCTGGTTAGCTAAATTGAACAAGATACACTTTCATAAGTAAGCTATTACTCAGACAAAGCTAACCCAGAGTTTCGACTATGATTTCATAGAGGAAGTCCAGTTACTGAACGAATCTATTGTAGTATAAAATGGAAATGGAATCCAAGATATCAAAGATATCAAAGAAACAAACAATCTTAAAGGGTAAACGAGAGCAACAGTGCGATACATATGTTGCTGTAAAAATTATCTAACTATATGATACTCTCTACCCTTTAATTGATATATTAAAATCAGAGCATACTATATGAAATGGAGGGGTGGCATAACTCTGCTCCCCTTAAATGTTATGCTCATTCTTTCTTAAACAACTTTTGTGTTTATTGTCCAATTGGATTGAAATTTGAAGGAGGCGTAGACAGACGATCAAGCGATTAAGGCTCAGTGATCCTGAGCAAGAATATATACACTTTATGCGGTCTCCTACGCCTTCTTCTGCCTTGTTAACGTAGTTCGAAGGGTATACAAATGTTAATTTCACTTGCATTAGTTTTAAAATAACACTCTAGTATATCATTTAACAAGTAACATCAAGATAACTAACATATAGACATAATAATAACTAGAATCTCTGTAATATTATAATGTTAATACATAATATATGCCTCTTTCCACATATTTCTAATACTTTCCCCCGTGATTAACGTAACTTTTAATTGGGTTTTCCTCTAACGAGCTCCATTTCGCATGTACAACTTGCTGGCTCCACAGGATTGTGTTACATTCCCAGTGCAGTAGCTCTGCGGGAGCTAATTGCCCATAAACTGGCCTACGAGTCTTCGTCTCCTTCTTCTTCTTCTACCTCTTCTTCTTCCTCATTTGACTAGTTCTTAAGGGTGTGCCTCGATTTGCATACCCGAAATCGTCAGTCACTGGCTGAGTCTCGTTTTTATAGTGATAATAATTCACTTCCCATCATTTAAATATTTTCATAATCTCTGAAAAATTCGACAAAATTGCGAGCACAACCCATAATCATGGCTAAGCATAAAAAGCTAACCAGACAATTCTAATTGTCAGGGCCCGCGCGAGTTGCCGATTTCGTTTCATTTTCTGGTTTATTTCGGTCGCAGTTTTTCAGCATTTTGCTAAACTCCACTTTACCGGGGCCCCAGAGAAGACAGAGGCAGAAAAACAAACCGAAGTTATTCAAAGACGGTTCGAAAAGATTTATCGGAACCCTTCATTAAGCACACGAAACGGAACGAAACCAAACGAAACGAAGAACAGGCGACTCATGTTTATAAATTGGTCTATAATTTTATTTTTACAGCTTAACTTGTATTATTGTTATTATTATTATTATTATTATTATTTTGGCCAACTCTACTACACGTTGTGTTTGCACAGCCTCAGTTAGCCCTGAAAGAGCTACTCGATGTTTTTGCAGCCGCAAACTAATTGCCAAAAATGAGTGAAAATCCGCCTTTTGTAGTGGGAAAAGGGGAAAAATAATATTTTCTTTCTGCCTCGCCTCGTCTCGTCTTGGCTCGTTTTGTTGTTTCAGCAAACAGTTTAGCAATGACGCGCCTAAGCCTTCTCTCTCTCTTCTTCTCCCTCTCTATCTGTCTCTTGGTCTCCTCGCAGATCTCGTCTCGGGGGCCTGTTACGGCAGGTAGCTGAGCTGACTGCGCTGTCGCTGCGCAGGGGAAATTCCTCACGCACACAACTGCAGCAGTGCGCTCTCTCGCTCACCAATACATTGATGGAAGAGAGAGAGTGTTAGTGCTCTCTCTCGTGCTCTCTCGCTCTCAGCAGCGTTCGCTCTTTGGCTCTATCTCGCCTTGGCTGCCTGTTGTTGCATCTTGCCTCTCGCTCGCACGATTTATGCTGCGATCCGCGCTTTGCTTGTGTTGGTGTCGCTCTCACGCACACATAGACTTCCGACTGCCGCTCTCTCTCTCTCGTTTTGCTTACTCTCTGTCTCGTACTGGTTTGGCCGCACTCTCTGCCTCTCTTTGCGCTGTCATTGACACGCAGCAGCAGCAGCAGCAGCAGCAGCAGCAGCAGCAGGTTAGCCAGGCAATTATGTATCTTGTATCTGTAACTCGCTCGCCCTGTGTATCTGTATCTCCAGCTGCGACTGCGATGCTGACTGCAACTGTGATGGCGACTGCTACGCTGGCTTCGGCTTCAAATGCCTGACATTTTACGCTATCACTTGCAATTTTATTTTGCACAACGTTTTCGCATTTGTTTTCACAGTCGCGCCTGCGCATACTCAATGAGTGCCCAAATCCGGACGCAAATGTTCACAATATTCACAAGACAAGGCGAAGGGGAGACTACGTAAAAAAAAGGGCAAGAATTTGCCGTTTTTTAGCTGTGTGAACCGAATCCCGTAGCTGATTGAGACAATATCGTAAAAAATCGGAGTCATGTGAAATTCGATCTCTGAATGGAATCGTTCGAGGGCAGCCCTGCCCCTGTGACTGCCTCTGCCGTCTCCCTCCTCTCGCTGGCGTCATAGCGAATTTAGTTACCTTTGTCGCCTTTTGTCGTTTATTGCCTGTCGCCGTTCTGCTTAACTCGTTTTACCGCACACACAAAATGCTCTCATTTGGCTCATGTTGTTGTTGCTGCTGTTGCCATTTGTTGTTGCCATTTTACAATGTACTTTTTGTTGGTCTGGCTTAAATGAAACTAAATGAGCCGGTAATCAAGTTGTGTTCCAAGCGTCGTTTGCGTCCGTTATGGCCGGCACCTCTTTGCGGTATTTTCGTTTCTGTAGCTCTTTTCGTTCAGTTCAGTTTCGTTCTTCAACTCTTCCCCTCCCCTCCCCCCGCCTCTTCACCCACTTCTGTTGTTGTTGGCGTTTTGTTTTTATGCCTCTTGTGGTTTACAGCAAATTTCACACTTGCATGAGGCACAAGCAGCTGGAGCTGCCGGAGCGGGAGGAAGTTTCTGGGAAGGAAGTCTGCGAAAGCGTAGACGCCAGAAAACAACAATAACAACAACAGCAACAAAATCGCAACAGCTTTTTTTCTTTTGTGGCATGCAAGTTTTCAACGCTGATTGATTTTTTAATGTTCAACAACAGGGAGAGAAGGAGAGGGAGGCAGAGAGAGAGAGAGAGAGAGGTATAGAATGGCAGCTGGGTAACTTCATATGTGGGCTGCCAAACATAAACCCATGACAACAAAATTGCTTGATCAGGCTTGAGACAGTGTCTTGAAGCGAGTTCCAGTAAGAATTCTGAAGGAAACAATATGAAGCTATTCATGTCGAGAACTTTTAGAGAATCTTTGAAGTTATAAAGTACCCGAGACACATATTAAGAGTAATAATAGGAAAAAAAACAGAACCAAAATTGATCTAACTTAAGATTTTGAACAAGAACCTTCGAAGTATAAAAGACTGGGCTTAAACAGAATCGAAATTGTTTTATAAATGTTAAGAGTGCCAAAGGATATTCACTTTCAACAGAAAAGTATAGGGAATGAGTTGAGTGTGCTGCATAAACATTATGTTATTACATCATTTGTCTTTTCTATCTATGGTCTTTATAGCTTCCATGTGTTTCAAATGAGAACAATTGAATAAAGTATCTGTAAGTCGCAATAACGAGAGTTTTAATGTGACTCGAACTCATTGTAATTTTACTTAACTACCACGAGGTCGCAGTTCCCTGGGCCACACTGGGGCTGCTCTCTGCCTCTCTGCCCTGTGGCACGACCCACACACTCGTCTTTCACTTGGTTCTTCACTGACTCGACTTTACAAATTCATTTCAATATTTTCGTTACACTCGAGGGCAGCATCAACATCAGCATCAGCATCAGCATCAGATCCATCCATGCAGCTACTGTCGGTCGTCGGGTAGCATCCCGAGCACTTCACATGCCTCTATGGACTCGTATCTCTATATATATTGTATAATAAATATTATTCCTCAACCAATTCTGTATGTGATATTTTTTCGGTTTTTTTTCTCCAGCATTTTTTTTTGTAGTTTCCCCGCCAATGGAGGAGCCACTGTAGCCACTCGAAGCCCACTACAAATTCAGCGGACCAGGCCATGACTTAATTAAGAGCCGCACGTTTATTGTGCTTACCTGCGTGCTTTTTGTTTTTGTTTTTTAAGTTTTCCCTTTTTTTTTTTTTGTTTCGACTGTTGTTGTTTTTTTTTAACAGTTTAGCCTTTTGTTTTTGTTGAACTTACACTTTTTGTTTTACGATTGTTGTTGTTGAAACGTCATCATAAATTGCAATTAATTTCAGCAGAAACAGCAGCATAATAATCGTATATTTCTGTCGTCATTATATACCCTGTAGGTGTTTCATTAAACCTAACCTTGGGTTTCGGCGAGAGCAGATCTCGACTTTCTGAGTCTCGACTATTTTGAATTATTTTCACACCTTCAACTCGAATCCACTTAAAATTATGCCAATCACGAGTCTCCCTTGCCATTGTCTGGCTGATGGATCTGTATGTGCTTTTTCTTCAAGTGTAGCCACATCGAATTGTTGCCGCATCATGGCGCAAAAATGATATAGTAGCAATTTATTTATAGTAGTGGTAGGGGCAGCTATTTTAGGAACGACCCTGAGCGAGTTGAGAGTGATAACAAATTGTTTAGGCTCGATTTACATATTCCTCGATTTATCGTCGAGCCTAATTTGTGTCGGCCTCGTAAAGACTGTGAGTAGAGGAAGAGGAGGTGGGGCTGTGGATGGAGGGGAGCGGGGGGAGTCTTGGCCTCAAGTAAAGCAAAAGAGTTTTCACTTCAAAAGCGCCGAATTTGGTAGCTGTATTTGGGTTTGTTATCAATGAGTTTTCCTCTCTTTTCGATAATTATTTTCCTACCAAGTTTCCATCTCCCTTTTTTTTGAAATGCCATAAAAAACGGAGAAAACTCGCGCGCTCTGCGCTTAATTTTTGCCTTTTACGACGATCCAACAAATGTCAATTGATATGAAATTTCATTTTACAGCTGCAGCTCGCGTGTTAGTTCAAGTTTACCCTCCACCGCCCCTTCCACCACGCTGCAGTTTCTACTGCTGCAGCTGAGGCCAAATGCAATTGGCCATTGTCATAAAAAACACTTTGTGAAAGAGTTTTGTGCGGTTTGATAGTGTTGCTATTGCTGTTGTTGGACCTTTTTTATGCATCGTCGAGCAGAAAGTGTAGCAGTTATCTGTTACACGAACCGACGAACCGACGAACCGACGAACGCGACTGCTCGACAGTTTGACTACTCTAGGAGGATATGCAGGAGAAGCAGCCGTCGCGCACTGAGAGAAAATTATAGGTTCGCTTGGTGGGGCAAAGAGTTGCGGTTCAGGGTTTAAGTGTGATCGTTTTAATGAGTTCGTGGCTCAAGCGAGCCTATTCTGGCGTTTCTCTTTGGGCAATTAAACGCTGAGTTAGGAACTATTTGTGGGGTTGGAAATCGAACCTAACCTCAATAGGGCACATGTTCTTATTGAGAATAGGTTTGGTAAGTTTAGACCTATGTTAGCTAGATATATTCTTTAGCTTTCCAATTAATCTTACTGTTATACAGTGTTTTCTATGAGGAACTATTTGTGGTATTTGAAATTGAACCTAACCTCACTAGGTCACATGTTCCTATTGAGGATAGCTTGAATAAGTTTAGACCTAGCTAGTTATTTCCTAAATATGTTTTAGTAATCATTATAATTAAATTTCTTGGAGTTTAAAATCGTATTTTGAACAAGATTTGTTTCTGCAAAGCTGAAGTTAAACCTAATCTCAATAGGTCACATGTTCCAATTGAGGATAGGTCGAGTAAGTTTAGACCTAGCTAGTTATTTCTTAATCATAATTAAAATTCTTGGAGTTTAAAAACGTATTTTTATCAAGATTTGTTTCTGCATAGTCTTTAATATTCTAGTTTCTGTTTCTGCATATTCCTTCACATTTATTGTAGTATTTTTTATTAAATTATGCTTAATAGTATAAAATTTGATGAGAGATAGTTCCAATCAGGAACACTTAAAAGGTTTTCTTCTATATCTTTGAAGTATAACATAAAATACTCTTAATAATATATTATTTAAGGAAAGAAACACCAAATTACTAGCAAATACCTTACTCTAACTGATGCCGTGCCCGACTCATTAGTCTTTGGTTCGTCCATTAAAAGAGACCCCAACGATTTTTCCCATGGGCGGCGTATACTTCTCGCATAATTTGCATATCTCAATTTCAGTCCAGTAGCGCAGTGTATGTATGGTGGTATCTGCTGCTCTGTGTGGCGTGGTGTGGTGTGCAGTGTACGTGGCCATTACAATAACCACAACATAAAAAGGATATGCCTGGTCTCAGCTACTGGTCTGGGCTGCCTTTAAAACTTTGTGGTTCTATTCCACGCCCCGTTTTTATTATCAGCCAGCTAAGTCGGCGCGCAACTTAAGGGACGGCACATAAAAACAGAAGAAAAGGAATTCACTAACACACACACACACACACAAAAATAGATACATATAGATTCAGTGCCTAGGCCATTAGAGGCGAGTGCAGTTGACTATCTTGACTTGGCATGCCAAGGATAACGGGCGAGAGAGAGAGGATGACGAAAGAGGAGAGAAGAAGCGGGTAGGGAAAGGTGCTACCACTAAAAGTTGACCCAAATTTTATCATCAATGTGACAGAAAGTAGCGATTAGATGATGCCTTTTATGTGAAACGAGCGGGCTTCTTCGCTCTTCTTCTTCCCCTTTATGTGTAGCGACACTTAGTTTTATTCCCCCTTTGCCGACAAAAGGTGCCACTGTGCAGACTTACCGAATACAGAGCACAGAGTTCTGAATGGGTTTCCTAAGACCGTAAAGCGTTGCTAATATCTTAATTTGCCGCGTCTATCGCTGCCGCTTTGAGTGGTGCAGGGTGCCTGGTACCGGGTACAGGGTGCAGGTTGCACGTCCAGACGCCACTCAAGTTGTTGCAGCTGCACTTGTTTGAATTTCCATGGGACAACAAACACACACACACACACGCCCATACATAAGATGTATCCGGTCTGTCGCGCGGATCGCTGCGCCAGGCGCCGTCAGAGCAAATACACACGCGCATCCTGTTGGGCACTTGAGTTTGTGCATACCCTGTAGAAAGGTTAATCGCCGGTATTTTCACTGTGTAAGCAACAGGGATTGTGCTAAAATGAAAGAGAAACTTGTTAGATTTGCTGCTGTAAAGGGGAATTTAATTTTCATAGTTAGAAGTATTTTCTAATACATTATTTCGAGTTAATTTCCTTAAATAAAACAAAATTATAAATAATCTTATTATAGTATTTTGTTATTCCTCTCGAACTACTTCTGTGCGAATTGAATTCTTTGATTTTTATTTTTGTTCAGCTCAGTTTTGATGTACAGGGTATATCGCAGGCGACCCCTCAGCTGCATTCACATTTCGTTTCTTCCAAATGATGCATAAAATCGCAGCGCAGGCAGCTGAGGTATCTGAAGCATTTGATTTCTATTTGTTGTGCCACGAAGGCGGTCCCAACTAGGCATGAAATGTCCAGGAGTTGCACAGGATCCTATCGGAAGTCGATAGCGGCGCGTCCAGCATCCAGGGTAACTCTAGATGTGTCTTCCTTTGAAGTAAGAATCCCTATCGATGTCGCTGCGCTGTTTTGGGTGGGCTGCACGGCGATAAAACGCCAGATTACTAATCCAATTTAGGAATGCAAATCTCAGCTGCTGCTGGACAAAAGGAAGCCGCCCAAAAGAGAATGTTGTCAACTTTCCTCTCTCCCATCTCTCCATCTTTCCCCTTGCCTACTTCTCAGGCTTGTCATTAATATTGATGGTGCCTAAAAGGTCTCATGGCCCACTTATGAGCTGTGTGTGATAGAATTATGAGACCACAGGAAGTGCTTACAATTTATATCAATAATGCCGTTAGGCTACAAGAGGGCTCGCTGTTTATTTATTTAGCCAAGTTAACAAGCCTGTCGCTTTTCTCCGTTCAATTTTTTGCCTTCCTTTGTAATCTTTCAACAACTTTTCATGCCTCCGACACGACCCGACGCGACCAACTTGTATATTTTCTCGGCTTTTCCTCTGCTCTGAACGCATTTGACACGCAACTTGGCCAACCATGCCTGCCTTGTCGTGCAGCGGCGAGGTTCGCCTCAAAATCAACTGCTAACATGGCATAACTTATGGGCCAACCATGCAAATTTCGTTTTTCAGTTCCGTTATGGAATCACACGACGAGTGATGCGGGTGATGGCTGATGAGGGCAGTGGGGCGTGAGGGCGTCAGTGGGTCCAGCAGGTTTAAAGCAAAAGTTATTGGCACTTTGTCAAAAGGCAAATAGTGGTATATGGTGTATATGGTCGGAGCTATACGTGATATGGTATATGAGTTCAACAAGGGGTTTACACGTGCTGGCTTACAGAGAATTACAATAAATTGAAAACTTAAAGAAGGTATATGACTTGTGGAAATTAAAGAAGAGAATCACTTAAGGGAATCAGGAATATTACAATAGAATTAATAGCACATTGTTATTACTCGAGTTTCTTAATTCTATCCCTCAATCTAACTAATTAATTCTATGCACAACCTTAACTTTTCTATATTTTAGGTTAATAATCTCATTTTCTTCTTGAATTTAGATATACTATATAGTAGACAAGTTACGCACTTTATAGATTACTCTCAATGATGCTGAATGAAGAAAAGAGAACTATCTTCTTAGGCCACACCCTCTACACCTAGTTATATATTTATTTTCATATAATGATCTTCAATGAGTTTCCTTCTTCGATCTTTTACTGTGTAAACGGAACATCCTTTAAGGTGCTCAAAGCTACTTGCGTGTGCCGAGTGCATATCGTAATCGCAGTTACCCAGTGCTCCATATACCGCCAGACGACATACACATGCATTCCGAGCAGGACAATAATTGGCTGCGCTAATTTACCTATTTAACCAGATTTGTAAGGACCCATAGGCGACTTAACAGATGTGGACTGGGGGAAGGGGAGGCAGTCCAAACTAAACATGCAAATTAGGCGCCAACGAGTACAAACCGTGTTTGCCTTGGTAAACCCGTAGCCCGTTGATTTTCGTAGAAAACACTTGGCAAGTCAATTATCAAAATGGGTGCCTCGAGATAAAAGACATTTCACAAGTTGGAACAAGACTAATCTGGCGGAGCTTGTCAATATTTGGAGTTGTGGATTGGGCAACTGCAACTGCAACTGGAGCAGGCTGGTTGTCACATAATTGCACTGAGACAATGGAGACAATAGAGACAAGCGCAGACAGACAAGATCTAATCTAATCTGTGTGTCACTAAGGGCTACCATAAAGGGAGTTAGGGGAAGGAAAGCAGGCAATGCTAATGTTAATTGCATTAATAAACGAGCTGCTACTTGAGAGGAGGAGGAGTAGGGGAGTGGGAGGCGACATCTCTGCTGCAGCCCTGTTTGTTCCTGTTGTTTGTTCAACTTGATCCCTCGCGCTGCTCTTCCCCCTCGCCTAATTCAATTAGAAAAGAAAACACAACACCAAAAAGGTACACAAAAGTCTTTTAGTTTTACCTTCGTGCATAAAAAGCTAAAAAAAAAAAAACAAGAGCAAAAACAAAATATTTAGAAAGTAAAGAAAGAAGCAACAACAACAACAATAATAAGAAGAGCAACAACAGTGATAGCTACTATAGGACAACATATGTACCAAAGGTAATTGTCAAGTAGAGCAGACAACCGCAGACAGTGCGGACGCGGCACGAACTGCACCAGCAACATCAACAGCAACAGCAACTGCAACAGCAACAACAACAACAACTACAACAACAATTACAACGGGTTCGAGTCTGTAGTCAGCGTCTGCAGTTGCTAGCTGAGGCTACTGCGCACACATTAACCCATTGCAGCCCCCTCCACCTACAAATGACACACAAAAATGGTAACACAAACATAGACATAGGGGTCTGCGCAGCAAAGACGAATAGGTGATGCTCTAGTTGGGATAGCACTATCAAACATGATGTGTACTGTGAGATGATATATGGATGAACATGAGCAGAAATTAATTAAATATGTCTCCTAAATTGAGAATAATTAAAAGAGAGAATTGAGAATATTTACAATGAAGTTCAATATTTCAAATTATGTGTAAAATATTGTACAAATTTTAAATTACTTCAGAGAATATTTACAATTTGAGCGGACGTCTTAAAAGATTCTTTACTCTCTTAAAATGTAAAAGCATATTTATTTTATTTAAATATCAGCAAGAATAATAGGTACTAAAAAAAAAAAATACTAACGCTTCAGTCAGGTGCTGACTGTATAAGGCCATGGATTATCATATTATACCGTAATAAAAATTTTAACGGTATGGAATCGCCGCCCGAATTTTATTAGAATAAAATAAAATAATAAATAATTAATAAATGAAAATTCGCACCCGCCTCAACCGGGAGTTGAACACACGCACTCTCTCACAGCCGTCCGCCACTCTCTCACAGCCGTTTGCCTATCGGCAAAGCTGCATTGTCAATCAATTTTGTTACCATACAATGCAAATAAAAAGTTTAAAATGCTGTGTGTCTGACGCTAGATTTGAACTTCGGTATGCTTGCGTAAATTAGGTCTGCTTAAGTATAAATGTATGTTCAAAGTGAGTTTAATTCGTATCATATCTCACTTATTAATAGTCCGATATAAATGAAATTTTCACGTAACGCCCGTGGTAAAGTATTTGTCATGTAAGATACACAACTTTGGTTGTTGAACTAATATTGTAGTTTTTAAATAGTTATTACTGATTTACAGAGGCATGAAGGGGCGTGCCCAAATGTTAAAAAAACTTTGTCGCAATTTGATGACTCTAGCTCTGATAGTTTCTGAGATCCAGGTGTTCATACAGACAGACAGATGGACAGACAGACATGGCTCAATCGACTCGGCTACTGATACTGATTCAGAATATATATAGTTTATGGGGTCGGAGATGCCTCCTTCTGCCTGTTACGCACATTTCCGTTCCGACAAACACAATGGACCATGCATTTTTTTAAAATCCATGGTCTAAACATAAAGATCGTTTAAATATATAAATTGATTGTTATAATAATTAATACAAGTTAAATTATTATAGATTAGATACAAGTATGGCCAGAAGTTGCACAAAATGTAAGCAAATAATTATTAAATGATTATTTAAGAAGTCCAGCATACCCTAAGCTATTAGGGTAGCACTGAACAAGCAGCACAGTAGTTGTTCCTTATGCCGCGTGTTGTCGGTCTGGCGTAGCTGAAAAACACTTTTGGTAACATTCTTGTGGTTTTTGGCTTTTCAATAGACCCGAAAATATGCGCGACTGCGGTCTGGGACACTTGCGGGTCGTCGTAGGGTTAGACATATGCGTGACAATTAATATAGAAGACTTGTCGCTGCCAGCCAGAGCGGGGATCGGGGTAAACGGGGAGGATCGTTGACAGAGGTACACAAAACGGAACTGCAGACATTGGGGCCTAAGACACGGTCTTCTCGTGTTTGTTTTGTTTGTTAGTTTTCCCCGATGTTGCTTGAGTTGTTGTGTTTGTTGCTGTTGTTGTGGTTGTCTAGTCTAGGCAAGTTTGTCTCTCTGGTCGTGTTTCGGTGGCATATGCGAGAGCCCGTGAGACAACCCGTGTGTGGCGTTTAAGTGACAGCGCCAAGTCGCATTGGTGTGTGTGTGTGTGTGGGTGTAGGTGTGTGTGCGGGTGTGGAGTGGAGCTGTCCTGGACAAGGCACCTGCCACAAGCCACGGCAGCCAAAGTAGAAACCAATTTGCGGGCATAAAACAAACTGTACCCGCTGCCATTCTACCTGTGCCGGCCGCTCCGTTATTACGTGTGCCGCGAGTCTGGAGGCACGGTCGCGTGTCGCTTATCAGGCTGCTTTATCAGCCACACAGTCCCAGCCGCAGACGCAGCCGAAGCACCAGCCCCAAACAGCAACAGTCCAGTGGCAGCAACAACAATAACAACAACAGCGACTCGAGTCCGGCAAAAACTTTGTTAGCGTTTTGTGGCGTCTTGAGCTATTTGCTACTTGTTTTCCTGCGCTGCCACTACTGTTGTTGTTATTGTTGTTGTTGCCACAAGGGCTCCTCCGCTTGAATGTGTATGTGTGTGTGCGTATGTGTGTGTGTACGTGTGTGTATTGCATTGGCAGTTGCATATTTTAAGTCAGCAATGTTGCTGCTGCAACGTGTACAATATTGTGCAAATGCATTTCCACTTAGATCCCAACTGATTGCGCCCTTCAGACACGGACTACTGCAATTGACAGGGCGTGGCATGTGGAGTTAAAAAGCCATTTTAGTCGACTGCGAATTGCTGGGAAAACACTCTGCCAACAAGAAATTCACATGAAAGGAATTCCAAAGGCACAGGCGACACGTTCAAGACGGTCTCGATTTGCCAGCTGATAAGGGCGTGCTTTGATTGCGGACAGGATGTAACAAATAGTAAGCAGTATAACATTATATATATATATAAATATGAATTCATGTAATATATAATGTGTACTATATATTATATAAGTAATGTAATGCAATTTAATGAAACAGATATTCATCTAATAATATGGTATGTAATTTGTTCATCAACATAGAGCATTTTCTATTATGAAATATCCTTATTCTGCATCTTTATACGGTGAAAACTCTTTTGGGCAGACACAAACTTTATTGGAAAAGTGACCTTTTACGAGAGGTTTACAGTGATGTATACATTTTTCTTATAATCTCGAAGGAACATCAATTAACATATGTTAAAAATAAGTTAACATAGCAAAATAAAAACATTGAAAGTTGGGAAACATTAACAGCTTAAAAAGACAGAAGAAAATATTATTCTAGAAAAGGTTCGATATATTTTATATATAGACATAAAATATAACTTTCTAATATCAAATATATATTTCAACACACAAATAAGTTGTACATTTTTTACCTATTCTCCCTAGATCATATTAAGGTTACTGCTCTCTGAAATTACTCTCCGTGGAACAAATTGGGATCCACTTTCTTAAGTATTTCTTCTTTCAACCGTCCGATTCGGCGGAAACAACACTAGAAGGAGCGGAAACAATTTTCGAGTTTAACTCGTACAACGAATTTAAGTGGGATTTAGGATCGGGCACTTGTCGACGCATTTGATCTTTAGCAAATGCGTGAAATAGATACTCGACTGCAATTGCCGAGCAGCTGCAGGATGCAGGATTTTCTGGATTTCGGGGCATACGAATTGCATTTGGGGCCTCCCTGGACAATAACTCAATTTGTTGGGCAGGAGCGTATGCAACAAATTGACAGAAATATGACCCAAGTCGAGGGCCCTGAGAAGAAGCAAACTAAACTCTCATTGAAAGTCATAAATTTGTCATCTCATCGATTGCATGTGAAATTTGAGCATCAGCTGCAGTCGCAGTCTCCGAGATGCTCTTTTCTCTGTGTAGTTGATGTTGTTGTCCTTGTTGTTCTCGTCCGTCTGCACGTAGATGTTTATATCTGTTTGTTGTCCTTAAGGGCACTTTATTGCTTTATTATGTCGCTGGGCGTCTTCATTGTGTCAATGTCTCTCTCTCTCGATGTTTTGCCTTGTTGTTCCTCCTGTATCAGTTGTTGTTGTTGTTGTGAGTTCCACGTAATGTGGAGTGCGATTTATGCAGGACGCTCTGTAGAATTCTGCAACGTCTTTAGACTCGTATATATTGAATTACACTTTTTGCCAGCCTAAGCATTTGGCTTCAAAAATCTGCACGGAATGCAGTTGAAAAACACAACAATAATGTGCAAGTTTGCGACTTTCAGATGCTCTAACTTTCATTTTAGTTAATCTAACAAACTGAAATTTCAAATATAGTTTAAGAATAGTCTAAAAAATATGTGTATATGGCAAGTTATAGAACGATATTCTAATTTTGCACAGCTTTTTTTTTATTGCATTTGGGGATGATTTACTACACTCTCCTCCATATTCCGAGCATATTTTCGTGGCTCTACTTTATGGGGCATCAATAAATCGCTTAAGATAAAAAGTGGCTGATCAAAGGGAAGCAAAGAAAGGGAGCGGCGAAGGAGGGGCAGGGGATGTGGCTGAGAAGTTACGCCTTTGGTTTGTTGCTCACTTAACTGGAATAATTGACATGAACGATTCCTTGGCCCAACTCTTTTGTGGTTTCAGATTTAACTAGACGCCTTCGGGTTGCACACAGGGACACAAGTAAGTACCCCATCCCCAGCCCAGCCGGCTCCCCCCTCCTTTCTTATCCTCAACCTGCTGCTGCTGGGATTGTCAACGCCTGCTGAGGCTGCTGCTGCTGCTCCTGCTCCTGGTGCTGCTCCATGCTCGGCTGAGTAGCTCCGCTCAAGCTGCAACAGTTTATATTGCATTATTCTGCTTGAATGGCATTTGCACTTGGATGAAAATACGAGCAAAAAATACAACAAAAATACTGCCTGCAAAAAAACAAAATGCAAAAAAGAAATGGCAAAGAAGAAATTGCGAAATGGGCAAGGAAAACAAAAGCGAATTTCATTATGCTGCGCCCAGGGAGTCAGTCAGTCCAGCACGACCCCCGGACACGCTCAATTTGAATTATGAAAATCAGTGGCTGTTGTAGGAGTGGGCGTGGCAATGCCGCCAGTGGGCGTTGACTTTTGAATGGATGAATCCTTCTCAGTCAATTCAATTTGTCAGTGAAGCGTGAAACTCGCAGCTGTTGTCAGTTGCACGCCGTTTTTCTCATATCATTTGTGCCGCATACTTGATGAGGCGGCGGCGCCACCAGGTGCCAGCTTCCCTCACATTCCACCTGTAATGTAATGTTATTTAATGTGTGTGTGTGAATATGTGCTGTATGGCAATATTGAAACGAAAGCCACACAAGCGTGCAACATCAACAGCAGCGTGGGAGCTTCTCAGACAACAGATTTCATTTTCGGTTGCAAGTCAAATTGAAATTTTCACTCAGAGCTCTTATTTCATATAGGGTTTTTTTGTCTGTTGATCTCCTGCTAAAGATCTGCCACACACACACAAACTGTGTTGCATGCCACAGACAACGTGTGGCAACAAACTAAAGCAAGTCAACAGAATTTGTCAAGGCGCGATCATGATTGTGTGGCAAGAGGTGGGTTTCTCTTTGTTGCCAGACAGTTGCAGCATTGGTCCAGCCCAGCTCCTCCCTTCGCCCCAGCCCCCTCTCCAAGCCTCTTAGTTCGTGCGTGCTAATGGCCCACAATGTTACCCACATGCCACAGTCGAGAGTCGAGAGTCGACAGTGCCGCAGCCAGGCCTGAGCCACAGCCAAAGAAAAGTGTGGCAAACTTTTGTCATACTACGTAGGAGTCCGCCAACCCGAGTCGTACACAATATATAACAGACTGCTGGACAACTGGACAGAGGGACAGCCTGCTGCCGGACGAGGCTGCTTTCTTTACCCAGAACGATGGCATCTGAAAAACGCATGGAAGCAACGGAACTGTCCAGTTGCACAGTGGGGTAGAAAGAGAGAAATAGAGCGAGAACTCTGTGTGAAACTTGACTTGAAGCTGAGGTGCTGCAGTATCTGCCTGTAAGTATGGTAATATACCATACTTTAACACATGCAGATAACTAGACATTTATAATTGATGTGAGTACTACATAAGGGGGATATGATATGTTGTTATATGATCTTTACGATGTGATGCTTAATAATTCTTATCGTTATTAAATTATTGTTAATAGGATATTGAATTTATTATTTCTAATCCTAGTCTCAGCATTCAAATATCATATCAACAACAAGGCTATAAAATATATTTTAGAATATTAATATTAATTAATTAATATTTATTTATTAAAACATGGTTAATTGCATTTATTATTTAATTTATAATTCACTAATGTAAATATTGTACCTCCCATTTTATGAACTCTTCTACATCTGTATCGCCCATTGTACACTCCTTAGCAGCATCAGCGTCAGACTATCCCAGCTCTCCTGCTGCCGACTCTATATCTTCTCGGACTCTGCTTATTTTTCACTCGACAAACAGTTTATGCAAAACGAAACCGGCAGAAGTTGAGAAGAGTAGACAATTTTCACAATTTTTTCTTCTTTCTTTTCTTCTTATTGTGATCTAATCGTTTGTCTCCTGCAGTTGTTGTTGTTGTTATTGTTGTGCTGCCCCCACGCTCATGTATTTTTATTATTATTGGTTTTAAGCATTTACGAGTATTTGCAGCTGTCATTTGCATTTCTTATTACCGCGAAATGTCATCCAACTGCAGCGCGAGACTCCACCAGCAACTGCAGCAGCAATTCCAACTTCAACTCCAACTGCGACTGCGACTTCTCTGCGATAATGTGTGAAGATCAGAGCAGCCTTCTTCTGCTTTTTCTTCTCCTGCTCTTCTGTCTGGCACTCCCCCTGCACCCCTTCTAGCCACTTTTGAGGCGTACAAAATGAATTGCTTTACTGATTGGCGCTAGACAAAGAAAATTTGTACGTGATTTGCTGGCAGGCGATTTATGTGGCCCCAGGTTCAAGTCGTGTATGCCATGCCAGGCGGTCAGTCTGACCTTGCTTACAACTTAATAGAGGCAGAGGGTACTCGTTCTCCCTCTCTCTTTCTCTCTCTCTCCCTCTCCTCTCCCTCTCATAGTGTGCCATGTCACGGCTGCCTTTTGATCAGTCAGACAGGATTAGTTAACGGCTTTGACTAGCGCGCTTCCTTTGGCAACGAGCGAGGTTCATTCTCGTCGTTTATAATTAACTCAAGAGCTGCCCCGTGTCCATGGGAAAACTGGCAAGCAGCCTTGTCACGCGTCACACAGCCAACAGAGAGAGAGAGAGAGAGAGAGAGAGACAGAGAGAGAGAGAGGGCGATATAGAGAGACAGAAAGAGCGAGAGCGCGCCTGTCTATGGCCGTTGATAAACGAGCACATCAGAAATGTGACTTGTCATAAATTTGCCTGCGTGGCCATTACTCATGTGTCATGTGGAGCGACGGCCGTTGCTGCAGCGTCCTGCTGCCGCATGCCGCATGTCTTCCTCTCTTCCCTGCCCACCCCTCTCGCGAGCAGGAGTACCTGTGCCATCGCTGCTGCTTCGACAATATGCCAGGCATGTGAAGTAATCGCCGTTATCAACTTTTGTGACATGATCAGCCTGTGCTCCATATACGCCAAGCAACGGTGTTGCAAGTAGTTGTTGTTGCAAGCAGTTGTTGCTGTTGTTGTTGCTGCCTGTTCGGCTCATCGATCTGAGTCAACTCGTGCAGCCGAACTCATTTGAAAGCGCATCAAAGTGACAATTGCCAGACTTGATTACCTTTTTATATGGCAGATTTAGCGACTGCTCAAGTGGCCTCAGGTTGGCACCGCAAACAGCACACATCACACAAAGCACAGTGAGCACTGAGATTATTCGTCCAGCCTGTCCCCAGTTGGGTGCCAAGCTTAGCTTATTAAGTCCAAACGATCTGGTTCTCTCAGCCAAATGAAGCCATTAAACAAACCAATGGAACACAGCGTGGAATGACTCTGGTTTGTTCTTCTTGCTGTTGTTGCTATTGTGCCACCTGTACAAATTTCTCAATAAATTGTTCACACTTAATTTTTCACGAAAACAATGCAAAGCCCGCGAGAGCTCAAGAAAAATGATGCACTGACAACGCGTGCTGTTGCGGCCCCAGCGGAGCTCTCTTGCTCTCTTCCTACACCTCTCTCTCTCTCTCTCTCCTCTCGCTTACTATCTACCTCTCTCTCTTGCCCCCCCATGCAGAGCGCACTGCGTCGTCGTCGGCTGCATAATAAACATCAGAGGCAGCAGCGTTTTTCCACACTTCGACTGTGGGGCAACCTGCAGCGCATACATTAAAAATTTATTAATTGGTTTTTAAAAGCACTCGCACCCGTCGAGCCATTCATAATTTTCCAACACGTACTCCCCACACTAGTATATAACATACCATCCATCTATATATGTATGTATGGTATATACACTCTATATCTGCTCGTTTCCAACTTCAATTTCCGCCTAATTTCATGCACTTTTATGCGGCTTTTGTGTGAATTACGCAGCAAAACTTTGAAACCAGAGCGGAAAAAGATTCACAGAGAAAGACAGAAACACAGAGAGAGAGAGAGAGAGAGAGAGAGAGAGAGAGAGAGAGAGAGAGGGGGAATGGAGATACATTTGTTTCGTTTGCTGGGAACCACGCTTGGCAAATGAGCATGTGATTTTTTTCCAATTTGGCAGAAGTTTTGTGTGGCAATAGAAAGGCAGCTACCTTTCAAATCCGCCAATTTACCCACTGTCAGAAATATTCAAGAGAGGATTGAAATACATAATTGCTGGGAAGTGAAAATCTTCAGATAAATGTTGTCTTGACTTGTTAATAATTGTTTTCTTACTGATTTAGAAGGGAATGATTTGTGCTAAGAAATATTTGACCAATTCAATAATATATACATTAATTTCTTGTTGATCCTTAAGTTTTGTTTCTTTATTGCTTGCTATGATATCATCATAACATATATATTAATCCCAAGCAATGAACATTAAAATATTGGTAAAGATTTGTAAGTTTTCTGAAATTGATTGGCCCATTTGAAATTGTTTATTTCATTTGGCAGAACATTTTGTTGCTATCAATTGCAATGGAATTTTGGCTCTTTCACTTTGTGGTTTTATTATTGCTTGACATCGCACCTACAGTGCCGCCCTTCCACTGCCCCTAGCCCTACCCCTAGCCCACTTGCCTTCCCTTTTAGCTGACACATTCGGTCAAATAGTTCAGCATTGGCTAGAAATTTAATTAATGATTGTGCATTGTCCGGTCGATTGCCACCACAGCTCAAAATTCTTTTGTGACCATACAATAGCGCCCTGTGCTGTAGTGGCTGTTGTTGTTGTTGTTTTTCTTAGAGTCTGTAATTGTTTGTAGTTGTTGTTAGTTTGTTGTTGTTTACCAATGCAGCCAGTCGAAATTCGTAACGCCATCATCATTAGAGAGGAAGAGACAGAGAGACGGACCACGCACAGACAGAAATCAAGATTTCGATTGACGCGATTCTACTACCTTCTTCTCTGTCTGCGATCGAAATTAATTTGACTATTCTCCCTTGTGGTGCCTAATAAGCTATAGGCAATTAAGCAAAACACTTACTCATGCTGGACCTGGACTTGGACTTGAATGGGGATTCGGAATTGGACACGCGAATCTGGCGCGGGAAGCGAACAAAGCTAAAGAAACTACTTCATCAGCTGAAGCCACGCAGCGGGCGATCCAGCGAACGAAACTCAGCCAGTATAGCACTATATTGTATAGTATACTATAATATGTGTGTCTGCGATGCAAGATAAAAGCAATTCATTATGGCTTATGGGTTTGAATAGTTATGAAATGATTTTCATATGTATATAAATAGAGGGGTATATACGACTGGAATATAAGAGGTAAAAGATATTAATTAAACATGAATTCATATAGAGAGACATTCTAGAGAAATTCTAAAGACATTCTAGAGATATATAGAATACACTGAAAGCTTTAATATTTCATTTACTTAAACCTGGAAATACAAATAAAACCTCTTTGAACTGCCCATATATTAAGCTAACTTAAGAGGGTATACTATAGTTCATCAAAGTACTTTATGTGGAGAGTATTATTTGTAAACATTTTAGGAGTCGGTCTTAACTGCCAGTTTATGGCACTTTCGGAACATTTGTCCAACAGTTCCCATTGAAAGTCCGCCAATGCGGGTGCTGTTGAGGTAGCCCCGGAGCATGGAAATGTGTGCCAAAGTGATCACTGTGATCGGTTAATGCCAATTAATTGTACTAATAACACTCAGCCAAGCTGATGATTAATCGAACAACGCTTATGGAAATCCAAAGAAAGAAGAGAGAACTCGAATTCGAACCTGAAGTCGAAGCCAGCTTGGTGCATTGAACCTGCACAGGAAGTCTTGTTTAAACTTTAAGCCATCTTTAGGTGTTAACTATAAACAATACCCCAGTCGGCTTATTTACGACTTCCAGGCCTCCCCCTCATTCTCCTCCTCCCCCCTGCCTATCCCTTGCTCCCTTTCTGAGTCTGGCACAAAACTCGACTAGAGTCAAAAGTAATTGCGCATGCGCCTGGCAGGCGTGCAGAACAGGAGGGCGAGGCGGTAGAGATTCTGTTTAAAATATTCGACTTTGCATCATTTTTCAGGGCCCCGAGTCCATACAATTAACCGTGCACGGTAACTATCTTGTTACCTGACGCGTTTTTATGATTTCTGCATAAAATTAAAACGTTTTGCGCGAACTGCGTCGCTCTATTGAGCTGCTCTCTGAGCCAACAGGTTGATAACCATAGCCAGAGCTCCAACTAGTTTCGCGTCGCGTTGCGTTGAGTCTGCCTCCTCCTAGCACCATCCTCCCTTGTTGCAGTTGCTTCCCAACTTGGCAGTCTTCTCACTCATCCGCTGCTTTAATAATTTTTACTTTGCTTTAATTATAGTTTTGCGCTTAATAAATTTCACAGCTTGCCAGGTGAGTACCCAGTAACGTGCACTGAGGGGTAACGAGTACCTATCCCTTCGCCCATCTCATCCCTTCTCTCACTGTCTTTGCAAAAGAAACCTGTGCAAATTTGCTGCCATTCTTCAGGTGAACGCATCGCATAGGAATTAAAAATTATATGGAAATTGTTAACGAAAGTTAACTGCAAGTGTCGAGGCTTAATCGGGGTTTACTCAAGCAAATTGTGTGAAGATAAACCAGGCTTAATAATGTAGTTAAAGCAAAAAGCAAGAAATTATGAAATTACTTATAAATATTTCTATTGAAGTGAGCGTAAAATAAATATATAAAATAAAATAAATAAATATAATAAATACTTTCAAACTCTGAAGATATTTAATATTAAAGAAAACACTTTTATAATTAAGTTCCATAAAGTCATCAAGTTTATAGGTTACATACTAGAACGAAATGCTTCCGAAGGTTCAATACCCTTGCAGGGTATTATATCCTCCGATCGTGCCTATACTTAGTATATAGTTAGTTTCTATGGTAGCTATACGATATATTGGATCCGGCTCATTCTGACTTATTTGCCGCAAGCTCAAAAAAAAAAAACATGTGTGCCAAATTTTCATCGAGATACCTTTAGAGAAACCTATTGTAGTTTGCGTTGCAACTGACAGACAGACATGGCTAGTTCGACTTCCCTGGTGATGCTGATTCAGAATATATATATATATACATATATCTTAAGGTGCGTTGCGAACTACTTACCGAATGTAATATACCCTTTGCAAGGGTATAATTACAATAAAATGATAGACAATATATTTTATCTTTTCTGATATAAAATTATATGAGATACATGTCAAGATCTCATACTAAGTTTATTATAATCAATGTTCGTCTTAAAATTCTCAAATACTGCAAAACTTTCGATTAATATTTAGATTATTCAGTATATCTTTTAAGACTATTCTTGGTTTGAAATAAGTTTTAAATAAATGTGAAGATCGTCGTTATTTAAAGTGCTAAATGTGATTGATTTCCCACTGGATAAACTGACAACGTGGCGAATTGATATTGATTGCGATATATTCATTTGAAATCGCTTTGTAATCTCATAGCGGCATTAAAACGCTCCCCAATTGAGGTGTATAAATTAATCAGTATGCGTGGTTTATTTTTTTTCTGTTTCTGTTTTTGTCTCTCACTGAATTGCTGCATATGTTGGTTGAATTTATTTATCGTGTATATTTTTACCACATCGTGTGTTTTTTTTTTTTGCTGTGCGATATTTTCTTTAATTTCTTTTATTATTCATTGCACATTTCATGCTTCATTCACTTTTTCAATTAATTAATAAGAATCATGCTAATAAGTTTGTTGTTGTCTACCTCTTGGCGGGCATTGGATGAAGTCGGACCTCGAAGCAGAGATACCCTGTAAACAATAATCGCTTCTCTTTTTCTAAGTAGAACTTCATATTTTCTGCCCTCTTTTAGTTGTGTGTACCTTATGTAATCTTACACATATCATGCCCTTCTTGCCCCTCACCTACAGGGTATAAATTACAGCCAACCAATAACAAAAGCGCGCTGCACAATTTAATTTAATTTAATTTAATTGTATAATAATATTTACCTTTCATTATTTGTTGTTCAGTTGCAATGTTGAATTATTGTTTTAAATTTACAAATAATCAGCGCTGTTTTTGGATTCTTTTTCAATGGGCCCAAGAATTATTAAACAGTTTAAAGGCTTACATAAGCAGGAGAAAATGCAATCATATATAAGCCCCTACAGACGCCTGCTGCTCAGGTCAAAGTGCATTAGCCTTAGATCGGGCTGGGACTGCGAGAGGGGGAAATGGTCGTCGTACAACATGTTTAGCTGGACGTTTCTTTTATGGCAGTGCCACAACGTGGTTGTAACACTCAAACGCCAGACATGCCAAATAAAAAGCATTTAAATAGAGCATAAACTGCAACAACAACAAGAAGAGCAGCAAAGCAATGCTACGATCCAGATCTAGATCCAGAAACAACAGAAACAGAAACAGCGACAGACCCAGACCCAGTGCCAGACTGAGAAGCCATTGGACGTGACCAACTTGCTGCACGTTCTGAAAACATTCGCTGGAAAATGGGAAATGAAAACTCGCCACACTACACGAAATTTCTCATTTGAGTGCGAAACGGCGGCGTCCCGTTGCCGCTCCCGGTGCGGCTCCTTAGAAGTAAGCGCCGCCGTCGTCGTCGTCGCCGTTGCTGCGGAAGTCCACACAAAGCGAGGCAGCAGCTCGGCTCACTCACTAATTAACAACAGCAGCAACAGCAGCCGTGTGGGGGCAGCAATAACAATGCACATTGCACATGCCACGCCCCCAATTACAATCCATGAACTTTTACGCACATTTGTCGAGAGAGCAAGTCTGCCTAATTGCAGTTATGCTAACGAGCTGCAGTCTTCATTCTTCTACCCCAAAATAAAAAGGGTTGCAACTAGGCGGAGTGGCAACAAAAGGGGAGGAGAGTAAGGGGGAAGGGGAGGAGGTGCTGGCATTGTCGAGTGCGTTACGCATGAGTATTGGGCAAAGAGAAGAAGAAGAAATGTGCTTAATTATTGCATTGCATTGATTCACATTGCTGCAGCCCTCGCACTTCAAGGCGCACTCGACGTACCAGTGGACTTTGGTGGCTCGCTCGGCAACTGCATTTTGTCGCCAATGCAGCTCTGAAGTGCACTCGACACTTCCCCCCTCAACTCCCCTCCCCCTACTGCTGTTCTCTCCACTCTTCTCGTTGACATTTTGACGGAGTTTCGGGATGCAATCGACAATTTGCTGCTGCTGTTATGCGTTTGCTGCGTGCCCGAGTTGTAGTTTGTGGTGTGACATTGTGTGTTTGCCTGTGTGTGTGTGTGCGCCACGCACTCAGTCACTCGAGTGGATTCGCTGCCAGCGTTGCCAGCTGTCACGTTTGCAGCATGGCCCGCAGGCCAACCCCATAACCTATAACCCATACCCCATTCCATTCCCTTTCCCGTTCGACCGCAATATTTATGATTAAAGCGAACGTTTGACTAAATTCCACAGATTAACACATTTTGACGCGATGACACGCCACCGATTTCAGTTAGCACGGTGGGTCAGTTGAGGAGCTCTTAATGTGACGAGGACACGTCAGGCGAATCGATAAAAAGCTGAAAAATGAAAAGGTTCTGAATGAAAGTTTACAACACTCGTTAATGTAAACCCTTCTTGAGGGCAAATAGGTAAAGAGGGACAGAGAAATGCAGATAGATAGACAGGAGAGAAACATTAGAGAAATCAATGCCAATGAAGAAGGAGAGTTGCAGTGTCAAGATATACAGCAAGATATGGAATATATACCGCATTCTATATAAGAAAGGAATGCAACTACAAAAAGTCATTTGTAGAGGGCGTCATGGACAAAGAAAAGGTTGTACAAGCAAGATATTGAGAAGCTTCCCCAAACAGAAGAGAAGTTTGATTATCTTTAAGTATTAACTTTAAATAACTTGAAGTCGACAAACTGCACAGTAAACCCCATGGACCCCACACAGCACTCACGAGTCTCTATGGAGAGTACGAGCTAATTGCAACTGGCTGAAAAAACGACAGAGGCAATTAAAAAATTGCACTGACCACGTTGCATGTTGCAATTGCTTGGCTCGGCTCGACTCGACTCTGCTTCTAATATGAAAACCATATAGTGCAGGCAGCATATGTCGCGTATTAGACAGCCAACTTGGCCCAAAGGACCCTCCTTGTTGTTGTTGTTGCTGGCTGAATTTATTTGAGAGCTGGTCAAAATGCCAAACATAATTCACAACATGCCAAACGACAAGCGACAACATGTTGCATTGTTAGCAGCTCATTGTGCCAATTGTTGTTGTTGCTGTTGCTTCTGTTTGTTCTTGTTGTTCTGATTGTTGTTGTTGTTACTGTATACATATAGTTGCCATGGTATTTATGCAAATTTGTAGTGCACACACAAAGCGAGTGTTTTATTTGTGCCCCCTCTGCCCCCTAAGCAACAAATAAACCTTCATCTACCCCAAAGTTTGTGGATATATGTATTCGCATGTTTGAATACAGATTGAATACGCATATATCGCATGTATATGAATACAAACATACAATATATATAAGTGTATAGTGACTCTAAACAGATGAGAGTTGGCCGAGTGGGCCCGGTTCAAACACTTGTCAACTTGTTGAAGTGGAATTGACTTTGTTTAGCATGCAATTTGCATGGGTTTTGTGTGCTTGCAAAACAGTTGCAGCAACTGTGTGTGCAACAATTGTGTGTATGCCACATGTGATCTAACATAGATAAATCATCAGAAAAACATATAAAACTGCAACTGCAAACAGGTGCACAAAATAAAGAACACTTTTGCCATAATAAAATACAAATATTATTATGAAAATACAATTGCAAAACTTTAATAAGTTTACTTTTCGTACAAGTTGCTTCAGATGATAATTTGATGTATTATATTCTTATGAACTAATATCAAAGTATTAATAATCACTGTAGATATCCTATGAGGGAAATTTTAAAGGCTATTGAACTCTATTTAAACTATAATTCTTGCAATGTCAATTTGTTGACAAATATATAATATTTGAAGATTCCTTGAACATTTCTGACAATTCCTATCTATAGTTAAGCACTTGAATGTTGTAATATTTGCTACTATCTCATCATTTTCCCATCACAGTCACAGCTTACTTAACTTAGCTTAACCTTACTTAAATAAACTCTCCTTTTTGTTGAAAATTCGAAAACAAAATGTCAAAAAGGGCGAAAACCAATTTCCACATCGTTTTGCACATTAAAATGAAATTTGACGAGTCAGGCAATGTTTTCGAAATGTTTAAAGCATAAATGAACTAATTTTCTCAAAGTTATTTACAAATCAACAGTCAGACGCGAAATAGTCAGCTCGTCTGAAGGTGGTGGAGTGCAGGGGGATACGAGAGAGAGAGAGACATAGAGAGAGAGAGAGGGGGGCAAGGCAGAAGTGAACAAAAAAAGCAAAGGCAAACGCGGTAATTATTTTTTAATGTAACAAAATAATATCAGGCCAAAACGATCAAGTCACGCAAGTGCTGAAAGTGCTGGGGCCGCTGTGGAAATTAACATGAGAATAAATAAGAAATTTTCAGAGTCTTGAAATCTGAACCAGACACGAACCCGTTGCCAAGTTTTGGCCCAGCACGCACCAGGTTCCACAGGGAGAGACAGACAGACCCCGAGAGAGAAAGAGAGAGAGGCAGAGGCACAGAGTGAAAGAGAGTGAGAGAGAGTGAGAGAGAGAGGCATTTCATGCATGACGCATGTGCAGCTTCCGTTTGGCGAAATTCGAGAGCTCCTGAGGACCGTTAGAAAAAGAGGCCGTTAGAAGAGCGAACAGACTCAATGCGTATCGGACTGATTAATCGCACCATCTATCGGCGGGTATATCAAATTAAAAATGTCTACAGTTCGGATGGGTAATTAATCAATTTGCACTTTACTCTGCCGCAACACAATACACACATACACACACAATGTTCGACTTGTTTTCTTCTTCACTAATTCATTTAAATTCCATTTCTCTCCTTTAGTTCAAAATCTCTTTCTTCTTCCCAAGTCGATTCTCCGCCCCGTTCAACACTTGATAATAGGCTCGGGGAAAACGCTTTAAAATTAGTGAAAGTGATTGATTTTTCCACTTAATTTTCTGGTAGACAATGTACCAAAAGTAATGCCGATAATCAGCCCAAACAGTCTGAGCAGCCAGACGGCCAAAATGCTGTCCAAATTGGCCATTTGGCGCATGCGTCAAAGGCTTTTCTGGTCGTTGTTGCTTGTGTTGCATTTCCGTCAGCTCTCGGCGGCTGCAACTTGTGCAAGACAAAGCGTTGGCGCTGGGGCAGGGGCAGTGTGGCACGAAGGGAGGCTGGCTAAGTCGAGCGGGGGGCGTGTTTCGGGCCAAAGGAAAGCGAAAACAGCAAAGTGGCTTTTACCAGCAGCGCATTGCAATGAATAATCATATCCCACACACTCTAGCACACACACTCACAAACGCACACACACACTCACCTACTTTACATAACATTTTGTGCAGCTTAACAGTCCAAGGTAATAAATTAATTGGATATTGATAGCATTATATGTGTATAAATGCTATAATTGCATAAGGTTAGCTCGATCGGCATATTCCGAACTTAAACGCAGCTCTTAAATGCACACTGCCCATGAGCTGGTCTGCATACTTAGCACACTCACTGTGCGCACACGATTTCTTAATTAAAACTTGCCGTGACGGTCGCAGAAATGGAAAGTCGATTGCCAAGTGGGTGGCAGTTTGATTGGGTGCGAGGTAGGGTGGCTCGTCTAGACAGATCGCAACTTTCGTCTCTTTCTTCTCTCTCTCCCTCTCTCTCTCTCTCTGTGTCTTTCTCTCTCCCTCTCTCTCGCTCTTCGTGCTGATTGAACAGAACTTTATAATATTTATTTTTACAACCGGACACGCTGCAAACTTTTTACGTCTACGTGCGAAAGTGAAACGCTTAAAAAGGCATCGAATGTCTTTATTATATTGGCAACGCCAATCCCGGTCCCCCAAACTGCCAACTGCACTAGGGAAGCGCTGCCATGAAGTTTGTCATCAAATTTTATTGTTATTTAAATGACGCTGCGCGACGAGTCGACGCTGCAGGAAAATGTCATGCAAAGTGTGAGCTGCAGTGGAAGTCAACTTGTACCCTGTAAATAACAATGTGGCGAAAGGTGGATGATTGTTTAACTAGTAACATATGTACATTCATGAGTATAAATTGAAGAGTAATAAAAATAAGAACTTACTTATCTAAACGTTGTCTCCTTGTATGAAGATGACTTATACTTAAAGGGAGACATAGATGAAGTTAGTGAAGGCACAACATTTCCCTGTTTTAACCTCACTTTTATGCCTTGCAGGGTATCTCTCAGTCCATTAGTTCTAGTCTCATACTTTCTTTTTTCCCTGCCGTGCTGCATTTGTTGCCAATATGCAGCGCATGCCTTGCCCGTATAAAGCCTGGCCAAGACCGGCACCAGCAGCAGCCCAAGCCACTGGCACTTTTTATATAGTAGTAGCTAACGCCCCCTCCCCCCGCAGAGTCCACACCACCCTGACCGTCTTTCACCCTTCAACTGAAAGTATATATCTGTATATACATACATATATTTATTGCGCCTCGTTTCAGTCAATGGTGACACTTGCTGCATTTTAAATGGGCGCGCGCCCCAGCATTGTTGCACGAGGGAAAGAGAAAGAGGCGGCTCGAAAGAGCGAAGAATGCAGAATGCTAAAGGTGCTTGGCAACACATTCCGCTAACTGCCAAGTCGGCACAGTCTGCACTGGTGCCAATCCTACGGCCTCCTTCCCCCCTCCTACTCTGTCTGCCTGTGCCTGTTACTCTGCCTCTGTCCGACGTCCAGTCCTGGGTGCTCCCAACACGTTTTGCGGCCATCATTTTGCGCACTTTTGTCCATTAAAATCATCAAAATGGATGGCGCTCGGTTATGTTTATGAAAAATTTGTCTCGCAACTTTTGCTGCTGCTGCTGGCTGGCTCTGGTACTGCAGCAGCATGTTGCTTGTTGCAGGTGTTGCAAGCAAATGGGCTGCAGTTGAGGCAACTGCATAAATTTCGCTTGAGGAATGATTATTATGATGATTGTTTTGAATGATTCTGCGCAAGGTTCCAAGGGAATAATCAGGCTAATGAGTTATTCCATACGAAATGTTTATAAATTTATTTGTTTATTAATTTATCTATTTAATGTCGACTAATGGCAGTCGACTGGAAAAGGAATTTACATTAAAATTAAGAGTTAATATTATTACATTAATAATAATTTTTAAAATGGTGTAAATGATAAAAAGTATTATTAATATTTTATTTTAATTAAATTAAAAGTAAATTAAAATTTTAACTGGGGTAATAAAACAATCTTAACTTTATCAATTATTATGCAAAAAAGGTGCCAAGTATGTTAGAAATGTAATAAATAAAGAACTTGCCTTATGTCGATATCGTTCTAATAGATCAACTCAATTATATATTTCATATATTTAATTGTAAGCAAATAAGAAAAGTTACAGTCGACTTATAGTACGATTGTATTGCCATTTGTAGAATATGGCAGGTATTGTCGGCTCGTTGTGAGTGGCATCGTATGTTTTAAGTATTCTTATGCAGCGTATAGTAGACATGAATATGTATGCTAAATTTGATGTCTGTAGCTATCACAGTTACAGAGATCAGCGCGTTCATACAGACAGGCATGGCTAAATCGACCATACACACACTTTTTAAGGTCAACCACGTTAGTTTCTAACTAAATACATTTGCGCAAAGTTACATTTACCATTTGAAGCTTAAAGGGTATACAAATCACTAATTTCATCAAATATTCTACAATATTTCCATTTCAGTTTCTTATTTGTGGCTTAAAATAGTTAGTTTTGCTCGGCCCCAGCAATTCGATTAGTTCTTAACTACTTAAGGTGTTAACGATGTCTTCCCGTTTTTTACCACTCCCAAGGCTCTTTCATAGTACCGACTATTACTTAATTATTGCCACTTCAACTCTGACAATCTGTATAAATTCATCTCTTTGCTAGCTTTCAACCTTTTTTCCAGCCTGCCTGTTCAATTTAAAGCTGCCTGAGAAGTCTCTTTTTTTAGAAGAGTACTCTGGTAGTGGCATAAGGTACTAAGATGCAAAACCAGGTTAGTTGGCATTATGTTCGCTCGGCCACCGGCAAAAGTAAATCCCATTTTCATGCATATCAAGGAACTTTACGAGCTGCACAGTCAGTTCGCTCTTCTTCTTTTTGCTCTTCTCTGTTTTCTTGGTTTTTGCATGTGCAGCCCGACAATAAACTGAAATGTCGAAGTGTTCTAAGTACTTGTGCCCCCTCCCACTTGCCATTGCTGCTGTGAGGTGCTCTGTGGAGGGGGCGGGGATGGTGCTCAATGGGGCAATGTGTGAACAAAATGCACAGCGTCGTTAGAGGATGCAAACAAGTTTTTCTTTCGTTTTTCGGCTCGTCTCTTCTTCTTCTTCCACTTCTTCTTCTCGATGCTGTCACTGCAGTTGCCGACGCTTTGTTTGAAATGTTGCTGACAAACCACTTGAAAGTGTGTGTGTGCGGTGTGTGTTGTGTGTTGTCTGCCCGCTGACGTATTTCATAAGAAAAGCAAGTGACAAGTTTTCCCCGCCGCTGCCCGCCGCTTTACACACTTTACACAGTTGCCGAAATTATGCCGCCTCGAAATGAGTGAGGAAAAACTAAAGGGGGAAAAACGAAGAAAAAGGTTAAAGTGTAAGTGGGGAAAACAAATTGTTGGCCAGCCCCGGTTGGCCCAGACTGACTGGCTGCCTAGGTCGACTGGGCTCGGTTCGTCTTGATGTCGTCTGACAGGCTGCTTCTGCTTCATCGTGTCGAAAACTGCCCTACTCTGTCCGGCCCCCTCACCACACATTCTTCCTGGCCGTCGCACACACACACACAAAAGAATTTAACGTAGTGTAAGGTTTTTTTGTTTTTGTCTTTTATTTGAAACATTTCCACGAAAATTATTTCCAGTGCTTGACAGCTGCGCGCTCTGCGGCCTCTGTCGCTTTTAATATACCATTTTGTAGCATTTCATTTCAAGTTTTTCCTCATCTCGCTGCCGCCACTTCAATAGCAATAGCAATTTGTTGTCCGCTGTGAAAATTCTTTGGAAAATACGTGTGCGGCTTCTTTCCAGCGAAAGTGCGAGCCAAAAGCGCCGCCAGCATCGCTGCTCGAGCTACTCTCGCACTCCACTTTCTAATCAATTATTTTGCACTTATGTGTATGCAAATTTCTGCGCAAACAAATAAATCAATTGAATAAGTTAGCCCCCCCCCCGTTCCTTCCCCCACCCTATCCACTTTCGGGTGGGCACCCGTGGCTTGGACCACAATGAACCAATTTGAATGGCACCTTTCGCCTGTGAAATTGCGTTGTCAGCATAGGCGCCGAGCTGCGACACGAAGCCGGCGAAGTGTTTGCGTTTCTGCCTAGTTAACAGCTTTTTTCTTCATCCACACACACATGCACACACAAGCACGCAAACATATACATATATATATTTCTTAGCCATCGCCTCGAAAAGCACGCGCAATGTGCTTGAAAAGCGCTAAATTTCGTGAATATCGAATTTCAAAAGTGGGCAAATCAACGACGGAAGTGAGCTACAACGACTGACGAATACGCTGCGGGCGGTGGACCAAACAATATGAAATTAACAGTCGCAAACTATGCAGACAAGGAATATTTTTTGGAATGCTTCATGACTTTGAAAATGAAGAAAAATATTCGAAGTTGTTCCAAATCAGTTTTTGACTCGAGTTAAATCTCTTCAAATGCATCGATCACTTTAGATTATTCATTAATTATATATGTATATATTTTCTGTGAATGATCTCACTCATTGTTATATTATTATATTATTGGCATCTCTCAATTAGGATTATATCTGTCAGTTGTGTTCCTTGGACTTCAGATTTGGACAGCCTTGAGTGCGAATGAGTCAGCCATCATTTTGGCAGCTGCATTAGCCAAGTCGATAAGCTCGTGTCTTATTTGCACCCATCGTATCGATGTAAAACTGCTAAATCATTCAATTTCAATTAAATGACAAAAATACAAAAATGTTTTGACGCCACATTAACAATTCGGAAATTTCGTTTCGTTTTCGTATTAATTTTCGCCTGCAAGCAAATCATCTGTCCACATTTTTCTACCTTTTGATTTCTGCATACTCCACAATGTACTCTGACAACAACAACAGCTGCAACACAGCAAAAAAATGTGTAATAAAAACTCGCGTTTCATTCATTGACAAAGCCCCAAGATGAAGATTTTTTGCTCTCCCCAAAAAACGTCGCGAATTTTTTTGCTGGTCTCATTTTGTTTCGTTTTATTTGGCGCGTGCAGAATTCAGCGAGACTGTTTTTGTTATTGTTGTAACAAGAGGCACAACTCATGTTCAACAATTTGAATAAGTACACAAAATTCACATACATCTGTATGTGTATGTATGTATGTCCGCTTGACAGGCAGACAGTCGGACAGAGAGACAGACACGTATGAGAGCACAACAAAAATTTGATCTCTCGCATTTTGGCACGAACCGTAATTGAAAATTTCCCTCTCCCCACCCCACACTGAACGATTCTCCACGAAAAACTAAAACCGACAAACAAACAGCGCGCTTGACACTTGAAACACTTGGCTATAGCTTTGGCTTTGGCTTTGGGTCTATAGCTTTTGATATACATATACGATATTTCTATTGGTGCTGCGCGGGTTTTCACGGATCTCTTTTGGCCTGACTGGCAGCTTTCTTGTCCGGTTATGTTACGTTACGTGAAATTTCAAATGTCATAATTTTGACAGTTTGATAGTCATACACAAACACACACAGACCCAAACACACACACACTCGCTCGCACACTCGCAGAGGCACACACACAGTGACACAGTGTGTGTAGTGGATGCTGCAAGGCATTGGAGCTGCTCGTGGTGAAGTGTATTGCCCAAGCCTGTTACCAAAAAGTAGCCGACAACCGAACACAGTGACAACTTTGGCAGTTAACTTGTAAGTACAGTGGAGCAAAAACTAAGTGTATAGAGGAAATTGAGTAATAATGGGAAGGGTAAAATTAGAAACTCAGCAGTTCTTTGATTTTAATTAGAGAGGTCATCGCCAAAAGTTTCAAAACGTGAATTAGAGAGTGAAAATATTCAGAAATATGGCGTTGAAGAAGACAAACAGATAACATAATTTATAAAAGATATCAATATCATGTAGTACTGACATCCATTTTCCTTCTTGTTCCTGTCAATGTTTCAATTCCACATGAATTAGAAATATAAGCACCCAAAAGAACTTTTACAACTTGAAATATTAAGTGGGAATATTCGAGACTCAGTAGATGTATAGCTTTGTACATCGTGTAGTAAGACAGATATCTTTAAGTATCTTAAATCTAATTTCCTTAGTTATCTTTATCATATTGCTGTTGATAATTCAGACTCATATTTCGTATATGTATACATATATCCCATTTCTAGCTAAGCCCATAAATTATGTGGATCTCCGAGACCACACATAGAGCACACTTTGTGTACTTCATGTAAAGTTGCATAACACGTAGAATTCAGTTCGTGTTTTACAACAACTCGCGGCTATAATCGCTTTTGGCCATTTCCATTCCTCAGAAATGGAAACCAAATTAGGCATTGTAAGGCTCATGCGTCGTACATTACGAATGCGGGAGTTATACGCATTTTTCTAGAAGCTTGGGGCTTTGTGTTAGATCTGAAGTAACAAAAAAAAAAAAAAACGTACGACAAGTTTCCCCTTTTTTTTTGTAAAGAGTACAGAACTTGCTTTACACACATACACACAACACAACCAAGCCGCTTTGGAGACTATGAAAAGTTTGGTTTCGGTGTCTTTTTTTCTTCTCTGTTTGGGGCCTCGTCAGCTTTGACATTGACGAAGTGGTTCTTCGAATGAAATTGTCATAATTTTTTCGGGTTTTCTACATGTCTTTTGATGCACACAAAGCGTTAATGTTGCCCACTTTGTCATACTTTGCGTTGGCAACAAAACAATTGAACAATTGATAAAAGGAAAAGCAAAAGCCAGCTGCAGCCTCACTAACGGTAAATTTCGGTTTACCGATTCCAGTACAACGAGAACTATGCTTAAACAATTGAAACGATCCCCATGACACACATTAAGTTGCAGGGCGTGGCACGTAGAGCAAGCTGGATAACTCCGCTTATGAAAATATATTTTCACATTTCTCTCGGAATTTGTATGAACATTTAACTTCAGAATCAATTATACGATATTCGTAATAATTTGTGCCCTTAACATTACAATTAAGCTAAGGTTCTTTATAATACTTCGTAGTTTTTTTATCCATTCTTGGAGTTCCCAATATAACTGCAAACATACATTTCTATAGTCAATACTTCACTTTCTACTCAAGACTTTACATCATTAAACTCAGCTCAACATATCTTTCTACTGCCTAACTCGACTTTATGGTATATTTTGTAGTGCACAAGTCTATTTAAGAGTACTTCAGGTCGAATTTTGGGAGGGGAGCAAGAGCAATTTAAAGTTTGATTTAATCCCAGCAGTACGTCACATAAATTCAACTTTTATTCCGGCCCCCACAAATATCGAAAATATCTATAAATTAGTCCATAAATGAATATGGCCCCGTCGCCTTATGCAACGCAGTCAGGGCCAAGCTGCATTGAACGATTCCATAAGCAATTATTCCTATCGATTTATGAGCCCAGCCTAAGTAAAGTATACGCCTGATGCGATTATGTATGTTGAGAGAGGAGTGCGGGGAGTGCGCTGCCTCTGAGTCTAAGTCTGGGAGTTTTGTGCCAAGGCGGCAATGGCTCAAGTTCCCGCACTCATAATATCCGGAGGCGCATTAAAATCAAGTTAATACTAATTCTTGGTTGGTGGTGGTAAAAATATATATAAAAAACTAAAATAAATGAAAAACTAAATTACATTTCCGCATGCTTAAAAGTCCATTCGAGAAATGGGCAACAGGTAGCCCAAATAACTACCGAGCATAGCGAAAGGCTCAGCCTCTGAGCCAGGGCCAGGCCCGGGCATAGGGCCCAGGTAATACCAATACCTAACCAGGCCTGAGCGGCCTGAGTGGCCTGAGCGGGTTATAAAAACTGTCATGATTTACAGTTCGCACTTTTTACGAGTCGGCTCGGTTCTATCGGTTGAGAATTATTTGGAATTTAAGTAAGCGAGAAATATTTAAGCATAGTTTTTATTTGTCGGACTTTTGGTTTGTTTTTTTTTAGCGTTCGTACATTTTTTATGTGGCTTTAATGGTCGGCGTGCAAGTGCCATACCAAATGACCCCTTTAGCTAGCTGACTGTATTCGAATACAACACTTGCAAGAGTACAAGGAAACTTATATGCAAATCTAAAGTTACATATAGTAGTGTTGCCCAGGTGAAAAGGTAACATCATGTGTCAAAATACAGATATGCATAAATAGATACAGATTAAAATTGAGATAGATGGAGAAGGTGTAAGATTATTATTATATTGTTTAGTACTTGTATAGATACAAAGAAACACAGATTAACGGATTCATATTTTAATAGATATTCATTGAGTTTTATCTGTGTAGATCAATAAGAAAATAAATACAACAGACATACAGAAAACTATCGGTATATGTATATCACTTATAGGTAATAAAAGCTAAGTTTGACTACTATAATTCAAAGATATTTCGATATTTTAAAGATAATCAGATAGTCAGCTATTGAGAGAGACCTAGTTACTTTAACCTTTGCTTGTACGCGTTTCGTGTTGGATAATTAAAATCATTTATAGGCGTTGGGTAAGCTTGATTTAGCCATCGCTCACGTAGAGCGCATAAAAAGGCCAAGTCGAAAACCTGCTGAAAGCTGCAATCGCATTTTCCCAGAGCGCTGCTAACGTTTCATGTAACATTTTCACTTAAAATTCACACTTGATACACGGCCCGAGCATTTATCATTTCGCTTAGATCTCGCTGAGCGCGCCTTTTAGAGCGTTACGATGCCTAAAAGTGTCGCCTGTTGTTACTTCTAGGGCTGCCCTGTTGCTCTTCTTCTTACTCTTGTTGTTGCCTTCCGTTGTTGTTGTCTTTGTCTTTTTCACTCAACTCGTTTTTCGCATCTTTTGATTTATTCTCAAGTGTTTCGTCGTTGTCGCTCCGCTTCGCTTTGTTTTATTTCTTTGGCAACCTAAATATTGAGATAGTCATCTGCGGTCAGTGTCAACCGGCAAAGCGGCTCGGTTCACTTCTGTTTTATCCCCCTGTCTCTCCCTCTCTTTCTCTCTCTCTTTCTCTTCACCTCTGTCTACCTGTGTACGCTTCATTAGAAGTGTCGTAAAAAACGTAGACGAGATCTCCGAATCTCACCGGACTGAGCTCGAAGAGTCGCTGCGATATGAGCTTAATTGTGACTATGAGTAAAGCTGGAGCTGGAAATTGCATTAAGTACTAAAAAACGAATACAGAGTTGCCGAGATTGTCGAATACGTGCATGGCATAGATAACACCTAGTCGGGAGGTCTCGTACGGCTTGAGAGTGTGGGTAAAACTTATGCTGCTAAGGCAAGATGGAGAGTGCGCGCCAGTTTAAAGAGTTTGCAAGTTGTGGGGAAGAAGAAAGCTTAGAGTAATGTGAGAAAGATTAAATGAAGCAGAAAAAGAGACTGGTAAAGGAAGAGAAAGATGTGAGAGAACAATACTATAAGTATGTATAATTGAATATAAATGTATATGCGGATATAACTCCATCGATATTAGAAAAGAATCTTATCCTAACTTCCACCTAGAAGAGAGTCAGTAAAAAGGAAAGATAAGTAGAGAGTGAGGCAAGTCTGTTCAACTTCTTTACATACAAATATTAACTAGGGACTTGAACTTCTATTCTCTCATCAATCATAGCCATAACCCAGCCAAGCTTTGTTTTAATTAAGAACTTTGCCGTTTGCTTTTGCTGGCTAGAACAGCACAGCAACAAATAACTGTGAGCTCCCAGCCTGCGCTGGCTTCCCACGTATGCTGCATGTTCATAATTCATGGCACAATTTGAGGCATGTTGCAAGCATGAAATCCACTCACTTTATTCGCAAGTTGCTCTGATTTCGACTGCCGACTTGCGAGCGCACAATATTAATTACCCGCCATTAGCGGCATCACTCAATACTAAACGTATGCAACATGTGCAGCAACAATGGATGCCTCGATGCATGTGTGTCGGTGTGCAGCAAGTCAAGTTGGAGAAGAAGTGGAAACTATCTGTAAACTCATACATCAATGCCGCTAAATCGACTTGTCAGGGCAACAAACGTGAGAATCGCTCGAGAGCGAGAAAAAAGCCAAAACGAAATCGAAACATGGAAAACAAAAAGCTGAAAAACTAAAAAACCAAAACAAAACAAAAGGCAAACAGATCGAGCAACGAGAAAATATTGTCAGGGCGACACTTTAACCCGGTAACACAAGCCCACTCCTACTCCCTGCCTCTGCTTCCCCTTGGCCTGTTCAGTTTTTATCTACTGCAGCTTTGGCTCTTTCCAAGATTTGTTGCAAGACACCTGCGATAGATCTGTGAGGGCTGCAGTGAAAGACTTTTTATGCTAAATACCGTCGCAGTTTATTGATGACGACAACAGCATCGAAAACAATGTGATATATCTTGGTCCAAACGCGCACACCTATTTACACACACGTACGCACACGTATGTGTGTGTAACAACAACAACAACAACAACAACAACAAATGAGTGACAAAACACCACAAGGAATTTTAATCCCAAAATGATTGATAATCATTTGCACGGCGCGTAGAAAAAGCTTTATCACGTTCCGTTCCATTCCGTTCCTTTCGGTTCTGCTAGGTGTAAAGTCTTGTTTCGATTCGAGCGTATTATCAGCAGCAGCGTCATCTTCATCATCAGCAGCATCAGCATCATCATTATCATCATTGCTTCTGTTGCTGGTGCTGTTGGGACTCCAGACTCAAGGTGGGGCACGGCGAGCATTGTGCGCTGCTAATGTTTGCACTTAATTCAACCGACAATAGCCCGGAAAGCTGCTGGGCGCATTTTCTTTTAGCTCTCACCTAGAGATACACGCTGGCAGCCACATGGCAAGGGGGGTGGAAGAGAGAGAGGGAGAGGAAGCGAGAAGGAGAGATGTAAGGCGAAAAATCTAAATTATGTCGTTGGCGGCTGGCAACGAATGGGAAAATGCATCGTTTTGTTAGCTTAAACTGCGACGCTGCGCTTTTTATGAATGGAGCGAGAACACTGAGAGAAATGATGAAAAAATAAATATTTGTATTTATAAATTAAATATTTTTAAATTAAAAGAAAATAAGGGAAAAGTCTGTGCAATTGAAATGTTTTCAAACATTAAAATTATAAATTAAATGTAACAAGTAAATGTAATTTGTTATGTAGAGTCTTTAAATGTTTATTTGAAAACATAAGAAAAATATAAACTGAACTCTTGTTTGATTCTTCTGCCATATATTTGCCATCTCTCGAACTTTATTCGTTCTTTTTCGCAGTGCTGCATTGCAGAGACTGTTGCACTCTCCCACCCACAGTGGAACATTTGCCATATCATGTTGCACGCTTTAATGCCAACCAAGTTGTGTGCGACCTGCCCGCTGCAGTCGGCCTTAGTTCAGCTGTGCCCCTACCCCGCCCCCACCTGCAGATTCCCTATCCCCCTCCCCCTCCCCATAGCTGCATCTCAGGCGGCATTTAGTTAAGCGCTTTTGCATATACAATTTTCCATTTTCTATTTGCAGCAGCAGCCTACAGTTCCTACAGCAACCTCATCATTATTTTTATCCATTTAGTCTTTTGTTTGTGCCGGTGACACCTTTTCTATCACACACACACACACACACACACACAAAGTCGCATCCATTCCGAGCATTTAACCTGCCTCACCTGCGCTGACGATGAGTTGAAAATTGAACAAAAGCTGATTTAAGTCATAATTTATCATGTGCTGTTGGATTAGGTACGCTCAATTTTACAACTGTTTATTTTTAACACGTCCGCATTGCGCATATGCCGCATGTGACCAGCACACTGACTGAGCTAATGTTTTAATTTATTGACTATCAAATGGTTGTGGCTTTTGTGTTTTGTGCCTACTGCATTGGTTTGCCCCACTAAACGTGAATGCAACACACAAAATGCAACAAAGTATTGTCCTCCCACCCCCCTTTTTCCACTCTTTGCTCTGTCCCTATACACGCCTTTATGACACAGCCAGGCACGCCCCTTGGCCGGCAGCGGCAGAGGCTTGAAACGGGTTCTTTCACTTTTAAGCCGCCTGCAAGCGCGAACTTTATGGTCACGCCCAGCGCCAAGCCGCCTTGCGGATAGCGGATCGCGGACGGCACAAATTCTAGCGGTAAATAAAGAATTGGCTAACGCCGCGCCCACCCAAAGGCGGACCACCGCCAAATGGAAAGTGCGCTTCCTCCTCATGTTTTGTTTGTTTTTTTTAACGCTCTTTTTTTGGGTGCAGTCGGGATTAAGAAATTACACGAAGCTTGCGCCCCACGCATTATGAAAATATTAATTTGCGCATGCCGAAAATTAAATTCAATTTTCAGCTTCGAACACGCCCCGAAAATATTGGACAAGAAGACAAGAAGGAGGAGTAGGCAGAAGGAACTCAACGATGAAACGAAGCAAAACGCAGCGAAAGGAAAGTTGACCCACTGCGGAGTGAAGCGAAGTGTTTCGAGGCTGTCGCCTAAATCGCCCAAAGTCTTGAATTAAGACATAATAAAGCTGTTCCAGGGATGAGTTGCCAGAGGTTTGAGGGTGTTGCGAGGTGAGGAAGAGCTTCTCAGTCATCCGTCAAGCGTTTTGCCAACATTTTTGGGGCATCTTCGAACACCTTTTGTGGGGCTGACGAGCTGCAGAACAGTTCCGCATGGGCAAGACAGGGAGAAGCCTGGTCTGTCTGGCATACACTGCAGAGAGAGAGAGAGAGAGAGAGAGTGTGTGTGTTGTTTGACAAACGAGTGTCATTTATCAAAATGTGACACTATTTGCGCCAAGTCATGTGTTAACTGCACTTTATATTTTTATTGTTATACGTTGCTCGTGCCCAGAGGAATACGTCGCCTTGCCGCACACAAAGACATCCATCCTGGAGTCGAAGTGGAGTCAGAGTGGGAGCAGTTCGTGGCTGCTCCTCGCTGAACTGCAAACTGGAACTGGAACTGAAACTGTGTGTCTGCCATTGGTTTTTAAAGTGCTCTCATAAAATATATATCATAATTGAGGGTTATGCTTTGTTTCGTCTCTCCTCGCTTCGCTTGTCTTGTGTTTTGCGGTCCAAAACTTTTTCTCAGCACCAAAGTTAGTAAAGCAATTGACCCAGACACCAACAGAGTTCGTTCTGTTGGCTGTGGAATGTCTCAGGATTGAGATATGGATACTGTGTGCCAAGTTGCAGCACCCTGTGGGCGCATATTAATATGTGAGAATATACTATATGTGGGGTTCATTCTCTTGTTGCCAACTTTGCGGGAGAAAATATCCCGCTGAAATTGTGGCTTATAAAGTGGTTAAGTTGAAATCACATTAATCACTTTAATTTGGCCAAGTTTGATATCATTTGCATAGTTTCTCTTGAGGATGTTGCGATGAAGAGTTCCCTAAAATTGGAAAAGGCTCTTCTCATTCAATCTATATTTACCAAATTAAAGTGCCATTTCCTCTGAATTGCTTCCAAAGTTTGACTTCATATGGGAAACACATCTACCAGCCAGACTCACCAAAATATTTCTTGGGTTTTTTAGGTGCGTTGCCAACTTTTAATGCCAATAATATAAATATTATGATTACGCACTCCCAAAAATGGAGGCCGTTATATATTTTACGCGCACCGATGCCGCTAAATGTTATGGCGGTCTTTTGGCATTTTTGTTTTTTGGTGGAGCGAAAAATCGAAGAGCGAAAAGTAATTTCTTGCACGACATTAATTTCTTTTAAATTACGCATAATTGAAGTACGCTCCACTCCAGCTTGATCGATGGTCGAGTCGAGTCGAGTCGATGCGATGCGATGCTCTCTCACTCCTTGGCACTTGATCGAAACGGGTTCCATGTGGACCAAGTGCTGGGCGAAATTACTATATATACATAAGAGTGAAGACTTTATGAAACCCAAAGCGAGAGCATAATTATTTAATTTCTCGACGCTGCAGCGGTGGTGTGTGTGTGTGTGTGAGTTTGTGTTCCCGGTTCGAGTTTTCCATATGAGGCCAAGTTCTGTTCGACATTGACATTCGAATTAGACACCTGACAGCGGCAAAGTCGACTTGTATCTGTCATGTGTATGTCACGTTATTTGAGGTTACTGGGCTCCTCTCCCCCCCTTCCTTCACTCTTTCTCTCTCTTCCTCTTGGGGCACATTTAAAGCCTTGAGTTTAGTATTATTTTGGTTGCATTATTTGAAATTTGATTTGATTTATTTGGCATTTGCTACGTTTCGTTTCGTGGGCATTTAAGCTGAGCTCTCACTCGGTCTTTGGGGGTTTGTAATTTCATATTACAGTTGTTGTTGCTGCTGTTGTTGTTTTTGTTGTTGTTCTGATTGTTGTTGGGTATTTGAGGGTATTTAGTTTTATTTTTGGTGCTGCCTTTGTTAGCGCACTAAGCGGATTTACTCTTACATCAGTTTAGTGTCACATTAGCGTTGCTGTGAAGTGCCCCCTTTCATTTTCTCCATCTCTCTCTCTCTCTCTCTCAGTTGTGTGGGGGCGATGGAATCAATGAGACAATTCGAAGGTATTCATAAATGGAATACTCACATACATGTATATAAAGTACTATAAAGTATACCATATTTTATAGCCTCGGCAGTCAACAAGTTGTTGTACAGATCGCTTCATCAGCTGCTGCGCCGGAATTGGGATCGGCATCAGATCGAGATCAGGATCTGCCTGTGGATGACCTGCAGCGTTTTCTGTCTCGCACACACTCCGCACATTCACATAAAATGTTTCAACAGAAAGCAACTTATGAATTTCTCAATTCTCTTATTCTTCCCCTCGCTGCTTCTGATTCTTCTTTTATTTCCCGAGCGAGGCGCTTTGCATTTTTTATGGCATTTCGTTTTGTTTCGCGATGTTATCAGTGTTCATTCTTTTTTTTGGAGCTGGCTTTTGTCCAGTTTGGCTCGTTAAAATCTGTGCAGGTCGTCCAGCGACTCATTGCATGAATCATAAACTCATAAAGGTATTCGCAACGACAGTTTGTTTTGTTCATTATATCCTTTCGATTTTTGATGTTCGGATTGTTGGGAATATTAAAAACTGTTAGTGTACTTTGCCAAAAACTGAAGAGCTTTCAATGTTGCTACTTTAATTTCTAATATTTTTCCAGTGTGTTCGTTGGATACCACTGTGGATATTTCAGTAAATTTAAAGTTTTGCGTTTCATTTCTAGAGAGCTTCAGTGTACTTTACATACATATATATAGTACTTACAGATATATATATATAGTACAAGTTCTAGTACAAGATCTTTTCAATTTTTTTGTAAGTTTTGCATTTCATTTCCAGAACTTTCTTATGTACTTCCAGTATTTTCTCAGTCTGGAATATCTTTCCCTGCCCTGCTAATATATCAAATAAATGCTTGAAATTTTTTCATGTCCCATAAACTTGATGCATTAGTGTATATAATTCTGTTTTGAAAGATTTCGGGAATTATAAAGGCGCATCCTGTGCCATAAAAAACTATATATCGTATATGATATGCTCTTTTCCGGTAGAACACACACAATACGGCTAAGAGAGCGATAAGTTTAAGTTAGTTAGCCGTGGACGGGGCCACAAAAGACCTCAACGCATGCCGTGCAGAAGAAGGAGAAAGAGAAACAGAAACAGAAACAAAAACACAAACAAAAACAAAAATGATTTATCATAATGGGAGTCTGCGGCTTGAGGCTCCCAACAGTGTTGCCTAAACGGGCGATAACAGCAGCAACGGTGGAGAATGCGACGACGACGATGCGACGCGTCTTTGGGTCTCGACGTCCTCTAGACAGAAATGTCAACTCTTCATATAAAAATTAACGAAATATAAATTAAAAAATATGCCCAACAACGAAATAAAAACCAGATATATGTGTTTTCTTTTCGTTCTGTTTGGGTTCTTTCTCCTCGTCTGCTGCTGCTTCTGTTGTTGTTGTTGTTATTGTAGTTGTTGTTGTTGTTCTCGTTGTTGTTTTTGGTGTGCTGGCAATTTATGTGGCAAGCATCCCTTTTCGGTATCGAGTTACGCCTGCGCGACATTGTTGAGTTCTCTGGACACCGGGCACAAATTATGAATTGCCCGCGACTCTGGGCCCTCTTTGGGGGGCTTTATCTGGCGAATGCATCGCTGCGTTTAAGTTTTATCTATGGCAGCGCATTTTTATCTAATGGCTGCTGCTCGTCTCTCTCTCGACTCATTGATTAGCTGCCGCACAGCAGGCGGCAACCGAATCTGGCTCCGATTTCAATGCTGACTTATGACATGCACCTATCAGCTCAACTCGACTCCGCTTCGCTGAGCTCTGATAGCTTCATAAGCTGCTGATAAGACCGAATTCGAACGCTAATTGCCAGCAAAATCATGCGAGGCACCGGCCAAGGCGTGCGAGGGGGTGTGGCCCAAACAGTTTCCAGGTGCCCGAGTCGCCTGCTTGCGGTTCGTGGACGCAGCGTGGCGTATCAGCTGCTTGTTATCGCCAGACAAATGCATTTTGCAAATTATTAGCATACCCAAGCATGTGTGTGTGTGTGCAGCAGTGTGTCGACTCTTACACGACCACAACATGCTGCGCTCGGCTGCAGATACATTTGTATCTGACGCCGGTCGATATGAAGCTGTTGTCGCTGTAAGTGTATGGGAGTGTGTCTATGGTGTGTGTATGTGTGTGTGTAAGTGTGTGTGTGTGCTGGCTGCCGGTCTCAGCCACTGCAGCAGCTAATTGATGTCAGTGCACAAAACTTGATTTATTTCTATTAATAAAAGGCCCAATGCAATTATTCGGACTGCATGTGCAGAAATTGCCCAGTGGGAAATTTATTAAGGAAAATCATGAAAGAATAGACGAATAAAACCAATAAATATAATATATATATACAATTAATATAAACAACTACAAAATATGTAATGTTCCTTCGATCGTCGTTGCTGATTACCATAACTTGTTCCTTATCTCTGAATTATTTTATGACTTCCAGAGTCCTCTAACCTTCTACATCATCTGACAAAATTACAATAGAATACATAGTAACAAAAGTACACATTAATTAAGACAAATAACTTTACTGAGTGTCTTATCTATCACAAATAATCTTTATAAATTTATACAGTTCAAAAGTTTAATAAATTAGGCAAGAAATTGATGAACAGCGAGTTGGTCGAAAAGTTGAAATTGATAAGAGATTTTTAAAATAGAAATACTTGTGATACCACATCAAACTATAATACTAGTAGTTTTATGGCTATAAATTTCCTACTGGGTACCCTGTGTGGTGTATAAATCGCTTGTTTGGCCACCGAAAATGGCCATAACCGAAGCACACGGCAATTGCAATAATCTTGAACAGTTGTTGTTGCTGTTGTTGGTTGTGATAAAAATCACGTAAAAATTTAGTTGCATAAATTTTAACACCGATTTTAATCGACACCGTGTCGCTGGCTTAGACAACTCATTGAGCCGGGCGCGGGTAGCTGCAACAAGCAACGCCATCGCAATCATCGGACTGTGAAATCGACATCGATCGACACTTTATGTGCAGCATTTTGCGCCTATAATTACGGCCAGCAGCAGTTCCGGTCTGTAAGCTCACAGGTAAGTGTGTGTGTGTGTACACTATATAGTTAAGCTCGTAAATTATTGATATGTCAAATCAAATTCTGGACATGTTTTTCGGCCTGGCGGAGATTGAATTTATCGCCGGCACTTTCTGTTGGCAGCTAACGAGGGGCGCTTTACCGGTTTAACTGCTAACTGCTTGCATATTGCATTACAATATTAAATAAATACAATGTTTAAATATGTATGTATCAAAATATATTGTTTATAATAATGTTAATAGAATGTATATTATAAAGATGCACAATCTTCAAGTATTGCTTTTCAATTCTATATTAAATGCACGGTTATTGAAATGGATTAAACTTCCTTTATATATTTCTAATATGGAATACTTTTATTATAAATTTGTAACCTATTCCACATATGATATAGATAATGTTTATTTAAACTTTGTCAACAGTTTTCACTTTCAAATTTTGCTTACATTTTAATTAGTTAAAAATATAAATTTTTGTGTTTATTTATCAGCGAATTTTGATCTCTTCTTTTTCTTGCAGACCTCGTTTGGTACAAATATTTGGTAGACAGCGGGAGCTGAGACAGCCGCTCCATGTATAACACTTTACTTAACAAGCCAAAGATTTGGGGGCTGCCCTTCCCTCTCCGCGACCGCGTTGCCAAAAACTTTTGAGAGTTCCTGGCTGGCAAAATGCATTTTTGTGAGTTACCTCACCACGGCATGTTCGCTGCGGCGTTGGCGCCTTTTTTATTTGCACTTTTCTGCCAAGCCAAAAAGTTTTGACATAACTGGAGCGATTCGGCGCGGCTCGGCATGCGGCTGCGCTCATATGTAGGCATAGACGCCCAGACAGCCTGACTGAGACAGACGGGCAGTGTGGGACAGCAGAGGCAACCTGATTTAGACGCGGTCTGCGTTGTCTAACAAAATGCTCAACTTGCTTGTCTCGGGCATTTGCATTTCGATCTTTTGGTAAGAGGCCAACATTGCCCGAATATCCTATGGTAATAAAAGTTTTGTTTGCCGGAATTACAAGCAGAGCGCGCCAATGTGTACAGTGCATACACTGGCCAACAAGGAGGCCGTTCCTGGCCGGGCTTCGACTCTGCCTGGCGCTGGGTTTGGGCAGTGTTCGTCGTGGAATTGTGGCTAGTTGGTGGTGGTGGTGGTGGGCATCGTTTTGCCTGCTGCTGCTGCGGGTGGCGAGTGGGGCAGGTTGGTTTGCAGAAGGCGAACGTTGTCCGTTGTTTTGTTGCACATTCGACTTTCACTTTTTGGCTGCCAAATGGCCATTTGGGCATTTTGGCTGAATGCGCTTTAAATTTATGTTGATTGCTCGACTTTGGTTTGCTTTTTGCCATGTTATGGTTAAATGTTGTTAAATTGTTTTCCGCCTAAATGACATGTTTTTGACAAATGATTAGCCCCAGTTTGTGGTCGCCCAGATAACCTCGACCTTTTGCCAGTAGAAAGTTTAATTCCAGCAAATTCAAATGTGCAAAGTATGAAGTTGCTGTACGTGTAGTTGCTTTTTTGAGTACTTTAATATAATATATATAGGTATTATTTAATATAGAGTAGTTTGATCTTATCAATGCGGTTCAGTTGTTCAGTTCGTTAAGATTTTCGCTTGAAATGTTCCAAACATTTTCAAAGAACCCTTCTCTGCGCTGATTCCCTATAAGAGTGCCGACAATATCTGCTACCATAAAAAATATTGCAACTTTGTCCGCTGTGCTGCCATAAAACATCAAAAACTGAACCCGCAAAAGAAACCCCTCGGACACAATGGGGCGATGTGCGCTGCCGTCAATACAAATAAATAGTAATAAAGTCGGGTCAAGAGATCGCAGTGTGAGCGCCATGTGAGTCCCTTTCGTGTACTACATAAATTTCAATATTTATGGCAAAATTTCTACTTCACATGTAGCACACACTCACACACACACACACACACACTCAGAGCACACACACTCAGGGCACACATGGTCAAAAAAACGGCGAATGCTACCGAAAGGGCTCGGGAATCAAAGCGCTGGCATCTCTTATATGATGTTCTCTCAGTTGTTATTGTTGTTGTTGCTGCTGCAGTTGTTACGTTTTGTTTTCATCGTTCGTTTTGTAGGCGTATGACAAGCTGAGCCGCTGTGGGCGTAACCCAAATAGAGGCGTTGACGTCGGCATGCGCCGCCGCCGCCGTTCACTCTTTGGTCAAAAATATGACTTTCATTTCTATGTAACTAACGGTCGAACAGTGAGCTCCGAAATGGGATATGAGAGCAGGGCACAGTGAACAGTAAAGAGGGAACTGCGAACTGGTCCTCAAACTGGCATCATAAATCGCTGTGACATAAATTCAGTTCAGTTTTGTTGTTGCTGGTGCTGCCTACCTGGACGCGCACCTGATACCAAAAAGAATGTTTTGCTGCTTCTGGTTTTTCGCACGCTAATCTCAGTAAACAAATCACAAGAGTTGCCGCGCCGCAGCAGTGGGCGGCAGAGGGCGTGCCACAGAGAGAGAGAGAGAGAGAGAGGGCATGTCCTTGGGGACATGCTGTTTTAATTGCTGCCAGACGTCGCGATTTATGAGCATCAATAAAGTGTCAACTCTCAGTGCAAAACGAAGCAAATAAAACCCGCTTCTGGTTGTAAATCATTCTCGCCTGACTTTCCGGGAAACTAGCTGCAGCAGAAGAAGAAGCAACGTCTGCAGTCAGGGAGCCACTCACCGAAAAGGGACACGGAACTCGAACTGGTACTCGTCCAGCTCTCGCGGATCTGACGGCACTGCAGATGCTTAACTTGGCCCAGACATGCGAGCCAAGCCAGGCCAGTCAAGCTGAAGAGCTGAAGCAGGCTGTGTGTGTCTTCCTTCCTTTCTTCGTTTGTTTTGCGTTTCTTCTTTCGGTATTTGCATTTCAATTGAAGCGAGTAATTAATGTATCGCATATCTGCAGAATTTTAATTGCCAAGTCAATGCACTCCCCATCTCCACTCGCCACTCGCCACACGCCGATGCATCACTCACTCCTTCTGTCCAACACTTGGCAGAAAAACAAGCCAAAGTGGCAGCAGGCAAAATGTGGCAGAAATAAATTTACTGCGCGCAATGAACTCCTTCACTATCTCTGGACTTTGTTTTGGTTTAGAACTCAAAATTTTGCTAGAAGAAATTCGAAAAATAAAAGGGTATTGAGAATTAACTAAACAGGAAAATGGGATGGTTATTCTAAGGCTTCCAAAATTATGGATTATAGCGTTATCTTGAGAGAGAACTTTAAATATGTTAAGTACACTCACATATTTTCATTTGATGCGGTTAGACTTAATATCTATCATATTTTTCAACTTTAAATGCAAATTTTAAACTTTCAATCGATGGTTCATTCATAAGTTAGCTTTATTATATAATGCCTTGTTTATATGGTTCGTGATTATGATGAACTGTCTACAGTACAAATAATATAAGTAATATTATTTTTATTAAGTTAACATAATTAATTATAATTATTAACCCTTTATACTCATTATCTCATTCTGGTAAATAAATGAAATATAACAAAATAAGATCCACTTTAAAGTAGTATACTATACAAATGATTATATTAAAACCTTGCCACCTTGGAATTTTCGTAGGAACATCTATAATTTCGAAAAGAGCTTTAAAATTCAGTAATATTCTAACGAACTTGGGAAAGTATTTGATATAATTTCCCAAATCCAATTACATTTCTGAAAAAAATTCGTTCGAAAATCGTCATTATATTGATAATTACCTAGGCTTGGGGTTATTTCGGTTCACCGCAACTGTTGGAAAACAACAAAAGGAGAAAATGTAAACAGATGATATAGGAACTTGTTCCACGGTGTAATAGGCGCGCGTGTGGCCTCGGCACGTAGCCGGGGCTCGAGCTAAGCCTCAGAATGGCAGCTGTACGGCAGTGCGCACAGTGGGAGGGGATAGAGGAGGGGAGCAGCAATTAAAATATGAAAGGGTTTTCGGCTCGCCTCATTGTATTGTATAACAGTTTCGCAGTAATCTAACAGAAACCCACGGGGCCACTATTGAGCCAAATCCACGTCATGAATCGCATCCAACGAGCGTTGCGAATGTCCGATGTATATTCTATGGCATATTTGCAGCTCGAAAAGGAAACGGACCACACCAAAAAGAGAAGAAATAGAGACAGAAAACAAATGCTAGAGCTGCAGTTGTTGTTGCTGTTGCTGCACGTGATGATTGCATCATTGTGTCAGCTTAGTACGTGCCCCTCAACTGGCTTGTCACATAAAAAATGATACAAAACTCTCGGCATTTGCTGCATTATAAACTTTTGCATGTTGCGGACAGATGTTCTTTGCCCCGTTCTTCAGCAAGTTCTATTCTTCTCTTTCTGTTTCTGTTTACCGAAACTTGTGGTGAATCGGATCGCAGCACAATCCAACAAGCATTTGACACTTGTGCGGGGAGTCTCAGGGAGTCCAAGACGAAATCAAAACCCCAACCGATTGTGGTTTATCGTCTGGGGTCGGATTAGTTGAGTGCTTCTGCAGTCTGCCATAAAGCCATGATATTGTATAGAAGCTGGCTGAGCGAATTGCCATTTAAATGGAATTGCTGTGGCACATGACATCAATGTGATATATACGACGAGTCTGTGTAGCGTATCTGCTGGGATCTCTGTTTCATTTGCCAGAACTCGCGCCGCGCAATGAATGAAATTTATTTGCTGATGTTTTCAATATTTCGGCACGCACCAGATTTATTTTCATTCCGAGTACTTTGCTTGTTTGTTTTCCAAATAGATTTCCAATGTTAAGAGGCAAAAACGAAATGGACGAGAATTTTGTTTAATATAAATCATTATGCAGATGTTGGTCTAAGTGTAAAGAGAATGGAATATATGTTTAATATATTCTCACTCTTTCATCGATATCTGTAGAGATCTAAAGGTCGCCCGGCTGTCTACTTGCGCTCTGTTCTTCTCATATGACTCATAAGAAACGAGCCTAACGACCATTTAAATATGAACAAGCGAACGTTGACCGATATCCGCTTCATTGTTATGCAAAATCCGCCATAAAGAAAAGAAAAGTAATATTAAAAACGCATAACAAAATCAAAATCCGAGAGAAATAAAGAGGAGACCCAAACGAAGCCTGCTCATAAACCGGGCAACTTTCGCCCGGGGTACGGCACAAAGCCGGGCGCGCTTTATGGGTTTCTTCTGCTTCTGGATGAGAGAATTGAAAGAAAGAGAGAAGGAGAGAGAGAGAAGCGGGGATACCCAATGCAATGTTGTGCACAACAAAAGGCAGAAGTTTTAATAATTTATGGCAAATGCGAGCATTAAACTTCATTAGATCGAAATTTAAGGCGAAGCGTTACTTTGGATGAGACCATTAAAACGGAGGGGGGAACAACGAAAAAACGTAAACGGGGCATCCGGCAGTGAAGCAGAGCAACGGAAAGGAAAGGAATCTTCTTCGCCGTCTTGGCGGGCTCCTTCTTTGGTGAGCTGCGCAATTAGTTCGGCAGAAGGCGCATAAAAACTGGAAACTAAAAACTGGACTACTTGTACAAGTTCATTGAGCACAGGCAGCAGCACAAAAGTTGATAGAAGAAGGGGGATACAGAGTGTGCAGCGGGGAAAGAGGGAAAAGGGGGGGCTCTTTCAATACGAGGAATTATCACATAAATTTATTTTTAAAGAAATGCCGAAAGAAATGCACCACCAACTGCGTCATTCTTGGCGGTTGCATTTGTCAAACGGCAGCCGTCGAGCAACTTGCACACAGCGTGTGTTCCCCCTCTTCCATTCCCCTTCCCCCTTTTACACCAATGTTCACTGCACTTTACAAATATTTTGGTGGCTTGTGTGCAACACCCACCTAAGGCTAGAGAGAGATAGAGAGAGAGGGGGAGCTGGCATGACCCCCAGTTGTATTGGCAGCCATGTGTAAACATTTGCTGGCATGCCGCGTGGGCCTTGCAACAAGTGCAGCTCCAAAATAATCAAATGCTGGCGATGATCGTAATGACGATAATGATGATGCTCTAGCGGGGCTGTTGATGACTCTTCGCACGGAAAGTGTCATTAATTTCATGGCCATATGCAGAGTGCAACTTCAGCTTTGGTGTCCACTCGAGCCGAGTCGCAACTGCCACGTTCCGTTTGATTTTTCACGCTTACCGAACACGCGCTCGACTCGAATCAACTCTGTGGACTCGCTCGACCTTGACCAAACGCGGCGTGAAGCGGCTCATAAAATTGTCAGTTTTTCAATTGACAATTTTGCCTTAGTCGGGAAAGTTTGACGGGATGTGACCGCCTGGACAGCGTGTGTCGCGACGTGCAAATGAGTTCAGTCACAGGTAAAAATTCCCGGCAATTTGTCATGCTCGAGCCAAGTCGTGGCTTAGCCGGAACTGGAGACCCTGCAGCCTTGGCCGACTGACTGACTTGGCCATAAATCAGGACACGCGGCGCGTGCCTTTCCCGTTAACTAACATCCGCATCAATAGGGATAGAGATATGGATATCGATATGGATATATATTGCATGCCTAGCTCAACTATATCCCTCATTATTTATTTATTTATTTAATTAGTTTATAGTCGGACTAAGGTCAGTCGACTGTTTAAAAGTAAAGAAAAAAATACAATTAATAGTTATAATTAATTAATTATTACCTGTTTGCAATTGGCAGCCATTTTGCACATGCAGCGTGTTACAAATCACAAGTGGAGTCAACCTTGAGGGGCTGCATTGGCTGGGGGATAGTGCCGCATCTCGGCATCGGGTTCAGCGCGTAAATTGTGGCAGACACTTAAGAACCGAGACAAGATTAAATGTTGAATTACGTTAAAGCCAGAGCCAGAGATAAGACAAGTGGCGAGCCAGAAGAGACTCCGTTGCAGATGTAGATGGCGATGCCCCAAGACAAGTCTCAGGGCCCGAAAAGGAGTGCCCTGTTGCTTTGAGACCTGGGCTGTGTTCGGTCCAAGGTGATAATGATAAGGAAATGAAATCGAGTTAAGTTTCGCGACCAACACAATCTCCAGATGAAACTTCCCGCAAGAAAACGCGAATGGGAATCGAAATGAGAATGAGAACGAGATGAGATGAGAATGCGAATACGAATACGAAAATGTGAGTGTGCACTATCTGAAAGCGTATAAAGTATGTTAACTGATGCGTAGCATAAATTAGCAATGTCGACAAGCACAGTGGGCAGAATCGCATACATATTATATATGGAATAAAATTGAGCAAATTAAAAATGTTGCGGAGAATAAATTGTTAGCAGATTTTTGAATAAAATGTATAGTAATGAAAAGATGAAATATAGATGTATATTTATATAGCAAATGTATTTTATAGGATTTAATTATTCAATTGTTTCAAACAGTTGCTTTTATATTTATTTAATAATATTGTATTCTAGATACGAATATATAATGCGAAAACAAATCGAATTTATGACTTTGGGTTAGGTCCTTTAGCCCTTTACCTTAATATTAATAAAATATAGTATATTTACTTGATTTACAATAAACCTAATTATAAATTAAAATTAAACTATTTGTATACTGTTAGTTTAATGGAATAAAATTTAGAGAAAAAATCTTAATTGTTTTAAATGTTTAATATAATTTTTTTTATATAACTAATTACCAATACCAACTTAAATGTATGTTTAATATATTCAGCCTTAGTTCACTTATTGTCAATTTTCCCCCACTGTTGATCAGCATGTTAAAATGTCGTTGGCACAGCGAGTACCTTATAAACCTACAATACTCAAGTGTGTGTGTGTGCTTGTGTGTGTGCTTGTGTCTATCCCACGTGTAACAACAACAACATGCGAGACATGCCCATCGTCGCCTGCCTGTGTCCGTGCCCAGCGTTGACCCAGGCAACTGACTGATAAGCGTAATTGATTTTTGCAATTATTTTTAGCATAGCTCAAAAAATGCTTTGAAAATGTGTCAAATGGCAACGGCAACGGCAACAGCAACGGCGACGGGGCAGGGACAACAGCGATGGCGACGACCTCATAATTTTTATGATTAGTGGGGAATGCTTGTTAGTGGGCAGCAACGTCATCGCCAGCACAGTTGCTGCTGCTGCTGCTGCTGCTGCTGCTGATGTTGTTGTCGTCATCATTGTCGGCGACGGCGATGGCGATGGCGGCAACATCAGCAGCTGCATCAGCAACACGTACGCACAACAACACGTACGCCGCGCGAGGAGGCAACCCTGGCAAAAAGGACCGCCGCGCCGACGTTCCGTGATAAATTGCAATGATAGCAAAAGTACTTGGCTCTCTCGCCGAAACAGAATAAAACGAAACATTTTGGCAGACGTGTCCACCAGGCAGCAGCAACAGCAGCAGACACAGCAACAACATAAAAATTAACCGCCGGCAATGGTAGACAGTGGGAGAAGAGTGTAGGTGGGGTAGTGGGGGGAGGGAAGGTTGGTAACTTCGTGTTGCATGTAAGCCAGTCAGTCAGCCCAAAAGATGATATATCCAAAAATTCCATATAATGACTGCCAGGCAACAACGTTGCCCCCTCTCTTGCCCCGGCGACTGTTGCTGTTGCCGGTCAGCAGCAGCAGCAGCAGCAATAACGGCAAGTATCCAACGCGCATTAGAAGCTGCAATAGCAACAAAAAATTTCAGAAAATACCCAGCACTGCAGACATGGGAACTATTTTCACGCTCAGTTGCAATCTGTCAATGCCGTTCGCCACACCGTAGCTACAACAACAACAACTACTGCAGCATGGGCAGCAACAACAACATGCACGACACCTTTTTTTGTGGCCTGTTGCACTGTCTGAAGTTGCTGCAACGCCCCAGCACGCTGCAGCGCGCTGCCCCAGACAAGCGAGCTGTGCTGCGGTGCTTGATATATCAAAGCCGAACCATCATCATCTTATTAAAGAGTGCCAACTTAATTTGCTTGGCCATGTTGCTAGACAAGTTGTTGCCAGTGTTGCCGTCGTTCTTGTTGTTGTTGCTCTGGCTGTCGCTGGCGATGCTGTTGCTGTTCCGCTGACTGTCTCCCTGACCGTTGTTGCCGTTGCTGTTGCTGTGTCGAGGTGTTGCTAAGGGGCGTCACTCAAAACAGTTAGAAACTAGAAAAACGAGCCAACTTTCTGCAGCACCGAAGATCTCACATCCTTTAGAGAAGAAGTTTGAATAGATGCGCTTTTGATAAATATTTCAATATTAATCAAAAACTATAAATAAAGTGTAATTAAGAAAGTAATAAATATATTGAAATTCATTAAACTATTCATCCTGAAATATTACACTATATTTCTAGAGCTCACTAATATTCCCATTACAATTATGAGCTCTCAAAAAATGGCCAAAATTCTCCCGTATTTACTTCGACTAACCTTAGCTGTTTTTCTTTTGGTGTATAGCGGTATATGGCATCTGTTCGGAGCTCATCCAGTCAACACCTTTTGGGCTGCCGTTAGTTCGAAGCCATAATTAATAGATTATCATCGACAACATTTTAAATTCGCATTAAATTTGCCAGCGCGCCAAATTGTAGTGCCAAAGTGGAAAATAGCAAAGGCAGCTCAAGTTTTTTCATTTTTCAAGCGCATTCTCTATCGCTCTTTCTCTCCCTCTCCTTCTCTGTCCCTCTCCCTCTCTCTCTCTCTCTCTCTCTCTCTCTCTCTAGCTCTCTCAGTGTTCTTTTGACTGCTTTGGTCACATACGCGGAAGTGATTTTTTCCTCTGCTGTTGTTGTTGCTGTGCTGCAACAAGTTGCAGGCTACTTTTGTGGGTGTCTGTTGTTGCCTCACGTGCTGCAAAACAACTCCAAAAAAATTGAATAGAAGAAAAAGTTCAATATTACAGCATTTTGCTTGCTGTTGATAGACAAGATCGATGTCAGACTTGTTGTTGTTGCTGTTCTTGTTGCTGTTGTTGTTGCTATTGGTGTTGCTCTTTGCTGGTTAGTTAGTCAACGTTTTTTGATTACAGAAAATATTTTCTTGCTGCGCCCTTGGAACGAATTTCACTTTGCTGTGGTCATTCCTGTGTGAAACTTTGACTACCAACTTTGTAAGCGAATCTTTGGAAAGATTGAAATGTTTATTGAAATCTTATGGCGCACATAATGACTGCTGTTAATAAGTTAAAATGAATATGTAGTATTTATATGATATTTATTATTTGTTATATATATCACATGGTATATTAAAAAAATTTAATAAATGTCTTATCTATTTATATATAATCTTTAGCGAACATTTGTGTAGAATTCTTTAACAATTACAATAAAATCTGTCAATAATCTATATTATATTTTTTGCTGTTATATTCTTTTTAAGCTGCACTTCAAAAAGCTCTATTAATTTAATAATAATATTTATTTTTTCAATAAATAATTTAAATGATGATAAAGACTTCAGATGCCCTCATCAATTTGCATAGTCACCTTGCCACATAATCAGTTCATTATCCTTTTGTCTGGCTGCAAACACCTGCCAGATATTTCCTTTTTTTGAGCCGAGTATGACAGACTTCACGCACGAGCAGAGAGACAACTCAGTGTTGGCACAAGAAATTAACGTGATTGGGCTCATTAAGCATTCGCCCTGTTTACCCAAGCTCATAAAAAAAGGTCTCGTGTTTAATAAGCAAATATCAACACCTTGCAAAAGCTGACGACTCAGAGTGAGAGAGATTGAGATACTCTGGCCACATGCAATGTGCGAATGCAGTGTCAGTGTCGGGTTCATCTGCGTGATCATACAAAGCAATCAGCAAAGAAAACATTACTTGTCGCACTGTCCATGGTGTGTCCGCTGCCTGATGACGCTGCTGATGAGTTGGGTAAATATAATTTTTCAAGATCAATGTTTATTTACACAGCGTAGGCCAAAAATGCATTATTGGCAGCATATGCAACTGACAGAGACAGACAGCGACAGAGAGAAAGAGAGAGAAAGAGATGCGTTGAGAGGGGGGAGAGACAAACAAACAATGGTCGAAGCTTTGGACACGCAATTGCAATTAATGGGAAGTAACCAAAAACCATGGGGTGATGCGGTCCCAAGACGCCGTCAAGTGTGTGAGGCAGGCGACGCACACACACGCTCGCACTCACACACCGTCATGAAGTGGCAAGTTGGGACTTGCCTTTGCAGCAACATCTCCGCCTGAAGATCTTGTGATGAAGTCTTTCATTTCAAGTGGTTCGTCGAGCTGCGCGACGCCAGCAGCCACAGCAACAGCAGCAGCAGAATCCACAAAATTAAGACGTCAATTGCCGCTGCTGACCAGCAGAGATGCCAGCGAACACTCTCGTATACTACCACATTGTATAAACAAGCCCATCGATAATGACGACTTTGACTAGGCGACGGCGACTGTCACGAAACACTCAACTCTTGGTCAGCGTCACTGGCAAGTTCAACGGCCAAGGATACGCGGCAGACAATACCAAAACAATGCTCGGCAATTGCGTGCCACATGCAGCGGCAGAAGCAACGTTGGCAGCAGCAGCAGCAGCGGCAGCAACACAATATGAGATGCTGATTAGGCAGCTGGACGACGTCTCAAGCCGAAATCGATGCCTCAAACCTCAGCACGCATGTCCATAAAAACGCTAAATGCATATTGGAAAAAATAATGATGACAGTTGGCCTAACTAAGGCAGACAGTCAGGCAATGCAGCTCAACTAACCAACAACAACAACACATGAAACAAATTAAGATGCAACCCTAGACTGACATTTCTATTTTGCTACACGTGATCGAGCAACACCAGACAACAAATCTGTCATACTTGAGAACATATAATAAGGCATTTATAGGATTAAGTTATAGTGATTTCTATAAATTAATTCTGTGTAATCTCTTTAATAAACTATAATGTTTCAATTAGTATAAAATTAGTTATTCTCTTTACTATAAAAATAAAATAACGAATGAAATTGATTGAATAGAATGCACTATACGAGAGTTCACTATATAGTATAAGAATATATTTGTGTATATGTATGTATATAAATGTATTTAAGATTGTTTAATGTTCTTTTTCATATTTAAAGCTCTCCCAATTTGCATGTTCTGTTCTGTTTCAGTATCTTTATCGTTGCTGTGCTTGCAACGAGACTTGCACGCGATGCGTGTGCTTAGCTTGTTGTTTAGTGTAATTTCCTGCACCTTATGTCACATTACCACAAGCGATGACAATGCTGATGCTGAGAATTGGGTCAGTCAGTGTGTTCACGTCAGCGTGTTGCAGTTGTAAGTACTGGTAGTGCCACATGTTGCATAAGATTGAATGAGAGAGAAAGAGAGAGAGAGAGAGACTTGCGTGGAGACAAACGCAAAGCTGCATCTTAATGACAATCAAACAATGTAGTCACTAGGCAAACACACACACACACATACACACACACACACACTCACACACGTAGCTAGTCGAGGAGAGTTTTGCGGCTACAATTGCAATTGTCTCATTAGCGTGACAGAATGAACACACGCTGCTGTCCGCCCACCTGTGTGTGCGCCCCGCCCACAAACATAAGTTTAGTAACCTTGCAACACTCACACATACACGCACACACATGCATGACTGCATGCACATGTGGCAGTTAGTTGGTAATTAATTTGCGTCTCGCAATGATTTCTCTGCATTGTTTCTCACACAGCGCATTTGCATAATTGTTTCACATCGAGGATTGTCGAGGTTCGTCCGATTCGGATTCGGATTTGGACTGAACCGTGTTGGCCTGTTGCCTCACTCACGTACATATGTAGGTGTTGAAAACCGTCGGGCAGTCTCTGGCCGCGTTTTCGATACGGGTTTCTGTCTGCTATCTATTGGCTAATTTTGCAATTACCGCTCGTAACTAGCCGCGATTAATCAACCGGCAGCAACAACTTCAATTGCAGCAGCAGCAGCAACCACAGCAGCAGCAGCGACTACATCAACAATAGCAATAACAACAACAATTACAACGCCAATGGCATAAATGAATTACTCACATGAGCCGCGCCCGCAATCCGCATAAACAAATGCTCTGCATGCATCCCAACCCACCTCCCCACCGTAACCGCCCCTCTTCCCTCTTCCGGCTTACCGAACCATATTTGTTTTGGGCCGCAATTTTTCTCGCATTTCGCACTATAATTGATCATGTTTCTTGCTGCGATTTCTTTGTGCTCGTAAATTTAGCCTGTTTTGCCCAACAGGAAATTATGCCAGGCAAATGGAGTTAATGCCTTGCATCTGGCCAGATTGCCCCATAGCATGCACAGAAATGCCCGACTACAATCAGAAACTGCAAATCAGTTTAATGGAATTGCGCATAAGCAAAGGAAATACAATTATGATATTATATACAGTTTCCAATACATGTTACCACCGTGTCAACAGAGGAATAAAAAAGTAATTTTATTAATTAAATGCAAATTTCACATTTTCATGCTATTTGCAAGTTCATAAAGTTCTAGACATATCTTTCAGTAATTGCAAAAAAAGATGACTGTTTTTTCACACAAAAATACTCTCTTTATATTCATCTGGAATTACTCTAGAACATATCTCACAATTAAAACCTAATAACAAAATCAAACAGCTCGTTATGTTTGCAATCGATCGCATAACTCTCGATAAAATGAAACGTGAATCATATCATAACTAATTTAATTAGGGGAAATTGTGAAATTCATAACTCTGGCATAAATCAAATCGCAGCGTTCAATTACTTAGCTATTTTATCAGAAAAAAATCAAAGTGCGATAAAAAAGGATTTTAATAAAGTTGCCTGTGACTTTTAATTAACTTTGCCATCCGTATAATAATCGTAAAAAAGCAACCTATATGCATTGCCGAAGTTTTTTCAACATTTTTATTAAAACAAAATAAATTGCAACGTTAACTAGTTTTCCACTTGGCCAATTGCCACACTGAACCACTTTCCACACACACACACTCACACACAGACACTTGCAACAGCAACACCAGCAGTTACACGAACCACACTAGAAATCTGCATAAAGGCCCCAAACGGTGTGGCATGCGTGGCGCGTCAAATATATTTTCAGTTTTCAATTAGCCGTCTACAAAGTAAAATAAAAACCAGTTTAGTTTTGATTTTGCGTTTTTTCTTCGTCTTCGATGTGGCGTCAATTAATTTTAGCTTAATTGTAAGTGCATTTCGCTTTTTTCAGAGCATTCGCGAGGCTTCTATGCACTTTTATAGAGTATACAGTATTTTGCTAGGCATTCCTAGCATGTGATATACTACAAATGATTGTTTGGTATGTAAACTTATGTTTCAAGTTTTATGTTTTAGTTTTATGTAAAATTAAAGTAAACTACGATATATCTTAGTAAAATATATAATAAAAAGGGATATATCTATTAATACATGATATACAAGATTATTTAACTATAGTTTTGTAATATATAGAGGGTGAAAGTGAATCTCTTAATGTAACAAATAGGTTTACAGCTCTTTAGTGTATGAACATATGCTGTAACTATCTTGTCGATCCATAAGTGTATATACAGTTCGGCTCTTGGCAAATTGCACAGCTTTTATGCGGTATTTCAGTTGCAGTTGCAATATGAATATTAATAAATTGTTTTTATTTAGACTTCTGTGCAGATTTCTGTTTGGACTCACGCATGCCACGACAATAAATTCATTCACAGTGAGTGCTAAAAAGTGAATGCAAATAATTTCAGCGCTTTGACTCATTAACACGACGGGGAGTATTCATTAACATTTGCTCTGTGTGAGCTATGAATAGTTTAATACATTTTTAACGCTTTGTTAAATCACTTTTTTGTCGGTTCAGTTTGCGTCAGTTTCACATTTTGCATTATTTGGCGCTGCTCTCTGGCTTATTTTTTTCGTTTTAGCCATTTCAATTGTGCCGCAAACGTGCCAAAGGTGTGGTCCGGATCTGTGGCACAGCAGTAATTTGCTTTTATAATGAAATGAGCCCCGACTCTGACCCATTTACCGAGTGGCCAACTAAAAGCTTATTTATATTATTATTTAATTAATCTGAAGGTTTCTCAGAAATGTGCACAATTATTGAACATTAACGGGGTATTCAATACTTGAAAGAGGTATGAAATTGCATACCTAACATGTGTTTTATTCTGTATAGAACACTTGTATAACTAATAAAGAGTTGTGGAATCACACATTAATATATGTGCAACTATAAAAACACGAATTGATAAGAACGTGAACAAAGCCTAGTGAAACCACCTTTATAAACTAAATATATTTTATCTCAATTTCTATTGCCGTGTGGATTCCAAAATATGAATGAAGTAAAATCAACAATAATAAAATACTGTATATATTGTACATTATACAGTATATAACATGTAGATCTGTTGCACCTTTTCCTCGGCATTAATCCCATTAGGAAACAGCCACAAATTTTGTAAGGAATTTTGTGTTATTGTCTTGGCGGGTTTCCCCTTCGCACACATTTTGCAGATGCGAATGCCGAAACATAAGCGATTTTCACACTTGAAATTTTCCAACACGCTCTCTCTGTCTATGTATGTGTGTGTGTGTGAGTGTGCCCCAAAAGGATTTTCACGCTCAGCATTTGTCCTGCTGCCGTTTCGTTCCAGCCGTAGGTGACACGCATTTCGAATTGGATTTGGCAGAAACCGAAACGGTGACGGTGACGGAAACGGAGACGAGGTGTTGCAGTGCAGTTGGCCAACTGGTTGCTCTGGCAGCGAGCATAATTTTTGTGCCATTGGCAGCTGCAAAGGCATTTGCCAAATTCTCGTTTCGGCCAGGCCAATTTGTGCTGCTTGGTTTAAATTGATGGCGAGCAAATCTACAAGAGTTTTAAATTATATTTTGTATAGATTAGTTTTCTAGCTAGAAATTAGCTAACACTTTCATAGAGATTCGCCGACTTGACGTTGTCTATTTCTGTGTGTGTTTTTCTGATTTTCTTTTTCACTTTTTATGCGCAACTAATGAACTTTTATTTGATGGCCGACCCTGTATGTAGGCCCGAGATTTACGCGATTTTAATGGCACTTTGGTGTCCAGATTTTGGCCAGGCCCAAAGCACGACAAACAAAGACAGAGCAGCGCGGCTCATGCTGCGCTTTTGCTCAATACTTAACCTGATTTTACTTTTAATTAAACCAGCAAACAACAACAGCAGTACCACCAGAAACAGCAACAGCAACAACGATTGTCGAACAACACAAATCGCGTTTAATTCGAGTCCATAAAACGAAATCTCCGACACTCTCTGGGGCGTCAAAGGAAAGTTGAAAAGTGTTTTTGTTGTCTATGTTGTTGTTGTTGTTGTTGTTGTTGTTGTTCTTGTTGTTGACCTCCCACTTCTGCTCTCGTTTGGTCTTATCTATGGCCCTGCCCATATTACGTTCAGCCGATAATGTTAATGATGGCCTTAACAGTCATTTTACGTTCCTTCAAATGCCCCACAAACTCGTCGCTAGTTCTCTGTTTGTGGTCTCCATCTCCATCTCTCTCCCCCTCTCTCTTTCTTTCTCCTTCGCTCTCTTTCTCTGCAGCTGCAATTTTTGTGGCCTCATCGCGTTGCGTCCGTCATAAAAATCGAGTTTGATTTTAATTTTTATTACCAAGTTTTACTTTCCTGAATGAATTGAATAGTTGAATCATTCGCGGGTTGCTCTCGACGCCATCAAACTACAATCCTAGGCCAGATAAGATTGGGCAACAAGCGAAAGCACTTTGGGGAAGCCTTTGGATTTGATTTACGATATTATGTTGAGTGGGGCGGTAGTCGATGGGTCTTTACACAGGGACTCAAAAAAAGAAATTGAATGAAAGAGAGCTGTGAATTCTTACTGATAATATTATAATTTCATTGTCACTGTTCGATATTATCGATATATATCTACAGATATCTATATATTTGTTTTATCTTGCATTAACTTTTGTTGCTGTTTAATAATTCTGTAGTTGTCCAGGTCAATTACAATTCCAGTAACTTATTTATTTTGAAGTATTTCTATAGGTTAGCTAGTCATGACCTACAAACACAAAATACTTTAAGTCATATTTTTTCCAGTGAACAATTGTCAAGCCCAACTGTCTTGGGAGTTGAGCCTGAGCCGTAGCTGAAGGCGACACCAAGCCAAGCCCCTGGATAGGAACCCCTCTAGACTGTACTGTATGTGGTCTATGGGCTGTTAATGTGTTGTAATCTATACCTAAGCGTTTTCGAAATCAATTACAAGCGTCAGTCATATCGTGCCCAATTGTCGGTGACAGTTTAGCGGACAGTTTTGTCATTTGATCCGCGGGACAGTTGACATTTAAGCATTATTGGGCTGCATTCCAGCGCCAACTGTGAGCTGTGATTGCATTTGAGGTGTGTGTGTTTGTGTGAGTGATTAGTGGAAGGGGGTGGCAGGCAGTACCAGTGATAAGATCTCTGGCCACACACCAGTAACAAATAGTTGAAACCTCGTTAATTCATCATTCAAGATGACTTTCAATATGCTCAATTTATCAAGTTTGTGAAAAATATTTCAGCGCCTACGCATGCGATCGGAAAAGTCAAGAACTACATCAATTAGACGGAAAAGGAGGCTAGGGCAATGGCATAATATTTGCAACATATGCGTCTGATGGAGCAGCTTCAAGCTGCTGCAAACTGGCGCCAAGTGGGGCAGGCAGCCAGCAAAGAAGAGAGAGGTAGTCAGCTCGTTAGTTGTCGTTCTTGGCTCATTTTTCATATTTTCCACACTTGGTGCAGGGATGGAGGGGCAGCGGGGCAAGGAGGCAGCCCGGAAAACCAAATATAACAAAACATACGACTTCCGCTGGCCGGGCTTGATGGAAGGGGGAAGGGCTCGATGTTGTCTTGACCATTGCCAATGCCAGAAGTCAACTTAATTAATTTTTACGCCAACAGCGAGTGCTGCAACATTGCAACGTGGCAGTGGCAACTGCAACAGCAGCAGCAGCAGCCCCAGCTTCGATTTTTGATTTAAGTTACGTGGCATGCAACACAAGGCCAATAAGCCGATGGCCAACAGCGTACAGGAAGTGCTGCACGGCATCGACTTCTGCTTCTCTTCTCTTTATCTATTTATTGCCGCTGCAGGAGCCAGGCAAGCGGCACTCGCACTCGCACTCCGTTCACACTCCCAGTTGCATTTGCAGCCGAGTCTGTGCAACTGAGGCAGGTGTTGCTGATATCTGAGATTAAATGGCGTACGCCAAATCATGGCCAAAAGCGTTCTAAGACGCACATTAAAGTACGCCACAAAGCGCCTGCCTCTCTCTCTCTCCTCTTCAGTGGGTGCAACGCGAACTGAATGCATTGCCTGCAATTTCTCTGTGATTAACATTCAAGTGCTGCTGCTGGGTTAAGCAGGAGGTGGAGTGGTGGAGGGGTGAGTGGGAGCAACTGTCTGCCGCTCAAGTCGGCAGCCAACTAGCAATACCAGCTCGCTTAACTGCCAGGTCAAGCGGGCTAATCGGACGTGATTTAATTAATGTTTATTAAATGTGAATTACAGTAAATGTTGCAAACTGAGCGAACAATTTAAAGGAAGTTTAACTTACTGGTAAAGCTATCGGAATTCAAACCAAAGTCATGGATTGTTATATTGAAGCAATATAAATTTTATTTATTAATATGTTAATGTTATTTCATTAAATTTCATTTAGTTTAACAATGAAACTAACTGATATTCCATTCAAGTGTTTTTATTGATGAAATGTATTTTATTTAAGGTAATTACATTAATATTATAGAGTTTGAAATTGTTGTTTACGAAAATATTTGTATAAGATTTGTATAACAAACAGGTATTTATAAACAACATGCTATACGTTGTAAAGCATGTGAAAAATACATTTATTTATATAGAATTAAAATAAATAAAAACCTTTCATATACTCAACTAACTTCGTTGTTCCAAGTTCTCTGGGAGGTCTCCTTGTCTGTATCCCACACACCATGTTCAAGTTGAAGTTTTTACATGTGCAAGGAGCACGCTGAGCGCTGGAGCGGCACATCTGTGTGCTGGCATTAGTCCTGTCTCTATATGTCTAATATGTGGTCGGTGCTGCCCACACAGTGAGCAATCTGAAGGCTTCAGAGCGGCCGCCTGTGGCTGCAAGAAGTCGCACATTTTTGTAACGAATCGACAATTAGTAATGCCAGTCGGGGCTGATGAATGAGTCGCCGTCGTCGTCGCCCTCGCCACTCGATCGATGATGTCGACCTACCGCAAAAATGATTGCCAAAAAAAGAAAGAAAGGCAGAGAGTCGGACGGTGCCGACACTGAAGAAGTCAAACAATGCCCGCGGAGACACAGCAGAAGCCGGAAGATGGTAGATGGTGTACAGAGGGGATTCGGGTGCGTACGGCGTGTGAACCGTGTAACAAGTGTAGCAAATTCGAGGCGAGCACAAAAAAATGTGACACAAATTAGTAACGCCCTGTGAGAGCGGCACTGGGAGAGGGAGAGGGTCGGGAACGCGGTCGAGGTCGCTCCCTTTGCCCTCAGACATGCCGGCGTCCTGTTGTGTGTGGGTGTCTGTCTCTCTCTCACTCTTCTGTCTCTTTTCAGTGGATCTTTTCCTGTCTCTTGTGTCTTTTAGCTTGTGATGATGCCGACGACGATGTCTTCGTTGATTGTGAAACACTTTCATCACTTCAGTGTCAGCCCAAAACCGAATGCATGTCATCCGTGCCGACTGAAGAGCTGACAAACGGTGGGCGTTTGTTTTAATAGTTCGCCGTTCTGTCTCTTTCGCACCTTCTCCTGCTCGTACTGTCTCCCACTCTTTCTCCCTGTCACTCTTTCTCTGTCACTCGGGAATACTGACTAACTGGAACTGGCTTTTGAGCCCACACACACACATAATATGCAGCGAGGCGCGTTTGAAGTTTTACAAGTGCCACAGCGCCAAAATAATCAAAAAAAAAAATGTTTGAATGATCAACCGAGAGATATTCTAGAAATTAAAATAACAAAAGCTTACTTTATACGTAAATTTGTCTGTCATTCCTTGTCAGAATATTGGGTTTGTATGGAAAACTAAAAGTTTGATGTTCAATTTACTATAACAAGAAGATTAGATTTATATTTGAGTATTTTTTATGTTATAAGCATATACATATATAAGTATATATAAGTATATATATATATATATATATGTGTATTTATTTTAATGATATGTCAGTGTTTTAATACATATAGTTCTAGCTTTATCAGGTTAACCAGATGATTTCATAAAACTTATGAGGTTCTCAGGCAAGCTGCATTTTGCCAACTACAGGGTATTCTAAAACATGTTAGACTGCTTTGAAGTGAACTTAAGATCTGCCTACACCTGAACTGCAATTACGAGCAACAACATCAACAACAGGAACAGCCCACCCAACGCAGAGCAGTGCGGAGCGTGCGTCGCAGTTAATTTGCGTGTGATACCCAAAAGAAAATTCAAAATCTGTTGACAATGCCTCGGAAATGCGATGCACAAGAAGAGTTCCGACTACGACGGCAACTCCAACTCCAATTTAAGCTCCAACTGCAGCTCAAACTCTAACTCAATTTCTGCCCGATGCTGCTCAATAGGCAAACAATGCACATTGACACAGATTTTCATTTTCATTAGCCTGATGCCCCATCCTCGTCCTCGTTCCCCGTCTGCCTCCTTCATCATCAGTTTTGGAAAACCGACTACTGACCAACTTTCTGCCCGGCACTGTGCACTGACTGATTAGAAGAACGGCAGCAACAACAACTGAGGCAATCATGGAGACGGCGACTGGGCCAACGTTGATAAAAGAAAAGCAGACGGGGAAAACCACAATACTGAACCTGCCACAATGACAGGAAGGCACAGCAGCACCCCAGAGCAGAAACCATGCTAGCAACATTGCACTTGATTAGTAGCAACAGCAGCATCTACAGCAACAACAGTAACAGCAACTGTGGCAACAACAACAGAGACAACAACAAATGCAACACTGCGTGGGCCTGCACCCCAAATCTGGTTACCCTACAGCTCCCTGTGCCATTCGGTTGTTGAGTTACGTCTGCCACTCCCCCTCTCCACCATTCCGGGTCCAACTCTAGCCTCGTCTGCTGCTTGGCTGCTCGCCACTGCTTGCTGCGCCATGCGTTTCATTATGTCAAACAGTCAATCATGCAAAATAGTTCAGGCCCAGCGTCAGTGGGTGCCAAGTGCGAGAGAAGAGCGCTGGCACAGTGGACCAAATGAGCGAAGAAGGGACAAGCTTAAAGGTTAACTATTCAGTTAATTTGGAGTACAAGTAAATGATAAGAAATATTGATATAAATATGTAAATAAATATATACCAGACTCGGGTAAATGGGCGTAGCAACCAACATTTGAAATATACATGTTCTGCGTGGACTATCCATCATAGCTCTAGCTTTTTTAAAGGATTAAATCGGTGTGCTCACACAGACAGACAGCCAGACAAACATAGCTTAATCAACTCAGCTAGTGATCCTGATAGAATATATATACTTTATGGGATCTCTCAATCTGCCTGTTACATAATATACATTTGCACAAAGTTAGTAAAATCTTTTTTGAACAATTCATAATATTTATAAATAAGCAATAACCTGAGCAATTTATAATACAAACTCCATTGTCATTATTTATATTTTGTATTATATGTTTTTGTTATGTATACTTATTATACCATGTATAGTATATTAAATTACGTTTCATAATATAACTACATATTCATTTTTTCCTACAAATTCTTCGCTCTTCCTTCCACAGTGCATCTCCAGCTCGACGAAGCAGCTGCCCAGTAGCAGGCACACAGCATTTTAAGTGTATGCAAAGTCGATGCCGAAATGCAATGTTTTTTGAGCTGCACTGATTCCCAGCCAAGGACCACACACACAACCGCACACACATCTGTAGACACTCGCAATCAGGGCGCTTGCAACAATTTTCGGCAATTGAGCGCAAACAATATGCGAACAATGTGTGCCCTGAGGAAGAGACCCACCTGAGTCGGGCCTAAATTGTTGCTGGCAAAACACTTTAGGGATGCGCAAGTGCAGCCAAATGAGTTTCAAATGGAAGCAAATCGAGCGGCAAAACACAACAAGCAGCAGCAGCAGAGCAGCAGTAACAAAAAAGATGCCCAGCCCAAGGATCAAAAGACAGCGCGCTCACGCAACCGACTTGTGGCATGTTGCAGAAGAGCGAGACAGAGACAGAGAGAGAGAGCGTGAGTGTGAGGGAGTAATAGCAAAGAAAAGGGCAATGCTAGTGCAAAATGGGAGAGAAAGAGGAAGAAAGGGCACTGCTCAGGTGACAATGACAATGACAACCTTGCCTCGCCTCGCCTAGACAATGCGACGACGACGTGTGCGACATTTTTCCCAAGATGTTGACGCTCCCATTGTCCAGCGGGGAGAACACCCGAGCTCGGTAGCCCGACAGCGCCACACGCAAAGCCTCAACGATGACGTTGACATTCTTTTTATTTTGGGTTTTAATTGTTCTCGAAGTTGGAAATCGTATTAAGGTGACATATGAAAGTCGCCACCGTCTTCTCTCTTGACTCACCTTGCCGGCGGTCGCTGTGTGTGGCTGCTGCTTGTAGCAATTAGAAGACACTAACACTGCCTCATTGTCCGATCGCTGTTCAACCTTAGCAAATTAGTTAATAAAGGTGGGAAGCTACCACCATCTTGTAATGTTATATTTCTATATTCGGCTTGCTTTCATCTCTTCTTTCATTTTACTCTTTGCGGAATGAGTTTGCGAATTTCTCACATGTGCCGCCAACACAGAGATCGAAGTTGGGCCTCTCTTGCTCTTTCTCTCTGTTTAGTTCTTCAGTTAGTTCATTCAATATTTTGACAGCCAGAACAATCCCGTTGAGATTGCAACTGTCGAGTGTTCTCCGGTTTCCCACGTTGTACTCGTAACTTGTAACTGAAGTGTCGGTCAGAAGAAAGTGGCCAACAGGGATTGCAGTTGATTTTAGGCTAGCTGAGTAGAGTTTCGAGAAAGATTTCTGGGAACTCGAAAAACATTTTAAGCACATTAAGATTTAATCTTAAAATACATATATAGCATGAAAAGTTGCATAAGTAGTGGCCTTATCATTTTAATTAGTTTTTGACACTCTATTAAAATTATCACTATTGAAAATGGTAATCGAATAATAGTTTCCCGAGCTTTAATTACGTGTTCACTTTTTTTGTGCAAATCTTCTTTTCTGCTTTATTATCAGGCATTTTTAATTTGTTATAACCACTTCCAATAGGACAACATTAGGGTAACTGTATACCAATTTTATGCCCCATTAAATGAGGTCAATTAGCTTTGACCATCTGTATGTCCGTATAAACACATAGATCTCAGAGACTTTAAGAGCTAGGTTCATCAAATTTGGTGACAACATGTCTTGGTACTGTACGCAGGTACAGAAATTGATTAAGAAATTGACCACGCCCACTTACGCCTCGGTAAATGAAAAGTAAGGATTTTTCGATTTTCAATCTTGATGGTACGGGAACATTCCAGTGAATAACACTTGACAGATGAGAGACTTTTGTTAAATGGATTTTTAATGGGGTTTTTATTATAGTTAACAAATTAAAATGACATTCGCAACTTTTCTTTTATTTCCATTGCTTTAGAAAACCAGACTTGTTCATTTAAAATAATGCTGAAAATAAACCAGATCCCTTGGCTACCTTTTCCTGCATTACAAGAATCATACAAACTATATATACATATATATTATATATATAAGTATTCCGTTTTTTGATCAGCTTACGAAAACACGCCAACGATGATGTGGAACTGATGAACTTTTGTGGAAAACTGCCAAATTACAAACGTAAGCCAATGACAAAGGCAGCTAAATAAAATTATGGAATGTTTAATGCAGCGCAACATGCAATGCAATTACGCACGCAGATAGAGAAGGAAAGAGAGAGAGACAGAGAGAGGGAAACAGCTCTCATGAGAGAGATGGCGCACACACACAAAAGCCATGCGAAAGCAAAACTTGTGACAAAAGCGCGGAAAAGCAGTGCCGGAAAACTTTTTCCACGTTGATGAAAAACGTTTTGTGCGGGCTTAAGCCAATTTGTGCCAAAGCCAAAGCCAAAATCAGAGAGAGAAAGAGAGAAAAAGAGAATAGACACATAAGCACACGGAAAACTGAATCAAAAACGGTGGGAGACAAACTTGCAAAATGACAAATTAAAGTTGCAATTGAAGTTTGCCTGTCTCTTTCTCCCCTGAACCCCTCGAGGGGCTTAAGAACAAATACCCAAATAGCACAAAGAGCTGTCGCATAATGAGGAAAGTTCTCTCTCTCTCTTTCTGGGTTGATTAAGCCGAAAACGTTGAAGGGCAAAACGGGTTAGGACAGCTGAAGAATCTTATGTAGAGTCAGCTCGATGTCTTCCTGGCTCTCTCTGCCACCATCTCCCCCTTCTCCGAGTTCGCTGCGGCTCGTTTGCTCGTAATTATTGGCAATTTCACGGCAATAAAATCACAAGCGTGTAAAATTATGAATGATAATATTGCCTCATTGCAGGTGGAGTTAAACAGCATTTAGCAGACTGCTCGCTTGGCCTTAAACTCTGAGGGCTTACCTATACCCTTTACAGGGATACCTTAGGGAGTTGAGAAGCCTTGGCAGACCAAGTCATCTGATCATTGTCAGGCTGTAAGTCGAAGTCTGTCTAAAGTAATTTTTATAAGAGTATGAATAAAGTATCATATAAATAAGAGCTGAATGAATAAGAGAAGAATGTTGGCCAAGGTTTTTCAAGATGTTTCAATCATATATGCATACATAAGATATCCTACACGTAGATAAGACAAATATATTTGTGTTATAATCGTACTTCGCATATTCGAAGAGTATATGAAGTTTACCTTTCCTTATTAATCTGCGTTGTTGCCATACGACAGCTGCCTTGCAGCAGGCTGCACTGCTGCACTACAGTGGGGCGTGCTCCGCTTAAAAAGACGCATTTTTATAAAGTATATACATATATATATATATACACATATATCTTTGTATATATGAGTTTATGCGCATTAAAAACTTGTTTGTAATTGCCGCTCAGGGTGCTTTTCCAAAACGTTATCCTTGCTGTCAAGTTCAGGCTTCATGCTCTGCGCCCTCTCCCCCTCTGCCATCGCCGGCTGTCGGTCAACGAAGGTGTGAAGCCGTCAATGTGGCAAATTGGCCAAGTGGGCAACAAAGGGCCGAAGGGGCTCAGCCAGCAACAGCTGACGCCTTTTGCGGGCTTTGTCTGTGCGCAATTAGCCCTTTTCGTAATTAATATAAAGCGATAACTCGCTCTGGGAATATGCCTAAAGCTGTAGCACTTGATTAATACAAGTAATAACAACACAAGCTTCTCTTCCTCTCTCCTTCCCCCTTTCTCTGTCTCTCTCTCTGCCTCCGACTATATCAGTCTCAATTAAATCTCTGTATTTCCTTTGAAATTGAATGACGTCTCTTGATGTTCTTAACTCTCCTTTTAGTTTCCCCTTCTTTCTCTGCCTCGGTCTGTGTATATCTTTCTCTTTCTTTCCAGTGTTATCTTTTTTAGACACGCTTATCTACAGTAGAGTAGCTGTAGTAGCTGTCCAGTAGCTGCATTAATCTATTTAAAAATATTACAAGCCAATTCTTAATTTGTCTTTCCCCTTCGCTCTGCCTGCCTTTCACTCTCGCTCTCTCTGTCTCTCTCTCTCTCTCTCTGTCTGGATCTCACTCTGATTCTTAGCACCTTTAGACACGCTTCTTTACAATCCTGCAGAAGCTGCCTTAACTTTTCAACTGCTCCCTGCAACACGCGACATTTGTCTAGTCGTTGGCAGTCGCATTAGCCGCGTTAGCCACGCTAGCTATGCTCTTTGTTGCCAAAGGATAATGGGCTACCAGGTGGGTGTACTAAATGCAGCTCAAGGTGAGCCAAGGTCCAGTTCGGGATGCAGTTCCTGTCGTAATTTGCTGTGACTAAAGGCGCTTTGTGCGCGTGCAGCGAAGGCAGCCCGCTGGACACACGTACTGCAATTGGCCACGCATGCGCAAAAGTGAGCGAAAGGGAGCGGGAGAGGGTGATGGAGAGGGAGAGAGTGGGACAGGCCATCCTGCTGGCTAGTTAGTAGCTTAGAAATGTCAACCTGGCCATGCTGCACTCTCGATTTTCCACGCTTGAGCCGCGTTGCAATCAACTCGGCCTTGCCGCGTGCGGCGTGCTGCTGCTGCCTCATAAAATGCAATTTCAAGGTTGCTGCTGCCGTTTCGGTAGTCCGCTGCTGCATCCTTTTGTCGGTGTTTGTGCTTCTGGCGAAATGCTGCACAATGGAAATATGCAGCTCATTTATTGCAAATATTTTGCTGCAAACAAATGTCAAGCTGCGACGTGGCATGTGGCAGCCTCGTGCTGTGCGTTATTCTTGCTGCTGCTGCAGCCAAGTCCTTTGTTTATCAATTAAAGGTAACTAACTGTTGTTTGCAAAGTCTGTGGTTTTGCTCAGGTGCAGCAGCTGCTGAAGAGTCCCTGTTCGAGTTGCAGTTCCTGGATCTTACCTACCCCCCCCCCAACCAGCTGCCTCTGCAGTAGCTGCTCCTCCCAGCGGCAGGCCAAGCTGAATTTCAAATAAAAGTTTTCTTAGACAAGAAAATTCCTTAGAGAATATATCAATAAATAAAGTGAGAGAAATTCCCTTGAAGCTACTCCATCAATTGTGGCATATTCCGAGTTGCTTGCTCGACTGAGTTCGAATGTTGCATGATTGGTTGCAACATAATTAACAAAAGTGGAGCGAAGCTGCTGCAGCCACTTGAGCCCGAGGCGAATTGCAACAATTGCAGCTAATTGGGGCTTCTAAGTCACTCTAAGTACACTCGGAAAATTGAATATTAATGCCGGACAGACAGACCGGCATTTTCCGCTTGAGGTGGGTCAGTCAAATTGCCATGCAACGCGTTGCATGCAACAAATTAAGGGGCATGCTGTGTGTGTTCCTTCCTCTTCCTTCTGCTCTTTCACAGAGTGCAATCGAGCGAGCAATTTTCTCTACTCCTCGCAGCATTTGCCATGCCCCCGCACAGCTGCGACTCGACCTGGAACTGGAACTGCAACTCGGATTTGGATGCGGATTTGGACTCAAAAAGGACATTTCATTAGCAACTGTTTCTTAAGTCGCATCGCTCTCGACGGAGCGTTCAAAATTCCCTTTCGTCACAAGCGATTTGCTCTGTTCAGCTTGCAGTTTCCTTCTGCGCAGGCGCAGCAGCGAGAGCGACAGAGATGGCAACATGCAGAGTGCGTGCGTGTGTGTGTAAGTGTGTCGACCTCGTAAATCCTGTTTGAAATTAAGTGCGTTGCGACTCGTTGCATGCGTCGCCTGTAACGAATTTCTTATTTGATTTTGTGCGCTCGCGACAATGTGTTAACTTTTGTTGCAACACAACAACAACAGCAACAGCAACAGCGGCAACAAATTCAAGCGTTTCGCAACGCTCTTCGATTTTCAAACGCTACTAAGTAGTTGCCCGCTTCGCCCTGTCCAGCCAGGGCAGCTGCCTGCCTTGGCAGACAATGCGTCATTTGCCTTTTGGACACTAACGAGGTGTATCCGGAGCTGGTACACATGTACTCCCTGTCAGGGTTGGTAGGCAGATGGGGCAAGCTGATTGTGCCACCAGACAGTCGGGTGCCACTGCAGCAGAACGATTTCTGAGGAGACTGGGACATATTTCTAACAGTCTTTAATGGAAAATACAAACTTTATATTAGCAAAGAGAATGATAAACAAGGAAATATGTGGAATACATGTACATATTTTATTATTGTGAATAATATATCAATAGTTAATTAAACACTCTAAAGATTGCATGATAAAATAGTTTAATGTATAATGGTATAGCTTATCCTATCATTCTAAATAGTCGTTTTATTTTAATTATTTATTTCATTAGATATTTTATTACGGCACACGAGGTAGCCTAGGAACTCTTTGTATCAATTAATTCAGTCCGTATGGATATGCCGGCTAGCTTCAGTTGGCTAAACACTACGATCTCTGCTATTATAGCAGTATCAAATTTTGCAAATAGATTTCTGAAAACCGAACTCATATGAAGTGCCATGAATAACGTACATGCTACTATATCTTCCTACTCTTAAAAATATCAAACAAACCTTGGTAAACAATAATAATAATAATAATGAATATAAATAGAAAATCACTAGTTGCACCCAAGTTATAAGTGTTGTTTAACGTTGTTTCAAGGTGCCTGCTTCTAAAATATGTATATGGTTTATTTCGATAATATAAACATTCTGCAGCGCATAATTCCACTTGTTGACAAGAGACAACGAATTTCCCCAGGATTATAATAATGTAAATATAAAAAGCGATTATATCGCGTTTATTCAAAGATCTTTCCTGATATATTTGACTTGGTAAGTTAGTTTTGCCTGCACTTCAAGGAAGCAGCTGGCTTAGCTATGATAACAATTCGATTTAAATGTTTCTCTGCCTGGCTGGCTGTATTATTTTTGTGCGGTAGGTCAGCATTATCGGGGATGGGCTGCAAGAAGGAGAAAACCCAAAACAAGCATGTAGCCCTCACACCTTGCCGAGTGAGTGTAGTCGTGCTCCTAAGCCCGGACACACACAAACATATTGCTATGGCCCAAAAAAAAGAATGGAAGAAGAGGGAGAAGAACAACAACAACAAATAAAGGAAGAAGAGGGAGAAGAAGAACAACAACAGAGAGGGGAATAGGTTGTCGGTTGCAGTTGGTCGTCCTGCTGGCAAGGACACATACGTATGCAGACATGTGCATGTGTAGGTATCTGCCTGACTGCACAGCATCAATTGTAAAAGGATTAGGGCTTAATTTCAAATGCGCATTCATTTGCACTCGGCTCTGTCGTCATTCGCGCCGCGTCGCTCCTCTCCAACTTCAGCTTCAGCTCCTTCTACCCTCTTTTTCATCTGTAAGGCTTCTCTTTCATGCTCTTCTCATCGCTGTAAGCGGATTTCTGACTGCCGCCTGTTTTTTTGTGCCATTTGCTGTTGTTGTTGGCCATTTTATTCCATGCCACTCATTAGTTTTCAAATAGCTGCATTACTGCTGCAACAGAAGAGAGAGACAGCGAGTGCAGAGAATAGAAAGAATGGAGAGAAAGGACGGAGCTACACATATGCCAAGAATTGCTCAATTTGTGGCATTAAGCCCCCCAACCAGCTCATTGTTTTGCCTTGTTTGTTATTGCAGCAGCTCTCCCAGTTTTTTGTTGTCCTTTTTATCTACCTCTCATTCTCCCTTTGACGCTGTTGCTGTCTCTTCCTTGATTAGTTGACTAAAACCCAAGAGATTTTAGAATAGCTGCATTGGAATGGCTTTTGTTTAGGGACCTGGAGAAGAGGACTCTCTCTCGCAAGGATAATCAAAACACAACTGAACCAACAAGGTTGGACATTAATAGAGGGCTAGGCAAATATTATTGTAGAAGGCTTATGGTGGCATCCAGCTAATAAATGATGCTTCCAAATAGAGTGGGCTCTTATTCTGTATAGTTTATTAAATAGGCGACGTTGTGTAGATTACAGTAAACTTACAATATGTTATTTTGCTTACTTTCTTTTAGGTTCTAGTCTTCCTTCATGTAAAATAGAAAGATATTTAAAAGGGTTTTTATTAGTTTTGTTTACCTTTCTATAATTCCTATGATTCTTTTTGTTCGTTATTCTCAGAATTGAGTTCTTAACGTAGTTTAAGTCAGCAGTTGATAATGTTATTTTAAGTATCTGTCTGTAAATGACAAGAGTGCTTTGACTTGGGCAAACATCGCTTTATTTATCTGACTCCAGTTATTTCACCCACTTTCGGGCAATTTGTATGCGCATTCACATATCATTCTATGGATGCATCGCCTAAGCAGCTCACATAAATTACGAGACCTCTCTCTATCTCTTTCACTCTTTGAGCTTTTGTTTCTCCCTCCAATATTTCTTAGCCAATTTCGTTTGGGCTTTTTCGGAAGCGGCGTTCAAAATCCGCTTAAACAAGCGACCGCGTTGTAGGAGACGCGGCAAAACGGGAAGAAAACTGAATTAAAATGCAACAAAGTTGCAAGGGGTGGATCAGTGGTGGAGACGGGAGGTGCCACGAGGGCAAGCGGTGGCACATTTTTCTTTTGCAGTTGGAGTCTGCAGTTTCCGCTTCTTTATAGAAAGGAAAAGAGGGAGGTAGAGAGAGAGAGAGATTGAGGGCAGAGTAGTTCAGACACTTTAGGCAAATTTACTCTAGAGCAGGCAGGCTTTCGTGCAGGAAGGGCAGAGGGGGGAGCAGAGGACAGAGAAACTGAAACACATGTCACAGATTTGTTTCACTTTCGGAAGCACTTAAGCACTCAGCGAATTTGTTTGAAAATCTCGAACAGGGCTCCTTCAATGCCATCGCATTGTTCAGTTCGCTCCAGTTCAGTTTGGGTTTTATTTTTAAAACTGGCATACAGATATAGTACGAGGGGGGAGGGTGTGCACCATACATACAATGCAATGGGGGGTACAAGATGCTTTGTTGTTGTTCTTGCTGTTGTCGTGGGGTTGGCCGCCGAAAAACAAATTGATGATGTGCCCCTTTGACACTTAAGTCCATTATTTATGCGCAGGCTTGCGATTATATTCACATGTGCTCTCCCTATCCCGATCGCTACCCAATCCCTCCTTCTCTCCATTATCTGTCTGCTCTCTCGCTGATTCACAGCGGATTGGGCACTTCCATTTCACTCAGCGATTCGCTGCAGCAATCAGCTGAGCAGGCGACACGTTGAGTGCCTCGTTTGGGGCCACGTTAACAGACACACTTGCCACACTTTGTTGTTGTTGCTGCTGCGCATTTGACTTACGTTGTTTTAAGCATCTTTGCATCTTTGCAGCTTAACGGTAACTCGTGACATATGACTTATTGTTGCCACTGTACTCAGTTCGTATTACCGCAACCCCCCCCCCACCCGACTATCTTGCCAATGATCAAGCTAAACCCTTCAGGCATATATCTTTAACGCGCTTTCTAATTAACCACAAAAGTGTGAAGTAATATTTTAATAACCATTGAAAATGGTCAAAAAAGGGTATACTAACTTTGTGCAAATGTATGGAAATTAAAAATACAATAGGCAACTCTTATTTCTCTTATTTATAAATCGAACAACTACTACTGGAAATAAAATAGGTACGAAGTGGCGAATTTATAGAGATGACAATGATAATATTTTTTCTTATTTTGCAATATTTAAGTGCAGAAATAAACTATAAATAAGTATATATTACAGTATAAATATATATTATATTTATAATTATTCTCACAGGACTGGAATTGTAAACTTGAGAGCAGCGACTATACTGGCAGCTTCTAATTTATATTTTGTCGCTTGTACTTGGGATTCTGTTTCTTTTTTGTGGCGTAAATCATGCCAGAGTTGCCACATTAATGAACTATAAAATGCCAGTGCCAAGTCGATAGAAAGGCATGTCCAGGATGGCGGGACGACTGGAGGAGCCGAAATGAATTTATAATAAATTGCAAAGTTGAATAACGACAATATATCATGAGTCGCAGCAGCAGGCGACACTTGCAGGCTCGTCGTCGTCGTAGTTGGAGGAACGGCGCAAAGTGCGAACGATTCAATTAATCCTGACACTATTTATTATTATTAGGGTTAACGCTGGGACAGCAGGAATGAGCGCATAGAATAAACAGAGAGAGAGAGAGAGGATCGGGGAGAGAACTAGGAGAGAACTAGTCTCCGACTCAGTTACGACTGCCCATGCAGTTGTTACATTAATTAGTAGAGCAGCCTGTTACTGGTTACTGGCCACGTCGAGAGCATTATCATATTTATTAAGCAGCCGCATCGCCTGTGGACCAGACTTGCTTCTCGGGACAGGTTGGTCGCTTGACTGGCTTCTCTGGCTTGGCTTGGCTTGGCTTGGAATGGCTTTGCTTGGCTTGGCTTGGCTTCGGTTTTGGGTGCCCTGGTGGGATCCGGTGCTGTCTGACTACCCGCGGCTATCACAACAACGAAAATTGATTGCTTCTGTTGTTGTGGCTGGCTTTGATCGTGTTAAGATAGCAACCTGGCCAGGCCTCAACTTTGAGACTTCTATAGAAAGTTTTATGCATAACTTTGGCTTGGCCATCGTAAATATCTTTTACTGCCATCCTCATCCGCAACCCTCAGCCTCAGTCCCATCCCCATCCACCTTTCTGTTGCTTCGAGGCGAAGCCTTTCAGCATTTTCGCATTTTTGCATTGCACGCATTTTTACCGCACCTAGAGTAGGGTGTTCCGACTGCTATTTTTGTGACAGATCATAAATCAAAAATCATACACGCTGCTGCATTTCAATATGCGAGCACAGACACACAAACACACACACACACACACATCATACTACTTGCAGGTGTTTGCTCCAAATGAATGTCATGTTTTTTTTGTGTGTGCGATTGTAAATTAACCTGGGCCCCACTTCTGACTGGTAGCACCAAGTGCAACCCTATACCCTGTAGTCATAAGCGGTCAAGTATGATCTCCCATTTGTGAATATGCTCGTTAACACTTGCTCAAGTTGCCCATAAACTGCAGGCACTGCAGGGTATACACCAGTTCTGCACTCTCCTCATATTTCGCACATTTATTACTATTTTATTGCGTAGTGTGTAGGCAGTTCACTGTGTGAGAGTGTGTAGTCTAGTTTGGCAGATCCAAGTTCTGTCTGATCTGGTAGTTGCTTTTCGTGGCGACTATTCGAAAATGACCAGCTGTAAAGGGTCATAAAGAGCTGAGCATATGAGTATAGAGTTCTCTGCTCTGACAGTTATATTAATGTCGTATATAAAATATGATTTAGTGCACTACCAAGTGTTGAACTACCAAGTAAAAGTAATATAGTGTAGAGGAAATCTAAAGGTAAAAATGATATGAAGATATGAAAATTGCAATCGTTTCATTAATTAGATAAAACAAACAACTTGTAAAGACACCTTTGTAGTTAATATAACATAATGCATATAATAAACAAACTTAATGCATTACAAATAATCGCAAATACATTCACAATGCACTACATACTGAATAAAATATTTATAACGACTCAAATATCCCTTAAGAGCTTAGCAGAGTGCGAGCATAAATTCACTTAAGTTTTCATCCTAATTTCATTAGTCCTTGGGCATTATATATAGCACTTTTGATTTTGTTTATTATGCGCAAAGTTGTCAGGAAATTGATGGCATATTCACTTACGAGATTACCAAGTGGTAAGCCGAATGTGTGAGTATTAGTATAAATCTCATTTCATGGTACTCTGAGCCCTGAATGGACTCAGGTACTTCCTGATGCACAACACGTAGCGGGCGAGCAGGCGCTTTAATCGTGCCACAGAGATCTCTGGCATATGCCTAATAAATCTAATTTTTTCCTCATTTCTCCCTTTTTTCTATACAACCAATTGCCCACTAATTTTCAGTGCGTTTTCTCGAGCGAGTGCGTGAGAGGGAAAGCAAGAGGGAGAGAGCTGTGATTGTGCTGCGATAACGATAACGATTGCGTAGTAGACTCATCTGATTCACGTTGTACTTCACAAATTTCTTTATTCACTTTGGTTTGCAGCATTCCTCGAACTTGGATGCCGCTGTCCCCCATCCTGAATACATTGAACTACTGGAGTAGCATTTCAATAGTTTTTACTGCTTCAGGGAAACAATTAGAGCTCCACCCTTCCAGTTACAGACTGTGACAAGTTTAATGAATTTAAATTATGACAGCTGCAGCTCAATAGATACCAAGACGCGCCCAGGCCACAAATATTTTATGACCGTCTGAATGCCCAAATAAATTGGACTTAGGTTCGGGCTCAAACGGAAATGCATAAGCAAGAGAGGTGGAGAGAGATTGAGAGAGAGAGTGCAAGGGGTAACCCACACAATACTTTACTTTCGAGCTGGAGGAACCCATTAAATCGTGTGATTTGCTTTGTGTGCAAGTCAAATGCGTCGCTTTTGCCTGATATAAGCCCTGAGCTCGAGGTGGAGCTGATGCTGGAGTGCGGGTTCGAGCTGCATCTGGAACTGAAGTTCCATTCCATTCCATTTCGATGCCTAATCCTTTAACTTATTGACGACGCATTGATGAAATTTTATTTATTTATACGTAACCCTTTGTCCGAGATAGAGACGGAGATGGAGACGCTGCTCTGGCTCAGCTGATTGCCTGTTTTATGGTTGCTCTTGCCAAATCCCGCAGGAACTCGAGCGATCGCAGCTCCTCAGTGAGTCAGGTCTCTGTTTCGTTTGCTGTCTCTCGTTTTATTGTGTGCAATAGTTGAGGGATTTGCTGGCTCCTCTCAATGTTGATGTCTTCCACCATAACACAGTGTTACTTTTGACACTTTTATTGCTCGCCTCGGCCCTGGAGGGGCGGCAGCACAAAGGAAACAGCCCCAGACGAATAGGATAGAGAGATAGAGAGAGAGAGAGAAGGGGATAGAGAAAAAGAGATCGTAATAAGCACTGGGGAATTGAACACTCTAAAGTGGTAATTAAATTGGCCGGCATTGTGAAAGGCCAAGAGACGCGTCTCCTCTGCTTGAGTTATGTCTCAATCGACCAACGCGAAGACTGCAATCAGTCGCAGTTGCAGTCGATCCCTCCCTCCCTCTCTCTCTTGCTGGAGAGGGGAGGGCTGGTGCTAGTTACAATCTAGCTGCCAATCGCCGATGGTCTTTTAATTTTGGCTCTGACGTTGACAACATTTGGCCCATTCGCCTGGCAAATTAACACCTTAGACGCTCGTCGAGAACGCGGCCTATTAGATTCGTGTTGACAGCAACGAGTTGAGTGTGATGTGCACAGACGTGGCCACATTGAGCTGCAAATGCAACAATATTCGAGTTGTTCTTCTCGAATTGCAGCGAAGCGTATTTCCGCCATTTGTGGCTAATTTGGGGCATTTGAGTGACGCTGACACAGCCAAAGTGAGATTGCAGAGGGGGAGAGAGACAAAAGATGCAGATGCAGATATAGACATATATAGACAGCAGTCTGGAGTATTTGCATCTGTATGTGAGACTTGCCATGCCTTTGCTTATCATATGTATCGTATCAGTTGGCATCGATATTTGCAGTTGACCCACAAACAAAAAGTGGCATCGATAACGAGTTACCAGAAACATAAACCCGATTCGGGTCGAAAATTAATTAAAAACTCATCAGATGAATGATAACTTGGCATAATTATGGCGACGCAGGACGAAAATCATCGCTAGCGAGCCCAGATATGCGCGCTGCCAGGTCCAGGCCCAGTTAACGTATTCATAACTATATTTATCAGCCATCAAAAATCAATTGCACACACAAAAAACCAGACGCAAGGCGATGGACCAATGGACCAATGGACCGGGTAACTGACTGTGTAAGTGACCAGGCCCAGTATGGACTGACTACCATACTCCCTCCCCCCTGCACCATCCCGTCCCTGCCCCTGCCACCGTGAGGCGTTCAAATTGCGCTTGTTAACATTTTTGACCGCCTGCTGCGGGGCCTCGCGCTGCGCAGTCGACGTCGTCGTCGCCGAAAAAGCCAACAAACCGAACGTGTTACGCATAATAATTTTCGCAGTGCGTCGCACTCGCATAAATATTTCAACGGTTGCTTCTCCATCCCACTGTGCCCACTGTACTCTCAATGCTGTTAGTGCTGGGTGTAGTATGAGAGGGGGAGTGGCAGGGGGAAGCTACTCTGGTGCCTGGTTCATCATCAAATGCATGTGGTTTATCTTGGAGTGCGGATCTCTCACGCTCGCCTCGCAGAGCAAGAGACAAAACCAAACTGATAAGCTGCTGCACTGAGAGAAATTGCTGATTATAAAGTCACATAACAGCAAATGTTTGTTGTTCTATTGAATTAGGTTAGGTTAGTTATCTACTACACTAAGATACATTTTTGAATATACGTCAGAAAATAAATCGATATAATTTGTATCTATAATCAAGTTCAATTTTCCAATAAATTGTAAAACAGACTAAAATACAAAAAAAATAATAACAGTTATGTTTAGTTTAAGATCGATTATATATAAATGAATTGCAAAACAGACTAGTAACCTATTGTAAAAGTAGCACACGATAGAAAACAATTCGCGTAAGTCTATTTCTTTTGCAGATTTATTATTTAATTCTAGTAAGCTTTAACACATGTTTGAGTTTGAGATCTGTTGTGCTATCAGCGAATCACATGCAGTGTGCTACTTTTTTCTCGCAGTGCATGCATTGACCGCGTACCCGGGGACAGCCATGTTGTCGCTGTCACTGTCGCTGTCTCTGTCGCTGTCGCATGTGTCTGTTGCTTATTGAAATAACAGAAATCATAATGTTTATGCCATTAAATTGTTAACAAAGCGTACAAGCTACTGCCATGTAGCATCGGCTTCAGGTAGAAGCAGAAACTGGCGACTGCGCAGTTGGGGCGTACACTGCGCGACACCGGCGACGACCCCTGGCCAGAAGGGGTCCCGCATGTCAGCACGCACATAAATTATCGTTGATATATATTTTGCCGTGTGAATGTCCAGGTTTCCTTCACTCACTCTCTCTCCCTCTCTCTCTTCCTTGGACTCTCCTCCTAAGCAAGCATTTCTCTTTTATTTATTTATTTACAGTGGGAGCATTGCACAACTCTCTCGGTACGTGACATTCACGCTTGGACGTCCTCGCGTCTCGCAGTGTTCCATACGCATCATCGTCGTACGTGATCCGAACCCGGTCACATCTCACATCTCCGCACAGCTCCTCTATCGCTGTAGCTATCAATGAGGTGGCTGCTGCTGCTGTGTGCGTGTGTCTTTTCACTTTGCCAGCTCCTTATCGCAAGCGTCTTATCAGCCTCCGGCAATGGACATTTCTTTCTTAATATTTATATCTATCTGCCCTTCTCTCTGCCCCGCATTATCCCACTCTCTCTTCTGACCGAATTATTTCCTGTAATTGCGAGCGTGCGGCCGCCCCAAAGAGCCATAAAAAATAATCAAATGCTTCCTGGCTCTAAAACCCATTTCAGGCCATTTCGAGCCATTTCACTCAAAAAAGGATGCGTGCTGTTCTTGTATGGGAACCTCTCAGCATTGGCTCACGTTGGGTTAGGTCGGTCTAGGGATTCGGCTTATAGCGCCGTCACCGTCTCAAACTGTCCAACACAACGGTCACACTTCCAATTTTATTTATGACTTTATCTCTTGCTTTGTTTGTGCTAGGTTTTCTTGTTTATGTTTTTGTGCTTTCCTGGGAATTTCACTGAGATTCTTTTACTCTCACCCTCTGCCCCCTCTCCCTGCCTTACTCTATTTGCCCCTGCACTGCTGCGTGCGGTCGAATTCTGTGGGCATTGTTGGGTCTTAATCACGTGCTCGGGTTCGCGGTAATTATACCTCCGAGTGTCTTTAGAATGTGACTAAACTTAATTTTTGAATCCGAAATTGGAGCAAGAGATTACGTGTAGATAGGCCGAGGAATTAGAACTACCAAGAGAGACACAAAGAGAGAGGGAGAGAGAGAAGGGTAGCAGTAAAATATCACAGCTCATGAAGGTGTTTCAATTACAACGCCTTGAACTGGGAGTTCTATAATTGCAGCAGCATATACAGACATTATGTAATATAATAAATGAAATGGAAGAAATAAAGTAATATCTCTAAAATCTTTGAAGTACACCCTAATGATATGTCTTTGTACGGCAGTCTTATCACCAGACTTGTGGTTGGCTGTTCTTAAGTACTGCAATCAAAGTATAACAGAATTTTGATTGGCACAATTAAACGATTATATGCCACAAAGTGTGGCAATTACACCGATGGTCGAACAGGTGCGTCGGCGGCATTTTCTTTGACAGTGACCCACGCAAAGTTTACTGGTCTTCGGCTGTAACCACACACACACAATGGTAAGAAAAAGCCAAGGAAAAGAAAGAGACACGAAACCAAAATGAACCACATTAGTTACACTAACCCCAAAATAATTAACAAATTAAATAGCCTAGTGAGAAGGGTTCGCAATGGGGGCAGGGGTACCCGAAGAAGTTTTGGGTAATTAGAGCGCATGGCGAATGCCGAGCAAATGTACAAATTATTATGAAAATATTGGATTATTAGAACGCGAACTCGGTGCGAGATGTTAATTGAGGTTAGGTTCGGTTCATTTCGGGGTTCGGGGCTTATATAGACTAATTGTTATATAATGCCGCAGAGGCGCAATAAAAACTTGTGAAAATCTCTTCATCTGCTCGCCAAGGCAACACTAACAACAATAACAATAACCACGCACTTGTCAAAATACACTGAGAAGACACCGTAGTAAACGTAGTAGAAGAAGAAAACGAAGAAGAGGTTTATTCAAAAGGAAGGTAAATATGAAATGCATTTTGACAGGCTCTACCTGGGCCATGGTTTACGGCTTTATATGTTACCAAATTTTAAATTCTATCTTTTTCTTTGTTTGCTACCTGTGCGCATTTTGCGGCTTTGATCGATAATCGCGGCCCACGCAAAAGTGCCTGTCACGCTAAGCCCTAATGGCATTACAATGCGCTCTGTTCTTGTGTACCCGGCGGGTCTCGACTGTGCCCAGTTTTTGCGGTCTGGACAAACAGAAACCGCGACACGAATGAGTTTAAAGGATGAGGCTGAGGATTTGGCAGCTGCCTTTGTTGTCACACTGAGAGAAAAGAAGTGAGCACAAAAATAAAAATATTTCCATTATCATAGAAGGAAAATGTTTCTAACCTGGAACATGCTTCACTTCTTTTCACTTTTCTCATTAGCTCAGTCTGCTTTTCTCCCAGTGTATTCGTTTATCCTTTAATGGGCTTTTTGTCTGCCACCAGTCCACAGTGTACTGGGCAAATCCTTTCAAGTGCAACCGAGCTGCATCAGATTAGAACAGGTTCGTCTTTGTCTCGTCCAGCGATAAAGCCGCATTTTAATACTCCGTTCCCCATTCCAATCGCAGCTTGCGCAAAAGTTTCGCTGGAATTTCGGTTGGAAAATATGAAAATCGCATCAACGCAGCGCTGTAATCGCATTGACTGAGAAGTTGCCTAAGCCGCGTGTTGTTTTTAACTTTGCAATTAAAAGAGACGGAGAGAGACAGAGACAAAATTGACAAAAATCCATCGAAATGCACTTAACACCTAACGAAATTTTCAACGGAAAAACTGTCGTTTTCCATGAGATCTGAGTACAGCGATAACAACTTGTCACAGTGGACAGGGGACAGAGATCCCCTAACAGGTTTTGAGAAATTTCAGTCCAGTTTTTCCATTCCATTCCGATTCGAGTATTGCGTTTCTAATGAAGAAATTATATATAATGATATGGGGAAAATGCATCATATTCTTCAACAATATTATGAAATGGAAAATGAAATAATTGCTGCGTCGAGATAAACATCAAATTATGTGGAAACTGAGACCTGGTCTGTATAAAGGGGTACCCAAATAAGGGGCTCGTACACAGAATGACGTATTATTTTATGATAAGCATATGAAAGACGTATGTGATGGATTTATTATGTTCGGTTTCATAAGTGTGAAACTCGTGTCCAGGACATGTCACTCAACGCGACGCAGGTGCCACGACCGAGGGTATATTCAAGAATTCAAGAAAAGGGGCAACCGGGGGGAAACGATCGAGCAAGAATGTATAGTATAACTAAAACGAGTTACATTTCTAGGGTTTGACAATTCTTGGACTGATTTCGTCCCCAGTTACCCCTTGTGCATTTCCCATGACCAAGTCAGCCTGCATGATATTCTTTGAGGTTATGCTGGCCTTGCGAGTCTGTTTTGATGGCTAAAAGCGTGTTATCGGCCATCGAGTGCACGCGTCGCGCTCGACGGATCTGTGTTTATATAGCAGACGAGTGGATCTATCCAAGGCGGGCACGCACCTCATCAATATGCTCGTCATTTACGTCTGCTAACATTTTCCTTTTAACCAAGTACGTGTCAAGGGGTCTCGTATCATATGCCATACAACGTATTGCATAGCGGGAGGGGGCAACATGGCAGAAGCATTAAAAGGCCAGGCACAAGGACGAGTATAACAAGTATTTGAAGCTTGTATGAGTTATCACAGCTCTCACGCATACTATATCATTGGAAAGAGACAAAGAGAGTGATAGTAGACTCTTGCTAGCTCTGTCCCCTTTCGACTTAAGCAATTATTTTCGTTGCACTTGTGGCATTTGAAATCGAAGTTATGTGCGCATCTACCCCTCGCTCCACTGACTTGTGAGGTAATTTATGTTCATGACCTTTAATGGCAGTCATCTCACAGTGGGAGCAGGTCCCCGTGGGAAGGGGGAGGCGGGGCCTCGGCACACGCAGCGCCATCAAACAAATTGCCCCGGGAAGCGTGCGCTGTGGCAAGCACATTGAATTTTGATATGGATATGGATAAGGATAAGCATAAGAATGAGGATGAGAATGAAAATGAGGCGCACAACTGTTGGCTCCCACTGTTCACCAAGGCTGTCACTCTCTCTCTCTCTCTCTCTCACTCTCTCTCTCTTTCTCTCTCTGCCAGTAAAGATTAATTGATACATGTCCATTTTATGTTGACAAGCAGTGCTAGAAAGAAATCTTTGTACACAAAGCGAACAACAACAACGACAACGACGACAATAAAAGAAGGTAACACGATGGCCAAAAATAAATGACACACAATAAGGCCAGGACACTTTTATCGCTCCCAGTTGATAATAAACAATCTGTGGCGCTGGCATTACAGAAACACAACAACTACAATGAAAAAGGGCGAGCTCTATTTGGGTTGGGCGTGGGCCGCGTCTCCTTTGTTGAATGACATATGTGTGCATGGCTGGCCAGCTGACTGCTCATCCATTTGACTGTCTAACGCACGAGGGTTGTCACGTAAGTTCTCGTAGGCAACGTCTTCCCTGCCATCGTCTATCTAATGACCAAGGAATATACTAATTTTAAGCCTGTTTAAGGAGTTCAGTAAGTTGAACTTATTTTGAGATAAGTAGATCAGCTCCCTTAAATCTTTGGCATTTTTTCCATAATGTTGCATTGGAATAGTGCTTAATGGGCACGGGGTCAGCTGTGGGTTGTTTGGTGGGTTAAATGGGACCCTTAATTACATGCCGCGTGCGTCTCTGTTGCCAATAGAGCGTGACGCTGTGCGTATACTTGATGGCCCAGTTGACGTGTTGCGGCGTTCAATCAAAAGCTTGTCAGGCAAGCGGGCAGGCGACCGCTGCTGCCACTGCTGCCTGCGTTGACGTTGACGTCGTGGAAAAAGTTTGTCAGGACTATAATGGAAAACCACGATACCGTGCAATGCATACGCCCACATGGCCAGCAACGCCCACTTAATTAGTGCCCAACTCATTGCGCGGCCATAGCACGCGTCGTTCGATGCGACAGTGGCACAGACGAACGGACGAACAGACAGACAGACGGACAGACGGTTCGTCTCTTGATTGTTTTCGGGGTTTGACCCATTTGTGCAAATGCAAAACAAATGCCAGTCAGGCCAATAACGAGACCAGAGTGTGTGTGCGTATCTTGCTGACAGCTGTATGCAGCTTTTGTTGCATTTTAAATGCGCTCAACACTGACATGCCGCTCTCTTTACCTCTCCTTCCTTCCCTCATCTCGCCCAGCAACGGCTTTATAATTTAATTAATTTATTTCAATAGCAACGAAACTGCAGGAGGGTGGGGGGTGGGTAAGGCAACAACAGCTTGTAGTATGTGGGAGTGGCGTTTATGGAAACCCAGCTTAGTTCAGCCATAATTATGCCCTGTTGCTTTATGATGAAAACAACAACAACTGAAGCCACCTAACGAGCTGACAATTTTGCAAGCCCAGCGGCAACAGCAGAAGCAACAACGACAACAGCAGCAACAACAACAACAACAACAGAAGCAACAACAAACACTTTTATAACGCCTGCAATTGCAAATGTCAAAAAGTTGCACCCAGTGGCTTCTGCTGTTGGTGCTGCTGCATGAAAGCCGTAAAAATAGCAACAGCAGGAGGCAAAGGTGGCCAGTTGAAGGAATAGAGACAGCAATATTAACAGAAAGAGAGAGAGAGAGAGAGAGAGAGAGAGCTGCACAGCAGTAGTCTAATTCTCGATAGTACATACAGTGGGCCAAGGCAATCAATGAGGACTTAAATTAAATTGGAAAGCTATTAGAGCCATGAAGCTATCTATTCTGAAAGATCGTTGCTTTAATAATAATTATCTATATATTCATATTAAACTTAGTAGTTCCAATAAAGATCTGTGACAGGATTTATTCAACTGAAACTAAAGATTTGCAATTAATGAATGAACAATTTGTTGAAGATAGACAAGATAAACATACAATATTCGATATCGATAAATACATAAAATGTAAATAGTTTAACAATTTGATCCAGATAAACAAGATACACATGTTATATTCGATATAATATCGATAAATCAAAAGTTTTACCATCTTAATACACACATTCAGCTCATGTGGCAGGTCTGTTTGACTTGGCGCCCATTGTAGCAATTCTGAGAGGCATAATTATCGGACGTCGTAGCCGCGTGGTGTCCACAAATTGGCAATTTAGCTTGAGCTAGTTCGAGTCAGTCGGGTGAGGGATTGATACAGAGCTACAGATACCACGCAATGACGCTGCTGGAGACTATGATGTGAACAAGTCAATGAGATGATTTAGTGATTTTATGGAGGGGGTGTGGGTTGGGCGAATCTTGATGGTCCGAGAGGGTGTTGTCATCACAACGAATAATCATTATGGCAGCCGCAGACTGCTGATAAGCACTGTAGCTATGGTCTCTTATGAAAAGTACATCAATTACACTTGCAATTGGCTGCCCGTTGAGCTATTAGAGATAGCTCTATTGGGTTACACCTAGTGGAACTGTGAGAATTGTTCGTTGCCTCAGATCCCGTAGGATTGGGTCACTTTTCTGTTGTCTGTGCCGTCTGTCTGTCGGAGTGTTGTTTGTTTTTGGTGTGCGGCAAAAGTACAAAAGGTAACACAAGAATTCATGTTATACACAAATTTAGCGGCAGTTCAATACGCGAACAAACAAACTTTCTGTAACTCGCTCTCTTTCTAGCCCTTCCTCACCCTTTACTCATATTCTTTCTCCCTCTCTCTCTCTGTCTTTGTCAGTCCCTGCTTTCCGCTCTGCGTTTGTGTGTCCAGTTAATTCTCAAGTTCCTGCTAATTGTCTCACCGTTGCGTGCACTTTGTTTTAAGTGCAGCGGCATTTGAATCTTTCCATCTCATCCACAATTCAGCATAGAAATGTGATGAAAGACAGAAGATCTTAACAAAATAAAATAAATAACCAGCCGTCAAGTCAGCAGTGCTAGCTGAAGTTCCTGCGTTCTTATTTTAATGCTCATTGTTTTACACATTGTGCGCATAATTAACCCTATTTTTGCGTCCACATATATAATATATATATACATATATGTATCTATTTTGCTACAGTCCCGTATCTGAAATATGGCAGCCAGGCGCTGTCACTTGCCACTGACAGCTGCTCGGTGCACAAACATGGCAGACATGTCGGCAGGGGTACTCAAACTGGGCCTACTATTGCGTTGGGGGTTGGGATTCGAGTTGAGGGTGAGGCAGAAACTTAGGCTGGGGCTGGGTGGGTGCTGTTGCCATCTACTTAACGGCACACGGCACCAAAAATGACAGGCGGGCCTCATCATTAAACTTTTGACACTATTAGCGGACGTTTCAAATGTGATGTGACGTGCTCAGCAACAGCAAATCAGAAAACCACAATCATCATCGAACAAACAATTTAAAAATAATATTAGAATCGCATCTCTCTCGAAAGGTCGCTTCCGTTTCTATAACAGATAGGAAACCTAACTATAAGACATTTTAGCAAGACCTTATTAAAGTAAAATAAAGTCTATATCCCCGTACAGAGCATCTGCAAGACGGGGTACTCTCCGTGATCTCCTGCTTGGATTTCTTAAAGTCGATGTCGCTCGGAAAAGACAATTCAATTAGCTGCCCTGTCAAACTTTTCCTCTGCTTCCGTCCATCAGTGGACAAAGCGACGGACGAGCTTAAACTTCTGGACCTGGCCCTGGACCCGCCTTTGGCTTCTGTGTCTGCCTCTTCCTCTGCCTCTTCCTTTACTTTTCGGCACTGGTAATGAAGCAATTAATTATCGCATGGCCGTCGCCTTCGAAGAACATTTTAGCAAAATTGTCGGGGAGAATGCTGATTGTTAAATGATTCGACGTCGCATGTGGGAGATGTTGGAAGTGTTTCGCTTCAAGTGTCCAACTCGTTGACGTTTTGCGGTTGATATTTAAAGTGCCTGCGAGTTGAAAAAACTTACGTTTCGAAGAGAGACAAAGAGAGACCTATATAAATACATACATACATACATACATACTACAATATATGATTAGAATATTTATAAATTGTGTTCTGTTATCGTCAATTCAATGCTTCAGGCACGAAAAAGATGATTAAACACAAATTCCAAAATATGCTCTCAGTATAAATGAGCATTATTAAATTATGTAGAAATGGGTATATTAAAAAAGAAGGTAAAGGAAATATATAAATGTTTGGTTAAATTAGTTAACATAGGTTAAATTATTGCTCTTATGAATACCAAATAACCGAGCCCGAGATAATTTGATAGATTGAAAAGTTATTCAATATTAAATGCAGGGTATCAAACAGCCGAGTTCTAAAGCTAATAATAGCCCTCCAAAGGTATAGTTGAATTTATAATTTAATTCTTAGATCAGTCTAATTTTGCAATTGACAAAGCACAGTTGAAACATTTAGACATATCAGTAGTCTTAAGACTTTGTGCAATTTTATTGGCAATTTCACCATGGATTCTAAGATTGGGCAGCGCGTATAAAGTAAGTAGTCCAACAAAGTGTATTAGTGAGTTTGATCAATTTCAACTTGTTGTTTTCTAATACTTCTGTAATAGTACCCATGAATTAGACAAGAAATGCAGTGAAAATTCATACCATATCATTAAACCAATGATGGAATACTTTACACAAGTAAACGAAAAATTGAAAAATTTGAAGAGAAAAGTTTAGCTTATGATGAAAATGAAAAAAAAAATACTAACGCTACAGTCAGGTGCTGACTGTATAAGGCCATGGATTATCATATTATACCGTAATAAAAATTTTAACGGTATGGAATCGCCGCCCGAATATTATTAGAATAAAATAAATAGAAAAAATAAAATAAAATAATAAATAATTAATAAATAAAAATTTGCACCCGCCTCAACCAGGAGTTGAATCCGCGCATTCTCTCACAGCCGTCCGCCACTCTAACCACTCGGCCATTGCCTCACTCCTTGGCCTATCGGCAAAGCTGCATTGTCAACCAATTTTGTTACCATACAATGCAAAAAGGAAGCAGATAAATTTGATTTATTGCAAGGTCAGATATCGCAGCTAACTAAACTCCTTGAAAGTAATGTGCAGAAAAGAGATGAAGTTAACACATTTAATATAAAGAATAGTGCAGTTAATAAAACAATTATCGGCTTAGGAGAAATCCTTTAGGGGACAAGTGAGTTTAAAAAGGAATTAAATCGATTTGAAAACCAACTGCAGCTCTTAGATTCTGACTTATCAAATTGTAAAGGGAACTTAACAATTCAAGCCCTACAAGTTGTTGACTTAGGCGAAACAAATAAAATCATGCTAGAGGAAAAAAGTGAGTGTAAAACGGAGCTAGATAAATTTGAAAACAAAGCTCAGCTTTTGGATGCTGAAGTATCCATTTGTAAAACTAACCTTTCAAATAAAGCACAGATAATTGTCGAATTAGAGGTTATCACTATTGAAAAAGACGAAGAGAAAAGAATGTGTGAAAAAAAGCTAGGAGAATACTCTAATTTAACAATGATCCTTCAAGGCAAAGAAAAATAGTTTGAAAATTTATTGGAAATAAATAAAAACAGTTTGCAGCAGATAAGTGAAATGAATAAAACCGTCGAGAGTTTGAATAATCTAATATCGCAGCAAAAGATTCAGTTAGAAGAATACTTTATTCAGGAGTCTATTATTAAAATGATCCTTCAAGGTAAAGAAAAAGAGTTTGAAAATTTATTGGAAATAAATAAAAACAGTTCGCAGCAGATAAGTGAAATGAATAAAACCGTCGAGAGCTTAAGTAATCGAATATCGCAGCAAGACACTCAGTTAGAAAAGTATTCTACTCAGGAGTCTAATTTTACAAGAATTATTCAAGACAAAGAAAAGGAAATTGCCGATCTTAAAAATGATGGCGAACAAGAGGAAATAGGGAATAGAGAACTGAAAAAAACCATAGAGAGCTTAAATATTCAAATATCTAATCAACAGTCACAGTTAAGTGAACAATTAAACATATTGGAGCACCTTCCAAACAGTTGCTCTGCTATGAATTCGGGACTTTTGCCTATAAAACTTGACGGTTTGTGCCAATTTAATGCTTCCTGTGATTCGCTGTTGGCAGGCTCGGGTTGGATTGTAATTCAGCGAAGGATCAACGGCTCCGAAAACTTTTATCGCAACTGGGAAGAGTACAGGGATTCGGAAACGTAGAAGGGGAGTTCTTCATTGGGCTCGAAAAACTTCATTTATTGACTAAAGAACGTAGATATGAGCTTTATATTCACCTTGTCGACCAAGCAAATAAGGTTGCTTATGCACGATACAACAAGTTTAGAGTGGCGAACGAGACAAACAAATACGAGCTACTTTCAGTTGGAAAATTCAACGGAACTGTTAGTAACTCGATGTTGCGCCACATTGGAGTGCAGTTTTCAGCTTATGATAGTGATAATGATAAATTTACTTCATCGTGTGCAATATATAATTCAAATTAAACATTCACTGAGTCATTTCAGTAATTTGTACGGTAAAAACTTTGACGGTGCCTTGGAAAATATATCAAATGAATTGGAGAAAACTGGATGCATTTTTTGGCATCATTGGCATGGTCGAAGATACTCCCTCAAGAACGAATGCAAATGATGATTTGCCCTTTGAAACATTAATGAAACATTTCACTTCTTTGATTTATTTTTGTTGTAAACTAACGCCACAAAAGGGTCATCAGTAAAATGTTAAATTGTAATACTAAATCGGTTTCAATTTACAAAGTGTTCAATTAAAGATTTACTCTGCATATCAAACAATGATGTTCTTTCTTTTGAATATATTTCCTTGGTTCCGATGAATCTATAGTTGGAGATCTGAAGAAGCTGCATTATCCCATCGATATGGCCACAAGAGCTTACCTCAAGCATATGTAACGATATCTATCGAAAGGATCGTCGTGTGGTCGACACCTTCAACTGAGAGATCTGCACATGTCACAGATCGAAGGAAGCTGGAATTTGTAAGGCGCTGAGAGTGTACCAACTATCGTATTGAGTTCCTATCTTTGTCTCCGATCGACATACGCATTGCTTGTATGTGTCTGAGTAAGTGTACATCTAGATAACGCCACTTGCTGTTGAATGGTTGAGGGTTGAGAGTTTCTCATGGCACATGTGAAACCCAAATTGCGTTGTTAAAATGCGTAAGGCGTTGACAATGGGCTAACATACACGCTCACACACACACACACACGCTCATGTGGTCGCAAACAGGGACAATGCATGCTACCTTATCGCATATTATCGACTAGATCGCTAGCTCGAGATGGGAAGAGCTCGATAACCATTCAACTCGATCAATGATAGCTGGGAGCAGTTGCGGGAAGCAGCAGGAAGCAGCTGCTGCAACAGTTGTTGCTAAAACCAAAAAGGAAACCAAACCGAAAATCTGTTGGCCTTGATCTCGAGGTGTGAACGGAGCTCAACTAACCCTGTAATTATGGGAAACAGCTCGCAACTCGCCGCCCCGGCAGGTGTCAAAATAATTAGGCGCCTACTTAGCTTGAATACGGCCAAAGCTTTCGCGCCGTCTACCAGTGCGTCTGCCAATTACTGGTAATTATAGTCAACACCTTGCACTGTCGGTGTCAAATTGTGCACAGACATGATGCATCATGCAAAATGGCAAAAGCAATAAGGCTTCATGGCGCGAGCAGTCGAGGCCGCAGTCGAAGTCGACCCGACACTAATTACGAGGGCTCTGTCAGTCCACCGGTTAGTCAGTCAGCCAGTCAGTCAGTCAGTCAGTCAGTCAAAGTCGAGGCAATGCAGTCCCAAAATATATTTAGCAAGTGTGAAGTTGATAGCCGTACTCCTTCATTTATCATTCGCTTGTTAACAGGCCACTTGGCTGCTTGACAGGCCCGAGAGCCGAGTGAGAATCGGTTGGGCGCATTTCGCAAAACTGATGCCTAATTTGCTCATATAATTTCAGGGCTGCACAGCTGCAGCAACGGATAAGTGTGCACAATCTAAAGGGGTTCACAGCGTAAGGGTTTCGTTAAGTTGTGTGCGGTGTAAGTTGTCAACTGTACTAAATATATTTTACATGCACTTTTCTCTCTTATTATAACATTAATGTATTCTACTATTTATTCATTTGTCTCTCTTGTTTCCTATAATATTATTAAATTATATTTATACTTATTATTTATTTACGTCGCAGCATTACCAATTGCCTGCCTGAATCGCCCGTCGGCATCTGCAGTTTTTTCAGTGCTGACTTTCTCCCAGTCGTCCACTTCGTTATCCAACTGACCCAGAGAAACCCTGGAGCTGCTGATTAATGTTTATAGTCACACCTACTCAGCGTGGCTAAGGTGCCAAAATATCAAAGAGCAGCCACAGCAGAATTTACACCTGCACCGCTCGCGCTGCACGCACAGAAATTGCAAGTCAGTCTCGAGGCCTGATTCGGTTCGGGTTCACAAAGCGAAAACAGGAAGCCATAAATAAGAATTAGAGAACTCTCGAGTGTTGTCTGCCAACATATTATTTGATATTATTTCTAACACAACACTCTGCTGTCTCTCTCCCAGTCTCCCTCTCCCTCTTCCTCTCTCCGTCTCACTCTCCGTCTGCAGGTGCAACAATCCGACTGATTGGGGGCCATTTAACGCCGCGTGAGTCGGCGCCCTTGGCCAACACTTTCTAGGCGTTAACTGTAATTCGTTGGCCTGGCTAACGCAGCAGGAACTGCCACCTTGGTCCGCATAACAGAAGCTGCAACTCTCTCGGGTAAATCTCCCTCTCTCTCTCTATCTCGCTCTCTCGCACACACGATAGCCTGGTGTCTGTCTCGCTCTGAAATTATAGGTTCGCTCTTTCGGTTAATTAAAAAGGTTGAAGATACCGCAATATCCTTGGCCAGTCTCCGTTTAAGTGTTCTTCGCGCTGTGATACGGCGCCGTCGGGCAATTAAAGCACATGCCTTGAAATTGTAATATCGTTACTTTGGGATATACATGGCTAATAATGTTTACGATCCCGAAGCCAAAGTGTGATGCGGGCGACCACAAGTCGAATGCATTCAAAGGAGCATTTACTAGCATATATCATATCATTCTTCAGGTCTAGACATATCCCTTCTATAACGATCATCAGTTATAGTACTTCGATCTTGCATATTATAAGGTATTCCTTTATCTAAATCTTGACTAACAAACCAGTACGAGAACTCTTAACTAATCCGTTATCATAGCAAACAGTTTTCAGTATCAACAAGATATCAAAACATTGTTGAAACCAAGAATAGACAGTGGAGAATAAAGAACGAAGAATAGAGAAACCAAATACAAACAAATACACACGCCTCAAATACTTCCAGTTAATCATGTCTCATGTCTCGGTATCCTGAACAGGGTAGATTCCACGAATACACACACACACACACATGCTCTGGGGAGATGATGTGTCCAGAGATGAGGAGAACTTACATAATAATTGATGACAGAGGACACACGTAGTACATGTCGCAATGTGTGTGAGTGCGTTCGTGTGTGGGGCTGGCACTGAAAAGACGGAGTGCAAACAAACAATGGGGTAGTCAGGCAGGCTGGGCAACTATCTAATGATCGATATCAGCTAGAACAAAGAGCTAGAAGACTGAGAGACAGAGGCTTGAGGTACAATTTGAGGGCAAAAGAACCTCGGCAACTAATACGAGTACGTGAGCAAGCCCCAGGGTTGACAAAGAGCCGTTGACAAAGGACAACGGACAGCGGAGAGCAAGACGCATGCTGATGAGAGTCTAAAAAACACACACGAAAGGCAGCAAACAATTTGTGGTTATCTGTCGAAACAGGTAGGTAGGGCTGCAGTTGCGATTAAGATCGGAGACCGGAGACAGAGACAGAGACTGAGTTCTCTTTATTTTCGACTGCTGTTGTATGTCATCTTTTCTCTGTTTTATTTTGTTGTTCTCTTGACAGAGTTGTCGTCGAACGTGGTTAGAATTGTGGAATCATTTCATCAATGCGAGCGTGGAAGCTATCAACTTACGCCTCGAACTACGCCCAAGTGATCTCTTTCTCAGCTTTCTCTCTCTTTCTTTCTCATATCTCTGCAATCAGTTAAGTGTTTTGGCTGACATTGAGCCTTGGCGGATCTCTTTGATAACCAGATTTTCCTTAGCAGCTGTCGCGGTTTGCGATTGTTTGTGAAACTTAAGATCAGCCATTGTCGAGCAAAGGTAATTACCTATATAAGAAGCTGTACGGCTAGTGAACCTTGGGAAGTAGACATACATTTGTATCAAGCCTAAGTAAGTTAAACTTAGCACAATCTGTAGAGAACTGTGCTGTGGAACTGTTGCAGAACTTTCCTCTTTTATTCATGTGCATCTTATAATATCAATTCCATTGCTGGCCAATTAGGGAAACTGCAAAGCGCTGCAGCTGTTAACCTTTTTATCGCTGCATATTATCAGCTCCTTCGATAAGCTGCTGACTAAGTCTCAGTCAGGCCAGCTAACTGTACTGGTGGAAATCGATACCATTAGTCGGGCAGAGAAGAGGCTTTCGTGCAGCATGCAACACGTGCCCCAATGAGTTATGGCTGCTCAACGGTTCGCTTTAATATGCAGCCTCAGCCAGCTGCATGTGAGTGACCACCATACAAAGGGGCAGCTCCTCCATCGCAAGGCAAATAGCTGCACGCGCTGTGGCTCAAAGTATCGCATAAGTAGCGCAAACGAAGCACTTGCGCCCAGTCGCCAGGGCAGGCAGAGCTGGCACTCGAATTGTTCCGCTGTCGTCAATAATAAATAAATATGTGTCTATGCTGTGGCATGCCACAGTCAGTACTTGAGGGCCCTTCAACTAAGGAGGCAGGTAAGAAAGCAACTCCGTTCTGTCGTTGAGCTCTATCTAATCCTCTGACTCGCTGCACACAACCAAAGAAAGAATGGAATACCGAGAATAGAATAGAATTTTTATTGCATAACCGAATCGTTTTGTTGTTGTGGCCAGCATGGAGGTCCCTCCCTACGCCCCTCTCCATCTACATTTCCATCTCCGACATAAGGACCTTAGCGTGGAACCCTTGACTTTGCTCTGCGAGCAGCGTACTAATGATGACACACATCTCGTATCTTGATCAGCCCCCCGCACCTGCACCCGCACTGGCATTTGTCCTGGTCCTCTGGTCAGGCTGTCCTGGCTAAGGACACGTTATGCGCACAGTGGGCGCTTGTCAAAATAAATTGAAGCACATGCTTAGGCGCGGCCACGCTGCTATTCACATTCACAAGCACATTCGCATTCACATTCACCGCAGCTTACCGCACACAGACAAACACATACACACATGAGACCATAACTCCAACTCGTGGGCGTGTTGACAGTCACTATCTCGTTCCTTATGATCTCATATACAATATCTAAGTACGGGCACTGCCTTATACGACCTGCTTTGGCATTCGTATCCTCCACATCGACGACTCCTGTTCGGTAGCCCTTCTGCAGGTGTTGGCTACCGGTGTCCTTGAGAGGTAGCCAGCGACTGCACACCTGCCTGACATACAGTTGTCCTTTAACCAACCCCGAGGCGGTGCCTGCTTGTTTATAACTCGTTATTCGGTTCATTAAAACTCGAATGGGTTCTGGAATCACGAGAACTAATCAAAGAGGTATCCATTTATTTGTAGATATGCAATATATTATAAAAGAAGTTTTAGATAATAAATCGAATTGAAAATCTAATCTAATTTTCTCTTCCTACACACAATTTTGTAATTACATTTTTCGCGTTTATTTCTCGCCACGACATAGCAATTGTTTGTGACTGTGGGGGTCAGAGGTCAATTGCATTTGTAATTTGTCGATTATACCGAAAGAGAAAAAACGAGAACGAAGGCTACCTTCGGCACATCGAAGGTTCTATACCCTCACAGGTTCTCATAACCTCCGATCGTTCCTAAACAAGTGATATATGTATAATAGTGCAGAATATCATATCTTATTTCTAAAATTTAAACTGGTCTTCATACAAAATACCTTCATTTCGGAGATGTTTTCCAAGGTGCGTTGCAGACTGACGGCCAAAATAAATATACCCTCTGCAAGGGTATGACAAACATGAAACAGATTCTGTTCTCAGCTGGGCTGCGTAATTATTTCATCACATTGTGATATGTTAAACTTTTGATTGATGACACGCACAAATTTGTCCCGACAAAATGCAAAACAACAAGTGAAACAACTGCAACAAATTAAGCATGCGGGGAACACAGATGCAGATACATTTACAGATGCAGATACAGATACAGCTGCACTTGTAGTTGCAGCAGCATTTGATGAATGAGCAACGATGTTGACATTGCTGGGGGAAGAAAAGGGGATACGAAATTCTAATGCATGCAACATGCAACAATGTTGAATTCAATTGAACAAGTGCAACAACAATCATTGCGTGGGCGTTGATTGGCTTCAGGCGCTGGTAACAGGGCGTGGCAAGGTCTACATAATAAATCTTAATTTACAGATGAGTTGAAACATCAAAACAAATATTATCGAGCATGGGGGAGGCCCCTCATTGAAGCGGTTCTATTCGCATGGTCAAGAGGCTTGTGCTCTTTTCAAATGTCAAAAAATTAACTTATGACAGATGACCAAGAGAACCCTCTCTCTCTCTCTCTCTGTCTTTCTTGCTCTCTCTCTCCCTCTCACTGTCAACTCATGCGCTGTTTTACAACTTTTTTGAAAGTTTCGTTTCGTTTGGGTTCTCAAGGGGGCGGGGTCCCCATGCGATGAGACGACATTATGATGGATTAGTTTTGGAAATGCCTGGCGTTTTTCTGCTCAGTTGCTCAGTTAATCGCAGCATTTCTCATTTCTGTATACCAAATTGAGCTGTGAACTTGTTTCTGCCTCCGATATGGGAACTGACAACACAATTGGAACGGACAGTGTGACCGTAGACACTGAAATCGATCAGTGCCAGAAAAATATACGAAAACTGAATAAACAATGAAATGAATTCATTTTCAAAACGATTCTAATTGGTTTTTGATTTCCAATAGTCCAACAGATACGCCACCTGTTGTTAGTTGTTTAAACTTCGTATAGTTTTCCAATCGAATTAGAACTAGAAATTGTAGGAGATTCCTCTTGGAGCTATCGCATTGGTGGCATCTCTGGAATTTACCTTTTCGGTAGCATCGATAAAAAGCCAATGCTTCTCTGGTCTGGCCTGTTGCAGTCTGTTTCAGCTTGTGTTGCTGTTGCTGATGCAAACTAAATGTCGCATGCCGCATGTGCAACATTTTATCACTTCAGTCAGACCGTATAATTTAACGTAAAATCCCTGAGCGAGCCAAGCGAGACACACTGCACGCAGGAGGATGCGGTGGAGGAGGAGGCACTGCATGGCAATGGGCGACACTGCGAGACACATGTGGCTGCCACAAATGGTGACAACTATTTGCACAGTTGACTAACCGATGCGTCTCTGCTGCTGCTGCCTGTTGTTTTAGGCACGCTTCAGCTCGCCAGATACGTATCGCAGATACAGATACATAGGCAGATACGGATGCGAATACATTTGCCATAATTAACATAGAAACACTTGCAAAAACAATTAGCAGCAGTCGCCGGCCAGAAAAAACAAAGCTAATTAGCCGGCAAATAGACGTGGCTAAAATTAACCTGCCTTGCCCTTGCCCCGCGTATATTAACTCTATACTTACCCTATCTGCCAACATAATTACGATAATGGGGCATCATTTAATCCTTCGTCTAATCGAATTAAGCTATTTTTCACAACAGTCCCATTGTACTCGGCATAACTAGCCTAGCCCACTGTCCCTCTGTGTTTTATCTAAGTTAGACTTCCGGGCTAAGGGTTTCCGTTGAAACGGCGTGGCCCCAAAGCAGAAACACACCTTAAGCAAGATTTATGTATTCACTTCAATCCGTAATATGTTTCTCTCTTTACTTTGTGTTCTTCGAACCTTTGGTTTCTATAATTGCTTTGAAAGAGTTTTTTGTTTTCTTCGGCTCGAGGTGTGTCTGCATTTTTATTTGGAGCACTTCAAAGCGTTCCGCTGTGGCTCGCTCCCTGTATGTCTCTCTCCCTTTCCCTCTCCCTCTCCGTCTCTCGATCTATCTATCTCTCTTCCTCGAAATGATATTTTAGTTATTTTTCCATATTTATTTTCGTTATCATGGCCACAACAACAGCAACAACAAGAACAACACATAATTAGTGTAATTAACGCTTTTTGGGTGAGTGCGTGCAGAAAATTGTGTGTGAAAGTGCGTGGCGCTCTCCGTGTGTTTTGTTTTCCCATTTGTTTTGTGTCTCTGTTTCGTAGTTCTTCTCTTTGTCTGATTTATGAGTTCCGATTGACTGAGATGCAGACGGGGCAGGGGGAAGAACGGGGTCGTGTCTTGTGTTAATTTGTGAATAATTTTTGTGAACTGCTCGAAATGCAAACAGAAAGTTGCACGACCAACGGCAATTTTACGGATGCAGTTGGCAGATCGACAAACAGACAAAGTAGAGTGCCTTGGATTGAAGGCCTAAGATTGCAGCATATAATATGTTATACATACGATATAATATTATATCAGATTAAGATTGTTTTACGATATAATCAATTAATTAAGAAAGAAAGATCTAGACAGGGTTATCTTGCAAGAAGTGATATATAATAGAGTATCATGATATTTGTAATATATATGGTGTATATTTAAAATACCAGCAACATTATCAGCTATGCTTACAAGCCGATTGTTTTACAATCTTATCGATTATGGTGATTATATTTCAATAAGTAGAATAAAGTACAGCACTTATTTATATAAGAGTATTTGATATTTATATATTTAAAATACCAGCTACTTATGCATACAAGAAATTGCCCTGTATCTCTGCGATAGATTTATCTGCAAGATGTTCTGGCAAGTTTGTGATTCCGCCCCCGGCAAGAAGGCAAGTGGCGGCCCCTGCTTGTGCGACTTGTTTACCACATCAAATCTAATAAAAATCAGCACGCACAATTTGTAGCCATCAATTGGGCGTCAATGACAGGCAGACAGACAGAGAGAGAGAGAAAGTAGGAGATGGTGAGAGAGGGGGAGAAGGAATGACAAATCTTTTGGCATGTGGCAGGGCATAATATAATAAAGGCCGGAGAGAAGCTTTGTAATGGCGCTGCTTACTTTTTATTCGCAGCGAATTCGACTGACATTTCGCACCCTCGCATGGAATTCGCCCGACGTATGGCGGGGAGGGCGGTGGTAGAAGAGGCAAGCAGCGCAAGTGATGAAATAAATCATTTCGAGAGTGGCAGCATGAGATATAGACACGTGATGATGAGATGGAGATGTGCTGCACTGATACAGTTTGTGATGTTGTTGTTGTTCTTGATGTTGTTGTTGTTGTTACCACTGCCTCTGATGCTGTTGTTATTGTTGTTGTTGTAGCAAGTGCAAGTGTCAATTACAAACCATGTCAAAAATGTCAAACTCTGTGAGTGACTGGCTATGTGAGCACCTAAAAAAAGACGTAGAATACAAGACTGAGTATTGACAGACTGCAGAGATACCCAGTAATGTTGAATATGCTTAAGTAGTGCCTTAAATCATCTTGTTTTCGCCACTACGGGGTATACAACAAGCAGTGCCATTGCCGTCCAGCTGCTGCCCGCATTGGCCATGGACTTGTACCCCCACAAGGCATCAGCGAAGAGTCGTCGCTCCCTCATCCACACTGCTGCTCATCCTTCATCTCTCTCTCTCTCCTCTCTCTCTCACTCTTTGATCTTCTCTCTCCCTATCTCTCTTGTTCCCATTCCCATTCCCATTTCCATTCTCATCGACAGCGACAAGTTTGTCCTGTCAGCGCCGCAGTCGCGTAGAGTTTATTACATCAATTTGTATGTATGTATGTGTGAGTTCTCTCACTCTCCCTCTCGCACCCCCTCGCTTTTTCCCACCCCCATGTATGAGAAATTTGATACAAATGAGTTTTCATACTTTGCGTTCGCGTTCTATGCGAGTGTATCTGCATCTACACATCAGCGTGCGACGTTCTATCTACGGGATGTATCTATAACACGTTGTTGCTGTTGTTGTCGTTGTCCCTCACTTGCAACCCGGTATCCTTTTCCATCAACCTGTAAATTGTGCGCTGTCAAACTTATGACACTCAGCGTTGATATGCCCGTGTCGCATTTGTTTACCACCTACAACAATAGCAACAACAACAGCAGCAGAGTAACCACATATCACACAGTATATAATCGGATATGTATTGCGATGTGCACAAAAGAATCCACCACACTGTAAATTAGATTTCGTTAAAGGCGAGAAGCATTTCGTTACATTCCCTCTGAGGGGAAATGGAATCGTAGGATACCCCGCATATTAATTGTGCCTCATTTCGGTGTCTGGCTCGCACTCATATGCAATTAATATTTGTCGTCGTCCCTCTGCGACACAGGCAATCCCCAAATAGGGTTGTCCAACCCACCCCCCCGCCGTCCCTAGCTTTAATTACTTCTCACAGGGGGCAATGCGGCTCCATATGGACAGAGAGAGAGAGAGAGCGAGAGGCAGTCCATTCGCCTATTAATTCTTGGTTTCATTTTTCGTTGACTACCCTGGAAAATGTTCGAAACGAGGCGGCAACAAGTGCATAGTGAGGGAAGTGGGAAAATGCTGAAAGATGGAGCTCTTCCAATTCGAAGGGAATGTTCTATTCGGGTAGAAGAGAGTGGGCATGGGAACAGTCCGTGTGCATCCCGAGCACTGTATTGAAGAGAAGATAAGAAAAGAATGTTAACAGAAAATTGGAAATTAAACGAAAATAATAAATATAAAGAATGCAGCAGAATATCAGAGGCGAAAGCTACGTTGAGCTCTCTTGACAGTATAATACCCTTCGATCTTGAACTAGGCAGAACATCGAATTCCGTTGCAGGCAACTTGTGCAATTATTTATGTGCACAGCTAATTGCACATTTAAAATGCAACTTTGTTGGCCCGCGCAAGAGTTTTGCAGTGGTTTAGTGGATTGTATCGCGGACTCCAATTGCCACTGCGATCTGTTCTTTATTCTCATTTTCATTAAATAAGTTAAACGTTAAATAAATTATAATAATAATTATCGGGTAGGTGTATTTTTAGGTTTGGTAAAGGTTAAATAGCTGCCTACGTCGCCGATTTTGTTAGAATTATTTTTTTCCTGATAGGGATATATTTATCATGATTTTAGGTGAAAGAATTATTTGCCGGTCGCTTTTAGTTTTTTTTTAATTAAATTTTGAAAATAATTAAATTTACATGTATTTTGTTGTTGTATTTTTGTGCAAGGCGCCAGTCTGCGTGCAACATTTTGTGACGGTACAGTGTCACACAAACCGATTCATTTGAAATGAAAACTGAGCAAGCAAGAAAAAGTGTTTAGAAAAACAGCGCGCTGCAGGCAAGGCGTGCCGCGCCTCCTTCTGCCTGTTACATACATTTGCACAAAGTTAGAATACCCTTATTTGACCGTTTTCAATGGTCAAAGGGTATAAAAAGCGGCAATGCGAAGAAGCGTAAGCAAAAGTAACAGACCGTTTGTTTAGAATAGGAAGATAGGCAAACTCCAACTGCTGCCAGTATATTTAGAAAATGTGGAAGGGAGAAAAGGCAAAAGCGTTGAACCTTTCACTTCTTACTTGTCTTTCGTTTGTACTCCTGTTTGCGTTCAATGCTGTGTGTTGGAGTGGGATGCACATACATACATACTAGTGGATATGCATAGATGTATGTATTGACATCCCACATCAACTTACATCATTTAACAAGGGCTTCTAGCATTCTAAATGCCAAATATATAAATGAACAAAATACGGAAAGCGAGAGAGAGACGGCATGCATACGGCTTTGTATTGGAGACTTAATTAATACATAATTAAACAATAATTTAAAGATATAAGAACATCGTTGTCTTGTTAAACTAAAAATTTACTAATGTTAAACATCATATTATCAAAGTTAACTGTTTACAGTCATACATACATTCAGACATAGAAATTGCTCATGTCATGCAGCGTTTAAGCCCGGCCGTTACGAGCCACTGAGCAGCTGCCAGGCCGTTGGTCGGTTAGCTCAAATGACGCTGTTCCCAGGCACGACAACAACAACAAGGCGGGGACCAACAATTGCAACAGGCCATGCAACATTGTGGGGCAAATGACTTGGCACGTTGACGCGTTGCGCTGCGCTGCATTGGGTTTATATATATTGGTCAGTTAAGACATGTCACTGGGCACGCCCTCCCTCGACTGACTGACTGACACACACACACACACACACACACACACATGAAGAAGCAAACACACTCTCTCACTCACACACATGCGAAAGATTTCACGCATCGGTTGTGCGGCTTGAAGCGCGGCAAACATGGCCGAAAGGAGAAGCACGAAACTCGCGCAATTAGAACACCATTAAAAGGGGCAACAATGTTGTTGTTGCTGCTGTTGTTGTTGTTGCTGCCGTCAATATTCGTACCTGTAGCCCAACTGGCAACGCCCCCATTATTCATGCCTTTAGTTCGCCAACAACTGTTGTTCAACTGAGGCTGCAGCTGGCCGGGGCAGCCAAAGGCTTATGGAGCTAGGGGCAAGGGACATGGGGCATGGGGCATGGGAGGAGGCAGCAGCCGCTTTTGAGCCTGCTAAATGGAGATCGATGGCTGAGCGTGGTCTCATTAATCAAATGACAAGTTGGCGTTGGCCAACTTCGACTCGGTTCGAGTCGAATGAGTGCATGAATGAATGACGCGCATGTTGCACCTTAACGCCGGCCTTCTCTTGACACCCCCCACCCCCCGAGGTGAGAAGGAGGCAACACACACACAGCTTAACTCCTCTGCCTCCCTTCCCCTTTCGCCCCCTGCCACAACCTACACCTAAAATTAAAGGTGCGCGCAGGCGCTTTCCAATTGCAACGCAAGCAGCAGCAGAGCGGAAATGTAATGGCTGCTGCTGTGATCAATAATCAGCCTCACACACACAGTCGCACAAACACACACATACACACGTAAGAGTTGCCATCACGATAACTGAATTTCACCCATTTTCAGCTTTGACTTTGACTTTTCGTTTGGGTTTGGCTTTGGCCTAATTAAAGTTGTCCTGCAGTCGCCTCTTCTTCTGCCCAACCTGTCCATTACTTGGGCGTCACACTCACACACACACAAAGAAACACACACACACACACTCAGAGAACACACCCTAGGCAGGGGGCATCGTTTCTGTTTTTTTTGTGTCGCCTTTGCCTCTGACTGGCATAAACAGGTCCATTAATTAGCTCAAGTAGGACAATTTACTTTGTACAACTCGTGGGCACCTTCTTGGGGGCGTTGTGCTGCTGCAACGGCATTTTAATGCGCGAAATAAACCCGCAACATGCTGTAAATTGAAGCAACTTGTGAAATAAATTTAGTTGTTTGGCAATTTTAAGAGACTTTCCCTTTAATGAGGAACATATTAGATCAACTGAATTCATATTCTGCTTGAGTACGAGACTTAGATCTTGGTTGTTGTAAATCTTTATTGTCCTTTAAGTTCTGGCAAGAAGACTTTGCTTGTTTTTTGTAAATAGTGCACTATTTAAAATTCTCTAAAGTTCGACCAATTCCTTCAAATAAATTAACTTTTTTTAATTCTTTTCAGACTCTTAATAAGTTTGAGGCGAATCAAAATTCTTTAACAAAAGCAATCTAACTGCAGGTCAGTGCTACAAAATACCATACGTCAGTGTTGTAAAATGCTTTAGTTATAGCCAACTAAGCAGGCCCTTTGACTAGACTGTGAGCTGTCAAGGAGTACTTGGAACTGTTTTATTTATGCGAGGGCTTTATCGCATTGAGGAGTCCGCTCAGAGTCGATGGGAAAATGTCGCATAAGTGAGTGAACTGTGCAGTTATATATTATATATATATATATATATATAAACATATATGTGCCAGTTGCAGCGGCATGTCGGATGGCACATGGATCGGTTGGTTTCTCAATCTGCAGGTGAACGACTTCCTCTGCCGAGTGCCGCACGATTTTCTGGGGGATCGATTCAATCTGACTGGCCTGGAGACGTTAATTCCCAATTTTCACAATGCCCTGGATGCTATACTGGATCGCGAGTTCGATTCGGACTACGGTTTCAATCAAACGGAAATAGATACGGAGACATCGGCACAGCTGTACGGCCACATCCATGCGCGATACATAATGAGTGCTCGCGGCATCGAGGACATGTGCATCAAGTATCAGCGTGGTGACTTCGGTTTCTGTCCGCGTATCTATTGCGATGGGCAGCTGATGTTGCCCGTAGGCCTGACGGATAGCTTTGGTGAGGCACACGTGAAAGTTTATTGCCCCCGTTGCCGGGATGTCTATCAGCCACACGATCGTTGCGCCCTCTTAGATGGGGCCATGTTCGGACGCAGTTTTCCACACATGTTCTTCATGCAGATGCCGGAGCTGTTACCAGAACCACCCATAGAGAAGTATACACCACGGTGAGTACGTAGGCCCAACACACAAATGTGTCCCTTTCGGAATCCTTCTTAACTTCTCTCTTTTATTCAGCATTTACGGCTTTAAGCTGCATGAATCGGCGCTGCTTCCCATATCAGATACGACCAGCTCCGAGAGCAGCAACAATAATTCATTATGTAAGGCCAACCTCTCACCCCCGAAGGAAGCGTATTCGTTTTACACTTAACATAACAAGCCAGAAACTGCACCCCATTGTTTTCAAAATTGTGACCTTCATAATCTATCGATATCGATATAAATATACTGTGGCCGATCGATATCGATATCAATATATGTTTATTATAATTAAAACTATACCACTAAGCTTAGTGACTATAGAGAAATGAGGTTACATCATAATCTGCTAACGTGTGTTTAAGGTTCTTACAATTCTTGATACCGATTATCGATATCGATATACGCAATATATGCGTATTATATTTGAAATAATAGAGAAATGAGATTACAACATACATAATCTGCTAAGCTCTTGTTAAGTACTGGTAGAGATTTTCGCAATTATCGATATTGATTTTAGATACTAATATCGATATCAGGAATATATGCCTAATACATTTGAAACTATATTGAGATGAGCTTACAACATAATCTGCTAAGGACTGGTTAAGGTTTTCACAATTCTCGATATCGATTATAGATACTGATTTCGAAATCCGAAATAAATGCGTATTATAATTGAGAGTATACTGAAATGAGAATTCAACATAGTCTGCTAAAGTGTGCTTAAGGTTCTCACAATTCTGTATATCGATTATCGATATCAGAAATATATGCTATGTATAAAAGAAACTATACTGAATCTGCTAAGGTCTGGTTAAGGTTCTCACAATTCTCTTTAGAACTACGCGATGATTAGTGTTTTTGCATTTCTCTCGCTGCAATTCGTCGACCTCATTCCCAGGGTGGAACCACGCTAGCTCTCAACTAAATTTGTTGGCTTCGTTCTCTCATTGATCTGTAATTGACTGCAGGGCATATCAGAGCACTAAATCATCGCCGTCGTTGTCTCGATTAATGACAGCTCATGAACTGAGCCACAACTAAATTGTGACTGCAGAAGAGGCAACATCTTTGCACTGTAAACTGGGTCCTCTCGATTGTGGCACAGCACAACATGCCCAGTTACCCACTTACACACACATACACACACACACACACCTCATGCATCTTTATACACACCAGCTGACAATTAAGATGCACATACATAGATAACCAAGCACTCCCATCGAACTGGCAACAGGCACCGAGTGCAGCTTGGTGCCACGCTGGCACCTTTGTCCCAGCGCGCATACGCAATTTGGGCAAACTGACAGGCGGCAAGCGGATGTGGCAAGCGGGCCGAGAAAGTAACGGCAAACGGCCACTGGCAGTGCTAGCAACCTGGCGACATGCAACCAATCGACGAGGCGAAGACTTCTTCTAACAACGCTTCGTGTTGCTTGTGAAAATTGCGCAGGCGCACCTTTCCCCAGCCATCAGGTAGACTAGGACAACAACAGCAATAGCAACAACAACAACAAGAACAACTGCATTGCAGTCTTGGACTGGGACTCGAACTCCGGTACAATTGTCGCCTCAGTGCCATCAGCGTGTAAATCGTGTAATTCGCTTGCAGCAAACCTCTCAGTTTGCCCAAACTGCAGTGGAAAACTCTAAAAAATGGGAAAAAGAAAACTGCTGCGCTGCTTTGAACTCAATGCTGGGCCTGGTGGGCGTTGAGATATGTTCGAGGGGAAATCTGTTAAGGATTGCTGTATTTTTCGTTTGGCTTTTAATTGATTTGTTGTTGCTGTTGCTGTTGCTGTTGCCACGCCGCATTACTCATACGCCGCGTGCAACGTGTGGAATTCGTGTGCAATTTTCCGCTTGCCACTTAAATGTTTCCCCCATCACCAACACCCGCTCAGCACCGACACAAATGTTGCATTATTGCCAAATCATTAACTCGACCACTCGAGCATATGGCCAGCAAAGAGTTTGCTTCCCCTCCTTCTCGCTAACCGGCTCCCCCTTATCAAAAAGCGCATTTCCTTTGATTTTTTTAGTTTTTGTACTCTTTCGTTGATAATTTATTGGCGCACAGCAACAACGACATCAATCACTTTTTCGCTTAACGCTTTTCAATGCAACTTTGAGTTGAATGAAAACAAATGTTCAATTGCCGCAAAGTATGTAAACTTGTCCCAGTACACTGTTGCTATATGAGGGTATATTGATTCAGACATTCTGTTGGTAATGAAACGATGAAGAGCACAAGAAAAAGTTGTATATTTACAGTAACAATATGAACAATAAATATTAAAACTAACACAAAACTTATGTTTTGATAATTGATTACGTTGCAATAAGTAAAGTATCTTAAGTATTTTACAAACAAAGATATACAGGCGAACTTTAGAGAAGATAAAAATAAAACTATAAGCAACATCAAATTTTAAAATGACATATTTTTCTTCAGAAGAAAACAATTTAAACTTTTTATTTAATAAGCTTTTTAAAATCCTAACCGACTACGATTTTAATTGAACCAAAGTATTTTGTGGGTAAAAAATAATAATAACATAATAATATAAATATTGATGATTGTGTCCTATAAAAGTCAGATTATGGAAATACATAAATTTCTTCGTGTTGTTTTTATAATTTTATATTTTCAGATATTATAGATAAACACTTCGAATACATTCTTTTATTTATTAATTATTAAATTTGTTCATTGTTTAATTATTTATTTGTTTATTTTATTATTAATGTATTTAATTATTTATTTATTTTTTGTTTATTTTTTTATTTGTTATGTTATTTATTTTTTATTTTTATTATATATTTTTTTATTTATTTTTATTACTTATTTTTTTATTCATTTATTGACTAATTTAAATTTATATTTATATATTTATATTTATTCATTAATTTACATATCTTTTAACCCCTCTTAACTTAATTTGCGACTGGTTTTCCCCCCCGCACTATTATGACTTTCAACTCTTTCTTCTGTGCCCATTCCCAGGGTATCTATGGAGTTGTTTGTTTCCGCTGGTGTCATTGACTTTTGTGCTAATGGTTTTTTGGGTTTTTGATTTCAACATTGTTCGCTGGGCAGCACAGCAGACTGTGGTGACCGGAGCAGAGCAGAGCAGACCGGACCGTACCGGACCTGTCTCTGTGTCTGTGAACCGCTGGTCCGCTCTAGTCCGTTCGGATTCGTTTCGGTTCGGTTTATTGATGATTGTTTCTTCGCTGACAGCACAAAGGAAACTCTAAAGCTGCTGGCCGACGTTGTGATTTGACTTACTGCTCGAGTTGAGCTGCACAATTTGCATACAGTTGAGGTTGAGGTCTTTGCTGCCCCAAAATGGCAGCCACCATGCAAATGAGAGTCCCTTCCCCCATTCCCCATACCACATACCCCATACACCACTCCCATTGCCTTCTTATCGAGTTATCCAACTATATCCTGCTGCTGGTAATAAAGTGATATGCGCGTGCATTGGAACAATGGGAATATAAAATTAGCATAATAAAAGCCAAGGAAGGCGGGGAAGCATGCACGAGATTGAGAAAGAGAGGGAGACAGAGAGAGCGAGAGGAAGAATGGGAGCAAGTCGTCGGCACATCCGAATTGAAATTCAACAATAAGAGCGAACCCTGTAAACTTATTTCCAGTGCGAATGTCAGCGGGGCAATTGTCCAGTTTTTACGCAGCTATCAATGGGTGACGCTCTCTCGGCAGGCGAAGCGGAGGGGTGAGCGGGCAAAGGAGCTGCAGTCACTGTAAGGGGCCCAAAAAGTGTGACACGCATTTCAGTCACGCGCTCTCGCCAGTTACGTGCTGGACATTGGTTCGGAATGACTGCGGTATTACCCCAACATATCCACCTATAGACGAGCATCGCCAGCACCGGGTCAGCTCACTGGGCCGTCGCTTGTCCGACATGACACAGTTATGCGATTTATGTAACTGAGAATTATGTGTCAATGCAGCAAAAGCGACAATGACGCAGTTTGTTGCCGTTGCCGTTGCCGTTGACAAGAAAAACGTTGCCAAGTGGCTTGGCAACTGCTACTGGGGTAGGCTGCAACGAAGTGGCAATGCTCTTTCTAAGTTAAGGTTACCAATATCAAGTAAAAAACTTCTCTTTCTAGCTGGAATGAAATCAGTTGCTTGAGTTAATAACATAAATTGTCTTTCAGTAATAGTCATCATATCTCTCTCTCTCCCTTTTCCTTTTCCATAACTGGTTCTCTAATACTTCTCTAGGACACTTCGAAATTATGCGTAACAACGCGTTCGCCATCAATGCAACTCAACTGAATTTGCTGTTGACATTTTTGGTCTTTTCGGCTGGGCGTGCACACAAGATCGGACGGGGCATGTCCGAGGACCGCCCTCCCGCACTCCATCTGTCGGCAGACTCGACAGCACTGGCCCACAATAAAGTCGGGCCAAAATATGGCCAAGTGGAACGACAATGAGCAGTCAGTTTTCGGTTTTCAGTTTTCAGTTTGCAGCCTGGTAACTGGAAATGTCGTTCCATGCCTATCACAAGACTCTCCCAGGCTAGACAACACACTCAACTGATATGCAAATTGCTTGCCAAGCCTTCGAGTGACGGAAACAGGGAGAGAGTAACAGCAAGAGCGAGAGAGAGAGAGAGAGTAAGTGAGGCAGCTCCGAACTAGATTATGTCGCTAGTCCCACCATATAAAATGGGTCAACTTTGGGTGGCAAAATTATTTCCAGCTTGTGCCTGGTTTAATTACGCAGTCGGAAACGACGACAGAGCTCGACTCAGGCCATATAAAGTTGGTCAAGAGAGAAGATAAGGTCGGATCGATGTAGTTGGAAGGGAAGTGCAAAGATACTTAGCTCACAGTTTTGATAAAACTTTATTAAAAGATAGGAAAGGTGTTGTAGTGATGTGAAATAGAACGAAGTCCAATTGTAATGAATGAAATACAATAAAGTAAGATGTAATGAAATAAAATGCGATGGAATAAGATGGTATACAAAGGAATAAGATAGAAGAGTGTGCAACGCAAAGGAATATGATGGAATAAATTGAAGATTATCACTTAAAATAGAATATAGTGGAATGCAAAGAACGGAACAAAATCAAAAGGAGTTTGAGTAAAAAAAAACAACTTGAAGCGGACCAAAATACAATGAATGATAACCGTAAACTTCATCAGTTAATGATGAACATATTCTTATGTCTCTTGATATACCTAACAGTTAAAAACTATTATACTTTCAACGGTCTGGCCTAGTTTTCACTAGGATTCATTCGTCTATTAATGGGTTAAGGTTACCACTAGTATTCGTTTATCTATCAATGGGTTAACAAGAGACAAACTATACTCACAGCTCCGCAGCTTTATCTACACTTTTCTTAGGCGTTGCCCAAGCTAAGTCATTCTCTGGCCTGTCTATATCTGTGTCCCTCCCTCTCGTTCAGTCCACATCTGTCTCACTTTTCCGGCAATCGCATGTGTCACTTGGGGTGCCTCGAGCTGTTGTCGGGGTCAGTTGCAATGGCGGGACAGCTGTGACTCGCTGTTGCCGTTGACCATTTTCTGTCCATTTGTTGCGCCATAATTTGGCTCGTGCTGCCGCTCTAATTAATAGTTGCCCATTTGCAGTTGCCTCGATTTTATCGCCGCTTGCAAACAATTTATGCGCTGCGGTAAAATTGAGCTCCAGCAGTGAATACGGGGTGGGGGAGGAAGGCAACTACTGCGGAGGCGCTATCAGCAGCTTAATGTCGAAAGCCAAAGTCCGTCCTCGCTTGCTCGCCGGGACTGGCATTGATAACGAATTCCAAGCATGAAGTCCGGACCCAATTCATGTGCATTTCAGATGAGACCCAACCGGATCAAATGGACGGACAATTTTGCCCAAAATTAAATTGAAAATACCTGGGGGGTAACTCTCCGTCCCCCTCCCCTAACGGTCAAAAAGGTCATGAAAAAGCGTTTCAATTTGCGTAGCGGAAATATTGAATTGGTTTGTGGAATGTTTTCATTATGCGCTCGGAAAAGCGAAAGCTTTCCTATTCTGTTGAATGTGCCGGCAAGTGTTGGCAACACAATCGAAGCCTGAATTGTAAATGCCACACTGAAATATGCCCCACGGCCGTTGCTCACGTCCTCGTCTAACTGCAGTTCCGAATAGATTATTGCGAGGTCCATTCAGGTGATTTCGATTACCTGAGGTCGCTCCCACCTGTCTACCCTTTCCACCCTTTTAACTGGCAATTAACGTGGTTAACATTGCGCGAGCTCATTCACTGCGAAAAAATATGGTGCGGGGGCTCGGGAAATTGTTGGTTTTAGGCCACACCCATCGTCCAATTCCAATTGCAATTGCCACTCGCAATGCCAGCAATTGTTGCTGCTGCTGCTGTTGCAACTACTTCGGTGGCAATTTGACAAATTGTATTGTTTAAGCACGGCAGCATAGAATTATTAATACACCTAAATGCATTGTTTCAACGACAGAAAGAGAGAGGGAGAGAGAGAGACCGCAGTTTATGGCTCATACGTGACAAATTAACCTTATCGCGACAGCGGTATCGAGCTGACTGCATGGGACTGACAAATGGTTTACTGAAAACCCAATTTGAGTCGAGTATTTTAGTATTTATACTAGCTTATCTGTTCATATTTTGGTTTATAGATTTCAATTTAAAGTTATGAACCCCAGACCATTTTCAATTTCGAGCTTATGATTGATTGAGATCTTAATCTAATTAGAAACTAAACTGCAAAACATGGCCTTTGAATTCTCATTCTCAAATTTAAATGAATTATGCATTGCACTAAAGAAATTAAGAGACTGAGACTAAACGACTTACAGATACCTTTTCCTTTTACTTCCACTTACAATTAAAATGCAGAGAAATTTTCTTTAAAAATATTTTAAAATGCTTCGTGTTTCAAATATAAGTATTTAATAAAGAAACATATAATATAATGAAATTCTATATGGGTACCTGAGAAATAATTTGAGTTTGTTTGAATCCGACAGACCCCTAACTAAGTAGTCTATTATTGTGTTAGAGCAGTTTCTTAACGATTATTGAATTAGATATTAATTAAAGCTATATTACTTATAATACCTTTAATAACATTATGTTATGACACTCATTATCTTGCATTATATATGCGCAATTGAAAGTGTAAATGATGAATATCTTCAAAGTTTGATAGTTCTTTAAGTTAAAACGACAGTTTCTTGACATGTATGTTGCTACTATGTCACATCAGGTGTTTTACTATCATTTCACTTTATTTGAATGCCATATTATATCATAAGTTCTTAAGCACATATTACCTTTTATTCTTTATACATATTATAAAGCGACAGTACAAAGTGACGGAACTATGCGAACGTTTGCAAGGCACAAACATCGCTGTCTGTCAATTCGAGAGTCGCGTGAAACATGATAAATCAATACGAGTGCATGCATATATAGTGTATATATCGAAGTGACAACGCTGACTTATATAGAAGCTGGTGAAATATGTATACGCCTCGTATTCGCGTAGAGTGTCAGCTGCGACCTGGCTGCTCTGGTCAGTCATGGGTTAAGTGGTTATTATATCTATTCTCAGCACCTTGCAGGCTTTGTGAGTGTCTTGGTGTGGGTGTGGCTGCTGCTGTATGTGAGGGTGTGGGTGTGGGTGTGGTAGTGAGGCGGGGGTGTGACTCAGCACTAGGTTACCGCCTGCTGTGACGACTTTTTGTTTCTTGGCGCTTGCAAGGCATTTTACAACACCTACGCGCCGACAAGGCTGGCGAGGATCGAAGGCCTAACGGGTTGGCCAGGGTATTCGGTATGGGGCATGGGGCATTGGGTATTGGGTGTTAAACAGCTGTCCGGCGTGTTCTATAAATTTCGTTGATTGATTTTTATTGAAACGCGCACAGCTTGATACCTGCCCGACAATTCCATAAATTCTTGATATGCAATATATTATATATAGTACATATATAACGCTGCTCATTCTCTCGCCTTACAATGCACGATTTATGAAGTGACAAAAGCTGCCTGCTTTGTTTCTGCTGATATTTATCTGGCCCAAGTGGTATGAAAAAGGGTTTTGCAACCGGTTTCTCTCGCTGTCGCTGTCGCATTCACTGTCGACACTGCCGCTGCGGGAAGAAAAGAAGCGAATTATTAATTTCATGCGCATTTTTAATCTAGTACGTGATTTAATTCGCCCAGCCCGCCGCTGGGGAGGCAGCTGGAAGCGGCTCTAAATACAATTTAGCTGGCTAAGGTAGTCGCCTCAGTCTAGCCTGAAGTTAATTTGCAAATGGCTTTTTGTGCAACTTGGCCAAGACGTCCTCACTGATTGGCCACGTTTACGAAATTAGTCCGCTCCCAGAGCCGGCTCCCGCTCGGCAAGCAGATGATGAAGTGTAGCCTGCCGCCAACTACCTCTCTCTTTCTATACCTCTCCCTGCTTTTACTCAGCCTCCTTCTCTTGCGCCGTAAGCCAAGTCAATTAACGTGGCGTAGGTGGCTTTGGCTACCGGCTCTAACACGGCTACGTGGACAGAACCTGAACCACCTACCTGCAGCTGCTTTTGGGCTTCATGTGCGCATTGTGCGACAATTTCCACTGCGCTTACTGCAAATTGTGTCAGCCAAATTGCCGGTCTGTCCCAGACAGTGGGCCAAATGCGGCTCAAATGATTACAAATGCGTTTGTTTATGCAAGCCGTATGCATACTTTGCATTTCAATCGCAGCGCAAATAAATTGCTAAGGAAAACTTAAGATTTCCTGATTTTCTTAATGCTTTAAACTTCTAGGAGTAAAATTAATTAATTTATTTAAATTTATATTATTTGTAAGCCTTATTTAATCTAAAGTTCTTTCAGTTTATAGAAAATTTATAAGATATTGATCGCAAAGTATGAAAATAGTTTGTTTGTTTTCTTTATTAAGTTAACTGTCAGTACAGTCTTCTCTTTTTTATTGCATTCTGCCTATCATTCTTAGTGCTTCTTTTTGATGCCCTTTTCGGACTCCCTTTGCTTGTCTATTTCGCGTAATCCCTCGACGCATAAACGACAATTGCCAGCGGCGAGAAACCGCAATATTGGCGCGTCCTTCATTGCTTACCTTTCACTTGTGCTGCATATGCTCGCATATCGCATCGCCCTCATCTCGCCACTTCTATTTTCCATTTCCATGTCAATCCCTAGAACGTGAGCTCAACTTTGCGGCCTCCATGCAAATGCATAAGGGATTTTTATTTGCCGCTGCATGTTTGTGCGTGCGTCAGGTGAGGCGCCAACAGGCCCTCGGATTTGTTGTAGGTTATGTCGAGGGTACACTGACTTTGCTGTGTAATGTGTAACGAGTACGAGGAGTATGATATCGCAGACCATTAAACTAGTGTTTGGTTTTTACTGTCAACATGAGTAGAGCCTTCTTAAATATAAATAACATATTTACTATATATTTTGTGATAATCTAATGATCGGAATACCTTGTTGGCATATTAAAAGTTTATCTTGGAGTAGCATATTAAGTGCATTCAAGGTAGGAAATTAATCTCACGGCTATCATTTCAATTTCTGATCAGAGTTCTATATAACATAAGTAATAAACATATTTAAACAGTTTGTTGGACTTGCCAATCTATTTTATAACTCTACTGATTATATTATGATTCACAACCTGATATCCCTATACTATACTATACTGTACTACTGTCCTATACCATACTACACTATCCTGCAACTTAGTGTATCTGTGATGTGGCGCACATTTCGCTGAGTTCTTCTCATTCTTTTGTTGGAATATTTGCAGTGTTTTGTTTGGCTGTTTGGCAGTTTCAGTCCAAAGAGTCCCAGCACCAGTTTCGATGTAATCCCGTTATTGTGCCTACGAATCCGCTGCAATCAGCCATGTGGATAACAACAGCAACAACAACGGCAACTAGAACGAGAGCAAGAACAACAACAGCATTCAAAAAGAGCATTTGGCGATTTTTGGTTTGTGGCCGTGCATTTTAGGATTGTCTCTCCTACACTCTCTCTCTCTCTCTCTCTCTATCTGCACGTCTCTGTGTTAGTCCCTGGCGCATCATCGTCATAAGCGCATCAGAACGGTAAATGGTAGCTACAGTGGGGGGTGGCAAGTGGGAATCAGGCAGGAAATACCAGTCAATATGCAGTAAAAACTCAGTAAGCGAACAGGCCAATTAGAGAGGAAAGTGCCAACTGACGATGGGGCTCAAGTCGGGAGAAAATCTCTTGGAAGCACTCAGTGAACACCCCCTCTTCACTTCTTTATCCCGAACCAGGTAGTTGTTCGTCTAACGCTCCAGTTTGCATTTTGCTGCCCCACGGCCCTCGAATATTTTGCGCTAATCGAGTTGTTACATTTACGGGGCTGCTGCTGCCAAATGTCAGGAGGTCAAACGCCTTGAACTTGATGCGAACAGGCACAGCCATTTGGGGAGGGGAATGGGAAGGGGAATGGCAAGGCTTAAACTGCAGTTTTATACCTGCGGCCTTAATACACTTTGTTTAGCGCGGCATTTAAGCCTCGCTAAACAGATTGGCAGTAATGGGTAGATGAAGCTGCTTTCAAATCACGCATAATGTGCTATAAAGTAAGTATGAACAAGTAGACATTTAGACAAGTAGTATTTTATAGTACACCAAAGATCTGCAAATGTTTTTGAAGGGTTTCAACATAGATAGATGCAATATATTTAGATACATTTAATAAAGCTGTTTGGTACTGTGGGGAATCAAAGATATAGATGGAGTTGTGGAAGAAAGGAGAATTATGAAGATATTGATGAGAACACTTTAAATATCACTTAGTATATCTTTAATTATTTTGTATTTTGAGTATTATTTAAAGAAAAGACTTGACTTTATATAGCAGTCTATATGAGATACTTTATAAAAATACTCTCCTCAGCCCGAATGGTTGCAAGAGCAAGCAAGAGCATGCGCCTTTCGTTGTGCTTCATCTCACTTGCTCATGGTCCGAGCTTTTGCTCTGTCTTGGCTTCGGGAAATCGCGGAATCTCGCAGCGTGCGCATGCGCGAAGTTGGCCGAGACAACTTCAAACGTCTGCGTCTGCGTCGGCGGCAGCTTGCAACGCTTCCGCCTGCAGGCAATGGAGGCAGCACAGCTGGAAATCGCCGACGAAGGAGAGAAAAAAATGAGAAATCATAGAGCGCAACTGTTTCAGCTTATAAATGCTGAAAGGTGTTAACTGAGCTGCTTTTTCGCACAGTGTAGGCAGCCGCCGTGGCCATCAACGCCGCTGATTATGATGCATGACCAGTGCCAGGACAGGACAGACTCGAGACTACAGACTGGAAACTGCAGACTCAGCTCTGGCTGGGACTGCGTGTGGAGCACATGTGGCGCGGCGGCGACAAGTGAAAGAGATGCCGCTGCCATGAAGAGCTTCAGATGCTCAGATGCCCAGATGCCGGTCGTGGATTCCGGACCGAGCTTGTCTTCCAGCCAGATTGCCGCGGACATAATGAAAGCCCATTAGGAGAGAGGAGAGGAGGCCTCGCAGCGCGTCTCTTGTGCATTTGCGTGCAACACTCCGCGGACGTTGTCTAATTACATAATGCAATGCAAATTGCAGCTGCCACGCCCAGTTTGCCAGCTTAACCAGATGGCGACCTCGGACCACCAAACAATACATAAAAGAACTAAGCTTAAATCAAAATTCGTTGAAATAAAAATAGGAAACAATGCCAGGAAAAACAAAAAGCCAAATAAAACATGAAAATGTAAAGCAAAATGAAACAAGGCCCAAAGCGAACGAATAAAAAACCAAACCGAAACCTTGACGTTCTAAAATGTCAATTATAACTAGCGCAAATAGAAAAGTTACCTCAGGTCTGCCCGACACTATAGCCCCTTCAGGTTCCTTTGCACAAACAAACAATCGTCGCCGTCGTTGTTTGATTTTGTTTTGCCGTTTGCTTTTGTTTTCTATCTGCAGTTTTGTGGGATATTCCATTGTGTGTGCGGGCGAAAGCGATAGTAGGGTATGCACGACTAGACAAAGGATTAAAAGTTATTCAAAATTTCAAATTATTTGCAGTACTTTTTTTGTTTAATGTTGTAGAATCTATAGGCTAAAGTTATCACACTGTACTTACTATTTTATTTAAGTAATAATCTTATCTCTTATCTGAAGATAATTTAATTTATTTAATTTATTTAATTAGTTAGTTTATAGTCGGACTAAGGTCAGTCGACTGTTTAAAAGTAAAGAAAAAAATACAATTAATAGTTATAATTAATAATTTTAAGTTAAAAGTAAAATCTTAACTGTGAGAAAAGAAATAAAAATAAATTAATTGAATTGAGTTTACATTGGGATAAAAAAGAGCCGATCCAACATTTGTTGCAGAGGATTGGGGAAAACCCAGAAAAACCCAATCAGATCAGGAGAGTTAGTGTTAGTAAGCAAAACCTAATCAAAATAGCGATTAGAATGTTCAAACATGCCATTAGTTAAAAAGTACTACTGTTACTAGAAAGAAGATAAGTATATATTAAACTAGTTACTAGAAAGGTGAGTAAGGATTTGTACTTTTAAGCAAGATACAGAATTATTGTTGTTGTTAGCGATAATGTAATATAGTTTATTATAGTCCGAACATAGTACCCTGAAAGGCTCATGCAGGGCATAATTCGAACTACAATTGGAAAGTTTTAGAGGAAGATAGTTACGGGTGATTCTACCAGGGACAGAGAAGTGTAGTCGACTAAGCAAGTCGTTACTATCTATGTCCCCTTGTATAAGGTTATAAATAAATACCACACCAAGCATAGTTCTACGATTGGCTAGGGAAGGCAGATTTAGTAACAAAAGTCTACTAGGATAGGAAGGAAGTCTTGAATTTACGTCCCAGTTAAGGCCTCGCAAGGCAAAAATTAAAAAGTTTTTCTGTACGGATTCAATGCGATCCTTGTGAACTGTGTACTGAGGACTCCAGACACATGATCCGTACTCTAGAATTGGACGAACAAGCGAGGTGAAAAGAGTCTTAGTTAGGTAAGGATCGTCAAACTCCTTAGACCATCTCTTAATAAAGCCGAGCACACCCATAGCTTTATTAACCATTGATGATATATGTTCGCAAAACTTGAGTTTGCGGTCCAAACGGACACCTAGATCATCAACCAGGGAAATTCTTTCCAAGGTACAACCACAAAGAGAGTAAGATACGTACTTTGGACAGGCTCGTGAGAATGTCATCAGCTTGCATTTGGAGCTGTTCAGATTAAGGAGATTTGCACGACACCAAGAATAGAAACAATTTAAGTCAGATTGAAGGCGTAAATGACAGGAGTCGTCTCTAAATTGAAAACAGAGCTTGACATCATCAGCATACATGAGAGTACGGGAATTAAGTATGACCGTTGGAAGGTCATTGATGAAAAGTGTAAAAAGCAGGGGACCTAAATGGCTTCCCTGAGGAACACCAGATGTGGCATGAACGGGGTAAGAAAGATTATTCTTAAAGAGGACTCGTTGGGTTCTGTCATCCAAATAGCTCACAATCCAACTAAGAAGTTTTGGTGAGAAACCGAGAAGATTCAGTTTATGTGCAAGAAGAGAATGGTTGACTGAGTCAAATGCCTTACTGAAATCAGTATAAATGACATCGGTTTGAAGATTTTTCTGAAATCCTTTTACCACAAAGGATGTCAGCTCAAGCAAATTTGTCGTGGTAGAACGACGTTTTACGAATCCGTGTTGAAAAGGGGATATAACGGATCTGCTAAAATGTTGCAAGTGAGGAGTTATAACATTCTCGAAGAATTTAGGTATAGCCGATAATTTAGAGATACCTCTATAATTACTTGCATCAGACTTACTGCCTTTTTTGAATAAAGGTATAATAAATGATTCCTTCCATATGGAGGGAAAGGAGGCGGTGTCTAAGGACAGCGAAAATAATTTGAGCAATGGCTTACATAAGGAATTGGCACAATATCTAAGTACACAGGCGGGGATACCATCGGGACCTGGTGAAAAGACTGGTTTAACTAAGCTAAGATCCTTAAAAAGTGAACTTTCGTTCAGTAACGGTGTGAAGATGCCATTTGAACTGGGTACACTATATGGATAAGAATGAATGCTTGGCGTAGAAGAAGAATAAGTTGTTTGAAAAAACTTAGCAAACATATCGGCCATGGCCTGATCTGTGTCCGCCTCAGCGTTATCAAACGAAAGTTTAGAAGGAAAGACCGCTGACCTACGCTTCATGTTAACAAAACTATAAAACTTTTTAGGATTCTGAAAAAACTGAAACCTACATCTGGTCAAATAGTTTTTATAACATTTCGCGTTCAGCACGGTAAAATTTGCCCGAGCAGATAGGTAGCGGGAGAAGACAAGCGGTGCATTTCTTTGCTTATATTTCTTGAATAAGCTACTCTTTAAGTTTTTTAAGCGAGACAGCTCTTTTGTAAACCAAGGGGGTTTGCTTGAGCATAACGGATAGGATAACGGAACACAGATATCAAGAACAGAGTTTAGGGTGTTATAAAAGATATTAGTTGCAACTGACATATCAGTTGATGCATAAAAATCAGACCAATCACAATGTGAAATTAAAAAATTTAGAGTTTCAAAGTCTGCTTTCTTAAAGCAGCGCACGCGATTACACGGCCTTTCACTTTTATTCACAATACTAATACCCAAGTCGAAATTCACTTCGAAAGTAGGATGATAAGGATCTTCCGGTAGGGAAAGGGGTTGTACCCTGTCTACAATCACCTTGGAAGGATCAGAGGTGAAACATAAATCAAGCAATCTGTTCAGGGAGTTTTCGACATGATTGACCTGCGACAAAGACATGTCAAACAAACCGTCAAATAGGTCATGTTGCCGGGAAGGCAAAAGGAAGTTTCCTTCAGCACTAGATATCCAATTACATTCTGGGATATTAAAGTCGCCCAGGACTATGAAGTGATCTCTGTCTGATAGCAGGTGAAAAAAAGTCTTAATTGCAGACAAGTGTTGCAAGTAGACTGATAATTCCGATGACGGCGGAATATAGGAGCAGGTTATATACAAGAAAAAACCGGAAAAGTGTAGTTTTACACAAATAAGTTCAATGTTAAATTGAAACTCCGGTTGTAAAAGGTCCGACTCAATGTTGGAGTCTACTGCAATCAGTACTCCACCACCCCGTCGGTCAGGTCGATCAAGCCTGTATGTTGTATACCTATCTGGAAAGACTTCAGAGCTTAGAATCTCTGGTTTTAACCAGGTTTCGGTAAAAGCAATAATTTGGGAAGAAAAGGCAAGACTATTAAGATAAAGACTAGAGATTTTACTACAGAGACCTCTAACATTTTGATAGGATAGATTTAAAGAAGAAAGTTTTTTTGTAGGACCCCCTAACATTTTCGGAGGCAAGAAGAAATGAAAAGTTCAGTTTTTTGAAGACTTTGAATTTGTTGAGTTTTTTGGCGAAGTTACGGCCACCGTGGGAAGATTAACGGCAGTACGGCTTTTTTGTTTAGGAGTAAACTCCTTAACAATAAGGTCGGGCGGCCAAAAGGAAGTAGCGCAAACGTCTTTAAACTGTTCTGCTGGGAGACTAATTTTGAAAGAAGAAATGTCGCGCTTAAATTTGAAATTGAATTTTTCAACTGTAAAGTTAATTAAAGGCAGCTTTGCTAGGATGTACGATTGTACATCTTCTATGGAAGTGTCCGGCGCCAAACGAGAGATAAACACCAATTTTTTGGGTTTAATCGCAATCAGAGGTTTTATACTCTGTGCCTTAGTAGCAGGCATTATTGCGGGAACATTTCCCTTTATGTTGTTGTTGTTGCTCGTAATGGGAGTAGGCACAAGAGGAGGAGCAAGAGGTTTGGGTGCGGTAACTTTGCTGCTAGTCTTTTTTTTTTTTTTGTGCAGTTAGAAGAGCAAGACGGTATAGGGGAGAGTAGGCTTAGAAGATCGGGAGAAGAAGCCTGAGAGGAAGGTAGGTTGGTGAGCTTTAAATTCGTAGAGACCGAATCTAAAGGAACACTTAAAGGAGCCGGTGGTTTGCTAGGAACCGTAAAGGCGTTAAATTTGGCCTCCATCTCCAAAAATTCAGATTGGAGATTAGAGAAAGCTGTGCGTATCTTATAAAACCCAAGTTTGGTTTTCTTATGGATTTTCCGTAAATCGGATTCAGCCACACGACACGTTTCACACGACCATCTGAGACCAGTATTGGCATGGACGGCGTCCCTAACCCGCACAGTTAGGTCACAGCATTTTAAGTGACAAAAATTATCACAGAGCCAGCAACCAATGTAATCCGCCTTAGGATCAGAAGAACATAAGCAAATTGCTGCTGAGCACGACACCATGATTGTGATAATTAATATGCCTTTAAAATGTAGGAGACAACGAAGAGCAAAAAGAAAACAGATTAAGTGAAATAAATTTCTTGAGAGAGCAAGAAACAGTTACAGCGCCGAAAACAGGCAAGCAAGCAAGTACGACAATAAAACTGCAAATCTAGCGAGCACAACGAAGTAAACAAAACAACAACAGCTGTGACGTTTACAACAACAGCACTACACAACTTACTCAGAGAGAAATATAATTTCGTTACCGGGAGAGCGGGAGAGCGTGGGAATGTTAATCAAAACAGAAACAAAAACTTGACGCCAAAGACGCGCAAGTGCAAAATTAGGAATATTAGTTTGCGAATTGACTAATAAAAGTATTAGTTTGTTACTTCTACGGTTGTACTTACAAGGTTAGCACTAATAAAATACCGCACTAATAATTACACCACATAGGCAAATAAAATCGCAAGAATTACAAAAACACAGGGAGCAAAGGCTAAACACGTCTGACCACCAAGATAGCTACGCTATATATGATATTCTAATCTTTTATAATGACAAACATTATGTTAGTTTATTATTATTATGTTTTTCATGTTTTAAAATTAGTTTTCTTAACAATTTGATATCTTCATCAATTCAATTTCTTTTACTCCAGCTTTGCTTTGTTGACTCCATAATCAACATTTAGAAATAACAGTCTATGCCTTTTATTGTTACTTGAATCTCCCACAAAGATTAGTTTTATTTGTTTGCTACCCCCCTTCCTTTTTTTAGCCGGCATCCATGGGCATTGCTCCGGCAGATAATTGGCAATTGTTGGTTGGCTGAAGAGATGTTTTTGCCCAATGTTCCTAATTGAACTTGCAATTATTTATGGCAGCAAATTGATTGGCAATTGCCGAAATGCCGCTAGTTACCTTGCGAATGTGTTGCACCTGCAGTTGTTGTTGCCACAAGACGATGTAATTTAAAACTGCCTGCAGAAGTTCACGTAATGTGAGTCCTAAACAATTTCGGGTATACGAAAAGTGAAAAGTTCTTTGCGTGGCAGACAGGAAGTCACAAGCGGATGACGACGATGCAGATGAAGAAGGAGATGAAAATGGCACATGTAGTTACAGTCGCAGACAGAGACGACAACAAAGAGTACTCCAACTAACTGAATATGTAAACGATATCATAGCTACTTGAGAGAGAAAGAGAGAGATCTGGGGCCTTCCTTAAGGATGCTTCTTGGCCACAAGGAAATATGTGCTCCACAAAAGTTTTCACTTGTCTGGCCAAAAGTTTGCTCGGCTTCGCTTGGCTGCTTCCAAGTCGAGATTCTTATGTTAATTGTTGCCATAGGTGGAAGTAATAAAACATCTTGCAACAGTATCAAGTACCACAAGTTCCGCAGTAACTTGTGGCCAGCATCCCCTTCTAGACCCTTATGGGTTAAGGGCTAAGCACATGCTAGAAGTAACTGCGGGCTAATGAGGCTTGTGTGCTCTCAGTGAAGAGTAAAGTCTTCTCTATATGCATGTATATGAACAGCTAGCATACCTTCCTTATGGCACTATAATGAACTTATATTTAATTCTATTCATACTCAAATATTCCCTGTAATAAATTCTGCAAATTTCCCAATCGATGCCATAACATTGATATAAGTTTATTCCATTTTAAATTTGACTCATTGCTCATTATACGCTCATTCGCATTCGCAATCTGATCAAACAATGCCAGGAGAATTGGCAATTGATAGCACTCGAAATGAAAAGAATATGTTATTATTCAGTTGGCCTTTTAAAGTGCTATTAATCGGCAATCTTTATGGCGATCACGTTTTGCGTTTTGGCTGTTTATCAAAAATTATTTTCCAGTTTTAGTTTTTTCTTGTCTCTAATAAAATGTGCAAAAATTGTCTAATCAGGAATTCAATTGGCAAAGCAGCTGCAACAATTGGGGGATTTGGGTATTTCGGTGCTGTTGCAATGCCCCAGGGCAGCAAGCAACAGCCAAGCGTGCACCATAGCTTAGACTATAAACAACATACACATATAATCGCTATCTGTGCTGTTGTTATTGTTATTGTCAATGGTTATTAAAATGTTTAACAAATGTTTCTGTCCGCGCAGCGATCAATTTTGGTTGACTGAAAAACTGAATAGAGTCGGGTAATAATATAAAAATGCATGCCACATATGCCATGTTGCATGCAGCCTGATGTGGTAGTACGTTGCTTGTTTGCCGATTTACCAAATCTGACAATTTTGCAAGCGAAAATTGCGCATACGCCGCGTTGGACCCGCAACGTGCAGAAACGCACAACGCACTGAAATGATTGCAAATCAAATTGGCAAATATAATTATCAGGTAGATTGGCCGGATTTACCAGCAGTCTGGCAGTCCAACAGTCTGACAGTCTGTTCGGTTTAGCGGGCATTTTAATTGAATTTTCGGGCGTTTTATTAGCTGCATTTTCATTGCAATTTCATTAACAATTGACCAACTATTTCCAAAAATTTCCCATTATGATTTTCGCTGTGAAATGCGCAGTAGCCGCTGCGGCAGAGGTTGCACTCTAATATCGACTGAGTTAAACTCACATTCACTGACGTTTGATTGATCGACGATCATCGACTAAGGCGCTGACAGTGGAATATCACAGCACGATTTGCTAATCTCTTAAAACCAGCATAGATTAAGTAAGAGACAGCAGACTTCACACTCTGAAAAATAAATTATATATTATATTAATCCTTGTCTTATATAGAGTTATAGTATTTTAATTAATATAATATTAATATTATAATATTTAAATAATAAGAACTTGCTTCTTAATTACAACTGATATACATATATTTTAAAATTGAAAACTTTCAGGAATGGACTAAAATATATATAAATATATATGTATATGTCTATGTCGCTTTGCAGCTTCACATCTGATGTGGAAATCGAGATAACCCTGCGAGAGTGTAGAATAATCGCAAGACTCAAATCGCACCGCGGGCATTTTGCCGATACAAATTTATTGGTAAGCGGCCAAAGTGAAAGGATTTACATGGCCAGGCCCGCGAATTGACTGCAATTGAAGTTTTCTATAGACAGCTGGTGTTGTTGTAGTTGGTGCTTTTGCTGTTGCTTTTGTTACCCTTATTAGCTGCTTTGAGCCGGCTTCGAGGCTGGCTTGCATGTCAAATTAATTGATTGGCGAGACATTGCTTGGGCAGTGCTTGGCAGCGGCAGGTGTCGCCAGGTGTCGGCTACCTTATCAGATCTGGCAACCTCTTGACGCTGACTGAAATTGAAAATTGAAAAAAAGAAATGTTGTTTCTCTGCGTGAGTAAGAGAAGTGAAAGTGAAGTGCACTCTAAGCGAGTGCGATGGAAGATTTATGACCAACTTTTCGGAATGCTGGGACTTAGGCGCAATCAATTGCTAATCACTGTTGGACATATGCCAATCGAATGGCACAGCAACTGTCGAACCGATGCAATGAGCCATTTCAAGACAATAAATTCTCATATCTGGCAGTTCATTGAAAGCACAAGCCCCAATGTGACGTACATAAAAATGTTTCTTTTTATTGGGGATTACATAAGAACCCGAGTGGAAAACGCCACAATTGAGGCATACAATAAATCTGGACTGTTGTTACATTGCCAGACATAATGGAATATAAATAAAATCCTAATGAAGCTCTTAATGCAATAATTATGTAGATCAATAGACAAATCACAACTATTTCAAAGCTTATTCATCGTTCTCAGTATCAGCATTTTATTCCAATGAACCATTATCAAACTGTCATATCTTATTCTGCCTGCCATATCAGCTTTAAAATAAGCGCATAATTGTGAAAGTTATTATTACTACTACAATACCCAACACGGGCTTTCTTCTTCTGTCCAATATGGAAACAATCAGAATATGCTTCGCATATAATTCACGCATATAATTCACGTATGAAACTGTCGACTGAGTCGCTTAGTTGCTGACACGGCAAACTCATATGGCACATAAATTTTGGCCAGCTTCAGTTTTGGAGGCCCCCATATGCTAGGCGTGGCAGTGAGCACGCCTGGCACAGACATTTATTATAGAAACGAGAAGGCTAAAAAGAAACGAGTCGGCTAGCTGCCTGGCAAACTGTCGGCGACAATTGCAAATGAAATATAATTTTAATATTTTATAGACACACTCAGAATTTTTGGGGGCAACGTGCAGAGTGTTGTACATGAAAGTCACATATATATATATATATATATTTCTGAGTTTCTCTTCTCCCTCCCCGTTGGACATGTAACAACTCTTTTGATTCTATTCCATTTTACTTTATTTTATTTTCGGTTATTTATGGTGGAAATTAATATGCAGCGATTGGCCCGCGGGTCTGTGCCAGCTGTGGGCTACGCCCGACGAAAATGATTAGTCAATTTATGTGAATATTATGCGAACGACGCGAACAAATTAATACAGCAATAATACGCTCTGAAAATTTGTCAACAGGTTGAGTTCTTGCTGACACTTGGCCCAGAGGTGACACAAGTGAGCTCACGTCTCGACATTCCCAACGAAATGCAAATATGCTTGAATCGATTAATCGATAAGTTGCTGGCGTGTTTACCGAGTTGCGTTTGATTTGTAACTGTGCTGAAATAAATGAATTTTAACATATATATATAACTATATATGTACTTTATATATATAATATGGATGTATCTCAATTGGATTCTTAGTTGAATACATTTTAATAATTCTGTTTTCTCACTTTGTTTTCTGTTTTCTTATTTTGTTCATCTTGTTCATTCTTCAGGTCACATATCTTTTAAATTTATATAAATACCAAGTACCTCGAACTGTTCCCCTAACTGATGATGTGTCTCATTGAATAAACAACTCACACACTTTTTCACTTATCATAATTACCAAAAAAACTAAAAAAATGTGCATACAAATTTAATTGTGACGCCAATCGATTTACATAATGTGCCAGAGAAACTCAGGGAATGATAAATACATAAATAAATCCAAAGCACATATCCATAATTATTTGACACCTGAAAAATAATAAAATTTTGTGCATCTACTGACCATGCATAACAATTAGGGATGAGTATATCGAAAAAAGAATGGCCCAATCTCTTTTATTTTGTTAGGTTAGAATATTTCGTTAAGGTTTCTCTTAGAATTGCTAAGTTAAACAACTAAATAGAAGTTTTGGAATCGCGAATGATTATTTTTGAAAATGATTGAGAATAATTTGAGGTACAGGTGAAGGTAATTATCATAAAATGACAATAAAAATGCTGGATAAGGGACGACAACTGCAACTTGTCTGATCAGTTGCTGCTGTTGTTTGCTTCTGCTGACATTGTTGTTGTTGTTGCTGTTGTTGTCCTTATGACAACTTTGTTCGAGTGTCACAAAAAGTGTGGACAGGTAAACATAAATCAAGGCCTGTTGTTGTTGTGGCCTGGCTGACGTACTCTTTGTTGAGCGATCTTTGCTGGAACGATCTGACAATAAATTATGGTATATTTGACAGACCATCACAGTCGGCTTGAGAGAGAGAGAGGGAGAGACAGAGAAGGCAACAGAGAGTGCACCAAGATCGTCTGTCTTAATTGATAAGTGAGCGTGTTGTTTTTTGTTTGAATGCGAATGCGAATACGAATGCGAGTCGGGCTTATCAGTGCATTCGTTAGCCGTGACCACAACGTGTTGTACGTTACGCCATAAAATTGCCTTGTGGCCGGTGGAGTGACTGGTCGATCAGTTGGTCGGTCGATCGTTTGCTCGGTTTATCGACTGTGTTAATCTGACGACATTATGTCAAACAAGAACTGTTTCCCAAGCTGTGTACTGTGATATGTTCACGATTCGCGACGCATCTGAAACATAACCCCAGCCATGGTTGCATCTCCAAAATGATCGATTGCGCGCAAACGCATTGACATATCGACATGCATCTTGCATTTTATTAAGCAACGTCTGGAATTTCAAATGAAGAGCGAGACACAACAGAGAACCATCCAAGGAAGAATGCTCTTGTCGCAATCCCAGTCCCATCGTCATCATCATCATCGTCATCGTCATCTGGAGGTAGCTGCCAGTCGCCGTTTAGCTGCGATTGTTATCGTAATGATGCGACGCAAGACCAAATGGCACTCACACTCGAACACTCGTTCTATGGGCATTCGCTCGTGCAACGCATTCACACGCCGCACTGCGGTCTGGAAGCCCAGGAAGCGCAGGTCCTCGGCAATGCGACAAAATTAATAATTTCACATCAACACCCAATTGGCAAGGCGGCGACTGACTCGACGCAATTGACAAGCGAACCGATAATAAATTATATTTTATTTCTTTTCGATGCTAATGTTGATTATCTGGCCCGACCTGGCGTCGGACGCACCACACACTTGGTCTGCGACATATTTTCCTGTAGACGGACACTGTACAACCTTATCGCTTGGACGAGCCTGAACATATGAAATAATTACGAACTGTGTTTGATCTTTAATTTGTTAAAAGGAGTACAAAGAAACTTAAACTATTCTTCATATTAAATCCAATGATTAAGAACAATTTAGTTTTTGATATTGATATCAGCTGTATCTTAGAATTAGTTTTCTGCCACTCGGCACTCAGACTCTTTCGCTAACTCCCTCGCTCTCTCAATCGATGTTGTTTGTAATAATTGCCAAACAAAATTATAATTGAATTGCAAATGGGGAAAATGCAAACGAGAAAATTGAAATGGAAAATGCATGCACATGCCTGTTACCCGACCCCATAGAGTCCCATGTAATTGGTCAGCCCATCAATTTGATAATGTTTATTTAGGGTTTTATACAATTTTCACCTATAACAGTTTCTAATAGTGCCTGCTGTTGCTGCTGCAGAATAATGAGCGTAGTTCAATATTTGATACAGTAATTAAAATCTATATACATTTATATTCATATCTGCATATACTCTACACATATGTATATTCCCGAACGTGTGTTTAATTTGTAATTATTGTGTGCGTGATTTTTGGTAGATATCGCATCGTTCTGCAATTGTGATGCATCCGCGAGGGGCACCACCTTGTCTGGCATGTACAGTATTTATATCAATACGACAATCAAGGCAATCAATCAAACTGTTAATTAACTAACCAACTGTTTATTTATATTTATTTTTAATTAGTTTGTCTGGCACAAAATCGGTTTTTATAAAAGCTAAATATAGACATACTATATAAATATATGAAAACAATTTATTCATAGTACATGGGGAAAAGATTAAGGCTGGAATAATGTAAAAGAGGGGGAGTGGCAATGAGGAAGTGAAGAGAGACAGAATAAGAAAGAGAGAGGAAACGTTGATGAATGAGAACAGATTAAACATGCATACTTCTTATTTTCTTTCCCTATATTTCCTCTGCTATATGAAATGATCCCTCTCATAAATATATACCATTTATAGAGACTAAGCAATGATTAGGGAAACAGCAGTGCCGTCGGGGAACTACGTGAATGACTATAAATACCCCGTAATCAATAGGTATTCGAGCTTGCGTCATTGTGTCTAGTTCTCTTGACATCAGCTACTCCTTGACACGTACTTGAATTCTTGTTCAACTCTTGTATTGATATATTTTATACAAATGTAAGTACTTTCACTGACACATCAGCTCGATATTTTGGCACGGTTCTATAGTATCCTCTAGAGCTTAGCTCAATGCACCATTATTTTGCACCATTTTTAATTTTTTACCATTGGAATTTTTCTCATTTTATTTCATGTGAAGATCATAAATTATTTTATAGCTGGGTTTTTTTTGGAGATTGCACTGAATAATCAAATCATTTTTCTGCTTTGCTTAGCTTATCTTGAATATGAATTCGAAGCTTCGCCACAGTTGCTTGTTGCGATTCGTTGAAAGCAGCAGAAAATGAAGCTATCTTTTAAATTGTGTTCAGTTTTGTGCCTGATTTTTTCAATAGGTTCCACAGTTGGACAGGAAGATGGAGTAAGTTCAATAACCTCTGTGATTGGTAAATAAGTAAACTAATTTTCAGTATTCTCTTTAGTATTGCAAGTCGAAGAAAGATAAGAACGAGGAATGTGGAAAGCATTCGTTCGAGATAATCAGACCAATGCTTGAGTACTTTAATGACCTTAACATTGAGAAGAAATCCACCACTAACGAACTGCTCGACTTGCGAAATCAACTGAGTAGTACTACGCAAGAACTGAATAAACTCACGGAGATGTATGAGGAGAATAGGAACCGGCTTAATTTGTTAACCGATGAAAGTAAAGCTCTCACAAAGAACTATGACGATTGTAAGGCGAGCAAGGTTTTATCGGATATGCACAACACCAACTCGCAGTCGAAGATCAAAGAAACTCCTACCACTTGTGCTGAAACTCAGAACTATTCGGGAAGTCTGCAACTGCAACTGCAGGGTGTGAATGATTTTCGTGTGTCATGCGATGCGAAGGTGGCCGGTTCGGGTTGGACTGTGATTCAGCGACGCAAGAGTGGCTCGATCAACTTCAATCAAAAGTGGGAAGACTACAAGGCCGGGTTTGGTTATGTCGACGCGGATTTCTTTATTGGGCTTGAGAGGTTGCACATACTAACTAAATCGCGGAGATACGAGCTCTATATACAGCTGATTGATCAATCGAACGAGGTTCGCTTTGCCCGCTACGACAATTTCGTAGTCGAGTCTGAAAAAGAGGGCTAGAAACTAAGCTCGGTAGGTCATTACTCAGGAAACTCTGAAGACTCGTTGTCTGCTCATGTGGGCAGTAAGTTTTCGACCACGGACCGCGACAACGATACGGACAGCTACAGGAACTGTGCAAAGGTGCTACAGGGTGGCTGGTGGTACTTCGACTGTGTGCATAGGTAAACTAACTACAAATATGAATACTTTATCAATAATAGACTCTAATGACCTGATTCCATCTTTACAGTAATCTGAATGGTAAAAGCTTCAAATGCAGACTTCCAGAAGAAACCCCGAATATAGAGAAATACGGATGCATTTACTGGCAACGTTGGCATGGTCGGGGCTACTCTCTCTCGCAGGTCCAGATGATGATCCGTCCCTGGGGATACAAAGTGTAAACAATTCTGATATCTCGTTCCGTTGATAACGATTCGTAATACATTTGTTCCATAGCTATTCAGTCGATTCTTATCAATATTGTACGCTGTGAAGACTTCCTAAATGTTCGGACTATAATAAACTATTTTACATTATCGCTAACAACAACAATAATTCTGTATCTTGCTTAAAAGTACAAATCCTTACCCAACTTTCTAGTAACAAGTTAAATATATACTTATCTTCTTTCTAGTAACAGTAGTACTTTTTAACTAACTGCATGTTTGAGCATTCTAATCGCTATTTTGATTAGGTTTTGCTTACTAACACTAGCTCTCCTGATCTGATTGGGTTTTTCTGGGTTTTCCCCAATCCTCTGCAACAAATGTTGGATCCGCTCTTTCTAATTTCTTTTTCTTTCTTTTCTCACAGTTAAGATTTTACTTTTAACTTAAAATTATTAATTATAACTATTAATTGTTTTTTTCTTTACTTTTAAACAGTCGACTAACCTTAGTCCGACTATAAACTAATTAAATAAATAAATTGAATGAAATAAAAATGAGAACTCAACTTGCGAAATTTCGATTCAATTATGCAGTTGACAATGCCGTAGTAGGTACACATACCTACATTCACACACTCCTACACGAGAGCATTGATTTGATACCATTTGTCTGCATGTCAAAGTCCAAAAAGAATGTCAATTGTCAATTGCAAGCTGCCCTGCTTCACTTGGCCCAATGCCAAAAGGGTGTGCAGAGGATGAGGGTGTGCAAAGAGGAAGGGATTCGGCAGATGCCAGATGCCGAGGGGAGATAATGAAATACGCTTGAACAAAACTGAAGCTGCTAAAAAATTAAGTAGCCAGCTCGATTTATGAGTTATCCATAAGTAAGGGAGCCTTAAAACAACTAAGCAGTTTTCCATGACAACTTGTACGTCTTCTTTGCAATTGTTTTTCCCGTTTTCCCCCCATTCGCTTGTGTTTTCTTCTGCTGCGATTAGTCCAGGACTCAATGTGGCCCAACTGTCAGAGCAAGTTGGCGCTGCACAAACAGAACTTGCTTGCTTAGAATTTATCTACTGTCAGCTCTGTCTCTGGCTTTATTCCCCCCTTTCTCCACGCCTCTTTCTGTTAGTGTCCCTCTGACTTCGACTGCAGTTTCGTCTGCTATTCGAGGGCATTAAAAAAGTTATGACAACGTCCTTGTTGGCTGTGTTTCATAAGAAATATACCCCATTTCTTGCAACTGAACTATCTACCGAACCCTTAAGACCCTGTTGAAAATATCAAAGTATATCCAAACAAGAGCATAGTGCAGCAAACGCCCTCAAACGCTCATTAGGCCTCATAGCCATGGAGACGTCTCTGGCCCGTCTGTATGGCCACTGCTGGAACCAGTTATGGCCAATGATGTGACATGATTGCAGACAGATTGCAATATACGAGCAGAGGCCGGAGCGAAACTGTGCAACAAACTGCTGCAACTGGCACATAAAACACAGGCCATACAAGTTGTCAGCTAGTTGGCAGCTGCACGGAAACATTTGCTTCCTTAAACAGTCAACCCCAAACGTTGCCAGCTTGCCGCAGTCGCAAGTCACCAATACCACTACCAAAGACGCTGCCACTGCCACTGCCACCGACCACTGCCAATGCCAATGCCAATGGCTTAAAATATGGTCAATGGAATTTTTATAGATTTTCCAAAGACTCGCGGAGCCTGCACAAAAAGTGCGCAACAAAATTAAATGCATTTCATAATTTTAGAAGCCAAGTAAAAGTCGGGATCCCTGCTATGGTCGGGTCGATGCACTCGGAAAAAAACACTAAAACTATAAATAATTGGTACAAATTTGCAGATCAAAGTGAAAGATAAACTAAAACTAAAAACCTAAAAAATAAAATATATGTTATTTTCAAATACACCTCATTATCATTTTACTTAATAATTTACTATGCTTTAGTTTTTATATAATAATATTATGAGAATATATAGAATATTAACATTAATAGCAGTTTTATATTCGTATAACAATCAGTAAAACTTTGAAAAAATATCTAAAAATATTAAGATATTAATAAAAAACCCAAAAATTACTTACAATGAATACATAGAATACATAGATTCAAACATACTTTCACTTGAAAATACTTGTAACTTTACTGACCTAATTTTAATATAATATTATAAACGTATATTTAACTGGTTGTATGTAAAATAAGTAAGTATTTCTTGAATTTGATAAACAAAGTGAACTCATTATAAACAGGTACAATCCCATACCAATTTCAACAGCCTTTTTCAATTAGTTCGATTGCAGAAGCAATATCACCCACTCTTTTCTTTCAGTGTATGGCTGAGTGCCTTGTCGCTTGCCGCACTCCAGCTACGGTTAGCCCGTTGACCATTGCCCGGTTTATGGCTGCGGCAAGTGCAACATTGTCTGTCTGTTAACTTATTGACACCCATATTTGGATTGAATCATTAAAGCCAGTTCATGCTCTAGCCACCTCTCCCCCCCGTGCTGATCCTTCCGATCAGCGGCAACTGCAACTGCAACTGCGACCCGCTGTGGTCTGGCCAGCGTTTAGCTTTGTTTATTTGGCCATTGTTTTCGGCCGTCGACGACAGCCGTCGATGACTGTTGCTAGACAAATTTTATTGGTTTACGCACGCGCATTGACGTTGACAATGTGACCTTGTCAGGCTAAGTGACAAGCACAAGAGCCACAGTAGTGCCTGTCATAAGTATACCGCCATCGCCGGCGAAACGATTAAGCAACAATGCGGCCCACTGTGGGAATATTCCTGGGGGGTCGCTCGTTCATGCATTATTTTCGCCTTCGCCCCGTTCTAATGAGCGCCACTCAATTGGCCCGCCAATTGCACCCATATCCGCTCGGGGCATGCGGCACACACACACACGCACACACATACACATACACCTCTGTGACTGACAGTCACACCTGTCTAATAACTTTATTACCCAATCAATCAACGGCACGAATTGCAATCATTATAATAACTCATCAAATCAAATCGACAACTACAATAGCAACAACAACAGACACGCGTGAGTTGCCCACAGCACACAAACAATTTGCCAAACAAAGACAACAACAACAGTAACAACAACAACAGCACGAACATTAACGAGCCGAAAGTTCGCCCACGAATGCAGCGTCAAATGCACTCGGCGAGCAGCGAAAGCCCAGTGCGAAGCTTGCGAAAGCACCACAAGGAGCTTCCGCAGCGCACTCAGTCGCACTCACACCTACACTCAACTGACTCGTTTGTTCGGGCAGATACGTGTGGGAAAAAAGCTTTTGTGAGTGTGAGTTGATGTTGTTGGTGCCTGGACATTGTACACGTTTAAGCTCATTTCCGCCTATGTTCCCACGCACTCACTGCTCTGTCTCTCTCTCTCTCTCTCAGCTGAGCAGAGCTCGGCATGCTGTGCTGTGCTGTGGTGAGGTGAGGTGACTGGCAGCAAGATAACGGAAGTAGGAAATTGGGTTACAAATGCATTTCTCGTGTGCGCCGACATTTCCGTTTGCCTAACAGAGTAACAACAGAGCACAACAACAGAGACAACAGCAACAACAGCAGCAGCAGCTGACTGGGTTCCGATGCAGGTCAAGACAACAGAGAGCCTGTCACACGCACAAGCACACACACCCTTACACACACATGCACATACGAGCTCATAACGGTAAACTCACATGTGAGAGCTTCGCATTTCGCTGGCCAAGCCAACGTTGGTTCATGTCCAGGCTAAAGGCGCGCATTGCATACGCAGCGAGTGCATTTTCAAAAACATAATTAACGCTCTTCCCGCCAAATGATGGCAACATAATGATAATACTTCAAAAATATACATTTATTATCTTATATTCAATTTATGATTTTCTAGAAAATGGTTTGTGTTTGAGACAAGGGAAACACTTGTCAGACTTTGTCGAGTCAACTTTCAACGACAAATTGAATACGTCGCTAAATTGAGCGGCAAATTGAAGCATGCGACGTGAGGAGTGACAACGCATCTAGAGATTGGGCGTGGGGGTGTTGCACAGCTAAACTTATTGCATATTTTATGCAGACGAGAGCGAAAGTTGAGTCTGGAAAGATGGAAATACTCGAACTAGCTCAACAAGCCAAAATATGGCAACTCAACTGGATTTATTTGACTTTGAAGGAGCCTTCAACCTTCTATGCAAAATATATTTAATCTGTGTATATATTCAATAATTAAAATAATAAGTATTACACTGATATTATAGACATTCAATTTATTTAATTTACTTTTAATATAAATTTATTATTCTTATATCATTAACTTTGAGTCTACTGATCGTACTTGAAATTGAATAAATAAATAATAATAAATAATAAATAAATAAATGATGAAATAAATAATTAACAAACAAATAAATTAATTAAATACATATATGTATATGTATTTGCTTGGCCCATCAACACATGAGTCCAGGCAATGATTTGCATTAATATTTTCCACCCTGTAATTAAAACTTAGTGTTTACACTAGCCTACACCCCTGGCTAACTAAGCACTTAATTGCCAAGATCAAAAGCAACGGGACTCCAATTGGCAAACTTTTCAGATTTACTGGCTAAAATGGCCTCAACTCGTGTCTGTGCCATGTGAAGATGTACCCTGCTTGTCGAGCAAAAGGGTTACTCCACTTGCTGGCGGCGTCTTTGCACAGTTGCCAGAGAACGCAGTGCCACCAGCTCACAGAGAGAGAGAGGGCAGTAGAGAGAGAGATGTGAGATGGCCTTTAAGTAGTTTTCTGTAATTTAAATATAAATACTCATTTAATTAGCAGCGCTGCCGAGAGACTGCGCGACTGTTGGGCCGAGACCTTTGATCTCTGGCGAATGTGTAAATATTTGACATTAATTACAAGTTGTATGCAGTCATCCCTTTCACTCTCTCTCTCTCTCTGTCTCTCTCTCCTTCACTTTTCTTCAGTGTGGCGGCAATAACTGGAAAATTTATTTAATGTTCACTTATGAAGCCAGGCTGAAATTTTCGCCTGTTGTTGCTGTTGTCAACGGTGGCAAATTACTTAAGCGCTTATTTGTCAAATACAAGGGGGAAAAGCGTGCATACACACACCCACACATACACAGAGATACACATACAGGCAGCTCGTATATTATGTACATAGGCAGCAGAAACTCATTAATAGCAAGTGCGCCGTGCAGGCAGGGGCGTAGCGGGGGTTGAGGCTGCTGCTAGGGTATGTAGGGTGCGGGGTGTAGAGTTTGGGCAAGGCGAGCTGAGCACACTTAACCCATGACAGCCGGCATCAATTATTCAAGCAGCACGCGACGCGATGCCGAAAAATGGCCGCGAGCAATATGGCGACGGCGCATTTCCGGGCGACCACTTGGGAAATTAGGAGCTTAAATTGTATATATGTGTGTGTGTGTGTGCGTGTGTGTATGACTCCTATTAGTATGTAAATGTGTAGAAGTGCGTGCAGGCCGAAGAACTATACTAATGTCTGCCCACATGTCAACACACCGAATTAAAATAGGACTAAAAATGCCAAAAAAATAAAAAGTTTAATATTAACTCGACTGTGTATATCCGATATTTAAATCTTTAGTAAATTGAAATAATTATTACACTAACCATTGGCTTGAAATTTGTGATTGTAATACGTGTTTTCTCGGTATACATATACAAAAACGGGTGCTGTCATATTCTAGTCTAATCGTACAATAATAAAACATACTGTCACCAAATTAAGTATCTCTTATATTCTTCGAGATTAAAGTGTTCATACGAACAGACGAGCTAAAAACGTTGACTGCCTGATATTTTGGTATCTCCTTTGTCTCTTTCACAGCTGGGCACAAAGTTTAAGTATGACAGAATATCTTAGAACTGTTTATTTCTGCTGTTCTTGTATCTCTCTAACTATTGTAGTTTCTTACTAACATAATTCATACATTTACCAGGCAGGCGGAGCATAAACTTTAATTTTAAGTAATTACTTGAGGTCATATTGCAAAAGAGCAGGTAAATTTCAGTTCAATTTAAGCTGCATTCACATACACAGCGAGACTAGCTGAAACCTCATACATTCACATTTGTTATTAATGATGAGTAATGGGTGTGTAAATATTTGTTAATTACATTAGTTTTGCGGTTCAGTTGCTGCCAAGTGTGAAATGCGATGTGAAACTGTTAGAATTAGACCTCAAATTGCAATATAAGCTAATATAAGCAGAGATAGATTGTTACTGAAGGAGTCCACACACACACACATCTTAATGTATATTAACGATATTATACTCATATATATTGTATATTCGATTCTCCTGCTCATATCTATGTTGCTGTTGAAGCCACATCTTCATAGACCATTTGATCGCTCTGTCTTCACTGCTGCTGTCATCTTGGCCTCTTTCTCTATTGCCTTTTTCTTTCCGGTTTAATTTACATTGACCATTTGCCGCTAAACATGCAATAAATCGAGGGACAGTGAGAGGGGGAGAGGGAGGGAGCAATCCCGAACTTGGGCAGGCTTTACCTTTGGCTTGGTTTGCCAGTTAATTGACGCGGCAGCAGTAGAAGGAGATTCTTATCGTGCGCTCTGCATCTGCAAACTGGCCGAGGTACTCCCCAAAGGGGGCCTAGAGAGCTCTTTACTGTGCCCATCGCATCGCATCGCACCGCATCGCATATCATTTCATTATTGCCAGCAAGGCGCTCCCTTGGATGTTGGCAAAACATTTTCAATTAATTAGCTGCAAAAGGCTTGGCAGCAATTTTTGACAGCATCAGCCGAAAAGCAGCCGAAAAAAAGGAAGGCTGCAGCAGAAAAAGTCAGTTAACATTTCGAGCCGTGCTGCACATCGTTGTCGGGCTCTTTCTTTCACTCTTATCTGTGCTACACACGACAACAACAGCAGCAGCAGCAGCAACAACAACGACGACGACAATTTATTGACAAGACAATGGCGCTCAACGTATGTAATTAATCTCGACATAATCTGAGTTGATAATTTTTCGCCGCTCGTTGTTTGCTTTACGTTGTTTATTGTTGTTGCATCTGGTTGTGGTTGCCGCCGGTTGTTGCTGCTGTTGCTGCCGGTTGTTGCTGCCTCTCGCCTGTCGGTCTATTTGGGCTGAGCTGTTGCCTCACTTTGGTCATGTGCTTTTATAGCTGACACTGTCAGCTTTATGAACTGCCTGCCTCGCTGCCTGCCCGGCTGGGCTAGTAGGGACTGTGCAGATCCTTTTAAGGCGCCCCCCCTCGATGCCATTGCGAGCCTTTTTCAATTAAGCCAAATGCCAGAGATGCGCTCATAAAGTTGCGCTGCTTTTCCGCTTAGTTTTCTATTTTAGTTTTGCGCCTTTTGCCTTTTTGCCTCTACTCTTCCCTCCCTTGCCATGGCCTGGCCTGGCCTACATTTTGCAACAGCACTCGTCATTAATTTCACAGCAAACTGTGCTCGTTTTATGTCCCTTTCAGGCAGCCTGTGCGAGTGTGGGAAAGTTATCCATGCTGTTGTTGTTGTTGTTGTTGCTGCATGCTGCATATCAAAAATGCAACACGAATTGTTTTAATGTGCGCGCTTCGCGTTGTTCTCCCAACAGCAACAACAATGAATTTGCATTAATGATGAGACAAGCCCTCTCTCTCTCTCGCAATCTCTCTCTCACCATTCACTTTAACCTTGAGCACATTCTGAACTCTGCCAGCAGCATAAAACAAAAATAAGAAAAAACCCGAAAACATTGGAAACTTTTCTGTGGAATTTTTTATGAAAACTTAAAATAGCACAAAGTTGCTTCCCCCATGCCGAGCAATTCGCCATATTTCAATCTATCTCGTTTGGCGGACGAAAGTGAATTTACGATCGAAACTGGGGCTCGGCCTGGGCCTGACCCACCCACCTCCATCTCCAGCTTTAGCTCTATTCGTTGCTGCGGCTCCTCGTAATGCCAAGCGGCATTTTGACAGCTCATCAAATCGCTGATTGCCATTTAATCGCTGCCGCTAATGCTTGAAATCGATATTAAGCCATGTTCGAATAGCTCTTAAGACTAACGGCAAATGCCAAGTCGACAGAGTTGCAATCCCCCTGCCAAGCCAAAGCAAACAAGTTTAGTACACGCCACATGCTAAATGCAACAAAATGTGGCAAAAGGGGCAAGTCAATCGATATTCGACTCATTGGATTGCATTGCTGATCACTGCCTGTATTAATTTATGAAAACTAAGAAACAAGTCTATTGATATCACAGTTTTCAATTTATTCTTATAATATTTGTAAATCAATTACTTATTAAGTCAAATTCAATCAATTCAATTTAAAAGACAAATGATAATATTTATTGAACTAGCTTTGCAAATATGAAAATTAAATACAAATTTATTTCTAGCAAGCCTCTGGATTTGTCATTTACCGATGTCATTATAAATGTCCTATGCAATTTAAAGTTAGAACTTAACCTAACCTAAACCAAGTTTATTTATGTTATATTTTTGCTATTTCATATGCAAGTTTTAGAGGAAAGCAAGCAGGCCCGTAGGTAGGCGTGTGCATTGTGTGCGTTGCTTAAGGGCCCCCACCTTCCAGGGGTCCCATACTTCAAAAAAAAGGAACAAGATTATGTATACTTTTTGGGATCTACCACGCCTCCAGTATGTATTGGAAATATCATCAATCCAGAATAAAAGAGCCCGTAATACAGATATTTGAAAAAGTATTGATGGTTTTGCACATATAAAACCTAAAAATAAGTAAGATGTAATTTGTCTAAGGATTCTTAATTTTCTAAAATGATTCATGTGCTGAATACATTCTATATTCAAAAACTAGGCAATTACTTTGGGCCTCAGATAAGTTTTGTACAAGAGATCACGAGACCGTGCCTACGGCCCTGAAAGCAAGTTGATGTTTTACTGCAGTACCATAGAAATAAATACAAATGTGTACGATGTATAATATGTTAACGTATGCATTAATGTTTGAATAGTCTTAAATTGACATTTTTGGAATGCATTTTAAAGGCTTTTGATATAAATTGTGAAGTTTTATTATAATATATATAGTTGTATATAGAGATTTGTATTTATTTTATGGCTTTAATAGATTACAGATAACATAAAAGTTATACTTTAATTCCTTGTATGGCTAAACCTCGAATTATATTTATTCCTTTTCTACAGCTAAGTAAATTACTTTGGAACAAATTTAGGCAACCGGCAGGCCACTTTAACGTGACTTGGCTTAATTTCAGCTCATTTATAAAATGCAAATTGGGCTTACATAATTTTCGTATTATCACCGGAACACGCTGACCAACTGCTTCAGCATTACAGCTATAGCTTGTCTAGTCTGGCCTATTGATTATGTTTTTTTCCTTTTTTGCTTAAAGACCGCATTTATTTATTACAAGTACATTAAACCGAAAATGTCACGACATTAATTCCGTAAATGCGATTAATAAACGTCAGCATAATGTCATTGTTTGCAAATGCCCCATAGTGGCAATTGCTGTTGTTGTTGCTGATGTTGTTGCTGTTTGGGGTTGTTGCTAATGCTGCTGTTGCTGTTGCTGTCGGGGTAGCCATTATGTGCAAGCCATTGACCACAAGTCAACTCGGAGGCAGACAAGTAGACAGCAGCTACGCAAACATGATTTACACCCCACCATTGTCATATTCTCTGTAGAGTCGAAAAAACAACTCTGAATACTCCTCGAACGCCACAGCACGAACCACAGCAACAAGGTACTGCAAATTGATGAGATAAGCAGCTACTATTTTAACTTGACCCACATTTGTGTGATCCAAGGTCAGGTACTGTTTTAATATATTTATGCCTAATTCAGTGTTGTCTATTCGTATGCGAAATATAATTGAAGTTAAGTGCTAAGACTATGTTATAAGAGATAATTGACAAATTTATGAAAAGCGAGACCCTCATCTTAAGAATAGTCGAGAAGGTACGTACTAAGCATCTTTGTATATTTAAATTAAGTAATCCCATTCATTTATTTCCATTTTTAAATCATTTTGTAGTATTATAACTATTTATATGAATATCAAATAAAATACTTGAAGAACATATGTATATATAGGAAATAATTTATAACTTATTATTAATATATATTATATGTACCCCAAAAATCCAAAATACACATGACCCTCTTTAATACTAGTCCTTACCTTATGAAAAAATTATTATACTAAGTATTTCATAAATCAAATAATGACAACAGTCGAGTAATTTTATTGAATGAGAATATTCTTAATCTTAATATATATAGAGAAAGATTACATGTTGTTTTACATATGTTTTATTCAACATTTACTTATAGATATCACTGCTGCTAATTCTAAATTAGCATCTCGGCAACAGTTTCCATTTGAATCTATCGTTTCATCTATTGCTGTGTTACCTTATCTCGTGCAGCTAGGTCCCTGAAGTCGGTTCGTTGGCCATCTGGAGCATGACACACTAATGAGTGAGTGAGTGGAAATTAAAAGCTCACAAATTGCAAATTGCGAAACGGCTGCAAATCGGCGACTGGGCGGGAATCGACAGTGGGAGAGGGGGTAACATAGGCAGGAGGAGCGTACTGAAGCGGGGTGCAGTTGCGTGGCCCGAGGCAGGCAAAGTGACCGCAAACAGAAAATGAAAACCTTGAAATGTCGCACACATAAACGAAACGCAGCGAAACAGTTTTCCATGCCGCAAATCGCTTTGGCAGCACTCGCCTCTGTCCGCTCGTCCGCCTGTCGCACAGTCGGGCGCATACAAAAAGCCAATCTTGATTACAATCAGTCGACACTCTTTGTGGCCAGAGGAGGGAGGTGGGAGGAGCGCCGGCGAGCGCAGATGCAACGCCGCATGTTGCATGTTGCTAGGCGATAAAGATCAAATGAGGAATGAATGTCGCCGACGCAGCCTGTCTGCCGTATGCTGCCTGTGGCCGGCCTAGTTGCATGTTGCGTAGATATTTGCATTTTGCGGGCGGTCTTTGGACTCGACAAGATTTGTGGCTGCACCAACGTTGCAATGCGGCTGTAATCAGAATACACACGTGAGCAACCGTGTGTGTGTGTCTGTGGCATAAGTGTTATCTGTTGCGAGCTGCTTGCAACCCACAAATTGATAACCAAACCGAGCATAGCATTGATTTGTTATGACTTTACTATTAACCATCGCATGAATTCGCCATAATAAACATATTCCACATGAATAATTGATTGACTTCGAGAGATAATAAACACGTGTGACTGTAAATGACAAACCTAGTCTGCGATTGAACATGATTTTCCAAGAATGATTAGAACACTGAACTTTGAAATAGCCCATAATGACCTGACATAAAAAAATTAAAGATAAGGTTTATTTCAGATTCTCCCAGTACTGTCTGGGTTGTTAGGTTTAATTTTGTATATTAATAATGTTCAAAACATTGCGTTTCTGTTTTTTTCAGTACTATATATACTAAAATATTTCATATTTTCAATGTTTCAATGCTTTAATGATGTATAAACTTAAGCTGGGCATATTCACAATGCGGTTTCTTCAGATTTCCAATTGTTGATTCGTTGACTCCTAGGAAAGAGATTGAAGAGATAGAATAGTATTTATGATTTGCATAAAGCATCTATTATTGAAAACTTGGTCAAATTAAAACAGATTAGCAATTTAAGTGTTATATAACAAAACAAATATCCTTTTGTGGTTATCGTTTTTAACAAAATTTAAACAAGGAAGCAAGTTAAATGTTTCATTTATATCCCCAAGGGGGAATCATCATTTGCACGTTCTTGAGAGAGCTTCGACCAGGCCAATGATGCCAAAAAATGCATCCAGTTCTCTCTAATTCATTTGATATTTTTTCCAAGGCACAGTCAAAGTTTTTACCGTTCAATTTACTGAAATGACTAAGTAAATGTTTAATTTCAATTATATGAAAATACCACCAACCGCCTCCTCTAGTAGTGGCACAGTCTTCGATATATAATATTTATCATTATCACTATCATAAGTTGAAAACCTACATCCTTTGTGGGCACTAAAAGAATTACCAACAGATCTGTTTAATTTTCCAACTGAACTTATCTCGTATTTCTTCGACTCGTTCTCCACGACAAAATTATCGTATCGTGCATAAGCAACCTTATTTGCTTGGTCGACAAAGTGAATATAAAGCTCATATCTACGTTCTTTAGTCAATAAATGAAGTTTTTCGAGCCCCATGAAGAACACCCCTTGTATGTTTCCGAATCCCTGCTTGTACTCTTCACAGTTGCGATAAAAGTTTTCGGAGCCGTTGATCCTTCGCTGAATCGCAGTCCAACCCGAGCCGGCCAACAACGAATCACAGGAAGCATTAAATTGGCCCAAACCGTCAAGTTTTATAGGCAAAAGTCCCGAATTCATAGCAGAGCAACTGTTTGAAAGGTAAGATATTTGACTATTCAAGCTCTCGATTGTTTTTTTTCTATATTCCCTATTTCCTTTTGTTTTTAAGATGAGCAATTTCCTTCTCTTTGTCTTGAATGATTATTGTATAATTAGACACCAGAGTAGAGTATTCTGCTAACTTAGTCTGTTGATGCAATATTTAATTATTCAAACTCTCGACTGTTTTATTCAATTCAGTTATCTGTGCCAAATAATTTTTATTTGATTCATTCAACTCTGACATTATTTTGTCTTTGATTTGCAGCAATATTTTGAAATTGCCTAGTTGAGTATCAATTAATTCTACTTGTTTTTTTAAATGAACTACTTCTTTTTTATAATCACTTTATTCTGTTAATCTGTCGATTTTTTTCTTCTAACGTATTCATTTTATTGGTAATTATTGTTTATACTTCTTTTTCTCTTTCTTTTTCATAAGATAAAATTTTCTCATCTAAATTGGCAGTTTTTATATTTTTTTGCTCAAAGTATTGCATCATCAGTTTTATTATTTGGTAGGAAGGTTGTCCGCATTGCTCATCTAATTCTTGGGAACTGAAGAACTTTTAGAAAACAAAAAGTTTAAATTGACAAAATTGGTTGCCAACACTTTTATTAAACTACTTACTGAATAGGCGTTGCTCAAGTTTAAAATCCTTGGCGAAATTGTGAAAAGAAAGGCACACAGCTTCAGATTCACAGTCATGTCGCTTAATTATGTTTCGAACCGCTATCTTTTCAATATAAAATGAAACTGATCTTAAAGGCTGTTTGTTAATTCAAAGATTATGACAGTTGAAAACCATGATACATATACACTCGATGTTTTTATACCCAGCAGTTGAGTTTGAATAACATACAGTTATGATTCTCCTTTTGTCTTCCATGTCTTGTCTTTATCAACTCATGTGTGTACCTAATACACTCGATTAAAATATTTTGAAACTACTATTCCCATATCATTCGAGCTCTGAATGATTTCGGCACTTTCAAAATAGATTAAGTATACAATGATGTGACATCTCATCTATTAAGGTAACACTAATAATTACATCTGTCACTCTAACTAGTCAATTCCCAATCTGCCCAGAAATAATAACTACAATAAATAAAATAGTATTTTTATAAGTTTGTCAATTGGTTTTGAGCAAATTACAAGCCGCTGTATACTACAAAAGACGTGTCCGCTTGATGTAGCTACAACTAATTGACAGCTCCCACTGCTGTGGTCTGCAGAGAGGTACTCAGGGAAGGAGGGTACACTCCGTTCGGGCCATTGCAAATGCTGTTAACAGAATTTCGTGATATGTCACGTGGCGGAGGTGCATTAAAAACTACGAAAAATAAGAAACGCTGCAGCCATAAAACCTGCCCACGTAGCTTGAAGCAGACTCCAAACGGTGATAGGGGGATCAAGGCAGAGGCAGGGGCAGTGGGCAGGGGATCTATAGTAGATTTGGCTGAACCGGGCGAGACTGTAAATTATTTTGCTCGACTGTGCAAATTAATTTCAAACTAACTGACAGCCTGGCTAACTGGCCGACTGCCGGTCTGACGGCGTCTGACGAGGTCTGACGGAGTGGAACCACATTCGATTGCTGTCTGGCTGTAGTATACATTTTTTGTATGTATTTATTTTATGAGTCTTACCTCAAGTGCTTGTGCGACTTGTCCGACTGAACTTGGGTTGCTTGATTCTGCTTCATTCAGTCTACCGTTCTCCGTTGCCAGTGACATTTTAACCATGTTTCGACGACGCGTGCCTCGTCTAATAGCAATTAGCATTTTGTCCATTGGCCACCTCTTCCCCTCTTACTCTCGTATTGAACTATGACATGGCCATGGGAGTGCGGCATAAATCATAAGACCCGACTTCGGTCATTGTAAGCTGGATGGGTGAGGAGCAAACGATGCGCCAGGCAGGCTGGCGGGGGTTTGGCTTTCACGCCGGTCGCGGACTGGCAAGCGGCACACCTGAACTATGCCAACTGTTGCAACTATGGCAGCTATGGCAACTCTGGCTGACTGTGGTAACACATCGACACTGCTGCTAACTAAATCAACGGTCGCAAACAATGCACCTCACCGAAACACACTGCCACACACACACATAGACAGCGCACTCGAAATTAAAGTTAATCGAATGCTTTGACCTTTTCTCGCACAGCCACACAGAGTGCAAATGGGGGGCATGGCCAGCCCTTCTCCCAAATGCATCGCATTCGATTTTCAATTTCAGATAAACAAAAGAATACAAGGCACAGAATACGGGAAGCAAAAGCAACAATTTCTGATTTCAGCGAAAATACCCTGTAGAGTAGAAGAAGAAAATGTAATTGAAGACAAATAAGGACCATTATAAACGTATATATAGTAATTCATTAAGCCATATAAAGATAAAAGAAGAAGGGATAGTATAAACATTGTGGTAGTAAAGCTAGAAAAGAATTAGTAAAAGAAGAGAAGTATACTAGAGAAGAATACATGTCTTTGAATTAATTGAAGTTCTACAATCTTTGCAATAGTAATTCTGAAATATAATTAATACTATAATATATATAATACTTAATATATAACTTAATAATATAATAATATTTGTTAAAATATACATCATTTAATATTATATAATAGTTGTATAACCAAATGTATATAGTTTTTTTGTTGTTTTGTTATTTCATAAGGGATCAAATTCACAATCTTATCTATAACCTAAAGAGTATCTCGTGCAGCTGCTTCTTAAAGTGTCTTATTATAACTTAAGTGTTTTGAATATACATATATAATATATCATGTGTAATATAATATTGTAGTTTTCTCTTTTAAGTATACAACTATTCTAATAGTTGCTCTTAAACAATACCCTACAGTTATATAGAACAGCCAAAAGCTCGTTCGGAATTCGCCTTAATTAAAATTGTCATATCTGGGGTTTTTAATCAAACAAATTCAGCATGTTTCTGTCTGTCTGTCTATCTGTCTGTCTGTTTGTCTATCTCTCTTGCTATCTGCGGTTGTGTGTCTCTGTTTGTGTAAGTGTGTGTGGGGGGAGGGCACTCGCTAATGTCACCGACGACATGACAACAAAATGTGGCCAAAAGCGAAAAACGAAATCTATGTTAGAACAGCAAGCGATTAGAATCATTTTAGCCAAGTCTAACACACCTAATTGCTGGACAAACATCTGATGGCTAATTGAAACGCCGCCCGGTTTTATGTTTCAGTTTTTTTCTCGTTTTTCTGAAATGTTTTTTCTCTTTTCTATTGCATTCTCAAGGCCCGTCTTGACTAATTTTCAACTGCACTGTTTTTTTTGCTTCTGTTTTTTAATTTATTCTTTACGTTTTTATTTTTGTTTTCTAGACAATTATTTCAGTTTTATTTATTTGCTTTCGGGGTGTGGCCACGTTTAACTCGAGGGAAACGAGAACTGTGCCGTTAACTCTAGCAACTGGCAACTGGTAACTGGCAACTGCATTTGCTGAGCTGGCAGAGCGCGAATTCAAGTTGAGTCGTGGCCCATAAATATGGGCGGTCGCCCGTTTTTATGGCAATCAAATGCGTTGTTTAATTCGAATTGACTTCTTGAACTTGACGTAAACGTGTCGCAAATGAAGCCAGTGGAACCATTGGAATCGTTGCAGGCAGGGCCATGTGGAGAGCACGTGCCCGGTCTCTGGCGACAATGTGAAAATTGCAATTTTGATTGGTATCCTCGTTGGTTGCCTCACAGAGCCATAAAAGTCATTGGGATATATTAACAACGAATATAAAATACTAGCATATCTACGATAACTTGTAAATATGAAATAGATTTTCTAATACGCATCTATCTATTCTTTTATAGAGTGATATCTCACAATATCATACAAAATAAATAGGAGCCTGGCTACAAAATATTGTTCGCTGTTAACTCTTTCAACCCTTTCTGGGATTCATTTACAGATATTAATTGAATGTAAGTCGCTTGGAACTGAAGTGAATCGGAAAGTTTGCTGGCAATTGATAGTTCTCTGCTGAAACTATTAAAAAGCAGCCGAAAAACAGAAACACCTCCCCCTGGCAGCTGATGGGCGAGCAAATGCAATCAGAGGCTGTTCGGACATAAGGCAGGAAGCAAAACAAGTTGCAAGGCAGGAGGAAGGGGCGTGGCATTGCAGCGATTTGTTGAGTTTCAGTATGAGATGGCATCGTCAAAGAGAGAGGGGGAAGGGAGGGTCCAGAGGGTGCCAAAGTTTGTGGCATAAACTTTTAATGAGTTCTTTTTATTTGCGATTTGCATGGCCACGCCCCCATTTGTCACACAAATGAAATCTGCTAAAGCGAAATTGCATTAAAGTTGCCGTCGTCGTTGTTGTTGTTGTTGTCGTGCTTGTAAATTATTCACCCGCCGCGGCCCACTTGAATGACATTGCCTACTACGGCGCAAAGTTTCGGTCAAAGAGTCCCCGACTCAGGCGCTTGAGTTCCCTCCCCCCTTCCCACTCTGCCAGCCCCTTTCGCGTCGTGGCTCAATGATGAGCGCAAAACAAAAATTGTGAAATAAAATAAATAAATATGCCTGGGCGAAAAACTTTTAAATTGAAAATGCGCTTTGAATATTTTCAGCGTTTTGCAAATTCGCATTTCGCAATTTACCATTTCGCATTTTGCGAGCACTTCCTGTCCGCCATTGCCATCGTCGCCGCCATCTTGTGCGCCATTGCACTCGCTAACTGTACTTGTGCTTCTACAAGTGCTGCTGCCTCTGTCTGTGTTCATCTTCGTGATCTGTCTCTGTCTCTGTCTCTCGCTAGGCGAAAATAATTTGAAATTTTAATTAAAAGTATTTCGACAGAAGTTGCGGCGCTGCCAGCGGCTCTTGCTTCTCTCAGCAGACAAATACGACAAAATCAAAAAAACACCAAAAAAACCGAGTAAGACAAAAAGAGGCAAAAAATGAAATAAAAATTCCACACAAAGATAGGGAAAACTATTTCGGGCCCTTTCATTTGCCACTCACTCGATAGCATCTCAGCTTCAATTTTAATATTGTTGCCGAAAGGAGACGCTGTCGCCGGAGGGGACATGTTGCATGCCGCATGCTGCCTGCTGCAGCCTGCAATTGTAGCCGAAGCGACAAATGCGTCGCTGTGTGCGTGCGAGTCAAGCAGCTGCTGTGTTCATGCGCAGTCACACAAATTATGATCAAGCGACTGAAGATAAAATCAAGCTTGATAAATATGAAAAAATATAGCATTTTCAAAAGTGCAGACAATATACAAACTTGTTGCGCTAGGAAAATGATAACAAAGTAATAATAAATGAATATGTTTAAATTTGATTTAATTAATAATTATCATAAGGTAATATTGACTATTTTTATTCTTTTAAAAATATATTATAAATCTATGCAAAAATTATACAAACTGTCAGAAGATAAGTTAATTAATGCATTACTAAAGAGAATATAGTATATTAGAGTAAGTTTAAAAGGAGTCATTAGAACTGGTGAATTATTGTCAAGAGTTGTCTTACTTTCACTAATTAACTAAAACTTAACATTCCAAACGACCTTCTTGAATTCAGACCTAAGTTAAAGTCTTCAAAACTGCCGGCGATCAAATGCGACTCATTCACAACTGCGTTTATCGTGTATTAAGTACACGTGTACACGCTCAAGTGTCGCCAGGCGTCTCTTTGCGTATGCGTATGTGCTAAAAAGCATTACCACTACTTAGTTCAAGGCGTTGCTTCTCGCTTCCTCTTTTACCCTCTTACCATCTCTTTCTCTAGCTGTAATTAAACCTTAGTAGCTGCCGAAGCAAAAAGGAACCAAGCCTGCAGGCAGTTGAAGAGAAAGACGGAATAAAGGGAGAGAGAGATAGATAGATGCAGAGCTAGCACGAGTTGGAGATGCTCGCGTCGCAAGAAAGAAAGAAACTTTATTAATAAAAGTTTTTCCTTTGGTATTTTACCCAAGTATTATTAAAAACTTTCTTATACGCAACACTGGAACATCCACATGCCCACACACACACACACGCACACATGCTGACACTCGCTCATGTCGACGGCTGGTCATACATTCATGCGTTAAACTGTGATGTCCCTTTTATGCATGTGACAATATTTGTAACAGTTGTTTTTGTTTTTATTAATTCCGTTGCCATAGCACTGCGTTCCCCTGTGCATTTTCTCGATTTTAGTCATATTTTTTCACATTGTAGCTCACACTTTGCCAGCAGCCAAAAAGATATAAGCGCGGCTTTTCACACCAGGAAAGCTTCAGTAATCAAATTCCAAATTGATGATAGAAGGACATTTGGTTTTCAATACACTGGGATAATTTTAAAGGTTACTTGAAGTTAAGAAGTCAGAATTGTACCTTTTTGACTGCATAAAAAATGTATAATAAATTTCCTTTAGATACCTTTCGACATGTTACAAAAGAATAATAATAATAGTTCGGATAAGTTGTCACTCCTCTCTCAACCTTTACTTTGCTCAACTCCTTGACTTCCTTGATATGTTGAGTATGTGTTCAGTCCCATAATCTAGCAAGTTTTGCTTAGCCCGGCGGCAAATTGAAAACCTCAAGCGATAGAGAAATGCCGCAAGAGCCAAAGTCGACGACACTACGCCTGACCAACTGCTAGACACCAGCAGCGACTACCGTCATTTCTCGGGGAAACACTCAAGCTCCAGTCTCCATGACTGTCCTCCCTGCCACACTCAGTACTGTGCAACAACTCGATGCCGTTAGGCAAACTACTGGGTTTTCAGACCAGTGCACAGTGCACACTACTTGCCAGCCAAGGCCGGGAGGAGTACGGAAGAGGGGTAGTCTGTAGTTTGGCTCTCAAACTATTTGCACATTGAGTGCATGCATATTAGCATGGAAAAGAGAATGTCTAATGAGCTGCGTACCGTCCATTAGAAGGCAAACGCATTTTCTCAAAGTTTACTTCCATTAGGCGAGAAGAGGAGGCAGGCACTCACGCTCTCCCTCTCTCTCTCCCACCCTGTGCTGTTTCTTCCTTTTTTTCTGTTGTCACTCGACACTCACTTAGCTAGACAAACTAAAACAACTAATTAAAGTAAAGCAAGAGAAAACATTTACACACAAATTTCGTTGGTCAGTTGGGCGGAAGCAATTGCAGCAGATGCGTGTGACAGAGGGACAGAAGAGAGAGAGGTGTAGAGGGAGAGAGGTATAGAGATGCGGCTGATATGTTAACTGATCCAGCTGCCTCACCGGCAATCAGTGCGGCGACCGCACCAACAGAGAGCACAGCTGCAGCCACGTCCACTGAGCTTGACACATGAATATGCAAATATGAGGTGGCTAGCCAGCTAACCCGTCCCCGCTGTCATTGTACTACCCCCTCTTGCACCACTCTTGCCATTTACTTGGATTGCTGCGCTGTTCATTAATTTGCCCAGGCCAGAGCAGGCCAAGCAGGGGCCAGAGCAGGCCAGGAAGGACACTGGCCGGGAATGCTGTTGTGGCATTCGCAGCTATCACAGCTGCTGACATGGATATCGATATGCTCCATGGCCGACATTGTTCCCTGTTAATTGATTGCAGCCATTTAGGCATCGATGTTGTCTCCTTTACAACCCCCTTGCTCTCCCCAGCCTTGTTCTACCGTCAGGCGCATCTGGTGTGATTATATGCGCCCCTCTTTGAATTAATTATTTTACGTGGCACTCACCAGTTCGATATTGGTTAATTGAAATTAAGAGCTTGTCTGACAGACAGGCAAGACTGTACTGACTGTTGCTGCTTAGTCAGTCGCATACTGAATAGATCAAAGCAAATGTCTGAGGGAGCTCATTCTAATAAATATATGTTTATAAAGTAAATTCCCAGAACAACTTCAAATGTAATTTTGAATTCCAGGTAAATAAAAGAGAACAATCTTTATTGAATATAATGCATTTATAAATAAACAAGATTTCAGTTTGCGATATACAAACAAACGTACTCATATGCATACTATGTACATACAAGGTATGTTTCATTCCCTTAGTAATCTGTTCTTGAAATGGGCCTTATCATCATCTGCACGAATTTGAGTGTCTCGCCAAAGCCGTGCCACTTGTCCCATATAATGCCCTTGCCTCGTGAATTGAGATTCAGCTGACGATGTTTATAGTACTTGCCATTAGGATTGCTGTTGGATGGAACGAGAGACGCTAAGTTGCGTTATAATAAAGAGGAAAGGGACGGCAGTGATCGAACTTACCAGGAGGCAGCACAGCCTGCATACCACCAGGCGCTGTGATAACGCCGGGCACAGCTGCCATTGGTCCAACTGTCATTGTCCTGGTCGAGAGTGGAGAACTTTTGCAGCACATTGATGCCCATCGAGTTGCCCGCATTGCCGTCATACTTGCCCAGCGAGGAGAGCTCATAGGCATCTGCCTCACTGCCAATGCGGAAGTTATCGTAGTGGGCATAGCGCATCTCGTCCTCAAAGTCCTCCAGATGCACGAATAATTCATGCGGTTGTATCGCCGTCAGACGATGGAGCTTCTCTAGGCCTATAAAGAACTCACCATTGATTGCTCCAAAGCCTGCCTTGTAGTCACTCCAGTTGCGATAGAAGTTCTCACTGCCATCCATGCGACGTTGTATGACCATCCAGCCTCCACCAGCGTACCGGGCATCGCAGGGTGCATAAAAAGACTTCAGGTCGGGTAACTTGATGCGATAGATGCCAGTGACGCTGCCAAAGGGCAGACAGCTGCTCGGATGGAACTGATCTAGCTGCTCGTCGTAGGCCTTGAGTTTGCTCTGGGCAGCCTGCAGTCGTTCCAAGTTCTGCCTGCTTTCCCGCTGCAGTTGCTCGATGTGACGATCTTTGCCTAGAAGCTGTTTATTTAGCTCGCTGATTTGCACCACAAGCGCACTGGTAGAAGCATCGACAATTTTATGTTCCAACTGATTGTTGATTCTGCAGATGGTCAAATTATGGGTCAGTCCTGTAATCTGATCATCGCTGAGCTTCAGCTGATTTCTCTGTTTCTCAAGGTGCGTCCGGCAGACACCCAACTCTGCCTGCTTCTCCTGCATATAGACCTCACATAGGGAAGCTTCATTTGACCCCGCATTGTTCGCAATTCTTTCGTTCTCCACTTCCGTCTCAAGCTTCCGCAGCATCTCATTATTCTTTGTTATCAGTGCCTCGAGCTCTTCGATACGCTTGCCGCCAGTGAACTCAGCTGATGGCGTGACTGTGTCCCACTGTGCAGTCGAAAGGAGACACAACATCGAGGTCAATACACTGAGCAACAAATATCTGCACATTGTGATTTTGCGAATCACACTGAAATGCGTGTTGTTCTTGATTCCAAATCAAATCAACCGGTAAACCTAAAGAACAAAGAGAGAGGAAGGGAGCAAACGAGAGTTAGAGACAAATAGAGAGGCTGACGCTGAGAGCGCTTATCAAGCATATACCAGTGGTGTTATCAGTGTAGTTCATTGGATTTTCCCATCGTCTCAACATGAAATAAAATGATGCCGCCTTCTTGAAAATGTTTTTGTGTTTTTATTTATTTCGTCTTGAAAATAACAACCTATATATATGTATGGTATATACAATGCTTACAGAATTCCACAAAATAATCTGTACATAAATTAACGACTTTGCAGAAAACAAAAAATTCAAGCAGTATACAATCGAAAAAGTTGTTGCTCTTTTGAGTGGAATACTAAAACAATCTACTGATAAGGAAAGCTCGCTGTTAAATTCATTTCTACTTATTTATAGAAGTTCAACTTTGGAAATATATAAATTAGTAGGAATTGAAAACATCAAATCATATCGTTGTGTTATTTTGTTTTTAGTCATCACCATTATCAGCCATTCTTGCTGGACGTATCATCATTTGTACCGATTTAAGGGAGTATAGAAAATCGTGAAAGTCTTCATCTTCCCAATATATACCGTCTGCTGCTTCATCGTCATATTCGTTCCTGTATTTACCATTCAAGTTACTGCGAAATTATGAAAAAAATAATTATATTTAGAGATTATAAAATGTTAAAAGGTTGCCAAAACAAATCAACAAATCTAAGAATGCTATTAGAGTCTTATCTGTAGTGAAACAGTGATTTAAATTTTATGCAATCTGTGCAATATATGACGCAACAAATGGTAGCAATACTATATGTTATGGTCGTTAAATTATTCAAATGGTAATAGTAACTAGAAGAAAAGCTACAGTCGAGCGCGCCCGACTGTAATATACTGACTACCCCTCTGAACAAAACGATTTCTTAATAAAATATAACTTCTGTTGCGTGTTTTGTGTTGCATACTTTCAAAAAGCGGCTCCGAAATCAGTATATTATAATTATTTCGTTAATTACTTTTATTTTAAATATCGGTCAGACAGACATACAAACGCACAGACGGACAGACAGACATGGCAATATCGACTCGGCTGTTGATGCTGATTCAGAATATACATATATAGTTTGGGTCTGCAACGTCTCCTTCTGTCTGTTACATACATTTTCGGTTGGCACAAAGTTATTATACCCTTCTACCTTATGGGTAACGGGTATAAAAACGCATAAAGATGATAATAATTCACTTACACTAGTCCACATTTGTTGTACCACCAACCGCCGTGCAACCTTTCGGCACAGTTGGTACTTGAGTCGTTGTCATTGTCCCGATCATTAGTGCTGAACTTCTGATATTTATTAACTTGCATTTCATCGATGATGTTACCCGATTTTTCGCCCAGTTGTATCAAGGCGTACATTTCCTTCTCACTGCCCACCGCAAAGTTGTCATATCTGGCATAGCGAGTATCTCCATCGAAATCTTCCAGGTATATGTAGAGTTCGTGGGGCTCAGTCTTTGTTATGTGATATAGTTTTTCCAAGCCAATAAAGAATTCACTGTCAAGATTACCGAAACCATTTTTATACTCCTCCCACTTCTGATAGAAGTCGACTGAGCCATTAAGGCGTCTCTGAATCACAGTCCATCCGGGTCCTGCCAATTTGCCATCGCAACGCACTCGGATGCGCTCTCCCATACCCTTCACAGTGATCAGATGGACTTCATTCGAAGTTGTAAATTTCTCACAACTCTCGACTTCGCAAGCAGCCTCGTAGGAGGCAATCACACTTTTGAGCTTCTCTATTCTATCGTTATCCGCGATGACTTGATTCTTAAGATTTGTAATTTCTTGATTCATTTCGGCAATGGTCGCAGTAGATTTGCTAACATTTAATTGTAAACTCAGAATCTCCTCACTGTTTTCTTTAAGTTGGATTGAAGTTTTTTTTTGACTGGGTCTCCAATTGTTCAACTGTTGTATTTTTATCGATAATTAAGTTTGTTAATTTTATTAGTTCTTCATTTTTTCGTACAATTTCTTCATTTTTGTTCTGCAGTTCGGTGAAGTTACTTTCCAAGAACTGTTCCAAATCAATTATTGTTGTCTGAGATTTGTTGAATTGTGTTTCCAAATTATGAAATGCTTGCGTCTTACAAATTACACTATCATTTAATTGTGCATTTAGTTGTTCCGAATAACTTAGCTTATCGTTGAGATATTTAATTGAATCATTTAAATGATTTTTCTCACGCGATACACAAATAAATTTCTGTTTACACAACGTGTCTTTTTCAATTCTTAGATTTCTGTTAACCCGGTAGAGATTTGTTAACTGCTTATGGTGCTTAATGGTGGTTTGAAAAAGTTGAACTGTGTCTTTTCCATAGTTTTCATTGTAGTTCAATGATTTGGTTAAGCTCAGCGACAAAAGTAACACAATGAATTTAAGCGAATTCATACTAAATAATTTTCGGTTTTGTTCCGCATTCACACTTGACTCATTTGGAGCTCGCGCGTAACAAATGTTGAGAGAATTTTCTATCAGCAGTATTGCTATAAATGTTCGCTCGCTTGACTCGAGTATATACAGATTGTGTGTATATATTATTATATATTATTTAATATTGTATAATACTCATATGTAATCTCAATTTCTCTTGCTTTGGTCCAATGTGTGTGTTTGTAAGATTGCATTGATTGTTGGAACCTTAAAATAATTTCGCTGTTTCCAGTTTTTACAGCACGATATTAATATGCTGGGACCAATTAAATCGGTATAAATTTCATTAAAAGTCTGTTACAAAAGATGCAAAGGCAAATGGAATTGCCATGGCAAATAGACGACGCGATTTTCGCTCATTTTGCGGTGCAACTGAGCGTATACGTAACGTGCAGCAGCAGCAGACGCAGCAGCCCATACTCTCAGGTGGGGTGCGTTGTTGGACGTACAGGTGTGGTCGTCTCTTGCCGCGTTGCCATAACGCTGACGCAGCAGCGGCGCGACAAGACGAGACGTGGCGACGCCTGTAATCGACCGGAGACACTAAGGAGCCAGGCGAGCAGGAGCAGCACGTGAGAGTGAGGTGAGATGAGAGCGCTAGACAACGCTGTTATTTATTCCGGATTTGTCTACCTTCGTTTTTTATTTATGTTTGGCAGACGCCAATTTTCATGGCGGCGGCAATGGCCGCGGCTTGGCTTGCCACTTTTGCCACCTTTACCTTTGGCTTTGGCTTCGGCTTGAACAGAGACTAACCAAGGGATTCATGCGCCGTTGGTCTGGCCTGTCTAGCCGTGCGTCTCGTCGCGTTCTTCAAGTGGCTTGCATGGCATAAGGGTAGCCATGGGCCTGGAGCGGGGGCTGACCACGCGATTCGTGTGTGCCAGCCAAGTGAAAAATAAAACGAAAGCGAAGCCAACAATCGTTGCACGTTGCAGGCATTGCTCACCTTTGATTGTCTTTGGTCCCTGCTGGTCAGACAGGGATAATGAAAGGGGTTGTGCTAGTGGGGGGTGAGTCCTTGCACCAGCTCCATGTGGACGCAGCGAATTAAAACATTTCCTCTGACGGTCATTTGCGACAGAAGGCTTTAAGCTCGCCGCAACTTTTTTTTTGATTAAAAAACTTTGTGGCCCAAAAAACAACAACAACACATAAAGCAGCGGCTAGAATTCAATATGCGGGACACAGCAAAAATCAATATCAAATCGCCAGCTGCCTCGCCAGCAATCGAAGTGCCGCAGACTAAGTAATCTAAGCCACAAAACACAGCCGCAAAATGCGTAGCAAGCAAGCCAAGAAGAATCTGACTGTGCTGGGAGGGGTGTGGGGAGGGAGGGTGCAGGGAGGGTGGCTGGCACATAAATTCAAGATGTGGCCATAAGATTTATGACGATTGCGAACGTGGAATTTCGACAGCGGCCATAGACAAAGTGGGCAAAGCGGAAAACGGCGTCGCAACATTTGTGTGCCTGTGGCCTTTGAACTCTCCGGAATCTCAAGTTGGAGTCAACACTTGCGACTTGCCTCGCCGGACAACAATTTACAGTAGGCATATAAAATGTGCATAAAATTGAAACTGGCCTGGCTGCCCATTTCGCCGAGCTACTCTCGGTCTCTTGGTCTGCGGGGCGTATACTTTACGCATTTTAAGTTTCAATTTCACAGCCGAATTTATGGGCATAAAAATTGCGGCATGAGCATTTTATGGCCACTTCCGCTGACCGACAAAAGAACTCTAAGTGATTTTTGACATAAAACACATTAGAGAGAGCCAGACGTCAGTCAGCACAAATACATATCTCATATTTACCAGACAGACGGACGGAGTGCTAATGATAAACTTGCATGCCGCCAAGCGAGATTTACTTCTTCGGACTGTAATCAAATTTGTGTGATATTTAGCTTGAAACATAATCGAGCCGAGCTCTTATTTACTTACAAACTGACATGGCATCCGCCAAAAATATTTTCCATGCCATTTGCCACTGAGTTTTCCCAGCTCCCAGCCCCTTTGCAAGGCAATCAATTGGCAGCGTTGTCGGGACTGCTCCATAATCTGGCTTATTATGCAAAGTAAATGCCCGGACCGCCTTCAGTGGGCCGTGCAGATAATCTCGGGTGATATTTCATTGTCGTCGCTCTTGAGACTTGTAAATGTGTTAACAGCCACGCCCCCCGCACGCAGCAATTGCGAAATATTTCCGTTTCCGGTTATGCATATCCTTAGCCCAACCTCCCTCGCTCATTTGTCGCCCAGTTAGTTGCGCAGATTTCGTTCATTTACGACATCCTCACCATATCCCATATAAGTATGTTATGTCTGTCCTTTCGCATTGCGGATGATGTTCATTATTATATTCTTTTTTATGCCTTCTGTCCGATTGTCTTGCGCGTAATTTTCCAATTTCCATAAACGGTTTCAATTTCTGTATGTCTCTTCTCTCTCTCCCTCTCTCTCTCTCTCGGTTTATTTTATTTTCGCCTATCATGTGTTGATGTCTTCCGAAAGGGTTTCGCAATCTGGCTGAGCGTCTTTTCCTTCACGCTTCATTACCATATTAAATGGTTTGCTCGCATTGATGAAGTACCAAATTATACAGACCGACAAAAATGTTGCCATAACTATGCCACATTATAGACACGTTTCATTCCATTTACATTACAATTTTCTGGCGTCTCTAATGACTTTATATATGTCTTATAATTTTGACTATATCAATTTGCACAAATCATTTGCTTGGAAAAGAAATCGAAGTATAAATATGTAAATAAATAGGAAATTTAATTTGCAGTTTAAGTCTTACATTTTTTATTCGATTTATTAGATATTTAATCAGATCTCAAACAAATATTACGATATTATTATTACTTGCATTCGTCCTTCCTTTGCTTATCAAAAAGAAATCACAAATTTTAAAATTGTTTTATCCATTTGCATAATTTATGTGCATTTTCTTTTGTTTTTCCCCTTTTATTTTGTAAAGTTTCCTTTGTTTTGTTCAGCAGACAAACACAACTCGCAAGGGAACACCGAAGTAAAAATCTGATGACGCAGCCGTGGCATGATCATCTGCTGTTCGTGTGTTGCATATTAACCAGGGGTCCCTACACTTTCCTCTCTCACTTGTAAATGACTTCATTTTGGGCGCCCTGTCATGCAAATTCGCAACTGATTTTGGTGCCCAAATCACATTGTTAGCAGCAGCAGCAGTGGAAGAGCTTCTTGCTCGTATGGAAAATGCAAAAACGATTTAAAAACTCTAAAATTAAGCTATCATCAGCTTTTACAGCTGGCTATCAACTCGCTATCTCTCACGCTCGCGCTCTCTCTCTCTCTCTTACTGTCTCTCTCTCATTTTCTTCTACTTGACTACAATATGTGTGTAAAAAGTCAAAAAGAAAATAAGTGCAATGCGATGTCATTAAAGTAGACAAGCAGACAACGAGTCAGAGTACAACGTAGCGAACGAGGTGGAGGAGGAGCAGGAGGAGGAGGAGGACGGGCAGCATGGGGGCAGAAGTAGAGTCAGCACGGGCACTGCAAGACGTTGGCGATGACTATGACCAACATAAAATCACAACGCACACACACTCACACACACACACATGGATAGACATTCCTACACATACACACTCTTACTTACGTACAGTCTCACCCGTTACCCAGCCCTAGATTCCTGTCTCTGTGGTCGCTTATCGGACGTTGTCTGTCCAACACTGGGCCAGCTTTGTCCCTGTCTCTATCTTTTTCTCTGTTTCTGTCCTTGTCTCCATGTGCGTTACGTAAAGCTGTAATCTGTGCTTATAAAACGGCAAATGGCAAAACTGCAGAGGGTTTTTAATTGTCTGTGCCGGATGGCAGTCTTAAATGCCCCACGATGCTACAAGCATTCTAAGGTACACTGAAAAAATGCAAGTTAACCAAAGAAAAAATGTTCGGATTATTAATTTGTATGTTATTATGTTGAGTCTTGTGTTATTTAAGTGTGAACTTAATTGATTTACTATTATATGTAAATGGATTTAGCTAACCATAACCCTGTCGATATTCCTAGTGTTGTATAACGCGGAGACAGCGCGACAGGGTCATTGTCTTTTGAGAAAGCCAAGAGAACAGATCGAAAAAGTAGACCGAACGATACATTTTCCACAAAATCTTATATAGAGCATATTCTATCTAATTAACAAAGGTTTTTTTATATTCCACTAGTAGTTTTTTTCAGTGCACACACGTCCAATATGGATTTGTTGAGCATACCCGGAGAAATGCTTTGGGTTTTTTAATTAAAATCCCTTCATAATATTATGTTAATGTTTGCTTACCACCTGAAAAACTACCAGGCGACCCTGGCTGCCCTCCATTCTCCCTCTCTCTCGCTCTTTCACTCTTCCTCTCCCTGTCTAAAACTTCTCACTTTATTTCTCTCTGGTTTCAGCTGAAATCAGCGTCGGGGAAACTAATTTTTCGGCTGAGATTGAAGTGCCAGCTAGAAAGTTGTAAAAAGTAATTGTTGGCACCCGTTTTCCTCGATTTTTGTCCTACGTTTTTCTTTGCGTAGCTTTTCTTTTAGTGGATTTTCACATTTTCGCTCGCTCACGTCTGAAAATGCAAATTGAGTGTACGCTATCAGCAACTGTCATGGCAACTCATCTGTCCACTTCGTGGGGGAAACGGGCAAGGGTGACTACCGTGTCACACACACACACACACACACACACATTTATAGTAAATTTTGTTCCTTTTTGTTGCGTTCCGTTCACCTGTTTTGCAATTGTCTCTCCTTCTTTTGGCTCTTTATGTCCCATGCTTTGTTTGCATCTTCCTGATATCGGTAGATTTAGCGCACGTAGTATTTAATAATACCGCCAATTGTCATATTTGCCCAGCAAAAACGGACAGCCATTTGGAGTAAGAGGGTCTCTTTTATGGTTGTTGTTGGTATTGTGTGCACTCTGCAGCAGTCCCAACAATTAGTTTCTGTGAATTTGCAACTAGCAGTGCAATAAAAAAAAAATGCGAGAAGAAATGTGTTTCTAACGTACCGAAAAAAGTGTAAACAATGCAGATACACACGGGAAGGAGAAATGAAACAGTTTTATCATATCACGTTAGTCAACATTGGCATTAAAGTTGTATTGTATTCCTAATGTTTACACGTGGTGCAGACAACGTGAACTTAGCTTAAACTCTCAACTCAGTGTATAAGTGAGTTTGGATGTACTAAATTGCTAACTTTCTAAAATTTGTGTCCGTATAAACGTTGTAATATCTGCAATGATAATGATACCGACCCTGTAAAATATAAAATATATAATATATAATTTTGCTATTGAAGTTGTTGGATTTATCATTTATTTATGTATTTATTTAATTATATCAATCTATTTATCTTGTTATACCTTATATTGAGTATGGGTAAATTTCTGTATGAACGCAGTAATCTCAGCTTTTGTAACAGCTCGAGACATCAAATTCTTTTTCCTGTATTCCTGTATACGAAGGTAAAGTATATTTGAAATATGGCCTACATATGTAGCTTTCCGCCCCTGTTGTAGACATTCTGCTATTAATTATGCGGCTCGATTTGTCATACTGGTTAAGTTTCGTTGTGTTGACTCACATTTGTGTACACGCATGAACATGCAACGCAGTCACGCCTAGCAGTCACACTATTGTCCTCTCTTTTTTATGCAAATACCATTTCCCTGAGTGCCGCATCAATTGTCAATTTTAATTGCCGCCAGTTGTCATAACGAGGATGGAGACGGAGTACTCGATGGCGCCCATAACACAGCTGGCAGCGTTTACACGAACCATATTGGTGACACTTTGGCTGCTTAATATGCTGCAAGCAGAGCACCCATGTTTGACTCATCGAAACCGTGCGGATCCGAGCCTACTCTGATAAGGCAATGTCACGTCTTGATGATTTGAAAGAAATCATACATTAAATCGTTTCCACTGCCCGAGCAACTGTTCGCATTTAATTGCCGCCGATAAGGTGTGCTCTTCCACAGAATCCACCAAGAGCGGGATACCCCCTCTCCCCACCCTGTTGACCCGCCTTGCCGCACCACAATTAGTCAAACGAATTGGTAGCGTCCAGCTGAGGAATTAATCAGGGGAAAAAGAGGCATTTAAAATGCAAAATGCGTGCGCTAAATTACAATGAATTCTGTAGCACTAAAGCCTAGACATTTTTTAACGTGTAAGCAGGCCACCCTCCCCTTCCTCGGCCCCCTTGATACATCAGCTTGTCGGCAAAAGACTTTGGTGTCTGGGCAGCTCCAAGAAGCAGTCGGCGAGATGATGACTCGTTTTGGCTTTGTGCTCGTTGACGCGTTCACATTTGAATACTAATTGCATGTAGCCAACTTGGAGCAGTCAAGGAGGGGGAGGGGAGCAGGAGGTAGTGAGACTTGTGGTTGCCTGCTTGCGGTAAATATGATAAACAACAAAGCGCGTCATTTTGACATTTGTCTGTTTAATGCGCCCACGTTGACGTTGTGCCACCACGTTGCCAATTCCGCGACTCCCACGACTGACAGCCTGAGTCTGTCGCCTGTTGCCTCCCTACACTCTCCTGTCTCTCGCCTGCTTACCGAGATCCCCAATGGCAAATAGGTAAGATATGCGGCACAGATAATGATCAACCTGAACTGGCAGAATTCTGCATAGCTTCAGCTGCAGTTACGACTTCAGCTCCAGCTCCAGCTCGGGTACCAGCTTCAACTCGAACTGCAACCGGCCGACGCTGGCGGTTGTCGCGCTTTGAACTTAAATGGATTTTGTTGTTGTTGCTGCTGCATGAGCTGCTGCTGCCTTTGCTGGCGTTGTTGTTGTTGTTGACATGCAGTCAGTGGGCAAATTTGCCATATGCTGGCAAAATGGCAAACTGCTTGGGCTGCTGGATTCGCAACTCTAGTCAGGTTGCCCTACATTGCCTTGCCAGGACTCGCTGTTGACACGCTAACAATACGGTAGAAAACGTAGTTTCTTTAATAATTATTATTATATCTAAAGATAATATACACATATATGTACCATATGTTTAATATGTAATAGTAACGCCACTAACATTCAAGCTTAAGTAATTTATTATCTTGGTAGACGATGCAAAAGGCTGCGCCCTGCTATATCGCATAATAGATCGGCCCTCATGAGGCGTGGTTTTACGTCGGCATTATGAATCAGCATTATGAATCATTTTAGCAGAACATCCACATATTTCTTGGATGTCTTTATATGTTTTTCCCAGGTTCCCACTATAATATTTCTTTTTCCAGGAGTACAATGTTTTCCCCTGCCCACAAAGTTAAAAAATATAAATTTATTTTAGTGTTTTTTAATAATAATAATACTCACTAACACAAAACCATTTGGTTTTTATCAATTAAACGTCCTAACAAAATTTTGTTGGCTTATCAAGATACGCACTGCTATTTTAATGAACAGCCAAAGACGGATGCTTCTACCAAAAAGAGTTGATCATTTGCTTAATTTTGGCAAACCCAACGGGAATTTTCGTTTCTTCCTTATACACATTTCACAACACAACAATGCATAGACATTGCAATAATCGTAAATGAACTTGAAAAAAATAACATTACTTGATTGCACTGCTATTTTTGTGAACACAGCTGTATATATATATCATATATCCGGTTGGTCTTAGTCCTTTAGAAAACCGTAGAGGAGAATATGGCCCGTGAAAGTGGAATGATTAATGGCCAGTAGGTTTACAAGCAGAGCCCTTGTTATTAATTAAACACAGAAGAAGCAGCAAGGGTTGCAAGTATCTAGTAATTATCACTAGAACGCGCCGCTGTTGATTAAAAATGCGACGCCGTCGCTAAAAGTGGGAGCGAAATGAAGAAATATATATATTCGCAACGGAGTAAGGCGTCTGGCTCCACAGAACTCGTCTACAGTGTCTGTAGCTTCGATGGCAAGTCGAATTCTGACAGTTTTCGTACCGCTGACATGACAAGCTGCCAGTACGAAGACGCTAAAAACTTGCCCACAGTTGCCCCACATCAACTGATTGACTGTCCAGACAGGCAATGAACGACGGGAGACTGCATCAAAAGAGTGGAGATGAAGCGCCATGTAGCGAAGTGCCGATGGCGACTGCGTCTCCTCATGTCTGACAGAGGCGAGAAAGAGAAGATAGAGAGAGAGAGAGATATAATGACGTGTCAAAAGTTGACAATGATATTAACCTTGAGTGGACACACACATGCTGGCCTGGAAACGAATGTAATTCCCACTCTCGTTCAATGGAAATAAAAACAACAATTAACTGTTAACAAATTGACAAAATTGTAGACATTTATCCAAAGATGTAACATATTAAAGTAAATTACATTACTTTTTTCCGAAATTTTCACCATCCTCGAGTGTCTCTGGCAGGGGCAGTCCTCTGGTTTCAGGTAAATAAGTTGCAGCGAGTACCGCTATAAGGGAAACAGTTCCAAATATAAGAGGCGTTATCCAATCTTTGATATTCGACAATTCACAGATCATCGGCGCTAAAAGGCCTCCGACACGACCCAGCATTGAACAAAGGCCCATGCCATTTGATCGCACCACAGTGGGAAAAGTTTCGGCACCCCAGAGATATGCATTCGGAAAGGTCATCGAGGCTCCAAATAGTCCCAGGGTGGCACAAATAACCTGAATCGAATCGTTTTGTCCAATAAAAAGGAAGAGCAGCAAAAGTGCTACGCCGCTCAGTGCATTAGTTAGTACCATGGAGAACTTCCTTCCCAGGAACTTGGTCAATACCACGCACATCAATGTGCCGGGTATACCTAGTGCTGCGGCAATCAGATTATTCAAGAATATGTTTCCACCCAACTTTGAAATGTACTGCGCCGTTCCATAGTATACCATGCAAACGACTACCCAGATGATGATCATACAAATAGTCTTAAATCGCAGAAAGGGAGTACGGAATAAATCAAAAACATTACCCTTCTTTACTGGAGTCCTCTCGGCGATCACCTTAGCGGCAGCTTCAATTTCCGACTTAATATTCTCCGTTGGCGCCCTGTTCCATTTCGCTATTTTTTCCAAAATTTTAATTGATTTCTCCGTCTTGCCGGTGGAAAGGAGCCAACGGGGAGACTCGGGTATTGCGCATAAGTAGATGATAAAGACTACTGAAAAGATGGTGACACTGAACTGAAACATCCTCCAATTTCGTATAAAGTAGGCGAACACAGCTAGCGAAGCATGTCCTATATTGAAAGGTATTTGGTAAAGAATAGCGACAAGTTCTCTCTTCTTGGGTCCGATTATTTCCATTATAAGCACAAAACTGAAGGGAAAATGGTGAATGATTTGATTAGAGACAAGTCCCTTAGATGGAATCGACTTTTGACGCTGATCAAGAATATATAAGTGTGTACTCATTTGATGTTATTAGATATTATATACTATTACCTGGTACACATAGTTCCACCAGTGGCAAACCCCGTCAGAAATCGAAAGAAGACGTACAACCAGTAATACGGTGAAATGCACACCAAAAGTCCACATATGAGCTGCATATAACAGCAGCTCAAAAACGCTGGGCGTCGTCCACATCTATATGGATGAAGAATTAAACTCGAAAATGTATATAACAAAGAAGTGGGAAATGTATAGCTTAGGGTTACCTATCTGAAACCATTCCGAAGAACATACTACCAGTCATGACGCCCAACATGACTAAGGACTGTGAGAAGCTGGCCAACCACAGGCTTTTGCAGGATAGATTCCATTCCGTAGTAATGGTGGACTCGAAGACACTCGTGTCGAACGAAGCCGCCTCGCAATTTTTGTCGCATCCATCTGTTGCATTTCCCTTAGTGCACTTATAGGGTGTGGGGGCCGCAAGAAAGATATGTGACAAGGTGTGCCAGGCAGTACCGAATTTGCTAAGAAAAACCAGCATGCAGAAGAAGAACTGATAGCGCCGAAAGTCTCCGATTTGGGAAATAATCGGATCCACAGTCTTTGTTGGTGGATAAACCGCCATGGGAGCACTTCACAAATAGTCGCTTTATTATGCACACGTTTGACTCGGCATGGGGAAAGTATTTTTTTTTATTACTGATAATTTGGATTTGCTTCAAGTTTGTTAGAAATTTGTAGTGAATATTTTAACAATTTTGGATTGCTTGACAGTTTTTCAATGATACAGCTTGATTGGATTCCAGCAGAACCTACACACACAGCAAGTTGCGACACACTGACGTGATGCGCTGAGATGTTCGTCGAGGCTTCATAGTGTGGCGGGCAATATTGAACCGGTTTCTGTTTCAGCTGTGATAGTGCAGTTAGGTTGATAAAGTGGTCTGACATCGGCACCTTTAACCAGAATCTCTAAAACAAGCAGGTTTCATTGGAGTCAGGGCAACTACACTGATCTATGATAAGCAAGCTATTGTTGTTTTATCAATTACCATATAAGAAAGGAAAATTATTGTAGATTAATTAAGGTTATAAAGAATGCAATTTCGTTGCCATATAAATTGACAAACTCTATTCGCGCACATTCACTGCTCACAGCAGAAGGCGAAAAGCCTGATCCCAACTTTTACTTGACTACATTAACTGGCGTCATTAATTGAAGGTGCGCCAGAGCGCCATTTGCCTCAGATGCCAGATGAAACTAGATGAAACTATTGTTGCAAGAAGATAAACGTCACGCTGTCACTGGAGTAGCTTCATTCGACTCTGACTCTACTTCAAGATGGCTTAATTACGACAATGCACAATCGAGTGAAAGTTGACCGAGTGAGTGAGCCAAGCAGAGCCTGTGCAGTCAGGTAGGCAGGTAGAAAATCAGACAGTCAGTTGAGATTTGTCGCTGGCAATGGGCAAGCGACTGTAGACAACCTTGCACCGTGTTCCCACGGCTCAGGCAACCTGTCCCCCAGCGAAAAACTCTGTGTGGCGAGTGTTGAGCTGCGAATTGCGAATTGCGCGATGGTGTTTTTCGCAAGCGCGAAATGTCACAACAATTGAAAATAAATTATATGCAAATTGGCTAGACAATCATTGAGCCACACACACACATACAAACACAGAGACATATCAACACTTGCGAGCTGATAAATCTACCAAGTGTCGCATGAATGTGCCACAAAGATGCCCAATTTAAGCGGAAGGTGCAGGAAATACAGATTCCAATTGTCAACCCTGATGGGGTTACCTATTTATGAGCTGTCAGCCAGATTATGTATCAAATATACTTCCACATAAGGAAACAAAAATATGTAGGATGTAATTGCATGTAATTGCTCTGTACTTATTACAAATGAAAGAGTGTTTAACACATAGATTAGTATTTGTACAATTGTATAAAGTAAAGATGATACCAAGATCTCGACTTTAATCATTCGTTTGTTTGCCATTGATATTCACAAATTGTGAACATTATCAATGCCAAATTTAAACGAGATTAATTAAATTATTTCTGCCTAGAATAGCCTATCCCATTTCGAACTTGTAATTAATGAAGACTTTTGTGGCGAAAACCACAAGCAATGGGGGCTAGTCGAAATGATTTTCTAACTAGTTTGCAGCCTCAAGCGCTTGTTGCAACCTATTCCAGCAGCATTTGGTCGAAAACTGTTTCTAACTGTTCACCGCAAGGGCAACGGCAATGGCAATTAAAAGGCATAAAGAACATTTACATTTTGGGGCGCTTTAAGCCGCTTTCACTGTCCGCCTGTCCGCCTGTCCGCCTGTCTGTCCTCACCAGCAACTGTTTAGGCCAGAAATACCTACATAGAAATACATAACAAATACATATAGCGCAGGCACATGGGTATTATGGCTAATATTTGGACAGTCGAGTCGAGTGTGAGTGTGCACTTGTTTGGGGGGTATTTATGGCAACGCTCCAATTAGCACACAAAAGGATTAAGGTTGAAATGCCAAAATTGCAGAATGGGTTTGCAGTGCCTCCCTTCTTTTGCGGTTACTCGCCCATAATTGCAACAACAGCAACAGCTAGAGGCTCTAGTCAGAGCCACTTGATGTCGATTGTGGCATGCAACAAACGAGTAGAGTAAAGTGCAACAAGCATTTAATTTCAGCTCATATGAAACACAATCAAAATATTTTATAGTTCGCCCATAAAGAAATTCGTAAAACGAATGGCAACGCTAACTACGCTACGTCGGGACGTCGACGTCGACGGCGGCGTCGTTTTACCAATTCATACGAAAATTGCTAACTCAGCGCTCACATATATCATTTTTATGCGCTGCCACGCCCCTTTCGACTCGCAGTAAATTGACAAATGCAACGCCGCGCTGCCGCAACGCGCGGCAATGTCTGAAATGTCTTTGCCACTATTTAAGGTCTTTTATGAGTTGCGAGTGCGCGCTGTGGGTTGCGAGTTGTAAGTTGGAAGCTCTGCCCGCAGCCGTCAGCTCGCCGCAAGGGGGGCAGAGTGCAGAGAAACAGAGAGGGAAGGAGAGAGAGTTGCAGAGTGGGAGAGGTAGCAAGAGCTGAAATGAAAAAGCGCAGCAGAAACTATGAACAACGTTCAGAGAAATAAAACTGCTTGTAATATGTAGTAAAAACCCGAGTAAAAAGCTGTAACTAATTCACAATGTGCTAACAGATACCCTCTAATGTGAAACACTTGATAGAAGGTTGAAGAAATAAACTAAGTTGTTGAGTTGATAATATGAAAAAGTTGCTTATAAAATCGGAGAACTTAATGAATTAGCTTCACCTGCAGTCCCATGTACCCAGTCTACCACGTTTTCCAGGATATTCGCTACATCATTTAAGTGGAAAAAAGTCAGCTAGAAACAAAGCGCCGCATCAACGCTTTGCTTGCCTGGCGCGGGCTGCGTCTGCCAGTGGGCCTGAGACTAGGGCTGGCACTGGCAGAGGGACCTTGTCTGGAGTAGGAGCTGAAGCTGTAGCTGGAACTGGAGCTTTGGCTCTATTCCTCTCTAAATCCTCTTTGATTAAGTGCTCAGTCTTTACTGTGGAGATTTTTTAATCGTTACCTCGTACCGCGCATACCGCAGCGAAGCACGTTGCACGCTGCTTGTGCTGCTGCTGGTGCTGCAACTACGACATGGTGTAGGATGTGCATGTGACCATGCCCCATAGATTAATCGCTAATCTGTCCCTAGAGGGCGTACGGACATTTTTAAAAAGTGCGCATAGCTCAGCTCACAAGAAAAGGGACAGAGAGAGAGAGAGAGAGAGACACAAAAAGCGGGCAACAAAGGCGCTGCCCCATCCCCCAAACCAGAACCAGACCCAGAACCAAGGACAGACTTTGCTCGTGTTCTCAGACGACAGCGAAGAGTTCCATCTCTAGCTCTGGTTCTGTTTCTGTCTCTGTTTCTTTTTCTGCTGCTCGTTAAGTTGCACGGTGTGTTGTATTTTCTTTAGTGAGAGGAGCAGGGGGTGTGGCAACTGGTCAGCAGGTCTTTAAGCTCACATTCGCACCTCTTTTTGTGCGTTTTTTGTTGATTTGCGCCCTTTTTTGGTTTTATAAATAAATTAATAAATTTAAAGACTGCATTAATTATGGTGCACGCCGTAGCTGGCTGCAGATTAATGTTTTAATTTTGGTAGTCAGTCGTCTAGTTTGTGCGCCCCTGTCCCCCTCTCTTTTTGCTTGCTCCCTCTCTTCCACTCTCTGCTCTTTCCATCATTAATTTATGCACCATTTTTGAGTAATTTGTTTGGCTCGCGGCACTGAAACTGCATTAAATTGGAATGCACAGCATTGCACTAGCCTCGGCTGCGCTCATCTGCACTATCCCCCCTCTACACTAGTCTTAAATTGTTAATTTTAAAATATAATAAAATGCGGCAATATATTTGTTTTCGTCGGAGGCCTTTCAATTTGCCCCGCGTTGACCGCAAACGAGCGCGCCCTAATGTGTGTCACATAAATCAGAGTGGGGCAATGGGTGTGTGTATGTGTATGTTGTGTGTCTAAGTGTGTGTATGTACAGTGGGCGGAGATTGGAGAGTATCGAGAGAGAGAGAGAGAGAGAGAGAAAGATTTGTGAAATGGCAAATGTATTTACAACGAATACGAAACGAGTTTCTTTTCACGTTCGTTGTCGATTATATAGTAAATAAAATGATATAAATGATTAAATGATATGTATAGAACTTAATGGATAATTTTTTACGGCTTTTAAATCGATTTTCTGTAGTCTCTTCGAAAAGTTTTTATATCTTTAGCCTTTTTATATACTAACTGAATTAGAATTAAGTCAAATAGCTGTTGTTAAATATAAATTATACTCGATATCAATAGCGCAGATGGGTAATATAACTATGTTATAATAGAATATGTAAGTATCAAGCAGAGGGATCCACAAAGTCTGTATATTCTTGATCAGCATCAACAGCCAGCACAATATAGCCATGACCGTTAGTCCTTTGGTGTGACAACCAGATCTGAGAGCTGGACAATCAAATTTGATGACAAAATGCCTTAAAATTGCACGCAGATTATAATAAGTATATTAATTAAAAACATGGCTTAAAATCAAATGAATTAAAAGCGCATATAAATATAGGTTTTTATTATAAATATAGTCGTCGAAATAATTAAATTAAATTATGAATGGATATTTATGAAACTTTGGCCTACGATCTTTATATAAAACACAATTGTTTGATACCAAGAGGATATCAATGTTGAAATAGGTAGCAGAAAAAAATTAAAACATAATATAAAATTAAATAGTTTTTCATGAATACATTAAGCCAACCTGAGTGCAGTCAGACAACTCTCACTAGCCGGTTTCCTAATGCTACTTGGATGCTAAGTTGCTCACTTAAGTCATTTGTTTGCAACGCAGCTTCGGTGCGGAGTGCCATAATCAACTTCATCATGATCATGATGATAATCATCAGGTTGCTATGCTGATGCAGATATGTCGCTGTGGCATTAGCACTAAGCAGTCTCAATCGGTCTTGGCCCTTTTTGTCTGTGAACAGACACCGTTGATAGGCCCATAATTGCTTGTTAAGCAATTTGACATGACTGAAGAGCCGACTAAGCAGACTTGGTGACTGACGAAGCGTTGAACTGATAGACTGACTGACTAACTGACTTGGGCGCATTTCCTGGGCTGCAGTTGGTGCATTTATTTTAATAAGCAGTCGGGTACTTTGTGCCCTGTTGCAGGCTCCTTAACTGAAGGCTCTAATCAATTTGTTTGGAATTAGTGAGGGGCGTGTGAGACGGGGTGGGCGGGAAGGTAGGTTGCCAGCGATTTATGCGTGACGAGCACGCGAATTGAGGCGGTTAATTTCCGCTGCCGACAGTGCCCAACCGCAGTCTGTCAGTCAACTAGCAGCTGTCATAATACAATCGCAGCAGCAGCAAGGTGAGAAAGGAGAGAACGCAGGCAGTGCAGGTGAGGTGGCTCCCCAAGGGGGCCGTGCAGTCTTTGCGTGCGCTTCAGACCAAAAGGTAAATAAACTCCGGAACGGCTTGCAGCTTTATGCATAATTAGCTTCAACAACAACAACAACAGCAACTACAATAACAACAGCAACGAAACTTGCCCCTTACAATTTTTGCATCAAAAAACTTTTAATTTATGCCTCGATCAGAGGAAGAGAGACAAGGGGAGCGAGGGAGAGAGAGAGTTTGTGTGTGTGTGTATCCTGCATCCTCTGGCCTGTTACTAACGGTAGCATCATCTAGTTTACCGTTTAGTTGCCTCTACGTAAGCAAACATATTTTAATTTGAGGTTATGTTTACAGCCTTCTCTCTACGCTCCAAGTCCCACAACACCAGGACCAACAACAACAGCAATAACAGCAACAACAAGAGAGGCAGTGCACAAGTGTAGGCAGTGCAGAACGCAACGTTCACCTGGCCGCATAATTTCATCCAGTTACAAGTTACACTATACTACAAGCTAAGGCATGTAGAATAGATTACACACTACACTAATGTTTAGCGCTCTGAGGATTTCAATTTGCATCATTACGCTTTCCAAATTTCCCAATTTTCAGTTCGGCTTTATTCATTTATGTAGACGAATGCGGTGCCAAACTGTTAAGAGACATTAGTATTGTCCACAAATTATGTAGATCTAGCACATTTAATCTCTGAGATGTAATTGTTCGTACATACATAAAAACGAATAAGTGTTTGATCCAATGTAAAGTATATCTTTTATGGGATCTGATTGCCTAAATTTGCATATAACATATATTTCCCATTGTATAATTATCATCATTAACTCTTTATATGTATATTTTATTACACTTCCTTCTGTTCGCTTACTTAGCTCCTTCCTATTCGTTTCACATTCCCTGCAGCTATGTGTAATTGAACAAATTCAGTTTGGTTTCATTTCATTTTCTTCCTTCATGCTGGCATCTCTGGGATCTACGGGCCTAGCCCAGCCTGGCTGTGTATATTATCGGCTGTGCGATATCAGACACAAACATAAATGCAAACAATAATATTTGCTTAAAATTGGCTACGCCATGGACATTGTGGTATCCCCAGAGAGACAGAGAGAGAGAGAGAGAGAGAGAGAGAGAGAGAGAGAGAGGGGGAAAGAGGCGTAGTGGATGGCAAAAGAAATAGGAGTCAACATGTGTTTAACATGGCGAGCCAAGCGACATGTTTGCTGATCAATCAGTCGTTCAGTTTATGCGAAGAGCGCAGAGAATGAGATGAGAAGAGAAGGGAGAGAGAGACAGAAGGAAGGGGAAGGAGGAGGACAGAGCACAGCTCAGCCCATCTCAATTTTACAGCCTTGTTTGTTTGCTTCTTTTTACAGTTGTTGTTGCTATTGTTGCAAATGGGGCAGCTTCGTTCCGCATTGCGTATACGCCGCGTTTGCCACCTGACATTTTTGTGCTGCTGCATTCTATGCAAATGAAGCCAAATATTGTTTTAGGAGCAACATACTGTGTGTGCCTCTTGCCAGCCCCCCTTGCCACATACCAGTTGCCGTTACATGTTTACCCCCAGTGCCCACACAAGGACAAAGTCAGTCGGTTTTACTTGCATTATTTGTTTTATGTGTTTCATGTTGTTTTCAGCTGTCCGTGTCAACATGCCACATAAAAACACCATCCACATTTGCCAATGATATGTCTCCCGAACATAAGCCTATACGTATTTATGATTGCTTCTGTTTCTATGGTAGACAGTTCCAAGAATACAATATTATTCTGATAAATGCAAATATTGTGACAGTTGCTCTGCCTTTGCCTTTGCTCTGGTGTTTACTAGCGTTCAGTGCTTTAGGCATGCCATACTTTAGGCATGGCTCTCAGCAACTGATTTTATTTTCTTGATTGCACCTAATTCCAATTAAAATTCCATTAAACTTTATTTCAAGTTGTTTGAGAATCGTATAAAAAAGCGTTTATGTTTATTGTTCTTATAACGCGGGTAGGAAAACTTTTATTCGCTGGACTCTCCCTCTCTTTCACACTCTGCCTCTCTCTGAGGTTTGGTGCGTGCGAATCGCATAGAAAGGCGCACGAGGCATGCCGCACGAAGCCAATAAAGATTTAATCTGTGACCCGTGCAGGACTTTTTAATTAACGTATTTGCAAGTGCACTTTAGGCCACTTTGCAGAGGCGCTTTTGCGCCTGACCAAGCTGCGAAACTTCGCCCATAAGCCTACGCTGAGTACAGGACGGGAGCAGAGGCAGGGACGGTTGGGGGGCGTGTTCTTTTCGGGACTGGCTTTTAAAATGCGCATCATAAATGCATTCATTTGTGACACTTGATGTAATTTGTTAGTGCGGTAATTACATAAAAGTGCAACGGCCAAACAATCACACACTTAAAAGCTTTTACTCCCCCACACACATGGACACACACACAGTCACTGTAGACGAGGGCGATTGCAGTGCATGCGCGTGTGGAAAATCGCATTAAAATTAATGTAATTTACAACAATGAACATTAACTTAAATTAGCGATGAATTGCAGCGAACAGAGACAGATGCATACAGGCTCGCCAGGGGGGTGGGTAGGCACTAGTGGGTAGCTGGGGGTGTAGGCTGGCAGTGCGTGCACACACAGCTATGCAGATCTGCCAGTGTCCACTCTCAGCGCGTCTGTGTGTGTATGTGCGGCGGCATGTGTGGCATGCAGTCACGTTCTTGGCACTGTTGTCTGGCCCTCGCCACTCTACTGGCTGCAACCCCTACTCGGTTGCAGCAGTGCGTTGTCTGGTCAGCAGCTTTTGTTTTCAAACGGGCGTCAAGGAAACAAATCATTTGCACACAGTACTCCCCAGTTCCAGTCCAGCTTCTGCCTTCCTTCTCTCCCTCTCTCCGCACTCACAACAAATTTACGGCCATAAAGCGTTTTTGCCAGCACGCCGCTGGGATGGGGCGAAATTTACGAGCCGACGGCTGAGCGGCGCAAGGGCGTGGCACGTTGCTCGAGTTGTCTGCATCGCCCCGAAAATTATAGCGCACATAAATTGTTAAACGCGAAATCCTTTGATTTTAATTACGTCGAGAATTTTTATTGCCCTCGCCGACTGCGGATGCGGAAGCGAAGGACTTTCGCGCAGCTTTTCCTACTTCCGGGATGCGTTTGCCTCAGTATTTTTCGTATTTTTTCTTTGTCTTTCTCCCTCTCTCTCCTTCTTTCTCTCTCTCTACACCTCTTTCTCTGTGTATGTGGGTTTTTCGGGATTCAGCTAGACAGGCAAATTAATTTTAATTGTGGTTTGGCTACCGTAATTAATTGCAATTCAAGATGTCCAGAGAGAGCAAGAGACAGACAGAGATGGAAACGAAACAAGAGAGAGAGAGAGAGAGAGAGAGAGAAAGGGAGAGAGAGAGGCTGCAGAGCTTGACTGCCTATCAAAACAAATCAAATGAAACGCATATTTCTGCTTCAATTAATCAAATTAATTGAAATTTAATGAACCTAATTGTTAAGAACCTAAACGCAGCGAAGCTTGAAGAACGCGTTCTTCAGGTAATAACAACAAGCAAAGGCAGCAGAAGAGGAAGAAGATGAAGAAGCAGAAGGAGATGAACAAAGGCTGCCAGCAAAATATGTAAAACGGAAACGCGCCGCACAAGCTGACAAAATGGCCGCAAATCAAAGGCATTTCCTGGTGCGCTGAAAAGTTAATAAAGACGAAACACAAAATGGTCGAGCGGGAGGGAGCGAGATGGAACTATAAACGCGCACGCCTGTCAACGATTCCCACAGGACCTCGAATGGAATTCGCACGAGCGCTGCTTGGTATTTATTTGAACTTACAGTCTCCCTTAGCAGTCTCTGCCTGCTTCCTTTGGCAGCATTTTTTCAATTTCTTGAGATTTTTAGTCGGGCCAACAAATGACAGACTCAACATTTTAACAACGTATTATGGCTAAGCAGGATAATAACACTTGGGTTTCCTCTGCTGCGTATGTGTGAGAGAGTGTGTGAGTGTGTGTGAGTGCGAGTGCAAACAAAGCTAAAATAAAGATACTTCCGGGCCGTGACCAGTGACAAGCACTTTAGTTGCGGCCAGCGAACAATGCGATACAGTGCTGGCTGTTTAGCGGGATTATAGCTACTTATTTGGCTGAGATTTGCTGGAGATTTCTAGTGTATATACCGAATAAGCAAGTGAAACTAAAAGTTGTATTTGATTGTTATTATTTATTTATTAATTTAACATCAAATAGGACTAGACGTATAGGAACAAAAATAAATAAATTGAATAAAAATGCAAGTTGAATCAAATAAAAATATAATTAACAGTATTTAAAAAATTAAAGATAATCATTTAAAATAAATACTTATAAATTTGTTAGACTTAAGACTGAGTTAATAAAGAATAAACCTAATAAACATATATTAATTATATGAATTCCCAAACATTTTATGTGTTTATTCATTAAATTCGAAGCTAATGTTGTTTATTTTATGTTAAATAAATGATAAATAATACTAAATGATAAAATAAAATAAGATACATTTATAAGTAACTTTAATTTAATGGTGCTTTCATATTTTTGTTATAACAAAAATAATTTCAATAATTTTCCAACTATTTCAGCTTCTTTTTGGCCAAATTTGATGACTGTGTCTGAAGGCTTGCTGCCCTGCTTAGTTGACGTCCGTTTGTTTGTGTTTTTTATGAGCTGCCACGACAGTGAGAGGGAGGAAGGAAGTGAGGGAGGGTGGCTGCGTGGGAGCAACAGGGATAGTAGGAACAGTGCGATGAGGTCGAGGGGGATATTGGGGATACGATGCTGGTCAACACTACACAAATTGTTGCTCTGACTGTATCCGTCTCCTTTGTGTGTTTGTTGTTCGTCTTGTTGTTGTTGTTGTTCTGCCTCATTTTCTTATGTGCTGTTTGCCGTTGTTTGTTGTAGTTGTTGCTGTTGTTGTTGCCTGCTGACTCGTTCATTGTGCTTGCGCCATAAATCGCTTCCGTTTATGTTTTAGAGCCACACAATGGCGAAAGTGCGAGCCGAAGCAGCGGAAGAAGCAGGGAAAGCTGAGGCCGACGAAGCAGACGAAGCAACAGCGACATCAATGGCGGCAGTCAACAAAATAGTCGCCATCGCAGTCGCAGTTGGCGTCGCTGCTGATCACAAGCGTAAACAATAAAGTTTAAAACAACTAAGCCAGATACAAAATGTTCTGCCAGGGGGACATCAGCACTGGAATTTCATTTCGCATTGTGCAAGTATGTGTGTGTGTGTGTATGGTGTGTGTGTGTTTGTTGTGTGTGTGCTTGTGTGTGTGTTTGTTGTGTGTGGCTCGCTTCACGCTCTTGACCATGTGACCAGCAAGCCGTGTCAGTCATTTTGAGCGCCGTTACGCTCTCGTGCCGCCCCTCAATGAGACCAAGAGATGGTGGGGGGGTCGAGGCAAGAATGAAATCTCATCTTTGTGTTTGCACTTAGCCCCTAGCAGTGCGTCGTCCCGGTCATGTCCTGTCCAGCCTTGCTCTGAAATAAAATAAGTTAGTCGTCCCGGACAGAGGGAATGGCTGTTGCAGCCAACGTCCTGTCCCAGGACCAAGGCAACGCACAGCTCATGTTGACTTTCCTATTTTAAGTCCGTTCATTTCTTTTACACTTGCCAGAGACACGCCCTCACAACTCCCTCTTTTATTCTCGCTCCTACACTTCCGGTCGGGACTTGCTGGCAGTTGTTGTAAAATGAAAAGTTTTCCACTCGCCTGCCAAGTGGCAAGCAGAGCACCCTCCCCTCACTTCCCCCCAACCAGTCTTCTTGTGCTCTGTCGCATTTCAGGAACATAAGAAGCAGCACAAACAGCCAGAAAATGCAGTTGCTTAGCCAAAGTTTTAATGATGCCAGAGATACTGGATTTCGGAACTAAATCCCATTGTAAGAGCCACAGAGGCGAGAGTAGATCTTTGCCACTGACTTCCAACTATTTAAAATGATTCTATAAATAAACAACTATAATACTACAGATATATATATTTTTAAGTATATTGCAAGTTTTCTATAAACCTATAAATTATTTATCATCTTTTATAGTTTAACAGTCTTTGAGTGTTTCTTGAGAATAAATCTAGAGAATATATTAAAACATTTGAATTATACGAAAAATACATTTATTCTTATATATATATAACATATTTTATACCATTTATTAATACTTTGTAATACATACATCTTATATGGTATAACATGTTTTATGATTTTCTAAGTTATTTCAAGAACTTTCCCTTTTCCATAACTTTCTTCACTGAAATTTGTCACAGCTCGTTTGACAACTCTCTTAGTCGTTGGTTAATAAACATATTTCATTTTGTGACCTTTCACCTTTATAATATTACTTCCAAACAATTTCCTTGAACTCGAAAAACTCACTTCCTTTCTTTCCTTTTCTCTTCTTCCCCCCTTTAATTATTGTTTTATCTGAGCTTAACTTTAATATGAAACCCAAACTCCTTTAGAGCTACGCTATGTTGTTCATTATTTGGCACCCCCCAGACTCATATCACTTGCTGCCCCAGCCATATTCCCTACCATTTTCTCTCCCACTTTCCCACTCTCCCTGCCCCCCTCTCCCTTTCCCTTTCCATATCTTTTTTGCATGCCTTTTGACACACACCTGTGCGCATTCTCAGGGCGACCCCTTGGCTTAATGTTGTAACAGACAACCGCAGAACAACAATGGGTCGTGAGGCAAAACACCTCTGCACACACCTTTGCAGACACACACACACACCTACACACACAAGCATACAGCTCACATGAACAACTTCCACACCATTTACAGTTCATTGAATTTTCCTGATAAATACGCATAATTTGTATACATTTATACGAAATATATATACAATGTGAACACACACACACACAGAATGTGCACCCTAGCCAAAGTTGGGTGCGTGATTTGCCGCATTCTGCTTCAATGAGTTGGCAACGCAGCTGACAGCAGGGGAAGAGGGGAACAGGACGAGGGAGCTGAGACGACGTAGGTGGCTGGGAGCCGACATCGGGTTGCCCATAATTACTTTTAAATAAGCAAAATGTCTGCATGATGATAAGCCACTCCCCCTCTGCCACCTCCCCTCTCCCACTCATCATTCACCCCGTCAGCATCAGAAAACATCAAAAAGTTTTGTACATTAAATCAAGCATCCTTCGTATCCTTGGTATCCTTCGCGTGGCGCATCTCGAATTGGCGTGGGCCCTTTTTTTCGACTGCTCCGTTGATTTTCCGTTAATTTCCGCAACGCGGCAATCGTTGACTTTTCAACGCGGCCGACGAGAGTGTGTGAGAGAGGCGGCGAGAGAGAGTGTTTGGGAGAGTGGGAGAGAGAGTGCTGGCTGTGCTCGAACGGCAACAGACGTCAAACACACTGGAGAGCCATTAGCAGTCACAAGGGGGGTGTCCTGGTGTTTTTACACTCCTGCTGAGCACTCTCCACTTCTACGCCCCTGGCCCCCTACACATGCTAATACACACATTTGGAGCTGACGCCCCATTGTTGTTGCCATGTCGAAGTCGTTGATTTTTCGCATTTTAGCCTTTTTCACGCTTCCTCCACTTTCTCGTTTTCACTACTGCTTTGTTTCCGGCCTGGCTCACTCTGCCTTTCTCCCCACTCTCTCTCTCTCTCTTTCTCTCTCTTTCCCTCTCCCTTTTATATGGCTGTGAATGAGTAATTTTTGTTTACACACTTTCTAAATAGAGATTTATGTCGCACGGTAGCACGTGCCGCGCTTTCCACCTGCCGCGATAATAAACCGTGCGCAGTTTATTTACCCAAATTGATTAGTTCGATTAGGCCGCGTCTCTGTATCCCCCCAATCCCCGCTTGGAGTTCGACAAGGTTAAGGGCTTAACACGCATTCGAGCAGTAAGTGTGGAATGACAAGAAATTGTGTGCATGAGCAATGTGTACCGAGTGTGAGTACGAATGCAGAGAGAGCAAGGGACGATATATGGTTATATGAATATAATATCTGCATTTACTTAACAACACTTCTACAGATAAACATATCTAATATTTGATTGCGGAAAAGAGTAGAATTGTTGTTGGATTCAAGTCAAATTTTAATGAATTTAATGGGTTCATGTCAAGTTTATCAAACTTTAAAATTACATAGTATATTTTATATTGTATGTATTTTATCCATAAATATTATATATTGATATCATGTATAAATATATAATATATATTTTTGTGCCCAATCTTTCAGAAACTACAAAAAATCTATTTGTTTTTGCATTATTTTCAACGTTGTTTAACTATTTTTGATCATTAATTCACAAGAAACGTTAACTTAAGGTCGTTAATTACATTTTGTGTATTTATTGATTTTTATGAAATGTCGACAAAAAAATAATAATTATACGAACATAATTCAATTTGAATAGCTTTAAAATAAATTAAATATTTTATAATAGCTGAGATTTGTGTGTTCACACAGACAAACAGACATCCATCGCTCTATCGACTCAGCTAGTGATCTTCAACAAGAATATATATACTTTGTGAGGTCTGTCACGCCACCTTCTGCCCGTGACATACATCTGCACAAAGTTAGTATACACTTTTTGACAATTTTCAATGAATATAAAATAATTAACAATTTTGGTAAAATGAATATAACATATAAAAATAATATGTTAATAAACAAATGAAAGAAACGAATCCCTCCAATTTAATATTTTTGTCTATCTTTCAATTAATGGTGTCTAATAACTAATAATACGATAACGTTAACATGCCTTAATAACCAGTTTCAGTTTTTCCAAATTTGTTTACGATACCAAAATCTACACCAGATAATGTTTCAATTACTCAAATATAATATTTGTAAGTCTGAATACATAAGGTATATAAATAGTCCCTGTACACCAGAGGCTTCAAAAATAAATATGTAAATATCGAAATGTCGCGTATATATGTATGTATATCTGTATTTGTGTCTTTCTCTGTCTGTGCGACAATTAGGACTAATAAATGTCAAATTAAACTTTGGGATATCTGCTCGAATCGGGCGTTTAGTGACAAAAGTTACTCGCTTGGAAATCTAATTAGAGCAATTAACTTGAGTTCAGTCCAAAGTTCAGTGATTTGTTGCTGTTGCCGGAACAGCCTTGACCCCTTGAATTGGGAACCCCATTTTGCCGCCAGGTGGCGCACGCATAAATATTTGACGAGGCGAATCAAAGAAACTTCGTCCCTGGTCGAGCCAGTTATTGGTTAATAACTATTTGCTCTTGTTTATTTATAATGCAATAATTGCCGGGACGTGACCAGGACGTGCCCATTGTAAGCGCCACCTGGCGTTGCCTGGCCGAAAATAGAATATCCACCACGAGTTAAATCGACTCCACGCCGTGTGTCCATTGGGCTTTGTAATTTAATGGCCGTCGCACAATTATTTTCCAATTCACAGCCCAAATAAGGACGCAAAGTTGGTGAAGCGAAGGATCAGAGGGGCGAAAGGGTATGAAAAGGGGAGGAGTGGCTGAAATTTGCCAGGCGTGTTGTCAAGTTAATTCGCTCTACACAGACACACACACAAACTTACACACAGCAGGTGTTGAAGTTTGGCTAATTAATAGGCACACAGATTTTTAAACTGGCTGCGGGCTGAGGCAGGTAAGGCAGCTGGGGCAGCTGAGGCAGGCAACGGGTCACGTCGCCTCGTCGGGCCGAACAATGCGGGCAGCAGCTGCGTTGTGTCCTCAACCTGCGTTTCTTGCGTGTCTGGCAACGTTTTGTACTCCAAGTCAGTCCCAGCTCTCTGTCCCTCTTTGAAGTTGCTGCCCCACTGCTGCACGTTGCAAAGTTATTACTAATTTTAAATTTATGTGCATTTAATTGAAATTCGGCAGGGGCAGCCACAATCGACGTCGTCGTCGCCGCTGCTGGAGCTGACCCACTTGGCCAACGGTTGCGGCAGCCAATCGAACATGGCAAACAAGTTGCAAACAAGTCACCAAAATCGCATGCAACATAAATTCTCGCACATTTCGGCCGTGCCCCAATGCCAATGTCGTTGCAGCGCTGATGCACGCGAAAGCGCAGCGCGTCTCTGCGCTTTTTTGTTGCTTTTGCCTCTTGTCGGGAAATTTATTACGTTAATTAAAATAATTCGTAATTAATAAGAAGATGCCGGCTCTGTATGACAATTGTTGTTGTTGCTATTGTTGACTCTTTCCTCTGTGCCACATTTGCAGCTGCAACTGCCCTTGCTGCTTCTTGCATTGCTGCTGCAAGAAGCCCTTTTTGCTGCTGCCACTCAACGCGTTGTGGCAAGTCTTTTTGTGTCTAGTAATGCGGGGCGCATCAATTATGAATGTAATGCACCCTGCCCCCTCCCTCTCTATCTCTTTCTATGCCCCCTGTGTCAGGGGTACACGCCCACTCGGTGAGTTTCTCACGGTGCATGCTTAAAAATAAATTTAATATGCTCTTTGCACTATTTTAATCCAGCTCTTTAGCTTACAGTGACCACAGTGCACAGTGGGCAGAAATGTACATCTTACAAGAGTTCAGAGTTCACATGAGGAATTAAGTTTTCTTATAAATATTGAACAAGTTGGAAAAATATACTTAGCTGCATATTCTGTATAATAATAATAATCAGTTAGTACAAGAAGAACCTTTAATATATAGAAGGATACAGCAAGATGAAGAATTGTAGTTACAGTTGAATCCGCCCGACTTCACGCTACCCTACTTGGTAAATTAATTTCCAATTTACGTGTGTGTTTTAGAACTAAACTAGGTCCAAATAGGTCGAATATGTCGACTTTCCTCTCTGGTTTCTATTCAGCAATTTCTTTGCAATGTTTTGCGCAGCTCTTTGACAATTTGTGCCACTGTCGCTGCACTCTCGGACCAAGCAAGCCGCACTTGCCTCTTCGCTGCCACTCATTACATTATTTTCGTGTGTTTATTGTTTCTTTGCGCAGCGCCGACGTCGTTCGCTGCTGCTCACTTGTCCAGTGCAGCTAACTGGCGCCCTATTGTTTCTCCACTTGCAGAGCCTGACCATGTACCCTATCCCCCACACGGCCCTTCATATGCACCACTTCCCTACGCACTGACTGCTGCCTGACGTCGCTGCCTCTGCTGCAGTTTATTATGCAGCAACGCACCCCCAATGCGGATCGGGTTGTGCAGGCAGAGGCAGCGCGCCTGACAATGAGTTTTTAGTTTGTGCAACCGGCCGACGCAACGCTCGCTCGGCTGCGCCTGCTGCTCCTGCTGCTGCTGCTGTCGACGTCGACGCTGGCAATGTTTGCTGTCATTGCAAATTTTAGAGGTTGACAGCTAACAAGCACAGCCAGAGCCAGCTTGAAGACCCAGACGGAGACGGAGATGGGACGGGGACGGAGCCGCAGTCGGAGCCAGTGTCGGACGTGGCGACTGGCTGCAGACTTTGCCTCTGTCTGCTTGACGCACAGCGTCTTTGCTTAAGTGGCGCTACGCAGTAGCAGCAATAACCCTCCACCTACCCCTCACCTTCTCCTCTACCTCTTTCCCCGTCCCCCTCGTTTGACCCTTTTCCCATTACTTCTGTTCCCTTTGGCGGGTTATTAAGCCGCGCTGAGTGGCTCTTCCTGCTCCTCAGTGTCCCCCATTGCGGTGGTCTTAACGCTGTCAATCCGTACGGTACAATGGAAGTTTTGTCCAACGGTTTGCGGCTTTGGGACTTCGGCATTAGAGCTGATTAGCCATGTTCTTGGTCGCACGGAGTGTCTCTCTTTCTCTTCCTCTCTCTGTCTCTACCTCTTGGTCATTGTTGTGTTCTCTAGTAATTTGGTGGCACAGTCCTTGTCCATCTGGTTGTAAAATAGCCGTAATTAATGTGGACTGGATAGTCCGGCAATTGGATGGCCAAAGATTATCTTTGCCCAGCGCAGTTGAATGATGAAACAGAAGATAACTTACAACCTTTTTCCAACTGAGGCAGGGTCTGTACTGTAACTTTAAATTGTATAATACTATAACTTGATAAGTGTTTACTATTAGCTTCACTTCATATAATTCATTTGAAAGGTCTGTTTACTATTGATATTCTATAATTATGTGATTATGTCGTATGTTATTTAAGTGTAACCTTAGTCGATACACTCTCGCTAGTCTATTTAGTTTACGATAACACTGTCGATATCCTTGTCGATAAAAGAGTGATGTATAACACGGAAAGTGTGCGACGGCGTCAGTTTAGTTTGAGAAACTCCGGACAACTGATCTATTTTGTGCTGACTGAAGACTCTTCAAATTAATGAAAAATATACTGTTAATAAGGTATTACCTGCACAATGCTTATTGAAGGAATTGCATATATAAATAAAAAAGGTGGAATGAATTGAATAGAAATGTTGTTTGAACTCTAAGCTAATTACATAATTTCTGCAGTTTGAATAATTTGCAACTCTTTTGTAACCTATGGTCGAGATCGTTGCACTCACAAGGCTTGTGTACTCAAGCTCAACTCAACCCACTTTGTGAGGCAGCACTCAGAGTTCAATTTCACTCCAAGTTCATTCAGAATTTAGAGACTTCGATAAGGTTTACCCTTCGCCAAAAGTGACAAGGCAGTTTCTGCGCAGTTCTCTAAAGGAGGCAATGGAGGGGGGAGGTACACCAGCAATAATCGTGTTAGAGCCAGCGAAGCACCCGAAACGCATTTCCCGAGACTTCTCTGATACATATGTTTATGCCAATTTTCCTATTACATAAGTGAGTCAGCCGAAAGAGGCTGATGGGGATAAGTCAACTAGCAGCAGATTCATGCGTTCGGAAACTTGACGAGTCATCATTACATTGATTCAATTTGTAGTTGAAGAGAAGAGCAGAAGAGCAGAACAATTTATGCACTTATTTGCTACTGTCCATAATGCTGCGTCTGAAGCTCCATCAATGGAAATTCGCAAATCCCTGGAGCGCTCTTTAACTGGTCCTTGACTTGCTGACCCAATTGGCCAGTCGCCTCCATGGCCTTTTGTTTTGGCCCCGGCCTGGCCTAGCCTAGCCTAGCCTAACCTACTAGCTTAGCCAGACCCAGAGTCACAGCCAAAGACAAGCACCACCCGTCCCGCCTGATCTGCCTGGCTACGCTGTACATAGATATTTTTGCTGGGTAGTTTGCGCCACAAACAATATTTATCCGCAACATATTCGTATTTATTTGCCATGCTTTTCCACTTGAATTCCTTGGCGCTGCTATTTATTGCTCTTAAGTCAGCATAAAGATGTTTTCAGAGAGTTGCTCCAAAGGTCAACACTGCAGCTCGCGCCAGTCATCGTCATCGACAGCCCGAGCGAAGGCTGCACGGCGAGAACAACTCGAGTGCATTCTACTAAGGGCAAGATAGAAATTAAAACATAATAAATATAATTAAAATATAAATAGAATTATAATATGAGGGGAACATGCCTACGATAGATTGTTAATAAGTAGAAGATTTTATATTATTATTAATAATTATATTATTATTATTATATATTATTATTCATTATTTAATTATAGCGAATGGTTTCTTAATAGAAAGAATAAATCATTTATATAAAATATGACAAGCAATAGCATTGAACAAAAAAAACTTAATATTGCTACACTTTAACAAAGTTATATCAATATAACAAGACAGTATATTTAAATATATATAATATATAATATAATAAATATATTCATATATACTAAAACCCTATAACCGTTTTCTCTCAGTGTACCATTCATCTGCTGCCTGTCCGCAGCCTCTCTTTGACTTTCACATTAGTTTTGCGTGGGTTTCTATCCCTCAGCCGCCACCTCCGTCTCCTCCCGCCGACCCAGTCCACTCGGCGTGCTCTATCGTTCATCGAGTACATTATCAGCTTCAGCATCAGCATCATCATCGCCAGCAACAACGGCAACAACGACGACGACGTCAGCAGAGGCAGCAATAACAACGTCATCAGTTTTTAGGTCTTGGCGCTGACTGAGCCGTTATCCGTTTGGCAAAATCAGTTGGCCAATTCCTTTTGATTACCGCACCCTTTTGCTGCGCTGCTGTTGCTATTGCTCTCCGGACTGGCGGACTAGCGGACTGGCGGCATTCTCCGGGCCGTGCTTTGTTTTCTGAGCTTAGGTCATCCATAAATTGCTTGGCTCGAAAGTCAATTATTGATATAGGATTTGCACTCATGATTATCGCAGCCAACTGGGTCAGTGGAGTGTGCGATGGGGCCCATTGTCTATGGCATTGTCTCACTTGCTCTGCCTCCCTTCTCACTCTCCCTCTCTCTGTCTCTCTGTCTCTCTGTCTGTCTTTCTTTCTATCTCTCTCTGACTTGCCCGCTCCCTAGGAAAGTTCACTGCCGCCTCGCATTGCTTGCAGCTTGTTGCACGTTACGCTACGCTGCGATAACTTGAGCATCCATTAGCATATCTTGTCCACTTCTCTTTCCCCTCTGCCACACCTTCCTCCCTGCCTGTCTTGCCATAACTATCTCCCTTGGCTGAGCAAATTGTAGCACTCATAATTTGTTTTTGATTGCCTGGCACTCTCGGACGCTCAAGTGCCGGCGACGTCGTCCTAAGCAAACCAAAAAATATATTTATAAATCCCAACAAGTACCTCAGCTGCCTGAGCTGCCCCAGCTGCCACGGCTCGGCACTCGCTAAGGGACACTTGAAGCGCCGGCGCAAACAAAAACAGGATTGCGACAGGTCCCCGAGTCTCGGCCTCGGCCTCGGTCCCGGCTCCCAGACAGCGACAAGTTTCCACTCTTGTCCCATTGTCGGCATCTTTTCTCATATCTTGCTGGCGCTTCCGTTGCAAGATGCAAATGCGCCCCAGCTCCTACTCCGCCAGCTCAAAGTCTTTTGACAATATTTGCGCGCCTTGACAATAAAACGCAAGATGAAGTCGCACTGCAACCTCTCCCCATCCATCTCCCCACTCTCCCTCTTCTCTATTTCTCTCTCTCTCTTCAGCCTGCCCTTTCTCTCTTGTGCTGCTTTGGGTCATTGAAATTTCATGGTAAATCAAAAAATTGCTGTGTTTATTATTTGTTTTTGCGTTCTAGTTCATTTCGCTGTTGTTGTTGGTGTTGTTGCTGTTGCGTGGCGCCCCCGTCAAATGCCGTAGACCTTGTGGCACGACGACGGCAACTTGTCGGCTTCCTTTGAGCGCCTGCACACACACGCAGACAGGATGTCGATTGCATTTGTTTACTGCACTCGCCCAACAATAATTTCCAGCGAGCATTTAATGAACAGGTGCTCCAGCAGGCCGCAGGTAAGCGGCGGCGAGACAAGGCGAGCCGCCTTAATTTGCCAAGTGCACACAGGCGGGTGGAGTAGCGGCCAAAGGGAGAGTGCTGAGAGAGAGGAGGAGAGGGGCCCGCATAGTGGTCAGATTGAGTGCCGGCATCCCCATCGCCACACAAATGGCATTTAATCTCAAAGCGCATCGCCAGATTTACGCGCTAGACAAGATCAAAGCGTCAACTTAGCATTCAACAGGCCACCAATCAGTGGGCCATGGCAGAGATAGCGAAAGGCTGCAGCAGGAATGCCTTCCCTGCAACTGGGCCTGGGCCTGGGCAGCCACAGCCACAAGTTGCGTCCGGACTGGGCTGACTGGCTACTTGTGCAGCGGATTATGGAAGATTGAGTGGAAGTGCCAAGTTGGCCAGCAAAGGCGAAGGCATCTAATCAATAAATTAGATGCACTCTGATTGCACTCCCAGTGGGTTGTTGGCAATGCAACTCGCTCATTCGATAGATTCGAATCGTATTTATGAATATGTGTTATCGCCAGAAACATTCGATTCCATTTGCATTGTTCGATAGTTCTTTCTATTTGGGTTGGGCTAATGGAATCCGATATCTTTATGCCAAATTTGGTGGATGATAATGAATGAGTTCATTGCACTCGGAGTTAGATGGTAGATTATGAGGGGGAGGGAGTAGTCGAAAGGAAGAGGCAGAGGGACAAATAGACGGTGGAATGAAGAGTATAACATTCAGTGAGATCAACTTATCGGTTATCGAAAGGTTGAGACGGATCAAGAATGCATACGTATTCATACCTTAAATGATATTTAATCTTCTGCATTGTACTATCAATTCATAGCAGATAAATATATGGGCATATCTTGCTATTATGGAAAGGTAAAGACTGATCAAGAATATATACGTATTTATACCTAGTTTTAAATTAACATTGTAATAATGATTTTTACCGATAGATCGAGTTTATGATAATAATATTTATACATCATGGTAGCTGGCTCGAGGTCAAATTAAAATAAAATAAAAACAATTTGTTTATATTTTATTTTTCTTTTCCGATATATTTCGGTTACTCTTCGGTAACCGTCTTCAGGGATTAATTTTGCACGTCTGCTCTTGCGGGCGCGGAGTTCCTGAAGCAAGTCCTACCAAGATGAATAATCGCCAAAACATTATAATAATATTTGTAGATACATATATTATTATTATTTTATACCATATACTTACATATATTCTGTTTTTTTTTAACAGCCCAGTTAGAAATAAGGTAGAGAATTGATTTATTGCATTCGAGTACTATCAAAGAAACATCATATTCTGATTTGGAAGATTAAATGTGTTAGGTTTAATATAAAGATAGCACAAAAACTATTATATAAAATTAAATATATATTTGTTTTCTTAATTTTATATAAAGAAAGCAAATTAAACTCAAGATATACAACCTACAATTATTTTAAGATATAGAATAATTAATATATGATTTCTTTTTTATAATTTACAAGAGAAATATATTGATTATTATGTTAATTTTCTGGGATTCAAAATTGAACTAAAATCAAACAGCCACGAACCACGGTGCAGCGGCAACAGCGCGTACGCGAGCCATAAATGTACACGCAACATTAGCAACAATAATTTTGCAATAATGTTGGATTGTTGTTGCTGTTGTTGTCGCATATATGAATGTATGTTTGTTTTGTGCACGAGGCTGCGCCTGCAACATTTTGTAGCACACTTTGTCAACAATGTTTCCAGAGTGGAAGACGCAACGCAGCGCAGTGCATCGCATGCGTGCGCGGATTAGTCGAGGGACCGCCAACAGACTGCGGACTACAGACACTCTGGCTTAAGTGGGAGCAGAAGCACAGACAGAGAATGGTAAGGAGAGATAGAAAGAGAGACACTGAGACAGAGAGAAAGAGAGAGAGAGAGAGAGGAAGGGAGATGGGATGGTGCAGCGAGACTGGTTCGAATCTTCGAGCGATAAATAAGCGATAACATTTTAATGGTCATTTCGCGACGCGGCTTAGCACATGTTAACGCATCGCTGCAGCTGCTTGGGATTTGCTATGAGTTGAAGGCGAAAGGGAGTGTGGATACAGGATGGGTGGGGGAAGAGTCACAGTGGGACGACATTACTCAATCAGCGCGCGTTGGCTGATTAATGCAGCCCCCAGACGTTGTCGACAAGTGCAGCGCATCCGGTCGAAGAGGACGTCATACAGTCTGCAACAGCGTACAGCAAGTGCAAAGTTACATGCTGCATGCCACATGCCGCATGCCACGATGACAAGTGTCAAAACGCGACCCAGGTAGACACTGCAGATTTCACTCATTTAAATTGGCATGATTTACGTAAACGGAGCTGCCTTCCCTGCCTTGCAACACACCGCCCCACTCCCCTTGCTTTCCTCACCTCCCACTTGCAGTGACTTCTGCAACTGTGGCAAATTCCAACAGCATTCAACAAGCCGCAACCCCAATGCAAAAAGGAAATGACAAACAACAACCCAAAGAGCAAAGACAAGATGCTGACAGTCGCTTGGCATGGAAGGGGGAAGGGGTGCATGGTATATAACTGTGCAGGGCGTGGTAAGCGGGCCTTGCGTTCGGGTCCTAAGTCTGGAGCGGCTGAGGGTCGCCGCATGTAGCCCAGCCAGAGCTGCCAGCCTCGTCGTCGCTTGCTGTGCATGCAAAGTGTTGAATAATTTGTTGCGAAATATTTCTTGTTGCACACGTATCCGTTTCGTCCAGTGCACCCCACAAAAATGTCGATTGTTAAAATGAATAAAATAGTTTAATATTCTCTGTTTTCGTTTTTATATTAACACTTTTTTGTGAGGAAAAGGGTAACTGAATAATTGAATATTTCAGATGTTTTCGGAGAGATTCTAAAAACTGTATAGATCAAACGTATTCATCGTGGTCTGTATAAAGCATAATAATTATAATAGCATTAGTTATTATAACTAAATCTTGACTAAGCACGCAACATAACTATAGTATGTATGTCGTATTTGTCTTTGTATCGCCAAATCAAATTTGTATAACTCCTTTCAAATGTTCTTCATAATAAATAATGTGTTTTATATATTAAGTATAGTAATATTTTTAATAATTATAACAATAATATCATTAGAAATAACAACAATATTTAAATAATTGTAATAACAATATAAATGAATAAATATTTATTTAAACTATAAACTTGGGTTCTTCTTAAGGGCGCAAAGTCTTTCGATGAGCTTGCAAGCTCCTCTTAAAGCTCTTGGCATGCTGAACTAGTTGCACTTTGTCTGGTGGCTGCTGCTGTACTGTGACAGGCTTGTTAGTGTAATGTGCAACATGTTGTACGACGCCGCCGACTCGACTACGACGACGCAGCGTCGACTGTTGCGTCGCTGCGTAATTAAGTGGGCGACAGGCTGGTAAATGCAAATTTTTGTGTCTTGTCGCCGCGCTGCCGACGTCGCGCAGGACATGCGCCGGCAGCATAGCAGCAGATGCCGTCGACTGATATGCGCGATAAGCCAGACGCGCTCTTGTTGTTGTTGTTGTTGTTGCAGTGGCTGCCGCTGTTGCAGTGGCTGTTGCTGCCACCGATAAGCACTCGCCTATGATCTATGATCTTGACCTTGTCCTGTTGCACAAGGGGCAGCAACAGTGGCACTAGCAGCAGCAACAGCAGCAGCTGCAGCTTTAATTAAAATGTCAAAACTGGTTTAATAGCGTTATTGAAGGAACACTTGGCCAACACAATTTGGCAGCTGGCTAACGTGGTCACCTGAGAAGTGTTGCCTGCCTGTCGCCTGTTCGATCCGAGAGCTTTGCAGCTCATTGCTGACATTGCTGGAATACCTGCGAGCTAGCGCGTGGTTGTACCGCAAATTGTGGCGACTTTGAAGTCGGCGACACGCTGATTTATTGTCCCTGCCTCAAACATTTGTAGCGCAACAACGGCGTTTTCTAATGCCACAAAACGCCGCCAACAAAATGGAAAGTTCTCCCCCCTCGCTTGCTCGCAGTCTGGCCTGCTTTGACAGTTTGCGTACCGCCAATTGATTTATAGAAATCAAATCAAAATGAACGTTTAACCCATGCCAACGGCCATTGTTTGCCATTGAGTGTTTGTCTCTCCTTCTCTCTCTTCTTCTCTCCTTCTCAGTCTCTCTCTCCTTCCTTCTCGTTGTTGAGCAAGCGGCGGCTCCTTTGCAACGCATAATTAATGATCGGCTATAATCATTTTGCAATCCAATTGGGAGAATCATATTGCAGTAGATGTGCATTCGTATGAGTGTGTGTGTGTCAGTATGTCCGTATGTATACCAAGCGCTTGCTATTAATTAATTAAATATCAACGATTGTGAATTCGGTAATTTTAGTTACACGATTTATGCATTAGAAGATATATTTTACAGGGTATACACAACATAAACATTCTATAAACATGTTATAATCATGCTATACATATGCTATAAATGTGCTATAAACATGCTATACATATGAACATGGTTTAAACATTTTATTTTACATATGATAATCTTTACCAATTTATAAATATTTATATAATATGTTATAATCAAAAGCTGTTAGAACAAAAATAATTTTCTAATCTAATGTTAATCAACTGGCAAACCAATGAAGCAATTTAGTTATCGGTGCGGTTTAAACTATAAGTATTTATGTATTTATGAACATACATATGCCTGTGTTATAATATAATTCTATATGAATAATACAGTCAAATATTATTGCATTATTAAAAACACCATGCTATAAAGATATATATACACTTAGTCATTGTATACCTGTCACTACATGCCCTAATATTACCTTTGAATCTAATCTTAGACAGTCTCAGTTCGTGCTCGATCAATCCAATTAAATTATTAATTATTAAATTATTAATTAAAATTATATAATCATTTTGGAACGATCGTTAAGCTGTCAGTTGCTATAAAATAATCAACTCATTGCAGCGTCCTCAGTTGTTGTTGTTGTCCCTCTCTACTATATAAAATACTGACACTGCCCGCCTAAGCGCTAACTGTTTGTCATTCCCAGCCAGACGGAACCCTGCTAGTTTTCCTGCTCCGGCCCCACCTCCACCCCCTTCACCCTACGCAGTAGTTGCAGTTGCGTCTGTTCCAGACTGCACTCGTTGCACAAGGGTGGGGAACAGAAGGGAGTCGAGGGGGAGTCAAAGCAATGCACAACGACTTGGCGGGCCCCATGTCTGAAAAGTTGTGTGATTTATTTGGTCGGCTCTTGTGTGTGTGTGTGTGTGTGCTGTTTGTTGTTGCTTTTTTATTCACCCGCGCTGCGCTTTTTATTATGGCAAAATTGTTGTTTTTATTATTTTATTGGTGCGCACTCGAGTCGAGTTGGCGTGGAGTAAAGCCAATGGAGAACCAATGGGGGGAGAGTGCTGGAAGCTGTAAACACAACTGCAATTCATATCCATGAGCCAGCAGACGGATCGACATATATATACATATGTATATAGCCTGGATATATATATTCATGCGTATATTGTAAGTGCATTTATTATTTTACTCGGTTTGCTCGCATTTCGTGCAACAATCTGTAGACACAATAAATTACCAATTATATTTTCATTTCATATTTCTGTCATTGATTTCGGTTCCAATCTCCGCCGTCGCCTCCTTCCCTCCTGCATCTCATGGTCGACTGGTCGACGTCCTCAATCGGCATCAAATTAACCGACTTTCAATTGAATCCCGGAGTTTCTCTTCCTGCCACGCCCAGCCACGCCTACTGAATAAAAATCAATTGGGAGCCCTTGCATAATCGAAGCTATTATGCTGGTAAGTAACGGTTTATGAATAGGCTCCAATAAATGGGGTACCTATATTTTAATTGATTTTATTTTAAGTATTATTCGAATGTTAAATATGTTTTGAAGATATATCAGTTAAGATATGAGTGATTTTCACATTTTAATTAATATTTTTTATAAGTATTCCTTAAATGAAATTCTATTTTATGAATCTACGTTGTAAATATGTAGTTGAAAATACTTGAATGAATTTCACTACTATTCAGTAATCAAAAACAACGCTAAATTTATCGATAAGGGATTTTATGTTTGTAGAAGTACGTTCACACTTTGAGTTTCCCTTTTCTTTTGCTAATATCTGATCAAGTGTAATTTAAACATATAATATATAAAAACTGTTAATTACAATTAACAACACGTGTTAAAAATTAAATGAAAATCCACACTTTTTATTCTATATAATCATATTTTAAAAGAAAATCTATAGAGATTTTTGTGGATCATGGATAATTAAAATTTGTATATAATTCAGCTCTTTTAAAACGATTACGAATATCAAAATGTTGCTTAAGCCGTCTAAAGCCGTCTAAGATCTCCCAATGAATGTTTTTATTAAATATATAATATTGAAGTAACTACAAGGCTCGGGAACTGACAATGACTCCACCCACTTACTTTACTCTCCTTCCATAATTCTCAATCAAATTTGTCTAGTCAGCCAAGCTGTGCAGGCTTTGAGTTTTGCATGCACACTTGGCTCGCGACTCTAATGAAAGTTAGCAGCCGGAAAACTGCAATCTTAACGCCGCAGAGCTGAAAAGCCAACAGAGCCGCCTTTTCCACCTCCCCTCCTAAAAGCAACAGCTACAGAGTTGGAAAAAAAAAGCTTCTTGAGCAAAGAGAAAACGCGAAAATCCTTTTATTTGCGTGTTTTTATTTTCGTCTGGCCTTCTGTTTTAGCACTGCGAGTAGACGCTGTCTATATGGCCGCCTGCTGTTTATTTCTCTTTGCTTACCATAAAATAAGAAGAAGAAAGCCAAGCAGAGCAGCACCGAATGGCTCGGGCTTTGTGCCCGCAGCCCAAACAACCCTAAGCCCCCAGTCAGACCGGAAGGAGGGATATCCATCGCTTACCTCCCCCAGCCGGCGACCCTATTAAACTGCAGAGTGAATATCAAAAGTCGCAGTTAAAGTGTCTAGAAAATTGCGCTTGCATTAAATAAATGAAACACTTCGCAGACAAAGTGACCCTGGTCAGCGGCACAAATAGGGGTTGGCCCTTGACTGAACCCTAGTCGGGAGTAGAAGAAGCTGTAGATGAAGCACCAGTTGAAGTTGGGCTATGAAAATGTTCAAAAAAATAAAAACGAAACATTCGAAGAATTTCAACAAAGCGAAAGCGGGTCTGGAGAGTGAGGGGATGCACAGGAGAACAGGAGGATAGACAACTGCGGATAGAAAAAAAAAAAACTTTAAGTAACGTCTGAAAAATGAGTTGTTTGATTTATCTTGTTATAAAGAGTTTTTAAAAGTGCCACCTTTAATTTATGGTAATCCCTATAGATTTTTATCAACAAGTACATGATTGCAATGTTATTCTCATTATTACCATATCTTTATCAATATTGTAAACTATGTTTTTCAAATATAATTTCTTCTAAATTAAAAGTTTCTTACACATATTTTCAGTCTGATTACGTTTTTCCAAGATTATCCTTATTTAATTCTAAATTTGTAGAAAATTTCCTCTACACAAATAAATAAACAAATTGCAGATTATGTTCTGTGATAGAGCAGTTTCATAATACATTTCTTAATGAATTACTTTTTTATATAAAACGAGTAAATTTTGCACGCATTAAGCAAATGAAAACGAACATAGTCCAGTGAGCTACTCGATAGGGTAAGTTTGTCTGGTGCTGCAGGATGTGCATAAAGAGATAACACGATGGAAGCATTTAGCTTTTTTTTAAAATTTTATATTTTTCCAATGCTTTGGGCCTTTGCATTGCGAGCAGGCTTTGTGATTTATGAAGTGTAAATAAATGGTAATGAAAAATATTCGGTATGGCGTCTTGAAAGGACGCTAACTCCTTCCAACCTACGTTCGGCCTCAGTCAGTCGGAATGCTGAATTCATTTTAATAGCCTTAGCCAATTATGAAGTTTTGTGGAAAATGGGGGGAACACACACACACACAGAGAGAGAGAGAGAGAGAGAGAGAGAAACATACCAAAAACTAACGCAAAACTACGAAAAAGCCAAAGGCAGCAGGGTAAGCTCGGCACGTAATTCAATCCAGGCAATTCAATGTTGCTGCGCCTGGCTGTGTCTGTGTGTGTGATGTTTTTCCCTTTGCAACGCTGAGTTTCACCAATTTGTGCAAGAACACAAATGTTGTTGTTGCGTTTGTGAAAGCGGAGGAGACAGTGGTAAACAGGGCGGGGCCAAGGCGAAACTGCGTCAGGTGGTTCGGCTAATTATTCAGTAGAATTTTCATGCTTCATAGCAATTTTTAGCATATTTTTCCATAATTTGCTGCGCTTGTTTGTCTGCCATTTGTCCTGCACATACAAATTGCGAATCGAAAACTTCGAAAACTAACGGCAATTAAAGTATTTTCTTGTGCAACAACCCTCAACCCTCAGACCTCAGACGACCGCAACCCGAGTAGAACTTGGACTCACTCTCTAGCTCGAACCCGACCGAACTGGAACATTGGCTGACTGTGCGTGTAATTATAATTTTCTTTAAGTTGGTTTGCGCAAACTTTTCTTTATGTGAAAGTTTTCCACTCGCTATTCAGCCCGCTCTCTCTCCTTCTCTCTCTCTCTCTCTTACTCTCCTTTCCTCTCGCTGTCGTGCTGTCTTTAGTTGTTGTCGTTGCTTGCGTACAACCACAAATAATTTTGTCGAAAACTTTGTCTCCCATTTTTCTTCATCCTCAGCGCGATTTCTTATGTGTGTTTTCTCCTGCTGTCGCCTTCTACATCTTTTTTTTTGTGCCCTTTTCGGTTTTTACCATGTTGTTGGTAATTATGCGCTTTGTGAAATTCAAAGAACGAAGAACTTTTGGGCTTCAACATCATCGTCTGAGTGTATTAGTTGTAATGCGCTACGCCCAAGAGAGGTGGCACGAGAGGGGTATGGCTAACAAGTTGCCAAACTTGCGACAACAACAGGTTGACTTAACCTCCACTTAGAAGAAAGAAGTAAGGATCCATCGGGCTGCAGGTAACAGGACGCTGAGGTCTTTATCGTTTGCTACTTTTACGATATCCCACCAGCTTGCTAGACAATATGTCTTATTAGTTGGGACAAACTTTCGAGTGATTTTCATTCATTAGCCCCCAAAAAAGTCCACAAATTTTGAGCTAATGATGAGGCTCGACCCAATGCAGGTTTATTAACGCTTTATTTGTCCAAAACTTGACCAGTGTTTGTTAAACTGTGGAACATTATTAAAGCGAAATTTAAGTGAGAAGTGTGAATTAGTAGCAGCTTTTTTCTGTTAGCGGCAAATGCTGAAGAAACGGCAGCGCGGGGTGCGAAAACTTTTTCAATTTATGGCTTATAATGAAGGCTATTTATTATGTTGGCCAACAAATGAAAACGAATTCAACTCGTTTGTAGTTAACACCAGCGCACGACTTGGCCATTTTGCCTAATGGCCCAGACATGTGGCTGGACCTGGACCTGGACGCGGCTCTCTGCATGTTTTCCTTTTGTGTAATATGACATTTAATTGTATTACTTCATCAGGCAGACACACATACACAGAGGCATAGACAGAGGCAGGTAATGAGCAGGTAAGCCCAGCTGCCAAAGGGGTCGCGAGGAGGCGTGCAAGCTGCTTAGCTTGAAGCAGCGTGGCATGGAAATGTTTATACATAGCAGAAGGCAAAGCGGGAAAGAAAAGAGAGAAGGGGATAGATAGAGTGAATGAAAGAGAGAGAGAAAACCATGCAGAATCACAAAAGAAAACTTATGTCAGTAATGGAAAACAGGAAAGAAAGCAAAAGGCAAAACGAGTAGAAAAGGTTTGTTATAAAAATAGTTGAAAAATGCTTTTGTGCAGCAGAATGAACAAGATTTTCGAAGAAAACTATGAAAACTCTGCGAAAATTTTAAAACACAAGCGGAAATGTCAGATAAGTATGCGGATCACTTAAGAATAAGCCGAAAAAATATGAAAAACATTTGCTGAATTGCCTCAAATAAAGTATAAGAAAGGGAAAGAAAGGGGGGCAACTTGCCCCTTAATTTTGTGCCCCACTGACAATCCATTTAGACGGATTCGGTAAATCATCGCGCAGAGCTGACAAAATAAGCTCAACAGGCCGCCAAGTAGAGTCAGATCGGGGCGGGGGTCGGACACCGCGATTACTAATGATGCCGATCATATCGTGGAAATTCCAGCTTAGTCGCACTCACAATGCGCACTCGCTGTTTATACTCCCACTTCCCCCTGACCACCCTCGCCCCTCCCTAACGCATAACAAGCTCAACATTGCACTCGGATGGAAGGGGAGGGAAGGTGGGTATGCAAAGTAGCCAACGTGTTCAAATGCAAAATGTGTTTTCACTTTTGTACGTTTATCAAACGATTGTGCGGAGTGTGGTGGGGCGGAATGGGAGGGGCATGCTGAGGGGATTAGGCGGCTGTTAAGCGCCACAAGGAGACATGGCCAACTGCAATATGACCAAAGGCAACAAATAGCTGACAATAACAGAGACAACAACAACAATTCCAACAGCAGCAGCAGCAATGGCAACACGAACGGCAACAACAACGTGCCGCTAGCAAATGCACGACGCGCATATTGAAACCGAAAACTGCAGCCAGAGTCGAGTTGGGACTCTCTGTGGGACAAGGGACCACGATAGAGGGTAGAGGAGGTTGAAGGGAGTTGGGTAAAGGCTTTGGAGCAACACGTGACGGGTTTTTCGGTGGAGAATGTGGAGCTGGCGCTGAAGCAGCTGAACACGAAGCTGAAGCTGAAGCTGAAGCTGGAGTTGGAGTTGGATGTGGATGTGGAGCCTGCATTGAAGTGAAGTGAAGTGAAAATGAAAACAAAGTTTAACAAACCGTGGCTAACGAGCTACATTATTAAAACTTCAGAAATGCATAAATTTCGCAGAAGAGGAGAATGCTGGGGTAGGGTATAGAAGAGAGAGTGTAGGAGAATGGGAAAGGCGATTCAATACATGCGGCAACTGTGATAATATAAGCCAGATCCTTGGACGGGGCATTTTAAAGTTATTGACACCTACTACATGCCTGGCAACAAGGCTGACAGGGGGTGATGGAAAGGAGTGGGGGAAACCAGAAGAGGGCGCGACTGAAAGATGCCCTGTAATTAATGCAAAATGTTGATAAGTAATGGAAAAGGAAAATTGTAGCGAGGAATTGAGAGAGAAGGCAGAGAGAGAAAGGAAGTCACTGAGATAGCTATAATAAGACAGAGTAAAAGAGATGTAAAGGAGATGGAGAGGGAGAGCGACAGACATGAGATAAGAGAGTTAGGAAGAAGTAGTGGCAGGTATCATTATATTTTAATAGAGGAAGAGACAGAACCTAAATCAGGACTGTCAAACTAATGAGAAAGATAAGCTATCTTCCAAACATCGAAGGTTTCCTACGCTTATAGGCTTTACAATGAATCTCCTGCGATGGTTTCTACACTAGTTATATATACAAGTACAGAATTTCATAACATTCTTAATTCTTCTTCCTCTTTTGATGCTGATTCAGAATATTTATAAGTTATAGAGACTGAAATTAATTTATTCTCTGCAAGAGAAGGGTTGGGAACAGCACAAGGTCTTCAATTCATATAGTCTGTCACATTAAACAAATCCATACTCCCTTTACGCACAGGGTATTACAGCACGAGACAGACAGACAGACAAACAGACAGAGAGACAGAGAGAAAGATAGAGAGAGAGAGAGGTAGAGGCTACTCGCATAGATCGTGCATTGAGGCAGGCAGCTGTGGCTGCTCCTGCTTCTCTCCTGCCCAACCATCAGCTGAGTCATAACTTTCACACAAGGTGTTGCAATAGGCCTGTCTGTCTGTCTGTCTGTCTATCTGTCTGTGTGGGGCACGATCTGTTGGCAGTTCGCGACTCGCCTGCAAGTCATTTTGCGCATATTAGTTGCCCATTAGGCGCACAGCGTATTCCTTCAGTCAGTCAGTCCTTCAGTTAGTCAGTTAGTCAGTCAACCAGTCTGTCAGTCACTCAGTTCTTCAGGTTGACAGCCTGCATATCTCTTAGTCTCTCTCTCTCTCTCTCTCTCTGTCTGTCTATCTGTCTGTATGCCTCTCCGTCAGCTGTAAGGCGCATTAAAATTCAGCTGGTGTTAAATATTACAAGCGTCGCCATCGTCCCCCCTGTCACTCCCTTCTCCCACCTTCGTTCAGATTCGCCGCTGCCAGTCAACTTGTTCGTCTGTCAGCTGAGCATGCGAGAGGAGGGGTAGGGGAAGGCGAGTTGCAGTTTATTTGTTGTGCAGCTTGTGAAATGTTATGGCAACGTCTACGTGATATGTTAATCATGGCGGCCACAGCGAACGTGTCTGCTGCGCGTCTAGGATGCGGATGTGGCTCCAGTTGAAGCCAAAGCACTTGCGCCACTGCCGGGGGCAAGGAGACGGAGACACGTAACGCAGTGGCAAGACATAAATGTCAAACAGTTACCACATGCCCAATACTCTCAAACAGAAACACACACGCACACACACTCTTGGTACATGTAGGTGCGCAAAGGTCAAGGAAAATGCCACTAAATTTTCTTGAAAGTCTAAAGTCGAAAACCTAAGCTGATGAACTATTGTGAAACTGAATTTAAGAGAGAGATAGAATGCTTTATAGAGATAAACTGATAAAGACAAGGATTGAGAAACTTACACAAATATATAGGAATAGAAGAAAGGGAATAGTGAGAAGCATAGCACGTAATGGAATAGAGAGTTTTTCATTCTGAAAACAAGACAGATTCAGATTAAGTTAATCATGAAAATGAACGGGAAGTTAGCGTTATAGAATGTAATACGTAACGGGGACAACATTAAAGGAAAAAGGCAGGAATGAGAAAACAAGTTGTACAGAAATATAAAGAGATATAGGACAGATATGACAATATAAAGAAACTTCATCAAAACAGATTAGAGAATAATAGATCAGGGAGGGAAAACACAGTAAAGAAATATCGAATTTATTCACGATATAATATTTCGTATTAAAATGTAATATGATATGAATATAATACAAATCTTTTAAGCTAAAAGAAATCAGAACTGATCAAAAAGAAGGAATATTTTCTAGAAATTTTTGAAAGATTCCTAACTTCAAATGGTCTTACTTCTTCCAAAATGATTCACGATCATTCACTTGCCACAATAGATATAACTCAACTCTGGCTAATCGCTGGCTTATACCGGGTTTCAATCATAAACCAATCGGTGTTCATTTTGGCCACATTTAGCCGGAGTTAGCCATGGCATTACATGGCCAACTCTAACTCAGGCAGGCAGTTCCCAGAGCATAAACAGCAATTATAGCGGTTCCGAGAGTGAACTAGGGCCATGAAATACCAACACCCGACAGCTGTAAACAACAATTTACCAGCGACGAGAAGGAGGAGAAGGAGAAGGAGGTGCAAGTGGGAGAAGAAGATGGTAGAAAAACGTGCAGGCCGAACGGAGAAAATGCCAATAACTCGCCAAGATCCGTCGCTCTTATAAAAAGTTATTTAAAACGCCAACCACATTGGCAAATGATGATGATGATGAGCTCGTTCCGAAAAGAAACCCGCTTTAAACGTTAATAAAAAACAGTTTAGAGTCGACTTGAATGAAAAGCACAAACAGAACAAACAGAAAATGCAACGTACTGCAGAACTATAGTAAGCAGAAACTGAAACCAACCTGGAAAGCATAACCAGGAATCGTATCGTAGCCCAGTCGAACCCGAACGTAATGAGCAAATTTATGGTCAATTGATAATTTAGTGGCATTCGGTATCATCAATTATGGTCGCTGCGATTCACAACTGGAACTGGAACTGCTTCAGCTCCAGCTCCAGCTTCGCCTTTGACTCCTGCTCCTGCTCCTGCTCCTACTCCTGCATGGCGCTGCTCCTTACCGAAGATGAAGTATTGTTATTAGGCCCAATGAGGCACAAATTGTGCAAAATGTTTGGGCATTTCGGCTCGCACGCATGACTTATGCGCATGTGGGTCATCATTAGTTGGCCTTTTCTTTAGCCTTTTTCGCTTTATTTTGGCTACTTTAATCTGAGGCCGAGCATAAGCTCGTAATTTATATAATTTGCGCGCACGTTTTTTATTGTCAACTCTGTGGGCACAAGAATTGGGTCATGTGGCACATCGGCAACGGCTGCTAGAGATGGCAGCGTGAGTGAGCCAAATCAGGCTAAGGGATAAAGTTAATATAACCTTTCGATATATATGGTATATTTATAACTGCATAATAGTTGAAATTATAATTAAGAATCATTTCCCATTTGATATATCGATAAATTTGTGCTTTACTTTCGTGTCACGACACGCGCTCAGAACGGAGCTCAGTAATGTGGTCTAGGCAGCTGCTGGCTCACAATTTAAGTCGCTAATTGAACGCTTTGTTTGACACAATGCATAAATCACATAAGCAGGCTGGCAAGAGGGATCTATCAATGAGGGAGGGGCAGGGAGAGAGGGGCAACTGAACAGTGTGCACCTTGCATACCTGCGCTGCGAGCTGGGAACCCTCAACTTGCCGTGCACGTCGCCATGTTTATGCCAATAATATGCCATAAACTATAGGAAACCAGCGCAAAGGAGCAGCCTGTCCAGACCTGACCAGGACAGACCAGACAGTCGCCCATGGAGCCCAAAAATGGGCAAGAAACGCGTCGCATCGCATCGCAGCGCTGCGCATCGCGCGGCTTCCTCTGACAATGTTTATGAACGCCGTCTGGTCAATGGGAACTGCCAAGCGGTAACTGGGTAGGCAGCCGCCACTTTGTCAGCAGTTGGCAGCCTCCACAGCTGAGGCTGGTTCCCTCCCTCCCTCTGCAACTCCCACCCTGCTTGTTGTCCCTCCACTAGATGTCCTTGCAGGCGGTGCTAAACTTTTAGCGTCGTCGCAACTTTACGCACAACTTGCTCACATAATTTACCCCCTACACTTGCCCCTGTGTAATTATTGGCCAGCTCCATGAGTTGTTGTTGTTGTTGTTGTTCATGTGTCTCGGTTACACAGTCGAGCATCGCGCAAGGGTTATATGTGAGTGCATTAGAGGCGACCACAAATTGTTCGGTTTGGTTTTTCGCGCAAATTGTTGCCATAATTTCTGCCCCCAGCGGGCAACGTTTGCTCAGAAGGGGGAAGAGGTTCTGTACCGAGAGCAGCTATAAGCGTAAGGTCAGCTCTTAAAAAGAGCTTATAAATGATGACTTTCTAGCAAATATACTTTAATTATGATATTTATTAGAAAGTCATCATTTATAAGCTCTTTTTTATTGGAATTAAAAACATAAGAAAGGACATATAAGAAAATAAAACTTTTGAAGAGATTATCTAAAACTTAATAGATATAAATTAATAATTAATAGATATAAACATAAATCAAAATTACATTATTTTCTTAGTAAAGATATTTATGACATTTAGTAGTAGTATTTGTTGTATTTGGTAGTACGTGATTTTGTTTACTTGCTATATTTTCTAACATTCTTCAATAGTTTCTTGTTGCTCCCTTTCCCACAATTTCAAATTCTCATTTCTTACGCATTTCCTAGAAAAATGGAACTGCAAAACTTTCAGTGATTCTTTTATTAAATATTCAAATTCTTTCTTAATTGCAGCAATAATAACAACAATCCAAGCCAACTACAATTGCAATTCGTGGAACTGTTTAGTCCGACTGCAATTGGAGTTTCCCCATGACGATGTTCCAAATGCGAGGCCCCACTCGAGTTGCCAAGTGCCACAAATCCCATATCAATCAAATTGTGCGTTGTCTGCTACAACAACAACCCATACAGCAACATCAACAATTTGCACAATAGGCCCATGCTGTGCTTCACAGTGGGTCGCATGGCGGGCTGACCGTCTCGATATGCCACAATTGACCTGTAGCAAAATTAAACCAAGATTAAATAACCGCTAAGGACAACAGGGCAAGGCTCGAATTATTGCGCCCATCTATCTGGGGCCAATCAATCGGGCCACACGGCTTGTGTTGCATGACCTCGTCAACGGTAAACTGTGGCAACGTTGACACAGTGGTCAAAAATTTCAGTAAAGTTGGATATAGAAAGGATTTAAGATGATATTGAAATGTATAATACTTTATAAGATTATAAAATAATTCGGAACCACTAAATAATAAAGTTTTTTTTCTACATATAAACAATAATTGTATTATATTATTATATATTATATTAGGTATTTAAGTCCCATTATTAGGTAACTCAGTAAATTATTTAGTCATTATTATAATTTATTTATTTTTGATATCTCTACTGTACGAAACTGCAGCAAACTGGAATACGATACATAGATAGAGATGATATTAAAATTGTTAATACATTATTTGATTATCAAATACAAAATTTGGAACTACTGAATGATACAATTTTTTATTTTTTCAATTATATCGTATTATATAATATTATATTAACTATTAGAGTCCCATTATTGAGTAAATCTCTGAATTGGTAAGTCTTTGTTATAATGTATTTATTTTTTGATATCTCTAATTTATTGTGATGTCTCTTTTGACTTTCTGATACGATTAACTAAGGCACTGCAGTTTGAAATTGGAAAACCTATTGGAAATCGTAAAATAAATGTGTTGAATTATGATATAAGTATTAACGCCTTTTAATATCTAAATCAAACTCAAAGTCAAAGTTAGTGAGTTATCCACAATATATTAATTTGTTGCATCTATTCAGTTTAGGTTGTAACAAGTGAGCAGCTTCAACATCTTAAATTACATTTACATTTTGTGTGTCTGAAACCCACTGTGCGACTGACAAGTTCGCGGTAACTGACTTTGCATGCAAATTATGATATTACGCCACGCCTTACGCCTTTAAAGCACACACAAACACACCACACACAAACACACACACACACTAACACACACATATTAACATAGTTCCTTGCCCGGCTGAGCTGCGTTGGGCGCGGGCAGACTTAAAGTTCGCAGGATGTGTCCTTCGTCCTTTCGCTGCATTGATTTCGTATTTCCAAGGAAGTCACGCGGAAGCTTGTTAGAGCGTCCGCCCCATCACTCTTTCTCTCTTTCTCTCTCTCTCTCTCTTCCATTCACCGCATATAAATTGCTTTGCATGCAGTTTTCTGCTAGTCTTCCCTTTCTGCAACAGCTGCCCGCCCTCTAGTCAGCTGGCGCGCCCACATAGAGAGACAGGGCCTCGGCGCGGGCTATTACGCTGGCAAATTGCAATGTAATTAGTTTTTACATTTCTATATAGTCGGGAACGTATAATTGTGAAAAATGGCATTTCTAGTTAATTAATGGCTTGCATAGGACCGGCTAAAGAGAATCACAGGGAAAGAGAGAGAGAGAGAGAGAGGAATGGGCAGTGGGAGAGGAACAGAACAAAAACTTTCTGCACACTTTTCGCTCTGTGTGTAGTCAACAAAAAGTGCAGTCACCTACACATAGCACCTGCTCTGGGAAATCCAACACCCCCCACCCCCTTTTACCACTCTACGCCTCTGTGCCGCCCACTGTCAACTGTGGCAACTTTGCTTGAATTGCTTGAAAATTTAATTAAAATGTTGGCATTTTTGTGCACGAATTGATTTTTACGAGTGCCAGCAAAATTTCAGAATATTTACAAAAAATAACAATAACATGCATGCACTGTGTGTGTGTGTGTGTGTGTGTGTGTGTGTGCGTTGGACAGTGTGCAACTGGGGCGGAACATGTCTCTCAATTGTCCGCCCACACAGTTGGCCCTCAAAAAAGGCAAGCGGCACAAGCTGAGCTCACTGTGTTGAATCAATTGCGAATATGTTTGATTGAAATTGCATTTTCTTTTGTCTCCATTTATCCTTTTTTTGCAATCTTTATTTCATTTATCTTTTGCAGTGCCTTTTCACTGCCCTTTGTGCACAGTTTTAATCGTTGAAATTGAATTAAACATGGACGGAAACATTCTCTTAAACTACAGTTTTGCTTAATTTAATTGCGCTCTTCACTAAGCAGACAGAATCTAAGGCAAGGGAGAACAAAAGCAAGAGAGACTCATGTTAGTGCAAGTGCGTGTGCTCTCACAGCATTAACATAAGAGAGCGCAATTGCTTTGATCTCAATTGCGCCATCTTTTAAAATGGCAAATTGAGAACGCGTCAGTGTGAGACAGCGCGTCTGTAAGCAAGTGTGTAAGAGTAGATTGATTCCTTGTGGTCTGAGATCGAGACGTTTACGTAGAGTTTCCAGATACGTTTTCCGTGTCAGTACATCAATAAACAGGCTCAAAATCATAAGATTTGATAATAAATCAGTAGATATGGCAACCCTACATTTGCGCGTATTTTGTTGTTGCTTGCAAGTTGTTACTCTCCACAGTCAAAGTCAGCTCAATCAATTCACATTTAAATGTCATGACACAACAACAACAACAATACGAGAGATCAGCGAAATGGCGTTGCTTCTCTTTATGCTGCTACTAGATTTGCATAAAACAACAACAGCAATGACAAGGGAGAGCAGCAAATCAGAAACTGACCACGCCTAACAAAACCAGCGTCGAAAGTGAAAATCGAATGGAAAAATAACGCTTCCGTTTTCCATTCGCATTCGCCACTCTGCACGTGTGTTCGTGTATTTGTATTCGTGTATTCGAGTCGTGTTTGTGTTTGTATTTATTTTGGGGCACCTAATTTAAATAAACATTTATTTGTACAAAGGCTTAAATAGGTTCAGTAAATGACTTCCTGCATTGTGGTGTGCAGCCGGAGGGGCGGACAAGGCAAAACAGAGTGAGAGAGAGAGGAGGACAACAAGCAGACAAAGAGAAACAGCAACAACTGCAAAAACAGCAACAACAACTAAAAAGCAAACGGGCCAAATTGCATAATCAGTGAGACAAATGCAGCCGGATTATGAAATCCTTCGCTCACTGCGCGCTGCTGGAAGCCGCCGCAGACAGACAGAAGCGCGCGCGGATAGACAGATAGAAGGACAGAGAGAGAGAGAGAGAGACAGTGAGAGACTGAGGAACAGAAGGCTGCCTGGCAACGCCAAACCACAACAACAACAATAACAATGTTGGCAATGCCCTGGGTCGAAAACTGGCAGCAACCTGTCGCATATTTAAAGCGATTAACGGCACGATTTCGGTTGGCAACGCTGCCTTCTGCTGCTGCTGCTGTTGCCGCTGACTGAGCATAGAAATTGAAATTGAAATGCTTTTGGCAGCGCCAACACTTCGGTTACTCGTGTAGGGAAAGTGCAGGGTACTTTCGACTGGACATGGCAGCATGTGACGAGTGAGTGGAAGATAAAATCGAATAAATTTAATGCAAGTTTGAAAAAGTTTTTTATTACTTTTTTTTAACTTTGTGCCAAGCTAAAATTAATTTAATTGTGTACCATAATTAATAACTGGCTTAAAATCGAACTATCTAGAAAATGACAAATTTAATAGTTGATCTTCTTCTTTCTCTAGTTAGAGCATCCACAGATCGATATAGGACAATTTACTGTGCTCTTTGCTGCTGCCGTTGCTTTTACTGTTGCTTCTGCCATTGTTGTTGCTTTTGTTGCTTTTATTGCAATTCGTGTCTCTGGCATTGCAGACAAAATTGAAAACGTTTGTAAATACTTTGAAAGCATTTGCAGCAATTGAACAAATACAAAATAGTTTTTAGCCGCCGCCGTCGTCGTCGTTGCCGTTTTTGGAAAAATTGTGCAAAAAACAAAATAAAGCAGATAAACATAATATACAACAATATTGTATGGTATATTGTGCACAATAGTTGCATACTTACTTGCACTGCTGCTGGTGTTGTTGCTTCTGTTGTTGCTTTGCAGTTTTCCTTTTGGCTTTTCCTAGTCGACGGTAATCGACCTATAAATAAAGTTGGCAGTCAAACAACTCTGCCCCGAAAACGGTATAAGCGAAAATTGTGCAATAAAAGCGCACAGTCGGCAAATAATAATCGCTACAACAACAACAACAGCAACAACAAGCTCTCGATTTCCTACTCAATTGGGCATTTCTTCGATTGACCAAGCAGCCGATTGACCTTTTGAACCTATGCGATTTTTGGGGCGGCATCAAATTGCCAAGGAAATTGTGAGCTCAACGAAATTATGAAGTTATTTATTTCTAATAGATTTCCCGATTAGATTGGCATATTTGCGGTAGTTTTTAAGGTGTGTACAAAGTAAAGATCATAAGAATAAACCATATACTATATATGTAAGATTTAAAATGTATTTGAATTCATATATAGTACACATGTTTTATTTCAATGGTTTTTAGATTAAGATAATTAGATTTTAATATAGTTTTGGATTAGATAATCTGACAATTTAATATTTGTGCTGCTGTGTTCGGCTTCAGCTTTCGACTTTCTCAACAACTTTTCGCACCTCTTGACGACTCTCCGCATTGACTCCGACTATCGATTATTGAGTCCGTTTGAAAAGGGCTGTCCACTGTCGATACCAACAGGGTGGCCAGATTACATATATTATTATTACCATATAATGTGGTCTAAATAATGATTTTAAGAAGAAATGATATTACAAAATTGAATATTTAAAAATAAAGTTTAAAGTTTGTTCCTATGAAGATTATTATAATCCAAACAAAGATATAGTAAAGTTATTAATAAAAGAACATGCATTCTTCATGTTAATTATTGATTTTGAACATAACTATCGAGTTCCCTATTTCAAAATCTGCACTAAACATTATAAATTATTGATTTTCGTATGTTATATTATTTTATTTATGATTCTAAAATAAGGTATAAATATTCCAACTTAGATTAGGAATAGATAAATTAAAAATGAGTAAGAAATTTGATACTTTCAATTTCTTAATATGTTTACTAAGATATAGCTAGAATATTATTATAGACAGTTAACTTGATCAACTTTATTATTGATGTTTCTGCACTCAACTAGTTCAACAAGTGCAAAGGGGACTCAACCCGTAAACCAAACCCGCAAGTGCTTTCCGTTGCAACTCAATTGGAGAAAGAGAGAGATAGAAGAAGAGGCAGAGCATAGGGTGAGTGAGAGAGAGAGGGAGGGGGACAAGCTGCCTGCAGGGCAATGCTTACATATATCATAAAACAAAGAATTTCGGTTATTTCTGCTGAGCTTTGCAGCACCGGCTGCCGCTCGAGGCATTCTCATTCGTAGTTGGACAGACAAAACTGTCCTTGGGTTGCTTTGCTCCGTTCGTTGTGGGGTTTGGTGGGGCGTACTTAATGGCAGAAGCTTTTATCAGCTCCGATTACACGATTTAAGGCAACAAAACTGTCACTTTAAATGCAATACAAAATTGTAAGGCGTAGGTAGGGAGAGGGAGAGTGAGAGGGAGGACGGACAGCAAAAAAGAGAGGCAGCATAAGCTGGATAGCACCTGGAGCAACCTGAAGCCCATTGAAAAGTCCTGTGGTTGCCGCACCACAACATTGTTGCCGAAAACCAACGTAAACAAAGCCAAGACAGGCGCAGAGCTGACTGGCTCGAGCTGGCCCTGCCCCTGCTCCTTGCTCTGCACTGCCCGCACTGCGCTCCTGTGTTTCGGCTTCGGGTAACTCGGCTTAAATAAATTTAATTTAATTACCAGTAAAAACCGCATGAGTGACTCCTCGCCTAGATGAGTGAGCCGTGCAAGGACGAGGCTATCTTTACCTCTCACTCACTCACTCGCTCTGACGTCTATCTCGCTCTAGAGTGTTACCTGCCACTCGAGCACTACTGAGTGAATGAGCGAGAGACTGTATGTGTGTTTATTTAGGAAATAACATTTTTGTGGCAACACATTTTTGGATTTTATTACAGTGTGGCACGTTGAGTGCTTTTCTCACTTGCCACTTGCCACTTGCCGCTCTCTGTTGAGGTCAACATGCATTTTATCATTTGCAAAAGCGGCAGCAGCAGCAACAGCGGCAGCAACCTCCACTCGACAATAAATAACCTTAATGTAGTGGCCGCTGCTGTAGTCGCTCTCTTCGCCCTCGCTTCGCCTTCTCTTCGCCGCACTTCGCCGCTCTTCTTTCGCCTGTGGCGCACATGTTTAATTACTGACGTCGCCCGGCTCAAATTTCAAAGCATACTTTTAGGCGGCACTGAAAAAAGTGCTCGAGAAAGTGTAGTCGAAAAACGGGGGCTAACTCCCCCACCACCCATCACGGCAACTGCCCGCAGGCACAAGGTCAAGCGACTGCCGCACGCTGCACGCTGCTCTCTCGCTGCAGTCCCCACGATTATTATGCAAATTGACCTCGCAGTGTTTGCACACACGTGAGCAAATACTTGAGTAGCGACTTAGTGGCCACAGCGAGAGAGAGTAAGAGAGAGAGTGGAAGTGGAAGCCACTCGAGACAAAAACTATACAATAGTTAAAAGTGGGAGTTGGGCGCTGGCAGTTTAAGAGAGCGGGCGAAAGCGAGAGCGAGAGCCAAACAATGCACGCTTTGAGTCGCTGCACACTTGTGCAAGGCGTGTTCCGAATTTCGCAAACAATGAGAATTCAACTTATTTAGGAAAGTGAAAATGTTGAAATGTTGATTCAACTGTTTCCCTGCCTCCCTTGATAACTCTCCCAAGCACTTTGTGTTATGCTCATACTTTCCTAAATATCTTCAGTGATAATTGTCCGATCGGTTTGAAATATCGAAAATACGTAGATATTACAATCAGCTTAGTATCTGTTAAAGTCAAAATGATATATATTTTATAAGTCGCTTACAAATCGAGCTTAAAAATTAATTATTAAAAATATTACTTTGCAGAGGCGTTTGGCGTGTCATCCAACATTTGAAATAAACTGTATCTGCGCAGAGTATAGAGAAACCTTCATTACAAATTTGGTGTCCTTAGCGTTTATAATAGCTGAGATCTGTGTGTTAATGTGGTCAGACTGACATCCAGACAGACGGACAGACAGACGGACATGGCTTAATCTACTCAGTTAGTGATACTGAGCAAGAATATATATACTCTGTGGGATTAGCCACGCCTTTTGCTGCCTGTTACATACATATGCACAAAGTTAGTATACCCTTTTTTGACCATTTTCAAAGGTCGAAGGGTGTAGTAATTTTCAAGTTTAATATAATTCAAATATGAGATACAGAAAAAGGTTATAACACTACATACAAAATACTTAAGTCAAAACACTTTAAATAACTTGCCCAATTTCTGAATTGCAGTTATGAAAAAAACTCACTCTTTTTCAAAGTATATTCCTCTTTTTAAACTTTATAATCTTCTTAACTATTCATTTAATCCCCTTAAGTGCGCAATCCTTTCTCAATGCATTAGAACACAACCTATATTTCACTTTCTTTGTCTTTCCATCTGCACATTACTTTTTTATCATTCACTTATCACAATTGCTGCGCCGCACACCACAGTCGGAAGAAGAGGAAATCCATAAAGTGCCCCAAAACGGGGTCAATCTGTTGCAACTTTCGATGACCTGGAACACTTTACCTTTTGGCAGCTATCAAAAGTTGCGATCAAGCCAACTATGTGCCTCAACCCTAATGACATCTGTCTCGGACAGACTTCTATAACAATATTTCTCCAAACTAAACTTTTTGTGGGCAAACATTTCCCAATTTGAGTTTTCCTTTGTTGTTGTTGTTGTTGGCAAAAAGTTCATACAATTTTGTAAATTACATTTTGCATTAAATTGCTCAGGGAATCTGTGTCTCTCCCTCTTCTCTCTAGCAACGGTTTTAAATTGATTTAGTTTTGGTTACAAAATGAACAACTCAGCAGTGGGCTGTGGTGGGGTGAGGGTGGAGGCTGTATAGAATGGATCAATCAATGAAGTGCGCGCATTTTGAGATTGAAATCAGCTCTGCAAAAACGATTCTCGAATCAATTTCTCAATCAATGTCACCCAGAAAAAGAATGAGAGAGAGACCGAGACAGATAGAGAGAGAGAGTGGAATGAGCCAGGAAAGAGCGAAGGGGCAATTCAAGCTACTCTGTGCGATTCCTGGAACTGCGCTTAAGCTGGAAATCGTGGGGCAACTCTGCTGCCCAAAATGTAAAAGGTTCAAATTGTGTCCGAAATGTCAAAAGCGACTCTCAATATGATCGCAGAGTCCCTGCGACAACAACAGAAGCCCTGGAAATTTGATCGCATGCAGATAAACCCGGTGAGGGCCCTCACTGGGGCCTGCCTGCCAACCTACCTGTCTGTCTGTTTGTCTGTCTGTCTGTCTGTCTGTCTGTGCTGGGCATGCAACTGTTTTGTCTTTTTGGCGTGCGATAACCCAAGTCAATGACTGGAGCTGGAGCTGCAGTTGGAGCTGCCGCCATGAAAAGTGAACTTGAGCGCGTTGCATTGTTCAGTCTGTGGCATCGACATGGCCATTGCCAGTGCAGTTGTTGTTGTTGCTGTTGATGCTGCAGTGGCTGCTGCTGCTTGGTCTGGCCTCATCCTGATCCTCATCAGCATCATCATCGCTGCATACAATCGTCGATAATCTCACGCTTGGCATCGCCAATATCGCCACAGACCGACAGCAGCAACGGCAGCAACATCCCAGCAGTAGCAGCAGCAGCATCAACAGCAACGGCAGCAGCAGCAAAAGAAGCAACTGCAACAGTTGCAGTTGCAGTTGCATCTTTAGCTTAGTTTAGTTTAGTTTGTGGCCAGTTCGTTAAATTACATGAATGTATAACCATTTTAATTCTCTGCCGGCTGCCGTTGAACGTCTGCTTCTTCTCCTTTTGCTCCCTCTCATGTTCCTCCTCCTGTGCCTGCTCCTGGTCGATGCCTTTTGAATGATGACCTTACAAATCACGTTTCGCAATGTATACGCTCTAGGGCCGATCATCAAGATGCCCGCGCGTTGATAGCCCCGCCAACAGCAACAGCTCCATGACGAGCTGCCTGACGACGCCTGAAGTCGCTTGACGCTTGACTCGATGCCTGTGAGAAAATTCAAGAAAACTTTAGTGCGACAAGCAAAGGTGGAAAATGGTTCAGGGAATTCAATCTTGTTTTATTTATAATAGTAAATCAAAAAATCTAAAAATGTATAAAGTAAGGTATGCATACATATAGTATATAGTGAAGTAGTAAGGATTTTCTAATTGAATTTGCTAAGGCATGCGAAAGATCTTGGATAAACATTGATGAAGATGTGAATATCATATTGCGATATTCAATAACAATATAAAAATGCTAAATACTCAAGATTGACCAAAATCTACTTAACAAATTGATTAATTTGAATTTATTAAGGATTGCTGCATTCTATTATACACTCCCACAGTGATTTAATCCATTCATTACCTTTTTTATGCCACTTCGAATCGCATTAGTCGTGGCACATTTCAGTTTGCTCAGGTTCGCATGCTTCCCCTGGGACAAATATTTGCTAATGCAGCACTGTGGCAACCTTTGTTTCCCATGTCACAGTCATAAACACCCAGTTGCATAAGCCCCTTCCCTTTACCTCTATCGTTCCCCTTGCTACTGGTGCATAGACTGCAAATCATGTTGATTACCCCGCAAAATGCGCGCAGAGTCAGGAACAGGAACAGAATCAGAGTCGACTGTCAGTTAATTTCAGTTTTGAACACGATACGCCCCGAAAAGGATAACTCGTGTGACAAAAAACAATTAAATGGCAATGCGACACGAACATGCGAGAGAGAGAGAGAGAGAGAGAGAGAGAGAGAAAGAGGGCGGAAGGGAGAGTGGGCAGATTTGGGGGAGTTGCAGTCAAAGCAGACCTAATGAAATTCACACATATTCCTAAAATTCGAGAGAAAGCATAAAATGGAAATGAAAAATCACGCTGCAAATGAAGAGAGAGAGAGAGAAACAGGGAGGAGAAAAGAGACAGAGAAGGTAGTAAGCATGGAAGAGGGAGTGAGGTAGAGGGAAGGCCGACATGCATGCGGCGAGGCATGCACAATTGGGCGTTGTAATTGAATTAGTTACGCCCACAGATTGCACACATGAATGACTTGTCGAAGACAAAAAGAGAACAGCGGCTGAATCACATTGAGAGAGTGAGAGAAAAAAGTAGCAAATTATTAAACTAGGTTACCAGGCAACGTCAATGGGGCAGGGGGAGGAAGAAGAGTGTCACGGGAGTGTGCTGCCACAGGCTGCGAGGTGGTGGGTTGGGATTCTGCCTGCCACTTGGTCGATCATCGACAGTGTATGGTAGCTCAATAGATGGAAAGGAATTCGGTAATAAAGTGAAGCTTGTAGATTACTCTATATATGTATTTAGAGAGAGAAAGTGAGAGAGAGAAAGAGATATATATACATATTTTCTTAATGTTGTTACCAAAATAATAGGAGTGGTATATCTATAAATGTTAAAATAAATATAAAAATGGATAAAAAAGAAATAAAAAGAAATTTATTTTATTAACTTATTTCCATTTTTGTATTTACAAATTCATTATATTTCATTTATATATTATTGAAAACAAACAATTTATAATAGTTCTTCTTAAATGTTACACGCGCCGTTTCTTTCTATATGAAGCCATAATACAAAATATTTCAAATACCATCAAAACTTATAGGTAAGCTCCAGTCGAGGGCGCCCGGGTAAGATATACCAAAACGATTTCTGAAAAAAATATAACTTCTTTTGCGTATTTTGTGTTGCATAATTTTAGGAAGCGGCTGCAAAATCAGCACTTTAGAATTATTTCTTAAATTACTTTTATGTTAATTATCCCATCGTAACCAAATTTCAAGAAATCATTTGGGGATTGGTAGTTATTGTGTTTATTAAAAATGAACTGTTTAGCATTAAAATTTCGCTTAGATTTCCTACCCTAAAAACACAATAGTCTTAAATGTTTTTTCTTGAATACTTCACATGCTGATTTGCTACTCTAAAATGTGTTTATAACTACCAAAATTAATTATTATCAGTTTGATGCACATTTGTATGCTAACTTCCAAACTTCTTGCTTCCAATTATAATTCCATTTACATTATATCTAACTAACTTTTAACAGCTCGGAGATCCCATTCGGCGTTTAGCTTATCGTATCGTGCGTACAATCCTAAGCAGGCCCAAGACATAACTCAACTGTTAGAAGAAGTTGTTGAAAACGAGACAAGATACATATCAAATTTAGAATGAAAATATTTTGTTATGCTCATTAGCAGAACGAAAAGAAAGAGAGAGGGGTAGAGAGAGAATAGAAGAGAACCCCTTGGGTTGAACCATCAACACTAGCCAGTAAATAATTTATAATGTCTTAATTATTTCCTTAACTTCGAAATGTGGTCAACAAATTGTTTATGAGCTCGACGACTAACATGAAAACACTTCCTCTTCAGGGGCGTGGGCTGAATGAAATGATATGCAGCAGATTAGCAGATGCGATAATTTGCTGACTGAGAACGAGACAGAGAGCGAGATAGAATTAGATAAAGATGGAGATAGTCTTGAGCTATATAGCGCATCCATTACCGTTGCGCTCTGTTGCGCTTAATAAGAAGAGCAGCCCGAAAATAAAAGAAAAATCCATAGAAATAGCCACTGTCCGACTGTCCGTCCAACTACTAAATTGAAAATTAACATATTTCGGCAGTAGATGCTATCGCAGCCAGACAACAACATTGTTTTTCCAGCCAGCAGCGACGGCAGAGGCAGAAGCAGCAGCTCCAGTTGAAGCAACTCCCAAAGGTTAATTTAATTTTCCATTTTCCGGACGCCGCCAAAGCGAAAAGGAAATTTTTCATTTTTTAAATTGATGGCCACCGGATTCGGAGTCGGGAGTCGGAGTCACAGTCGGGAGTCGAGAGTCGAAGACGGAGACGGAGACTTGGCTTCCTGTTGGCAATTGTCTTGGCACAAATCTCATGCCCACCGCAAATTGAACCTACAACATGGCATTGTCCTTAGCGATTGAATAAGAATTATGCCAAAGGATGCCACACACACCGACATACTCACACACACACAGAGAGAGTCACACACACACAGAGAGAGACACATACCGGCAGTCTCGGAGACACCCAAGGAGCGGTTCGCTGCAGCCCGGTTCCATGTAACTCGGCTGTCAAGCTCTTTTGGAGCATTGTGATTAATGTGCTGCCGGTTTGCAGCTTCCCTTTACCGTTTACCCTCGACTTTGCTTCCTTCGCAGGCTCGCCTGCTGCTCTTCTGCTACTGTACTGCAACTCTCTCCTGCCCGCCTGCTGCTCTTTAGCTGCCTTTGTTTCCATTGTCTATGGCTCTAACCATTTTGGCATGTTTGTCATTTGGGAAATTGTGCGGTAGCTGTTACAGCTAAAGACAAACAGGCGGCAGGTAACCAACACACGCACACTCAGCCATAGACACAGACTTTGCTCTCCTGCTGTCTCTGAAATCTCTTTGGGTATAAACGTGTAAAGCAGAAATGATGCAGTCGACCTGGAACATGATTCACTTTCAGCCTGTTTGGTCAGATTACCGATTTGTAAAACTGCAGTTGAATGTATCCTATTTACATAGATATAAGCGTTCATACATACACCTAAATCTTTCTATCTATTGTTTATTAATCGTTTCAGATATCGCCCCCCCCCCCAATGCAACTTAACTCATTTCTACTGATTAAATTTGATGAAAATCGGACTGTGTTAACAAGTTGGGGCATTAGTTTCTTAGTTTATATTTATAAAATATGGTATGTTACTATATATACCACAAGAGCGCAACCTTCCTCTTTGTGGAGACTCCTCTTCAAATGAACCTCTTCATGCTTCATCAATACACACACCTATATATATTTCACATTTCCTGGAAGATCATCATCATCATCGACTGCAAATCAAAGAGAGACCCAAGTCACTCAGTCGCTCAACTCGAGTGCGAATAAATGCACTCACAGTGTCATTGAGTGCACAATTTGTGGCACTCTCGAGCGCGTCTTTGGCTCTGGCCAGACCCATCATTAACTCGAGCAGTCAGCCAGTGAGCCGCGCTGTCTGTCCCACTGTCCAGCTGTCTGACTCTCTGACTGTCTGTCATACATGCAACTCTCTCCCTCTCTCTCTTGCGCTCTGTTTCTGCCTTGACTGATGGCCCTGGCGGAGGCATGAGCAGCCGCGCATGCGCGTCAAGATCAGCGACCATTCAACGCGTTTAGCAGCAGCCCCAGCAGTCGCAACAGACCCAAAGCGAGTTCCAGTTAAGGTGCAAGGCAAGGTTCGAGTTGGCATCTCTGGTGCGGCAGCAACAGCAGCAGCAGCAGCTCCTTTGGTGCAAAATGTTTGCGGCAAAACCTGCAATTACCATCGCCAGCTTTGATAGCTGCGCCCTGTGCAGCGTATTCCTCTGCGTGTCTGTTCCCACTTGCCGCTTCCCACTGTGTCTGCGGCGGCTTAAGCCCTGTTTAGGTTTTTAGGCATTTAGTCTTTGTTTCGACAGCAGGCCAGGCACAGGGCAGCGCAGGCAGCAGGCAGCAGGCACCAGGCAGACTGGGCACCAGGTACCACACCAGGCACCAGAGCGGGTCTGGTAGCGCAGCAGTTGATATGTTGTTGAGTACTTTTAATTTGCATGCTGTTAATGGTGTTGCTTCATATTAGGCAAGAGTCGAGAAGTCCAGTCTCGGTGCCGGACTCAGTACCAGCCCCGGTCCCGGTCCCTGTCTCGCGACGGACTACAGCAGGCAATCATGGCTGTTGCTGTTGTTGTTGTTGCCGTTGCAGGATGCCATTGAACTGTGGCAAGTCTTGGGGGCACAAGTGGCATATTAATGGCAGGATTGAAATCAAACGCTGCCCCGGAATGCTGCACAGCCACCAAAATAGACGTAATGGAGCGAAATTGTTTTGCGATTGCCAAGTTAATATGCCCAGTGCCGAGTGCCGAGAACAGAGTGCTGAGAGTAGAGTTTTCAGAGAGTACAGATCGATGTAAGTCCAATGCAAACTGAACATGCAAGACGAAACGAACTTATTTATAGAGCCCTGAAGTATCTTACTTGAACATCTATTTCTTCTGATCGTCAGTTGTCCACAGCTAAATAAAGTATTTAATTTAATTGTTATTCAGGGATTTTGACTTAGATTTTCAATTGATATGTTCCTTTATTTCACATTTTTAATAATTTAAGGTATTTTAAAAATACAATGGTTTTCTGTATAAAATAATCAGTTAGGTCGAGAGTTACACAGCTTGCAATTCAATGCTTATTACAGTGTAAGATATGGTACATTTTTCAATATGTTAGCAATAATACATGTATTTCTGAATATTTTATTAATATATGTATAAAACACTTCAGACTATTGAATGATTACTTCCCGATCATTTTCCCAATAAGCCGAACAAATGATTCGCAGTTCGCCTTTATTTATTTATTTATTGTTTTAATGTCGACTAATGGCAGTCGACTGGGAAAAGAGTTTACAATAAAAATTAAGAATTAAAATTGTTACATTCATAATAATTTTTAAATGAATGAATGAATTGAATGATGTAAATGAATTAAAAAAAATTATTTATATATTTTTTTTTATTTAAATTAAAATTATTGGTATTAAATTAATAGTATTGATGAAAACGGCATTCAATTGTACCATAAGTTGAGTGCATTCGCATTACAGTTGCCATTAACAGTTATGTTAGTTCACCTGGGGCGACGGTGCCAACCAATCGCAGGCGAGTGCACCCTGTAAATAAGCTGCCGATCTAATGCACATGTATGTGTCAGTTGCGCCCGTCAGATGTGCCAATGATAAACCAATGAGGCAACTGCAGCAACATCAACTGACACAGCAACAACAACGGCAAATTGCAATTGAAGTTAATTTCAGCAAATTGCATGCCAAAATGTGTTAAAGGGAAGACATTCCCGGGCCCGAAAAGCCGAGGCAGATACAAAGTTGGCAACAGAAAAAAGGGACAGAGGCAGAAATGGCGATCGCGCAGCGCTAACTAACTGACTGCAGTGCGAGAAAAAGAGGAGGAAGAAACAGCAGCAGCAGCAGAAGGTGAACAAGATGAAGAAGAAGAATATGAAGAAGGAGAAGAAGCAGCAGAAGCAACAGTAGAAAAAATTAAATTACAGACTTAGGCGCACATTGCAGCTTGACTGAGCTGCGCAACGAGCCGCGAGCTGCTTGCCCCTTTCTCCAAGCCTTGCCAGGCCTGAAATGAATGACGGCCTGGGCGAGCGAGTAAGCGAATGTACAAGTGAGTGAGTGAGTGAGTGGCATGCCCCGCCGGATCTTTCGGACAGCGGACGGCGGTCGGGCATCACTTAAGTATCTGCGCTTGCGGTGCAAGCTCAAAAAAAGAAAGAAAAGAAAAGAAAAACAAAATGCTCCGCCCACCAAAGCCATCGATGCAACTGCATTCGTCCGGGCTGTCAAATGCGTGGCAGAGGCGTTCTCTCGTAGGGGGTGCAGCATGGTGGAGGGGGGGACTGTGTTGCGGCGCGAGATTACTCACGCGAATGTAATTTGGCAATTGCTTATTAGCGCTAACGCGCCGCTGACTTTGGCCGCCGACTTGCAGCTCGTTGTCCGCTGCAAGCACAAGCGCATAGTGGGGCAAGGCAGTAAGAGCAGTTAATGAAATTTAAATATATTTGATTTCAATTATTATACTTAAGAAAAGAAGTGTGTACTTCATTTAGCTTTGTAAAATATATTTAATATATAAATTTACATAATATATTATATATATAATTATATATATGTATATATGCTATAAACCGCTACAAATTGTAAATCATATCTAGAAAACATATTTTAAATAATTCATTTTAACAAATTGCATAAAACCAGATGATATATCTATTATAATCAACAGCATTAAATGCAAACTAGTTATAAAACAAATTTAGATACAAATTTTTAATTATTTGCTTGTTTATTGTCTGAATAAATGAATTTAATTCAAAAAACATTTACTTATTTCTCTATATAACATATTGTAATTAGATGAACAAAGGAAAATACATATAAAGATAGCTGTGAAGTTTTCAATCATTAACAAAAATGACCTATCAACCTTTCACATTTAAAATTATTATCAGTTAATCACTCCATTATTTTACAGTAAATTATTAACGATGTTATTTTATTTTATAATATCTATTTATTCTTATATAATTCCCTATTTTAAAGTGATTACTGCATTTATGTTTACCTGAAACTTTTACTTCTTTGTTGTGCGCACTTGTGTCACTGTGCGATGGCGGCGGCAGCAACAATCGAACCACTTATTTCACCTTCTAGTTAGAACAAGCAGCGCCATTCGCTATTCGTCTCTCTCTCTCTCTCTCTCTCTTTCTTTGTCTGCATCCCTCTTCTGCTCCTCTTCGCAGCTCGTTCGATCGTTTGCGCGTTGCATTTTCATAACGCGGACAAGGATGAGGACGGCCGCAAGCTAAAGATGGTACTGTCCGATCCGAGTCTGAATGTGAACCGAAGTGCAATAATTTTCGTTTTTATTATTATTACGTATTCTCCTCCTCGATCTCCTTGTCTTCACGGCCTTTTGCTTGGCGGCCTGTCGAAGAGTGTTGAAACATTTTCGCGTCATTTGCAGATTCTTTTAATATTATTATTTTTTGGTGGCTCGCTCGGGAACAGCCTAACGACATGACAGTTCTGGTCGCTAAAGGCATCGCTTAAACGTGGCAAAAGTATTTTGGGGCCATAAAAAAAGTCTGGTTAGAATGGTATGTTTTCCTTATGGCAAAGGGGAATGCCGACTAAGAAGCCTCTCCTTCAATTAAAGCCAACGTGAAGAAAATAATGTGTAAGAAAAGGTTGTTGGAATTTTGCAGTTCACGTATTTAAAGGGGAAGAAGAAGCTGCGACAAATCAAAAAATATCTTAAAATAAATAACCATATAGAAGCATTATGGACGCTTTTTATTCTTTGCTTATTCGTCCCAATAACAATGAACTTACGCATTCTTCCAGCTGAATTCGGGATCTGCAGCGCAAAGCTTTCAACCAGTCAGAACGAGGTTGCCGGGGATAGGTCCTGCCTACTCTCTGGGAGGGATTTCAGCAGGACAATTAAAACAAATGGAATAGAAATAGAGCAATAGGAATTGAAATGTGTCATGGGAAGAGGAAGGGGAAAGTGAGGGAATCCGAAAAGGGAAAGGCAAAGGCAGAAATTTCTGCTGTAATTCAATCTGCATATGCGACAAGGCGTACGAAATCAAAGCGCGGCACTGCGTGACCCAGACAAGCTGGGCCCGAATGCCCGAACACAAAAGAAAAAGAAGAAAGACACAAAGAGAGAGTGTATTGTGAAGGGGGGAGGGCTGATGGTACAAAAAATGAAGGCCGAAACAAAAATCGAATGTAAATGGCATGCAATTTTGTCAAACGAAATACGGGCGTAGATTTCTATTAAAAATCCTGAGAAGGAATCTTTTGTCTTTTGTAATAGTATGCGGCAATTTGCTGCCGTTCTGCTCCTCTTCCCCTCCTACACTTGGCTCTCGCTTAAATTAGAAAATGGCGTCGGGTCCTACAAAGCAAAAAGTATTGAATAACATTTCGATATGCTTGGAAATCGCATCTCATAGCAAGGCAAATGTCAAAGGCAGCTGCGAGATTCCTTCCTCCCAAAAAAAAAAAAAGAAAAATTCACAGAACTCAAATGCAATTGAATGGAAATGAGTGCCACGCCCCCCACTGCCCAATTAACAAAGCGAGAGCAGAAGAAAAACCCAAAATGAATACGAACAACTGGACTCGATTCGCTGACCACGCAAAACACATTAAAATTCAAATGCTTTTGATATACCAATTAATTCTCAAGCTGAGTGCGCCAAACTTGGCAATCGTTATCGGTATCGTTGGTAGGACGGGGGGCAAGGGGCAAAGGGAGAGACCACTCTCGCAGCTTCAATTAAATGCAACCGAATGCGATAACAAGATTATCCGCCACAGACATCTTGAGACAATATCTATAAGCCATAAAAAGTCAAGACGTCGACAACGAAGACGACGACGGGAAAAAATTCTTCGGTCTCTTCTGCCGCACTTCGTCTGCCAAATTGGCGTTTTGGCAATGAAACGCAAATGTTACCGGCTAAGTTGAACTTCCTCCTTCAGTTTCTCATTCCTTTGCTTGTCGTTTCAACTCCTCCCTGTTCCTCTTCCTGCCTCCCTCTTGTTGGGTGTCTTCATCTTGGTTGCGGTTTCTGGCGCGTTGTCGTCGTCTTGTCATTGATTTGAATTTTATGTGCACGCAGCAGCAGCAGCAGCAGCAGCAGCAGCAAAAAAGTGAATTTCCACCGCCTTATTTGTCAGGCCAGACAAGCTTCCTACCCCCTGCCCCTTCGTTCTTCTTTATTCTGCTACACTTTTGGCTAGTGCTCGCTAAACCTGCCCACCCCCTTGCAGGTTGTTGGTCTTGGCCAACTTTGAGATGTGGTTGACTTAAGACAAGATAACCTCAAGCAGCAACTCGTATGCTATGAGAGCTCATCAGTTTTCTCCTTTCTTCTTCTCCTTCTGCATCTTGTTCATCTGCTTGTCCGAAAATACTTGTGCAGTCGATTGTCGAAGACATCAACTGATGCAGTTACAAGTTCGCTTCTTTCTCAATTAATTTTGCATTGCGTAGAGCAAAGTTCTGAAGAAACGAAACGGGAATTGAGAAGGAACTGGGCGGTTTATTGGCTTATGATAAAACAAAGAAACATTTTTTTAAGACTTCGGAGGGATAAATTAAATTAAACATGTATTTTACTTAGTACAAAGATTAATAAAAACAACAATATTTATGATTTTTATGATTTTCAAAAACACTTCAAATTTTAAGAACCCTTTGCTACAGTTCTTATGAAATTTAATGTTTAAATTTCAAATATAAATTGATTTCACTAATTTTGAAACTTGACATCTTCTGTTAATTATATTTTTTTCATTTATAACCGACTAGATTTAATATTCAAATAAATACATTTGAAGTATATTATTTCTTATTTCTTTAAGAAAATTCTTCTCAGTTTATTATAATATTATAATTGATATACGTGCAATTCTTTGCAATCTCATGCCAGAAATATATCAGTGATAATATGTATATTATTACACCATTATTATTAATATATTACTATATTAGATCTTCATATGCTTCGATAGTCGTATCACTTATTTAAGATCACTTAACAATATCATCCATAAGCAAATCATTCCGTGAATCTCTGTGGTGTTAATTGCAATTGAGTTAATTGCAAATTTGAGTACCTATTACCTCTCAATGATACTCATTATACAATCACATAAAATCAGTTATCTGCAATTCGGCAAAGTCTCACGTGCTTTAGTTAGAACTAATTGAAATTACCGCGCAATAAATTGACTTTAAAAAGCCTTGAAAAAACATTGTATTCAAAAGTTCAGAGCGGGTATTAACCAACTAAGTCGAAAACAGAAACGCAGGCAGGAAAACAGCCAGAGGAACGACAGCAGCAACAACAACAACAAATACTTATATGAAACTAGTTTTTTTTTGCACTTACCCAACTCAAACGGCAGACACGTTGCCCCTCCTTGCCTCCCTTGCTGCAATTCGACTGTGCCTGCAGTTCCAGTTCCAGTTGATGTGCCCAACGCCGGTCCTCAGCACATCACAGGAGTGTGTGTGCCGTGTGTGTGTGTCGTGTGAGTGTGAGTGTTCGTTGAGGCTTGTTAAAGTTCATTTTCGATGCAACGAGCTGCAATAATGCATAATTGTGCTCATTAGTCTTTTCGGGGCCAACGATCGTGTATGAATTTAAATTTTAGCGCGGCCTAGCAGAGACGACTCCAAGGCAGGCAAAGAAGGGCAACAAGAGGAGTAGGGAAGCAGGGGGGGGTGGCACGGGGCGAGCGAGACGGCAGCTAAATAAATACGATTGGACAGCTATGGGCTTGACTCGAGGATGGACGCAGACGTCGTCGGCGCGAACTTGAAACATTTGCGCGCAGGATTTACGCGTCCAGTTAAATTTACGACTGTGCACCTTTGCATGAAATTGACGTGGCTTTTATTTTGGCCAGCACTGTGCACCCTTTGCCCCTCTCCCAGCCCACTAGCTCACCTTAGTCCCGCTCCCTGTTTGGCTTTACTGCTGAGACGTAGGTCAACTGGTTGCTTGCCCGGAACGTGGGCTGTCTGCCGTGTGTGAATGTGTCTGTTTCTGTGTGTGTGAATGTGTGTGTGTGTATGTTGTGTGTGTGTGTGTTAATATCTGCGAAATACTCGTACGCGTACAAGGCTTGTTAAGTGATTAATCAGCGCCAGATATAATTTGTGTCTGCGTTAATTTTTTCACTCGAATAAGCCGGTTGCATCGTTGCATCTCTCTCACTCTCCCTCATTCTCTCTCTCTCACTCTAATCTGCTGCTTCTCGTTCTCAGGGTGGAGTCGTGTAAATTAGGACGTTGCACAGATTAGCGGACCGACTCAATTCACAAGCCCAACATGAGTGTGCAGAAAATAAAAAAGAAATGCAAACTTCAAAGATATTTTATGGATCCGCACTGCGAACCAAAAGATATTGAGAGCCCAGCACAGCGTCGAGTGTTGAGAAAGCTAAGTATTATCATTTAAATAATTGCAGGAAAGCATCGGTTAGTTATGAACAGCAAGATTTGAGAACTTGCCATATAAACAGAGCCAAATATAAAGTCCGTATAGATTTAATTGATTCGATTTTATTTTGAAGAAATTAAGAACCAAACCTATAGATAAATAACTGAAGAGTCGTAAAAGAAGTTCATATTAAACAAAGATAATGGGAATAAAGATCAAGAAATCAGTTAATTTAATTAAGGATTCAGAGATTATTTAATTCAGAATCTAAGATTTCAAAAACATCAGAATATATATGGCATATCGTTCTACATTAAAGAAACCTTTAAAAAAGATTCGGTAATCATTGAATACGGAGATAAAACATTACAAGCCTCAAGAATATTAATGAAATTAGTTCATATATCTTGAAATTTTCCTTGACTCCGTTTGGAATTGTTGAACAATAAATTGTAATATCATTTAAAGTCATAAGCACAATTCGGAAATGTTTCGAGCTTGTACCTTTTGTGCCAATTTCAATTTATTACCCATATATGATTCCTCTCCAGCGAACCCAAACTCAAGTGCAGTTGAGGCCGCTCTAAGTGGTTGCTTTATCCCTATAAGGGGTAACCGATGCTCATTCGCTGCTTGTTTCTATTTTTTCTCTGGCTCAACTGGAGACTCAATTGCCTGGGAATTTGCGGTTAATAAAAGTGTGTGATGGCATCCAATAATAAAGGAAAATAAAAAGCAATATGGGCATTCCAAGGACATAAATTAACCATATAGAGAGAGAGGGAGAGAGTGCAGCGATGCATTCAGGCGTTATATGAAATCAGGGGAGGGTTTGCTTTATGGGCTGCATAGGGAATGGCTTGAGGGGGTTAGGCTTGTAGGAACTACGAGTGCCGACAGCAAATCGTCCATAACACACACTCGGAAAACAAATACACACAGACAGACAGAGAGACAGAGAGAGAGACAGACAGAGAGACAGACAAATCGAAAATGCTGGGCAAATCTTGTTATTGAGAAGGGGCTCAGCTGGGTTGCGTTGTCGCATTGGGTTATATAAACTACTTCAGGTAATCTAAGGCTTAGAAATGCTAATCGCCTTTATTTTGGTACAGCAATGGAACAACGAAGGGTCACAGTAGAACAGGGGGAGGGGAGGATACAGAGATGGGATACAGCGTCATTTACCTTTTTGCTTTGTCACCGTTTGTCCTCGCTCGCTCTTCTCGCTGCTTCTCTTTGATAATTGAAACCGTAAAATTGTTCAGCTTTGCTGCACAGGATGTAAGCGGCCAAAAAGGATTCCATGGCTGAAGTTTTCCCCTATTTCCCTTTGCAGCGCGTTTCCTTCGTTTCTTTTTTTTTTTCTCTCTCCTTTTCTTTTTCTTTTGTTTGTTGATTTACTCGTGCGAATTATTTGTACACGATTGTAGTAGTGCGTCACATGTGCCGTGGCGAGATGAGGCGCCGCTGGCTTTGCATACACCCCTAGGCATGATAGGGGAGGGGCCTATTCGGCAGAGAGTTCGCCCCTAAAACAAGGAGACAACTCCTTGTGCTGGTTGTTTTTTTTTGATATTGCCTCGAATTTCATAGAGCAGACGACGCACCGTTTGGCGGGTCCTGGTTGGGTACCTCTGGGTAGAGCATCCTCTGTCGCTTCCTGTCGCTTAATTGCAGGTTGCAGCGTCTTTGATTCTGGCCGGCATCGTCTTTGTCAACGCGGTTTCTTGTCAACGCGTCTCTGTTTCAGATTCATATTTCATTCGGCTACCCTCTCCTGCTCCCTCTTGATGAGTTTTTATTTGTTTGCTATCATTCTCCTGTTGTGGCATCCTTAACAACCTCAAGAACCTCAGCGAGGAGCGTGTCGTTTGACAATTTTCTGCTCGACATTGAAGATTTAATCGTCAACGTTTGCCATAAACTAGTCGAACTCTTGCTTTGCACAGTCTCGGGTTTCTTTAGACGAAGGGGAGAAGGATTTGTTGAATAACGGTCTTTATAATGTTCAGCTGTGCAAAGATTGCGTAGGCTTACCTCCTTTTTTTGAGTTATTTAAATGTTTTCTTACTTTATTTCAGAAATAGATCCTAAATATAGAATCTAGAGTGTTTTCTTTGACGTTCTCTTGATTCAGCTGCCTTCTGCACTCGCAGTCAACTTAATCTGATTTGTTTAGTTTGCGAGTTCTCATTTAAAATGCCGCACCAGTTGTCTAGACTCGAGACCAGTCTGCGTAGCTGCGTACCTGCCTGATAAAGCTGCCTCCTTCTGCTTCTCCCTTTCCCTTTTCATCTACTGCTTTCCCTTTGCAACTTTACTTTGATTTCGTTTGTTTGTTTATTCGTCTCAATAAAGAAAAATTCACTTGTATTGTGTTGCAGTTGCCTCTGTTGCTGTCAGCGTTGCCAGCATTGTTGCTGCCTCATTAAAATTGTATTTTTCAATCAAAGTTCGCTGCCATGTTGCGGGTGCTCAGCCCAGAAGAAAGGGGTAGCAATCCACAACAGCCCCCTCTTCCAGCCAAAGTACGCTGGAAATTAAGACAAACAATGCGCTGTATTGAGCTTTTCTTACGTACTTCCCTAAAGATGGTTCGATTCTTAGGATATATTTTGAAGCTGCGGCAATTCTGTCTTTAATTTTCCTTCTACGATAGTACGTGTCACGACACATTGCCATCTCTAGGCCCGACATTGCCAACCGATGCGCTTCAGCATTGCTGCCTCTAACGTTACTGTCCCTCTGCCTCGTTCTCTCTCTCTCTCTCTCTCTCTCTCTCACTGCTGTCCAAAAGTTATGCGACGTAATCGGAGCTATCAAAATTAGTCGTACACACACACACACACACAACTTTGGTAATTATGCAGCCAGCTTGGCCTGGCGAAAAACTGTAACTGAGACAACGAGTCGAGCCAAGGCGAAGCGAAGTAAATGTCACACGTGCCCAGACTCCACGACAACCCTACGGCTACTATACAACAACCCTGCCCCCTCTCTCCACCTCTCTTTCTATGTAAGTTTAGCTCTGGCTTCGTTTTTCCCATTGCGACTTAGAAATTTGCTATGCGCTCGCAGCGAGGCGCGCTTAAGTAGTTTATAATTAAGACATAACTGAATTAGCGTTGATAATGTCTATTATACGACACACACACACACCCACACACCCGCTGAGTTTAGCGTAAGTTGAGGCTGCGCACTTTTCCCATGTGTCGTTTGCTTTGTTCGTTTCTCTCCCTGTCCCTGTCTCTCTTCGTTTCGTTTTTTTCTGCACTTTTTTTTCGCTTTTGTTTTGCCTTAATGAATGTCATTTACTTTATAAGCACAGTTTCACAATTTAGCCCTTTCAATGTTGGCTAATTATAATACTTACGTGGCAGGGGGAGGGAGGGAAGGAGGCATCTCATTGCTGGAGGAAGTCATCTGCCTCGGCTCAGCTCAGGTTGCGCGGTCAGGTTGTCATTGTCGTTCTTATCGGACTAATTTGAATTTATTGCTTCTCGTGTGTGCAACAATAGCAAGAGTGGAGGTGGAGATGCTACAGGGAGTTGTCAGACATTAGATTGAGTGTGGGGGTAAAGGGGCAAGGTAAAGAGGGCCGCTATAGTGCCACATGTATCTTTTATTATTCGTGAATGTATTCAACTGTTTAGACTTGCTTGCTTGTACTCAATATCATTGGATAACTGGAGTATCTTTAATTAATTATTATGTTTATAGAACTGTCATAGTTAAGATTACAACCAAAATATTCTCTGTTAGCTTACAGAACTGTCTTCTCCCCTCTCTACCTTCTCCTCTTGCTCCCCTCTCACATTTCGCACACCACCAAAAAATGAAAACTATGTCGCCATAGCTGCACCCACTCAAACCCGCCAGCAATCACTTTGGGCCATTGAAAATTAATTGAAAATTTTATTTAAGAACTCCATCAACTTCCCCTCCCTCTTCTCCAGTCCCAAAAATTACACACATACATAGAACTCATTAATAGAACCTTCTCTAGTTTGTTTGTACAACGCGCATACGCAGCGTTAGCCGTAAGAAAAGCGCAACGCAATGGAAAAATTAAATTGGTTAAAAATTGAAACTTGGTCACGTGCCGTTGATTAATCAAAACTGCCGCCAGCGGCCAATGAGCGATGAGGTGGAGAGGGGGGAGGGGTCGGAACATGATGAAAAATTAAAGGCAAATAAGTGAAAGCAAATACTGGAAATAATAGAGAGAAAGAGGGAAGCCGGGAGAGACAGTGTGTGAGGGTAAGCAAACACTTCGGCAAATCAAGGCACAACTCGGGCGGGCAAACACTTTAAAAAACGCTTATGACACACATACGCCGTGTGCGCCCAGCGAGCGAGCGCGAGAATTGAAAGAAACTTGCGCGCATATAAATTGACAAATATTTAGAAAGGATTGCAGAATAGACGAGTAGAGTACGCCGGTGTGTGTGTGTGTGTATCTGCAGCCAGGCTCGAGCTCCGTTCAGCGACAATGAAATTAAATGAGCGGGGGCATGGAGTGCGCGAAGCAAAAGTCAAACAAGAGATAAAAGCAAGGATTAGTACGTTAAAACGCAGACGACGCCAGCAGAAGATGATGCTGCAGTTGAAGCGGAGAGAGAGAGAGAGAGAGAGACTGAGACTGGCAGAAGGGGAGAGGGAGAGAAAGAAGGGGAGCAACGTTAAGTAGACAGATGAACGTAAAACACGCGCGTGGCTGCGGTAATGTCTACGCCGCTGTAGACGAGCTCGTTTTTCCACCCTGCCTTAGCTTGCCCTCCTCCTTCCCCCTCCCCCAGGCACGACTCACATTCCCTCTCCCACTTCCACACCCCCTTCCACTCTCCCTCCCACTTGCTGCCCACAAAAACCCAACTCCAGCTGTACACACCCCTCCACTTGGATCGTGTGCGTGCGCCATATCGTTAAGGCTGCACAACACACACACACTCACACACACACGCGCGGGGTGAAGAAAGAAAAAGGAAAAACTCCTTGAGAGGAAAAAGCATGTTGAAAGTAAATTGAAGCCGGAATTTTTGCAAGTGCGCAAAAAGCAACAGCAACAGCCCGCGCGGCTAAAAAGTTGCCAAGAAACTTTGCCAGCTGCTGCCGCTGCTTCTGTTGCCTCTGCTGCTGCTGTTGCTTGTTGCAGACACACGCCATATGCGCTGCCATAGCAGGCAGCTTTAAGCCACCAGCAGCCGTAAGAGCATACGAAAATTCAGTCGAATTTATAGTAATAAATAGAATGCAAGATATTGACTAGCTTGACTAACTTATTTCTCCTTCCAATATGATTTAATTAATTAATTCGACTAATTAAAAATAAAAACCAATTTTAATTTAATTATAATTTAAGTTTTAAATTGAAATATTAAACTAACAATAATTTGAAGTTATAAGTAAGATCTTATCTGTGAAAAAAAAGAAATTAATTGAATTGAATTGAGTTCAATAATGCACAAGATTCATGGTTTCACTCTTTGTTAGTCTATGTGTTATATAATACTATAGTACTAATATAATATACGACAATGCATGTACAATTGTACTATAAATACATACTATTCATACCATATAGACTATACACCTTCTCCATCAATCTGCATCTCTCAATTCATGCAAGATATTGACTTACTTCCGCATTCATCTCTGGCTGTCATTGACTTTAACTCAAGGTGCTCAGCGACACGGCACTTATTCATTTGACTTGCCAAATTTGTCTTAGGCAATTTGATGGCTTAATGAATGTCCGCCCCACGCTGACACGCCCCAATCCTGCCACCCCTTTGTACAACGGTCGGAGAAAAAAAGAACTGCCAGCCAAAAAGCTAAGCCAGCTAACACTTGAAGGCTTCATAATCAAAGCACCTTAGTCGGCTCTCTCTCCCCCTCTCTCCTCCTCTCACCGCCTCTCTTCACTCCGCCGTTGAGTGTCTGCTCATCCGCTTGGCTGCTGATAAATTAACTTCATAATCTGCACAGTTATCAGCGCTGATGTTTGGCATTATTCTTCCATATTTTGGCATCCGCCTCCAGCTCGCTTCCATCCGCGTTAGCCTCATTACAACAAAGCGCCGAGGGTCAACAACAACAACAACAACAACAACAGTAGCAGTCGAAACGTCGAGCAAACACGCACCTTATTGTACCTTCAGCAATACCGTTATAACGGTATAACTTTTCACTTTTTGGGGGTTGGCTACCCCCCTGTCCCCCAGCAGCCTGAAGGGCTTTGTGTCTGCGATTCAGCAGGTGGGCGGAGAGGAAGTAGGGTGGAGCAGGTGGTTGGCAATACCTTTTGCCTTTTGTCTTTGCCAACGAAAAATTGCACACGATTTAATTGAATGTGTTTAATTTTGCTTTTCATTTTTCGTGGGGGCGGAAAACGCTTTTCCGCTCTCGACTGCGGCACATAATGAGGCGTTGAAGCGATGCTTTGTCCGAATTTGTAAAGAAATTAAATGATGGAAAATTATGTGAAATAAGGAAGGACATCTGCAATAAAGAGATGTGTGTAATAAGAGTACAGTATTATAATAATTTGATCATTTATTTCATAATATTATAATATACACAATATATTATAGATACAAAAAGTAAAATGATTATATCAAGAAATAGAGCAATGATAAGAGTCATAACATAAATATCTATTTAGATAATAATAACAATGACAAAAACGAAAACGTGAAAGTTATACCACATATACCACATATACCACAGAACTGCTAGAACTATTTCAATAATTTAAGTTGATTGGCATAGGTATACAAAATACAATAATAAACTTTTGAAACATTGCTAAAGCTCAAATTTAATGTATAATAAGTAATCAAATGCACAGCTCAATAATAAAACCTAAAAAAAAAGCAAAAAATCTAAATAGGTTCTCTTGGATAGGTTTTATATCGTTAACTTATCTACATTTGCACAAATAGATCAATAATATGAGGCATAATAACATTTAAAAACGTAATCTAATAGTAATAAAAATCTTCTACATAGACAGAAAAGAGAACGTGTAAGTTACACTACTTATAACTACAGAACTGCTAGGTATGCATTTAAAATAAGATAATAAGCAGAATATAAAACCTACAAATTAAAAATATAAATTCTAAAAAGGTTTAGTAGGTTCTCTGGAATAGGTTAAATATCTAAATATATAGGTTAAATATATCTGCTATATATATATATATATATTTAATATGTATTATTTACCTATAAAACTGGTTTATCTTTACAAATTAAATATCAAATGCCATCATCAATATTTAGTTTGCCCAGAGAAGCAAACTAAATATTTCCCCAAACTCATAACCCCACAAACAGTTGAGGAGCTTTTCGCTTTATTCACATTTTCAAAAAGCAGATGGCAAAAATTTCAAATAAATCAAAACGAAATGAGAATCGAAATTCCAAAGGGCAACCAAAATGAAATTGTAAATGAGGTATTAATTAGAAGCCAACTAACCAACTACTGATGGCTGGAAAAGAGAGTGGGTAGGGTGGGGTTAGGGTTGGGGAGCAAGAGGCCATAACTTCATAAGTTCAAAGAAAAAAAGAAGACAAGAAACAAATGCACAAAACAGACTCTCATATACTACCATAAGAAATGATTAATTACTGAATAGACAGTGAGAGTGAAAGAGAAGGGATGATAAGGGGAGGGGGGTGGGAGAGAGTCAGCTCGAGAGAACTGAGTATGATTTATTGTAATTTAATTGTGGCACATTATGCGGTCGATTTGGGTTTTTGAGAGTTTTCCCTTCTCCTTCTGCATTTGAATGTCATTTTCGAGCTGGGAAATTGCTAAACAAGATAAGAAGCGGGCCAAAATATCTCAAAGTCTCTCTCTCTCTCTCTCTCTGTGTGTGTGTGTGTATGTGTGTAGGTCTAGGGTCCAATGTGCCGCCGGGCTGAGTAACTGAACTGAAGTTGAGCAGTTGAGCAGTCGCCTAGCAAAGCTGGTGAACCTGAACAGGAATGGCAAGATTTCTGTGAGTATTTGTCTGTGTGTGGCACAGTTACGTAACGAAATCGATGCAGTACCTTACCCCACCATACCACACCTTGCCACGCTGCTTGCCACATGCCACACAGACAGACAGGCAGGCAGACAGACAGACAGCAGGCAAAAGTTTTGCTGGCAAGCAAACAAAAGCAAAAGCAAATTATCATATCATTCGAAGGACCCGAAGGAGGAGCCGCCCGCAGGAGGAGCTCGTCGAGCAGCAGTAGCTACTGTGGGCAGGGTAGAGGGGGAAGAGCGGGGAGGGCAAATATAACCAGGTGAAAGAAATTATATATTCCCTTGATTATAATTTCATCAGCGGCAACACTAAAGAATCATCGCTGGCATGTCGAAGACAGCAAAGTAGGAGGAGTATTGGCAGTCAGTGGAAGCTGCAGCAGCAGTAGGAGAGCAGGAGCAGAAGCAACCCCTGCGGTTGCTCCGGACAGAAGCGAAGATTGAGCGGCACTGGAGGAGCGCCGGAAACAGCCTGCTGCATGCTTCGCTCCACATTTATCGACTGTCAGTCAGGCAAGTCGGCCCTGTCCTTCAGTCTGTCTGTCTCTCAGTCTGCCAGTCCGTCAGTCATTCAGTGGCTCCAACTTGGCCAGACAGAAATCAATTGTTCCCATTATTATAATGAGATTACTTACCTACTGAACGACAAAACGTAGCAAGGACTACTCGGCATATATATATGTACTCGACTATCTATCCATCTACTATAGATATATATATATATATATATTTATCTAGCTATCGCATCGCATCTAGCCAGCTATCTGAAGTTATTTACCTGCTTTGTGTGCTGCTTGCAAATCTAATGACTTTCCTCGTCAGCGGAAAATGTTGGAAAATTGCTTGGCAAATGCTAAAAATGTTCAATGCTTCAAGTTGAGGGTTTCCACCCGCTCCGACCCCCTCCCTTTGCCGGCATCTTCCTCTCAATGTAAAATTTCACTACTGCCTTTGCTGTTGTTTTTGCTTCCTTTCACCCTCTTGGTTTATCAGATTTGCATTGCATTTGAGCTGAGATTAGCGCAAGGATTCGGAAATTCTCCGAGTCAAAGGATTCCCAATTACAAATTAATAAACTTGCAGCAAGTCAACAGGTGGCTTGGCAAACTAAGTTGGGTGATACAGGTGTGCTAAAGGGAAGTGATGATTGTAGGACTATGAAATATAAGCTGCCTAAGGTATAATGCGTTATTGTGACTGGCCAAACTTTATGTCTATTATTTTGATACTCTTTGTTAACTATTTATATATCTTTCCTTTAATAATCAGGTGTTTAAACTTGGTTATTCCGGATAAAACCTATTTGCTTGGTTAATATACTTAAATTTGAATTGTTACACACCTTTTGCCATCAACATCTCAATAAATTACTCAAATTTTGAACATTTCGTGTGAATAATGAAAACATTCCTCTGCAGAACTTAAAACTTCTTCTAGACCTTTTTTTGCCATACAATTTGAACTTTTTAAAAGTGGAGAGTAACATGCAGAGACAGTTTTCAAAGAGCTGTACAATATGGAGAATATCATCCGATTTATGTGTTCAATTAACTATAAGAAAGACCGTCCGTAGTTACCTCCAATTCAGCCTAACTGTCTGGCTAATTTATGACCAAATTAACCTTCAGCGCTGTCAACAATTTATCAAAGGTCGCGGAGTCTTCAGAAGCTTTTGCTATCTGCTGAAACAGTTATAAAATCTAAGCTCTAGTTTCCAGTTAAATTAATAGATCTATCAGCATAACAGCAAACATTTCATGGACACTTCTGGAACAGTTCTCGGTCATCTCCTTTGCTCCCACGCTTCAGAACTCGAGCAACTTGACGGTATCAAGAGATGAGTCTCGCCCAAAATGTGTGTCAATGTGACTCTTTAGCTCAGACAATAGAAAGTAAAGCGAGATCCATTAGAAGACAAACAATTTTGATAAATACTCGCAGTCTCTACTCTATCGGGCAAGACACAGATACAGTCTTCAGTTGAGTGTTTGGTTATTGAACTTAACCCATTTTATTGTGAATAATACGAGCCAGAAAATGAAGTATATACCGAGTACCCCCTTACCTCTACCTCTTTCCATCTTGCTGCTTGAAGGTGTGAAGCAACTTTCGTTTTTTCACAGCTAAATAAATAACAATAAACATAAATAAAAGAAAAATAAAATAACAAAAGATTTCACTGAGAAAATTGGAAAAAGAGGCTGAAAACTGAGCAGCTGCTGATGCTCTGACGAGCTGCGGACATAGACACGGCTCAATTTCAACAGTAGACAGATGGAATGGATGAGGAGGGGAAGAGGAGAGAGGTAGGCAAAGAGAGACGGACAGATGAAATGAAAGAGTTGCTAGTAGGAAAAAGATATATCGATTAACGAGCCTCGTAGGCAGCTCAAGTCACGGCTGTCTATATGGCTCCAGCTTAAGTGCCCCAGAGCACTGGACTCGAGTGTGAACAGAGTGTACAAGCATGTATGTGTGTATGTGTGTGTGTGCGGCAGTGTGAATATCACATGTCAGTGAGCTATAATTAATGCGGGTCAGACGCCGATTACAATGCGCCAACTGACAGCTTAAAGTGCATGTGTGTGTCCCGCTTCGAGGCGACTCCAGTTGAATCGAATCAAAACGAGCCTCAGCCGGAGTTGAGTTGAGGCGAGCAGAAGGCCCCCACGGGCAATGACAAGTCAAGAAAGAAACCAGCCAAATCGATGGCCAAGTCAATTGCCAAGAGTGCCCGACAAGCCCGACACGACGGACAGACGAATATCGTACACCGGCAGACAGTTAGAAAGAAAGAAAAGCAATGATAAGCAAATTTCAGCGTCTTAACTCAAATTAAGTACACGCAGAAAAAAACTTAAAGAAATATAGCCACAACCTAAAGATGAAGATAAAATTGCTGTTAATTGTTTTTATATTTTAATATTATGGGGGTATAGTTATAATTGTTATACTTATTTTTAATAATAAAAAACTAAAAATATAAATAAAATTTCCTAAAAACAATAATATTAAAATCTGTTCACATTTGCATGTTTTGTGAAGCTACATCAAAGGGATAATTCCTTTTAACGATAGAAGAAAAGCTCAAACTGCCTAAAATATCTAGAATACTAAACATCTATTTTAATTTGCACATTATATTAGACCGTCTATGTTGTTAAAGTAATAAGTATAATAAGAAAGTAATAAATAATATTTATTAGAGATGATTTAACAAATCAGTGTATGTTTTCTCGCAGTGTATGCGAAGATACATAAGTGAATATTGTAACGTTGCCGAGTTCACTTTCTTTAGGGAACTATTGAACTGAGTTGGCACTTGAATGAATTTATTACATCGGCAGCCACAAAAATTTGTCTAGCAATTCTTGGCATTTATTTTTGCTCGTTCTCTCTCTCTCACTCTCTCTACATCTTCTTCTGCTGCTCAGCGCGACAAAATTAACGAATTTTCTATGCAAATGCAGAACGCGAAATAAAATTTAATGCTTGGAAAAAATGCGCAGGCGACGTGCAAACGACAAACAATGCGCGTGGGAGGAGAGTAAGCAAGAGAGAGAGAGAGAGAAAAAAAAAGATTCACTGGAAGAAGAAGAGGCAAGGAAGCGCTTGCAAATTGTAGCATAAGAAAAATTAAACGCATTAGGCCAGGACATGGCCAAGAAGTGCGCACTTCCTGCCCCCTGCCCCCTTCCCCCTACTCCCCTTCTCCACTCTCTTTAAACCTGTTTGTAGTTCTTGCTGCGTCCTTCCTTATTTTTATCGATTTATGTAAAACTGAGACGGCGCAGGATATGCCGCAGCCGCGACCTGGCCCGCTTTTTCTTGCCATGCCTGTCATTATTATGTGCGTTTAGGCATTGTTGCTTTAGTTATTGTTGTTCTTGTTATTGCTGCTGCTTGGGATTTGGCTTGGCTTTGACAGGCGCCCATTCAATTTGACTGCCTGCAACTGGGTCAGGCTCATCGAAAGGTGGACACAGTGAGAGGTAGGATTGCTGATTGTCCTTGTCCCACTCTCAGTGACGTGCAACTGTCAGCAGCCGCAGGCAAATCCACTGAGGAGCAATCAAAAACCGTTGCTTATTGACAAACAATTTGCATAAAATGCGCAAGAAAAGTGAATTTGAGGTTAAATAATGACTGTGCATCACTCACACATGCAGTTACTCTCTGCTCTCTCAGCAAGCATCTGTGCTTATGCTCTCACTTGTGTTGATGATCCTCTCTCTGCATTGTGGTAAGTCACAAGCCAAAGGAACACACGTCATGTGGGAGCGAGATGCAACACTCACTCGCACTATTCCTATGAAAGAAGAGATCGCAAGAGAGCTAAAACAAATGCCGTTATAATATCACACTCGTTACAGTGGGCATATTCGGTTTGCAGTGCAACAGAAATATTATGCAAATGAAGTGCGAAACCAAACTTTATGATTTCATATTTTAGTTCCCTCATGGAAACTCTGTCCCAATTTTACACAAAACTTCTCAGCTCCTGCGCAAAACCGCAAGTTAAATAAACGTTGCAGTGTTTTGAACATGACAATGTCGGGGACGTGCACAAGGTTAAGGACGGTAGCTGGAGGAGGTAGGTTAATATGCTTAGAGCAACACTTTGCTGCCACTCACACAACAACAACATAAATTAGCTAATTAGGCCCAATTAAATATCCCTTTTGATTGCGGTTGCCACACACACACACACATACTCGTAGACACACTCACATACGCCATGAGCCGCTGGGATGTTTTTATGTACGTACATTGCCCGCCAACTTTTTGTGCTTCCTGCAATTTTGGATCCTGGACGACGCGTGTTGCCGACCCCGCCTACAGGCTGCAATGCCGTACGCCCACAGAGATAGCAGCACACACCTACGTGCGTACACACACACACATATGGTACACACATTGGCGTGCTAGCAATCCGCACACATGCGCGAGTTTTTGCCACAACGTGGAAAAAGTTTTGCCACCACAGCCAAATGTTATTTTCAACTCTATTTTGTCTTCACTTTAGGAGGACTGTGAGGGGGGGCGGGGGAGTTGTAGGGGCATATTTTCCAACCGCAAACTTTTCATGTAGCAAACGGAAAGTGCTGTGCGTTCAAATAATTGAGTTGGCATTGGTCTCTAAAAACAACATAATTACCATAATTAATTGTAATTACAGTCAAATAAATTATGCGCACCGGCTGCAAATATCGCTTTTTCCACTGTTAACCCTCAGTCGCTACGTCTCCGCCCCCGCCGACGTCACACACTCTGCGCCAACTACAACCTCGAAAAGTGTAACAACGCTAACAACTGTAACAACTTGGAGTGTAACCCGTCCCGACACCATTGACACATACAACTGGCGAACGGTGTAGCCTTTCTAACGGTGCCTGACATCACGCACACCAACAGCTTCAACAACTACAACTACAACACGATCGACCTCAAGTAAAAAAAAAGAAAAAAAGAAAGAAAACAAAACAACGGAAAAAACAACGCCTAAAATTTGTACCTACAACTATTTCAGCTAATTTCCAAGCACATTCCCTAACCACCAACACTCTGCCCTCCACAGTCCACCCAAAAAGTTCACAATCCAGATCTGCAGTCCGCAGTCCAAACACTTCACACTCCACACTCCACTCTCAGTGTCCACTCGAATCTTCAACTCGAGGTGCTGAAAAATTCTGCTTAAGCAGTGAAGAACAAAATTCAAATTGTTCGTATGTACAGTGGTTAAAAGATGAATACTTAAGCTTTAATAAAATTATATAATGTATTGTAAAGTAATTATATTTTAAATTATAACTTTTAAACAATTTAACAGTCACTAATTGCAAATAAATAATAAATGATTGTAAATAATTATAAAAAATCAACATTAATAAAAATTTCATGAACGTGCTTTTAATTAATTATTAATTATATTATAAAAATGTAAATTTTCATATTCTTTTTTCATTCGATGCCAATAGAGCACATTAAATATATAAATACAATTATATTTCAAAAGGACATAAATCATATTTTAAATTGCACACACTATCCCACTGTGTACTGTGATTGTTAGTCGGCCTTTGGCGCTCTCTTACCTCGCTGCCCTCTCTCTCTCACTCTTTCTGTGCAGCCTCTGCTGCCGCTTTGTATTGTGCAGTTGTGTTCCGCTGCCGACGCATGCGCAAAATGCCAACAATTTTCGGCGCAGCTGCATCCGACTGCGGCTGGGGCTGTACTTATCTTGGGGATCTGGATCTGTGCTAACTATGCTGACAACGCCAAGGCGAGAAGTGCCGAAAACAACAGCAACAACAACAGCAACAAGGGGAACAACAATTTGGTGCAGTTGTTTGCCTGTCGCTCATTTGGCGAGTTGTTCATTCGGATTTGGGTTTCGCGCCTTGCTTCGCTTCATTCTTGTTAACTCGCTGCAGAGTTGGAGCCTCGCAGCGGCGTGGTCTGCAATAAGTGGTATATAATTTGCTCAGTTATATTATGTCACTCACACACACTAAGCCACTCAGCAGCCGCAATTAAACGTGTGCTGCAAAGCCTTCCTTCCCACTCTCCTTCTTTCTCTATCCCACTCTCTCTCATTCTCTGTGCCGGCAGTCACATGAGTGGGTTAGTCAGTGGGTTAGTTGGTGGCTTAGCCGGCTGGGCTCAGCTGTTGCTCTGTGCGACTCTGATTGGGTATTTCGTGGCATAACCAACTCGAAATGTGTCTAAGTGGCAACCATTTGCATTGCAATTGCCCGTTTTTGGCTGCAACATGTTGCATGCTGATGAGGAATGCGTGATAAAACAGCAGATACCAGAGATGTGCGAGATTAAAGACGAGCAAGTATGTCGGTGAAGTGAGCATTTATTGTCGCTAGAGAAGGGAATACATTTAAAATATAGCGCAATACGAACTGTACCATCCGTATTTTAAGCCAATTTAAATACACCATATCGTGATGCAGTTCCTAAAGAAGCTTGAAATATTCAAATATAGTTAAATTGAAAACTTAGCTGTAAATAGTTTCAATTCATAAAGACAGGAATCCAGAGAAAACCTCAGAAATGGCAGATTGCGATTAAAGTATAATCCATATAAAACTTGCTGCTTAATTAAATATACAACTATTATCAATTATAAATATCATTAAAAGGCCTTTTTCATATTCTCAAAGATTTTCATTTATGAGAAAACAACGAACAACAGTCCCTGGACGATCCCAACTTCATTGCATTTCTACAGCTTCTGGGAACTAGCATAGTTAGGGCATTTCCCCGGCAATTTGTCATGTTTAATTCCCTGCTCAGATGAGACTCTGTGCTAGGCCAATCGACTTAGCTAACCAAGCGACACGATAAGCATCAATGGGAAATTTATAGTATCGTGTAATACGAGACACACTCGTGCACAACGGAAGTAACATGGGTAACAACAACAACAACAACAACAACAACAACAATAGGTACAACGATTTGACTTTGTGTGTGCTACGCCCACCCCCCCTGACGCTGGGGCACGCCCACAGCTTGTGGCAAGGGATCAGCGCAAAAGGTTTCTCTAATGAAACGCAAGACTATCTCGAATCTAAGTTAACCACGCTGCGAATCGCAGTCCTCAGTCCAGTTTGAGTATCCGAATCCGTAATAAATAACGCTCGAAATGTAGATTTCTCTCGCTTCGTCGTTTGGTCCACACTGTCCACGCCTATTTGGACTAAAGAGGCAGCTGGGGCAGCTGCTGTGCATTTGCCTAATGGGAATGTTGCACGCGCGCGGATCGCAGAGAGTTGCCTTCCCTCCCCTGCCCGACCCACACACGTGTGCGATGAGTGCTGTCTCTTTCGTGCTGTTATTCTCTTACTCTGTCTCTCTCTCTATCTCCCAGTGTCGCTCTGTCTGGCTCTGGCTCTCTTATCTGTAAAGCTGCAGCAGTTGCAGAATGACCTTGCAGCTGCCGTAGGCTGATATGATAATGAGGGTTAGCATTGGGGTTCTTTCTCGAGTTCTGATTCGGATTCTGATTCGGAATGGGAATCGGTTGGAACATAAATCATGCTCTCAGCTGCACTATGTTAATTGGCCTGAGAGACGAGGCCAATTTCGAACACACCGAAAATTTCTGCCAATTTAAACAATTTTCGCCCAAAAAACAAAGGTAGCAGAAGTGGAGAGAAGAATGGAAGAGGAAGAGTGAAGTGAGGGGGGAGTCAGGCGGCACTTGAAGTGCCTCCGACAAACACTCGAATACGCAAATTTAAATAAAATCATCAAGAATCGGAAATTTGAATTTCCGAAAAGAGCCACTCAGCCAGAGCCAAAGGTAGCCTAACCGCCAACTGCTCTTCGCAGGTACCCTCCGCCTCCTCAACCCCTCCCCTCCTATCCCCCGCAGCACACCCCACTTCCTAGCCACTTGAAGTTGAAAATCGCTGCTTGGCATTGCCAACTTTTTTCGCTCTGTCGTCGTTGAGGCTGTTTTTTTTGGGAGCTCCGATTCGGACCTGGCCTGAATGTCAGTCAGCACCTCATTCAAATGGCCGCGTCGACGACCTGTGTGCAACAACTGTGGCATAGGAATGCCTGACCCCCTTCGCATCTATCCCTCCACCCTCAGCTTCTGCTGCTGCTGCTGCCTCTGAGTGAGGCACTTGCCTCTGGACGGTGCTTTAAATGCCGCTCGACGTCTTCTTGAAATGCTCGTTTCGCTTCCTTTTTCCCTTCCCACTTCTCTCTCTCTCTGTCTTTCTCTCTCTCTCTCTCTTTGCCATCCTGCCCCACTCTGTCGCACTCCTTCTGCCTCTGGTTTTTGTTGCCTCGCCTTCAAGTGCATACAATTGAAATAATTTCCGTGCGCCCTCTTAGCAGGGGCAGTTAGAAGCAGACCCCAGAGAGGAAGCGTGCAGTGGGTGTAGGGGCTCAGAGTGGTCGCCGACGCCGAGTGCAGCGCACTTTTAGCATAATTAAATTTAGTTTTTTGTTGTTGTATTTTTTTCTACGTCAAGTTGCATGCAACACGACGGACAGTTGCAGCTACTACTGCTGCTGCTGTTGCTGTTAACCGTTAGTTGTTGCTGGCCAACATAAAGTAGCTGTAATATTTTAATTAAAACTACTTTTGTTTTCAGCCACAGCCTAGTCGACTGTCCAGATGCGCTACTTTGATAACGAAAACGAAGCGGGTAAAGACACGCGAAATTGAAAATAAAATTAAAGTCAGAATGAAAATAGATTCATTTATATTAAATGGTAGTTTCACATAAGCTTTGCCTTTTTTCATTAATTCTTATAAGATTACAATAAATAATTGAAAAAAACCAGTAAGAAATGCAGTAGTCGCGCGGCACGCGACTGTGGGATACCCTTCGACCTATATTCCGGTGTAGTTTAATTTGTTAAATTCATACACATATAAATATGCACATGCTTTTTATATATTCTCGCTCATTTCGTTTTTTTTGCATTAAGAAAGCTATTTTCCAATACTGCCAACACATTTTCGGCATTTTCGACATGGAAAGAAAAAGTAAGAAAAAGCATTAAATTATATGCATATAAAAGGTATCTGACATCCAAATAAATAGGTATGTATTGGTAACTCACACTTGAATGATATATTAAAATGATCTAATTCAACAGAAGGACAGACCTTGTTTAGGAATATAAAGAAATATACTTTATGGGCTTCATCTCCAAGACACGCGTGACAATATTTTGTTCGTATTGATACTGATAACTCACTTCTCTACATTCTATATTCAACTCACTACTGTATTCTATAGTCTTTGGTTAAAGGTTATCGATCTCGATTGCGGAATTTCAAAAAACATCCGTCGCTAGACAGATTAGGGTACGGTAATTCCAAAATATGCTTGTTTTTACAAATTAAATTGTAGGGAAATGGGCATATTCGTCCATGGTTAACACTTGAATGGTTAACGAAGTGATAAAGAAAACAATATATTATACTATATACATAGAAAATCTCTCACTTTGGAACAGGTTTCTCAAGTGAAAATATGTTTGAAAATAATTTATATTGATAAGCTGGGTATCATGGTGTCGAGTCAAGATGCTGATATGTCTGTAGCTCTAAATACTCATTACGTTAGCACAAAAAAGAAAGATCAGTTTCATTTCATAATTGAAAAAACAAGGTTCTAAAGCTTCGCAGAATATGACAGCAATCTTAAGTCTATGTGCAGTAATATTGGCCATTGCGTCATGTAGCAAAGCCAGTTTAGTATGTGTGAAAAGTGATAATGGTAAATTCCAATTTAAAGTTTTCTTATAGTTTTACAGTTCCCCACAAATGAACGATCAATGTGGAAAATGCACACACGAAATACTTAAACCGATGATGGAATACTTTGATCAGAAAATTGACAAATTAGAGGAACATGAGAGAATAGAAACGACAATTTTAAATAATAAAATGAACAGACTAGAAGAAAGAATTGAGTGTAAAGAAAAAGAAAGTGTTGAAAGGAAAGTAGAGTTCTTAGTTGATCAAATGTCGAGCTTAACAATGATTCTGCAAAGCACAGTTAGAGAGATATCTGATCTGAAGGAAATAAATAACAACATCGCCTGGCAGAATAGTGAGTTCATGAAAACAGTTGAGAGCTTAAAAAATCAATTATCTAATCAGCAGTCAAAGTTAGGAAACTCCTCCAAGCTAATTGAACATCTTCCGAATAGCTGCGAGGGTCTGAAACATTTCACGGATACTTTAACTACAAAACTTAGTAGCCTGAGCCCATTTATTGTTTCCTGCAATTCCAATTTGGCCGGCTCGGGTTGGACAGTGATTCAGCGACGCATCAACGGGTCAGTTGACTTTAAGAGAAACTGGTCAGATTATAAACAGGGATTCGGAAACGTAGAAGGGGAGTTTTTCATTGGGCTAGAAAAACTACACCTTATGACTACAGAACAGAGATATGAGCTGTATATTCATCTGGTCGATCAAGCGAATGAGGTTCGTTATGCTAGATATGATCATTTTGTAGTGGAGAGTGAGGGAACAAAATATGAGCTTAGTTCAGTTGGCAACTACAATGGAACTGCTGGTGATTCGATGAGTTTCCATAAGGGATACAAGTTCTCAACTTTTGATAATGACAACGATATTTGGAGCGGAGACTGTGCAAATACTATAAAAGGCGCTTGGTGGTATTTCTACTGTGCAGATAGGTAACCTAATTACAATTTGGCATTACAATTTATGTTTCATATTTAGTATTAACTTAACCATTTTAGTAACTTAAATGGTTACAACTTTAACTGTTCCCTTAAAAACTCACATAGCTTGGGACAGAGGGGATGCATTTACTGGAATGGTTGGCATGGTAGAAGCTATTCTCTCAAGAATGTGCAAATGATGATTCGGCCATGGAGACTCAAGTGAAACGTTGCCCTGACTGCCACAAAGCGATCATCATTTAACAATGTTTAACTCAAATAACACTTTAAATATAATTTACTAAGTCTTTAATTAAAGATGTTCCACGAAAAGTAAATGTAAAATACACCCTTCTGAATGAATTAAAAGTAGCTTATAAAGCATACATTTTCCGTTGAATTATTGCGCATTAGAGATGCAATTTTCTAACCCTTGACATACATTTTGCTCACTGGTTTCAAAACTTAATTCCCACTTTCACATTAGTTGCACAACCGCAGCACATAAAAAGTGAAATTTTTCCTACAATTATCTGCATTTAATGGTGGATTTTGGCAACTGCAGACCCGCAGAAGCCCCACACCCCGCACAACTTCCCTCACGCCTTGTCCTTCCTGAAAAAGGGATAATAATAGCGCATTGCTCCTGTGCATTGTCTGTAAGCAATTGTGCCCGAAAAGTAGGCTAACAAAATTTATGTCAACTGACTGCGCACAACTTTTGTTAGCCCGGCGACTTGGCTTTTTGCTAGGATATGACGGCAACGTGGAGAGAAGGTGGAGTGGAGGCAGGAGAATGAACTGCAAGAAGCTGCAGTAAACTGTAGCACATTGAACAAGGTGACAGAGAGACGAGGAAGGGAATAAAAATAAAACTGTCCGGCTAGAAATTTTAATATAACCCGCACTCCGGAAACGAAAAACTGTGTTACAAGGGTTAGGGGGAGAAAAGGCTGGTGTTGGGAGAGCTGCAGTTAAAGTAGGCATCATTCTCTTCCTTTGACTCTCGTGGTAACTTCTTGCCAAGTAAACGAAGCAAATCCAAATCGGGGAAGGGCAACTCTCTAGTCTGTTCCATTTACGTGTCGTAGCATTTTGTCTTTGGGATAGAATTTAATACACGGTAGTTTGTCTTACCTTAGAGAAACCGAGGTGAGAGGCAAAGTTTAGGCAGCTTACCTGGTTCGAGTAGTCTGCGAGTACCTTACAAATGTGCAAAGGCGGCGACTTGTCGCCACTCGCAGTTGCCCTCTGCTCTTTGCCCTTTGTCCTTTTCCCATTTGGAATTCGCCATTTGACTGCAACAGCAGCTGCAAGTTTTGTGTTTTACATGACAAGCCAGTAAGTCCAAAAGGTTTATTTGGCGGAGCGGCAGTATCTGCCAAATAGAACTGGGCTAAGCTGGAACTGCAGCATATGAATCTACTCTTACGATGATGAACAGCTGTCCCGACTTTTGTAAGAATTGCAGTATATCGATGGAAGAAGAAGTAAGGGAAAGGTGATTTAAGTTAAATGTTGGCGTTACTGAGGTTGGGTGCTGCCTGTGCTATAAAGTAAGAGAGAGTTAAAACTACATTTTAATATAAAAGTTAACATTTACAAGAATATTATCGTAGTAGTTTAAGGATTATAATGTTATTAGAAACATTATTTGCTATATTTAATTTATGGATAATATTGTTGAAGAATATAATGTTTATATATCAAGGATAACAAGTGCATATCTGAAGATAACGTATGTATAAGTTCATTAATGCCTCCGTGAATAAATTCTACATTTCCATAACATCTTAAAGACCTTGCCAGATTTAAGAGCACAACTGATTTCGAGGGAAACCATCTTAATTTCAACTCCTTTTTCCCTCCCTCTCCTTCTCTCACTTATGTTTCTTGCTCGCCTAACAAGTCTCTCTCAAGTGTCCGCACAGGTTCGTTTACTGTTGCCTTCAATTGCAGTTTCCGGTAACTGCAGCATGTACTCATCGTCCTCGCCCCTTTCCTCCTCCTTCCCCTTCCCCATGCCTTCCCTCTTCTGACTCTCTTTAGCCATTTCCCTCTGACGGCATTTCGCAAGAGCCTTAAATTGGCTTTCAAATTAGGTCGCACTCCTCGTCGTTGCCGTTGATGTTGTTGCTGTTGCTGTTCATGTTGCTGCTGTTGCTGTTCATGTTGTTGCCATTGTTGTCACATTTGGTTGCGAGTGCGTTGCAGCGTTACAGCAAAGGCAGCGATAACAGCAACGGCTGTGGCAGTGGCAGCGGCAGCGGCAACAACAACGCGCTCATGTGACACAGTCCGTGCTCATGTCCAGTTCGCCTTTTAATTGAAAGCGGCATATGCAGAGCAACAGCAACGACAACAACAACAACATCAGCAACTGCAACATGGTAAGACAGACGCAGTTAAAAATTGTAATTTCCATTGCTGCCAGAAGCCTGCCCCGCCTTCGCAGCCATCGCCCTCTCCCTTACCACCGCCCTCAGGCTCGAATTCGGTTTGAACTGCTTCTTTTTTTCGCTGCAAGTTGCAGGCGGCTTTAACTGCGTGTTGCAAGTTCTTGGCTCGCCACCGTAGCCGTCGACGGTCGCACAAATTAAATTGGCTTTAAATTGACACCTCCGGTGGCAGGATATAGCCCGGCACTCTCTCTCTCTCTCGCACACACTCGCGTTGTTTAACTTTATTAAGGATTTCGTGCAGCTGCTGCCTAGATTGCTGCCTTCGGTGTTGCCGCCACAACAGCCACGCCCACCGGCGACAGCAACAGCGGCGTCGGCAGCAACAGCAGCAGTTAATAAAGAACCAAATTATTGTGTTGTTCACACTTTGACACATTGAAACGGAAATTTAATTAAGGATTTTTTCAATAAAATTGCGCTTTTTATAGTAGGACCTTAAAGCGGGCACAGCTGCGTGGCAGGCAAGGCAACTGATTGTGCGACTACACACACACACACACACATCTTTATATATACATATATATATATATGTATTCACATGTTGTGCGAAAAGGATCAGCTTGTGGGGAGAACTTCGCAGGAAATGCGCAAACCAAAATGAAATTTCAAGAATTTCCTATAAAAATCCCAACTCTCAGGCTTTGATTAACTCAACAATGGCATGTGTTTTAATGTTATATATATTATATGTAAATATGTATCCCTTAAGGGACCAACATCTGTGGGGAAGAGACATTTCTTTGCAAGTAACTTACTGTAGTAAACTCAATAAAGAATTGAAATATAATGTCATAATGTATAATATAATGTTATAGATTCTTTGCTTAAAAAGAACAACATGTGTGTAATTTCTAGAAGCAATCTCATGCATTAGTCTCAAGTCTCAGGGCAATCTCTGCTGCCGTCTTCAATTAACCCAATTTCGCTTAATATTAACTATGCGACGATCTTTGATTACAGAAAGTTTTCGAGGGTTCTTTTCGTAAAGTTTTGAATGGAATAGAACTATAAGAAAAGTGCTGTAAAAATTAGTTTGCATGCGCCGTCGTGTAATGGATACGAGTACAAATGAGCGCGCAGCTCGAAGAAAACTTGCCAAGGATCTTTTAGGCAGCGACAGGCAGATGGGCAGGGGACACGAGATAGGAAGAGTGCAGGGGGATCCCTGGTTTGGTAGACGGCACTCGAATGCGCAACAACAAAAGAACTAATTAAAAAATTAATCTAGCTTAAAGTTCCATTAGAGCGCCAAGCGAAGTTTGCCCCGTCTGTGTGCCACTGAAAGCAATGGGAGGAGGGGTGGGGGCTGCTGCTTGCAAGGAGAACGCTGCGTCGAGGAAATGGAAAAACTTTTGCAGTGCAGCTCTGTGTGCATTTCGTTAACGCCGCCGGCAGCAACAGCCTGCTGCCAAAGACAAGGAAACCAATGAGACCAAGTGGGGCAGGCTGATGGGGAGGGGCGGTCTAGCGGAAGCAGAAGTGCTGGCTGAGAGAAGCAAAGCAGGAGGGGAAAAGTAAAATACCAGCTGAATAATTAAATTGTCCTTGAACAACTGAATAAAATGTGTGTGCAAGCGAGAGTTGACAAAAAATTCAAATGGCCAAAACATCTTTATGCCTTATGCGCTCTTCCTGCCTTGTAATGTATACCAGCAGCATCTTTCTTTCTCTCTCACTCTCCTTCTCCCTCTCTCTCTCTCTTTCTCTCTCTTTGCTCTGTTATCTCCTCTGGCCCGTATACAACTTGTGCTGGTTGTGCACTTTATGGCCCAAGGGCTGAAGAAAGTGCATTGTCAAAGACAAAAATAAAAGCGAAAGGTACCGGCTGCAATTACGATTAGTGAGTGGGTCAGTCAAATTGTTAGGGTTCGCTTTGAGCTGCATTTAAGGGATTAACAGGCTTACATAGGGTTAGTCAAGTGATTTGCAAACTCAGCTCGAGAGAATTAGATAAATGCGCTGAATTAATTCAAAAATGAGGAGTACAATGAAGGAGGAAAGTAAAATAGGTTCAATTATGATTCAGATTCGTTTTACTTGGAAGTATCGATAACAAAAACTAAAGGGGAAAGAAGAAAACATCTTTGACTTCACAAAATACTTATATTCTTGATAAGCATCCATACCATGTAGCCATGTTCGTCTGTGTATCTGTATGAACACTTAGATCTCAGAGACCAAATGAGCTAGGGCTACAACGTTTGGTCAGACAAGGTCTTACTGTGTCTTATGTACATTAAGTATGATTTCAAATCCATTCACATCCCCTCCGCTTACATAAAACGAAAAAAGCAATTTCAAGCGCATTATACCCTTCGATCATTGTTCAAAAATGTTCAAAAAGGGTATACTAAGTTTATTTTTGGTCTTCAATAATATTAAATAGTGGAATGGCAAATAAACTGGAAATTAAATGACGAAATAATGTTGTTGTATATGTAAATTAGTTTTAAAATCCTTAAGCTTCTATCATCTCGAAATCCTCTGGGTCGAGGCCCTCCTCTAGTCTCTTCTCCAGCTCGCGCGCATCGACATAGGTGATCTTATCTTTGTCAAGATCCTCGTCCATGAGTCCCTCTTCCTCTGCCTCCTCCTTGGCACAACGTTCTCGCAAGCCAGCAGCAGGCGAACGTATAAGAGACATGTTGCGTTGTACATCTTTAACGTCCATTTGAATTTCAACCTGTCGACCCTTTCGCAGACGGTCCATAACAAAGTGTTTTTCGCGACGTTCCTTGATCTCGGTAACCTTCTTGATGGCCTCAATAGCCTTCTGCCAGGTATCGCGGCAGTATTTGGCACGTTGCGTCGCTTTTCGAACTCGAAACTTGCATCGATAGCCAGTTCCTTGCCAGCCGCTTTGCGATGTGCCTTTGTCCATGCTACCTTGCGTGGGTTCTTCTTGCGCTTGAACGCCTTGTGACAATTTCCACGACAGAATTTGAAGACCTTGCAATCATTCCGCACAAAGTGCACCCCGTGTCCGGGATATATTTTACTGGAACAAAACAAAATACGCATTTTCCTAAAAAATAATGCCCAAAACAGCAGACAGCACGTGCGCTGCTGAATAATAATAAATCGGACACTTATCGATAATGTGATTAGGCGAATAGTGGAAGCTTTGGTAGCGGGCATATCACATATATCATATGTATACATATATATATATATATATATATATATATATATATATATATATATATATATATATTTTATATTATAAATACATATATATATATATGTATATATTTATATATTAATACGTAAATTATCTTACTTCTACAAACTGACCATAAGTAATATCTGTACAATCTGCAAAGTTAAATCTACTTTTCACAATAAAAACCCATAGGGTTAACACTTTAATGGGGGGTCAGTGCGAACACTTGAAGTTGCCTCAGAGCAACCGAAGTTATGTGGAGACACTTTAGTAAAAGTGTAAGCTGATGCTGTAATTATAAACAGACGACTGTCTGACACGTCCAATGTGTCTGCAAACGCGAACCCAACCTCAAGCTGTTGTCAAACTCCAATGGCAACTTGGAACTGGGAACTCATCTCTGTCTAAACTGCAAGTGTCGTTCAAATGCCGCTGCCATTTGTCTATCTGTCTGGCAGTCCTTGCTGTGCGTCTGGCTGGGCTTGGCTGTCATAAAATATATAAAACTTTACCCCAAAAATATATATATAAGTGTATATACGTATCTCTATATAGAGTCATGTCTGTTGTGCTCGTTGCGTTTTTTGCCAGCCTGCCCCGAAAAGTTTTGCAGTTTTTGTTGCCAGACTTTTGTTGGCTACTGTCACTGTTGGCCGTTAGTTGTCTGGGCGGGTGTGCTGCGTGTGTGTGTTGGTGTGTGTATAACTCGCAGCGCCATTGGCCCAATTACACTAAACGAGTGTTTCGCAGATGACAGAGAACGCACCCCATTGCTATCGCCAGAGGCCCCCCAGGCGAGTAGGCGGGCAGGCCTTCTGTCTGCCTGCTTTGCTAGATAAACGACAAGGATTCGGCCAGGATTCCGCCAGGATTCGGCCGGGATTCACATGCTGTAATTTCGGGGCGTTATAATAGAGCTTAATGCACAAAACTCGTTATCAGTTGCCGGCGCTGAAAACTTTCAAAGCCTACAAATGAAACTCGAACGCGTTTGATTAAATGCATGTCATTTGCCTTGGCTTCCCCCAGTCCTCCCCCCTAGCAGAGACTCCTTTCCAGACTGTACACAGTCTCATCTCCCACTGCCATCAATCGTCATTGTCTATTGTCAAATTGCGCGGAATGAAGCGCCAACGAGTCGCAGAGCAGAGCAAAACAACAAAACACTCGAGAGACAAACACAAACCGTACAATGTCGATGGAGCATATCATAAACAACTACCAAGTGAGCTGTAACTGCGGGTGTGCACGACCAGCAAATACCCTAAGCTGTTGAGGATATTTACACATAATGTACAGTACAATATTATCATATATAATCTATAAGAAAATGTTATAGAAAAACTCTAGAACGTTATAAATATTTTACATATTTCTTCTTTGGAATAAAATGAAAATATTTAACCAGATAACCTTTTAATCCAGACACCCTACCAACTTCATTTTCTAGCGAAAATTAGACAACCAATAGACCGAAAGGTAAACAAACTTTGGGAATAGAAAGAGTTGACACTACAGCGTGAGTGCAAGCGAGGGCGCGAGCTCAACCCGTCTACGGCATAAAGCGATGCTTTGTTGCTTATTAATCTCTTCAACTATTTTAGCGGTAACTTGTGAATTCCTTTTGGTTTTGGTTCTTAAGTTCTCCACCCCTTTTTGCTATTTATGACGCCCACAACTCAGTCGAACTCAACTGAAGGCTCAGGTCGTCCCGTCTCTGTTTGTGTATTATGTGAAAAATGCAATTTGATTGCTTGTAAAACATGTTAAATTCTTATGTGGCGGCAACAACAACGGCAACATCTTTTATGTTTCTGGATTTGGAAGAATTTATATGACATGATGAGGCGTGGTCGTGGTCTTGGTCGTTGTTCCTATACTATAACCAGTTCCCTACAGGCAACAGTCCATACTTTTATGATTTCTTGTGTTTGATCTTTTTCTTGAGATGTGAAAACTCTTCCCATAAATGTCTGTCTCCCTCACTCCCGGTGTGTGTGTGTGTGTGTGTGGGTGTGTGTGTGTGTGTGTGTGTGTGTGTGTGTGTGTCTGTGTGTGTCAGCCTCTGTAATGTTGTTTTGTTATTACTCTGGTTCGTTCGCTTAGAATGTCGTATCCCCAAGCGGAATATTATGTATTATACTTATTTTTGTGAAATTGTCAACTTGGCCCGTTTTTATGAGACGATGACATCGTTGACTTCACACGCCTCCCAAGTCGAAGTGGGTAAACTAGGTGTGGCCACGATAAAGTCTTCCGGCAAGGTTTAATCAGACTCCTAATTTATGAGCTGTTGATGTCGAGAAATAGTTGAGCTCAGTTCGAAAAACTTGTATTAAATAAAGGGAACTGAAGACTAGATATAAGACCACAGATGTACTTGAAGTAGATACACAGTTTTTTCAAATAAAAAGAGATCACTTTAGGGTGCTGTATAGTTATGGCAATTTGTAGCTATAATTGTGTAATAAAGTCTCTCAAATATATGTTAACTATTCCTCAAGATGTTTCAGCTTGTCAATCACTACCCTGAAAATATCCATAGTTTAAGAAACTCGCAATGGGAATTAGCTGTTTACTGATTGTACTTTCTTAAAATGTCTGTTCAATATGCAGTTTTATATCTTATCAAATTTAGCAATCCTTGTAACTTCAAAGTCTCTGGAAACTGTCCTAAGTATGAATATTCTATTGAATGATTACACCTTCTGCAGACTGCAGCATAATGAGGTGAACTCATTCTCGATTCAGCTTTGATTGTCAGCGAGTCGAGTTGTCTACCCCATATGCGATATATACCAATCAACACAACACTAACAAGTAATTTCAGTGAGATGATCGCGAGGCGTATGATTATTGAGTGCAAGGCGACGATGATGATGCTAAAAGAAAGGGAGACGAAGATAGAGAAGGAGAGACAGAGAGAGAGTGATGAAGGGAGAGGAACAGGCAGAGGCAGATGAAAGCGCAATGCCGCCTGACGTTGAGTGAGTTGATATGAATAAGCAGAGCAATGATGGGGAAAACAAGGATGGGGGTGGCAGTGGGACAGGCAGGGGGGCTGCAAGGAGGGTGTGGCTGGCAAAAGGGCAACAGAAAAAGCAAACAAAACGAGTGGCACTTGAGAGAGGAGGCCAGAACAAGGCTAAATAAGTGCTCGGATAAAGAGTGTCATAAATATGTGTGCGAAAATTATGCAGATGTGCAGATAGACGACAGATAGACAACTTCACAGATACGTAGCACGCACAGATACAAAGATACTTATGCATGCATTGCCCTCTCCGCTACCGCGCCTTCCCACTCTCTCTCTCACTCACTCTTCTTCCGTGTGCGTTTTGCAATTTGCGTTGCTAATTTGACAGCCGTCAATGGATTCGTCTTGCCTGTTTGCCCCGCTGCCAAGGTGTTCCAGTTACAGTTAGCGCTGGCAGTTTCTGCCCAGGGTTGGATTGGGTCACGTGCCTTTTGGCTTTGATGTTCTCTCTCTCATTTTTTGTCGCTACGCAGCAGCAGCAGCAGCGCAGCTAATTAGCCAGCGTGGCATGCCACAGCAATCCCTCAACACTCGCTGCCAGCTGGCCCTATGTGCATCTGTGTGTGTGTGCGTAGCCCCGAAATAAAATTTAATTACGCAGATTTTTACGCCTTTCGCTCATTGCTCAAACAACACATTGAAATATGTTAGAGCTGCCACAGCGAACTGAAACTGGGAGTGAGGTCGGTCCCCAACACGACACGATGCGACTTGCCTCGCCTCGACTATTTTCTTTTGACATTAAAATGCGTTTTTAACAAGCATTTCAACAAATCTGTCCACACGGTGCACAATTAAAATGTTAAAAAGCTGCAAAAAATGAAAAACCGCAAAGAAGCTAAGTGAATTGCAGATGCTCTATGAAAGTTTTAAAAACAGTTTGAAAATCGAATTCAGTTACCAATTCAGCATTATTTTTATTAAGTTAATTTTATTTCTAATATCATTATTTTATCAAGTCTTTCCTCAATAGAACTTTCCCCATTTGCAACAGTGCGTCACAGAATTTAATTACCAATTTGAAATACTCTTTCGACAGATGCTTAACATGAATAACGATAGGAGCTCAAAATGAGTCGCTGCACGGGAGTGTGTGTCATTGTCTGTATGTGTGTGTGTGTGTGGCTTTTGAGGGGGGTCAACGTCACCCCCTTTTTTGGGGCAATGAAGCGCATCTGTGGCAGATCAAAAAAAAACAGCTGCGCGCACATGACGACGTCGACGTCAGAGAGTTCTACAAAGGAAGACGCTTAACACTTGCAAATGTTGCCTTTGTCTGTCTCTCTGTCTGTCTGCCTGTCTGTCTGCTTGGCGTGTTGTTGTTGTTCTTTTGACATTTCAACTGTCATAAATGGCAAATGCAGTGCGTCGCCTCAATTGGCCTCTGTGCTGCCTCAGCCTCTGTGGCTGTGTTCCAGCTGAGCGCCTTTAATGCTCATGTGGAAAAGATTCACATGTTGTCATTGTGAGATGGTGTGTGCTGTGTGGAGTGTGTGTGAGTGTTGTGTGTGGTATGTGGCGACTGTTGTGTGTATGTGTTGCCCCCTTGATTGACATACAACGAATGCCGCCGTATGACAAAATGCCGGCGCACCTTCAACGCCAGCAGCGTCTCACATTTGCAACGACTACCGCTCTCCCTCTCCCAGACCTCTCTCTCTCTCTCTCACTCTCTCTTGTCCTCTACGACTCTCAACAATTGGCGTGAAGTAGTTGAAGCTTATTGTTGTCTTTAACAGCACGCTCTCTGCCCTTTCTCTTCCTGTCCCCCACCAGCTCAGTCTTGTTAGCTAGCATGCCTGGCATGTCTTATGTGCTGGCTAATTAATTTCAATTAAAATGCCTAGACTCTTACTCAGGGTCGGCACACATACACACACATACACTTGTCTACTGTCATGCAGTCAAACTGTATTTAGTTGCTTCCCCTTTATGGGGACTGCAAGAAATTCGCATAGAACATTTGATTGTTTTACGCCTGTCGAGTAATTTCACTAACGACCAATGGAAATATTCGCAATGATAACATTTGGGCATTATGTCAATCAATAGTGACAGTTACATTTATGTGTGTGTGTGTATGTGTGGGTCAGTCAGGAAAATGCTGGAAAATTAGTTGCAGCACCTTAAGTACTGCTATAAATGGATAAGTCAATAAGCAGCAACTCACTTTGCTGCATCAATTGCACTAAGGTCTTTCTGTCTGCCTGCTGTCCACACTTTTCCGCACTTTCCCTTCATTTTCACAGCTGTCCTAAGGGGGTAAAGTCAGAAAGGGGTCTCTCCGCTGCTGGGGCAATTGGTTCGCTTTAACAACTGCCAACTTTTTGCATGTGGCTCGCATTTATAAAAATCAATATTTTCCTAGGCAATTGTTGGATGCGTAGACAGGGGCAGGCAGCAGAGGGAGGGAGAGGGGAGGAGGGAGTTTGCATGCGCGTTGCATGCTCCATTCTGCCAGACAGCGTCATATAACTCAGCATAAAAAATGTCAACTGTCTGCGACACACAAAACTTATTTGTCATGCAATTTTCCTCGAACGCCTTAAGAGGCGCACGAGCTGCACGGATGAGGCGCTGTGGCACAGACCCAGACCGAGTCCCAGGCCTAGGCTGAGTAAGAGGAATGAAGCCATGCCAGGCCAGGCGGGCAAACACACATGGCACAAGGCACAAGGCGCAACTAGGCAAGGCAACCGTCATGGCAATCTATACATGTCCATGGATGGGAACCCGTTTGGCCAGACATAATAACTTATGGCGATTGGGTGGCAGCGGCAAATTGTGGGCTGCGAATCAATAACGTCAATTGATGCGAATGCGAATGCGGAGCAGGTGACAGTAGTCCACAGTTCGCAACGAAGGCTTACGGTTAGTTACAGTTGGATTAGCTGACTTTCTGGCTGGGAACAAGTTCTCCAATCCGGACAGCTGACGATGTTCTAGCTAATTGGTTATATTACTAAAAACTGCTAAAATATGGAACCCAACTACGAACTGGCTACTATTTGTGCCCACAAATGGCTTCATCAGCTGCGAGATGGAGAGAGAGACAGAGGGAGGGAGAGAGAGAGAGATAGATCCTGGAGACAGGCTCTTAGCGTGGCCCATTAACACTTTAACGTGCCATAATTACCTGAGCGGACAAGCGAGCAAATAAAATCATGTACACGCGTAAAAATGTCAGCCGATGCCTTTTTAAAAGTCAGCGAGCAAGTTAATTGTCTCCCGAAGGTAGCCAAGGGACAGCAGGAGAAGAAGTGAAGGGACGTGAGGGTTATAAAGAACGAAGTAAAGAGCGACAGCGACTCAAGGAATATAGTGTCCAGTGGCCAGAAATCATCATCATCATCATCCTCATCAGAAATCGCATCATCATCTTCTTCATTATCAACTTTGTCGTCCGCCTTCGACTCGGACTCGGACTGACAAAGTTGTAAGTTGTTGATGTTCCGTCTGGTTGTTAATGTGGCTCTGACTTGTTCCTGAGCCATTTTAATGTCTTCTGACACCGCGCACCGTGCACAGTGTGGCGCTCTGGTCGAGTTCTTAACGATGACACTCTTGAAAATGAGCTGATTTTCAGTTGACAACCCGTGGTGAACTCAGATTGTGCACTATTATGATTGCAGATCTTAAAGTTTCTGTTCTTTATAACATATATTTTAAAAATTCTGTTGATTTTTCAATCTCTTAACTTTCTTCACAGTGATCTGATATGTTATAATCTTCGATAAACTTGTAAAGGTCGATAAAAGATTAAAAGAGTTAGCTCAAAAAGTAAACTTGTTATATTCTGAGGTCAACTTTGTTATCTCTCTTCAGTTAAGAATAAGTTGTATACTTACCGTAGTTGCAGAAATAATAACAATTCCACACCTTAACGATGAAGCAGCTCACATCGTCAGGATCGACGCTCTCTCGAATGTCAGATCGTTAAGCGAATTCATATAAAAATTCCTTAAATGTCGCATTATGACAAAACGATCGTTTAAAAGCGATTCGCAAAGAGACAACAGACGAAACCAACGACGTGACATTTTTTTATGAAGAACTTGCTGCAAAAAGAGCAGAACTTAACCAGGAGCCTGTTCTTAACCACGATGTGGAAGGGGTGGGCAAAGCAGCTCTGTGGGGAGGAAGGTGCTACGGGGTTTGCGTGATAAAAATGCTTAGCACACGGCGCATTTTGTAAACATGGCCAACATGACTGAAGATTGCAACATAACACAAAAAAAACAGAAAAATAAAAGGGAATCAGAGAGAAAAAACAAAAGCTAAATGAAACTCTCGCTTCTTCCTCTGCCAAAACTGGCGGACTTCAACTCTGTCACAATTTTTTGTGTATTTTTTGAAAAAATATTCCGCATTATTTTCGTTTCGTTCGCAGCTTCGGCAAAAGCCGCAACCGAATCACGAACATTTTGTGTCGTCGCCTCTTCCAACAAAAAATCGTTTTGCTTTCGGTTCTTTTTTTTGCTCTTCGGGTTAGTTAGTAAGTTTTATGTTATTTCCGAGGGTATAAAGAGCATAGAGTTGGCTAATGGGGAAATGTTAATAATGGATATACCCAAAAATCTCTTAACCTTTACCTAAGTATTACAATATGAATTTAGTTTTGTTTCATTAAAAGAAGTTAGCTTGATTATCTCAAATATCCGTAGGGTATGCAGTGTGCGACCAAGGCCTGGGGCTCTCCCACTCTTCTTGCTTTTATTTTTGGCATTTCTGTGGCTTTTGGTCATGAATCATGATTTATTTGAGATTTTTTTTGTACTTCTCCCCAACAGCGCAGGACATTTTCACTTTGTTGTTGTTGTTTGTTGTTGGCGTTGTTGTTATCCCGACTGTTGTTGGGTGCTGTTGCTGCTGTCTCTACTGCTGGTGCTGCCGTTGCTGAATAAGCCAAGTTTGGTATTTAGGCGGGCGGCGACAAAAATGGCTTAGTTTGTTGCACACGTTTTGTTTAGCTTCCAACGCTCGGTGGGAACTGCCGCTGCAGTTGCTTCTGTCTGTCTGTCTGCCGTCCGCCTCTGTCCCGCTGCCTGTCTAGCAATTGTTGTCGTTGCTGCTGTTGCTGTTGTTGTTGCTGTGCCGGCAGCCGGCATAAATATAACCGCACTCGCAGTATGTTTGCATGTAGCATTTGGTTAGTCGTGATTTGCAGTTGATTTTGTGCCGCAGTTGTAAGCGGGCAAGTCGACTCTCCCGACGCACGATGCCAAATTTAAATATTTAAGAATAGTCCGACAATGTTGTTAAGTACACTCGGGAATAGCTAGAGACACGAGACAGGCTGAGCGCAAGACTCAGGTGAATCGGCGGAAAGGCACGCAGCACACCAAGAACTAACAAGCTGAGATCTCGAAGACACAGCTAAGAGTAGCTGAAAGTAAGAGGAAATCTTAGCTGCCTTTATTCCCCTCAACCAGCTAAAATGGTGAAAGAAAAGGCTTCAGTTTCAGTTTTCTAATATTCGGGGATCAATGAGGAACTGTTAAAGATAACAATTTTTGTTTATTTTACAGTAAGCTGATCATACTACAAATTGATCTACTCTATTATAATCTGCTGACAGTCCTTCACAATTCAACCGAAACTTTTTGGTAGCAATTATGCTAGCTATCCAGGGAATAAAGCTACTTACGTTCGTATAGACTCCTGGAACCCCAAGGGCACAGATTTGTGAACCGAAATTTACTATACCATACTGTACGAACCGCGGTGATTCATCATACAAGCTCAAACTGGCCAAGTGACCACCAGAATCGACGATGCAAACAGCTTTATCGCTTTTTTCAATGCACAATTGTGTCGATGTTATTTCCCACCCGAAAGTATTACTACACATGCCAAGTTCCTGCAGAGGAATTTTTGTTACCATTGGTACATCAGAAAAGGTAGAGTTTTTGGTTTTTCCCCAGCCAGTTTACATAAAGGTTTTTATTTTGCAGCTCTTCCTTAACGGGCAAACAGATTGGCCTTATGTTTACTGTGAAGATTATTATTAGAATTATTTTGGAGATGACATATTATGGGGCACTCACATTTAAAGTCGACGTCTCTTATTAACTTCCTGCGTTGACCTGCGTTGACAGTCCTCTTCCGTGCTTATGCCTAAGCGAACTGATATTCTGTAATAAAGAGGAGATTAAGTTTTGAGCTCTTAAAAACTTTGTATACTCACAATTCTTTATCAGTGAAGCAATGTGCAGCGGTAAGAACGAAGCCAGTTAGTGATTCCAAATGAATTGATGATCAAATTTCAACTAACACTCCTGGTATACTGACGTATTGTATGTGTTAAAGATCCAACACATGAAAACTCAACGGAGCCATTGTCTAAATTTGTAAACTTGAGAAGAGACATCCATTTTCTTGACATAGGTCATTTTTCCTTGCCCTTGTAGTTTTTATAACTTTCAAGTTTACCACAATCTTGATTCAGCAATTGCCATTTTCCGTCTTCATCTTTGAATTCGCAGCAAAGTGATTCCTGTGGATAAAAAGATAATATAGACAATGAAGTATAATACATTATCACATTTTGTCTTATCACTACGTAAATGTCATTATATATAACACTTTAATTGGGAATATATGGAGCCTCCGGAATTCCTTATGTATTCCAATTGTTAAGCTCTGTAAACTTTGTTCTGGGAATTTAATTTCTCTCGTTACTTTTAGAATTTTCTTATTTGGCTTGCAACATGTTCCAATAGCATTTAGACTTGTATCTCAATTAAAGTAATCTCTTCGTGGTTCTTTTTAATTGCCAGTATAAAGTTCGAAACCAGCTGGAATCGCCTTTTGCCACAAAAGTGCTGGGCAATTATTTCATTTTTGCATTTATTAATTGATTGAAATTCAATTTTTTCTCCCAACTCTTCTTTCTCTCTGTCCCTCTCTTGATATTTTTTCTGAGTTGCGTTTAATAGCTTCAAGTAGATTTTCCATACAGTTTCAGTTTTTTCATTGCCTTTTATTTTAACTTTTTTTAGTCTAGTTAGCATTAAGCCGGATATTGTAGCCTGCCTGGGAGGCGTGTCATGTGGGCCAATTGCCAGTTAATTTGCCACACCCCTCACAACAGGCAGATCGATTTTTAATTAGGTGATAAAAAATTGAATTATTTAACGGAAATTAAAATTATCGTCGACATTCCTCTCTCTCTCTCTCTCTCTTGTCTGTGTAATCGATTTCCCACTTTACATTACGTTATCTAAGTGAGATTTAATTTGTATTCGCAGTTCGATGAGTTCGTTGTGATGTATGATTTCTCATTGCTGAAGTCAATTAAATGCTGATGACAGGGCCCCAAGTTGGCCGAAGCATTGACAGCAGTTTGCTCGCTGTCTGCGAATTTTCTTCTTGTTTTCCGCGTGGGTAAACCAATTTCGCTGTGAATTTGCATAGGTAGAAAACCGTTTGGAAAATATGACAGATGCGACGTGTGCCATATTAATTCATATCAATGGAAAATTAATTTCCAATTGGAAAATTCAATATTCCACCTTAGCTTACCAGGTTGACTGATTTAACTAGATTGTTATGCTCCGCCTGCGTTGCATATGGTTTGTGCTACGTGATGCTCCTCCTAGGCTGTTTTGCTTGCTGCCACAACCAATATATCGATCCAATTAAAGTCACACAACTGAGGCACTTCCACTTCAAGAATCGCATTAGAGAAGTGTTTGAGATAGCCTTGGTTAGTCGGCATAAGGCTCTCTCTTCTCCTATGTGCCACACTCTCCGTGCCGCTGGCTTGTTCTACGCTTCGCTGCTCACTTGCGTGTCTTGCGGCTGGTTCTACGTGTCTGGACTGCATAGTGGCAGCGCACTGCGAGTTCCTCTAAAATTATGTTATGCATTTCACGTGCAACAAGTTGAAATCATAACAAGCCCGACTTGCAGCAGGGGAACTGCTTTCTGCATGCTGCACTTAAAAACATAACTGAAATGTAATGAAAATATTGAAAGAGCCGTTGTAGAAATTGAAAAGCAAACAATTTTGTGAGTGTGTGTTAACATGGGGCAAATACAATTGCTGCTGTTGTAACATCAGTTGCAAGTTCCAACACAATTTGGAGTACTATTACTTGAAGGCAGACAAGGTTGATTTTGGAAATGTTTCAACTGTCTGTTTCGAAATTAGTCTAAATTTGTGCAGGCAGCTGGAGAATTGTGACTAACTCATAGCACGTCATCATGGCCACGAAGGATAAGCTGGAGGTATTTCCATCGCGGTCGACGCAGGTGCAGATGAAACAGCTAATCGAGGGGGCCAAGCGCGGTGTCGGTCTGCTGCGGCGCAAGCGCGATGCGATCGAACTCAAGCGACGCGAACTGAAGGAACAGATGAGCAGAAAGGACAATTCCATGGTCGATCTGATGCGCACTGCGATATTCTCGGTGGCCAAGGCAAATCTGCTGGGTACCGACTTCAAGCCGCTGATTGTGGCTGACAGTCGTGTGGCAACCACAAATCTACGAAGACGCACCATGAAGATTGTCGGCGTCAAATTGAACTACTTCGAGCTGGAGGCCAATGAGACCGGATCATTTCGAAACACTGGCCTCAGTTGCGGCGGGCAGCAGGTGCAAAATATACGCCGCCATTTCCTGGATGCCCTGCACGAGATCATCGAGTGTGCCTCGCTAGAGTACATGCAGCGAATGTTGAAGGATGCCTCAATGCAGACGAACATGCGCGTCAATGCGCTCGAACATGTGATCCTGCCCAAGCTGATGTGCACTCACACCTATATATGCAGCGAACTGGAGGAGTTCGAGCGCGAGGATTTCTACCGTTTGAAGCGATCGCAGGCCAAGCAGCTCGAGGCCAAGACCAAATTCACGGAGACCATCAAAATGCGCAAGATGTCGCCAGAAGAGCTTTCCACGTACCTGCAACGTGGCAAGCCAGTACATCCTGTGGCAGACACGCACTTCGATATGAGCGAATTTGAGAATCAGAGTCTGGAGCAACGCCTCCGTGCTGCCTACATAGCGCGCAACAAGAAGCTCATCGATGCCCAGCAAATAGCAAAGAAGAAGAAAGAAGTCATTGAATTCCTGGGCAAAGTCGCCCTACTTCGTGACCCACGCACCAGCAAGGCAAGTTTCATTAATCTATCAACATTTCCCAGTGAAGCAAACTCGCGAACAATCACCGACAGCGAGGAAGATGCTGAATAAAGAGATAGTGTCTTGTAACCTTCATTTAGAAATTCAAAATTATATTAATCAATTCTAAAAGCATCTGAGTTCTTTGTTCTTCGAACAAGAAATGAAATTACATAACCTAAATAATTACAATATCAAATGAAATGATATTAATTGAAGCTTGATACCTCATTGAGTTGCCCCAATAAATAATACTATCAATCTGTAACTGAAGACAGATTGTTGTTGGGAGTTGGGGATAGTTTATTGGCTCATTTTGTTGGCAAATGAATCGCTGAAGTTGAGGACAAATAAGCATTGGGGCCGGGCAGCCATGGTATCGTTTTGTTTTGCCTTTTAAGTTGCTCGTTAGGCAACATTTCACCTGCAATTGAATTTTCCCAATGCGCACAAAAGCAAATGTGGCAGACAGACAGACAGAGAGAGAGAGAGAGAGAAAGCATGTTAAAGAGAGATAGAATGAGTGCGTCTTTTGTGTTGACAAATGCATATTACAAAATGCAACTGGCCATAATAAAGGATGTCTATTACGGCACATGATAGAGTGAAAGAGAAGGAGAAAGAGTGAGGCAGACACAAAAGGGGGAAGCTGAAAAAATAACCACACACACTCGTGCACACAAACACACTCTGGCACATGCTCATATCACAAATATTGTAAACAGGCAGCACTTTTTGCTCTTGTTGCTGTTAAAGCCTGCAACACAAAGGCTTACAGCAACAACAACAACATGTCCAGCAACAGCAACGTCGACAACAACTTGCAACGTGCGCTGCGGTGAGCTCACGTGTTAGGTAAAACAAAACAAAACAGAACAACAATGCAGGCAGGCGCAGTGCAGAAAAAAATATATAAAATGCTGCAACAATTGACAACAGCAGCAACAACAACAGCAGTAGCAACAACAGCAGCAGCGATGGCTTGCAGCATCGCTGTGGCACTGTGGCAGAAGCAACGGTAGCTCCAAATAATAAAAGGATGATAGTCAAAGTTTAATGACAGTTCAAATGATGTTGCCGCCGCAGTCGACGCCAGCATCACAGCTGCTGCTGTTGCTGCTGCAGTTGCTGCATTGCTGCACTTTACGTTCTGCCGGCAAACAAATGCCCCAGCATGCTGTCAACCAACTTGGCAATGGTAACTTTCTCAAGCGGTTTGTGGCAACAAGAGGTTGCAAATATATAAATATATATAATAATAATAACATAAATAATATTACTCAATAATATATCGATTTCTCATCGATTCAGAAACAATTTCTATATATTTAAATTATGTCAAGTTAGAATTTAACTAATAATAATTTATTTTTACTGTTTTTAGAATGATTCCAGTATTACTTTTAATTAATATTTATAATTCTTCTCTTTGACAGCTTATTTTATGGCATACTTTATGGCCAAGTTTAATATGCAGTTCGAATATTTTATATTCAAATAATTTTCTTTCACTTTTCTTAATTCATTCTGATTCTGATCCGAATTCTGTTATTCAAATAGAGTAAATCGACTTCGTGGGGAATGTGTTTTTTTTTATGTGTTTGATTTCATTTTTTATTTTTTTCTTTCGTTTTTTCCCCGTGCGCTGTGTTGCCATTGATATTATTATGATGGTTGCAGGCAGAGCACAGGCGCAGGCAATGGCAAAAGGGACAGGGCACGAATAAGGGTAGGAAAAGCGGTGGGGCTGGCAACATGATGTTGCAACATGCGCTTGAACATAATAAATTTTTATGCATGATTTCTCACATTGCATGTGATGGCTGGCACTTGATGTGGCTGCCGTCGCTGTTGATGCTCCGCTGCCACATGGGGCGTATGCGCATTCAGCGCGAGCCATCCGAATGAGAAATGCGCATTTTAAATATTTAAGTAATTTATGCCAAACATCATATGCTCTACACACACACATACACAGTCGTACGTACATATAAATTAAGTACAAATCGTTAAATATTTAACAACAGGCCAAAAAGTAAACGTAGCAATCCAATTTTAGTCCGATTCCGGCAGCGGCATCCATTTTTTCGCAATAGAAGTCATTAAAGTTTCTCGCAGCGCACTAAAAATGACACGACATCATGGAGTGGGTTATGAGGTGGTGTGGGGAGAACAGAGTGGATGTGGAGGTGGTGTATGCCTTGGCTCTGAGCTCGCCGAGATCAAAAGGCCAGACAGAGACATCAAAATGTGGTGGGAAGGGGAAATGGAAATGGGAATTGCAGACGCGGTGTTAAAAATCAGCCTGACCTGCACAGTGGGTCAATGTTAAGAAAAGGCAAGCACATTTTGGATGTTGCTTTGCCCTTATAAACAAGGTAAAGTTTCAATTCACAATCTACAAAAGCATAGAGTTACATATTATACAAAAGTAAATACAAGTAATTTATTATTTGAAAAAGGGAGTCTCCCAGCAGAGAAGGGGCGAGGCACTGCGACCAGGATGGTCTTTTGTACCTAAAATACAAGTAATGACTAATGTATAAATATTACTAATTATTTATGAACTTAATTATATAATAAAAAATTCAAACATTTTATTTAATAACAAATATTTATTGACTGTACTTAGCTAATATTATCAGACAATTTTATACAAATACTTATTAGATTTGAGAATAATTTAAATATTTTAAAGTTGTAGAATTTTGGTTAAAACATATTACAAGATAATACAAAGATTACTTATAAATCGATGAATTTCTCATAAAATGTGTAGCCCTTTACATATTGACAATATAAAAACAAAGTAACAAATAAATCAAATAAGTTAAATATACATTTTTGAAAACTTTAATAATTTTATGTGGTTTGACTTTATCTTTTAACCATACAATAGGTGCCATTATCATCCAATTATATATAATAATAAACTAATTAAGTTAATTAAGCTAGTTAATTGATCAATTAGTCAAAATAATTTGAATATTCATCTCTCAATTAAGGTATTTACCGATTTCGATAACAGTTTCAATAATATTATTCGCGCAATATACGCGCAGTCAACCACTGTGCAGGGCCGTGAATGCGCAACAAATCTACGACAGCTCGTTATGCCAAATGCTTTAACCAAGGCGCCTCTTCTGCCCCGCGCCGATAACTTCATCATCATTTGTCGGCGACTCTTTTAGGGAACTGGGTTGGAGTTGCAGCAGAAGAAGAGAATGACAGCAGGGAGGAGGGTCGTATCAAAACACTCGTAGACTTGTACATATGGAAAGATGATTTAGGAGCTCATGTTGGCACTGTCGATCATAATGCGGATGTGAATGTGTTATGCTGATCGAGCAGAGTGTAGCATGTACTGGGACTGGTATGCGCAGAGTGGGGGCGCTATAAATCGCCTGGCACTTGTGCATTATGCCGTTCAATCATTGCCTACCCCCATTCTCCGTTTCCCCGACCCCCTTGCCAGCTGTGTTTGTGTCTCTGGTTGGGCACATTCATTGTGCAGCATTTTAATTGCAAAATCACATTAGCATAAATTTGTTAGGAACATTTTCAAGTGAAGTTATGGCCAGACCAGAGTGGCACAGAGCAGACACCCTGCTGAGAGAGGAAAGTACGAGGAGCAAGAGAGAGGGGGTGGGGGCGATAGGGCAGCTGGGGACTGGGCACAGTGACATTAATAAGCAATTACAAAACAGAAAATAACAACTGCAAATTACTTCAAAAGGCTAAAAGGGAGGAAGAAGAGCAGGCAAATGGACTTGCTCTAGCTCTCTACATTCCTCTCTCCCTCTTCCCCCTCTTCCTCTATTGCTTTCTCTCTCTCTCTCTCCTTCTAATACATCATCATTTACAGTGTCTCGACACGCTGCCTGTCATATATCTTCATAGCACTCTGACTGCAAAATGACCTCCAGTTACGTCTTCTCTGTTTCTGTTCAGGCTCTGTTGACTGCCAGACTGCACTGTTATAGCTTCAAGTGGCATCCCTCCCTCTCTCTATGCCTTCCCCCTCTTCTGCCTCCTTCTGTGTATCTTCTTCTGTTGGCAATGATGGAAAAACTAAAACTGACGCCGCACCACGTCAGACTCGACAATGAGCTGACTGTTTAATGTTCCAACTAGATAGAGAGTGAGACTAAGAGAGAGAGTGTGGAGGGGGAAGCAGTAGTCTCTGCCAGGCTTATTGCCTCAGTCGTCACAAAAACAAGAGCAACCTTTATTAGCAAAAACTTTTGTCGGTCTAAGCCAAGAAAAAGCGCCGCTGGCTGCGTTTGTCCAATAGACGCAAAAAGGGTTTCTATTTATTAGCCGACTCAGTCGTCGTCCGCCTTTGCATCGTCGGCCTCAGCTCATGGTGGGTTATGAAGCAGATTAGACCTGGCGGCAGGCACTGTTCCACTGTCTTCCCCCTCCTTCTCCACTCCTCTTTCTCACCCACTCTCTTTGGGAAGTGGCGCAGCAGCAGTCGGTGGGGATTGTCGGCTTAGTCGGACATTAGTGTAGAGAACTCAAATAGAAGTTGGCAGAATTTGCAGCATTTGATGGCTGCAAGGCTGAGTGGACCAATCACTGAATAACTGAATTACACTGACTGCAAAATATAATCAGACACACAGAGTTTGTTTGCTCACAAAGGGTTGGCCCAGTTGCCGGGAAATGAGTTGAGTTTATGAGCCGGAAAGATGTTTTCCACAAATTTAAATTTGTTTTCTGTGCCATCTTTTCTCAAATATTTAATCATATTATATTTAATTAAATTAAAATTCTTATAAAGAATTCTTTTATTTAGATGTAAGTTGATTTATTCTCTTGTTTTTCTCAAATCTTGCGACTTTTTCAAGATAATTCATGCCATATTCAAGAGTTTTCCTCACCGCATTTGCATTGCTCATCTGCCATTCCAAAGTAGCCTATCCGTGTTAATTGTAGTTGTTGCCCCAAGCGCCACAGCAGTGTGAGGCACTTTGGCCGCAACAATCTGCAGTTATGTTGCATGCATTACGCAGCATTTGGCATTCGGTTGCAGTTGCCACAACAACACGCTGATTATTGTAGATAATGATAGTAATGGCAGACGACAGATAGAGACGCCACCCCTGCCACCCTCACCCACTTGCCACAACGAGTGGCAGGCACCGCAGCGCGTTGACAATGCCGCACGCCTTGCCTCGACTCCGCTCCGCTTTTTGCCAATTGCAAATGGAAATGGCAAACGAAAACTCAAACACAAACACAGTCTCTGTGGCAGTGGCAACTCTAGTTGCACGACCGAATTCGGGGCACAGATATGAGCGACAATTAAGTGTTTGCCGCATAATGATGTTGCCGTTTTTACAGCAGGCAGCAGCAGGCAGCATCATGCAGCAAGCAGCCAGCAGCATTGGGGCACTTGCAGCGGCAGCAACTTTTTATCGACATTAATACACGTCGCAGCAAATATGCAGAATGCTTTTCGGGGCAGCGCGCACTGCGGATGCGGGCACTCTGCGGATGCGACGCCCCTGCGTCTTCTCCCGCCTGCCACGCTTTGTCTGTTTTTCCCGCCGCAACGACTAATGACATAAGTTCCTTTGAACTGACTTCAGAATGATGTGCAGCAAAGTATGCCATAAATACGGCGAAGAAACCAGAAATATAAATCATTTTGTAGCTGAAGTTCTTGTTACTACTGAAGTTCTTGCCAAAGAGGATTATACGTTTATTGAACTTTCATTTAGAATATCTAAACTCTACATCTGCAAGACTACAGAGAGTTAAAAATAAACTGTTCCTTAGTTACAAATAAGTAGAATATTATATAAGAAAACATTGTTTCTGATAAAGTTGTTGTGATATCTTTAATAGATGCTGTCCACTAATAGAATACATTTTCATTGATTAACATCTTCATAGCAAGAATTGGAAAGAGTGTGCAATGAAACAAAGACAAATTAAGAGCCTCGAATGGACAGTGCAACCTAGACTAGCCTTTGAACTAGGTCTACTAGCCAAAACTCATATATCGCTGGATTTTATATGAGCGGTTCCTTATTAACAAACTGAATTACATATACATATATAATAATACTAATATTATATTATATTTATAATATGATAAATACTTATAAATTTGTTAAATAATTTCCATCTCTCGTTCCCAGCAAATTTGCTGTGCTTGATTCTACAGTTTCAACTATGCATTAGTAAAATCTCCGGTGCTGTCATGGCAAGTGTTGGACGACCCTCTTCATATTACAGCTATTATCATCGTCTTGATTGGCTCGAGTGCACTTTCGTGCCCTTGCGGTTTGTTTTTTTCCCTTAAGGAGGGTGCGGAGGGTGGAGTTGTGGCTTTTTTTGTCATCTCAACAACGGCGCCTTGAGAAATATGAAGCCATTCTGGCTGTCAGGGGTCCCATTAAAAGTTGGATAATATTTTGTTAACTAAAATTAAAAAAGCCCAATACAAAGGGCGGGAGAAAACGTACGACAGGGGCGTGGCGGCTGTAACTCCTCCCGGGCAGAACATTTTGATTGAAAATCCAATCTGTCGCGTCCGCAATCGACTGCGAGTCCGATGCCAGTTGCAAGTCTGACCCCGCGTCTGAGGCTGAGCCTCTCTCTAGCTGAGTGGCTCATATGTGCAGTTCCCACAGCAATTAAATTTGAACACAGGACGCAGGATAACACACAGGACACAGGGCAGAGGGCACAACTGGATAAAAAAAAAAAAAAGAAGAAGCGGCATAAACGAGGAGAAGTTGACATGCTCGGCAAACAAACAAACAAGGCACAACAACTACGCAAAAAAGGAGGCAGCCAAAGACAACCGCAGACATGCAGCAGCAACAACAATAACGGGCAGCACATATGTGCCCGCCTACCAGGATAACTATAGGGCAACAGCTCTGCAGGACAACGGGACAGCACAGGGACAATACTCAGCTGCTTTTCGGGCATGAAGAAGACATCGCAACAACCACAAAAGCGACGCCAGTTTTTCCTCTTTTTTGTTGTGCTGCTTCCTCTTTCCTCTCTCCTCCCTCTCCCTCTCCGTCTCTTTCTTGTTCTTGTTCTTTTTTTGTGCTGGCTGTAGTCCTAGAAACAACAACTGCAAACTAAAAAGGACAACGGGCATACAAATAACATTAAGCCGGCGAAATCAGCTAAGGCAAAAGGAATCAGCCCAGTCCAAGTAGAGTCGAGTCGATGCGGGCCAAGAGCCTGGCTGTGCCCCGGGCCAGTTCCAGTTGCTGGACCCACTATCGTATCGAGGCATCGCCTTCATAGACAGGCAAAAGGACAGCAGGAGAAGAAGCAGCAGCTAGCAGGCCATAGAAGGTGAAAGCGCTCCATAGAGCCATGACAATGACAATGTGAAGCTCATCCTCGTCCGCACCTTCCCCCTCCCCTTCCAATGGTGTGTGTGACACAAAACTGGCATTAGGCAAGGATTTGCCTTGATTATGGACAGCAATGGGCTTTAGCTTTACCCATTTTCAAATGAAATGAAAAGACAATGAAAGGTTTATCCACGTTTCCCTTTCTCTGTTTACACCACATTCACCACCTCCCTTTATGTCCCTTTCATTCGCCCCCAGCCCTCATCGATAAGACAATAATGCCATAAAGAGCCTTATTTCAGGTGAATTTCAGCAGTTAGGCAGGCGTCCTTGTGTCGGCAGTTTACTGCCACTTTTCCGATAAAACTAATTAGATAGAGCTGAAATACTTTCGTGGTTATCGAAGGTTAAAGTGTTGAGAAATACCAAAATGAATAAGATGTTTTATAGAAATTTTTATATCACTTGATGGAAAATAAAGTAGCAGCTTTATTATATTATTAAATTAAATATAAATTGTTTTTTTATTCACCTTGCAAACTATATGAAATATTATAAAGTTTTACAGAAATACTTACGTGCAAATGTTATTATTTTTTATAAAGATTTCTAAGGTTTGTTTTATTATAGGAAAAACTTCCACTTATCTCCAACTTTGGATTCATATTTCATTAAGACATGGAACAGTGTAGTTTAAAATTTATTGAATTGCCTTTTTGAAACATTTCCAAATGTATCTATTACATGGAATATTTGAAACAGCTGTAGACGGCGGCACTTGTGCGAAGCTCTAGGAAAGTTCTTGACAAAATGTAGATTATAGCTTGGTTTGTCATTAGGAATTGAAACAGGCATCGTTTAAGAAGCCATTTACAGGCTGCAGAGCACATAAACATTTTTATTATTAATTCATTAGGCATTTTTTAATGGGCAGCATATTTTCATCATCGTTGCTGTTGTTGTTCTTCTTGTTCTTTTCGCGGTTGCTGGCGGTTTAATTGTTAATTAGTTTAATGTGCGATACAGGCCACATGGCAGTGACAGAGCCAGAGTCAAAGCAGATCCCCCACAGCACAAAGCAGTTTTGGTTCCATTCCCTCCTTCCCCGATTCCCTCACCAAGTGTCGCACAAGTGTCGCCCCTGTCAGACTATTTATTGGACGTTCTAATTGAGAGTGCGTCGAGTTGGAAACCACAGAAATAGGTCCGCTTCTCTGTCTGTCTGTCTGTCTGCCTGAAAGTTATCGTGTCCACGTACTGTGCCCCGCCCACTGTGGCAGGCCATAAAAAAGCCCGGCTAATAATTAAGAGCCGACGCGTCGCCTGGTGCCCCTGCCCCATCAGCAGCTGAAGCAAATGAACATAAATGGGCGCAAATTGCGTCGCCCCTCGCGCCATTCCCCATCACCCACTCGTCCCCTCGGGGGCTTCGGTTAGGGCGTGCTAATCATAAAAAGAAATACAACGAAAATTATGAATTTGTTTGGCGTAATTTTACGCGCCGCGAAGAAAGAAGAGGAAAAACAAAGCCCGACAAGAAAAAAAGAAACAGAAATTGGTATTGGAAAACCCAGCGAACGGTGCTGCCAATAATGACCCAATTTTGTGCATCAAATTTATGTTTATTTGGTTGCTTTGCTATCTTCCCTTTTCTGTCTCTCTCTCGCTTCACTTCCCTTTCACATTTTCCAATATTAATATGTATAAAAATTAACGGTGGAACAGAAATCGATTGCGTAGCATAACAAGAAAATTACTTTTTAATCTTATGAGTCATTAGAAGACATTTTTACCATAATGCTTGAACCCAGACCGATTCCGGGGTGGGAAAACCTGCTAGTGTATGTGTGTATGTGTGTTCATAATGCCAATGATAAGCTGCCCTTCCCGTCAGCCACCCCTCCTTTCCCTCTTCGGCCCTAAGCCTCAGCTAAGCTCACACTTTACACAAGTCTTTTGTCTCGTTTCGGTTCGATTTGGTTCTGGGAATAGGCAAAGGCCTGGCTAATTTTGTTATGTGTGAACTTTTGTTAACGCTTAGTTAATGCCGATAACTGGCTACGTATGGAAATGTAGCTGTTATTGGGCAAAAAGGTGTGACCAGCTGTTAGTTATCTCGGGTAGCTCTAAAGAGTTGTCGCGCATCGTAAACAAAAGTTTTTGTCGGTTAATTGCCAGATTTATTATCTGATAATACTGTATTGCCTCAGCATTTGGAAAGTCCAAAACAAAATACATATAGTAAAAGATATAACCCAACATACATATACAAATTTATATCAATAAAACTAACAAAAGACAATGAACTGACTTTTAAGTACCTAGTAGAACAACTTTAACAATCGCTTTCCTAAATATTTTCATAGTATTTCCAGTGCACTTTGATCTTAACTTTTAAGTCCTCAACGGATGCCCCAAAATATCTTTAAAAACTCTCCCGTTCGGGCACAAAGCAATTTCTCGCATTTCCGTATATCATACTCGGATAATCAGATACCATTTATATCAATGGTTCAAACCTCAAGACTGCTGTGCATTCAATTTGCTTCACATGGGGGCATCAATTCCGTTGCCTGCCCTCGTTGCCTCGCTCTGCAACAATGTTTCCGGGCGACCTTTGACATGCAGCTGTGCATGTAGTTGTATGTGTATGTGTGGTTACGGGTGTATGCCACATATGCCACATGTCATGTGCCCCGCACAAAACATGTCACTGCCCATTTCATCCTTGCTTCCTGCCACCTTTGCCTGACTCTCGGTTCAGTCTTTTGGCCACACAATGACACAAAAACCCAAAACACATAAAAGAAATTAATCAGATTTTTATTTAAACGCCCATCCATGGGGCGTCAACCGTGTCTCCTTCTCCCTCTCTCTCTCCCTCTCTCTTATTCAGTGACCATTGTCCCAACAAAATCTCCGAAGTCTCTCCGCATTTTGTGTGCAATTTTTGTCAACATGTTTCCCGCACAACGTTTTGCTCTTTGTTTAGCTCAGCCTCTCTGGAGTTCCGCACTTATATGGTATACATACATATATGTTTCTATATATATGCCACTCTATCTCATCTGCTATCTAACACTATCGCGCCAACCCCTTTCTACCCCCTGCCCCTTGCCAGTTCTGTCAGTTTTGTCAGTTTTCTGTGGAATTTTTCGAAACCCCATGAATGATTTTAGCAGATTCTCTTCCTCTATTTTTTTGTATTTTCACTCGACAATTGTGTAGAGAACCCGTTGCGTCCAGCCAAGCGGCCATCCATCTCTAAGCATCTATCTCGATCTCTGCACACACACACACAAACACACACACACTGAGACAGGCACACTCGGTCGTTTATCCATGCGTCTCTATCTCTGCGGCCTTCGGTTCGTGTGGTTAGTTTGGTTTTGTCATTACAATTGTTTGCGTTTTCCACCATTCAATGAAGGTCCTTTGTTGTTAAGGACTCGCCACAAAAGAAGTTGCAGCAGCAGCGCTGGAACCGGTTGGCAAAAAAGTTGCCAGCAAATATTTTGCTGTTTCCAAATGCTGCATAACAAACATTTCTCTGTTCTCGCAATTGAGTTAAGCACACAGTTTTTCATAGTTCCGTTACAGTACTTTTGCTTTGAAGATAACTGACGGAGGGAGGGAGGGTTCACTTGACTGTGTTTGAGACCTCAATATTGCAGGCTCTTAGGTTCGTTTATATTCTACATATAGGTAGTAGAACCTTTATATTTTACGAACTAATATACAGTAGAGTACAATACAATTTACTTCTATTGCATTCTTGATACTCAAATTCTGCACTTGTTGCCTTAATTTCATCAATTAAGATAGATATAAGTAAATATAGAGATATATCAAATGTTTCCGTTCAGAATAATATCTATTTTAATAAACTCTACTCGGCTCTTAATTTTTATTTTTTTGTTTCCCAGAGTTGTTTAACTGTCGTCTACAATTCTTACTTTTATTTATTATACAAATTTTTGAAGCAGCTTAAGTTTCTCTCTCCCTTCTTATTTCTCATATTTAACTGCCTTAGCTTATTAGCCTTTCAATTCGAGATTTCTTTTCTTTAAGTAGCATTTTATGGCTACCTTCTTCCCTCTGCTTCCGCTAATAATTATCTCTTCTCTCTGACTTCACTATCTGTTTTTATGCGTCAGTTCTTCCTTGTCCCTAGACACCCTTGTCCAGACTGAGCTGAAACTATAATATTCCGTAGATTGTCACTGCATTTATTGTGCAATTTGTGCTTCACCTACTCGTTCCCTCTCCTCTCCCCACCCTCTTCACACCGCTACCCACACTTAACCGCAGAACGATGGCAAATGTGTTTTTAAACCGAAACTTGCCAGCAAGCTGTAGATTCTCACTTATTTTACAGCATATTAGTTATGTGCCATAAACAAGACGGCGATGGCCAAGGCGGCGCCAGCCAAGCACAAAATTAGGGCTGCCTCCCACTCAGGGTTGTCGCCAATGCACAACCTGCGACAACTTTTGCAAAATACAAACCGAATTGTTCAATGGCGCCGCAAAAATGACCAAAATGCGATGCCAGCAAATGGACCGACGGACAAATGGAACGGTAAAGGCGCCGCCATTTTATTTGCAGCAGCACTGCCACTTCCGGCCGCCATTTGTGCGCCGCCATCCTCACCTCCTTTGCCACATTTCTTACATTTCTGTCATTTCTGCAGCAACCGGGCGAGCCAAAAGCTGCAAATTGATGGCGACTGGCGCACATTCAAAACGCTTTCATTATTGTCATAAGCTGCGACGGCAACTGCGGCTGCGACGGCGTCGTCTTCGTGAGATAGCGCTGAAAAATTTTCCAGCGGTACTTTTCGATTTCCGCTACGTAATATTCAAGTGATTACCAAAGCGCGCCCCATCGCCACCTCCACTGGAGGAAGCAACAAAATGCGCTGGCAACTTTTCTGCTGACGTGCGCTGATTTCATCCTTGGACTTTTGCTGCCCGCATTACCATACCCTGTAAAGAGCTATAAAGAGGGTAGATTAGCAGCAGCTGAGATTATAAAGAATCAAAAGAGATGCAAATCACATGAGCATGCGATGAAGGTTCTAACTATAATAGATTCCAAACTTGAATCTAGAAACATCATGAATCTACAAAGAAAGAGCGATATAGCGAGGGTAGATTAGCACTAGATGATATTGTAAACAGTCAAAAAAATCCCATACTTGAATCTAAAAACATCTTAAGTCTTCAAATGCGCAGATATTGTACTGAAATTAACAAATCTTTGAAAGTTTTACTACACTCACATGCGAATTGTCAAACTTATCAATGATTTTCCATTCTCGAGAGCAACTTCTAGTCTTATACTGCTCCTGCTTATAACTATTCTCACTTATTTGTGTTGCTAAGTGTACGCGGAGGAGTACTTCGGACCTCGACGGGGTTCAATGACAAAGTTTACTACCACTAGGTATTTATAACTATTATTTATGTGGACCCTGGACCCGGAAGCCTCGACCAGCTCCTCCATTTTAAATGCTCACTGATGCGCAACGAATTTCTTAATGGTGCAATTTGGCGTTTTATGTCTGAAGTTTAGGCGAAAGGCGATTTCGGCAGCCTGGCCGGCCAGCTACAATGATAAGGGGGAGGAGGGACTACGAGACAGAGGAACTGCACCATTTTTGATGTACGCTATCGCTACGTGCATAAACTTTTTGCAAACAATTATGGCCAGGCCGAGTAGAGCCGAGCCGAGACTGGCAGACAACCAGGCAAAAAACCCCCTTTCTCCTAGCTGGGAGGTAGCTTTCCTTCTCCCCTTCCTTTCCGTTTCAATATTTGCCGTTTTTCATTAAATTCATGGTGTGATTTCCGCGGCGCTTTTCGGCTTCCGGCAAAAACGCAAACAGTAATCACAATTTTTTCGCCACGGCCATCGAGACTTGTCATTTCGAAAATATGCTTTACGATAGCGGGTGGTCCTCGTTGGGAAAACGGAAGAGCTGAAATTGAGAGAAGAGAATTTCGGAAAATATGGCAAGCTGTTTAGAAATATTTTCCATTAAAGTTTCCATAAAATGACTTGACATATTGTGCATTGAAATTCATTTTAGATCACAGCAAACATTTCATGACAATCTCTATTTAATAAAAATCTATACAACATACATACATTCATTACAATCTCTATTTAATATATGTCTGTATATGTGTTATATATATCTACTTAATATGCACGTAGGGTCTGTTTTCTATTTACGCGTTCATGTCCATCTCTATACGAGACTGAACAATGAAAAGTGCCCGCAGAAATGAAACTGAAATTCAATTGATAAAATCAATAATTTTAACAGGCTAACGGCGCAAAAACGAGAAGCAAAATGTATAGCAAATATTTAACTTTATTGATTAAAATACATAAGGAAGTGGGAAGGAATATTTGATAGAGAGTGAGCAAGAGGAGGGCGAGGGAGGGTGAACCAGCAGGAACTGACCAAACTGATGCCAAGCATATAATGGATAAAATGCTGTGGCACTTTTGACAATGGACTATTGTGACACCTTTAATCATAATGCAGTAAGGGACTAGCAGATGAGAGTGTGTGTATGAAAAGCATATGTGTGTGTGTTTGTATGAGGAGTGAAATTAATTGAAAATGCATTTTGCTGTCCATTTTCTTCCATTAGTTTTCACTTAAATCAGTGAGCTGAGCGAGATGATAAGCAAGAGAGTGAGGCAAGCCTAAAGGGGGTTTGAAAATCTATTATAATTAATACAATTTCTACTTAATATTAAGCTCATTAACGTCCAACATTTTTGCTTTAAACTGTTAATAGTTTAAACTTGTGCTGAGCAAAGTCGACAGTTGTTGAAGGATCTCAACATGCCACAACATGCACTGCCTGTCTGCCCTCATTTAAGACAGCGGCAGTTATGCTGCAACTTAAGCTCCTAAGTGGCTCCCATAACTAGCTCAAATAACACAGGGCTAAATTGGTGCAAGTTGCACTTCTGTTTGCTGCTGCTGTTGCAGTTGTCTCGGGCCTCCAATTACTCCTAGCTGGCATAATGTATTCACAATCTTTAATGTAATTAATGCTGTTTGTTTAATGAAAGTTGTCGGGGCGAGCGATGGCAAAGGATGTGTTCGAGTCGAGCAGCCCAGGACACATTGCATACCATACGTGTTTGTTGTTTCCAGTCATGTAGCGGTAACATGCAACATGCAGCAACAACAACAACAAGAACAGCAACAACAACGACGGCAACAGCAATACAATCTGCTGCCTCACGCACTGTTTTTCTGGCCTCGACTCCGGCTTTGGGTACGTTTCTAATCATCGACAACTGTCCGGGCCATAGATTTGGTAGCCTGTTCTACGTCTGTTGACCCCTTGTGCCAGTCGCGTCCTACCCCCTCTGCGCTCAGCCCCCCGTTCCTGTCGTGGCTTCTAATGCGCTAAAGTGCTTTTTCGTAAAAACAAGTTACACTTTGCAATTTGCACTAAATCCCACTTGGCTGTGGCCGGGGATCGCTCCGCTGGGTCGACTGCAAACAGGCAGGCAGGCCAGCAGGCTGGCAGGCTCGTGCTTTCGTCCTGTGCCAGACCTTCAACTAGGGTCGCTTGTGTTTACCTTCCTTCCCTCCACTTTCGCTCTTCCACTTGCAGTGTCTCTGTTTCTATGTTTGTGTGCAAATCCTTTGGCCGTTGCGTGGCAATTAAAATGGATTTTCATGGCTAAAACGTATTTATTTTACACACACATATACACACACACACTCACACACACACATACTCGCACACACATGAGCACTTCCTGCATGCCTCACGCCCGCCCATTTAGCTCGCTTAATATTTGATTTTTGATTTGTGGCTTGTTGTTGTGCCATACACGGGGCAGGGGAGTTGAGGCAAGTGGGGGCGAGTCAAGCCAAAGTCGAGTTATTGGAATGTTGGTAAAAAGGTGTATCATGTGGAGCGGTTTGTGGCATGTGGCAGGTGGCAGGTGGCAGGTGGCCGTGCCGTGTGTGTGTATTCAAGTACTCATATTAATTACTATTGATTTTAGTGCGCTCAGTGCGCGTTAATGAAATTGAATTGCATGCTATAAACTGCCACGCCCACCACAGAACTGACAATAATAGCAGCAACAACAACAACAAACAAAACCAAACACGAAAGATACAGTCAACTGTGCTCGACTGTCATATACCCTGTACCCATCTGAACAAAGAGATTTGCATATTTTGTGTTGCATACTTTGGGGAGATAATTTGGGATCGGCTTCGAGATAACGATTTCTTGAATAACTTCGACGTTAATGATCTGATAGCAACCAAATTTTTAGAAATTAATTAAGGGTTGATAGTTATTGTGGATATCAAAAATTTAGGGGGCGGAAAAAGGCGTATCCAAAATCGCAAACACACTTGATCTGCGTTAAATAATAATACCAAATTTGGTAGCCCTAGGTCTTATTGTCTCTGAGATTTAGGTCTTCATGTGGTCGGACAGACAGACAGGCTGATTAAGAATATAAATAATTTGTGGGGTCTGCCAAAATGTAGGTTGGCACATAGTTAGAATATCCTTCTAGTAGTGGGTATACAAAATCAATAACATCGTCGCAGTGGCACAATTTTGTACTGCTTTTTAACAGTGCATTGAACTTGTCCCTTATTATCGATTTTAACTAATTGGGAAAGGTTAACGGAACTGGAGTAGAATGCAATACAAATATGGAACTATATGGGAAGACTCTTCAAGCAGAATGAATGGCAAACATTTTTTGCATAAGGAAGTGGAATCCTCAACCTCTCAAAATAGAGAAACTAAAGAAACCTTTCGTATGGTGGATATGGTAGTTTATGATCTCATCAATTATGTTTATCAACCAATATTTAAGCTCTTCTTAAGGTAACTCTCTCTCTTTATCTCTCTCTTTTTCTCTATCTCTCACACACACATAATGAAACTGATCCATTAAATAGTTTGCCCAATTTTCCAACTTGCTACCTTAAATTCAAAGAGCTCTCGAAATAACGCACGACAAATGTTTGGCAATTTTTATGGCTAATCAATAAAGTTTGGGCATGAAATCGCCTTAATTTGCTTCACTATAATTACAAATTGAAAGCCAAGCTGTGTGACGTCATACACTGAGCATCCCTTAAAGCTCTACAGGCAATTGTCAGTCAGTCTCTCCCACAAGAAGAAGAGGAAGTAGAAGAAGTTGCCAACCACAAAAATCTGCCAAGTCTTTAATCGAACTGCCACTGCGACTCCTGTTCAAGGTCTGCAGTCAAACTGGTTGGGGGTGTTTTCGTGTGGGGGCAGCAACAGCACAACCCCAAATGGAGACACCTTGCAACCACCGAGAGCATTGAGCAGGCCACATAAATTTCATTTCATGCCAATTTAATCAATTCGGGGTTAGGCGTAGATAGCCAAGTCCGCACTAGCTGCAATTCGAAGAAGCGGAGGGGAAGGGCAGGGTGAAGCTCGTTGCGCCACTTTATGGCATGGGGGAAGGGGAGGCCAGGGAGAAATCAAAATAAATGTGCCCCCAAAAGCGTTTGTCACATGCGACTGAAATTAATTCGTTTTTGATTAGGCGCAAAAAATCAATTTCTCGACCAAACTGAGTTTTATTTGCTTATGGCCAGCATCAGTTTTGTCAGTTCTCTCTCTGTCTTCCCCGCTGACTTTCTATCTCTCTCTCTCCCTCTCTCACTGGACACGAGTCTGTTTGGCAGCTGTTACGTCACATAATTTGTTGCTGTCTGCGCGGCAACAGTTGATGTCCTCCGTCCCTTCGTCCGCCCCTTACCCGATTAGACGTTTATTTGTTTTTGCTGTAGGTAAATGCAAATTCAAGTGGACGCAACCTGCACTTCACCCCACCACAGCAATCCCACTCCTCGCTCTCCCATCTCTTCTCCCTCTCCATCCTTCCAGCAAGGCGTCTCTCTCTCTGGCTTCGGGTTGATAAATCAACGCGAGCAGCTTGTGTTGTCAGATTCTCCACCAGCCGCCATGTTGACAGTTTTTTTCTCTGCCTACGTCAACGACCCCTTGACCAGGGCGCAGGCATCAGTAATTAACACATGCAGATTTCTAGGGGGAGATACAGTGGGATACAGTGAAAGACAGATGAAGAGAGAGAGACGGAAGGAGAGAGGCTGCGAGGGAGGTGGACAGAGAGTCGAACTGGCCAATTTGGCACAACTGTTGCCAGGCGGCCAATTGTCCATTTGCCCATTGGGGCGATTTAATTTCGAATTCAATATTGGCAGCAGCAAGCAGAACAGAAAACAGAAAGACAGAGGGACAGACAAATTGACAGCTAGAAAAGCAGACGGACGGACAGACAGACAGACAGACACATAGAATGAACAGGCAAGCAGAGAAGGACAGACAGTTGGCAATTTGTTGTCATATGTTGGACGATTTTCATTTTATTTGCGCAACAATTTTACATAATTAATAGGGCAGGGGTAAACACTGAAAGAGGGGGAGGTAGGCGGAGAGAGAAGCACGGAGTGGGAGATTGCAATCGAATGTGAAAATGATTTGAAACAGTCGCTGATTTGTTTTCGACTAATAAATGTTCAATATCATTTGCACTCGGTATACCCTCCACGAAATAAAAGTGTTGCAGGGAGAGTATATCAGTTGTAATATGTGTATTATTTATGAGAGTGGACCATGTCTGACTATCTACCCTTCCGTCTGTTTATTCTTTCATCTTATTTCAGCTGAGCTCTGTTTAATAACATATAAATTTCTCAATAAATACAATTAAATTAAATTATAAGTAACCAAATTATCAAATTACATAACTTATCGAACGGCAATAGATGGCAATAGAAAATGGTTTCATATAAAACTCTATATAAAATTTAAATTATCTAACAATTTAACCGTTTAATTTGCCACTTAACTACAAATGAATGAGTCTGACTACTTAATAGAACATGTTATCAATAGGATAATTCAATATTCCTTAGGCTTATGTTGCATTGATACAATTTACTAAAACATGCAGAATGAGTCTTAATCAATATTTAAATAACTTTTAAGCTTTACATATTATACACTTAAAAATAGAATTTGATTAAGACAAGCCTGTGTAAATATTGTCGGCAATTTGTAATGTATTCTCGATAATGTGTGTCCTGTAGTTGAATAACAATAATTTCAGCAAAAACTCAATTTAAATAAGTCGATTTATTTATTCATTTGCTCCGATTTGATAATTTTTCAAGCAATGCCAATTTACTGCTTCAAACAGAATTTCGCACAAATACACACACAGCCACAGCTTACGTAATGCATTTTTGATGTAAGTAGGTCGCAAATTACGCATACGCCACGTGCTGTAGCCCGAAAATATGACAGAAGCTGTCATAAAGCAAACCAAACTTTAAATAAATGATATGCGAATATAACGAAATATGTATGTGGATCTGTGTCTCTCTCTGTGTGGGTTTGTATTTGAAAATGGCCATAAAAAGCAGTCATAAAACCCTTTCCGCAAAACGGAAATCCCGCTTCAAAACAAACGCCATTAAAAACGAGGTCATGCACAGCAGCAGCGGCTCCAACTAGGAGTGGGCAGGAGACGGGGATGTGCACTGCCGGGAGTGGGAGTTGTATCTGCTTCAAGGACTGCCAAAAGACAGAAAAAAGCTAAATTTAGAGCCTCGAGTGCTCAAAAGTTGTGCACAACAACGAAACAAAAACGAGCAACAAAATGGAAAAAGTCAAAAGGAAATATACCAAAAAAACAAAAAATATAATATAATATTTTAAAAGTGCGCATAGGGAGTCGCATAAAATATGGGCGCAAAAGTTCAAGTTTAAGCAGATACACCGACACCACTCACACACACATACACATGCAGGAGGCGTCTGCTGACTGTGTGGCAAGGTATTTATTTTCATAACGCAACACAACATAAGGAAGCAATAAATTTAAGCTGACTGACGACAGTTTGCCTGGCCAGGGGAAGGTGTCTGCCGGAGTGAGGGGCAGGAGGATGATGAGTGGAGGGAGGCAGCTTCCAGAGTCTGCTCTTGTGTCTAGGTTTAGTTGCTTTGGCTTTGCTAGGTTGCTTTCGCCATGTGTTGTCTGTGTAGGTCTAGGTAAACTCAGCTAACCTGCCGCCTGCACATATTGTATAGTTATTGTTTTAAAGCTTAAGCCCAGCCCCCTTTTGGGTGCATTTCCCCGCCTCACTGCCTTGTCATTTAAATAAATTTTATGCAATTTAGTTAAGCTGTTCCCTCTACTCTAACGCAAAATGCCCCTCACACCTCCCCACTGCAGCGAGTGAGTGAGTAAATGTCATTTAAATATTTCTCTCCTCATGTCGTCGTTCTCTTTCTCTTTCTCCTTCTTCCACTCTTTTCTCGTTTCTCGTCATCGTCAACGTCTCTGTGGCATTCCAATTTCTTTGCCCCTCGTAGCTTGCAATAAAATATTTAGCAGGAGGCGTCAAGTGGCAGGTGGGCAGGTAGGGGCTGCTCGTAGGGGTTTTGCTGGATTGTTAGCTCGTTCTCCAGTTTTTCGTTTGTGTTTTTTCCAGCTTTCTCTGACTCTTGTCGTATGTCACCGGTGACTTGACTGAGTTGTTAGTTTTTACTGTTTTCCCGTTTTCCCTTCGTCCCGTAGCACATCATAAAATTCGCATATGTATTCGTGTGTGTGTGTGTCTGTGTGCATTCTCGTTTCGGTTATTTATGTTTGTCATGTTGCGTTTGTCAAGTTTTTGCATTTCAAGCGACGCACACTTGAAAGCATTATGGCTTAATTCCTTTATGAGCCCTGGCAATAAGACTGCTCTACACGCTGCTTTACATACCGAAAGAGCTCAGTCTTAGCTCTAGTGTGTAGTGTGTGGTGTGTGTGTGGGCGTAAGCTTCAGCTGGTGTGACAGGCACCCTGTAGTTACGCATTGTTAATTCCGAACAGTGCAAAACTGTCCAAATAAATTATTAACTGTGTAGATAACTGTATACACATTACTATTATAAATGGTCTTTGATCTTGACCAGGTATTTTACTTACATAGTCTCGTATATTTTAGATACTGAACACTTTGATCAAAAAAATATATAATATAATTGTATTAAGGTTATATACATAGAAATGTTCTTATGAACACGCAGAACTCAAAGACTATAAGATATAGTGTTAATAAACTTCGTGACAGTATTTGTTTATTATTAAACGTAGATAAAACTTACTTTTAAAATCTGACCACACTATTTTTTACCTCCAGTTATCGATGAAAAAACGAATTACAAGCGGAATTTTAAAGCAATAACGAGAGAGTTGCTTTCTCACATGTTTTAAATTTATTGAATATTTATGAGTTGCTGTCAGAAGCTTTAAAATCTTTCGGGCTTGCACCTTCTCATCTTGAGCTGCTTATATACTTACTTTGAATCCATTCGGAGCTCGCATTTCTTTTCTCATCCGATTGCATCAATGCTTCAAAGCTTTTCTAAGACAACAAACTGTTTCGATTTGCAGTTGCATTTTTGAATTGTTTGTTGAAATTTAAATTGGAAATTCTTTTGGAAAATACAGCAGAATGAGACAGAGTGAAAGAGTGAGACAGAGAGAGAGAGAGAGAGTTGTATCGAGTTTTCAGCATAGGTAAATACCAGATACAGCACGGGCTTAATTGAATCAATCTTAATTAAAAATGTTTTTTCATCTGCTTCTTTGCTTAACTTGCATTCGGTATTGCATAAATTTGTCTCCGTTTCTGTAGGTATGACAGCGGTACAGAAGGGCTCTAGAAGGGCGGGGAAGAGTCGGGGGGAAAGGTGAAACGAGGCAGAGCTGAAGGCATATGCCAACAGCTGTTGCAACTATTTATTTGCACAAAAAATATATAGCAAAATGTCAAATGTGTGTTTACATAGACCAAATACATACGCACACAGGCACGCACACGTACACGTGTAGACATGCATGTGTATTGAGTGTACAACAAAGAAAATTGCTTTAGTAAATCCAAAGGAAAATAAACACAAAAACACAACTTGAGTAGCAAAGCAAACAAACTCGCACTCTGCGCTCTGCCTTTCTCTTTCCGTCGCCCTCTCTCTCCCTCTCTCTGTCTCTCTCTCTAAGGGTCTAAGGTGTGCCCAGGTGGGTGGTGGCAGTTGACAGGTACTGGTGGCGGTGCTTTCTTAGCTCGGCTTGTTTGGCTAGGGGCTGCTCGTTGTCGCTTTGGCAGAAGTCAAAAAGGGTTAAGCCAAAGACGAGTGCTCCAAGTGTTTATTATGCCAGTGTGTGTGTGTGTTTGTGTGTGTGTGTGTGTGTGTGTATGTGGCAGTTTCACTAGTGGCCCATTGCCACACTGTCGCAGAGCCACACCCCGTGTGGGAGTGTCTCGGGGGGCGGCACTCACGTGTGCGCTCATCTAACGCGCCTTATGTATGACACTTAAACATGCAAAGCTGCTTGCCAAGATGATTTATATTAGCCATGATTTCTAGCAATTTTTAGCACTTTAGCTTCGCCGTTACCGTTACCGTTACCATTGCCGTTCCCGTTGTTGTTGGCTTCGCCGCTACCTTTACCTTTACCTTTACCTTCACTTCGGGCCTTGCTCTTTACCCTTCTGCGAGGCGTCAAGGTGTTGATTGTTGTTGAAATTCTGCGCACCAGATGACGGACCGGAACGTGAAACATGAAACAGAAGTGTGTAATTCACAAACACATACACACGCATTCGCATGACATATATGCAGTCATGATAATAACAACTTATTCTGCTTCTTTTCACTACAGTTTGCCACGTTTTGTGACAGGGAAGTTATTATGCGTACAAGTGGAAAAGGATCTGGAAAAGGTGTCAGAATCGAAGCACTCGTAAGAAATATTGAGCATTAGTTATGCGAGTTTACATTAAAAGAAACTTGCTTAGACTTTCCCTCATGTGATAAGGCAGTGTCGAAATTGCTGAGCACACTTAAGTCAACTATGTCTAACCCACAATGTGTATTCACTTAGTTAACCGAACTGTTATGGAACACGAACCAAATGCAAATACTCTCGCTATCAGCTCATTTTTGTGTGCAGCAATTCATAATAGTCGCCGCAGAACGAAAGATTCCCGTCAGCGCCCTACCTAACATGCACACTAGTGGCAGAGGGGGAATGGGGGAGGTATGGCTTCCACTGGTACTGCTGGTACTGCTACAGGTCGTGTAAACAAAGCGCGTGCACAAGGCAGTTAAACAATTACAGGCCACAAAGCAAAGCGAAGTCTTACGTATACGTAATATCTACGGGAAGCAACGTCAGACGGCAACTGGTATAGAGAAAGATGGCACACACTTGGGCCATCAAATTAAGTAATTGCATAATTGTTTCACTAGCATTTTACTATGCCCTACGGGTGGCCCATCGCCATCCCCAACCCCCCCTGTGCCAACCATCGGCGTTTTTGGGCTTTGGCTTTGACTTTTTATGTGTGCGGAGTTTTCTTTTATTTGCCTTTTGCCTCAACTAATCCCTTGGCCCAGGCTGCTACGTGCCTGCCTTTGAGTTTTTGTAGGCACTCGCCAGTTGCCGCAGCCGTAATATCCACGTTCCACCCGCCCTCCGTCTTCCTGCCTGCCTCCCACTCATAAATCAGCGTCAAATCGTCGAGCGCTTTTACCGTAGCGTCGTCCACGTCGTCGGCGTTTCTAATTGTTTTGTTATAGACACATATATCCGTGAGATTCCGTGCCATATTCAAAATGCAAATGTCCGTAAGGTAGCCCACAATACCACAAATGTTGTAAGTCCTATAGCCCCCTGCCACTCACCCCCGACATTCCCTTGACCACACGAACATACACGGCCACTTGCACCTGGCGGCGAGGCTTGCGGCTGCCAACAACATTGTTGCCTCAGGTCGAGCCACAGCGAGGCCTGTTCGAGTCGTGATAACGCCAACACACGACGCTCAAATATGGCGCTAACATTATTAGTCCGTGCTGGGCAAAAAACGAGGCCGGCATCCATTGCCTGGTACTCAACCGGACTGCACTCATGGCATGGTATCCGTGGGCCCCTGCTTGATTGTTTGCAATAAAGTGTAATTTAAAATTGTGCACCACATAACGCTGAGTGTCCCGACCAGTAAATATTATAGACGAGAGAAATGTGAGAATAATATTGGTAGGTAGTTGCTTTTGGCTAAGCGGTAACGGTGTGGAATCTTGCGGAAATATAAAAATAAAGTCAGAAACTTATTGTTGATTTTATGTAAATGATAATGCAAGAGAGTGAGTTCAAAGGCATCTTGATATTTCACAATTTACCCAATAAATTCAACTCATAATCACATAAGATCTGTCATTAGCTAATTGAGTCAGATACCTTGTCTTCCCTTAACACATTGTTAAGCCATCTATGCTATAACTCTTTCCCCAATTTCGTAGCCTAATTGCCTTTCCACCTTATCCATCGCATAATATATTTGATTTTATTCCTATTTTTTACCAGCCTTGGCTTCTGTCTCTCTCTCTCTCTCTTATTTATAACTCTTTCGCATTGAAGAAAGCTTCAGCTGTTGTCTGTCCCCCCTTGTTTGCCTGTATTCTACATACTATATCATGCCTAATTACTGGCACTAAGCTGTTGTCTGTTTTGTGCCTCTGCCCTGATTGATCTACGCCTTCTCAAGGGCTCTTCTGGTTTGGACGTGCTTCTGTTTTTCTCGATTTATGGCATCGCGCTGGCATCTGGAAATGCAAATGCAACGGCAACTGCAGCAACTAGTGGGAAAAAAATCTCATTTGTTATGCTTCGTTGCTAATTTTAATATTATTTTTGGAAATCTTATAACTTGCCCTTCACCCTTTCAAATTGTGTCCGGAGGGCAGAGTGAGTTTTGCCTCTTTGATGCCTCCGAACTGTTGATGTCTTTATTGCATTTGTTATGTTCCGTTGCCGGTGCTGTTCCCCTACCCGCTTCCCCTTTTCATTTACATTATATTTTCATTTCGTTTTCATTCAGCTTTCCGTGTCTGCAGATCTTTACTCTGGCATCTTCAAGCGTCTTTGACTGTCTATAATTGGCTGTCTGACTGCCCGCAACTGGATTTGCTCGCTCGTTCTCGCCTTCTTCCTCTCTCTCTCTCTCTCTCTCTTTTTACCCCTCCCAGCACTTTTTATATCTGTTCGGGAACGGGTGTGCACTTTTAATCAAGATCAAGCGTGATAAATTGAAGTCGCTGTGGGAATCATAAGGCGTAGAGTGTGGACAGTGTGTTGAGAGAGTTTGACAAGATTTTAGGGTAGGTTACGCTTCATTTGGTAATAAGATAAATCAGATATGTAAAAAGGGTTTAACCAATTTTATTTTAAGTCTTTTTTGGGTAGAAACATGTCATCGTAGGGCACCGTCGCCATTAACTTGTCAAAAATTTTTGATATGCTTTTGCTATAAACGGGTAGAACAGTTGCTTCGATCTCATTCCAAAACTCAAGCCAATTTTCATTTACCACCCGATTAAGTACGACAGTTAGGTCGGTGTTTTCCTTGTACAGATCATCAGCCCACAATATCCAGCTTAAAGACAATAAATATATATTTAAACAAAGGAAAGTTATTGCATTTCTTACCGATCTTGCTTGATATGCGTTACCAGATCGTAGATCTTAAGATGACGCTTGTTGTTTCGAAACTGAAAGTAACCCCTAACTAAAGCCGTTAAATTCACATTGAGCATTTCCGTATTTGTTTTTCCCGACGTATTTGAATAGACAATGAGACCACGACCCTGAAACTCGTACTCGCCTTCCATGATGATCCGTGGAATGGTGCCTTCTAAAATTATTCTGGTATTCTCCGGATGGTATTCAAAGCCTGAAATGCTTGTTACTGTTAAATTTTCGAACCCCTTGAGCAGTTGATTTTTCAATTTATACGATATCCAAATGGGTCCTGGTGAGTCTATAAGGCTTATATCATCCACCTTGATTTGGTCGAGTGGCTCCATTCCAATTTCTGGATATCCCTTGCCATAGCGACGTATGAACTGATTTGAGCTGTTCTTAATGCAGGGATAATCACCGAAGTTACATTTCTTGATCCCAGCTGCTGCAAATTGGTTGGAAAACTGTAGTTTTCAATTACTTTCTAAAGGCCGCTGGCCTTACCTACGTAGATTAACAGAAGACGCAAAATGGAGCCAAGCACAGCACGCGATTATAATGATTGTTTGGAACATTGTAATACCGAAAGCACTTGAGAGTTCACAACACCTGCTCGAATCGAAGCTGGAAATGCAATGATATTTCCTATCGAACTTGATTCCATAAAGCCTCTCTACGTTTTCTGAAACCTGTTCCGTAACGGAAAAGCAGTGTAGATATGACATTGAGATTTCGCAATACGCTCCTATGGAAACAATGTACAATCTAACTGGTTCTATTTACATTATGTAAACTACTATTACTCAACTATTAGTTGAGTTTGTTTAGTGGCTACTCAAGAATATATCGTCATATGATATACTCAAAAATATCTTATTCAACAAACGTTTGAGACAGTCGTCTCGATGCTATTCCACATGTGCAACCAATTCTTATTGTACACATCGATAATGACCAGCATTAGGTCCAGGTTATCCTTATATAAATTGTCTAAGTGAATCATAAGTCTGAGAAATGAAAGCAAAATTTAAATGTGTGAAAACTAAATGGAACTGGTTAGTGCATTGACGGAACTGCCCAGCTCAATCTATGTCGTAAGTTTATATATATTGATAGGTATTTCTGGTCTTTCTTGAACCTGACGAATATTTTCAGACAGAGTGTTACACTAACATTTTGCAACTCTGTGAAGCATGGTCCTGTTGTGTTCGACTGGACGAGGGTAAGCCAACGCACATCCATTACGTACTGGGAAATGAAAACTAGTCGAGGTATTCGCACATCGTTCTCGATTTTCGTCTTGCAGGGATCTGTTTAATCCGCTTACACGCGTCACTGTTACATTCTCAATGCCATAAACAACCTGATTCTTTAGTATAAATGTCATCCATACACCACCTACACGCGGATCGTCAGCCAACACCAGTTCGCCATCGACTCGCAACTCATTAAATCGTGATATCAGGCGTGGAATGCCCTTGGGATATTTTCGTATTAACTTGTTAATGCATAAATGATTTAGTGTGTTGTCATTTGTTGTTTATCAAACTATATCATAGAATTTTTTACTCACGTTACTCTAAGCCAACAACGATATTAATAAATTTAACGAGTTCAATGGGTGCATGCATTGTTTCCTAACGGCACCTTCCGTTACGAATGCTAAACAACAAATGAGTAATCTCAGCTGTTCTAAACCTGTTAAACTGTTCTATGTACCTTTCCAGTATATTCAAATGTATTATCTATACATAACTTTATTTGAATTGCCATTGCAACTTTACGATGCAGTGTAATTGTAATGCTTTCCCTTCGTTCGCATACTAAATCGATGAGCTGCAACCATATCTCTTGACTTTACAAGTCAATTTCCTCTTGTTATATGGCACCTTTATAGCCCAGCCCTGCGCACGTTGCATGTGATTCGCAATCAAACTGCCCAACAGGCAATAATCATCATCAGCTTGCGCAGCACATTGAACTGATATATAAACGTGTGCAGCAGTATGCAGGAAATCAAAAAAATAACAAGAGAAGAAAGGAGTTCAATCAAGTTAAAGAAGAGTTTTGCTGCAAAAATACCCTGCAAAAACTTTAAGAGTAAAGCAAAGGTAATCTAAGTTCGAACGGTAAGACCAAGCATGATCTTTTATTGAAAGAGGTATTAAGATAGAATTTAAATTAAAAGAGTTTATACTCCTCAATTTATAATTTGTACTGTAGAAACAAAGGGTATGCGAAAATTTCGCTGGTGTAACATAAACAAATATCAAAACGTGTCCGACTCAAAGCGGCCCGACAAACGAGCCCCTGCAACGGGCCTGTCAGTCAGCTCCGTCGCTGCATACCAAAGCGTTCTTCGTATATCAAGAAATTCTGAGAAACTTTTGTGAAATGTACGTTGTGCTTTTTTGCATATCAATTGAAGAGTTTGCAGAGTGCAGACACAATGGAAGACAAAGCCCAAAACGAGAAAATCAAAAGGCAAAAGGCGAACGAAGAACGGGGAGGAAGAAAGTGACAGGAAAGCAGAAACCAAAAGGCAAATTGCTGTCAACCAAAGCCATTTGACAGGGGCTAATAGCTAAGGTCAACAATTAAACTCATTTTCAGTGCACTAAAACTGTCTGCTGTGTGTGCTGCCACTCCCCCAGCCACTGCCTTGTTTCCTCATTCTGCTTTCCCCCGGGGACAACTGCAGCGTTGTCTATTTGCAATGCATTTATTCTGGATTGCCTCGTTGTAGGACACTCTTCGCTCCCCACTACCCGTCCCTACATACACCAATCACTGATGTTACTTGATTCGAAGGCTGCAAACAGATATCTCAAAACACAGGAAAAATCACTCGCCCGCACTGTCAATGTGCCCGCATTTTCCCCGACCAAGGCGTGTTTTTCTTTTTCGGGGGCTGTTGTTGTTGTTGCTATACCGAATTCTACCTACACTCGCATCGCGCGCACTATGTAAATATTTTTCATGACCGCCTGACAATATTTGTGCAGATTTTGATTCTGTTTTTCTATGATCCAGCGACGGGTCTGACAGCTATGAAATGAGTTCTGTGCTGACAAGCAGATCGAGAGTATAATGGAAATACTGAATGGAACTTGATAAAGTAGATATATAAGATTGATCTTATGGGTTATACTGTTTCGTTACGCGATCAATTAAAATGACAAGGAAACCTCAGAATATAATATAGATATATACGGCATACAAATAAGAAGTAAAAGAATAATATTTAAAAAGTAAATATTATTAAAACTATTATTATTATGCCAGGTGCATATATTATAAAGTTACTAATACATATTTAAGTAAATAAATATTTACTGAATAATACTCTTTAAAACCATTCCATAATTATTTCAAGTGTATTCTGATTTCGATTTAGTTTAAGCTTATTTTTTCTTTAAAACTGGAATATATAATATAGAAATCTCCACAGTGCGATGCATTTGTTTGTTGCTTTTGCGCAGTCGCTTGTTAAAGTCTCCGTGCATTTTCTATCTGTATAGAATATTTATATGTACAACCTCTCTATATACTATATACATACATGCACACACACACGTACAGGTTTGTTTCTGTGCGTGTGTCACACTGCATTTCCGCAGTGCATCACAAAAGTATTTCGAATTACGAGTAGTAAATCAGGCGGCGCTCCACGAACAGGCCCAAACAAACAGAGAGCGGGGGGAAGAAAGCAGAGACCAGGCTGGGGAACAAGCGAGAGGTAGAGGAATGACAGAGTAAAATTGTTGGGTAAACAAATATCGAATTGATGCGTGCCGGAGTTGCTGCTGCCTGCATTGTGCACTTGGTTGCATGTTGCAACAACGCGGCAACTTCTGCTCTATGATAAATATGAATTTGTCCCTCCCTCTTTGTGTGTGTCTGTGTGTGTGTGTGTGCTGTCTCTGGCATGAATAAAGCATTCCCCAACAGCAACCGCGTCATGTCAGCGACGCACTTCCCAGTCGAAACTATGACAGACGTCAATCAAAGAGCGACAAGTTGCATAACTCCCGCTGTAACACCAACAGGTGGAGGCATACAGGAGATTTTCCTGCTGGGCTACCGCATGCCACAAAGTATGCCATCTTCACCTAACCTCACTAATCAATAGCAGAGACACATATGCCTCACTGTTTCCATATTCGAATCTTCGAAAACAAATCAAATAATGAAATTTCTGAGTGTCAAAATTATCGGAAATCAAAAGTTCTGTATAAAATTCAATCTGCGAAGTTGCCATTAAGCACTACGTATACGCAATGGAGGTGTTGTTTTCAAAGTTGTTTGGATTCCCCCCAAAAGAGCTAGAGCCTTCGTATAAGTTCTGCGAGTGCTGGAGACCGGATAAGAGACATTGCAACGGAACGAAGCAGAAAACTAATTTGAAGGATGTGTTGGAGGATGATCTCGAAGATATTGTGAACAGTTTGATTCAAGTAATGTGTATTTGTCGCCTGCGACCATGGGAGGTGCGACGCTTGCGGGAGCCAATCAAGCGATCCTTTCGCCACTACGAGGAGATACGCTACCGGGTGAATCGTTTGCCCAAGAAGCGATTCGCCAAGGAAAACTTCCTTCACGATGCCTCCCTGATAGCGGGCATGACTCGCATGGACGGCCAGCTGGCATATGGCATAGTGAAACGGGCCTTCCAGGCGTATTACCATGGCACCGGAGAGGAGGGCAAGCGAGTCGAGTCTGTAGCTAAGCAGATGCGACATCGCTCCGAATGCTTGTGGGCATATGCCGCGCGTAGAACGGCAGAAGTGTTCGCCATCTATGCGGGTCTTATGTACTCGGAGCAGAAGCAGTACGAGGAGTGCATTCAATGTGTCTACAGGAATTTATACAGAGAGCTGCAGGCGCGTTTTAAGTATGAACCTCCGTCGGATGACATTTGCTCCTGTCGTGGGGATGAAAACTCCAATAAACTGGATGCCAAAGTGGAGATGCCTCCATCGGCCATGACAATCCTCAGCAATGTAACCACGGAGCTATTCTTTAACTCGAAGAAATTCGAGGTAAGCAATGCCACATCGGCGGCGACAGTGCACATGGACCAAGTGGTAGTGTCCATGCAGACCCTCCTGGAATGGCCTAAGAAAATCAAAGACAAAGACACAAGCAAAAAAGAGAAACTATCGTCAGGTAAGCCGTCGGAGCAGACCTTGTCATCGGAGGCAAGCAAGACATCCAAGAAGAAGAACAAGAAACTGTCGCGTCGTCAGAGAAAGCGACTCGAGACATGCAGCTGCCCGCCGTTGCATTGCAGCACCGAGGTTCCGCCTCCGACACCCGGGATTACCGCTGAGAGCAGTCAGGGTCCATACATTTGTCGCTGGCTACCGTACAACGGAGAGGAGGACCTTGTCAAGCATCATGTGCCCTGCCCGCCCATGGAAGTGATTTGTCCACCATGCAACGATCGCGAGACATCCTGCGACGAGGAGTGTACATGCACCTGCCAGGTCTGCACCTGTCTACCCTCATTTGGCGACATGATTGTTGAGGAGGAGCATGCTGAGAATTTCTCGGCCACCGGCGTGGAGGATCGGGACACAGACTTCTGCTGGCTTGCGCCGTTCCGTGACCCCGATTGGCCAACGCTCGAGCGGCTGGCCGAAGAAGAGGAGCTGCCGCTGAGTGACACTATAGAAGTTCATTCCTCATCACGCTCAATGGACTCTGGTCAGTCACTCATGTACACCTACCTGAAGCCCTTCAGATCACTGCCGAAGATTCCTGCTGCCGTAAAGCCAGAGACCGTCGATGAAGTGCCAAAGCCAGGCAGACCTTGCGGCGTCTCCATGGAAACCTATCGCTGCTGGGTGAAAATATCCGACTCCAGTGAAGAGGAATTGGAGCCACCATTATGTCCGACTTGTCCCCAACTCGCAGTCCTCGGTAAGGGCCATAGGAAATGCGGAAAGAAAGGGCGCAAAAAGGGAGGCGAAACCGGAAGATCCGCAAACGCCATGAAGAGTGCAGCGGTAGCCCATGAAGTGAAGAAGAAGGCGGAGACTGCACAGAAAACCAGTAATACTTCGGTTAAGAAGCCTGCTCCTCATAAATTTCCCATTCTTCTTGTGAAGGATAACAAATCTTCAGGTCCAACAACAATTAAAAGCGCAACACTCACTCCAGTTCGTGCCCCAGTTCGTGGAGAGACTTCACCTCACGTGCGTCCGCCTGTTGCAATAACTCGTACACCTGTTGCAGCACCATCTCGACCGCCTGCTAAAGCACCAGCGTATCCGCCATCTTCAACGACGGCTGCTGCGTCGGCTACAAGTCAAGCAGACGCCGGAGAAACATTAACCAAAGAAGATATTATAAAAATGCTTGGCTTTTGAAAAAAACAGATTTCATATGATGTAAGCAGTTATGTATGTATATATTTTATTATAAAGTGTAATATTACTACACTATAAACTAATAAGAAACGACTCATGGTTTTTAAGGCAACAAGATGCCGTACTTCTGAATTCTTGTCTAGTTTGTACACACAGATAAAATGAATTCAGATTGGACTGCTGTTCAAGAATATATACATGTGTATTTCTAGAGTTGCAAAGTTCATGATTAACTCTTATCTAAGCTGTTGCATTCTTCTAACAGTGTACAAACAATGTATGGGTATTAAAACCCAAAGAAATTAAGAGAAAAGGGTATATTTAGTGTGTACAAATGTAATTAGCAAAGATAATAAAAAAAAGACCATCATTCTATGAAAGTCTCTAACATATTTATGATGTATTTGTTACATAAGAAGTTCTCGTTTGTAACCTTAAAAGTGGTCGAATCCCAGAAGGTTGAAACGCTTTAGTTTTTGGTTTCGCAATTACAAGCATTCAATTAATTGTTGAATTGAACTCGGATTGAAATACTGAAATACTAGATGTGCTCACAGTGGAAGTGGGAAGTGAAAGTTCAGAGGGATGTGAATGTGATTGTGACTGTCAATGGGGAAATAAAAAAAATTTGCTTTGAAATAGTTTTTGCCAAGTTATTTGATATTTTCTATACAGTTTTCTGTGAGAGTCTGTTTATGTTTGCCAAACGAACTGTCAATTGATTGTCAAATTAAAAATCACAACAGGGCGGGGCAGTTGGACAAGTTATAAGGACACATTTGATTGTGTGAGGGTCCTTTTGGAATTGTAAACTGTTTTCTGTGGCAACTTTCGCAACTGTTGAGGGGCGGTTCGAACCACTTCAGCTGCGAAACTATTTGAAATATTATACAACACGCACGAAAAACAACAATAACAGCAACAACAACGACATCATTTTGACACACAATATTTTGTATTGTGTGGCAACTAACAATGGGCGAACTGTCACGCCCACAATGGACAACATTTGCTAGCCTGATTCGGGTCTTCCCAGTTTCCCCTCTCTCCCTTGTTTGCTCCCTGCCCATTCTCAGCTGACTGAATTCCGAAAATATCATATTTGCATTGTCAATAGTTTTCTTTCTTCTATTTTCATTGGTCTTGCACAAACCTCGTTAAAAACAAATCACGTAGGGGTTTTTCTCCAGCTTCAGGTTCAGTTCCAGCTCGACATCGAACAGTTCTCGAGACTCAAGTAATTGCAGACAAATTGCGAATCTAGAAAATGTTGGCAAACATCGCCTTGACAAGGGACGCGCCAAAGTTTTCCGACAGGCGCTTTTAAGCAGAAAATTGTTTGCCCTTAACTTTTGACTTGACCTCAACTAGAAAGGAAATATTATGGAATGGTAGGGAAGGTAGCGTATGTGTGTCTATCAATAATACAAACAGAATTGTTTTGAGAATATATTTGATACTGTTTCATTGGACAATTTGCAGGATAATTATTATTAACACAAATTATAAAAGAAACACGAAATACAGAATATTATATAATTTATAAAATACATATAATACAGTATATATTTTTTTATTCAACTAATTAATAGTGTAGAACATATACTCAATGAAAATATTACTAAATATATTGCGATTAATGAAAATTGCTTTTAATATTTTCAAATCTAATTAAGTAGTTTTAGAATCTCTTTGCAAATATCGATTGCAACTGAGTTGACCTTATTGACAAGTGCATATCGAACTGCGATGTGGCAAACATTCCAGAGATTGGGCTACTCTGCGCTGTTGCTGTTGATGCGAAGTGGCAACTTTCGCCGCTGTCAGAGCCAGAGTCAGAGCGAAGCTGATTGTTAGTGGGCCGCAGCCCACAGTTAAGTGCAACACCTTGGCAATTACGTGCAACACATGAATTACAAGTATATTTGCGAACTAAGCCTGAGTCTAAGCCGCAGCCTCTGGACTGAGCTAAGACTTTCGCCGCCGCAGCGCGGCGTCGACTAAAACTCAAAAGAAAAGCGCTTTTCGGTGCAGTTGCAACTGGCAGCGAGACACGACTGCAAATTAACACGTAAATTGCGGCAACTTAACGCGCGTCGGAGGCAGGGGCAGAGGCAGAGCGTGTTGCCCAATAGGCTGAGGCCTCGTTAGTGGGCTGCTTGGCCTAGCGGGCCTTGTTACAATTAATTGTATATTCCAGGCAAGATTTTTGCATACCGGCAACATGTTGCAGTTAACAATAAATTAGCTTTTAAAATGCAATGCCCAACTGGCATTGCGCTGGGCTAGTCCTGTCCCTTTCCCTGTCCCTGTCCCTCTCCCTGTCCTTGGCCCTGCTCAGTCTTTGGAGAAGATCAAGCAGACGAAGCCAACTGCTGCTGCTGGTGGTGATCAATCAACGGGCTTTTAATGGGGCTGCCCGCGCTCGCAACATGATAGTTTACTTGAATTGCGCAATTAATTAGTTTCGTGTTAATGAGCAATGCAATGCGCATCACCAACATCATCATTGCCAGCATCAACATCATCATCATCATCTTCATCGTAATCGTCATCGTTGCTGTGGTGAAGAACGACAGGAAAACGCTTTGGCATTTGAGCAACGCTTCACTCGATACTCGCCAGCTACGTCCAGGAATTTTCTTAATAGCCTCTCTGGCCTTCTGGCCAAGTCAACGATATCCCAGCCAACTAGACTTTTTATGACTCTGTTTTATACGTCTGTAAAGTGTTCAGAAGTGCACCCAGAAGCAGCAACAGAGTAAAGCAGATGCAGTCAGACCGAGCTCATTTATGCTGTATATGGCAATTGTTTCCCGGCTTCTTCTTTAAATCATAAACGAGAATTTAACCTGTCGTTAGTTTAAAAGCATTAACACAGGGTATTTATTTCTGAGCAATTTCTACTGTGAAACTCATAAATAACTGCTGCAGTTTACACTTAATTTGGCATATATTTTAGAAGAAAGTAATGTTTTCATATATTTGTGCAGAACATATTCCCTTTCCCATTAATTCTGAAGATGTTGATTTAAGCCAGAAATACTTATATACTATAAGGAAAATTTTACTAAAAGTTCTATCATTTTACAATAAGAATTTATGAATTGGTTCTTTAGTTATTTATATATAGACCGGATATCTTATCAAGTTCTACTTGTATAGTTATATATTGAATATGACAACGGCTTTATGATATTACCACATGAAAACTTATCATATGAAAGCATTACATAAATCATAAAATTGTTAATATTTCTGCAGATACTATTAAATATTATCTGTATTATATATTTATATTATTATGCTGTGTAATTATCTACCTAACTGCCAAAGAGTTATAAAACATTCGTATCGTAGGGGGAATTCAAATCACAGCAAAAGTATCTGCCACAAAATATCATTTATGCCTCGTGCGCACACAAAGTAAACCCCATCGATAGGCAAACAGTGAGAGTGGGCGAATACAAAAAATAAATACTTTTCAAGCACTCAACTGGCACATGGCAAAGTTGGAAAATGCTTGTGTGTTGTGTGTATCATTTTTTATCAGTTTTCAGCGTTCGGTCCACAAATCTGTTAAGTCCACACACATCACATCAAAACACTCAACAACTCTCGACTCTCGCAGTGCGGCCTGCAGCTGCAGCCATCAATCAAAACTAAAACTGCGAGCTGCGGCAACTATTTGCGAAATCAATAAATACCCATAAACTCAATGTTTACTATAAGCGAAACTTTTGGCCATAACTATCGCCGCAGCAAATAGTTCATACATGCATACTGCATATATGCTACATATATCTGTCTGTGCGTCTGGCGACTAACTATATGAACTGAATGGCTTTTCTTTCTGGCGTAACGGCAAATAAATGCTGACAGCTAAATAGTTTCGAATCCGAAAATGTTTGCCATAGTTGGGGCACAAATTTTTCGAAAACTTTTACGCAAAATCCCGAAAACACGAAACGCTGCCGGGGAACCGCAGAATGCACATTTGCCTCGTCTCTGCCGCCGGCTTTGGATTTGGATTTGGCTCGGGGTTTGGCTTGGCAGTTTTAGTTGTAGCTGAAGTTGGAGTAGTTGCAACATGCAGCTGCAACTTATTTGCGGTTTGTTGTTGCTGCTGTTGTTGCTGCTGTTGTTCCTGCTGCTGCTGTTGCTGTTGCTGCTGGGGCTGCAAGATTATTTATTTGCGTAGTTTGCGATTGCAGCGATTCGCTTATTTCGCCGCCAAATAGTTGTTTGTGCCCGGGCGAATCTATCTCAAATTCATGTTGGCCACACGCATGACAAATCCCTGGCTGCTTTATGGCAGCCAACATATGTTGCCATTCAAAATATTTAACCGTAGTAGAGAGTTCCATGGAGCGAGGGGGATAACTCGTGATTAATGGCACCATTCAATGCAAGTGCATCAAAAGTTTTTCCATCGTTGTCGTAGCTTGTATCCATCAGATACGCAGTTTGTCAACGACGCTTTCAAGTGACATAATCATCAATTAATGCGCTATTAATAGATGCCCCTTTCCCACCACTCTAGACCCCCACTGTATCCCTCTCTCGGTTCACTGAGTTAGTTCAGTTCTATTTCTTCTCAACTGCTGTCGCCTTTGTAGGCACGACAACACTTAGGGACCAACATGTGTTTGTGTCAATTTGATTGAATAGCCACAGAAAATGAGAGAAATCAACGAGAAAGAAAGATCAGTGGAGATGCAAGAAAGCCGAAGCAAGAAATACACTCGATGTTTGAGTTAATCAATTTCAATTTCATTTTGGATATGTAACTTAAGGTACCTATGTTTTTGATGTATGTACCTTTGCTTTCTTATAAAATCAATAATATTAGATAATCTATATGATCTTAAAAAAAGTATATTAAAAGTGTTGCAACTTTGGAATTATATTTAATATGTCTCTTGGCAATATCATTATCGTAGTTAAAGATCTTATTGTTATTTTTTTTATCCCAGTTAAGTACTTCTTTTTTTCTCATTTAAGGTTTTACCTTCAATTTCAATTATGTTTCAAAATTATTTTTACTTTTAAACAGTCGACTGACCATAGATCGACTATAAATTAATTAAATTAAAAATTAATCAATTTTTATTTTATTTTGTATATGTACATTTTAATGTACGTACCAATGCATATATTTCTTATCAAGTTGATTAATAAATGTAAAATAAAAAGCCTTGAATCTTGGAATTGCATTTAAATATGTATCTTGGCAATATCATTCTCGTAGCTAAAGATGTTATTATTATTATGTAATCAATTTAAATTTTATTTTGTATATATAACTTGAGGTACCTATGCTTTTAATGTATGTCCCTATGCATATACTAGTTGATCAATAAATGTAATATTAAAAGTGTTCAATCTTTGAATTACATTTCTTATGTCTCTTGGCAATATCATTTTCCTACTTAAATATCTTATTATTGTCTTTCCATTATTTCTTCTTTATACGGAAACCTATATACCCGCTGTTACTCTAAGCCAAGTCAAACAGTCTTTGTGTAGCTCTGTCTCTTTTAAAATTACTGCTAAATTACGAAATCATTCAGTTTGTAGCACAGTTCGATTGGTATTAATCAATCAAATAGCAATGAAAAACATATATTCAAACAGAATTCTTATCAATGAAATACCAAATAATACCCAGACACTTGCGTGTGGCTGACTGCTTTAATTGGAATCGAAACTCAAATGGAATGGCAATGAAGGTCGCCGAGCTAATTTACTGACCACAATTAGCATCGTGGTTTGAGCTTGAGTTCGGTTTGAAACCTCTCCGTTCTCTGCCTTCACTGCCTTCTCTCCTTGCCTCCGACCCCGAATCGGATAGCATTTGGAAACATTTTACAGTTTTCCAAGCGTGCTCTGGGCCTGGCAGTTAGATAATTTTCAATAAGACTTGAGCCATTTGGCATCCACTTAGCGTGTGTGTGGCGCAGTTTTAGAGTACCGCGTCCACATAGTGCATATGGCATGCATTAACCCGCTCTCGATTGACTGGCACGCAATGGCCTTGTCTTGTTCCCCCGACCTAAGCAACAAAATACCTGGCCATACCTCGAATGTGGCTTGGAGTGCATTTTATGCTGGCCTAAGGGCAAAGAATTTTGAATTTTTCCATCATTTGAAAACCTTTTCCACCGTATTGAATTGGGCAATGCGGTTACATCAGTTCTTCTTCAGCCTATGTCTGTAGGGTAATTTTATAAATTCTTCTTTAAAAATATACATGATTGCTGGAAATAGATCATGAGAGAAGAAGAAAGCTACAGAGGAGAGATTAACTCAAAGTACTACTTGAAAAACAAGTAAAGATTGTAATTAACAGATATGACCCTTTATTTAAATGAAAAACTGGACCCGTGTATTGGATTATTTGTATAATACAATCAGGTATAACTCTTTCAAGTATATGATATGAACCGCCTGCTTTTATGAATGTTGGATAAGAAATTAAGCTAGTTGATTGATGGAACTCAACTAAATCTACTTGATAAATAATTATCTATTAATTATAATGAAATGAAAACCTGGTTTGGTATATTAAGTTAATATTATACTCTAATAAAATATATGTCTGCGGTCATTAAACGCAAGTTGATTGATGACATTTAAATAATTTAAACCAACATTTGATTAAATTTTAATTAATTTAGTATACTCTTTAAAACTTAGATAAGTAGAGGATAAAAACCTCTTACTGTAGCTGCTGTTGCTCTAGATTACAGCTCATCTTCTGAGCTTATTCAATGTTATTTTTAGCCCACTGACTTGAGGCATATTTGGTGTTATTTTTTCAAGTTCCACCATATGCTTAACATGTTCGAAGCCCGTAAAATTCTATGCATGCCATCAGCTAAGTACCTGGAGCAGCTCTTAAGCTGCATACCCCGCCACCTACCGCGACCCTTTCCAATCCAATGAACTTAGGCAAAACATCGCACACGCATTTTAAAGATGCAAAAACTTTTACATTTAACCGCATTTATGAAGACGGCAGCTGCTGCTGTACCAGAGGAACTTGTGCAGATGGAAGACACCAGCAGTGGCAAAATGGTTGAAGATTGAAGAAACACACACAGACAGACAGACACACACACACACACACACACACACACAGCACGCTCGCACATACATCCTTCTCAAATGTTTCGCTTGCGTTGGGAAAACAAAACCTTTTGAAGCTTTCAAAAGATTTTCACCTTTTATTAGATGCCAAGAGTTTATTGTTTGGCCTAAGTTCGTATTGTTGTTGTTGTTCCTGTTGTTGCCAGGCGAACATCAACACCCTGCGAAAGGATAAAGTCCACAGGGCCGTGTCTTGGAGGGGGTTTGGGCACATATGATATGTAAAATTGATTTGCCCCTGATGCGGCGACTGTCTTCTGCTTTGTTTAGGGATAATCCCCTACATTAGACTTTTGTTAGGTGGCTTGTTTGATTTTCTCTGTTCTCTGTACTGCTTGTGTTTTTCTTTTTCATTTTTCTGCTGTTTTTCCTCTGGCGAAAACTCAAGCCATATTCGCATTCGAATCCTGTGCATTCTGTGAGCATATTTTTTATAACCATAAATGTGCCAGATTTGCGTTTACTCGAGAGGATTATGCACGCGCCCAGCGCCAGCTTCAGCTCCAGAGAGAGAGACGGAGAGAGAAGGAGAGGGAGAGAGAGGAGAAAGAAAGCAAAGAAAAGTTTCTAAATTCACATAAAATTAGCAAATATTACATTTGCGCTTCGCAACAGCTCCCAAAAGGTTGAACATCTCTCAGCAGCTCTTAGGCTGTTCTCCCTCTCGGTCCCTCTCTCTCCCTCTCACTCACGCTGTTGCACTCTTTCCTCCTTTGCCTTCTTATTGCCGAGTTTATTTTGTATATTTTAAGGAAAACTTTTTTATTGCCGTAAACAAAGTTTGCGCGCAACGGGGACTTATTTAACGTATATAACTAAAAAGTTGCTAGCCCAAAGAACAAAATAAGTCAACCATGTGGAAATGCCCTATCTCTCTCTCCCCCTCCCTCCCTCTCTCTATGTCACTCTTTGCCAGCTCCTGCTGCGACTCACATGGAGAGCCGCTGATTGACTTCAGTTTCGGCGCAAGGTTTGCATAAATCTTCCCGCACTTCTCTACTCTCCACTCTCTCCCTCTGTCTCTTTCAAGCGCAGTTAATGTGCGACAAAAAGTTTGCACTTTCCGCTGGCAATTCACAGTTTATCGGTTATGTCATCTAAATGGGCAACATGCGATTTGCTATTCTCGGCATTATCATTAACCGCCGCCATGTGGGTTCAGCTAACTCGATAAGGTCGTTACGATTAGAGGCCTAGGGATGTCGAAAACCATTAGTATCTGCGAAGCTATTGCATATCTATACAGTTGGGAACTTAAGGAAGTTATAGGAAAAATCTTTATGGGCTGCATAAAGTAGGGCACAATTGATTTTCAATCGGGAATACTTTATTTGTGGTTGAATCTCTTTCTCAGTTGATGGTTAGTAATAAATTCACGAATATTTCGGGAATTTTCCTTTTGATATATCAAAGCAGCAAATCATCAGGTGAAAAGAACTCATCATCATCTCCCTCCTCTCCTCTCTTGCTCTCTCTCTCACATTCCTTTGCTGGCGCCTGACTCTTTATGCTCGTATAACTTCCTGCTCTTTCAGCTCCCCAATTTCACTACACACAACATACTTGTACACATCTTGTAAGTACACACACGTGTGTGTTTGTATGTGTGTGTGTGAGTGAGTGTGTGTTGCCAGCGTCGCTCACGATGCGTGGCTAATTTACAATTTCAATGTCACGCTCCGTGCAAGTGACGATAAATTTGCACTATGTTGTTGGCTCGGGAACTGGGAAAACTGAGAAAACCGGGCGCAACGGGAAGAGCTGTGGGTTGAGCGGATGAGAGCTGCCTGAATGTTGGGAACAACGTTCCAGTTGTTGTTGCTGCTATTGTTGTTGTTGCTGGATCGCGCGTGCACTTAGTGAAATTACATGTCTGCTAAGACTTGTTGATTGTGCCCCGTTGGCTAAATTTAGCATTATTAAAAAATTAAGCTGACAACATTTTGTTGTCATATAGACCGGAAAAAAGCAACAACAACGGCAACAACAACAGCTGACTGAGGGAGAACTTGTGTCGTGGCATGAAAGAGACATGCGTGCGTCATGTGGCCCTGCTTCTGCTCGGGCTCTTCTATAGCTACCGAATGGCTCCGACACTTAGTTTAATTTCTAGGTGCCGACGAGGGCGTCCCAAAAAAAGGCAACTCAGACATGCCACATGCCTTGCTGATTAATTATATTTCGCTTTTTTCACTGGCAGAGTTCTCCTTCTCTCTCTCTCTCTCTCTTTCTCCCCCCTCTCGCTATCTCTCACACAGGAGTTATGAAAATGGATCTGGCTAAATTAAGTGAAATTTTTCATCCACATTTAATTACGCTAATGATCTAACAGTCAGTCGCCTGACAATGTGTGTGCCGCGTGTGTCTCTTGTCCCTGTGCCCGAAGAGTTCACTAATCTACAGAAGAAGGAATGAAAATGAGTCCCTATGTCTATCTCCCTTTCTCTCTCGCTGTCTCTCCTGGGCGTATCCTAATGTTCGTCGATGCCACTTTGTGTCGGTCTTCTGTCTTTTATCTGGCAAGACGAAAAATTTCCTTCACTTGGGAGACACGTCTGGGGGCTACACACAGAAACACACATGTAGACACACACACACACACACACACACATATACACACGTCTGGGGGCCCGTTTGGCTGCTGGGCTGACATGATTACCACTCCAAAGTGCAGTGGGAGAAGAGTACACGAGTTGTAAGTCAAACTGACACTGAAGATTATGGTTTATGTCGACAAAGTTGACACGTTGTTTATCAAAAATGCAAGTCAAGGACTTCTACGGATCCAGCGAAATGCAACAATGTCTAGCTGTGTACATATGAATGTGTGTGTGTGTTGACTGATGCCTGGCAAGTGCAAGGCAACAGCGACCCCAGACACAAGTCGCTGCTGCTGCTGCTATTGCTGTTGCTGTTGCTGACAACAACTAACGCTGCTTGCAACTACCAGACAATGGCTGTGGGAGGGGGATGGGGCAGGGTACTCTGGGGTACTGTGGGGATCGATGCTGATGGGCTCTGATGTGGCCAACTTGTAGCGCGTGTGTCTGACAAAATGTTGTAATTAATTTAATTTCGCCCTTTATGCGCAACTTGCAACGTGTTGCAAATAAATCAAGAAATCATAAGAGAGTCGAGTTACTATATTACAGCTGCCAAGGGAAGTTTCTAAATATTTAAGAAATATTTTCAACGTTTTTGTTTGCAACTTTTTAGTTACATTTCAAGTGGATTGAGCTCAGCTCTCTTTGCAACATTTGTTGCACGACCAACAAAGAAGGCGACTCGGGTCGCAGATGCTAATCAGATGATGTTAAATCATATCTACGATGGACAGGTTCTGTCAAGCAGACCGAACGAAACTGAAACTCAGATTTGCCAAGGGCACAACCGAAGGCAGAGGTAGAGCCCGGGCCAGTCCACAGGACACTCGGGATGCGAGTGCATTGTGCTCTGAAGTGCACTTAAAGGATTTTTTGTTTGATTTCCTTTTGTTGTTGTAATTGTTGTTGCTCTTGTTTAGTGCGCAGCGTAGCGTAAAGCAGCAACAACGAAATGATGACAAGCTGAAGCAGCAGCAGCAGCAGCCCGGCCAGATTTGCAGCCCGAGTGTGTTTTGTCCTTTCAAAATGTTTTTCTTTTCTAACGACTTAAGTGCTTGGCGTATTCTACTAATTTTATTTTTACACGCCCCGTGAATCCTGTTGACAATCTTCTTGTCTCATCTCTCTCTCTCTCTCTCTCTCTCTCTCTCTCTCTATAGTCTGCCATATCCATATCCCTAAAAAGATATGATCCCCCGATTGAGGACAATCCGTCTGCAGGTAGCCCCTTACTGATTGTTATTCGCGCGTGTTTAATTCCCGAAATCAGCACCCGAAGATCTTCGGATCCATCGTTCGTCCGTCAGAGCGTCAGCGTGTCGTTGTCATTCATTTGTTTTGTATTCGAGGTTCTCTTTTCTCTTTGTTCTGCTTTTAGCGTGTTTTTTTAGCTTGACAGCCTCTGATCTTATCAGCGTTTTGTTTCGTGAGGCATTAAAAATTTGTCATTTGTTCCTCTCCTCTTCTCCTGCTCCCGTTCCACGTTGAGTTGTTGTTCTTGCCTTGGATTCGGATTGTCCTTTGAGGAAGCGAAGTAGAGGAAGCAGCTGGTGCTTGATTTCCTCTTGTTGTTGTTGTTGTGGCTTTTTGAAAATCGAAATTTGTACCATGGATAATTTCTTGATCTGTTTAGCCTTCTGTCGATCTGATTATTGTAATTTATACATATATAGGATGCACTGCAAATGTCTATATGCGAGTTGGAGTCGAACAAATATAGCAATTATTTGACTGGGAATGCTGACTACATACCTCTGCGTACAGCCAGTTACCACAGATCAATCGCTTGTCGTCGGTCTCGCCCCCTTAAGGGGAAGTATTTGTTCAGCAGATGTCATCAGCATTATCGACTCGCACAACTATTCGATCAGTTAACAAGCTCAACCCTTTTTTGCATAACAAAACGCACGTTGAGCAGTTGCACTCAATGGGCAGCGCAGCTCACCCCAAGACCATTGAAGATTGCGATTACGATGCCAGGAGGACAACGGTGTCACATCCCCTACCTGCTGGCACTGCCACTGCTGCTGCTGTCTGTAGTTCTATTTGCAAATACTGATTATGTTTGCTTGTATGCATCAGTGCACGAGCTATGCCAAACAAAGCAGTCCCACACACACATACACTTACAGAGACACACACCAGTAGCAGCAGAAGGACTCTCATTCTAGTGCAACTCAATTGTGCGCTGTGGACAATGGGTCGTATGCGTAATGCAGCACAAAATGCCATATGAGCAATGCCAAATGTCCAAATGCGTAATGAAAATTGGCGCCGAACACTGCGGCATGCAACTGACGAACTGACCCCCATTCCCATCCCTTCTCTCCTCTCACTCTCCCTCCCTTTCTCTCTCCCTCTCTCTCTGCCCCATCTCCTGCCTTGAGTAGACAAAATCAATTTGGTTTTGCGGTTTTTGTGCACAACCAGCCAGCTGCAGCTGAAGCTGTTGTCCAATTTGCCGGGCTGCCACATGTCGCTGCCCCAGCTGCAACTGCTGCCACTGCTGCTCATCCTGGTCAGCTGCATTTTAGTTTAAATACGTCAAAGCGAATTACAAAGCGACAGCAAAAGCTTCCGTTTGATACTCAGCGAACGTTCTTCGTTTTTTGAAGTATTCAACGGCATCTTTGGGCCTGGCAAAGTTGCCAACGTCAGCGCAAAGTTTCAACCATTTTTTTATGCTAGTCAAACTATTATTTGCAGTTGCCACTTGCCACTTGCAACAGTACTTGCCACGCCTCGCATTTCTTGTTATTGAAAAACTTTTTGCCGCCGCATGCAAATTCGCATTGCCGAAAATGCTTGAGATTTAAATGAAGTGAAGTGAATTTAATGGTCAACAGACATTTGCCATACAAACATCATCATCAAACTGGCAGATCGAGGCAGGAGGGCGACTATTTACATAATGGCGAAACGTTGCATGGGGAGTGGGTGGTGAGAGGGGGGTACAGTGGGGAGTGCGGAGTTTTTCGCATGGAGCGTAACTTCGGTATCTATCTCTATGGTCTCATATTTGCATAGTATATATTTCGAGTGCTTGTTTGTATGCATGAAACACAGGCAGACAGAGAGGAGTTCTGGAGAGTGGATGGGACGATAGGGGTGGGGGAGGACTCTCTAGTCCTTAGTCCTGCTGCTGTTAGTCTGTTTGGTGTAACTATCAACGCAAATGTACTTGAAAATTGTAATGAGCTCTAAGCTTAAGCGTCAACAACAAACATTTGCTTCGCTGCGCCCCCTTGCCACTCCTTTCTCCACCCCTTCACTGCTCTCACTCTCTCTCTCTCTCTCTCTGTCACAGTTAACAGCTCTCAGTTGCGAGTTTCGAGTCCCGAGTTCCACTTTCAGTTCGGTTCGTTTGGGAGCATAACCATTCAGCCATATGCTCGGATTAGACATAAGAGATAGCACGACGCCAATGCCAACAGTGCCGCAAGCGCTTACAGTTACTTCCAACAGTTTACAGCTGCACTCGACGAATCGATTGAAGAGTTTCAGTTTGTGCTGCAAATTACTTCGCAGAGCCAGAAAGAGGAAGAGAGAGAGATGGGAGAGGAGATTAAGCAGGCAGATTAAGTGCTATTAACTTAATGTTACATTCATGATGCGCACAATTTAGACATTGAGCGGGTTATAATGGCGTAGAGAATAGCAAATGATAAGGAATATGCATATATAGTGGACTGAGTAAGAGTTTTCATTAAGAAAGAGCAATTCAAAAGAAAATATATATGTAAAACAAATTACAATCATGAGATATACATATTATTATTTAATCATGTGTATTATTGAATTATGTGTGATCGTATTAAGTCTCATCGAAGTTAGATTTATTGTTAAGTCTCCTTGAGGTGAGGTGTATCGTATAGTCTCTTTGAGGCTATATTTATCGTATAGTCTCTTTGAGGTTAGGTCTATCGTAGAGAAACTATTTTTATGTTAGGTTAATGATTGGTAAGATTAAACATAAAGTATAATAATAATACATCAATTGCGTATGATATTTGTATGATGTATATTTATATATTATTATTCCTATAATATATTGAACTATATTTCCCAACTATTGTAAAAAATTATTAAGTTATTTTCAGAATTTAAGAAGGGCGCAATAAATACAAATTTGCTATGGTTATTGCTGGAGTATCACTAGAAGATATAGAATACAATGAATAAATAAAACTATGAACTCTCCCTAGAAGATAGTAGATAGTTAGTTTTGTAATATAATGTAATGTATGATGTTATGTTTACTTGTATATTTATTTGTATGCTTATTTGTATATTTTTTTGAATGTTTATTTGTATGTTCGTTTGTATGTTTGGTTATATGTTTTTGTTGTTTTAAGAACTTAGTAGATTGCAAGAGCACTGATAATATCGCAGATTAAAAAGAGATTTAATTTAATATCTTTATACTTCTACAGAAATATATAGCTATCATTTTCCACTTTAGCCATATCTGCTAACAATTAGCTACTGCTACGATTAAATGGTACATCGAATCCCTCTCATCGTCGTTCCACATTCCTCTGCCTACGATTTGCACTCGCATTCTGATGGAACCAAATCGATTTAGGCAAACTGCAAGAGTAGTTTTTAGTTTTGTGAAATCGAATGAGCCCAAATGGCACTAACACTCATTAGTTGCCATAAAACACAATCATCAGTCAGCACTCAAAAGCGAAAACATAAATGGATTGCACAAGGAGAGGGGTTGGGAAGGTGAAAAAGAATGAAATCACGTCGCGCCAGTGCAACAAATTCAAGTTAATTGAATTCCAAAGTAAGCATAATTTGAGCCAACAACCAAACGGGCAGTATGCAACAACCGACAGGCAACAGTCAACACTTTGCTCTATGCTCGACTCAACTCGACTCGACCATAGGGGCAGGCGACAGTGTGTCAGGCGCGGACGCGGCAGGAGTCGCTGCCGTCAACGGGTAGCAGAGGCATTTAAACTAAATTTAGCCTGAAATTGCTTCCTTTTTGTTGCTGCCTGCGCTGCCTTGGCTTGGCTCGGCTCGACTCGACTTGGCCTGTTTGCTGCTTTGCCGACAAACACAAAATTCAATTACAATTGGAAACAGCAGCAAAAACGAAAACGAAAGTCGCGCTTGAAGCTGCAATATAGGAGGCAGCAACAGCAACAGACACAGCAGCAACAGTCACAGCTCCCGTTTCAAGCCGGTTTCTTCTTAATGTTTTCAGCACTTGCAATTATTTTGTGCCGCCATCGTTTAAAGTGTCGGAAATTTGGTGCGGTAATTAAATAAAAATCAACGGCGACCAACGCCCGGACTAGGTGTGCAACCAAAAAAACATAAACAAGAAATAAGCCAAAAAACATAAAACAAGCAATAAAACAGATGGCAATACAGAACAAACTTTCAATGCCTTTTCCAGAGTTAATACCTTATTTACAGTGTTGTACAATGTATTACAAAAGCATTGAAATATATCTCAGATATAAGATCTTTTGTATTGCGTAATAAAATGTGAATTTAGATAAATAGTAATTCAAAATTAAAAAAATCAAATGCAATTTGCTAAATGAAAGTTAAAATATATATGTTTATTTTCAATTATCTATATTTATTCAGCTTTTAATTCATATACATAAAAGAGAACTTCTTTCTTTAATCACTGTTAAATTGTGAACGTTGGGAACGATTGAAGAGTTTTTAAATTGGTTATTATTGTTAAAGGCTGCAAAAAGAAAATGTAATGATGGAACCATTTCTGTTTTATGTTACGGAAATTATGAAACCAATTTTCTATTAATATTTATCTCCAATACATTTGTTAGTTTATAACACAAAGTTAATTTACTGTTAATTTAATATGCATATAAATGTATTCCACTTATTTTCATTTTATTAATTTCAAAAGACACAAACAAAAATACACTGCAATTCTGCTACAGCTTCCTTGCTCAATTTATAATTTGCTATATTAAATCATGTTCCGTCAGCGCGGCACAAAAACTAGTTATGTCCATAAAGGCGAAAGACTGAGTGCGGCTCAATAAAAATAGTTTTTGCAACACACGAAACGAGAAACGTAACACAGCTGCCGACTTGAAACTAGTTCAACATGTTGTCGGTTGTTCAACCAGATGCCCCCTCACCCGTTCTCCCTTCCTATATTCCCCTCTCTGCTACATCTTCCTGGCAAATCCGAGTGAAGTTTTGTGTCTGTGTAATCAAAATACTTGCACCAATAAAACCAACACAAGAATTAATACCAAAGAAGAGGAGCTCAAGCCAAGAGCCAAGGAGTAAAACCATAACAAATCAAAGTCCTAATGAATATTGAGAGGCCACTAAAAGGAACGCGCCTTGTGCAGAGTAGCAACAAATTAATATAGAACAAATACACATAATAATAAATGCAATGCGAACGGGGGTAGCTAATAAAGGCAGCTGAAGAAGCAGACTAAGTTTTACCCCCAAAAGGGATAATGAAGTGGCCCGCCCAGTGGGCGGTACAGTCAAGTTGAGAAGAGAGGAGAGTAGAGGACGCACCTGCCTAACAACCCGCACAGACGACATTGGAAATGTGGTAATAAAATTCGTATAAATAAGCAAGGCAAAGACAACGACAGCAGGAAGGAAGGGCAAAGGAGCGGGTACGAAATTATTAGACTGCGGGGCCAAGGGACGGGGCTGGCTCGTTAATTTGCAATAAAATCCGATTATAACCACAAAAATGCCCCCATTCAAGATATATTGCCGACCAAAGCAGCGGCAAACCAAAACGAATTCAAGAAGCCAGGTGGAAATAAAAAGCCCGGAAGTAAAAGCCAAACATGTATCAATATCAATAAGTGCGTAGCCCCTTGGCCCCTTACCAGCAACCCCCAGTATTCCTTAGCCTTAACACTCCCCCTCGAAAACGCTCAAGGTAAAGGGCTGCTTGAAGCAGCACATAAAACTTGCATTGATATTTAAGCCCTGCTATAAATAAGACGCCCTCGAGGCAGGCAAAGCCTACAAATTATAGCAGCCAGTCGACAAAGGGTGGGTTTACTTACCCGTACACTCTTTGGGGGTCAGAACTGTAACCCTATTTGCGCAGTCCCCGAAATTGAGATAACATTCTGCATTTGCATAGCGGGGCGTGTCATTTGCACCCTTTTCTAGTTGAGTCTCAAATTATGTTTAATTTTCGAGTGTTATCGGAATTTTGAATATCAGAAATGCACAGAGAATATGCGGCAATCGGATTTGTTACAACTTGAAAAATGTACTAAGACCTTAAAACTGAGATACTTCAAGTAATCTACAATGTTGAAGCACAATAAAAAGTTATTTTAATCTACTTAATTATTGTAAAACGTTTGCGATAATCAATTTAAACGCAGCCAAATTTTGTGCAAATATAAAGTACAAAGTACAACAATTATTTTTCCAGTGTAAGAACAAGTGATATTTTAGAGAAATCTATCATAAAATACTTTAGTTTATCCACATCACGTTTAAAATATTTAAAGCGTAACCCTTTTCAACCCCGAAATGCAACTGAGGCGAGCTGTAATTTAGACATTACTCAAAGTTTGCCGGCAAGTGATGTCTCTACCAAAGTTTCGGTTAGTTATGACCGCAAACCCCAAGGAATCCCCCAAGACCATTCCCGTTGCCAGTTGCTCCCCAGCAGAACAAATAAAAGTGTAAACACTGATTTGGCACGCGCCGCGTTGGGCGGTAATTTATGCATAAAACCCAAGCTAAAACCCCCCAACAAACTACATGCGGAACAAGCTAACCCCCTGTGAGATCTTGGGCCTCGACTGAGGGAAAAATACGGAAAACCCGTTGCCCAAACATGGTAATTACCTGAGTCCTTTTGGCAAAAATTCACGCATATAAACACGTATTTTGTGGGCGAAAGGCTCCAGAGAGAGAGTCAAGAGTCTATGTCTGGCAACTTTTTCTTTATCGGCGAGTGAGAGCAAGACAGACAGAGGCAGAGATAGAGAGAGAGAGAGAGAGAGTAAACAAGCCGTAACATGCATATGAATATAGCCTCAAGCCGTGTCTGGCTGTCTGTCTGCCAGTCTGGTTGTAGGTGTTATGGCCGGCTTCCGCAAGGACTTAACCGTTTTTGTAATGCATAATTTCATACAAGAGAGTGGGAGAGGAAACAAGAGAGTGAGGGAGTGGTGAGAGGGAGAGGGAGTGGAAGGAGAGACACATGCATAAATAATGCGAGTATTTTTAACTTTTTTGCGGCAAATTTATTGTGTGTTGGCAAATTATCTGTAATTATACGCACATTAACGCAAGAGAGAGATGAAGAGAGAGGGAAAGAGAGCGAGAAAGAGATGAGGAGTGAGAAAGAGAGAGGGAGATGGGTAGATGGATGCTAATGTTTATTAAATGAACCATGTAGCAGTTTATTGACTTCGCTTAGATCACTTTTGGCCAGGAACGTTTACTATAATAATTTCATAATTTCATAATTTGCAACAATTTAGTTAATTTATGGGAATGGCACTGGAAGTGGCAAATGCGAATGAAAGTGCGGAGAACGGAAAGGGGCTGCGTTTGGCTGGCTTTAAAATAGCCGTTAAATGCACAAAGGACACGCAAAGTTGCCAGACAGCGAAGCAGCCACAAACACAATTCGCACACAAGTCGCAGACTCAAGTCAAGTCTGGACCCTTTTGGCAGTGGCAGTAGCAGCAGCAGCAGCCCTCAAAGTGTCGGTGAGGGAGCGCGGAGGCAGGTGAGCAAGGGCAATCAGACGATAAACTTATAAATGTTGCAGACGCCGCAAAGAGGCAGCCATATAGTAATTATAGCCATGGGCTAAATTCTCAACAGAGACTCTACCTACATACATACTATATTACTTGTGCCCCTCCACCTTGCTCTATCTCTTTACCTTAGTATTTCGAGTGTGTTGAGTTGCGACTGAATGGCAAATAGGCAGAGACAGAGAGAGAGCATGAGGGAAACGAAAGACCGCTTAATGTTGCCAGCGTGTGTGGAAGCAGCTTATTCGAGCAGCCAAGCAATCTGGCCTTTTCTGGTCATTTCGAGTGATTATTTAGTAATTTGATTTTATGCCACTGGGACCATAATGACAGACGAATCAAATCTAAAATTGCTCGCATGGCAAATCTAAATATTCCCAAAAGTTTTTGATTGAAAATATTATGTCAAAGTTGATCCGAATACACTATGAAGTGCCATGATATATAACATATATAAAGGTATAAATGGTTTACGTATATACTAAATACATATTATACAAGTATATATGATATGTGTGATTATAAAATAATCACATACAACTCACAAATATCATAATTATTGCCAGCCTTAAATAGAACTGAGTAAAGATCTGAGAACATTAATCTGACTATACCTGATGAGCTAATTCACTCAACCTTCTTTAAGGTTATAAACGGAAATCAAAGTCGTGGCAAAACTTCGTCAATCAGCTTAAAGTTTGATGATAACTTGACAACTATTACCAGAAATGTGTCTGTCAGACGAAAGTCAGGGACTTTGCCAGTGGCGCAGCTGTCTTAATTAGATTTCTATTCATGCTTTTGTCGACAATCAAACATTCAACATGCAACATTTGATACCATGCAACAACCCACGCAATCAAAAGAGACAACCGACAGCAACAACAACTACAATAACGACAAACAATCGACATTTGTAGAAGTAATTAAGCAAAAATCAAAGCCAAATCAAAGTGCATGGGGCAATTGTCGCAGATTGGGGCTTAACTTGTAAGGGGGCGGAGCGTAGTTGGGGGCGAAAAATAGTCATTAATTTGTAGCGTATTTAAAGCTCTTGGGTGGATTTTATGTTTATGACTCGAGGGGAGACCAAGAGGAGCAGGAGGCAACTGCGCAGACAACTGGGGAAAAACGCAAAGCCAAAAGCAAAGTCAAAACGATTATCTTAATTTAATTGTCTTTTATTTATGTCAACCATGGCATTTATTTAGCCAAATGGATTTACTCGGCACACAACAGAAGCTTCTGCATATTTATGGCCGCCATTTCTCCACCTCTCTCTCTGTCCCTAACTTACTCCCTCTTTCTTTCTCGTGTGTGTCTGTGTGTCATTTAGAGCCGCCTTCTTCCGGCTGTCTGAGCCCGAGCCTCGTAAATAAGCCGCGTGCGATAAACCGGCATTAGAAATTGACAAATTCAACTGGCAAATCCACCACATATTGCCATCAGTCCTTATCCTAATACAAACTGTCTTTCCACTCCTTCCCCTTCCATCGTCATCATGCTACACTTATCTTATGTAAATTTCGTCTCGTATTCGCGCATTGTATTTCAATGCTTCGCCAATAATCATAAAAACTAATTAATGTACGTCGTCGCCTGGTTTTGTTACAAGTGCGTAGCGAAACTTTGCTCGTTTAATTAACGTACCAAGTAAGTTCCAGTTCCAGTCTGAGTCCCTGTCCCAGTCTCCGCCTCCGTTCCCGGCCCCAGGCCCGGCTGCTTGTTGTGGCAACTCGATATGCGCCCCGTCGTTTGTTTTTGCTTATTTTGCGCTCGATTAGCAGATAGCAGTGAAATTAGTAAATGAAGCTGCAATCTGAAAGCCCATTTATTTTTTCAGATATTCCCCACCTCCCCCCCAACGTTTTCCTTGCTGTTGTTTTCTTCGCCAAACACAACAATATATTGAGCAAAGTTTTGCTGTTGGTCTGCACGAATCGAAGAACATTATTATGACTCATATCCCCAGCTCATGCTTCGTTGGTGGCATTCTCAGTACGAATAAACAGAAAAGATTCTATAGCACACATGATAACATGCTTAGGAAATGACTGAGAGTGTGGTCTTACTTCACTTTAACTCAATTTAGCTAAGTGAATTACCAAATTTTCGCTGCTTTTAAATGTTTTATAAACATTTTGACGGAATTTCGTTGAGCTCCTTAAATAATTATGTAATATTTTTGGCACACCAACGTCGCAAAGTTAAATCTTTGATTTTCCACTTAGTTTGACTTGACATGCGTTTCCGGTCCGACATGAAAGCCAATTAAAAAACGTCACAGGACATTGGAACGTCGGCTCAAGGACATTGCAGAGGGCACTGCTTAGCATGCTGCGAGCGAAGGATAATAATATATCAGCGGGCCGGACATGACAGATCTGCCGTTTATTGGGGATTTTAATTTGAGGCCAACATGACAAAAACATCGATAACATTTTTCGGACATATCTTAAAAATCCAAGCCGTCCCAGTTGGTTGCCCATTTTGAGAGGTCCCTAAAAAACAAACGCCAAAAACAAAAGACGAGAAACGAGACAAGAAAAAGGAAAATTTGGCGCGTGTTTCGATGGTCTTTCGGTTGAGTTCGTCCGAGTGTGGTTGGGGTCGGTCGCTGCTGGAAGTCGACATGTCAAAAAGAGAGAAATGCTTGACAAATAAACAGTTGCGAGGGCCCCCAAATTGCCTGCAGTTATTGTTTTGGCTGCTGCCGCCCGACGTAGCCGAACCTTCGTTTATGATGTCTCTGGGCGCTTTTGACCTTTTTCTCTGTACTTTTTTTGGCCAAGCCAGCGCCATAAACTTGTAGACACACATAAACTCTGGCAAACATAACGTATATTTGTATAAGTATATATTTTTTTGTTATCACATCATTTTCTCCACATTTCTAACTACCTGTCGAATGTTTTTCTGCCGTTTGTGAAAAATAAAAGTGAGCACAAGTCGCTTCCAGGCAGGTTGCCACCACCATCGACCAGGTCCACGCTGGGTCCATCTTCATCTCGGCCACGACAGGGGGTCAACTTGCTGTTGTTGTTGCTGTTGCTGCTGCTGAGTTTTTTTTTTGATTTTCGCCGTTTGGGTCAGCAGCGTCGTAGTCGTCGCCGTCGTTAACTTATCTCGGGTCTACATCAGTGGAGGTGCTAATGTGACAGCTACTTTTACCGGGACACCAATCCACTTAGCTGGATACTTCACTTGGCTCATTAAGCCGCGCACATTGCAAAAATATTTCATAATTCATTTCTCTTCAGTCCCCAAAGTCATTTATTTTCGACCAGCTCTCGTCACTTGCGGCGAAAAGCCGCACGCTCCGGCAATAATGATGGTTCTCCATATCGAACCTGTTGATAGCTCGCAGGGGGTGTTATGTAAAGGATTATAATTGCATTTAAAAAAAATTGAATGAAATTAAATGAAAGTGCATTCTTTGTTACAGAGATAAAACAACACTATTCATCAGTAAATAAAATTATTTAATATTATTTGTTATGATGACAATTAATTACAAACAATTATATATTAACACGTTTTAACAATACAAATTTATAATAATAATAAAAGTAATGGTAATAATAATAATAATAATAAAAAATAATAAAAAATAATAAAAATAAATAATAATAGTTCAATTAAATATTAAACTAGTTGATTGCAAGATAAAAGAAGAACGAAAGCTACTTTAGGCTACCGAAGGTATCCTTGCAAGTTCTAAAATCCTGCGATCGATCCAATACTAATTATATATAACGGTGCAGAATTGAATGGTATTGTGAATATTCAATATTATGTCCCACCTTGATTGGTACTGATAAGTCATTTTTAAAATCAGATCTGGTATTCATACAAAAGCCTTGATTTCGGCCGATAAGCCATATGTTATAGTGTTCCAATTTTGATGAAATTTTATATGCATATTATATATATCGAAGTCGAATGTAGTAAATTTGGTTTCAACATTTTGACAAATTACAGAAATCGGCCGATTGTTTGTATGGCAGCTATACGATATATACGTCCAATCCGGCTCGTTCCGACTTATATACAGCGTGCAGCAATAAAAATACTAACGCTACAGTCAGGTGCTGACTGTATAAGGCCATGGATTATCATATTATACCGTAATAAAAATTTTAACGGTATGGAATCGCCGCCCGAATATTATTAGAATAAAATAAATAGAAAAAATAAAATAAAATAATAAATAATTAATAATAAATAAAAATTCGCACCCGCCTCAACCGGGAGTTGAACACACGCACTCTCTCACAGCCGTCCGCCACTCTAACCACTCGGCCATTGCCTCACTCCTTGGCCCATCGGCAAAGCTGCATTGTCAACCAATTTTGTTACCATACAATGTAAATAAAAAGTTTAAAATGCTGTGTGTCTGACGCGGTATGGAATCGCCGTCCGAATATTATTAGAATAAAATAAATAAAAAAAATAAAATAATATAATAAATAATTAATAAATAAAAATTCGCACCCGCCTCAACCGGGAGTTGAACCCGCGCATTCTCTCACAGCCGTCCGCTTCTCTAACCACTCGGCCATTGCCTCACACCTTAGCTTATCGGCAAAGCTGCATTGTCAACCAATTTTGTTACCATACAATGCAAATAAAAAGTTTAAAATGATGTGTGTCTAGATTTGAACTTCGGTATGCTTGCGTAAATTAGGTCTGCTTAAGTATAAATGTATGTTCAAAGTGAGTTTAATTCGTATCATATCTCACTTATTAATAGTCCGATTTAAATGAAATTTTCACATAACGCCCGTGGCAAAGTATTTGTCATGTAAGATATACAACTTTGGTTGTTGAGCTAATATTGTAGTTTTTAAATAGTTATTACTGATTTACGGAGGCGGGAAGGGGCGTGTCCAAATTTTAAAAAAAAATTTGAGACACTGCAATATATACGTATGTTGTCGCAAAATTTGATGACTCTAGCTCTTATACTTTCTGAGATCCAGGTGTTCATACAGACAGACAGACGGACAGACGGACAGACAGACATGGCTCAATCGACTCGGCTACTGATACTGATTCAGAATATATATAGTTTATGGGGTCGGAGATGCCTCCTTCTGCCTGTTACGCACAATTCCGTTCCGACAAACACAATAGTCCATGAATTTTTTTAAAATCCATGGCCTAAAAAGCATGTGTGGCAAGTTTTATCAAGACAGCTTTAATACTGAGAGACGAGTTTGCTTTGCAACACACGGACACACGGGCATATGGACAAACGGACAGACGGGCACGGTTAGTTCGATTCCTCTGTTGATGCTGATTCAGAACATATATACCAAAATTAAATAAATAATATTTTACTTAAATTAAACAAGAATATAAAGCAAAATATATATTTTACACTTGCACAAAAACGTGTAATAAATTACAGTTAATTTTTGGAGTTTCACTTATGCATGATATAAATCGAAATGCATGTAAAGTTCGTATTACAATTGAAATTGATTATAAATCGAATCAATTTGGATTCTAAGCTGTGATGCTTTTCACTTTTCGGAAAATACCTAATTGATTCCGCCGTCAAAAAGGCAACATTCAAATTATCATTTCAGACACTTTAGCTCAATCAGAAAAGGTGACTATGAAAGTGAAAAATATGCAACTAATTTTCACTTTTCCATTTTTCGAAAAGCAAACAAATCACAACCGACTGAGTGACCCACTCGACCTGCATAAATTGTGTGTATGAAGAGAGAGATAGAGAGGGAGAAGAAATCTTAATCAACGCGCTGAGCCTACAAATGAAAACATAATTCAGTCGATAGATTTGCATAAAACATGACGTTGCAGTCAAATAAATTTCATCTTAAGTCGAACATCAATAAAGTAGGCAACTAACGAGAGATAACTTTATAATTTATATGCTCGACAAATGTGGATACAACGGCGACTTCTTCTGGGTAATTAATAAAACATGCAGTCCAGCTTTCTGTGTGAGTGTGTTTGTGTGCGAGCGTGTGTGTGTGTGATTGTGTGTATGTGTATGTTTGATTGTGCATAAGTGCGCCGATACAATCCAATTTGAATTCGCAGCAATTGCAAATGCATTTTGCTGGCATTTAAAGTATCTCGATTAGTCCGAGTAGTTGTCGCCTCTGTTGCAAGGCACTAAGGAGCAGGAGGTAGCGGAACGGGGTATGGGTACACTATTGAACTTTCGAAACTTACGTGCCACCGTGCAACAAATACCTGACACTTGGTCTACTATCTAACACAGATTTTGTGGTGACTGGCACTGCGCGGTTTTCGTTTTTCTAGAGTTCTGCATATGAATTTGGCTGGGCAACTGGTTTTCATGTTGCACACCCTAAAGCCAGCTGGTGGGGTATAACAAACTGAAAGTAGAATAAATAAAACTAACAACTGCATGACGACTTTGCTTGTATTCTGCTTTTCACTGGGTATCTGGTGGCCGAGAGCCTTCTCAGTCTCATTAAGTTGTGTGATTTCTGTTTTAGTTTTTTCGGGGCACCCATGTAGTTGCCACTGTGACTTGGAGCCACAGTCCGTTCCATAGCTGGAGCCGGAGCTGGAGTCTCGGAGTCGCAGGCAGCTATCTACATAATTAATGCATGTTGGACGCAACACGAAACATGCAAACGCTGACATATTGACCCAATATCTAGGCAAAGGGCTTGACATTTGTGGAAACCGAAAACAAAACGATATCACTGTGAAAACGAGCAACATCGCGTGCCAAAAAGCCACAGACATTTATATAAAATTTATTCCTCTGCAGCAACTCTCGGGCAAATAATTAAAACGAAACAGAAACAGTTACAGTCACAGAAGGAAAAAGAGAAAAGGAGAGCGAGAATACCTAAAAAAAAATGAAGCCAAATAATTATGAGACTGAGATATGGCTCCAAGTAGGCAGCGATAGCTTATGTAATGCAGCGAACGCGAAAGAGACACCAACAGCGCAAGCGAGACAGCAAGAGTCAGCTATAGGCTTCCAGATGACACAAGAAACAGCAAATATCTTTGGGAGCGTGATTAATGACGGTTCGTGCGGACTCGAACAGATATATATTTGTTTTAAATTTGTTATTAATTTATGTAAGCACAAGCAGAAGATGGAGAAGAAAGACGTTTCTTAAATTATAGTATACGATTATGAACACCTTCTTCTTAAAGAAAGAAAGAGCAAGAAAGTATGAAATGATGTATAAAAGAAATAGGCTTGCTATGGCTTCGTAAATAAATAATTATTCAAAGCACACAATAAGTTGAATATGCATAGAAGCACAGACAAATCAGTCTCGAAAGTATTTATAGTGCAATAAAATATAAAGCAGAGAGCTTCTTCCCAGGCAGGCAGCACTTAAATATCAAATATTATGCTAGCTGACATCATAAACCACCCAGCTAGCATAACTCATTGCCAGTTATCAACAGAATAATCATACTAAAAACTAGACAAAGAGAGAGAGGGAGGGAGAGGGAGAGAACAGCCCACACTAAAATCAGCATCAACATCGGCCTCAGCATGGCATATCATCATAAATTATCTAATATATAAAGCGCCATCAATTATATGCAGGAATTTATTGTGGCAGCTCGCAAAGCACAATTGATAATTGCTGTCGTCTGGCTTTTCCATTTCCCTCCACCTTCTCTCTCTCTCTCTTCTTCTCTCTCTCACTCTCTGGGAGACCAATTAAAACGGTTCTGTGCCATGTTCTTAATGCATCTTTTTTTGGTAGGTTTTTTATGATTTTGATTACAATTTCGGCGCCTCGGCAAATGACTTGAGCGAACAATAAAATCAGAGATAGAGAGAGAGAGTGAATAGAGAGAAAAAGAGAGAGAAACTTGTTTGTAAAGGAAAAACAAATCGAGCTAAAAACTCAATTTCAATTTGAAATCAATTTTTCAACAGAGTTGTTTTCGGACCGTGCTTGTGACACCTTAATAAAAACAGCATCCCAAGACCCAACGGGGAAGGTGGAAACTGGCGCCACGCCATGGTGACCGGACAAGATGCGCATGCATAAGTTAGGAGGCTTGCGATGAATACGAGAAACCAAGAAAGAAAAAAATCAAAATAAAATTCGAGCCGACCCCCCGTGGTAGAAAATTTAAAATTTTATTTGTTTAGCCAGCAACGGCAACACGAAAATAATAATAATAATAATAACAGCAGCAACAACAATGACAAATACTGTGACAGGTATCTGGCATGGCCTGGGGTCAGGGTGCCATGGAGAGACCTCTCGATATTTGCCCATTGACGCATTAATCAAAAAATTGTAATACAAGCTCAATAACAGACAATCTAACACTTTCTGGCTGTATTCCCTTCTCTCTGTTCTCTTCCTCTCTCTGTTTCTCGCTCACTGTCTCTTTCCCTCCAGTCCAATTAATAAAATCAACAAACAACTTTGCGCGACTGCGATTCAACTATCACGAGTGGAAATCATCTGCCCACGCAGCGGATTTGGATAGGTTTAAGCGGATAAGGTGAGCAAATTTGATTAAATTATGCTTTATATTTGACCATATGAGCCAAGATTAATGCTTAACAAGAGTTTGCGGGAGGGTATTAGAGAATGTTAGGAGATATATAGAACTTGAAATTAAATGTAAATTGAATAGGGAATAACTAGAAAAGAATAACTCTGTAAACGATATGTTACAAATTCTATTGTATATGGTATAAAATATAATGATTTTAAATAATGTTTTAATAGTAAAGATATTGTACAGATACACTCCAATATATTCCCTTGTATTACCTTTATAATGAACTACAATGAGATATTTATACTAAACTGTTCTATAACCTCTTTGAACCACAAATTGTTCGAAACAAAACCTGAAGGCTCCTGAAATTTTGTGAAGAGCATTTGAGCTTTGTTTTAACCCGATTGGCACCTTGTTTTTGGCTACCAAATTTGGCTAAATTGTTATCGCTTATGTTTTTCTATAGCTGAATTATTTAAATCGTTGGGCAGTCGAATATGTCTGTGTCACATGGGTAAATTAATAAAATTGAGCGGAATGTTGATTAATTTAAGGAAACGCACATGGTCACACACACACACAAGCAAAGGCAGAGGCAGAGGCAATTGGTTGGGCAAAGTTGAGCGTCGCGGGTTAATTACCATGTCAAATTCAAACAAAAACAACAGCAGTAGAAAAGGTAGTTTATCATTACAACAACAAAGGCAACAACGGTAGCCAAACAACAAAAATAATAGGCTGCCAAGAGGTAGAAGACGGCAGCAGGCAGCAGCTAGACAGGCAGCTCGACAGACAGTCAGGCAAGGCAGGCAGGCAGGTAAGCCGTCAGTCAGTTCGTCCGTCAGTAGGTGGCAGGTAGAGGCCTAAGTAAAACCTTTTCTTATCATAATTACGCACAAAACGAAGCACATACAGAGGGAGAAGGAGTGTGAGAGAGAGAGAGAGTGAGAAAGAGAAAGAATGAGTCGCACTGAGTGCGACAAATGCAAATGCCCAATTGGGTCGAGTCGAACGGAAGTCGAGACGCGCTCGATTGTAGGCGGCGCCCGCATCGCAGCTGTGCGCCTTGTAGGCGTGGCCCCCCTCACCCCACGGAGAGTAACCTCTTGTAGCTTGTGCCCACGCTTGGCTGACGTTTCGCGTACTTAAACAGACGTCCATTTATAATCGACGGGTCAGCGGTGCGGACAGGCCGCACTTACGACGCCGTTGTTGCCCCGTCTGGGTCCGAGTGCGTATTATAATGAAATTATGCATACAAAACATTGCCCATATATCAAACAAGGCGCTGCTCAGCGTCGCAAGTGACGCCACGTATTAAAATAATGACTTAATTTTGTTCATCCCAACGAAATAAAGCATATGTATAGAGAGAGATAAAGAAAGAGAGGGACATACAGACATCTGTCTGTCTGGCTGCTTGATCACATATATTGCACAGAACTAGACGCAGTTGCTGCGTTAAATGCCCCATGGAGCCATTGATTTATCAGCAGAAAGTGCTCCTCATTTCCCTTGCGATAATATTACTAAATATAGTATGACGATTGCGTCCATTGAGAGACGCATAATCAGGCAGCAAGTGCGCAGAGATATGGCACAGTCCCGACAGATACAAATATGCAAATAGTTAAGATCAATGGGATAAGCCATACCAAATACACGGCACGCCTGAGGCACAGTTATCACTTGCCATTTCTCATTGCCATTAATGAACAGTATTCCAAATGAAAGTATAGTGGGGAATGCATTCATCTTCCTTAAACTATATAGAATGTTATACTTCCTCCCCCTTATACGCTTGAACTTTACCTCTAAAAGAGAATTCACTACTTAGAAGCAGTTATAATAGTCGAATTATAACGAATTAAGCTAAAAGAGAATTCATTAACTGCATCGTTTTGGCTCTGATGTTGCTAGCTTGGCTCTGACACAGTTCGATCAACCGTAATGCACCTGCCCTGGGGTCATGCCCCAGCTGAGCATAGAATGAATGAATACAGAATACAGCAAATAGTTGCAGAGCTTCAGAGAGGGGGAATGGGGAGAGGGAGATGATTGTCTGTTGTCACTTTTGGTATGGTTGACCCATTTCACGATGATTATCGCTCAGCTCAGCTCAGCTCAGCTCGGTCATTGTCTGAGCTCTGCTGCTGCTGCTTCTTCTTGTCTTCAGTTCGAGCTTCAGCACACAGAACACGGCACACGGCACACGGTTCTCGACTGACAGCTGTCATAATTAATTTTGACGTTTTGTGGTAATTAAATATTCCCTCTCACTCAGGCAGGTAGATTGTACTCTCTCTATACAGCACGACACTTGTCTGGGGCTCTTAAAGCTGCTGATGAGTTGAATATTTATGTGATGGTTTTAGATTTGCTGCCAGCTCTGATTAGCTTTATTTCGAGGATACTGACGGGACGCGGCAAAGCTTTATTGCGCAACAACAACTTATTAACTGTTGCAGGAGTGAGAGACACTGAGGAGGGACGGGGGCAAATTGAAATTACTGACGAACGTCCGTTAACAGCTCCTTTTTTCTTTTGGCTGCCCACACAAAATAGGTTTCACTTAAAGAGCACAGTAGGCAGCAGAGGAGGAGGGGGCGAGGCAAGGGGTGTATGGGCAGTAGCTACCCTGCTACTTAACCACAATGCATTGTTCGAAGTCGTCGGAAGGGCGCCGGCTGTGCGGTTCATATGCACGCGGCCGGAAACGACCTTGGCACGTTATCGTCGACTTTTCATCACTTTCATATTCATACAATTTTCGTAGCAGGAGGTGGATGGAAAGGGTGGCGGCGGGGGGGAGGGGTAGAGTATACCCGCTGAAACTATGAATATCTGTGCAACCGTCGGCATGTTGTACGTTTGGTCAGCTCAGCTCGACTTGCCTCACCTTGCCTCGTCCTCGTCCACGTCCGTGTCGTTGTTCGTGTCCTGGCGAACGTCATCGTTGTGGCTGCCCTTTTGGGGCAGGGCTATCTGTGTCGGAAAATCTCAACTGCCCAAACATACGTTATGAGTTTTCTTTGTTACACTGGCCGCATTTTACGTGCCCAGCGGTGGACGGGGCAGGCAGCAGCAATGTGGGAGGTGCTTCCTGCTCGAGTGCTCTGCAGCGTACAATTTCACTTAAATCTGCTCAAATTTCATATTTTGTTTTGACAGTTCCTTCGTACCCTGACCAAGTGCCGGTAACACCCATCAAACTGGAGTGTGCCTGCATACCACGTGGTCTGCTGTGCGAGAGAAATTTGACAGTTCAGCGACACCTTTTGAAACTTGAAACTACGAGGGAAAATAAATTGTCATTGATATAAAGCTTGGCTAAAGCGGACAAAGAATTATAAATTGCTAGTATCCAATTTTCATAACTTTGATGTAAGGTGGCATCAAGGGGTAGTTGAATAATTTTGCACATCATGTTAAGCTCATCTTTTAAAAGTGGCAAAAGAATTACCCAACAGTGCAAACTGATGTATATTTCTAATTATCACACCAGTATATTATACACCAGATTAGCATGTTGTATCTGTCATATCAGAACACAAAACCTTTACAACTAACCTTGCAGCAAGCTCCTGTCGAATACCATCTGAATCTATATAATTCCTTTTTAATTGATGTCTCCGATGCTGTGGTGACTACTTCCGACTTCCCCTTTATGGTCAGTTATCGGTGTGAATTTCCCTTCGATATGCTCGGAAAAATAGTTGGAAATATTTCAACTAGACTACAATTAAAATGCCATTCGAATTGTGTGTAACATGAGTTTTCGCATTGGTTTTCTGCGGATGCCTCGACCACACAAAACTATTCCGAGTACATAGAAAAACCTAAACTACACACGAGCCTGTGAAATGCAAACTGTGACCCAAGGCTGTTTGGTGTAGAGGGGAGTGGGGGGGGCGGGCAGTACCTGTAGCTTATAGTAGTTACTTTTAACTGCCGAACCGTTAGGCAAACAGTTATTGCGCTCAGTACTCGGCCATTAGAATGACACTGTTTCCCTAAAAAGCAACAACTTGTCATTAGACAAATTCAATTTAATGCTGGGACAATACAACAACAACAACAACAGCAACAGCAACTGGCGACCACAACATATTTTGGTGGCAGGCGGGCGGCTGCCATACAAATTCTATTTAATTTGACGCCTCTCCCCGCCGACTGTCTCTCTCTCAGTGAAGCCCCACCGCAGACATGGAGAGTTCCATCTAATGTGCACATTGGCACGTTCACTTTGTTGACACAACTGTACACGGAGCTGTAGGTGTGGGTAGGCGGGGGAGTGGGGCAGGATGCCAGGGAGGCGGGTGGAGTCTGCAGCATGGTGAAGTTTATTTCGAGTGGAATCGCCGCTTTGTCGTATCTCAAAGGACATTACAATGCAGATAGACCAGGACGAGTGAATGACTGGAACGACACAGCCAATGTAGATGGCAACGGCAAAGGCAATAGCAACAGCGGCAGAGCAAATACACACACGCACACATGAGCACGCACAGTGGCTCGCATGGCTGTTGAAAAGTGATGAAAAGGGAGTATTCAAATTACAATATAAAATAAATACCGATAATAGTAAATAATAACATGTAAATTATAAAAACAAGGCAGGTAAATATTATTATCAACAATATAAAATAATTGCATATAATAAAGAAACACTTTGAATTAGACTGGATATTTAAATTAAGATTTTATTATACACATAATACATTCGAAAATCAAATCGAAAATAAGGCGCAAAGAGAAGTGAAGAGATTGTTGGATAAGTTAAGAAAATGGCAAATAAATTATATTAAATGCAAACACATTTATGTTTTATGAACTTAGAGATATGCTATAGAGATATGGGTTTCCCCAATCTTCTTCAACAAATGTTGGCTTTATCTTTTTTATCTCAGTTCGTATATTATACATTTCAATTAATTGTTTTTTACACTTAAGGTTTGACCTTTAATTTAAAATTATTCTTAGTTTTATATTTCAATTATAATTATTAAATGTTTTATACTTTTAAACAGTCCACTGACCATAGTTCGACTATAAATTAAATTTAGAAAAATAAAATAAAAATAACAATTTTATACAGGAGTATAAGCTGTTTGCGGCCTTCAACTATATTCGTTTAACTCTAGTATTGTTTTCTTTTTTGATTGTTATGATTATTAAATACCTAGTTCATTTAAGAGCCACTCTTACTAATTCTACTCTACATAATATTGATACATTTCAATACATTTTCCCCTTTACTGCGGCACACTGTGCAAGCATGAGACTGTCGCTCGAACTCGAGTGTGGCTCAAGCTGACGGCAGCAGCAGCAGCGGCTTCGGTGGCAGCGGCATCTCCTTTTTGGTTCAGTTAGTGGCATTGTCACGACTTCTTAATGTCATTTTATCAAAGGCGATTCGCGGACTCGGCACCCAAACCAGGCTGGGACACGGCAGCCAGCCGCAGCCAGCAGGAAGCAGGAGCCAGCCAGAAGGAGTCTACCAAGTGCCCGTAACCGTTGAGCGTGTGTGGTGCACACGTGTGTGCCAGCCGCACAACGCTGCGTATACGTGATGGGGTTATTATTGTAGCTGTCATTCTTGTTGCCTCTGCTGTTGTTGTATATTCTGTTGCTGTTGTTGTTGCTGCTGCTGCCGTGTCTCGTTGTGTTCGATATGTTTATATTTGTTGTGCGGTTTTCCGTGCCTCTCAGCGCGGCCCTTTAACATGTGCGTTACGTTTACATTACATACTCACACACACACACACACACGGACATTATGAAGTCGTAATATGTGAGGGTGTGTCTGTGTATGTGTGTGATAAGCGTGTTCGTATCAAACGACATTTGGCGAAAATTTTATGGCGCAAACCCAAAAATTGCTGGAAACCGAAGCAACGTTGCCACCCTTCCGCACGCCCGTTTTGTGTATCTTCTTTTTATTATGCGATTTGTTCAACTTCATTTTATTGCAGAGCATCCACCCACACACACACACACACACACACACAGCGACAGCTGATGTGCAGTCGTATTGGTGTATTTAAAATTTAATAGCAAACATTTTTATGCGCAATCGATCGAAAGGTTTCATTACATTTTAATGAAAGGGCCAGAAGACAAGCGACCCGGCCTGCTCGCTCCATATGTGGCAATCGAGTAAAGAGTTTACCACAGCCCCCCTCCTTCTCCCTCTTGGCACTTTGGATGATGTTGAATGTGGTTAAGTGCTGGCAGGTAGCTACTTACCCTGCTGTATCCCATTTGGCAATAAAGTGTAGAGATGGGTGCGTGAGACTGATGAATCCAAGATGACAAGGCAGGCACGAAAGAAGAAAAGTGATTGCAAGATGTAAAATAGACTAGGCACTTTAGATTACGTGAGGTTTACACTATACGTATTCGAATAGGGGAATAATTTAATAATTTAAAATGTTTTTTTTAGCTGTTTTGCCTTAGTTCTTTATCTTTATAATAATATCTAAATCAATTCTTTTCCACACTTAGTGCTGTATCGTGTCACGCACGCTGCCCACTCTATCGCATAAGTAATTTACCTGCGATTTTATTGCATTTCAAGCGAATGATTTGACACAATTCCCATGCCCACATTCGCATTGCTTAACTATAAAAATTTACCGACATATACCGCATTTATTGTGTGCTCTGCGTGTGCCCATTCAGACGATCGCACATTGTTGTTCCGCAATGGGAGAACCTTTTAAAAACTTTTACTTAAGCTCATTTTCATTCATCTGTTGGAAAATTGAAATCAGGACATGCGGCAGGCAGCACTCAGCAGACCGGCGACAGCGACAGCGACAGCGACGTGTCCTTAACAAAGTCACAACCAGAACCTTGACATGCCATTCAATCTGAAATGCTTGCAGTTTCTTTGGCAAATACATAAACGCAGACATACAGATACAGACATATAAATGTGTATGTGAGTGTATTCCATTTGCACTTAAGCGTTCGACTAAATGCGCCATACAAATATCATTTAGTCTGACATAAATTTCACATGGCATTCATATTGTATACAACTATATAGTACATAACGCTGACATACATTTTATGTGCTACTCTCAGATACACAGATGTGCCACAGCCTGTGCCTACAATTTATGCTGCCTCCAACCCTCGCAGGCCTCGCCTCTGCCCGATTTCCCGCTGCCAGCAGCTGCCAATTCGCATAAATGTCACGTACGTCAGTTTGTCATTTGTGTAAAAGATGCAGCCGCCAACGCCAGCGTCGCTGCACTTGAGTCCTGGAATAAGGATGCCCAAACGGAGCAGTTTCTTTAAGCCACAAGATACCCAGCACTTGAGCCCTGTTGCAAGTGCAGAGAGTTGTAACTATTGAATTGCAGTATGAAATCGGAATAATGCAAGTGAACTCCAATTCCATTCTGCAAAAACACTTCTTTACTCTGTATAGGGTATTGCAGAGATAGCAGGCCAACCATATGCGTTGTGTGAGTTTGAGGCATATGAATAACGCATACGCACTGTGAGCCGCAAACTTTTCAAACAGTTCAAATTGGTGGCATGCAATATACAGGCGACTAATTAAAATTTTATAACACTCAGCTCAGCAAAAAGATGTTTTTAGGGGTAAAAGAGGGGCAGAAAGAGGGGGTGCGTGTGTGTGCAACAATTTTGTCAAAATGCTTTGCAGCTACATAAATATTAAATGAGTTGACATTTTTAGCCAGACTTAAATAGCAGTCGAAACATTTAAACTGAGAGAGATAACTTTGTCTTGATTGAGGATTATCAGAAATTTGCCAAAGTTGAAACACACATACAGTAAATACGATTATACACAACATATCAAGGAATAAACTTTTAGACGGAAAAATTGTAAACAGATAGCAACAAAATATATACAAATATTTGCTCTTCTAAAAGTTTTTTTAAAAATATACTAACATGATTTACTCTTTAATGGGTATTTCATAAATATTTGATCTTCATTTCTGGTAAACTAAAACAAATATCTTTCTGTACCCTTATCAAGAGCTTGATAAATATTTATTAAAATGAGAATCATGTGGCACAATCAAAATATATTTTATTATATTTTTAGCGAATATTCCAGTGTCTTTTGCACGGATTTCGCACATTTTATTACTTCTCTGTTCACTCTCGTTTCCTTCGTTTTTTTTTCCGTTGTTTTTTTTATCAAATTTCAAAGCTCATTACACTTTATGTGGCTGAGTTAAGCCGTGTTGCTGACGCTGTTATCGATGTGACGCATTAAACGGCCTATAAACGGCGATGTCGCCGCTTCAATTGACAATTATGTTAAACAAAGTTATTAAATTACGCAAAAATAAGGCAGCGAAGCGCGTCGAGTCAATGGGATTACACATACGCACCGTCAGCCAGCGAATGCCAAGCGACAAATCAATAGAAGGAGCCGCCTCCGCGTTCAACTCCTCCTGCCTCAGGTGCTACTGCGGTAGCTTCTGGGATTTGGAAGTTGGCTGGGCGGGGCTGTAGGGCGTCACCTCGTCCTTGGCTAAGCCAAGCAAATTGCATGCTGAAAATTTCCATTTAGCATAAAACTCGCGCTATTATCGCACTGTTGTTGTTGTTCTTGTTCACCTCTCGCAAGGAGGGCGAAGACAAAAATTACGCCACTCGGCAGTGCACACTAAAATATGCACAGCTTAAATGGGCAGGGGAGGGAGTGTGTACCCAGTAGACGTTTTTTAATGTACCATGGCGGTGGCTGTGTGGCACAGTGGAATGTCTGCCCCATCGCCATAGACATCATAAAAATTCGTTAAAAAATAAAACACACGCCACAACAAAAGGCGAACGGGGGCACAGACAGGGGGGAGGGGGCTGTCAGGTGGGGGCGGACAGGCAGGCAGCCAGTCGACTTCCGTAAAGCTTAAGCTCTGTGGAAGTAGAAGCAGTGGTAGCTGCACGTTTACCGGCATTTTTGGATTACGCATACGCCACCGTTCCGCACCATGTCGACGGGGCAGAGGGAGGGCGGAACATTGTTTTGGTCATATTTACTCTTGGCTCGGCCCAGTGTTTCGGGCCAGCGGGCGCTGCTGGCGCCGGGCGCGCGCCATAAGTAACAAATTTTATAAATTATTTAAATTTTTATTCATGCAGCGCTGTAAAGTTAAGCCCGCTGACAGTTAGCTAGTTTGCCCAACAACAACAACGATAGCAACGTACAAATTTCCTGCAGCCGCTTTCATTCATAATTTTTGTGTTTGCGTCGCTGCTGCTTACGGCCAGATGACCTTGACTTGTTGGCTTTTAAATATTGATAGCGGCCCTTTGATCTTGGCCCGAGGACCACCAAGAGTGGAGAGTGGAGAGTGGAGGCAGCATAAGGAAACGCATGATGACAATGGAAACCCAACGGAACCTGCGCTTATGCAAATGCGTTGCTCAACCGAAGGAAACGCAGAGAAAACGTTATGCCTAATAAAATGTTACGACTCAACGCAGTTCTATGCCTCACTGTGGGGTATCTAAGTTTAGATAGATGATTGGTAACATCAATTGAAATCTGTAAAGAAAATTATGAAACATTTCAGCACAAGTAGAGCAGAGAGAAGGAGGAAGAAGAAGGAGGACTGCATTCCTTACTTACTACAGGGTATTTGCGAGTCTAATTCACTCGTAATGATTCCCTCTTTCTTGGCTTGGTCTTTTTGTGCTTTCATATACACATTCGCATGATTTATAAGCAGCTGAAAAGACACAATAAAAAAGAATGTCGCAGGTTTATGGTACCCAGCAAATGGCCATAAAATGCCATCGCACATATGAGAAAATATAAATAAATCGAACGATTATTGACAATTATAATGATATATGATGCATTCTCAAAAGTCATAAATTGACTTTGCAGCACACAGGCTGAGTAAGTGACTGAGTATATTAGTCGAGGGCGGAAAGGAGTCGCATACAAAGTGGAGCAAAGCCGCGTCTGCTGGAGTGGGTGCCCAAAGTGGGTTAGGAATTGTCGCGGATACTTCTCAGTGAGTTTAAGTGTGGCGAATTGTAGGAAACACTGGAAGCGAACTTTGATTTAAAATACCCCAAGCAGTCAAACTGTAAGTATCAATTCCCCGTTTATAATACGTGGAATTTCTCGTATAACATAACTACTGTTTCGCATTATCATTACTGCAATTGTTGTTTGCCTGCATTATCTATGCTCCAGTTATGAATAAGCATTTGCTAAACTTTGTAGAGACGCCTAATTTACCGTAGCTTACAGCGGTTGTGCTAGTTTTGAATGTTTGACCCTCCTCCTGCTTCCCCTCTCCTATTCCCATAGATGTGCCCGTAACATTGCTCAGCTAATTATCAATTTAGTGCAATTTGTTACGTTTGAATACAGTCTGAATGCGAGTGTAAGTACTCGCTGAGTGTACTCATTCTGTGTCTCAGTCTGTTATGATTTAACAGCCTCAATTTGTTCTCATATTTGGTGTGTGTGCGTGTTTACTTTGAAACTATTAAAAACTTCTGGATTCGTCTGGCTCATCAACTGCTTAATGCGCGATGCAAAGCAAACAGACTTCAGACTTTATGGCCGACGCGATGCCGGGAAGCTCTTCCAAGTCATTTCTTGCAGTTGTCCGCATTGGAAATTATGTCTGCGTTGTTGTTGTTTGTCACTGCCGTCGACTGGCAGCGCATAACTGTTTGTTAATAAATTAAATGTTTAATTTACTGGCCATTATTGCTAACAAGTTGCTGTTTATCTGTCTTTATGTCCCGCCATCCCGCAGTCTGCGCTGTTCGCTATTAATGGACCATGCAACAGCAGCAGCAGAAGCAGCAGAAGCAGCGGCTACTCAGGGAGTTACGCAGTTAAAATAAACTTTAAACTTATTAAACAATCATGCTAATTTAGCACAGCAATTAAGCACGTTGCAAGGAAATTGAAGAGTACTAAAGAAATTTCAAAGTGACTTCATGTTAGGAGATAGAGAAAGAAATAACCAATGAAAATATGAATGTGAAGGGGGCAATATGTCATATAATAAACCATATAATATAACTAAATATGCATTTGAATGTGTCACCTCTCTTTAGAAAGTTCATGCCTCTGAGCTGCTTCTCTTACAGGGTATACGTGTAAACTGTGTAATGCAATCCTTGCAGTGTCTCTCTCTCTCTCCCACTCTCGATCTCATAGTTTATGTACAGTTTATCAGTGGAAATTACCGCAACAGGCGGCATATGAACACACCGTTTAAAATTTCTCGCACATAAACTGCAATTTATGCATTTGTTTATGTCACATTTGTGCAAACCAATGACAACAATAAAAATATTCGCATATGCCAGTGACAGACTTTTTAATAAACTTGTGCGTCGCTTTTTTTGCACTCGCTCGGTTAACTTTTTATACCCTGCACCCAATGAGAATCGCAAAGGAAGGTAGTATTTATTTAACGACAATGTACGCCTTAAAGATGCATGACTGAATAAAGAGGTTTAACTCTTCAAGACTTGATCTTCCGATTGCATTTATTAAAGGAGCTTTAGCTGTAATAGTTGATCAGATAGCTTTTATTTGCTATATCTGAGCTTAAATCTCTGTTCCGACTGTAGAGCAGCACCCAGAACAGAATTCCTTGTTTATAGTATTCAGTGTTCAGTAATGCAATTTGATCAATAGAGCAAAGGTGCTATAGATTGATCTCTCGTCTACAATATCTGAAATTTGCTCACTGTTCCCACTATAGAACCCTATGTTTTCCTTATTCGAAGAAGTTCAACAGCAAAAGAAATCCATTTTCTTAGTGTTCAGTGGCAGGGTATCAAGTCGTTAAATTATAGGTGCTATAGATTGATTTTATAGCTCTCTACAATATTAGAACTATGCCGTTCTATTTCCATAAAGCCTTACAGCAGTATTCAGTGTTGAGTAATGCACTTTGATCGAAGGAGCAGGGTATCAAGTCGTTAAACACACTCAACTGCAGTAGGGAACTACTTATTGTTGTTGAATTTTATGCGCAGCTTAATTGCGACGTTTTTCAACGCTGGTTAACCCAATTGTGACCGTAGATTTATGAAAAATTTATTATATGCTTGCAAATAAATAAATGTTAAAAGGGGTGGAAAGGAAGGAGAATGAAAAATATATCTATAAATTGTGAATTGCCAGCACGGGCATTGGGTAGATAATTTAAATCAATTGCTGAGAAGTGCAATTAGCAGCAAAGGATAAAAATGAATTAAAAGAGTCGGCGGCAAAACAAATGGACCCAAAGCCCACAAAAACCCGAACAGAGCCGAGCAGAACACAACCTTTTATGGGCGGGCTTATATAGGGAACACTTGTATACACACATACACACACACACACACACACACACAAGATAAGGATATATTTTAATGGCGCAGGGTCCATAAATTATGGCGCATTTACTTAGCCAGATAGATGGAAAAAAAGCCAAACGTTACGAGTCGATAAATGATTGCGGTCGAGCCTTGAATCCTTTAATTTGAAGTCCGAAAACTCCAAGCCAAACCAGAGCCAAACTCAGCTCAGCTTAGCTCAGCTCAGCTCAGCTGCAGCACGGCCAGCAAGTCAAAGGCACATTTCAGAAATGTCGAAAGCAAATAGAAACAGCAGGAAATTTGCTGCAAGTGAGAAAGCTGTGCTTGCAAATACCCTGTAGTTGGAATTGATATGTAAGGAAATTGTCTTAATTGTGAACAGTTATTCTACATTAATTTAGGAATATTTTAAGATCATAACTAAGTTCCATTTACTGGAGTGAAAAACAACAATTCTTAAATGGTTTAGTTAGTTTCAGCACTTTACCTATGTTTGATGATTTAATTTACTCTTTTGCAGCACACTTTCCTTGTCAGTCTTTAATTCCAAGCTCAACCCCTTTCAAAGCTTGCAGGGTATGCGAAAAAAATAACTAAAAGCGGAGAAAAGCCAAAACACACATTAAAATGCATGTGTGTAGTCTGAAGAAATATGGCCATAGCAAATTGCTGACTGTGCCAGAGTTGAGAACTTAAAAATGGCCCGCCTACCCCCAAGTTGTGCCCTCCATAGTCCAGCTCCATGTCCGCATCCGCGTTCGCGTCCACGTCCACGTTTCCCGTCCTGCTGCTGTGCGGTCCCTTTCGGCATCGGCCTCTCAGTCTGGTTTTAAGTAAAGAGCAGCAAAACGCAAATATCATCGAATGGAATATAATTTATGTGCTCCATTTGCAGTCGGCAGCTCGGCAGCAGTTCAGCAGTCGCACACATATGCTACATACCCCGCAAATAACCCGTAAACTGCCGTATACGTGTACGGGACGGGATGACCCCTCTTTCCTGCCACTTTCCCACTCTCTCTTTCTCTCTCTCTTTCTCTCTCTCTCTCTCTCTTGGTCATTTGTGGCACTTTTGCATATGGGATTCCAACAGTCGCCGCAGCAGTTAGCAATTCCCCAGTCGCGTTCTCTCTGCTCTGCTCTCCTTTTTTTTGTGCTGCTCGATTCTCTGGCAAGGTTGCGCCTTCGACCCATAAATATCTCTTAGTTAGTTCTTGAACCCTTTCGCTAGCTCTCTCTCTCTCTCTCTCTCTCCACTCGCTCTCCCGCTCTGTCACAGTCTGCCTCTGTCTCTCTTTTTTTGTATTTGCCAAATTAAATCGTTAAATGCTTGTTAAAAACTTTGACTGCCGTTGCTATATCTGTTTCGGTTTATGTGTCTGTATCCGTATCTGTATATCTTTGGCTGCATCTGTAGCTTTGGCTGAGGTATCGTTCGTTTCTGGGTAACTCGCCATTGTCGCTGCCGCCGCCACCGCCTTCGCCGCTTATGATTTATGTCTGCGTCTGTTTCGTAGTCTCTGCGGTCACAGGTTGCCCTGTGCAGCACGTTCAACTAAATGGGGCACCCGAAAAGAAAAGGGTTGCTCTTTATGCCGCTTCGCTATGCCCTGCGGCCTTGCAGCCGATAATAAATAAAACTAAATGCAAAAGGAATTAAACTAAACTTTTGCTTCGTTTAGTCATCGATGATTGCGATGAGTCTGGCGAGTTCCTGAGAAAAGGTAAAAAGAACCACGCAGACAAACTTTTCGATTAGTCATGCCAGGGAAATATAGAACCTGAACGCTGTGAAGTATCAGGTGAATAAGTCTCTCTGAAATAGGTGAAAGGATTTCAGCTACTTTAAAGTATAACAAAAGTCAATTGACGAGCTCTAAACTGGTGTTGCTGGCAACTCTCTTTTAAAATGGTTATATAATAATATCTAAATGTATCTCGAATAAGGAATACTTGTTTGAACGTTTTAACTCAATGAACGAACAATTATTGCTGACTTAAGACAGTTCTAATTGAAGAACTTCTTCCCATAAATTCCCTCTTAGCACACCTCATTAGCCTTGCAGTTAACATAAAATATAATTTCTTGCCTAGCGCATTATTTAAGAATATGCAACATCTTGAAACTGTTCTCTAAATCATCCCAAACGACATTTAAGTTAGTTCCCAAAGAACTCCCACTTGATACAACTGCAGACAATTGTGCATAACTGATGCCTTCCTGAAGATACGCCTCTCGCACTGTCCGCTAGTATGATGAATTGGCTATAACAAATTTTCTGAAGTGTCCGTCCCTCTTTCTCCTCCTCTCTCTCTTTCTCTCTCACTCCTCTTTATTTTAATTGATCCACCTGCATTTCGAATGAATTTTTGAGCAATCGAAAAGGCACATGGCACATCTATCAACTGCGCATGATTAACGCCCCCTTCTCGCAATCTCCGATTAATACGTCAAGCGCGGACCTGTGCGGGAACAAGACATGAATGCGTATGTAACATACATGAAGAGAAAGCAGCAGCAGAGCCAGAGCAGAAGAAGCTGTCACAATAAATTTAAATAAATTGTTGACAAACGTCAATGAACATAAATTTTCGTGTGCAGCAAAGCAAAGCAAACCAAACCGAATGGACAACTGGACCAGGCGGGGACAACCGGAAACCGCAACGCTGGCTGCCTCATCGCGATGCATTGCGTCAATCAAAAATGTACGAAATGGCATGCAGGAGGGAGAGGGAGAGGGGAAAGAGCCGTCCGTGTAGTGAGAGAAACCGGTTGCCGCGTGCGACTATTCGACAGCTGTTTGTCCCACTGTCAGTCGCACGTGTGGCGCTTGGGTGACTAATTAGAAAAGCAGCGTCGAGTTTTGTTTATGCAAATTGTAATAATAACTCAATTAAATGTTTTGTGTGTGCGGCAAATGGGGCTAGAGGAGGGGAAGAGGAGGACACTGCCGATTCTCGTCGTGCATTGCATAAGCTGAGCGTGAAGTGCCCGATACGATTGCCATGATGCGGGCAACTGGCACATTGACCGATCGCCTGGCCTCTTGTAACCGCAAACCATATGCACAACCATTGAATACACACACACTCGCACACACTCTCACACAGACTCGAGTCTCGCTTTTATTGATGTCCCGTTGCTTTGTGGCGAACAATTGTAGAAATGTCGTCGACGTCATTTAATTGTAAGTGAAACTACGCTTTGTTGGCGCACTTCATGCTCACAGCGAGTGAGTGTGCAAGTGTGTGTGCGAGTGTGCGTTGTGTGTGTGCGTTGTGTGAGGTCAACAACCAGGCGACACAGCGAGCAATACAACCGACACATCGACTGACATCCAAGTGCTGTCCACATACATATTTATTTGTCTATCTATCCATCGAGAACTGGCGCAAGGCATGGCAAGCCTGAAGGGCAGAGAGGGGGGAGACAGAGTGGAGCGAGCGTAGCATTTGCTGTTGTCAAAATAAAGCACACTTTAATTGACACATTTGCATTTTATTATCGTCGTGTTGGGTAAATGCCGCACTGGGAACATTTATAATTAAGATCAATTCTATCCCTTGTGTATTGTGCATCGCAGGTCAGAGAGCTCTTGATAATCTACCATATGTGGGAAACTCCTCAAAGAATGCTGGCAAAAGGCACTTGTAATAGGGCACTGACAGACAATGGCAAAGCTTGTAGATGCGTCATCAAGTTAAGCTGGAATGGGGGGAATCGTTATATCAATTAGTTTGTATGAAATGATATAGGAAGAGATCATAAATGCTTATACGACTCTATGAATGAAAGACTTAGAAATTAAGTGAAGGTTGCAACATCTTTATTTCGGATGTATGCACGTTATGTCCACATAATACACAGTCTGATATGAATTAGTTTGTATGAAATCTTCTAGGTATATCTCAGTGAATGCTATAAGCACGTTTGCCGCTACAATTATTCATAGAAGCACAAGAAGCGCAAGATAAACTATTGAAATAAAAGTTCTTTTGAGGAAATTTTAATATCTAAATAACGAACAATTATTTCTGTTCCGTTTCTTATGTCCTACATTATAAAAATGATACTCCATCTACACGTATGTATATCTGATCGATAGCTCTACATCTTCATTTTGGAAGTCGAGCCTTGTATCCACATTATATACACATTCTACACAGTCTGATATGAAATTGTTTGTATGAAATCTTATAGAAAGATCTCAATGAACATATCACTGATACAATTAGTCATATAAAAGAAGCACACAAGACAAACTATTGAAGTGAAGGTTCTTTAGAGCTTGTAAAGTAAGGAATTGTAATATATGAATAACTTGGAACTCATTCTGTTCCGTTTCTAATGACCGACATTCTTTGAAAGATATTCCATCTACACGTATGTATGTATTTCTGATCGACAGCTTTACATCTTCATTTTCGAAGTCGAGCATTGTATCCACGGTCTACACAGTCTTATATAAATTAGTTTGTATGAAATCTTCTAAGTAGATCTCAATGAATATTAAAGAACCTATTGCTGCTACAATTATTCGTATACAAGAGTTCTTTAGAGCAATTTGTTTAAGTCCCCACAGTCTCTGAAAGATATTCCATCTACACGTATGTATGTATTTCTGATCGACAGCTCTACTTCTTCATTTTGGAAGTTGAGCCTTGTATCCACATTCTACCTTAATGTTAACAGTCTGATGTGAGCTTGGCTCACTTCTTGGTGTCCAAAACGCAAATCAGGTTAACACTAGGAAAACCCATCGACAGATAAAACACAAAAACGCAGCTGGAGTTGGCGTTGAAACTTGTGTTGTTTGCCGTTCCGTTTCTCGTTCCTCGTCCGACGTCTGTCGTCCGTCGTCTGTCGTTCTTCGTTTGTCGTTTCTGTTCCCCCTGGGTTGAATGAGAGTGATCGCAATAGTTTCGACATGCGCGAACCATGCACAACCCCAAGCTGAAACCATATGCCATGTAGCGTGTAGACATGACTAAGCGATCCGCGAGAGAGCTGAGACTAGGTGGAGTTCCAGATCACCTTGCCAGCCAGCCACTTAGACACTCCATTTTGCGTGTGAAATTCAATGAGAGCGCTCAACCAGACCTGAACCAGGCTCATAGATGCATATCTTTGTGTATTGACTAAATTGTGTTTGTGTTTCGGTTCGTGCTGTTGTTGTTGTTAGTGTTGTTGCTGTTGTTGCTGTTGTTGCTGTTGTTGCTGTTGGGTGGGTGTGGCGCAATGTTGCACGACAAAAGGTAACATAGCGTCGTGTTGTTGTACCTGATACTTTTGTTGTTGTTATTGTTGTTGGTGTTGTCATTGTTTAGCATGTTGTAGTTCAATTTATGATGCTTGTCGCGCTTGACTTTTGCGCAGGCGTTGAAAGCCCCAACAACAACAACAACAACAACAGCGTCAACATAGACCCTGCTGGCGCTCTAAAAATCGAAATTGAACTGCTTGGCTGGTTACAACTTGTATGCTATATATTTGTTTGTTCTGGCGATGTTCGATTTGATTCGATTTCGTGTTAATTTCTTTTGAACACAATGCGTCACAGTCACAGTTAAGTGTATATTTACATGTGTCTATGTATGTGTGGCTGTGTGTGTTTACAATTTCATTTAGTGTCCAACATCCATTGGCATTTCGATCTATTTGGGCATGACAACTTGCACGATCGATTTGATATGTTTACATGGCATGGGGGAAATTGATATGTCAATAACCACAAAAGCGAAATGTTTCGATTGTCTCTCTGGAAAAATTGTCGACAACTTCATCGTTGTGAATAGTTACTTTGCTGCGTTTATTTACGAGTTTCTTTTACAGGTTTTCAGTTGGCAGCATCTCGAATGGAAGAGCAAACAAATTGAAGCTCGAATAGGTTGTGCAAATAAAGAAGAGATGCGTTTTTCTCTTCATAACTCAATTTAAAGTTGAAATACAGATACTATTAATACTATTAATTGATAGCGAATGTCGAATGTTATCAATAGGCAAACTGCTCTTAATTTATAGAATATTTAGCATTTCTCCAAACTCTTCTCTCAATTCTCTATTCATGCTGTCAATTTAGTGATATTTTTGCACTTGATCAGCGCGTTTAGCTAATTGTATTTTCATATCTTTGATTGTCTGCCGTTATTGCTATAGAGCGGAGCTTTTCAATCGTATCGCTGCGAATGCTGCTCAATAACAAATCCATTAGCCACAGAGGCAGCTCGTCGATTACTCTTGCTTTTGTTCGCACAAACACACACACACACACACACACCTTGTGTGCTGCACTTGAGCTAATTCCCAGCACTTGGATCACACTGGCACACGCCCACACACAACAACAACAGCTGAACAATTGGAGTCGCTGTCCATCTCGCTGTCTCTGTCGCTGTCCGATGCCGATGCCGATGTCTGGCCATATATGTATGTGCGTATATATAGGCATATCTGTCTAATCATAGAGTTGAGGCCATTGTTCTGACGAGGCGTTAAGCAGTCGGCGATTATGTGCAGGCAATTATTATTGTTGTTGTTGTTTCCCGCCGTCGCGGATCAACCTTGAAATTAAATATAATTATGAAAACCGAAATCGCAGCGGCAGTCGCATTCACATCGGGGAATGATATTTCATAAGTCGAGTTATGCCAGTCAACCCCCCTCCCTCCACGACCCTGCAGACGGACGTGCCTTAAATGAAAAATTATTTAAGATGCCGGCACACGCACACTTCAAAAAGAAACAAGAATAAAAAAAAACTATACAACAACGTCGAATCAATAAAACCAACGACCTGACGTTGCGCCTTACTTTGACTTTTGTGTTATTGTTATTGTTGTTGTTGTTGTTGTTATTGTTGCTGCTCGAATCCGTCGGATCTCTCTTGGATCTGACTACCACGAACCTTTTTCTCTCTTTGTGTTTTTGCCCAGGCAATTATAATTAACTTCGCGGCAAGTTTTGATTTTTTCTTCGACTCTCCAGCTCTCGCTCTTTCACTCTTTTTATAGCCTCCTCACCTTCATCTGCATCTGCGCTTCGTCTTCGACTGATAATTTCGTTCGCACCTGATCTCGTGTTACTCGCGTTTTGAGCTGTGCCTCGACTGCTCAGTTTTCTTTTCACCTACCCTTCCTGCTTCTGCTACTTTTTCATCTTCTTTGGCTTCTGCTTCGGCTTGTTTTCTTCGTGCGTGTGCGTCATTAACTGCGGTTGCGCACACGCGGCCAATTCATTAGAGCGTTCTCCGTTCTGGAATAGGCCCAGCCTGAGGGACCTGAGCCACCTCGTCCAGCTGGTTCTCCCCACTCATTTCTCATTTCCCATGTCTATCGGGCTCACTTATTGCTCTTACCGCAAATTGAACTTTCGTTTTTGGTTTTTACTTTTAGAGCCCAATGAAAGTACAAACCCCAAACGAGTTCATGTAGTAGTAGTAGTAGTAGTAGGTTTACGGCCTGCTCTGTAATTGGAATATCGGAATTAGAATACCCATGCAAAGGAGAGAGGCAGATAATAGCTCCACTTGGAATTGAGGAAGTCAAATGCTTCGCCAAGCTCGTAAACCCAAGTTGGTTAAGGTCAAAAGACCATAGCACTCTCTAAATGATTACAGATAGCCAAAGAAGACAATCTATAGACAACCCAAGCGATATCTTTAGAATTTGTTGTCACACATCTCATTAAATAGAGATATATATAAATAAAAGAGACAAGACTGAGTAAAAGCCTTCATAAAGTTTGATAATTATCTACGAACACTTGGAGATCAACTTGTAATGCTTATAAGCAAGTTTATGATATATGCAAGCAGGAAAAGAACGGTGAACATAAAAGCGAAACACCAAATGATGTAGATGATGCTCAACTTAGTAGAGTAATATAGCAAAAGTATTTGAAAACAAAAGTTCTCTTTAAGGCAATGGAAAAACTTGAAGCTTAACAAAGGAAAAGCCGCATTTTCCTTAGTTTATTGAAGTCTATTTCCCGTTCAGTTTATCTTGGAACGCATGTCGGGCTATTTAATACTGGAATTTCGATTTTATTTCGCCTTTTTAGATTGGGTTGACACTTTCAGTCTTGCAAGCTTGGGGCAGGCATCAATAAAAATCAAACGCAACCCTCATTAAGCAAAGTCTCCATTTGCCGAAAAGGTGTAAAGCCCGGCGAAGACTTAACTTTAAATCTGCAGTGTGCAGGTCGCGCTATAAACGGAACCTTTGGCAGTTTCGATATCAGAGCAAACAAAACAAAAGACATGGGTGTGGAGAGGGGTGGGGAAAAGGGGAGGCGTTGCTTTAAAATTTACAACACTCAAAGGCCACCGATTTTTATTACTGCCAGAGAAAGCTACAAAAATAAGCGAAAACAGACGAAAAGCGAATCAAACCGAAAACCGAAAGCTACCGAAAAAGCGTAACAAAAACCAAAACAATGAAGGATGCCCCTGCTCTGAAACGGAAGAGACGAGAAAAACAGAGAGTGCAAAACACAAAAGCGAAACAGTAGCGAAAGGAAACAAAAAACCGAAACTGGCAACTGGAAACGGGCAAGTGGCAGCTGAGCTGAATTCTGTTTGGTTGTTTTGGGGGACACGGAGAAATTCAAATCACAAACTCGGTATTTATTTGCGAAGCGTAAATGATTACCACTTAAAATGTGCTCGACTGCCACCTAAAAACCAATTGTTGGAAAAGCACAACCGACCGACCCCCCTCCTCCCCTCTTCAGAGAAGGAGTGAAAGGACCCAAATGGCAACATATGTTTTTTATGCCTGAGCTCTCTAAGTGGATGTCAGACGAAAGCTAGATGGGGCGAACTCACGAGAAAGAGAGAGAGAGTGAGTGAGTCAGTAAGTTAGATATGGAAAAGGGGAGAGCAAATGAAACAATGAGTTGCGGGGAGGAATTGGGGGGGAATTGCTGCCAGAATTCGTTAGCGCCGCACATGTCCAACGGGCTGATTGCGGATGTACCTCTGTATACACTATATATATTGCATATATTGTCTGACTGTAGCCGTCACATACGTCATCTTGGGGTTACATGTTTTCACTTACAGATGAAGGGAATGAATGAGAGAATGCGTTTACAAAGAAGTTATTATTATATTTCGAAAGAAACATTTTTCAATTTCTGGCAATTTTAAATTTGTTTAAGAACCATATTAATACTATTAGTATTACTGGATACTAATATATTTCTAGAGATTCAAATTAAGAGCAATGTCTCTCCTTTTGAAATATAATTGAATTATTTATAGACAACCCGATTATGAAATTATATATATTTTATATTATTGTATTATTTTATTCTGTATAACTTCATGTTTCAATAATTACCCAAAGTAAATGTACAATGGAAACCTTCGCTAATGTACATACATGTTGCAGGGTATACCTCCATCCAGGATACACCACCCCCTTTCTATAACCTATATCACCCTCCACCACAAACGAAGGCCACACAATCCCTTTGTTTCGCAGAGACAATCGGACTTGCTCTCACTGGCTTTTCATATTTTGCATTGTCGTCATAATTTCTTGGGCCCTTTAAGACCCCACGAAGTGCGCTACCTCTCTACCCCTCTCTCCCTCTCTCTATCTCTCTGTCGTACAAGGAAAGCAGACAAAACAAATATGTTAATGTATCTGCTCGGGAAGGACACGTATTGGTTTCAGCCTGCAATCGTTAGCATCGCATATAGAACGAGCGAGTTGAGTTATTCGGAGGCCATGTGTGAGAGGAGGGTGGGCGGTCTGGTACAACAAATGGGTGGCCCGTGCCGGCGTCGCCTTTTTCCTGCCGCTTTTTTATGGTCGTCACGGGCGCCGCCCCGCGGCGAGACAACCCCATCGGGCTGACGGCCTAGCGTGGCAAGGACTCGCCGCCCACATGGTGCACGCCCTGCTGCTGGCACATTATTTTGCCACTTCTTCAACTGAATTTGAATTAGATCTGTGTAGCGTCTGGCGCGCGTCTTGGCAGCGTGTAAAATAATATATTTATTTTTATTCCTGGATCCAGTCGAAGGTTGAGGGGCAACGGGGGACGGCGCAACCCCACCACAACCCCTGCTCAAACAACAACGGCAGAAAGTGTTTTGTTTTCCTTTCAATTTGTATTTTTATTATTTTCATTTGTATTATTTTTGTGTGCTCATGAATAAAAAAAGGAGTAGGAAGTGTCCTGAGCGACAGCGATAGATGGCCCCAAAATTGTATAGCTTAGCCCTTTTGTGTTGTCCCCGCTGCTGGAGAAGGGGGAGAACGGGAGGGAGATTGCGACGCAAGAAAGCCCCGAGAAAAAGTTAACAAATTTTCGCATGAATATTTCGTTGATTTTTCTTAAGGGTGACCGTAACAGGGACAAAGACCCCAAGCCAAGAACAGGACGACGACTGCGACTGGTTGTGGGTCTCGTTCAGGGTCTGAGTTTGGGTCTGGTCCCATGTTTCGGGCATGTTGACATTGTTTGCTGCTGACAGCCAAAAGTTTTGAGGAATTTGCTTTTAATGGACAGACGAGACGATGTCGGGCGTGAACTTGCCATTTAAATAAAGCGGCAGCAGCAGCAGCAGCCATAGCCATAGTCGACGTTGACGTCGGCAGCGGAAGTCTATTGATTTTTACAGACTTAAAGCCGCATAGAGTGCAGGGCTTTAATCAAAATATTTAGCTAAATAGCTGAGGCGTACCGAAAATTACTTCATCAGCATCGGACAGTGTCGGCGGCTCATCAAAGGCCGCGTCTGTCGGCAGTTCAAAGTTCTTTCGCTCTTGCTCCAGAGAGAGGCGGCAACTTTCCAATTTTCACCGTGTTACCTTATTTTAATTGTCATGCCACCTGATGACGATGCTGCCACTGATCGACGCGTCGATCTACCTGAACCAACGCCGACAATCGCCTACCAAATTTGGGCCTCAACTCAGCCAGAGACATTGTGTTATTTGTTTTGCTATTTTTGTGCCTTATTTCTTGTTCTGACCTTAAATACGTTGTGCATTGTTGGACTGAGACTGGCACTGAGACTGAGAGTCTTTGGGCTACTTAAGCTGCTGCTACTGATGTCTACTTTGCTACCTCACTGCCTCACTCCTCTGGGCCAGTTCCACCCGCCAGTCTTTCTTTTACTTGGCCTCAGCACGCTGCGCTTTTATGGACTCAGCACTCCGCACTCCTCAGCACTCTGCACTCTTCGTTGCATTGTGGTTTGTCGCTTGAGTCTCCCGAAATTTCTGGGAATTTAATTGCCTTTTTGTTGTGCGATTGTTGCCCAGTTTCGATTTACTTTGGTTTGGTTTCGTTTCTTTTTCATGTCTTGTTCTTTTATTTTTGCAGTTATCCTATCGGTTTGTCAAACGCTCTTTGAGCTCTTTGGCAAATGGCCCGCAGCGTTTTTGTAGCTATTTCTGTAGAGGTTTTACGGACCTGATGATCTAACAATGCGCGGGTAGCGGCAAGAATCTGTGCGAAAAAAACCGAAAAATAAATAGAAGAATATTGTCAACAAAGGTCGCCACTTTTGCTATGATGTGGGAACGAAAGATTTCAGAGCGAAAAGATTAAAATTCAGTTATTAATCTGAAGTATAAGATCTTTTAGAATATAATAAATAATAAATTCTACTTATAAACTAAGTATTTGAATAATTGTTTATATTTAATATATATTTAAATAACTTAAACCTTTTAAGAGTTTCTGCTGCTGCTAGACTCTATTCCATTTAAATTTCTGATGGGGTAATCCATTAAATTGTAGACGTTAGAGTGGATTCATGTTTGCTGGAACAGAAATGATGCAATTTCAGCTGTGTGAGGTTGCGTTATAAGAAAATCTGCCCCGGGATTTATGACTGTTAACCGCTTAACTGTCAATCCCGACCTGCACCTTTGGGTACTGGGTGCAGTATCCTCCCTGAACTGGCGCCCAATACGCACATTAACCCTAAACATAAAATACAATTAGAGTGGGGGTTGTCTGTGTGTGTGTGTATGAGTGTGGTGTTTGTATGACATGCAAGCCGGTCCCAAGGTGCATGTAGAGTCGTAAAATTTCCGCTTTACCTTTTAGTTGTTTGCACCTTGCGAAGGGAGAAAGCGGAAAAGGAGATAGTTGAAGAGGCAAAGAGAGAGAGAGAGCCTACATATCAACACCTACCTCCCTCCCCCTGGGGCCTTTGCTATTAGCAGTACATTTCATACATTTTGTAGTGCACATAAAATGTTTGTTGTTCTTGTTGTAGCTGCTGCTGCAAACTGTTGACAGGCTGCGGCAGCGACACCAACAGCGACAGCGCCAGCGGCAGCGAGCGAAGCGCGTCAAATGAGCTGCAGTCGTAAAAAAGACAATTGAGCTCATATATTCTACACATAGGGACGGCGTTGACAGATCGTAAAAGGCCGCCAACTGAAAACCCGGCCAAGTAGACCGACTCCCACATAAATATTAAGACCAGGCCGAAGGCATCGTAAAAAACAGAACAACAGGAAGGGGACGGAGGGAGATGCCCAACTGCAGGCGCACCACAAGTTCAAAACACACGCACACGCACAAGGAACAAAACAAAAAACCCGAAATAATAATAACAAAAAACCAAAAGCCAACACACAGCTACAAAAACGGGAAACAAAGAGAAAAATTGATTAATCTCATTAATAAAATGCCAACCTGCATGGTGCGTGCAATCAACGCGTTGCCCACTCCCCTCCCCTACCCCCTTTCGTTACCCATTCCACAAGCAGCTTAGGGGTCGAGGCAATAAAAAACGCAATCGTAAAATATGAAGAAAAACAAGTAGGAACGGCAGGGGCAAAGCAGCAGTGTAGATGACTCCATAGACACCCTGTAGTTCATTAAAGACTAAAAAATACAATACAACTTATACAGTTTAGAAAATATATTTGTATAGGGTTATTCAATATTCTAAACTTTTCTTTAAACTTGAATTAATTTAATTAACTAATTTCTCTGGTATTCGTTTTAAATTTTCTAAGGTTTCAATCGAATTATCTTACGACATCTTCAATTATTATATGAATTTTGTTTTCCTATAGCACCTCTTATAATCCTTACAGGGTATACATAAAATCAGCATATAAGCTTTCGTGTTTTCATAGTTCTTTTTTGCTACCCAACTAGTCGCACTTAATGCATTTTGTGGTCTGGGTTCGGGTTAATTTTCAATGGGGTTCAAACTGTCAACGCGCATAAATTTTAATAAAGACAAAGTCGAGCATAATTTTTTAAAAAATGTTTATGTTTCTGTTGGAGTTCAGTTTATTGTGCAATAGTTAATTAAAAATTTCAATAATAAAATGTGTACTCATTACGAGAGCCGTTCGGTCTTATCAGTCAACATCCATCTCGGTGGGCCTAAGTTGCCAGTCTCAGCGAGTCTCTCTTCGACCCGAAAGTTTGACTCACAAATGAGCCGCAGGCCTGGGTTGGGCAGGGTCGCTTCGGTTCGGCTCGGATTGGGTCGAGTCGCGTTGGGTTGGTCAGGTGGTTTTATATATTTATTATATTTCTTTTATTTTGTTTTGTTTTTTGTACGGTTTTCTGTTTTTCATTACAAACGTTGCGGGTTAGATAAGCAAATGTTGTCGGTTTCTATTTTCAGTTTTAGCTTTAGTTTGCTTTTCCAGCTTTGTTGGCAAGCGAATTTTGAATAAATAAACAAATAGATTGCATGTTTATGAAAGCAAATTAGATATGTGCGTAGATAGAGAAAATCACGGCTAAGCACAGAGCCCAATGAAGCTCAAGGTAAATTCGGTAATACTTCCAAAACAAATATTTCACTGACTTTGCTATGCAATCGAATCGTAATGAATAATCGTAAAAACAGAAGATAATGCGGGTCGTACTATAGATGCCATCGCTGATATTGGAAATATTTAAGCCACACAAGACTAATGATCTGCTGTGCATTCGTATTAATTGAGCCATATAAATATAAAATAGTTTTGTTTCTGGGCTAGGCTTTCATCAGGGTCGTACCGTATTAAAAATTAGAAATGTATTAAAAATTGTAACAGTAATAAAATATTTCAGAATCATGAATAAACAAAAGTTCAACTCTGCCAAGTAGCCAGAGAGTCGTAAGTGTGTTCCTGTCAAATTATAGAAATTTTCTACAGTTTTACAGTCGTTTTTCATGAATGGAGACCCAAAAGTTTATGAATTAATTTATCTGTCTCTTTGCGAAGGGGGCCGTAACACAACTTGGCACTCAGCGACTTTCATCAGCTTAGTTAACGTGATTGGGCTAGGCCAAGTTTTAACCACAACATTGTGGACTGCGGACTGTGTAGACTGGCCATCAAAAAGCCATAAGGTCTTCGATTATCAAAATAGCCGCAACTTTTAGCTTTAACTTTGAGCTGGGCTTTATTTTATTGTTGCTACGCGTATCGACCATATCAATCAATAGACGCAAGTCCGTTTGGCACAAGATGCTTATCGGTCAGATAATAAATTTCGCTGTGGGGGAGTCTCCCACCACGCATCCATCTACATATCTCCCTCCCTTACTCTCTGTCTCTCCGTCTCCTTCTAGCTGGCATTTAATTTTAAACGTTTTGGCTACGCGTGCTGATTTTATAGACTTAAATCTATCGCTTGGCATATAATTTTTTATATTTTATGTGCCTTATGAAATCGGAAACTTTTGTTGCTTTCTGCTTCTCCTCAGTGATCATCATCATCATCATCTTTGTGGTCACACAATAGAGAGAATATCAAATAAAATGCCCAAATTTTCGTTGGTCAAGTTAATTTGTAACTTGAGTTGCGGCCGCGATAAGATCTGCCAAATGCTTATGACAGACCCACAAAACGCAGAACAACAATGCGGATAGACACAGTCGAGGAGAAACAAGTTTCATTGGCGGATTTGCCATATTACTCAATGGATTTCATGTTGCCCATAGTTTCTATTGATGGACAGTCTGACAGCAGCACAGCAGCATAGCAGCGCTGCTCCAAGCTTGATTCTATAGGTTCTACTTGCAGTATTTATGGATACACTGCAAGAAATATACTTGAAAATGGATAAAGGAAAACGATTTTAGACTTATGATTGATAATTTAGGATCTACATAAAATGCTTTTTATCTGACATCTACATAAATGTTTTTATATGATTTTTAAAAAAATTCAGATGCTACCAAATGCTAAAATAACCTTAAGATACAGGTAGTAATAGTATACATACAGACAGACAGGCTGACATAGCTATAACTCTACAACGGAAGCTGTTCAAGAATATATATGTATACTTTGCAGGGTCAGAGATGCCTCGCTCTGCCTGTTACAAACTCTCTATGACATACATAAAATCACAATCCCAATGAATTCCATAACATCATCATATGGCTCACAACGTACACCTTGCGCCCTGTAGTACATACTCTCTCGCATACAGGAACAATGTCTGCTCCATATTTTACGAGCCCCATAAAGTTAGTTCGGGCAATATAAACATTTATGGGCTTTATTTAAATAAAAATCAAAATAGTTAAACATTTTGGTTGCCTTCGCCCGATTGGGTTGCATGCAATTTAGGCTGACTCGACTTATAATAGCTAATTATGTGGTTATAGTTTTATGCAGTTTTAATACAGTTAAATACACAAGCACACAGAAACACACACACAGAGCTATTCTTGCCTTACCTTCTGACCGAATCGTTCCCCAAAGTGCCACATAAAATGTCGCTGATTAGGGCCGACGCACGTTTTGTTGTTGGTCATAAACAATTTTATTGTTTAATAAAATTTATTAATAAATTGTCGTATAACGGTATTATAGACGTTGTCACACGCTTCGAACGCAAATCAAAGTTTATGTGTCGTATTTTTTTGTTGGCTTAAGACTCAAGGGTTAAACCAGTTTCAGTTCCCGGTCTGCAGCAAATTAACACTTTATAATGTGCAGCCCCGGGGCAGCGTTGCAAGCAAACAACAGCAACAACAAGAAGAAGAGCAGGAACAACAAAAAAGCTTTTTGGAAAAGTTTTTCTTTTGGTAAATAGGCAGGCACAGCCCCGAAATTTGAGTAAGCAGAGCAAATGAAGTAGAAACGAACTGAACACAAAAAAAAGAACTGAGTAGAGATAAAAAATGAAGAAGAAAGGGCTCAGTATCCCCGAAAATGTTAATTACTTCCTTGTTTATTTAGAGTAAGCGCCTGCACGTGTGTGTGTGAGAGAGATTCGGCTATATCGGGGTGTCGAGGGCGCTGCCATAGCCACTCAGGAGTGGGAGACAGAGACAGAGAGAGAGAGAGAAATATGCAGAAATAAGTGAAGAGTAAATAAATCACTCTGTTATTTGCAGTTAGCGGAAAACTCGTTTTAAAATTCAACAGATAATAAAATAAATGTGTAAATATTTAAAGATCTCTTTACTATGGTCAATCTATAACTCAAAACATATTTTATTCCTTTAGTTTGAATAGGTGAAGTTCACTTTGATTCAACAATAACTAAAGATGCCACAGGAATTGATAAAACATTCAACTTATCAAGCACCTCTTGCTCTACTCTCGATAGCGAATATGCCCTCCTCCTGACTCCACAGAAAGTAGAGCATTCAACTGTTATGTCTTAAGGCGCAGAAATCAACTCAACTCGTTCAGCTGTTGGTGTTGATTACGGCCGATTACAAAGCACTTGAGTGTAGATTCTCGACACACACTCACACATCCTTTCCCCATCTCTCGCTCTTTAAGGCCCTTTTTTCCATATGCGTGAAATGTTTGTCTGCCTTTACTTAGACGCAGTGCCAACAACATGTAAGTCTATCATTAAACTTTAGCAAAAGTCAAACAAAATTAAGAAAGCAGCGCTGCGTTCTACAGGAATCAGACGAGACGAGAGTCGAGAGCCGTGAAGAGTGTGCGGAGAGCGGCGATTGGAGACTCGTGAGTCGAGAGTCGAGAGACTCCTTCAAGTTGCTTGGGGGCCACTTGGCGCTAAGTAAACCGAATTAAAAAGCACACACAGAACGAGCACGAGACGAACAAGGCAACGGCAATGGCAATGGCAAAGAGGAAGGCGCCTGCCTTCTTCTATCGTTTATTTCGTGCTGCTCTTTAAGGTTCAGACCGAGTGACCAAGTGACTAAAGGACGACGGGCGGACATTGCATTCACTTGCCATGGCGATGGCATGTGCGGTCAGTGGTAAAGATTATCGATCGTTGCGTTGCCTTTTCAATTGAATTGTCTTCAATCTCATTGCTAGTGAGCAAGTCGTAGCTTTTTATGTGGCTCGGCCATCTTTATTGGACTATCTTGCTCACTCTACCTCGCCCTCTCTCTCTCTCTCTCTCTCTGCGTGCGTGCCTGGCTGTGTGTTTGTCCTGTCTTGTCCTGGACAGGTTCTGACTTTGCTTTGTTTGCGTTTTTTCTCCCCTCTTGTTGTTGTTTCTTGTGCATTCTACTTCTTCTTAGGGTGCCTCAACACTTGCTCAACGAAATTTAATAAGCAAAGGACATGTTTGGTGTCGTCCTCGTTCCGTCCCAGCTGCTCCGACTTGAGCTCCGCCTTCTCCACCTCTTCCTGTGCCCAATCATCGCCGTGCATTGCGTGTAAGACGTCCATCAGCAGAAGCAGCCGGCTCATTAAACTTGTTTTTCCTGCTCCTTCATCGACTGCTCGTTCTCTCCTTTTTGTCGACTTTAAAGCCAAAAAGCATGTCCTCAGCTTATTGATTTTCCACACACACTCACATACACACACATACTTATATATTTCTCTTGCCTTTTTCATTCAAACTCAAATCGAACCAAAATTGTATCGTTTGACCCAAAGCTTCAGTTTCGTAATTAAAAGTGCAATTGCACCAAGAGAGACTCAAACGATTTTCCTTACAACCGAAAATTTATCTGCAAATTCCTCTGCTCAATTTCGAATTTATGGATTAACAATTTTGCAATAGAAGAATTTTAGTTTTTGATTTTCATTTGCCGGATTTATGTGAGGCATATATTGCAGTTCCCGTTGTGTTCAGAGTGAATATGAGAGTGTGGAGTGAAGTGAGAAATTCTCAATTGAAATTCTAATTTGAGCGTCGAAATTTAATGGTAACGACAGTTAAGGTATTTATGGAAATTTCTGAAGTGTGTAATTTGTAAGAAACAAATGGTTATGTAATTGCAAAATGAGTAAGGCTGGGCTAATTGGAAATTATAAATATGTTTATTATCATAAGAAAATAAATATTCTAAATTTATATACCAAGCATATGATGTTTTTTATGTATTTAATTTGTAGATTGTTAGTATTGATATCATTACATTATTATACCATTGCAGAGGGTAAATTAATTTTGGCCAGAAGTTTGCAAAGCACCTTAGCAGACATCTCTGACCCTATAATGTAAATACATATATTCAGCAAAAAGAACATATATGAATCAGCATCAACAAGAGGAATCGAACTAGCCCCGTACGTCTGCCTGTGTGTAAATCTGTCTCTCAGTTTTAAAGCTTTATTCTTCTTCTTATTGCTTTTTATTACTGCATGCTGCCAGATCGGACCGATAAATCGTATATATTCAATATATTATTTATATTTCATACCCTACTTTATTAGCCCTTAAATTTCACCTCTTTTTCTTCCCAAATAATGCACTCCCTTTTCACTTAGCCACCCATGCTCACAAATTATTTATAAATATGCGCAATAAACATATCAATAATATAATGAATTCAGACGAGTCAGATTCATGTATAATTGAGTTCAGTTGGAGGATCCGCAGCAACTAGAGACAACCAAGCAGCAACTGCTGCAAGTAGTTAACCAAATTGAATCTAACCAATTGAGGCCCAAGAGCGGCAAGTGCTAAGCTTGGCCAATTTAATAACCTCCGAAGGGCTATGCCATAACGCAAATGTCACAAGTGCCAACAGGCGACACAAATACACACATAAAACTGACAGCTATTGCCATGCACACACACACACACATAATACTTATATACACATGTGTGTGTGTGTTTGTCATAATTTCACGTCCATTGTCAGCATTTATTCAGCGAGGACGAGGACGAGCGCGGAGAGCTTTATCCTGCCGAAGAAGAAGTCTGCTCACATTTTGCTTGGCTTTATTGCTGTTGTTGTTATTGTTGTTGTTATTGTTGTTGTTGTTGCTCCTACTCGGCGTAATTATTTGTTTTGGCTTGCTGGGTTCATTTACTCCTGAGCAAAAAAATAAAACACACACGAAATAAAAGAAAAACCCCCAAAGAAGCAGGCACACACGCAGACATACAGAGGCAGGCATACACACACGCACACACACACACACACATACAGTAGACAGGCACACTCAGATACAAATCTGCATGTGCTGGTTGTGCTGTGGCAAGGGTTTTCCTGTGTGGCATGCCCCACATGTGTCGCTGTTGTGTCGCCAGTGTCGCCTGTTTGGTTTGTTTGTTTGCGCACATGTGTTTTAATTTTTGTTTTGTTTGTTGTTTTTAACAACAACAACAACAATAAAACTGTTACACTTTGCTCGTTGTCCTCGTTGCTGTTGTTGTTGTCTTTGTTGTTGTCGTCTCATATTGTCTTTTGCGTGGGCTCAAACAATTACAAATTATGGCTCACACGGCGTCCTTTCACCCGTTTCGGGTTACCTTTTTTAATTGTTTTTACCCCCGTTGTGTGTGTGTCGAGTGTCGCCCTTTATTGTTGTTGTTTGTTTGTTTTTTAGTGTGCCGAAGGTTTTAAAGTGCACCAGCAGCCGCAGAGGCAGCAGGTCAAAGTTGAAAGCCTCCTTCGGAGCCTACTTGACGCAGAAGTACGCCTATTGTACTTAGTCTTGTTAGTCAGGGGGAGGGCTATAAATACTGGTACTTGTGTGCGGAAAATTAACAGCAGTTATTACTAAGAAAGTGTTTCGAATATAAGGAATATGCAGAGAGAATGTTATGCAATAACAAGTTAGGTGACAGATAAATAAAGAAACAGAAATATATATATAAAAATGTGCTTAAAAATATGTTAAGCTACATATGTAGATGTCAACTACACTGGTCAATTTATAAAGAAATAGATTCCTGAGTGCAAACATGCATTGATAAATATTTTCGATACATAGGTACAAAGCATAGGTACAAAGCATAGGTACAGAGAATAAATACTAGCCATAGGTACATGGATACTTAGAAATATATTATGTATATAAGAGTTAATAAAAGAGTTAATAACTATATAAAAGAGTTAACAACTATATACAATAGAAGTGTACATAGATTATATAGTAAACAACAAATGAATTCTAAGCAAACAGTTACAAAGACATTTCACAATAAGGGGAGCTTTAAGTTCATTAAGACTTTAAAATATCTTCAATATAAGCCAAGTAAAGACTGTATATATATGTCTTACTTAATATTGTTACCTTCCTATGTACTACAGTATATTTCATATCGTTAGGAAACTGTAGTATATCAGCAACTAATGAAGACATTTCACGCATTTCGAACACTTCTCGGTGTGGAGATAATTAAAGTTGACTTATTTATCAAACAAAGCGTAAAAGAAATTTATTTTATTACGTGAAACCCACGCGAAATTGTCACTCTTCTTTCAATTTCTTCTCTAGCGTTTCTCGGAAACGACGGACAGCAAAGTTAAAGAAGAGAAAGAAACTGTTTGATTTGCTCGATGCTACAATGAACTTTTCACCTTTGTGCCGTTGTTTATGTGTGTTTTTGGGTAAAAATGAAAACTGTGTCGCGTTCATAGAGATGAACAGACATATATACTACGGCAGGAGACATGCTGGGTGGGGGGAGGGTGTCTCTTTAGTTACCAAAGCGTTTATTTCACAGATTTATTTGCCTATTTCTGTGCGCGGAACGTGACGAAAAGCGTTTTTCCAATGTGTGACAAATACATAAAAGAAAAGCACAGAAAAAACCCCCTGGCAGCAACATTTTGTATATATATAGGAGTCATACTTATATAACATATATTTGTATTGTATTCATATTTATGTCTGTTGATGTACAAAAAGTTTGTTTGTCAAGTCAGTCTGGGTTAAATCTTTATGCAAAAATGTTTTGCCTTCTCTGTCCAGACATTTGACACCCGAATTTGTTGTTGTTTTTGTTGTTGTTTGTCGGTGTCAAGCAAACATTTTGCGAACCTTTTTTATTACATTTAAATAATTTGATTGAAAGTGCCGATGAGGTCCAGTCGGGAGAGAGAGAGAAGGCAAGTTTAAACTTGCCCCTTGTCGGAGTCCTTTTTACATTATTATTTTGCTACAGTTTTCAATTCAATTTAATTCACTTTGCGTTCGATCCCTCCCGCTCTGCCTATCTCTTTCTCTTTCTAGTGCCATCTCATTTCATTCAGCGCGTGTGTGGGCGTCTGAGATACTTTTTTATTTAATTTTCCCATCTCTCTCTTGCCCCCCCTCTCGTTGCTCGTCTTGCACTCAGTTTTATTTCTTGCAGCATAAAAATTTATTATCATAATAAGCAGGCGAGCCCAAAAGCAACTTTTTCTCGTTCCTTTTGGGGAGCCCATATGAGAAATACTTTTATATGTCAGTGTATGTGCGTGTGTGTGTGTGTGTGTGAAGTATAGATTTTGCTGTATGTTTTTTGTGTGTGCTGCAACCCTCGAATGTTTTTTACGAGTGTTTTGATGGAAATTCGATATTTGCAACACGTATTGAATTTTGATCAGTTGCCTAGTAAGTAATATGGCTCAATACACACAGCAGACACGCACACTGACACAGATACAGCAATAGCGTCTATAGATACAACTAGTGGGTGCGTGTTGGATAATTGTGCTTTGTTCTTGGATTGATTTAAAGTGCGAGGCTAATGCGGATATGGCCGCGTAGCGCAGCTGATGAGTATCTGCAAGCAATTAAGAAATTGTTAAATGAATTTTACGAAAAATACCCAAGCATTTCCCATTTCCCGTTCTCCCCCTGCTCTCCCACACTTGCCCCGCTGGCAACTCGTGTCTGCTGCCATTTGTATCTAGATACGAATTGAGAGTTGCAGAGGGTTCTCTACTCAGCGTGTGTGTGTGTGTGAGTGTGTGTATTCTTTCTTTGTAGGTTTTGTAATTCTATTAGTTGCAAGTTGTAGTGTGCCACACACACACACACACACACAAAGCTTTAGACGCAAACAGCCAGCGACAACCTCAATGAAAGCAAATTAAAAAAGTTTGCCCTGCCAATTGGAGTGGGGCGAGGGGTAAAAAGGCAGGGAAGGAGAAGGGGCAGGGGCTGGGGCACGGGCAGCGTGTTGGTGATGAGCCACATTCAGTGGGAGGGGAGAGTGAAACAAACAAATGGAAGCGTCCGTTTGGCCCTTTTTAAAATCGCTTTTCGCTTTTGGCATGTTAACCGAAATTAAGTGTGCTTAGAAAGAGAGAGAGAGAGAAAGAGATAGAAAGAGATAGAGAGAGAGAGAGAGCAAAGGATAAAGAGTAGCACTAGAAAAGACAGCTACGACTGACGTGGTCTATTCCTCATCTAAGGCTGCTCTAATTTAATTTATTACTGTGACTAATCCAAGATTTTACAAACTGTTTAAGCTTGAAAAGGAAGTCGAAAATAATGTAGAAATTAATAAATTTATAAATTTATTAAATGTCCACAAAAATTGTAGTAATATTGTAATAATAATATTTATATAATATAAATTAATTGAAATAATTGAACAAAGCAATTGACAAATAGAATCAATTTATGAATGAATAGAATAAATATATTGCAGGCATTAAGTATGAAGGTGTATTGTGTTTAATTTCATTTAAATTTGATTGAATGAAATTGAATGCAGTTTAAGTTGCACCATATAATATGGCATGGCATATTTACCTTCCACAGCAATGGTTTGCCGACAGGTGTTGAAGCATTGCAACTTATACGATACACTCCGCTCACCCGCTCAGCTCCTTCCTGCTGCAACTCCCACTCGAAGGTCGCCAAGTCGAGGCGACGCTTGCCAAGTTGTTGCCTGTTCTCAGCTCGCCGGGACACTTCAATGGAGCAGTACAGCACATGCTGTGCCTACCAGGTCCAGGTCCAGGCCCAGACTTACTCAGCGCCTTTTTCCTGCGTACTCCTAGACAGACTCCCACTTTGCTGGCACTCGAGGGCTGAGCTGAGCTTGGCATAAATGCCAAAACGTCATAGAAATGTGCTCAGTTTAAAGTCTGAGTGAGTGTGCGAATGTGTGTGTGTAGTGTGTGGTATGTGTGAGTGAGTGTATGTGGTGTGTATGCTTGCTACCCTTCAATTTGATCCAGAGACATGCCGTCATTTAGGCAGACAAACACTCCGCAAACTGACAGAGAGGGAGGGAAGATTGACAGGGGAAAATGCTGTGAAAACTATTCAGAGGCTGCTCAGGGCTGTCCAGGGGCGGAGTTAGCAGGCAGCGGGTTTGCACATTTGTATTTCGGTTTTATACACAAGTAGATTTCATATACAGAGAAAAGCAACGACAAAAAATGATTTATCACTCTCTGCCGAGCTACGTTTGCTCAGTTGACTTTGACAAGCCGCCGACTGAGCGCCATGCCACTCCCCCCTCCCCTCTCTCCGCCATTCCATCCGCCACGTTCTGGGGGATTACAAAAAACAGCAACTCATGTGCATGATGAATTAAATTAGCAGCAAAACAAAACAAACGAACCACAGTCGAACCACAGCCATATCCCAATATCATCATCTGCATGGGGAAAAGAAATGAAAAGTCGAGGAGGTTTATAGTTTTTAAAAAAGGTTTTTCATTTCATTTTGCATTGTTCGCTTGCGAAACAGAAAAATATCTTTGTTGTTGTTGTCGTACATAGATGTATAGTGTCATACATATGCATGTGTATAATATATATAATATATATAATCAGTATATAAATAGTTATTCACAAGAATTATCGAGAATTATCCGCATTTAGAATAGTACACATTATATAGGGTGGCATTAAATAAAGCTTATATCGTACAAAATAAAAATAAATAACAGTTTTGGGCTTTCATACTGGTACAAGTGTTTATCCTTCTTCTCCTTCTTCTTCCTATTCCTTTCTTCTCTTCCTGCTGCACTCCTCCACTTTCGAACTCTCTATCTATATACTTAGTTGATCTATAGTTTGCTAAAATTTATGACGAGTAGGCGAGTTGATGATCCAAAAAATGATACAATTATTTTGTAAATGCGCTCAAGTGTTTCGTGTAATTGCTGTAAGCAGTGTGTCTGTCAGTGTGTGTGTGAATGTGTCACGTAAAGTGGTATCTTGTATAGTTTATAATATCAGTTTTAGTATTTTCGCATTCCGGTATTTAATTTACAGTCACACATTTAGATAGATTCAGTATTTTCGGTTGTATATATATTCGAAATTTAAGTTTTCTGTTTTTTGTAACCCATCTATTGCAATTATCTTTATCTCTAACTTTAGCATTATCTTTATCAGTATTATCATTATAGTTATAATTATTATTACAATATTTTGGTAAGCGTAAGTGTTTAAAATGAGCTTTACTGCAGTAGTTAGTATTACTTTGCTGAAGTATTTATCGTCTTTTGCTTCTTTCTCATCACCTTCTTACTCCTTTGCTAGCTAGATCTCTGTGTATATGTGTGTGTGTGTGTGATTATTGAATTAATTGTAGGAGACTACGTATATGCAGTGGCGTTTACTTAAGATTAAAGATAAATATAACTATTTTAGGCATATCAAGTGTGTTTTTTCTTTATATACAAGAAGTTCTTAGAGATGAGAGAAGGCAAAGAAAGACAGAGAGAAATGAGTACAACATTTTCGTATTAGTATGATAGAAACCTTGAGCTGATTCTTCAATATATCATCTAAAATGCAGCAAATCATAAGTTAAAGTAATCACGGAGTCTGGCAGTTTCTTTCATATTCAAGAACCTACAAATATGTTTAGAAACATTTCAAATATTTTCTACAAAATTTGTCAAGCAATTCAGTGAAATTCTTAAACTATTTATGGCATTTTAATATCTTTACGTTGTCATTTCTATACCATAAAAATATATTTATATTTCTCAACATGTTCCACAATATCTTTGATAATTTCTTGAGCTGCATTCAACAGGTGCTGAAGAAGCAACGTGAAATGTAAGCGAATGAAGAGTGAAGAGTACAAGAAATAAAGTGAAATCTTTTCACTTCAAAGAGTTTAAATCTGAGTCAAAAGTTCAGTCTGCTTGGGGTTCATAAATCTTCAGGCTCTTTCTGTTGTTGTTGCTGTTGGTGTTTTGTTGTTGTTGCTGTGTTTTTGTGTTTTGGTTCTGAACTGATTAAAAGCATATTAAAAAGTTAACATTGCAATGCACTAAACGCATTTTCAGCTGACGTTGGCGCTGGGCGAGCGAGGAAAATGAAAATGAATCGAGGAAAATGCCACAAGAGACAAAGTTCTCTCTCTGTGCCTCAGAATGGGGCAACTTTGCAGCACAAAACTTTGTAGCCTGACATGGTTCCCCCCTTTGTTCCCTCCTCTTCCCCTCTGCCACTGCTCTGCCCCTTTTCCCTTCACATTTCTCTCCATTGTTTGTCTCACTCCCGCCATGGGTTGCCCTAGACTTGTTACACAAACACACACACACACACACACTGCAATTGCAATTGTATCTTGTATGTCTCGGATGCAGCTGTACCTGTGTGTGTGCGTGTGTGTGTGCGTGTGTGTGTGCGTTTAATGTACTTGGATTTATGTTTGTCGAGCGCACTAAAATGACTTTACACTGGGTAAACAAAATATTTGTTACGCTGCGCGCACTTCCTGCAAGTCAGGGGCGTACGTGAGGGCAGAGGCGGGGCCCGAGAGGGGGCCGGGCATGTATAGCAGTGGCAGTGTGTGTGGTTGTAGCGGCGGGGGGGGTGTTGTAGGGAGGCAGGCAAATGGGCTGCTGCATAGAGCTCCTGCTGAAACTCTGCTCTCTCCCTCTACTCTCCTTCTCTCTCTCTCTCTATCTTTCTCTGCTGCCTCTCTTAATTTAACTCGCACATATTTTAGTAATTAAAATGATGCACAGGAACCAGTCCCTAAAGAAATCACTGTCACTCTGTCCAACTGCAGGACACCACTCCAACTCCAACTCCTTCTCCTTCTCCTCTTTCTCCTTCTGCTGCTTCTCTCTCGCTCTCTCGCTCTCTCCTGCTCTATACGAGATACGCCTGCACATGCGGGCCCTGCTGCTGGCCGGACACACTCCTGTCAGCCTGCTGCTGCTGCTGAGGCATCCCTGCCTTGACCAGGTTGGGATTCAGCGTGCCCGCTGCATGCGCCTGCTGCAACTGCTGCTGCTGCTGCTTGGGCTGCGGTCGCCAGGTCTGTGCACGCTGGGCCGCCTCCATGCCTCCCACTCCCGCTGCCGCTCCCGGCGGTGGCATCATCAGCATGTGCTGCTCGTTGTCCAGCGTGGAGTAGTCCGAGTCGATGCTCGAGTAAATGTGCTCCGAGGGCGGCCGCATGCCGTGATGCTGATAATACTGTGCGTGCAGATGATGCGGTCCAGCTGCTCCTCCTCCTCCTGCTGCCACTCCTGGCCCTCCTGCTGCTGCTGCTGCTGCAGCTCCCTCGCCACGTCGCTGTGGCCTTGGACTGGGCGTGGCTGTGGTGGCCGTGGAGTAGTTTTGCTCCGCCACAGCCTGGGCTGCTGCAGCTGCTGCTGCTGCCACGCCCGCTGCAGCTGCCTCCGCGGGGCCGCAGTAGGCGGGCGGCGGTGCCTGGCGGTAGAGCAGGCCCGGACTGGCGGGCTGCTTGATGCGCTCGTGGTTGTGATCCAGCGTGTAGTTGTTGCCCCTGTACGTGGGGTAATCCACGGGCAGCGCATAGCGCAGCTTCTCCCAGAAGTGACGATCGCTGCGTCTAATGCGATGCACCGCCGAGGTCTTCAGATACGGCAGCAACTCAATGTCGCTCTCTGCCTCGAAGGCCACCTCCGGCTCCTCGATGATCACCAGCTTCTGTGGCCTGCCACGCAGTGCATCATGCACCGATCTGCGCAGCTCGCAGCGTGACCATTCGGTCTGCAGGAAGTTGCGGGTGAGAAGAATCACGACACGCCGGGAGACGCGACTCGCCTCGAGCAACTGATAGTGTGTGGCATCGTGGGCCAAGTCGCGATGCTGCAGACAGACACGCAACGCTGGCCGACCCGTCTCCAGTTCCCCGGCCAGATGCTGGCATACGAACTCCGAGTCCTTGGCCGAGTGCAGCAGCAGAGCGTCGTAGAGCTTCTCGGACTCCTCGCAGCGTGGCCCAAAGACGCGCACGCCGTAGTGGGCAAAGAGCCAGATGCGCAACGACTCGCGGAACACGAACACAATGATGACCACCACCAGCAGGAAGATCAGCGCAAGGGCAGCAGCCAGCAGGGGTATATACGACTCCGGTATGCCGTGCTGCAGCATCGAGCCACCGGAGTAATAGTCCGTGCAGGCAGCTCCAGTCGAGTTGAAGTCCAGTTCGCGTCTCTGAGTTGCTGCCCCTGCCCCTGCGCCCGAGAGCTGCTGCTCCTGGTATGCTCCTGCTGCTGCTCCTGCTCCTGGGGTGGCCATGCAGTAGATGTCCTGTGCATCCTGCACAATCAGCGCATTGTCCGCCACGTAGGAGGTGAGAGCCTGCAGGAACTGACAGCGGCAGCTCCATTGATTCCTGCCCAACCAAATGGCGCGCAGTCGTTGGCCAAAGTGTGTGGCATGCAACTGCCAAATGGGCAATGTGACCAGCCTATTGCCATCCAGGCGCAGCAGCTCCAGTGCCACCAGTGGTGCCAAGGTGCCGTTCTCAATCCTCTCCAGCTGATTGTTCTGCAGGTAAAGCTCACGCAGCGCAGAGAGTTGCTCGAACTCGTAGCCATGCAACGTCTGCAGGCGATTGTCGGAGAGTTGCAACAGTTGCAGCGTTGCCAGGCTGGCGAATGTGCGATTCTGTATCGATGCCACTTGGCTGCCATTCACATAGAGTGCCTTGAGGTTCTTGCGCCCAATGAAGGCGTGGTTCTTCAGCACGGGAAAGTTGTTGCCATCCAGGTAGACAATGCTCGAGTCCATGGGCACACGGCGTGGCAGCTCCATGGTCAGCTGGTTGCCACAATCCACAACGTTGGTGGACCAGATCTGGTCGTGGTAGCAGGTGCAGTTGGTGGGGCAAGTCATCTCACAGTCGCAGGCATCGAAATCGCAGCAGTGGCACAAGGCGAAGCAATGCGACTCGTAGCGACAGAGGAAATCCTGCGGACGTAGCGCACTCAGTGGACGCACTGCCGCGCCACGTGCATGTGGCATGACGCACTCAATGTTGGGCATGTCCATTACCCGTGGATGCTGTCGTGTTGTCAGATTATTGATGCGCTGCAGCCAATCCATGGTGCAGTCACACTCGAAGGGATTCCCACCCAGGTAGAACTCGGGCAGAGCCTTGGGGGCTGCCACGGGAGCAATGCGCAACTGTTGCAGCTGCAACTTAGTCAACTGATTCGCATAGAGATCGACGCGAGCCAGATTCGTCTTATCCACAAAGGCGTTGGGCAAGACACTGCCAATCAGATTGTTGTTGATGAAGAGCAGCTCGATGGTGTTGGGTATCGACATGGGGCCAATCTCCGTGATGCGATTGTGACTGGCGTCGAGTGTCTTCACGCGTATCTCCTCCTGCAGCTTGTAGTAGTTGCCCAGTGCCTCAATGTAGTTGCCGTGTATGTCCAGCCACTTGAGGTTCGACGGAATGAACGCGTAGTCGAACCACACCAAGTGATTCTCGGACAGATTCAGCCAGAGCAGCGAAACCAGCGTGGCAAACACTCCATTTATGTCGGAGAGGAAGTTGCGATCCAGTCGTATTGCTTCCAGTTCGTAGTTCTTATCGAACGCCCCTCGCTCGATGCTCTGTATGCGATTCTTGGCCAGATTCAAGACACTCAGCCTGGGCAGATCCGCAAACATGCCCACCGTAATGTTCCCAATCTGATTGTCAATCAATCGCAGCCCCGTCAACTGGTGCAGGTTCTTGAAGCTCTGATTGTCGAAGGTGCGTATCTGATTCTCCCCCAGATCGAGGGTGCGCAGCATGGCCAAGTCCTGCAGGGCACGAGGCACCTCGTTCAGCTGATTTGAGCTCAGGTCTAGTTCCTTCAGATCGGAACAGTTCTTGAACACAGCCGATTCCACGACGCTTATCAGATTGTTATTCAGCGTCAGCTTGGACAGCACGTACAGACCATTGAAGAGCTTGTCATCCAAGGTGTGCAGGCGATTCTCGGCCAGATTGAGTGTGTGCAGATTGTACAGTGGCAGAAATGCATTATCCTCAATGTGGCCAATGGAATTATTGCGCAGATTCAGAATCTGCAGGAAGTAGAGCTCCTTGAAGGTGCGATAATCGATGCGGGTCAAGGCATTGTGTGCCAGATTCAACACAATCAAGCGGATCAGTCCAGCGAAGGTTGTGTTGTCCACATGATTGGAGGTCAACTGGTTACCCGACAGATCCACCACAAGCAGCTGCTCCAGACGATGGAACAGTCCCTTGGGCAGCTCATACAACTCGTTGTTCTGCAGATGAATCTCACGCAGCTCCTTGCTGCCAGCGAACAAACCCTCGGGCAGCGTCTCCAGGTGATTGTTGCTCAGGTTGACAATGCGCAGCGAGGCCAGGCCCGCCAGTGCCTCGCCGGACAGCTCCGAGATGTTGTTGTGCTGCAACTGCAGATTCTGCAGGCGACGCAGCCTCGAGATGCCCCAACTCTCTGTGATGGAGCGCAGCTCATTGTGACTGGCGTCTAGGAGTTGCAACTCGCTGCCACTGCCAGTGCTGGCACTGCCAGTGCTGCCACTGCAGTTCATGTCCGCGAAGCCCAACTGCTCCGCAGTGCGTATGCGATTCCTGGTCAGGTTGAGGGTCTGCAGATTGCCCACGGGACAGAGGAAGCCCCCGGGCAGGGCACGCAGATTGTTCTCGCTCAGGTCCAGCTCGGTCAGCTGCTTCAGTCCGTTCAGCGAGTCGGGATACAATTCCAGCGTCTTGGCCGGACCCCAGTCGGCGTTGCGTGTGCTCAGCCTGAGGCTCTTCAGTGTGGCCAGACCCTCGAATGCATTGTTGGGCAACTGCAGCAACTTGCACGACTCCACGCGCAGCGTCTCCAGTGTCTGGAGGCGTGCGAACACCGCCTGCGGCAGCGTCGACTCGAACAGGTAAAGATCGCTGCAGCGTATTGTCAATTGGCTGCTGCCATCGGCGCCCTGCAGATCCAGCCCTGGCTGACGCTCCATCAGCCGCAAGGCACAGTGGACGGCGCTGGTGCCGTTGTATGTCCAGCTGCACTGATTGACGGGCCCACTGTGCGCGGGCACCGCTGGCTCGGGGGGCAGTGGCACGCCCACGTTGGGCGCCAGCATTGAGCTGTAGTCTGAACTGGAGCGACCGACGCCGCCACTTACGCCCAGCATGGCAACACTGGCAGCGCTGCTGGCGTCCGACTTGGGCGACTGCTGCTGCTGTTGGTGTTGTTGTTGTTGCTGTTGCTGAGATTGGCAGCAGGCGGCGCTGAGCAGCAGCTGAAGCAGCATTAGCCGCAGCTGCATCTCGCTAGTTTAGCTTGATTATGGCTAACAAATATTTCGATTAGGTTTTCCACTTGCAATTTTCACGCGTTATTCGCCTGCTCTCAATTCTCGCACATTTTCTTAAGTTTTTTGTTTTATTTTTTTATTTACTTTTCCCGTTTTTGCTTCACTTCACTTGATATTCTTTTGGAACTCGATTTGATGCTGTGCGCTGTGGTTGCAGCAGCTTTTCATTCACACTGCACTTGAATTTCCAAACTGTAAATTTTCATCACTTTGGTTTTTCCCTTTTATTTTCTTTCTCTTCTCTTTTGCTCAGAGCGCTTTGCGTTTGTGTTTTATATCAATTTCAAATAAAATAACGCGTGCCCCACACGTCCGAACCGTACGGCGCTCGCACTCGAACTGTTTTGCTGTGTGACCAAGTCGGCGGCTCGTTGCTGCTCGGTCCCAGCAGCGCAGTCAACTGCCCGCACGACCAATGTGTGTGAGAGAGAAAGACAGAGAGAGAGCGCACGAGCAGCAGTACGAGTACGAGTACGAAGGAGGCGCATGTGCTCGGCTTCTATGCTTATTGAGCGCTCTCTTGTTCGTTGAAATTAGTTACATTTCTTGCCGCTGCGTGGCCGACCGGCGCTAGTGTGCCACTGAGAGAGAGCGCGTAAACAAGTGAGAGCTGAGAGCGCACAATTGAGTGCGAATGTGAGTGAGTTTCATTGAGTCGCGCTTGCTGTTGACTTATGATTTAATTTAAATGAAGTAAATAAAGAGCATAGCTTATGAATTAAATTAAATACTTATTAAATATATATTTTAAAATATATCGAATATTTAGTATTGATTTAAATTGTGTAATAAGTGGGTATTTTGAATAAGTATTGAACATAGGTATTCATTAAATATTACTTGAAATTATTTAAATTATTTTCTCTTAAGAATCTATTCTTGCTTGTTCTACTGCATCATCAAAACAAACAACTCGATTTGCCTAAGCTGCCTCCCTGAATCTGCACTCCCCTCCCCCCTCTCCATCGCACGCTGCAGCTGTCTTTGCCTGCTCTTTCACTCAATGTCACTCAACACTCGCTTCATTGCAGTTTTGTTATTGTTGCTGTTGCTGTTGCTGTTTAGAAGCAGCAGCAGCGACAGCGACAGCGCTGCAGCAGCGGCAACTGTGAAGTCGCATCCGTCAGTTTAGTTTCCTATTGCGAGGCAAGTTCTAATTGCTGCAGCTGCAAGGCATCGTTTCCTCTCACTCACTCTCTTCCTTCTCACTCTCGTCCTCTCTCTCCTCCCTCCTTCTGCTCTACCTTTCTCTTGCTGTGCTACGCAATTTTGTCAACGCCAAAAGATGTTTAACACATTGCCAGACACGGCGAGGATATTAAAACACACACACTGACACACACTAACACACACACACACACTCTCGAACGTAGTTATATATAGAAGATAGATTGTTTATGGCATGCTTATCTCAAGTATCTTTTCACGTTTTCTGTTGCACTTTAAAGGCCAAGGCCAGTCGAGCAGGCGGGTTCAAGTGCCGTCTCAGCATTTGGCACTTCTCGAAGAAACTGTATTATTTATTATTTACCAATCGGCATGCGTATACACCTCTCTCCCTTCCTCTTGCTCTCTCTCAGTCTCTCTCTCTCTCTCTCTCTCTGTCTTGCTCTGCTGCAAGTTTCTCTAATGCATTTATTATTCATGCCAACTTTTTCATTAACTGGCAAACGTCGCCCACACATGACCGGAAGATGCTTGCGGTTCACAGCACACACACACACAAACACACACACAGCACACACACTCGCACCCCCCTTCCACAACACACACACACCCCCCACAGACTCACTCACATGTGGCCATTTCTAGTCCTTGCCAGTCGTCAGCGGCAACAAATCTACAAAGCCAACGAAATTGCCAAAGGTGCAGAAGAAGAAGTGTGCAAAAGGTAGGGGCAGAGAGGCAAGAGAAAGAGAGACATAGCGAAAGGGAGGGGAAGAGAGTGGGCGAGAGGGAGTGAGCTGCTTCCCGCTGACGCTGACCTCAAAGAGAGCATCGTCTGTAACTAAGTTAGTGCGCTTCCCTTACCCTACATAACCTCACTTTCCTACCCCTTTCCTCTCCCTCTTTATCCCACCCCCTCTCCCGGACCACTGTGACTTAGCTCCAACTCCGCAGACCAAGTCCCAACACATTCGCATTGTTGTTTTTTTCGGTCTGCAGCTAAAGGTGTCGGAAACTTGTTCAACTTGTTTCCATTTTACTATTCTTTCCTCGCATGTGTGCGTGTGTATGTGTGTGTGTGTGTGAGACCGTAAAAATAGCAACAAGGCGCAACGCTACCTCACATTCGCAGGAAGCTGCTGCCGTAACTGATGGGCCTCATCTCTCCATTTAGGCATCTTCATCGCCCACAGGACAATTTTCCGATCATCGTAAAAATCTGACGCAAATTATGCCGTCACAAATTGCTGCAGCGAGAACTAGCCAACAAGTTGGGGACTATCAACACTGAACTCAAAAATAAAGTATTTTTAGACTTGCAAGAGGTTTCAGTTCGATATAATGCGAATTAGATTTGGTTTTAATTATAATTCATTGACTTTTTTCATGAAATGAATCATCCTAATTGTTTATTATATAAGTATGTATAGTATATACTGCATATATCATATACACTTAGTTAATATTAACTAATATATCATGATATAGTACAAACAAATTGTATATTTATCATATCATGAATACCCAATTGATATTAAAAGTAATATTGATGTAATTATTAAAGAATATCGTATATTTGTCATATTTACTATATATTCATCGCGCCATTAAAATTTCAATTTGATGCACATTCAATTTGGTTACATTTCCCTCATTTAATTTTTAAGCCTTTTCGAATTTCCATTTTCCAAACAATTTCTACATCTAAATTTGAGTTAAGAAGTAATTTCTAATTTTAATATCAACGAACTTTATCTCTGCTCTTTCTCTCTTGGACATTGGGCTCTGCACTAGATCTGGCTATAAATATAAAAGCAAGATTAACAACAGCAACAACAACTACAAGAAGAACAACAATAGTAATGGGTAAGTGCGTTTTTTATTATGACGACAACGACCTCTCGCGGCGCTTCATTGTTATCGCAGAGAGAAGAAGAAGAAGAAGGCGGGCGAGTCTGAAGAGTCTGTAGGAACAGCCGGAATTATCTGCCTGTTTAAAGAGTTGGATTGCACAAAGTCTACAGGTCAAGGGTTATCTAATCTGTCTGCCAGCCAGATATGATAGCTCTCTGGCTCCAGTTCCTGCTCCCTCTCCCTTCTACTCTTCTCAGTTCGTATTGTATGTCAATCTGCAGTGCGACTCTATGTCCCCATAGATGTGCTTTAAATTGTGCGATAAATTACACGCTGTGTATCCCGATCTGTTGATGTATACATAAATAATTAAAGAGAGAGACAGAGATGGGGAGGGAGTAAGAAGTTTAATTATCGAATGTCCGCAATGTTTTGATTATTGCGACCTGCAGCCCAGAGCGATTCCGATTCAGAATCATCAGAGCTGGAAAAAGGAATTTGTCATGAGGCAAAAGCTCAAAACAAAATTGAAAAATGCTGTAGCCACCGCACAACTCGACGCATCGTCGGACCACATCACAAAATATGACCAGGGCAAAGGATTTAACACAATTATTTGAAACTAGAACAAACAGAAAGGGCTTGGGTCGATAGAGATAACTAGCAACAATTTCTACAATTACAAACAAACTGGAAAAGCATTCCGACTCTACAAGAAATCCAATAAAAACTTTGAAATACACGTATTAACTAACGGAATTGAGTTTGAAGTTAGTACTATATATCATTAAATAATATATAATATATTTTACTCTTTATATTAAACTGTAGCCCTGTTTTCGTTTTTATCAAGCGCTTTATTGGGTTTACATTATATGTAATTTTAGAGTGATTCAGCTGCTTTATCAGAATACAATAATGTTTTCTTTACTCTGCGAATACTCAACTGCCTTATACCCTATATATAATAACTTATTATTGAGGGTGTAGCTCAAACAAATATGCTTTTAAAAGTACTTTGTATTCCGCCGATTGCATTTAGTTTTGCAGGTTCGGTTCATATTGTAGACTCAACTTAAGATTACAGTCACAGAGAAATATGTTCGGTTCCCGGAAACTTATATATAAAAGGGCTATTTACAGATAACCAATTTTCATGAAAATGTAAGCTCTGGGTGAGCTTTATATGACCCTTCAGCTCAGTTTAATTTTGTGACTACTTTCGGAATGACGCGAATCTGGAGCTTAGCTCTGTGCCTGGCTGTAGCTATACAGCTATGCGCAGCAGTAGAAGATGGTAAAGTATAGCTGGAATTCAATATCATATTCACATTAGCTTTATTAAATTATCTTTGAAGACGTTCCTTGCATGAGACACGATGGGAAGGCCGGGTATTGCAAGAGGCCGAGAGATTGTCCACAAGTCTTGGCTATGCAGAATGAAAGGAAAAGAACTAATGGATATACACAAGAACAAATAAGATATCTGAGAAATTCTGGAAAGATCTGTGTGAAAGTTAGTGAATTCATTTAGAGAAACATTCTTTCTTACACTCTAACATTCGAATCATAGGGTTTGTGCTGTGAACACCAAGAAAATAATGGAATAGAACAATTACTGAATCAGGAATGCGGTCGATTTACAGTTTATAAAATTTTTGGAGGCAAGGAAATCGTTATAATGTCAAGACCTTGGATGGCTCTTTTTGGATATAATGCAAGTTTCGGTATAGACTTTGCATGTGCTGGCACCCTTATACATAAACGTAAGTCGAACACGAATTGTCACTACAAATACGAACCTTAATCTTCAACTCGAATCTCTTCAATAGGATTCGTGTTAACAGCTGCCCATTGTGTTGCTAATAACGATCTGTAAGTATCATAACTTTTATATATGAGCTGAGAAATGAATTTGATATTATATTCCAGAATGTTAGTGCGCTTGGGCGAGCACCAAATAAGCTCGGATGAAGACTGTCGTGTTGTAAGGGGGGCCAGAACATGTGCGCCGCCTGTAGAAGATATTGGTGTAGATGATATTTTCATACACGAGCATTATACCAATATAACCAAGTATAATGATATTGCAATAGTGAAACTGTCAAGAGACGTCGTGTTTAAAAGTGACTATAATCTTCAGAACACTATCTATAGAATTACTAATAATATGTTATTCTCCACAGGAAACATTAGACCCATTTGTTTGCCCCTAACTGAAACACTTCAACGAGAAGCTAACGCGATAGAAAGCTTCATGGTAACTGGTTGGGGAAAACTTGATAACTTAACCTATTCAGATGTTCCAATGGAAGCACAGGTGCCTCGAAGAAATCGTCGGATCTGTCGTAATGCCTTTCACAGGGAAATAAAATCAAATCAATTGTGCGTAGGTGAAAAAGGAGTCGATTCATGCAGTGGCGATTCTGGAGGTCCTCTATTAGTTGCACAGTATTATGAGCATCTACAGCGCTTTGTACAGTACGGTATTGTTAGTTACGGTCCCACAGACTGCGGCGGTGATTATCCAGCTGTATACACAAGTGTTAGTAACTTCATTCCCTGGATTGCCCATAAAGTAGGTACGAAACCATGAATAAAAAATCAAGTTCACTAATTTGCATGCAGAAATACACAAACGTATATAATGTGCCTTATTTTTAATGGTGGAATATATATATATATGCTCTGGAAGAGTGTTTTATTAACGTTGTCCATCTTATGGTCAAGAATTTAACTAAAAACTAATTTTTAAGCCGAGACAAAACCAAGCTGAAATTGACAGGCGTCTGGGAGGGCTGATGGCCTGGAAAGAGGAGGTAGCAGAGCAAGAACAGCTATCAGGATACGAACAAATTGAGCAACCGTTGCACAGTGGGCCAATGTCAAGAGAAACTGCATGAAAGAACTTAATTGATATACATATATGGTATGATACTTAAATATAATATTACATTTCTTTCTTCGTAACATAAGAAATGTTTACAGTACTTTACAAAAGTAGATTTAGATGAGACTTTCAGATAATAGAAAGATTTGATTTATTAACCTTCTTGAAACTACTTAAGAGTTAAAGTTTTAACTAATATAATATTGCACTAAGGTTATTATCATAACCACAATTATATTCAGATATTTTCCGATTAATTGATTATTATCAATTATCAGTGCAATTAACTTGATACAGTACTCTTGTAATATTCCACATTTGCCACTTTCCGTTTCCTATCAAGAATATATCATCGCGCATTCCAGCTAGTTAGTCAAGTTAATTGCTCAATCAGTGGGTACTGCAAACGATCCGCAGATACCTTCCACATATGAAATAGATTAGAAATGCATTGAGAGTAATCGCTGCAGCCCACTGTGCAGCACTGGCTGTGCACAGTGGTCAACTGGCTGTGGCAAGTGTGAAGATTGCTGAATTGCAATTGTTGTTGTTGTTGTCCCTATTGAAGCTGGGACTGAGGCTGTGGCTGGAGCTGGTGGCATGATATAAATTGCACAGCTGAGCAGGCAGCATAATCGCATGCAATTATGCCGCACACAATCCCAATCGGGCGAAGTTTGCGAAACTCGCCGAACAACAACTCAGCTGGAAATGCAACAGGAGCAGAAGAAGCTGCAGCAGGAGCTGGGAGCCGGCAGACGCGGCCAACAAGCCGGCACTAACAGGTGAGTGGGCCGGGCTGCAATGTGCGAGAGTTAAGAATCCATCGAGAGAAACGCCCCAGAACATAGCACAACGTACACACAGACAAAACAAACACACACATAGCACAGCTCAACACACAACACAATGCAAGGAGCGAAGCTGCAGTTCTTGCCCATGCCACTGCCCCTGCCTCACTCTCTGCCTCTGTTTGTTGCACAATCTTGTCTAACTTTGTTTAGCCACGGGCCAGAGACGGCAGAGACGGAGCCAAGAGGAAGCGGGGAGTGCAGAAGAGCAGGGGAAGAGGCGAGGCAGGAGATTTCCTGTTGTTGCCAGTCTGTTGATTTTTGCCATCGTCCTTGTCTGATTTTTGAGGCCTAGCGAGGAGCTTCGCGCGACTTGTTTTCCTCCAACTTTGCTTAACTATATTCTGTTTTCCCTACTCTCTTGCTACCTCCCCCACCCCCCGCACAGACAGCCCCCTTTGCCACGCTCGCTGATGCAATTTTGATCTATTGATGGGTTTTCTCCCTTCTGCTTCTTCTCCTTGTTTTCCATTTCGCTTTGCTTTAGCAAATATTGCATTTTGCGTTTGCGTTTTCCAATTAAACTCGAACAAGTGCAGCTTTTTGTCTTTGACCACGCGCTGCCCCCCCACTGCATACCTCCCCCCCATCACTGCTTCACCCCTCACTGGTGTGAATAACGCAGAACTCTTCTATCTTTGCACCCAGGCCCTGCAGCTGACAAGCAACTGAAATCACTTTGCGAAAGGACATCGATGCGAGAGAATTGGCAAACCCTTGAAAAGTTGCAGAAAACTTGAAGGAAATTTTGCCATTATTAAAGAAGTAATGAAAATATAAATGAATATAGTTTTCTAAAGAGTAACGGCTGGAGAATTTAATGAATTAGTTGGTAAACTTGAAGCCTCCTTTTACTCATTCAATTCGCTTTCAAATGAACTCGGAACTTCGCCAGAAAAGATTCATGTTGCTTATCACGGTAGTTCGCGCTATAATCTTGTAGTAAATTCTGTGATTAATCTTTGGCATCTTTCCCAACACTCTAGGATACATTTATCGGTTCATACCGTTGATTAGAACAACTCTTAACCAGCCCATTCAGAGAAAACAGCGCCGCCTTCCCGGAAAAGTCAGCACAAAGTATAAGCAATAATTCCTGGAACATTTTATGAGCGCCCCCCAACGAACCAAAGCGAGTTGAGGAGTAAAAAATAATAGCAATTACATATGGCCAGAATCGCCGGCCAATAAAACAAGGCAGCTGGCCGAAACTGGCGCCTGCCTCTTGGCCAACTTGCAGTAGAGAGGCAGAGAGAGAGAGGGAGATCAGCTCCAGCTGAAGCGGACTTGAGAGCGTTTATGGCACTTTAAGAACCCTGTAAGTACATAAAACAAAGTTCTCTCCCTATCCCTGTCCGGTCTGGCAATCAACGGGAGTGTGCCTTCAATTTGGACACGTGCAAGTCTCAAGTGAGTTTCGGCTGCAATTTACAATTTACAATTTTCATTTAGTAGCTGAACGCCTTCTTGGAATCCTATCTAAACTAGTTTACGGTAACTAGAGCGAGAGCAAGAGAATGGGCAAGAGACGGAGAGAGAGAGAGAGAGAGAGAGAACTCTTTATAGCTGCGATCCAGTAATCGCAATCGTAGCGTGAATTTGTCATGCAAGAAGAAGTAGTCGAGTGATAATTGTTAGGAATGCCGAGCACGTAGTTGGCTCGTTAATTCTCAGAACTGGTGAACTAAAGAACTCTAACTCAAAAATCATATATACACATTGGAATAATAACCAAAAAAAAGAAGGAAAAAAGAATAAGAAAATACCGAGACAATTAAAGCATATTTTTTCTTGGTAGAACGCCATGAGTAACCTTGGCTGCATTTTAATTATCAACTCGCTGCTTAGTTTTCTTTTCTTCGAATACCCTGTAGTCAAGCAATAAATGGGCAGGGTGGTTGTATTAAAAATAACTTACACATGCCAGTTTGTTAGGCAGTTCTGTAGGTTACAATGTTTCTGTATTATACTTTTAATTTCCTTTCTTTACCAATCGCACTTCACTTCATAGCTTCACACAACCACAACCTTATTAATGAAATAAATAAAATTCATAATACCTTGATGTGTCAATAGCTTTTTGTGTTTGTTCAATATTCTGAAAACACAACAATATGTAAAGAAACAAAGGAGCTTTCTATTTACAGGGCATCTATTAGTCGCCCACTCTGTAGGCACTCTCTGCATTTTCATTTCTTTGTTCTTTTCTCTCTCTGCCTGTCTCTCTCTCTTTGACGAATTTCAACGAGCTGCCTGCACGTGCTTCCCTACGAGCCACATCAATCAAAAATAATTTATATGAGAGCAGCCCGAGCCGAAGTCCAACTCGAAGTCAAGCTCGTAGAAGAAGGCAAAGCTCGTGCTTGGACATCGGAGATAACGTTATGGTTATTGCTTATGGCTAGAGTCATGCCTGGCTTAGAAGAACAGCCCCAAGACATGTCGATAATACCGAAAACAAGTCAAAACGCGAACGAGTGTAAAATGCATTTCGTGGCAACCTTTTTGGGGGAATTTCTTTTAGATTTCTTCTGTTTTAGTATGCAAGACGATTGCGCTTTTAATTTACGAGCTCGATTTGCCTTACAAGCTGTCCACAATTAATTGATTTATAGCAATTCGAGCTGGACGTGTCGAGTGGCAGCACAAATCACAATATTGATGGGGTTAAGAGGAAACGTAGTTGGAATTATTAAGAAATTCTAATAAACCCTAAACAAAGTAAACATATTTGAATATAAAGATTATAATGCTTATCCATTAACCACCAGATACATGGGGAATATTATTTCTTAAATATTTCCATAGTTTATAGAAATTATATGAAACCACAAAAGACCATTCAGGAACTTTGAAATCACACTTTATTTCTCTGCAGACTCTTTGTACAAATTTGAATATCTCGCCTGACTTGCGTCCAACTGTAATGAAAATTTCTTCCCTCATTTGGGACCTTATAATATCCATAATAACAATAATAGAAGCGACTCAAAGCGCTGGCTACGTGCGAGATTCACAGAATTGAGATAAGAGAATTTTCGACGCCTCAACACATGTCATCCGGTTCGGTCCGGCGAAAGGGGTGAACTAATTGCGGAGCTTAGAGGTCTATTTGTCTGTCTGGGTGTCTGTCTGTCTATCCGTCTGTGCGTCCTTTGGTCTCTGCCTGGTTCTCTCTGGTAGTGCGTTTAATTCGGTTATCTTGTGGCAGCAGCAGCGAATGCTGCCAGCTGTCGAGACTGGCGAATGGGATTCGTCTTATTTACAAAATATTTATGCCAAATGTCTGGCCATATATGGAACGGTAATTAGATAGTCAAATAGCGGGCGAAACCCGTATTCAACACGGGCCAAAAATCAATAGAGCACAGTGGGCAGGGGGGCAGGGGCAGGGGGAAGGGACACCCACCCCTAGTCGGGGTTGACAGCGCCTCGTGAACTTCACAAAAGATGTTCGCTGTGCGTCAATTAAATTTGTCACCCGCGGCTAAGCTAAATGTCAAATAGCACTCGCAGACACACACATACATACACACACGCATACAGGCACGCAGACACACGCACAACAATAACAGCATCAATTTGACACGTACAGGCGCTAATGATGGGAATGACCAGCCAACTGAGCGATCGAATCCCATCGAGCGACCGCTCAACATGCCCACAATTGAGCCTTAGACTTGCGACCCCTCACCTCCCCCTTGTCCCTGCCCCTGCCCCTACCCCTCCTGCCACAGGCAGAAGGAGGATATCCTGTCGCTTTCCTGCTCGGACTCTCTTAGGACTGCGATTTGACATTTGGAGTTGAGTTGAGTCAACTCGACTGGCGACTGCCAATTTAATTCCCATTGACAAAATGCACAATTGCTTTTGGTGCCGCTGTCCCGTTGTCCCAGTGTCCTGTGTCCTTACCACCTCCCACACCCATTTCCCCCTTACCTATCCTTCCCTGTAGCGTTCGCCTTTTGTTCTCTTGTAATTTCTGCTTGTGACAGGACGTCGCTGCTCGCACACTTACGATTAATTATTTTAGAAAATCGCTTGTAATAACAATAAATTTCTACAATCCACAAGATTTTCCCTTTCCCTACCAAACCCCCATTCCTTCCTCCTTGCCCCCGCTGTCTGGCTAATTTCTTTATGGCAACAACTGTTAAATTTTACACGACACTCAAATATTTGCTCGAAAAAAAGCAAAAAGAACACGAAATGAAATGCAATCAATGCAAATGTTTAGATTGTCTCTCCCCTCGCACCCCCCGTACTCACGCTTTCCTTTCCAACTTTCAGGGAATCGCTGTCAAGGTCCCAGACATGCAAAACCGAATCAACCACTTTCAATTTTGACGGCATATCGATTTAATAAATTTGCGTGCCTCCCTTCGCGACAATTTGATTGACAACCCACGTTCGCCAGTCTGTCCAAGCGTCCCCCCTGTCCCCTCATCCCCTTGTCTATTCGTTCATTTGCCCATCATTCAGTCAGTCACTCAGTCAGTTAGTCGATTCACCCGATTGTCGAGCCTTCCCCGTGTCTGCTGCTGTTTACATACCACGTCGGCTGGTCTGAGTTGGGGGTTTCTGACCCCGCTATGATACCCTTTGTGGGAGCTGGAGAAAATTGGTTTAATTTTGTTACAAATGTCACAATGTCGCCGAGCTTCGACAGTCGAAAATCGTTTGCCCACAATGTGTTGCGTTCTATTTGCTTTTTCCCTCAGGAAAATAACTTGTATACGGTTTTTTCTTTAATTCTAGACATAAAGCTTTGATTCTCTTCATCAGGGTTAGTCAGGGCCCTGGAAGTTAGTTATTTCTTGTTTAATCTGATCTTGTAAATATATTTAGCAGCTCTTTTTTAAATTGTATGCCATTTCAAGCTTTATCCTTAACAATATTGGAATAGAATGTACCCAAAAATAAGCTTTATTTTCAGTTATTTTAAGAGGATTTTCCCAGCACCCTATTGACATCTTTTGTTTCTATCACAACCCCAAACAACTCTGCAGGCGTTTCCAATTGAACTACTATGATTTGTCCAGAGATAACTGTGACTTATGCATAAACAGAGCACGTACAATTGCTATATAAATCGTGGATCAACTTAATCTCGATACTCTTCCCTTCTGCGACAAATGCTGGAACTAATTTCGAAGATATGTCGCATTGTATGACCAACTGAGAGCAGCGGGTCTTTGGGCCAGTCGTCACCCCTCAGCAATTTTCAACACTTGCTGGGCCTGCATTATCACTAGCGAACGATCTTATTTGGCGATGCATCGCTATAGATACGACTGGGCGATATGGGGAGTGGAATAATGGACGCGTAGACAGGCGTGGTTGCTAGACGACTGAAATGAATTTCAATTTTGAAAAATTGCCTTCGAATGTTTGTGTGAAAAACGGAAATGCCAAGTTGTGTTCCCCCCTCCACTGCCCTTCCCCGTGCAGAACCCCAACCCCTGCACCCACACGGAACACTTGGCCCTTTTGTTGTTTCCTCTGAGCGTGTGCCCAAATTAGAAAGCAAATGCACATAGGCGTCAGAGCGACAGCGAAGCAAGGGGCAGCAGTAGGGGCGGGGGTTGCCAGGCGTTTACAACCCAAAAGTTGACACATTAGTTGCTCTGTCTCCTTCACACACACATATTATGTGCGGGTACACGTTCGCAAAGTAACGGAACTGCGAGCAGCACCCGCTCAAGAGATGCAGAGACACGTAATGAGCATACATACACGCACATTTACACACACACATATATATAAAGAGAGATACACAGATCAGAGATCCGACGCCTGCACCGACCGTCGTCGACGCACCCCATTTGCATACAGAGCCGAGACAGTTTATTTCTTTTTATTGCCAAATCCCTATTATGTGGGAATTGGGACCTCTGGAACTGGGAACTAGGGAACTTGGGAACTGTGTCTAGAATTTAATTATCGGTTGCATGTCACCGCCTTTTCAATACCTTCATTATGCCGTAATTAAGCGCGCCTAAATATACCCCAACTGCACCAAAAACTCTGAGTTTTAATTGCTCCCCGTTCGCTTCTATTTTTAACTCGAGCCGAATTTTCAAGGGCTCTATGTCTATCACTCTTCCTCTCTCTTTCTCTCTCTTTGGTTCAGGTTTTCCTTCGGTAGTGATAAACACAATTTTATTCAAATTACCCGGATGTTGGCAATTTGCCGTGCTCGGTCTTTGAACGCGCCCAAACACCGCAACAGCAGCAGCATTTGGTTGATTTATGAATATAATGTAAGGTTAAACCCGCTTTCGAAGACTACGCGAAAACTGGTGGGAAATCGTGGAATCTTTGCCAAGTCATGGGAAAATAATCAAGTTAGAGTTCTACACTTCAATCCATTTTGTATTAATCTGAATCAAAGTTTTGGCTGGAAATCAAGTTAGGAAAGTATTATCTATATATATAATTACTATCCAAGATCATAAAAGTTACAACAGTGTGAAATGAATCAAGTAAGTACTTATCTTACAAAGTTTTTTCTGCTACTCTTTCTCTCTCAAAGATTTGATGCCATAACTCAGCTTCACCCAAAACTACAGCAGTTTTCTCAGAGTCCTGTGTTCCTTTTAGCATTTTTGCAGCCATAACTATAAACAAGGATTGCTTAAGACGCCGTACAATATTCATAGGAGACGAAGCAAAAGGGGGGTAAGTCATTCAGTCTCCGCTAGCAACCGCCAAGAGGTCTGCAACCCTTTAGACAGGGGCAGGGGTAGGGTGGAGGGAGTTGTACGACAATAGCCTAAGCCCAAATCAACGACAACTTCTACGATAGACTCGCATATCCCCATTGAAAAGGAGACTTGAACAAGCGACGCCCTTACTGAGGTGCCCCCTTCTACCTTCCGCTCCACCACCCCTGCCCCCACAACAGATTGCAGCATCGTAACTACGTACAAACAATGAACTCATAACTCAAGTGACACTTTTTAACTTGACTGCATTTCATCATGTGGCATGTGGCACATGAGCGAGCGTCGTCTTGGTCGTCTTCATCTGCGTCTTGCACTCTTTGCTCTGTGCAATTGCTGCCTGGCTTCGCTTCCTCTTTTTCTTCTTCTTCTTCTTCTTCTTGTTGGTGTTGTTGTTGCCTGTTGTTGTCGTTTTCTTTTCAGTTTCAACAATATTCAAATTGAGTTTTCCAGTGCAGACGGCGACGACTCTGTAGTCATCCATCGTCAAAGTTTTTTGTTGTTGCCTGTATTTGTTAGTTGATAAAAGGCCAGGCCATTATATGCATGGCCAAGCTGCACAGTTTCGAGTGCGGTGTGTCCAGGTCGGCTTGGTTGATGGGGCAAAAGAATAAGAGAGACAGAGTACGAAAGTGAACGAGGAGGGGGAAAGGCTCTGTTAGAGGGGGTCAGAACAAATTTGTATGCATACGGCTGCCATGGCTACGCCCGATCCAACTTCAACTGCAACTTCAGATCCAGCTTCACCTCCATGTCCAACTCTGGCTGCGACCCGACCTTTCAATACAAAGTAGCTCAGCCACGGCTGAAAGACAATTCAAACTAGAGATGTGCGCGTGTCTGAGACAATTGCGTGACACGAAGGGGTTGTCATACTATATACTATTTATATACTATTAGATCTAACAACGTTAGAATAATACTCGGAGCTTCCTATACCCTCTTCCTAAAGAGAAGAACAGATTCACTACCGTAACAGGCAAATGAAAGTATCTCCGACCCCACAAACTTTATTTCACATACTTTATCAGTCTCCACCTAAGTTAATACACCCATTTCCATCTGTCGTGTCCGTATGAACACCTAGATCTCAGTAACTAAAAGCGATAGTGCTATCAAATTTAGGGACAATATTTCTTACAATTGAACGCAGATAAAGTTTAGCTTGTATCTACGCTAACTTTTAACACTATAAATCAAACCAATATTAATTTTAAAACTATAACCTAAAAATACAGATCAATGAAATGAGATACTATTTGGGAATGTATTTAAATAAACATTAATTAGTTAATCTGATTTATTTGCGTACAAATATGAGATAAGCCAAACGAAATTCCCATCGTTGAGTGAGTCACTGATCAAACTCTACAGACACACACGCACTCCACCTACTCTTCTCTTTCTTTCTCCCATCTTTTCAGTGCAGACAGGCAAAAGAATCTCTTATTTCAAATTGTCATTGAATGCCCAGGCAGTTGTGGGACGGGGGCAGGGAACGGGGGGCAGGTGACAAGGGGGCGCGTTCACTGTCCTTCAAAGAATTTCTTTGGCTTTCTTTCCCATATGTACGAAAATTTCGTTGTCTCATCATGTCGCCAGGTCTTGTCAACCTGCAGAGCCCCGTCAGGCTTCAGCTGGCCCAGCATCTTGCTCAACCCCGTTGCTAGTGCAATGAACTGACGTTGCAAGGCTGACGGCGTTGATTTATGTTACGTCTTCTATGGTTACATTGGTTCAAACCCCCCCAGACCCATGTTCAACCCCCTCTTGTAGCCATTAAGCGCAGCTCAAATGTTATTGTGGAAGGAAGACAGAGGAGTAGAGCGAGTAAGAGTGAGAGAGAGAGCGCGACGAAGCGAACGCACACGTGAAAATGATTTATTAGCGGTAATTGGTGTCACAATGTTCCAAAGAAAAGGAAAGGATTGCCCAGCGTTCCCGCATTTCTCTCTCTCTCTCCATCTAACTCACTCGCTGTCTCGCTCGCTGTGCGTTGTTTTAATTATCTTGATTTTAAACTTATTAAAATTGACAAATGATATTCGTAGACAACATCGCTGTGCTGCGTCTTGGAGGAAACAGGTTGTCCCACCTCGCCTGTCGCTTGTCAATGAGCTGCTTCCTAGAACTGTCCGTGCGTGAGCGGGCTTTGTGGCAAGACTTGATAAATCACACTCACACACACACACATACTTGTTCGTCTTGCAACATGCTGCAACATTGTGGCATGTTCGTCTTGGGAATCCACGAAACCCACCACCAGCAACAGCAACAGTTGTACTTGGGTTCTGGTCAGTTCAGGATGCTGGGCTTGGCCCTGGCATGGTGGGACACACCTTGCGGCTACGGTGATTCTTCAGCTCGCAACACAATCGAATCGATTTTGTTCAAGATAAGCAAATCAATTCTAAGTAGAAACATTCAAAATTGTTTGCCTCCTTCCCACCGAATATAAAATGAAGATATTTACAAATATTTCTATTTAACAAAGATTTTATTTGGCTTCAGCAATTGCTTTTTATTCGAATCATTTAGTGTGTCAATATAAATATTATCAAAGGTTTAAGGAAATTCCTTTTTATCAAGTGGAAAATACCAACACCGCAAGAATTTTGCTTTACTGCAACATGAAAACACAACAACAAATTTATGTAATTTATAAGACTTTCTCTATCTGTCTCAAAAGGAGAAAAGGGAGCGGGAAAGGGGAGACGAAGGTAGTCTACTTGGAGGTAGGTACATGACCATGGGGCACAGCCTTGTGCTCCTTGAGGCACATGGTCACCTTAAAAGCAGTATCACAATCATTGGTGCCCTTGATGTCCTTGCATGCATTGATGCCCGAGGTGATCTCCTCCATCTTGTCCCGCATCTGGGGCACATCCCTCAGTGTGGCGACCAGGGCGTCGGCATTGAATTGCCCGTTGGTCATGTGGCCCTGCTTCTCCATCAGGCACTTGGTGTAGCACTTGAGGTTCTCGTTGGCCGTGGCCTGCATGCCGCTAGTCATGAAATCCTTCAGCTCCGACTCTGTCATCTTGTTCTCGTCCATGCACTGTTTCATCAATGCATGAAAGTTGGGGCCGCACTGCAACGAGAGAAGGAAGGTAGGAAGGAGACTGTCAATGTGGCAGCTCTTTCTCTATCAGATTAGCCAATGTTACCTGAGCAACAGCCAGCAGGCTTAGCGCCAGCACAACAGAGAACAGAGTTGCCTTCATTTTGCAGTGAGGGAATTGGTAACGAACTGTGACTGTGACTAACTGGGAAAGAGCCGATGCTTTTATAGGGCTCCACCCGAATGTGATTGCAATTAAAGCAATTAAAGTTTTTTGTCACCATCAGTCGAATTTGATTACGCACAATGTTTCAATTATTGCACAATATTATTTCTCTTTTATGATACCTTGTATATGGAGTGGAGTAGCATTGAAAAGCGGGTATAGTCAGTATAGTCTAAAGGAAATGAGAACTCTTCATTGATCTAACTTTCAGTGTTTCATATTTTACACACATTCAGCTTTTACAGGGTATTTTACAGTCAGTTCGCATAATATTTACTCTATACTTTGTCTGATATTGTAATTATATTTCTGTAGAAATAAACAGATATATCTATAACGGGGCAAACCGCCAGCAAACACACACAATCGTCTCTCACTCACACACACACACACACACACACTAGTCGAGCACAATTAGTTGTCTGCTTAAACAACAACAAATCAATTATTTATTTATTGCATTCGCATTTTGTATTTTGTGCCCGGTGATTTTTAGCTTTTGTTCGAGCTTCAGCCTGAATTATTCATTTTCCTCCCCCCCACCCTCTCTATGGAAATTCCAATTTGTTGACCAACAATTGTGCAAATTATTTAAATATATTTTGCAGCTACTAAATATGCGCACGTGTATTTTTTTTATCTCCGTCAATTTTTGGACCCACTCGACAATTGCAGATTTTCGGCAAGGTCATTATGAGGTAATAAACGCAATTACCAGTTCTTTCTCTTCTCTCGCTCTCTTTTGTCTGTCTCTCTCCCTCACTCTTTAAAAAGTTATTCATATTATTGTTGCTAGTTCTGGTCAGCTGAAAATTGAGCAGATGCAAAATTACTCATTGTGGGCAACACTCTCAAAAAAACGAGGCCTAATTTAATTTTAATTTTTCATAAATTAAGTGCAATCAAGTCTTTTGATTGCCAATTAATTCAGTTAATAATATTGCGTCTATTTGGCAGGTCAATTGAAGTTAGATCTATTTACTATACGGTACAATATATTCTTTGTCACGTGTTGCATAATTTCGCATTCGATTCATTTTCAGTAGGTTGTGAAATAGAGTTTATTTTATTTATTTTTTTTTATTCATTTATAATTTAAAGTAATATATATCAGAGATATATAAATTTATTTACTTATCTATAAGTTTTTATTCATAAATAATAAATGAAATAAGGAGTACCCATTATATTTTCTAATTGTCACTCCGGGGTGTTGGCCATAAAGATAATCTCGAATAGTTGAGCAAATGTTTTGTGCAGTTTCCAACTTGACTTTATTTATTATTTATTCTTCGTACAATTGAGAAATGTCTTCCTGTCTCGGTTTGTGTTATTATTTTTTATAAATTTATTCTGCATAAACAAATAAACGTGCGGCTTTCCATGGAAACCAATGCGCACCAACTGCAAACAATTAAACGAGTCCCCCCCCCTCTGCTCCCTTCTGGCCCTCGAATGACCCACAAACTGTTCTGTGCTGTGCTGTTCTGTGGAATAACTTGTATAATTCTTTGGGCAAATCCAAATCAATATCCAAACAATAAGTCCAAGCAAGTGCCATTTACAGGAGCCGATGTCCTTGCTGTCCCGCTTGCCCTGGCGAAAGCCGCATGAAAGCAATGCTGACAGTGGAAATAATTTATGCCTTTGTTATAAAATGCGCACCTGCTGGCGAGGCCCCTCTGCCTTGGCCAGTGGCACGCCCAATCCGGGCCTGGAGTGAAGTGTAGTGCGGCCCCTAGTTGGCTTTTTAGCAGGCAGCAAGAAGACAAACGCCATTAAAGCCAAAGAACTGGAACTGAATGGAGTCAAGAGAGGAATGGGGGGCCGGGGTGAGGGTTAGCTGAGCATGTTAAGGCGGCCAATGACTACGGCTAAGAGTCGTTGACAAAAGACCGGAGGCACGGGGTCGAATTGGCAACGTGCTGCTAGCTGCCGCTGCCGCTGCCGCTGCTGCTGCTGCTGCTGCTGCTGCTGCTGCTGCTGCTGCTGCTGCTGCTGCTTGTCATTAGTCAGCCAGGATAAGCAAAAGGACATTGCCATAAAAAGGGCAAAGCGAGAGCAGAGCAGAGCAGCAGCAACGGCAACTACAAGGTGTGTCCTGTGAATGAATTGCTGAGTAACCAATAATGAAGTAAACTCGCCAAGAGTCCTGAATGTGTCATTGTGGCAGCACAACTGACTAGACAAGCAGCAGAAGGAGCAGCAGCAGCAGAAGGAGCTGGAGCAGAAGCCGAAACGAAATGGAACCAGGCACAATTCACTGTCAGTTGCATTGTTTGACCTGATTTACATGCCGATGCCAGCAGCCTGTGGAGCTCAAACCGATATTAGAGATGGCTCCACAGCACTGTGGACATTTATAAATTACAAAAGGACGATGCTGGCACTGGCACTGGCAGTGGCACAGGGCGCCGGCTTCCTGCCAGACAGTCCGACAGCCAGACACGGCCAGAGGACGACGATGACAGGGCCAAAACAAAGGCCAACGTTAATGAGCCAAGAGAATGGCGCGAGCCGTAACAAACGCTGAGAAAATAGAACGGGCAAATTGTAAGAAAGCAGAACTGTGTCACAATGTTTTGACACAGCCAAGGAGAAAGGGAGACAGGAAGATAGAGACAGAGAAAGAGCAAGGGCAATGAGGTAAAGGAAGGAAAAACGAAGGACAAGCGTCGCCAGTTCATGTAGCTAGTTAAGCAGACGAAAGACAAAGTTGATAAAATTAGATTTGTATGGTAAATAGTTTCGTGGGTTGTGGCAACTCCCCCCCCTTTCCCTACTTTCCCTCCTCTCTCTCTCTCAAAGAACAGAAGGGGTGACTTCCTACTCCCCGTTGCGCTTCCGCAGGGGCCAAAAGTTTAATAAATGTATAAAATTAATTAGCCAGTTGAATGTTCATTAACAGCTGGCGAGACAATAACAACAACAACAACAACAACAACAACAACTGCTCAACTGACAACTGTGTTAGCCTGCGACCTTATCTATGTTATAAGCCCTGCTTGGAACTTCTGATGATCGCAGCAATTGGCAGCGGCTTCGACCAGGCCAAACTTCCATTTAGCAATCATAATTCATTTCTCAGGCCCAACTTCCCCTAACAGCATTTTCACACCTATCGCGTGTGTGTGTGTGTGTGTGTCTCTCTTTCGGGTTCGAGAACACCCGCTGTGGCCGCTATTCGGAAAGTGAAAACCCCGAAATGTTTTGCTGACCTCCGACCACGCGAGGAGTTCGCTTTGTCTCTCTGGCTCATGTTGTGAAGGTTCGTTTGTTTCTTCACTGCTGTCTTTCTTTCATTATTGTTGTTATTGTTGTTGTTGTTGCAACCACGTTGACCACAAATGTGTCGAACGACAGGAAATGAAATCAAAATTATATTTGCTTTTTTGGGCATTGTGGCAGCGTAATTGGTTTTTCACTCGAATTTCTCCAGCAAATCGAAAGGAACAGCCTGACGAATGTAAACGAGTAATTCGCTTGAATATTGTACAGAATACAATGGGTAACCATTCGGATTATGCAAATGCACTTCTATTATGAGCATATCAAGGTTGTAATAATATTTGTGGTAAGAAACAATTACATTATTAACGGTTTTTTAATACGTTTCCTTGACCAGTTTAATTTGAATTTCTTTTATATTTATAGTCACTTTTATTTGTGGTAATTACACCCCTTACACATACATACACCCTAGGCGGAAAAAGGTCATAAAGCTTACATATACTTCCTAGGCATCTACAAATGGGTCAATATAGCCATGTCCGATGTTCGTTAATCACTTATACAGACTATAAAAGCTGAGCTTAGAAAATTTGGTAAAAATGTGTCTTATTACAACACGCAAATAAAGCTTGTTATATAATTTAGCCACGCCCCCTGTTTCATTCGTTAACTGAAAAGAAATTGAATTCAAAGCTGAATTTTTTGCGAATTTTTGATAGAACAGTATTACAGTATACAGCAACTTGCCAAATAAATGAAATTACTTGTTTCCCGATGGACAATTTGAATGGTACGTGCTTTAAATTCGATAAGCGTATTTCATGTTGAAGTATTTTCATCTCATCTCAGTTGCCGGTTCTGTGCTCCCTACTCTAGGTGCTCTCTGCACAATGTCTGCCCTAGGCCAAGAGAGCGTTGACAACTGAAAGTCTTCGTCGTGCTCTTCAAAAATTTAATTTATGTAATTCGCACAGCCAACACTTTTCGCCATTGGCAGCTGTAATTGAAATCGACTGTGCGATTGTGTGTGCGGGTGTGTGTGCGAGAGTGTGTGAACATTTCACAGCACTTGAAGCTATTTGGCAGTCAAAGACAGTCAAATGCTTCTAAGAAAAAAAGAAGACGAAGAGAGCGAAAAATGTGCGCCAAAAAATGAAAGAAAAGTGGAAAATGGAAAATGAGAGTAAAGCTGGGAAAAATAAAATTAAAAAAGCAAACGAAAACGCACAGAGAGTTATTGAAATTAAACATCAAATGTCAGCGACAGGCGAGGCAGAGGCCAAGGCACGCACAAAAGCGCAAAACTCCTGCCACATTCAAAGGAGCAGCGCAAAAATGGCTGCCACTTGGCTGACAAGTTGCAAAAGAGCAAAAGGAATTCAGTGGCTGCTGCAAGGGGGGGAGAGCGGAGTGTGTCTGTGTGTGTGTCGAAGTTTTTGGCAAAAATGAAGTCGATGCAAGCGCCACGCCACTCCACTCTGTGCCGAAGACAATTGCCCCGGCAAATGAAATCAAGCAGGATACAGTACGCCCGAGCAGGGACCACTAAATACGAGGAAGAGGATGAGGACGTCGATGAGGATGAGGCTGAGCACGATGGCGAGGGCTGTGCGCACAAATACAATTTACATGCGTACGTGTGACAGGACAGGGTAACCAGAAGCGGGCAGGCAGGACGCCAGACAGGCAGGCAGGCCCGGCTGAAGGCAGTCAGACAAGGATCTGTAACATGTCCTTAGGATATTTGTATGCAAACAGGCACAATGCGCTGAAATCGATATGCGGGCGCGCGTCATCGTCGTCGTCGTCATCGTCGGCGTCGTCGCACCAAAGAAGCTGCAGCTGGCTGAGCAGGCGAGCTCTCCAGCCGCATCTTCTGTTGCCAGTTGACAGCCATGTGCAGCGGCGCAATGAAATGAAAAATAGTGCGAAGACGAGCAGCACAAGACAGGGCAGGGGAGAAACACTGAGGCAGAGCCTGGCCTGCAGCGTGAAAAGGGAAAAGATATCTGATATGCCCATAAAGCGTATTGATGCGAGGGTTGCAGAGAACAGCAAGTCATATGGTAATAATACACATTATATCATACCATATCATATTGTTTTAAGAATACAACACTCTACTTCTTATAAGAAGTACAATAATATGCAATGTAAAAGTAATTTGGCAATCTGTTTTTAGAAGTTCATGATTTCATACTTGAATATTTTTGATTACAGTTGAATATTCCCAATGTGCAATCTTTACGAGATACCTTACAGTTTGTAGATAAACTTTGTGGAGTTTTCTTGAAAACCATACGCTTATTTACGATATATCCATTGTATTACCGCATTGCAACCCTGGCATTATGCAGAAACGTGGCCGTGTGCTGTTTTTAATTATATCTTGCGCTGTTGCTTGATTTGTTTTGCACACATTACCGTCTGATTGTCTATGCCACGTTGCCAGCCCAGGACTTTCTTTCTTACTTTCCCCCTTTCCCCATTTCCCCCTCTCCGTCTCCCTTTCCCTTTCTGTCTCTCATGCCAACGCGGCCTGCTGCTCAGTTGACAGTCGAGTGCGTATGACGTTGCAGTCAAGAGTTCGAAACTCAAACTCAAATATCGAATACACATTGAGAGTACCCATTACCCAGTTGCCTCGTTATGCTGGTGCTTTGCTCCTTCTCCCTCTACTCCCTGTCCCTCTCTCTCACTGTCCCATTCCTGATTCGATTGTGCAACTTTGATAAGCAATTTTGAGCGCACTTTTGTTCCCCTGCTCGTGCCCCCACAATTGTGCGTGTGTCACCAGCAGCTGCCGCAGCCTCTGGCCCGCCCCCTTACCTACTCCTTAGATAGTCATCAAATTAAGGCTCGGGCCCAAATCAATGCATCGACTCGACTCACCTCGAGGTCCTGCCTGCCTTCCTGCCTGCCCGGCATTGTTTGGGCAGGCTAATTGCCAGCTCGTTGCTGCTTGTACTTTTCCCGGCAGGTGAAAACTGTTATGAGAGACGACACACACACACACACACACACACTCTCTCTGACCGCACACAGCTGGCCACTAAATGCAAATGAAAAACTTTTAAAATATGCCAAACCAACTTGCAGTGTAGTTACACGAGTGTAAAATATGTTTTTGGGGATTGATCTTCGGCTACTGTGCGAGAGTGTGTGTATGTGTGCGAGTGTGTGTGTGTCTGGCTCCTCCTCTTCCTCTGCAACGGTAGCAAATTGGTTACAAACACAGCTGTCGACCCTTACGGGCCATAAACTAAAAGACAAAAGGTATTTTTTCTTACCTGTTCTTACTCCTTCCACTTCCCTCTGGAAAATTATATTAGAGAAAAACGAATGAAACACGTGACCAACAACAAAAAAAGCGGGCCAAAACGATTGTTAGCAGTTACATGAAATGTTTCAAGCCATGTTTCACGGGTGGTCAAAAGGGTTCAAGTGGATGCCAATGCAAATATCGCCCGCTCAGTCGCATAAACATTCCTTACAGCTCGACCACAATCTCCCCTCTCTCCCCCCATGACTGTAACTATGTGCGGTTGCCAGTTGAACAGTTCCCCTCTCTCTCACTCTCTCTCTCTCTTTCTCTCTCACTATTTGCTCGTAGGTAGAAGGGTCCTCCAGTGTGAGTGTGTTATTGTTCCGCAAATACTGGAGCAGCGAACTTGACCCACAGTTCGAACTTGCAGTGTGGGTTGCCGAGGAATCGTAGTTATGATGAAAGTTTATTTGGAAACACATAACTTTTTTACGGTTTCCTTTCAACCTTAACTTATATGTACATGTTATATATGCATTGTTTTCCCCATTTTCAACCTCTAATATGAGCATAATAATACTATACGATATTACACATTTGACATCCTTCCTTTCATCTTATGATTATCATTCGTAGAACATGAATTGTATTTTGTATGTTTGATAGAAATTTGCAAAATAAAATCTACATTTTATAAAGTATTTAAAGAAATATTTAGGATTTTTTTCAACATTTTAGATATGTTTATTCCTTTATTCATATAAGGACTTTTTAATCACTAACATATTCCTGAACTTAAATATAATTAATAAAGATTTGTATAGCAACTAGATTTGTAGATTGAAACTTCATTGCATTTTCCTAGATAGCAAAGTGTGTTTTGCAAAAGAAAACAAAGCATAAATATGCGCCATCAGCTGTTGAAAACTGGCACAACAAACTACTACACACACGCACGCACACACACACACTCAGAGAATATACAAGTCTGCTGGGAACCGCCTTTTAGTCTGTCATCGTGCGACCACAGCGCGGTATATGGTACATATCGACGCATACATATGCATATAGGTAGATTTATATGCACATGTAGGTATATGTGTGAGTGCATGTGTGTGTGTGCGGGTCTCTACGCCAGAGTTGCCTTCGAGCTGATTACGATTGCGAATTGCAAATCGATGCCGACGATATAAACGTAAAAACCGCACGGTAGGAAATTTGAATAAAATGCAATAAGACAAAAGAAATAAAGACAAACACATGCATGATAATTTGTACCCGTCGCTCTGTTGTCGGCACTTTGGGCCGCCCTATAGCCCCTCTGCACCCCCTTGCTATGCAAGTCCCTTCCTGTATGCAAAACTGGCAGACGCAGCTCGTGCGTGTAACTCGTGATGATGATACAGTAAAACAACAACGAGGAGAACGAGAAGAACGAAGAGAACTCTAAACAACCAAGCCACAAAATACATCAAAATGATGCGGTTAAAACCAATGCAAAAACAAGTTCTGAAAGCGGTTAAGAGGTGTCTGCCAAGGGAGGCAGCCAGGTAGTAAAGGAGAAGGTGCAGAAGGAGTAGGGGGAATCTCTGCAGAGCATCAGCTATGCCATGGTACATTGAACTAGTATCGGAACACTGCGATTGGATGCCTTCGTGTTCCTTTCTCGCTCGTCGGTCGCAGATAAATGTATTTCAAAATCAAAACACTGCAGTTGATTGAATTTAAAAGATATAATGAACCTGGAAGCCAGCTGGGCTTGGCGTGTTACTATCGAAAGGAAACTATCGGTTATAGAAGAAGGAGGCTGACAATATGTAGGAGATGCTAAATAACTCAATTACCAATGTAGATGTTTTACAAGCAGAGCAATAGATCTGTGTAGTTTCCAGTAAGCTTTTATTAAAAAGGCAAGAAAAGTACTTTGAAAGAACCTATAAACTATCGACAAACTATTGTAAATGAAAGACAACCTTGTTTTGGCCGTAAAATAGCTAAGTTTCTTTAACAATTTATATATTTATAGTTCTTATAATTTACACAAATAAGAACCTGTTCGATCACGTTCCACTTGCAGTAAAAGTAAAAATCAATTATCGTAATTTGTCATGATAAACATTTTCGCCGATAGTACGAGGCGTTGCAAATGAAGCACCAACATTAGGTTTATTACCTCAATTGCAAGCAGTTGCCCTTGCCAGAAGCGGATTATGCTGCAAAGGGGAGGAGCAAAGGGGACTAGGGGTAGGGTTAGTTGCTAGTTGTGGCACTGTGCTGCTTGGGTGGTGCCGAGTGGCGGCCGAATGCGAATGCAACTGTCTGACCTTACGAGCTGTAAATTATGCATCTATGCATAATTTATAACTTATGCGTGGTCGAGTCCAACCCCCCGAAACATTTTGCCATAGACAGATGCACAGACAATGATTAGGGCCGCACACACACACACACACTCACTCGCACACAGAGACACTCTCTCACACACACATAAACCTATTATTAACATTGTAGTGCGGAGCGGGGCCAGTGTCCAGTCGTGTGGACAATTGCAATTGCTCGGCAGTAATTTTCAATTTAATTATAGTAATACGCACACACTCACACTCACACACACACACACACACTCATACAATCGCAGGCAGTCACAGTTACACACACTTGTGTAAGTGCAGATTTGAGCGCATTTGCACTTAAGCCAAAGTTTTATGGCTTGACTCGGCCTGAAGGCGTCGAGTCGAGTGTGCTATAGGGAAAGGTGTTTTCAAGTAAACGGCTCGTGCGTGACACGAGTATGTTTAAGTCGTGAGTGACGGGATATGCGATTAAAGATGAGAAAGAATTCAAAAGACTGAACAAGCAATGGAATGAATTGTTACTTGCTTTTCGTGACACAAAGAGTAAGAATAAAACATATTTCGTGACACGAGCTGATTACATTTTATTGGTATTGCTATATCACATAGAAATTACTCAATTAAGTAATATAATATTTATTTAAGACTTAACAAAGTCATGATTATTAGGGATATCATGCGCCATATCGTGCCTCGTGTCGTGCTGTACCATACATATTGTTTGCCTCACGCGTCCATCTCTATCGCTCTCTACAAATTCTGTCTTCTGAGGGATTGCCAGTGCGTAAATCACATGCAAATGTCAAGTGCTTGTAATGCACTGACAGTATTGTCCTGCCTGCCTGTCTGTCCGTCTGTCTGTCTGTGCGTCTGTCTGTCCTTTGTCTCCTTGTCCGCTTGCCTGTTGTCCTGTTTATCCTGTCCGTTTGTCTGTGGCTTGCATTTCGCCATATTAATTATGCGGTAAGTGCGGAAGCTGGCACTTAACCGATCTCATACAGCCTGTCCTGCCCGCCCCGCACAGCGCCTTCGACCTTACCAAAAGCAATTGACTTTGGTTTTAGTTTTCGGAGTGAACAACTTGTAGTTGCCATTTTCGCACGTATCGCTAGACCTGAACTTATCCATAACACATACGTAGACGGGCGCAAGAGTGAGAGAGTGAGAGAGTGCGAGAGGGAGAGAGAGAGTGGCCGTAAAATGATGCTCACGTAGGAAGTACGTGCTGTTGATTTGATGGTCAGTTAATTATTATTTTTTGTGTTTATAGAGCTCGAGCCATGGTCCCCTCTATAGCTCTGGGTACCCTGTGTTGGTCCAGGCCATAATATGAATGCGATATACATCGCATATCACAGCGAAGAAGGAGGTAAATGGTGCTGCCGTGGGTTGGGTAGGGTCAAGGATAGATTATGACCGTCCGTATGCGGCCATGTTGTGAAGTGTCCCATAAACATGGCTGGGGAAGGGACTAACGAAAAATGCAGAACGAAAGGAGATACTAAAAAAGGAGAGCAGAGATATGGAGCGTATAATATTCTACGTGTGAATGGGAACATGCCAACATGCTAAAGAAAAGATGGCCACACCGATAGCTGCTGACCAGCCCAATCTTAAATTGATCCAAGTGGAGTTGTAAAGAAGAAAGAGAAGCTATGCAGATAGATGATGAAAATGGTATAAAAGTACTTCAAGAAGATTAAACCCGCATCAAAAGTGAGTAAAAACTTTCGAGATTACGCACAATAACAGCCAACTATATCATTAGAACCCAAGCCGAGCTGCAGTTCGCGTACTACCACAACGATTTCCTGGTTCTTGCCAACTTAACCTTAACCTACCATCAGGAAAACAACATTCTCACCCGACAACCAACGAAAACAACAAACAAGAAGAGAAAAAGAGAGAGAAAATACTTCCTTCTCCTTGTGATTAGCAAAGTTTTTTTTTCTTTTTTTTTGATGGCCCAAAGTCGAAGTTTAATTTGGTCGGAACCACCGCCTATTGAGCCCACAGATTAATGCCGCAAAATTCATTGGGCCGCAACGTTGTAATGAGATGACCGAAACCACCAACGCAACCGGGGAGTGCGGGTATTTCCTCTGCCCAGTGCCAATATTAATCAATTCTATGTGGAGCGGGCCATGGACCATAACAATCCCTAACTGGTTATCCTTGTGCAGGAGCAGCAGCAGCGGCAACACGTTGAGGCAAACAACAACAAGTCGAAACTCATTTCGTGTTGCGACTTTTGATTATGATGATTATTACGCGTAATCGCCGCTACATGTGCTACATGCAGCACCATCGCACCGTCCCCCCTCCTTCCCTTACCCTCCCTGTACTGGTTCCAGTTCCCGTTCCTGTCCCAGCCCCGCCCCTCCGTCGCTTATTGATGAAGTACGAAACGTAACTGACGCTGCCCCACGGCCAAGAGCCCGGGACACCTGTGTGTATATTATTATTACACATCGGCATCGCGCATTGAGTTGGGTACGGACTCGGACCTTCGCCTGTGCATGGACCTGAGCCTCGACTTGGTCCCTTGGTCTGCGACTGGGCAGACGAATTTAAGCAAGATGCACATGCTGTAAGTGGCCACTAATGTGGGCCCAAAACATGTGCGCACAACCAACACACACCAACAGTGCGGGACAGCTGCTTAGAATCAGTGAAGAAAATGTAACACAAATGGGAGAAATGAAAAAGAAGTTAGTGCTCTAAATTGAATGGAGTTTAAAGACAAATTACAACCATCTTTAGAATTTAGAATATATATAAAACTGAAGATATTTTAAGGAAATTAAGTTCACGTTGTTGAAATGATATTATGTTTTATTTTATATACACTATATATATGTATATACCATATGTGTATTAATTGTAATTAAGAAAAGTTGTTGAATATTCTCTGTCTATTTTAAAATAATGATAATTTCAGTCATATATGAAGAAAATATATCCAAGTTTAACTTTTAAGAGTTCTTCCTTCTTAGATGATTGCAAAATGAAATTGACATAGAAGGTAAATACTGTAAAAATTCCCTTGACCTTAGCCTTATACAGAAATTATTTAAACAGAACAATTCTGATCCTCTTAGACTGACTTTCTTTATTAAAATAGGAATAGTTTACATAAAATTACCTATGTATATATGATATTTAACAAAGAAATATTAAATATTGAAAAACTTCACCCACAATGTAAATGATTCAACTGTTTCTTTCAAATAAATGGCAACAAACTCTTTGTGCATTCTTTCCGCACTGCTTTAATATAATATAACATATAATAAATAGCGATAAAATCTGCACAGCATATGCAGATAATGCCACGTTGTTGCTTTACGCACAATTAGGCCTTCGTGTTAGGCGCAAGTGCAACAATTTTAAGACGACAATTAAATGCAGCAGAGACTGTAATTAGGCGCTAATATAAATAGCTTGGACTTGGATGGCAATCATATGATCATCAGCGTAGGGCACATAGGGGTCCCGAGAGGAGTCCCGCACACACACATTGGTGCATACATGGGTACTTGTCTATATGGCTGCTATATGTAAGAGCAGACTCAGTGAACGGCTGACGTAACAACGAGTTAACAAGATAATGACAGTAGCGCGGCGTCGCACCGGGCCGGACGAGTCGTTCAGTCAGTCGGCGAAGCAACGAGCGACTCCGCCTCCTCTCTAGTACAGCCCCCCTCACCTACTACCGCCTCTACTGCTTCTACTGCCTTAGTTGCTGCTCTGCAACTAAGTCGTTCTTCGGTCCCGCTCTGTTATTTAACTGGGTGTGTGAGCTCAGCTGTCTATGTGTGTGTGTGTGTGCGCTGGCTTTGAGTGACGTGCCGTGCACATAAGTGACTGATGGCCGGCGACGTCCAGTGCGCCCAGCCCCTTTCTTCGTGCCGAGCTCTGCTGGCCAAAGACCATAATCAAGTATGCTAAAAAGACGCGCAACCAAAAAGGAAATTGAAATGAAATATGTACATACATAAGCATAAAGTGGTGTATGTGTATGTGTCAGTGTGTGTGTGTGTCAGTGTGTGAGTGTGCCTCATCGCGTTCGCTCTTTCATGGTATTTCGCACCTGGAGCGGCGGCTGCGACGGCGGCGGTCGCCTTGTTAAGCACAGCGTCGTTAACACTTGAGCTTGTTCTACCTCTGCTGCTGCTACTACCTCTTCTTCTGCTGCCTGCTGGACTTGTTGTTGCTGATGCTTGCATTGCCAACAAGCTCATTAGTTTCATAATTAGCTTTCGTTATGCTTTTCGTGTATTAATTAGAAGTTATTGCTGCTGCGTCCAGGCGCCGCGCCACAAAAAGCACTCAACACTCGGCCAAAACACTGGACATGCAGCCCTCCCTCTCACCTTCTCTCTCCCTCTCTCTCTCCTTCTTCCTCCTTCTCTCTGCTACTTGCGCAATGCACTTACGAGTCGACCATGAAAAAACACCAGCCTTATCAGGCTTGTTTAACTCACTCTGTATTCGAGCTGAGTTTCTTCTTTTTTCACCCTCTTCACTGCCTTCTTTTTGGCTGCCTTTCTTCTTATTATTATATTATTTAGCCTTTTGCAGTTGTTGCTGTTATTGTTGTTGTTGTTGTTGTTGTTGTTGCCGGGCAGCCACGACTAATGCGCAGATAATGATGCTGCGGCTTTGATCGATTTGATAATAATTTAATTTCGAGTGCACGCACAAGCTTTTTCTCTCTCTCTGTCTCTCGCCTTATATCTCTATCTCTCCCTCTCTTCCTGTATCCCACTCTCTCTGTCCTTTTCTTTTCGCCCCTCTACCCGCTGCCCACTTCCAGTCAAAGAGATTTACACAAGATAATGCAATGTGGTGTGCAAGGCACGTAGGCAGATTAGTTGATGAGAGCAGCTTTAACGAGCAGAGACTGAAAAAGAGGAGAGGGGGTGGGAGTGGGGAAGTGGGGAAAAGAGAGGTAAGAGATAGAAGGGAGGTAGGTCGGGAATGTGTGGTGGAGTGGGAGAGCGATAACATATTTGGATTGGCTAATGGCGGGAAGAAGAGTAAACGACAGAACCGAACTATGTTTTTATGGCACAGTGGGATAAGATGCAAAAAATTGCGAGAAAATAATTGGATACCAAGGAGAAACTGTTCATTTAATTTAAATAAATACATGAGAATTCGTAAAAAAGGAGCATTCTATGTATAATAATGCAATATAACACTGTTTAAATTCATTTTAATAGATTATTCAATATTAAATTAGAAACAAATCTACCGAATTTAAAAAGCATGTTGCAAAATATCTAACAAACGAAAGAATATTTATACATATGTAATTATTATATATAATTATAATTCTCAACTGGAATCTTAAGAAGAACAATAAACTACTCTAGATAATCATGATATACGCTTCACTCACAAAACTAGTTCCTTTCTCCCCATTTGATAACAATAAGCTTAGCAATGAACCAAATAAATACTTGAGAGGATAATAATAAACCATTCTGCGGGTATTCACAATTTTTGACCAGGCTCAATTCAGCAGTTATCAAAAAATCATATTTCTATCGAGCATTTTGGCAGGGCACTTAATTGCAATGCGAGTCAAGCTCATAAATCAATTATTTTTTTGACTTTGCCAACACTGAAGTATTAAACCCGCAGTTATCAGAGCTTTAAGCCCCGCAAGCGTAATCAAAGTTCAATTTTTCTTTGTTTTTGTTGCCCCTTGTTGTTGCTGTTGTTGCTTGCACAATTGCTTGCACATAACAAAGAGCAAATCTGGCATAATAAACACACACACAATACACAATATATGTATGTATATATGGTACATCTATATAGATCTGCCGCGAGTGCGGATAATAAAAAAGTGCTGAGTAAACCTTATTAAAAAGGGATAACGGCGCACGGGCAACGCTAATGACAAAGCCTCGACGAGGATGGTCCGTGTGAATGAAAGAAAGGTGGGGGTGTGTGTGTGAGTGTGTGTGTGTGTGGGTTGTGCAAACACACACGTCACTCAGCCACGACATCCTTCCGGGTCGGGTGCCAGGGCCAGAGGCTTAACGTCGTTAATGACCAAGAACAGCAAAAAGCCTCGCCCTCTTTCCCGCCCCCCGTCCCATCCTCAACCCCGTTCTCGTTATGACGATTTTATTACGTGTATTTCCAACAATTGATGCTGTAATGTCATACGTCAGCAGAAGGTGAGTCAAATCAGCTCTCAGCACTCGACAAGGATAAACAATGCTTACACTGCACAGCAATGACTTCGACTCCAGTGTTGCAGAACTGCGGAAACCTTCTTCGCAGCTCTAAAGTCAGGCAGCTCCATTAATACGAATTATATTGCCATAAACTAGCATTTATTAAGTTCCCCACACATGTTGCACAGTGTAAAGAGAATAAGAATCAGCGGCAAACTGCAGCATAATGTTTATTTGCTTGGGCAATGGAAATTTATGTGTTTCCACCGTCTGCAGAAGGCATTACAAAACTTTTGCCCAAGACCGGGAAGAAAGAAAAAGGGTTCAGAAACTTGGACAGCGCCTCCCCCACTGCGCGTGAACTGTGGGACAAATCTGGCGTGGCCAATGCAACTTAATTAAATTTCAAAAATACTTTTGCCCACAGGCCTTGAGGAAATAAGAAATATGATGCAAAATGTTTTGCTGTTAATTACGAAATTGTAAAACTCAAAGTTCAAATTGCAATTTGTATTCATTTGCGAAGCCGCCATTAAATTTGTTAAGCGCCGTCGTCGTCGTCGGGTGAAATTATAAATTAATGCGGGCTGCTGCCCCGGGAAGGGGGAAGGGGTGCTGTCACGACGGACACCTCCGGAAAACCCTCAACCCAAGGCAAACCACGCGTTCACCCACATAATTTAAATGCATTTCCTTCGGCGCATTAATTTCCTAAGCTTTTTGCATACCGAAAATCCCCGCACAAAACTGCGTTGAATGTAATCCCCACGAGCTTTAAAGTCACGTGTGTGTGTGCGCCCCTGACACTTGCCACTGCTGGGTGTGGGGGGAATGATGATGGTGGTGGAGGTGGATTTCGTGCTGCTGCGAGTGCGGCACGGAGGCGTGTCTCGTCGCGTCGAGACTGACGCAACAAAAGCGATGCTGACGTCGCCGTCGACTGCGCCAGTTGTTGCTGTATTTGCATGTAATAAATGTATTTGTTTATCCCCTCTAATTTTAACTGTATGCAGGAAAATATTTCACTGGCGCCGGCCACGGGCAGGGAAAGAGTGGGAGAGAGAGAGAAAGAGAGGGAGAGAGGGTGAGGGAAAGCGCCATCAGCTTATCGGTGTGAGGTCTGCTCTATTTGTTTATCCGTCGAGCTTTGCGTGAAGTTTTTGTAATATAAATTGTCCTGCGGCTGGGCATACGGCCAAAACGGACTCCTCCCCTACCCCCTCCCACGACAGGCTGCGTATTTCACAAATATGTGTGTAAATATGTGTTTACACGTGTGTTAGTGTGTGTGTGTAATGCAGCATGCAAACGACTTTCACTCGGCATATTTGATGAGTCATTGTGAAGCACAGTGCTGTGAAATGGAAAGTCTAAACAGAAACAATTCTCTTCAGCTCAAACTGATCTCATGCCTGACATTTATTTATATTTAGACAGATAGCTACGCATCGGTCCTGTGGCGCAATGGATAACGCGTCTGACTACGGATCAGAAGATTCCAGGTTCGACTCCTGGCAGGATCGGAGATTTTTTAATTTTTTATTTCAGTAGAAACTAAACATAATTGTTAGCTTAGAATTGTTTTTCATAAAATTAATTAAAAAGAAATTGACAAAAAGTTTTGTTTCGCCCAACGTGGGGCTCGAACCCACGACCCTGAGATTAAGAGTCTCATGCTCTACCGACTGAGCTAGCCGGGCAGTTGAACACATGATCGCCAATGCGTCACTTATGCTGCGACACACACAAACACACGTTACACGAGCCAAATGAACGAGTCTATAAATAGAATATCTGGTTCTATTTTCAACTCATTTAATACCACAACAGCATTCATTCACAAGCAAGTCGCTGCTCAGCAATCTCTGAATACATTAGGCAGCTCAACACACACAGGGAAGTAGTATGAATGTGCGTGTAAATAGCCCAGCGGCAAGCGGCATTCCACAAGCTGTTCCGTTTCTCAGGGCAAAGAACCAGACAAACACATCTCACACACCACACACCGCTGAACTACATATATCGTAGAAAAATGGTTATTCATAATCATTTGTTACGCTTAATTGTTGTCTTTGCGGTTTACCTGATGGGGCTCTCCTAGTTTTGCTTTTGTGAGTTCCGACCGCAAATTGTTTTTAAATCATTTCTCGCCGCGCAGTCGCCGCCCCTACAGCCCCTCTCTCTTGTCTGTACCGGCAAATTACAAAAGCCGAGAATGGGTAGCCTGAGAATTTTTGATTATTGTCATTATGCTGCTATATTGGAACTGAAACAGAAATCCATTTGCGAGCACAGAGCACACAGAGGCCGCACCGCACCGCACAATTGTATTTGTGTGGAGTCATGTGTGGATCGTTCGACTCGAAGATATTTCCCACCATGGCCGTGAAAAATTTACGCCCCGACACACTGCGCTGCCTTTTATGACTATTTTTTCTGTTTATTTTTGTTAAAATTTTAAATCCGCACGCGTTCAGATTTTCTCAGCCTCTCACTGGCTCTGTGCCTACTCTGTCTGCTGCCTGCGCCTTTTGCCTGCCTCCTGTTTCGCTGCCCGTTGCTGGTTTATTATTATCCTTTTGCTGGCACTTTTTTATGAGTTAAGCCAGACGCGGCTTATCTATGTGACAATGCGGTAGGCACCCGCAACTGAAAATGCCAGCAATTCCAACAAGGGCGGGACGGGGCTGAGGCAATTGCCTTTATTGCCAGGCCTACCCGACCACCAACCGCCATTTCATTCATAAATAAATTAAATAAAAATATTTTTTCAAGCCGCAAGCCAGGCAACAATAACAAATAAGGCGGCCTGTAAAAAACAACAACAGCAGCAACAGCTGAGGGGAGAATGTTGAGCGAGAACGGCAAGAAATCTGCATAATGAAGCGTAATACGCAAATGGTGTAGGGTTCTGATTGGGCTGCGTGTGTGTGTCTGTGTGTGTGTGTATATATGTGCATATATAGTGTGTGTATTGCTCCTTGCTTCACGGCACTGGGGTAATGCGTGCTTTATGCATGGCAGCCTCCAAGCGCAGCGATTCAAGGTAAACCTCATAATTATGCGACTAACAGGAGAAGAACGGTGTGTGCAGGTACTCCGGCTTTAAAGACAGCGCAATACTCCAGAAGATCCGTAAAGAGTTTTCAATTACAGCTTCAATAAGCTGAGCATAAATATTCCAATCAGTCGAGGGACTTTCTGCACCCTGCAAAGCACTTTCGTAGATTTGTGGCGCCAAGTTCAAAGCGGCAACCCTGCTGCCGGAACAGCACCCCTTTCCGTCCAGCATTACTGCCCAGTCAAATTGGACACGCCTCTCGGTCCCCTCCCCCTCAGATTGGTGCGGCTCATTGGCAGCATTTGTGTTTTTGGGCGTGTTAAAAGTTAAAATAAATCAAACAGCCATAAATTGTGCCGCTTTTGGCAATATGGGGAATTCGATACGTTCATCAAATGTAAAAGGGTTCAAGCGATGCGTTTGCTATCTATCAATAAATGTCTCTATATATGCGGGCCGCAGACCCCAACCCCCACAACGCATATATTTTATCAGACATAGGACAGCAGCAACAGACGACGCCAGACGACGCATCCTTTGGCCTGCTCAAATTTAGCACACTTGTGAAGCCAAAAAGCCAACTTCGAATAGTTAGGTATACAAGGCAGACGATGAAATACCCTTTAAATAAGAAATAGGCTTATCTAGTTCCTAGATGTTTAGTAACCAATTACTTTGAACTAAAAGTATTATCAAAAGGAATATTACTAGAAATATTGCATAGAAAGATACTCTAACTGTCAATCGTTCATACTAAAGTTTCAAGAATAAATACAACAACATTTAAAATCAATAAGGTGCAAAGTCTTCTTAAACCAAATCGAAGTACAGCCCTCGTTTAGGGTATGCCACATACTCTCCACACCCTCTCTCGCAACGGATACACCCCCCTCAACACAGAACCCACAGAGTGTGGGCTCAGCTTATGAAAAATATGGCGCAAAGGGGTTAAATGACGTATGCATTGCAGCTATTTCTCTTTTTTCTCTCTTTTTAAGTGACGTGGAGCAAGGAGTGGCGAGAGAGGGTAGCTGCAAGGCTCCCATTCCGACATTTGCCTGGCGACGTCTTAGTTACCCAATGCGGAAATGCCAAATTTATCATAGACACTGCCGGACGCTGTTTGTACTTTATGATTGAACAGAGGCGATGAGGCGAGGCCTCTTCATATATCTTTTGAAAAAATTTGATCAATAACGGTGAAGGTAGCAAGGCACTCGGCCCTAAATAAATGTTGGGTCATTTACAGCTATAAGTTTGTTGAATATGTTAAGATTTTTCCAACTGCCATCGAAAAATCTAGGAAAAGTATTGCCATGAAAACTGACGAGGAAAAGTTATGGCAGTAAAATGAACTGAAGAGCAGCGCTTAAGCAATAGTTAACGTGGCAAATGCCTTCAGTTAGACTGATGTATGGCCCAAAGTTCACTGCATATATCATTTGAATTATACATAAGCGGAAGCTGGAGTAAATAGCAAAATGCGAATGACCCTAGGGACAGAGAGGGAGAGCGGAAGGCGGAAGGCGGGCCATGAGAAGCACTCAAATAAAATATATTGTACGATTGTCTGATTATCTGAGCGACCACAAAACAATTTAATACTAAAACCCAAGCCACATGCCGCGGCACGCGTCGCACACAGTTTCCCCCTTCGTAGCGCATTCCCAACTCCGATTTCGAATCCAATCCGACCGCATGCATGATAAATGCACAAAATCTGCAACAAAGTGTTGGGAACACGCACTTTCTATGAATGAGATGGAGATAGGGGTGTGGAGTGGTAGGGGTAGGTGTAGAATTACAATCTGATGCGCCCTCTGACAAATGGCTGAAGAGCTGAAGAGAAGAGATTTTCAGATTAAAGATTTGTTCTAGGGTTGCCTATATTGCTGTTCAGGTAGAACAGACCCGAAACAAAGCCAAACCTCGGCCGTACAATAACGGTAATAATAACATGAAAACCAGCCAGAAAAATGCATAAATTTTCCATACAATGTGGCAAAAGGATAATTTCGAAAAACCATTAATATGCCATGGACATTAACATTCTGTTGTGACAGCCAGTCAAATGAGCCGTGCACCCCAAGTGGGTCCTTTGTGGTGCTGGTACTAGTGGTGGTGGCAAAGGTGCAGGAAGTGCAGCACCAGGCTACATAGTACCTTTCTCTGCCCACTCGTCAGAGGACACGCAGAGCCAGCGCCGACAACTGGCGGCTGTCGTTGGGCCCGTCATTTACATGGAATGCAATAGATCGATGTATTCTTAGAAACCGTTGACATGGACGTTGCAACGCGCATAAATCAACAGTCAACGGCCAAGGAGGGGGAAGCGGAAGGGAATGAGGAGAGAGGTCTCTATGGCCGTACTTGACAGTCCCTAGTCGAAAGAGTTTTTGTTTATTCACATTGTACAAGGACTTGCAGCTGAAACTGATATTGCACTTTGCTCCTTAGCATTTATAGTATAAACAATACGAAAAGTTCTAAGAAACTTTGATTGACTGAAGTGCTGAAATCTTTTAAAGTGGCGTATCTATTACGAGTAAGAGCTATATCTATATGTCTAAAGTACAAGACTAAAGTAGACTATATATACACAGTAAAGTTAATACATTTCACAGGGGTTTTAAAGAGTTGCCTAGATTAGAGTGATTTATAATCACTTTAAATCTTTTCAATTCTTCTTTTCAAAAGCAAAAACTTAAACCCTAGTCAGATAGATAATTCTTCAGTATCTCTTGTGTTGACTATGGAATTCTCCACTGTTTACCCATTGAGAATCGCAGTTAATGCCACAAATCGCACAAACAGATGGGAATGTGAATGCACTGTCCGCATCGCAGTTGAAAATCCAATTTGACAAATAGAAACCAATAAATGCAATAAAAAGCCCTAATAAGCAGCGCAAACCTAAACAAATTTCCAGCCGAAATTAGCAATCTGGCTGAATTTATGAAATATGTGCAAATCGTGACAACAATAATACGCAACAGACACCGCCAGTTCCTGTGCATACACCCCTCAGCCGAGCCCGATCTCGACCCCGGCACATTAACCCCAGCAACATTTGTTGCAACTGCCCTCGCAGAAAGGGTGGACGAGGGGGAGGGAGAGAAAGAGCAGGAGAATGAGGGCAAACTGCTGGAAACAGCTGAGTAACTAAAAATGAAGCCAATATAGAGCAGAGTTACGATTACAATAAAAACTGGGCTCGGTCCATGCAGGAAAAGTCTGGCGATGAAAAAAATCAACCGAAATAACCAAAAGGGCTGCCAGAGGGTGGCTGGCATGGCCAGTCCCAGGGCTGGGGTAGGGGCTGAATTAGCGGAGTGGGCGTTGCAAGTGTCATAAGTGTATAAAATGTTTTTGTGTTTTGCACAAAAGCGAAGCGAAAAGTTTAATTTTCTCCAGGCATAGTGCCAGCACCGCGTAACCAAATCCGTTTAGATCGAAAATATAAAGCAGCGTAAGTTGAGAGTTGTGCGGCTTGTAAATACCCTGTAGGTAATTTACGCAGACAGAATATATGGATTGAAAATAATTAATTGAAAATAATAAGTCCTAGCTTTCTTTGTTTGGTTTTTACATAACTTACTTTCTAGAGAAATTGTTAAATAAAATGTGATAGAAGTGAATGAAAATGTGTTTTTGCTGTTTTCTTTTCTACAGTTCAATATTTTCTTATAAAATCCGTGCATTTCTCTGCCTTGGCATACCTTTTTCATGGTAACTGTAGCTTACAGGGCATTCGAAAAAAAACTCAATAATAAATGTAACAAATGACGCATACGGTGGACCGGCGTTCCAGTGGGTGGGTTGGTGGGTTGGCCACGGCGGCTGTGCCGAGTCTGGCGCGGGCGTTTGCCGTTTTAGATGGCGCTGCCCGGCGGCGCTATATGAGAACCAGATCGATCTGCAATGTGCGCACAATATAGCTGCACTTATTTGACTAATGTGTTTAATAAAAAATTACACACGTCGCAGGCGAAAAAGGAAAGTGAAAAATTGGCAGTGCCATGCCTTGTACCCCCGTGGGTAATGCGAGCCCGGAACACTGTAATACTTGCGGCTTACAGAAATTTAGCATTTCATTAGGCTGTAGAAGGGGGTGCGCGGAGGAAGGGGACAACAACCCCTGCGCATTTGGTGCCACCCCAGACTTTTTAATATTTACTAATATTGACAATACTTAAAGTTCCTTTTTTCTGTGCATTTCTCTGCTTCGGGAGGGTTGAGCCAATGGGCCATGGTAACCAGAAACTTTGACATATTTATAGTTGACAATCGCAGTGAGGAGGAGGAAGGAGGAATGAGGGGAGTTAAACCCAACCTTGACAATTGTAAAGTGGTGGAGGAACCATCGCAACACGATGATGTTGGTGGTGCGTTGCGACTGACTGTGGGCTGCTTTTGGGATTTACACAATATTTTTCAAGTGCTCGCAAAGCGACCGCCGCTCAGGTCCCCTGGTGACTTATTAAGGGTTGCATTTAGTGGGCTTTGTGTCGTTTTATATGCAAATTGGATTAAAACGTAACGCATTTTCAAAATCTACAATATCTGTCTAGTTGCGTCAACCAAATTAGCAAGTATCTTATTGGAATGAAAATAATACTACGAAACAGTTTCTCGGAGCTCTGTTATTAACTGGGAAACGCTTTTGATGTCAAACAAGTTCCATTGCGCATTTCCCGATTCGATTGTCGCCGCGGGGAGCAGGTTCTAGTGTGGGAATAGGGGAGTTGGAGTAAGCCTATCAAGCGATTAAATTTGCTGCTCAGTTCTAGAAATGATTTCATTAGACATTTTGTTTATGGTTGCCAAGCTCTATTGTCGTTCAGTTGACAGTGGAATCAGTTAATTTAATATGCTTAAAATTTATTTCTGGAGTTTTGTCATTCTCTGGCTTTGTAATTGGCTATTTAGAGGGAATTTCCAGAGTGGATTTTGTTGAATGGCATCAAGAATTATTTGCTATAATAAAGCCCGCTCTATAAACACACACTTTATACTTAGCAGGCAGTCCAATGGCATTTAAATCGTTTTCAATCTATTGATATTTTATAAATAAAGCCCGAGCCGGGAGAAAATATGTCATTAAGGGGGAATTAAGGGGGAATTTGGACTGTGTAATTTGAGTTGGACGCAAATGCAATGGGCGTTTTTCTTATATACTCGCGGAACAGACTGTCTGATTATGGTCATCGTGTGCTATATGATTAGGTTAATTTAACCGTTGCACGTATCATATTTATTGGTATTGAGTTAGCAAAGCGATGGAGCGTGGGCAGAGGGGCAAGGGCCAGCAGGCGTTGCATAACGAAAGCAATTTGAGTGTGTCTAAAAAGTAAATGTCATAACAAAGTGCGTGGGTGTGCGTTAACGTGTGTGTTTAGTACTACTTTCAGGCAGTTGGACTGACGGACAGTGGGACTATTAAACTAATTTCCAGTTGTCACTGACAAGCACGCACACGTCCCGGTTCGATTGCTGCCACTCGACTCTCGATTCGACTTGACTCAGCTCCTGCTGCTACTCTTGCTGCCTTTTCTCGCAGCAAAGTCAAATCAAACAAGGCACGCACAGGAACAACAACAACAACAATGCAACATAGGCCTATAAGACACGCCTGAACCAACAACAAAAGCAGCAGAGGTATTTCAACTATGGTAAGCTTCTGACCAACTGTGAAACAGACGCCAGCAGCGGCGTAGGCGGAATTATTTAAAGAATAATACAAATATATTTAATATTAATTAGATTATTAGTTCATTTAATATATTCTATATCTCGTTAATATTTATATATTTCAAACCCATCTCCTCTTCTGGAATGGCCTTCTAACTACGCCACTGTAGAATAATACAAATATATTTAATATTAATTAGATTATTAGTTAATTTAATATATTCTATATCTCTTTCATATTTATTTATTTACTACCCATCTCCTCTTCTGGAATGGTCTTCTAACTACGCCACTGTACTGCTGTCCCTTTGCTGTGCTAGCATTCACTTTGAATGCTGATGAATGCTCTTCTTGTTGTTGTCCTTCTTCTTCTTCTTGTACTGCAGGCCATCAACAGCTACTCTGACTTTCCACTTCCCTAGCCCCCTTCCCCACCTCCCTTTGCTGACTTGCAAATGAAGTTGACTTTATAGCAGGATGTGCCAGAGAGAACTGAGCGTTACCTGCCGCCTTCTACCTTCTGCCTCGTAGGCATTTTTGGCCATTGCATTGCACAAATTCCATATTTACTGTCGATGTTAATTGCTCAGAATTGCACTAAAGTGTTGACTTTTGTGACGCACAGGAAACTTGCGTTCCACATGCCACATAGCTGCTGCCAAACTGTCCCTGGCATTGCCTCCCCGCACCTACCGGCAACTTCTACTCGATTCTTCGCATCTTTCAGCTGCAATTTGCTCAACTATTTAATGACAAGCTACCGAACGTATCAGACAGCACTTCCAATTATGCAATTGTTTGTCCAGTGCAGGCTCTTCCCTTACCCCCTTCCTTACCGTCCCCTGCTCTTCCCCTTACCTAGCCCACCTCTCTTGGAGTGGCCTATTCGAATGGCCTTCTAAAAATGTTTTCACTATTCATTGCTCGACTTGTTTACTCTGGCTAACTTACAGGTATTCCCTCAGGCCAAGGGGAGCTTAAGGAGGTGGAAGTACATACGGTGGAAGTACTATGTGAATATGAAATTAATTCTTTTCGATTATGTCCAAAGCTGCCTTTTGCACATATGGGGGCTCTTTATAATTTAGGCACGCAATTTGCAATGCACTCAAAGCGGCCGCTTTGTAGCTCTAAACTAGTTCGGAATTTTAAATTAAAACTTGCAACAGAATGAGCATGTGTGGGCACGAAACTGAAACGATAATAACGAGGAGTCTCTACCAGATACTAAGCCGAAATCATGACAAACTCGACCAGTTATACAGTATACAGGTATGTTTCTGAATCATTAATGTTTTTTAATATAGGACTTTGCTAAATGTATAATCTTTCTTCCTCATTAGTCATTAAACAGGAAGATATATATTTTGAATATGAATATATAATACACATTCTTAAAACTATAACTATTTTAATTGCCCTCAATATCTTCAGAGTTCTTTTGTCTTCTCTTAGTTCTCCTTGGTTTCAGTTACCTTCAATTAAGCAGGCGACTCTTAAATCACAGCTCAACGTACGCTCTTATTTACTGAGCCTTCTCGTATGTCTTCACAGGCGGACTCACTTCATGGTCCTCTTTGCGCGTTGGGAACACTGGGAAAGTGCAGCTCATTTCCAGGGAATCATTTGCTACTTAAGGCGGCAACACATGTCGGCTTAAGCAGCCATCCAACAAGCAGAACTCAGTGTTGGGTTCAGTGCTGGGCTTGGGCTTGGTTTCAGGTTCAGGATCAGCAGGACTTGGTTAAGCGACATGTGGTGCACATTGCTTTGTCAACTGTCGCCTTAGTCTCGTCTTACGAGCCGTGTTAATTACACTAATTGCACTAAATCACTTGAAAATTTCAAAAAAGAGAGAGTGACAGATAGAGAGGAGAGAAAGAGAGCTAGGGAAGCTCGTTAAAAAATAGCTAGATTTAGGGCCACGCCTCTTCGAAGCCGTAGCCGAGTGTCAACGCAGGCTGTGAGAAAAAATTAGTTTCACGGAAGTGCTGGTAATCCTGGAGAGTTGTCTTCTTTTCTTATTTGGGAACCCCGCCTTGCATGTGGTACATCATCAAAATAAATTACCAAATCTTAGCAGGGATAATGCCCAATGGAATGAAGCCGACTTTTTTACGGAATGAAAATAATTAATGAAACAAGTCTAAGACCAAATGAAACGCCTACAGACTCGCCTACAGAGAGGTATTTATGGCATACAGACTGTAAGAAGAATCCGAGAAACATAATAAATCGACAAAGTTCGAGAAGATTGTGGGGGAGCAGCAGACGAAGTATAACTTAAGAAATTCTCAACTGAAAATTAAAGCAAACGCAAAAAGGGGAAAATTACAATCACTTTTTGCTCGATAAAAATCAATTTCCCTTAGTTCGGTGAAGAGTTTTTCGCCGCATTGTGCATTACACTTATGTGGGATTAAGTATTTATTATGCATTCATGTGTCCTGAAGAGAGGCGGGCGTCGAAAGGGGGAGGGTCTGGTTGGAAGTCAATTTCTGCATGCCTGCGACCACGGCTTGACACATCTTCTGCTCCCTCTGTGCTGCTTCTTCTTCTGCTCTCTTAAAGCACACTTCAAGTTCGCTGGCAACTTCAACTCTGTGATATGCGGACCATCCTGGCAGCCTGCATGCTTGAGGACCACAACCCCAGCGGGACGCATGTCCTGCCTGGCGCATTATACCTACAGTCAGTCAGTGCAACCTGGCCTGGTCTGGGCTGTGCTGGACGGGGGGGCTGGGAGGCTGGATGTCTCTGTGTGCGGCATGCATTTTCACAGAATTTATACCAATTTGTGCGCAATGTTAATAACGGTAAAAGGCCTATAACAATAACCCACATCAATACGGCGGCACGTAGTCGCCGCACGTGGTAAAGCCGAAAGCACTCGCCCCCGCTGTGCGACAAACAAGGTGAGTAGGTTGGCTGGGGAATGCAATCAGCAAAGATGTGAAAACGTACAGAAGGCTGTCTCTCTCTCTATGCGTGTGTGTGTGTGTGTTTGTGTGTGAGTGCATGCAACGCACCACCCACACCAAAGGCAGCTCAGCATGCAACCCTTACGGACACAACCCCATCCCCCTTGCGTACCCCACATGCCCATTGTAAGCCGACAAACGCGTGTCCAAAACACACGCGCGGCATCTTTGACGGTCTCTGGAACTGGGTACCCAGCACCGTCCGGGAGAGGGTACTGCCTGAGAGTGGGTGCTGTGTAGTGAGAGAGTACCCGAGTGCGTGTCCTCCTCCCTGCTCTCTCACTCATTATATTTGTGCATTGACTTTGCACATGCCCAAAAACGGGCATCGTCTTTGGCTCGGCTGCAGGCTCTACTCCTGCTCTTCCTCCTGCTGCTGCTCCTGCTTCAGCTTCTACAACTACTCCTGGTGCTGCTCGTGCTGCTTCCGCTGTTGCTATTTGCACAAGTGTTCCATCCCGTGCGCTTTGAACAACAATAAAAGAGATTAATAGATTTGGGAGGTGGGCAATGCTCTGCAACCGTGTGTATGGCTGGCCTGGGTGTTGCCCAGTCACTCACACACCCACACACACTGACTTCCCCACACACAGAGCAATAATTGGTGCCTAAAAGGCTTGCATATTTCTCTGCTCACACAAAGGCTGCCACCGCGTGCTCCGGCACAATGATCGATCTGCAAAATATTTCAATTTAATGAATTGCGTTCGCAGTGCGTGCCGAAAGGGTTGAGCGACAGACTGCACGCACAGTGGTGCAAGATGGCTACTAATTGCGAGGAAATTAAAGGAACTTTTTCTAGAGTTTATCTTCTAAGTTTTCGTATATTCTGTAAGAAATTTAAAACAATACTTTTTATATCAATAATTAAATTAAGTTATTAAAATAAATTAATAAATATTTATTATTTTAATTGAAATAAAATAATAAATAATTTTTTTAGCTATTAACTGATTTGAGATGAAATTAAAATGCTTATCATTATTATAATATAATATATCAATAATATAGCATAGAATATGTAGTATACTGTACATTATTTGCTATACTATTAGTTAGATAAAAAGATAAAGTTATTAAAAACTTTAACCATAGCAATGACACCACTGTGCCTCCCTCACTCGACTTGGGGTGGTTGGGTAATCGGAGCTTTGGCCTCGTATCGAAGGATTTCTGTCTGCGCATTAACTGTAACTTTAACGCGCTTATCGCTTATCGCTATTAATGAGCAAATATGCAACCCAAATAGAAGATGATGATGTTGCCGTCGATGAGTCCTGCCTGGGTGGTTTGCTTGCTGTGGTCTGTCAATCAAAATGGGAGCGCAAAGGGTTGCCCCTCGACACACCACGCGTCGTGGCTGATAAGAAGATGTTGCAGGCATTATGCTACGACTCTATGTTGTCAATCTGTAGCCCCACACCCTACACTCTCCATCTCCATCCCCCTTTCCATCACCCCTACATTGACTGCTGTCAGATATGACAGTTAAATGTTGACGCTCGAGTGCCTGCAGAGAACAATTCGGTCGCGTCGCTTTATTCTTTTCGCTCTTTTGTCGGTTACCTGGCAAAACGCATTTTTAATTTGACTTTTTTTTGGCCGTTTTCCGCTTTCCACCACTTGGCACATAATTTAGTCATTTCATTTGAAATGCTCGGGTAGCTCGGGTGGCTCCGTCTGGGTCCGTTTGGGTCTGCACTATGCGCGATCTGTCAGATGTCAAATGCATGTCAAAGGCAACATGTCAGAGCCATTTCCTACGCTTCTTTTTTGATATCCGCTTTTTTTTCCTCATCGTCGTCGTGGTATATCCAGGCGTTAAATGTATTGGACAGCACAGCGCCCTCGGTCTGTCTGGGATCTGGTCCGCTCAGCTCGCTGGGTGTCTCTGCTATCTTCCTCTCTCTCTCACTCTCTTTCCCTTTCTCTCTGCTTGAGTCTGGGTGGTTGATTGTCATTTTTTGCGTTGCGGCAATTTGCGGCTTTTGATTAAAAAATACACACACCGAAAACACGTCGAGGGAATAATGCGACTGTTTTGTTGTTACTGCACTCTCCCTTTTCCTCTCCTCACCCTCCCCTTGGTATTTCCCTATCCCTCTTTGCAGTTTTACATTTTCACAGCAAATGGCTTTTCCTTTCGCCACTCTCCAATGGCTTTTTATTGTTGCTCTATGCGGCATGAATATTGCCGCGTAGTTTAATTTGCCTTATGACATCAGGGGGAGGAGCAAAGGTGAGATAGAGGGGGAAAAGCATAGCTCAGTTTTAGCTGTTTTCTTTGACGAATTTGTTAGCCAGAAATTGAAATGTTTATAGCAGCAGCTAAAGGGTCCATCAAACAGCAAGAAAGTATTCGATTACGGTTGAGTTTCACTTAGGATTAAGGTATTTTTTTAAGGAATGGGGTATTCATATGTGTGAACTGAACTGTGGCAGTTTGTGAGCTTATGCATCCAATTCTATGGTCTTTTTTCTTCCGTGCTTAATCGCTGGATCAACCCGTCATTCAATCGTAGATGCTGTTGTTGATCGTATTTTCCATAGAGAATGATCTGCTTATATTGCCTACCTAAAGATGTCATGATGAATGCAGTGAAAACTCTATTAACGGACACATCTCTTAATGGACACCTTTATTAAGACGTTCTTTTTAGTTAATCAAATAACTTTGCATTTTTAGACACTATCTTAACCGGACGCGGACAACATTTGGCAAGTAATATTTGCAATTCCCTTTTATTGCCCATATTAACCCGTTGAGTGTCCGGCTAAGTGAGTTTTCAACGTTGCATTGACAACTGACATTGCTATGAAGTACCTAAGTTTCTTTTATAACATATCTATAACCATTACGATATTTCCCTTTCATGAAGTGGCATATCTTTCAACTTCTGCTTCTTCTCATTGTGGTTCTCTGCTCTCCACCAAAGCATCCCGTATTCATTGACGTCGTGCTCCCAGAAATTCGATGAACTCAATCTCAAGAACCCTTAGGACTTGCTGCTACTATTCCATATTAATAAACTTGATGTCTAACCATGTGATCATATTTTCCATGCCATTTGCCTTTGTCGTTGTCGCCGCAGCTGTTATGATTTTTGCCAGACCAACTCCCCTTCCACCCCCTCCGCCCACACAGGTCACCCCGCCTACCGTTTAAGGGCTGTCAATGCTCTAATTGCTCCTACCACAAAGTGTCCGTAACATTAATCACGAGTACAAGAAAAAATGTGAAATCACTGCCATTTGCTAAGCGATTGAGGGCCAGAGAGACCGGTCCAGACAGCAGAGCACCCGCTCCCCCCTCTCACCCCCTCCCCTTGCACCCTGCAGTCCTTGCCTTTGCCCACCCATGGGTCTGGATAGTGTTTGAGTTATTGTCATCTGCCTCGATGCATTCGAGTGTAACGCGAACTTCTCTCTTTGTTTTTTGCTGCGGGACCTTTTTGCGAGAGACGGCACGGATCGCCACGGAACGGAATGGAATGGCATGGAATGCAGGGGAAGGTAAAGGGGGAGGGGAAAGTTGTCGCGTGCACGGCCGGAACTGACACAGGATACGCCGTACATCAGGCGAACGCGTTGACAATGCATTTGCGGGTGAACGGAACAGGACCCCAAAAACAGCAAAGCGCCCGGACATACGCAGCACAGTACGAGAGACAGTGCAGGGGAGGAGGGAGTGGCACTACGATGGATAGTCCTTATAGGCATTGCGGCATTATTAGCTGTCAGTAAACGGAATTGTCGCGACGCGACTCAACGCTTTTTCTTAACTTCATCGTCTGCCCGAACAACATTTTAACATAATTGGCCTTTATGACATAAAGCCCGCATCGACCCAGTCCGCCCACTTGCCACCCTCCTGCTTCGGCTTCTGTTGTGGCAATCACTTTTTACTACCCGCTAGCCCATTTTGTATCTGCAACTTTGCGCTTGAATGCATGCAACATGCCCCAAACGCGCTGCCGACCACTTTGCGTGGCTGCACTTTTCTGAAGTTAATTTCGAAAAGGCAACAGCGAAACCAAAAAGAAAGTGTGTGAAAGGGACTACACAATATCCTGTAAAAGATGAGAAGAGGTTGTATATTTCTACTCTATTTATGAGTATATATAGCTCTTAAGTTTTGTCTATCCCACTCTAGACCACTCTATAATTTTGTATGTCAGCCTACTTAAGATTCCTGCAACCTAGTTCAGTTTATTACAGTCAACTTTAGTCAAGTCTATTCTATCCAACTCTTATCCAGTCTAGTAACCTTTTACTCAGTCTACTATACTTTAAATTTAATCTAATTTAATCCTTTCACAATGTACAATTAAACCTAATTTCAACCTAAATTCAACCTAGTTGCAATCCAATTCAGTATTTTCATCTTTCCATTCATCAATTCCCTTCTATCTGATCTCTCCTACTTCCTTGTCGTTCTATCAATCCTCTTCCAGTTACATATACCTTTCAATCAGTCTCACAATGAGCTCTACTAAACCAATATACCCTGCTAGTAACATTCTATTGAGTTTATATAGGAAAAGAAATATATATTTGCCTTTTCTTTTGCGCGGAAAATGGCTTGGAAAATATTTTTCAATCACTTTAATTGTGAGCAGTCTGACAAGGAGGGGAGGAGCTTGGGAAGGGAAAGTATTTGCTGTACGTCAAATTGCATTGGTAGAAGTTAGCGTATTGGTTGGACTGGGAACTGAAGACAGGGCATATGTTGTACCCCGCTCCGACTGACTCTGTGACGTCGTCGTCTCCGTCGTTCTTTCTCCATAAACAAACTCCGGCAAGAGCAATGCAAATTTAATGTTGTCAAGCTGTCGTATCATGCTGAAATATGCGCATGCCATCCTCTGCCCCTAGCCGATGACTCCTCACCCCCCCCATTCATCAACAAACAGTGCTCCCCACGAGGGCAGCAACAATGTTGTTGGGGTTGTAGTCATATGTCCGACCGCTCAAGACGTAATACAACACGAGGCGGCAGCCCCGCCTTATCGCATGCAGACTTACTTATATTTCTATATGCATACATATATATATTTTGCATGAGGGTAGCGGATCGGGGGTATAGCTTACTTATTTTAAGATAATGCCGGCAAGCAACAAAGGCAAAAAAAGGGTACAAATTTCCGTTCGTTCCTGTCACAGCCCTGACACAGTGGAGAGTGTCAACCCGGGGCGGGCAAGGCAGGACTCCTCGATGCATATGAAACCTGGTTATTATCGCCAGCAATATTATACACCTTCCCCTTGAGCCACCCCCCGTCCCCCAATTTCTCTGCTACTGTCCCCCCCTCATATGTGCTTATATAACTGCCGGGCATTTGTAATAAAACTCGAGCGCATAATTGTTTGCCATATTTCTAAACTGAGGCAGGGGCAACGGCTCCCCATTGCATACTTTACGGAAGGGGTCATAAGGAGGGGGAGCAGCTGCGCAACCCCTGGCCAATTTATGAGCAGGTAGAATTTTTAAGTAGTGTGCGGGTGTGTGAGCTCGTAGTTGCGCTGATTTTCAACTTGATTGCTTTGGCATTTCTGATGAGGCTTCGCTGAGAATCCCTCTCTCCCTCTCTATGTGTCTGGAGGCGTGTCTCGAGCTAACGGGGGAATCTAGGATACAAATGCAAAAGTTTTGAAAGCGTTAAGAAATCTGCAAATTATATAGACAAGCTGCCCGACAATCTGCCCGAGAATCTGCCCGAGAATCTGCCTGGCAATCTGCCTGTCGCATGCCACAAGATTGTCTCAATCAAAATTCCACAACTCAGGAAGAACGACGCGGGGCAACATCGTCAAGCTTATCCCTTTTGGCAGCTTGTGCAATTATGAGCATATTTGACGCATGCCCAACTTTTTGAGACTACCTTTTTTTCACTTGCGGGGGGTGTTCGGTTTTGCCGGCAAACTCAATCTGAGGCAATCAATGGCGTTACGCATACGCCGCGTAAGCCGCGTTGCCAATGCCCCGCAGCCAAATGACAAGGCAACAAGTACCAACAGACCCAGGCCCATACTCAGTCCCAGTCCCAATCTCAGACCCAGACCGTGAGCCAGATCCCAACTATGCCACCTTGCTATTCATTACGCTGACTTTTCCATCCTCGTCGTCAACGTCTTCGACGACGTTCTGAGTTGCCTGCGTTGTCTGCAACAGCGTGCGCCACAAAGGCGTTCATTGCAAGTGGGTGTGCCTGTATATGTATGTGTGTGTGTGCGTGTGTGTGCGGCACGCCCCACGCCCGTTAGCGACACTTGGGCTGAGCCCGCCTGCCTTTTATCCTTTAGAGCTTGACAGCAGCGCGGCTGCTTTATATGCACATGGCGTATTCATCAAAGTGGTTTTTATATTACGTGATATTTTCGGTGCCTCTTTCGCTTTTTTTTTGTGTGTGAGTGTGTTTTTTAACTTTCCTTTTTTTCTTAATTTTCTTCTTGTTTTCGCGATGCTTTTCGCTGCGCCAAAAACAACACAATTTTGTTGACAATATTTTCGCTTCTTTTTTTCTTTCATAAAACTTTTTACACTTGTGGGCTCGTGGGCGGTTGGGGCGTGTCTTCGCTTGTTCTCTAACGAAATCATAAATATTCAAAACACATTTAAAATTCCCTCTTTTTGCAGCGTAATTAGGTTTTAATCACGAAGCTTCTGCTGCTTCTCGCACATTTTTATGGGGGCTGTCAATCAGTAATTTGCAGTTAGACACTGACTAGCGTGATCAATTCCGACAAATGAGGATGACTTTGCGAGGCAATGAGACAGCGCTGACAGCAGTGGGTGTGGGAGGGAGCTGAGGAATGCATAACGAAGAAAGTAACGAAAGTATTTGTCAAGGGAAAGTGAAGCGAAAGGTGGAAGGGGCAAAAGTAATTTCCAATTTAATGAACCAATCAAAACGCGGAAAAATGAGACAAAGAAATCAAGAGTAATGTAGATTACTGAATCGGAAGAATATGCATGATATTCCATTAAATTGATTAGGTTTTCTCTTTACCATTCTCAAGATTAAAAATACAATATTGACAGATTTGTTTTCATGCGGGAAATAAAAGAAAGTCTCGAGTAATAATAAAAAATTTGTTAGAGCGTCGCCTGCATTCACACCGTCTATAGGGTATCGAAATAGACACACACTCTCTGGGCAACCTGTGCCGGAGACACTTCATCGGCTGAGTGGCTTATCACCTGCTCCATGTGTCAGCGTAGCTGCCAGCTTCATGGCAACGGGGCCACAATGTATCAACCTTAAAATTGACTTTCATTTCGCTGCAGCTTTGAGGTCGCATCCATGCACCCAATCTCTGTCGGTGTGCGAGTGTGTGTGTGTGTGTGCAGAAGGATCCAGATCCGGGATCCAGCAACCAGCAACCAGCATCGGGGACAAGGATGAAGCGAGCAGCGCGTGCGGTTTTTTGATTGAAATTGGAGATTGCGCCTGAGCTGTATTTGCAGTTGGCAGCGGAAATTTGACTACGTCGTGATATGCGACCAGACAATTTAATACCTTACCGAAAAATGCCCCACGGCTGAGCTCAGACACAGCGTCACAGGGACAAAACGACAGCAGCAGCAATGCCGCGTCGACATTCTTTTGCCGCATGTCGCCTTTGGCGAAGCAGGACGCCGAGGCTGCAGCAAATGTGAAGTGGCAAGTGTCAGGGCAACAACCAAATTAGTTTCAAATGGTTTTCTGCGGATAACAACAATGGGATTATCCGTCAGAGCTGAGCAAGGCACAGTGGGGTGTATAAGAAATACACCAAGTGGTCCAAGAGATTTTTACGTTTTCCAAGAACTTCAGTTGAGAGTTCTAAGGAATGAACGAAATGTCTTAATTATTTTTAAGAGATTTTTCACAATGTCAACTTGGATAGCTCTCTACCTATCTCCACTTTATTTACAATTTAACTTCTTGTTTTCATTAATTTATTGAAATTATTGTATAAACAACAAGAGAGTCAAGTGTGCTCGACTGTCATATACCCTCTTCTTGGATAAAACCAACCTACAATTGTTCTAAAATAATGCTTGCAAAACGTGTTTTTCGACTTACTGTAGTGGAATGGGGCGTAGCTAGATTCTAAATTAAACTGGCGATAAAAATATATATTTTCACCAAATGTGGTAGCTCTAACTCTAAGATTCTCTGAGATATCGGTGTTCATACGGACAGCTGAGGGACTTGGCTTTATATTATTGACTGAAAACGGATATCGTTTTGTGATGCCCTTTTCTGTTTGTTAAATACATTGTACAGTTGACAAAAAGGTGTTATACCCTTCTATCTTATGATTACCGGGTAGACAATGTTCTCTTGTATAAAATTTAGAGAATTCATTCGCCTCTTTCTGGCTCAACAGTTTAGCCATTAATCTCCGGCAGCTGTCTAGTCTACCCCTTACACCTGCCCTCTACCTGTAACCGTACTCAGTGCCAACACTCTGCAAATTAATAATGCACGCAAGTAAATTAATTTTAAATCATATTTATAGCATTTTAGCTAATTAAATGCGCAAAAATTTGCCCATTCCCAGCCTCATTCCCATTCTGTGCCCATCCTCATTCCCATTCCAGCTAGGTGAAAGTGTCAACTGCACGAGTGTGTTGACTGTTCTCTCTGTCTGTCTGCCACACACACATACACACACACACATAAATATACATGCACACACCTCTTTACGCCTTGGCTGTCGCCTGCTTGCCGCGACATTTATGAACTTTATGAAGTCTATACCATAAATCATCTCGCACACACACGGCAGGGCTAACATTCTGCTTAGGCGAATTTAATGAAAAAAGTAGAAAATCCGACAAAAAATATAATCGACAAACAGACGAGGCTGAAATACTCTATAAGATAAATGCAAATTAAGAATGATATTCATAAAAGAAGTAGATTTCTAAAAAGTTCGTAAAAATATTATAGATATTTTCTTATTTTAAAACATTTCCAGTAGAGGCAAATTTAATAAATTAGTTTGTATTTAGGAATACATATTCAGCTTATTTATTACTCTACAGGGTATTGGCTGTCGGCAGCTGCCGCCTGAGAGTTTTTCGCTTAAGTTGTCTGCACGAAAGCGAAAGATGAAATCATGCGGTCGCTGCAGAGGCAAGCAGGGGAGAAGGGCATGTGGAACGGAGAGAGAGGGGCTGCTTCTGAATGGTCCGACAGGTGGATAGGTGGTGCTGGGTGGCACTGGACGACTGCCGTGTGCGATTGCAACATGTGTGCCACACACACGCAAACACACACACACTCAGACGTGGCCACATGGCGCAGCGACTTGGACTGTTTGTTTGTCCGCAGATTTCGCTGTTGTTTTCGTATTTATTCATTTCTTTTGCTTCTGTTGCCGCTTCCTTCTGCGACTTGAAGTTGCTTTATTATTTTGCGCTTATTTCTAATTTTTTGCGCATTATCTTTGTGCTTTTTATTTATTCTCGCCGTGATTTATACAATACCTCTGCACATGTATCTGCTGGGTTAATGTGGCGCATTATGGAGCCACATAGTTTCAGCTACGCTCGAATTATGCAAAGTAATGCTCGGGGTCTGTTGAATGGGGCCCGCAGGCTGCTTGGCTGCTGGGCTGCTGGAGACCGTCCTGCAGCCCATCAAAGTCAATAAACTGCAGAGGAACCCGGGCGCATATAAAACAATTTGCCTACAAAGAGAGCCAGGGCCAAAACCATTTTGGACAGCAATTTAAAATTGTTTATAAAATAGCAGCAGATCCCCAAGCATACCCCATACGCCTCCCCCTTCTCGCCTGCCACATATGAGCATAAAACTTGCGCGGCCAAGATGCGGCAGCCACGGCCACAATAGCTCCCAGAGGTCGGCATTAAATTCTGCTGCTGGCCTATATAGGAATAGCAGAAGGAGGGGAAGGGGGGCAGCGGCAGCCTAACTACACCATGGGGACAGCAATTGATGATAGTCTAAGGCCAAAGATATGTATGATGCCGAGACGAAAGCCCAGCGAAGGCTGCAGGATATAAAAGGACTTAGTCGCATGTTAACGCAACGCCTACGCAAATCCAAAACAACAACAGCATCCCTCCCCACTTGCCACTCGCCTTCCCATCATTTCAGCGATGCAATGCAACTGCCTGTTTGCCTGAGGGGTTTGGGCTGTCTGGTAATGCGACTTATGCCTCCCCCAAAGTCATCGTGCCGGCTTCCTGCTCCTCCTCTAGCTTTCATTATGAAGTCATAAACGCACATGCAGCACAGCCAAGCTGGGCAAATTTAAGAATGGGAGGCCACGCGGGCAGCTCCTCACCCGGATACGGCACGGGGGTTGGACTTGGGGTCTGACTTTGTTTTTTAGCACATGTAAAAATGCTTGTTATCAAAATAAAAAGCCGAAAGTTAAGAGAAGGCGACTACTGAATGCCCTTTTGGTTGTAAGCCAAGAGAGATCTATGTAAACTTGAGTATATGAAAGGAACAAGGAATAAACTTAACGGCTAAGTTCTTTTAAATTACATTGATATATATAATTACAATAATCTGCAATTCTCACAAAAAGTTCCAACTTAAGATAATCTATAAAAGTGAAATGTGGTCATTCTTTTTTTCCTATATTATTCTTTACCATGAGGAAAATTATATTATTACACATAAGATAGATCTATATATTATTAAATATAATACTGTTCTACAATTCGGACAATTTCTAAACATTACTAACTACAATATATGCAAAGTTAACAAGTCTTTCAAACTTCCTCGCTTATAGAGCATAGAAAAAACATTGTGGCAGCATGGAAAACAAAAAAAAATTAAACAAGATGTGGACAATTTTCGGGCAGTGCCTCGAGCTTAAACTGTTATTACTAGGCGACTGCGGGGCTGCTGTTTATGAGTTGTAAAGCCTCAGTCAGACAATAGTGTGCTCCACCGGAGAACGGCACATGCTAGCTAAGCCTTAGGACATATTACATAGGCGGGGCCAGTGTGGAGCCATTGCCCGGTCTAGTTTGCCATTTTAAAGAGCTTCGTGGCAGGAGGGAGCAACAGGGAAGCGCGGAGAACACACACGTAGATGTCAATGGTCTGTGGTAGCTTCTTATGACTGGTTGCATTTTGTATTTATGTTCTTTTCTACCCGTCGTTATATGTGGCACGCCAGGTCGGTTGTGGAGTGGTGGGGGGAGAGATATTTGCAGATGCTTTGCTAGGTAAGCATAGTAAATTGTGCCAATTTTTTTTGCAGGAGCCTACGAGTATTCTCAAGTTTATTAACAAACATTGTTTTGTTCCTTAGAATGTGCCACAAAAGATGAAGAAATAAATTTTCTTAAGAATTTTTATAACGAAATTAAACGAAGGTTTTATTTTATTACAAAATAAAACTTGACTTTTGGCACAGCAAATACTTAAATAAAATTCATTTAAAATAACTTTGCTTTCATATTTTAGCTAATGAAATATAAGATGAATTGTGGTCATTCTGATTATAATTTACGAATACTGGATACTTTGTAACATATTGAATAGAATGTTATCTAGTAACTAATTAAAGAGAAGTCAAACAACCTTCCCTCTAACACTGGCTTATTAAACCGAAGTTGCGTATCCATTTTCAGACCTCAAAACCTCGCAATAACTTTGAAGCGTTCCCTTTTAATGCGTATCTAGTTTCATCGGACTTGCCACTGTATCTAACAAAGTATCTGTGTGCCCCTTTTTGAAGTTCTTGTAAGATGAGATCCAATTGTGATGTGCCTCCCCCAACTCCCGAATTTGTCATACCTCGAGGGTGTTAAACTAATTGAATGGTTCTCATTCTTCCGCCCTCTCTGTCTCTCCCTCTCTTCATCTCGCACTTTTATAGAATATTTTTGGAAAAACTTGTTCGCTCAAATTTCGCGGCCCTTTTGAAAGCGATGGCCACGCGTCAATTAAATTGAAGTGCATGTAAAATGTATTTTAAAAGCTCGGCCAATATTGTTTTACTCTCCACTACATTTGATTCGAGCCGAAATCGTGTTAACGACGGATCCGCACTCGATTCTCTCGTCCCGAGCACGTGCCGCGAACTTGAACGCTTGTTAAGGATTCGATTTTACGGAATCGCTTTAAGTTCGCCAGTTCCCCTTGGCACGCACAACTACAGGAAATGTTACAAAGGAAATAAGCTTGTAATGGCGCAAGACTGGACTAGCTGATACCCTGTAATCGTAAATTAGTAATGCAAATTTGGGAGAAATGTAAGCCATATTCAAAGTTAACCTGCAATGCTTGCCCTGTAAATAGCCAACCTATTTCGATTTACAGGGTATGCGCTGGACAAAAAATTATTGGACAGCTTACAACACATTTTTGGCATACTTCACACAATCTACTGATGAAGTCAACTGGAAAACTCTCATTGCTTTGATGTTCCGACAGCAATTGCAATGTGTACGCCCACCACACACACACATACAGACGCACACAAGCAGACACAGTGAGGCATAAGCAGAAAGCATTTGCCATTTGTTAAATGTCCTTTGGCGCATTTCAAAGCGCAACTTCAAAGCCCGAAAATGACCTTTGTGTGCGGCCGTGGGCTGTGGCCAGGTGCCGGCATCGCATCGCATAACATCGCATCACATCATATAATAAAAGGGGCCACTAAATAGTAATTTACTAAATTAGTTTGCTTTTGCCAGCACCGCAGAAGAGCAAAAGTTTCTGTATTGAAATTTTCCTAATTACTCTAAAAGGATTTCAATTAGCGTCTTTAATCCCGTTCGCTCAGTGCATGGAAATGTGCATGCAGCATTTTCCTGACCCATAATATTAATAATAATAATAGTAATAATAATTATAATTAGCATGAAAACAAAGCCAATTAACACAATGTCATAAAAATGCAATTAAAGATGAGAAAAAAAGAGAGCTGTGAAATAATTCAGAAATTAATGAAGCGCTTCTGCAAAAACAACTAAGCAAATGCGCAAAAAAGTGCCAGATAATAATTACAATAAAGGGTTATTAATTAATATATATATTATATATGTTAGGGGTATACATTGTACAAATTACACGTAATCAAGATATTTAGTGACAAAATGCAAAAACTGCAAACGCTTTGTTGTATTTGCGGGAAAAAACAACTCGATTTTATAATCGATTTCAAGCTGGAATGAACTAAAAATTATGCATTATTAGGCTAATCGCAGAAATAATTAAAATCGGGACAGTGCGACCTCGCTGTGATGAACGGAAGGTACACTTGGATTCTACATTCTAATTCTAGTGATAGCAATCTAAACAATGTTTTAATGTTTCATTTAGTTTACGGAATTGAAATGAATTCTCAATTGTTGAAAACTGTCAATGCACATTTGGCAACTGCTACAAATTGCAATGTTAATTAACAATAAACAAATCGACTGCCATCTGCCACACTCTGCAAATTGATATGATATAATATTGTTTATAATAAACTTAATTACATAGGTACTATGGAAACGCATTATCAGCGGCACTGGCAATGACATTATAGTAGACCTTCCCCATCTCTGGTTGCTCAGCGAGCGTAACCGGCATTTGATAATCGCGTATTGAGTATAAAAATGCAATTCCAGATCACAGATTCATTTAGTGCAACTGCAACTGGCAAACAAGCAAAATGAGGGCAACTTTCACACTGACTCTGCTGCTCGGCTGTCTGACTGGACTCCTGATGGTAACCGAACACTCTCTCTCTGTTTCTGTCTCTCCCTCTCTTCGAATCTAACTTAATTTGTCTTCCGTCCAGGCCAACGATATGGCAAAGGAGGTCAGGATACTGCAGGAGTGTATGAACGAGAGTGGCGTCACTGAGCAGGATCTGGCCGATCTGAAGTCGGGCAAAACGAAGCCAGAGGAGGCCAAGGACAATGTGAAATGTGCCACACAGTGCGTGTTGGTTAAGTCAGGGTTCATGGACGACAAGGGCACTGTGATGACCAAGAAGATTCTCTCCGAATTCACAGACGCCGGCATGAAGGCCAAGATGGAAAAGGGGCTGGCCACCTGTGCCAACACCAAGGGCGCCAATCCCTGTGACACGGCCTTCCAAATCACAGCCTGCATGGCCAAGGAGGCCGGTGACATGATGCCCTAAAAGGCTTGAGTAGTTCGAGCTGAGCAGAAGCATCGCAAAATTGCATTCAGCAATAAAATAAACATATTTTCTGAAGCAAGTCTAGGTAAATCATCTCAGATTTGCATTTTTGCAATTAGAAAACAGTTCAGCTTGGGTTACTAAATAATTTTCTCATGTTTATTCATCACCTCGAATATTGTCGCTGTCTATTTAAGAGTCGCGTTGGCCTCGCAATATTTTCAGTACACAGCAAAATGAGAACGTTACTTCTCTTGGGACTATTTCTAAGCTGCCTGCAACAGGTGTTGATGGTAAGATCTGCACAAAGCGAACACACATCAGTTTGGTAGCTGACAGGTTGTTTTCAGACACAATACGATGTTGATGTTTCAACCGAGTCCCTCCAGCTGTTGGAGTCCTGCGGAAACGAGAATGGTATAACGGCGAACGATCTATATAGAATAGCCAAACTGCACCTTGGCGAGCAGGAGACACCAGAGAACGTCAAGTGTACAGTTAAGTGTGTGCTCTTTGACAAAGGATTAGTGGATGAACACGGGCGATTGCGGGTGGACAATATCCTCGCAGATATTCCAGATCCCGAAACCAAACGTTTCCTATTTGTGTTTCTACAGAACTGCAGCAATGTTGACGGAGACAGCCCCTGTCAACGTGCCTTCAATTCCTATAAGTGTCTACGTTCCTAGCTATACCTTAGTGAAGCTCTATTTTGATACTTAACTATTCAGGAATCATGATTTAAATGCCACATTCAGTTAATAATTAAAGTTTTTCGAAAGTTTTTCAAGTGTATTTTCGCATAACCTAATGGCTAAGTTCGTGTTCGGCCAGCAGATGGCGCCAGCAGTTGTCCAATTTATGCTCTCAATTTTCCAAGATTATCGTTCCAAGTTTCGCTTGAACTTTCTGCCATGCAATTTTCGCTGCATTCTCCTCCTCTATGTCTCTCTACATCTCTACAACTGTTTTTGCATAACACCTTCTTTCTTCTTCCATTTACTTGCTTCCATTTCGATTAGAGCTGCTGCTAGCGTACAACAGATGGCGCCAGCGCCTTAAAAAACTTGGATCAATATTTAAACATTCTGTTGGTTAATTTGGCCAACATTGCGCAGCATCTGGAGAATGCGAACAATTTAATTATTTTCGAACGCTTCTCGAAGACAAACACATTTTCTCATCAAATCGCAGCCGCAGGCAGCAATTTCAATCGAATTGGCAGGGTCAGGACACTTCCCAGTCCCCGTTTGTTGCTGTTGTTTGTTATCGGAAGGCAAAAGGAATACAAAGTTTTTGATAAATAGACAAACACCGCCTGACAGCTTGTGGGCAGAGCCTGTGCGCCATTTTCTGGCCATTTTCTATTATTATAACGAGGAATTTTTAATTTGTGCATTGTGAAAATATTTATTGAAACCGAAAAACGCTAAAAGGCACCCAGAACTTGACTCGACAGCGACGCCGCAGACCAGTAGGAGGAAAAAGAAATAAAAAACGAAGAGAGGACCAAAATAAACAAAAAGAAAAAAAGCTACTTTTAGTGTGTTTGACTGTGATATACCCACTGCTCAAGGCTTCATCTGTACGCCCAATTAAATGATTTCCTTAATAACTTTAATATTGAGTATCCATAGTATCAATCCAACTCAGGCAAATTTAATTCACAACTCATTTAGATGGCTATAAATATTGTGCACACCAAAACTGAAAGTTCTAATCATTTTATTTCGCTGGCACTTCGTTTTTTAACGATTTACGGAGACAAATAGGGGCGTGGCAAAGTTGTAAATAGAGCTAACTGTATGTGCGTTCAAATTCACATTGACACCCATTTTGGTGGCCATAGCTCTAATATTCTATTAGATATCAGTGTTCATGAGATGTTCGGAGATGAATATATCTTTATGGCTGTTGACAATACTCAAGAATATATACACTCTGTGAGTTTGAAGATGCCTTCTTCTGCCTGTTATATACATTTTCTATTGGCATTAAGTTATACTGTCCTTCTGGCCTAGGGTAAGCGGGTATAAGAAGTCGCTTTAGAAATAAGCAAACTCCCTCGCCAGTTGAAGTAGAAATGCCTTTAAAGTGCTTTAAAATAGAGGTAGAATATTACACACATATACACGAGCTTTGTTAATCTCATATAAACTTACTTAGAACATATTCAATTAGCTCATTAACCTTGCAAAGTTCCCACTGTCGCAAGATGCAGTTTAAAGTGCGGCCAAGTATGGATTAGTCAGCGAACTGCCTCAAGGGCTGCCAAAGCCGGAGGACCAGGGTGGGAGGGGGGGTTGAGCGGACGGGGGGGGTGTGGACAACCCTTTCTTTACTCCTATGCCGTTGCCATTGCCGGCAGTAATAGCCACTGAAACCTGGGCAAACAAATTGAATGAAATCAACTCGTTAAAAAGTAAATAACTCTGATGAATGGCTGCAGCGCACAAAGCGACCAACTGCAAACTTCAGTTCAGGTAGCCCCCAGGTAGGAGTCGCTGCTGCCAGTCAATTGAAAATGAAATACAAATAAAAATGCAAACAGAGCTGAGCAGAGCAGAGCAGTGGCAGCAGCCCACTCTCTCCACAGCAAACTCAGTGCGGGCTAAGCAGAGAGGCTCAGGCCCAGGCCGGGCACGGCAGGCAGGCCGAGCTCGACAGGATATGTCTGGACTTGCAAGAATGGTCGAGGAAATTAGTAGGGAAGGAGCAGGACAGAGAAATGCTTACAATGTGGCATTGCATATTGGTACAAAAGAAATTGAAAATGTTGAAATGGCAAAACGGAAATGGGCTGTAAGCAGCCGCAAGGCGGCAGGCTCCGGACTGCAGCTCAACCTCTCAGCCGAGGCAGGGGGCTGGAAAGGAAACGGGTTGCCCGGGCGACTGTTTTGCCTTTTTCGCATTCATCGATGAACTTTCAATAACAAAACTTTACTTTCGGCTACTTTTTCTGCTCTTATGCGGTCTGTTTTTTAGCTTTCAAGGATATGACATTGAATTGCAGCCAGGCAACGGGCTCAAGTGTCCTGCAACAGCAGCAGCAGCGGGAAAAAAGCCAAGCAAGTTTTTCAAGTTGTGCAACTTTTTGCCCGAATAAAGTTTTTATTGCAAAAATCGTATAAGAGCGCATGCTTGATTAGTTGTAGGCGGCGGCGCCTATGGAAACATATAGTAGTAGCCTCTGCCGAGATAGGAAGGATCTGGAGAGTAAAATTGAAGTTGTGGAACTTTCATTGAGATTATCCTCAAGTTCTCTTTGGCCGGAAATGTCGACTCGGCTTCGAGTAATAGAAAACTTTTGTGGGATCCCGATAGATTTTATTGTTTATAAAGTTGCTCTGCTCTCTGGGTTTATTATGTGCAAAAACTTAACAAAACTTTGTGAGGAATGCAATAAAATATTCCTCACCGAATTGAAAAGAAACGAAGAGAGCAAAATACTAATAAAATATTCAATTTCAATTTTTATATTCTAATCCTTGAGAAAACTTTTAATTGAATCGTTTATATGTATGTAGATTCCTCATACAGAAATAGTTGACTCTTCCTTGAAAACCATTCTCACACTTTGAGTACACAACCCTTCCCTGTGGAGCAGTGTGAAGAGCGTGAAATGTATATAGCATTTTCATATTCCATATTTCCATATACTTAAACGCCCCTGACAGCTCTCGCGTACACACCTCATAAAGTTAATTACATTCCAGGAGTATTCAGTAAACAAATCCCATCATTGAGATTCCATACACAGCACAGTGGCTACGCACCTTGGCAACGACACTTGGCAGCAAACTTTCCACAGCAGCTGCTGTTGACAATTGGCAATGGAGCTGCCAGCTAAACAAAGGGGAAAGGGGGAGGGGAATGGGGGGGAGAGGAACAGCTCCAGTTGCAGTCGATGTACACCTTGAACGCGAGCCAAGGGGTTTATTAAAAGCTAAATAGTGAGGTTGTTGCTGATGCTGCCAATGGCAAATACAGGAAATATGCATAAACGAATCCAGGCGAAAAGCCCCCGAAATCCCCTCGACATGCCTCCCGAATCCACCTCGCCCAACCCGATGCAATCTCAGGACCAAACCCACGGCAAGTCAAAACCCATTCAACAACAGTTTCGCATAATTGTAAATTCAAGTGGAAATGAATGAATTTACGCTGAACTCGACAGAAAATGCCAACGAGCAAATGCGAATACATTCTCCCTTCATTCTTCCTCTCTCTCTCTCCCTTCCTTCCCTCGCCCTGCCTTTCTCCTCTCCTGTCTCTCTGGCCGTGGGGTAGCCGTAAACAGGTAACGGTAACCGTACTTGCAATGCCATTGCTAACGGTTACGTTTCCCAATGGCGTCCCAAAACTCTTCAGTACCCGCTGCCACCTTTGCTCCCCTCTCTGCCCTCCTCGGCTACCGTTCCGGCTACAGTTCTAGCTCCATTTGCCACCATCTGCACCACCCCAAAACAATATGGCGTCGCCGTTGCTGTTGCTGCTGTCGCTGTAGCGTCGCCGAGAATCACGTTGCCTGCATATTTTCATTCATTCATTTTAACGTCAACGTCTGACGACGACTCCAGAGTTATGGAATGCATAACGGGTCGCGCTGCCCCGCCCTCGCCCCATCCCCTGCTCTCTCACTCTCCTTGGTATGAGTATATATATTTGTAAAGCAGGGTATTATAGTGTTGGCAGCAAATCTGTAAAGCATTGAGAAGGCAGCAGCATTAGATAAACACACATTCTCAGAGTGGATGCAGATGAAACAATATTATAACATGGTTCTTAGGATATTTACAATGTGTTTAGTATGTATCTATACAAACTTCTTATATCATAGAATAATATATAATTTATTTATATTCCCAAAAACCTCCACTCGCTTTACATTTAATACCTTCTGAATACATGTAGGGTATTGAATTGTCGCTTAGAGTGAGCTGCAACATTCCAACGTGATTTTTTATAATATATGTACATTCTTTCTCTCACTCTATGTGTGTGTGTGGCGGTTATGCTTGTCGCCTTGGACCGCCCCTGAAGTATTTACGCCTTTATTTATTTAACATTTCAATTGCATATTTCCGCACAAAAGCGCGTACTGCTCCAGTGTCAATGGCACTGGCAAAGGGTTCAGATTCATGGTATAGAGCGTTAATTCTCTGAAAGTCTTTCACGTTTCTTCGTAGGCGTGAGGGTTGCCAAGAGTCTAAAGCGAAACCGAAGCGTTGCACTCCACAAAGCGTTGCAGTTGAAGAAACCAAAATGAGATGACAACGGGGGCTGCTCGAAGATTAAGGAAAACGGGTCGACATTCTTAGAGAGTTGACAAGCTCTTTGCAAAACCCAGAAGTGCCTGCCATAAGCAGACATATCGAATAAGAACTATATCGAAAACTTGAGAAAGTGAAAGTAATCGAAGCTAGGGAGTTTATGAGACGTAAAAAAAACTTAATTCAATTCTAATTCAGTGATTAATGAAATTAATAAAACATATTGTAAACAAGTGGAATAGTTCTCATGTTTAGTTGTATAATATTCTTATATTTTCGGTTAAACATTCTTCAATATTATCTTTTACTTTGGAACCGTCGATAATTTAATAAATAACCCATGTTTGGGCACAAACAAACAATATGGTATGTCTATGATAAATGTACTGAAAGTGTTTATCTACGTACTTTGTGTCCAGAGCAGGACTCACTTCACCCCCCCCCAGCCACACACCACATTCCTTGGTGACAGATAGTACATATATCATTCAGCCCCCATTCAGCGGGAGATCAGCCCCCGCTCGACAACAAATTTGCGACAATTTCTGCAGGCGCCTGAAAGTATGTGACAGAAAATGCGTCTCGCTTCGCTTTTAGGCCTTTAGATTAGTTGCTGCTGCTGCTGCTGGCAGTGACATCAATTGTTATTGTTGGGCAAACAAAAGCCATTGGCAAATCCAAATACATTTGCCTACCAGCCAGATACACACACATATATATGTACCTACTATATCTGTGTATCTGGCATCGGGTATCGAGTATGTCTGCATGTCATTCAAGATAAAGTAGCTCACGATGCCGTTGAAGATTGATGGTTGCCTGCATAAATGATACCTCTGATTGAGTGTGAGACGCCACAATACTCTGCGTGTGCGTGTGTGTGTGCATATGTTCCCCTGATAGCTGCTCTGGTACCTTTAAGTGTCATTTTGTGTTCTCGACACGCATTTTTGTCGAGCGTCGCTCAAAAAGTTTTCGAGCTGGCAAAAATGTTTGCCTGCCGCTTTGATATGCTGACGCTGAGTGTGATAAATGGTGACAAGTTTGTAGGCCAATTTGCTAACTAAAAACGAAACTAACACACACACACTCACAGACACACACCAAGCACGCGTTGCAAGTTCTCAAGTTTCGCTGCTGCTCTCAATCAGCGTTCTAAGTGAGTGCCACGCCCACTGCTCCGCCTGATCATCAAGTCTGTGCACAATTAGCTCCCCGGGTCAAACCCGATGTTGCGTTGCTCTGCAACATTTTAGCCATCATCATCATCAGCAGCAACAGCAGCAACAGCAGCAACAGCAGCAACAGCAGAGGCAGCGCAGCTTATTTCACAGTTGACTTGACTCGAGTTGCGCTTTTCTAACGGTTCTGCTGCTGCCTCCTCTCCAACGTGGCTTCTTGACATTGGCCCCCTACGGCGTTTGTCGTAATTTTCGCGCCATCAATTTGGAATTACTTGTAGAGCGAATTGAAGCGATCCGCTCAGCTCTCTCAATTCCGAATTACATGCTTCATTTCGCCAACAACAGCAGCAACAGCAGCAGCAATAGCAGCAGCAACAACAACTACAACAAGAGCAACAATAACTGCAGCTGCATGCTGAACTCTACCTGGGTAGGTGAGTAACATTGTCGGCAGTCTGGCGCATTCCTGCTTTGCATAAGCCTAACCGTAAATGCGCAAGTGTTGTAAGCGACGTAATTATCGATAAATGGTTAAATCAGCATTTCATCCAATGAGCGCAAATAGGCAGCGTACTGGGGAGTCGTGATCGTCAAGGTGTTGAGATGCCAGAGGCGTCTAACTGAGATTCCTAACTCAAGGCTGTCTTTGCAGGTTACTAATTTGACTAGTGGATTGCATCGCACAATTGTTCAGTTAAGTTTCTTTCATTCCATAAAGTATATATATATTCTAACAGGCAACATGCTTGATCTAGCTTCATCTTCTGCCTTCTGTCTGCACATCTGCAACAAATTAATCAATCTTAATTAATTCTGTTTATAATAGTCATTTCTACTGAACTCTATAGATATATCGTATAGAAAATATCGCCTTAAGTTTGCTATTTTTCAAGATATTACAACCAAAATTGGTATATTCTCATATTAGAATGACTTCTATATTTTACTACAGTTTCTTCAAAATAAAATCATCATTTCATATAGCAGCCAAACAAAGAACTGTTAAACCTGCTCTTTCTTGCTCAATTCCAAAACTATTTAACAAGGAATTGCTTAAGAAACTATCCGAGTATTCCTGTAGTATATAGTACAGCAATTTAATTGTTTATGTTCCCCTGTTTATGGTTCATATTCTGAGTTATTTCAGTAGGGTTGGGTTGCTCCCGAGCTGAGGCTAGGGTCCTGGGCTAGCCGCTGACTTAAACTCCCCCATGACTCGGTTTCATTCTTGGCAAAGTCAGAGTTTATACTTTATAGCGCTCCCAGCTAAGGGAGGCAGAGCAGAGAGCAGGCCAGCGACCCAGCAAGCACACACCCTCAACCCCATCTTCCCTGTCCCTCTGCCCACTGTAGATGACCCCTTTGCGCAGTTGAACAAAAAACTGCATTCATCTGCGCGGTACACAATGCTCGGCACATAGTACAAACACTGGCACTGCCTCTCGGGATCGGACCAGGGGCGGGGAATGAGAAGCGCACTGCGAAAATGGGACTGAGAATGGTTCTGCTCCTGGTTACAGTCCCGTGCTTGGGAGATGGGGCATACTTGGGCGCACACTTTGCGCCGTGACTACTTTTTACTTTTCTTTAACATTATTTTGCACTTTTCAATTAAAAAGTGTGCACCCTCCTCAGCGCAGCGAAGAAGGGCAGGCAACTACGCCTGCCAGAGAGGCGAAAGTAACCCCAAAAGCTGATAAAACCAAGTTACCAGCCAGGCAGCCACGTATCCTCCCAGACACCCACCCAGCCTGGCAGCTGCCATAATTATAATTTCTTAATGCAAATAAAAACTCGCTGCTGATTTTCACTTGCTGTAAATGCGAGGGAGTGTGCGAGAGTGTTTGTGTGCGTGGGTGAGTGTAGTAGCCAGAAACCAGCCACAATTTAAACATTATGAAGTTTTACTTGGGCGCGTCGTTTTACGCTTGCTTTTCCATTTGTCTAAGTTTCCCTACAAAGCGAGTTGACTGTTTTACAGAAACGTTCCATCTGTATAGAGTTCAAAAGTTGATAAACGAAAAGCATATTTATTCTTGATCATGGTCAATAATCGAGACGATATAGCACGATAGCACGTTCGTATTTCAGTATGAGTGCTTATATATCCGAGACCACAAGAGCTATTGCTTTCAAATTTGGTAACAGTATATCCTATTATTGTGTGTAGTTCAAGTTTATTTTAAAATTCAGCCACGCCCTCTTTACACTCTGTAAGTCGTTAAAAACAAATTTTAGGTATGATTTTAATTTTTTTGTGTGAATAATAATAATCAGCATCTAAATGATTCCTGATTCAGCTTTAATTGTATAACGTTTGTTATAAGGAAACTATTTTAGGTTAAGGTTAGGGATGTATCAGGTTAAGCACCACAGCCGAGTACACTTGACTGTAGCTTTCCTAATTGTTTAAAAATAAATAAAATATATATACATATATAAATATATATATTAAGGCAACATCTGACATAAGATACCTTTAATATAAAGAGTATTTGCAAGTCGACCATTTTGAATTGTTTTGCCATTGCTGGTGTCCTGCCAAAGGGCAAGTGAAAAAAGGGTTAAAAAATACGCAGCTCTCCCGCTCTTTCAGTCCACACCTCCACCTTCGACTGCTCCTCCCGCAGCTTCGGCAGATGCCGTCGCCTTTGTGTCCTGCTCATTGTGGTCGGCTGCAGTGCAAATAAACATGCATAGTTCATGAACGAAATGAAAAGCGGCTGTAGCTGGCGACCAATGCACAAATACCCGAATACTTTTGCCGCGCACTGTGTGCTAGCCTGTTAAAGCGCTTGGCTTTTGCGAGCTTACAGGGCGTATAATTAATATTAAATGTTCTACTTATAAATTAAATAAAAATGCGAGCAACGAATGGCGAGAAACGAAACTTGGCCCGCAACATGGCCCGGACTCTTGTGCAGCAAATTCTTTGCACGATTGATGACTCTGGCCGTCAAGTTTATTGCCAGCGACACGTATACACACACACGCACGCACACACACACACTCCCACACTCGCTCGTCTAGTTATAAATGTGTGTTTGCCAAGTTTGACTTGAACTGGAGCCGAGAGAGCTAACGCCACTTCCGCTGTGCGGAAAAATGCTTTTGATTTGATTTTCACCAAATGTCAACTTGACGTCACGTCGCCAGCAAAAGCGGACGTCGCCGTCGCCGTCGTCGTCGCCGTCGTTGTCGTCTTTGTCGACGTCGCTGCTTTCGTTGTCGCCGCCTTTGTTGTGCCGTTTCAACTGCATGATTTATTGTTTTGATGAAATTGCGTGTAAACAATTTAGTGGCTGGTTGGCGCTCCCCCACCCCCCCTCTCCGTCTCCCTGTCGCCCTCCCCCTCCCCCTCCCACTCTCTCCCTCTCTCTTTCTCAAGCCCCGGTGCGCTTTAAGTTTATGAAGTTTTTTTGATTTAAGGTTAAATATAACGATATTTCATGACCCATTGCAACCGCGAAAGAGCAGGAGAGAAACGGAGAGAGAGGGAGAGAGATGGCTTGGAAAATTCCAAACTTTTGTGATATGAGGAATCTCTCTTTGACTTTGCAAGGATTACAAACTAGCGCAGTTGCTTGCCTGAGCACAATAAAGTACATGTTTATCGTCTTTTACACATTTCTTTCTTCCTCGCCCTCCCTCTGTCCCTGTCTCTCCCTCTTCCGTTCTGTGCTTTGTGCACATTCCTTGGCTTTGGCTTTGGCAAATGAACTAAAATGTGATATTGGAATTCCGATGCTCGCATTGGCATTAAACAATTGCAAAGTCGCAAAGTCCTGACCGCAAATCCCACACGAAACTCGGAGCAACTACAGCAGCAGCAGCAACAGCTCCCCCCACTCTGGCCATAGTACTCATAACACTCATAACACTTATCGGGAAGTTACGATGCGCCACTTGCAAGAATCGCTTGCAGTTTTGACTGGCTATAAATATGCCATAACAATAACTAGAAGCGACTAATATCCGATTACTGGCTAAGGTCCCAGTGCAAATGTAGCGTGAGGAGCTTGATGTCAATTCAAGGAGAGTCACCAGGCAGGTCTCACCCTCACCCTACCACACACATACACATAAAAGCTTCCATTTCATGTGTATGTGTATATGTATGCAGCATCATTTTGCCAAACATGAAACAAATGCATAAGTAAATACCAGAAACGAGTGACTTTCAATATCCTCGCAGGCTTATTGCTTACAGCAAATTTCACGCCAACACGACACAAGCAGACAGTGGTGCATGGAGAGGGGGAGGGGAAACAGCAAATGCGAATGCATTTACACATCTGCAAACACAAACACAAGCACAACAGACAGTTGCAAACATGCAACATACAAATATGCGTAGAGAGTAAGGCAGAGACAAAACGAGGCAGGAGGAGGGAAGAGGGAGAGAGAGAAAGCTAGTAGGAGCTGCAAGGACTGCAGATGGTAGCTATGCCTGCAGCAGTTGGAGCGTGACAGAGAACGTCTGAAGCATTTCAATACTAGATTCGGTTTCGGTTTCCAGCTCCAGCTACGACTTCGTCTCCGTCTCCAGTGTCTCCAGTGATGTCTGAGTGCGTTGCCTGGAACGCATTTACGTTTATTGCATTTGTAAATTATTCACACAAGGATATTAAATGCAAATTGTGAAATAGACGACATTCGGCTATGTGCCACACAGATACAATATCCGTTAGATACCGAAAACGATCCATCGAATTGCATCGAACTGATTTTGATTCTGATGCTGGCAAAGTATTCGCTGCATGAACGAGTGCAATGCGAATCTCATCTCGTTTAATGCCATTAACGAGCTGAGTTCCAGTTTGACTGCGCAACCTGAACCACTCGAGAAATTGGCCAAAGTCACCAAAAGGGCCAATGATTGCAGTAACTACAGCAAGAACGCATAAAGAGTCTCTGATTGAGCGCCAATTTGAGATGAGAATTGGACTCGTATTGAGGCCAAAGCAGGTACAGCAAATAAGCTGTATACGTGATTGCTTGGGAAGGGATGAAAAGTAAATACTAAATTAAAGTTAAATACATTTTTAAACTATACAAAACTTTGCTTACTTTAAAGACACACCATATACTAGCTTCACATTCGATTTACGTGGGAAAAAGAGGGCGTGGCAAAATTCCACAGCTTAGTATATCTGCGTGCCATAATAACACATATTTTCACAAATTTTGATAGCCCTATCTGTTATAATATCTGATTTCTAGGTGTTCATACAGACATACAAGGGTATATCGACTCGGCAATTGAATTGAATCAAGAAAAATATATTTTGTGGAGTTGGAAAAAGCCTTTTGTGCCAGTTACATATATTATTGGTTTGTTTTAATGGTTTAATATCCTTCTATCCTATAGATTTCTATCCTACAGTAAGGAAATTTCACGAACACCAAGAGCGCAACTGCTTAACTCACTTTCAATTAGGAAATTATATTCGCATATATCTTAAATGGATTCCTTCGAACCCTTTTTGCACTTTAAATGTTGTTCTTAACTTGAAATTAGATTTGCCTGTTACGCTCTCTGGCACCTTTTGCGTCAGAACTTTGTCCACATGTCCTGATGTCAATGCGAACTAGTGTGGAGTGTCAAAATAGAGGAATAATGTCTACTGCGGAACAGGACCTGCATGCGGGCTGCGAGCTGAGTTTTGTTAGTGAAATTAAACTTTATGAACTTTTCTACAGGCTCTTCAAGCGATGCAGAAGAGAACAGATGGGGAGGGGGCGGTTGTTTTAGTTTCCAGTTGTGACATGTTTTTGACAGTGTTTTGCGAACTAGCAATGGGCAACCCGGGGGTTAAGTCAGGCACTCACCTTAATTAGCCAATAATGGCACATGCGAAATGATTTTATTTGGCAATTCAAATATTTGACACTTGTCTGGGTAAACAGGTCGGAGCGATGAGGTGCGAATTGTGGGATAAATTAAATTGACTTTGCCATTTTTTTGGAGAAGTTTAAGTGATTGATAAGCAGAAATCTAGATATACATAGAGCGGATATGTGACATTCACACTGCTAACAAGATTTACATAAAGAAGTTTCCAAAAGAACAAGCCATAATTTGACTATACTCTTTATATATACTTGGGTACTTAATCATCTCAAAATAATCACCACAATCAACATGAAAGTCCTCCATTTATATGTCTAACTATCACTTCAACTGTTAACTCAACCGTTTGTATTGCATTCGATTTATAAGGGACACTTTGCTTGTCCTTTGAGGGCTCTGCGATTCGTAGTTCTTGTTATGACAATACGCGATTTGCCTTTCCCACGGAGAACCGTAACAACTGTTGTCGTATTTCAGGAAAAGGCGGTAAATAACAGTCATTAGAAACAACTATAACAATTACAAACCATGCAATTTTCAGCACCTTAGAAATTCAAATTGCAGGCCACTTAGCCAAGTCGAGACAGAGATGGAGGGAAAAGGGCGACGCATTCGAGAGGGTTCTATAAAAGCAGCAAAGGATCTGCCAGCGGGTCACAGTCAAAATGTTTCAAGTGAAGGAGCTGCTCTTGTCGCCGGACACATTCGAGAATCCGATCTTCAAGATTCATCTGGTTTGCTTTCGTTGGTACGGATATGTGGCATGCAGTGAGCAGGCGCACCCGAATCTGGCGCTGCTGCGTTGCACCATCTTCACAGCCTCCATCTGGGTGAGCTGCGCCCTCATGCTGACCAGTGTCAGCCTGGCCAGCAAGTACGAAAGCCTCAGCGATGCCGCCACCAGTTGGGCCACAGCGGTGCAGTTCTTTGCTGTCTCCATTGCCACGCTGAATGCCTTTGTGCAGCGGCAACGTGAGTAGGAGAAACCTGGAGAAGATACTCATCAGCTAACTGTATGGCATTTGCATTCCCCTCTCCTGCTTGCAGGCGTTGTGCAGCTACTGCGCACAGCCCACGCAGATCTGCTGCAATATCAGCTGGAGGCCAATGAGCAGGAACTGGAACTGATGGAGGCCACACGGCGCTATGTGCGCACCATCACGTGGTTGTTGTGGGTGCCGTCGGTGGTGGCCGGCTTGATGGCCTGGTTGGATTGCATTTATCGCAGTATCTTCTTGCCTCAAACTGTCTTCAATGCCACACAGCCCATCCTGCTCTTCAAGCTGTTCCCCTTCGGTGACCTTTGCGCGAACTTTGTTATCGGTTATTTTGGACCGTGGTATGCGCTCGGGTTGGGCATTACCACAATTCCCCTGTGGCACACCTTCATCACGTGCCTCATGAAGTTTGTCACCCTCAAGTTGCAGTTGCTTAACCAGCGAGTGCTGGCCATGGATGTGTGTACAAGAAAGGGCGAGCGATATTCTGTTTTGCTTTTGATTTCTCTCTTCTTTCTGTCTCTCAGATTCAACGTATTCTGCCAGCCCATCTGAAATTGAAAAATATTTCCGAAGCGCAGCTCACTTACTGGCACCTGGAACTGTGCAAGCGATTCGTGCAGGAGCATCTCAAGATACGCGACTTTGTGCAGCAGCTGCAACAACTGATTAGGATTCCCGTTATGGCCGATTTCATCATATTCTCGGTTCTCATGTGTTTTCTATTCTTCGCCTTGATGTTGGGCGTGAGTTGAAGGGGTTAACTAAGTAATAGTGGCCTTTTTTGCAGTCTTCTCTTTCCTTTTAGGCACCCAGCAAAATGGATTATTCCTTCATGTTTATCTACGTGTTTGTCATGGCGGGAATTTTGTGGATTTATCACTGGCATGCGACATTGATCGTTGAATGTGTGGGTGGAATGTGAAATCTGATTAATATAGTAATACATATTATTTATTTACTTATTTATTTCTATATTATTCTCTTTTGCACATCATTTTCCCATTTTGATATGTAAAAAAGCCTTGCATACTTTCAGGCACTGATTAAATAGCAAAAATTGATTTAATGAGGACAACAGCACTAGTTAGCACTTGCTGTCCTTCCCTAATCCCAACAGCTACTCTCTATGTTCTCCTATTCCATCTCTTCTGCTGTGCTATTCTCACTTTAATGAATACCAGTCTCTGCTCATGTTCCCTGCCACTTTTTACACAACCAATTACCTTTTACATATCCTGCTTGACTTTTGTACCACCTGCAGCAGGATGAGCTGGCTTTCGGTTTCTATGCCTGCGAGTGGCCAAGCTTCTCCCTGCCCGTGCAGCGCCGCCTGCTCTTCATGATGCAGCATGCCCAGCGACCGATGAAGATGCGCGCTCTCCTGGTCGACATGAATCTGCGAACGTTTCTCGATGTAATTAAGAGTTGAAAAGAGAGTTGAGTAGAGTGTGTACAGTGTGTATTCTTAATCCACTCTTCCTCAGATCGTGCGTGGTGCCTACAGCTACTTCAATCTGCTGCGTAGCAGTCATTTGCATTAGAGTCTTGAGTTCTCTTTGGCTTTTTCGCAGCGCATAATCAAATGGCGCAGCTCTTGTCAACTCGTCGCTTGGCTAACATGACAGCTAACATGGCTTGCAATTCATTTGATGGCCAAACAAAAAAGCCAAGTCGTGAGCAGAAAGGGGGAAGGAGCCAGAGAATGTTGGTAAACCATTTTAGAGCGTAAATAAACGTGATGCCTGCTACTCAAAAGCCAATGGCAGCAGCAAGAAACATCATTTATCACTTTTGAGTCGAGTCGAGTCGAGCAGAGTCGCGTCAAGTCCTCGCAAACAACAACAGGATGTCAGGCGCATTGTTAGATTGTATTCCTTTTCAATGGACATAAAACGATTTCTACACTTTTTACACAACTCTAAATATATCGTATAATATTGTGCACATGCCACAGGCAGACGCCGCCCTCCTTGCAACAGTTCTAATTGTCTGGGGGGTTCCGAGACCGAATTTATGCGTCTGCTCTACGATTATTGGAATATGGTCGAAATGCGTCAAGCCACCACCGAAAACTAACCGAATCGACCGAATTGTTGTGCCCTTGGGTGTATTTTTTAATAATATTAAGAGTAAAGACAAAGGAAATAAACTGAACCGCACTCAAAACAACAACAATAACAAACACGCATATTGTTGCGGTTGTTGCGCGTCGTTCAAGTCGTTCGTTCCATGGATTATGCTACAGGAACAAAGTGGCTAAATGGCTGATAAAGGCGCACGCTGAAGTGTGTCTCTGTTCCAGCTAGAGGAACTGAAAAAAACTGCAGATACTAATGAGTATTAATGGGTTCGGGCCACGACGCAGGTATCGTTATCCGAAGGGGTGTCTGTGTGAGTCGGGGTGTGTGGGGAGAGTGTGAGTTTGTGGGGGGAAGGGTGAGAACTAGATATCAAAAGGGTTGTTCTACACATCAGATACGCATCTCCTGAAACAGAGCTGTTGATGTAAAAACAAAGGAGAAACAAACAATGCCGAAATACTTACAGCACAAAAACCTTTTTTTATATATAAATGGGACTTTTTTTGCACTAAGACTCAAGTAAAATTTGGTAAATTTATTTAAAATTATAAAAAAAATAAACAAAAATTAAAAATCATGGAAAGAAAAAAGTTTCACACAATCTCCCCGACGGGGAATTGAACCCCGGTCTCCCGCGTGACAGGCGGGGATACTAACCACTATACTATCGAGGATTGTTGACAACCGACGACCTAAACACACTTTTCTGATGAACTCCCCGCCACTGTCAGTGTATATAATGCACTACAAACCGAAAAATAGACAAAAGCGAATTGAATTCATATGGCATAACCAATTGTTGCCATCTGTTGCGGTCGGTTTTTAGCAATATTTGCGAATTTTTTATGGCGGCACGTTTTTCGATTATTTATGACATTACTGAATGCACGAGTAATGGATGTTCATTAAACACAATGAATGTCATGCGTTCGCTTCCCCAGCATGCACGCACCACGCACTCTCCTCCCTGCTGAACTGGTAGTAAGTAGTACTGAGGCATGTCTGATATGATATTCTGATATTTTATGTTCGAGAGAGAGAGAGTGCAGTACAACCCTCGGTGCGCGCACTTGAGAAGGGCCATTAGTCACCCTATTTTTCAGTTTTGCGAAAAATTAAAATTTGCCATCGAGCGAATTTTGCACACATGTAATGAATATTCACCATTACAAGCCAACATTTCTTGATTGCAAAAGGAAAGCGAACACTGTGCGACATGGGGAAATAAAGAAAAACGTATTCCATGACAGCATGATTAATTTGCAGTTCATAATACACATGAAGGGGGTACACACATGTGAGATTATAGAAAATATGAAATCGGGTAAAACTTTTAAATAATAAATTTCTTTGACTGAAGAGAAGTATTTTATAGAAAATCGGACAGGCAGTATAATGATAAAATTCTAAAAGCATAAAATTAAATACAAAATATTATAAGAATATGCTAAAATAATAAATAAATGTATTAAACAATGCTTTAGTTATATTAAACATATTTTTAAAAGTATAATATTATTCGTCAACTGTAAGTAAACAATAAAATTGTTTATATTTTAGCATTATTTGATTAATTCTTTAGAATCCATTCAAAATATTAAACATATTTTTAAAAGTATTATTCGTCAACTGTAAGTCATTTTTTGTTTTTATTCTAGCATTATTTGAATAATTCTTTAGAATCCATTTAAAGTACTCCCCACCTTAAATTGCTTTTGCTAACTTTGTTCCTTCCTTTCTTTATCTGAGGAATTTCCGTCAGTTCGTTGGGCAAGGAAAAATGTATAAATTTATAATTTCTTGGAAAAGAGTTGTCAACTGAATGCGAGTTTCTAATGTGTCCCTCACAGTCGATGGGACTAAATATTTTACTGGTTACGTGTCTAATTCGAAGAGTTTCCGAGTCGTGCGGACTCCAGTTAGGGGCGCAGTGACATGGGCGGGTTCAGTTGACGCTGTTGTTTTCATAAGTTGTCGTTGTTGTTCTTATTGTTCTTGTTGCTGTTGTTGCGTTTGTTTTGGCATGTTTATTGCACTGTCGACGACAATGCATGAAAACTTTTAGTTAGCCAAGTTAGTGGCGGCTCTTCAATGTTGGTGACAAACCCTTGTGCCCCGTCCCGCCCCTTTGTCGCCTACGTGCACGCCCCAATGCCACACACTCCCTCCCGCCCCGTACCATCGAGCGTAACTGTTAATGTGTTTGAAGTCAAATTGTTTCCAGTCACGTGAGCGTGGCAACTGTGAACACACAACAACTTTATCCATGATTAATCAGTTGCATTTAAATATGTATTACGAGCGTATCGCCTGGGCGGGACTACTGCAGTGTCAGCAGGAGGGTCCTTTGGTGGCCAGCAGCTAGGAATCCTTAGGTTCGGCCAAGCTTCGCTGCACATTTCTGGCCAACAGATGGGATACTCTACCGACCCCCCGCCCGACCTTGATTAATATGCAACATTCAGAGCGAAATACAACTTCATTTTATGGCGGCGGCCAACAAATCGGCGTGCGTTAATTATATTTAATAACCAGACGCGTAACAGCTGGCCAAGTTTTTAGCGTGTGTCGCCTTAACTATGCCCCATAAATGTTTAATGGCCCAAACACTTAAGGACCCTCATAGGACCCACTGGGGCAGAACTGTCGAACAAACAGTCAGCGGCTAATTACAGATTAATTAAACATTTCGTTTCATTGAAAAAAAGTCTTTACTCAGGAAACGTAATGAGCACAGGTCCTGAAATTATTTCCTAAATGTTTTATGTGCAATCCCAATCGTAAAACAGCTTTTAGAGTCATTACATTTCTTTATGACGTTCTTTAAATATCGGAAAATGTTTTATTGTACTTTATTGTATATTATTATTATACTTTCTGCACTTATGATATCGATTATATGTTCTGTGATATCGGTATAAGCCGAAACCTTAACCTACGGTGGGTTTTCTTTATTTAAGTTATGCTGTTTTGCACTTTTTGTGCCCACTCCCGACGCTCCTCTTTTTTATGCTGGAGTGCTGAGAGTGCTGTCCAAAAATAGATCAGCGTCGCCGCCGCCAAATTGCAATTTGCAGTTCTCTTTTATTTTTCCCACTTTATACTTTTTTGAAAAGGAAAACACGAGCTGGTTTTCATTGCGTTCGTTTTCGAATGCGCTTTTTAATTTAATTTTCGTAGGCCGTCGTGCACTTCAAACCGCGTTGCACAATACGAGACACACACACACACCCGGCTCACACACGTCGTCAGCTTACAAAAGCGCAGTCGAAAGCCCCAAAGAGAGCACAAGCGAAAAGCCTCCCCTCCCCACACCATGCATACCCTGCTGTCCATGCCACACCACGTGGCGCCCGCCGCTTTCATGCGCTTCGTTTAGCAAAGTGGATGTTAAGTGTAATGCGATTTTTATGTAAATTTTCGCCGAAAAAAGAGCCAAACACACATGCATACAAACACACACACAAAACAGACACAGATGAAGCAATGGATAGAGAAGGGGTTCGCACCGGCAACAGTTCTGCGATGATTTCGTTGCCACGGTCACAGCCAGACAAACGGTCCACTTCGCCGCCGTCTTGCCGTCTCGTTCACACACACCCACGCGATATGGCGGCATCAATAAGCGCGCGGCACAGACAGACCAAGTGGCAATATACCAAATGGAGTCGGGGAGGGAGAGGGGCATAACACACTGTCCGTCCGTGTATATCCCCCATTGAGTAAACGAAGCACTTATGGGTGCTGCGGCAGAGTAGACTACACCTCCCTCCCGCTTCCAGTGTTGTATTGATTAATTAAGAAAAAGGTTTGTCATTAGTTCAAAGACCATCAGTACGACCGACAATTCTAGGCAGGAGCAACCCCGTCAGAATCGTGGTATTCAACTATAATCACAAAGTGTCATAATTTAGTATCATCAATTGGCCTTTTAGTATTTGGGTAGAACGTCAGTCTACCTCTACTAATGACAATCGTTCTAGGGCAAACAAGAAGCAGATTAAGCGATGGCTGCTAGAACCCGTTGGGAATTAGAAGCCGAAAAAAAGAAAAAAAAACTTGATTCAACCGATCGTGCATTGGAAGTATTTATAAACACGTGGCACATATTTTTTTATATATATATTTTTAATTTCTATCAACAATTGCATAAATTATTAAAATTGAACATATTTTTACACAATTTGTATGTTTTTGCAGGAATATAAATAAAATATGACAAAACAAAAAATTTACTTCCCATACCGGGAATCGAACCCGGGCCTTCTGGGTGAAAGCCAGATATCCTAGCCACTAGACCATATGGGATATGTTTGTAGAGGTGCCAAATACCACTTTTGATTTCAGAGCGCCACAATGTGTCAAAGTTTCAAAGATACCGTTTGGATTGTGCTTTGTCTGTCGAAGATGATAATAAAAGAAATATCAACGACTAAAATCCTAAACTAAAACCTATTATTCGTTATTAATTAGTTGTATCTGTCGAAATAACACCCTGAATCCAAATAACCAAAAATCTTGAAAACAAAAAAAAATAGTGAATCTTCCTTCTTGTAATTCAAAGATGTTTTTCCCATACCGGGAATTGAACCTGAGCCTTCCGGGTGAGGGCCGGATATCCTAACCACTACACAATATGGGACGTGATGGCATGGCTGACAATTTTCATATTTAACTTTTCTTTAAATATAATAGATGGTATTGTCGAACAGATGTTCGTGTAAAATTTTGACTATGTTATTTTCAAGTTCACATGGAAGAAAATACATTCAAAATTCAACTTATTTGTTTTTCGAGTGACTCAGTCACAAGAATGAAACGAAAAAACTTCTTATATATGTATGTAGAAAGAAGTGGTGCATTGATGTATGAAAATTGCCAGCCCAACATTCACATCCCATATTGTCTAGTGGTTAGGATATCCGGCTCTCACCCGGAAGGCCCGGGTTCAATTCCCGGTATGGGAAAAAACTATTCAAAACATCTGTTAACTTTTTATGTTTTATTTTCTTATGTTTTATTTTTTATGTTGATGATGTCTCTTTTAAAGTATGGTTATATTTAAATTATTTTTATTGTTTTTACACTTGAATATTGTATACAATTAGTCTATATGATTTTCGTCATCTCATATAGTTATAGTAAAAAAAAGTTTTAACAGGTTGTGAACTGAAATAAAACGCATATAAACACAATCAAGAAAAATGCATGCACACAAATTGACATTTACGCAAGCATGTCACCAATCCCATATGGTCTAGTGGCTAGGATATCTGGCTTTCACCCAGAAGGCCCGGGTTCGATTCCCGGTATGGGAAGTAAATTTTTTAATTTTATAAATTTCGTTTGAATGTTACTTTACACTAACCAATATGAAAAAAAAAATAATATTATCACGTAGGTGTAAATAAAAAAGTGATGAACAATTTTCACAATACACTCATCTAGCAGAGCAAGGTTTCGATCCTCGGACCTCTGGGTTATGGGCCCAGCACGCTTCCACTGCGCCACTCTGCTTGTTGAAATGTCAGCGTCTAACGCTCAACTTATAGCACATGCTGGTAAGCTGACTGCTGTGCAACCGTGTGCAGCCTTAGTCCAGCGAAGTTTTCCACCACTCGCAAACACACACGCAAACACATGCGCACACACGTAATCTTATAACCATACGCACACTGAGCGGCGGTCGACTCACGTGGATTACGTATTTACTTAGCTGCGGCCACACACACACAGTTGACGCGACTCTTATCGCCACGTTGCATGCGGACGCAACTAGCATCGCATCTCTAGCCACCCCCTCCTCCTACTGTTCTCTGGCCCTGGCCCGGGTGCGGCTTACTGCTGCGGCATCGCTTTTTGCCTTTGGCACAAATATCGCTTTAATAACCGCGAGTCGAGTGCAATTTCCTGTTGGTTTTTGGCTCCTCTGTTTGCTTGGCCGCCAACAGTGTCCACAAACTGGCGTTAAAGCTGGCGGGAAATATGCTAAAAATAGCTGCGAAAAGAATTTCATTTAATTAGCGTCAAATTTTACACAAATACATTCTGGATAAATCACATTCTGTTTGCCATGAAGGTCGACAATGTGTGTGCGATATTCCATCATAACTTGTCAAATAGAACTCGATAAATTCCAAAATTCCGATTTTAATTAATTTTCGCGCCACTTAACGATGTGACAGACAAACAAAACGACAGCCACGCCCATCGCCCCACCGCCCACTCGTGCACTTCGTGCGCCTTTTTCTGGTCATTCGAAATGGGGGAAATGTTCACAGACCACAAACACTAAATTGCAAATAAATTTGTTTAAATATGCAACGAGTGTGTGTGTGTGAGTGGGAGTGTGATGCACCTGCATAGCGAGGGAAGGAACAGAAGGGCTGGATGTCCCTGAGCTGATGTTGGGCTTGGCTTTGGGTGTGGGGTGCTGCGGCAGCGGGCGACATGAGACAACGGCAACGACAACGTGCGCATCAAATTTTAATAGGAAAACCCCAAAAAAGTTCAAGCCACAAAGTCCATTTCCAGCAATCGGGGGCAACAACATGTTGTTATTGTTGTTGTTGTTGCCGTTGTTGGTTCGACATGGCTGATGTACGCTCTGGCCACGAAGATGTTGCATTGACATTGAATATTGATGAAAATAAATCGAATTTCCGCCGCCCAGACACTCCGACAAAGTGAGAGAGAGACAGAGACTGAGAGAGAGTCAGTCGCAGCCGCAGGACGTCAGATCGGAAAAAAGCCGGACATCTCCATATCCACAAGAAGTATGTGTAGTTATATGTCTGTCTCTCTGTCTGTCCCTCTGTCTGTGTCTCTGTCTGTCTCTTCGTCTGTTTATATTGATTGCCCAACGGTTTGAGCCGACCAAAAAAGGGGTTCCGCCTGAATTGAGTATACGCTCGAGTGTCAAAATCTCCCTTTCCCCTGCGTGTGTTTTTAGAGACATCTGTGGGTTTTTCTCAATCCTGCAAAATGAAGTTTGAAATGTTTCCCAATCTGCTTGTAAATTTGTTGGCAACTGCAGCAAAACTGAGTATTATTTTCCGAGTTCTTTTGGGACTCTGAGAGAGTCACTTTGATATTGATTTGCCAATATATATTTAAAATTTCTGGTGCTCGAGAGATAAAGACAATCTCTGCAGGATAAATCGAAGAATTTAAGTGAATAGTAACAATAATTCAGGGTCGTAAATATTAAATATGCGAAAGAATGAACTGTGTTTATTAATTTGAAATGAATCACCTCCATTAGCTACCCCACGGCTACGCTTAAAGCATGAACATCAACATAGGTTTTTTTCTTAACCATCCGCCTCTTTTTCCTCCCCTTTCCCTTCTCCTTCCCCTGCCCTTTTTCCCGTCCTCAACGCCGCCTTTTGATACGTAGAGTTAACACTTGATTTGTATTTAAAAATTATTGACCAATTCATGGCTGCTGATTAAGTTTGTGCTTGTGCGGGCAGGGAGAAGGGGTGGGTGTGTGGCTTACTGCATGTTGCATGTTGGCAAGCGATTGATTTTTACAGCCACAAGGCTACTACGGCTACGGTCAATGGGAAATTGCGAATAAGCGCCGCAGCCTGCGTTGCAGTCCATATGAAAATCCAATTTTCCAGTGATTGATCATGCACAGCACGAAAGGGGCGGTCTGCAGCGGTGTTGGGGCTGGTTAACCACGCACACACACACTGGCAGACACACACACTGGCACACACATGTCAAGTTGGTGGCACATACGCAAAAATAATGTAATTAAAGCAATGTTTGCATAATAAAAATTAATATTTGTTGCAGTTTGTGTCAAAAACTGACTAAAAGCAGCCACGCCTCCCTCAGCCCCCCACGAACACCCCTTGTCACTTTACTGTTTACCTTGGCGGCAGTCTGGCAGCAAGCTTTATGCGGGCTGTCAAAATCAGACAGTTTGCACACATGAATGTACCCCACTTTCCCGGCTAAGCGCCTTCCCCACTCCCCACTTATTTCTCCCGCCGCGTCATGGAGAGATTTTGAGCCTGTGTCCAGCTTTGTCTGCCCTGCTATTTGTTCAAGTTTCGTTTCAGCAAATTATGTCCCAGCATATGTATGTTGATGGACAAGGGCAAGGGCGTGGAATGGGGCATGGGGAGGCGAGGGTAGGGAGATACGTTAAGGGGGAATTTACACTGCGAGTCTCGGTCTCGCTGTCGAGTGTCTACTGTGGATGCAAATATTGAAATAAGTCTTAATTGAATACAAATACTCAATTACATTGCGGCAAATCTATTTTGTGGGCCCAGCACAAACAAATTCGGGTTGTACCGAGTCCACCCCCTTCGCTGTCTACGCCACTGAGAACTTGATCAATTGTTCAACACTTTTACTTTATAATTGTAATTTTGTGTATAATAAGTGTCGCAAACGATTTGCCAGGCCCCCCCTCTCATAATGGTCTAGCGAAAGGGTTAACAGATTTGTCTGGCGTTTTATGCTGGTTGAGCCAGACAGTAAACAAATAGAGCCATAGAGATTCTTTATTTGCAACTGAATGTCTGAATTCATTTAATCAGCCTGGTGCTGTGATTTAGATTGCTGAATTAAGGATTTCGAATTAAAACATTATTATTTAAATAACCAAAAAAATTAGATTTCTTAATTTTTAAGAATTAAATAGAAAAAAAAATTAATTACTGGCCCATGAGGGGATCGAACCCGCGACCTTCGCGTTATTAGCACGACGCTCTAACCAGCTGAGCTAATGGGCCGTTGTGAGCGAACGCAGTTTAGAGAACTCGTTATAATACCTGACCAGAGTTAGTTGATGGCAAGACACACATCTACATGTATGTATACTCTTCTTTCTATATGCGATAAAGTTAAAAGTAGCTTAATAATATGTTAATCAGATAAGCAAACACAGAAGAAATTTATATATGTAGCCTTGGGTTTATTTTCAGCAGTCTCTTGTTAAGATTTTATTGTCGTCAAGCGGAATACGAGAATATATATGCACATAAGTTAAATTAAATATGTAGAATTAGAAGGAAATCAACCAATATGGCTGGGCAGTTCTATATACTATATATAAATATATTGATCAATACACAGATGAACCCACTCGCAGTAAAATTGTATGCTAATTTGATTTGAGTTACTCTTACTACGGTCTCTCGGGACCACAAGTTCCTCTATATGCGTCATGCCGACATGACTTGCATCGTCTTGTAGCCGGTACCCAGCGTTAGGTTGGCAACATATTTGACACTTCATTAAAAAGCAACATTAGCAAAATCAATTAGAGAGTATTCCCCAAGTACGCAACATGCGACACAACCGGCAAAGACAAACAGTGATGGATACAGTAGCTGCAGTGGAAGGATGGGGGGGTTGAGTGGGCAAACGGGGGAATGGAGTTTCAGTCGCCCTGTTGTTTTTGGCTAGCAAATAAACAAACAATTGAGGTACACATGAGATACTCGTCGCATTGTTTGTATATTTGTTGTTGGTCTCCAGCTCCTCCTGTGCTGATGCACAATTTGTTTGGCAAGCAGACGAGACAGAACAAAGAGAGTGAGAGTAAGTGAGAGCGAGAAGACAGGAGGACGAATCGAGATGCGACTTTGTTTGCATTTTGAATTGCCAACGCCAACATTTGCACTGGTAAATCGCTGGCCAGACGAACAACTTGTTAAATGGAAAATTAATTAAAAACGTGTTCTCCCTATAAACGGTGCTATCCCACATATTTCAATTTATTATTCATCTTCCAAATCGACCTAAAATACCATAACATTATAGATTAACAATTTTCTTAAGCCATTCTCGCAAGTACTCCGTGGGCTGAAGACCAACCCATTTCTTAAGCACATTTCCATTGTGCATTACTAGTACAGATGGCACCGATGAGATATTATAATGCAAAGCCAAATCGGCCAACTCATCGACATCGACGCGGGCAAGCCTGAGCCGACCATGTTGCTCACTCACAATATTTTCCAAACGAGGCTGCAATGCTTTGCATGGTACGCACCAGCTGCAAGTGCGATAGTCAATCGTTGTTAATCGATAGTTTGACTGATGGTATCGATAGCTACCTGGCATGAAAATCAATCAGAACTGGCCTATTACTGTATTTTACTTTTTCCTCAAATTCCTCGACAGTCGTAACATCAAACATTGATTTATTTATTTTGCCTGTCTGATTCCAGCTCTTGCACTTATTAAAATTGTTCAAAAGCCGCAGATGTTTTACAGATTTTGCTGACATTTTTCGGTGTTAATTTCAATAATACAATAATAGCACAAATAAATTTAGATGTAACCTAATGTGGGGCTTCTTCTCAACTGAAATTCAGTGACAAGCAAAACCTCTAACCCGATAATCTGGTACTAATGACAGAGAAGTCAAGGCGAGAAGGCATGTATAAAATAAATAAATATTGTATTTACATGCATAACTTTATGTTATACAATTTCCACCCATAACTACAGGATCTGTGAAATGTTCTGAAGCCTTTATTCGATTGAAAACTGATTAATCTATTGGCTATCGATTATTCCATGCGGTTCTTATGGAAACACATGTAGATTAGATATGCTGTATCACATTTATCGGTTCCTTTAATTGAACCACAGCTATTAATCAAATTCTTTGTTTTGTCAACTCCATCTATGGGTCCCAGAGTTTCAAGAACTTTGTCAGTCACCAGCTTATCGTTGGCCAGGACGCCCATCCTCTCCAGCACGCACTTGGTGAAGCACTTCGATTTGGCGTCAACGTTCTCGAAGTGACCATCACGCATGGCAATGGCCTGTTCCCTGGTGACGCCCTCCTGCTGGGTACATGCTTTAACATCATCCGTATGTTTCGCCCTTTGCTCGTCCGTCATCTGAACAAGGATCGTGGAAATATATCTACAGTTCTATACAGATCGTATGGAAATCCATTTGGCGTACTCACTTCGTCAGCTAAGGCCAATGCCAGCACGGCAAACAGAACAATCAGGAATCTCATTTTTAAAGTGGATCGGGTCGCACTGCTTGTTGTTTCAGCTCCAGAGAGATCTTTTATATGGAATTATTAAGGTTTTTTTGGGTTTCAGTTAAAAGTCTAAACAAATTTGTCATCGCACAATTACAAGTGTAATTTATTTTTTGTAATTTTTATTGATCTTATCTGAAAATTTGATGACCTGTTGACTTATATGCAAATTGGGTGTTCTAAAAAAACACGAAACGAGGTTTAATATCAAAATAAAAATTCGATAAAAAAAAAAAAAATAATTGAAAAATAAATTAAACTGTTTGTTTCTGTGAGTATTGCCTTAAATTTTACTGTCAAGTTGGTGGAAATGATGAAGAAATATTGAAAACATTCTCATTTTCAATACAATCATTTTGTAGAGTGTTTCATATTTTCATTTAAAACATGCTCATGAGATACCTGTAATTTATAGGGTATAAGCAAATATAATTGAAAATATTTCTAGTATATGACAACCTTCGTCATGCATATATGACGCACGGCAAGCAAGTGGAGACTCAGCATTGCTTATCTGCTCATATTCTTGGCCCAAATCCAGGGCAAGCTGCAATGACTCTGCTTTAAATTTGTTTGCCTTGGCTTGGTCAGCCTAGCCCCAATCTCCCAAACCACACACTCTACACACAAACAGTGCAAACGAACATACGCACACATTAGTATATACTATATTTGGGTCACATTAGATCGCATGAGGCTGATAACATTAAGCAGGCACTTTCTCCATTTCGCCTGACCATGTTTACTTGCTTGAAATGAATGATGAGCTTCGCTCTCGCCTCCGTCTCCCACTCTTTCTTTTAGTCGCTTGTCTAAACATTTTTACGATTCAGGGTTACAGATAGGATATGGCAGATAGGCTGTCATTCTGCCGGGCTTTACATAATCTTCAGTGCTTAAGGAGCGGCCTTTCAGCAATTAGTTTCTGTGTGCATTCAATGTGCAGATAAGTAGCCGAGTCTTGCAAACACTCTTCTAACGTGGCCCCCTTACCAGCACCCTCCTTCCACCCATTCGCTTTTGGTTGATTGACAGGCATCTGACAAGTGGGCTGAGCGATGCTTCAGCAGCTGAAATTTAATGACCTCTTACATAATGCAAATGTGGGCGAATTTCCGGCTAACTCACATGCCTGGAAGGGAAAGCGTCGAAATTGAGACCAGAATTGATTTGTTTTCCTTGTTTTTTATGGCGTACGTAATCATTTGCGGAAGATGAAGTATATTTTGCTTATTTTTTATTTACCAATATCAGATCTCTTTCCATCTATTACTGTTTATTTCTCTCTCTACATATCTTCAATTTGAGGCTCTTTCTCTCTCTCTTTTAATGCATTTAGTTCTATTTTTGTCCTTTATCTGTTTGTCTCTTTCTCTCTCTTACTTTTCGCATGCTGATAAGAAATAATTTCATCATTGTTATCATTTCTAATTTGCTTCAAATTAAATGAGTTTTCACACAATCATAAAGCATACAATGTATTTTCTATGCCACACCCACACCCATAGACGTATACATGTGTATATGTGTGTGTGGGTGTGTGTGAGGTGGTGCAAATGTAATTAAAAAACTTTCAAACCGCATCAACATAAATGTGCGACGCTTGAAATTTTGTGCATTTGACAATTTTCGGTTGGCAAAAAGTTGACATTTTCCCTCTCTTTCTCTCTCTTTCACACTGTCTGTGTGTGGGCGGACAAAACCGCTGAAACGCATGGGCGTGGCATGCATTGTATTATGCGAGTTTTAAGCTAAATTAAATGCTTGCAAACTTATTATTGTTCATAAATAAATATGTCGGCTTCTATTCATCGGCTGCCAGACGTCCATTTAATATGCCAAAGTCATGGATGGGACAGGGGAAGAATAAAGGGATGGAGCAGCTGTAGGAAGACTAAAAGCAATTTCATTTTTTTTTAATTGAAGGCAATACTCGACGCAGCTCTACCGTATACCCTATCCTACCCTTTGCCCTGCACTACCCTTATGCTTATAAAGTTCGTACGAAAAAGACATTTCCCATTTAATTGCAGAGTTTAAATCGAGAGTCCGAACACCTCAGCTTAATAGACCATTAAGGGGCGTCGAAAAAAGGTTTAGTTGCAATATGTGCAGGCGCTGATGGGTAATAAACATTAAAAGACGTTCCGACGTTTCATTCCCCATGATAGGCCATCAAATTGTCCAAAGGTGAGTTTAATGAATTACATAAATTTATTATATCGAATTTGCCGTACTTAAAAGTCGAAAATAAATTTACGGCCGTAATCCCAAATCGACTCCCACTACCCTTTCCTTCCCCTGCCATGGATTGTCTCTCTCTGTACCTCTCAAAAGCAATACATAAATTATTCGACTCATGTAGAATCCTAATAAATGTAGTTTTGCGGCGCCAGTTTCCCTCTCTGCTGGCCGCCCCCACATCGGCCAGTTGGCTCCATCATTTTCCATTAGCTTTATTATATACTCATTTGCGCAAATGTCTTATATCATTGTTATTAGTAAATCTTATGCCTATGATTATTGCCTTTCCCCCACGTGTGTCTCTGTGTGTATCTGTGTGTGTGTGTTTGTCTTTGATAAGCTCCCTGGCAAACAGCTTCATCAGGAACTGGTACGACAATTCCTTGGGGTACGCGGCCAGTGTGGCTTGGGGCAAGGTTGTTGAACTCTGCCCAACATTATTGGGGTCAGTTGGCAAATGCGTGGATAGTTCGGGGCGAGACAGCATAAACGAACCGCGAAATGACGAAGCCTATAAGCAAGTTTGGGGGTTGTTTTTCGGGGTTTTTATACTTTTATATTATGTCTGAAATATGTTTGTTACTTTTTCTTGCCGTTTATCCCACTAAAAGTGTATACAAAATAATTGATGCTGCTTTAAGATTTCTTAAATGCTTCTATATTAATTTAAACAGAATTTTCCATTACTAACAAACTTTTGATGGATGGGGAAATTACCTGGAGATCGACAAATTCTATTAAATACACCTGCTTTGTTTCCATCAAGTGTTAGCTATAAAAAACAATTAAATAGAATACAATGAGTGATTCCGAGAACATTTAAGTTGCGTTTGAATTGATCGACGTGTTGAGCAAATGCGATTAGTCGCCTAAACAATAATTAGAGAATTAAAAATGGACCTGAAATGAAGTTCTATCTACAATGTAATTGCAATGTGAGTACGTTGAAAATGGTAGTGTATTTTATGCTTACTCACTCGATGTGAGAAGATTCGGTTTAATTAATTTAATGAGTGATATTTGCATTATTTTTCAAGCATTCGTCAAAATAAAATGCACGTGTCAAAAAGTCTACGAAGCAAAACTCAAATGGCGCTCTTTCATTAAATAAATAATGCAATATTTAAACTACTTTGATGAGTCGAAGTTGAAATACTCTATAAGAAATGAATGTGAACAAATTAAAAATTATATGAAGCACTTCAAAAGAGAATTGAAATGGTTTTGATTATTTGAATTTATCTTTAATGTAAATTAACAAATTCCTTTGCATATTGCAAATGCCTTCAGCGAGCGTATGTTTAATGAGAGTTGTTGGAGTATTGGTATTGGTTTCAAGCGCTGTTCAACATCAACAGCAGCTGTTTCTGTCATTATTTTTAATTACTTTGACAGCACTGCATACACACACACTCACACACACGGAGAGAGTTAAAATTGATTTCCTTGGCATTTCTCGAACAACTTAAATTCCCGTCTATAGGTATTTAAACTCTTTTGGCATTTCGAATTCAATGGTCACTTATCGATAAGTATTTCCAATCCGCAGTGCTTATAAAAAATGCCGAGCATAACTCAGCTCAGGAATGTGTTCCATTACAACGTCAAGCCAAGGCAAATTAATATCAAAATGCGCATTGTTTGGGGCTGCCATTTTCTCCTCTCTTCCCTCTTTTTCACGCCCCTTTCTCTGCCTCTTTCTCAATCTCACCGAAGGCATTGCAGCTACAACATTTTTTGATTGCATTAGTTATCATAGATAATTTTTGGGTTTCTCTCCCTTCCCCCACCCTCTTTCTCTTTCTCTCTCTTTCACTCTTCCTCTCCCTTTGTTGGTGTGAAAACGTAAATGGAATATTTTATGCAATTTATTTTGATCCAAGTTGAGGCGCCTAAATATTCTCGCTGTGTTGTGCTGATGCATTCGTGCGTCTCGTGCAATAGCAAATTATGACAGATGAAAACAATGTACAGCATACAATGCGGAGTTATCCAGATGACTTTGAGTAGCAGCTGTAATGGAATATTCTTTTGAGGAACTATGAATGAATTGCGTTCCAAGCAGTACCAACCAAAAAATACACAACTCTTTAACCATTTACTCTCATAAAAATTTACAATCCATTTCATCTTTTAACTTATTCAAGCAGATAATGTCAGGAATTTCCAACTGAAGTACCTACCTGCCATATGAGCTCCTCTTCCGCTGATGCCATTGGGCGACAGAATAAAACGCGACACTCGCTGCCCAGATCATTACACACCAAAAAGGCAATCGAGCATCAAATTACAAAGCAAATAAAATGCAAATAGGTTTTCTTTCCACTTTTCCGAGTTTATTTTTTGTTATTTCTATATATTAGTGTACACTTGCCGAGGGTGTTGTGGAATGTTAAATATACATGAAATGCAGGATTTTGTGTTTGAATACTCTCACATACTGCGTACTTAAGATAGAATGCTGTGATGTGAATAGAAAAAAGGAATATAAGTACTTTTGCATTCTGTCGAAAAACAAAAGTATAGTAAACCATACTCTTTATTCTATATTTTTTCAAAACTCCAGAAGAGTATTCAGCCATCGGCAACTCTAGCACAGAGTTGCCTTGTCCTTCTTTCCGGTATTTTGTTCCGTTGGCGTTGTCAGGTCCAATTTCATGCAGCTGACCACGGGCGCTGTGCCTTGTAATTGCTAAGCTCGGGATTAAACAATTTCCACATTTAACATGGCGCATCTTTAACCTTTGCCACAATAAATTTGTTGGAGCTTACTTACTTTTTTTCGGCATAAGGGGGAGAGAGATTGGGAGGCGGAGGTTGGCTGAAGCAAGAGGCGGGGCTGGAGTGCGATAAGAATTTTTAGCGACGCTGTCATTTTGGGGGCTTTGGCTTTTACGAGCCGGCGCAAAAGACGCATATCCTTGTTTGGTCCTGTGCTGCTTGTTGTGTCTCTAATTAGATGCTTTGCCTAATTAGTTGGTTTTATGTGAAGGCTCTTTATGCCTTTGGCTTACCTTTTGACGCAGTCTAAATGCTAACAGTCTTCTGCTTCTTCCACTCTGCCCCTTAACCCCACTCACACACACACACACTAACTCACTCACTCGCTGTCTCTGTGTGTAGGTGCCCTGTCGATACGCTCGTATGCAAGTGCCAAGAGAATGTTATAAACTTTAACGTTTATTAAAAAATTCCATACACAAGGACCATGACAATAATGTGAACTAAAGCAGGGCATTTTCTTCTGATTTCCCCCACGGTTTCTCTTAGATTTTTCAATTTCTTACAAAATCGCAACCTGCATTCCTTCACCTGACTCTCTCTCTCTCTCTTTTCATGCGTTCTACACATATATAAAATGGAAGAGGAAGCAAGACAGACAAAATGAACAAAAAGAAGAGAAAATCCCTTAACGTTAACGCAGTGCCATATTAAGTGGCGCTCCTTCGAGTCGAACCACTCCGTACCACTCCGAACCTTACTGAACTGAACCGAACTGAACCGAACTGAACTCAACTCAACTTGTCACAAAAGAATTCATTTTGTCGCGTTCGGAATTTGCTGTCAGTTGAATAGGAGAATGCGCTGAGAAGCTTTTGTGTGTGCGTCACCTTCCTTTGCTCGATACTTTCAACAATGTTGAGCTCCTTTTGGCCTGCTGATTATTATTTTACGTATTTTTTTTATTTCCATCAAAATTGGAATTCAATAAATATTACTAAAACACTCGCAAAGCCAAATCAACAGCATTTGCACATAATTTTCGTTTCTTTTTCGGTTTCCTCTTTATTTTGTTGGTGCTGTTTTTATTTTGAGTGTATTTTGTGACCCTTTTAAGTATTATCAGGCCTCGGTTAGGCCATTTTATGACGCGTTTTGTTACCAAAACGAAAATTTTTGGTAATATGAGCACATTTAATTGCCTAATTGTTTTGTTCTTGGCATTTTATTGCAATGGAGCACTTTTTACGACCGCACGACATTTTCTACCCTATTCTCTTCAGTTCAGTTCAGTTTTTTTATGACTTAATTACTTAAATGCGTTTTATTTTGCATGCGGCTATAATCATAAACAAATTATAGAAGTGGAAATTATGATATCTCTTTCCATTTATTCTGGTGCTTCGTCTCAAATACGGTGATTTCGTAATAGACTTATGTATATCATATATCAGACTCTTTTTTATCCTTATAATACTTATTTATCTTTAATATAGTCAGTCTAGGTCTTGCATGCGGTGATTTTGCGATACATTTGAATACTTGAGATACTCTAGTATACGTAGATCCATACTTTGACTATGCGCTGATTGTCTCCTTTAAATACTTATTTCTATCCATTAATACCCTTCAACCATTAAAAGCTATTAAAAAGGGTATACTAACCTGTTGCAAAATACATAAACAGAGAATTTACAATCATGATAGATAGAAGACAGCAGAATTTGTGCAGAACTTTTCGATGTGAAAGTAGAAAAGTTCGGTTATATTTTGCATATTAATAAACAAATACAAGGTAATTGTCAGTCCAGTCTTACTGGACCACTTTAAGAAGAGCTTTGTCTATTTATTTAAGATCTAGTGCGATTTGAGCAAGCACTTCAAAGCATGTTTTATCCTTTCATCAGCAAAGAAATAAGCAATATATCCACAAAGGCTATGCCCTGCTTTGCCCTCATTATAATTTAAATTAACTGAATTAGCTTTATGTGATTTGGCTGCTTTAGTGTTTCAGTGGTTTTCTGCCCTGGCTTTGGTACATACATATTTTGGATGGCCGAGATAAGCCTTTCGCAACTGGGCCGACAACCGAGAGGAGAATAGCAACGGAGACGAGGATGAGGCGGAAGCCGATGCCGGAACCATTTTGAATTTATTAGCCAGTGGGTCGAGCTACGCATTTGACCCTAGACCCGACGCCCACGCCTCGCCCACGTCTCTCTCGGGTTTCAGTTTGGAATAATTTTTTTTTTGTGAAATTAATGCGGCAAGACTAATTAATTGCGCAGGTGTTGCATCTGTTTTACCTGTTCGGCGTGTTTACTGTGTTGTTGCTCCACGGGATAAGCCTAATTGAATTTGGTGTAGGCTTTTGTCTGGTCCACAGATCGGCAAGGTCTGCATCGAATACAACGTGACAGTAATAAATGATATATCGGCCATTAAAGGTTTAACTGGGCAATTTTTGGCCGAAATGTGTTTCTAATTAAAGAATTTATTTAAATTTAAGAGATCGGAACATAATAGTAAATGATTTATATTCAAAGAGTAACTTAAATATAGAGTTTCAATATTTATCTTTATAGCTATTAGATTAACAATAATATTGTTCATTGTATCCAATCGTTTTCTGCGTTTTTAATTTTAATAGCTAATAAATTTACCTGCATGACTTGACAGAAAGAGAAACGTATTTAAAATTTGCATATGACTGGGAATACTTGGTTCAAGCACGTTTTAGCTTGGATCGGTTAGACTACGCTTGGCTGGGGGTCTCTCTTGTGGCCATATCACATTATAATGTCAGTCATAATGTTGTCGTCAAATAGTTTTTCGCGTGACATTTGCATTTCAGTTTTCTTGACATCGTGCGTCCCTCGTTCAACGTTCCACGTCCCCGATTCCCTTTGGGTCCAATGACATTTCATTAGCTCGTAGGACCAGCTCGCTTACTTGTGCTCTTTCTCTCTAACAGTCCTTCTCTCTCTGTCTCTCTCTCTCTTTCTCTCTGTCTTTGTTTTCATAGCCGTTTTATGTGCTGTTTATATTTTTATGGCATGCCATATAGTATTTAATATATATATGAGGTACATGGCACTATTAAGCCCCGCCCATTTTACCTTAACAGTCTATCATGTCTACAATAAAAGAATTTTATTATTTTCTTATATGAAGTCTCTCTCTTTGTTTTTTGCCAACTTTTTTGACTACTCAACTCACACGTTTTTTGTCCTGGGCGCGTTTCGTGTTTGCCGTTATTATTGTCTATAAATCTATGGCAGTTACAGCAACAACACGTTGACATTATGAATTTATTACTATTTAAATATTTTATATTTGTTATGGCCCTGGCAGGCGACGATAGCACCCAATATACCGTACCCCACGCCTCATACCCCCTGTTCATATTCCGTATTTGTTTTTTGTTTTCTTTTTTTTTGTTATTTGTTTTTGGGTTGGCGTGCGTAACTATTTATGAGTTTGTCTGGGTAAGTTTCGTCCTCAACTTGATGCAGACACTTTTCAGTTCCAGGTAGAAGCTCTCTTCGCAGTTTGTAGTTTGAGTAGGTCATGAATTATCGATGCTGTCAGCAGTAAATATTTGTAAATATATGCCATATAATGTCGTAATTTGTTGCACGAACGCGCACTGGGAAAGTTCCGTTGAAACTTTGATCCATTCGGTTCCAGTCTCCATTTACATTTCCCGCGGTCGCCAATATCGTATAATGATTAGGACGTTTCTCTACCAGCCGAAATTGGGACAATTAACTGCTTTTATTCGTTTGCACTTCTGACCAAACCAGTTTCTATACTTGGACTTTGAATGCTATACCCTCTAGGGTTTTTCAAAAAGCTCCAAGCTGGTATAATAATTTAGTACCATATATAGTATAATTGAAGTGATCACATTTCACATAAAATTTGATAACTACAATAGTTCTTTAAGTTATTCAGAATCGTTGCAATTTTACTAACAGTTGTTATACTTCTTCATAACATTTACAGGGTATACGTTCGTTTAACACAATTATGTCGCTTAGGTGCCGATGGTTTTGTCTGTGGACTTTGTCCGAAACTCTACTCCGAATTGAGTTCAATCACAGACTGGGCTTATTAACTTATAAGCAAACCGGTATACCTCTAAATCCATATACAGGTATATATGCATGTATGTGTATGTAGGTACGTACTTATGGTATATGCATGAAGTGTACCTATTGGGAGAGTGTTCCGCGAAGTAAGCTGCGTCTCGCTATCTATAGCTGAATTATGGAAACCTTTGCGACAAGCAGAGGTCTCTCTAACTAAATAAAATACTAAACACTATTAACCGTAATTAAAAATAAATCACTACATAAACAAACTTATTTAAATCGAATACAATTTTAGAAAAAACCTACACTTTGTTGTGCAAATTTCGTGTTAATTTTTTATACTTTGAGTTAACCCAGATCAAAATATTGACTCCCTGTCAGCGTGTTTTTGATGCTGTTTTATGGTCCACACAATTATGTCTCATTAGGTATGTTGATTGGTCGAATTAGCCCTGAGTATTCCGACTAATGGGTGTTTATTAATGGCAGCAAAAAAGCAAAACTTGCTGCATCGCTGCACCGCCAGCACTCGACACACTATACTGGCGTACACAAAAAATTGAAACTTAACGTTAATGTTAATTTTACAAATTACTAAAATGCAATTAACACTTCAGACTCGGCGTCGTAATACTTCGTACAACACCAACAATAACTACAATGACAACAATGGCACAATTTAAACTTGGTAAATCACGGGATTCATCTCAGAGATTTACTCGATAATTGTTAAGGTCGCCAGATAACGACTCGTACAGCGAATTATTAAAAGAGGTCTCTCGATGCCCGACTGACAGATACTTTTAAATTGAAGGGAGGTAATACTATATATTGTGAATTACATGTGAGAGTTAAAAATATTGAATAAGATTTTACCTTAAACAATGCATCTTAAGATTAAGTTTCCTTTGGCAAAACATGTTTGAGTAACAATCTTATTTGCATAGCTTTATACACACTTCGATTGATTTTACATAGAAAGTCATGATGACATGGTTTGCCTATGTTGTGAAACCCCAACAAAATATATTATCCTCAAGTTCAAGTTGTTCTGAGCTCTCGGGAAGAGTGCTATGACACATTGTATAAAAAACGAGAGTTAAACAAACTACTCCTATAAATACGTTTTATTAACTGTAGTCCATAGTACTAGTCATTGTGACTGTGATCACCGAGCTATAAAACAAAAAACAAAGCACACAAAATGATACAAGCTCACAAAACAAAACAGACACAAAACGTGATCAAAGTTCAGAGAGTAAAATCATATAAAAGCGTATCTCTCGTGAATCAAGCTAACAGTACGACAAGCAAACTCCACCTAACCAAATCCAACGGAATACCATGAAGTATCTCATCGTTCTCGTCGCCTGTGTTGCTCTAGTGTCCGCTGGTGTAAGTTCACCATAATCCTTTAATAGTCTCACGCAGATTTCTTTAACCTCTATTTTGCCTTTGCCATACAGGCTCCAAATCTGACTGAAGAGCAAAAGAACAAAGTACATGAGCATGCCGCTGCCTGCATTGAGCAGGAAGGTATCACCAAGGAACAGGGTTTTGCTCTGCGCGATGACAATTTTGAGAACGCCGATGGCAAGGTGAAGTGTTTCGCCAACTGTTTCCTGGAGAAGGCAGGTTTCTTCGCAAATGGCCAAGTCAAGTCCGATGTTGTCGAACAGAAACTGACTCCTATATTCGGTGCCGATAATGTTAAGGCCGCTCAAGTCAAATGTGACTCCATTAAGGGCAGCGACAATTGCGACACCGCTTTCCAGCTATACAAGTGCTACCACGACAATAACGCTTTGTCCAAATAATAGTCCAAAGGATAAAAAAAATGCCTCTAAAAGCATATATCTGTGAAATGTCAGAAAATTACCTATCTTACTATCAATGTATTAGATAATATTAAATCATAACCATTGTACGCAGAACAACTTAAAGTAAACAAAAATTAAAATCAACGGGAAAAGATCGTTTTTCGTCAGAAATTATAAGTTGTGTAATACAGTTCCTCATGTGTGCATTGCAAAACTTAATTTGATTCAATAGATCACAAACAACAAAAAAAATTAAGAAACATTAAATTAAATTACAATGCCGAAAATTGTATACCCCTACAGCTTATGGCTTATGTCTTCACATATATTTCCTATATTAAAAGTATTTTTAGTAAGTTACAAAAGGTGTATATATATAAAGCAATATAGATAGTAATGCAATGCGCTCAATTCTTCATGATATCATTAAAGCTGTAACCGACTCTCGTGTGTTGATACATACAAAGGACAGAGAATATATATAAATATATATATATATGGAAAGTCAAGCTCGATGTTGTCGAACAGATACTGATATAGGAATATTCGGCGCAGAATAAGTCAAGGCTGTCTCTTAAGGGTACCGACAAGTATGACACAGTCTTGAAGCTGTATGTGTGTTATATCGAGAGCCTAGGCAAAGGTAATAATCCACATAAATTCTATATTTTTGTCTTACTTAAAATAAATCTAATATGAAAATAAATCAATTAATAAGTAAAAATATAAAGTTAAATAATAAATGGAAATCAAATGGAAAAAATAGCTTATTATAAATAATATAATTTACTTTTGAAGTATAACATTGTTAATCTAATAGATAAGCTACTTATTGACTAAAATAGATTTATTTTGCTTGCGGAATCTTAAAACGTAGTGCTGAAAGAAAGACTAGTTTAGAATAGAAATGTAGAAGGGACAAAGGTGTTCCCACTGGGTGTTGCTAATTTATATAATCTTTGTAGAGTATAGCAAAAGAAAACAAGACAAAAGGAAAACCTTGACAAAATACTGCAAGTTAATTGATATTAAAGCATATCGCTCGTGACACCAGCAAACAACTACTGAAAAGTTCCCCAACCAATGCCAGTTTAATATCATGAAGTATTTGCTTGTTTGGTGTCCCACGGTGTAAGTTATCATGTGTCTTCATAAAATGCCAATTGACTTAGCCTTAATTTTGTACTTAGATACAGGCTCTTAATATTGAAATAAGAATATATAATAAATTTAAATAGGTAAAGTTTAGTTGAGAAATCATGTCATGCAGGAGCCCTTGAGATTTTTATAATGGGCGTTGCAAGTTTCTGTCCACAAATTATATACCTTTTATAGGGATATAATAAAACAAAGAAACCAGATCAAAAGCACGACTAATGCAAAATGCTGCAAATCATATAAAAGCGTATCGCTCTTGAATCTAGCTTGCAGTACGAAAAGTAGGTCCCACCCAAGCAAACCATGAAATATCTGTTCGTTCTTGTTGCCTTTGTGGCTCTAGTGTCTGCCGATGTACGTTTTTTCTAGACTTCAATTGATTTACTTTACTTCTATTTTTTTCGTTTTCATGTAGAATCCAAAGCTGGCGAAGGAGCAGAAGGCCAAGGCGCTTGAGTATGCCCTGGTCTGCATTAAGCAGGAGGGCATCACCAAGGAGCAGGGTTTGGATCTGCGCGAAGGCAAGTTTGACAATGTCACCGGCAAAGTCAAGTGTTTCGTCAAATGTTTCCTGGAGAAGGGGGGTTTCTTCGTAAATGGCCAAGTCAAGCCCGATGTTGTCAAACAGAAATTAGGTCCTATATTCGGCGAGGATAAGGTCAAAGCTGTTCAAGCCAAATGTGACTCCCTAAAGAGCAGCGACTATTGCGACACCTCTTTTCAGTTGTACAAGTGCTACTACGGGAGTTATCTTTGAAATGTGGGATAAACTACCTTATTTGATTACCAATTTCTTAAATTTTTGAAAATCATATAAATTATACACACAAAACTTTGAAGTAACCGATAAATAGAAATTAACTGGAACAGATTGATTTTTATCAGTATAATACACTTCCTTACCTATGCTTTATTTAAATCGAAAGAGCGATAAAAAGCAAGACAAATGCATTATGCTGATAAAGCTCAGTTTATTAAGTATTCTAAAAGCACATTGCAATAGAGTCCAGCTGACAGTACAACAACCGGACCCAAACCAACAAAATAACATGAAATATCTGATCGTTCTCATGGTCTGTGTAGCTGTAGTGTCCATACAGGTAAGTTAACCAAACATTTACTACACTCCACCAAACAAACTATTGCTGTCTACTTGCCCTTCCAGAATCTGGATCATAAGTTATCGGATAAGCAAAGGGAGAAGGTAAAAGAGTTTTCCTCAGCCTGTAATAAGCAGGAGGGTATTACCACAAAGGTTACCCGAGGTCTGGTTGACGGCATTATCCACGAAAAGTTTAAGTGCTTCATCGAGTGTATTATGGAGAAGGCAGGTTTCCTCGAAAATCGCAAAGTCAGAAACTCTAAAATCAAACATACATTAGGTCCAATAGTCGGATTCGATAAAATCAAGATCGCTAAAGTGAAATGCAAAGAACATACTAAGTTCATTAAAAGTTGCGAAAAAGCTTACCAGATGTTCGAGTGCTATTACGTGAATGCCTTTGATACTTAAGAAGAATGTATAAAACGTATGGTAATTTAATAAGATGTTAGATGTTAAGATGTTAAAATACCAACTAAAATATATGTTTGTATATTATAGCGATAATACATGTATCTTAAATGTACTTCATATTATTTATTCTCAGTTACGATTGGCAACTACGCAGTGCAGATTCGTTTTTCAATATTTCCCGTAGATAATACTGCCATCAACATGGTTAGAGACTTTATTCAAAAAAAGGACAACAAAGTGTGCGTTTCTGTATGTAATTTGCATAACAGTTGGCCATCATTAGACATAGGCTGTCAGACCGTCGTCAGGCGCTCAGTGCTTGGCCTCGTCGTCCCCAGGGTATTTGCACGTTTATGCAACGCATTAATATTGATGAGCGTCGCTTGAAAAGTTTTCCCTCTGCTTCAACGTATGCGTAACGCCAGTACAAATGAAAAGGCTCAAGGTTTTCCTTGCTCTCTTTTTTTTTCCTTTTGGTGGAGTGAAAAGCCAAATCCAATTAACAAATCATTAAACATTCATTGATCACGTGCGGCAATTGCAGTTGCCAGTGGGTCAGTCAGGTGTTTGGTTGACGTTGGGGTCGGGTTGTTGCTCCATCTCTTGTATAGGATTTCTTCGCATTTTGGGATTCACAACTATTAGCTGAACCACTTGACTGACTGACTGGAGTTGGACTCGAGACGAGCGTCTATAATTCATTTTGTCACTTCCTGCGGCACGACGGACTGTCATGTCAGTTCCATTTAGCATCCGTTTCAGTTGCAGTCATCTGCACAAAAGCCTTCGCATAATCACTGATGCGTTTACTAATGTCTATTAAAAAGCAACCCAAGCACAATACACACTCCACCCTCACCCCTCATTCCAAAACGTCGCTCGGCTAATGCATTTAAGTAGACAGCTCGTGGTTTCTGCGCTGGCGGCTTGTCAAAGAAACCAACACGCGTGGTGGTCGTGGCACGGTGCGGACGCTGTCAAAGGGACAAACACATTGATGCTTCACTAGCCTTTGTCTTGACAGACGGACAACAGCCACGACTGGAAGACAGCCCCAGCCCAGCCAAGCAGAGCGCCAACTCCACTCTCTCTCCCTCACTCCTACAAGAAACAAGTTTTCTTATTTCGCTTGTCTTGTCTGTCTTGTTAGTTGGCCCGTTCAGTCTGCAAGCTGAGTAATCGCAGCAGAAGAGCAGGGGCTGATAAGGTGGGTCGGGGTGGCTACTCGTCGCCGCCTGCGGTTCTCACATTAATGTAATTTAATTTTATAAAAACTACGCTCGGGGGGTTGTTATATTGGCATTGTGGCATTGACAGTTCAGCTGTCTTTGCTTTGATCTTAAAGACATTTACGTGTTGCCGACCTGGTCCTGGTCCTGGTCCCGGTCCCGGTCCCGTTCCATCTCCAGATCCGGTCGCTCTTTCTGTTCCTCTGGCTTGTTTCTTTTCTTGTTCCAGATAATCAGCACACGTCTGTTACTGAGTTCATCAATTAGGAATTGCTTTTAAGGCTAGTGAACTTGGCAGAGCTGAGATATTGCTGAGATATGCGAAAGGTCGGAGGTCGCCTAACCTATCAGTTTGTTTTGCAAAATTAAATTGTGTGTTCCTTAAGTAATTAGAAAAGATACCACAAATTTGTATTTCTTTATTTTCAGCTATTTTGTATTTAATTTTACGCAAGAGTAGCTCCTTAACTGATCTGTTAGAATGCGCATTTAGTCGTTCATTATATGATCTTATGGTGCTGAAATGCGATCAGTGATTGTCTGCAAATTAAAATGCACTGAAGCGCGTCTGTTTAGAGGAAAACCGATATGTCCACCTTTGCACTAATTGCCAACAAAAAGGTCTTGCTGTTCAATTGATTATCTTAGTTTTTATTGTTCACTTGTTGCAATTTTTAGAGCAAGCTCATAGACGACGCGTGAGTACATGATGTAGATGAAAGAATATAATGATATGCTAGAGCAACTAGCTTTTGTACGCATGTACAGAGTCATAACAGAGTTGTAATCAACATAAAGTTCGGGTTCTGCTCCCGACAGCGTCCTTGAAATGAATACTATTTAAATACATTATAAACTGTGCTCTTTGAATCAGATTTAATGGCATTCTATAGGGTGTCAGGTGTCAAGGGCGATGGGCATGAATTATAATCTAAGTATATTTTGTATAATTGCCGTAGATGTGTTTAAAATCAGTGACCATTCAGCCATGCCGGGTGCGATTAACGTGTTCGAACAAACATACAATTTTTATAGCTATTAAAAAAGAATTATCCGAAAACAGCTGGTATAAAAGCGACGGCTTATGACGCCCCAATTTCATATAACTTCCTTCCTAGATAGGTTTGAAAAGTGCATAATCAATAATCAGGTGAAAAACAGTTCTTTTTAATGTATAGTAGACTTATTCTGATGTCCTTGCTGTGCGTCGTTCTCAGTAATCTACCGCAACCGGCATGGGTAAGCCTGATCGACAAGAAGAAAAAAAAGCAAATCACAATTTCTTCTCCCTATCCTCTCCTTCCTGCAAGTCGAGCTCTCTTTCCGTGTCGCTCAACATGTCGTTGACGCGCAGCGAAGTGGATGACAGGAATACCTCAAGGCCAACGGAGCCAACGAAGCTGAGCCGTGAGCTATTGCAATCATGTATGCGTGAGACAGAGGTCTCCATGTCGCAGCTAAAGCTCTTTCGGCTCAGCTTGCTCTTCAACGAGAACGGCAACAGCGAGACCGGCATGGCCCTGGCCACTGGCAATGGTGATGACGATCTAAGGAACGACAACAACAACAATATCGGGGACACTGACTACAGCGCCACGGCTCAGTTGCCTTTTCTCGACCTAAAGCGGAACGAGCCGCTGCAATGCTTCGTACGCTGCCTGTACGAAGGTCTGGGACTCGTGCACTACGACATGATGCTGGAGGAGGCCTTCAAAATGGAGGTACAGCAGAATCTGCAGCAGTACGAGAAGAACGAGCTGAAGGAGTGCACGGACATCGATAGCAAGAATCGTTGTGAGGCTGCCTACAAGCTGCACTTGTGCTACAATCATCTGAAGAATCTGGAGGCCGAGCAGCGCTTGAGAGAGGTCCTCGAGCGCAGTGATCCGGATAGCGATACGATTCTACCGAACGATGATGAGAATGCAGAAGATTTCAGTGGATCCGACAAGGCCAACGAGGTCATCGATCGTTGGAGCGAACAGTCTAAGACTAAGAACTAGTTCACTTGACTATATATAATCAATTTTCAATTTATATAAACTTTGGATTTTATGTGGAACTTGTGTGGGATGATGAGCCGATATAAGCATAATAAAGTATATATATAGCACTCTTCTGGGCTGTGCTTGTAATGGACTAAGTATATAGCATACTTTCAGGAGGAACCTTGAACCTCGTTACAGTGAAATGTTAAATTTCCCCACCCCGCTGCTGACAGGCACCAAAAGGTGGTTTTTAAAAAAAGAATGAAATTGAAAAAAACGCTACCTCCTCTACTTTCGTTGCAATTTCGAATTGAAAATCGAAAAAAATGCCGTTATTCGAAAAAATTGACAGCATAAAATCATGTAAACATAAAAGAGAGCCTTATGTACGCTCAATATAAGAAGTAAATAAGACTCGGCCAAGAGTTTTTAGCTTAAAGTTAGATTTAATTCCACCTTCAATATTGTAAGACGCGAATTGTCTTGTCTTATATTTTTGACAACTTCAAACCGCGCACTTGTATTTACCTATTAATGTATTTATTTTTAATTTTCTATAAGAATTGGAATGGAAACGCTTTATATCAAACTACAAAGTTGACTTATAATACAAAATTTCTATATATTTCATTATAAAACATCATTCATATTATTATTCAATTATCAATTCAATTCATACTAACTCATATCAATTGACCATTTCAAAACAAAACCCCCAAAAAACAAACAAATTTGACGCCAGCTTTCCGATACGTTCAATTTGCTTAGAAAATAATTCGCAATCCATAAAAAACAGAGTAACAACTTAATTGAATTAATTTATAATAGAATTATTTAATTAGAGCAGCTTCATCGTTATGATTCGCTTACTATTTAAGCAGGTGAAAACTGTTGAAAATCAGATAGAAAACTTCAGTCTCAGAATGGGTTTCCGTGTTGTTGTTCTCGCTTTCGTAGTTTGCTCGCTGTACGAGCTGGTGCAGGTGAGTCAGCCATCATATAGCATAGGATATTGTTATAATGTATAAAATGTTATACTCCTTGTAGGCCCAGAGTGCCGCCGATGTGGCTGCCTACCGTGCCAAGCAGCAGGATTGCATTAAGGAGCTAAACATTCCCGCTGCCACGGCGACGATCATAACCAGCGACAAAGAAGTGAGTAATCCCTCGGAGGCCTACAAGTGCTACCACCAGTGCCTGTACAAGAAGCTGGGTTTGCTGTCGGCGGACAACAAGGCCAACGATGGGGCCATTCTCAAGATATGCCAGGCTCGCTTCGGCAACGTCTCGCAAGACAAGATTAAGCAGGCGCTGCAGAGTTGCAGTGCCTCAACGGCGCAGAGTTCAAACAATTGTGAGTTTGTCTACAACTTTGAGATGTGTATGATGAAGGCGCTGAAGTAGAGCGCGGGACGAGGAGGGGGACGTAATTCAGTGCACATTGCATAAATGATTGGCGATTGGCAACGAAATCCGTTAAATAATAAACTTATTTTACAATATTAACGCGTTTTGTGTGCATAATCGAGGTGTGAGCCGCATTGTGCATTTAATTATGCAAATTGAAAATGGCAAATGAGCACACACAACAGCAGCACAGACACATATACATAAACACAGATACGAAATGAGCACATACACAAGCACTTTAGATACTGTTCCAAGTTCCAAGTTTCGTCAATGAATAAAAATGTTTTATCAGCAAATCCCTTTTCCATTACTATATCATCTGTTACCTCTTTGTGCAGCTGTATCAACTGCGAAATGCTAGCGAAATTGTAGCTCGGAACACACGCGCTACACATGTGATACAAATATGAGCATAATCCATTTAAGCTGCCGGCTTGGGCCGAGTCAGGGGCCAGTTAAAGCTGCAATTAAGCTGTGACAAACTGTGACGCCACACTCACCCCCCACACACCTCGTGCTCTTGTCTATTATGAATTACAGTTATTATTATTGTTTTTCAATGGAAGTATAAATTAATTACAAATTGTTGAGATAGGTGCAGCTGCAGTTGCCCGAACTGGGGGAAGGCCTTAAGCCTTGGTCTTGAATTCCTCGAAGCATTCGTGCAACTTGTGTGCAGTTTCACAGTTGTTGTTGCCCTTGATGCTGCCACACTTGGCCAGTGCCTCACGAGTCTTCTCCTCGCCAATGAGGCCGCCCAGCTTGGCCAACACTACATCCTCCTGAATCACACCGTCCTTGAGGGTGCCGACCTGCTCGAAGAAACAGTTGGCAAAGCACTTGATGTTCTCGGTGGGATCACTGAAGTCCTTGGCCTTAACCTTGGCGATTTCGGCTTCGGTCAGACCGATCTTCTTGGAGCACAGCTCGCCGTGCTGCTTGGCCAACACCTTCTGCTCCTCGCTCAGCTCAAAGGGCTGCGAAGTAAAAGAAAGAGAGAAGAGAAGAAAGATGATAAATCGATGTGGACTTTGATCGTATTCTAATGAGATCTTTTGAAAGCGTGGCCTAAATAAGCTAAACCTTGATTAAAACTTGTCGAACTTTAGTATTCTACTTTTAGAAACCTTCTTTTTAACTTTGTTGGATGTCCCTCATTGAGAATTGATGACTTCCAATAAATAGAACTCCGCTTGAAGAAGTTTCTGGACAGTGATGCCAGTGATCCTCTTACCCATTACCGTACACTGATCTTATTTGCCAGCTCTACCTCAGGATCGCTCTAAGTAGCTTCTATACTCACTTCACCCACTCTCTTTCTTCAGCTTTCTACAGCTCTCTGCCTTCTTCACTACTGCCTGTTCGACTTACCGTTGCCACAGCCAGAGCCACAAAGAGGGCGGACAATGCGATCGCGAAAATTGGATTCATTTTGTTCAGTTAGTTTTGACTTGTAAGAACGTTGAAGAAGTTCTGATACCTTTTGCAACGCAGATTGGCTCTTTTATAGCCGAAATTTGTGGGCAATGAAAGCCGGTTTGATTTATTCGACATTTGTTGTTGGTTTCTTTCTATGGCTGCCGGCTGTGATTTACCCAGAACTAAAGCTGTTGCTCTTTGACCAGCGCTCGTTACTCTTTTTTTGCGCTGTTTGTTTTACTTTGTTTTCTTTGCTGTTCGCCATTCTGCCTCTTCAAGTACTTTCGTCAAACTTCTAGGCCCCGGGCGAAACTGATCGTTTCGTTTTGGACCAAGTTTGTTGCTTTTCAAATCAGACGATCGAATCAATTATGTATGCCAGACATGGCAGGCAGAGGGACAGACAGACAGATCCATTGTACAGTCCAGACACCTTTAAAGTGTTTGCCAGATCGCATAGGTGTGTGTGTGCCATATGAGGTGGGAGAGTTTGGGAGACTTAGTTCGCCCTGCTGGTTAATCATTATCGCGCTACTCAATCAGCAGTCGAAATGAAAACTTTGCACTCAAGACCCCCCAGAGGAATAGGGGAAGATGCTGGTGATAAAGAGAGAGAGGGAGGGAGAGAGAGAGAGATATATCAGTGTGAGCTGGAGGTGTAGATGAATTGAAAGTTGAGAAGGCAAAGGGAGACCGAAGACGGAGACCTGAGACTGGCGACAGAAGACAGACGACAGACGACGGCAAAGTTTTTTCATTTGAATCCTATTATTTCAACGTAGTTGTAATCTTATTATCCACGAGATGACAGCAAAATGACATTTAGAAAATTTCACGCTGTGTGAAAAGTACAAAAACAACTGAAGAATGGCAACGCGCGCAGGGCCACAAACCAATGCGAATGCGGGAATGCAGGAAAGTCAGTGCTGAAATGCGTGTGTGTGTGGGTGTAGCAATCGAATGAGCAGGGGCAGGGCAGGGTGGAGAGGGAGTGGGAGTGGGAGCTACTGAACTGGGGGTAATGCGGCTGCCAACGCGTCTGTTTCTGCTGCTGCTTGTGCTGTGCGCTTTCGCCAAGTTTTCCACTCGCTGCTGCCTGTCGCTGCTTCCCTTTTAATTTCAATTCTGACATTTGTTTGTCTGCTGTCAAAATAAAGTAGCTTTTGCACCAAAGAAATAAACCGATGGAGAAAGAAAATGAGAGAGAGTGAGAGAGACAACGAATTGCGATTGAAAACTGCCAACGGTTTTCCTACAATTTTGCGGCTGGCTTGTCACTCGCCCACACTCCTCCTCCCCGCACCCCCTCTGACAAAATAAGAATAATAATAAACTAAAGCTTCTTCGACTTTGTGTGAATTCTTTGCAAACCCCACGTGGTAATCCTAATTCAATTTGCCTGTGGTTCCAAAAGTCAAAGTCATGCTTCAAATTTTTGGATTTGTCTAGTAAATCACAAATGTATCTGACAGATACGGCTGCAATACGATATGTGTGCATATACACACAATTTGAACAACAATTTTTCAAAAATTTTTTTGCCTTGTTTGATTGTCTTAAGTTATAATTGAAATACTTCAGTTATCAAAAAAACCCTCTATAGTTAATACTTATTTATTTCTCTCTCTCTCCTTTGGTAACTTAAACAATGTTACTATTTATTATTTATTTATGCCTGAATTGGGCTCAGAAATGTGTTATAAATAGAGTCAGCGGGAATCTGGCGTAGTTCCAGACAATGAGCAGAGCTTTTGGATACCAAGCGCGCGAATTGTGCCCGATGGATTTGCCATAAGCTCTCCCACGCTTTAAGCGTTACACAGATGTCTCACAGCCCCCCTTCTCTCTTCCCCTTCTCACTTGCCATGCTGTGTCTCTTTTGGGCTCCCCCTTTGCCCCTTCTATGAGCTTGGCTAGAAATTAAGTACAATTTTCATTTTAAATTAAGCTGCCAGAGCAGACTTCAGCCAAGCTGCCTCCGCCTCACCCCCCGTTGACTGCTTTCGCAGCATTCGACGTCATTAATCACCACAGCAGCAACAGCAACAGCAACAGCAACAGCAACAGCAACAGCAACAGCAACAGCAACAACAACAACTAAACAAACAGCAACAACTGCTCTTGGTCGGGGCATTTGTCAGAGCCTTTTGGGTTACTTTGCTCTGAAGCATTTTCTAATCGTTCAACAAACTCAGTCGAAAAACTTGTGCAGCACATGTCAGACGAGGGGGCGAGGAGGTGGAGGTGGATGAGGCTCCCCCTCAGCAACTATGTAAACTCCAATTGGGTGCCCACCTGTCCGCAGAGAAGAGGGAGACGGGACAGGGTAGAGTGGTAAGCGGGGTCTCCCGTTACGTTTTTCCAAGAGAAAAATGGTCGCTAAATTTGCGTGAAAAGGCAAATAATTTCGAAATTCCCGGGGGTTCCAAATAAGTAAATTTAAATTGTATTTGTATTGCTGCCTTTTATATATTCCTTATATTTCTCAACGTTTTGTCTCGCCAAGTGGTTGTTGCTGCTGCTTTGTGGTGCCAACAACAACAAGTTCTCGCTGCCGTTATAAATTTGCGTGTCAAAAGCGACGCGGCAAACTTTTTTTGATGTTTCGCAATACGAAAAGCAAAGTTTCAAATGGTCGACAAGTTGGGGATCGGTTTTCCCTAGTCCACCCCCTTCCTACTCCTCCCGTTCACTCCCCCTGGACTACAGCACGTGTTTTTGTGTGCAAATGTTAATGTCCTTATCAGCGCTTCAGTATTTTTACATGTGTCCCGTTTGAAATATGTGGCGCTGTTTTTCTGGCGCTTCTCGCATGCGGTCAACTCGAGTTTGGTGGTTTCTGTTTACCCCTTGCACTATTGCACAGTGGGGTATAATGGTAATAGTAAATTGCTTGTTTAGTAGATAATACAATACTTTAGGTCTACATACGGATCTTCAATGTTCCAAACATGCAGTTCCCATTGAACTAGTTTATTAAAAGGTTTGCTGTGCATAAAGCTTGCTAAAAATTTAGCTTTTTAAAGCTGCCAGAGCTTTCTTTACTGATCTCAAGTACTCTCTTATACTTGAGCTTATAAAGAAATCTTATACTCATTTCCTATATACATTAAATTGCTAAAAAGAAGTTGATATATTCATAATTGTATATAAACCTTCCTTGTCTATTTTTGAATACTTTTCTTTATGCATTACTTACAAAACATTCCCATTTCGCAGCTTAATCTTCCTTTTATATTGCTGCCATCTTTTACAGGGTATTTGCTGCTATTGCAAGCCCTTGCACTTGCCCTTCTTTTTTTTCGCTGCCGCTTCCGCTGCAGTTGATGTCGAGTGTCAAGTGTTGGACAGTTGAAGTTATTTATTATAACGACAATTACATAGGAACCGCTACAATGGTGAGTGATGGAAGATAGGGTAGAGGGGGCGGCGTGGTCTGGCAGCGGTTCACGTGCTGTCAGAGAGTTTTTCCTTTGTCAATAATTACATTTGTGTTAAATGTAAATTAGAAAATGCCACAAAAGTCAGAGAAGGCAAAGAGATGGAGGAAATGGCAAAGCAGAAGCTAGAAGTGGCCATAATGTGACTGCTAGCCACGCCCACCCGTACCCCACTCACACACACACACACTCAGCAGGCAACGCCCACTGTGCACAAATCTCTTTCGCTCACATTTCGCCTTTGTGCATAGACGAGAAAAGAGAAAAATTTGCTAATGTAATGATGCTTAAAAGTGTTTCAAAGTATTCCCAACCATTTGCCATGTTTATTTTTATTTAAATGACATGTGTGTGTAGCTAACACGTACATATGTATTTGTGTGTGTGCGTGTGTGTGTATGTAGGGAGGTTTCGCATGTGTGTGTGCGATGTGCTTTGGTATTTGCATTTTTGTTAGTGGGCGTTTGATTGAATTGAAAATACTTTGCCAAAAAATGTTCCATTTCTTCGATACTCCTCCCCCTTTTCACCTCCTCTCTTTACTTTGCTCCATTCATGCTTCCTGCTGGCTTCTTTGGCTTTGACTGCGTCTTTGAGTTCTGCCATACTCAAGGGTTAAAGGAACTCGCACATAATTTGCTAAATGGTTTAAAGTCTGCACATCCTCTGCTCAGACAATCGACACAAGGGTTCTTTTTCTGCCCAGAATTAGAATGTGTACAATAAAATCCAGCACAAACTTGAAGTAATTGAATAACTTCCTGGCCTTTTTCTGTTCCCCTGAAAGTTTGCTTTTCATCTCTATAAATAGAGCTGAAGATGGAATGCATTAAATTCCTAACAAATTAGTTATGAAATACTCCCAGTTGAATGGAAGGTATTGAGTATTGTGAGGTGGGCAACTGGAAGAACTACATATGTATATGTAGTAGATAAATACGTATATAAAAGGTTGTATGAGACAGTGAAGGCTTTATGATTATGCTTCAACATTTGTTATCAGCAGCGATAAAGACATGATACACATAATATGATATACAGAATATAATATTAAGTAATGCAGAAGATACTATAGCTAACTGAAACGCACCCTTTTTTTAATGCAATACACATCATGTTTAATAATCAATATGATATAGACTGTATAGGGATTCAGCATGTGTTCTACGCATACTTTCTCTAATTTTTTTGTCACCAAAAAGATTTCTGCTTTTTCAATACGCCAGAGCTTAACTTTAGAATAAACAAACAATAAGCAATAAACAAACAATCAAACAAAGTTAAATCACAATATCCCTAATAACTTGTATTATTTTATCTTGCAGCTTCACAGTTTGCCAACCATTGTATCTTTTTACCCAAGCAAATCCTCTAGCTCAAAGTATTTGAACTAGCCATAATAGAGTATCACATAGTCAACCCTTACGCATCCCACTTATCCTATTGCAAATTATATTTAACTTTATTTAAAAAGAATCTCTCAAGTTTAAGTCACATCATCTTACAAGGTCCCTCAAGTCATTCAAGAACTAAAGAGGGCTCATTATCCCGTGTCTTCACCGTCTCAACTTTCCCGGCTAAGTTCAATGCCAGAACTATTGAGAGTCGAGCATCCTCGATTGTTTTTCATTTCTGTGGAGTCTGCAGCTACACTTATAGCTCGTACGTTTCTCTAGGTGTATGAGTGAGCAGTTGTCGTAGTTGTTATTGTGGTCGCGCACTATGCTGTATGGCATATGGCATATGCTTAGTGTGCTCGTATCCATATCCGTATCTAACGAGCGCACACTGCGCCACTACAGCCACCATAATATGCCAAATTAAAACTTTAACTAGTGCGCCGAGTGTCCTACAGCGACAGCAGCAAGTAGGGAGGGAGGAGCAAGTGCAGCGCTAAAGCCGGCGACAGACTGTCATCATTATCATTAACAGACGCCACGGTTCGCACCTTCATCCTGCCAAGCCCGGCAAGCTCGACAGCCTGCACGTTCTGTTGCTGCTGTTGCGGCGCTTATTATTGTCGCTGAAGTGGCCGCCATGAGCAGTCCGCGGCGCCTCGGGTACTCGCTGCGCATCCTGTCGCCCAAATGTGACAACGTCAGCGAAGGCAGGCAGGCGAGGCAACGCAGGAGGCAAGACTGGAGGCAAGAGCAGAGGCGCTGCTTCCGCTGCAGTTTGTTTTTCACTCGGCGCGCAGACTGGCTTAGTGCATAAGCATACTTATGTGACTGACTGTGCGAGCGAGTGTGCAAGTCTGTGAGTGTGTGTATGTTTTTATGAGTTGGTGGCATAAAAAACAAAATGCACGCGTTAATTTTTCTAACAAAACAAGGCAGCTCCCTCTTTCCCTTTCCCTTTCACTCCCCTTTCCGTATCTCTCTCTCTCTCTCTGGGCAGGTTTATGTTACAACAAAACTTTGCTTGCATTTTGGTCTAGCATAATTAATGCTCCACCCTAAGTAGTAGGCGTGGCATGCTAGTTGCAACCTTTATATATGCCAGGGATCTGCTAGTAATTAAAATAATATATAGTGTTGATTATGAATACACCCTTTGCTAATCAAATTGCGCTACACTATCGATATTCCATCACAAAGTGCTGATAAGCTAAACCCCTTAGCAGGCCAGAGAGGTTTCATGGGTTATCAATACTTGGACCCCTGCGATAAGACCTGCTGGCATTCGCACTCCTAACGGGCAATGGAGAGCAACAGTTACGGCCCTGAACAATTGGCACCCAACCCACGACGCATGCAGGCAACAACTGAGCCTGTGTCGTTGGAGTTTGGCGAAAGGTTTCTCTGTTTACACTCGACAAGTCGAGTTAGAATTGTGTGGCGCATGTGCCGAATGTGCTTAGTACGCACAATGCACGCTATGAAGGCAAGTGGCGCCACTGTGACAGCGGCTTACTCTCACGTTTGTGCGCGCTCTCTCTTCTCTCTCTCTCTCCTCTCTCTTTCTCTGTGGCTCTCTCTTGGCCAGCTGTTGGCACGAGTTGCTTTCGCGCCTCGGCGCCTTAAAGCAGGCTTCTTTTCGTTTTTATATGTATGTTTTTCGGGTTTTCCTTAGCTGACTCGTTCAAATGCTTTTCGGGGGAGAAAGCGGGCAACGACATTGTTGTTGTTGTTGCTGCGGCTGCTTTTGTTGTTGTTGCTGTTGTTGCCGCCTTCAATTCAATTTTTCGCCAGCTGTTGTGCTTAATTTGAACTTTAAGCATTTTCCTTTTCGTCCGCTTTCCGCCTGCTCTGCCGTTGTCACTGTTGTTATTGTTGCTGTTGTTGTTGTTTGGGCATTTCCGGCTTTAACGCTGCGGCGACAATTCGATGCGTATGAAAAACCCATTGGCTGCGTCAGCCAGTTAGCCGGCCCCATTGTGGGTCAGCCTTTTAACCGCTAATGAAGACTTATGCCGAAATGAGCGTTACTTGCTCGCTCTCTGGCTCACTGGCTTGCTTTTTTGGCGAGTAATGCACTTATTTATAGGTAGAAGCGCAGAGAATTCCGTTTCGAAATACCATATAGCCCAGTTGACAGTATAAATAATGTGTTCCTTTGCCAGAATTTATGGCACTTGTATGTCTTGCAGTCTACTCCAACTTGACTGCTATAAATTAGAGCGGGCCAAGCCGTGTGGACCGCTCCCAAACACACTAACACACACACAGTGAGCAAAATTGACACGCAAGGCCAGCTACACACACTCTCACACAAAAAGACACACACACACCCGCATACACACACGTTTTGTTTGTATGTGGAAGTAACCGCCATGTAAGCGGCTTTTGAGGTTTAAAAGTATTTAGGCATAATGATTAGCCGCTCATTAATCGCTCGGGCCGCGCCACTTGATTTGACTAATTAAGCAGCTGATAAACATTAGAGATAAGTACACAGCATTTCCATTTCTCTCACATTCTCTCTCTCTCTCTCTGTTTCTCCCTCTCTTTATTGACTGATTAAAACTATTGTATTGCAATGTCGCTGCTTAGTTGAACGTGCTAGGAAATCGTACAGAAGCAACAGCAGGGTCTTGGTCCGTGTCCGTGTCCGTGTCCATGATGATGTGGTGGCCCATGGTGATGTGGAGGTCCGTGTCCATGATGGGGTCCACCATGTGGCGGGCCATGGCCATGGCCTCCATGACCTCCAGGTCCTCCATGTCCTCCATGTGGTGGCGGCATATTCCCTTTATTATTGCTCGAACTTTACCAGATGCGAATCGCGCGAGCTTTGCGCACTTACTAAACCCATTAGATAATTGACACGCTCCATAAATAGCCCGATTCCATGGGCAATACAAACATTTATCAGATAAGCCTTATCTAATCTGCCCAAAACTCACTGCTAATCAATATGCATAACTTAGGTGAACTACATTTCGATGACTAATGTTCTCTAAGCTTGTAAAATGCTTTAGTCATGCACGGCTTGGAACTACCTAGAAAGAGTCTTCCCCGAAAAAATCCGTGCTTTATAAGTGAGTAATTCGATAAATTATATTTAAAATTGATAAGATAGTGAGTAAAAACAGAAAAAATTAAAATTAACACGCGTAAATATTTTCAAAATTGTTATTTATGAAAAGTATTTCACTGCATGTTTTTAAGCCATTCCTGCGCAATATGCAATAAGCCTTCTTATGTAGAAAAACATTTAATAAATATTCAGTTTGCATTTTAAATTCCAATAGACTTTTTCAGTCCCAAATTGACACAGCCATAAATACTGAAAGTATTTTCGTAATCTATTTCCACGCCAATTTCGCTCTGTTTGTTTTATTGTTTAATTGTTGATTTCTGATTTCTTTTAAATCATTTGAAATGTATTTAAATAAATAAGGAAATATTTTTAAAGTGCTTTCTATTTATTAAAACAAAATTATGTTCACACTTCACTATTTAGTTCGTGTCAATAACAAACAGTTTTTTTCAGGATTTGCATTTATTTATTTAGACAAGAAAAGTTATCAAACTGAACCGAAGACAATTCTTTGTTATAGCGTAAATTGATCAGGTTTCACGTTTTTCACCATAAGAAATAAAAATAAGTTAAATTCAATTTCCACCTTTATAAAAAACTATATACTATTTAGCTTGGGCTTAGATATGTTCACATTAACGTGGCTGAATGTGCCCGTGAGGAGGTCCGTGGTGTGGAGGTCCGTGGTGAGGAGGTTCATGATGAGGTGGGCCATGGTGCGGAGGTCCATGGTGCGGAGGTCCATGGTGTGGAGGTCCATGGTGTGGAGGTCCATGGTGAGGTGGTCCATGGTGATCATGTGGTGGCCAAGGATCGTGATGATGTGGTGGAGGAGGTCCGTGGTGATGCGGTGGTGGCGGCGACATTGTCAGTTCTATTCCGACTGCGAATAACTGCGATCTCTTCAAACAACTGAACTAACTCACCGAGTCGCACAAGTTTTATAATATTGCACCTGGCACGTTTACAACCCTTCGATAAGAATTATCTAATCGATTGGGGTTTGACGTCGTAATCAATTGTTTTAGCATTCAAACTGCTTCATTTTGTGTGTCAGCCTTATGAGCAATGCCAAATAAACAATATTTTTGTCTTGGGCACAGTTGAATGTGCCTGGGAAATTCCCAAACAAAATGTACACAGTTTTAAGATATGATCAATCGGAATTCACACGATTTACTCATTTATTTTTAGTTATTACGTGTTTAACATACGTCATTCTATCAGGTCAGATCAAAACGGAGGTGCATAGGATTCAAATAACTTTTGTAGTTCTTATAAATTGATTTGAGGTTAGAAAACTTGAATGCTGTGTTACGATTCCCACAAAATATAACAATTTTAGATCCAATTCAGATTCTTTATTTGACAAGCGCAAATCAATCATTCGCTTTATCTTATTGTTTCTCTGGTAACGATAACAGCGATGGTAAATGGAGATAATATATTATACTAAGTAATTTATAATTGTTTGAATAGGTACTAAACATTCTTATTCTTCTTCAACGTCTTACTGATTGGGCACTTCTGTAAAGAAGAGTGTCAGCATAAAGAAAGTGTCCGTTAGGGGAGTTTTTACTGTAACATATACATATATTGAAAATTTTAAGAAATCATACTAGGGCAAGGATTTTAATCTTATTAAATAAATAAATCTTACAAATTTGAATTAAAAATCAAGTATGCGCTGACGTAACCTAAAACACTTGAAATTTGGTTTAGATTGTTTATTTTAATATGTTTTTACACTTTTGAAACCACGGGATTTATATTACAATTAAAATTATGCAAAAATCCAGTTGGCAGTTGGCCGTGCATAAGAACTAAAATAAATCCTTTTTGTGGCCCATTTAATGATGATGGGGAGGTCCTCTATGATGGTGTGGTGGCTTGGGATTATGTCCATGATCGTGTGGGCCATGTCCATGGTCATCGGGCTTGTGAGGAGGTCCGTGGGGTCCCGGTCCGTGTGGTTCTGATGGTGGTGGTGTCATTTTTTATTGCGTTTAAGTTTGAAAAACGAAACTGTTGATTTACAACGGCCGAGTGGATCCTATAGAAACGTACAGAATACAGCTAATATTTATATTATTGTAGAGCTTTTTAACAGGCCAGTTCTGGCTGTAAGAGTTGGGAAAGCCCACAAAAGTTGGTTTTGGTCGCCTACGACTCATAGACACATAAAGATAAACCAAAAGGTAAACATGCATTAGAGCTCAAGAAAAATAAAACAAAATATCACGGGCCAATGCAGATAAGACCTTATCACATTTGTTTGTACTGTGATTAATAAGAATGTGCTTTTGGCTAAACCAAATCTTGTTCGTATTGCAAACTGTTCGTATATTTTTATTTCTTATCTAAGCGTAATTGAGGAATCGCTTCTGGGGTCTCATTTCAGTGTGCCGAACGCTTGGGTAAACATTTTCCGGCTTCCTGACATTTGCTCGCATGACCTAACCAACTAAGTAACTATCCGAACTATTGGAAAACCGACAAAAAATGCGACCCACTTGTGCAAAATTGCCAGATGCCCTCAAAAAAAAAAAAAAAAAGAAGGGGAGGAGAATGGAGGAAAAAAAATACCAAAATAAGTAGGAAAATAGGAAAAGGGCAGCGGATTTGGCTTTTTGAATTCAATTAATTTTATCTGCATCAATTTAGCCTTTATAATCGCATCAGAGTGCGCCAACTCGCATACAAGAATGAGAATGGGTACAAGAGAGAGTGAGCGGGAGCGAGAACAGGACGAGCAGGAGATGGAGAACGAGTACGTAGAACTCGAGAAACCCAAAAACCACTCAAAGGATCCGTGCCAGCCCAGGCCTCGCTGCTCGTAAAATGTATAAAGTCATTGCAAAAGCCAATTTGTATATCAGCGGACGGGCTGCGATGGAGGCACGGCGATTATCAAAATGCGAATATGGCACAGAGCGGCAGCAAAACTTACTTAAAATGCCCTTAGCCCTGTAAGGGACGGGGACAGAAAGAGCGAGAGGAGTGCAGGAGGGTGTTTGGCTGTGGATTGGACTGCGGGTGAGGATTTGACTACGGGTTTTTGGGTTTCTGGGCATGGATGTGGCTCCTGCTCCGGCTTGGGCTTGTGCCTTTGCTTTTGCTTTCTTCATGGCAACAATTACATTTCACAGATTTACGTTCGAGCGCTTTGGTCGCGTGTGTTGCATGCTATTAGTGTGTGTCCTTTATTTGGCTTATGGAGCTTACATTACCGCCGAGTGCTGTGAACTCTGCCCTCGGCCCCTTGCCGTGCTGTGCAGTGTTGTCCGGGGTTTGTGGCAACTGGCGGCTTGCTGACTGTCGCTGATGTGTGCCGTCTAAATATGAGAATGTTGTGTGAAAATGTTTAAAATCCACGCAAGCTTTTCAAGCGCAAGTGCTTAACACGCCAATAAAAGTACAGTGGCACAAAACGACGAATTCAATATGTTTTAAACCAGTAAACATTGCGCCATTTCAACATTTAGTGTGGCCATGCAAATTATCTGTAAAAATACTAAATGTGCGACATATGCCAAGCTATCGCAATCAAGTGCACGATCAGCTATCGCTTCCACAATACACCTATCGATAGTCACTCGAAATGGCAACTGTTATCGAAGAACTGGTGAGCAGCGGCCACTGTGAATTGCTTGTGTGTGTATGTGTGCTTTGTGGATTGTGGTGGCAGAACAAGGAGTGGCCGCCGCGGCCACTTTTGCATACCACAAAATGGCGTGTGAGCAACAACAGCAACACAGCAAGAGCAGCGGCTGCACGCGGGAGAGGACAGGAAGTAAATAGTGGAAAAGGCATAAATAATAGCAAATAATACGGCGACAATGCGCACAAATTTGCCGCTAAAGTGTAGTCATTGTCGGCCTGCGGCCTCGGCCTGTGCGTGAGACAGCTAAAGGGGGTTGGTGCACAGGGAGGGGGGGGGTAGGGCTCGGGGCAGCTGTTGGTTTCCACTTGGCTTTTTGCATGATTTCGCTATTTAAATTTATTATACATTAGATTTATGGGCACGTTGAGTTGCCCCTATATGCGACGCCTACGACTTTTAACACTTATCATTGGCCTTTTGTGGTCATGGGCTTAGCGCCACAATTGTTACAGCGCCCTCACCTTGCCACTCCAGTCTGGAATGGGGTGTGAAGCAGTTCGAGCGAGTATAATGAACACACTGGTACGTAATCCCATTACCATTCCACAAAACTGCACATGGCCTGCGTGTGTCCTTTTAAGTGATTTCCTTTGCATTTGGCTGCCCCCTTGGAGTATGCACACAATTATTATCGAGCCATGCTCTGTGCTACTTCTGTCACACGAGTTGCGGTTGAATACATATTTTCTTTGGTTTCTTGCCTCTGTTTATGTTTTTTTTGCATTAGTTTTTCCAGTTTTTTTCGTTATAAATTTTTTTATTTTTTAATCATATGCTGTCGAGTATCGCGTGGCTTTCAACTGGACGACTGCAGGTGACTATTTGAAGTGTGACAGAATTCAAAGGCGAAACGGAAACGGAAACTCGCACACGCCTGCCCCTCAACATGAACCAAATACGGTGTGTGCATTACGAATTGCAGTGCTTGCATAGCGGAATATCAGCGTAATCTGTAATCTCAAGTAGTTTCCAGCGAAGTTTCAGCGAAAAAATAAATATTTATTTATTTTTACTATTATTAATATTTGAAATCAGTGTTCGATAACCTATAGTGGCAGCTGTATCGGGTTGAATATAAACAATAAAAAACTCAGGTTCACAGGAAAGGAAATTTTAATAAAAGTATAACACTTAACAATGAACTAAATAACAAATAAATGAATAAATATAAATTAAGCCAATCATAAAAATGCCTACGCTTCACAGCAAAAACCGTAGCATACAACGAAAAGCATCAATAAATACATCGTCCTAAATACTGCGTCCATTTAATTTATTTTAGATTTGTAAGCCGGCGCGTCTAAAATGGGCTGATTTAATAGCTGACAAGGACACAAAGGGGTAAATGGATTTCCCCGTATGCCTTAATAAATAAATATATTTTAGATGTTTCCCAAACAGAGGACGCAGATGAAAAAAAGTCAACTCGACAGGTTAGGAAAATTTTGTAATGTTCATATACTTCGAGAGTTCCGTCGTGTTATAGTTTCAAATTATTTTATACAAATTTTGTAAATTTTTACTGTTTTCAAAATTTAAGTGTATTTATAATTTTCTGCAGGGTGTGTATATTAATTTTTAAGATTTCGGCCGCACTTAGCGCCATTTATGTCCAAGAGATAGGTAGAAATATATATATGCTGATAAAGGCATCTAAAGGAAACCGAACTAGCTATGTCTGTCTGTGCATCCATCTATTTATGTCTTTTATTACGCAAACTACTTTCTGTGTTTTAGGAATATCTTTATGAAAGTTTGGACACATGCTTCTTATTGCTGAATGCTGCTAAGTCAGTATAGACTCTTTTATGTAGCTACTACGATGTTAAACTGATAATAAAGCATTTATAACATAAGGATACCGTAGGAATTAGTGATTTTTAACAAACAAATGGATGTTTTACATCCTTGAACCGTTATTTCGTGGAACTCTATTGCCGTTAGCTTCAAGGCTACATAATCTTCTTTCTTTTTAGTTTTCTATGAATGTACATTTTCACGATTCATTTTTTGTATTTCTGAAGTACGATTAATAAGTGCATTTCACCACTGGAAAAATGACGTCGATAGTGGGACATAAGCCCATTTTTACTGAAGGCGAGGCTATTCCAGAATGGGCACAGTTTATGTGGCCACCCAAAATTCAGCATGATATTTATCGCGACTGGGGCACCTACTACTCCTCCCGGCGTCGCGAGAACCTTTCCAAGTATTACTTCACTCAGGCGTTGGATTTAGTGGACGACGATTTTGTTTCTCTGTATCGGCGTAGTTTGACAAAATCAAGGTTAGCCGAAATCGCTAGTGCCTTGGACGATGCACGATTAGCAGCTGGTAGGTTTACTATACATACTTAAATTTTGCTTGTAACAGTGTAAGTATGATTAGATATGTCGCTGAGCATGCGAGGACCCAACTGCCCGATGAATGTGCAGATATGCGAAAGCCTTTTTCAATTAAATAAGTTTGAACAATGTAAAAATGAAATATGCGAAAATTTGCGAAGGTTTACTGGTAACAAATCGAAAGTTTTCGAAGTACGCCGCGACGTGGTAGGTATAAAATGGTGGGTTATCTCATTTGCACAGTTGTTTAAACTTGTACTTTCCCAGATTGATGATGTTATAAAGGATACCACCAATAGAAGCCTATCATTATTCTATTTGAATGAACAAGAAACTGTGAAAAAGGTGTGCGCCATTATGAGAGCCAACGAGAAGGTTGACAATCGTCCCAAATGGAAAATTTTGAAAGATATGGGAAAATGTGATGTTCTCAGTATACAAGAAATAGAGGTATGGTTCCTACGGTGTCTAATTATGTTCGCATTCATATATACATTCATTAAATGCAGGAGGAAATTCTATCTCCTTTGGAAATAGCTCGCAGGAAGCGTGCTTTTAATGTGGTTCATCAGAACTACTTTAACGAAGCCTGGAAGGACTTTCTTTTTATGAAACTACTGCTAAAAAACCCCAATCTTTTATTGGATTACTGCAAGTACTCAAGTGCTCGTGCTGGGCCAATGTCTAGGACTCAGTATGAAGTCATTCGTCAATTTAGGGTTCGTTTTATGCATAATCTTTAAGACCACCAAGCTCTTCTTATAATCTTACTTTTTTTTTGCAGCAAATGCTTCATTCTCGCTCTCCAATTTACTATCTGGATTTTATGAAGTTCAAAAATAAGAAAATGCTCGAAAAGACCAAGGAAGCGACTCTTTTTCGCATTCAATACCAAACCCACAGAAATATGATTCAAGATCTTAAACAAATTCGGTTACTTCGCAAAGAACATAAGCTTGAGGTAAATTAATTATTCAACTTAGACAGAATATCGTAAATTAACTTTTTCAAAACTAGCGACTCGCCGATTATATTGAGAGTGTCATGGGCGATTACTATGTAAAAAAAAACGAATCGTGTTATGTGCTGGAAATTCCAGTTTATAAATGAGGTCTACAATACCCTAGCTCTAGCACTCTGCGAACAGTACAAGATACCAAATAAATCATCCACGGGCAATTCATATTTACGTTTACTTAAGTTGTTACGTGTTAAACAGGATACTGTGAAAGATGTGGAACCATATGTTTTTGGAGATCGCTCCACATATCAAGAGAGTGAAGTCGTCGCGCCCTCTGTATTAAAAGCAAAGTAAGCCAAAAATTCAACTGGTTCAGAAGGATAATCATTGTTTATATTATTTTAAAGAGCCCTAGTTACACGCCTTGAAAAACGTAACTGGTTTGCAAAGTATTCTATTGAAAAGTGCTATTTATACCATCAGCTGGCAAGCTCCCATTTGATACAGTTACGGTATGATGAGTGCATTTTAAATGCGCGCAAAGCGATTAAAGGTAAAAGGATAAGCGCACTCAGTAACTCCATACTCAATTGAATAACTGATATATAATAATTTCTTATTTAGAATGCCGTAATTGTAACAGCATTATATGGCAGTATCTAAGCATTCTGCAAATTATCAAAGCAAACGTATTGCAGCAGAAGATTGAGATGACCAAGGAGGCTTTTGAAGAAATTTACCCTGTTGTCGAAAATCTAAAGTCTAATAAAATCCATAATTTTATTGAAACTTGTTCATACTGCCTTGATGATGAAATTCGCAAGAAAAATCAATCCATAGCCAGCAAGATGTCAGCCACAAGCTCCATTGCAATGTAAAATCTCTTATACATTTATATTTCTTTTTTAAACACCTAAGTCCTATTTATTCCATCAGAATGGCAGATAACGATGATGAAGTCAATTGAATACTGAATGCGCGGAAAGCTATGATGAAATTAAAAAGAAATTGACCTCCACAAATTCTCTTGTGGTGTAAAAATGTATATATTTACAAATGTATATATTTCTAATTTTTATTTATTTTGTACTAAAGTCGATGTAAATATTTTTTAACATTAAATAATAAAGTGAAGATTCAAAGCATAAACCTGTCGAAAGCTAAAATTTTATCAAGCTATTTTTAGGCCATGGATTTTAAAAAAATTCATGGTTAGGCCATGGATTTTAAAAAAATTCATGGACTATTGTGTTTGTCGGAACGGAATTGTGCGTAACAGGCAGAAGGAGGCATCTCCGACCCCATAAACTATATATATTCTGAATCAGTATCAGTAGCCGAGTCGATTGAGCCATGTCTGTCTGTCCGTCTGTCCGTCTGTCCGTCTGTCTGTCTGTATGAACACCTGGATCTCAGAAAGTATAAGAGCTAGAGTCATCAAATTTTGCGACAACATACGTATATATTGCAGTGTCTCAAAGTTTTTTTAAAATTTGGACACGCCCCTTCCCGCCTCCGTAAATCAGTAATAACTATTTAAAAACTACAATATTAGCTCAACAACCAAAGTTGTATATCTTACATGACAAATACTTTGCCACGGGCGTTATGTGAAAATTTTATTTAAATCGGACTATCACTTTGAACATACATTTATACTTAAGCAGACCTAATTTACGCAAGCATACCGAAGTTCAAATCTAGACACACATCATTTTAAACTTTTTATTTGCATTGTATGGTAACAAAATTGGTTGACAATGCAGCTTTGTCGATGGGCCAAGGAGTGAGGCAATGGCCGAGTGGTTAGACAGGCGGACGGCCGTGAGAGAGTGCGTGTGTTCGACTCCCGGTTGAGGCGGGTGCGAATTTTCATTTATTAATTACTTATTATTTTATTTTATTTATTTTATTCTAATAATATTCGGGCGGCGATTCCATACCGCGTCAGACACACAGCATTTTAAACTTTTTATTTGCATTGTATGGTAACAAAATTGGTTGACAATGCAGCTTTGCCGATGGGTCAAGTAGTGAGGCAATGGCCGAGTGGTTAGAGTGGCAGACGGCTGTGAGAGAGTGCGTGTCTTCAACTCCCGGTTGAGGCGGGTGCGAATTTTCATTTATTAATTATTTATTATATTATTTTATTTTTTTTATTTATTTTATTCTAATAATATTCGGGCGGCGATTCCATACCGTTAAAATTTTTATTACGGTATAATATGATAATCCATGGCCTTATACAGTCAGCACCTGACTGTAGCGTTAGTATTTTTAAAATAGGAGGACTTGTTTTCACTGCAACAGATGAACACATAGACAAGGCTCAATCGACTGCGCTAGTAATTATGATCAAGAAAATATATATTTTGATATTAATTTGATTCAGCAAAAAAAAAACAAAAGAACGGTTGGCGTTTCAACAGACGGACTAATAAGGAAAGCAACACAACGCGAATTTAAAAAACGATATTTTTAAAAACTATTTAATTGATCACATTCTTTTGGTATCTATTAATTCTCATTCCCACACACCTCTTTACGGACTTAAATATGTTCTATGTTTATTCACCGATCAAGAGCGAGCCGCCCAAAATTTAAAAGACATTTTATGTTCGTATGGAATACGAGCTACATACTCATATATACATTGTAGAGTCTTCAATTCCTACTTCGGTCTGTAACATTCATTTGCACAATTGTTAATAGGCTTTTAGTATAAAAAGTGAAAACTTATTTTTTCAATCATGAACCCATTGAAAAAGTTGTCATCAAGGTACACAACTATGTCCCGTAGCCTATATCAATTTATTCAGTTTCATTAAACACACAGAAATAGTACACACAGAAAAAATAACAGAAATACACTTTTCAGCTTTTTCATTTTAATAATAGTTTTTTTTTAAGTTAAGTAATAATGACGTCAATTGTGGGATACAACTTCCGATTGAAGCCGGGAGAGCAACTCCCTCAATGGACTAAATTGCTTTTGAATGAGTCCATGGAGCATGGTCTCTACAGGGACTGGGCTATATACTATTTCAATCGACGTCGTGAGAACCTGGCTATGCACTATTTCGATGAGGCTATGAAGCTGGATCCTTCAGATTATACGACACTTTATCGTCGCAGTCAGAACCAACGAAAGGCTGCAAGGATAGAACTTGCACTCAATGATGCTACAAAAGCTGCAAGTATGTTCAGTGGATCCCTTTAAGCCCTCAGATAATCTCTCCCTCTTTAGAAATGGCATTGGAAGAAGGAATGCCAAACTGTACAATCAATTTGCAAATTTGCGATGCCCTTTTTGAGTTGAACAAATTTGAGCTGAGTTGCAAGGAACTTGAAGATAATCTGAAAGTTTTCATCGGAGTTAAGGCCCAAAGCTTTATGAAGCGACTCTGTGTGGTATGATAACATGGTAAAGGATAAAACCAATTCTAAATAGTAAATCTTTTCATCATCTAGTTGAACGATGTCATTGAGGATGTGACTGGAAAATCAATGTCTCTTTTCTTTCTAAGGAACCAAAAGATAATTTGTCGCGTCAATGCAATCAATAAAGCCAAAGCAATCATTGATACTCGTGTACTGTGGAAAAAACTGAGAGACCAAGGAAAATGCGATGTTAACAGCATACTGGAGGAAGAGGTGAATATTTGCACAAGAGGTGAATCAATAGATGCACATTTTATTTAATTGCCTTTACTCCGCTTAGGAAGAATATTTGTCGCCAATGGAAATCGAGCGAAGGAGGCGTGCATTTTACGTCATTAATCAGACTTACATCAATGATTCATGGTACGATGTAGTTTTCATGAAGAACTTGCGCAAAAATCCCAGTTTGCTTTTGGAACAATGCAAAGGTTCAACCGAATTTTTAAGAAAGCTTGTCTTCAGGCAGTATGCGATTCTTAAACAGTTTATGGTAAGTGTTATAATTTTGTTCGGCTTGGTATAGAAACAATCCAATTCGCGTTTTTTTGTTGGTTGTAGAAAATGCTTCAATCGCGTAATCCTCTTTATTATGTGAGTTATTTGAAGTATCCCAACAAGAAAATGCTGGAGAAGAATAAGGAGGCAAACCTGTTTCGCGTACAATATCAGACACATCGAAATATGATAGCAGATCTAAAACAAATGCGCAAGTTCCGCAAAGAAAAGCGACCCAAAGTAAGTGCTACTTTCTGTAAAGAAAAGTATATGGAAATATTGTTTGATTGATCGCTTCCAGGAACTAAGCGCATATGTCGAAAGGGTAATGGGAGACTATTATGTAGTAAAGACAAAACGTGTTATGTGCTGGAAGTTTGAGTTCATCTCTGAGGTCTACAACATCTTGGGACTTTCGCTAAGCGAGCAATATTGTATACCCAAAAATATTAGATATGATGATAAGATGATGTTGCGGCTCTTTCACCTACCTCAAGAAAAGTTTACAGAGATCAAACCATTTATTTTTGGCGATCGGTCCACCTATCAAGAAGGCGATGTGGACCGCGAAGGCAATCGAATAAGGTAACAATCATTGGGAGATATAATAATTATAAATCTACGACTTATGATATATTCAGGATATTTATGTCTCGACTTGAAAATCGCATTCGGTTTGCAAAATATCCCATTGAGAAATGCTATCTTTTTCATAAGATGTCCGAGGTACAATTGAAACAGGTGCACTATGACGAATGTATTTTTAATGCTCGAAAATGTATTAAAGGTATGACAGACGAATTCCATTAAGTAAATAATCTTATTTTCAGCCTTTTCTAGAAAGTCGAGAATGCAGCAGTTTCCTTTGGGAATTCCTTGCTTTAATAGAAATTATTAAAGCAAACGTTCTGCAACATAAGCTGGAAAAAACAAAGGAAGGACTTGAGGACGCTCTGCCTGCTGCCCAAGCTCTCAAAAATTCAAGGCTTATAGAATTTGTGGAGTCTTGTTTGATGTTTACCGATAGAGATATGGATAAAAAACAAAGCTTGATTGCAAGTAGATCTAGTAGAACTTCTGCATTTAGTTCAACCGCGTCTCGAGCGTCATTATCTGATTAGATTATAATAATAAAGCAAAAATTTAACATTTGATAAAAATGTGCCCGCGGCACAGTGTTTTCTTTATCACATCATGAAATCTAATCTAAAATGGATTCATTACACCAACCCAAAGAGGCAAGTCTTGGACTACCGAACTTAATTGATGCAATCGACTCGGCTAGTAATCCTGAGTAAGAATATATATATGTTACTTTATGGAGTCTCCCACGCCTCCTTCCTGTTACATACATTTGCACACATACCTTTTTTGAGCATTTTCAATGGTCGAAGGGTATAAACAGCGAGAACTTTATTGCAGACCTAGTATCTAATTTTTTGAATCAGCGATGTGTCCTGTGGTCTAAACTTCTGTCCGAAATCTAAACATATTTTATACGACTAAATTATGGAATCTAGTTTAACCAGGCATGCCGAAGGCTTCAAACCCCTGAATACAATGATTGCCCATGGACCATGGTTTTCATGCTAATTAAATGTAATTGTATTCAGTTTTTATAAAGTTAGCTTAGAATTAAAATTATAAATAGACTTGGTTTTCGACCGATCGTTTACTCTTGTAATTTGGTTTTTATCGATTTATGGAACCAAACAAACTGTTCAGTCCTCTTATAGACTCTGAGATCTAAGTTGTTATAAAGACGGAAACGCTCTGTCAACTAATCAAACACAGCCATTTTAAGCTGATTACTTTTAGGAAAGCTAAATATTGTATTGGTGTCCGACCTTGATACAATTTCGAGCTAATATCTTGTAATAATCGGCACAATATCCTTTGCGGCACCTAAACTATTGAACATTTCGCTTCGATCCTTCTACTTAAAAATATTACATCAGATAAAGTGCTCGGTCGTAGATGACCTAATTTTCAATGTTGGAGATTCTTCTCCGCAATGCAAATGGCATTGACAGTGGCATGAATACAAATTTTTTTTTATCAAGTAACCGTTGACATTTTTGCTATAAAGACTCATGAACGTGTAGCTATAAACCAAACCCAAGTATCAGTTAGACGAAAGCATTCATTCCTAAAACAGTACCGATTTTGGGATATGAAAATACTTTTTTACACTTTACCACCATCCAGTATTCCACTTTGTGATATTTTTTTATAAAACTATAACAATGACTTCAATTGTGGGATACAACTTCCGATTGAAGCCGGGAGAGCAACTCCCTCAATGGACTAAATTGCTTTTGAATGAGTCCATGGAGCATGGTCTCTACAGGGACTGGGCTATATACTATTTCAATCGACGTCGTGAGAACCTGGCTATGCACTATTTCGATGAGGCTATGAAGCTGGATCCTTCAGATTATACGACACTTTATCGTCGCAGTCAGAACCAACGAAAGGCTGCAAGGATAGAACTTGCACTCAACGATGCTACAAAAGCTGCAAGTATGTTCAGTAAATCTCTTTAAGTCCACAGATAACCTCTTCCTCTCTTAAGAAATGACATTGGGAGAACATGGCCCGAACTGTAAAATCAATTTGCAAATTTGTGATGCCCTTTTTGAGTTGAACAAATTTGAGCTGAGTTGCAAGGAACTTGAAGATAATCTGAAAACTTTCATCGGAGTTAAGGCCCAAAGCTTTGAGAAGCGACTCTGTGTGGTATGATAACACGGTAAAGGATAAAACCAATTCTAAATAGTAAATCTTTTCATCATCTAGTTGAACGATGTCATTGAGGATGTGACTGGAAAATCAATGTCTCTTTTCTTTCTAAGGAACCAAAAGATAATTTGTCGCGTCAATGCAATCAATAAAGCCAAAGCAATCATTGATACTCGTGTACTGTGGAAAAAACTGAGAGACCAAGGAAAATGCGATGTTAACAGCATACTGGAGGAAGAGGTGAATATTTGCACAAGAGGTGAATCAATAGATGCACATTTTATTTAATTGCCTTTACTCCGCTTAGGAAGAATATTTGTCGCCAATGGAAATCGAGCGAAGGAGGCGTGCATTTTACGTCATTAATCAGACTTACATCAATGATTCATGGTACGATGTAGTTTTCATGAAGAACTTGCGCAAAAATCCCAGTTTGCTTTTGGAACAGTGCAAAGGTTCAAGCGATTTTCTTCGACAGCTGGTCACAAAGCAGTACGCGATTCTCAAACAATTCATGGTAAGTGTTATAATTTTGTTCGGCTTGATATAGAAAAAAAAACCAATTCGCGTTTTTTTGTTGGTTGTAGAAAATGCTTCAATCGCGTAATCCTCTTTATTATGTGAGTTATTTGAAGTATCCCAACAAGAAAATGCTGGAGAAGAATAAGGAGGCAAACCTGTTTCGCGTACAATATCAGACACATCGAAATATGATAGCAGATCTAAAACAAATGCGCAAGTTCCGCAAAGAAAAGCGACCCAAAGTAAGTGCTACTTTCTGTAAAGAAAAGCTTAGTATATGGAAATATTGTTTGATTGATCGCTTCCAGGAACTAAGCGCATATGTCGAAAGGGTAATGGGAGACTATTATGTAGTAAAGACAAAACGTGTTATGTGCTGGAAGTTTGAGTTCATCTGTGAAGTCTATAATATTCTGGGCCTGGCGCTTAGCGAGCAATATCGTATACCTAAAAATGTCAAACTTAATCGAAAAATGCTTTTGCGTCTTTTCCACCTTCCCGAAGAAAAGTTTACAGAGTTCAAACCGTTTGTTTTCGGCGACCGTTCCACCTATCAAGAAGGCGATGTGGACCGCGAAGGCAATCGAATAAGGTAACAATCATTGGGAGATATAATAATTATAAATGTACGACTTATGATATATTCAGGATATTTATGTCTCGACTTGAAAATCGCATACGGTTTGCAAAATATCCCATTGAGAAATGCTATCTTTTTCATAAGATGTCCGAGGTACAATTGAAACAGGTGCACTATGACGAATGTATTTTTAATGCTCGAAAATGTATTAAAGGTATGACAGACGAATTCCATTAAGTAAATAATCTTATTTTCAGCCTTTTCTAGAAAGTCGAGAATGCAGCAGTTCCCTTTGGGAATTCCTTGCTTTAATAGAAATTATTAAAGCAAACGTTCTGCAGCAAAAGCTGGAAAAAACGAAGGAAGAGCTTGATGAAGCTCTGTTTATTGCCCAAACTCTTCAAAATCGCAGTCTGATTTACTTCATAGAGGCCTGCGACATATTTAACGAATCTGAAATGGTTAAGAGACGCAGTAATCCTGGAAGTTTATCTAGACAAGGTTCGACAATGAGCACATTAACGCGAAAATCTCAAATGTCAATGATTGTTGATGAATTTGATGAACACGACAATGAACTATAATACAGAATGTGTTTGAAAGAAATTAATATTTTTCTAATTTTATTTGGGTTGGTATTAGCTTTTGACTTCATTATGTATTGTATGTAACTGGCGAACGGACGGACATAGGTAGAAATTATTTCCACGTCACCAACTTCCTGCAAAGTATGCTTTTTAGAAATTGTTTTGGTCAGATGGGTAGCTAGTATATCAAGTACACTTGATTGTACCTTTCGTGACGTGCTGATGCCGCTAATATTATATATGCATTCGTAACAGATTTTCACAATTGTTACGAGCACCGTCATCTATAGCCTGTATCTGGTTTGCGTTGTATTTTTCAAACAATTCGTATTTTTTGTTGATCATTAAAAGAAACTGTTAGTATATATGGTTTGGTATTTGTTTATAGTGGGCATTTAAGGGCTTGATATCTAGAACTAAGTTATGGCTCTGTTATCTTTGTGGGCGCATAAATTGCTGTCGTGTGATTGAAACTTTTGTTTTGGCCTATATTTTAAGCGCTGACTCAAACATCCACCCACACATACTCGCATACGCTTACAAATGGATATGCACACACATGTATAAAAGCCGAGCTGAAATCTACCTGGGAAAAGGAGTCGTAAAATTTCTATCAACTCGATTAAATTATAACAAGTGGATTTTCATGTTTTTGTGTCGCATTTATGGGTTTTTATTGTGCTAATTTTATGCGAGGCAAGGAGGTCTCAAGACGACGCAGTTCCTTGAGTAGGAAAATTCGGCAGGCATACACACACACACATACACCCTGGCACATAGATAGGCACCTGTGTAGGGCTGCAATAATACTTGGCACACATTTAGTGGCAGCATTTAGTGGCACATTGCGGTGCCGACGACGAGGACGGCGCTGAAGTTCATCCTTGGGACATTGCCACGTCGCCTCTGTTGTTCTGTATTTTTTAGCCAACTCAGTGTGTATATGTGTAAGTGTGTTCGCGCCACACTTGGCAAAGTTTTGTCCTACCTGCCACACACTGCACACCTGTTAGCCATACTCCGCTTCTTCAGCCCCACCTTAACCCCTACCGGCTGCCGACTGCCTGCTGTCGTTGCTCTGCCAGCGTCGCCTTTTGTCTTATCAAACTTTGGCGCGCATGTGTTTATGCCACAAATGGCACTTTTGCGGCAGCGCATTTTATTTTTTTACTGCCACTTTTCGCCATTTTGCTTTATCATTTTTATATTTCGCTACGTTTATGGGCGTGGCCAGAGCCCTGCGCTACCTTTTAAACAAGTGTGTAACAAGTCAGAAACGCCCTGAAGCTGCAATGCCCTTGAAGTTTAATCATCTGCGGTTCAAAAAGAAATGCAAAACGTTACTTAGCTGTTCTACTAAAGGTAGAAAATATTTCTAATTAATACGAAACACTTGCATATTTCTAAGTTATATTTCGAATTTTAGCTTTTCCAGTTGGACACCTTCGACCTGCTACAATTTCTGACCTGCTATCACCCTCCGTATGTCCATAAAAATTTGAATGGCTGCCTAGTTGGATTTCATTGTCCGCAACCCGGCTTGGAGTTGAGAGAGAAAGGTGTGCAAACAACTAATGACCCTGTATTTATATGACAGGGCTAAAGTTTATAAATATTTATGGGCTCTGTTGCTGTTGCGGCTCTTCGGAACTCTTCTGTTCTTGGTGTCTTCTGGTTCTGGTGCTGGTTCTTCTGTTTGTCACTAACTCTTCAGCAGCGCAAACTCATTTGCTTATTTTAAAATTCCGAACAGGCGTTGTTTCATTTTTGACACCCAGAAGACCCCGCTCACTGAACCAGTCGACTCCCGTGCCCAGATCCAGGTTCAGTCCTGTCATCGCACGTTGTTGCCATTGTCACGCACACACGTACTATATTTTTTACGCGCATATCATATTACACACACACACACATTGTACACTGGCAACTACCCTTTTTCGGTGTGGTTGGGTAAGAGACCCAACCTGGCACCATAAGGGCTGAGATGAAGTAAATAGAATCACGTACACTAATTATCATCGCCATTGTGCGCCAGTGTTCAAAAATATATATTTATTAATTTCATTCGAGGTAACTCCCCAAAAATTCTCCTCTTTCAACTGCGCTAGCAATTGGGTAAAATTTTTAATTGAGATCCGGCAATATGATAAACCCGTCTACGATTGAGATGCAAGTTGTGCGCCGTTTTGAATGCAAATTGACACTTTCGTTGAAGTTGCTTTCGTCCCATCAGATTAGATAAGATGCACTATAATTAGAGAAATTAACGAAAACATAATTATTAGTAACTTACCATACATATTAGAGACCTACTATGAATATGTAACTTTTAAGATGATGTTCTTTAGAATGTATACACTTTATTCTGCAAACTGCAATAAATTTATTTATGTTATTTAAAGAAAGAATAAATTTATTTAAATATGATAATATTCTTGATTATTTCCGATTCGAGATGGGTTTTGAATTGCCCTTTATTCGGAATCGTTATCCCACGAAACCAATGTTTTCAAGGAATTCCTCTATTAATGAAACTACTTTTTTGAAAATTAGTTTATTTTGGTCAATTTATGTTCCGCGCCTAATCGGTTCCAAAAATTTCCCTATCTATTTTCCAAAGAATTGTTTAAGTCTTGCGGAAGGTTCCCTGAAGCGCGTTTGATAGTGAATCACCAGCACTATACATGTTATAGTTCTTATGTGTGGGGACGATCTCCAAATGGGCATTACAAAAATTTATATAAAACATTTATGTATGAAGCTTTGTGTACATGCATAGATAAGACAACTCACAGTTAAGGCCAGATAAGAGGCGAGATAGTGCCTTTCTATCTACTGATAAGGAAGATAAGAGTGCTAGGCGCAAGAGATTGGCAATATGTAAGCTATAATAGACCGATCTGGCATTACGCGCAGTATCACGCGAATCGTGCGACGTGCAAGAGCAGTAGAGCTCGTCGTGTGTGAGCGAGAAAAGTCAGTCAGAGCAATATGGAGCACAACACACGTCGTGTAGAGGTGATACAGGTGCCGCCACCGGCAGGGCACACGACAGTCATCGTTCAACCACCACCTCCGCCGCCGCCGCCCAAGGATAATAGCTGCTGCTGCTGTCCCTGCTGCCCCTGCTGCTGTGGGTGCGGTGATTGTTGCTGCTGTTGCACTATAATGTAGACGACCCTTCAACAATGACGACAACAACAGCAACTTCATCGGCAACTTCAAACAAAGGCACACAAATCCTTTAATGCGTTTACGTTAAATTAAGTTTCTATGGCTTTGTCGGGCTCGTAGTTTGTCACACACCCACACACACATACAAACACAAAGACACACACAAACGATTGCCCGCACAACACCATTTTTTTCGTGCAATAAAATTTTACGATTTGTTATAAATAATGTTTTGTTTCCTCCGACCTGCGGTTGTGGCAGCATATTGTCTTGCATAAATCTCAAGGCTCGCCTCGGCTTGATTCAATAAAAAGCCGACTTTAATAACAAACACACACACACATACACACACGGACAGACACCCACACAAGCCGCAAAAATTTGGGCTGGCACTGTTTGCCCTTGACACGATTTCGCCAAGTTAGTTCTCGCATTTTGAAGTTGCCAGTTATTATTTATACGTTTCTCTCGAATCTGCCAATAAAACAGAAAATGTGTCAAAAGTGCTGCTCGAATCCTCGGGTTGTGCGGGCCTGTTACCAATTTGATAAAACATTTTATGATCTCTGTGGTCTCGAGCATTGCAACCGCAGCGCCAAAAAGTTTTTGGCCAATAATTTTGACAAGGGTTCTCGAGAATGCCGGCGTAGGCGAGAGCGAGTGCGCAGTCGGGAGGGTAAGGGGTTGGTGAGGTAACCCATTCACCGTAATTTGTGTGTACTTTTGTTTATCTAAAGCCCAAGTCATATTACTCATACGCACTGTTTTACCAAAGACGCCGCACAGTGGTCTCGATGTGGTAGAATCATGTAAACAAAAAATACAAGATTTTATTAATGACAAATATTTCCACATGACTATAATAAATAAATTGAATTAATAAATAATTTAAATAACAAAGTAGTATTTATTTATTAATGTTATAGAACAATTAATAAAAGTCATACTTGGCAACATCATTAAATTATAATCACGGATAAAATAAAAGATTATTATTATGTAGGACAATTATTTACAAATATTATTTACATTTATTTGAAAAATTAGAGAAACATTACCTTTTTATTTAGTATATTGTCGAATAAAAAACACGTCTTATCGACAAAATGATGAGTACACAAGCAATTTTACCATTATTCAATATTCTTTGCCCACTATAATTTGGATACTACACATTTTTGACACTTACACAAACTGTCTATTATCGCAGCTCATTGATCAAATGCCCAGGCTTTAGATAAAATTTCGATAGACCAAGTTTACCTGGTGGAAACAGTCAAAAACAAAGAAACAAAATTTTAGTTTAAAACGAGTTATTGCACCGTACAGCGCACATTTAGTCGATTGTCTTAGTTGGTCATCGTAGGCACAGGACACAGCTGATCAAGAATCATGTACAACCCTGGCTACCAAGTTGACATCGTCGATCCATATTATCGCCCACCAGTCGAGGTTATCGAGGTGATGCCGCAACCCATGATGCAGCCGGCCTATATGCAACCTGCCGTGGTCGTCACACAACCTCAACCCGTCATTGTCGAGAATAATGGACCCACGGCCGAACAAATGGAGTGCTGCCTCATGCTCGGCGCCTGCTGTGTCGCCGAGGAGGCCGGACTCTGTGTGATTTTGTAGTAAACTAATTGTAATAAACCAAAACGAAAACGAAATATTGTGTAAAGTGAGCTAGGAATATATCATATAAATCGCATCAAATCCTCATATCGATTGTTTGTAATTACAAGAGTGCAGTCAAGTGTGTGTTATATTGTGTGTACCCAAGGTGTGCCCTATAAAGTAAATAGTTACCATAAAACCACCGACATTTTGGTGAATGGCCGTGCTAGTCATGGTCAAATAACTTGGGGATTATGTTTACGTTTCTAGAATTTGTTTATAAAAAAAACTGACAATTGAAGAACTGAATAAATAAAGACATATGCTGTATATTTAATAGAAAAATATTATAGTGGTTTAATTTTTTTTAATTTAATGACATCTATTTCGATGTTGAAATGGCCAAAAAGGCAAACCAACTTTTGGCGAATATATGGACTGTCCAAAGAGCTCTCACAAAGTACACATAAATATGTATATATTTTTGCTCAGGATCAATAGGCGTATGTTTGTCTATCTGTCCGACCGTTTGTTCCCCGAGATCTCTGCTATTATTAAAGCTAATCTTACAAAATTTAGCATGAAGGTTTCTGTATACCATCAGTTAATCAAGTTTATTTCATATTTGTGAGTGAAGTATAAAATATACAACTTTCTGACTTTGACATATAGTTAGCTGACTATAATATATATATGTCCTCCAAATTCCAATCCGCACAGGCAATATTTACAACGGTTTTCAAAATTGGGCGAAGGGTATCTCACTCTCTGTAGTTTTCCTCTGATTTTACCTTTTAATGTTTTAAAATTATTTCCCTTAATTTCTTAATATATATCACCCCCATATCACCCCGTACCTCTCCCCCACCTATCCTTTTTCTCCACATGTAGCTCATGGGGTGACACTCGTAAGTCGTTCAATTAGCCAGATGTGTAATTCAAAATTTGTCGGAGACTGCGTCGCGTTGTCGCTGAACCATATCATTTTGTGGCTGGCACATTAAAGCCGAGTTGAATGTCAAATTGGCCCAAGTTATTATAATTAAAGCCGAGTCGTGTACTGAGCTGACAGAGTGCGTCGTTGTGTTAGCTCGGTCGTTTGGTCGTTTGGTCGTTGGTTCTTCTTCTGCTCTGCGCTTGCTGCTTACAGTGGAAAATGTTATTTGAAAATTTTGTGCGTTGTCTTCGACGTTGCCACAAGAACAAGACAAGAAGAAAGCAGAAATGAGAACTGAGTTGCGGTGTGGTGTGGGGAGAAGGGAAGGGAGGGGACAATGGAGACAACCAGGACAACTTCAACAGCTTGGCTTACAACGCAAACAGGCCAGGCAACAACAACAGCAGCACGAACAGCAACAACGGGGTGCTATATGCCTTTTTAACTTGATTTAATGAGTGCACGGAAAAACATCAACAAGAAAAATGAAATAACTGTCATTGAAGACATGGAAAAGGGAGCACAAGGCGAGGCATTTGACGGTTGCCTGTCGCAGGGCTTCTGTTTTCCCGAGTGCCAAATGGCAAGTTGCGACGGGAACAAGGGGGAGCGAGGGGAAGCAGTGCTAGGAGTGAGGAGTGTTATGGAGTTGGGAAACGGTGGTGTGGGGAAGCTGCGCTACTTAACTAGGAGCAAACGAGCTGCCAGACACGAAGGGTCTGCACTGGGTATGCCACGGCGCAATTATGCAGCAAATTAACGCTTTATATTTATTAAAAGCCCGCCTCCACCGAAAGGCTCTTGGTTTTTCCTTTTCCTTTTCCTCTTTATTTTTATTTTCATTCTCAGTTTCCATTTTCGGTAGGTTGTCTAGGAGAAAGTTGCCCAGCTACGCAAGTGTACACCAAATTGTTTGTCAGTCTGCAAACAGAGCTAGGCAAGAGTTTGTCTATCAGCAGTCAAAATTAATATATAATATATTGTGATTGGAATTTATGCGAAAGTTGAAAGATTTACAAGAGATATATTTAGCTTGTAATTTATAGCATTTGGCGACTGTATAACATCTATATATCATTTGCACTTTGCATTTTATTTATCTATTCTTTCGTTCCGCCTCTTGCCATTGAATTCTTCTCTTTCGCTCACGTCTTGCTCTTATTATCTAGTTTCTTTTACTTAGCATCTCTATATTCTTCCTCGTACCCTTCTTTCCCATCATTTCTTTCTTTTTTCTACTCCCTCCCTTTTCTCTTTCCCTCGCCATAATTCTTCATTTGTTTCTCTTGCTCTTGTTGTGAAGATCTTTTTTCTTACTGTTACTGTTTCTTAGGTTGTTCCTTTCCCCACTTCCCTACCCTCATTCCCTCAGCCTGCTTCAGCTCCCCTTTGTCGAATTCTTCGCAGCACCTTTTTTTCTAGCAATCATGCCAGTAGTACTCTACTCTACCCTACACACACAATATATTATTATTTCCTGACGCTACCCTCGACCGATTCATTTTTGCCCACAGCCTTGCCATATTTCTTGAGCTGCTTACACGCACATTTGGGTCAGTTTCCGTGCAGAAATCTATTCAAGAAGAGAAACACAAACGGAAACAGAAACACAAACACAAAACAGAAGCAGTAGATGGAGCAGGGGCAGGGGCAGAAGCTGGGACATTCTGCCGGGGAAATCATCTCGTAATCGCGGGCTACAAGTCGAAACTAATGCATAATTCGTGTACTCCCTGAAAGGAAGTCAATGCGCAAAGCCCTGGTATGAAGTCAGCAAGATTTCTTTCCCTCCGGCTAATAAGAACTGGACCCGGGGGTGGCTATGATAAGTATCAGAGGGAGAGAGAGATGGCATTGTGCTTGTTGCATTTCCTGCAAGTAATTTTCGTATGAGTTGCTCTAGGAGCGTAATCCATATAAATGAACCAGCAAATTCGACGCCAATGCAGCGCAAACACAAAAACTCATACTCTATACCGTATATATATGTAGAAGTGCTGTTCTGGCCCCTGAACACGTTAAGTTCTTATGCCGGCGACTATTTTCGCTCATTTGTCAGGATTGAGCCCGAGAAAATTGCAAATGTATTTGTATTTGTTGCCTTCTTGCCACAACCCCCCAATCCTCTCCCCCCACCCACAAAATGATGATTTATTCGCCTCGCACGTGGTAGATTTTCACCTTCCCCTCTGCTCCTGCACCTTCCTCTGTCCCTTGACAGTGGGTGGTTTGTTGTGCCTGCCTCATTAACGTTTGCCCAGTAGATTCATTAAAAATTAATCCGTCATGGAAGGCGATTGTAATAGGACAATGTGTCTCAGAACTTGCAGCTTGTTAGCGTCAGCTTTGTAGTCGAAGGAAGACGTGGCAGGGGGGTAAGCTTAATACTATTAGGAAACGAATACACAAAATAAACAATTCAATTACACATAAATTGAATGCGAATTAATCAAGAACTGTCTTTCGATTGCCCAGGCAACTAAGAATAGTTTCATATAAATTAATAGATCATATTTATTTATTTATTTATTTCATGCACTGTTTGGTAAACATTTCATTGTAAAATCCTGTGAGTAAAATTGAAAAGCCTCTGAATGTCACCATTAAAATGCTCAACCCAATTTCGAGCTGAATTCCCTTTGTTGCCCCCGACCATTACCACCTGGGAGAACCCCTACAACCACCCTTCCCCCCATCCTCCCGAGAATCACTTCAAGTCGCGCTGACCCGATAAGTGCCGTTCGATGTAGCTCTCTCACTCGCACTCGCTAACTCCCGCTGCGGAAGGAGGCCGATGAGGGGACGCGCTGCCTTTTGTTTTATGTCAAGTGCAAAATGTGCAAGGCATAAGACAAAGCCACCGCATACCAAATGATGCAACCCCTCTGCCCCTCCCCATATCCATCAAGCTGCTATTGTGTCACTTGCCAAGCAACAACAACAACAACAACAAGAACAAGAAGAACAACAACAACTTTTGTGTGACACATTTGGCAATGCGTTTTTAAACTGCAAAAAAACAAAACGAAATGTGGCAGCCACAAAACAACAACAACAAAGGCAAGAGCAAAGACAGAGAAGGGAAAAGTTTTTAGCATTTTTTCGCATTGCCTTCGCACTGAATTGCACTTAAAGTCAGCGCCAGTTAAAAACTTTGAATCCAACGACTACAAAAGAAACTCAAAAAACTATGCGAAAAACTAGAAAAAGCGAAAGGAAACTGCCGAAATATAAAGACGAAGATTGCATGCGCTTGTGCAACGAAATGAAAGGGAAGATACAATAGAATTGATGGACATAGGATAATACGATATAGGGATCTTCTTAATCCTTAGCATATGCCAAGGCAAAGTTCTTCCAGCACTTCTTGAGGTTGCACTGCAATTGATATGGGTATATACCCCGCCGAGTGAGTGTATTTGAGGAAGCGTATTGCCATAGAGTGCGAGAGAAACAATTGAAAACTTTATTGCTTTTGGCTTTTACACTTTTGTTCGCAAGTATGTTGCACACGAGGCAAACGCGCTGTGCTCCCGCTGACTCTCGTTGACAAAATGACGACGACAACGAGGACAAAGGGGGAGAGAGAGGGAGAGGAAGAGAGGGGAAGGGCATATGGGGTATGGAGAATGGGTAGACCGAAAGCTGTGCTGAAAGACGAAAGTTTTGCACTTTTATTAATTTTAGAACTCAACAAAAGGGGCGCTCCTTATGCTCTCATACATACATAAGTGCGGCAGCTGAAGATGCCGCTCCAAGGACTTTAACTCGAAGGAACAGAAGGAGCAGCAGCAGCAGCAGCGGTGGCTTCTTGCAAGGTTACAACACACTCTCGGCAGCTGTGTGGTCAGCTACGGTCGACGGTCAGTTGGGGCTGTCCACTAATTGGCCTTGTGAAAATATTTGCTACGCTTATGAAAACAGTTGGCTGCATGCCACATGACCCTTGACTAAAGCGACACACAATGTGACATACTCATACACACACACATACAAGTTGTGGGCATATATATACAATATATGCTGAGGCCTCGTTTATGCGTCTCTGAATCTGAGTAAATTAATTCTTGAATTATGTGAAATTATATGATATTTTATATCAAACAATACTAAACACATTGTATTCATTATGAACAACATATATAGGGAATCAACTGGCTAGCTTCTGTGAAACTTAGCAACTCATTTATCATATGTCATAAACGAAACGAACTAAGAAAATTAATTCTTAAATTATGCAATTATTGATTGTATTGAGATTGTCTTTAGATTATATTGATTATTATTGATTATATTGAGATAATATTGATATTTAATATTAACTAAATCCCTACTTAAAATCTATAATTCATTATAGATAACTTATATAACAAATCAGCTATCAACTTCCGGCCAAACTTCAGCAAAACCCTCAACGCATAAACGCAGCTGAAACCTCTTCGCAGTGCTGGCCCCACACATAAACAAAGTAACATTCGCACACTTGGGCAACCCAGCCCAATCATAAACATACGCCGGGACTAACCGCACTGGCCCCACGACCAGTCGTTCCCCCTCGTCCAGTCACTCGTCGAGACGTCTGTCCAGTCGTTCGTCCGTCCGGCCAGGCAGAGCCCCCTCAATTTTTGTCAACTGAACTAATTAATTAATTGTGGGCCGACCACCGTAGCCGTAGCCTTGGAGCCGCCGCAGACCGACGCGTCGTCCAGCCATTGGCCCCGGTTCGGCCCCGGTCCCGGCTCCCCCTCGCTGGACACTTCGGCCACCCACTTGCTAACTGACCAGCAACTAATTTTTATATTTATGAGGCCGGCACGTTGGCCTACTGCGTCATAAACTGTACAGTTTGGTTTGCCACAGGGTAGCTGCCTCTGCCGCTGCTGCTTTGTATGCGTGTGTGGCATGCGATGTTCTCGTCGAGCACTATCCCTTCCCCACTCCCCCTCCACACCCTTAACAGACTCCATTTGCCGTTTGCATGCTACAATTTTTAGTATCTTTGTGTGATTTCATGCGTTAAAGCTGAATTTTTATTTGATCCTGGAGGCTGAAGGGGCGTGGTTGGGAATCGGTAGACAGGACAGACATATTTGGGGCTTAATTTTCATGTCGCGTTGAAAGTTTCGTACAAGTATTTATGGCATATAAATGAAAATGTTCGCATTGGGTTCACCCAAGGGGCCCTGAAACAGATTTAGCAACATGTTTCCTAATGTTTGCTAATTAAGGAGTTCGAATCGAATGCTAAACGGATAATTGGGTGGACGTTCGAAAAGGTTTTGAGGGGGAAAGTTTTCTAGAAATTATTGTGAATGAACAGAAAAGGGCAGCGTATGAATGTTTGCATATTAAATTATATGTACGTTTCCTTGACATATAATAAAGAAAAACATAAAAGCGAAAGAGCATTCAAAACAATAAATCTTGAGAGTATTGGTAATTTAATGTTGACTTCCGGCAGCAAAATCGCCTCAACGTTTTCTTTCAGATTCTGACTGCTATGGATTGTCTCTTGTCCTCTTTGTTTGTTGAGATCAACGCAAGATGGCGTGATGCACAGCTTATGCCATTCACACGTTCACGTACTCAAATGAAATACTTGTTTCACAATCAGTGTTACAAATTTACTCTTTCAAAATCAAATCAGAATTTTTTTAAATTCAATAGCGGAACAAATACGAGTATTTGACTGTCCTTCTTAGCTCCAAAGTTCTGGCTACACTGTTCACAATGCGTAAAATTATGTACGACAAATAACATGATTAAATAATTTATGTTTAATACTGAGTGAAAATAAAAACTCAAAAGCAATTACTTTTGCATTTACCGTCCTGCAAATTGTGCAGAATTCCCTGGCGAGGCAAGCAAACAACGTTGGCTTGATTAATAGCAGAAATAAATAATGACAATGTGTATTGTAGTGCACTCTCGCAGTGAATTCTGTGTAATTGACTAAAATGTTGATTTAATTGCTTGCAAAATGCCATTGAAAATTAGAAAACAACTTCCAAAAACGCACTCGAGACTTTTACATTGCGGCAATTTGGTTTATTATTATCGGAAACTGAAGAAATTTGTCACGCTTTATTGAGAACGTGGCGCACGTTGTTTTGTGCATTTTTTTTTTGCAATTTTAATATATTATTATACGAGATATCTGAATGAAAGCCATTTCAATACATACTAAATGCAATTTTTAAGAGCCAACGCATTACGGAAAGTTATTTGGCTGGCTTTTACGGCAAATATAAACATAGAAAACTCGACGAACGCATGCGACAAGAATTTTAAATCATTTCATTGGCGAAATGACAAAACATTTTCATACAAATTGCGGATTTTCGCTGAAATGTTTGGCTGAAATATTAAACAACATTTGCCAATTCGCATGCGTATTGTTTTCAATACCCTGTAGGAGTAGAGTATCTGCAAGGAGTGTGATAGAACTATGAAATAAATAAAGGGCAGAACGCGTAAAAAATACTTGAAATAAAATGAAGAAATGTTATAAAGGGTTTCCAGATCTATCCACACTATTTCAAATGCACGTTTGATTCAATATAAAGAGTTTTACAGAGCAACAGCTAGTCGAGCGAGCCCACTAAATGAAACTCTAACTTGTTGGATTTCGGAATGAAGTTTAGTTTTTGGATTTTCGATAATAATGTTCATAAATTTTGCGGCGCCTGCAAAAATATGCAACGGAAATTGCCCGAGCCACACGACTTCAATTCCAAGTAGAGTCGGGCAACCCCAACGCCGACGCCCTCGGGCTTAAGCTGCTGCTGCTGTTTTTTATAGGCTACTGGGGAGTGCTTGAGCGTTTGTCTGTGGATAGCAGGGGTACATCAGGGTGCTCTGCACGGTTCTAAGACTGGGGAAGTGGCATCCTATTGAAGCTGCCACTGCTGCTAACTCTGCTTGTCAATGCATTTTACTTTTTGATAATATCAAAAACTCATTTGCCTTGGCCACTTCTCAGCCAGTGGGAGGAAAGAAGCGATTTGGTAGTTAGTTTGATGTGGCTTGGTTCAGATGATTTATTATGCTCAAACCCCGCTGCCTTCCCCGCGCTCTCCTGCGCCGTCCGATGGCCATCCCAGCAGCATCAGCGGCATGCGTCATCAATTTTGGGAGATACTTGCAACACATTTGCATGGGGACCGCAGGCGCCAGGCGCCATTAGGCAAAGCTGCAGCTGCTGTTGCAACATTTAATAATAAAAAGCGTAGCTGACCATAAATAATTTTACGTTTCACGCTTTGCTCACTTCCTAAACAATTTAACAATTTCGCGCGCTAGATATTAATTAAAAGCCACTTGCCACTCGCCACTCGCTGGCAAATGTATCTCTCAGATACGTGACCACTAAATAAACGCGCTTAACATAAATTCAAAAGTTCCCTTTCCAGTCACAGAAAAAAACAACCACAATAACAAAAAGGAATACCGGCATTTTTGCATTTGTTTTGCTGCTTCTTCTTTCTGTATTCGCTTTTGCATTGTGTTCTCTTTTTTCCTCCCGTAATTCTAGTGCTGCTAAAATAATGAAATGAAAAATGTGCGGTCGCACGGAAAATTAATTGTAATGCGTTAAAAGTGCAATTGTACAATTATTTTCGGTTTTCATTGTGCAATAAAACAAAATGGAAAAATTTGAATATGTACTAGCAACAACAACAGGCAAACATTTTACAAATTGTATGCAATTTTAGCAGCAACATATGGGTTAAAATTGAAGGACTTCAAAGGGCAGCACAGCAATGAGGAAGAAACATTTGTCAAAAACCAAACAAGCTATAATAAAATAAGGGTTATGCGAATCGAGAATCCCCTTTTTGCAATTCCCTGTTATTTTTTAATACATAATATATACAACTAATTATTATAATATAAGAGAATTTTTGTTTAGTTTCTACCAGAGTTTCAATGGGTAGTCTAGATTCTTCAAGAACGGTTTGAACGCTCTTATTGAATATTTTTAAGATAATTCAAGATATTTTCAAGAGCGAAACAGATATACCCTTTTAACTATCCTTTATTTTCCAATATTAAACTAACATTAATAATAAAATCGTATTTTCATTTGGTTTCGACTCAAATTGTAATAGTTATTTGAGATCCTTCAACAGCACTTCAAAGCCAGCATATTCATACATTTTCAATATTTATTCATTAACATCAAAAGCTCTTCGGCAGCATTTTGCGCTTTGTGGTTTTCCTTTATCAATCATCAAATATGATATAGTTTCAAAATTGAATGACTCACTTGAAGTACGGCTAATGCCCAAAGGGGGTTTCCACTGTGCTGAGGAATGATTCAACCAGGCTAGAGGCATTTGTTTATTACTTTATGTAGATTAATATAGCTGAGCAACAGTGGAAATTAGTCAATAAAGTTAATAAACTATTTATGGCGCAAGAAATAACGTATGTATTTCTGAAATTTTATTATAAATTGTATTCCACTGAAGTAATAAATTAAAGGTATGTCAGTGAGCTTGGTAGTCATCCTTATCATTTTGTCAATACTCCCACCCTATAGAAACAACAGCACAATTTATATAAAAAACTAATTTATTTGTTTACTTAACCAATAGTGATAAAAATACAATATTTGTTTTACAAAATAATACTATACGACGTTCGGCTTTGGATTCTCTTTCACTCATCAGATTTCTAACAACTTTTATTTTTGTTTTTTTTCAACACAACGGAAATCTCAACGAAGTTTGAAGATAGAGAGATTCGAGTGGAATTTTAAAGATTGTGCGAGTGTCGTTAGATAGATAGATAATATTTAAAGGCTTAGACGTAGGCGAACTAGGTGATCTAGATGATATATTTATATATGTATATGTTTGTGTGTATACTTATGCGTCTCGTACTGTACTGATCGGTAAGCGTTTCTGTGTTTCTCGATTGCTGCCTGTGCTCGAAGCGAAGCGTTTGCGTCTTTGGCTTGGTGCAATTTATTATTATGGTTTTGATCTCTAACGTTATACTTTATAGGCTACAAAAATACTTTATCATTACTGCGAAATGCACTTAACTCTTACTGTGTAAGTATGAATATATATGTTGTATATATATATATATATATATATATATATATATATATAATATCTTGAATGCATGTATAAATAGAATTTGGTTAATCTCAATTGTAAAGCCACTTTGAAGAGTCATTCACCAGCGATTCGTGTAGAACTGATTGATGCCCATCACATGCTTCTCCTCGTGGTACTTCTGCAGGATATGTGTGATGACAGATGTGGTATCATTATCACCGCGCCACACGCGTATCGCATTCTCATTCTCCAGTATGGCCAGAAAGGCTATAAAATATATCGAAATTTAGCGGATTATAATAAACAGCCGGGCAGGTCATTAAAAAAGGGATTAGCCATATGACATTTGGCATATGGTATTTATCACCCACCCAAAAAGGTCTTTGGGTTGCTCAGCGTCATTTGCACCTGCGGCATTTCGAGTATGACCTTCAAAATGGGCGAGTCGGGTGCGAGACCCTCGCGCAACTCGATCACGCTCGGCGTGCGATTCTCGCAAAGCCAGTCGCAGGCAGAGGCCTTGTTGTTGCCTGTCTTCTTGAGGGCTGCCACTACAGCGGCCTCTTCGAAGCCCATTTCGATAAGCGATTCAACAAGCTCCGTGTTGGGGGGCGGATCGCGATGGCTGTAGATGCGCACAATTTGCATTAAGGCGGCGGTGTTCTCAATAGTTTCCTAAACACAGAGAAAGCATTAGCAAAGATACGGAATAAACTGTAGATGTCTATGGTGCTTACATTATTAGTTACAATGGCCGAGGGCGAAATCGAGGAGACGCTTCGATGCAGCGGTACTACCGGCGGTTGGTAATCCTCTTCTCTTTGATTCTGTATAAGCCACTCCAGGGAGGTCGCGTAGATGCCGTTGTTGGCGCGCAGCGCAATGTCAGCCAACTCCCGCGTGAATCCCATGTCAATGAGACACTGCAGCGTATCCTCTTGATGATTACGTCGATTGACCAGACGTTGTTTCAACATGGCAATCAGCCGCGGAGCATACGGACCGGCGCCAATAATTGCTGCCGATGCCTGTGCTAGTGAAATGAGAACCTTTCGCACATCGTATTGAATCTGCAAAGGATTCAAAATGTTTAAGACGATCTAACTAAGTGGTAGCAACAACTCACGTTCGACTGCTGAAAGATCTCGTTGATGTCGATGATGGGCAACGTGTCGGTGTTGTTGGGTACGAAGCGTGTGGCACTCTCCATCAGAGCATCGTTGGGACCGGGAACTTCACGAGTTCGCGTCAATGTTGAGGGCAACGTGTTGCGGCGGGGGGACAGTATAAAGGTATCGTTGTGGCGCACACCTAGCTGAGCGAGCGTGTTGCTTTCGTTGAGCTCACTGCCAAAATATTCGGCACGATAGAGACGATAGCGCGGATTCAAATGACGCACATCGGGAGCGAATAGTTGTATAGAGTCAGGATCATCGCTCAGTTCCAGGATAACTTCACTCTTCAGATCATTAAGGCGTTTGTTTATGTCTGTCTTGAATACAAGCACACGGGAGCTGGGGCAGATAACTCGCACGGTTATGAATTCGCCAACTCTCTCGGGGCTTGATTCTGCAATAACCGTCGATGACTCTGATGTGAGCTTTGCGTGATTTTTTCTAGGAGAATCAGGAGAAAATTAAGTAGTTAGACAATAGCATATGATGGGCAGACGTTGCACTTACCTGAGAAACAAACTGCGCAGTTTTTGCATAGTTTGTATTTGTTTTTTCGTTGATGTGTAGATGTTGTGGAGGTCGGGTTGGGGGTAACGGAGTTTGATTCAACCGAGAATTTCGAGAATAGAATAAACAAGCCAGTCATAATATTCAAATAGTCTTGGCAACTTACGTATTCGCCTGCTCCGCTTTTCTGCCTGGCTCCTGTTGCAACTGTAGCTCAAGCTGAATGCGTCGTCTGCGCGCCGGCGACGGTGTCCGAACCACACAGCCCCCGCCTCCAATGGCATCGGTTTGGGTTTCCATTTCGGTGGTATGCACTTGCACCAGGGAGCTGGAGGCCCCACTTCGCAGGCTAAGGCTGCTGTCGGCATCGCTGCCATTGGCGCTGACATTGCCGCTGCTAGCTGTATGGGCAGCGCTGCTACTCCGCGGACTATGGCTGGAATTGGTTTCCAATTCCCCATCGGTTTCAGTGCCGCGTTGTTTATTCCGCGCCAACCATTTGGCGCGCTTCTCGTTGAATTTTTCGCGCATCCAGGGTATCATTTTGGGGCTGCCATTAAGTGCGGTTCGTGGGTTTTTACATGGTTTTTCCTATTTGCAGAGATTTTCCATTTCCTTCAAACACAAATACAATGCACAGCTGTTTACAGCGTTGCCACATATCAGAAGTTCTGGTTGGAAACATATTGTAGCAATACTTATCATTAATTATTTTATGTTGAAATAAACCAAAATAGTGCGAAACATTTATAATAATTACGAATTACAATATTTTAGTTTAATATATTAAAATATTTTATTAAACACGATTTTACTTGGCGGCAAAATACCGACAGCAATAGTATTTCGATTATAGATATATGCGGGATATATTTAGTATTTTTATTTATTTTTTTCGATAAAACGAACATGGCAACCGATAACTATCGAAAAACAACCCTCGGTTTTGTGGCTTCTTAATCCATACACTTCGTGTCGTTCGTTGCGGTTCTTAAGATATAAATTCGTGGACGCGCAGATCAAACTGCATAACGAAAACGGAATATGTCGAATACACACTAACAGTGCAGAGACAATTTTACCTAATTGAGAGTGCGCGTCCCGTAATACATTCATATGTATAAATAGTTAATTATAAAGTGAATAATATTTATTTACCTACTGTGTGTCAGTGGACCAACAGCGAACGAAAGTCACGTAGCTTAAAACAGAAGCAGCAGCAGCACCAACAGAAGAAAATTTACATGTGGGTATAGAAGCGAATATGATACGAAAAAGATGAGCATAAAGAAGAATGTACCGCGCCACAACGACAGAGAAGAATAAAACATAAAGCGCGACTCAAATAACAAATACAAAAGTGCTTGGAAAAAAGCCGGAACGACACAAATGAATGGGCCTCAACACTCGTACATACACACATACATCAGCGCACACATTCATCCTAAACACACACATACACTTGCATCAAGAGAACCATCGCCACCAATACCATAATATCACAACGACACAAGCAGAACAAGAACAACATTCACATAAAAAAACTTCAATTTATTTGAAACCGAAAACTTCTGCTTGAACTGAACTATAAATACAGCAACAACAACAAGAAGCGCAGGTAAGCAGCAGTAAACACAAAAATTGTTAGCAAACGATAGATAAAAGTTCTCTCTACGCAGTGATATTTTGTTTGCATGCGCAACTTTCATATTCGTGTGTTTGGGTGTATGTGTGTGGGTGCGTATGTTGTATGCGCGTGAGTGTTTTAAATGTTGTATGACTTATTTCGTTGTGTGTATGTGTGAGGGTGTCTATCTGATTTTTGTTTCTGCTTTGTTACGATTTTACTGTTGCTCTTTGTTTACGTTTGTTGCTTGTTGACAATTATCTTGCACTTTTTCGACATATCCCAAAGAAAAATATCTACGCATTTGTTTATGTGAGTGGAAACAACAACAAAACAGTAGAAGCTTTCGCTGATGCCGCAAAAAGTGTGGCCAACTTTAGTGAAAGGTGACAGTGATGCGTTTTTTAGCCTTTTTGCGGCTGGCTTCACTTGAGGAAATTATATTAATTTTGATGAAATTTAAAATGTTTAATGCATTTCTAAATTTTGTGAATCTTTTATTATTAATTATGTTCACTGAAAGCTTTTTAACGTATTATTGCTGTTGCATTGAGGCCTACCTTGTACTCATGTTTTGTTTGTTTATATTGTATTTTTAATGGCCAAATATATAATCTTTTGAAAAAGTGCATATCGTCAGCAGGCAATAAACTATATAAAGGCAACTGGAAAGTGTCGGAAGTGGTGCGCTGTGATTTACAATGACAAAAAATAATTTAAATTTCTTCTTCTTTCGCTTCTTTGCAGCATTTTAGTATTGTGCGCAGCGCCAACTGAGCGAGCAACATTGTAATTCCATTTATTGCTACCCCAACAACTGCAAGAGCAACACACAACTTACTTATAAAGCTCATATAAACGAGCTAATTTCTAAGACTAGTTAGGTAAGTAACTTGATACAAAGTGTAATTTGTATAAATCTAAATTTCGCGCTTTCTATTTTGCAGTAATTAAACTTAAGAACAGAATGTGGAATTCCGAACCAACACATCGCCAGCACCAATACAATGGCAACACTACCTCGGGCGGCGGCCAGCCTGCCAAACAATTAGGCATGACATCGGCAATTAGCTTAGCCGAGCCGCGACCAGAGGATCTGCAGCGTACAGAAGAGCTACGCAAATCGTTAGAACCATACAATGTTTTCGAGAGCCAAGATGAGTTAAATCACCGCATGGAAATACTGGCCAAACTAAATACACTGGTCAAGCAATGGGTCAAAGAGATATCTGTTAGCAAGAATATGCCCGAGGCAGCGGCTGAAAAGCTTGGCGGAAAGATCTATACATTCGGCTCATATCGTTTGGGTGTACACCACAAGGGAGCCGATATTGATGCACTTTGCGTGGCACCACGCAATATCGAGCGACTCGATTATTTCCAGAGCTTCTTCGAGGTGCTCAAGAAACAGCCAGAGGTCACCGAATGCCGCTCGGTTGAGGAGGCCTTTGTGCCGGTCATTAAAATGAATTTCGATGGCATTGAGATAGATTTATTATTTGCACGTTTGTCGCTTAAAGAAATTCCAGATGATTTTGATCTGCGCGATGATAATCTACTCAAGAATCTCGATCCACGATCGGTACGCAGCCTTAACGGTTGCCGTGTAACCGATGAGATTCTTGCCCTCGTTCCCAACATTGAGAACTTCCGCCTGGCACTGCGCACCATTAAATTGTGGGCTAAAAGTAAGTTTAATTTTGAAATATACTATTATATGTTGACTAATTCATATCTACCATTTTTTTTAGAACACGGCATCTATTCAAATTCTTTGGGTTACTTCGGTGGTGTCACCTGGGCTATGTTGGTGGCCCGCACCTGTCAGTTGTATCCGAATGCCGCTGCCGCAACACTGGTTCATAAGTTCTTTTTGGTCTTCTCACGCTGGAAGTGGCCCAACCCGGTGCTGCTAAAACATCCCGATAATGTCAATCTGAGATTTCAGGTAAGCTAAACTGAACTTAACTAAAGTATACAAATTGTATTAATGCAAATATTATTATAATTTCCATAGGTTTGGGACCCGCGTGTTAATGCCTCGGATCGGTATCATTTGATGCCAATTATAACGCCCGCATATCCACAGCAGAACTCAACATTTAATGTATCCGAGTCAACAAAGAAGGTCATATTGACTGAATTTAATCGCGGTATGAGCATCACGGACGAAATCATGCTAGGACGCGTAGGATGGGATCGCCTTTTCGAGGCACCTAGTTTCTTTTATAGATATCGTCATTTTATTGTGCTGTTGGTCAGCTCACAGAGCGCAGACGATCATCTCGAATGGTGCGGACTTGTTGAATCCAAGGTGCGCCTGTTGATTGGCAATTTGGAGCGTAACCCTCATATTGCTCTGGCCCATGTAAATCCGAAATGTTTTGAGCTGAAAAAGGGCAACAGCCCAAATAATTCTCAGAACAACAGCGGCAATGAGGATGAAACAAAGCCAACAACACAGTCACAATCTACGGCTATTACAGCCCCATTCTGTTCTCTTTGGTTTATTGGTCTGGAGTTTGAACGTTCCGAGAACCTCAACATTGACCTCACCGAGAGCATACAGAACTTCACCGAACATGTGAATATGCATGGGGTAAGTAGACATTTACTAAACTAAAATATGATCTTATTAATAAAAAACCCGTATACCAATTCTTAGGTCAACATTAAGATGCTGAAGGAAGGCATGTCCATTGATGCCCGTCATGTCAAGCGCAAGCAGTTGTCTCTCTATTTGGACTCCGACTTCCTAAAACGCGAGCGCAAATCTATGGAGAGTCATAACAATTTCAATAATCAATTAATGGCAAGTCGCAAACGTCTGTCCTCGGAGCTGGCGCAAGCACAAGATGCGCCGGGTCAACAGTCATCTACAGGCGCCAAGAACCCAAGAAAAGTGCAGCGGCTCAGTGAATCGGTAGTTAAATGCCATTAATAACCTGATATACAAATATGCTAACAATATTTCTTTGTCCGGATAGTTAACGGAGGACAACTCGAATGCTTCCAGCGATACTGGCGCTGTGACGCCTACCACGCCAACAGCGGCTCAAATAAACGCTCCCAGTTTTAAGGCAGCGAACAAGAACGGTTCCGATGGGAACTGTATGGACAACACAGAGCAGTCGCATAACAATGGCAGCAATAGCAGCAGCAACTCTGGCGCCACTAGTAAAAACAACAATAACAACAACAGCGCAACCACAACAGAGGTGGCCTGCTCGTGACAACCGCCAATAGCATCAGCACATCAGCAGCAGCCACAACTGCAACATCAGCCAGCAGCGCCACCGCCACCTCCGCCGCTGCCAACAACTACGTTGCCGCCGCATCATCATCATCATAAGTTTCGCAAGAACAACAATGCAGCTGCAGCGGCTGCCTCCAATAGCATTTTTAACCAGCGTTCAATTCTGCATGCGGCTTCAAGTCTCACGGCTGCTCTAAGCATAACGGGACACAAACGCAAGCAGCCAGCAACAACAACAATGGTTGCAGCAGCACCAGCAACAGTTGCTGCTTACAACAGCAATAGCAAAAAAATGGCGGCAGCGGTGGCGCAAGCAACAACACAACTTCATGCTATTACATTGACGACGACGAGGACAACAACCAGCAGCAACAGCAACCACCTACCCAAAAACCCCAACAACAACAGCAGCAACAATCGACTGCTCCTGCCAGAGCCAACATCCCAACAACCGCAGTCGCAGCCGCAGCTACAGCAACAGCAGCAGCAGCAACAACAAGCACAGCGGCAGCAACAACAGTTGTCGCATCGGCGGCAACGACAATTTCTTGTAAGTTATCTAAATGTCTTTCGTCTCTTCCCTTTTCTCCCATATCTCCGACTACCTCTCTGTATTTGTGACTCAAGACTGACTGACTCAAGTTAAATAATTTCAACGCTTATTCCTATTACTTTACAAAAACAAAAAGAAAAAACATTTAGACTACGTGATATCTGCTACAGCTACATTTCTAAAAGAGCAACAAAAAATATAAAATACATTTATAAAAAAAAATATATATATATATACAGCATCAATTTTTACAATAAATTAATGCTATAAAAGTACAAAAAAAAACATTCAAACTTACAATATTTTAAGTCTTATAATTACGATCTTAGTTTTACAATTTAGGGTTTATATATACATATATATAAGATAAGTTAACTGTAAGAATAATAATAATAAAACAATTTGAAAAAGAACCTTTCTGTTTATACTTTAAGACAGGTTGTAAAAAAAAAAAAAAAAAAAAAAAAAAATTTAATATTAGGATAGTATAAGTACAATTTACATTTCTTAAATTTAAGCTCAAGTAAAATTTTATACAAATATAAAAATTTTGGCTACCATCATTAAACTATTCAAAAAACAAAACATATTAAAATGTTGTATCTGTATTACAAATTCCAATCTTTTCTATATTTGCAGTGTAAAAAGCTATAACACGTATACCATTAAGGCTAAGTTTTCATAGTTAACCTACCCATTGATTTCCTTGGCATAGATGCCCCACAGAATGGATTCCCAAATATTTTATACAAAACGGTAAGAAGACTCGCCAAGTAAACCAAACCGAGACTCTTTCTAACTGTAGTTTATTTGTTACAGGTTTCCATTTTAAAACATGCAGAGTTTTGTTTTACTTTTAATCATCAACGCGAATGAGCGTTGAAACATACAAATACACACATAATACAAATAACGGACAACAATAACAAGAACATAATACAACGTGACATTAAGAGAACGATAGCTTTTTCTTAAGCTCCTGAGAAGAATTCATTTCGCTAACAACTTGTCTTAATGTTTTCTTCCAATAATATTGTTGTACATCTTTTTTACTTCCCACAGCTGGTATGAGGAGAGCTTAGAAGAAAGTAAAATGGTGGATAAAGAGAGAGAGAGAGTAATGAAAAAGATGGTGAGATATGAAAGAGAAGACCATAGCGACAAGCTAATAAATAAATCTAATAAACAAAATGACAACCACATAAACAACTGCAACAAAAAGAACTAATTATGAATTTGAAAGTCTTTTCTCCTAATTTTCTTGATTTCATCTTGTTTTCAATATTTGTTTTCTTCTTCTTCTAGTTGTATCCTGAAAATTTGAAACAATTATGTTCGTTTTTCTAAGAAATGATAACTGAAAAAAAGGTAATAACAAAAAATATATAATTGAAATGAAGATATTGATTTAATTTTACCAAATAAACAAAAATACATAGCGAAAGCTTTAAAAAACAAAAACGATCTTTTTTATTTTGGGACACTGTTGGTTGGGTTTCTTTTTTGGTATGGCAGGAAGAATCAGAGAAAATAATTTCCGAGAACTTTTGAAAAGGAAAGCTGATTTTGAAAATCACAATCATAAAATAAAGTGAAGGATCCACTAGAGCGATGTGTACAGCAGAGGCTCCTAAAATAGTTGGATCTTGATTTCCAAAGCTCATTACGGATTATTACTGGAGCCTTGATGTGCTCGGAAAATAGTTTCTATCCAAAGGGATCCCGTTCATTGAACCTACCGAATTTTAAATCTGTCATATATTAATAAGTATATGTCGCTCAAAAATAAAACTAATAAATTTATTTTAGTTGACATATCTTTGTTTAATTTAGTTAGTAAAGATTACAGAATGTGAAAAATTCATAAATAAAAAATTACAATTACAATTGATTAAATTAAAATTAAATTAAGTTACGGAAATACAATTATCAGTATTGTCCATAAGAGTAAAGCATAGTTTGTTACTTGTTTAATACTACATTTAAATAAGTTTTACTATAAATATGTATAGTAATTTGTGCAAAGAGGATTAGAATCTCTATGACTTCAAATTAACTTTTAATACTCTTGTATATAGTCTGTAAAATTTAATGCTGATATATTATAAATTATGTGATATATGTATGTAAATGTAAAACGTATCCTAGTAATACAGAATCCTAAAATCAACAAATTTCGTTTGCAATTTCAGATTTTTTGTATATTTTTATATAATTCATTGATCCTTATACAATTCTCAATATCAAACAAATTACAATAAATGCAAAACTGATTAAATAAACAAAATAGTTCGAATTTCTCATCGCATCTTTATTAGAAAGATTTATAAAAAATATCTTAAGAATACTACAAAGTAAGATACAATTAAGCAATCACCAAAACGAATAACTAAACTACATAAAGAAATATCAAACATAAATTAAAAATGTATTTTATTATAAATATATACCTATTTTCAAAGAAATTGTAAATTGGACCTTCGTTTTATTTAAATATTAATAATCTCTTAAGGAACGATCTACATTTATAGCATACTGTACCATACACGAATTTAAAGAAAACGAAACCAGACAATTCACAACTGTTTGGTTTTGTGTTCCAGTAGCACAGCTTCAGCTAAAATACTTCACTATTTTGGAGATCCTAAGTGTTTGTCTAGCTGCGAAATACGTTTAAACAGGTGGTCACAACAGGCCACTCTAGTACAAGATGAGTACAGTCGAATTCGAAGGACATCGTCGATTGTCGTACACATCGGACAGTAGCGCTGATCTGCATACAAACGGCGACGTGCGTACAGTCACGGCAAAAAGTGAGCAGACAGGATTATGATACTAAACAAGGACATATCGGGAAACACCGCGTCTTTCGCACTAACTGGCCAATTAACTAAGCGACGATCCTTTTCAGAAACCATCCCAGAATCCTGCATGTTGCACCCTGCGTAGTTGCACTTCTGCGAATTTAGTTTCCTGCGCGACGACAAACAGCTGTGTGTTTTTACCCATCGCATTAATCCGTTTATGGCCACGGATTAAGTTGCAAAATTTCAGAATCCTAAAATTTCTTGAGTTTTCACGAAGGTTAACGCGAATTCCATGGAAAGCGCAGGTAAACATACGTTAATCCACCCACCGCACCCATAGCGTTCCCAGGTAAAATGCGAAAGACCCTTCGCTGGGTTGGGTATAAAAGATCGGGCAGCGAGCAGACAAATCATCAGTCAACGGCTCAGTGTCAGAGTGCAAGGAGCTGCTCAAGTAAAGTATACTTCAATATATATTCTGGCTATATAAGATCTGTAAACGAACAGTAGGAGAAACAGTCAAAGATACAGTGACAGTGCGACAGAAACTTAGAACTCGACAATCAACATTATATGGTAAACTTTGTTCAGTTCTGCCGACTTGTGTGCATCACTGGGTGAAGTTTGTCGTATAATCGAAAGGCCGCATCGATAGGAAAACAGTTCTCGAACACACTTGGCTCGTCTTCTGGGATGCATCTTGCGCAGTTATGTCTCAGTTCATCGCCATCATCACTGGGCAAAGTGTGTCTCAGAATGCGAGCTACTATATCAACAGTGAGTGCCAAATGTGAGTGTACACGAATGTATTTTAAAATTAAATGGCGATTGTCGGTATAGTCGCTTTTAACCAACAATCAAAGCGGGACCCAACAAAGTGACTAGACCGAACACTCGTGCTATAATTTTAAAATGTTCAACAGAGAGAGAACGACAGTGATAGAGAGAGAGAGAACAGTTCAACAAGAGAAAGAGAGCTTGCAATTAGTTTCTTTGGTCGTCCAGCCTTAGGTGATTTCCCTGATCATAAAGCTAGACAACCATTGAAGTTCGTTGTGGCAAACACAGCTAAAATTAAAATAATTTGTGTACAAGTTTTCAATTTTCCTTGGGCCATGCGCTAAAAGGAACGATCGTTGTGATATGCGTTAATTCACCGTTACATATCACAGTGATTTTCCTTTATAGCGCGTGTTCGGCTTGCCCCAAATTCATCGGCAAACTATCGCAACTTTGAATAGTGAATTGTGGCGCTCTTTGAAAGCCTTTATCGTAGAGAGAATAGACGCTGTGTTGTATGTGCTATTCACTTTCCATATCACAGTGGCTGTTCTTTTTGCACCAAAAAGTGCTGTGCAACACTGAAAAGAGAACACTTTCAAATTGTGAGCTCTGACAAATTTCCCAAGCCGCATTTAACCACAGGGAACTGCTGCTGCTGATATACTACGACAAGTCTGTCTATATCACAGTAGCTGTTCTTTCTAGTTGCTCGGCAATTCGCAACAATTTGTCACTGCTGTGCTGGAGAGGGGGAGAAGTGAGGGTGTGGCACCGCCTCTATCTATTTTAGGGCATTCACAAATTGTGCGAATAAAAGGGAACATTCGCTGCTGATGTACTCGATTTGTAGATAATTTATATCACAGTGGCTGTTCTTTCTTTTCTGCACAAACCAACAACTACTAATATTAAATTGCTTACACTGTAGTAAAATCTCGATTGAATTTAATAAAATAAAATGAAACACAAAACAAAAAAATGATCTTCGTCTAACTTTATATTACCATAAGAGAATTTCATGCACAGCTTTAATAAATCCGTCTTAAATTTGCTATAAACATGCAATTTCATTCGGCCACCTCATCCACTCTATTGTGACCGTTATTTCCACTGCGAAAAGCCGCAGAAACCGCCGTGTAACGTGTTTGGCCTAATCGAGCAGCGTCTCAAAGTGGCACAACATGTGGCGGTGGCGTTGGGGCGTGCAGAATGCAAAATGACATTCATTCACAGTCACACACACACAAACCCACCTTCGCTTACAATGGCTGTCAATGCCGCTGCAATTGTTGCTGCCACAATATGCGTGCCACATTGCTGCTGAGCTGACAGAATGGGAAAAGGAAACTAAACGCCGGAAGTGCGAATAAAATGTTTTCCACTGCAAAAATTACAAACCGCTCCCCGTGCCACCCCTCAAAGGAACCCTACTTGATTTGCCTTTATTGTGGAATTTCAACACAAGCAAAGATTGAGAATAATTTAATTTACTCACAATTTGTATGTGCACATTTCATTATAATGACAAACGGATAAAACATTTCTATACACTCTCCATCAGAAGTTCTCGTATCCCACCTTAGTTTCAAACCGATACAAATAGTTCTCTATGCGTGTCTTCTGGCGTAGTTCGTGGCGTGAGATCAGCTCAACGTGGGCAGTGGTGCCTTCGTGGCCGTGGAAGAAGCCACAATAACGAACAGGTACAAATTGCCGAATCAGGCAAGTCCTGCGATAGCGTTCGATCACGCACAACTTGCAGTCTCGTATGGCCGACAACTCTACGTGCATGCACTTGCGGCACATGTCCTTGTCGGCGCCAAAGTTACGGAAGTAATCGCCCTTCGGCTGCAGTTCACAGATCGAACACACCGCCTCCGATTTGGGGCCACACACGACGGCCACGGCTGGCCAGATGATGCGGTTCGAGCCAAATCGTGTTTCTACCTTGTAAGCTGGATACTTGTTGTGTACCGTGTACGTCGACGGACTAAATGAAGAATGGCGATCTGTAAATGATATTGCAGTCCTACATATATAACACAATACTCACCCTGGACTTAACCATTTGTGTTCCGGCACCACGAACTTGTCGAACGTGTAACCGGCGCGCAATACCCAAGGATCGGGCTCATATGTGCCCACTTTCGGGCCGACAGGAACGCGCATAATGGGCAGCCGAGGCATTTTGTTGGCCAGCGCCGAGAAGCCACTCTTGGAAGGATACTGCAGAGGTGAGGGAAAAGAGGGAGAGAGGGAAACAAGAATAAAAGCTACAATCAAGTGAACTGGACTGTGAAATTCCCACTCCCGAAAGCTTTACCAATACGTCCACTAAAATACTTAAATAACTTCTATGTCATTGTGCTATCCCAACGAAATTTACAGAACTAATTTCGATGGTCATAATTATTGTACACAATAAGAATGAATAGAATAGAATAGAATAGCTTTAAAACAACGCTTGCAATTTGTTTTTTCTTCGATTTCCATAAGGCGGAAGGGGCGTGGCCAAGTTCTAAAATATGATCAAGCTGCATGCATAGAAGTGCATATTGTTCCCAAATTTGATAGCTCAAACTTTTATATCCTCAGAGATCTGGGTGTTAATACGATCAGACTATACGATACTTTGCTTTCTTCTGCCTGTTACTTACAGTTCGGTTGGTTTACACCTTTGCATGTTATACTACGCTGTAGCTCACCTTAAATCCGAGGCTCTTGGCGCAGTTGTAGTCCAGTGGACTGGGGTGCTCGCGTGGCTCGGGTAAATTCTTTTTCATAAAGCCGTTCATAAAGGGTCCTTTAAGTGGCATCACTTCGCGATGCATGGTAGAGCCGAAAGCAACCTTGGGCAGCACCGGCGGATTGACGACATATTCGAAGCCTGTAGATCATAAGAAATTGTGGATCAACAAGAAATTCAATAAATATTCGCTGGGGTATGCACGGCCACCTAATGCCCTGCAACGTGACAGAATCATTCGCGTCTCCGAGCGCTGACGACGCAATCGCTCGCGCTCCTGGGCGTTTGGCTGACGTGCACGCATCGCAGGCCACAGCAGTCGCTGCTATACTGAAGTGCGCTCCGGCTTGGAACCTCTGTCGATGTCATGCCCGACCTGAAGGAGCACGCATGGCACGCACCTGCCCCATTACCATTTACACCTGCTATCAATAAGCGTCACGACTATGAAATCAATATGACAAAACACGCGGAATTAGCTAACGGCATTTGGAATGCCGTCTAGACAGAGTTTCCCCCCTAAGTAACCACAACTCTGCGCTGAACTTTGACACACTTTCCGTGGTTTTAATAACTTGAGTCCTATTGTGCAATGGAAATGGGTCACGTCGGCTGCGATTGCGATTTATTTATTATAATAATTGTTGGAAATTGATTTGTTATGCATTCCCCAACGATTGACAGCGCACGAGTGATAAGGCTGGCATACAATGAAGCAACGAAATGTTCCCAACAGATCTCGCACCCTCTTAGACTCTCGCTCTGTCTCTGCCTGTACTTACCATCCATAAGTTATATTTTCCTGAACTTGAAATTTCCACGAGTTGCCGCTAAAAACCTTAACACGATGCGCGGATTAAGCTGAAACTGAAATTGAAAATTCTACAATGCTGGCAAAACTGGTGTATATGACAAGCGAATCGTAGGCAAATATACATAACTCTATAGTAAGTTAAAGTACTGGCAAATAGTTGTGGCATAGTTGCGCCAGAGCGACATGCAACAGGCCCCAAGGAGTGGCAGCTACCTTGACTTACGGTAAATAATATTAATTTGCGTTTAAATTCGTATCTATGTTGGATTGTAGACGAGCCGAAGATGCACACAACGATGTCAACTTTTAAATGGGCCTTTGAGCAATTTTCCATTTGGATGACAGCAGGGGCGGGGCGGAGGCGTGTTGGGTGCTGGCATGCAAGAACCGCAAAGTGTGCACCTACAAAATGGCAGAATGGGCCGCATGACATTAATGCCAGTTAACCCCAAACGTTGCGTTTGTCCTCGTCGTCGTCAGCTGCAGCAGCGTTGGCTTTGGCTTCGGCTATGGCTTTTTCGGCAGCCAGAAGGAGGACACTGCGCACTCGAATCTTGCCACATGCCAAACCCGCCGAACCGCCTACCCGATTTCCTCTTGCTGCCTGACACTCACGCACATGAATGCTAATGGCGCAGCAGAGAAGGGGAAGAGGTGGCGGGGTCACAGACAGAGGCAAAGGCAAACGCAAACGCAGTGACAGGCAGCACGCAGAAATGCACAACCGCAGCGCAGCCACAAAAGCCATCTCATGCCCGCCCCCAACTGCAGCAGCCTAGCACAGTCGCCACACCAGGTGAAAATTTCATTTAAAAATCATTTTATTGTTGACAATAAAAGGAAGAGAACAACCAGAGCTGGCTTTGTAAATAATAAAGATGTAGAATACAATATTATTTATTTACAAGTGATCAATTTGAAATATTTTATTCATTTCAACTTAAGGTAGAAACAACTTATTTCAATAAATTCGCTTTTCATTCTTGTTATTTATCATTGCATTTTATTTACTCTTAAATTAGCTCTTAAAAAGGAACATGTTCGTTATGTATCTGTGTCATATGTGTAAAAATGGCTGGAAATGCACAAAAGCTCTTGATATTCTTTTATATATTGTATGTCCATTTAAATTATTTGCGTCCGTTCAAGAGTGTCTTAAATACCGAAACTTTTGTCCGCGTCCTATTAAGTGAGTGTCCGTTCAAAAGAAGAAACATTTTCTGGAGAAATAAATCAAAAACTCTAAAGAAAGAATTTCCTGCTTAAAGTGAAGCTACTCCTTAGAGAGGTGTCCGTTAAAGGGAGTTTTCACCGTATACCATGAAACTAATATGAGCTATAAGTACCTATAAATGATAACATACTTAAATGTATTTTTGCATTACAATAAAATCCCTTTTCTTTTACCTTTACCTACTTAGCCCCACTGTGCTGTGCAACAGCGTGTGGCAAGCTGCTTAATTCGTGCAAATAAAATGATTGTGCAACATATGTAGCCGGTTCGGGATGCTTGCGGGTCTATTATTCCGACTACAGCCACAGTAAGTCCTTGCAATATGGGCGCACTTAGTGCTCAAGCAGCTGCCTGCACCCAGCACCCTAGTCCTCCCTTGCAACCCACCTCTCTTTCCCCGTTCCGGCCACAAACTTGCAATGCAATTAAATTGTAATTTCACATTATTTAACTGTTTTGTGCTGTGTGCGGCATCTCGGTTTGGGTCGAGGCTGCCGACCTCGGTTTATTCTATTCCCGGAGGGTCTATTAGTATGTCAACAATTAGTTTAATGCAAATGAAGCTGCTTGGCAATTGTCAAAACAATTTCGGGTAAGTTCATTTTGAAATACGTTTAAAAATTGTATTGCAAACGGAGCTTGAAACTCTCATGCGAAACTTGCCATAAATTGAAACTGAAATTCCCCTGGCCAGTTGAGTTTCTATGTAGTTGAGGCGTTTAATAGCCTCAGCTGTCGTTTAATACCCTAGCCCAAAGGGGCGTGCCACGGCTATGGGTTTTGGGCTTGGCTCGCAAGTCCCCCTATCTAGTCCAAAATATACACACAAAAAAAAAAATAGAAACAACGACAAACATTCAAATCACTTTTGCAGTTACCCACAAAACTTCACTTCAATCCACTCCCTCGTTGGAGGCGGGCAATGTTAGGGGGCGGGGCGTGTGCTACACAAGCAATTACAACAACAATGGGCAATGCCTCCGAGTTGAGTTTTTGTGGGCCGAATAGAAAAAATGCAACTTTAGTTGTGGCTTTTCAATTTACGCCAGAACAACGTGAACAGACATGCAGGGATCGGCAAGGACATGCCGAAAAAGTGGCCATAAACGTGCAATTCACATGCAAAGCATACCGAACTTTCGAGAGACCGTTGCGGCTGAACGGAAGTACCGTTAGCATCCTGCAGCCAGCTAGAGAATTCGTTTGTCTTTCACAGGGGAAGGCTCCGGTGGGGGGCAATACGAGAATTTGCCTTACAATAAAAACAAAACAATGACCAGAGCCCAGCAAACAGTTTAAGTCTATTTGGGGCCGGAAGTGCCGCTTATTACGCAGGATGCGGTTAACCGGAAATGAAACGAAGCAACCCAAGTGCGACGCCATAACAAATCTTTAGTTTGCTCTCTAGCATTGTGTACGTGTATTAGTTTGTGTGTGTGTGTGTTTGTGTGAGTGAAATTGAGTTTGTTTGTGCTTGTGAAGAGCTTTGAAAAACTAATTAAAAATGCGCTTTAAGCTACTCTGAACATTGCATTCAATATTGGCACACGCTGGCAAAGCGCACAAATACACTGTGCAACAAGGTGAATGATAAAGTAATGAGTTCAAAATTGAATTCCTACATTTATTCGACATTTTGCTGAACACTGTAAGCGGTAACAAGATGCCATGGTCGGAACACAAACAAACAGCATCAGCATTTGCTCGGAACAACGTCGAAATCAAATTACAAGACGCTCTGCTCTGCTCTGCACTCCAAATGGCGACCTGCCACGCCCCGTTTTAACTCAAACACCTCCCTGCCGTCCCTACCCCACGGTCAAGTGACCCAAATTCTATGCGTCTGCAATTTGTGCGGCATGGCACAGCCAGAGTCAGCTAATCATGCTAATAAACACCAAGCTGCAATTGGCCAACGCGCTCTTGGCATCTGCCACAAAAAGCATTGAAACCTTTTTTGTTGCCACAGCAGTAGCAGGAGGAGCAGCAGCCTGCAACTGCAACTGCAGATTCTGTTACAGTTTGGCATTCAACAAACGCTCGAGCACTGTGTGGCTGCTACTGCTACTACTGATGCAAATCATACGGAATTGCATTGATTATGCACTTGGCAGTCAATTGTGGCCATTGCCATTGCCATTTGAATGCCAATGAAAGTGGCCCATTAAGATGGGCATCGTAGAGCGATGGCTGGCTTTGTGCGTTAAATAAATATATATGACATGTATATATATGACATGCTCAATATTTACTACAGAAGATTAAGTGATCCTGATTAGTTTTCGTTTAAATATTAGGATTAACCAGCCAGCAATAAAACACAAGCAAATAAATCGACATCATCCCCAATTCTCATCACATACATACGTATATTTGGTACGCTCTTTTATTCACAAACTTGTGAACTGTATTAAACAGGCCTTAGTCAATACTTAGTCACAACAATAATCAAATTAATTTATAATCTAACGATGATACAGATAAAATATATATACTATCGACAGGCGTTTTGTCAAGATATTGTTTCCTTTTGAGAATTATACAATAAATTGACATGTTCAATTCGAATAAACCTATATACGTTCGACCATTGAAAATGGTAAAAAAGGGTATATTAACTTCTTGGAAATGTATGTAACAGACAGCAGACGGCGTGGCAGGCTCCACAAAGTATATGTATTATTGATCAGGATCGTATGTCTGTCTGTCTGTCTGGATGTCTGGATGTCTTTGTGGACACACAGATCTCAGCTATTATAAAAGTTGGAGTCGTAAAATTTGGCATGAAGATGCCTGAATTTGCTAGACACATCAAGTTTTTTCAAATGAAGTGGTGCCACGTTCACCGCCTCCGCAAATGAATAATTTAATTTTTCAATTTGATTTGTAAGTAACGTATAAAAGATACGACTTTCTGACTTTGTCATATACTTAGCTGAGTATAATATAATATAATATCTAATATTTACCTAACGTTTTCAATACGATCAATCCGATCAACACAAAAGTTATTCCAGTCATCTTAGTGCCCAAAGGCCCCTGCCTGTGCCTACTGGTATCCTTTTCTTTTTGAAAAAGTAAAAGACGGCAGAAGACTTTGTACTTAGGTATTCTTAAATTATTTGTAATAGTTTTTCAAAACTAGTTGAAGCGTATCTTAATGTTGTGCGCGCCCGACTTTAGCGTTCTTCTGACTTTGATTAGTTTTGTTAGGTTTCACAATGTAATCCAGCAAGTTAATCAGGGTTACTAATTAAATTTCTGTTTATTAAAGAGTTGAAATAGCATAATAAATGATTTAGATTTGTTTCAGTTGGAGAAGCTCTACTTGTGCCAGTAAATTAGCCCAATTGTTGCCGGATTCAATTATTATTTAATTATGACTGCTGCAGCCTTATTAATTTCCAATAAATTCCTCTTTAAGTTGCCTTTAAATTCATGAAGCAGAGAAATGTACGTGTAGAATATATGAAAACCTGCTGAATCCTCAAAATTCCTACACATTATCCTTTGATTTACAGCTGTCTTGGCTCTGGCGAGCGTTGAGCGCTGTCACAGCGTTGTGAAATTTCACAACACTACAAGTTGCATGAGCTGCACACAATTCTCATATGAATACGTTGGCCTTTCTATGCATCTAATGCCCAATGGCAGCGCAAGAGGGGCAGGTGGGGGCAAAGGTGATAAAGGTGGTGTGCAGCAGAAAGGATGTCTGCCTGCGGCTGTGTCTCATCATTTCAGTTGTCACATTAAAAATGCATAAATGTTGCTTAAATGCAATCCAAGAAATGCAACGGGCGAAAATAGAAATGTGTTCTGCCTTGCAACAACTGCAACTTTAGCCCTTCTTCAGGCCCTTTCCCAATCAAAGTGGGCGTACTCAGAAGAGGACGGGCACACATTTCGTATCCTGCATGTGCCTGGCGCAACGATAGACGTGCCCCTGGGCAGGCCATGTCTTTGCCTTGTCTGAAAGGCGGCCACGACAGGCAGATACAGTTAGAAGGAGGGGGGATGGATGGAGGGAGATGGGAGTCAAAGGGAGAAAAGGGGACTGTGGCTTTACCTTTGCTGATTGTCGTGCTGTTGATCTGTGTTTTCACTTAGATATTGGCCCGGAGGCAGGCAGGTAGTATCTACCATGTGTGGTTACATCGATACAGGAAGTTTGTTTGCGGCCACGTTGCAGAGCCAGAAATGGCCACCAGATAAGAACGTATGCTATTTGGATTGCCGGCAGTGTATAAAGTGGTAAGTGGGAGTGGAACTGGAAGGGACTGTGCCTGGCTAAATTGAACTGGCAGCAGCATCAGACAGTTGGGCATCGGTCAGGGTAGAACTCGACTGGATAGTTCTTCAATTGCTTTAAATTGAATTTTCTGTTTACCTTAACTCGATACCAAGTCGTATGGGAATCCCACCGCCACCTATTCCTCACCCACGCGTTCATTTGCATATCTTTCTCTTTGACATGAGTTTTGATAGTGCACGACATGTCTGCGTCAAGACTCGCAGACAAATCAAAAAACTCTTTCCCCCTTTGGAAATTGAAGGAAGAAAGTTACAGTCGAGTGTCTTGGACTGTTCCCACAATAAAATTATTAATTTAATAAGCTCATTTATTTTGCGATCGCAACCAAAAGAAAAAAAGAAACGTTGGGTGCCAATGGTATAGAATAGGTATAGATAAAGAATATGCATACTATACATATACTAAAAGGCATATGCCTCGTTGCGATTGATACATAAAAATCATAAATATTCTAAGATACAAACTAGTCGATTGACAAGTTAAATTAATATTCTCCTACTGGATAAATATAAAGGTTGTTACATAATATTTGTTATCTGTTTAAGGCCAAATTTCCACATTGCGTGCACGATATCTACAAGTGCAGTGTACTATTTATTAGCAGGTTTATATTTAAGCATCGGATTCCGTACTTCTTTTTAGTGTCTACAATCCGTTTCCAAAGGATTTCGGTGAAGAGTACCAAGGTACATACGCCTAATAGTTTTGTAATCATCCACAGACAAAATTCAAAGTCTCTTAGAGTCAGGCCTGCTACAGCTGGCCTAGAGTTCCTCGGTGCATTCACAATGAGCACATGCCGTCAGCTGTTGTCTTCCCATCGCTTTTGCAGACCACTGCGCAAGCTGCGCAAATAGAAATTAAAGAAACTTTTCTTGAATGGTGAGTTCCATTGGACGGGCACACCGATAAAGAAGTGCGGTGTGCAGGTTTCAAGGTTTCTAACAAACCGCAGCAGAGGTTGCTGCATATTTTGCTGTTTTAGCTCGAGTTGATTCGCAAAAGCAGTTGTCGCCAGATAAGCATAGCTGGTGTTGAGCCCATCCCGATGATCTATAAGAGTTCGAAAGCTGACGAAGAACAGACGTTCGTGCAGCACTGCCGGCAAAAGATTGCTATCGAAATACTTTTCTGCCTGCTCTTTGGTAACCATAATACGCAGTGGAGTCTCCATAAAGTCCTTAATCGTTACGATTTGTGGTCCCAGTTGTTGGACACTGAACGACGCAGAGAGATCAGCACTTCTCATGTTGCGCAGCAGAAAGACGCCCATCAGCAGGCCAAGATGCACGATCTTATAGGCACGCGGGAATCGTCGGAAAACGATTGCCTCCAATGGTTGCAAGTAGTAAATTACAAAGACCAAGTAGAATCCCTTGAGGCCCTTGCGGGCAGTCAGTTGCCAGAGCAGCGGCAAGAAGATCACTAGGAAAACAAAACAACACTTATTCACTTCATAACTAATCCCGATAAACATTTCCAGTTGTGGTTTGCGATTCCACGGAACCACAAGACAAGTTTGAATTTTCGAGAATAAGAAAACTCCATCAGTACGATTCGAATTGAGATTTAGAGCCGAAAATGGATGCACTCCGATGTCGATTTCCCTGCGTGATGCTGCCAACAGTGTGTCCAAGTGGAAGTTGTCCCTATTCACATTGGGCAGAGCCTCTGTGCGCACACGCCCATTAATACGATGGATGTAGGTGACAACCAGAGATCCTGTAATTCCATTGAGAGTGCCATCGGGTAGCTAAGGAAGGATATCAAGAAAACAACGAGAAAATCATCATAAAATGAAATATACATAATCTTCATTAAATTCACTTTCCAATAAACCAAAAACTCCACTTGTTTTGTTTACTGCTTTTGCCATTCACTACGAACAACATTTTAGTGATGCTCGCCTGACTAACTATCTGTCTCGTTCTGGCTGCAAGCAAACATATCACAGCTGTCGAAATGCAGACAGCGCGGCTTGCTCTGACCATTTCAGTGTTAACACCTTGCAAAAATGTTAGTAACATCTAATTAGTGCAGAGAGAACGATTTATACATACGTGTAATAAAGAAAAAAGGTATTAATCAAATAAAACTAGAACAGAAAAATTATAGCTACATATTAATTTTAATACTCAAATGTTAAGTAACCTATCAGGGCTTTCACATTCTCCACTCACCAGAAAACTTGCAGGTGGATCTTGAAAAACAGGAGCATTAAACTCATATCCATAAACATTTTTAGCATCAAAGGCAGTCCATGGATAGTTAGCACCGTAATGGGTTACATTAATCGGTGCAACATTAGGAAATGGCGTATAGGTGAAAAGTTCCTTATGCACATGGGGTGTGCCGTCTCTATATTGAACATATTGAAAGGTGATCGCTACATTTACGAAATTATGATTCCAACACCAGTCGAAGAATTTCCTCAGTTGTCGCAATTTTGGAGGACTGCGCTGCAATACACGCATAGTAAAAAGTATAAAAACGTGATGCCGTTTATCCAGCACTTCGCAAAGCACATCGAGCATTGGCGTTTGACGTGGAGAAAGCTGATAAATTGTTACAAACACCAGGGTCTTTTCGTTTACAATCTGCCATAGTATAATATCGGTCGGTATGCCACAGACTATTATGGGAATGGTAAGATTCCAGATGTCAAACTCATGCTCCAGAGAATGCGTCATATTTTGCGCTGAAGGCAGTTGATCCGTTTCTCGATGAGATGCGAATGTCACTATGTTTTCAATTCCATTTCGCTTTATTAAAAATTTTGCCAACGTGGTAACGAATTCAGTATCATAATGTTCCGGATATAAAGAAACTATTTCAGAAAAATTCGCGACAGGTATAAGAAACCAAAGTAAAAGATATTTCAAGTGACTTATTCGACCGAACATCGTGTTTGAAGCACTAAACAGTCTTAGAAACATTAGCCAGCATTTATAGCTGAGTGTGGTATGGTTATTTTCGAAAGTCATGCTCCATAAAAACCTTCCAATTAAACTACTGTGATTTCAATCTTTAGTTGTTCTTATAAAGAACTGGGAACAACTCGAATACGTTGTTCCCTGCACACGTAGTTCTGAAAAGTATTCAGTATAGTTAGTTGAAATAGATGCTTAACTTGTTTTCAATTGAATTGGGCGAAGTGAGTTATAGTTTTGCATGAAATTGTTATACTACTACAATTCAGATAAGTATTGATTTTCTTGCTACGATGATTATCCTTGTTCCCGTCACTAATCACGAGGTTTTAGCATATGTCACCTCCAGACTTTTTCATTATCTATCATCTTGTCCGTTTTAAGAGATCCCGTTATAGGTATAAACTGAAAATAAACAAGTACAGGGAATTCATAGCTTTAGTAAGGGACGGATAATTGCGTGGCGTGGGCGCGTGTGTGTCGAGTCGGTGTTAAATATTTCTAATTTATAATTATCAATTTAATGATGGTAAGCTAGCGCGGTATAAACAATCGCATATTGGAAACCTGATTGCATAAACCTCATTATAAACTGCAGTTAATTGAATTGTCAATTATCAGTTTGCACAGTTAGGACCGCATGCCTGCTGATTTCAAACACAGCAACAAACAGCTGTTCGCGCTCTCAGTGAATTTTCGCAATTTTGTGTCGCATAGAAAAAGAGATTGATGTTGCAAAAACGAGGTTTATTCACACTTACCATAATATTAAAATATATTATCAACTTACACACCATTTGCACGCGCGTTAAATCGACTCAATGAAAGCTCCACCCATAACCCCTCTCCCAAACTTTAAGGGTAAAACCGGGTTAAAAGTTTGCCTTTGCCTTGCTCTCGTGTGTTTACCCAACCGCAATTGTTTGGTTCTTCCGTTAGCCCCGAAATGATTGATGCCAGAGCAAAGGTTGACGGATGCTCGCTTGCCCTTGCCATATGAACTTACAGAGAGCAGACAGACAGTGTCATTTAAAAGTTTTGCACTCGCTTATTAATAACAAATGTCAGTTTAGTTGAAATTTACAAATTATTACCAGAATTACAAAGTTACTGGCGAAACATTTTTAAAATTGCCTCAACCAAAAGTTTTTGCCGTTGCACAAATGTTGTGTCAAGATAAAAAAGAGCTGGCAAAAAGGTAAAAAAAAGAAGTAAGAATAAAAAAATATAAACTCGTCGTAAGCGCTCGCGGTACATAAATTGTGTTTATTTGGAAGGCTCTGCAATGTGCGGCATACTTTTTGTGCGCAGTTTTTAAGGTGACAGCAACACCTTTGGCATGCTGCCATTCCCTCCCAACTGCTGCCACAACGCCCACCCACTCGCATTCCTACTTCTTACGCAGGCCACGCACATTTCATTAAAGCACAATGAAGACATCTCTGAGGGTGTGCGTGTGGTCGTGTGTGTATGTGTGTGTGTGTTGTACCTGGTTTGCTGTGAAGAGTCTTAAAAATATCTGCAACACTTGAACCATTCCCCACCGATGCGTCTGGAACTGGGGCAGGGGCTGGCACAAGGGCTGTAGCTGAGGTATTGGGGGCTGCATGCCTGTACTATGCCATGACATAAAAAACAATAAATAAAATTTATGTGCCCTTTGATAAGGCCGCACTTTTCGTAATACAAACATATGAGTTCGCAGTTGGAGTTGGGAGTGCAGTTTTAAAAACTTTTGTAGTGGGTATACCAATGTGCAATAAGCCAGAGGGTTATTGCTAGTTATAGTAAGTTAATATTTGAAAATAAAGGTAGAGTAAGATGAACTTATTTAAATTAATAAACTAAGAAGATTGTGCATTTGGAGAAAGTAATGGAGGGAAATTTATTAATCAAACTCACCAGATCTCTTCACTGTCAAATGTTTATTGTATCTACAGGGTATTGGCTAATCGCATACTCTACACTGTCGCAATACTCCCTCCCTTTTCTTTTGTTGCTTATGTAACGCATCTAATCGTTGGCATTTGCGGCATGTGAAAAGTTTTTTTCAGAAAACAAAATAAGGGAATTGCCTTTGACAGACCGCGCTTTGTGTGAGTGCATAGTTGGCTTTAAGTGTGGCGCATAATTAATGCAAAACACACACACACACACACATAAACACACTCTCACCCGTCTCTACCTCTCACTGAGCCTTTTAAGCACCTGCGACACATAAAATGAAGTCATATAAGCACAGACTGTAGTTGAATCCAGCCCTGCCGTGTTCCGACCTGATAAATGCGAGTAAACACACACACAGACACACACATACACAGCTATGCACACACAATCTCTGACACTTGTTTATTTTAATAATGTTAACCTAATTAAGTGATTAATATGCAAAATGTGCGCAGAGATTAAAACGCTGTATGCGACGTCGTGTTTAATTTTACATTACGCGTATTTTCGCTCAACTCAGGTTAGCCAGGTAGCAGCACAGACAGGTAGCTCAACTATGTAATTGCCATGCAAGCTTTATATAAGCTGCACTTACATGTGGCATATAAATTAAAGCAAATGTAGAATATATTTGAAAATTAAATTAATAAATTGTACCTGCAAATTTGTGATAAATTAAAGTGTGGTATTCAAATGGAAATGAAATTTATGTAGTAATCTCTTCATTAACAATAAGAAACCATTTTTATAAACTAAATGAAGTTGTATATTTAATTGAGAGCTAAATAAAATGTATTATCCTGATAGTTATTAGAAGTTTAAAGCGTCTAAGCCTTCTTCAACTATCAGACATTTGTTAGAACGCGTTGATCCCAACAGCATACCAAGCCATAGATTAGATATCTGTACATATAACCTCTGTTCTATATAATTGAACTATTAGGCAATGGTTATTGTCAGTGTTCAGTTTAAACAGATAAATCTTTTGTACGGACTGCAGAGCATCGTCAGTCGAGTTCACTTGTCTGCAGCTTTTTTTCCATTATTTAAAGAAGCATACTTATAATTACAACTAATATAAGCATTTCTTTAAACAGATTTACTCTGCATTCACTTACATTTAATGAACTCATATTAATTAATGCATTTTTTGTGTTTTTTCTTACAGAAATCATTAAAATGTTGCGCCTTCAATTAATTTTATGGTAAGTCGCATTCAGGTGCCACCTGCCAGAGGCTTTTTGCAGCATCAGCTTCCTCGGTGTCACTTAGGCACAAATCTCTCGCTCTTAAGCTCCCAATGGCAATTATTCGTAAATGCACGAAGTCGAACACCTAAAAGTAGGCAGCGCTGAAAGCGTTTTAGCTTAAGCCTTTCTTTCCTTCGCACTGAAAGCTACTCAGGCCTCAGTTACACATTCCTTTTCTCTCTCTCTCTGTCGTTGCTAGCTAGTTGATGAGCAGCAAATGGCGCGTGTAGAACGCAAAAAAAAGCACAGGAAGAGCGAGAAAGAGTCTCGCAGTCAGTTGACAGTTGTTTAGTAAGGAAGACTGCGAGCATTAGTCAAACACTTTGTGGCACAATTAAAGGTGCAGCTTAACGACAAAATGACCGTCATTTACAAAAATCATCCACATCAAAGACAGACACGGAGATAAACAGAGAAAGGGAGGGAGGGAGACAGTAGAAGAAGACTCCGAAGACTCCTGCTGCAGTACGTGGGGCGTTAAAATTAGAATTAATATTTTTTTCTTTGCGCTGAGCCAACACAATTTCAAGTTGGTTGCGCGAAAAAAATGCATATTTTCCGGTCAGCGTGCCACGCAGTTGTTGTTGATGCTATACCCTGCATGCAGAGAGGGGTATATTTGTTGGGGATATGCTAAATAATTAAGACATAATAGATTCATATTACTGTTCGATATACAACTGGAAATACAATTGTCGATTTGTCTGTTGATGCAAGATTTTCAAGTTTCACATTTGCCATTTTGGTTTTTCTAACATTTACATCTTTTATATTTATGAAGGCTACAGGGGGCGTGGCCGAATTCTAATCCACATTTTGTATGAATTCATTAATAAGGCATATTGTCATCAGTTTTGGTATCCCTAGCTCTTATAGTCTTAGAGATCTAGGTGTTCATACGGCTAAATATACGGTAGTAAATTCAGAAGAATCGATTTAAAGCGTATTATACAGTCGAGACTGCACCTTTCCTTGCTTGTTGTTGTTATCGTAGTTCCTGAGTGTGAGTGTATGTGTATGTGTGTGAAATGAAAAAAAGGTGAGCTTTAGCACGTCTTGTGCTGAGGCAGCGCGTTGCAAGCTGCATTCGTGGCAAGTGCAGCTGCGCTGATAATAAATTCATGATGAAGAGCAATTTATACACTTCATATGCGCCACCGCCACACCTAGCGCACCCTATCTAGCCTCCGTCTCTGCCTTTACCTCCTCCTGCTGCTGACTTTTTCTATTTCCTCCCACGACGTGTCCAGTCTTTCTGCTGAGGCAGCCGAAAAAAAGTGCAAGTTTTCCAGCTTTTTCCTTGAAATTTTTGCGGCTGAAACTAATTACAAATGCCGCCTTCCATTTTCCTTGTGCACTCGTCCTCTTCTATATTATTGTTACTGTTGTTGTTGTACATAGCTGTTGGCTAAAGAAAACCTTCTCGTCGCGTCGTTTTACTGCAATTTGATTTGAAATTAATCTAATTTTTAGTGCATTTTCTCTAGTCTAATGAGAAATGCTGATTTCGCATTTGGAATTCTGAATTCAGCGCTTGGCTGCTGCATGCAAATGAGTTTCCCATTTCCCATTCTCTCAGCCTTGGGGGGATGGTGAGGGGAGCTAACCACGCCCACCAGATTGTAAGCCGCCCACAACCAGCTGAATATACTTCGTCATGCAAATGATTCGTCCTTTCCTATCCGGACTGCCTCGGGCTGTGCACACCTGGTGGCCAGTTGCATTTGGTAATGGACTTGCAATAGGCGCATCGCGCATAAATTAACTCTCAACGCTGCTCGAGCAATACCTGAGAGAAATTAGCTTTTGAAACTGCTGTGAAAATTCAATTCAATTTTCATTTGGCAGCAAAAGAATCGCAGCTCCAAATTATGTTTCAGTTGGGAAATTTACGTTTAGTTTTCCCTGGGACTAAGAGAGTGCGAGTGGATTGCCAGAGCTGCTTCTCTTAGTGCTGGTAAATCTCCTGATAAATATTTAAGTTGTAGTTTAACTAGTAGATAATCAACCTGCTGTAAGCTGACTTGACTGCCAACACGTTCAAAATTACCTTACAAATATTTCCTTTTGAATTATAATTGGCCTTTCAATTAAGATTTATCTTGCCTTGTCAGCTGGAAAAATGCAATAAACTTTCAATTAATTTATAAATATTTTTGAAATTTGATAAGAAATAGAAATGAATAGAAATTTAAATTGGATTGTCAATTGACTGCAGTTTTCCTTTATTTGATAACCAATTAATTCCTTTAATGCTTCCTTTTTTGCATCTTTACGTCGCACTCTCTCTCTTCAACCACACATTGTGACCCCAATAAATAGCTTAGCCCCAAGTGCAACTCATAGACAATCAATTAGTTGTTGACGCACAGTTCAATATTTATTTAAATATTTGCATAAATGTGCTTGAGTTTTGCTTGCATTATTGAACAAATACCAAAATATCGCTGGTACATAAATAATATTCAATTCGATTCGATTCAGCTTGGCTGCCTCGCTCGCATCGACTGTCCCAGCCCAGCCCGCACTTTGCATGCCTAATTGAGTGCCAATTTGTTGCACTTGCAGCCAGGCGGAATTTACACAGGTAAATTAAATATTTACTTTCATTTCACCGTCCTTGGCACGGTGAAATACTTCAATGTGTTAAGGTATTCAAAGGTATTTAAACATGATAAATATGGAAAGTAAAACTAAGCGATTTTCAACAGTTTTATGTTAACATAAATCGAATGAGTTTTAATCCAGCTTAAAATAATATACCAATAATAATGTTCAGTGTGTTTTCTAAATGAATAAAGGCTCCGCCCAAGCAGTTATTGTTTCTTGCTAAATATGCAGTGAACATTTAAATACCTTTAAATATAGAACAATACAGGAGTCGAACCAACCCTGTCCGTCTATCTTTGTGTCCATGCGTCCTCATGTTCAAGTGTCCGTCTGATGCAACGCAAACTAATCCTTTAGTTTTGAAGCTATCTTGATGAAACATGGCACACATGTAAGTTGGAACGAGTCGGATCGCATCTTTCGGCCAATTTTTGTTATCTTTCAAGATTTTAAAACATCGGACGTATTCTGTATATATAAGTTTTTTATTTATTTATTTAATTAGTTTATAGTCGGACTAAGGTCAGTCGACTGTTTAAAAGTAAAGAAAAAAAAACAATTAATAGTTATAATTAATAATTTTAAGTATTCTGTATATATAAGTTGCATATAAAATTTACATTAAAATCAGACCACTATAACGTATAGTTGCCATAGCAACAATCGGCAGAAATGCAGGATTTTGTAGAAAGAGAAAACTTAACTTATCAGTGCTCATTAAAATGAGACCATTCAATTCTTAACCATTATATATAAGCAGTATTGTAACGATGGCAGGAGATAAGAACGTGCAAGGTATCAGACTTTTGGCATGCCGAAGTTAGCCTTTCTTTGTCGTTCTATACAAAAACTACGCATATCAAATGTTGTAGACCTAGCAAGTAAGGTCATTGAGATCTAGACGTTCATACGGACCGATATAGCATGGCTATATCGTCTTAACTGTTGATACTGACTTAAAACAGCCATCTGGTATAAAAAGAACTAACTTAACTAAAATCCAATTACATAATTAATTTAGTCCAAAATGAACTTGTTTTATTAAGTATTGTTATACTAATCATATCCAACTGTCAATTAATATATATATTTTATAAGTTAAGTCTCTTAATGTCTTCTCAAGCCCAAAAAATAAAAACTTTTGAAATCAGTTTAAGCAATTTGACGCTCTTTAATCTTAAAACTAACAAGAAATTGTTGGATTGTTGTTGAATAATCGACACACTTATCGACTAACAAGACAGCAGAGACAGAATGCACAATGCGATTATGCCAAATTAGTGTACTTATGGCTAAAAGTGCTTGATCATTGCCACTTTAAGAACGGGGGGAGGCGGGGGCGTCGTCTTCAGGGCGGTGACACCTGCAGGCCGTGGCCATGGCCGGCATGACGATTGCTGGCAAAGGGCAGCGACACCAACATGCTGAACAGCTTTCTTCTAGTCAGATAAAGAAAGAAGGGGACAAAGAGAGAGACAGAGAGAGAGAGAGAAGGAATGAGAATGAAGACCAATATGATAAGCGGATTATGGTTTTGTTTTTTTATTCGCTTTGCTTACAGAATCGAGCCCGAGCGTTTGCTGCGGCATTTGCCGTTGGCATCCCGAAACTGATGAGCGCGACAACGTGTTGTTGTTGCTGCTGTTGCTGTTGCTCCTGTTGGGCTCTCGCGGGGACCAGCAATATCCGCACGTTGCACTTTCACCTTGAAAATTGGTGAATCATGACCTTGCGCCGGAGTATACTCTATGTTGTAGGGCAGCTGGCTGGCAGCAACTGTTGCTGGTGTTGTTGTTGTTGTGATGGGTTCATCTTTGGATCGTGCATGCAACCATTTGGGTGGCAGCGTCGATGAGCTACTGATGGGCGTGTTCATAATGATCAGACTGCTCGTTTTGGGCTTCTGATGCTGCGTGGCAGCAATGTCAGCCAAAAGCTGTGCGCTATAGGCACTCACATTGCCCCCAGGAGCAGATGTTGCTGTTGCAGGCGTCGTTGTAGTTGTTGGTCGACTTGTTGTGGTTGTCGTTGTGCTTGCTGCTGTTGTTGTGGCAGTGGCAGCTGCGCTAGTGCTGCTGCTGCTGTCATCCGTGGTAAACTTGATGGGCTTGATGGTGAGCGCACTATCGTCATAATAATAATCATCATCCTCGCCATTATACGATTCCTAACAAAAGTTATTTTTAGCCTCTCTCTCTTTAACTTGTTTTGCCACTTACGTCTGCCAGCTCATTTTGGTCCACCTCAATGATGGCCACATCCTTGATGCTCACGTGTATGTTGTATTTGCCCGTCTGTCGCTGATCGTACAGCACACGACCAGTCTCGTTGTCGTTGTCTTCCACCGATTCCACTGGTTGCATTTGGACCTGCAACACAGGCAGCATCAGCAGCAACAGTGACAGCAAAGGGAACTTCATTTGTAGTCTTCTTCTTGTTTGATTTCGTACCTAAACCTGTTTTGGGGCAGCACCTGAAGAACTCTTTGTACTAAGTATAGCACCTGCTGGGCAAAGAAGTGTTGACTTGAACGTTACGCGAACTACTGAGCTAACCATCAGCACGCAGGGTTCTACTTAAAGGTTCCGCAACTCTGGGCAGGTTCTTCTTAACATAGATGCATGGGTACAGGTGGGGGAAGAGGGTCGAGAACTGTTGGTGATGGAGCAGTTTCTGAGTTGATCTGTTTGCTTGTCTCAGATGAGTGTTAATTGAAACTGAACTGTCGCAATTGAAGGTAATTATAGAGCAAATTTCAACTGTTTTTTGAATACTTCTTGAGTTAATATTATAATTAAAACTAAATCTACTATATTTATTTACCGAATGTGTTCAAATTGGCACTTAAGATACGCAATTCAACACCTACATAGCCATAGCTAAAGCGTTTGCAGTCTTTGGATAACTAGCATAATATTTACAATGCACTATGCAAATGCAAACACAAATAAATATGGTATAGTAGTGTCTTTGAGGAGAGCTCTAGCGGGTCCGGGGGGAGGCACACATTGTGTACGCTTGTAATTTGAGTTTGAGTGGTCAACACGAAGTGAACCAGCTAAGTTCAAGTGCTTATAATGATAACTGCAAACACTCAGTGAGTTTGACACTTGAGATATGCACGATTCGCGTGGGAATAAAATACATATATAGACAGTGAGTAAGACATATTGAAAAGTCTGGTAATAAAAATTAAATCAATTGGATTTTGTTGGTAAATACTCCAAGCTTAGCAAGCAAAGAATTTTATTTAAATGGCAATCGAAACAAAAGGAAAGGAAAGAAAATTAGATGGATCAATGAATACTTACAATTATTTATATATAATATGTATACATATTATATTATTATTATATATATATTCAGACTGAAACATTTACTAATTTCCGTTCTTACTTTAATGTTTAATGCTGCATAAAAGAACACTTTCTACTATCTTTTAATATTGACTTCATTCAAAAGTCTTTCAGTTTTTAGAACTTTAGTTTTAAATAACATTTAAAGGCATTTCTCAGCTTTTAATACATTTTCACTTTATTGCCTTGCATATTTAATTAAAAATATGCAACCCTATGACACTGCATGTCAAAGTTATAAAGAAACAGCTTTACACACGCACTCTGCTTTATTTTATGTACATATGTAGATGTTCTGTCTGTTTTGCACAGAGCTTTAATACGTTTGTGGCTATGTAATATTGTTGGTCTGCGTATAAATGAAATACTTTTGAAATGCAGATATATAATATGTTTGATTTTTATTTTTTTGTGCATTCAAAAATGAATTTCTCAATGCTAACCGTTGTTATGGTGCAAGCAAAGTTATATGCAAACATAAATCATTTTCGCTGAAATTAAATGCAGTTTTGCTTCATTTTTAAAGTTTCCAATTTATTGACAGTTGCAAATTGCTGCCACCATATGCATATAGAGGCATATATGTATATGAACGATGTAGTCAAGTTAAACATTTACATTTGATTTCGTTTTTATTAATTTAAAACTGGGGGAAAAAAAAAACTCTTGCTTTAGACTTTAAAACACTTTCGGTGTTTGCTGTCAATGCGCATTTTATTTGCACGTTATTTGTTTTTGCAAGTGCAATACCCTGTAGTGAGGATGAGAGAGCATGACAGAAGCAGAGATAAAGAGAGAGAGAGAGAAAGAGAGAGAGAGAGAAAGAGAGAGAGGGTAAAAGGCTTGCAGTGAGTGATTGTGAGGGAAAGAGAAATAACATGTTCTGACAGCACTCAATTAATCCCACACTACAGGGTATCTTTGTGGACTGGCACTCTCACTGTCTTCATTCACTCTACCTTGCTGATATTTTTTGCAGCAAGTTTCTTTAATAGCAATTGATGAATTTTGCTGGCCGTGCATTTATTTGCTTAATTGAGAAGTCGATTGCATTTTGCCATGAACTGAAAATGAAATTCGCCGCACAGTTTTCTTTGGCGTGCAGCTGCTGTCCAGTGAAAATCATTTTTCCCCAGTATATAATGATATTTTATGGTTGCATCTGTGCCTGTATGTGTATGTGTGTGTGTGTGAGTGTGCACTCGCCATATGCCCATGTACACATTAATTTGTGTTTGTAATTTCCGCAATTGCAAATGGCCGACAACAGTTGCAGCTGCAAGTGCAATAGCAAATGTATCTGTTGCTGTAACTGTAACTGTATCTGTGCAACTGTGTGGCCCGCTTAATTGCAACTGTTGCACATGTGTGTGTGTGTCAAGTCATTGGGGCCATCCCCACGCACAGCACACTAATTAAATTAATTGCTTAATTTTAACTTAATTTGCCACATGTGGCATTGCGTTTGTTACATTGCCACGTGCATTGCTTTTGCAGCCAATTAGCGCACGTACTTTTCGGATAACGATAAAATTTGTTTGTTGCCATAACAACAACAATTGTCAGTGTGTATTCAGCGCGTGTGCGTCTGTGTGTGTGTGTGTGTGTGTGTGAGTTGAAAGAAGCTTCTCCTGAAGTGTTGCGCATTCAAAGTTGAAATGTTTTAGCTTTTATTTGGTAGGGGGTGCGGCACAGTTGAGAACTTAGTTCAGCCATGAAAAGCATTTTCCACTTCGTTTGCGCCAATCAGCATTTTCCAGTACTATATTCTTTAATCTGCCAATTAAAAGTTAAACTTCAAATCACTGCAAATTTGTCATTTTTAATTGGTTAGATTTTAATTTCTGTCAATTTAATTCATGGCAGGTAGATTTGCTGAGAATTCAAGCCACTTTCTTGCTACAATACTTCCAGCAAGAGATTCTCTAACTTTGAATTATAATTAATATATTATATTTATAATTTCATAAGCAAAATTAAGTAGTTATTCAACACTGACCAGGCCACATTTACTGTACACACACATAAAGAATAAACGTGGAATACATCTTTTTTATTTAATAAATCAGAGTATTAAACATATTTATTTCTTCATATTCTTCATTCATTATCTTCATTTGCCAAAGTTTAACGGAAAACTTAAACCCTATACATATATCATTCACTCTTATTTACTTTGTTCTGCTACGCTTCACTTATCACTCAAATATCTGTAGATCTATCTTAAGCCCAAACTTGAACAGTTTTCTACCGTGCAATGGAAAAGTGCCTGAATAAATCTTGAGTTAAAATAGTTTATTAAAATACGAATTGCAAATTTCAAACAGACTTGTAAGGCTTGTAAGCTGCTGTTGCTGCTGTTCTTCTTGTCGTTGTTGTTCGTAATCCCGTGCTGGCGTAGTTTTAGCCAAAAAATGCACTGCTGCACTAGGACAAAGTCGTTGAAATAATCCGCACAGCGGCGACATTGTTGCTGCCGCCAGGTGCCTGATTATGCAAATTGACAAGAGTTGCCGCTGTGATAGGGTTATTGTTGCTGTTGTAGTTGCTGTTGCTGTTGCTGTTGCTGTTGTAGTTTCTGTTGCTGTTGGTGTTGTAGTTGCTGCTGCTGCTGTCTTGGGCAGCGTCTTTTTTGGCCAGCAAGCTGCAAGTTCCTGCACTAATTACCTGCATTAGGAAAACTGCACAGAGTTGACACTCAATTAGCGAACTGTAAGCAGGCGGCAACTCTGCCAGCATTGTTCGCACAGTCATTTGTATACCCTGTAGTAATTGGGAATTTCTGCAATATAGAGGTGTGTACAACTAAGGTGGAGGAGGTAAGGGGAAATACAGTTAAGGTTTTATTTATGAATATTTTAAGAGTTGTTTAACTTAAGGGAAGATTAAAGAGTTACCAACATAAACAGAGTCTAATAAATTTTAATTAAATAAGGCCTATTTCAGAGGCTTGTACAGCATATCCGTAAGTCTATCAATGCATATACAGAGATCAAGTTGGTGCTGTAAAATTTGAAAAAATATGTTTGTAAAGGATCAATAATATAAATTGGAACTGTTAAAGTTGTCAAGTATATAGTGCATTTCATTTCATGTAGGGCACTGTACAGAGTATCTGATAGTCTGTCAGCACTGTAGTCTACTCAGCACTTTGTTTGTTCTTTCATTCTCACTTATTCGTACTACGCTTTGACCTCTTGCAACGTAAATTACACAGCGCTTAAATAATGCTGTTTTGTCAAATTAAACCAAAGCTAAATAAGCCAGCTGACTGGACTTCGAGTGAGAGAGAGAGAAAGAAGGAGATATAGGGAAAGAGAGAGAGAGAGAGAGAGAGGAAGAAAGAGAGAGAAGAGTGAGTGTAGTCAGGCGGAAGTTGGAGTTGAGCAGCAGCATGGCGACAGCGGAAGTTGCTGCCGAAAACAACAGCGAAAAGTTTGCCCCAAAACGGAATTGTAGCAGGCAGCCTACAATAACAGCAATAACAACAACAACAACAACAACAACAACACTTGCACGGCAAAAACTACAGGCGAAAGTGTTGCGTGTGCGTGGGTTTGGAGTGGCGGTAAGGGGGGGTAGCTGCTGTTTGCTGGTCACAACGGATGCCGGACGCCATCTTGCAGTTGTGCACAAACATGGCGGACAATCGCACTTTTATTTATTGCATAACTAGAGGCGTTTATGTGCGCAACAGCAGCAGCAACACCAGCAGCAACAGCAACTGCCGCAGCAACAAGCTAACGTAAGCAATACAATCCCCCCAACCCGTATAACACCCTTGGCAACTTCCTCTGTGCCTCTAACCCTACAGCTCCTGCTTCCTGCCACTGCTTCATGCTGCTTCCCTGCAGCATAATAATTACACTTGCTATCAGCACCGACATTCACCATGAAAAAGTACCTTGCAGCGCCACCTGTTGGGGTACAGCTTAAGTGAGTGCAGCAGCAGCAGCAACGGCAGCAGCAAGAAGAAGAACTCGTAACTATGCAAAGCCATAAAACGCAAGTGTCGCAAGGATTATTCATGAATGAAGCATGCAAATGAAGCAAAACCCAAACGAATCAAGGTTTGTGGCGTATGTGTGTGTAGGTGTGCGTGGGTGTATTTGTATGTTTGTGTGTATAGCTAGGCTAGGGGTAGCGCACACAAATCTAGTTGAAAGTCAACGTACTCAAGCAGCAACTTTAATGTTCCCTCAAATTTCTCGTAATGAAAACGTGAGTTTTCTTTCCCCTAGTTCAGATAATATCTGCAGTACATTATATATACATTTCATTACACATTTTTATTGCCAATTTAACACTAAAACATTGTTGTTCTCTTTTGCATCGCCCCACTGCCAACAAATAACGAAAATAAAATAAACATATAAATTAACTATTTGACTTTCAAAGCTTTCAACTTTGAGGGCTTGGACTTGTTTTGTTTTTCACGTCTATACCAATCCTGAACAAAGTCCTTGTTGATTTTGGCAATGCTGCCCAGATATGAAACATAATCGACATCGCTATCGAACCCCAAAATTTCAGAATAAAGCGAACTCATCTTGATGCTGTAACGTGCCAGAGCATCGGGTATTTCGCATTCATTCATCTCTGTCTCATCGGAGAACTTTACCAGAACTCTAGATGTTTTATTATACACTTCATTGGCATTGGGCAAATTGAGCTGACGCTGCAGCTCGAGCATATCCTCTTTGACATTACGCAATGCATCCATTTTGATATCGACATGTTCCTTGAGCAGCTTCACTATGTCTTGGCATTGTTGCTCCTGCTTCATGATATGTGCCGTTAGCTTTTCGATGTCGCCATTGAAATGCTTCGACTCGGCCATATATTTGCGTACGTCCGTAATGCGTTTCACATCGGGCAACGATAAGTGATTTATTCTGTTGTTGGCCGAAATCAATTCGGGAGTCTCCTCAGTGGATGTCATATCTTTAGTGCTATATTTAAAAAGATTCAAATAGTTCGTAGAGGACAAAGTGGAGTTGAATAATTCTATTTATTTTGTATAGAAACTGTTTCCGGCAAAATAAGCTTTATACTCGTACAACGCCTGCTTTAGGGCTACTTTTATACTCCAATATTTTTCTCTAATTACTCTTACTTTAATATTGTCCGTTTACTTGTTATTTTTATTTTTATTATTAATATAAATCTGAATATGGTTTGTTGTTAAAATTTTTTACCTTATTTTATTTTAATAATTTATTTTTATTATTAAGTTAATTTTAACTAGCAAAAAAAAAATTAATTTCTGCGTTTATTTGCTGCAGATTTCTTAGCGCCGCCTGAAAGTATGCACTAGTTTAATGACCAAGTGAACTTCTACCAGCAGCAACGAAGTTCTTTCAGATTTTCGCATTTTTATACCCATCGAACATTGAAAATGGTCAAAAAAGGGTATACTAACTTTGTGCAAATGTATGTAACAGGCAGAAGGAGGCGTGGCAGACCCCATAAAGTATATATATTCTTATTCTGGATACTAGCCGAGTCGATTGAGGCATGTCTGTCTTTCTAGATGTCCGGATGACCAGATGAACACACAGATCTCAGCTATTATAAGAGCTAGAGACACCAAATTTGACATACAAGTTTCTGTATACCAGGCGCAGATCAAGTTTACTTGCAATGTTGTGTGCGACGCCCCCGCAAATCAATAATTTAATTTTTGAACTCAATTTGTAAGCGCTGTATAAAAGATACAACTTTCTGACTTTAACATATACTAAGCTAAATGAAATATCTACGCATTCTCCAAATTACAATCCGATCGGTCAATAAATACAGCAGTTATTTAAGAAAGTATGAGCATAGCTCCAAGTGCTTGTGTCAGCTAACAAGGAAGGCGGGCGAGCGCCATCTGTCGGGAATAATTTTAAAGCATGTGCATATGTATAGTGTATGAATTTAACAAATTAAACTGCACCGGCACATAGGTCGAAGGGTATCCCACTGTCGCGTGCCGCGCGACCGTTGCTTTTCTTACTGGTTTCATGCACTTTGCAGTTTTTAATTGAACTTTTATTAAATATTCAATAAACAATAACACAAATTGCACATGTCACCAGCATAAATGCTGAGAAAGGTGTCACAAATATAGAATAATACTGCAGAAAACTCTGTATTTGATGATATGCACAGTTGCGGGAATATTGCAATTATCAGTTCACATCAACATTGCCAAAATTTGTTCTTTTATTAAAATAATTAAATTTAATACGATTTAATTGAAATTCTTTTTAGTTCATCTCTTTATTGATATCGCAAAATTAAATTAAAACCCGAAACCACTAAGCAAACAGTGTAATAAAGCCAAATTCATTCGATGTCAGTTCAGCTATTATCAAATGCATTTTCTCTTTTTCTATTTCACATTTTTGTGCAATTCTTTGGGATTTTTGCATTCGTTTTTTTTTTTTTTTGTTTAATTTTCACTCTGCACTAAAAGTCAATTTATGCAGTTGACTTAATTCGATTTTGGCCTTTAAATCGGTAAATTGCATTTTCTTCTTGTGCGACTGTGGCATGAAGGTTGCAGACTTTGAATACCCTATAGTATCTAATTCAAATTGTTGAATGTAAATTTGTTTAATTTCTTAGATTTTTATTTTATATTTTTATTTTTATTTGAAGGTTACTTAAGTTTTGCACTGTTTAACACTCTGTGGAAACATAATGCACATTTACATACATACAAATATTTGCGAAATGCTTCTCGATTTTATGGGATGCAGAGTATGCTCTGCATATGGAAAATTCAGTAGTCGGACGTGTGGAAAAGTAGCTGGCACTGATTGCCGCATAAATGATTGAAAATGGGAGGCGGGCCGAGAGCAGCGGGATATGGCTTGATCGAACGCCTTGCCACAAAGCTGCACGACTGCTGCCAGGCTGCCAGGCTGCCGAGTTGATATCGGTGGCATGCCACATTCCTGGCTTGCTGGCAACAATGCTGCCGCTGCATCACACGCGCTTTCTCGTTCTCTCTCTCTCTCTCTCTCGCTGCGAGTTCATATTGACAGAGTCAGAGAATTGATGGAAAATGCCAAAATATTTAAATCTAATTTTTGTGGCCTGTGATTGAACCAAGAGAGGCATGGCAGGGCGGGACAGTTTGACTGCAACTCGATTTTTAGCCAACAATTTAAATGTGCGCTCGAATGCGGCGCTGACACTTATTTTTAGATAGCAGACACAATAGACACGCTGACAGACTTAAAGACAGACGGCCTGGCAGACGGACAGACTGACAGACGGAGAGACAGACGAACAGACGGGCAAATAGATAGATAGATAGCAAGATGGAAGACAGAAGCAGCAGAAGACGAAGCAGAAGCAGAAGTAGACAATGCGATGCACAATAAATCACCAAAAAGCGCAGCGAAAGTGTCAGCTGAGTGAAAAGGAAGAAAAGAGCGAATAGCTTAAGGCAATGTTGGTTATGCACGACCAATATGTACCCTGTAAAGATCAGGAGGTATAAACACATAATTGCGAGCAACACATAATTGCGAGCAACAACTTTTTACCATGTTCCCTTTACTAGCAAGTACATTATAGCCCCTTAACGTTGTGCACTGGGTATATACCCCATTAACTATGAGTACTGGGTATGAGGTACGCAGCGGACGAATCGTTCGTCGGGCAGGCGAACGGCAAAAAACCAAATCATTTAATTGAATTATATGCGATAAAATTGCAATTTATTTTGAGCAAGAGAACGACAACAATTGCAATGTTGTCGTTGTCGTTGTCGTTGTCCTTTCCACAACGCCGACAGCAACAGTTGCAGTTGCATAGACGAAGCTGCATGCCAGATTTGTCCCCAATGTCCCGTTTAAAACGAAACGCGTATTATTAGCTACGCTCGCATATCCATACCATCTATCTTCATAGACTGAGCAACGCAATTGTAGTTGCAGTTGCAGTTGCAGTTCCACTTGCCAGTGCTGCTGCTGCTGCTGCTGCTGTTGCATGCAACAATCCCATTTATCTGCCATTCCCTGCCCCATTTGCCATTGTTCTTGTGCTTTGGGCATTGCCAGAGTTCGTAGTTCCCAATCTCTCTCTCTCTGTCTCTGTCTTCCTCTGTCTCTCCCTTTCTGTATGGCACTTTGTTGCACTCTGATATACGCAGCATACAGTTATGTTATGTGCTTTATGAGTGAAGCATCACTGAAAAATGCAACCCAACTTTTAAGCAGGCAAAACTTGTACAGAAAACTTTGTGGAAAAACTCAGTTTACAGCTGAAAATCTCTTTCGGTTATTTCTTTGCATTTGTGCAGTACTTTTCTGATAGTTACTTTTCGCTGAGTGCATTGTGGATGTGTGTGTCTGTGTGTGTGTGGAGCATTAAAGTATGATTGACTTAGCTATCTGATCTGAGCCATGAACTAGTTGAATTATTCTTTGCAGTGTGCAGAGAGTTAATTTATGCAACAGGGGTATAGTATATTATATATACACTGTATAGTAGAATAATATATAATATAATATAGTTATATAAAAAAGAATGTCTTTTAGTTACGTTTAAAAACTCTTACAAAGTTAGTTATTCTTCTTTTTCCGCAGCAAACTCAACAGACCTCACAAATTCTAAGCAGTTCGAAAGAAATCTCTGCTCTTTCCACTTGTTTCATTGGCTTCAACTGCACCTAATGTACTCAAACTATTCTTTGACTTCTCCAACAATTCCCCCTAATGATCTAACAACTTTCACTGCATTTGCAGAACCATTTTAAGAGTCCAACTAAAAATGAAATTTAAATACCAGCAAATTGTCAGTGAGTGTGTGTCTTGCCTCTATCTGTGGTCCTTCCTTCCTGCCTACCTGCCTGCCTGTCTTCCTTCCTTCCCCTTGCTTGCTCTTCTTTAGTTTGTGCTCGTGCCCGTGTTTCTTGCCGTGTTGCTGTGTTGGCATTTCATTTAGCGCACAACTTCACATTTGCGTTGCCTGCAATTGCCATTTCCGTTTCCTGAAATTTGCCACTCGTTGCGCACACAGACAAGAGCGAGAGGGAGAGAGAGAGACAGGCAGAGAGAGAGAGCAAGAGAGGGAGAAGGACAAGGCAGGCGTGCAGAGAAAGACAGGAGCAATCTCTCCACCGACATTTTCATTTCCACGCCTGGGCGCTTCGCACGAATCAATTATTCATCATCATCGATTAAGTAAGAGCAGACCCTGGCCCAGCTGCCTGCCTACCCTCCTCCTTCTCCTCCTCTTCCTCCTCCTCCTTCTTCTGCTACACTCCCCTCCCCCTTAGGGGCTGTCCTCACTCTCCACCCTCTGCCAGCCAACGTGATTTTATTGTTATGATTTTTGCCGCCTGTAATGGCGCGCTTGAAGGACTTTGGCCAGCATCGCAAAACAGCAGAAACAATAAGCGCGTTCAGTTCAGTTTTCCTGCGCATTTTCAGAGCGAAATCCCCGTTTAATGATACCAACTATAAGCCGAGATTTCCGGCTACAGTAGAGCTTCTTTAATGACAAATAAGCTTCGTACTCATCAAGCTAATGTCTAAAGTAGAGCAAATGATATGAAAGTTGTATGAAAAAGAAAAAGAAAAAGAAAGAAATAAATATGTCTATATAGAATATCAGTTATGTATAAGTACATGTTGTAATAATTATTATTTCAATACTTTCAAGTACTACTTCCTTGTTAAGCAGTCTCCACTGTAGCCCACATATTCTATAAGTATGTTTGGATATTGCTGCGGCATATGTGTGCTGCCTCATATATCTATACAAACATTACAATACATCCAGAAACTGTCAGACTGATACATCGCCAGGCAGACAGAAATAGCAAGAGAGAGAGAGAGAGAGAGATAGAAAGAGAGAAGTGAGAGAGAGGCAGAGGCAACTGGCGAGTCTTCCGTTTGGGCTCTGCTTATTTTCGCCATTATCCATTAAATATTTATGAAAATTGCTTTTGCTGCAGTTTTATTCACTTCGCTGTCGTCCTGAAGTTCTCTTCGCTTGCTTTGCATGCGGTGCTCTTTATTTTTTTGTGGGGGGGGAGGGTTTGGTTCTTCTTTCTAGAGGGGGAGCAAGGACAGTAAAACAATAAAGCTTAAGATTTCAATTTCCTAAGAGCTTAAAGCTGACATTGCCTGCTCGTCTTCATTTGTGGCATGTGTGAGTGCGCGATTGTGTGTGTGTGTGCGAGAGTATGTATGTGTGTGTGTGCCATGCATGATTCTTGACACACATAAATTCTCGACAAGACATGTGTCTAGCAGATAATCCAACATTATGAAAAGATACTACGCGCATACGTTACAATAAATATGCATTTTCCACATCAATAGCAAGCGATTTTAATAGGAATCGTTAAATCGTGCATACGCCGTTTGTTATAAATGATATATGGGCCAATCGATGTAAATGGAAACCTCGGAAAATAAGCAAATAAATGTCAGCAGGAAATGTGCAAGTAAAGCTAAAGAAGAAAGGTTATCGAAAGCGAAATTATTCTGAATATTTGGGCCGAAAATTTAATAAAAATCTTTAGTTATGCATGAAGTGAGTTTAAAAGAGCAACAAGACAAAGCAACATGCCTACATACAATTTGTTATTGTTTAGAACTCGCTTACTCTCTAGCTCTCTCTTAAACTGCGCTCAGCTTATGCATTCCCGTGCCTTTGTTGTTGTTCAAATTCCACTTAGACGCACTCGTTGTTTAGCAAACCCTATTACTACAAATGTGCTAAAGCGAGATAGAATTAGTGTCTGTTGTTAGTATGTAAGCAAAAAGGAGTATGTCAAAGAGAATTGCCAAATTCAACGATCATTACAATTCTCATTTGCTAAGCCTGTGTAAGAAGAGTGCAAGCAATTAGCACGTGTTTGTTGTTGTCCATATTGCGTTTTGCAAATTTAATCACCACTGATGTGTAAAAACGAGATGAATATAGTGTCTGTTTTATGCAAGCAAAAAAGGAGACGATCATTGCAATTGGAGCAAGTGAGAGCGCGAGCGCTAGCAGCCTCTCAAAATTCTCTTTGCCTGTGGGAAAAGAGCACATGCAAATGCTGCTGCGTTTAGGCTGAAAGTGCAGCTGCTAATTGGAATTTTAAATTGTAGCTAGGCTTCGTTAAGTTGTTGCTGCACTCTTTGAATTAGCATAACAACATAAATTTGTTTAATAAATATTAATAAATTAATAAATAAATAATAATAAATACTATTAATATTGTTGGTATGTATTAATGCCTTATCAATAATAAACCAATAACAAGTTATTCAACTCGTTGTCATTCTCTACTGCAAACTGCAAACTTGTAGTAAACTGTATTTAGCACACTCCACCACAATTTCGCAGCTCCTCACACACGTATCCTCGCTCTAAATTTCAATTCCAGTTCGCGCACCTCAAAGCGAAGCCAAGCAATGTTTATGTCCTTCTCTGTTCCGCCCCTCCTCCCCCCCCGCTTCAATGTGTCGCTAAAGCTGCACTCATTAGTTGCATGTTCAAGTGCTTAAATCATTTAGAGATAGCGCCAGGTAGCTACAACCACTACTCCCACACAGCCACGCCTCGCCGCGCCCTCATATATTTACAACATAAATTTGTTGGATTTTTTGCTCTTCATTTTTCGTTTCTTCTTTTTTTTGGAAATTGCGCATCATAAATTCTTGTGGGGATTTCGTTAGCATTTTTTCTTTTGGCTGGGTACATTTTGAGTAACGGTACTTAATAAACTCGCATCATTTTCCCATTTGGCGCTCGCACTTCATTTCGCAGCGTCCTGCCGCCGAACGCTGCTCGTGTTCCTGTTGTTGCCCCAAATTACCTGTCATTTCGAAATTATGATACCAGGACCCGTTCCCCCAACCCTAAGCCCCCAACTTCAGTCTCAGCCGCTGTCTCTTCCCGTTGACGTTGCTTTCCGGTGCGCATCTCTCCCGGGAATTTTGTATGTTTCATCGCACTGTCAGAGTGAAAGTTAGAGGGGGAGAGAGAGAGAGTGGAGGATAGCGCCTAATTTTATTTGCTGGCCGCGAAAAAATACGAAAATGCGCCCACATATAACTCAAACTAATACCCAAGCGCTTGTATCGTAAAACCTTATGCGCATCTTCCGATTGTAATCTGTAGGCATAATGCCTTAATAACCGTTAGGACATACCCTGCCCCTGTCACTCAGCAGGTTGCCTAAAATATATATATGTATATATACCTTATATATACTTATTTCATTTGATATGACTTGACAGCCTGATGACATCCCCGTTCAAGTGGACATTTTGCGAAGGTGGCAAAAGCAAAGCATGCCAATGACACGTCTCAAGTATCTAATATGTGAATCACCTCAGTCCACCCCCAACCCGCTGTGAGCCGACAGCTGATGTGAGCGAGGGTCGTGCAACAAAAAGCTTTGAAAGATCCTAAGCCAGCATATTGAAAACTTTTGACTTTGATTAGCTCAACTTGCTTGTTTCAACTTCATCGTAAAATACATATTGATCAAAAGGAGCGATTACATTTACGCTAAAATAACTTTATATGTAAGCAATTAACTAGACTTGTTTTATTGCCTCGTATGAGGAAAAGCCGCGGTCCAGGGCCATGAGCAATACCACTCCGGCGCCAAATAAGAGAACGCATTTAAAGAACTCCTCCTTCTCTGGGGTCTTTAAAATGGATGAATACAATTTTCCAGGCTGCTCACATAGCCATGATGACGGCATTTTATGATCTTTGAGTTAAACAAGATAAAATAAAATGCGATTAAAAGGTGTACAAATTTAGCAATGTCTTTTAAGAAGTGGAATCACTAGAAATATGAAAGAGCTATTAAAAATATAAACATAAAAGTTGGCTTAAATATTGTAGAAGCTCACCAATGTTGTTTATAAAGAATTATAAAAATTGAGAAATTTAGATTTACTCAAAAGTAAAAGGAGCAATTTTTTAGGAAGTTTGGAGTTGCTTTTTTGAACTGTGTATTAATGTATATTCTAAAAAGAAATGATATATGTGTTCTACTATACCAAAATACGACACCAAAGATTTGACAATTATTTCAATGAGCAACTACTAAGTAATTTCTTGGCTTACTTTCATACATTGTATATCGTACGATATGTGGCTGCCCCATTATTCATTGTCAGTTTATTCAAAAGAATTTCCCCCTATTTTGTTATTTCAATCTCTAACGAATCCAAGCGAAACGCAGCAAATGAGACGAATGTGCCAAGGGAGAAACAGGCAAAAAAGAAAGAAAACAAAAAATTGTAGCACTTTTGATGTACAGAGAAATGTGTTGAAATGTTCAACGGATCTGTTAATTAGCAAAATATTATTTATTATAGAAAAGCTAATGCATTAAAGGAATCTCTTGATTATACAGTACACACTATTTGTATTATGTCTTCTGGGAACTGCTGAAGTTCTTCTCGTTGCTCAAGCACTGATTGCAAATTGTGCAGAAGATTTGCTAAGATAGAATGAGTATTAAGAGATAATATATAATTATTATTGCATTTATTTCGCTTACAGGAATGGAGGATCGTGAGGAGCAGCCGCCTGCCTGCGAGGAGCCCGTGCACTCGAAGTGTCGCAGCCAGGACTTGATGACATTGCAGGGCGGTACCTGGTAAATGCTGAACTGTTTCTTGAACATTCTCTGCGCCGTGCTGATCGAATCGTTGTTCCTATAATAGGCGCGTATTATGAATGCCCGATGCACGCCTGTCCACTGATCCATTGCAACTGCGAATGCACTTGCTGAATTAATAATTCTCCCAAAAAAAAAATACATATATATCATATGCAGAGAAAGGTAAGAAAAGCTATTGATAGGATTGACCGACTAATTGATATTCTGGGAAGAATTTATCTAGAATATTTTTTTGCAATTAAGGCAACAATTAAATTATTTGTACTTTATTGCTATTATTTAGATCAGTCCATACTTTTCACGGGTGTATATGCTATATAAACACGAATCCAAATTACTAACTTTCTCAAGCTTGAACTGCACTCCTTATTCTTTTCTCAATTCCTGTAATAAAAGAAAACCGACTATATAAAGGCTATCAAGTATTGTAGATAATACTTCATTCCTACTTGTTTCTGATATTAAATCAGTTAATACTGTTCACGAATGTATATGCTATATAAACACGAATCCGGATTACTAACTTTCTTAAGTTTGAATAAACTTCACTCTCATTCTTTTCTCAATTCCAGAACTGAAAGAAAAACTTTATCTTCTTTATTCTTTTGTTTTATATCAGTTGATAGTGTTCACGAATGTATATGCCATATAGACACAAATTCAGATAACCACCTTTCTTCAATTTGAACACATTTTTCCCTCATTCCCTTGACAATTGTCTTTTAACCTTAGCTTGTTACAAATCACATCATAGCCTATTACTTACTATTACAGGGTAGCTCATTTCTAACTAATTGACAAGCGCATTGGCACTTCCGCCTCATGAGTGACATAAAAAAGTGCCATAAGTATTATAGCAAAAATTTAATTGCTCATCTGTAGCGTCATCTGCACTGCTGCTGATGGTCTAATTTTATCACAAGGCTAACGCGGCGTATGAGCAATGAGCAATGCAATGAAAGTGAAAGAAAAGAAAACTAGCAAACTAGCATGTCGTTTCCTAAAGTAGCTCCTCACAAAAATCCTCCTTCCCTCCTCTCCCCGCTCTGTTGAACACTCACTTTCGACCATCAATCAATTCAAGCAAGTCATCATCATTACGCTTGAGCAGCATCCAAGAATGGATGCACGAGGTGGCCCAGCGTGGTGGGCGTGGCATTTTAGCAAACAGCAAATCTACAACTCAATGAACTCATTTAAAGTTTCACTCCGCCAGTTAAGCCAAATCGGCTTTGGCTTTTGGCCATCCATGTCCCTCCATCCCCACTGTCTTTAAACGATTCTCCTGCAGTTGTTGTCGTTTAATACCCTTTCAATTTTCGGGCAGGCTGTCGCTGAGATTGATGAGTTGACTTCATTGGCAGTCGATTATAAAAAGCAAAATCAACGCTGCCAAAAAAATAGACAAAAAACACAAGAAAATTGTTTATATTCAAAGGTTTTTCAAATTAAAGCGAGCAGCGCTTGCTTTGGGTTAGAGAGAGAGGATTCATGGGAATTATTTAGAGTGCTGATAGAAAGAAAGGAGTTTTTTGCAAATATTTTTTATGATTTTGAAAATATTTCAGTTCACTTTAATATTTAAACAAAACATTTCGATACCTTAAGGCAGTTTGATGAAAAGTCAGCAAGAAAATATTTCCAATTGATTTGGCAGGCTGAGCGCATCAATTATTCGTCGTGCCTGGCTTTATTTCACATCTCTCACTCTCCATTTTCCTCTCTTTCCCTGTCTCTCTCACTCTTCGTTTTTGCGCTTTTTGTTTCGCCATTTAGCTGGGCCAACGAGCACGTAACTGCAATACAATGCACGGCCCGACGGCGGCACGGCAGAGATGCAGAGATACAAAGATACATAGATACAGATACAGATACAATTATGTAGACTCTGTTGGTGCATGTTGCTGTTGCTGTTGCTGTTGTTGATGCTGCAAGTTAGCAAATGCTGCTGTCGTTGTGGCGTTTATACAGTTAGACAGAGGGTCGGACGATGGACAGGCAACTGGACGAACGCGGGAAGGAAGGGATAGGAAGGACATCGAGTCGAGCCATCCATCCATCTGCACAGCACGTCCAATCCAACAGGCGTCGCTACACGTGTGTGTGTGCCAGTGTGTGTGTTGAGGCCTTCGTTTCTTTTTGCTGTGTCTGCTTGTCATTTTGACACCTTCATTTGCTTCGGACAGGCAGGACAGCATCGGGAGCCTGGCCCGGAGTCGGGGCCAAATCCAGCAGCAGCATCACGCCGTGATTCTGTTGCTCTCTAAACTTTTTGCTTTTGTCTGATAACTGTATGTGTGTGTGTGTGTGTTTGAGCGCCATTTTGGTGAAATTTCTTTTTGATTTTCCATCGTTTTTTGTTCGTGTTTTGTGTAAGTGCTGTAAATTTGCTGAGGTACCCTGCGAAGGCGTTGATTATATCAAAATCCTAATGAAAACTTTTGTAATTGTTTTTCAAGTATTTAAAATCTATATTTTAAGGCATTTTCTTAAAGAGACTGTATTGATATGTGGCTTAAAGTAAATTCAAGTATTTCCGTTTATATTTCTAGCTTAGTTTTTGTTGACTTTGAAATAGGATTTTTGGCAAATTCTTGGAAAATCCACAAATTGGTCAGCTTTACTTCTAGTGCAGGACTTATTTTATGGGGACTACCTTCAATGGGTCCAGCAATCAGTTGCATATTCCGGCCTATAATCTAATAATCTTCAATATGCCTTTTACCTGTTACACAGAATCTTTTTATTCATACTTGGCTTTTCTGTTTTCCATATCTGTCTGTGCCACATAAGCTGCCTAAACCCATAAGCTCCAGTGCAGCTCCAGCATTTCCTTGCCTAACTTTCATGCAACAACAAATATACAGAAAGGGAGAGAAAAGAAAAGCAGAACGTGAAATGAAAAAGAAAATCTGAAAAGGGCAACAATGCCAAGACAAATGATCCAATGACTGTCTGACTGCACTTTAGCCATGGCACCCCCACAAATCCCATGCACGAAAAAAACAAGGGAAAGGGGAAAGGAAGAGAGAGAGAGAGAGAGGTGGGGAACCCAGTGAAATGTTGTGTGTGAAGAAGGGCACAAAAGCTGTCTCAATTTTTGGGTAAGCGCACATTTCAGTATGTAAAGTTGGCGCATTTTTGGCCTTATCCTTCGAAGGTTTAGTTTATGATACCCTGTAAAAGTGCACGCTATTAGGGGTAGATGAATTCAAACATAAAAGAATAGACTATAAAGTAGTAAAGCTTATCAGCTGAGATAATTTCAGTATAGTTTAATCAACAGCTTAAATAACATAAGCACAGCTCTCAACAGTCTCTCAACTTACAGGGTAACAGCCAGTCTATCAGTTCCCCAGCAGCACTTACTCCTTTACTTTTTTTACTGGGTGTCTTGTCCATGTCAAAGCTTCTACTGCCGCTGAAGATGATGATGACAAAGGGCAGAGCAAACGACTCGCATGGAACTAGGTCAAGACTTCATTGTTTATCTTGCAAGACGAGTGGGTGACGCCAAAAGGGAGAGGAGGGAGGAGGGAGGAGGAAGGGCAGAGTGAGGCTCAACTCACACGTTGGCAGCCCTGCAACCTGCCCTGGTCATTTGAAGCGTGGAGGATATTAAATTCTTGAAGCATTGTTCAGCTTGCAAATTAGCCCAAACAGATGGAAGTAAATATTAAATTCAGCACAAGAAGGTCGTTTCAAGTGGCATTGTGGATAGGCAGAGGGGTGGAGGTGGGAGAGTAGCATGAGCAGGGGAAGGGGAAGGGAAAAAGGGGAAGCAGAGAAGATGCAGGACGGAGGCAGCCACTGCCGGACGCTTTCATAAACGTTTCACTTTCCGGCAACGCCACAGATAAACACACACTCACTCGCACACACTTACTAACACACACACACACACACACAGACACCCACACACTCCCCCCACTCGTCTATGCAGTTGGTATTCCAGGCTAGTCTCAGCTTGTAAATCTGGCCAAAACAGGATACTAAGCTGACGCTGCAGCGCAACGGAAGCGGATGCTTGGCACAAGCCGGTGTAGCGTGGGTGCAGGGTGTGCGGGAGGCATGGGCGTGCCACAAGGCGTTGATAGCAGCAGCTTATCAGCTGCAGCTGCAACCGTCGCGATTGGGGTGTGAGCATGTTTGGTTTGCTAGTAAAACTCACAGTTCCCCCTGTCTGCTGTCTTCCTTATCCTCTTTCCCTTCCAGCCTTATCCGCATTTCCATTGCCAATCCCATACACATCCATTTAAAGTCGCATTAGGTTCAGCATTTGCATGTGAGAGTAGCAAATACACAACAACAAAAACAACAAGGGGTGCGGAAGGATGACAGAGAGGCTGAGGTGAATTTTCCGGCTCTAAGCTTGAGAGAGAGTCAAGTGAAAGTAACTCCCGACTTGAGTTTATTATGAAATTCTTAAACGTTGTTTTGGACTTTTTGGCAAAAAAGAATGCACTCTACACAGGGTGTTCAAGGAATATCTATTAAGAAAAATAGCAATATTAGTTTGAAGTCTGTTAAATAAGTGAATATGCCATGATGAGATCCCGATGGAATCCACATGGAATTTCAATGGAATAGAATAGATAGAATCTCAATGTAATCCCGAATACATCCCCATGGAATACCGATGAAATCTTACTTCAACTCGCCAGTTATTTTAGTTACAATTTTGACTATATTGAGTCTACACAAATTTAGAAATATCGTATTCTTTTTACTTCCCGAACGAATTCATTTCAACCAAAGCAAATCAAATTAAATGTATTATAGAAACACTTAGAACAACATACACAATAAATATATATATATATAAATATATATATAATAAGTAAATATAGAATATAATATAGTAAATATAATAATTATAGTATTTATTGCATATTTAAAACATTTTTCATTAACTGTATTTTGTTATATCTCTAGCCATAAAAAGATTATAAAATTCCACTTCTAGTTTTCTTATTATTCTTTTACTTGGAACAAGTGAAACTACTTTGTGGTATCAAATGTAATTAAGTAAAGATTATGGCATAAGTAAAGAGTTTGCAGTACAGTTCGGTAAGGTATGTTGCAATATGCAATACAAAGACTTTATGTGTGTATTGAATTTTATAGTGTAAGCGAGTAAAGAAAGCGTATGGAAAAATAATCAGATATTTAAATAAAGGTATGATGTTGTTATAATATAATTTTGTATAAAATATTTATAATATAGTTACAAATAATTATCATAGAGATTGAGTAGAATAATTTCCTCAAGAATGAAACTATTATATAACATTATCTTTAATAAAAACGAGAGTAACAATCGAGCGACATGCGACAGTGGGATACCCTTTGACTTATATTTCGGTGTAGTTTAATTTGTAAAATTCACATAAGTACATACTTTTAAATAATTCTCGACAGATGGTGCTCGACTGAAAGAAAAACTTATACTTTCTTAAATAACTTCTGTGTTTATTGTTCGATCGGATTTAAATTTAAAGGAAACATAGATATTATAGTCAGTTTATTATATGTCAGAGACAGAAAATCGACTTAAAAATTTAATTATCGATTAATTATGAAATAAACTTAATCTGCGCATAGTATACAGGAACCTTAATGCCAAATTTTGTGTCTTTAGCTTTTATAATAGCTGAGATCTGTGTGTTCATACAGGACAGACAGAGAGACAGACGGACATGGCTTAATCGACTCGGCTAGAGTTCCTGAGTAAGAATATATTTATTTTGTGGGGTCTGCCTCGTCTGCTTCTGCCTGTTACATACATTTGCACAAAGTACCCATTTTTGACCTTTCTCAATGGTCGAAGGGTTAAAAAATGAAAATGATCGTAAATCGTAATAAAGAAAAGAAATGGTTCTGAAATAAATGCAAGCAAGGGAAACAATATTTTCTATAGAAAAATATAGTATATTTATTGAATTAATCTTCCAAAAGAAGGATAAATAAATATATAATGCTTCAACAATTTCAACGTAAACTAGTTGAACATTCTCGATATTTTTTTGGGTCAGACAAGAGGCCCCCTATCTATTTTTATGTATTTTCATTTATTCAATATTTTGTATCTCTAGTTTAGGGCTACCAAATACATACAAAAGTGTTTAAGCCAGTCTTGGACGATATAGATTGCGCAAGGTTGCATTGATTGCAGGCGTCAATCAACTGCACGACACAAAGCTGCTTGCTACGCACCAAAGTATGTTTGCTGCGGCTTGAAATAGTTGTTGTTTTGTGCAACATAAATGCATATGGCGAATGCAATCTGGCTGCAACAAGTGTGGCAACCATGGCCACCGCCAACCCGCCCACCATCGAGTGGACAGCAACAAAAGCTCGGTTTATCGATAAGTGCAGTCGAGTGGAAACCGTTACACACGCGGGGCTAAATCCATATTTTATGATGCAAACATTGGCAGTACGAGAGAGTTTTGTCCAATTGCCAGCGACCCAAAGCCCTGCACAGCAATGCACTGGACGAGTATGACTTGGATAGACTAGATGATACCCTGGGAAAAGTGAAGAGTTGCACATATAGGCAGATAACTGGTCAATTGAGAGCTTCTTCTCCCCATAACCTCTAATCGCACAGGGTATAGGGCAGTAGTGGATGTCCAGTGCTGTGCTACACCCACACACACACACACACACCCCCACACACGCATATGCGCGTACATAGACTAAATAGTTTATGTTGTTTACCAGGCAGCTTGCTGCAGCAGCAGTTGTTGTTGCAGATATTGTTGTTGTTGTTGTTGTCCTGCACTTTGGCATTAAGCAAAGCGCCCCAGCCTTGGACAAGCACGAGCGAGAGGATGCCAATGGCAAGTGATGGCTAGAAGGGGCAAGACGTGAGTCGAAAAGTATTCGTACGAGGCGGATGGAGCAGGAGCAGGAAGAGGAGGCGGAGCCGGGGGCAGGGGAACCGGTCAGAGCAGGCACGTAACCAACGCCATCGAGCGGAATTCATGTGTATATGCGACTTAAGTGCGGTGGCAGAACGAGGGGGATGGGGAGAGGTGAGGTCGGGGGGATGGACCGCCTGGACATGTCATGCTATTTGACTGCCCTGGTTACCATTGTTGGCCAGTCGCTGCACAGCCCACGTCGCTTCTTTCGTTTCTAAATGGAACTATTCAGCTTTCTTCTTTCTTTTCTTTGCCAATTTCTGCCCCCTCCTGTGTTGTGAGCAACAGGAGACCGTTTAAACAATTCTTTGCGAGATTCAAACGGAATTGTTTAACTATATAGTGCACAAATTTCTCTATACATTTAAAAAGACTAAGAAACTTTAAGTAAGTCTGCCCTTTGCTGTACTTTCACCTTTCATTCTGTTAATTTCATTAGCTAAATTATTTGCGAATATATTTTCGCTTTTTAAAATAACGTTCGAATGCAATAAACAGTCTGCAGTGACTGTTAATGTTAGGTTTAACATTGTCTGTTGCATAACAGTAGCTGTTAGCGTGACGTCTGTTAAAAACTGCATGAAATGCAACGAGTCGAGAGCATGGCAAACTGTTTTGTTGTGCCGCGTGGGTGAGCGCGCAAGAGTGCAAAGCAGAAGAGTAATGTGCGTCGAAGAGAAAACAACAGCAGTGCGCTCTTAAGAGGCTGTGCGAAATATGCCATTGCCAATCAGAGAATTAATCGATAACTAAATATCGCTTAGCGGTGTTAAATAAAATGCCAATAAAATTCATAACAAGTCCTTTATTTTCTATATTATTAAAGAAAATATTTATTATATAATATAAATAATATAATATTTACATATGTACATATGTGTTTATTCTGTAGCTATTTGTTCTAAATTATTTAATATTAATAGTAAAAGCCATTTTCAAAATAAAATAATAATACTTGCATTAAATGATATGTTAATATATTTAATCGAGTCTCATTTAGTTTGCATGTCTAAAGAGTTTATTTTAATATTGTACCTCATTTCTCATTACGCATAATTTTCAAAGAACTGCGCCCACTGTGGCAAATTTTTTGCCAGTCACAAACAACAACAGCGCTACGCAACGCACAGGCGCACACACAAGCAAACACGTACATGTGCACACGAAAACACACACACGTGCATGCGCCAATGCTCTGTCGCTCATTACAACGCTGAGTGGGAGAGTGGGAGCGAGAGAGAGAGAGCGAGAGCGCCAGCACAATGTGCACATTTCACTTGCTCGCTCTGGTTGCTCTCCCAGCGGCAGCAGCAGCAGCAGCGAACACTTGCGTTGCGAGTGGTGCGTGAGCAGAGCCTATGCGTGTGTGTGTGTGTGTGTGTGTGCGGGCATAATCATGCCTGCTGCTGTGTTGTTCGTGTGCGCGCACGTTTGTAAAAGAGAACGGATTACACACGCTCACCTCATGCCGCACTCTTCGCACACAATGTGGTAGATGTGTTTTTACTGACGAACGTCGCACTCATTTTCTCAGTACGAATTGAGACTTTGTGGCGCACGGTTGAAAACCTTTCAGTAAGCAAAAGCAGCAGCAGAAAAGCGCTCACAGAATCAGTTCCCCTAACAACACCAACTAGAAAAGAAAAAAATTTCATCTAGCAACGAGCGACGGCAATTGTGTATTGTTATTGTTGTTGTGTTCCTCTCTGTGTGTGGAGTATATTGTGCATTATATCGCAACAAATACAAATACTTACGTGTGTATGTTTGTGCATTTTGCATATACCAATCAATTTAAATTAAATACTGTTTTTGGTCTTAATTAAATACTTCCGCGCGTCGTCGTTGTCGCCGCCGCTGTTGCCGTCGCGCCAGTTTTTCCATTGCGTGCGTTGTGTGCTTCGATTGCCGTCGACGTCACAAATACACACACAAGCATACAACTCTCAACGGAGCAGAGGCAAGCCAACACACACATAAACTCGAAACTCATATACATGTACACTGAACACTCTCTCATACAGCACGCATACAGACACAACCAAGAATAACATAACCAACAACAAGCACACAGCAACACACACACACACACAGAAAACAGTCTCTCAACTCGATTGTGCCTGCGCCGCTCTCGTTGTCGTTCTCGTTCTCTCGCAACACTCTCGCTGTTTTGTTGTCACCGTCTCTGTCATTTGTCAATGTGTCTCTGTCTGACACGCCGCATTCGTTTTGTTTGTGTATGAAAAAGGGCCGCCGAGAAGTAAAAATCAGCGCGCAGCAGACACGCGATAGCAGCAGTAGCAGCAACAACAAAACAACAAAAATATATAAAACAAAAGAATTAAAAGCGTTTGCATGCGAAAAACGTTGGAGGAAAATTAACCAACAAATACTAAACAATATTTATTATAATTGGAAAATAAGTGAAGCAACAACAAACACACACAAATCGAGGTAAGCAGAAAAGCCGACGCCTCATGGGTGAAAGTGTTATTTTACCGTTTCACGTTGTGCCAGTGTGCAAAGTCTATGTACTTCCATGCAGTACTGTATGTATGTGCAGTAATCCATATGTAAACGAGTGTCTGTGTGTGAGTGTGTGTTAGTGTACAACGAATTAATTGTGCATGTAGATTTCATGAATTGTGTGTGGCCATTGTAAAATTGCAACAATAAAAAGAAAACTTTTCTTAGCGCCTCGTTTGCTTTGCTGTTTTGCTTCGTAGCAACAGCAACAAAACGTAACCGGTAGGTGCTGCGTTTGCCACCCACGAAATAGCCAAACAAAAAGGGCACCAAAAAAAGCACAAGGTACTTTGCTCTTGCTCTTTGCCTCGGCTCTCTCGTGCTCACGCCACACTCACTCTCAGTCTCTCGCTCTTGTTCTTACTCTCTCTCTGCATGTGTGACTCTCTCGCATTGCAACCCCTATCGAACGCGTGTGCTGTGCTGCTGTGGCAGCTGTTAGCGGCTGCTGCTGCTGCTACCTGTGCGTGCTCTCGCTCTCTTTCGCTGCTAGCGTCGCTGTCGACTCTTCGTCTCTCTCCATCTGTGTGCGTGAGTGTATGTGTGTGAGCCCGCTCGTGTGCCTGGGTTGCCCGAAAGAGCCCGATGTTGACGTTCGACGCTCTCACAGGTTTTCATTTCTTATTTGACCATCATTCGCCAGCGCGGCGCCGAAGTGTACAACAGCAGAAGTCTTCAATATAACGGATGAAAATTACAAACAACTCATCACATAAAAAAACAAAGAAATTCAATCAAAATAATAAGAAGCAAAAAAAAAAATAACATATTTAAACCATTGCCAGTCATTTGTTAATGCGTGTGTGTGCGTGTGTGTTCACGGCGAATTCAATTCACAGTTCCCAATTCACAATTGTCAATTGTCAAAATTGAATGTAAGTAGGCGCCGTCCGTTTTGCGGAAATGTCAACTGACCCCTCAGACCATTGACAGACATAAATTTGTAGAGTGCAGTTTTTCCATTCGAGTCGGCAAAAAAAAAAAATTATAATATTAAAAAATAAAATGTTTAAACAACTATGTGCAACTACTAGCTAAATTTAAAAATTGTAAATTGTACTAAAAGCAACAAAAAAAAAAAACTAATCGAACTCAAGTGAATATGATAAAGAAATTAAAAAGTTTTGACTAAATTGAAAAGAAAATTGAGCAAACTTTTAATCAACAAAATATCTTCAAATTGTGCTTCTATCAAAGTCAATGTTGTTGTTGTTCGCCGCCGCCATTTGTAAGCGTGGTACGCAAAACAAAAAAAAAACACTTTTGGCAGTTTGTTCCGCATACAACAACAAAATCGAGGAAAAACGCACAGACGGACGGACCGGGGGAAAAGTTCGTTCGCTTTTGCGATTTGTTGCCCCCGCTTTCCAGTTGCCGCGTTTCATTAATGAAAAATCAACCCCCGGCATTTGACACTGGGCCCCCACAAACAAAGCAGAAATCAACAGAAACAGCAGCAGCAGCAGCGACGGCAGCACCAACAACGGCAGCGTCAACTGCTGCGACTGCTGCTGCTACTGTCCTTTCTCCATTCTCCTCCAACATTTACTGTTTTTCCCATTTTCCCTTAAGGGTTGCGAGAGCAGTCAAAAAAAAAAAAGAGAGAGTTGTATAGGAAAGAAAACTAAGTAGGGAACAGAAACAACTTTTTCAAGTTTTACGTGAATTTTCATTGCTGACGCTGTTTCAATTTCATTTCGTTTCCAGTTTTGATTTTCCGCTGCTGCCTCCATTTCTGCTGTTGTCACTCTTATTCTGTCTGTTTGACTGCCTTTCGTTTATTTGCCCTTATGTCTGCTCTTTGTTGCGCTCTTCTTCATCTTCTTCCTTTTGATATTTCGGCCATATTCCATTTACCGTTAGTTGCACGCTGTATTTTGCCGGCGCTTTTTTGGTTAACCGCTGCGAGGGTTGTTTCTTGTTTATAAAAAGAAAGTGTGCTCTGATAATAATGTAATTTCATAAAGAGGGAATTGTAATTTCATTTTAGATATTATTTATAATCGTATCAGCTGAACATATTCATATTTTAACAGAATTTCATAGTGAAATTCTTTCAAATAATATTAACTTTGATTACAGTATATTCTATATGGCATACATATAATCCTTCTCAATTTCCTTTGTAATTTGCCAATATATTCTCGCAATATCAATCTATAGCAATTTGTTAGTATTTTCCATAGGCTTTTCTTGCTCAAAAGCATCGCAGATAATCGACCCACATTTATAATTTACGCCATTTTGTTGTGGCTCACTGATAAGTCGGAATTCGCCCGTGGAAAGCCAATCGATATGTGGATGATAATGATGATGATTGATATGATTGTAGATAATTTTAGTGCATAATTGTGCCCAAAGATAAAGATAAAATGCTTCAATCTACGACAAAGTGGATCAATTTTGCTTATTTAGGGTATTCAATTGTCATTTTCTCTTTACTTTCAATTGCATAAAGAAAATATCATCATATCGAGGTAAGGTTTCCTAAAAACACCCTTGATATTGAGTGATATTGCTTAAGATTATCTTCTCTTCAACTAAACGAAATTTACATTATATTTATTTCCACTTATCAAATACTAAGACTGGACTTTCTTTTATCATTCTTGATTCACTTTATATCGCTATGTTACGATTGGTCTATCGATAAATTGATTGCATTTCACTTTGAGTAATAAAAATATTAATTGCATTAGATTTTGATTGCATTAGAAAGTCTTCACCTCGATTTGCATAGAGAATTCTCCTACTCTCACTCTCTGTCCATTTGCTATTGTCTCTCTCTCTCTCTCTCTGTACCCTCTCTTTTCTTGTATTCTCTTTATGATTATTATTATTTATGCACACACCATTTTAATGAACTCATTTCTCTTTTCCAGCTGATTCTACAAACACAACAAAAGAAAAAGCGATAAATTTGCGAAACGCCAATTGAAAGTGCAATACGAAGAAGAAGACGAAGGGGAATAAAGAAAAAAACGTCAAAAGTGCGTTTGCGAGCAAATTGACGAAAGTGTTTGAAAAGCAAATCAACTTTGAGAAAAAGAGAGAGAGTGAAAGAGAAAAAGAGTAAATACAACTTGATTCAAAGAGAGATAAAAACAACCTTTTCTAGATCGAAATATCTGCAGAAGTTTAAGTATATCAAGACTAATACGTGTGTTTCGATTCGTGTGCGCGAGTTTTACTAAAGATTATCCTAACAACACAACAACAAACCATATATAAATTTCAATATCGCGTCTTGTCTGTGCCATAGACAGCAACGAAAACACACAGAAAAAAACACTCACTTCCTCCAGAAGAACACACACACAACAACAACACCAACAACAACAGTCACTTACACCCGATCACAAACATACATACAATACACACAATAAGACATTGATAATCATACACTACAAGCTAACAAAAGTTGTTGTTCGAAACCGTTAGATCGTTTGGTGCAACACACAGCAGTCTACAGCAGCAGCTGCAAACAATATCATAAAGAGGTGCGAAATCTCTTAATTAATTCTTCTATAATAAACGTTAGAGGGCTGCGGCCAAAAACGTCAAAATTTTTTTGCAACAAACTTTAATCAACACGACGGAGGCTTCGCTTCAATTCAACACGTCGCCCACAATGCCCTATAACGGTGCTAGCAACGGCAGCGGTGTCGGCGGTGCCGTCGCAGGTGGCAGTGTAAGCGGTGGCGGGGCCACCATAGTCGTCAGCGAGGGACCCCAGAACAAAAAGATACGCACAGGCGTCCAACAGCCCGGAGAGAACGACGTCAACATGCATGCTAGGGTAAGTTATCCAATAAAAACTAAGAATAAAGACTGCATATATATTGCTTAAATCTATGTAGAACTAACAAAGTATAAAATATAATCACTGAGTTAGTTATATTATAAATTAAACTGCTTTAAATTGTTGCATTCGAACTATTCTATTCAAAACTTGGTTATAGAAAATTGGTTATTTAATTCCTGTCTGAATTTATTCTACAGTTGAAAGTTTTTCTTATGAGACATAAAGATTTTATACCATTGAATTCCAAGTTGATATAGCATAAGGTGTTCAATTTATGTATAAGTAAACTTTTTTGAATACAATTATAATTCAAGATACATTTTTTTTTATATATAAATGAAATTTTCATACTATGTTCAGTTCAAAATCTTATAAGAAAATAACTCATTATCATCATCAAATCTAAAAAAGTTTAAGAAATATTTCATTACCTTTATCATTAAATATTTCATCCAACATATGCAGATTAATTTATATATGAACTTTCTTTATAAAATGTATAAGTTTTTGTAATGTATAAAAGGGTTTTCCTTAAGTTTCACCTTTCTCAACTGAATTTACCAAACGACCCATTTTATTACTTCCTATAAAGCTGGCACATTTTATTTGTTGTTATTTCAATACATCGATATTTAGTGGAGAAACTCAACAAATTTGATATTTGTTGGCAACCCCAAAAGGAAAATATCTAATTACCTGAGAAAATGTCGAAATAGTCGTCAGTGTCCTCAATGTGCACTCTTCCACTTTAGCCACCCCCATTAGCGTGGAAAGCGCACATAGGCCAGTTATATCATCTATTGCAATAGACGACGTTGATGGTTGAAGGGCGGGCGAGGACAAACTTAAGGTTCACCCTGTAACTTAGTCTCAAACCTGAACTCGAATCCGTGTCCCCGTTTGCGAGCTCGAACCGCACACCCTGTTGATAAGGAGACGTAAAGCACGGGGGCTGTCAGACCAGCGAATTTTGTAATAAAAGTTTTTCGACCATTCGAGGGTTGAAGTGCAGCTTGCAAGAATTTGAGGGAGGGTTGGGGAAGCAGCAGGGCACTTTCACAAGCAGTTGTCATATGAAAAACATTTCATGCAGGTCGGTAGAATCAGATATGTTCAAAGAGTGCCAATAAAACTGATGGAAGGAACTGTACAAGATGCGTTTCTAGTGTAGATTTCTTTTGCGTTAGCAGCTTGAACAGTATAACATAATGATTGAAGTTCTATGGGGAAAATTATTCGCAGGCTTAGTGAATAAAGATTATAATTAATGGTGCAATCTTTATTCATATCAGTGCCTAATGATACTGAATTTCTAAACATTTTCAAACTGAGTTATCTTTTAAATAGTTCCCTTCATACTGCCCTAAGTGATATTTCTTTTCCTTACAAAATCTACCTTTATCATCAAAATTTTAACAACTTTCCAGTTGAATGTTGTTCTCCATATATCTGTATTTCCCTTACATCTTACCCTCTCCCTTACTGATCTACAGTTTTTTTTTTATAATATTATTCTTCTCATTTTGGTCGCCTATCTACACATTTGCTATTATGGCGCCGCCTTTTGGGGCTGCCAGACAAGAGTCTCAGGGCCGCGGGGCGAGAGGCAGGATCTAGATAGAACAAGGCAGCAGTGGCGAACACATGTTTGAGGGTTGGAAAAATCGATTTTAACCATTTGCTGTTGCGCCTGCTGTTGTTGTTGTTTGCCGGCGCTTTATCTGCTGCTACATGCCGATAAAATGTTGTTTGTTTTTATATGCATTGTGCGATATATGCAAAACATAAAAACGAAGTAGTATTAGAAGAATGAGAGGGACGGAAACAGCGACATAGAGTATCGATGGGCCGCGAAACATTGAGCTGAAAATTGATTTAGTTGGGAAAATGCTCAACATAACTGTAATTTGTTGTTGCTGTTGGGGAAATTCCGGCTGGGGTGGTTGTTGAGAGCGCTGAATGTTGCTGCTGCGGCCGCGCAAAGTATGCAACAAATATTCTCTTTGCCAGTGTGTGTGGATGTGTAGGTGGCTGTTGCTGTGTCTGCCTGTCAGTCTGTGTGTGTGTGTGGCATTTGAGCTGTTGCTTCCGTCTCGTGCTTTCGCACACACACACTCACACACACGCACTTGACTTGACAGCGCAATTAGCACATAAAGAGCAGCATCTTCTCGTCATTTGAAGAGTTTCTGGCCATGCTGCTTCTGTCTTAGACTTTGGCCGGGGTTGCTGGGCTCAGGCCCGGGCCAACGCCATTTGCCGCTTGCCACTTGGCACCGTTTAAGCTTTTGTCGTTGCCTAGAGGCGCCAGCTGCTGCTGCTGCTGCGTGCGCGACAGTCGCCAAAAGTGGCAACAGGAACACCTGACACATGCCTCGCCCAGTCCACGCCCCGTTACGCCCTGCCCTGCTCTACCTTAGTCTGCCCCATTGGTTGGTCGGCTCTGGCATTTCCATGTGATTAAGTGCACTCTGAGATGAGCAAAGCGGGTCGTCAGAAGGTGCTGCACGTGGGGGCACGTGCGGAAGCGACTGAAAAATCTTGTGAAATAGTTCAACATGTTTAACTGCACTTGCGTCGGGTTAAGCGAAGGATTTACAGGGTCTCGACAAGGCTTAAGGATTAAGTCATCAAGTGAGGGGAGAAAGGAGAGAGAGAGAGAGAAAAAAAGAAGCAGGGGAAGGGATAACGAATTTTAATATCTGATGTTGTTCGTTGCAGGAAAGATAAATATGAATATTACAACAGATTTTAAACATTAACTACAAATACTAGACTAGGGAAATAATAATAAGTATAATATTTATAAAGAATGAGTAGTACGCCCAAAAACTGCATCTATTCTTGATTAGCACCAACAGTCTTATCAATTTGACTATTTTCCCCTCTGTCGGTCTGTATAAACACCTAGATTTCAGAGACTGCAATAGCTACGACTATCAAACCTGGTGACAATGTGTTTTTAGGTTTAGCATGTTTTATTATCTGTCCACGCCCTTACGCCCTAGTAAATCATAGGAAAACGTATTACAAGCTCAATTTTAAAGCTAGAATGTTAAATTTGCGGATGTACAGTAATTATTCAAATGCAAATTTAGTTGCAAAAGAATATATTTGTTATAAATTAGCAATACCTTTTGTGGTGAAACAGGTGAAGTTATGATTAAGTCGAGCACACTTGTCACAAGCGTTCTTTCTTGCATTAAAGAAGCACATGCTCTGTCGCCTTACATATGTAATGCCTTTAATTTCCCCCCTCCTACTGCCTTGCCTTGGCTTGGTTCCGTCTAGTTAGCCCAGATTTCAATTGCATTGAAAGCATTTCAATTTGTTAACCATGCGGGACAGCGCGAGGCTGCAGAGAGCTACCAATTTCGGACCGCAGCGTGTAATTTGCTGGCCATGCAGGACCTCCCAGCACGAGGAGGATCTCCTCTCCCATCTCCTTACCGTCTGACTCCAATGTGGCAGCTGCACAGTCATATAGCCACATACCCCCACCCCTTGGGTGACTGCTCGAAAATGCATCACCAGCCTCAGCAGTAGCGACAGCAGCAGCACTGCGAGAGTTGATGTCGCCGTTGCGTCTGGCCGCGTGACGCACGCGACTGTGGCATCAACAGCCATGGCAAATAAATTTTGCATGCTTCCCTGCCAGCGAGTACCCCCTTTGAATTTCCGTGCAGCCCCCACCAGACAGTTAAAAATAGATTGCATATGCGTCTGACCAAGGCAGCAGCAGCAGCAGTAGCAGCATTAGAGCTCTCTCTCCTGGATCTCTGCCTGGGCTTAGTCAGCTTTCCATGCCACCTTTTTCCTTTGCTTTGTCCTTTGCCATCTCTATCTATCTCTCTGTTTCTCTTTCGCTCGCTGTAGTTGAGCCAGTTAATGCGCGAGTGCGTTTTTTGGTGGTGCGTCTCGAGGTCGCTTTGCCGGCGGCAACTGCGGCAGCGTTAGCAGCAAAGGCGGTTCAAATGCCACCCCCAGGTTTTGCAGTTTTCACAATTTTCCCCATTTACCTTACCACCCACTCTGTCCGCTTCAAGGTCTTTTTGAAAATGATGCACCCAAGGCCTTGCAGCAGCGCCAGAAGTGCATCGTACGCTGTGCCTGCTCTCTCCCCCATCCCTCTTCCTTTTCCTCTCCTACCTTTCCGTCTACCTCTTTCTCGCTCTGTCCTGGGGGCTGTTGTTAATTAAATGCATCGTCCGGACAACGTCCGGAGCACATTGCAGTTTTTGACCATCATTTGCTAGGGGTGGCATTGATTCTGATGCAACTCATGCAGCGAGGGCATTTCGAAGAGTGGCAGCAAATTAGAGGCTTAAGCTTTGAGAGATTCAGAAATGGGGAGAATTGGAAAACAAGTATTTCCCTTTTCTAACATTGCTAATACTTTATACTGCAAGGGAAGTTCAAGAAACTATAAACAAAAATATAATAGAAAATAGAATAATAGAAATAAATGGAATTCTTTAAGAATAAGACCGGATAACAAATAAATACTAAAATATACAACTTTAGTTTCAAAATACATATATCAATAAGTATAATAATGATCATTTGATAATGCAAAAAGTCAACTAATTATGCGCTATCATAGTCTATGCCTTGTTATGGTATATCTTTGTTACAAATGATACAATTTCTTACCCAATTTAATCAATATTTGCCAGAAAATATAAAAAACAGTCGTCAAATTCCTTTTGTTAATCTACCTACTGAGATTATACCTTGTCAGCAACTTCTCGCGCACACCTCGTAGTGTGTTCTGCAAAAGCTTTTTTGTTTGTTGTCTGCCTGCCCTTTAACTGCTGTTCTTGTTATTAACAATAATTGATTTTTATTGTCTTTTCATTTCAAAGTTTTAATTGCCAAAAGTTGGTGGCAACCAACGAGGGTTGCTCAAGCCTTACTGCAGGGGGTTGTTTGTAAACTCCCTCCACCGCCCGCACACACATGAGTCTACCACCTTTAACATTTGTAATTGAACTAATTGAAATTGCTTGCAACTCTATCATGACTTGGGATGCGCTCTCTACAAAAGCTCTTCAAATTCCCTTGAACACTTTGAGTCAGGTTAATGCCAGTTGAGACCAGTTAAGAGAAAGCGTTCATCGTCATGACGATGCGCTGTTGTGCTGGCTCCCTCGAGAATTGCGGCAAAAAAATCGACTATCGATTTCGGGTGCTGCCTCTTGTTGGATTTAATAATGGATGCGATGCACTATACTATATATAGTTGGCCAGTAAAAAACGCAATCGTTTCATATTTGCGGTTTCGCGTTTATTCGATATGACTAACTTGGTTGATTGTGTGCTGTGCTGGCTGCGTTCTTTGTATCGATTGTGTTTGATTGCATTTTTCTCTCCACTTTGTTTTCACTTTGTATTGGTCACACTTTAAGTACGAACTGTAAATGAATTTCATGCTTGACTGGCATACGAAATCAGCAGCTGTTTTTGATGTTTTCTCTCTATGTTTTTATAGCAATAGTACCGTAATTACAAGTCGAATTCTCTATTCATATTTTGGTCAACACACTCACATGTCTGTCTTAACGTGTTGACCCACAAAGTTATTAGAATATTTATGCGTTATGAGCCGGAATTTCTGTGGTCTGCAACTGTAGAAAATGGAAAAGTTGACGGAAATAAATGTATAAAATACATATATTTGTTTTTATTGTAAATTCAGCTTTTTCTTGATCAATTATTGCAAGTTTCTGTATCCGCTTAGCGGGAAAACTGCTCAATTCTCGCATATTTTGTTTGCCTTGACGACTTAACTGTTGATAATCTAAAGATCTTGTAATCCTAACAATAAATGAGAATTTTTCCAAAAATAAGCAAAACATCTGCCAAGTTTTCCACACACATTTCCACAATTTTCCCTTGTGTTGTGAAGCAGGTCTGGGGACGTCGATTTAAACTCCAATTACAACAAATTATGAATCGTGCCTCAAGTGCTAAGCGACTAAGCGAGGGCATGCACTGTGAGAGAGAGAGAGAGAGGAGAAGAGAGAGCGAGAGGGAAAGAGGGAAAGAGGGAGTTACGCGACTTACTCGCTTCCCTTCCACTCTTTCTCTCACTCTCTCGTTCTGTTCGCGACAAGTTTCAGCAGAAGCAAAAAAGTTCAATTTATGTCGCGTTGTGTTATGCAGTTCCCCCTTGTCCCCCCTCTCCTTTTTTGCTCCTCCTCGTTCGTCGTCGTCTGCTGCTGCCCCACGTTCGCTGCTTTCTTTATGTTTTGTTCTTTCATTTCTTTTTTTGCTTTTTCTTGCCATTTACTTACAAGGCATTGCCTGGCACACACACACACACACACAGCTGTAGATACAGCTACACATGTATCTAGATACATTCGTGTATTTGCCGGATGTCATGCTGGGTTGTTCTTCTCTCTCTCTGGAAGGTCGGAAGTGTAGTTTTTGAAGTACACGTTTATATAATTTGATATATGGCGCATTGTCGTTTGCCATCTCATGTGGCCATATAATGTCGCTCTGTAGACTGTCTCTGCATCCGTGATTGTATCTGTATCTGAATCTTCATGTATGTCTGTATCTGCATCTGTCGCATGCATATTGCGAAAGGAAAGTGTGCAAAAAGCTGAGATAAGATGCAGCGAATCGCTTGTGAAATGGAACAGTTGAACGAGGTCATCTACTTGCATTAATGAAGCAATATTTTTTAAGAGACCGACAGAGCAACACATTAAGCTAGCAAGAGAGAGAAAGAGAGAAGAGAGAGAAGGAGGGAGGGAGGGAGGTAGGTACAGAGAGGGAGAGTAAAGGAGATTTATGTATAAATCTCGCGATGTGGTAAGTGCAATTTCAAGAAATGTAGAACTCGTTGAATTATGCCTGTGAAAAGCTAAGCTTGCAAGCAAGGGAGGGACTAAGAGAGTGAGATGTGAGATGTGCTCAATGTGCTCTCGAGTCGCTCTCGCATATCAACTTGGCATGCCAAATGTGAGGTCAAGTTTAGCTAGAAATTCAATTGTAAGCACTCAAATTGACTCGCAACTCAGTGGAAATTGAGTTATGAATACACTCACTCTACTCATATCAAAAGCATTCATGAAGGAACAAAGTATTTCAGTTCATAGGAGATACGGGCTGCAAGGAGGTTCTCTAAGAGGTTTCGAGTTGGAAAAGAAATAAGATTGCGATAGGAAAGATATCGAGGAGGGAGATGGGAAAACCGTGATCTGTATGATCAAATATGTATTTAATATGCAACATAATGTATTCACTATATTGCGATCCTATTCTCAACAATTCTTTAGGAACTTTATTAGAGTTTTCCACATAAGTAACGGCGATAAGTGATCTTTATAAAGGCATTAAAAATATTCTCCATGTTCATAAAGTATTCGATATGAATGAACATAATATAATATATTAACAGTTCACTGATTATACTCTTTCCCTTTTCAAGGGGATATATAATGATGAATGAATGTCATTTCATTTTGATTTACTGATTATGTACTGTATATTTAGGAACCTCGTTAGAGTATTCAGTATGAGTTACTGTGCGTGGTAGTTTATGACTCGTTTGCAACTAGATAAATCTCGCTAGTTTCTAATTAAAGAAATAGCTAACTCAAATCACGCTTATCGCACTGCTGTGTGTGTACTCATTACCCCCTCTAGGTGCACTCATAATACTCATAACTGTGTTTACTGCTTGGCATACATTGATCCGTCATAATTTCATTCATAAGTCATGTGTGGAACACCCTTAAGTCTGGCCAAATGTATCGCACTGTTTGCACCCTTCATTTGTCAGGCCAATCTCCTCTATTCCTTTCCCCTCTCCTCTTCCCCCTCTTCCTATTGACTGCCTTAAAATCTTCATATCCGTTTCATTCGTTTCATTCACCACATGTGCACAGCTCATTGGGTTTTCTCTCTCTCTTTCTGTATTCACCTTTTTCCTCGTTATATGTATGTGGTGGGGGGTGGTGGGACATGCGACATACTTTTAAATGCCAATTACCAGCGACTGCTAACGGTTTTCTATTACCTGTTCGCTCTGGCATGGGCCCTCTCCCCCTTTATACCTCTCTCTGTCTCTCTGTCTCTCTTTCTCTCTTGCTGTCTATCACTCGCTCGTTTTTCTTTGTTTTATTTTCAATATGCCACACACACCACGCTGCCCCCCACTTCCCTTCCCTTCCCTTCCTTTCCCTACTTCCTGCAATTGCAGCACCATTTTTTTCTCGAAACTTGCGTCAATTACAGGCGGTATGAGGAGGGAGAGGGTGGGTGTAGAAAAGGGAATGTGGGCGGACTGTGTGTGTGTGTGTGTTAGGGGGCACCCCCCGCGGCTAAGCCGTGACTTGCATAGAAATGTACATACTTTTTTTGGTTGCTCCCTCTCTTTCCCTCGCTCTCCATCTCCTTAACCCGCTGCCTGTCTCTCTTTCTCTTCCTCTTTTGTTTTCTTGCTTCATCTGTTACCAACTTCGATGCTTGCCTAATTCGCTACGCTACAATTAGTTTTTCATTTGCCATGCTTTCGCCCCGCCAGCCCCATTTCCCCTCTCTCTCTCTCCCCCTCTTTAGCTGTTCCTGTTTCTCCTTTTTTTCGAGTTCCAGTTTATTTTCACTTTGACTCATTACAACATTTTGGTCAATGTTTTTCCCTGTCTCTCCCTCTCTCTTTCCCCCTCTCACGCTCTCTGTATTATTGTTATTATGATTATTGCTTATGCCACGTTTTGCTTCTTGCTTCCCCATCTTTCGTTCGTGTTCGTTAGCTCTACGTTGAAAGAATTCTAATGTTCTACCAAATGAAATTCGTGAGTGAAATACCATGAAATATTTTCGGCTTAGCATCAAAAACAATACCAACAACAAGTGAAAATGGAGCATAAAGTTTTTGCACGCATTATGAGCTTTCAGTTCTTCACTCTTGAGGTTCTTGATGAAAGTATCTTACGCATAGTTTAATGCGCCCATGGAAGTGTTTTCTGCTTAGGCAACGCAACAATTTGATTTCTTGTTGGATTCTTTTTCTTATTTCTTTATTTTTTTTTGGCTTTATAATTACTTTTGACTTGGGGCGCTGACTAATGGAATTTTCTTGCGAAAAGTATCTAGATTCCGTGTGGTCTATAAGCAAACGTTTGACTTGGATTGTGGCAAGTTAATAATAATGTATCTGTTAGATTACTAGATATAGTTTGTTTTTTTAGCTCTTTTAAACTTAGCCATATAGATAATCTCTTTCTCTATTTAATCGATTATTTGTATCTTTCACACGTCATAATACTCCATAGTCACCAACGCCGCCCGCATTTATCTGTCAGATACTTTGGCCTAATGTGTTAATCAGCTGCTTAATGGTTTATTGCTTTTTGATTAAGTCGTTTACAGTTGTTCAACCCACTCCAAACAAATTTCACAATATTAAAAAGCAACTCACAGATACAAATGTATCTTTCTTCCCGTATCGAACTTCGTGCATATATACAGATCAGTTATTTCTCGTTGCTGTTGTTGTTGTTGTGGTTTCGTTTGTTGTTTTTTTGTATGTCCAGATTTGTTTTGTATCTTTGGCTTTGCCCCTTTTCGAATGTAATTTCGTTCAACCTTTTCTCTTCATTTTTTGTTATTGTTTGTCTCTTATCTTTGCTCTCTCTTTCTCTTTCTCTGTCTCGATCTCTTTCCCGCTCTGTCTTTGCGCTTTGCTTTACCGCTGCTTTAACATTATTTGCTGTTATGTAAGCAAAGTCGACGACGCCGTCGCATATTTTGTTTCAATTTACTTTATTTTTCTTCTTTATTTCATTTTTTTGTATTTTGAATGTTTCTTTTTTCTCTGTTTCTTCTTGTTGCTGTTGCTGTTGCCGTTTGCCCGGCGTTTTGCTTCATGTGCATGTGCCACATTATTTGGTAATTGCCTCAGTGTGCGCGAGTACATGTGCGAGCGCGCGTGTGTTGGTGTATGTGTGTGTGTGTGTGCGAGTGTAACTGTTGGCCAGGTTATTGAACTTGAACGTCGTCAAGTGACGTGTGGCCTCCTCTCCCTCCTTCTCTTGCGTTCATGTTTTTTTCGGGTTTATTTTTCTGTTTTAATGCTCGCTTTGCTGCAGCTTTGGCGTTAGTTAATGTATCTGTAGCTGTCTCTATCTCTGTCTCTGTCTCAGTATCTGTATCTGTAACTGAATGTGCTGTGTTTAATGTATCTGCAGAGGCAGCCGCATGAGCTGCTTGTCTTGTGCACTGCACACTCAATTTGGGCCAGGCCAAAAAGCGAGTTGTGATAATGATCACGGCTTAAAGTCATACCAGGGGCCAAGCCAAAAGAGCTAAAAGTCAAACAGGAAGTCAGCGAAATGAAGAAATTGTTAGAGAGAAGGACAGGGAGAAAGAAATGGGGGTAAAGAAAGCGAGATAAATGATATATCAGTGATTATTCTTAAATTTGGCATTCTTTATTAATCATGAACTTATCTATTGTTCATCATGTGGAAAGGCTTTAACAACCTGACAAGATGCCAGTTCTGGAATAATATAAAGAATGGAGAGAGAGTTAATGAGTTAGAAGTAAAATATACAAGTAAACAGTGATATAAGCGATATACTCAAAGTTTCACCTGTTCACCTACTAAAAGAATTTCGTATATTTCGTTAAAATGCATTATACGATCGTTACAAAATGTTCAGTTATCATATATTTATTTATTTACCATCCGTAAATAATATTGCACACAACAAAAATGATCGCTCTATCTTGAAAACTGCGCTTGTCATTGACATTATTTGATTTTCAGGGGCGAAAGTGAACGTGATGGAATTCTAAAACAAACTTGTGTTGAGTGCTTCATACTAGAAATATTATCACCAAATTAAATAGGTCTAGCTCTTTTGGTCGGTGAGATCTGGGCGTTCATATAAACAACATCCAGGGAAAATATGTTTAGATGCATCATTAGAAACAATTTGATAACTATCAATCCTCTAAAGAGAAATACTTTATTTCCACAAATAAAAGTAATGTCAGATGTGAGAATCATCTAAAATACTTAAAAGATATGTTTGGCAATGTTTAAACCACAAACATATCAAATGAAAACTAAACAAATAATTAAGCGCACAATTAACTGCGACGTCAAGCCAAAAATTCATAATTTCAGCGCATAATTCAGTTGAGAAACAATTCAAATTAGCAGACAACTTGACAAAATGTTGTTGCTGTTGTTGTTGTTCGTGTTGCTGCTACTGTTGTGGGTGTGAAAATATTTATGCACTATAAAACTTGTCTCATTCCCATGCTCGATTTTATTTATTGGTCAGCATAGAAATAACGAGAGCAACAGTCGAGCGGCACGCGACAGAGGGATACCCTTCGACCTATGTTCCGGAGTAGATAAATTTGTTAAATTCATACAAATATACAAAGGTACATACTTTCAAATTATTCTCGACAGATGGCGCTCGCGCTCTCCTGCCTCCCTTGCTAACTAACACAAGCACATGGTGTTATACTTATATTTTCTTGAATTATCTCAGTGTTTATTGTTAGATCGGAAATTTGGAGAACATGAAGATATAACAATAAGCTTAGTAAATGTTAAAGTGAGAAAGATATTTAATTTCAATATCGCTTACAAATCGAGCTGAAAAATGGCATGCCATCTAAGATTGATCTGCGCAGAGTATATAGGAACCTTCATTCCAAATTTGGTGTCTCTAGCTTTTATAAAAGCTTAGATCTGTGTGTTCATTCAGGACAGACGGAGAGACAGGCTCAATCGACTCGGCTGGTGACCCTGAGTAAGAATATATAGGAGGAGGTCTCCCACGCCTCCTTCTGCCTGTTACATTCATTTACACAAAGTTAGTATACTTTTTTTTTTTACATTTTCAATGGTCGAAGGGTATAAAAAGTGCTGGCGCAGCGTTAAGCAGGGGCGTTCCCTTGACTTGCCAAGGGGGATAGAAGGGGGGGAGGTGTAACTAAATGTAAAGCTCAAGTAATTGGTTAGTTTTTTATGTTCTACTCGTTGTAACTGCTGTTGTTGTTGCTGTTGTCGCAGTAGACCGGTAGACTAATTAGATACAATTTCCAGTTGGTGTGGTATGCCCAGTCGAAAAGCACGTTTTCTGCTCGCTTAAAAATAGTTGCATGGCCAATAGTTGGCTAAACTGGAGTGGGGTGTTGGTAGGAAGGCTAGGGGGGGTGGGGACGTAGCGCGGCTGCATTGTTAGTGGGGTTAGTGGAGGCAGGTGCGGCACTAGCTAGACCGATAAATAGCGCGCTGCGTTGCAATACAAAACACGTTTTCACTAGATCGTTGTGCGAGGTGGCTGAAAGGGGAGGGGGGATTGCCTCACCTCCGTATTGTAGCCAGCATTTATTTACCTAGTCGTGCTTTTGTCACACAGGTGAACGTGGTGTGTTCTAGTTGGCAATTGCTCACACGTTACAGGTAACACATTTACCTAGCCCAGAAATACTGAGAGAGAGAGAGAGAGAGAACAAGCAGTGTCTGGTACATGGTGTAATTGGTCTGAGGGAACAATATGTGAGCAGAGAAATAAAGAAACATGCAGAAAACAAGCTTCAGATACATCAGTAAATGGGAAAAGAAGCTTGAGATACTTTACCATTCACAATAATGAAGAAAACAAGCTTTAGTTACTTTTTAATGTCGTAGAAAGAAGTAAACAAGTTAAGATACTTCAGCAACGAAGTAAACAAGCTGCAGATACTTTCAATCTGTTTAAGTGAGATACTCTTCTAAAGAGGCTTCATTGAACTTCAAACTGAACTGCTTGTCAAGCAATTTTATCTGAATTTCTTTCAGAATTTTTCTGCCCACTTTTCTTCCTTTTCTTCTTCTGCTGTTTCTTTCTCACTCTCTGTCTCTTCTCTTCCTTTCACTCGTGTGACTATAACAATTGCTATTTACAAAGTGCCTAGCAATTTGTTAATGCCATTTGTTTCCTTTTTGTTCTTGTTATTTATTTTTGGCGCGCAATATTTGGCCATTTTGACTCATCGCACAACGACGCGTCGTCGCTGGCGTCGCTGCTTTAACTCATGCTGCCCCCTTTGCATAATTCGTCACTGGCAGAATAATTTGTGTGCCTTTGCTTCTGTTGTTGTTTCTGTTGTTGTTGTTGCAGTTGCTTTCTTTTGCCACGGTCACTTGGCTTTCTACGCTTACGCTCTCGATCAAAAATAAGAAGCTATATTTTTGTATGTGTGTGTGTGCATACATACGCGTGTCTCTTACGCTCACCCACTCTCTCACTGTGCTCTCTTTGTTTGCGCGCGCGTCTTCGTTCGTTGCTCAATTTAACAAGAGAGAGCTATGCATGCTTAGTTGAATACACGCGCTCACTTGCGCTCTCTTAAGCGCACTGGGCGCTCTCACACACAGTCTCTCTCTCTCTCTCTCTCTTTTGCTTTTGTGCTTTGGAGTGCGTGTGCGCGAGTGGAAAAAAAGAATTGTTTATCATAACTTTTAATTGCTTGGATCTCTTTAAAACACAACAAGAACAACAACAACAATTTGTTGCGTTCTTTTGTGTGCTGCCTTCCCGACTATTTATAGGCAGGTTCTGCACTTGTTTTTCTTGTTCTGGTTTGCCCATTTTGTGGAGGAGTTGGCATTGTTGTTGTTGTTGCCCTCGCTCTTGCTCTTGCTGTTGTTGCTGCTGCTGTCGATTGTAATTACTCAATTGCTCATACGCCACCGACAACAACGCCGACTGCTATGGCCTCGACGTTATAGCGGCATTTGTGCTCAGTTAAGTACGTAGATAAAATAAATGGAATTGTTATGGTAGCCGCATTTCTGCTGCTGCTCATGTCTGTTCATGTCTTTATTTTAGTACTTCGTTTTTCCATCTTTTTTGTTGTTTTTTGTTTTTATTGTATTTTGGGCAGGTGCTTGAACTTTGTGGTCGACTTCTTTGGCATTTTTTTTCTTTCTTTCGTGCGCTCTTTTTTATGGAAATTTTCAGTGCTGTTTTCAGTGCATGAAACACGTTTTTGAAGCCTTTTGCTGCTGCTGTTGTTGCTGCAACAACGTCAAATCACACAAATGCGAATTCAATGCAGTTTTCTTCTCCTTCTCTGCTTCTTCTTCTTCCTCTGCTTCATCCACTTGGTTTTTATGCGCTGGTTTACCTTCGATGCAATGTTCTCGTTCACGTTATTGTTGTTGTCGCTTTTGAAATCCAGTTTTGCGCAGTTGCAGCGCACGACGCGTCGTTGACTGCGATGCAGCGTGGCGAACAAAAACAATTTCGCTGACCCACTAAAAAAAAATTATTAATAACAACAGTAACAACAACAGCAGCAGCAGCGACGGCGACGACAGTAAACAGTAAAAACGCGCGAAATATAATTAAATGTGAGTGGTTTTCAATGTATATGTGCTCATGATCGTTTGTACGACACTCAGGAGAAAAAGGGCAGAGAGAGAGAGAGTGGACAGGGAGAGGGAGAGTTAGAGGGAGAGGAAAAGACAGAGGTATAGAGGGAGTGAGAAGTAGCAGAAGTAGCAGAAGCGCTGTAGGCGCAGCAGCAATGCCTGCTCACTGTGCAAAGCTCGGCTCAGAGTTGCATGCTGAGCTGTGAGTGTGGAGGGAGGGGTGACGCAGCAGCGGCGCAGCAGAATGCGTCGTCGAGCCATGCGCTGCTTCACTGTGACGACAATCGGCGTCGCAACGCGTCGACGTCGTCGTCAACTGCATTTGCCAAAAGCGGCGACACCGCGTGCTTACGGTTTTATTTTCGGTACTGTTGCTGCCTGCCTTCGCTGCCGCTGCCTGCTGCCCCCCTAACTCCCTCTGCCTGCGTCGTCTGTTGTTTGCTCTGTCTGCTGCCTGCCTTTGTTGGCCTTTATATTGCTTGTAGGGGCTTAATACATGCATACATACATGCATACATACATACATACATATATAGTCACACATATGCGAATGTGTTACTGTGTGTATGTGCGTGTGTAAACATGTTTTCGGAGCTGCGTTTTGGAAATGCGAAATGCCAATGAAATGCAATAAAGCCTGACGCAGCTTTTTAACCCATTGAAAGAAAAAAGGAAGAATTGAAATTGATCAGTTTAAAGTAAATATATAAAAAAAATATACTTCAGTTTATATATATAATAACTATATATTATATTTTCCATGAAATAAATTTCTTAATTTTTAAACTCCTACACCCAAAGGGTTAAAAGTGCTGCCTGTTTGCGCTGCTGACTCGTTCTCTTCGACTTACTTGCCACAAACGGTATTATTTTGGGATTTCTGTTGCATTTCTCTTGCCTTTTGTTATTCCTTGTTTGTTTTGCCAAAAAATTCGTAACGTTTTCGAACGTTTTCATTTCCTTTTTGTGTGTGTTTTTAACGCATTGACCCAGTTCGAGTGTCGGGACCATAACGAATTGTCGGCATTTCTGCTTGTTTTATATTTCGGGAATACAAATAATATATTTTGTCAATTCTTTAATTTTCTTTAAACCTTGAATGAAATGTAATCTTCAAAGAGCCAAAGGTACAAAGGTTTTCTTTTTTAATTGAACATATCTCGCAGTGCATTCAATCAGATTAATTGTGAATTATTACAAGCTCGGGGGCAATTTTCATGAGACAAATCAAAACTCAATTTACATTTGTCATCTGCATTTTGCAATTGAATTATAAATTTATGTTCTTGTCGTTTTCTGTGCTGCGTTTTTCTGCTGTTTTGGCATTAAATTAAAAGTCAATAAACTGTTTTACGGCGCATGGTAAGACAAGTAGGGGGAACTGCCAAGGCGCCTGATCGACTAGCAGATACGCTGCAAGAGAAGTATACTAATAGAAATGCAAAACTGTCTTTTATTTTTGTTTTGTCTTGCGATTAACTTGAAGTTTTGAAAATATGCAAAAGATAGAGATAAAATGAAAGTTTCATAAATTTAAAGTTTTTATGAAGAGGTTCTTAAGTCAATACGACTTTATCGTGCCCTTTAAATACTGTCATTCGTGGCAGCACCGGATGGTACCGTTATGAACACGTGTAGAACGCCAATCTTTGCCTTCTTTTTTCATTACATTTATAAGCATTTTATTATTGCTTCATCTGCAGAAAAAAAGTATTCATGGCCACGAAATGCAAAAAAAAAACCAACGCAATTTATTTACATATTGCATGAAAATTACGAATGATTTTATTTGTGAAATGTTTATTTTGGGTCTGTTGCAATTGCAATTGATTGTGAAAACGATTAATTACAATTCTCTGCATTACTTAATCAAGTAATTAATGTCATCCACACGAAATCAAATACGAAATTCATCGTTTTTAATTTTTTTTCTCATCTTTTTTGTTTGCTGCACATAAATTCAGTTTTATCAAACTGTTTCTGCAAAAGTGGCGAATTGATTAACTGTTGAGGTCGGCGCGATTTATATGTATTGAATAATATAACCAGACATACATACATACATCTGAATTTTAAAATATACCCATAAAATTGACTCGATAATGATATTATTTAAATAATATATTAATAATTTTTTTTCTCTCGTTTGTCTCTTTTTAGGTAAGTTTCTACTTTTTGCTGTCGTTTGATGTAAATTAATGTGCGGTATGTTGTGAAACGTATTTAAGTAATTCCATTGGCGTAATTCGATTGTAAAATCGGGGTTTATTATGGGTTTTTTTTTATGTGGGAGGACTGAAAAGACGACCAGGAAGAGTTATAGCGTCATTTATGGCGAGTTAATTAATAATTTATCAGAATTATTATTCAAATTATATTCTTCGCTGAATATTTGTAGAGTACTACTCCTATTTCGACTACTAATGATATATACGTACTACTATAATTACACTTATACTCTGCTCCTACTACGATTAAATACTTAGTTCGATTGTTATTATTATCCATAACCTAATTGCCTCTATTTTCTGCATAGAATTATTAGTAGTTGCTAATTAGTTGCTACTTCGTACTATTCGTACTTCTATCTACAGCTACTATTCCTTTCATTACCACTACTACTACTATTCGATCTGTTTCACAACTACTACTATTCCTACTATTATTCCTATTACTACTATTATTCCTATCCTATTACGGTCTATTTATACATAGTTATGACCCCAAACATGCCTCAAATATGCCTAGGAAATGGGTGCAAGATCAAAATCCTTATGAATTGGAGCGGTTTGACACATCCCCGGACTTAAATGTGATAGAGCACTTATTAGGAGTATTAAAAGCATGGAATTGGACAGATTAAATATAAAAAGAATGACGAACTTTGACAATTATTCTCTATAAAGGTGGAGAGTGACCTCCGTGACCTTTTCTATATGTTACAGGTTTATTGAACAGCATTTTTGCACAAATTCGGTTATTTTGAGCTAAATTTACCTGCAAGTATTGAATGCATGACTTGTTTTTAGAATTCGCTGAAAGAAACGCAAAATATTCGCAGAATATGGGGTCATTCCATAAAACAATTTCGTGCATATAGTGTTTGTACATAACGAGCAATTTAGTTTTTCGTCAAGGTACAAGTGCTGTTTCTTTTATTTTTTCCAACACTGTATTTCATTTTACTGCCTCTTTCGCAAACCTATCCATTGAATTTCCTCAGTCTTTATCAATTTGGGCAGGTGCTGCGCATGCCAAAACATGTTGCAGCTAGCGGAAGTGATTTCTCCATTTGCCTCACGTTTTTACCGCTGATAACGCTCTCAAGTCAACTAAACTATGGCCTGATAGATAACAGAAATGTGACGATACGGCACGATATATGTATTCAAGATATGGAGATATTATTTGGATAATTGGGAGGTTTCATTAGCCCCGTTTTACAACTGCATTCGACTGCAGCAAAGCGTGGCAAATATGTGCTTTGTGTTGTGCTGTGTGTGTAAGAAGATAAAATATATTATATTTATTTATTTATCTAGCACAATTTCGCACAGCGATTGACAGTTCGTTCACACCGCAGCGCGACACAAGGGGCAAACAAAAATGAAATTTCACTTTTTTTTATCGTAAAAATATTTAAATTGCGCTCCGACGACATTGTGAGAGGGAGAGAGAGAGGCAGGAGGGAAAGGGGCGCCGGGGACGACCCTATCAGTAGCACATTTCACAAGACCAGCTACAATAACATGAGCAAAGCAAACACCTACCAAAACAACAATCTATATGTATGCGTATGTGTATATGTGTGTGAGTGTGTGTACACGTATGACAAATATGCTGTGAGTCGGATAAAAAGTCGGCTAGAAAATGCTCTCGAGGGTGCTCAGCTGCAGAATGCTTTTTAATCAAGGAATGCAATTTATCAGCTTTAGTTATTTCTGTTGAGATACCGCAAACATTGTTGAGCATAGGGCGAAAAAACACTGAGAAACGGAAAAGAAATAGGCAAACAAAATAGAATAGGAAAATAGCTATATCGATAGAATGAGTAAACTAAATGCCTTAGTTATCACAGGGCATCACTCAAAGTATCTAATAGATACAACACATGCTGTTTCAGTTGTTATCATCCTTTGTCATGCTTCCTTTTCATTAAAAGCATCGTGCACAAAATAAAAACAAGAAAAGCGTTTGTGTGAACAGAGAGTCGAATTTAAATATTGATAAAAACAATAGCTAAAGTGACAGACAACAATAACGAGACAACAGCTGCAAAATGTTGCGAAAAAGTAAAAGAAAACATGAACAAGTATTGCCGACTATGGAGTACTCCTTATGAACTCGCCTCTTAAGCTATTGCCTTGCCAACTTAAACACTCGTTTCCGTGTGGGCCTACAAATACAGGGTATATACTGCATATACAAACAGATACATGTGTTAATTTGGCTCTTCACTTCGGCTGTTAAAGGGGTTGGATGGGGCGTGGGGCAGTGCCAACTTTGGTAAACTTGCTGACAAACAAATATTTAATGCGACTCTCGTTGTGAGTTCAGGTCGATAGGGTCTCTTGCTTTATATGTATGTGTGTGAGAGTGTGTGGAAGTGTGGCTCAACACCTGCAGTTTGCACTTTACGCTTTCCTTTTCTACTTCTCCTCCCCTCTCTCTGTCTTTCTCCCTCTCTCTATCCCCTCATTTGTTGATTAACACATCTCAAAAGTTTGCTTTTGGAACTTGCGTCCTTCGCCCTTCAGCATCGGCCAAACTAATTTAGTGGCCGCCAAACAATGTAAACATTTGAATTGCGATACCCAGATCCCAACGAATCTTCCGGTCTTACGTGGGTGGTGGACGGAGAGAGGGAAGAGAAGGGAGTAGTGGTCTGGGTAGGGCCTCAAGCACGCGTTTCGCACTTTTGGCCATTAAAGAACGTAGAGAGCCGTGGGGGATTTGAAATTGTTGTTTGCCTAGTATCGTATCCATCGTCTGCTCGTCCTCGGCACAGGTGGCGGCTCTCTTGATTATTGCCCCCCTCCTACCTCCTTCAAGTTGCACAGTCTGTTGGTCTTCAGCTCCCGAGTTCTCTTTGGTTCTGGGTCTGGGTCTACTCGGGCTGAATGTAATTTTTACGGCACTGCAATCGTTTTTGTGATAAATTTTCACTGGCGGCACACACACAACATGACGACACAAAATATACACATTTTCCAGGAAACTTCTAAAGGAGCGGTATGAAGTAGTAGGGGTGGCCCATCGGACCGTTGCGTGATTTTAGTGCGGTTTGTTTTTGGATTGTTTAAGACATGCCCAGGGAAAGATGTTGAGATGACGTTGATGATGCTTGAAGATCATCATTATCATCATCAACGGCGAAATAAAGCAAACAGGGTATTAAAAAAAGATTTTCGAAATGTTTTACGAGACATTTGAGGATTTCAAATACATTTTGGGCTATGCCAAATTGTTGTGGCAATAAGATTTACAAGTTTCGCACACAAATGTGGCAGCACTCAAACAGATTCCTCTATCTTTCTATGCTGCATTAAATTCATATTTTCTGGAAGTTGTGTAAGAGTTTTTCTTTTGAAATAGAAACGCAAAACTCATTAACGAATCATTAAACAAATGAAATTGTTTTCCTTGCTGTTTTTCTTTCTTTTTTATTTTGGTTTTTGATCAAACAGATCTTTACATGTCCATAAAACTATTCGTATATTTAGAAATTGGCAATGCGCCTAGAATATCTTGGAAGACCATAAGAGGCCAAATATATTTATGTAGTTGCATACCCTCATAAATTGAAGCTTTATAAATAATATCTGATAGATGTATCTATATATAAATAGTAAAGATAAGCTAATAAGAAAGGTTTCAAGACATGTTTGGTGTGAAAAATGAGAAGGGAATTGTAGAACAGCGAGAATCACGTGAATTAATAAAGTTATCAAGCTAAAATTTAGTATGAATGTAATTTACTAAGTTAATCTTAGACCTATCAGCAAACGTTAAAATGTCCAAATATAACTTATTTCTTAAGGTTTTGCTATCTATCTATTTATGAATCTCTTATATTTCATTCATAATATCAATTTTTATTATGAACACAAAATTCTTAAGTATTTTTTTTCTGTTTTTTTTTTCTTGGCACACATTCTCAAAGTGGGAACGACACGTGCCCAAGATTTATGTAAGACACCCCGTGCTCAATTTCCGTCAGGCTGCGAAGCAGAAGATATATTTTTTAACAAATTTCTTGAGATGGTTCTCAATTACGTAGTTGATTAGTTTTTCTTTTCTTTTCGCTTGTTCCAAAAAAGCATTGCCAATAATTGTCAACCAGCATTTGTTTTGAGAAATAGCGCAAATATTTAAGGCATTGACGTAGAAAGGAAGGAACAAAAGAGAAGAAAGGAAAAAAATTTGCAATGAAAGAAAGTAAAGCAGAAAATAACAAAGCAATTGAACGAAACACCTTTAGGGGCCAAACGAGAAATCAGGCAAGAGAAGTGAAAACCTTAGCGAATGTTCAATGGGGAGAAGTAAGACAGTATACTCCAATGCTCCCCCCCTGCAGGTTCCTCTCTCCACACACACGTGACAGTCGCAGATTGTGTGTGAAAATCTGTGAAGATTTGTTGCGGTGAGTTTTCACTATAGTTTGTTGTTGTTATGGTTTTACCTTCCATCGCGCTCTGTTGCAAATAAATCTCTTTGGATTTTCACGCAATTAACATGTTGAAATTTACTTATTTAAATTTAATTAAACGATTTGTTGCGGTTCTTCTTCCTTCTTCTCTTTTTGGTAGCACATTTTCAATTGTTGAACAAGAAAATTGAACTAGCGTCGGTTTCTTTTCTTTTTATGTGAATTTAAAAGCATTTTCCATAAATAAAAATTATGAAAAGCGCGCACAGCGCCGAAAAAAAACCAACAGACGAATTAGTGAAGATTTTCACATGAAAAGCGGCGCGTAAATTACGCGCAGAGGCAAAAACAAAGATGAAGAAGAAGAAAAGCGAGGAGGTGGTAGAGATGAAGCAGCAGCAGGAGGCGGCGGGGTCGGTTGAGGCTAAGGCGATGTAGACGTGAGATATGTAAAAATGAAAATTGTTTTATGTTGCGCTGTGTGCGCCTAGACAGAATTTTTCCACATAAATTACAAGACGGTGAAAGGAAGGAAGAGATAGCGAGAGTGTGTAAAAAAGAGAGAGAGAGAGAGCAAGTGAAACAGAGAGGGACATAGTGAGAAAAAAAGAGAGAGAGAGCGGGAGGGAGACTGTTGTCATAAGTGATCAACGGGTGCCTCAGGCCTGTCTATACAGAGCTGACACTACACTGGACATGTTGTTATTGTTGTTGTTGTTGTGGGTGCTGTTGTTGTTGCTGTAGGGGTTCACTTTCTTGTTGTTGCTACAGTTGTTGTGCTCGTGTTGTTGTTGTCTTAGTATTGCCTCTGGGCACGTCAAGTGAACTGACATCAAAATGACGAAAACGCAAATCAACAGCAAACGAAATAGGAAAAACAACAACAAAACAAGTAGTAGACAGAAAGGAAAGCAGGGGAAAAAAAAGAATTCACCACAGACTTTGTTGAAAAGATGGATGGATTTATGCTTCTGCTTTTCGGGGTTCCTCTTTTCGGTTGCCGAGCGAATTAAATTGGGCGGTTTTCTCGTCTGCAGCACGTCGAGACCAATCTCTCGATTTATTTTGTTTTTTGCCTTTTTGGGGTTTGTTTCCACCTCTTTTTTCTCTCTCTCCCGCTCTCTTCCTACCTTTTGGTGCTAAAGGGGTTAAGTTATGCGGGCTGTAATTGAGTGGACCTTTTTGCGCAAAAAGGGTTTATCGAATTCGTATTAATAATATCAAGGCATGGGAAAGGTGGGGGAAGGGTGGGTTAGCTAGGGGTCACGTGTCGATGAGTATAGGCATCTTCAGTTCATAGATGAACACTTTTAACACTTTTTCTCGAGCAGCAATCTTCTCTTATCTTATCTCTTGTTGCTTATGATTATCCCTTTTTCACTTTGTTGTTGGTTCAGCTGTTGTTTTTGTTTTTGCCATCCTTCGTTTCGTTTGGTTTACTTTTTATTAAAACTGTGCGTGTTTACATGTGTTGAATTTCTTTTTAATAAATTCCGAATATTTTATTCAAAACGATACTGGAACAGGGAGTATTAGATGGGGAAATGAGGTTGCATTTGGCTCCACGCAGTTTGGTTTGTATGGTATTCTTTACTTGTGTTCGTATGAACATCCAAATCTAAGAGAGTAAATCGGAAATCATAAAAAATACCAATTGTAATCCTTATTTTAAAGTTAGGGTAATGAAATTTGGTATGTATAGTAATTATCACTTTCTAAATACCTTCGTCAAATTTAATTTTGATCGGAATCATAGAAGATATTTACGAAACCATTTTATGTCGTAATGAACAGGTTCAATCATTTCTGCCTTGCTGTGATGTGTTTACGTTTGCTGTGAGGGAAACACTTTAATAGAAGATAAAATTGTTGACCGAAAATGTTTCTGGTTAGGTTTAGCGCTTCCCTTGGCCCTCTCCATCAAAAGGCTTAACCCGCCACATAAATTCCAATCTGCGGCCAAAGCCCAAGACAAGCTTAAGCTCTGCTCTGCCTTTGGTCTCTCTCTCTCTCTTTCTCTTTCTCTGGTGCTCAAAAGTGTCGGCAATCTGTGAACTCTAATTGAAAATCATTGAAGAGCAAAGCGCAAAACAGTAAAGAGAGGTAGAAAGAAAGAGAGAGTGTGTTAAAGAGTGAGTGGGATGGCAACTACGACAACACGAGCTACAAAAAAATCAAACGCCGACCTAATGACAATTTTCAATGCTTCACGCGTTGCCAGCCACGCCCCTCACCACCGCTCTGACGCCCAACATGCTGTGACTAATGAGCATGGCTGACTTAGATAAGAAACGTACTAGCCACAATAGACAAGGAAAAGGGGTGAGCAGAGGGTGGCAGACAGGGAGGTGGGGAGAGAGGGAGGCAAAAGGCATTTGTTACCAAGCATCGCAAGATTTGTGCCAAATGGCGGCAAGCAGATAAAGCAACAACAACAGCACAATTGTAGATACATTCGGGTGTGTGTTTCGGTATATATATATGTATTTAATACAGATAGTTCAGTTGATATGTGTCTGTACATTAGGGTGAGTCTTAAGCATTTTAAAGTGCTTAAACTAAATCGAAGAAGAAATTACTGTAGATTAGTTTTGATTCCCCGAAAGAATGATAAGGTAAATTAACTGTATATGTTATGCATGTAATACATTCCAAATTGAAATTGGTTTAAATGTACAAACCAATTGGGCATCGGTACAAATAGGTGCCACTCTTATATATAGCTATACATATTATAGATATATACGCATGTACTTATGTCATTGTTGAGTCCGAGCGATTTGCTGACGTTTTCGCCTGATTTTTGAACAGTTCGCGCATGCGATGCGATGAGCAATGCCAATGAAATGCCATTGAGTGGTGCTGATGGTGGTGGTGCCGGTGCCGTTGCCTGTATTGGTCTCTCATCTCTGTGAGATGATATTGTGTAAAAGGTTTTGCGGCCCCCCGTATTGCCACACATGATTGATTGCCGCACGAGTAGCAACAGTGTGTACACTGTACAGAATTGTATCTGAAAGATACGTAGATACAGATGCGGATGCGTTTGTTGCTGCTAACTTTTACACAACTTACACATTGCTTCATTAAATTAGTGAGAGAGAGAGAGAGCGGCACGGGAGACAGCGGAGGTCGAGGGGGAGCCTAGCGCTGTCTGGCCTGCTGCCACTTGACTTGGACTTTTGATGTTTTTACTTGGCCCAAAACAGATACCCCAAAAAACAAATACGCTTCCCAACACACAAGGCAGGCTGGCAGGCAGGCACTCTTGTCGCTCAGCGAATTGCAGCATTTAATTTCATTGTGTTTGTTGTTGTTGTTGTCTCTTGCTGCTGTTGTTGCGGCTGCTGCTGTTTTAATTAAATTTCGCAATTGCGCAAACGTTGAAGAAAACATTTTGTAAATTGCATTTTATGTGCAATTCTCGTTCGACATTTGCCGGCCTCGTCTCGCGAGAGCAAGAGAAGGAGGAGCAGTGCAGGCCTAAGAGAGAGAGAGAGAGAGAGAGAGAGAGAGAGAGTTGCGAGAGGAGGGGGAAGCTGCAGGCGTCGCGTCTGCTGGCAAAATACAGTGAAACTAATTGCGAGTAACAAATGCCGCCTCATGTTGCTGCTCTGTTGCCCTAGCCAAAAGCAGCAGCAGAAGAGAGAGAAGGAAGGGGAAAAGCAGCAAGAGCCCAATATATATATTTATATATATGTAAATATAGATTTGCATGAATATTTTTGGGCCATGCGCGTCGTCAGATCGCACGATGAAGGGCGGCAACATGTGGTGCTCTCTGCGGCTGCCTGAGTCAGTCAGTCAATCAGACAATCAGTCATTCATTGCATTAATCAATGAGATAATCCAGCCAGATGCACAGCCTAATGAGGAAAATTGAGTATTAGTTTTTCGGCAAAGGTGTAAGCTATTAAAATGACCCGCTTTGGGTGCGCTTTAATGATCTTGAATCCTGAATCATCAGAGCTGTATATATTTCCATAATCATTTCCAGTTCTCAATGAATCATCGTCTGTTTTTCTCACACACTTCACGCACCGATCTGAATATCTGCCCATGCTCAACAGGTCAATAGATCTACTGATTGATGGACCAGCTGATTGAGCGATTGAGCGACAGACTTAATGGCTAACTTTGGTCATATATCTCTCCCTCTCTTTACACGACTATTTATATTACCTCAATTCTTTATCTGAGATTTCGCAAACTTGTTGCGATTTCTTCATTTCGAGTGACGACGCAACTTGTTTTTTCTTTTCTTCTTTTTCAGTCTCTTTCGCTCTGCGTAAATTTCTTGGCAAGAAGCGGCAATTTAAGTGTGCTGTAAACTGTAAACTGTTAATGTATCTGACATCCACATGTATCTGTATCTGTATCCGTTGAATGTGTTGACCATTTGATCAACTCAGTACAAATTTTCTCGAAGCAAAAACTTATTTGTGATTTGCAATTTGCATGCGGCCCAAGATGGGCCCGCTGACATGTCCGTCTGTCAGTCTATCAGTCCCTCAGTCTGTCCGTCAGTCCGTTTGCTGTTGTTGTTGTATCCCTAGCGAATAGTTGCCACTGGGGTAATTCATCTTCATTTCGTTGCGGTTCGAGTTGAAATGCGTTGTGGTATGTGCAGCCCCGTAGCAGTAGCCGGGGTCTATTTTCAATCCGTTCGTTGATGTGCCAGAAATGTTTCAAATGCTTTTCGAAAAAGAAGAACCAAATATACAACAAAAAACCAAACTGAAATTTACAAACTATTCGTGGGCTAGCTAGCGAAAAGAAAAAATACGAAAGAATAAAACTGAAATCATTTTTTACTGCTCGATTTTCGTATTTTGTTGCCATGTGCACTTAAGACACAATCCCCAAACACAAATCTAACCAAGAGCAAGAGAGACAGCCATCCATCAATCATTTGCGCCTGTGTTACACAGCTTCCACATTATGTTTTTTTCGGGGTTTTTTTTTTTTTTTTGTAATTTAATCAACAGTTTCCAGTGTCGTCGTCGGATTTTTCAAGCGGGTGGGCGACACACAGAGGAAAATATATGATATACATTATTATTAAAGGCAAATTTGACAGAAAACAAATGTTTTCTTTTGTTGTTGTTGTTGTGCCTCTTGACATTGGGTTCGCTGCTCTTCGCATTTCTTTTTTCTTTCTTCTTATTTTTCCTGCTCATTTTCATCACATACAAATCGTGTGTCAAAGTTGTTGGGAATTTTGATTGAATCTCTTTAGAGATTTCAAGTGCCTGTAAAGTTGTCGCCTGGCTGGATTAAGTTACAAGCTAGATAAATAGACAGGGTCGCCCTACAGTGGAAGAGGGAAAGAGAGAGAGAGAGAGACTAGATCTTGAAAATTACTAATGATTTGTTGTCATGCTGTGTAGAACATGATAAACTCACTTTATAATTGAGAACTTGCTTGGATAATAGTACAAAAAAAAAGAAAGACGTAGGCCAGCAATAACAATGTACAAAATTCTTTCAACAACCTTAACTAATTTGGTATAATTAAAATAAGAATTCGAGCTAACGGACAATTTACGTTTTACTGAAACAAGCAGACTGCAATAAGGCTGGTTAATACCGCGTTTCATTACATCTCGTTCATGACCTTAAGTAGGCTTCTATTCCCTGTCTCCCCCATCTCTCTAGCTGTCGTAACCCTTTGTCACATAAAGCTCTCGAGCTGTTGCAAAAATGCGACGATCCATTAACCTAATTACGAAGTCTCAGGTAAAGAAAACAAAGCTAGGGCGATTGTAAAAATACAAAAAAAAAAAAAAATAAATTAAAAACGAAAACGGGGTAAAAAGGTTAAGTGAGCTGCTCAACTTGAGTCGAGAGAAAAAATGCAGCAAATTAAATAAAAATAAAAGAAAATATCCTAAAACCTACACGTGCAAATGTCGTGGGAGGGAAGGGGGAGAGAAGTCAAAAGTCGCGAAAGGGAACGCGTAAAAATGCGGAAAGTGAAGGAAGCGCAGAGTGAAAAAGGGAAAGAGAAACGGACAGAAAAAGTTAATCATGACGAATGTTAATTAGTTAATGAATTGCTGTAACTAACAATGGTGACACGAACAAGCCACGACCGAGACAGAGATAGAAAGGGATTGAGCATGCTCGACTAGCAGCATACCCTGTTGGAAGTTGCTAGATAAATTTAGGCACTTATATAACTGAGATTTGCAGTTTAATTTGCAACATATTCCCTCATAAGTTAATTAGCGCAAACCTTCAGCGCATATTCTTTGACATTTTGGTGTCAAGTCTTCGAGGCCATAGCAAGCTACTATGGTCCAACACCATCACCACCTGTCCGAATGTACTTAGTGCCTTCCGTACTTTGCCACATTTGTGCTGCATTTCGCTTACCTGAAAATTGAAATTTATGCCCAGCACTCTCTACCGCCCACTACCCCTCCCCCACCGTATGTCGTGCTGATTGACATTTGAACGTGACATGAACATGTTTCACCTAAATTCCGCAATTATTTATAGAGCTAAAGATTATGTGTTGTTTAGCATATGCAGCACCAGTGTTTTCTCCGCGTTGTTGTTGTTGTTGTCGTTAAACATTTTGCTGACAGCGTCAATTAACGTGAAAAAATTATGCAAAAACTGTATATTTTGTGCACTTAAGACCTCAAATCGCACATTGACTGTGCGCTCAGATAAATAACGTCATTATAGCCAGAAAATCAATTTGTTATAGCTACTCAGTTTGCATTTTGGCTCAAATCGCAAAATGTTCTCCACCAAGCGAATAGCATTTGACAGCCGGGAAATTGAAGTAGTGCTAAATGGAATTTATTGCCTAAACGAGTTGTGAAGTACATATAGCAAATCATAGTAGTCTTTTCGGATGTGAAATCTATGAACGCTCTCTCTCTCTCTTATCTTTCAAAACTTTCAATTGAAATCAGTTTGTTGTTGTTGTTAAATATTAATTTACATAAAGATGAAAACAGAACTCAGAAAACGCGAGTTGTCTAATATTATGGCAGAAAACATGTTGAACATAAGAAACAAATTCAATAAGTAATTCACCAGTACCTAAAATAATACCGAATCCAAACTTAACTCCTCAACTTTTCTAGCATATTTGTATATATAGAAAGAGGTCGAAGAATCAGTAAAGATATCTATAAATTATGCTACAGTGACATATATTGTCGCATGTTATTCAAATCTTGTATAATCTTTTTGTTTGGCACGTGGCTAACAATGCAGTTTGAACCTCATGTGCTGATATGAGTTACTGTCTCAAGTTGTGAATATAAATTTGATGTCTTTATGTTTTGGGGACTAAAACTAAATAAATTACTCCGTTTGTGTAGCATACATTAATGACACATATAACAAACATGTATCGCTTATTTTGTTACGCTTACACTTAGTAAATATAATAAATAAATAGAATATATATACTTAAATACCAAATATACTTATCAATGTGTATGTGTTGTATATGTTACTCTTTACAGTCCACACCAAATCAGAGTCAGCAGCAAGCACTTATAAACAAGTCAAACGACGATCTAAGGAGAAAACGTCCTGAGACCACACGGCCAAATCACATTCTACTCTTCACTATCATAAATCCTTTCTATCCCATCACAGTTGTAAGTACACTACAAGAATTTATTTATATATCTTATACGTTTTTACGATTTTTTTTGTTCGTGTCTTATATATATTTTAATATTTTCGTCACTTTTTATTGTAGTTTTTCATTGTTGTTGTTGCCTCTTATGGGTTTTGGTTCACAAATCGTACAATATATTCTCAGTATACTGTGTTAAGAAAGCTGAGTTGGGAGTTTAGGTGGGAAGTATTGCTTGTATAATTCAATAATTAAAGTAATGTAACAAATAATAATGAATTAATAATAATTAATTAATTGTAATAAATAAATTAATTCAAATTGATAGTAATTAATAAATAATTCAAAATAAATTTAATAAATTAATATAATAAATTACTAAAATAAATAATTAATAATAAATAAAAAATACATTTTTAAATAATTTAGTTATTAGTTATATTTTATATTTTTATTTTATTTTTTATTTGTATTTATTTATTTTTATTTATTTATTTGTATTTATTTTTTATGCGATAGTATGGCCGATAGTTTTGCAATATTTGCCATGTTTTTTTTGTAAATTTATCAGATATATATTATATAGGGTATACTCTATTCGACTCTAGTCTCAAGTAACTGCCAGCTTTGGGCACTTGCCTTAAGCTACTTTGTAGCAAAGACTTCCTACTTTTTTTTTTTTGGGGCAATGGCGATGAAAAAAACGAAAATCCAATGCAATTTATTGCGTGTCTGTGTGTGTGTGTGTGGAGCAACTTGTCACACACTTGAGTTGAGCTCAGCTGCATGAACATGCGTTATGTATGTATGTGCGTGTGTGTGTCTGTCTATCGGGTGTGACAACAGTTATTTGCCACACTGTTGCCTCGCAGGCGGTTTTGTGTTGCTGATGTGCCGAAGACTGACAGCAGCACTACATGAAGAGGAAGAAGTAGCAACAGCAGCAGATGAGGAGGAAGAAGTGGAAGCAGCATCTGCAGCCAGCAGGGACGCTTAAGGATATTTCTGCTTGTTGTTATTCTGTTATTATATATTCCAAAGGGATTTTCATTGGCTCGACACGTGTCTGTACCTTCTCCTCCTCTCCCTCTTGTCCTACACGCTCCCTTGTGGACATTTGGGATTTTTGTGGAAATATTTTGAAACTTTTGTCGGTTTTTGGTTTGTCTGCGATTTAAGGCAGCGACAGCAGCAAAACGTGTTGCGGAAGATGAATGTAAAGTTTTTGTTTAGAGCCCCCAAAGTGCATTGTGCAGACGTGCAACAACCTGCAGCAGGCAGCAGCAGCAGCAGTAGCAGCAATAGCTGAATCAACAACAATTACAAAAAAAAAATAACAATGCAGCAAAGAACGTAAAAAATGCATAAGGTACTCAAGTGTTTGCCATGTTCAGTTTGTAACAGTAAATACAGTTGCAAGTTCTTTCAATTAGGTCATAGTCGACTAGGAGAATGCGCTGTAAATAAACAAATTAAAAGATTTTCACAGTGTAAAGCTGATGCTCAAATTGCAGTACTCTGAGCGAGTCTCTTTCAATTAAAGTTGATAGAAGATTAAAGTTATCTAAGCTACCCTATTGTTATGTATACAAAATATAGGGTATATGATAACGCGTATTCACACTTTGACGGGCCGCACTGACACAGTTTATTGTCATTTTAGCAGTTTTGGCGGCACAACACAGCAGAATGCGGAAATGTTTGCAGTGTATGTGCGTGTGTCTGCTGGCAATTGTATTTTCCAACACTTGAGTTAAGGAGAGAGAGAGATCGCGAGAGAGCGTGTAGTGGCACATAAAATTCTGTGAAGTGGAAAACATGCTGCATAAAAGCGCTGGAAAAAAAACTGTAAAACTGCAAATTATTTGTGCCATCGTGAGTTGCTTTAGTCCTCTATATATACCGCATATGTATGTATTATATACAGACAGATATACTGACATATAGTCTGAGCTACGGCACAGACATGTTAATTCGCAAAGGCTTTCCCGCGTGTGTGCCCTGCTGTGCATCCCTTTTCCACTGACAAACTGACTGACTTTTTGCCGTGCATCATTTTCGTCTCGTTTTTTACTGCTTCTGCTTTTGACTGTATGCAGAGTATAGCATTAAGTCCGACTTGCTGGATTTATATATACGCCAGCCAGATTTCATTCCCTCTCTCTCTCTCTTTTTTTCTCTCGGGTATAAATCTTTTGTTGATTTAAGGCAAACTGTCTCCGTCTCTCATTCTCTTTCTTTCTCCTTCTGCCTGTGTGTGTTTGTTTGTTTGTCATGGAATTAAGCAATTCGTTCTCTTACCTTTATGACATAAATTAAAAGGATTCTGCGAGAGCTGCAAATTGTCGCAGTGCAAATGAAGATTAAGTGCACGTTATGCTTTACGACTGATAAGCGTAAAGTGCATAAGGAAATGCATAAAAGAGACAACGGCGAGCAAATAACCCAAAGACTTTAAAAAATCTTTACTACCTTAGAGCGTGGGAGAGGTCAGTTAAGAAATGCAGAATGCTTATGATAGGTGTGCATAGCACGGATGCAGTGTCCAGAATGGAAGTTTTAAGATGAAACCCATTTTGTAGATCTTTTATATACAGTTTCAGTTTAGTTACTTCAGTTCTGTATATTGTTGGATTGTTCCAAAAGCAGATTAAATTATTCATTCCGCATTATTCCACAGTTGCCTTAACTTAACTTTTAACTTTCCAATTTTGCACGTTCTTTTCATCGAATTTTCGACTGGAACTTGGCAAACTTGCACAGTAGGCAGAAATTGTTAGTTGTTCGGGCTGACTTAGCTTAACTAATCGCAAGCTAAACGACCTCTAATAGCAGTCGCAACTTTTGTCAACAATGTATGTAGTAAAGTTTTGCCAGTGCAATGCTTCACTCATTTCCGGAGCTTTAGATGTTGCCAAGAGATTGATAGAGAGGGCGGCAGCACGACAAAAGGACAACGAGAGAGAGAGAGCGAGAGAGAGATAGTAGTGGCACAAGGATTGAGACAAGCAAATTGTTGGAATTTTGAGAGCTTATCGTGGAACAAAAGGCAGAGTGGGAGCGAGAGAGAGAGAGAGAGGGAGGGAGTAAGTGGGTGGGAATATTAAAACTTTTTAATAAGACGACACTAAAAGCATCAAAGAAAATTTTGCTGCATATGTGCAAAGTGCAACCGAACAACAAAAGACAGAGAGGAAAAGGAGGCAGGGAGAGGGATAAAGAGAGTAAACTCTCTGGCCGAAAATGTGCATAAGCCAGCTTAAAGTTTAAGCTGGCCAGAAGAGCAGAAATTGCGTATACGTATACGAAGTGCAGATACACTGCCAGAAATGGGGTAAAGATCAAGGGAAATCAACGGAGGAAAGAACAATAATAAAAATTATGAACTGATATTTTAATTAATAAAGTTATCGATGACACATGCATATGTGCTCTATATAATGTTGTAATGGAGTGCAATAAAAGGCGTTGGCGGGCAGGCGCGCAACAATGTTCAATGAAATATTTAGAACGCGCCACATGTGCGTGTCACTAGGAGAGAGGGAGTGGGTGAGCGAGCAAGCACCACGTGCAGTGTGCACTGCATAATGCTTTCTTGGGCCATGGCATATGTAAAACCCTCTTTGAAATGGCTTATCAGAACGTTGTGTTCGACATTGTTCTCTCGGCCAAAATGGCAGGCAGCCATAAGCCAAAAGTCCTGGAATGCAGCGACGGCATCGCAAGCTGCACAGTTTTCAATATGTGACACATGGCAAGGCAGCTGCAGCAGCAGCACCACCACCAGCTGAAAAAGGGCAAAAAAAAAAAAAAAAAACTGTATGGACGGCAAAAGCCAAAGCTAAAGCTCAGGCTAGGACAGGCAAAGCAGCCGCCGCCACAGTTAAGGTCCTTAGAGGGAGCAGCAGTCGCAATTCACAGAAGGTAGTACGTGAAGAGGAACGGGAGGGAAAGCAGGATTTTAGTTGGGTTTTGCATACGTTCCAAACGCGCGTCTACAGTTTTCAATAATGCAACTTTGAAGACTCTTCTGGGGCAGCCCCAGTCCTCATCCTCGTGCCTCCTGCTCCACACTCGTCTTCCCCGCGTATTGTGTTGCATTTTGTTTATGCATGCGACAGCGTCAAAGCTAAAGATGTTAGTAGCTGCTGCGCTTTGGCAACGGTTTTGAGGTTGAACGGGTTGCTGGCGGCTGATTGGTGGGGAGCCTTGGATGGTGGTTTGCGGGTCTCGTTTCTGCCTAGCACTTTGACAAATCGATGAAGTTGCTTTGTGCGTTTGTATTCGCTTGCATAAAAGCTGTTTTTATGGCTTAGCAGAGAAGGGGTTTCCCAGCTGTCAGACGAAATATTTGCATAGATATTGAAAGTTAACAATATCATAAGAGATAATTCAGAATTTGTGTGAATGAAATATATATATTTATATAGATATATATATATTTTTTTTGTTTTGTTTTTTAGTTTGAGTGCACTGAGATTTATCGAACGTTTCCAAGCTGTAATATCGTAAGAGCAATTGAATGTTTCAGAAAAAAACTGTTCTAGGGAATCACATGAAGAGGAGGGTGGGCCTACAGAGACATCCTAATAGATATTTGCGCCTTAGTTATCGACACTTTGTTCACTTCCCTGCCCCAGTAATTCATCATCTTCCGCACTCAGTTCAGATTTCTTTTCCAGAATACGATAAAGAAGGAATGGAAATAATTTGATATCGTTTTTGCTTAGATTTCCATGTTTGTACATCTCGCCAAAGAGCTGAAAAGATGAAATATTTATTATAATATAATTTATTATATATAATAATAAAATATAAGAAATATATCATTCATACCATTTCCTTGAGCTGCCAATGATTGAGATCTTCAGTGCGTTGCTTGCGCCAATCGTTTTGCCATTGTTGCTCTTCAATGCTAATGGATTGGGGCAACCAGTTTTTTTTATTATTAATAATCCTGTTGCGTCGTTTCATGCGACATTTGACATTTTTAACAGTCTCCAAAGCAGTTTCTGCACAAGATGCAACCTTTTTAGCCAAAGGTTTCCTTGTTTTCATTTTAAGCTTCCTGGTGGATCTCGATGTTTGTATTTTATTGGAATCGGGAGGTTTCAACTCATGTATCGAACTTCCGCCCTGTAATCGATCACCGGCAGCAGCAACGGCATAGTTAGCCGCAGCAGTGGCATAGTTAGCAGCAGCAGCGGTGGCAGCAGCAGCAGCTTGGCTTGCAGGCATACCATATTTCTCTAGAAATGCCGCATCTGCACGCGACTCCCATTCAATGCAACGTGCTCGTCGTGCCCGTATGCCCATCTGGCAGCGCCTTCGGTTACGTTGTGCCTTGACCAGCAACAGTTGTCGCTTCAGATTCAAGCGTATCGATGCTTTCTTTTCGTTACTCGTTTGAGTTTTGCTAGTCTGTTGAGTTCCGCTCTCAACCGATGTTGATTTCAAATCGTTGCTTGTCTTGCTCTTTACGCTGGCTGTTTCCTTGGCGAAGAATTGCATTCCCTTGCGCTTGAGATCCTGCATAATGAGTGCATTGCACCGTTGACGTCTTAGCTCGGAGAATGTTGGCGTTTTATCGATATCGAATGCAGTTTTCAATACCTCTTGGCGGTCCAGCAGACTCTGCTGTTGTTGTTGCTTCTCCTGTTCTAATTTCTCTTGCAGCCTCTTTTGCTCCATCTGCTCAAGATTGAGACGCATGCGGCTTCTACTCGCCTCCGTTTGCTTGAACATATTGGAGGCTTTCGCTTGATCATAGAATTTGCAATAATAGCTAATCTTATCGGGTTCGTTGGGAGGCATAATACGGCGATAGTTACCCAAATGACTCTCCTCCCATGCGATCTGTTGGGCAAGTGCACTGATCGAACAGGCTTGCTTTAATTTCCCATTACAATTAGTCGTTGACCTTTGATTGAAATTTTGATTTGTATTTGATTGCAACTGATTTATGCCACCAGCCTGACGCCTGCCCTGTTGACGCAACAGACGGTCTCGCTGCCTAATGCGATCCTCTCGTAAGATCTCCTCCTTATCAACCAGCGGCGTACTGAGCAAATTTAGTGTGTCCCTGATCAATGGACGTTTCACCTCCACATCGACAGTCTCGTCGCTCAACAGGCTGGGCGTATGATTCACCTCGAGTATGTATGGCTTAAGTTTCCAATCGACAAGTATATCGAAGCCAAGCAATTGAAAACAGGCCTGGATCTGATCATGTTTTGGGAAACATAAATGATAGTTATGCTTGAGTACTGGCCATGCACTGATAACGGTTTTAATGATGGCATCATCGACAGCTGCCCAAAACTCGGAGACACTGTAATCGTGGTCTGACAGCCATTTATTATATTCACGCAACTTGCGCTTCGAGCCGCCCTCGTTGCCATGTCCCGCATTGTAGTTGGAATTACGACGATTCACACAGTAGTTGGTCAGGTGCATAAACAAATTGTTGCTGTTCCCCAGAGCTGGTGGCATGTACTTGTTGGTAGCAAATCGTGCCAATCCTTCATTGTACACAAAGATACGCAATGGATCTACCGAGGTGACCAGCGTATAGATGCGCAAGTCGAACTTGAAGCCATCGATTAGCAGGGGCTGACCGAGCAGAACATTAATAGAAGTAGAAGTAGATACATTCCTATTCCCTGGTACTTACCTTTTCCACATAGGTTTGACAAATAAGCTTCTCATGCTTGCGCACAGATCGCAAGTTGTTGGTCAGCCAAATGCCTCGCCCCTGACCTGATGAATATGGCTTGAGGATGTAGGTGCGTCGATGCTTGCGCGCATATATGGCAACATCGTAGGAGCTGAGCAATTAGAAGAGAGGAGGAAAAGCATAGCTTGCACAAGGCTGAAATAGTATTGATCTATTATATGTATATAATTAAGAGTGTTCAGATTAGTTGCTGAGATTAGCGCGTTCATACAACCATTGGTTTGTATAATTAATCGAATACAAATTGTTTCGATTGAGTTTAGTTTAAACAAATAAAATACAAATTCAGAGAATACATATAGTATTCATTTACATAGAAGTAAAACTTTATCAACTCCTTGATTTGCATGGTTAGGGAGCCTGGCAGTCAAAATAGTAAATTAACTTATTCCTAGTGAGATTTAGAGTAACTTCTTAGCTAACTTAGTAACTTAGCTTCTATAGTATATATACAGATAAATGTATAATCCAATTAGCAACTTTAACTCACTCAGAGGGTAGTAGCCAGGTCTTTGGAAAGATGCGATAGTCGCCGGGAAACATTTTGAACATGCGATTTAGATTCAATGCCAACATATCCTTACGACAAATTTCGCTCATGCCTGGAAAATGATTGATTTGCTGGAAACGCTTCATACCCTTGAGCAGATCAAAATGTGGTGTTGTGTCGCACCACTGTAGATTCCATAGACGATGCTCGGGCACGTGGGTGAGTCCCATGCCTTTGGAGACACGCGCAACTAGCGGAAATCGCGTATGCTCCACACAGATGCTAATACGGATGCCACGTGGCAGAGGGCTTATCAAAGGTTCAACGGGCTGATGTTTTGGTAGAGGTTTTGTATTTGACTCGTGAAACACATTATAGCAGACGGGTCCTCCTATCCTTTGTTCATCATCCGATTCAGATATGTACAAATATGCTGTTCCTTCGCTATCGTGACTTGTCACACAATTATCTGTATGCCTCCATTGCAAGGGTCCTCCTCTCCTTTCAACGTAGGCGTCGCAAACAGCTTGCGATCGGCTTCGGTTTTGTGTGGGCACCTTTGTGGGACGGGCAAAGATGGTCTCCCGACTAAATTCTTCGTCATGTCGGTTCTTTGAAATTGGCAGTAATTTTTTTAAATCAAAAAAGCGTGTATACTGATTGGATACCTTTTTAGACTTGTAATTTTTCTGTGTAATCATCTATGGGTGAACGATAAATGAAATTGGTCTAAGTTTAGGTTGAGTTGTGAACTAATAGTTACCTTTACCTTTGGCAAATAAAAACTAAAACAAAATGGGTCCTACAAAAACAAAATTTTGAGTATTGAAATGTGAATAACAGTAAAAACAATGAAATGTTAATTTCAAGAAATGTTCATTGTATGGTATTATAAACAAAACCATAAACCGTAAATAAAATACATTTTATAAAAAATAAAATAAGTTACGGTGCAAAAGAATTGTAACCATGATCAACATTAATATTAAATTAAAAATATATTTGTTTATCTATAGAACTCAACAATTTGTCTGGCAAATTCATCTTCAATCTTAAGTTCAAATTTGGTTTTAAAGCTCTGTCATTAAAGCTTCTAGCATTGAAAGGCAAAACGCAGTGTGACCACATTTCATTGTCGTCATTCAAGTTATTATCTTGTCCTTCTTTTAGTCGACCTTGCTCTTTCTCTCCCTCTCTCTCTGACATTGAATCTCTTCGTTGCGGTTGAACTTGTCGCGTCTCCATTACCACCGCGAGTTGTGCAACACCTTGCTCATATGCCCCATGAATGGGCAGAGCGAGAAAGAGACAGAGAGAGCTGCCTTGTTGTGTGGCTCATTAACCGCAGTTTAATCAGGCTTTAGCCTTTTTGCGGTTATTAGTTCAGCTAGTTGTTTTTTTATTTTGGAAAGAAACGCCGAATCATCTGACGATATAGTGCTGAGATCATAACTGTGTTTAGTTGTCGCACGCTTGGCTAGCTTAATGACAATAACAACAACAAAAGTAGCAACAACAACGCGAATAACACGCGACACGTTGCGATCTAACCACTTTGCACAAGCAGCTGTTGCACACAGTGCACTGTGGTTCATTGTTGTTGTTGTATCAGATTACCCAAGAATATATTCCATGTGTTTTGTTTATTATTTTTTTTGGGGGGCGCGCTTGGGCCAGACAATCGGAGCGTGTAATTTGTCAAGTTTATTTGGTTGAGCGACGTTTGTTGTTGTCGCTACTGTTGTTGTTGTTGCTGTTGAGCTCTGTTTTTTTCTGTTTTTCGGGTACGCCCTCTTTGGCTCACTAATTGGCCAGCCCTAGCTGTTGTTGTTGTAGTATATTTTTCCTCATGATGCGCGCTTTAGCCTCCGCTCGTGTTTGGCAAACAAACAACAAAATGCGCTTAAGTGTTGGCTACTTTTCAGTGAAAGAAATAAGGCAGGAATGAGGGCACCACTGTTGCTGTTCTTGACATGGATAAAAAAGGCGAGACATGCTGTAATAAATTCAAAAATACAAATTACAAAATGAGAAACGAAAAATATACTATTAATTTGGTATATACTGAAACTAGCTTAAAATGCAACATGCAACATAGGAGCGTAAATCAAAATAGGAGAATCAAAAATGTTGTTCAATTTGTCGGCGGGATTGAGCTGAATAAATTTCTTCATTTGCGATTTATAATCCACGCAATTCATTGAATATTTCTCTTTGCTGTCTCTGTCATTCTATAAATATTTTAATTCAATATATTCAGCTTTAATTGGTTCAACCGATAATCACCATCCATTAAAATAAATCTTTGACATAATTCATTACATACTCGTCACTCTTTCGCTCTCTCTCTCTCTCACACGCATTCGCACAAGTTCGTGCACCTTTTGCGCTGCTTGTGTTGTGTTTTCTCGGCTTTTTTAATCAAGCGGTACAAAAATGGAATCGGCTTACGGCAAACTGTATTAAAAATTAAAAAAGGCACTCGCACATTTATTTTGCAGCTACTACAGCGCGTTGAGGGACAAATTTAAAGCAAACCTCTCGCGCCTCGAGGTATAATCTAAAATTAAACAAAACCCGGCAAAAATGTGCGGGTGGATTGGCGAAAGAGTGAGAGAAAGATGGAGAGCAGAGAAGGAGAAAGCGTGGAGGAATAAAGCCGTAGAGAAGTCGATAGTTTGATGAGGCAAAGTGAGAGAGGAATATGGGGAGCAACTAACGAGAAGGCAAGGGGGGGTGTAAGGCATAAAAGAAAAGAAATGATATAAGCGACAAAGAGGAAAGGCAAAAGAAAAGGTTGTCCGTAAAGTTGCAGTCGCTGTGCGGCGGCAGCATATGATGTAAAATTCGAAACAGAGCATAAATTACAATGTGTGTACAGGTGTGTATGTGTGTGTGTGTACACGTTGAAATGGCAGTTGCTGCTGATTACCCTTTTATTTTTATGAAGCTGCATTCGGCTCTTTTTCGCGCGCACCTTTTGCGTCTCGGTTCCTCTCACTAAGCACACATTAAGAATTAATCTTTTAATTACTGCCTGCCAGGCTCCGTAGCAGCAATAATAGTTGGCGGTAACAGTATGTGTGTGTGTTTTTATGCTTAGGCGCTTTTGAGCTGCTGCGAGCGTTTAATTAACGCAACATGCCGAATTATTGTTGCTGTTTGGGCTGTTCCCTGTCTCCAACGCCTCAGCTTCTGCATTATTGCAGTGTGTATGGCCAATGGCAGCCATTTTGTTTGCAGCAGCCATTTTGCGGCGTAGATAGTGACAAGAAATTAAGACAGAGCTAAACAATGAATGGAGAATTTGAATGAACTGAGTGAGAAATATAGAAATGTATTTAAAATATTTTTCAAAATATATAGAATAGAAATGGTACAGATTATATAGAAACAATTAAACAAACTGAATATGACATAGCATAAAACAAACCCAATATTTAGAATACTCCTAACTGAAAGCAACCACAGCATCCTCAACTAAAATGCCTCACACAAATCACACACCAACAACAACTTGAACTTCATCTTGGAACTTTGCACTACTCAAATTGTCAAATTTTATATTTCTGGGCACAGATTTTCCTGTGTGGCAAGCGGTTTTAATTGCTTTCAATTGACCGAAGCGACCGGAAAAACTTTGCTAGGCATAAAGTTCATGCAACAATAGCTTGGCACACATTTGATTTTAATTTCATTTTGACCGCTTACACTTAAGGCATTAACTGGGAGTGTGGAGCGAGGAGGGGACTGGGGGTAGGATTGGTCGTTCTGGTAATGCGCAAAGTTTTACGACAGTGCCCCCAAAAAATTGTTGCTGTGTAAAGCGAGCAAAAACTTTTATAATGGAATTAAACAACATGCTAAACTGCATTTTAGAAGCTCAACTAAGCGGCTGCTGCTTGTCAGCGTGAATGAAATAGCGGGAAATAATGGGATGGTGGAACAAAACAGAGAATAGAGATAAACGATAAAGTTATGGTATGAGCCAAAGAAATAATGCGAAAATTAATGAATATAGCCCAGAAAAGTATGCAATAAAACAAAATAACGAAATTATAATAGAAATTTATGAAAATATCTGATTGAATTGCACACAAAACTAACAACTTAATGTTTTAAATATACATTCGGAATATATTTTTCTAATACATTTAATAGAAAAACACGGTAAAAATAGGGAATAGTTAAAAATAAACATAAGTTAACTATTCAATGTCTGTGGAATTCAGTTTTCAAACATGACAAATATACATTTAAACATATTTGACTATTTCTCATACTTATTTCGTCTCACAATCCATCATAAATATTTATTGTAAAATTAAGCGTTTGTCAGATGTAAACAAACTAAGCTTTTTCAAATCGAACTGAAATCCCCGCTGATTATCTCACACTGAAAACAGTTTCTTCATTGATCAAATCCCTACGCAATGCACGTTTAGTTAACTTTTGTAGAGGTGATGGCGCAGTGGTGGGTGGGGGCGGAGGAAGGGAAGGGAGGTAATATGTAGCATGACAATCATATCAACATTTTTGGGTGTTTGACATTTGCTGCTGTTGTGATGCTGCTGCTGCTGCTGTTGTATGTGATTGCAAATTCTGAATTCGCATTTCGTATTTGATTTATGTGCCGGGCATACGAATACACTCACTCACTCACTCGCTGTGAATTCATATAGACGTGCACTCACTATGCACGTAATTATGCATGAATCACGGAATCAACTGCAGCAACAGTAGGAAGACAGAATGCGAGAGACTGAGAGAGAACGATGGAAAATAGATGAAAAAATCAGAATTTCGACCCAGTGTAACGCATGAATGAACGCCTCCATAAAAAAAGGAAAAGAGGAATGGCTTAGGTAAGGGAAAGGGAGTGGTGGGGTGGAAGGTAAGGGTAAAATATATGCACATAAATTTCATCAGCCGGGCGCAATGAAATTGTTGAAATGTTAAAATGCTCGCACGTAATACTACAGCCAAAGTCATTTGTAATGCAAAACAAAATAGAACAAAATAAAACATAGAAAAACAGAACAGAGCAGAACAAAACAAAGCGTAAGCTAAAGCTAAAGCAACTGCAATAGAAACAAAACTAAAAACGTGGCTGGCAAAACAAAAAGCGAAGGCGACGGCGATGGCGAAAGCGAAACTCTTCTACTCAGTTTGTTTCGTATTTTTGTTGTCGCTTTGCTATCTACTTTACGGTATTTATTTTAGTTGTTTGCGTGTGTGTGTGTGTGCAGCGCATAAAACAACGAATGCATTTGTAATGAAAATAAAATTTAACAACTGCTGCAGGACAAGTGGAAGACGCTGAAAAGTATGCAGCACTTTTTTCACTTTGCTGCTTTTGTATGTAGAAAGATCTTAGGTGGAATATGCTAAGTAGAAATTAAGTAGAAATATAGAATATTGGTAGAGGGTATGTTAAAGTCTTGTCTCTGTCAGTTTTTCGACTTTATTCTAAAGATCAAGATAGCATTTGAGTGCTTAAAGTGCTTGATTCAGTCTATGGTAAAAACTATGTCGTATAATTGATTTGATGTTTGCTTATGGGTTAGAAAGCGCCCAAGATGACACTTTGATCTTGGTGTGCGCTCAACTGTCTCTATTTAATAAATCTACATACATATGTTTTTTTTTTGTATATTATGTTTCCATCAACTATTTATATATTTAGCTGACGGGCGGTGCAAATTGATGTGGCATGTTGAGGCACAAAGTGCATGCAAAAATGGCCGCATCAAAACCGGATCGTGTTAAGAAATGTGACACCTTTTGTATGGCAGGTAAATTGCCTGGGCATTGTCAATGTCATAATTTGCCATAATGTGTTTGTGTGCTGCCAGAAAGAAAGGGGGAGGGGGAGTGAGTGGGAAGGACATTCAGACAGCCGGTTGTCCCAATGTGGATGCTGATGATGTTGCACATGTCCATGTCGAAATGTCGATGCCGTTGTCAATGTCGAAAGGATGCTCTGCTCGAGTGTGTGTGTGTGAGTGGGTTCAACTTAGTTGCAAAGTTAACGATGCGCCATGACAACACTCTATCAACATGGACAGCATCCAGTTAGGCAGCGGCAAGCTGTGTGTGTCGACCTCGCCTTCTTGCTGCTCCTCCCACTTGCTGCTGCTGCTGTTGCTGGTTGCTACTTGCTCATCCTCCTCCTTCTCCTCCTGCTGTTGGTGCTCCCTCATTGTGCTGGCCCGTGTCATGTCCTTGGCTGCGCACTGTCAACATTAACTCACACACACACACACACACTGAGAAAGAGACAGACAGAGAGTGGGGGACATAGAAAGGAAGAGGAAAAGAGAGGGAGAGGCCCGTGAGGCACAAAAAGGCATATCCAATTGCAAAAAAGCGACGCATGTCGATAACAAAGCGTACGCAACCATTCAACTAACATTAGTGGCACGCCCAGGACACACACACACACACACAGAGAGAGGCAATTCACTGAAACTTCCATACAGATGTGCCAGGCTGCAGCTTTCGACTTTGGTGTCTATTTTACTTGGTCATTAAATTTGGATTTTGTGCCGTGCATATCACAAGTGCTTGACTTTGCCGTTAAATATACACAGGCTCACACACACATACACAGATGCAGACACACCTGTGCACACATGTAAACACAGCAAGCTTGCTTGCTTGCTCTCTCCTCTTGTCTCCTCATGCATCTCTTTCCCTTTCTGTCTCTCTCCTTAGTGGCCCTTTGTTAGGCGCATTCAACTGCCATGTCTCAAGGCCTCAGCTTCCCTCGCACATTTGCTGGCTGTGCTTTTTGCTTGCCACACACATACACACACTCATTCTTTTCACAGACTCTGTAAACCACTTTGCCAGTGCTAAGCAACGTTGATATGTCCGCTAGATGGCGCACTGTCTCTCTCGCTCTTGCTCTTGCTGCAGTTGCAGGCCAAAGTTTGTTTTCGTTTTGGGTTGTTGTTTTTCTGTTTCTGTTTTACTTACGCTTTGAGTCTTTTGTGGCTTCAGTGGTTTTCCTACATCTCCACAACATACACAAGTGCATGTGTGTGTGTGTGTGTTTAGAAAAAAGGATGCCAGTCTCTTTGTGGATTCAAAAAAGGGGTAGTAAGAGTCGAGTCTCAGTCGAGTCGCAGCACAAATGGATTCAATGAATTTTCGCAATAAACAAAATGGGTTTATATAAGTAAGCTCTGGGATAAATTGAGGGTTGCATAGATTATAATTTGTAAATTGGATTGAAATTATTAGAGTTTTAGGACAAATTGACGGTTGCCAATAACTAATAAAGAATGGCAAGTGAAAGCTTAAAGAAAATGCCTGCAATTATCAACACATTTTCTTTAAGGATTTGAGAATGCCTTTGCGTTATTTTAGACTTTAATTTAACTGTGATTATACGAAAACCATTCTTTACATTCTATTTGCTGTAAACTAACTCTATATTTCTTTCTATCTCTATCTCGTTTTAGGTAAGTCTCTTTGATTGCAAAAGTTCTTTGACACATCAGCTCTGTAGATTATAAATTTTGTGCGTGAGTGATAGATCTAAGAGAATAATACAGACAGTAACCGCACCCCACCCGTCTCCCTCTGACCTGTTTAACCTTTGGTATTTGTGATTAGTTGTGCTGCGCTTAGTTAATCTTCCAGTTGAAACTCTTGACTGACAGCAACCAATCAATTGCCTTTTCAGTGCTTATCTACTCAGGCCAGGACCAGAGAGGCTTAGTCCAAACAAAACAGACACACACACACTCATACACACGCAGAACATTAAGAACACTAAGAAAATCCCAAGCTGACCCAATAAATCACTAGAAAATTTCACACAAAACACTCTCGAAATCTTTTGGGCCCGCGCCGGGCAACAACAAACGAGCAAACAGCAAAGGAGAAAAAGAATCAAAGAGAGGGAGGGAGAGTAAGAAAGAAAAAATACACTCGGAAATAAGGTTCTGTAACTTTATTTTTGTTCTTCGCATTTGCTACGTAATTCCCACGATAATAATCATAATAAAAATCAAGCAAGCGATAAAGCATAAAAGCAAATTACAAGTAAAGTCCGTACACACACGTACGCAAGCACACTCACACACAGACATAGTGTGGGTGGAAACTTGAACAGAACCTAAAGCACTTGACATAATGCCCAAATTGTTGTTATTGTAGCTGTTGCTGCCGTTCGCCATAACATAAAAATGAAAGTTTTTTTGCCTTAGCAACTTTTATACATTGTCAAAAATATGTTTCCTTCCTTCTTTGTCTGTGTCCAGTGTTGCCAGACTTTTATGACTTATTCCATCGCGCACGTAACTACCATTTTCTTTGCATTGGCTGCCTGCCTAACGTGTCTGCTTTGCGTCTCTCTTTTTCCTTCTCTCTCGTCGCTAGCTGCTAAGAAAGTTTTCTCATAAAGCGCACAAATCGTATTAGGGTTAAACTATCTATGGTACAGGGCGCCACTTTAGCGTGCCACACCAAAAAATGATTTATGCTGATGAATTGCCCACGCTGAATGTCATTACAAATGCCGCACAGCATCTCATCATTTTCCAAAAAGGAAAATTCATTAAGTTGTCAACTGCAAGTCAACACAATACGCCAAATTCTTGTTTTTTTTTCATCGCCAGACATGACAAGAAGCGACAGCAATAAGGGGATGAGCTGCGTAGGGTGGTGGGGCGTAGGGAGGTAGATGGAAAGGGGTTACTCATTGGCGCGTAAAATATTCTATAAAATTAGATTTGGGTCTAGTAGAAAAAAAAAAAGATTACCGCATATATTTGTACATATTTGTGACGCTGAAAAGTAGATCTAGTCTTACAATTGAAATGTCAAATTGCCAAACATTTTCAAGTGATTGGCATCAAGAACTAGGGAATTGGGTTTCTTGGCAACTGGATTTAAAATGATATTGTATAAATGCTTTTGAGGGAGGCAACTAGTTTGACTACTAGTTCACTCATTATACATGCCAGGATGTCTGTCTGTGTGTCTGTATAAAACACCTAGATATCTGGTAGTATAGGAACTAGGGCTATTAAATTTGGTGGTGAATGTGTCCTATTATTGCACAAAGACAAAGCTTGTTTTAGAATTTGGCCTCGCCCGTTGCTGCCCTTTTTAATCAAAAACAAACGTCATTTTCAAGCTAGAGCATTCAAATTTGCTGTGTACATCAATAATCACCATTCAAATAATTGACGAATGCTTTAAAACGGGTCTTGCTTTATTACTTATGTATAAATATTACGTTTTTATGTATATATGTATATGCATATATATTATGTTTTATATATCCTAAATAAGGCAATTTCGTTTCCCGTTGCAGCTGTCATAAATTTAGCGCGACTTCATCAAAATTTCACATAATTTTCATTTAGTTTTCAGATGTGTACATGTTTTCCGGCTGTTAACTAACTATTTCCATTGTATTCGCTCTCCCCATGACCGCTTGATATGTGCATCCAATCATAATCAGAAAATTATGCGCTCTGCTAAACATTTCGGTTATCAGTCAGCGAGAATTTGCAATAAAAATGCGGTAGCTCTTCCCCTCTCTCTCTTTCTCCCTCCTTCTCTTATTGTCTCTGTCACTTAGCTCTATTCACCTCCTTTCTCCCTCATGCTTTTCTATTAATCAAGCTGGCCGAATATGCCGAAATTATCAAGTGAGCAAACATATTGCGGCAATTGCATAAACACCCTGTAAATAATTGCAGAATCAAAGAGGGGGTTACTGCACAACTGAATAGAAAGTGTCTACTAAACCCCATATGTGTGTCAACATTACAGGGTATTCGCACGGCTGCCCACACATTGCGTTTGTTTCAATCAGTTGGCAGCGCTGGCGACTCTCATTGTGCATTGTGTGTGCGAGGCGCATAATTAAAACCGCAAATAGTGCAAGCAATGCACTCACACATACACACGCACACTTGCAGAGTGATATTGTGATATGTGATATTGCGCACACACACACACGCACACTCAGTTCTAATGGTCAGCGGCCATGCAACTAATAACAGTACGCAAAAGTCAGTCAGAAAATGAGTTGCGCTCAATTTAGGGCGATGGCAGAGGGGAGGCGTGTGCCAAAAGAGGGCGTATCCATTGTCCGTTGTTAGCTGACATGTGAGCCGGGTCGTTGGTGCGGGCACACACACACCCGCAGTGCGAGAGACAATGCACCTTTTGCTGCTGGTCAGCCGAATTCGAATTTTAATTATGCATCCATTGCGGACAGTTAATTACACTGCAAAAAAGGGCACAAACGTTAAATTGAAATGCAAATGCAACTGCTATTGCAACCGCATTGCGTATACGCAGCGTTGCAATAAGAACAAAACATTAGGGACTTTCACACACTTTGATTAGCTAAATTAAAAGTGTCGCCTACATATTGATTAAGTTGCGTTATAAATGAAATTAAATTAGAAATGAAGGAGTGTGTGTGGGGGGGGTGTGTTTGTGGGTGTGTGCGTGCGTGCAGTTGTGCTTTTTATCCGATTTGGTTAATTTGGCCAACCACGTCAAGCACTTTGGGTAGTCGCGCATTTTTGGTAAGAGGTTTTGTGGTTCTTGTTGTTGTTGCCACACGCGGCTCAATGGCGGCTTTGCAGGGTATTTAATATATTTGTACGTTGCCACACATTGTTTAGTCTGTGGACAGTTGAACTCTTTGTGAGAGGCTGTTTAATTTAATTTATGTAAATTTAATGATTAGAAAAGTTATTGGCAAAATTGGTGCAAATCGACTTGAAAATAGTTTATTAAAAAAACTGTAGAAGTTATGGGTATCCGGTCAGGACCTTTTTGACAAAAGATAATTAACCCTTATGACGACATTAGCTTTGTCAGTGCCTCAACTATGACCTAAGGTTACAGACGCTTTGCTCGCTATAGAGCCAGCGACACGATACGATACGCCATGACATGCCATGACTTGTCGCCTGGCACATTTTTCACCTACTTAAGTACAGTTTGGCACTTACACACAAACACCAAGATAGCCACAGCATAAATTCCTAACCCGCAAAGCTGCTAACTGAAATTCTACGGTCAATCAACGACAACATTTTCCGGGCTGTTAAGAGGCGTGAGAAGGTTGGCCCAACTAACGGAAAAACTTGCCACAGCTAATGCTAGCTAAGCCTTTTTTACACATAGAGAAAATACTGGGCAAGGAAACTAAATTAATGTGGGCTAATAATTCAAGAGGGAGAGAAAAGGACGGTCTAACAACCACTTTAGGGGCAAGAAAAGTGTGTTGCGTAAATATTCAAACGCACAATTAAATGGAATGTGCCATAAATATTGTGTATACGCAACGTAATTCAGTGAGCAGGTGTAGGGAATGGGAATTGGGAAACTTCTCCCTACTGACTGATTATGCGAACAATTAATCTCAAAGATGTTTATTGCCAACAGTGCGGAATATATCCTTATGGGACTGGGGATGCTTATGGTAGGGACGATGGTGGGGAAGAGCTGGTTAACATTCATTGTTCGTTGTGGGTCTGCGCAAATTGGTTTCTTGTCTTCAATGGGTTAAGTCGGCAAAAGTCAACTGCAGTGTTCGACGACGATGATGATGGTGATGATGGTGCACGACAACCGGAAGCACGCCATTTTGCAATCACATTAGCCAAAGCGGGAGCAGGGCAACCTATGCTCTGCTTCCCCCTCGCAATCCCTGCTCTAACAGGAAGTTGCATGACAGTTGTTGTTGCTGTTGGTGCTACTGCTGCTGTCGTTGGCAGCCGGAAATGAGAAGCAGCTGAAGCCAAGCTTTGCCTGCCGCCGGCAACTGGCAACTGGTAACCAGCAACACTCGCCCGCTTGACCGCAGCATTAAAGCAACATTTGTTTTAAGCCAAAGAAAAAACAAGCTGCAAAAACTTTTGCACAAGTTGCAGGCAACAACAACAGGCGAAAAAAAAAATACTTCGAGCTGGAAAACATTTCAACAATGCAACACAAATTGCAGTTGCAACCGCAGCAGCAACAGCGGTTGCCTCTTCTCTCTTACTCTTCTCTATTTCTTTCGCCTTCTCTTTGTCTGCCTGTTCAACCGCCAGTTCCGAATAGTTGACCAGTGCAATATTTTGACTTGGTCAGCTTTAAAATCGTCGCTCAAAAGAATACACAAAAAAAAAAGAAGAAAAGCCAGCCAAACTTAAGCACAAAGGAAATGCTGAAAGGTTGGGGAGAAGGAGATGTATCCGCGACATTTGTTATAGTCAGCGTAATTCGTTAACTTTGGAAAGGACATTTCAGAGGTTTTATGGGAGCTAAAGCTGATCAAATTTTTGGCAATTGTCTTTGTGAGGCTTTCACAGGATGAGGCTAGTAGAGGCTTTATAGAGCTACTCAACTCAGTTGAGCACTCAGCACAAGGCATGTGAAGTATTCAACGAAAATCTTAAGGTTCTTTTTGATATCTTTATATTTCGAATTCCTTCTGCTTTCTATATGAAACTGAATAGTATTCCCCAGCTTCGAATTGACTCTTTGCAAGTTCATTTTGATTCTGTTTTTCTTTTGCTTTCCTGTCTTTTGTTTTCTATCACACACTGCTTCTTGGATAAGCTTTGCTCTTGGTATAATTACACATAAAGCTTAAGCATCCCTTGCAGAGACTTCCGACTTGAAAGAGATTTCCAAATTGAATATTGTTTTTTATTTATTTTAAATTGAATACTCTTTTGCTCTGCTTTGTTAAAACTTTCTCAAGTTATTTGCAGCAGTTGGCTTTTGTCTACCCTCTTTGTGATGTCCTTTACTTGCGTTTCTTGCTTTTATCTTTAGCTTTATTCCGTTACCCTTTCAACTTTTATGACGCGCTTTTTAAGTTTGTCTCATTTTTTCAGACTTTGGTTAACTCGTTTGTGTTGTTCACCTTTTCTTTCTTTTTTTTCTGTTTTGGTTTTACCTCTTTCCGCGTATCTGAGCAATCAGTGGGATTTCGCCCTCCCGTTGACTATATTGCCACGCCCACCCCGCTGCAGCCACCGTTGGCGAGCTGAGCTCTCGGTAGTCAGTTTTAAATGCTTCAACATTGCATAAAATTTGCATATTTTCCTATGCTGCATAGTTTATTTAGCGCCATTGTGGTTGTTGTTGTTGCTGTTGTTGTCGCTGTCCATTTAGCCGCCCACTGGCAAACAAGACTCTAAATTGTTGCCCAAGAATGGTGGGAGGGGGTAAGAACGGAATGGAGAGGGGGGAGGAAGGGGGATGCCATGTTCATATTATAACTCAATATGAACGACGCGCGCGGCTTTTCGATGCTGCATTTATATTCATATATGCGGCGTGGAAATGAATCGTGGCGGTGGCTGTGGCGTTCAGGCACCGCAGGATGCCTAAGGATGGGCAGTAGCCCTGCTGCTTCCCCCTAACTCCCGCTAGTTGAGATCCAACCCACTTTAACAAGCCAAAACCGAAGACCATTCAATGGGCGTATTTTTTGCTGTTTTTTTGTTAGTTAAAAAAATTTGCATGCTTTTTACGCACATTAGCATAAGTACACAAACACACACCCACACACAGATACACATGCCCACGCAGCGGGCAGTGGTGTGGAAGAGAGAGGTGTGGGGGGGTACAGTGAGTACAGTGAGAGACTCCTTGGAATTTTCAATATATCAAAATTGAAGTACGCTGCGTATTTTCTTTGCTGCATTCAAATGTCAAGAGTCAGCGGCAAATCAATGTGACAGCTACACCCCGCAGACCTCCCTCTCTCCCCTTCCGCTTCTCATTTCCCACTTCAACACTCTCATTGATGTGTGTGTGTATTTGGTAACGTCCTTCGGGGCGCACTTGATGCGGTGCCATGATGCATCAATATCCAACTGAACTGAGATTGCTCCATTCAATTAATGTCGATAGTCCCTTGTCCCTTTTGTTAACTAATTGTGGGGGCTTGTCTAATGAGACGCACTGCAAGCAAACCGACAGTTTCAGTCTTAGTGAAGCATTATATAATTGAGGCAAAGATCTCTTTGTTCCTAATGAGCTGCCTTAATTAAACCCCAAACTATTATTGGTATACACCATTACTTGGTGTAATGGGGCAAAGGTCAAGTAAAGGACTTTATACCTGCAATATTTGCATTAAATTCAACTTCAGCAGCTTTATTTGAATTAAATTTCTGTTGACGGCTTAACGAAGAATTCTCCATTAACACCTTCTTGCTGAATAGTTCACTGATTACTGCAGCCAATTTGTGGTTAATTAATGTGGAATTAAAAAGCAAATTGTAATTACTTTAGTCGACATACCCTTCCCCCTCTCACTGCCTGTTTCTTTCTCTCGTTCTTTGGCTTCGTGCACAAAATTGTTGCATACTTTGCAGCACCAGCTGCCACTTGACGTTGCGCTAAAGGCAGCTGCCACTTTAAGCACTCAAAAGGGCGGTCACGCCCACATGCCAGAGTGGAAGAAAGGCTGTGCGGCAGATACAGGGACGGGGGCGAGGCCAACGCCCACACATGCTTGGGCCCACTCAATTAACGCAACTCATCAGGGGCGTTGTAGGGCGTTGAGTGCGACAGGAAAGAGAGAGAAACGAAGACAGAGAGGAAGGGAGCAGACAAGGAGGAGAAACAGGAGCAGAGAAAGAGTGGAAAGAGCTGAGCTGATGTTTGCTTACGCTTGTATTTGTCTTAACGACTCTTGCATGCTGTCTAAATGGCTCCTGGTCGGGACCTGAAGGAACCCGGGACATGCCACCACTTCTTGGCTTAGCTTGGACAGAATACAGTCTGCTTGATTATTGTTGTTGTCACTGTCGACGTTGTTGTTGTTGTTGTTGGCTCTCGCATAATTACTTTGACTCGACTTTTACGACCTCTCTATGAATTACTCAAGAAGTGTTGGCCGCACGTCGCCGAGTAAGGCTCAGCTCCGGAAAGGCATCGCTGTTGCGCTGGCTGCTCTGTGCTTTTTTACAGCCTGCCTGTGCCTTGTCTTCTTCTTCTTCTTCTTCTTCTTGTTCTGGTGCTTGTGCTGTCGTTCGTTTTATTTATTTCTTTAGCTCGTGTTTGCCTGCTAATTTCTTTGCAACCCACGCGACACGCACGACAAGTCAACGGGGTTACCGACAAGCAGGCGAGGCTTTGCTGCAAGTAACTCTCTGTCTAACCACGTTCTCTCTCACTCTCTCTCCTTCACGTAATATGCTGACACGTGCACTCACGCACAGCCACATACACACTCCCATCAATACACACTAACAAAGGCACCTAAGCCTGGTCATGTAGTTAGAAATAAGTTGTTACAGGGTTGTCAAGCAGCAAAGCTTTTCAAACAATGCAATTTACGATGATGAAATTAAACAGATATATACATTTAGCATTTACTAGTGAACCTAATGTTGGTTTATTTTTCTGCAGAATTCTTCAAGCTTTACTTTGAATATTTATTTATATTTTAATTTACTTAGCGTTCTTTAACCTATTGGGAATTCTTTGCAACTCTCTTGGTTTGTTTGCTTCTGTCTCCTGCTACAATTCGCCAGCTTCTTTTGCAATTGTAGACTGTGGTGTGTGCTCGCTCTACCCTTGTCTCTCCCTCTTTCTATCTTCTATGTCTATGTGTTGTACAGCGCCTGGCAACATTATCTGCGTTGGCTTTTTAGCCTAACGACCGACGCAACACCTTTAGCTGACACCCACCTCTCACTCCCCCTCTCCTTCTCTCTGCACCGTCTTTAACTTCCTGGTTCGTGTCCATCGCATTCGCATTGTTAAGCAGAATTTATGCGCTCAGCAGCTGCGTCCTCCCCCAAGACGAACGATACTTTCCACATCTCTGCTTCTTCTTTTTCTACTTTTACTTCTTCTTTTCCCACTTCGTTTTCTTCTGCTTCTTTGTGGAGCTGCCATTACGTTTATAATTGTCTTGTGCAACTTCTGGCAGCGGCATTGCCCTGCTGGGGTATTTCACAGCTCTGTGGTGGCGCCACCTGTGCAAGCTGTGCGAGCTGCAGACGAGGCTGCCTTTGCCTTGAGGTTTCCCTACCATCATATCAGGCTTACATTGCTATCTATCTCTATCTTTCTCTCACGTATCTCGCTGTTTCGTAACTGCTGCCTCTATTTGAGCTCTATAGCTCGATGTTTGTAGCTGTAGTTGGTTTGCCTCCGCTCTGCCTCTTTCTCTGTTCGTTCCTTCACCTTTTGCCAGCCGCATTAAGTATACGCTCTGTGTTTGTACTCTTTCTTTGGGCCACTCAGGCTCAATGGCTAACTGTTGATTTTGCCGTTTCCCTCTATCCCCCTTCTTTGTCTTTCTTATTCTCTGTGTGTCTCTCTGTCGCCGCCTTGTCGATGCGATTGCGACACACATTTTTGGCCAGTTTCTTTTATTCTTTTCTTTTTTGTTTTTGCCCTCGGCTTGTTTACATTTTCACGCTCGAATTCGCCCCTTGTGATGATGCTGCTGTAATTTTTCAAGCAGTTTTCCAGCCAACTTCAAACGCAACACAGACACACACACATACAGACGGAGACAGACTCACACATTAAGCGGGTTCTGCCGACTTTGGACTTTTTGTTTTCCCCTTCCCCACTCTACTGCTGACTTCCGTTTCCTCTGCTTTCAGCGCCTGCCTTTGTGCCACATAAATTTGCTTTAAAATGTATCTCGAACTCGGCGCTCCTCCTTCATCCCCACCTCTCTCTCTCTCTCTCTTTATCCCTGCCCCCGGCTTATACTGTTGCTGTCTTGTCCTGCTGTAGTTGCTGCTGCTACTTTTCATGTTTTGCTGTCCCGCTTTGTTTTGTGCTTATTTTCAATTTGAACATTTTAATGTTGTGGTCATAAAATTCTTTTTATTGCTTGTAAACCCAACTTTGGCAGCCTGATGGAAAGACAGGGAGGGCAGGGAGGTTATGAAATTAGCAGTATCCTTGGCTTGGGCTACTTAAGCGCTGCGTTAAGGTGCGATAAGGATGCCAAAGTATTTGGCAAATTAAACGAGTTGCCGTCTGCGTTTTTTATGTGCCAGCTCATTGGATTTATACACACTCGACATTCTCCTTGTAAATACCGAGAGGGGATAGGTCGTGACTGCGTGTCACAACGTTGAAAGTAATTTACATTTTTAATTTAATTAAAATACAAATTGAAAAAAAGAGAAGGAAATCAAAGAAAAAGGCAAACGCAATTTAAAGGCCGAAAGTAAAAAGCAGGAAAATATACAAAAATAAAAAAAAATATAATAAAATATTTCTTCGACGGAAACCTGAGCAATTTCTGTAATTGACTGAAAATTCTATGGAAAAAGGTGAATATCAAAAAGATATGTTTATTTAGGAGAGCAAGAGCTTTTGTATAAGCAGAAAATTGGCAAACTGTATTGCAAGAACGAAGCCAGTTAAAGGTTTCCGAATGAATGACACAAAGTAAGAAAATGATGTCAAGTCAAAGTATCCTAAAATGAGAAATTTTAACAGAGCAGCAGAGATTGTGAAACTCCAAAAACAAAGCTTCTAGCTCTGTCTCACTCTCATTGCCAACTGTGAACTGCAAAAGGAAAATCGAATAACGGTATAAAATATGTAAAATCCTTAACATTCAAATGGCTTCGTGTTCGCACTCTAGAAATGGCTCCATTAAAATATCCTCAAACAAAAAGCTGCCAATTCTGCTGCCTTTTTCATTTCCTCTCACATTTCCCTCGAAAATTGACAAATTTACATAAAATGTAAAATGTATAAAATGAAAATGTTTCCGTGGAAAAGGCAGAAAAACTGAAAAACTCTGGAAACTCTGGAAATAGACGCACGTCCTCGTCGGCACAGTGGGCGCAAACAAATCATAATGCGAATGTGTTGACGTCCATTTTGGGGCAAATATTTACTATTGCTGTTGTTGTTGTTGCTGGTACTGTTTGACTATCGTTTCATTTGCGTGAACACGCGCCAATGTTAAGCCAACTATAAATTACCATAATGTAAATGATCAAAATGGAAAAAAACCTTGCATTAAATCGAAGTGAAGCGGAAAAAAAAGGGGAGGAAAAACGAATTGTAAAATCTTAAACAGAGAAAGTGAATAAACAGAGAGGGAAGGAGAGAGAGATAATCATTTACTATTTTGAAAAGTTAGCGAAACAAATAGTGCTCGATTGGAATATACCTGCTATACAAGGCATCGATTGTTGGTTCAGTAAACGTTGCAATTGATGCTGATCAAGTTTTGTGTGCGACTGGAGATTCCTTCTACTGCCTGTGCTAAAGTGGGTATAAAAGAAACACGAACATTTCTCACACATATCCGGCGCTGTGTGTGTGTGGCAACTAAGGCAATAAAGCGTGTCAACATTAACAGCTAATTGGAGCAACGCCAGGTGACGGAACAGCTCAATTAAATTCTAATGGCAGCCCCAAACAGAACTGTGGCTGTCTCAGTTGTCTATGTGGATTGATGTTGTAGCTGCCCCGGGGACAATTTGTGTGTCGTTTCTGTATCAGCTTACAAATTAGAATATTATGGAGAGAGAAGAGCCACAGACAGGAGTGTGATTGAATTAAAACGTAAATTGGTAATGACAGATAATAAGATAGGCATTTGTTAATCTATTAAGATTAAAAACGAAATTGATCTTGAATACTTTATTATTCAATTTTATAGCTTCCCACACAGTCTTCAAGTATACTCAGTATACTTTCTGAAATTCCAATTCAGAAAACTTAGGATCAATAAAAAATACCAACTCGAAGTGAAAGTATTTGCGGTCGCTGAATGTGTTTACTCAGTGTGTGTCGTAATGATACGAGCGACTTGCAACGGCAGCAGCAGCAGCGACTTGTGCTTGCAACACACGACGAACTTTGCCTTCAAAACTTGCCACACCAGTTGGTGGCGACCAGGCAGGCTTGTCAAGTGGTTGGCTAACAGCAACGGCTAACGGCACTTGGAAGCACAAGCAAAACAAGCTAAAAACCAAAAAAACAAGCTAAAAAGAAGAAGGCAATGGCCAAAAACATTGGGGCTGCGGTTGAGGCTGAGACTGAGACTAAAGCTGAGGCTGAGGCTTCCACTGAAATCCCTTCTGAGTACACACGCTTCCCCTCCCTCATTCTTCCTCTGTCCTTCTTTCTTTCCGACCTTTAAGCTTTAGTTGCAGTTAGCTGAAAAATACGAGTGAAAAAAGTGTTGCAAATTACTCGAGAACCGGTTTTTAAAAGAGAAGCTTTGGCCGTACAGAAATGGGTCAATAAGAAATTCAAATGCTTAAAAAAAGAACCAAAAAAAATAAAACCAGCGTGGTAAGAAGAAGAAGAGGCAGAAACTGAATTGCGACTGTTGCCTGTTGAATTTGCGGTTCTTGTTTCGCCTGCGGCGAATCGCGAGTTTCAGACACAGTTCAATGACTTCAGCTCTTAATCGAAATTGGTGCAGCCCGAAAGAGAAGTGCAGTGAAGAGAGTGCAAGAGAGAGAAAGAGTGAGGAGGGGAGTAACAATTGGCAAACATGTTTTACGCTTTCAATGCAGCTGGCAAAGACAAATGGCATTAAAAAATATCAAGGCTAAAATGCAACGTGCAGAAGATAATGCCAAGAAAATTCACGATTTATATACACGAACTGAATGCGATGATTTAAGGGGCTTCGCAAAAACATAAACATTGTTATGACTTGTGTTTTTAAGTGTTCTTTGCATTGATTTAGGACTGAACACTTGGGGAAATATAGCCAGATTTTAGCTAACGAATGTGACTTGCAGATTTTAAAGAGCTTTTATAACTTAGGTTTCAATAAACTCTGCAAACTTAATTAAACATTTTTAATGTTCTTGAAAGAAATTCTCTAAACCTATGTTAAAGCTTTAATAAACATTTATTTGATCAAACAGAGTTTGTTTTTTTTATAACAACTCATTAAATAAATGGATTAAACTATTCCACAACGATATTATTAACATAAACTAATGATTAAGGCTTTAGTGCACTATAAAGTGACAAATGAAATAGTTTTGCGAAGTAAAAAGCTTTTTAAAGCTCTTGGCACGAGTTCAAAACATTTCAACCATTAGGAAAATTATCTGCGTCAATCTTTTTGATAGCCAAAAGTCTGCCAGATATATGTAGATACTGCAACTTAGTTGGCTAATGGAGCATGACATAAAGCACGATTTTATGACTTTTATTTTTGTTACGTAAGTGATAATCAAATAAGGGACGAGACTCTGGTCTGGAAGAGAGTAAGGAGAGGGAGGTGGGTGACACAGAGAGCGCCTGCTCTGTTCTGTTGATATTAGAACTAAGCACACAATATTATTAATATTTAATGCGCTTGCCCGAAAAACCTGAACATTTTATGAGGCGGCATTTTTATCAGAGTTCCCAACAATGAAATGAAATTGAGTTGATGATGGTGTGGTTGTGGCGAAAGGCGTAGGTCGGGAGGCGTGGCATGGTTAGTACGGGGAATAAAATGGAAAACTCTATACGTTGACGGACCTGCCAGGAAAGCCGCTTAAATTGTTTGCTTCGTTGGACGTTGCACGAGTCGACGCGTTGCATTGAGCCTCCTCCCATAGCCCCCTGCCCACTCCCACTTTTCCTCTCCATTGTTGTTGTGGTTGATTTAATATTTAGCACGCCTGGGCAGACCTTTGTGAGGGGTTGAGGGGCAAGTAGGTGACGGGGTTGAGCGCTCGCGCTGCCTTAGTAAAATTTTAATGCGCTTTTGATGATGCCCATAAAATGGCAAACAAAATGCATGTGGGGGAGGGCGTCTTGTACTTCTTGCTCTTTTTGGGAGGGTGGCATTGCATGTGGAGAATCTCAGCGCGCTAGATAAAATATTAATTTATTTTCGCTTCTCTGGTTGTTGTTGTTATGCTTCTACTTACTGGGTTGGTGCTCTTGTTGTACTGTCCAGTGCGGACATTGCAATGGCGCCGCATCCAAGTTTTAGTCCCTCATAAAATTTTACGTATGTATCCAGCCCGGCAATGCTCTTATTTTTTAAATAACTGTTTTATGTTTTGGCGCTGGCCATGCCCCCTCCGCCCACTCCGCTCCGTGCATCCCTTACTCAAAGTGTTATTAATATTTTCGTTTTGACGCGGTTTTCTTGCAGTGTATCCTTTGTACCCTTGTACCCTTTGTTCTCCGATTTGAACGCCTTTTGCATTACTTATGAACTGTTTATTAATTTCAACATGAACGCGCATGTACGCTCTGCAGCTTGACACTGGGTCACTAAAGTTCTCGCCCACTGTAGCGCCCAATCAACAAGGGCAAGTTATATTTGTATTTGTGTATATTCCGCTTTTATGGGAAACAGCGTTTCCTTACATTCTCTGTGTTTTTCCGCATATTTTCTTGGATTTTTGTTTTGATATTGTGCTTAATTTATGTGCAAATCCCTCTTGGCGAGAGTGATTGAAATAAATAATCCACATGCAATTTGTGTGTACATTTGATTTCGAAGGCGACTGCAAACAGATTTGCAGCTTTATTTCCACGAGTTTTTGCCTTATAGAATGTTTTTTTTTAATATCCCTATAATGTTTGCAATATTACAGCATTTTTAAGGGATTTGTTTTTGCAAATGATTCTGCACTTTTTATATTTTCTATCATTATTTGCTTTGCTTTCTTTTTAACTCTAACGAGAGCATGCGACATGTGTGCTGCATGCATTTTCCACTTTCATTTTTCACTTTTCACATATTTTCACATTAGACTCCACTTGCCCTCCTCTTCTTTCCCTCTTGAAACTGTTTGCTGTATTATTTATTAGAAATTCGCACCACATTATGGCCATAGATTAATGTCAGCTAGCTGCTGTTTTACGAGCTACATTTTCATTTACTCGCCCACACAGCATATTAAAGTGTGCGCGTGTGGCTGTGTGTGTATGTGATTGTGTGTGGCTGTGTGTGTGTTCTATTACTTAATTATTAATAACGCTGCTTTAGTCCGCTCATCGTTTCGCACAGTTAAAACTCGCCATCTGGCGCTGGTAGATGTCCACAAGAAAAACAACCCACTCCCTCTTTCACTCTATCTTTATCTCCGTCTTTGCCTATCTCTCTCTGTCCCTCTCCCTCTCAGACTCTTACTTTCCATCACCCACTTGTGCCACAGAACTTTTCTAATTAGTTTTTGTGCACAGTGCGCTTTATAGTTATGCATTTCACTTCTTGGCTGCGGCAAGTTGCAAGTTGCACGAGCAGTAGCATGAGGAGGAGGAGGAGGAGGATGGGGGGGATTAAGTGGGTGAGAAGTGGCATGTGGCAAGCAAGTTTTTCACTCATTTCTCTCGTTCTGCAGACTGGACGACATCGTTCAAAATGTCTACGTAATTATTGTAAATGTCGCAATTATCGAGCAAAAAAAGAAAGAAGAATCGAGAAACGTTCTCATTAATGTGAGTGCCGGGTGGCAAAGGGGTGAAAGTATAAAGAGAGCAATGAAGTGGGAACTATAAGCGTATTCCAAGCTGGTAAATCACAGACGTATGTGGTAAACTAGACATGACTTCAATAATATGAGAGGGAGAGAGAGAGAAAGAAAGCAGAGAAAAAGTGACAGTACATTATTATGAGCACATTATCCTCTTGTGCGCGTTGTTTGTCGGTAATTGGGGAGGATTACTAAGCCTGACCATAGCAAAGAGGTAGATAGAAAGAGATGGAGAGTGCTGGGCTAGGGAAGGAGGCGCAGTATGTGTGCTAAGCAACGCTAATTATCGCTTAAGCAAATCTAGTTGGCATAGTAAAATGTCAAAAGCGAATTGTGTTTGCACAGCGCAAAAAGTCGATAAAACGGCTAAAGAAAAGGCTAAGCGTGTGTGCGTGAAAAGAGAGCAGAGTAAAATGCTAGAGCTGTAATAGCTTAAGACGAGAGTGCACTTCAATTAGCAGAGACTTTTTATAAAATGACTTACTAGTCTTGTATATATATACATACATGTATACATGTATACAAATATATAAAATATATAAAAAACTCCAACGGAAATAAGAATGAATTCCATTATAATTTCTTAGGGATTTTCAATTATTTTAAATTAGACTCGGGTCCTTTTTAATCACTTTATGCAAAGCCAACGATTAACCAAAAGTTGCATGAATAAGTAAGGAAACAAAAGTCTCAGTAGGCCGAGGGCAACGTCGCCTGCTGCCCTATAAGCCACTTAATCAAGTTTCCACTTTGCTTCCCAAACCATTTCGATTTGTTTTGTTGGCAGCTGTCAATTACCGCCTTAACAACGCTCCAAGGAGCACACACCCCACCCCGCCCAGACTGAACTCCGCCCCTGCTTATTGGAAAATCTGTGTAAACATTTTCCAAGGCAGAAGAGTTCAAAATTTTGATGCGCAGACTTATCGATGAATTTTCATGAATAATAAATACGGAATATGTATTTTTAGACTAGGAGGCTCTCGAGGAGATTTACGCGAGCGTGCGCAAGCAAGGACTCTTCTGCAGTCACCCCCCCGCCAGTCCCCCCCTCCCCCCGTTTCCATGAAAACTTGAACAAATTGAACATTTAACCCATTAGAGGCGGACAACAGTAGAAGCTTCTCTCTTACCCTGTGTCAAGTGAATAAATTGAAATGAGGCGAGGCAAATTTACAGCTTAAATTGAACATAAATTTCCATGGCAACAGGCCGAGCGGGCGCCTCATTATAATTTGCCATAAATTAACATAGCCCCGTCTCTATATATTACTGTATTGTATATACATATACGCGTATATTTGTCTGCTTCATTCTTCTCAGAGATGTACAGCCTGCGGCGTTAGACTGTCTGTTGGCTGATAGGGAGGTAGGAGGAAACTCATTAACGCAATTTTTGGAAAATTTATAAATGTTAATTGGAAAATGCTCGCGCGCTGTTGGCCGCTGTTGCTGCTTCTTAAGCTCAAGTTCTAGACAAAAAGTGCTTATTAAATTATGCTAATGAGTTTTCGCCAGCACCAACGCCAGCGCGCCAACTGTCAGTGCCAAAAATGCTGGCAATTTTTGGGAGGGTCGAATGAGAAAAAAAAAAAAGAAAAACCCACAACGTTGTTGGGCTCAACCAAGCGAACGAGAAATTCCAATTATAAAGCTGGCAAGAGGAAACAGAAATTAGTAGCTAAAACGGTTAACTGGAAAAGAGTAAAAGCTGCAGTACAGATAGAGTAAACTGAGATCTGATATATGGTAGATTGATAATGATAACTCAAGTTTGCAGTTATAAGAATATGAATTGTGTGCAATATACAAAACTTGTTGTTCAAATCAAAGTTCGACTTGCTTTTGTTCATTGTCAAAAGCGATTTGTCAAGGGAAAGAGTATATAGAAGCGAGTCTGCAAATTGCATTGGCCAATTGTGAGTCCACTTGTGCTTGCGTGTTGTGTGTGTGTGTTTTTATGTGTGTGTGATTGTATGTTGCCTTGCATTCATTGTAATTTTGTGAACTGCCTGCTCTGTGTGCAGCACAGCGCACTCACTCGGCTCGTTTATTAATTAGTCAGGACAATGCGGGAGGGCGGGGCAATGAGAGAGTAAGGGGTGTGCTGCCATTGTTCACGGGAAACAGGCAGATATACATAGCGTGTATATATGGCGACTGCAACTGACAGTTGAGTTGCGGGAAAGCGGAACCCCTTAACCGCAAACTCCAGCTCAAACTGGAGCCTTAATTTATGTGCCACTTCAAACTGTTGACTGACTTTGTTTTTGTTCTCTTTCTGTCTTTGTTTATTTGCAGGATGTCTTGCATAAGATTTGCAATCCACATGGCCAAGTGCTGCGCATTGTTATCTTCAAAAAGAATGGCGTACAGGCCATGGTCGAATTCGATAGCCTCGATGCGGCAACACGTGCACGCGAGAATTTAAATGGAGCCGATATCTATGCTGGCTGTTGCACTCTCAAAATTGACTTTGCCAAGGTAAAGAGCGCGTTAATCGATTGATCCCCCCTCCCCAAAGTCGGGCGTTAACCGATAACGATTTAAATAATCATTTATACATATATGTAATGTATGTGTGTGTTTTAATGTGTTTACCCTCATATTTCTAGCCGGAGAAATTGAATGTCTATAAGAATGAAACAGACACCAGCTGGGATTATACCCTGAGCACAGGTGAGATTCAACCAAGTGCGTTCACTTTTTTTACTATATATATATATATAACAAAAGAACATTCATATTTCTTATTAGAATCTAAGTACAAACTGTGCACCCCCACATGGCAATATTGCTGTATAATATTATCATGACTATCTATCATATCTCATACACACACACACACACACACACACAAACAGTTGCATTGCCTATGTACACAACTCATAACATATACACACACACACATCTGCTTTTTATTGCCCAAATGTGGAGATTTACTAAATTATAATTACAAACTCACACACACACTAGGCAGTTAGCCAATCAGTTAACTCTGCGCGTAAATTTTGTTTTAGTTTTCTGGTTGAGGAGGAAAAAAAGCTTTTAAGTTTTTTCCCCAAACTTTTTCAATTGCCAACACACATTTTTATTTACATATATAATTTATTTATTTATCGGCGCTTAAACTTTGACACTTCTGAGTGTGTGTGTGCGTGTGTGGCATGTGCATTTAATGCAAGCGATATTTATTTTGCGTGTGTGCGCTAGAATATTTGATTTTTAAGTGAATTGCGTGTACAACACGGCGTATGCGTGTTTGGCAAAATGTTTATTGAGTAAGTTTTAATTATTTATGAGCAAATTTTTTATTTTTATTTTTGAATATTTAAATTTTATTTTTTTACTATTTTTATATTGTCTAATTAAAATTGAATTTAAACAACTCAATGTGATAGAAATATTTATAATCATTTATTTTATATAGATTGAAGAATGATTTGGTAATATTTCGCATATTATTTCGTTATTTATTATGAGCCAGTAACACGCGCAGTGGTTTTCGTCTGCTGTAGCGTCCAAAGAGCCAGGCTTCATTTAATCTTCTTGCTACAAGTGTCCTGGACAAGTTCACGCCATAATCAGCATTTATTTCCACACAGATTTCGCGAGCAGACTTAAAAGGGTCACCTCTGCTCTTTACAACTATTGCCCTGTCCATGGCAAGATCCGTTTTTCGTGGCCTTTGCTTCCGAATCTTATTTTTTTTCCAAAAATATGGGATTCTCCTCGACCGGTGCAAGTGCATTGTATACCTTCTTTCGGGAGCATTCCATGATTTTCGCAATTTCAGCTGGTTTTTTACCTGATTGCTTCAGTTTGTAAATTACTTTACGTTCCTCCACAGTGCAACTTTTCCCACTACCCATTTCAGCTAAATCTGCTTCAAATTAATGTAAACTCAGTAAATAATAGCAAAATGTGACCAAACATGTGCGCTCTGTACAAAAGAATCTGCGTTAATAGGAATGTGTGCCAATTATGTGAGCATTAAAAATTGTCTGTGTTCGAACAAAAACGAATGCCAAAAAAGAAACGAAAACTGTAACGGGACAAATAACGGTTATTTGTATTGCGCATTTGTACAGTCATCAGCTGCATCCAACATTTCGAATCTTAGCGTCGAACTTTTTGTGCAATACGCAAATAAAAAAAAACATTTTTTTTGTGCCTATTATACGCCCATAGCTGTATACTTAATATTTTTGTATTGATATTTTCTTCCTTGATGGCTAATCGATTTTCAGCTGCTGTCAGTTGTAAGTGCAACCTGTCGTATATTTGATATTTTGCTACTTTACTGGGCTTAAAGTCATTTTGATCAGCCTTAAGCATACGCGTCGTATACTTAATGCCAGCTAGTCAAACTAGGCGCCAATTAGTATGCCATTTGGCTTAGCAGCTAATTGCCACGTCAAAGAGCTACCAGAGAGAGGGGACTGTTGCAGCAGAAAATGCAAACGCAAGCAAACAAAGCTAACAACAAGAAGACTTGCAGTATTAATGATACTCAAAGTCGGCTAAGCAGCGGCGGCAGGCAACACCCACGTTGCCGCCTACGCCTCCGCAGCGCCTGCACCTGGCACAACTCCTGCCGCAGCCACGCCCCATGTCGCCTATGTCCGGTCACATGTCTCTCGCTTTTATGACAGTCGACAGAGTTGCGCGTTAAATGCCATTTTTAATTCTCGTTTTCCTTTTTTATACTATCTCTCACTTTGAATAAAAAACGAAATTAAAACGCTGCCACGGTTGTTGTTCTGCTTTGCCTTCTCCTTCCCCTTTCCCGGCTCCTTCTTCATGTGGCACTGCTGCCTCTTGTTGCTGTCGCAGACAGCGCGTCGGCAATGTTGTCGGGCAATTTGTAGACCGACAAACTGCAACAAAATCTGCCACAATGTCGTCCATGACAGTGGGGCCAACGCACCAAATGTTGCAAGTGTCAACGTTGCAACAACAACAACAATACTGACTACAAAAAGCCACAACAACTCAGACAGCAGCGAGACGAGATGCGCCGCCACTGTGTTGTTGTCATATTCAGCTCGAGAGCTGGACAAACTTTTTGGCTGTTGCATGTAGCCCTGAAAATTTATCATCTGCTTGTCGGATTGCAGTTGCACTACATCTGTAGAGGCAGGGAGAGAGAAGAAGTGAGAGAGACAGAGAGAGGGAGGGAGAGCTGAAAATGAAGCCGTGCCAAGTGTCGAGTCGCATTGAGTTTTTGGCTGTTGTGGCTGCTGCTGTTGCTGAGGACCGTCAATGAACGCCAAAGCGAATGAACTTGGCTGCCCACATTGGGGACCCGAAGCATTTGCGACTGTCCGCAATTATGTAGGCGAGTGTAAATTAGGCTCGGGCAACGGAACTGCAATCTCGTTTTTCCTTTTGGCGAAGTTCTCTTTGACCTCGTACTGAATACATGATGCAATTGCGCATTGCCTGGCGAAATAGTGTGTTTATCAACACTATTTACTAGTCAACTTTAGAGTTCTATTTCCTGCGCAACTAATTATTTCCTTGAGGCATTTCTTTATTCAACTGTTTTACAACTAATTTTATTAGATTGTCATCCCCGGCTCCTTTTTAACCCTTTGGGTTATGCAAAATAATTTTTGAGCCGTGTAACTTTTTCATTTGTCAATTTTCACCAAAGTGTTCTCGCTACCCGCGCCCAGCTCGTTTAGTTGAGGAAACTTTGGTTAACCTTCGACTTGGTATATGACAGTGGGGGCAAAACTGAACCACCTAAACTTCGTTGGGGTGTGGGTGCAATCAATAGAATTCATTAAAATCGCTGCCGGTGACTGTGCCACGCCCACTCACCCTCAACAAAAAAGAAAAACACGCGGCCACAAAGCCATAAATTGTTCATGAGTTTGAAATAGACACAAAAACAAAACGTCGTACAAATGCGGGGGACAGAAGAAAAGGAAAACCATGAAAAACGATAACAAGTTAAATATCAAGTGAAAAATGCAAACAAAATATTTGCATAAGATTTTCGAGTTATTTTCCTGCTCAGAAAGTAGAAGACGAAGACGAAGTCAATCGATTTGGAAAATACTCGAGAGAAGGCAAAAAGTGTCCACAGCAATTCACGAAGTGGCAAGACGAGTTGAGAAAGTAGTTCAACCAGGTACGAAAAAGGTGGGTGGGTACAGGTGATGGAGAGGGAGGGGGAGGTGCAGCTCACACACAAAACTTCATCAAGTAGTGAGCAAAAAGAAAGAGAAAAATAAAAAACTAAGAACATTTTGGTATTTGCATTTGCTGCCAACCATCAGGGTCGACGGTGGTGCCACCGCTACAGCCGCTAGCTTTGCCAACTGACAGCCAGGTTGCATATTTACTAGTGCTAGGGTTGCCACCTGCCCGAGAGGGGCAGTGAAGCGGAGACGTCGAGCAAACACAAGTCGTATGCCCCGAGTCATTTTACTTGCATTTTATCTCTGAGTGTGTGTGTCTCTGCGTGTGTGTGTATGTGGGAGCGCGTGCCCGCTCGCGCGTTTTGTTAATTTTCCACTCATTTTCCATGGCATCCTTGCGGTTTGCCGTTAGCTGACGGCATGCTTCCGTTTGGTTTATCCTTAGCAGGATACACACATAGAGAGAAAGAGAGAGAGCGCATATCGGTACTGACATTCTCTATATAGTATAGTGTGCATATATATTCTCATGCTCATCACAGTTTGCGCTTGTTTCGTGTTGTCACGCAATACTCTCTCCCTTTCTCTGTCTCTTTCTGTGCCCTCCCCTCACATTTGACTGCAAAATTGGTGTGAGCATTTTTTAGTTTTCAGCTCTAGTTTTATTTGTATGAGTTCTATGTTTCTTTTTAGCCCAAGGACGTTCGATTTTCGTTCGTGTTTTCACTTGACAAACTTTTTACGAAAAGTGCGCTTGCTACGTGCATTACGTATACGTAAAGTGGGCAACGCCTTGCACTCATTGCAGGCTAATTGGTTGATTCTTTCAAGTCCGATTGCAAGTAAACTGTTGGCTAAACGTGCACAGAGATGACTATCTTAGATTAACATAATATATTATGCATTATTCCCTTAATAATCGTAACAATTGCTATATTTAATTTATTCATTTGCCAGAGCAAACAGGAATTAGCTTGAAAACTGCTGACACAGGCGCCATGTTGCTCTCCGCCATAATCGTATCATTCAAGCCGTAAAAAAATTTGTAAGCGCCCCCAATAACTATGCTATAATTAACCGCAAAATAAATGCCCCAGTCGTGGTTAGAAGAAGAAGCAGCGGCAGCGTTTGGTGGTGCTTGTGGCAGAAACCACAACACACAGAAGCAAACCTGCATTGTAATGGCAGTCATTATTTATTTATGAATGCATGACAGTAACAATAACAACGTTCCACAAAAACGCAGACAGGCGTAGAGTGTGTGCACCGGCACGACTTTTAGATACTCTTTAATTGGCGACAGTGATTGTAGTTCTTTATATCTTTTAGACTTCTTTACTTGCTTCTCTTGCTATTACAGGGTATTAGTGTTGTGGGTATAGCAACACTCCCCCAAGGAAATTTCAATAAAAAAGCAAACAAACAATACAGAAAATGACAAAAGTCATCAAAAGCAGAAACAGAAATGGCAACAGAAATAACTCTCAGGTGGAAACTCCCAAAAAAAAAAAAAAAAAAAAAGAAACAAAACGCATTAAAAAGCCGCATAAATAGAACAATTTGAATAAAAAGAAGGGGAAGGTAGTGGAGGGAGAGTGGGGAGAAAGAGCGCGTGCTGTGGGCCCCAGTGAAGACATAAAACATGACAAAACTATTTTACGTTTATGATTAAATCATGCACGAGTATGCGAAACTGCCTTTGTGTATGTCTTTGTATGTGTGTGTTGGGGGTTGAAGAGGTGTTTCTCCTTGTTTTATTATGTGGCCCAGAGGCGACGCTTGATACAACTATCGAATTAAATGCGCATAAATAATTCATACCGGTAACTCACATGCAAATGTTGACGTTGGCAACCTTGGCATCAAAGACAATGCGTTACGCTGGCAACACTGTGTGTGCGCCCATATGTGTGTTGGGAGGTTGTTGGTCCTTCCAGATGTCTCTCTGTGATTTCAATTACGCGTGTGCTAGGGTCCATTTTTTCTTCGCTTTGCAGCAAATTTTATTTATTTAAATTACAATCGAAGCGTGTTTAAGACAGCAGAAAAGCAGAAAACGTCTGCTGCTGTCTCTGTCGTATTTGTCGTATTTTCATTCGCCCCGTTGGCTGTTCTTATCCTAAATCAACATTTGTTTACCCCCCGCGCGCTGTGTGGTTCCTTTCGCTGTCGCTGTCATTGTTGCTGCTGTTGTTGTTGTCATGGCAAGTCCTTGCTCGAGTTGCCAAGGCTCTTGAATGTTTCTTAGGCACTTTATTTTTATGACACGACAATTTCTGCCGCTGTCTGTGTGTGTGTGTGTGTGCGACGAGTGTGTGTGTGTTGTTAGTAAGTGTGGCAAGTCCTTCGGCCTGGCTGTCTGCTGATTATTTTCGTTTTATCTAGAGCCTTGCGCTATTTCGGACCCTCAATTTGTTTTTAGTGGCACATTTGTTGGCCCCCCTCATTCTTTGCATCCATATGCCGCCACCCTCTCCACACACTCATGCTCTTGGCCTCTGTGTTTGTTTTCCCTATTTTTCCACCTCCCTCCCTCCTACACATAATGCATTGCAATTATAACGGTTTGTTTTTCAGCGTGGTTTATTTTATGTCAAGCGACAAACTTCATGTAATCAGTGTGAATAATTTGCTTTTATGCGCGCTCTGATATGGGCATTTTATTTGCTTTTTGCCATAATGGTCGAACCCTTCGACCCGAACTCGCACCTCCCTCCCCCTCACTGGCTATCACCCTGCATCCTGCATCGCTGAGTGTAATTGTTGCGTAGGCGTCAACTTTAGCATTTTGGTCCAATTAAAATGGCTCTTACGGCTGCAGGCTGTGCTGGCTTAGGCCAGAGCTGAACCAAACTTTATGGCAGGCACACACACAGAGACAGACACACACACACAGTATACAATATGTGTGCGTGACTGTTTGAGTATATTTTAAGTCTGTCTTCTCCCCAGTTGGTCATCGTATAATCTGCGTAACATGCTTTTTGTTTTACTCAAAACCTAATGTGGCGCATCAAAAGTGCCGTCAACTTTTGAGGTTGTGTTCCCTTCTCCAACTCCTCCTCCTTCTCCATCTCCTGTTCCTCCCCTTTGTTGGGTTAAATTGACCAGATGGGATCAGGACCAGGCTTGATGCGATTGCGAGTCAGTCGGGCGAATATTCAATTGTTTTGCGGTGGAATCTTAATGATTGATTGCAGTCCAGTTTTGTAATGGGCTATTTGAGTATAAATTTCAGCATGACATTTAAATGCAATCTACAATTAGGAGCAAGATAATCTTGTGGTTCTTATACAGGCATGAATCAATTGAATTCTTTCATTCATTGAATCTGCCTGCTTGCATTCGTGATTTTGAATTTTAAATGGTCCATTTTTGATTAAACTGAATAGGAGTTTTCAGTGTAGTGATTGAATGAATGATCAAATGATTTTCTGTCGAACTGTATAATCCACTAAATCTTAATTACAATGATTACTAATATAAATGACTGCAAATACAATATTGTACACTTTAGATGACTGACAAAACCATAAGATACACTACAGCTTCACTTAAACTTTGATATCGTTTAGATATGATTGACAATCACCGTCCCAAGAAATATACTTTCTTTGGCTTTTGATCGTCGCCCTCAATAATTGTGCTGGCTTTACTAACCTAACCCCAATTACTAATATATCATTTTACACAATACGATACACACACACACTCACACAATTTATATATAAATCATTCATTTATACAAATATCTAGCTATAAATTGTATATACTTAAGCCTAGTTTAGCCTGATAAGCTCATATATTTTCGTATTATATACTCAAGCCTATACAACTTTAAAAAACATATCTTTGATATCCCACAACCCAAAAAAAAAAACAAAAATTTTTTGCTATATATGTTTGTGAAAAGAATTTGAGAAGGAAAACCATTTTCTGAAAACAAAGGCAAAACAACAGAAAAATTACAAGCAGGAAATAATTTCAACGTAAAACATATTTTTATCCTGTTGACACGAAACTCTCCTCTCATTTAACACAACAAGAACGAAATCAACTATAACAACACATCAGCAGCAGCCACAACAACAACAACAAGAACCACAAACACGCCACAACAACATAAACAACTAGCAAACACAACGCCTACTAAGTCAAAAACAAATACAACACCAAAACAATTAACCCAAAAACAAAATTTCTGCCGAGAAAAACGATCAAAAAATTCAAAACAACAACTTTCCTTGCTACTACTAAAAATTGAATACACTGTATTATAGTACAACAAACACAGCAACAGATACAAAGAAACATTGTGTATTATAAAACAAAATACCACAACAACAACAACAACAAGAACAACATCAAGCCAGCAACAACCAAAGCAACAATGCCAAAATGCCTGCAAAGAATTCTTATGCAATTTCTTTAACAAGCAACAACAGCTAGAACAACTACAACTACAGAGTGTGCAGCCGCAACAACAACAACAACAATAAGACCTACAACAATTACAAATATCAGTCCAATAAAAACAACAACAACAACAATAACAACAAGTACATAAAATGAAAAAAACTAGCTTTTTTTCTCGCACTGTAAAAACGTAAATAAAAGAGAAATTTTTCGCGCAAGAAAACAAACCGAAAAAAAACATCACTAACAAATCTAACTGTTTAATTATAGTTTTGTAATTAACTTTCATTTGTTCTTTTTATTTGTGTTTCATTTCTTTTTTTCATGGCAGTTCTAAAAAAATGGTAGTTACAATAACAACAACAACAACTATAGCATCATCAACAACAGCAAACAAGAACCAAAACAACAACAACACATCCCTCAACTATAACTTAGGCCGCCCACTAAACAAATCGCAGCGATGCCATAGCTTCCAAAAATTATATATATATTAATGCCATAATATACTAAAAAGATCGCTCAAACGTCCGCCTGCTTGACCACCCCCAACTAATTAATTTACTTCCTTAATTTTATTAACCCAAAAAAAAAAAAATCAATCGAATACTTCTACTACTATTTTTGTTGTGTGTGTGTAAGTTCCAGTACAGAAAATTCCCTCAGTATGAAAACAACAACAAGAACAACAACAAGTCTTACAACAACTACTACTACTACAACAACAACAGCTACAACAACAGTATGCAACTAAAAAAAATAATTTATCTTAAAGAATGCACCAAAAAAAAAAAAAAAAAAAAAAAAAAAAATAGAAGACTTGTTTTCAAGTTCCATTTCAATTTTATGCAAATCTATACAAAAAAATTCAAAAACCAACCACGAAAATGCAAGCATAGAAACTATTTATATATACAGCTCTAAATATATATAAATCTATAAATATTTGTCAAACTCTACATCTGGGCAGGACTAAGCATCACAACAAAAAAAAATACCGAAACTCGCAGACAAAATCAAAAAAATACAAAAATAAATTGTCTCACTGTCTCTGTATCCTTCTTTTTATATATTTATATATATTATATAATCTCTCTTAATCACAATCAAAATCACAAAAAAATCCAAATCAAAAAAAAATTAAAAAAAAAAACCAACACTATTCTACTATCTATCTCTATCTCGCTTGTGTTTGTCTGTGTGCAGGGATGCATGGCACGACGGGCAACGCTGCAAACGTGACAAGAAGAATTGTTGTTGTTAATGGAGGATGAGGACTCGATGAATTTTCGGATGATCAACGAAATAAAGATCGCAATAATGTTGATTGCAACGTGGGAGTAAGGCAAATTCAATTGGAAAGAGCAGAAACTTATTTGGAATTGGAAATGGAAGCCACTTTCATCAAGAATAGAATATTGCCAGCCAATGCTACCGATATTAGAACTACTATCAAAACACATACTACCATTACTACTACTATTACTACTACCACTACTACTACCAAAACAAGTGCTAGTACTATGACTACTGGTTTCGCCGCCAAAATAATCCCAAACTGTAGTCGCTATAGATCGTACAATTTGAACAGATCCTTGAAATGTTTAAGCGCCGTACGCTGAAATACGCAATGCACAACGCAAAGTTTTTGAATTTTTTGCATAAAACTGAAGAACAATCATTGTATACTCAAGAATTTATTGATAAATCGATTATATTGTATCGATATCGATATTGATCGATCGGAATCATACAAAATGTTGCCAATTGTGGTTGTTGCTGTGCCTGATGTTGAAAATTCGACGAGACTAACTGAAAACCCAAAACCGAAAAAAAACCATCTGCAGAAAAGTATTTGCAATTTATAATTATCGAATTATCCATCGTATTCAATTTCTTTTGGGACCTCAATATTGCTTATATATCTAAATATATATATATAATATATGATTTTTGTTCTGTATATCATGCCATGAACCACAAAATTACAAATCAAGCTTCAATTTTATTTAATTTAATTAAAAACCAAAACAAAACATTTGCCATTGGGATCTGTTCAAAGTTATGTGTCTATACATATGCATATGTATAAACCTATATATGAAAGTATAGCTCTATATATATGTAGAGTTGCTGGGGCATTTAGAGAAGAGTCGTATGTACTATGCGCCCTTGGTATTAGTCGGTATGTTGTCGGTCATGTATGTATGTAGTTTCTCACGGTACACACGATGAGAATTCTTCATGTGCATCGTTTCTATAATTCTATTCTGTGGAGAGAAAATTCAGAGAGAGAAACGACGTCACCAACGTTCGCAAACATACACAAGGAGGTGAGTCTGTTGAAGCACTCTATTCTAACTATAAAAAAAAACAACCTAAGTACAAATACATTTTCATAGTTTTTAAGAAGGCCCGTTGCTCCCTTAAGTCTATTTAGTTTAAGTCGAGCACCAAACTATTTACAACATAAGTGTCACTGAAGACCAAAAGATGCGCAAATATATTATAAATCAAAACTTGGATGGAATAAATATAAAAACATGCAATTTTAGAAGTCGAGAACAGTAATCTACAAGAGGAAACTAAAATGATATAATAAAATAGATAAATTGCAGAAAATTTAACGAAAGGAAAAGAAAAGTAAAAAATGAATGGCAAGAATCACAACTTAAAAACCTCAAATAATAAAAATTCCTCAATCTTTTCAAGTTTTGCAAAACGAGGCTCGTGAATTATTTTAGAGTAAGATCTCTAGATGAAACCAGTTTTTCTGCAGTAACCATATCATTTTGTGGTTCATGGAAAATCCAATAAGTTTATTTTATATTCTTTTTCAGAATATCATTTAGGTTTATAGAATACATCATCGATAAATTGAATGTGTATGAGTTACCAAATACGCGAATGTTTATGCAAGACATTAGCACACATAACCATAAAAGAATTGGTTAACATCGCCTAACGATGCATAGAACAGGTTCTCAAACAAAACTCGATTAGGAGGGAGCTAAGAAAAAAAAAAAAATGCAATTGAATTGAGGTCGCATTTAGTTGATTTTTTCGATTTTGTTTGGTCCAGTTGTCATCAGGTGGCCCTGAAAGTTTGTTTGGAGCGTGTGAGCAAAGTTTACAATCGACTCTATGACCATAAAAGTACTAAAAATCATTTATGATAATGTTAGGTCGGCCTTGCAAAAATAAATCTCACACATTATCGAAAATTTGTAATCAACTTTATTTAATTGACTTTACTTTTTGCGTCATCAATTTGGTATTTATTATCTTCCCTAAAATCTGACATTTCTCTTTAAAAAGTACATTTCATTTCGTTAAAATGTTTTTTGCTGTCATACATTTTTGAGTGTTTTATAAGAATTCCGACGCTATTCGGGAAAAAACACTAAAACATCACGCGATTTTTGTTGTTTTTTACTACTGACCTGCCTCAAACCTCAAATGAAATTAGTTGCGTCTGGTTTTGCTGCTGCTGCGCTGCTTCTCCTGCTGGTTGTCGTTGTTGTTGGTACAAAGATGCTGTTGTTGTTTTTTGAGACTTTATTAAGCAAAAACGAGAGCAAAAACAAATTCATTGGCATGCAAAGCGCGATGAATAACGAGGCAGCAGCTGATGACGAGCTGAGGGAATGACCTGAAAGACTCGAAGAACCTCTCTACATTCCTTCTACTTCTATCTCTTTCTGTCAATCTTTCCCTCTCTATCTTTCTCGTTCTCTCTCTCTCTCTAACGCTATCTTTCCCTTCCGGTCGCCCACAGAGATATTGTTTCCCATCTGGTTACTTTCTAAGCATACTTTTTTGCTCGATTTTCGACCTTGTTTAACATTTGTTCTGTACAGTTTTTTTTCGGTTTCAGTTTCGTATATAGAAAACAACAAAGAACACACACACTTTCAATCGTTTTTCTCTTAGTTAGTTTTTAGTGAACAAGTTAAACTGAACAACAAAATATAACACGGATTCGATAAACGCAACAGAAACGAAACACACACCACAAAACAACAGAATCAAGTAATAATAAAAACAACTTCCAATCCAACCAGAAACGAACCAACCAACCAACCAATCAACCAACCAAATCCAAAACCAAACCAAGCAACAAATTTAACAAATTTGTGGAAACATTTATCACGCGCAAATTGTTTGCCGTTTGCTCTTATCTCATTTCAGTTAAGGAGATTGGAAATGGTCGCTCACCATTACTGCAGGAGCCTCTTTACGGTACACGACCTCAGCCCTACAGTGAGTAGAAGGCGCCTATTCATTTGTAGTTTCTGTTTAGCTGACAAATGTTGTACCCAAATCCTCAAAACGTTTCTTTTAAAATCAATCCCAATCAATCCAATCTTTTTCCCAGAAAAAAAAAAAAAACAAAAGAAATTATAACAATCATAAATTATTACTATGGTGTGTGTTTGTGTTTTGAAGGTTGTTTCTCGAGCTCTTTCGTTATGTCCATTATGTGTGTGTGTTTATTTTGCATTTGTTTGGTTCTTCAGGTTGACTTAGGTTGATTAACAATGAGGTAGGTGCTGTTTCTTTCTTCTATAGTTTGCGTTAGGTTCGCCGAGCCTGTTGCCGATATAACGACCCCCTTATATGTGTGTTTCAACAATTTTTAATAACAAGCTAAAGCAAGTACATGTGTTTTCAGGCATAATTAATTCAGTATAACAATTATTTTGTTTGTTTTTTAATTTTACGTATGAACTTATTAAATTACTCATGTAATTAAGTAACAATAAATACAATACTTATAAAAGTAATTACAATAATTACATTTAAACTAATCAAAATAATATGTAATTGAAAAAAAGAAAATTCTTTAAAATATGATTTATTACCCAATTAATTACATTTGTTTAATAACGTAAGTAATTGAGCTTTTCAAATGTAATTACTTTAGTAATTACACTTTATTCCCTATAAGTTTTCCAACATAACTCAACAGTTATGCACTTTAAGCAACATTCGCCGTGCTGTCAAGTCTACCGTCACCCGCATCTCTTTTGAAAAAGGTCACATGCCATTTGGCAAATTGTCTACATAAATTCATTAGTATGTCAAATACTAGAACCCACACGTTCTTGCAACTTACTCTTATTCCACCTGCCATTGCTGCTGCATCTTCCAAACACCTTCCCTCCAAATGGCGATGGCAAAAAGTTTTCTAATTGTTGGCACTTGGGCGTGTCTTTCGTAAGGAGCCCTTATGAAATTGCAATCTTTACAGTTGCTCATTTCCCCCCTCCTCTACCTCTCTCTCTCTCATTCTGTACTCCTTTATCTAAATTCGTATGGAACATGACGGACAATTTAAATAATTTTTCGAGATTAATTAACTTGACTTAAAGCGCATCTGGGAAAGAAGAAGCTGAAACCGAATTCTGTTTCGGCTCAGTTGTTCTGTATTCATTCTTTCTGTACATTTAGCAGATAATCGAAGACACGCACTATATACACGCACGTCCCACAGCGGTCCTCAAACGTGACAATGTGCTACACTCTTAAGTGAAAGTATTCGTACCGAGGGAAAAAGAAGTATTCGAAAAGGAAAATAACCAAAGAATTTTGCCATTTGCCCCGATTGGTGTGGTAAGAATTGTGTCAAAGGAAATGGAGAAGCCCTCAGGCAAACTATACACAAGCAGGAGCAGAGGATTCTACCTCTTCCTCTATCCCTGTTTGTGATATAGAAGAGAGAGAGATAGAGAGGGGGTAGATAGAGTGAGCGAGGAGATGTAGTATATGTGTATTGCCCGAACATGAGTATTAATTTCCTCGTTGGCTTTGCGGTTCGCCACCCACTAATTTTGCGATGTGGTCAGATCTCCTCAATGTATATATGTGTGTGTGTTTCTGTGTGTATGCGAGAGTGTGTGTACGTGTGAAGCAGTAAATTAATTGATTTTTTATAGTCAAAGGGCACTTCAAATTCAATTGAATTCAAGTTTATGTTGCAATTTTCTGGTCACAGTGAAATCTGCAATTGACTCGATTCCCTTTTATGGCACATAAGAAATCGAAGAAGCCAATGGGATTGCCCTACCTTGTTGTTGTTGTGCTCTACTTCCCTAAAATTGCTGTAGGAAATTGCAGTGAAAATGTCGAAGCATTTTCTTTCCCCAATTTCTTGGACACATTCCATTGCACACTGTTTGTTTGCGTGGCCATTAATCAGTTTGCTAATTTTGTGCTATATCATTTATTGATCCTTAAACTTGTTATCCACAGGGTATAGTCATAGTTCCTGACTAGGGTTGGGCAAAGAGAATGAGATTGCAAAAGATAAGTGAAAAAAAAAAAACCTAGAGAGAACGCCTGGCAACGCCTCGAGGGCGCACCTAGTTACAACTTTTGCATTATCTAAAAACCACAAACTAAAAACGGCCCAGCCCTGTCATGCCCCTGCCCACACTGTGCCACAGTTCTTCTCTCCCTCATCCTCCTTCTCGCACTAAAGTTATGTAACCTGCCTCCAGGCGCTGCTCGTTCATAATTCTGGCCGAGAATCTTCTGCTACTGCTAGCAACTTGTTTCTTCTGCTGCTGCTTCTGCTGTTCCCCTCTCTCATCGGCATCTTTATCTTCTTCTTAGCCTTGATGTTTTAATTTGTGCGTAAATAAAATTTAAGCATTGCTTTGCTTCTGCATTAGCCAAGTGGAAAGTTTTCACTTCAATTTGTTGGTGTTGTTGTTTTTGTTGTTGTTGCTGGTTGGGGCTTTGGGGACCAAAACTGATGCATAGATTAAGCAAGAATCCGTCTCCGGCTGCCGCTCGGCTGCCGCTTTTAATTGCATTCTACGCAAAACTTTAACTTAAGTTCGTCTTACGTTTTCTAGGTTTCAATTAGAGTGGTACGAGCAGAGCAGGGGGAAGGAAAAAGCGGAAGAGACTGAGAGAGATTGAAGGAGTTAAGTAAGCAGCAGCTGAGTTCGGGGTTTTGCCCCTATCTTATGTCTAAGTAGCTGTATCCCATGGCTGTATTTGTATCTCTGTACTGGGGTCGAGCCCCGTTCCCCTTTCCTCCTGCCCCAAGATTTCATCTTATTGCTTTTGCTTTGGAAAACTTTTGCCTTGCTGTTGCTGTTATTATTTCCTTTGGGAAGATATTTCGTTGATTTTTCGATAGCTAAAAAGTTTGCAAGCAAATTTTCTTGAATTCTGTTTTGTCTGATAATTGGCTATGGCCACACGGCATTTGCCATTGTACTCTCGATGTTGGGGGCCAAAGTTTTAACTTGACTTCAGTCAAAAAAGTCAAATTCAATTGATTTCGCTTTTGGCGACTCGTTTTACCCCATTTGGAATGTGCCAGAGAGTTAAACAGAAGATCCCAAGTTTTTTGGCAAATTCCATTGCCCTATCTCTTTACTTTCCTCCCTCTGCCATTTGTAGTTTTTGTTTTCATCAGTTTTGTTACGTTCCGTTTGGTTTTCGGTTTGGTTACGGTTCATTGGTTTATTTAATTTTTTTTGTTGTGGTAAGAGCAGTAAGTTGAATTTTCTTTTCTTTTTCTGGTGTAGCTTTTCGGTAAACACTTGATATGCTGCTGAGGGGAGACAGGGGGGGAGAGAGTAAAAAATGCAATGTGATCTACTGCAATTTGAGCAAATTAAGAAGTTGGTTTTAATTGAGATTGTAAAGTAAAGGAATAGCGGAAGGAATATGAAGATAAAGAAGAGAAGAAAATAGCTGAAGGCAAAAAGTATTTACTAAATAAGGCATATTAATTAACAGTTAGAAATGGAATCAACTTTTAATACAGAGAAGTATTTTTATTGTTTTCTCATATCTGTATTATGTTTAATGTTTTGCAAGGTTTTACTAGAGATTTTTAAGTTTCTTATTAGCAAGACAGAAAGCTCCTTTAGCCCCTAAACTCCTTTCCTCCATGATGCAATGCTTGCGGGGCCAAATGACGTTATGCATAGTTAATATATTGTTTTGCCTGTCTTTCCATTCTTTCTCATCCAGCAGTTGCCGCCTCTGCCATGCCTAATCAGGGAAATATCATCAAGTCGAGTCTCAGTTGCACTTATGACAATGTCGAGCTGGTCGTGCTGGGAGCGGGGGAGTTTTCTCCTTGCCAGAGCGGATTGCGCTCGTCAAGCGGCGAAGTCTTTGGGGCTTTTCTTTGGCTTTTCCCCCTGGCTGCAGCTGTTGCAGGCACTGCTGCTGCCTTTGCTACACTAGCCGCCTCATAAGCATCCTTGGGGAAATTATTATGAGCAGAATTCAATTTCGTGTTTAATTTGCAGTAAATCCGTTCCTCTTTCTTCTTGCTTTCGTTCTCCTAAAGTCACTTTGCAACATTTTTTCATAAGTTTCGCCCTTTTTCTGCGGTTTCTTTGTTTAGGCTAACTGATTTCTTTTTTTTTTTTTTTTTTGGCGTGTGCCTTAAAAATTCAAATCTGCTTTGCTTCTGCCGCGTGTTTTTTTTTCTTTTGCTTTTCTTTTGCTTTGCTGTATTCTGTTTTCGTTTTTGTTTTCTCCAAATAAATTTCAATATAGTACTTATTATTTTAAGCTGCTGCATTTGCTGCCTTGGACCCGTTCTCCCTTTCCATCTGTCCTCTGCCCTTTGCTCTTTGGCCTTTTTGTCCGGCAACCGCAATGAGGGCTTCTCATTATTTGCTGTAAAACATTTTTGCATAAGAAGACGAAACAAAAAAAGTTATTTTTAATTTAACCACAAAGTTTTCTTCGCATTTTTTCCGCCGAGTGTGTCAGTTTGTCTGTCAGTCTGCACTGCGCGAAATGCAAAAGTAATTTTTATTAAAAGTTTACTTTTTAATCTGACTGGCGCGGTTTACTTTTCTACTCTTTCATTGTTGCTGCTTGCGGTTCCCACCGTCGCCGTCGTGGCAGGGTTAATTAAAATTTAATTGTGATGCGCGCAATGCAGAGTGAAATATGCGAAAAAGTCACTCAAACTTACTCAGAGTGAAAGTGCATTAAGTGAAATGGAGAAGGGCCAGAAGGGATTTGCGCTGAAAAGTAGGCAACATATACCCGGCGCAATTTCAATTGCAATTCATTATCATTAACATATTTATGGCCTCAGTGCCGCCGCCGCTGCGTGTGCCTAATCAAAAATGCCAAACAATTGTTCTTGCTCGCTCTTTCGCCCACTGTGTCTCTCTCTCGCACACTCTCTCGACAATCATTCACACCTTTAAGCCTGCACTGTCAACAGTCACAGTTAAAGTCCCCGAACTGCGCGTCTCCAGTTTCCCTTGGGCGTGCGTCGCAGCATAACGCGCGTTCAGGCAGCTAAACCCAACTGATTCGTCTCCCTCCCTCTCCCCTGATTCTTGTCCTCTCTCTCCAACTTGTTCATTGCTCTATCTCTCCGCGTTTGAATGGGCCCGCAAATCCGAGTGCCTGTAAAAACAAAATGGCCAACATCCTCCCACAAACGGAAGTTGACAACGGCAGTGGCGATGGCAACGGCACAACGGCGACGGTGATGTCCTCCAGCTCGCTTGTACTACTTTTTTACAGCTGTTTCCCGCACAGCAGGAAATGTTTTTTAATTTTAATGCAAGTGCCACACACAGCAGTATTTCATGCGCATATAAAGTCGCCTGTTTTATTTATATTTGTCTGATTTAAACGTAAATACAACAAACTTTTGACGAAGATCGACAAAGTTGTTTCGGGACCAGTAACAAGTTATACTATGTTATTTTATATACAGTATTTTCCTCTTAAGTTATTGGCAATTTCACCTTCAAATCTTGCCGAGATTTTTCTCATTTACAACATTTCTCTTTGACGCCCTTTTGCGATCAAAAAAGCAGTGCAAAAATGTGAAATGCAATTCTCAACTTTGGATTGTATGCCAAAGATATATCTAGAAAGCACTGTATGTTTGTATAGAAGTAGCAGTTGCAAGTTGTATGAGAAATTGAACATCAACGTCTTGCGTCATCTTCACTTTCCATTCACATCTACACGCACAATCCTCGACTGCAAATTTTTGCAATTCCCTCAACAACTTCAGCTGCAGCTTCGCCCCATTTTCATCTTCAAGTCGCTTTACCTCCCTCCCTATTTCTCTTTCTCTATCTTTCCGTATCAGTCACTTGCAAATTCTGCTGTATTTTGCATTATTGCCATGACATAACAGCCTGCGGCATTGCATTTGAAAGTTATCAGACAGGCGCAAAAAATGTGGTAAAACGGTAGAGGAAGGGAAAGAGAAAACGGAAAAAGAAGAAAACTAGTAAAGAACAAGAAATATGGATAAGGAAATTGTTTCATTTCTTTAGCTTTTTCAGCAGCAGCAGCAGCTGTTGCAATACCCTGATTTGGCTTCGCAATCGCAAAACATACCCTGTAGAGGAAGTTTAATAAGAAATACACAACTTGAACTGAGAACTGTATTACAAAATACAATATCTTATAGTATATTCAGCTAAAATTCTTTATTTATAGGGTATGTAGCTGTCTACTCTTTTGCTAAATCACCCACTTTATTCACTAGTCCCGATTGTTGCAGAAAGTTACTTACTTGAGCTCGATTTCAGTAGTTGAGTGTTTTCCAATTGCTTTGCCGCAGGCTGTGCGGTGTGGGCGCGGCTGATTGCTGTCATACCTCAGACACCTCCCTTCCCCGCACACACACACACACATGGCACTGCAAATTGTTGTCAAGTTTCTCAACTGGCGTATCTCAAATCTGCTATACGTGTTTTTTGCCATCAACACATCATTTTATTTTTTCGGGCAGCTTCTGCTTTAGTTTTTTCTTTTTCCTTTTTGTTTTTGGCTTCTTTTTCGCTCTCTTTATTGCTAAATATTGGCAACAGTTGCCACATTGTTGTCACATTGTTGTTGGCGCCATTGTTGCTGCTGCTGCTATCGACAGATAATAACTTTGTTTTATTATTTTTTCGGGGTGGCAACGTCGCGTGGCCTTTTGTTATTGCATTGCGATAATTGGCGCATTTTGTGGCACTTGCAGCTTTGCTGACTATTCTGAGCCGATCCCAATCTGAAAGGCCTCCATTTGAGAGTGACATTTGTCGGTTCAATCTTCCCCCCTCTCACTTTTACTCTCCTTCCTCACGTCCTGTGTCTCTCTTGCCAGAATATATTGCCAGCAATTTTTGGACGTCATCAGGCCACACCAGATAAGTGCGTGTAATTGAGTGTGGCATCATCATCATCATCATCAGCAGCAACATCATTATCATCATTGGCATTGATGCCCCTTGAAAACTTGATTGAGCGCCTACAGTTTGTCAGACAGACAGACAAACTGACTCGTCTGCTGATTGACCAAACAATAAACATAAATGTCAAAGTGCGAAGTGAGCAGAACAGAGTTCAGGGTTGCCTTCTTTTTCCTGACAAATTCACAGATATTCACTGCAAAATTTGCGTTTATTTACCACACAATTTGCTGGTAATTTGCAGCAGATTATCACGCCAAATAAACCTTTAACATGGGGCGTGATATTAAAGATATATTAAGTATACGTATTTATAGAGTAGAAAAAGGTATAAGATGGAGAGATTTAAAGGAAAGCAGCAGAAATGATAAATCAAATATGCAAGATTTTCAAGCTTTTTCTGAGCCTCAATCACAGTGACTTCCAATAAAGCTCTTTATGAATCTTCAACCAAAGAGAACTGTTCAAAACCAATCAAAAATATTTCTTAAATTGTTCATATAACAATTTGATTCCCGAGTCAATTAACTCTTATTGCGCATTCGACTTATTTCTAAATGCAAAATGGCAAAGTGGCACTCATATTATCTGAAACATGCAGTAGTGCACTCTGCCCCCTCTCTAACTACTTCCCCTAATGATTGCTCCCCAATTGCATGCGTTGCCTTTGGGGCATATTAATTCCCCCAGCAAATGCAGCCCCGGAGCAATCAGAAAAGCACAAACTTTCGCATACAGCTTTTTCATGCCACTTGTCAGCGTTCAAAGATGCATGCGACATAAAATTGGCGTTGCCACATCGCTTAAACATAGAGAGAGAGAGGGAGAGACAAGATGATGGAGAGAGAAAGAGAGCTGGTGAGGAGAGGGAGCCCCACTTGACAGTTGTTACTGTGGCAGACATTGTGCAACTGTCATCGGCGCTTGTCAGCCCAGTTAAGCATTTAATTTCGACGACAATTTTAGTGGCCCGACAAGACCAGCAAAATAACCCGATGCTCTCCTCCCCTCCTCACCCCACCCCTGTCCACGGTCACTATTGTTATTGTTGCGCAATATGCAAACTGTTTAACTGTTGATGTTGGGAACTGTAACAAAAGACAAGAAAACCAACACAATGCGATGGCTACGAAAATTGAATTAGCTGGAAAAACGGCTGGGAAAATATTACTATAGCCAAAAGAAAACGACGCTGACAAAAGACAACAGCTTAGCAGCGAGGCTACTTGAATAGTCTGAGAGAAAAAGCAGATATGCTAAGCTTGGAGAGTGCTGGCCAGGCACAGGGTATTACGCTAGTCGGGTACACGCATAACTTGCGGCAAGTAACATTTATGCAGTGCTCAAATTAATTGCATGCACTCACAGAGCTGGGAGAAGACTCTGCAAAACCGAGATACTCAACTTGCCTCTGTTTCCGCTGTTTGTTCCCCACTCACTCTTCTCCCCCTCCTCCTGTGCTGCTGTCTATGCTTTGCTCTAACAACAAAAAACTTATTCAATTAAAGTTTTGCGCTCGCGCGACCTAATGGAAAATGCTTCTACAATGAGAGAGAGATAGAGAGAATCCTGTGTGTCCTTCTGGGCAGACGTCTGGCTGTGCGTGGCTTGTGTGTGTGTGTGGCAGCATAAATTTTATTTTAAATGAAATTTCATTAAAAATAAAATAATATTTGTAGCATGCGCTTCATTTGCTGGCGCACCGCCTACATGCGGTGCCTGGGCGTGGCATCTGCTCTCGACTCCCGACATATGTGACATGAGTTTTAAATGCTATTTACTTTAGTTAGTACTTGCTGTTGCACTCTGCTCCCTCTCTCTGTCTCTGCCCTGCCCCCCTTGCCTTCATTTTGTTGTCCTTTTGCCTTATGCCGCATGCAAATTAGTGGCGTTATTATACAGCTCGGTAGTCTGGCAACAAGCTGGTGCAGAAGGGGGAATGAATGCCTGCCACATGCTGATGCATTGCACACGACTGACTTCTGACTCCTCTTTTTACATAGCCCGTTTCTGTTCGTTGGGTTTCAGCTGATTTATGCCTCAACCCACATGACTCGACTTGCTTCATTTGATTAATTTGCCTCTTTAGAGCTTGTTGCACTTGCAGCTAGGGAAAACCTTATGCAGCGTAGCCTACATTACCAACATTCTTTTGGTTGGAATTCTGACAAATCCTTCAATGAAACGAACAGAATGCATCAATGCGCAACAATCAATACGCAAAAATCGAAGTCTATTGTGAATGCTCTGTCGTATAGAGCTGCCAATCATCATTGTTTGAAATCAGTTTAGGGCAGATAAAGTAGAGTTTATGCCAATCGAAAATTAAAAGTCTGAAATAGGCGTCTCCAAGTCTGTATAGCCTTGGCCTGTCTGTACGAACACATAGATCTCACACACCTAAACCTTCCAAATGTGCTGACCATATTTCATATCATTGCACAATGATTTATCTACAGCATGCTTTAGAATTTAGCTACGCCTCCTTATAATTATATATACATATATAATAATTATAATTTATTATTAATTTATTATAATTATAATAATAATATATATAATTTCTGGTATACGCAATAACTACCACCAGCTAAAAGATTTCTATAAATTTGCCTGACAACGTATTGTTTATTATTGAAGTTATTTAAGTAATGAAGTAAGTGAGCGTACAGATTTAAAAGGCACCGATGTACAATGTACAACAAGAGTATCATCGGCCAACTCTGTCTGTCGTTGGCACAAAAACGTATGCAAACCAAATTAAGCTTAAGTTCCCTATTCCTCAATCAGCTAAACGTGCTTAATACCCTGTATAACTAGTAACAATTCAATGCGCTGCTGCTGCACGTAATGTGCACCATGTAATTCGTGAGCTTCCCAGCAGCCTTAGTTGTTGTAAATTCAAATTCCTTCATCTCTCTGTCTATCTCTCTTTCTTTCCCTCTCTACTGTGTTGCTGTCTCGTTGCTTGTTAACTTTTCCCTCATTGGCTGTCGCGTTGTGTGCACATTTGTTAGTATTAGTATCAGTACTCTTGGCATTTGCATTTCTCTGTCCGTCAATCTGTCATGCTGTCCCTTTCCGATGACGTTTTCATTTGGTATGTGGCATTAATTTCCTTGGCCGCTTGTCAATTTTGTTGATTCACAGTTGCATTTTCTTTCTTCTGGCAACCCTCTCTCTATCTCGCTCTCCCTCTTGAAATATGCAACTCAATTAGTTTTCCATCAGAAGTAAAGTGTCTCCTGATGCTGCTGCAGCTGGTGCCTGGACTTCATCTTCCTCTACTGATATTTTCTGGTAATGGTTTGCGGTCCGCCTGCATCTAATTGGCAATTAGTCGAGTCGAGTCGGTGTAGTTAAATTAACTTATTTGATATTTTATAGTTCTCTCACCAAATTGACTTATTCAAAATGCAAAATTGAATTTCGCACAAAAAGAGGACGAGGAAGAATCCAAACAGAATGTTTTTGCCTGTCAATGAGACGTGAATTTTATGTCTGCCTTTGGCGTCAAGAGAATATAGACAGATATAGATAGAAAGAGAGAGAGAGAGAAAATGAGCGAGGGCACTTTCAAGGCAAACTAATTGATTTGAAAATAAATCATGACTAATCACCACCTGCAGAAATTGAAATGGTTGATTCAAAAAGGCATACCCTGTAGCCTCTTTTGTTTGTATGTCAAGTTAATATGTAAATTTTGTAGTTTGTAGGGTATTTGATAGCACTGGTCGAGCATCACTTGATCTAGTTTTTGCTTCTGCTTTTTTTGACGCTGTAAATTTCATTTCAATACACGTGCGGTTGCCCAAGCTACCCTTACGCCTTACTCCCTCCCTTCTCTCGTGCATATCCTTTCCGCATCCAGTTAGCAATCGCCGTTGTTATATCTGAAATGTCGACATGGGTTAGCCCCAAGCTCCGTTACAGCGCTCTAGCCACGCTCTCACCACTCACTCTCAGAACGCGAATCCCTTTCACCTTGTGCACCTTTTACCCAGTTCCACACAGCTTGATTAATTGAAATTTCACTCACTGTCAAGCGCTGTGTATGTGTGGGTGTGTGGCAAGGGGGCGTGGCAGCTGGTTACTAAAGTGTTAGCGTTCGGGTAAACTGTTTTGCAATTAATTGAGTGCGCTAATTTTGGCAAAAGGGTTGCTTAATTGATGACGCGGGTGCACTTCGTCTCGTTCTCTTTCTCTTTCACTGGCTGAACTAGTTCCCCGAGCAAGATTCAATTCAATTTAGAGCTAATGAATTGTGCATGAACTATGTACATATAGTAAGGTGTTTGCTTGTGAACGCAATGTGAGTTACGGATTGACGATAATAGTAAAATACTAACACAAGTCAAGTTAGATTGTGGTTGAACTACATTATCATTATTATTATTGTGTTATTTAATAATTAAGAAATGTTCGGCATTATGTTCCATAATATTCTACATTATTTCTCCCTTCTCCCTACATCTCTCACCTGGTTAATTGAATTTTCACTTTTATATTTTGAATTTCCAACTTTTGTTTTCCTCTTGGCTTGGCTCACTCCACAATTTGTGGCGCATTTGCTTTATAATTTGGCTATGCGCAATTTGCATTGAAAATGATTTTCAGTCGCGGCCGCTTTTTCGCATTTTCCGAAATGTTTTCACCAACGATGCGTGGGCCACATATGATGTGCACCCTCGACACGCCGGGCGAGTGCGGTGCAGCGGTAATTGCGTTTTAAGTGGTATTTGGCATAATGAATAATGCAGCAAAACTGCCTAGCAATGGCCACAGAGAGAGAGAGAGAGAGAGAGAGAGAGAGAGAGAGATAGAGACAGATGTAGACAGTGAAGCTGAGGCTTGTCGATACAGATTGGAATGCTGCACGCCATTGCTTGCCCCTCGCCTGATGCGAATATTCCAATTACTACTGCCAATTCAGGTGTGAGAAACTCAATGAAATCATCGAAGTGTCAAGGAAATATGACTCCTTATCCTCAAGGGTAGTAGATGGGTAATTGTAATTAACTTCTCTAGCCTCATGGATATAGTCATGACCTGTCTGTATGATCTTAAGATCTTAAGGGCTACGAGTTAGGGGTTTCTAGTTAAGCGACAAATATTATTAGTTTCTCTTCAAACCTGGCCCACATTAAAATACACATAGCAATCGTAAATAAATTAAGCTTTATTGTTGTGAACAATCGGACTATAATTCAGGCTGCATTCTTGTCGCTTGCACCTCAACAGATATCTCTTGATCAGGGTTGTATGTATAAGCGTAGCACACCACCTGGCGGCTTTCCATTAGACAAAGGTAGCTTTTTCCGTAATCATGCTTTGGTGTAGTGTTATTTACATCTTCTCGATCATCACCGTCACCGTCGGTGCCATCTCCTCCGCTGTCGCCTCCATTGCTACCACCTTCTTTACTTCCACCTCCTTTGCTGCCACCTCCTTTACTGCTACCATCTCCACCGCCACCTCCTCCGCCTCCAGTTTCTCCACTCCCTTTAGGGCCTCCGGCTTTACTGCCACCGGATCCTCCACCATCTCCCCCACCTCCTTTACTACCCTCTCCACCGCCTGATCCTCCTTCACCTCCTTTACTGCCTCCTCCTTTATTGCCTCCTCCTTTGCTGCCACCTCCACCGCCTGATCCTCCTTCACCTCCTTTACTGCCTCCTCCTTTGCTGCCACCTCCACCGCCAGATCCACCTTTACTGCCTCCTCCTTTGCTGCCACCTCCACCGCCAGATCCTCCTTCACCTCCTTTACTGCCTCCTCCTTTACTGCCTCCTCCTTTACTGCCTCCTCCTTTACTGCCTCCTCCTTTGATGCCACCTCCACCGCCAGATCCTCCTTCATCTCCTTTACTGCCTCCTACTTTGCTGCCACCTCCACCGCCAGATCCTCCTTCACCTCCTTTACTGCCTCCTCCTTTACTGCCTCCTTTGCTGCCACCTCCACCGCCAGATCCTCCTTCACCTCCTTTACTGCCTCCTCCTTTACTGCCTCCTCCTTTACTGCCTCCTTTGCTGCCACCTCCACCGCCAGATCCTCCACCTCCTTTACTGCCTCCTCCTTTACTGCCGCCTCCTTTGCTGCCACCTCCATCGCCAGATCCTCCTTTACTGGCACCTTCGTCACCGGGTCCTCCTCCACCACCTCCTTTGCCACCACCTCCTTTGCCACCTCCTCCATCGCCACCTCCTTTATCGCCATCTCCTCCATCGCCATCGCCTCCTTTGTTACCTCCTCCATCGCCACCTCCTTTATCGCCATCTCCTCCATCGCCATCGCCTCCATTGACCACGCACCATATGTACAGGGTCTCGATCAACTCATTAATCGTGGTTCCATACAGCAATTTCTTCATTACCATTTCACTCAATATCTTCACTAGTTGGCTATCGATTGGCTCGTTATCTAAAAACTTTTCCAGTTGCTGTAGCACGACCTTCGTGGCAGCTAGAACAGACAGTTCCATCAAATCCTCTTTGTCTGTTATTCCTGTGCAGGTCATTCTAGCTGAGGTACGGTACGCCGCATTGGGCACTGTCCAACTGCCGCTAAGCAGCAATAAAAATATCAATCGCTTTGGGATTAAATAAAGGGATGACATTAAAAATAAGTTGATAAACGTCCTCACAATAAGTATTTACCATGTTCTTTGGGATATATTCTTTACTCTCGTTGAATTGTAAAATGAGCTCAGATACAAAGATTTAAGAAGGAAATTTGAAACAAATTTTTGTATGCAGATCAAGCGTTACAATGCATGCAATTACCCCTAAAGAGCTGTGACAAATTTCTAGTTATACCAGTAAAAGTAAATCCGATCTAATAGCTATACATATAAGGAAATATAGTATACTATACTATATATAACGTTAATGGAATGAATGAGGGAGAGAGAGAGAGATGCTGCACCTTTCTGCTTTTTCAAACTGAAAATTCTAAGGCCAAAAAGTATGAAATAGTCACTTTTGTTGGCTACTGCAGTAATGTATCAGAAATCGAAATTTCACTTGCTGTGCTGTACCACAGTGAGATAGATAACTATGTGTACGCCTGCCCTGGGACACACATAATGATATGCCCATGAGGAGATGCCAACGGAGACTCGACTCCTGTTGGGTAATGCTGCAGGCAACAAGCTGTTCTCACACATGATGAGGGTGGCAGTAGAGCAGTGGGGGAGGAGGTTGAGCAGAGAGGGATTGAGCAAGGGGAACAAGGGGTCGGCCTGATGCTGGCAGCAAAGTTGTTTGCCTTGTGCCAATATTCCAAAACTGATTTTCATATGTCTTTTAAGTTTATTTGCGCTCAGGCGTAACATTCACACACACACACAAATACATACATACGTGCAAGTACACTCATGCACACGGCTTACATACACATATACGCCCGCCCTCTTGCCGCTCTCTTATCGTTTTCCGCACACGCATAAAAGTTGCTGCTGCCGTTTTTCCTTTAAACTTTTTTATTGGCCAGAATTTAATTCGCCCTAAAAGAGAAGACACACACACACATGGATACACACCCTCACATGAATACACACTTGCACACACTCATTTATATGAAATAGATACTGCAGTGAGCATTCTGCTGCTGCGGCTGTGTGTGTTCTTTTTGCGCTACGCTTTTTGGAAAGCGATTTCAAATGCAAATTTTATTGGCACAAGCCAACGTCCTGGCAGGCTCGTTTCGTTTCGCTCAGTGTATGCAGATTAAAATCAATTCAATTTGCTGCAAGCCAAGTAAAAGTGGTAATCATTTTCAGTTCTTTGTTTCTTTGCTCGCTCGCTCAGCCACCTTCCTCCCTTCCTCTATCTTTCTCTTCCACTGTGCCTCAGTACTTTACATAATGAGATTTTAAGCAAGTGCGTTGCGTGTGTTCAGTTTCAGCTCAGTTCCCCGGGAATGTTGGCCGCAAATTTGCCGGCAGCTTAGTAATTCGCATTCTTTTACATATGCCAGAAAATGTACCATGGAAAATACCTTTGAAATACGTAACAAAATAGGAGGTTTTTCTCTCTCTCTCTCTGTAGAGAATTTGCACAATTGAATTTTAATTAAGCAAATGATTTCATATTGCTTTGGCAAAAATAAACTCAACAAGCGAAAAGGAAACTCGGCATAAGTGTATATATAGTATCGTATGTAGACTGCTGCCACAGAATATGTCAGGGGAGGCGAGAAGCGTAACGGCGTAGCGTAAGCGAAAGTAAGCGAAGCGTAAAACTGACAAATACTTGGATAATAAATATGTATGTATGTGTATGTGTTTTCTTATGTAATTCACTTGAAAGATTTGAGAACGGCGACAGCGTCAATTGACTGTATAATTTACCATTGACAATCGCGATAAGTATCATCTGCGCATAAGTATAGTGAATTTGGCTATAAGAGAAATTTCTGGCATTCTATTATTTAATTTCTTCTTAATATAGTTACTTCCTCTAAAGTATTTCTAATAATCACGATTCTCCCTTACTATCTTGTGACTTTCCATAACTGGAAGTGGGATCATCAATTATTTCTCTTCAATTCTCTAACAACATTACTATCTTCCAGATCACTTTCATTTTCCGCTTGGTTCAATACTGGTTTCCTATCTCTAATTTAGTTGAATTTGGTCTGCCAACTTTGGACTCAAATTGTAATCACTTTCTGTGCTACACAGTTCGATGTCTTCTCTTTGCCTTGCCACGCCATTTCCTGCTGCAGGCAATCAACAAATTAAAAACCCAAAGAAAAGAGAAAAACAATTGCAACACTTCAATAAAATGAAAAATAGCAAAGAGAAAATAAATTCACAAATGGAAGAAATAAAAAAGAAATCATCCAACTGTAGCTTATCGACATCGACTTGCGCCACAGTGCAGGCCATAGAAATGCTCCAGAGATTGCAGTTTAGGTGGCAACTCTAAATATTTATTAAAACCGCTGACACATACGCCATGAGTTTGGGGTTGCCGGAAGAGGGCTGGCCTTGCAGCTGACACAAAAATGTTTCATAAACATGACGAGAGAATGCTGTGCAATTAAATGTCAAAATGCTGTGAAAGTCAGAAGAGGTAGATATAGCAGGAGTTCGTAATAAAGTAAAGAGCGACATAAAATACATTAATAGTAAAATAAAGTGCAATATTGGTAGAGAATATTTCTGTAGCTCTCGAATTATATTTTCAAACTTATAACCTAACTTATTAGGGTATTCCTAATTCGAGTCATCTTTTGCTTAACCATTTAATCTCCCTAGCGCAGTGCAGTAATAAATTGTATACATTTTTTTCAAGTAGGTTGTGGAAGACGCCTAAATAAGGTGGAAGGCTTTCTGATATGAGAGAGTAAGGCGGCATCTACAACTGGGTAAAACCTGCATAAAAGAGCAAGTTGCAACTTCCATTTGTTCATTTGCAAACACAAGTCAAACAGAATGAAGAAACTAACTACTGCTGCCCATTAAAGTCAGAATGTCTGACGACGCCTTATTTCTGATGAATTTCCCTTTGCATCCCCAAATCATATTTTAATTTCTTTTGTGCCCAGAACCCAAGAATGATAGACTTAATAAATAATATATACGTCAGGATATCTGGATTAAAATAGAGTCTACTTTATTGTTTGGAGCAATCTTATTGTGGTTTAATTCTCGACGGTTTCGCCTCAACGGATATGTCGTCATCGGGATTGTATGAGTAAGCGTAGCATTTGACCTCACGGTTTTCTTTAATACACAGGTAGCTTTTTCCGTATTCAATCTTTGGTGTCGTTTTCTCAGCTGTATCAGTTTCATTTCCATCTGAATCTGTTGTACCTGTTTCATTTGTTTCGTCAGAATTAGTTGTTGTTTCTTGAGAATCCGTAATTTCCGTTGTTTCGTCAGAATCGGGTGTTGTTTTGGTGGGTTTTGGGCGTTTGGTTGTTTTGGTGGGTTTGGTTGGTTTAGTGGGTTTGGTCGGTTTAGTTGGTTTGGTTGGTTTAGTTGGTTTGGTTGGTTTTTCTGTATCTTCACCACTGTCTGTTGTACCTTCTGTACTTTCTGTACTGTCTGTTGTACCTTCTGTACTTTCTGTACTGTCTGTTGTACCTTCTGTACTTTCTGTACTGTCTGTTGTACCTTCTGTACTTTCTGTACTGTCTGTTGTTCCATCTGTACTTTCTGTTGTTCCTTTTGTTGTACTTCCTGTAGGTGGCCAAGAGGGATATTCATCTCCGCCATTAACCACGCACCATGTATATAACGTCTCGATTACTTCATATACTGTGGATCCTAACAAAAATTCCTTCATCAGCAATCCACTCAATATCTCCAACAGTTTTCTATTAACGGGCTGATTATCACAAAACCTTTCTACTTCCTGAATTATGACCTTCGAGGCAGTCAGAAGGGACAGTTCTATCAAATCCTCTTTATCTGTAATTTGCGCGCATTCCATTCTATTATTCCGATTTTTCGCTGAATCGGACAGCGTCCAGCTGCTCCAAAGCAACATCAAAAATATCAAACGCTTTTAGATCGAATAGGGAACACTTATAACACATTAAAACTTAGTTGATAAATGTATTCAAGATAATTACCATATTCTCTGGACTATGTGCTTCTTTGCTTCTGTGAAATTCAAAAATGAGCTCAGATCCAAAGACTTTAGTTAGAGATTTGAATCAAATTCCTTATGCAGATCAAGCGTTACCAGTGTTTAAAGAGCGTGCTAATTTGTGAACGGCTGTGACAAATTTCTATTTATACCAACTGAAGATGAATATACATACATATATATAAATAAATATATTATTTACATACATATACATACCATACATGTACGTTGTGTCCCTACGGTATATTGAACTAAGATTTTCCAGTTTGCAAATCATATTAAGATTACTCCATTTTCTACATTTCTTAAAATAGTAATTTTACTGACATTGACCTTACTGATAAGTTGCAGTGAAATTGCTTTGTGGCGGCGTCAGGCGGCGAATATATAGTGTAGCATAAACGTAGAAAATTGAATAAACAAATGAAAAGCAGGCAGCCTGTAGAGCATCAACCAAATACAAAAATTGCATGCAATGAAAACAGATTGGCCAGAGGTCGCAACCATTTCGCACTCAGACTCGCATCAATATGAATCGAATTGCATTGGTTCTCTTGGATCTGTATCGGTTGTAACTTTAAATATTAAATGCAGAGCAAATCAAAAAGAACTCTTGAAATAAACTTGTGGTGATAGGTCGTATCGCTACTACCCTCTATAATATAAATAAATAAACTACATTCATTTCTGCATACTGGGTAACTGCTAGTCTATCAAGTTGTTTTATTTCAATTTCATTAAAATTGTTCCCCACAATCAAAATTGGCAAATTATGCAAGCAGCTTTCTGTCTGTCTTTGTGCCTGCCTGCCTGTCTCTGGGTTCGTCTGTCTGTTTGTTTATTTGTCCATTTGTTTACTGGCAAAGCAAATATGCGGACACTTAAATTGCACTAGGTATTTCAATATATAAATATATGTATATATATATAGAATTGCACTATTGGTTCCACCCCCTGCTGTGTATTTGCATTTGTTTATGACATTTCAACAGCTCTTGGCAAAAGTTTTCTCTGTGTGCCCCACTGAAATTTGTCACACGAAAAATATTTATGCATTTTCTTAAGATTTCTCTGTTTGCAATTAATGAATTAATCTCGAGTGACAGTGAAAATAATTAAGAATTATGTATGCGACAATTTATTTATTTGCCAACACGACGAGTTATGTATACGAATTAGTTTTAAAAATTTCTCATCATGTGAGATTTTGAATAAAGAAATTAACAATGAAAGCTCGCGTGTGTGTTTCTATCTATGACCTGTGAGGATGTTCCACAATATCCCTGATTTCGTGTGTCGCTTTAATTGTTTTCTCTTTTCCAATTAGAACCGATCTCAGAGTTGCTTTGTTCATCTTGTTCGGTTTACATAAGATTTTCCTCGTATCTCTCAGCCTAACAATTTCCTGCCTGTGGATTTTCACTTTTCCGCTCTGCGTGCCTGTGTGTGTATATGTGACAGTTATGGCCTGCATGGTAAGGGGTATTATGGGGGGTGAGCGGCATGCCAGGCTGGCCGGCAAAGATAATGCCCGAAAAGTGTGTGAAAGTTGCCAAGAGTTTGTCATGCAATTAGAGCACAACATGCGACCAAAAGTGGATGACGACCAGCGAGACGACAGCTCTGGGAAACTTGAGCGGAAAACGCATTTTTCTGTTCGCAACTCTCGTCTCGACCAGAAAATCAAGTTTTCCAATCTCGTTGTTGGTTCGTCGTTCGCGAAATAAAAGCAACAATCAGCCGAAAGCCAAAAGTGGTTTTCACCAATTGAGCGTGGCTTGTTGCTGTTGCTATTGCTGTTGTTGTTGTTGGTTTCTGTTTCTTTTGCGAACGAAATCGAAATCAATTTTGGCTTGTGCACTGTCCATAGAGCCATTGAACCATGCTCATCAAAGCCAACGTACCAAACCACCCACCTCTTCCGCCCCCTCGATTTCAGCTCTTTGCTCTTATGTAAGACGAGCGAGGGGTGCCCCACGCCTTTTATTTGTTTGTTTTCGCAAACAGTGTAAATGGAAATATGCGTAAGACTTGGGATAGAAGTCTGAAGCGCCAAAAGAAAAGGAAAAAAAACATAACATTGTTGCGGCGAAAGTTGCCCTAGCCCACACACCACGTCGATGAGGTGATGAAGGAGTACGAGGACGAGGAAGAGGAGATTGTGGATGTGGATGTGAATGTCGATTTGGATCACTTGTAGTCGCTATAGATAGTTGTGGTAGTGGCTATCGCAGTGTTGCTGTGCTGCTGATAGCTCGTGGCCATAACTGTCGCAGTTTGCCATAAAAAGCAAAGCAATTGCCAAAGCGAATGTGGTGCCACAAAAAAAAAAACAACAACAACAACAGTAGCTAAAGGAAGTGAGTGAATGATGATATTGAGGAAGAAGAGTTGCGCAAAATGAATTGATGTTTGTATTAAAGGAGGGGGCAAAAAACCTATGGAAGAGAGATTTCACTTTCTGTGAGCAAATAAAGCAAATATTTATATTTATTATCATTTTTTCTTACTTACTAGATCAGGCAATTAAATACGACAATTATATTTCGTTGTAGAAATGATATAATTAAAAAATACAGAAATACAATTTTTAAAATACCAGAATACCAGACAAAAAACATTGTTTATTGCCAGATGAAATTTTAGTCTAATTAAATTTAAACACAGTGTCTAGAATGTTGCTTGCTTGTGCGTGTGTGTCTGTGCGTGTCTCTGTGTGTGTGGTGTGCACACCATAAACATGCCAAAATAACAATGGTCCATTCGTGCCCCATCGTCGTCGCCGCCACTATCGTTGCGTCTCCTTTTTCCTACCCCTCTCTGTCCACACCCAGCTGTGTGTGCTGACAGTCACATCTAATAAGCATAATGAATGAAGCAAAGCAACAGAGAGATAGAGTAAGATAGGGAAAAGAGAGAGCGAGAGAGAGAGAGAGAGAGAACGAGCTGTAGGCAATGAGACAACCAGCTGAGTTTCTGTTTTCGCTCAACGTGTTGAACTTGTGCTGTCACCTGTGAAGGCAATGACAAACCTCAAACAGCTACCCCCCCCCCCACACCACCCCTTACTGATGAGGCCATGTGGCCATGTGGTGGAAAACACATCTTGAAATTTACACCACACATTTTTCGGCTGCCCTCTTTTGTTGCAGTGTAACATCGCATCGCATTCTCTGTGTGCTTCGGTTTCTTTTGTCTACTCGGCAGGTTTAATTAATTTCTATATTAGATACACTTCATTAAAAATGCTGCATTGTTTTGTGGTACCACTTTTGTGTGTGTGTGTGTGTGCTGTGTGTGTCGACTATTTCTGTCTGCAAATGATTGAGCTGCACAAATGTTGCACGAGTGAGGCGACAAGACTCGCATCTATTCGTATCTATGCCGTCTTTGGGACTGCCTAATGGATTGTAAGTGATCTATGACATAGGCTTAGCACCTAATACATACAGACATTCACATACACGTATACGTATTATATAATTCATCAGATTCCGGTTCAAGTTCTCCTTTTAGAAAATGTCGTCGGACTGTGTGTTGGTTGTCAACTCATTTGGAGCTAAGCAATTAACGCACTTTCATCTGAACATAAAACTGGGTCAAGTGTGGGTGGGCGTGGCACGGCGATAACTGCTGGCGTTAGCTGCTAAAGAGGCTCACTAAAGTTCCTGAAGTGTTGGCTCTGGCACTTTTAGTCGACTAATGAAATGCAATTCAGCTCTCATTAGGCAGGCCATTTTGCGATTTAAACATGAAAGCGATAACGCCTTGTCTGACTCTCGGTCTGTTTGCATTTATGCATACTAAAGAAATACAAATTACTTGGCTAACTACTACTCTAAGCTTGATTTTAGTATAAGGATTAGTTTTCATGGTTACCCTGACACATAACTTATGGTTTAAAAGTCTAGTTTGGTCTTAACCCCTGTAAATTAATTCAGCTTCTTATTGAATACCTTAAAGAAATTTATTTGACATTGATAACCTCTGAAGCATTTGATGGTTATATTAGGTATTATTTGATCTAGTGTTTTTAAACTGTGATTTTTGCCTTAAGCCTACATGGTCACCTTTAAGGAATTTATCTCAAATGGTTACCCTAAAACGTGTATAGCTTATGTGTGCTTTCTTTGTAATTGTTACACCATTTGATAGGTAAACCGGCAACCAACCCTGGCAACTCAAAGTAAAAGCCATGCAAAAAAGGAAAAACGTTGGTAAAGTGCTTTTTTTTTTGTGCGTTTGGCGACCCCATGACACGACCTCCAACCCATCGACCCCAGGGAGACCATGAGGATCGCACAGGTGCCGCCCGCACCAACATTGTGTTAATTTTGCTTACAATTAAAGAGACTTCCTTGCTTCCATTTGCTGCTACTATTGTTGTTGCCCATGGAAGTTGTAATGTGCTGGCACTTAATGCAATTTTGATGTTTTTGCGTCACCTGCAGTTGATTTTCACCAAGCACAACAATGCTTGGTCGGGAAACAGAATAGAGAAGTGTGGCAAGGGAAAAGTGCGGTAAAACTTTGCATTTGCATTTGTGGCTAAAGTTTTTTGCGATTTTTGTTGATGTTGCTGTACATTTTTTATGCCTTTGGACAGTGCAAAATTTTCTTGCAACATTTTACAAATGCGTTGCCTGCCAACTGAATCGCTCGCTCTCACTTCCACTCCCATACCCAACATAGTCTACAACTTTCTCTCTCTCCCTGTGTCGCTTGGCTTTTTTGGCACTTGCCACAATGGCCACGTTCCGGACTCACACTCTTGCCACAGCGCGCTGCCGAGTCATTCTCTCTGTGCACTGTTCCATGCGATGAACCTTTTGGAGGGTGGGGTGGAAAGCATTGGAGAGAGGGAGCCTGAGTGTGGCATGGCTTGGTTAAAGCCTTTTTGCCAGCATCCTGCAACTCTGCTTTGTCATGTGCAATATTTCTCGCATGTTTCTTGTGTCTTTTGTTCCAAGAACTCGATTTCGAACCCAGGATGTCTAACAAGAAGAAGAAACGCGCTAAGAAACATGTAGAAATTTCCATTCGAAGCAAAGATCTTTTATAATTAGTTGCAGCGGAAGTTTGGCTAAAAGTTATTTTCGATATTTCAATATGAAAAGGAGTTGGGAATTTCTGACCAGCTTGCTTTGATTCTCCATAATATGTTGGAAACAGTTTCATTTTGTTAAGAAAATTAAGAGAATTTCGATAATCTTTTAGTAACCGCCTACTAGAAACACCTTCACAGTATTTTCAAATATGGTCAGCCAATTAATCGGCACACTTATCGATAAATATTTTCGTAATGCCGAAATACTGGAAATTGAATTAGAAAAATACTGTGCCAACGTTGCCACCTAATCGCAGTCATCGAATAACAGCACGTGCACGTGTCAGCACAGATTAATCAACAATCATTTGATTCAATCCGAGTAGGCTGTGCAAATTGAACTCCATCGAACCTTACCCAGCGTCAATTCATTCGACAGTGAGACGGCAGGTCTAAAAGCAAACAACTCACTCAAAAAATAAAAAAACCCCGATAAACATACGTGACGAAAGTTTTTTTTTAATTTAAATTTTCAAGGAAAACAAATTGTGTAGGAAATCGTGAAAAGTGTATAGTGCTTGTTGCTAGCTGTGTTGTCTGTTTTGTCGTGTATTACAGTCTCTCTCACATTCATCCTCAGTCAGTCCTCCCTTCAATAAAAAATAAAAACTAACACATCTCGGACAACTTCGACTTCCATCACTCCTCCTGCTACAACTACTACAGCTACTGTTTCGATTAATACTAGTGTACTTTCCTGTCTATCGCGTCGCGTGTGTTCATGTTTGTGTAACAAAAACTGCAAATCTATACCATACATATACCAAACATATAAAGCCTGCCGCCGGATATACCTACCTAATTACCATATTGTATCGCAATGGATAACTTGAAGACAAATCCATCGGGCACCTATTTGTGGCAGCCACCGCAAACTTCGCTATCATCGTTGCTGCAGCCTCCGTCGGTGCCGGCATCGCCGCAACAGACACCGACATCGATCCTCAATGGGTTGGCACAGCCAGTGCGTCGATTTACAAGCAATAAGAACAACTACAATTACATGCAGAGCACCTCGCAAGCGGCCGCCGCCAGCATTATGATTGCCGGCAGCAGTCCGGGTGGACATCTATTGACACTCGGTTCACCCAATCCGAATGTCTATCGCAAGCGTCAGCCCATGAATACGGGCTACAGTTCCGGTGGTTATCAGCATAACGGTAAGCGGACAGCAGCAACAGCAGCGACACGAAAAAGCCACACACACAGGGGTACAGGCACGCACATATAGTTGTCTACTTTGACAGACTGCTGTCGGTGTGCAGTGTTGCAAAGTGGCGCAGGTTACGAATTAGTATTTCTATAATTCCATCCAAGTACAACATTTGTCGCTAAACACATTGAATAGCTAAATCAAATTGAATACTACTCACTCACTGTTCGAATGGTTCTTTTATACTCTACATATATATATATATATATATTTCCCAACTTTAACACTGCTGAACAATATAACTGAATTCGTTTTTTTCTCACTCTTTTCGTTCTAGGTAAGTCGCTGTTTTCTATACCCGAAAATGTTGTTGTGCTTGAGAGCCGTAAGTACATTTTGAAACTATTTCACTATTCCATACACTAAAATGAACACACCACATAATATCCGTACATACACTACTCTATACTCTACACATTCTACAGACTGTACTCAATCTAAACTCAATCTTAAGTTTGCCAAAAGTTTTGCTTAAATTCTGTGAAAGACAAAAATAGATCATAAGCCGGTCGGTATAAATAATAATAATTCTATAGTGATTTACCTATTTTCTGCTCTTCCTTCATCTTTCTGGAAAATGCGCAATTTCGTATTGGTATTTAGTACAAAATTTCAATTGCATTTCTTTCTCATCTGCCCCTCGGCATTTTTCGGCATCTTCAGTACTAAATTTCTAAAACGTTGATGACGCTATCAATTTTTATTCTTTACATTTTTCTCTGTTCTCAATTTACAATTTGCATAATTTTCAATGCACTCTCTACAATCAAGCTAGAGGAATATAGAAAGGGGGAGGTTGAGACAAAGCAAGTACGTGCTTGAGCGATAGAATTCTAGCTTTATGATCAAGCAAAAAGAAATGTACTTTGGATGGGGTCAGGTCGCAAAGAACATTTTAAAAGCCACGAATAATAGTGAATATTTCAAAAAATAATAGTTCTTACAACTTTTCATACACGTACTTAATACATTTTCAGGTACTCTTCGCCACATTTTCTATAACCATCGCTTTAAAATCGCCCCTCAATTGTTTTGCAGTTAACGAATTGAGGCAATTTTCATAATAGGCCGCAGCAAAATTTTACGCTCATGTCATAAAAATATGAAACGGCCATTTAAATAATTGCGTATACGCACAGACAAAAACCGAAAGCAAGAGCGGCACACTCGCACACATAATTAAAATAAATGCCTTCGATGCTCAATAATTGCCAAATAAATTAATTTTAATTGCAAAGTTGAGCAAAAGCCGCTAAAAATAAACAGCTAGCGCTACCTCTGCCCCTCCCTTTCTCTCACTCTCTCTCTCTCTTTCGTGGTGTCTGCTTGCTCTCATTTTATTTTTGTTGAAATGATTTCTCGCTCATGCGACTAACCAATACGAGCAGCTGGCCACGCCCACCGCCAAGTGGTGTCGCAGGTGACGGCGGCGGTGGCAGCGCAAGGCTGCTAAGATGGTGGGAAAACACTTAAAAATACATAAAAATACCAATGAACGAGGGAGGCAAATGAGGCGGGCAGGTGACCATGCGTTGACAGTATTTCTTTTTGGAATTTATGGCTGGCCGTGTGAAGATTTTCAGCAAAGATGTTGATGGCTTTTCTAAGAGATCAGCGAGTTCATTAAAACTGAATATGGGCCAGAGGCACCCCGGCGCACCACTGACCTTTCATCATGTAAATTAAACACCAGTTTATTTGCTAGGGCATTTGAGTCAGTCAGTCAGCCAGTCAGCCAGAGTTGTCAGGGTTGTGTCGTTGGTGTTATCAGTTTGGATTCTCCGACCGCAGCCGAAAAGGCAAAGTTCATTTGTTTGTTTATCTTTTGCCACGCTGCGTTTTACTGTGCGCAGCTGTTGGCAGGGCACGAAAAAGAATACCACCCACTGTATATTTATATATGGCTCCCCCTTACCCCCCTACACCCACCTCCATCGTGTATATATTTGTCGAGTGTGCCAATGAGTATTTTTTTTTCCGACTTTGGTTGCTTAATTTTTTCCTCCATTTGTAGTCGTAGGTGTGAAGTTGTTTGCTGATGGTTAAACCTCTCCCCTTCCTCTCTTTCTCCTGAGCCTATCTCCCTACTCTCCCTACTCCCTGCGTCTCGTTCTGTTTTCATTTGCTACTCACTCTCTCGCTCTGTGGTTTGTTTTGTGGCTTACTTTCGCTGATTGGCAGCGTATGTCCACTTTTCTCGCACATATGTGTTTTCCACGTTTTCCTTCTACTTATTTTCATTATAATTTGCTCTTGTTTGCTGCTGTTGATATTTGCTTACGTAATGCAGCAGGCAACAGTAATAGCAGCAGGCGGTATGAGGCCGATTGTTTTAGTGATTACGCTGAGGCGCAGCTGAAATTAATTGAATTAACTTTTAGCCTGAATGCGAAGGGTGAAAAAACACTTGAAATTCTTCGGGTAAATAGTTGAAATATGAATGTTTATCTCAGCTTAATTAATTGCCCAAAATATTGAGGTTATGTTTGAATAGAAATACTTTGAATAAAACAAATTAAATAAAATCGTATATAAATTAATATTTTTTAAATTGTTCTCCTCTTTTTCAATCAAATATTTCTTGCTCAGTTTTCCAACTCGGGATTTTCTTTAAATTTCAATTAGGCTTACGCAACTGACAGGAAAACCACCATAAATTATTTACGCAAATTTTAATTCTTTCTCTTCGAGAAGTAGCCTACCTGCCTCGTCTAATGCCCCGTCGTGTTTACCTTTTGCAAGAGAGAATAAAAAAAAAAATATAACACAGAATTTTCGAACAATCCTTCGCTGTGGGAACTGTCGCTCGTAAATCATGTGCCCCGCTCTGTGCCCCCCCTTCTCTCACTCGTACAATAAATTAATTCATGCTGATAGAGGGAGGGAAAGAGAGTGCAACAATTTTGGGTATAACCGCAGTTCTAGAGAGGCGGCCCAGCATAAATATAAATTGTGTCGCTTGCATTTTATGGTAATTCAATAAATTGAAAATGACAAATTGTGTCGTGTTGCGGTCGACAGAAATGCCAGTAAAAACAAGAGTGAAAGGCGTGTGCAGGCGTGGGCGGGGCTGAGCCTCTGGGCAGCAAAAGGGATGTGAAAATGTGAAGCGACAGGCGCGTAATTAAATCCATGTCGAGAAACAATAAAAATTGCCATTTCCGATTGGTTTTAAAGTTTGGTCCAAGTGGGCGACGACGACGTTGTCAGTGTGAATGGGGGCGTATACGCAACTTGGCGGCTGCTGCTGCTGGTACTGTTGTTGCACACATCAATCAATCAAATGCGATCAATCAAAGTGTTGTCAACACGCAGCAGAAGCGAAGGCGGCGCACGCATTCAACTGATGATGATGCTGTTGCTGCTGTTGCCGCCGCCGCCTGTCGAACAAGAAGAATGTCGCGCAAACTTTCTGACTTCCTTTCTTGCTTGCTTTCTCTCTTCTCTCTTGCACTCTGTGCGTCTTACTAACGAGCGCTAATGGGCAAGACGCACCACCACCCACTGACCCTCTGCCCTCCCTCTCTCGTTTTCTCACTCTCCCTCTCTCTGGCAGCGTAAAACTATTGAAGCACAATGTTCAAGTGGCTTCTGTGGGGCGTTGAGGCGTGCCAGGCAGCAATATTGCGTCGATTATCTTCAATCAAATGCGCGTGATTGATGACTGCAGCAACAGACGGGGGGTGGATAATACGTCACGTCTAAATCTGGCGAGTACTTTAAACTTTGCCCGGAGTATTATTTGGTCAGCACGGGACACTAAACAATGCTTCCAATGGCAGTTCATCGAGGGGTATTAGGGGAGGTAGAGAGGAAGCAGCAGGAAATTGAAAGCGGGAGAGAGACTAGTAGAGTCGAGATTGACATGGATTGACATAGGATTAATAGTTAAGAAGGCAATTTGATAAAAGGAATGTAGGAAAAATGAAGAAATAAAGTATTAAATTTCCTTCCCTCACTTTTTTTATTCAAATTACAAACTTCACCAGTTGTTACTGTATTCTGCAACGATGCCAAGTTGCTTTCTCTCTTTCTCTCTCGGGCAACTTCTCAACCGAGTTTTTTAAGCGATCTTTCCTACAACTCGCCACCTTCTTCATTTGTATGCAAATTATAGCATAAGCGTTGCGCATAATCAACAGTTCAATTCACCTTCCCCACTCTCTGTTCACAGAGTAATTGACCACATGTAGCCTGCAAAGTGACCCACTGTGCGTGGTTCCTCCTCTTCTCTTCCTCCCTCCACCTCTTGTTAAATGTTCCTGATGATTTTCTTTAATGTTCCATTACATACTTTTATGAGCGAAAGTACCCGAACCACCCACTGCCCCCCACCCTCCTCTCATTCTCTGTAGCCCTATCTGTGGTCACATTTGCTTAATTTATGCTGACAGCAACTGTTGCTGCTGCTTTCCCAGCTGACGCTGCCTCTTGCTGCTGTTCCTATTACAAATAATTTGTAATTAATTTTCACAGCTGGCCTAAGGAAAAAATGTTGGAAAAACTGAATTTGTTTTTTGTTATATTTTACATTTTTTCAGGCAATTAATTTTGCATTTAACTAATGCGTTGGGCAAAAGTTGTTGCCACTTGCAACGTCGCAGCATGTTTGCTATGTAGCTTCGCCCTTCGCCTGCTTTTGCTCTACTTCGTTAAGTTGTTTTTACTGCTGCAACTAACAAAATTACAATATCAAAATTGTCCATCAATTTCGTTACGCTGCTGCTGCACACGCTAATGCCAAAAGGCATTATCGATTTTCCCACTGCCCCTCCTCCCCTCGCACTGCTTATCAGCTAACAAAGAAAAACGGAGAGAGAGAGAGAGAACACAGCAAATGGGCAACTTAATCAAATCGAAACGAGGCAACAGCAGCGTTGAGGGCAACCAAAGGCAATGCGAAATTGTCGTCGTTGCTGCGCAATTTGTTTAATAAATACAAACAATGCTTGGGCGCTACAGTGGGGCCTCGCTAGGTACACACTAGCTACATTACATTCAAAACCTTCCATCTTCGAGAGAGAGTGCCCACTGTACTCTATTAGTGCCTTACAAATGGCGCCCATTTAGTTGCAAAAACAAGCAGCTGAAAATGTCATAAGCTGGCAAACCTAAACTAAACAAAATAAATGGTGGTGGAGGGGACTAGAGGGAGAGAAAGAGGGGGGAGAGTAAGTTGCAGCTCTGTCCATGCAGCGCCGCAGCAAAGCCAATATATCAAAAACCACAAGCACTGTGGGAAAGTTTGTGGGGGTGAGATGGGATGGTATCTACAGTACAGTATAGGGTACTCATATTCCTGCTCGAATGTGAACTCAAACTGGGAAAATGTCTCTGGTTATTTTCTTTTGGGCCAAAAAGGCAAGTTCGACTCACTTAAAGGGAGAGGGGTGGGCAGAGAGAGAAGGGAAGTAGTCGAAAATTGAAGTGCATTAGAGAACTCTTCACTCGGTGATGACAGCGTGGGAAGCAGGGGGCTGGGGAGGCATCGGGAATGGAAATGCAGAGGGCAATTGTTGATAGACCAAATTGAAGTCTTTGACAGGACACACGCACACGCATACATACGGGCTGTGTGTGATTGTGGGTGTGGCACTTGAGGCGCTGATTGCACACATACACACACATGCTAGTGTGATGGTGTGCGTGTGTGTTGTTTGCATGCCATTAAAGCACCGCGTTTGACCAACGCTTGAAATTGTTTGCTAATGCGATAATTAGGCCAGTCCAAGACACACCAAGCTCAAGCCAAAAGCAGCGTCAATTTGCTGTGCACACACACACACACACACACAGGCACATACCCACACACACATCCATACCCACACACACATCCATACCCACACACACATATCCATACCCACACACACATATCCATACCCACACACACATATCCATACAGACTCACGTACACATAAAGGATAAGCATGTGTGCACATTTGTGTCCTCTCTGGCGGCTCTTGCAACGCTTCTAATTATGTTATGCCAATCGTGTCCTACCTTCCCTCCTGCCTATCCTCGCTTAGCGAGACAGGTAGCACACAGCAACAGGAACAACAACAACAACAAACAGCAATTACACGCGTTTATATTATTCAAATCCGCCGTAAATGTAATTAAGCTCAAGAATTAAACGTAAATTTATTTTGCCACCAACTGGCGAATCGCTCGTTAAACCCGGCAAAAAACTCACGCGCAAATCCTTTTTCTGCTACTACTCCTCTTTTCCACCTTATCGCCACAGGCAGGAGGAAAAGAAGGGGGAACGGGATGTAAAAATACTTGGAATTGGGGTTCGGTTTCTGGTAGCGTGTCGCATATAAATTGGCTCATTGCGCGCTTCTTGTGTGCTGTAATTTCTTTTTGATAAGCACAGTCGTCCTCTTTCCCTATTTCTACTCATTCTCAGCCACTCGTTGCTGCTATCTTTCTCTACTCCTTCACTTTTTTTTATTGTTGTGTATATTTTGCGTTTTTGCTGGGGAAGAGCAAAATAAAATAAATGCGCCAATTGAAGCGAATTCAATGCGAGAATTCGATTTACGACGAGCCACTGTGGGCTGTTCTAATCAAAAAGGATTTATATAAATATATACAATAGAATATGAAGTAAATTTAAGTTGAATTTCTTCTTGATTGAAATATCACTAAAATCCGAAAAACATCAATGCTGTCAACTTGCTCCTTCGTTTGCTTAGCTTATTCTATATTCTCGACTGATTTTGCATCACATTCAAATCTCGGATCTTAAATGATGCCGAGAAAATTTGTATGCGTTCCCCATGTGCCTGTGCTTAGCTTGTGTTGCCTTTTCGACAATATTAAAAACCAATCAAGCTCATTGTCACATAATCACACTCACAGCAATCTCATATGAGCTCTAGATGTTTTGCTTTTTATAAAAATTCACTCCGTTGCTATCTTAATATCATGACAAACGCAGAAAGCAAAGAGTGAGAGAGAGAGACGATAAGAGAGTAAGAATGAAGAGAGGGTAAGAGAGAGTGAGAGGGTGATAGAGAATAAGAGAGATAAATAGCGCGTGGCCAACTCTTTGCTGTCACATAATAGTTTTGACTTATGAAAACAAATTCAATTTGGAAGCTGCTTATGGAAATGTTTATGCAAGACGTGCGCAAACTGTCTTTGTGTGTGTGTGTGTGTGTGTATGTATTACTGAGTGGTGGCTGGAGAAGGGGGAGGGAAGCTAAAGTTAGCTGGAAAATTAATGTCACATGACAGAGACAGGCAACGAGTGAGCGAGCTAGTGCAAGCTACTGTGGGCGTGGCTGCAATGCATTTTAGTCTGATAAGACAGGCGGGTGGAGCGGTGGATGGGGCAGGGAGGGAAGGTTGCTAGTGTGCTGCCGTTCTATGACTCTTGGTACAGTTGATGGCAAAGTTGACTCTGATAAATTGAAAATCATTGAACAGCGAAAGTAAAATGCACACCTAAGCAACAGCAGACAGGAGCAGGCAGGGAGTGAAAGGTACGGGAGAGAGAGAAAGAGTGAGCGAGAGGGTTAGCTGGATGGATTACACAATGTGAGTCGTTGAAAAATAGTGTAGCATTCATTTAAGCAAATTGCAATTAAGCTGCGCCAACGTTTGCACAATGCTTTGTTTGGGCATCCGATAACCGTGCAACGTACCCCGCACCCGCCTGTTTTAGTGTGGGTGCCACTAGCTCTCTGTACACACCCGCTCTGGTACAGTCGTAACCCATTTGCCATTTGCCGCTCGACAAAGTGCGCCAATATGCCACAAAGTATGCAACAATTTGCAGCATAAATACTTTGTACGCTTCAAGTGGGCAACATGCTGTTGCTCCCTCACTCTCTCTCCCACTATTTCTACTCTCTCTCTGCTCGCAATAAATGCCACATAAATGTTGCATACGCCGTATGTGTTGCATTTTATTTATACTAGCTTTTGGCTTCTGTTGCTGTTCCCCCCGCGTGGCACGAGCCTGTTTTAATGGATCTGTGTGCCCCATTTTGTTGCCATTTTTCACTTGCCATGTTGCACTTTTCTAACAAATTGATGAACGAACGCACACAGCAGGCGCAACGGGGAGGGGGAGTAGCAGAGTCTGTCCCTAGTGCAGTTGTTAGAGGTGTTTATGGATGTTGAGCCAGCCACGTTTGTGTCCCGTTGATTTTATGTTTATTTAGTTTGTCATAAAACAAGCCGACGACGACGACTGTTCAATTTGTGGATTTCTACAAGACTTAGTTGCCACATTTCACAACCCCCAGCACCGGTGCAGAAATTCACTGGAACAGCTGTTTATAGAGTACATAAAATACAAGTACAATTGCAACGCAGTGTTGCCAAATTTCTTCTTCATTGCTGTCCAACTTCAATTGACGTATGCGTAGTTGCCACATTTCACAATGTTGTTGCCCAGCTTCAGTTGTTATCAAGAAATAAAATGGGTACAAGTGCATTGCAATGTTGCCAAATTTCTCTTGCATGGTCGTAACTTTAGAGCGCACCAAAAAGTTTGTCACAAAGTTACAAATAATTCCCTTAAATATGGCCGCAATCGCTTTACTAACTAAACTTTTTAGCAGTTAACACTCAATTTTGAACGTAACCTTGCGCCGTTGGCAAACTTCATTAATAAACATTATTGCACTTAATTGTGGTCCACGTGTCGTATGAGTTCTATGTTCTGTGTGTGCGGTCGCATGCGCAAGTAAAGCGAAGTGAGGAATGCAAAGAGAAGGACGGGCAAAGGTAAATTTGCTGTCGGCACACTTAGCGCTTCATAAAAACTAAACTGCAACTTCCGGTCGTGGTTGGAGGAACTCTGCGGAAAGTTTAGTACACTTCCACCTGCCGCTTTGCTCATAATCTAAAATAATTTGTGCGCATGGAAAATTTACACCTGAGCGACGACGCGCGGTCGCTATCGCTTTGCGTGTGAAGCATTTTCCAGCAATTGCATGCAACAATCATCGTCCCGAAATGCTTAAACATTTTAGGCACGCTTCCGACCCCAAGAGCAGCGCCCCAGGGTGTGAATTTTCTTTTTATATGCACGGACCTTTGGCCAGCCAACCCCTCAAAAAAAAAAAAAAATAGAAAAGAAAATACCAGCAATAAGAGGAGGGAAACTTGAGCAGCAATTTCGCTTGGCTGCGCCGCGTCACGCATACGCCCCATGTGCCGGGTAGCAAATCAGCGACTCGACTGTGAATTTCAATTAAAGCTGCTCCATGCTGCGTGTGTGTGAGGGTGTGTGTGCGCGGGCAAGATCTGGGGCAGAATCTCTCTCGAGTGTATAGTTAAAATGAATGACTATGTTTACCCCTTACTCGATACGACGGCGACGACGACAAGTACTGATTTCCCATTCTTGCCCCCAGCTGTGGCACGTTTTACTTATACAGATATATTGACTAGCTCGCAGCGTGTCTCGGTGCGTGTGATTAGATGTAGGCGTGTTGCTGCTGCTGCCAAAATGCCAAATTTATCTACGGCTTATTTGCTTAGGGCGAAGTTTTAAATTAAAACGTGCTGGCAACTTTTTGATTGGGTTGTGTTGCCTCGGTTTCGGTTGTTGAGGTCTTTAAAAATTGCACACAAAAATTCAAGAGGATTTAGGAGATTTGCACAAGCACAAACGAAACTAAAGCTTGACAGAGAAGTCTTAAATCGACTTTAGAATACCCTGTAAAACTAGTGATTTCTGTTGCCAACGCTCTGATAAATCTTCTATTGCATATGCATGCATGTTGCTGTCTGTCGCTATACAACGGGGTATCTATAGATTCTAAAAGAGAAACAAAATGGGCAACAGTGACAGCGACAGCAACAACCACATCCTTGTGTTGTGCAGCGAGAAAAATTCTGTGTGGAGATTTTTATATAAATATTTTGTCAGGTAGTTGTTGGAAGCGACATAAACAAACAGTTGCCGCTGGCAGTGGACCATAGCCAAGTCCGGTCAACTAAATCAAATCAAAACAAAAAGCAAGAGAAATTGTGGCAAAGAGAGGTGAAAGGAATTAGTTAGAATGCAAATTCAGTTAGCTGAAATGACATTGATAAAGTTGCGTGCGATTAAGTTTAAAGTGCGCTTAGTTCGGTGTTCTCTGCTCTCTCTCTGTTCACATGTGTTGAAAGTTAATTAAAAGACTTGGCAACTCTTAAGCCTGCGTCGTGTTGCCACATTTGCCACGACATTTTGACAGTTTGTAGCGATTTTCGCTTTAATTATAAGCGCCCCGAATTGCGTCGGGACTTGCGAGCTTTACGACGTTTTGTGTTGCGGTTGCGAATGGCGGGAGAAGGAGAAAAAAGGCTAAAATTCTACGCTTGACAATCCGACTGTTATTGGACTGTGTCGATGGGGGTTTTGCAAGGAACAGTTGAGGAAAGAGGCGACAATTGCTGCCCTTCTCTGCGATTCTCAGCCATTTGCGCCATGTTTGTAGACCAAAAAATTCAATGTAACTCGCTTGCCAAACCACAGATGGGTTGTAGCTTCCTCTCCTCCCCCTTTTCCCTAAGCAATTCGCCTTCAGGGAGTTTTCACACAATTTCTCCTCACAACTTTTGGCCTTTTGAACTCACACATACACGCACACACAATTTGCATGCAACAACAAATGATAATATATTAAATTTATTTATAAGTTTCGCTAAAATGCTTTTTAAATTAATTACATCTTATTTTGTTTTTGTTTCCTTTGTTTTTTCTTTATTTTTTTAATATTTGTTCAATTGTTGTTGCATGCAAAAAAAAAAAATCGAATAAATTTAACAATGCACTGAAAAAACAACTTTAGTTGCAACAATACCAACACAAGTAGCGACACATCGTAACCACCATCACCACAACAACCACCACCAACAACATCAACAACATCACCATCACCAACAACAACAACAACACCACCACCACCACCAACAACAACAACTTGTTGCCCCTGCTCAAACGCACAATCTTGTTCCATTTAAAGAGCCACCACTATTGGGACCGGGCACCGCCTTCCCGCCATTCGGAGCACCCGAATATCATCCCACCCAGCCGGACAACTGGAAGGGTGCCGCTATTCACCCAACTGGCTTGATGAAGGAGCCCACCGGCGTTGTGTCTGGACGCAATGCGCCAGTCGCCTTTGCCCAGCAAGGACAAGCTCAGGTGAGTGATAATCCCCCCTTCCCCCCCCCTCTCTGTCACTCTTTCTCCCTCTCCGATCCGCAATTTTCATAAATATGATTTTCATTTTAATTTTAATTTACAATTTTTTGCACACGTTGCAATCTTCCCGCGTCTGACTCTGCAACCACAAGCAAATCCCTCCTTCGCTTGCCACTGCAGCTGATGCAACTGGACAGCATTTTAATTAACTTGTTGTTACATCTTGTCCTTCCTTCTCCCGCCCTTTCTCTTTACGTTCTCCACTAACCATGTCTTTTTTCTGCTCTCCGCAGGGCGCTGTCATGATGGTCTACGGCATGGACCATGACACTTCCAACACAGATAAGCTCTTCAATTTGGTCTGCCTCTATGGCAATGTCGCACGGGTAAGTTATCTCCTTCACTCTCCCTCTCTCTCTCATTCAATTAATTTGTTAAATAGTTCGTGACTAGCCTACTCGATGATTTTTATTAATTTATCGCAGGATAAGCCGCTTTAGAGATGGGTTAATTATTGTTTATGACATGACAGAATTTTATAGGGTCCAATGAAAATGGAAAGTTATGGCGGGAGAATAAATGCTTGAAGGACGCTAGGGATTACTATGCTCAATAGGTTAAAGAAATAGTAATGAAGAAATTCATGGGACAAATGAACCTATTTCTTTATTGGATTTATCTTATCCTATACATTCATTAATTCAATGTTGGTTAATGCGATCGTAACGGTTACCGGCACAGGGTGTTCAATAGTCGAGTACCCACACAACTCTAACCTGTTTTTCTATTAAAAAAATTGTGTTGAGATAGAAACTTCTTCAACAAGGAATCTCAAGTGTACCCCTTTACAGAGGGTACGTTTTTCGTCTCTTTAATAAATATAAAGTGACCTTTCTTGAGGCAAAAACGAAACTGTGCAAAGGTCTTAAACTTGCACTTAGCCAGATGACACAAGTGAAAAAGACACTTTTCTTTTTGCTCCTTTTCTCAAGAATATTTCCCAGAGAGCTCTCAAAAAAAAAGGTGTTGCCAGCCAACCAAAACCGCAAGACACATTTGATGTGTGTCTTGGCGAGTGTATGAATGGGTGCCAGAATAAGTGTGTTTATGAGTGTGCGGGTGTGTGCTCCATTTGTAAATGTGGAAATAAAATGAAAGGCAATAAAACGAGGGCAAGGAACAGGAAGCTAAAGAGGAAGCTGAAGCCGAAACCGATGCTGGACAGTTTGGGCCGACGAAACACATTTAGATAAAGCGTTTTAGATTAATACCAGACATGTGCCAGGGGCGTGGGTGGAAGGCGGTGAGGGTGTGCCATCAAAGTCGCCTACGGGCAGCAATCAGTGCAGCGTCATCAGCTTTTCAACCCGCAAATAAAATGTGACAGCTATTGATACCGACAGAGAACCTCAAAATGCTTAAAGGAAAATTTTCGGAAAATAAATCAAAATATCCATTAAGAAAAGCGAAAACCTTTGCCAAATGACAAATAAAATGGAGAGCTTGGGGAGCATTTAGCGCAACTATTGCCCTGCCCCAACTGAACAATAGAAACAGCGAAAATATATAAAAGTATAAACTGAACGCGACATCAAAGTCAAAAAAAAAAGGAAATGAACCAAGGCTCCTTGGCAACAGGAGTCGCTTTAATTTTATTACCACTAAGTTGCGCTCACTTGTGTCCTTTGACAATTGCAACAGGGGCAACAAGGACAACAAGACGCGGCTGCACGAGCTGGAGAATACGCTTATCCCCTTTTGCGCACCCCTCCTCCACCTCCCATGAATTTGCGACTGCTTTGTTTATTTAAAGCCAGCGACAAAGCGCTTCCCTTGAGGTTGCTACGGGAAAACGACACAAAAAAAATAAGTTGAGAATTGCAAAAAGAAAAGGGAATAACGTAAAAAGAAAGCAAGCAAGCTTCATTTTGCTAGAATTTAAATGAAAATTCTATCCGATTTCCATTTTGTACATCTGGCAGCACTTGCGCATCCTTTATCGCAATGCTCAAACATCTGGCAACGCCATTTGCGCAACTAATTTCCAGTTCATAACTCGCAGCATCAGTAACGGTAGCAGCTCGCCAATTTTTCAACAATTGCGCGCCATTAGCCAATAATTTCACTGCCTTGCGCTTCAACGCAGACATACACATGCGCACCAAAGTGGCTTCGGTTTACACCCATCCACAATTAAATGCAATTTACGCGCAAACAAAAAGGAAAAACCTCGAGCTAAAACTAAAAGCAAATCCTGACAAGCACAAAGCGATGGAAGTGTGGTGGTCAAGCGTGCGGGAGCGGGATGTGCAAAGGGAACAATGGGTGGGAAAAGGGCAATCCTTGGTTCGAGTTGGGTGGCATAGTTAGCTGGATAGTTTGCCTGGGTTTAGTGTTGGCAACGAGGACGAACGATAATTCAAGGCGAGGCAATTTAGTTCACATTTTTTTACCCTCTACGTTGTTTTTGTTGTTGTAGGTTGCTGCAGCTTGCCGAGATTTATTACCAACTTCCTGTCCGAGACGGAAACTACTCATTAGCCATTAAAAATGATTATGCGCAAACATTATTCACTGTGTATGTGTGTGTGTGTGTGTGACTCAAAGCCGCAAACATTTCACAATGCGAGCTGGCCGGGCCAATCTGCTCTCTATCTCGCTCTTTGTATGCCTTTCTCTCTTGCGCTTGTGTGCCCTGCACGTGCTACGCTACGCTCATTATAAACTAACATATGTGTGTGAGTATGTGTGTGTATGCAGAGGTGTATATGTGCGTATGTAAGTGTGGGTGCGCATCAGTTTATGGTCGGACATGTTTGAATTGCGAATGAGAAATTGATGGGCACTCAATCAAAGTGCTGCCTGAGCTTCGGCTCCTCTCTTTACTGTCTCCCTTTCTCCGGTCCCTTTCCCTTTCTTTTGCTGCTCCTGCTGTCAGTGTTAATGTGCATTCCCCGGGAGCGAGTAAAGTCTGCCATGTGCTTCAGCAGATTAGCGTTATAAAAGAAAAAAATAAAATAAAATACACTACACACTTAAAGAATACTAAAAAATCAAATATTCAATACTAACCAAGACGCAATCAAGATATTTAAAAGCAGAAACATCTGCAAACATTGCGAGCTTTAAAATGTTCATCACAATCGCCATTCCTTCTCGGTTCCTTAAAAATTTCCTGAAAATACCCAACGTTACTTCAGTGTAGCCCCCTTATCAATGCCATAAAAACGAAGTCTATTGCCTTCTCGCAAATTTTAAGATAAGGGTATCAAAATGGGATTAGGCGCACAAATCTCGCACAGCCCATAAGTCAAGCCCCATAGAGTTTGACATTAAATTTTACCCTCAAAAAGAAACAAAGATATTTGGTGATCCCTGTGGATAAAGAGGGGCAATCAAGCAACAGATAAAGTGGTAGGGATGCTGCTAGCTCTGTGTTTCTCCTCGCTCTCTCACTCTCTATCTCTCTCTTCCTCTTGCTGTCCTAAAGGCCTAGCCAAGCCCAGCACAGCTACCTGCCCGACTGTGTGTGCGTGTATTTGTGTGATTTGTAATTTTTAAAGCATACATCAGTGGGCGCTCTTTGCAGTCGATGTGTGCTATGTGCCTTGCATATTTGATGGCCTTCTTTAACCCAATGTCTCAGCAAAGTGCCGAAGCTAGAACATGCGGGCATATTGAAAGCAATCTGGTTAATTATTTCGATGAAGTCATCGCCGAATCGTGCCAGGTTTTGGTCCTTTGTTTTCCGTTTCCTTTTTGCCGTTTTCAGGTTAAATGGCTTGACACAAAATCAAGGCTAAAATGGCCCAAATGTCTTTAAAACAACGGCAGCTGTGTGAAGCATATAACAACTGAAACGACAACAAAAACACGCATTCAATTAAATGCGCATTAAAAAAGCATTTGGTCAGCGAAGGGGACTGGGGGCGGCAGAGGTGCTATGGGGAATTGCCCAGGTGGGAGGGGCAGCTAATATTCTTTGCCATTGTTTGTCATTGTTGCTGCTGCGTTGTACGCGGCGCAGCGCGTGAGCAATTAAATCAAACGGCAGCAGACACCACGGCTCATTGAGCACACAGAGCAATGAACAATGAATGGGGTGTGCAGCGGGTATAATAGACGGATAATAAGCTCGAGCTAAAGGGCATGTAAACATAGTATAATATAAACATTTGTATAACGATAGTTTAAAGATATTGAAAACTGGTTTGGGGTAATATAAGTAAACAATTATTCGATTTGCAGCTTAATTAACCGGTTTTTAGTTAAGGCTTTAAGCTTAATACTTGAAATATTGAGCGGAATTAAAGAGACTAAAGCTCAACAATGAAATGGAAGGAAATTATTTGCTCCCACTCTACGCAGTATCCCTGAGCACAGCAATCGCTCTGCTTGACTGCGTGTTGTTTTAATTAACGCAACATACGCATGAAAGTATTTAATGGGGATTGTTCTTGGGTGGGTGGAGGAGGGCCACCCCCTTTGGATAACTGAAATCGCTGGCATAGGCAAAGGGCAACAGCACAGCTCATTAGACACGCACCAAAATGGAACCTGCTGCTAGAATTGCTGCCACTGCTGTTGCTGGTGGCCAGTGTGACCAGTCAGCCATAAAGTGTGCTCTTTGATTTGTGCATGTCCTCGCTTCTGTTTTGCGTGCTCTGCAGGGACGTCGTCGTCGTCGTCATCATACGAAGCAGATTTCATAATACCTTTTGTTTCTAGCTTTAAGGGAATTCGCGGACCAGGAATGAACCGAAGCTATCTGCGTGCTTTCTGCCTCACTGATTTATGGTCTATATTTATTTATATACATTTTATTTTCGTCTTGCTTTTATTTTTATATGATTTCTGGCCGTTGTCTGCGAGGAGGCAGAGCAAGCACGGCAGGGGGCAGGTCTACCTTTTTTGTTTTTATTCCCCGATAAGCCTCATTTAGTTTGTCTGGTTTTTTCAAGCGTGTGCATGTCGATATAACAGTTTATAGCATCGAGTATGTTTGTATTTGAGCTGCCATAAACGATAGCCACAAGTTTTCTGAGACTGGCATCGACTGCTGCTAGCCTGATAATGAATTTCAACATTTGTTAAGCCACACAGGACGGGCCCAAGCGGCGGCAGCTCGTTTTAATTTTAGCTTCTAACCCATTTTCACATGAATTATAATCTGTTTTTGGCGGGGGTCTATTATATTATTTACAACTTAATTAATGGGCAATTTTTACTCTGCTAAGCTTAAGCTGTAAATTAAACAATGAATTTTTCATTTGGGGCGTAGAAAGTGAGTGAGAGTCGACCGAGCTGGCGGTTATTTGTTGGATATGCTATAAATGGTTTACAGAGCTTGTAAAGCAAACAATGTAATATTTACGTATATAATAAGTTTGGATATATGAAAGCTCTTTATAGCTGAGATATATGGCTTAACTTAAATCGTTTATCATTCTTTCTTTCCTCACTCTTTGTCGCTCTTAGTGGCATCTCAAAGTCAACTGTAACTAACTTTATCTAACCCACTTTAAATATTTTTCATAGTTTTTGCTACTTCTACTTTTCGCTCGTCGTCAACTGCTTCCGAGAAAAACATTACGCCACTTGATTTGATTGTCAAAGTGGATGCTATTCGCTTTTGTTGTTGCTACTCTTGTTGTTGTGGCTACTGCTGCTGTTTGTTTTCTGTTTTCTGCCAACAAAACGGACAATTTGCCTGTCACTTTTAAGTGGAAACTGGTCCAAGACCAGCCCGCAATTATTTGAACAAAATGCCTGCAGTTATAATTCAGTTTTGACCCAAACACGGACGAAATTGTGCAATAGCTGCAGCATATACGATTTAGGAAAAATAAAAAAAACTCGCATAAAAACAGGTGCAAAACTCGTTTTCACCTATTGAGTTCAATGCCTCACAGCAGCAACTCTGCTGCTGCTGCAAATTGAATTTAGCCAAGTTAGTCGACTAACAAGCGTTAGTTAACTATGCAAGCAGCCAAGCGGGCAATTTCGCGCCCATTCGCAAAGATTTTCCATAGATTTTTCACTTTCACTGCGCTGTCGTAATTATATTTTGCACTGGAAATGATTGTTATGGTTAATTAAGGTGCCAAGTGAAGTATTTTTTAGCCACTGAAATACATTGGCGATGTTCAGCTGAGAAGCAGAGGAAAGTGTAGTTAAGCTGCCGCCCCACTGGCGAAGTGTATTACACTGTTTGGCTATTTTTGGCAATTTGTCACGTTCAACAGAATGTAAAATAAAAAAGAATGTGCAAAAATTAAATGAAAAACGTTCACAATAGACACACCACTCCATATGGTTTGGCGGGGCACTCAGTCGCAAGGACACAACAGACGCAACACGCCGCCACAATAGAGGACAAATTAAGGATGTCATTCAATTTGATAATTTCATTTGGCAATAAATTTTAAATTGAATTCAATAAAATGCTGAGGTAGGGCGTGGGTGGGGGTAAACGAGAACGAGGCGAGGTTTGCTACACTGCAAGAAAATTCAATCAAAATGGCAGCCGTGTGTCGACAGGTCAACACTCGAGTATCTCTCGACTGGAAGGTTGAACTGTGAATAAGTGTGTGCTTGGGTGTATAGAATGTGCCTGACACATAATTGCATTTATTTACATTTGCGACACAAATTGAGGTGACAGTTGCAAGTTGCTGCTGCTGCTGAATGGAAACTGTGGCAGGTGCCCAACTTGAAAATCAGCTGAGGTGGATAACTAGTTTGACAGCAGCAACTGAGATAAATTTAATATGAAATTAAGTTGATTTTAATTGCATTACAATTGTAACACATTTGAATACTCGAAATTCTTCCCGTTTTGCAGATCAAGTTCTTGAAGACAAAGGAAGGCACCGCCATGGTCCAAATGGGCGACTCGGTTGCCGTAGAACGTTGCGTGCAGCACTTGAATAACATTCCCGTTGGCACTGGCGGCAAAATACAGATCGCATTCTCAAAGCAGAACTTCCTATCTGAGGTGATCAATCCATTCTTGCTGCCGGATCATACACCCAGCTTCAAGGAGTACACTGGTTCTAAAAACAATCGTTTCCTATCACCGGCCCAGGCCAGCAAGAACCGCATCCAACCACCGAGCAAAGTGCGTATACTAATCAACGATATTTTACATGCATTTGATATTAATATATATTCTCTTACTCTTTTTGTATTAGATCTTGCACTTCTTCAACACACCGCCCGGTCTTACCGAGGATCAGCTTATCGGTATCTTTAACATCAAGGAGGTGCCAGCCACCTCGGTCCGCCTATTCCCCTTGAAGACGGAGCGCTCCTCATCGGGTCTGATCGAATTCCCCAACATCTCGCAGGCTGTGCTGGCCATCATGAAGTGCAACCATCTGCCTATTGAGGGTAAAGGTGAGATAGTGTTGTGTTTAAGTGTTCAATTCAAAAGAGAAAAGAAAAGAAATGCAAACGCAAATGATACCTGACCCTATACACAATTTGTTGCATATGGTCAAGGGTTTATCAAATAAAAAAGTTACACAAAATTTTCGCAACAAAAAAATAAGAGAAACCTATCCCAAAAAATTTGAAGTAGTCAAAGTTTCAGAAGGCCATTTTGCATGGCCCTTTGACTATTTGCCTACTAAAAAACCAAAAAAAAATCAAAAGAAAAACACACCAAATCCTCCAACATGCCTACACCTACTGCCACCATCACTACCACCAAAACCACCACCACCACAATCCCATATCACTCTCCCTCATCCCCGAGCATCCACTTCCCTTCCTCTACCATCCCCATTCCATTCCGTTTTACTACTTCCACAAGGCGCGCGAAACTTTTCGGGGTAAAATCGGTAAAACTTTTTAGTAGTGTGTCGCGTTGAAAATTGTAATTTGGTAATTAAGATAAACAATTTCGGCTTGCCAGTTGAGTATTATATATAAATATATATATAAATATCATCTCTCCTTCTGCTACACCCGTAACAAAACTTTTCCCATAAATATTTCGATATTCCCCCTTCCGGTCGAGGCAAACTTTTCTCTCTCCACTCTCACGTTCTGCCCGCATTACGATTATTACTTTCTGCGATTTAATATTTACCTTGTCAACATGCCGGCAATTATTATTGTTGATTTGTGTTCTACGATCATAAAATAATCAACATTTGATTGCCCCCAGCGATTTGTGCTGTTTGCTTTTCCACTTTTCCACATTTTCGATGAAAAGTTTCCCCAGTGCAAATAGAAAATTGCAAATGAATCGTTGTCATTGCCAAAGTTCTTAAAAGGGGGCGTTAGCGGGTCGCTTTTCACTTGTTGTTCGTGGGACATTAAATGCGCTATACACTCGAGGTCGTGTGGTTAGAGATACAGTTATGTTCGCATAGTTTCACTTCACTCGTGTAATTGTCACGTGCGCACGCTTACCTAACCTAGTCACGTGGCGCGTGCTGTGGTAGTTGCGTAGTACAAAGTACTCTCGTATCTCTCCTTCGTTCTCTTTCTCTCTCTCTATCGGTCTTCCTCCCACTATTTCTCTGCCTTGTGCCGAATTATGCAGACGTAGATAATTTGCATGCATTGGCCCGGCAGAGTCTGGCATTGGTTGCTTTGCACCAACTCCCGCTCACATTGTTTACACCTTGCGTAAAAATCTTTTATGCTAATAACAAGAAGAAAGCATCAGGTGGGAGGACGGTTAGCATGTGTGTGTGAGTGTGTATGTATAGCGTATTTTGTCAATATTTTGGTGTGCGCTGTTTGTTTATTTGTTGATGCATTTCTGCTGCCGCTGCTACTGCTGCTTTTGCATCGAGTGCATGGCAAATAGTAATTAAAAGTGTAAGGAATGCAAATACACTCGAAACGGCACACACACACACACACACACACACAACCAGCAATACAAACTCACATACACGCGACCCCTTCTGCTGCTGCTGCTGCTGGTAGAGAGCAAATGCAAACAGATGCCGTTGCATACTTTCGGGCTGTGAAATTATGCAGCCAGCAAATATCGTGCCCCACCCCATGTGTGTGATGCGCATATGTGGTAATTTTCACATTTGAATGATTTTCAAGTATATTTTGTGTGCAGGGGTAAGGCAATAACAGTGTTGCTCGTGCTGTTTCGACGCTCAGCAAAGTAGTTCAAATTGTTTTTTGATCACAAAGAACTGCAATTAATAAATGTATATTTATATTAGAAATATTATAGTTAATAAAAATTAGTTATATTTAGGAACTCGGCAAACTGCAGTTTGATTTGATCAATTTAGGGCAATTATATGAATGAATAAAACTAGGGCATTCAATCTCCGTCGAAGCTTGAATCGGCTCTAATTCACTCTCGTTTTTATGATGGCTTTGCTGCAATTTAATTGGCACATAAAACTCGTTTAGACTCATCTCGTGCTACTCCTGCTCAGTTTTAATGGTTTTAATTGCACGTAGCAAATAAATTAAGGTACGCGCTCATAAAACCCGAACGAGGACATCAGAATGGAAGTTGGCTTTCCTTTATTTTTCACTCATTCCCATTTTCGTCTATACCCCATTCCCACCCTTTCTTTCCCATCCTTCCCAATGTAAACGAAACGAAAACGAAAAAAAATGTACTGCGAAAAGCAAAATAACTTAATTCAGATATATACAACACTTATACACATTACTACAAAAAAATACTATAAACAATGCTGTTTTTATAGCAACCCAAGGCAGCCATTTTTAAGCTATAACTATGCACTTCTCTTTCTTCCTCCTCCCCCCACTACCTCCTCCTGCATTATCCTGTTTCATTTCATACCTATCAACGCTCACACAGGCACCAAGTTCCCATTCATCATGAAGCTGTGCTTCTCCTCGTCGAAGAGCATGAACGGCGCATGGAACAACGCGGCCAACGAGGGAATGATCGAGAAGGAGAACGATGGCGATGTTAAGGTGGAGATTTACAATTGAGATTTGATAACCATTGTGTAAGCGCAGCAACAGCAACCAGCTAAGCAACACACAATATATAAGACGACGAAGTGGCATTGGATGGTGATGGGAAGAGACGCAACACAGCATCGACAACAATAAGAAACTGCAACTATACAACATAAAACAACAACAAGAATGAAGGGACAAAACAAACAAACATAAATTATTGATTAATTAAATTAATTGACTTGCCTACACAACAACACTACACACATACAGAGACATGTTTGAAATTGCAATTACAATTAGATGGAAAACAAACAAACAAACTTTACAATTCGCAAACGCATGTAACTTTTCAACGCGTCATTTCAAATGCAATTTCAACAAAATGGCGGCGTTCAAAAGAACACCCACACATAGCCAAACTAAATCCAACAGACACAGACATACAGCTCAACATACACCCATACACAACTGCACTTTACATGCGTTTGCGCTGCGTTAACAGAACAACAACAACATTAACATTAACAACTAATTGTTCTTATAATTGTGAAAGTTTGGCGAAAAATACAAACAAAACAAACATACAAAGCAACATTAGGTTAAATTGTTTAGTTGCTTCAAGAAAAGAAACAAACACCAAACAAACATTTTTCTCATTTTTGTAATGTTTCTTGTGTGTGAAATTGCAAAATTAGAAGAAAGCGAAAAAACGAAAAGAAAGGCAAAAATTCAATTGTAAACACTGTAAAATGAAATTATAATAATATTATACTACTTTTCATAATACTAAATTATAAAAATAAAACAAATATGTGCAGAAACGTCAAAGAAACAACAAAAATAAGCAAACGACAAGTTAACTGACTTTCGACTTTCTTGAACACACATACATACACACATACATACATATACTTACATACACTTACATACATACATATACTTTAGTTAATTATTCTATATATATATATATATATATATATATATATATATATATATATATATATATATATATATATATATATATATATATATATATATATATATATATATATCATTTAAATATACATATATACTTAATATGGGTCTATAACAAGAAGCAACAAAATGCAACAAGAAAATTTCTTTGGACAATATTTCGACAAGTATTTCACGTGTGACAAACAAAAGAAGAAAATAGAAGAAATAAAGAATAAATATTTATTGACACGCAACAACGTACAGAAAATGGAAAACTGAAAAGAAAAGAGAAAGGAAAAATGATGCGAGAGCAAAACGTGTAAAATTAAACCAAAAATTTAGCAATTTTAAATCAAATTTACTAATTTTAGTTATGCAAATTTCACCGAAAGCGAGTGAGATAGAAAGAAAGCGAAAAAACACTTGCACAACAAGCCAATGTTTTTTCATAGGGATTTATTTGTTTTTTATTAAAGCAATTTTTTCATTTTCTTAAATTAAATCGACGAAAAAAGACAAAAGAACATTAACATAATTTTTGTGCTTAATTTACAAAGTTGAAAAAAGGCATAAATTTATATGTATGAGCTGTATATGTATTTAAATTAATCTAATATTAATTATACTTTTACACTAAATGTAAAAAAACAACAAACATACTAAAACAAAAACAAAAGAATTAAAACAATTAATGCAGAAAAATTAAGCGAAATCGCTTCTTAACATTATAAATTAATTTTTAAGTGTAAAAGCGACGAGACAGGCAAGCAAACATTACAAAAAAAATAAAACTGCAAAATATACTAAATATTTTTGAGGCGTTTTAAGAAGTTAGCAGAAAAGTTCAATCTGCTGCAGACGGATAAGACAGAAGAGCCAAACATTTCACAACTAAAAGTAACATTGGCGCGACGCGTAAATAAAATGAATATTAAGCATAAAAGTAATTAATCTAAACAAGAATTAATATCAGCAATAAAGCAACAGTAACAACCATATCAAAGGCGTATGTTAAATTAACTATAACAAAGGCAAGGCAAAAACAAAACAAACATTTTGGAAACAACAAAAGAAATCAATTAATTTGCAGCTCGTTTTAAAGGATTATCTTTAGTTTGTTTTAGTTCTAACAGTCTGTACATTAAGCAGGGCAAACGTTTTATATATATTTAATATACATATATATGCAAACCTTTGTTCTAATTGCAAATCAACGAATACTATATGCTATATAGGGCCGTTAAACGAATTTTTCCATAATCACCACACGGACACACACACATTTTTCATTTCCATTATGTGCAATTATTGCTTGAAACAACACCAAGAGCAACTCAACAACTACAACTACAACAAGGTACACTTCATTTATTTATTCGCAACTATTGCTCATCTCTTTCGTTTCAATCATCCCCTTTAGTTTTCCCTCAATTACGTCTTAGTTCTTATGTAAATTGTTGTAAATCGTATAAATTGTAAAATATTTTCTAAAATTAAGTATAATTGTACTTAATTTAATGATTTATTGAAAGAGAGAGAAAAAAATCAAAAACAAGAACGAAAACGAAAACAAAAATAATCTCGCTAATTAATTCATACAATTTATTTTGTTAAGAACTTAAAGCAACAACGATCTTGAAGCTCCTAATTAGTGCATAAACAAATAAACAATCGTAAAAGTAAACTAAACTAACGTTTATGAAATAACTGCAACCTTCATAATAATTAAATAATAATGCAACTTGGTAGCTATGTGTATCATTTATAGAGAACGATTATAGAATCCATCATCGTTTTCATCAATTAATGGAATTTGCCAATCTTAATGTTCTCTTCAAGGAATACAACATTTTACAGCATTGTATAATTTTATTTTATAATTTTATGAGTTTATAATTCACAAAAGAAAGGGAAAACAAAACAAGAATATAAATATACATATATATAAATTAGTTACATATATGACGTATATGCAGACATTTTCTGAATTCCACTTTCTCTAAGCGAAGTTCAGCACTTGCCCGCATATAAAGTTTGTTTTATTTAATATTTAAATTTTGTTGTTATTTTTTTCTTGTGTGCCCAAAGTTTGTAAAATGCGCGCTCATTTTTGATATAAATATATATGTACGATAAATGTAAAATTATTTGACATTTGGTTTTTTCATTTATTCTCGATATCATCATCATCTCTCAACAGCAGATATATTTTGCAGGAATTGAAACGTGACAAATAATTTCCGTAGGTATATTTACAGAAATATAGAGAACACACACATTCCACGTACGCACAGCCCTTATATAGTTATTTTGGTTTTCGTTTTTTATAAATATAATAAAACAATACCAAAAAAGACATGGGAAAAGAACTATACCAAACGATATGCCAAATTGTTAAAGCGTAAATCCTGAATTTTAACATATCGAAATTTATAAGTTAAACGATTTTACAATTTAGGCATTATAAATGTATTTAAAAGTAAAAAAAAATACCAACCAAAAATACCCAAAACTCTTTCATTGAATAAACAAACTGCTAACCAAAACAAAAAAGCATATGATAAAAGTCAACTAGCAAGAGAAATTATCAAAAATGCCCTCAGCAATGTGTAACTAATTGCTAGACCTAAGCTAAATGGCTGACGACGCGAAGACGATAAGTTATGATTAGTGTGCATTAAGGAATCATTTGATTAAGTTAAAAAGGAAATACTAGCCAAATTATTTTCTGTTAATTTGCATGCGTTTACCTATTTTGGAAACTAGTCAAAAGCATAAAAGTAATTACCCTCTTTACTTGAAAAGCATTCGAAATCAAATAGGAGCTGTTCTGAGACAGTACTTTACACAAGTCCGTAGATTGCTTTTGAGCGCAGTGTAGTAGTTTGATAATTTGATGCTGCGCACAAAAGAAGACTATGCGTTCCAGAATAGCTCTGTACGCAAATTAGATAAATTCTTTAAATTAAGGTTGTCAGTAAATTAAATTTGTTTAAATCAAAAATCGCCCCTTTAATGCTCAGTTTTCTAAAATTTTCGCATTTCGTTCGCCTTATTTCGCATTGACTTTTGCAATTGCCGCGTAGTTTTCAACTCTTAACAGAAAAACAAAATGCGCATGGGGCACAAGGTAGGTGCTGTTTATAAATACGATAACTCGAACGAATTTTCAGAACTTACACAACCTGCAAATTGTATGTAGTATGAACGTTGTTTTTGAACGGCATTCGCCGTGCGAATTTTCTTCTCTTTAAAATATGAAACGAAATCCGTTTTTACTAAGTTCTTGTAATTCGCAATTGACACCAATAATACAAAAACAATTACTACAACAACAAAAATGGACCAGTTTATTCAGCATTGAATTAACAACCACCAAGTATCGAAGACAAAACTTAAAATTTAATATACATTATATAAATTGATGAAACCGTCCAATTATAAAAACAAAAACAGCAACTACAACTACAACAACAAACAAGAACAGACAAACACCACGACACGAGTTGAAAACTGCTATCCCAACAAAAAACAACACCTTAAAGATCGCCCGTGATGTGACAGCGCCGAAAAGAATGCTATCAAAAACGGGCAACGAAAATCTTGCGGTCGCCGCACACGGACGATCCTTTCTTATATTTCCATGCCATGCTGCTTACACGAGTTACAACTACAAAGCTTAATTGAGTATCTATAGAAATGAAATCAGATTTTATTTGCCAAAATCCAAATAATACTTTTTACTTGCTAAACATTTTGTATTATTTTGGGTATTTTCAGTGAATGAATAGAAAACAAAACAAAACAAAAAAACCAACAACAACCAGAACACTAAACAAAACCAACAACTTTGTACACCGAAACGAATTCATAATCTATGATGAAATGCATATTGAGAGCAATCCAAAAAGCGAAAGATAAAAACCAAAAAAAGAAAAACAAAATAAAATGCAAAAGGAAACGTAGATAAAACAAAAAAAAAAACAAAACCAAATGCATAAAAACGAAACAACTACAACTATATTCTTATAGGCTTATAGTTTATACTATACTTACATACACACACATAAAGTGAAACGTATATACATTAAACAAATATTTACATATAACTATAATAAATATAGCAGAGTGTATAAACACGCATAGTAACACAACCTACACACCGTACACATACACACACACGTACACACATGCATATATGGGATACGATATATGTGTATATATCTTATATAGTTTTTAAACTTGAAGAAGCAGCGCGTGTCAATTTTAAAAGCCAGCAAGAAATTTTCAACATAACCAAACTTAACATAATTACACCACAAATTACACAACCTACACACAGAGACAGAGACAGATAAACAAACAAACAAACAAACAAACAAGACACACTGACACACAGACAAACTGAGGACCGAAGTATGTAGGGCCTTGCCAGGCAGGCAAAGTTTTAAAACTAAATAATGGACAACTGCATAGTGTAGTCGTACGCGTAATTACTGGTGATAATTTTGAAAAAATCTTAAACAATATTGAAAAAAGAAAAACTAAAAAAAAATGAAAAAACGAAACAAAACTAACTATACTCGTACATAACATAAACTTACACAACGTACTGTAATTGGTATAAATATATAGCAGCTCTGAATTCTACTTGCTGCCCATCCCCCCAGGCCCCTTGCTTTCCTAGCCCCTTTTAAATAGATGTCTATGAAATATCTCTGTATAATTGAACGAGTACACATACACACACAAAGACATTAATACATATATTAACATATTCAAAACATTCCTTGTTCGAGTAAATGTCTCCTCTAGGGTAAACGGCAATTTCTGATCACAACCTTTGGTGTATTAGAAAATTAGGCATTGAATTTAGTAAAACAGACAGTATTTAGTAGCTCTTCACACACAAACACACACACACACACACACACACACACACACACACACACACACACACACACACACACACACACACACACACACACACATGCACACACAGACACACATTTTGTGAAGTTTGCGTACAATTTAAAGCGAGGCTTGGCACGCATTCTCCAAGCTCATGTATATGTAAGTGTGTGTGTGAGTAAGGGGTCGTTAATAAGAAGGCATATTGAGGCTACTCTGTGGTTGTAGAACTTCTCGAAATTTCGAATTTCAACATAACCTTCAACTAGCGATATTAATCGATTGGCACAGAGAAAAACAGATCACCCGGTGCTAGTATTACATATACTTGCACAAGTGACTGTAAAAGCAGACGACATCGACCGGTTGTAAACACTCACACACAGCAACAAATACACACAGAGACACACATACGAACACAACAATACACCCACGTATTGAATGCAATTTATAGAGCGAGAACTAGAGTCCCAGACAAGTTATTTAATTTGGCGTGTGCAATACGAATACAAGCAAACAATGAAACAACCGAACAAACAAACAGACAAACACACAAATATATAGTATGTGTTTATATAATTTGACTTGTGTTCAGTTAACACAGTTTCATATATGATTAATACTAATAGAAATGTTAATACTGAAATTTAGTTAAAATTGCGTTGAACGTTCAAGTTTAGTTAATGAGTTTGTTTAATTTTAGACCTTATTGTGACTAAGGCGGAAATGGTTTTATGATTTCGATACACACACACACACATAAACACAACTGTACACACACATATAGCCACTTGTTAAACTAATCCACCGAATAAAAACAATCTCATTAAGTACATTTAATTAAATTAAATTATAAATCGTAACTAACAAACGACAATTTTGCAGCTATTTCCGCCTGCTTTTACTTTTGAGTTATGCATTTAGTAGTACTAATATTTATGCCGCGACTGTACGACACGCTGCCAATGAGATGAATTAAAAGTGTAGCATACTTTGAGGGCGCTTTCGAAAATGAAACGATCAGAACGAAAATAGCTAGATTCCCGCTGCCCGCTGTTTATCCCGCAATTAAACCTAATAAAGCTAGATTTGACGAGAAAATAGCTGAGTTGGCAACACTGGACGAGATAATATATCATTGATATAGAAGCAAATTTAAATTGAATTTTCTAAGTGTTTTGTCGATGCGAACCGATCGCTGCGCATCGCATCGCGTAATTAACTTATATAGAGAATAAAACAAAATAAGAAAAGCTACACTTAATGAAATAAATACTACTACTTACACGAAACATTTACATACAAGAATATATACAAATAATATATATATACATACAATGCAAACACATTATATACTAAATACACGTAATACAAACATTTATACACAAAAATACAAATGCAAATACAAAAAAATACATATACACACATACATACATACATGCATACAGTCATACATTTATAGCCTAAGCATACAGAATGCAAACATAATCAGCGCAGACCCGAGAACAACTTTTGATAGCAACTTTTCGATAATTATTAACAATTTTCGCAACACGTTTTTGCCTCTCGTATACATACGCACACATGGACACATACAGACACATTCGAAGACACATACACACACACATAGGGACATTCAGACATAATCAAAGCGTATATCAAGCAAAAGTATCGAAAGAACCTAGCAAAAAGTATCAATAAATTTTATCAGAAAGACACGTACACACACACACACAAACACATACAGAGACACAGACACACAGACACCCACACAGTATACAAATTATAAACAATTATAAAACTACTATTTATTAAATGTTGTTAGCATTTTCAAAACAAAACCAAAAAAATACCAAAAAACGCTGTAGTGCAAATGCAAAAAAAAAAAAAAAAAAACAAAAAAAAAAAAACAAAACGAATAGAAAATTGTAAGCAAAAACACATTACAAACTTATTTAAATCTAAGCGAAATGCAGAGAAATTCGATGCAAGCGAATTATCTCTCGTAAATTACATAAACAACAACAACAAACAACCACAATACAACAACAACCACAATACAACAAATACAAATACATAATACAATTCTTTGATCTTGAGCGAAACAAATAAATGAAAAACTTAAACTTATACACAAAAAGAAAAAGAAAAACTCAAAAGAAAACTTTGTTTTATTTCCTACAACAACAACAACAACAACAACAATCAACAGCCACAAGAAAATTAGACAGCGTTTAAATTAACTCAAATTATACTCACCTATACCTTTGTCATATTTACAGTTACAAGCAGTCAGACAACAACAACAACAACACAACAACAACAAGTACAGTTAGTGGCCGCATATCAACAACAACAACAACAACAACAACAAAAAGCACTACAGTCACCAAGCCCAAACCAAACCCACCAACAACTACAACTACAACAAGAACAACAGCTAGAACAACAACAAGAACCACCTTCATTACAAGAACAAGAACAAGCGCTGAAGTACTCAAGATTCGCTCGTATATAGACAACAACAACAACAACATCAAGTAAAATAATAACAATAACAACTGCATGAGAACACAAATTGTATTGCAATGCATGAGAAAGAACGAGAGAGAGAGAGAGGAACAGTTGTTCCCAACACTCCAATTATCACATCAGTCTTAGAATTTATATGTAGCATACGCATACAACATTGTGTACTATTTGCTTTTTAGACTGAATAATCTTGTTGACATATCTTTAAAGCTTAAACTTAAAATTAAACCCATTCCAGTCCCATGCAGTTGTAACTCTTGAACACACAACCTGTTTTATTTGGTTCCAATAATTGGCCAGAGTTCTTAACGAGCTTTTCAAGTTTCCAGTTTGCTTAGCCAAGTTGCATAACTTTTCTGTCTGCTCTGGCCCGTCCCTGTCCCCCCTTGCCTGCATGCAGTAAGTAATTAAAGTAGCCGACGACTAAATTTTAAGTACTTTTTGATTAGGGCGTAACTTTTTGTAGCTCCTGAAGAACGTAGACAAATTTCCGCTCATTGAAGTTTGCGCCTTTTTGCTGCTCTACCATGAATTCAATCTGGGCATTGCTGCCTAATTAGATATTTGAAATTTATTTATTCGATATGCAGTCGTGGGCATTCAATTGTTAAATTAAATTAAAATCAATTATAAACCCATTTATTGCTAAAGGGCATACAAGAGGGTGGCTGAATGGTAGATAACCTAGCCAGAAAATCCTTTTAAACGTAACAACGTTTGTTTTTTTGCTTTCATTTTTCTCTCTATAAACATTTAAGATAACAAATACATATATAAAACCATTATTCATCTGCAAGCAGAGGCGAGTTTATTTTTCTGACCACAGAAAACTAAAAACCAATTGAAAACTCAATTGGAAAATAATTCATAAGCCTCAAAAATTTAATTTAGTGGCACGCACAAAACTAATAAACAAAATGAACAAATGTGCAAATAAACAACAATAAAATGAGTGACACTCACACACACAACAAGAAAGCAATAACAATGTATAGCAAATAAATGAAACTCGAAAAACGCATTCAAACGTTTCGAACTTCAATGTGGACAAAATGCCCGCCGCTTTTTCTGGGCATTTTAGCCCGCAAACAAATTAAGCGGTTTATAGTATGTGCAACATTCTGTTTCACTTGTCCTACCAACTCCATCTCGATTTGTGCCAGATTTCAGTTTGATTTCGCACTTGTCAAAATTGTTAAACGCTTCAATAATTTTGCAAAGAATTTCCGTTGCAATTGGACTTAATTAAGGGCAGCGTACAACCCAAAAAGGGTTCGGGTTGCTCGATTTATCAACTGTCTTGGACAGCGTAGATAAACCACAGCAGTAAGCCCTGACCTGTGTGTGTGTCCATGTGTGTGTCTGCTTGCATTGTGTGTGGGCTCAATAAATAATTTACTTAAGCTTTAGTTTTATGTAAAGCAGCTTCTGCAGATCTCGCATTGGCTCGTCGTAAGCCTTTGTCTATTATTTCATTTGCAACCCGAACCGAACCCAAGCGAAGCACTACGAAACGAGGGAGAGCCAAGGCAAGGCAAGGGAATTACATAAATATTCCATTTAAAATGCATGCCAATGCCTGAGGCCAGTGCAGCTAACGGTTTATCCCTGGTATTTGCCTGCCATTGTCATTCCATTTCAGTTCTCGGAAACCTTTTTCCCCTCTTCTATTCTTCGCTCAACTAATAAAACGCACACACACACTCAGAGACGCACACGCACAGAGAGCAGTATTTATCTATGGTCTATTTATTTAGTTTTATTTTATTTGTTGCCTTTTTCTTATTTATTCACTGGCTTTTTGTCCGCTTTAGATATTTCCTAAGTATACCCTGTACACAGCTGAAATGGGGTGGTATTGTCTAAAATGAGCTCGAGTATTTACTATACGAGTATACTTGAATATATTTGATTCGTTTTTTGACAAACACATATCAACGGAAATTTAATTATTTCTGACTAGCAGTTTGCTCATTCTATATACAGAGTGTCTCAGCAGCGGTCATCTCAGTTTACTCATCCGTATTTTGAGCTATTTTGTTGTTGTAGTTGGCGTTAAATTGCATGTCGCATGTCCGACCCGATGACCATTGATTGATGGCAGTTTCCAGTTCGCTACTCAGTTAGTCGAGTTAGATTCGAGCACGGTGGCAACTCTGTTTGCCAACCATGGCTAAGGAAAGAGTGAAATAAATAAATAGTTAAAACAAATAGAGCGCCAAGTCGAGAATGCATTGTGTATACGTTCGATTGATAGGGGGTTCTAATAAATTAATGCCGAGAACTTTTCCATTATTATTTATTGCCTGCCTCTGGCTGGGCGATATCATCGTATCGTTTTCGTGTTCCATCACACAGTACAGAACAGCCAAGGGACCAAATTTAATTTGCAACAAATGCCATGATTCCATTATTTATTAACAAATGCATTTTTATTTGGCATATATCATTTGGTTTCTTATAAACATATACAAAAATAATACGATATCACATAAAATAATTGAAAGTTATTTAACATATTGCCTTGATGAACAATTGCCGAACAATTTGCCTAGAGTATGCAACACATTAAAACGCGACAAAGTGTATATATTAAAAGAAATAAAAACATTAAAAATACTATCAAATATACTACTTATTGTATAGTATTAAAGCAGTTATCGATTAATAATGCATGCATTTTCGTTAAGCTTTTTTCGCCTCCCTCCATTTGTTTTGTATTTTTATAAATGTTTTGCCATCAGATGAAATGAGAAGTAGAAGCAGAGGGCAACAATAAGGTTAGATAAAGATAAAGATAAAGATAAAGATAAAACCAATGATAAGCTTTGGAAAATCGTATTGAGAATTGGGGTACAATAATTTATATCTCAAGCAGCCGACGCTGCAGATGGTCCATTTAGGCAATGAAAGGTTCAACAATTTGCTCATATTTGTTTTTTCCATAATTTTTAGTAGTAATGCTAGCATAAGTAACACCAACACAAACACCAACACCAGCAAGAACAGCAACAATAAGCTACACCAACTAAATGTAAACGCACTTCAATTAATCCTAGTCTAGTGTCAATTGTCTCTCTCAATTAGCAATTAGCTGCACAATAATCGCAAGATCGCAATGAGAAACCAATGTTAATTATAGAACGTACTAGTTAGACTTAAACTTATCATTTACAATAACAAAAAAGAGAAGAGAAAACAAGAAAAGAAAATAACAATTCGGGTGTAATTAGAATTCTGATTTGTGTACTTAAGCCAAAAGCAGTTCGATCAGATGCATTTCCCGGTGCGTGCGAACCAAACGATCCTAATGTCAATTTCAAGTAAAACTTAACTGTAGTTGTGTAATCATACATACACATACACACGAGTATATACTGCATACATATATGTGTAAAATCTAAGCAATTAAGTCATACGCAACTAATACAAGTAATAAAGTTAAGCAACAAATAAACAAAAAAATCAATTGATGTGCAAACCGAGTTACTTTAGCAAGAAAGCAAAGCAAAATAAGCTATTTTATGTAGTCTGCAAAATACCATATAAATACACAACAACAACAAAAACAGCAACAGTAAAGGTAAAGGGTCTGAAAGCAATTTCGCCTTGATCCAAACACGCTAACACACATACACATACACACACACAGACATAAAAACATATATTCGAATGTGATTTTGCTATATACAAAGTCTTAGATATAACTATAGTACATGTGCACTTAGCTGTACGCTACGTCAATGTGTGTGTCAACTGTTTTGTGTGTTGTGTACCCGTTTCTATAGCATACATTTATAGGCCCACTTATTGTAGCATACTTCTAGGCTAATGCTAATGCTAACGCTAATGTTGCAAACCTTTCGTTCAATGCCAACGACGCCTTGCTGTCTCTGTAAATTCACCTCCCTACCCCTTAACTTTCTCATTTGAAAGCATTCTTCCTTGTTTTCCACCCTCCTTTCTTCTACGACTAAACGTGTAAATGGAGTCCAAGTAAAAGCCACCGCCTCGACTATTTCTACTTAAACTTAGAGAGAAAATCGTGAACAAATTGTGTCTATGCTAACTGTAAACTGTAAACTAAAGAGCATTGCATCGATAACGATAGCATAACGATAACTATACAGTACATACATAGGGTATACATAATCTTATATACATATATCTATATACTATATACATATGCGAAATCCTTTTTGGACAAATTTTTCAATGTTGCTAAAGTACGATAACACACTCTCACACACACCCACACACACACGTACATAAATACACACAAGTAGCCCAAGAAGTGTGCAAAATTATTGTAAGTTGTGGTGCAACCTGGTCTAGTATAAAACTGAACAAATAACAAATACCAATTATAATAAAAGCACCCAAGAGGGCCACACCCTGCCCCAGCTATAGCAATAGGCTAAACGATGCTTGAACTCGACACACACTCACACTTCCCATCGCAATCTCTTGCAAGTTGCGTCCCACTCTACCCGGTATAACGGTATCTGCAGGGAACCTTGTATCGCACACATGTTTTCGAAGTACCCACCAGCTGCTCTTCCAGGCAACCAATCAACCAACCCAATTCCCTTTCACAAGCAGTACTATATCCATACATATAACTTAGATATACTTACCATATACATTAATAGCATATACTGTTATCGATAATCTCAATCGAAATCTATCGACATGTTTGCCATCACACTACGAGAATATGCTCTTCTCAACGCTGACTGCAGAAATACCACCATATTGAACTAAAGAATAAAACTAAAACTTACAACTCGAACAAATCTTGAATATATACATACTATATATGTATATATATACATACTATATATATATATATTTTAAAATGACTCTGAAACTGTCTCTCTGAGTGAGGATGCAGTGCGAGGCTCATGTATACAACAAGCATCAAATACTTAACTTGGTAGCTATAAAATATCGAGAAGATAACTCTAATGACATCTATATAATATACAGTACATCAGATATATTTTATTAGTAGCGAAATTTGAACAGAATAATACAGAAATAATATGAGTGTTATATATGAACTAACAAACATCGTACTTAGTCCTTAAGTCAGTGTATTGCGAATCATTGCTAAACCGAAACCTAAAAAAATAAAACAATACAAATAATATTAATCCAATATGGCAACTCAACCAACCGAAAGTTGTTAAGTTTTTCCGCTTTAAGTGTCAAATTAGCTAATTATTGTAATTATAAAAATATTATACATCAACTAAAAGAACCGATTGCTTGATGAACGGACAACTCGACGAAGAGAGCGAGGAAAAACAACAGAAACAATTTTTAACTGTTAGCGCAAATTTTAATTGTAAAAACAAAAAAACAAAGAACGTAATAATAAATAAATGAAAAGTAAAAACTATTTAGTTAAGCATATTGCGACATTTGTTAACAAAATTAGATTTTATTTAATTTTTAATAAAAACCAATTATGAAAATGCCAAAAAAAAGAAGAAATGAAATCGACAGCGTAAACGTAAAAGAATACGCAAAGAAAGCAAGGTAAACGTTACTTTGAGGCCCAAAAATGTTGTCTAATCTTACAAACAAAACAAATTGAAATTATCTACAAGCGAAAGTGAAGAAGAAGATGTCGATGAAGGAAGATGAAATGTTAAAAGAGAATCGCATAACAGAAAACAAAAAACAAGCCAAGGAAAGTCCGCAAAGAAATAAATCGATATATAGATATACATATACATACATATATATAAAATGTTCAAACACAAATGTATTCGTAATATCAGAACATTTAAACTACAGCATAACATGCGATCCACGGATCCGTGGTTCCACGATAATATTGAAATTACCGGAGCAACAGTGGCGCGTTCCCATACGACAGAAAATATGAAACTTTATGCATACAACAGAATATTGTAAAAGCGCAAAACCGAAAGCGAATAAATAACAATTAAAATTAAATATTAAATTCAAAGTGACAACTTTTAATTGGGGAGGGTCTAGGGCATCCCTCCCTTAGGGGAGCTTTAAACCTGTTATACGGTTTTTCAGTGCTTTTTTAGGGGACGTTCCTTGATTCGGCATCTAGTTTTTCCACAACGCTTTTACCTGGAGCATGTTTTTCACTTGTTGAGGTAATATTGATGGGATCTCTATCTGTGGGTGGGTGTGTGTGAGTGTAGGTATATGCATGTGTGTGCCTGTTGGCGACAGCGATGCGCGGTGACTTTGGTTTTTTGTGCACTCTCCAACACGGCATATCAAGTGAGAGGGCAGAGTTTGAAGTTGTTGAAAGGATAAAATCAAACGAAGTAAAATTGGACCGAAAATAAAATAAATTCAAATAAAAAAAAAAAAACGTAAGTAAAATGTAATTAGTAAATGTAATTTTAGAAAAACAGTTGTTACCCGAATATAGAGAATTAGAATATAGAGAATTAGAATGTAAAGCCATGAAGAAAGGTTTTGAAAATATAGTTTGCATTTCAGATAAGGTGAACTCCATAATCAGGGGGAAAGATAAACAGAGATTTGATTCAAAACAGACAGAGAAAAGGAAACACAGAAAGTCAATGTGAAATGTAAATAGAGAAAGAATAGAATAGAAAAGTAAGTAGAGAGACGAATCAATCAGTCCAAAAGAAAACCTTTACAGTTGCACACTTACATAAGTATATAAGTATATGTATATATATATAACTACATATATAAATATATATGTAAACCTTCAAAGTACAAACAAGACCAAAAAGTGGTACTTAGTTATGGATTTAAACTTACAAAGATTGGTGGTGGCAACAATTAGAATATGAGTATTTCAAATATTATCTTTACCTCTCAGTGAACTACTTGAATTGCCCTCGGTTAAGTGCATTTTTTGTGGGCCAAACAAATATTGCACCCTTGCACCCTTTTCTCTGTTTGCTGTCAGTTTGGTCGCTGCAACAGCAGCAGCAGCAGCAACAACAACAACAGTTTATACGCATGAAAACGCGAAAAAAAGACTCAATTAATATTGCTCGATGTCAAAATATGACACTTAACACCGCACAGATTGGGAAATAAAATTGGTGAAAAATAAAAGGGGAAAAACCACGCAAACGTGTCCGAGTATAAAAACGTGAAATGCAATTTGCTGGCATCTGGTAAAGTTGGGAATAAGTTTATCGCAAGCCAGTTTACTTCTTGGCATGAACTGCACAATTAGGTAACGAACTTTTAGTCGAGACTGTGAAAGAGAGTGGGTGAGAGATGGAAGCAAAGGTTAATGGGAAGCAGCGCAAATGACTTCATTAGTTTAATTGCAAACATTATTACAATGCACCCAAAAAGTTGCACTTGCCGAGCGAGCTGAAGTAGTGAAATGCTGAAGAACTGAAGCATCCGGAAAAGTCGGAAAAAGGCACTCGAGTTTGACTCATTTGGCTGTCCGCCTGCAAACAACAACAATTGTTGCTTGTCCAATAGAGAGAGAGAGAGAGAAAGAAAGAGGGAAAGATAATGAGGTACAAGGCAAAAGTAAGTAAGAAAGGCGTGAAAACACAGCCACATGCCTGCCTCTCTCCCCTCTCTACACCTTTTCTATCAACCACTTGCACATTTTTTTGTGCTTTCTACTCATTTGCTAGCGCTGCATAAAGCTGCGGAATTATGCAGTGGGAAGAGCGCATAGCGAAAGAAATCTCAGCCAGCTGCCAAAAATGCCAAAGCAGGGCCAGCAGCTCCCACACTCCTTCCTCCCCCACTTAACCGACTTACCAAAGCGAAGTTAATCAACATCGTGTAGCCGCACTTGCCCGAGGCTAGACATGAACCTCATCCTTAGCCTGAGCTCATTATTTGCTACGCACAAAGAAGGCCTCAGTTGACGGCAAGCAGCCTCATTAAATATGCTACCAAAGGCTACAAGACTCTGCTACAGGTCTATGCAATTGGATACTGCGTATCACTAGGGTAATACATATCAATGGTCTATATAAAGAACAGTATATAGGTTTGATTACTAACGAGAGAGGCTGTAGGAAATCCCTTGAATTAACAAATTCTTCATGAAAGTTTCTGCTGCCAATTGTAGCTGCAGTTTAAATTTACCTATCGCACTTCGTTTCACATTACAATCGCATTATTCTTTTTCCATCTGCCTCCCACTTTCGGCCATATGCCATATTGACTTCGTAATGGCATAACGGCATTTCGAACAATCTAACGTCGAGCTGTAACGTATCGAATAACATTATTAGTGTCGCTCTTCCTTTTTTGCCCCCATTTTTGCTCACACACATTTTCCTCGGTACACAAACTTTTAGCATAATGGCATATCAGCTTCAGTGTGCCTCCTCCTTCTCTTCCCCATCTCCCCCTTTTGCTCTCTCTGCCGCATGCTGCCAGCTTTCCACTTAATGCACACTCAAGTCGGCCCATTAAAGAATGCATCAAAAGGGCGGAAATTGCGTTTTTTCCACAGCTTTTGCTGCTGCTGCTTCTGCTGGCTGCAAGTTTGCCGCTTGCATATTGAAAATTAGCTCCACAGTTGCCCAGATACTCCGATTTTATATTAATGCGCAAATTGCCATCGCACGCTGCCGTTCGCCAGAGTGGCGCAGCTGAAGCAGGTGAAAAGCTGACAGAAGCTAAAATAACAAATACAGTTAAGTGTGAAAGAGCGAGAGACAGAGAGAGTGTATCGATAGTGAGAACCTGACAGTTACCCTCGATAACTAAGCATCTACTTGATACATTGATTAGAAACTTGTAAAACATTTTCAGGATACACCCTTTCTTCGATTTTAATAAAGTTACCTTAAAGTAAGTTATAAAGATATTGTGTACACATATAATTAAGTTTCAAGCAAACAAACTTAATTTTCAACTAATGCCAGCCAAACAACACAATCAAATTAGCTACCAATTATAGATTGAGTCAGCTTCTGCTTTACAGGGTATAAAAAGTCATTTGATAAAAAATCTCAATGTCTGTTTTTGTTGTGCGTTTGCCCGGTACAAAAAAGGAAAGTTTCAATGGCAAAATAATTATTTTTCATTAATATTGCAGTCAGGTGTGGAGAGAAGACCAACACACACACACACACACACAGACACACACAGTGCACACGTCGATTCCTTACACCTGTTCTAACCACATTAGTGGAAAGCAAACTGACAAAGCCAAAATAAACTTGGCTCTGCGAGAGGCAAAAGACGAGAGAAAATTAGAAAATACATTTTTCAGCATTAAAAATTGTTCGACGTGCGGAGATTGCGGTAATTTCGCTTAACAGTTAGCTGCAGCCAACGCCATACAAACACACACACACACACACACACACACACACACACAGACACAGACATATCCAGCCACACACACGCATGCTCTGCGAGAGAAGCGTCCAGTGGTTGGCAATGTTTCGACACATGCTGCGGGGCCAGTCAAACACACCTGCTCGCCAGTTGCCACACCGGACGGGGCCAACGGGATCTATGGGGTCGAGGGAACTGACAGCAGAGCGGTCGAGTGGGCGAACGTGAGGACGGAGGCGTGGTGTAAGCGTGTGGGCGGTGCTAAATGTCGAGAGTGCAGCCCAACTGTCGGTGGAAAGACATGAACTGAAGGAGGAGAAAGGTCGTCAAGAGAGAGAAGGCAGAAAGGGCAGCAGCAGCTGGCACTTGAACAGAGGCAACAACAACAATGACAACGAGAGCAAAGTAAATGTATTCGTTGGAAAGATACCCTAGGATATAAACGCTCTAACTAAGAAAAAAGAGAAGACAGAAAATTAAAAACTAGAATAGGATGCAGACAATGATAAGAGACAGGCAAAAAGAAAAATAGTGAAGAGCGATAGAGAAGCACCACGAATGTTAGAAAGTAGGTTAGCCATAAGGACAGATATTAGGTAATACCTTGAGGACCGTCAAAAAGAAGAATATACAGAAGAGGCTAGAAGATACATTGAAGGTATTAAGGTATGTAATTGATTTTACTATAAGTTCTGTTGCAGAACGTATAATTTGTTTTTACATAGTAAATGTTTCGTTTTGTTTCTACACTCACTATGTCAAAACTGCTATACTTATATTATAAATTCATATTGGATACAGGGTATAGCAGAACATAGCAACAACAGCAACGGCACCGAAACAACTCGAGGGTCTTCGTTCAACTGGGCTCGCAACATTTCGCTTCCGTTTTCAAATGGCAAAAACACTCGCACACACACTAACACGAACACACAGACATACCCACACACATTCGCACACTTGGTACATTTGGAGAGTGTGGAAAAAACGCATAACTAAAACAATGTGAAATAAGATCCTTCACACAAACTCGACAGAAACAAAACAGAAAACACATAAAAATAAAATCTGAAAAATCTTTTGTTAAAACTGGCAAATTATAACTTAATATTGTAGATGTTGCTTGGCAGGGTGCAAACAACTTCAGTGCTCACTGTAGCAGGCCATGAGTTCCATGAGCAATGCCCCGCAAAAATTAACGAATCAATTATAAAACTAATTACAAAGAGATTAGAGACAAAACGAGAGATCTAAACTTTAGATTGAAATCACATTTTTGGTTTACAGTTGGAAATTAAATGAAACATGTGAGGTATTTCGAGAGGAACTTCTTGAATAAAAAACAGCTCTTAAGACTTAACAGATCTTAAGACTGCGACTTTTTTAAGTGCCTCCAGTTCATTCATTTCATTTATCATGCAATGACTCTGCGAATGTCAAAACTCCTCATCGATTGCAGTGAAGCGCAGCAATAAAAGAAACTCGCGGCTCAACAAGCTGGCTTAATGTATCTTAGCGCTTACGGCGCACACATTAAAAACCACAAGAACAAGAATGACAACAACAAGAACAACTGTGGGTCGAGGGGGATGTCTGCCAAAAAGTGTACAGGAAATGGCCCCGGGGCACACAAAGTGTCATCTAAAAAGTCCTCGCAACACATGCGTCACATGGCAGACATACAGACAGAGGGAGAGAGAAAGAGAGGGACAGAAAGGGACACAGCAAAGTGTCGCTTCAAGTGTCCGCGGCGGCTTGAGTTCCCACGGTACTTGGAAATGTGACTCGCATTGACTTTCCTTAATGCTCATTATAATCGCGTGAAATCGCCGAATATGACAAATCATCGAGAGACACAAAGGACACACGATGCCAGCCCATTCTCATTCTCAACCCGGCAGGACAAAACCTTTTGCCAATCGCATCAATCATAAATGCTTTAAGCTGCAGGCTAACAACAGCCACACGAACAAGAGCAACAACAACAGCTGCCATAAAGGGGCTTTGTGCCTGACATAATTGCATTTGCTTGGCCAAAAACCAGAGACATAACTCGATAAGCCCAGCTGGCCTGCCCAGCTGGCCCCTGGCTCTAATCGCATTTAACTCAATTAGGAAATTTTGCAGCAATTAAAAGTTAATGAGGAATGCAAAATGCAGCGCGTTACACTCAATAGACCCCATTGCCTCTCTAGGTCCTTCTTCTCCCCAAGTTGGTGTGAGGTACAGTGTCAGAGGGCAACGCTGAAAATGGCGTGCAACGTTGCGTATGCGTGATTTTTAATTGCTACTGCAACGCCCGTGTCCCACCCTAATGACACTTTAAGCCAAGTCCAGTCAAGTCGTTGCATGTTCCGCAACAATTTGTCCAATTATTTGGGTCCTTTGCCTAAATACCGCTAAACCATTTGGCATATGCCCGATTTGCACTTGAGATAAGGCCTGTTTCGCGTTTCCAGTCCATAAACATTCACAGCAAACTGTCTCTCTTTTTAGAACGCACACGGCTGGAGCGAGTGTTAAAAGCGGCCTTAAATATTTAAAAGTAAACAGAACTAAGAAGAACAAGTTGGAATTAGTTTATTTTTAATAATTTATCTCTTCTAATATCTTTCTAATTTGCCTTCTTACTTTGCGTGCCTTGTGATTTTTTCCCTTAGTAATGTTAGCGGGCTCTAAGCCGCTTGCCTCCGTCCTCTTTTATCCTGATCCATGATCGGCGCTGAGATTCTTTTTCCTTTCTTACCCTCTGATCCCACTGTCTGATCTCTAGTCTGTCTCATCGCTGCTTTGCCTGCTTACTCTTATTCCCATTGTAAGGTTTCTTCATTCTCGCAACTCTGTTCTGTTGTTCTTTCCTCACTCACTCTGAAACGCTCCTGTCTCAATGATTGTCATTCAGTGTAAACAATTTGAGTGCCAACCAATAAAGTGTACACTTGTCGCGTACATCGGACACATGTTGAAAGGCAATAAACACCTCGATAAGCTGTGGCCAAGCCAGACCAGGTCGGACCAGACTGGAGTCCGCCGTCAGGAGGTTTTCAGTTGCGCTTCGGCAATGGACACTGCGACAGCTGAGATCATGCTCAGCCAACACAGCACGGCACAGCAGGACGCCCTGATTGGAGCACACCTGCACATGGCCAATAATTCATTTTTTATCGACGTACTGCACCGCATTTATCGGCTGAAAAAGCTAAGGAACATCGTGTTGTTTGTCTCGGAACGACTGAAACTAACCAATCCGCAGGGTGCTGAATTCTTCGACCATTTCTGGCAAGAGTTTGAGTATCTGCCGCGTATATTCTGGAGACGTGACCACAACTATTCAACGTCAATAATGCGCCACATCAGCACGCCATCCATGGCTCTGGTGGTGACCACAGAACGTGATGATCCCATAATGGAGGTGGCAGCTAGCAGCATGACGAGCATGCGCTGGATGAATACGGCGTTCCTGCTGATTCCACGCCTGAAGCCGGACGACACCTTGCTAGGTATGGTGACGAACATAATGGACTGGTCGTGGACCAAGCAGTTCACCAACACATTGCTTATGACAATTGGGGACAATCTATTCATTGTGAATGCATATCCCAAGCTGAGAATCCGCAACATAACGCGCCACTGGGGATATCGAGATGTCTTCTCGACCACGAGCAGTCTGATCAATACGAAGGGATACAATATACGAACACCAGTTCTCAACGACATACCACGCGTCTTCAAGGGAGCCGATGGGAAGACCATCTACGGCACCAGTGCCAAGTTCTTTTTAGGCTTCCTGGACTTCATCAATGCCACCATGACGGACACCAGTGACACCCTGTCATTCACCCAATTTGATCTATCCAACATGTTAGAGCTGATGACGCAAGGGGTCTACGAAACGCTCATCCACTCGTTCACCGACCTCGACGGCAACCACACGGTGGGCATCAGTTATCCCCTAGGCATCAACGATCTCTGCGTAGTGGTGCCATTTCGCAATCAGTCGGTGCAGGATCGCTATGTACGCGAAGCACTGCAGGAGAGTGTGTGGCTGCTGCTGTTCCTTGCCTCGGTCTACATCTCGCTGGGCATCTGGTTCTGTTCGCCAAGGCGTCCGCGTGATCTTAGCTCTGCCATGCTTCAATGCGTCTGTAGCATTACAAATAATGCGCCCCTTGGCATTATGAAGACACCGACGCCGCGTATGCGCTTTCTGTACGTCCTGCTCTTCATCTTCGGACTGATCTGTTCCAACATGTACATTTCCAAGATGGCCAGCTATTTGACCTCATCGCCTGCGCCTCGCCAGCTGAGCACTTTTGAGGACATCATCGATGCGGACTTGCGCATATTGGTACAGCGCTATGAATACGATTGCATTGCACGATCCGCTCAGAACTTTTCGCAGCGTTTCCTGCAGCAATTCCAAGTAACTGTCTCGGAGTCTCTTGGTGATGGGCGCGATGAAATGAATTCCAGCTACGGTTACCTGGTGCCCAGTGATCGCTGGAACTTTGTGCACATGCGGCAGAAGCATCTGCGTTGGCCCCTTTTCCATCTGACCTCAATTTGTTCGGGTCCCTACTACCATGTCTTTCCCATGCACGTCGACTCGCATCTACGTTCCGCCCACCAAAACTACATCCTCATCTCCATGCAGGCTGGCCTCCATGGCTACTGGAGTCGCGAGGTCTTCTGGGATGTTCTCCGTCTACGCCGCTTTCGATTCTTTGTCCCCAGCGAGGAACCTACGCCCCTCAGCATGAGCTTCATCTCGAGCATGATGCGTACCTGGTGCTTTGGTCTCGTGCTCGCCGGCATCGCCTTTTGCCTTGAAATGAAGTGGCATCAGTACTTGCTGATGAAGGTGAAATTGAAAACCTCATGCAGGCGACTTTTTAGAAAATAAAGGCTATTTTATAGGAGTAGTTGAACTAAGTAAGCAAATATAATAAAAGTTGTGCTTGATTAGGTTTTAATCATTTATTTTGCATATTCGTTTAATTTCTTTAGCAAGCGATATTTCGTTTGTCAGTCCTATTCAACGCCGGAAGCACTGAGAGAGTTAGTGCTGACGGTACCGTCGCCACCGCTGCTACCGTCGCCACCGCTGGTACCTCCGCTGCTGGAAGGCTCGTCATTGCCAAAGACCATGCTTCTCAACTTGGGAAACTTCTTAAGGAACATTCTTCCAGAGTTGCCATTAATTCCAATGTTGCCTGGGGTTTCAGCACTAGCAGTAGCAACCGATACTTTGTTATCCTCGCGTTATGTCTGCGCCAGGCACACGATACTAGCCAGCAGCAGTAGAGATAATAGACAGTTCATCCTTGTCGTTTTTCTCGATAAGGTATTCCTGTTAAAAAAAATTGTTGAGTTGTCTGCGCGCACTGATTGATCTCCGATGTGTGATACATTATCGCCTCGGCGGCGAGTCTTTTATTCCCACAACAGATTGCAAAAATATGATCTTGCTCGGGTACATTACTCGTACCAGCCTTTGGCAGGCATGTCTATCAAGAAAAAACAAAGTAACGCTCGCGGCAATAAGTCGCAAAAGGTTCTTCACTTCATGGCAAGCGATCGTCTGTTTGCTCGTTGGACTGATTCTTGTGATCTGCTTATCATCGCCAAGCATTCAATTGAAGATTCAATTCTGCGCGTATTGCTTCTTTGTTTTCTTTTCAACATAGTTCGCACTTGGTAATGAGTCATAGAAATCTTACATGCTCCACCGCCAAGAAGAGAGTGGAAGTAGCAATCAACAAACTGGCATTTGTATAGAACTATTTAAACTATATTTGCAAACTATAAGCCAAAATCCATACAATACTATTAACTCTATTTAAATTGAATTTTGATTAGATTTCAATCTATTTATTTAATGGGTGGTGGGTTATGTTGGTGACGTGGGTGTGTTGGCTGACATACTAGCGCCATCAATGGGTATCATCGGCTGTCTATTGCTGATGGAACTGCTCCTTAACTTGGGGATCTTCATGAGGAACATCCGTCCGCTGGAGGCATTTTTTTTACCGGTATTGCTTGAATCCGCAGGAGTAATAAGCAGATCCCTATCATGAATTTGCTCAAAAGCCTGCGCAGCACGGCTGAAGCGAGTCTTGGTTATTGGGTTGTGGAAATGGAGTGTTCGCGACGCGCCTGAGTCAGACACACGATACTGGCCAGCAACAGTAGAGATATTTGGTACTTCATCCTTACCGTTGGAGGTAACTACTTGGACTGAAAGCGGGTAGAAAAACGTATCTATTAGCTTCTGATGTTTCCGTATCAGGACAGTTGTTGCGATGTCTGCATGTACTTGTCGTTTATCAATGTGTGATGCATTATCGCCTCGACCGGTAGTCTTTTATACCTGCAGAAAGTCTACACTTCTCAGGCACAGCATTCATATTCGCCTTGCAGACATGTCTGCAAAGAGAAAGCAATAAAACGCTTACAGCAGTAAGTCTCAAAATGTTCTTCACCGACTTAACATCGTCAAACATTCAAGCGAATCTTCAATTGTGCGCGTGTTGCTTCTTTGCCTTCTTTTTAACTTATTTCGCGCATTTGGGAATGATCTCTCCTCCGTTCTTTGTGTCATTGTTGAGTCCACATTCAAATGGGTTTGATGTGTATAAAATATGAGCTGTCTAGATAAATCGACAGCTCACATAGATCCTTTGCAAATCAAAGATTCAATAAACACACTGCAGAAAGAAGCGTGAATGAATGAATCATTATAAATTTATACACATATTTATATAAATGTATATACATTCCCTATAGTTCTGGCGACTAGTTCGTAGCTAGTGAAATAAGTACTTACCCCTACTTACTTTACACACCCTAAGCAATTTATTTTTTCATTTCGTGTTTTGTATGAAATGTCCGCAAATAGGGTCAATCGCCACCACATCGTTTACCAGCAAGTAGAGAATAAGGTACCCATGATTAGAGTACTTATGTAGCTACTACAATTGACTACCCCTGTTTAGAGTACTTATGTAGGTACCCATGAGTGGGCTAGTGAAAGAAGTACCTACAAAAAAGAGTACGTAAGAAGGTACCCCTAAATGGGTAGGTGAAAAGAGTACCCATGACTAGAGTACTTATGTATATACCCATGAATAGGTGGGTGGAAAGAGTACCCATAGATAAAATGCATTAAAATAATAATAAAATAATAATATTAAATATTGTGTTTTTTATTTTAAAATTCAGCAAGAAGTTATACACTGCCGGCAGATGGCGCTGCCAGAGGAGGTGTGTGCTGTGTGTGATATATCGTCAGCGCCATCGAACGTCTGTAGTTCGAAACAGCCGGATTATCCATATTTCTATTTTTGAAGTCATCGTCTGTTAATAACTTCCCACTTTCAGTTTTGTTAGCTCTGGCTGGTTTATCAGAATCTTTGGCTCTAAGTTCCATTGTGATACACTTTTCGTCGGTCTTATTTCGAGCTAAGAGTTTCTTTTTCAATTCGCCTATTAATTGGCTAAGAAATTCATCACAGTTCTTCAGAATAGATTAGACAAAATAATTTCCAATTGGCAATACAGATGAATTCTTAACATTTGTCTAAAATTATGTTATTATTATCAAAGCAAAACAATTTCAGCATGACAAATGTTTTTGTAATTGTCAAAGCCAACTAAGACAAAAATGAACATTATCGAAAAAATAGTGAGAAAATGAACACATGTTGTTTAAACATAGCTAAACTTACACCAGAAAGTGACGAAAAGTAGGCGTTAAAATTCGATTAACACTTAGTGGTTCGGTGTTCGATTACTAAAGGGTGAATAGGGTAACTACCCATGTAGGGAGTAGTCGAATAAATAGTTTATGTATGGCTTATGGACATCCCTAGAACGACTGGGTTTTATATTTTTTATATTTTTATATGTATATTGAGATTCCCTTTGCAATGAATTCTTATCTGAAATCTAAGCACTCTTTGAATTCATCAACTTTAAGCCCGATTTAATAATCCAAGCTGGATACGTGCCCAAAACAGTTCCAGTACAAATATGATCGTAGAAAAGCCTGTCATAGTCAGTAGAAAGATGAAGGCAATTGCCAAATGCTCGAGTCCTGCCCCAATAAAGTCCTTATTCTGCTGCAGACGCTGCACAAGACCAGCGTGCAGGGCAGACTGAAAGCTGATTCTCGCATAGTAGTTATGCAGTCCAGACGAGTGCACCCTGAAGGTGTAGTACTCCAGATCACGCCACAACGACGAGTCCACCTGCATGGGATAGGCCAGATGGAATGAGCCAAAGCAAATGTCGCTGAACTTGAAGCGACGCTGCTTCAAATGCCGCTGCTGTTGATCCAAGAACTGCCAATTGTCCTCGGTCACAAAGTAGGCGAAGGAGCTGTTCAGTGTGATCTGATGCTGGGCAAACACACCGCTGTCTACGGGCCGCAATAATGCGCGAAATTCGTCAGGCAAATCCCCATGCAACTGCAGTAGAAACTCCAGCTCGTAGTCGATGATCATCACGGGCAACTGAGCCTCCAGTAGATCCTCCATGGTGTTCAGCTGAGCATGAAAGAGATTCACCGTCAAAATGCTACCCAAGGTAGATGTGTAATTAGCGGATAGAAAGAAGCCGTGAAAGAATACCGCAAAGAGTAGCAGCAAACGCAAAGTCGATGGATGCAGAACTTGTCGGCCAGTTGCAATGTTGATGATGTAACAGAAAGTATTCAGCAGTGCAACGGGAGCTGGAGCAGCTTGATCGGGCAGCAACCACAGCCAAAAGAGCTCGAGCAGTATCAGCGCTATAAAAGCGCCAGCCACGAAAAACCAAACGAGACTATCAAAAGGCTGCACGGCATAGAAGTACGTGGACACCTTGTTGTACAGTGGCACCATGAGGCACCACCGCACCACGAGCAGCGGATAACTCTTCTCGACCTCCTCGTCCGGGGTGAATAGTGCATAAGCATGTGCTGAGAATTCAATGCGTCGCTGACGCACTAGCTCCAATGTACGATTCATGTTCACCATCTGCCCGCCGAGTGCGTCCACAGGTTGCTGCAACTCCTTGAAGCTGCCGTTGATGTGTTGCACAAAGGTCTCAATGATGCGGTACGTGCTGCCCTCGTACCGTCCGCGCACCTTGAACAAATGGGGCGGATCCTGCCGCAATGGTGTGGGAAAACTGAAGCCTCCCACATCCATGTGAGCCGCAAGAGTTTCTTTCATTTTCTTGCGGAAATAAGCTCCAAGATCCGAGCGATTTTCAATGGAAATTTCAGGATACCTCGAGGTTCCATAAAGGTTGTTTGTGCCATCTTCCGACTCAAAATAGAGCAACGAATTCTCATACTGATAATGAAAGAAATAACGACATATATCATTTACTGGTTTCATATCCGAGCCGATCTTATCCATTAACATATAGACGGCAAAGTAAAAATGACGTCCTGTGAGCACCTTATTGACCACGTTCATTATGGGATCCGTTTCGCCGTTGGTGAAGACAAAACTCACAAGATTTCGACCTGCTCCCGATCGTATCATGCGAATCTGCGTGTTATTGGTTATCACATACTGCGTGATGCCGTATCCCTCTCGCACGACGCGCACAAACTCATCCAATCTTTCCGTGTGTTGGGTTGGAAGTTCTTCGCTAATGAACCAGACGATTTCCTGAAACTGAATTAATTTATGAAAGGTAATCAGCAGTCCGCTAATGTACCGAAAGTCCCATCCGTAACCCAATTGGAGCAGCGACAGCAGCCCGAGGACAACGAATAGCCAATGCAGCGCACACATTGTGACCGAACCTTGAGGCGTCCACAGGTCGTATGCGTAACACGGCGCATCTCGAGTCGCCGTCACAGCTGCAGCCACAACATCAACTATGGTAAGTAGCCTCCAGAGACGACATGCTAATGCTAATGCCGATGGCAATGCCGGGCTGCGCAATTAGAATGTTACATTAATGTTTTGTCGTATCCCCCAACCTGACCAGGAATGTATTCATTATGCAGAGATTGCAGATAGCGCCAGCAAATATATTTGAACCCAGGTGAGTAATTAGCAGGAAAGTGTTTTGGTGAAATGCTTCAGGAAATCGAGATTCACTTGGGGTCTGCACTAAATGCTTTCCAAATTAAGTAAAATATTATTTCCATTATCAAGAGAAAGGTGTATTTGACTAAATTGATGTAAATGGGTTGTATCAGAGTGAAGAATATACAGTTCAGTATATATACAGGACTGGCATAAGTGTGTGGATAATAGTAGTAGTTGCGTTACAGACGAACAGGCGGACAGGCGGACATACAAGCGGATGGACAAACGGGCAGATGAACATGGATAGCTCAACCCCAATGTTGATGCTGATATGATGATGCAAAATACATAAGTAGTTTGGTCAAAATTAAGTAACAAAAACAGTATTTGACCGATAGGAAGTTATACAACATATACAAACTATCTCAAAGTTAATTTAATTTAATTTTCAAACAAAACAAGAACATTTATATTGAATATATATTTGTGACATTCAACAAAGAAATCAGAACAACATTGTGAACTTATAACTAAGATAGACCATAAGAATAATAGTACTTATAAGTATAAGTGTGCTGTATCATTGCATATTCCTCTTTCAACCTTCTTATAGATATTACTTTCCATTGACAATCCCTTGCTTAATATTGTCTTCTCCTTCTCCTGCGGAACCATAAGTGCTCCAGGCCATAAACGATGCAGCAGATCGGCATCCCGACCACCATGACCATCCATGCGGTGGTAAAGAACTCCAGGTTCAACGGCTCAACCGGATAAGTATCGAGAAAAACCTGTGCGTATTGCGCTCGCAATGCATAGACAAAGGCCATGTCTACCCAGAAGTTCCAGAGTCCGGCCTGCTTTGCATACAGAATGAAGCGATCCAACTGGCCGGCAAACGAGGCGTTCTTCTGTATGGGGAATGCATTGAATAGGCCCCCGAAACAGACTTGCGACATGGCAAAATACGGTTGGATAAGCACCTGTTGCTGGCGGTTAAAGAAGTCCCACGCATCCTGGGTAACCACATAGGCAAAGGAGCGCGACGGATTGGCCAAGAGACTCTGATAGTCCTGTCAAATACGCGGTTCGAACTGTGGATCCAACGATGACGTGTCCACTACGGGAAGAAACCGTAACTCCTCCAGCAGAGTGTCCGGTATAATGATGCGCACCTTCGACTCAATTAGATCGGACCACGTATGAATTGGCTTGACGAACACCGGCTTCATGTCGAACGAAGTCATGTGACTGATGTGATAGTTGGACACAATGAAGCCCTGCACATAGAGCAGCGTGTAGAAGATCAGCACACGCAACGAGGCCTGGTTGAGTCGCACCTGCATGTTCATGTTGGGGCTGTACATGAGGATAGCCATGGCGTGCAGCAGATTGCGGGTGTACGAGCGCGTGATGGTCTCCCGCCAGTGCACATAGCGCAGCAGAAAAGCCACGTAGAAGATGCCCACAAAGAGTGTGGTCCACACGTAGCGGCCCAGTGGCCACACCATATATTGCCACTTGGGCAACTCCGGCGGCAGTGGCACCATGACACAATTCTGCATTACCTCCAGCGGATAACTATATTGCATCGTGTTGTTCAAGGGCTCCTCCCAGGAGGGGCGAATGAGCACACCATGTAGCGATACATTGTACTGCCCGCTGGCAATCAGATGCTGCAGCTCCGTCTTCTTGGGCAGACTCTCGATGTTGTGCAGCTCCAGGCGATAGTGAAAGGTCTCAGCAAAGCTTTTGATTGTTTTCATGTAGGGCCCATTGTAGAAGGTCTTCAGTCTGAGCGGATCCTCGTAGATGAACGCATGCGGAATATCCATGCTAAACGGCGAGTAAAGCGTCTCCATGGTGGAGCCGACTGTGCTCAAATTGCCTACTGCACTTGCCTTATATACAAGGCAGCGACCTCGTGTGGCACGAATACAAAAACCCATGCAAAATAACAGACTGCAAAAAACCAAATAAAACAAATTCAGCAAATCAACGCTCAACCTGCACGTGCCAGACTGCTCGGCACCAGTCGCCATCCGGTTTGGGCGCAGGAACAGGAGCAGGAGCTTTCCGGTTGCAACTTGTTCGATTGGGCTACGAATCACAGCTTGTGCGTGGAAATTTTTAACAAACACTCCATGGAAATTTTAGAAATGTTTTCAATGTTGGTTAATTACTAGAATACACTTAATAATTTTCAGCTAAAATTTGAATAATGATAAGAACATTCCAGCTTTATAATTATCCCTTAACGCATTGGGCTGTGGTCTAATATTTTAACAAAGAAAAGTTATGTAGTTTTTGACAGAAATATACCCTTAGTTTTAAATATAAATCCCATAACTAGTGGAACAAATACCTAATACCCAAATTACACCTTAAAATACCTTACCATCATGTTAAACATTTATATCCTCCCGCCTAATCCACTCGATGTTGAAACAGTTGCAAATCCTTGTACCACTGTGCAACAATTATTGAGCGCCGCTTTTTATTGCACTTTGACCTCTATACAGCACGTGGCATATGGCATATGGCATATGGCTCTATGCACTTGATTTATACTATATATATAAACTGCTAGTAGTCCCCCCCAACATTTCCAGCTTCGTTCTCGCTATGACGTCTGCTATCAAGAATTAATTTGTAAATACGGTCAGAATTTATTTTATAGTCATACGGTCAATACATGCAAATAGAGAAACATTTTCGCGCAATTATTGGAGCGCGAATACTCATATACCTACACACACACAGGCACTTATAGTCACACATACTGTTCGGCAAAGCACTGCAGGCTTTTTACATATTTCAAAAGCAGGCCAGAAAAAAAAATTAAAAAAAAAAAAAAAGTCGGTGCAAAAATTTCACGGGTTGTCTCTCCCCGAGCGTGTGTGTCGGTATGTGTGTAGGTGTGTATGACTCTGCTGTGACTCTGTGTGTGTTCAGTTTACATGTAAACACTTTACAGTTTTTTTTAACGGGCTTGCAGCACGTAACGCCAAAGTGGTGTTAAAAAAAACGAATGCCAATTCCACTTTTACCCCGAGCCCGTCCCTTTTCCGTTTGCCTTACGCGGTACTCATATTTGCAAATGGCGCACAATAAAAACAAAAAGTGCCATTGAAATAATATTGTACTTATAGGTAATTACAAAATCATTAAACGCGCCCGAGTTGCACTGTGCAGCAGGAGCGGGGAACTTCCATTTGCACATTCTGAATCACTGGAGAAAGTTCTACGACTTTCATTAAAAAGGTAAATTGAGACGGGTGGAATTATGTCTGTGCAGTGAGGTTAGAACATCTATGAATTCTAGTAATTTGTTGACTAGTATTATCAACTATAAAACTAGATTGTACAAGTATTATTGGTGCATTAAAGTTTCCACCAATAAAACTTGTATGGTTTTCGAAATAGTGGAAAGTATTAAAGCAATTGAAAAAAGATAGAGATATCTCCATGCTATAATATTACATAAACATATTTAATTTATTAGCAAAAAGGATTAAATTAGTTCACAGTTATGTTGCAAAATCTGAAAGGATTTAAGCAATTAAATAAACTAAGAAATAATAAAGGTAGAAAATAATAATCAAATTATTAAAAAATAACTATAATAAATTGAATCCACTATTCAACAATAACGATATTTTCTATTTCAGAAAATACCATATACAATAATTCATTCTTCGTTTGATAAACAAAACATAAATTAAACGACACTTCTGCGATATTTCTTCAGATTTTTACTAGCGTTTCTTAAAATTTCTACATCTCCATCTCTTTAGAATATGTTTCCTTTGGTACCACAACAGCTCCATCCCAAAAGAAAGAATGCAGATGGGTATGCATAGAGCCAGAACAATCCAGGCGGGGGTAAAGAACTCCAAATTCAGTGGCTCCACGGGATAGGTATCCAGATAAATCTGAGCAAAACCCGCCCGTACTGCATAAACAAAGGCAATATCCTCCCAGTAGTCCCACAGACCCACCTCCTGCACATTGACCATAAACCGATGTAGCTGACTGGCAAACGCGGAGTTCCTTCGCATGGGAAACGCATTCAACAAGCTGCCGAAGCAAACATCGGACATGCCCCAGTAGGGCTGGATGAGCACTTCCTGCTGACGCTGGGTGAATTCCCACACGTCCTCGGTGATCACATAAGCAAACTCACGCGGCGGATCTATCAGCATATCCTGGTACGTGTGCCAGTCACGTGTCTCGAACTGCGGCTCTAATGGGGCTATATTCACAGAGGTCGCATACTCGCGTAGATCATCCAACAATATATCCGGTATAATGATGCGCAACTTGGACTCTATCAGATCATCCCAACTGTGAATGCGCTTCACAAACACCGGCTTTAAATCGAACGTGGTCATATGACTGATGTGGTAGTTGGTCAATATAAAGGCCAGGCCCCAAAGCAATATGTAGAAGACCATGATAGGAACGGAGGTGTGATTTAGGTTTACCATATTCATGTTGGGACTGTTCGAGACGATGGCCAAGGCGTGTAGCAAGTTGCGGCTATAGGACCGCGTGACTGTCTGCCGCCAGTGCACGTAGCGCAGCAGGAATGCCACATAGAACATTAGCACGAAGAGCAATGTCCATACGTAGCGTCCCAGTGGCCAGAGTACATACTGCCACTTGGGTAACTCCGGTGGCAGTGGTATCATCACACAGCTTTTCAGCATCTCGAAGGGGTAAGAGTTTTCGGTGAAGTTAGTTAGAAAATCATCCTTAATCGGTCTGACGAACACTCCATGTAGAGACATATTATACTGTCCCTTCGCAATCTGCAGCAGTACTACCCTGCGCCTTGGCAAGTTATCCACCATCACAAGTTCCAGATCATATTGAAACACTTTGGCGAAGGCCTGCATGGCCTTGATATGCGGCCCAGCATAAAAGCTTTTATTCCGTATGTAATCAAAGTACTTAAACGCATTCGGAATGTCCTTGCTAAATGGCGAAGTTATGGTGTTCATGTTGCCGACAACTGTGGACATAGCTCCTATCACAGGCCCTATTTATAGCAAAGCTTAAAAAGCTCTGGACCTGCAACTAGGCGGGTGCAACACGACGAACAACTGCAAATTAGCTGAAGTCCACTTGTACTACTAGAGGACATATGACTGAAACTGTGACCCTGATCTAGTTGAACAGGTCCAAACCCTGTTCGCTTAGCCCCAGTAATTAATAACATACCATGCAATTAACTAAGACTGACAATTAATAAAGCAGAATTCGGAATATAGTGAGTTAATGTTCCGTATTTACTAAATTTAATGTAGTTTAATACGTTTGGAATGATCTCATGCTCTCAATTCTGTTTGGGATTGACAAGGAGAGCAACATTTTAAGCTCCTGCTTTTTACTACAAGAAAACATTGTTGTCAGCATTAGCTTGAATTTATGATATAACAATTCAAGGCAAAGAAAACAAAAAACATAAAACACTCTTTACTCAGCTCAGTCTGATCACAATCGTAACACACTTATGTATATAATTTATTTGGCTGATAAGAACAAAAGTATTTATTTGCTTATCTCCCCGAGCAACGAATGCGATAGGATCGCATCATTGGCAAATGCTTTGTCAGAGAGCCCCATAAACTTATTTATTTTATGTAATAATTGCCCGAACAGAGTGAAACGCTGAAATGGGAACCGAATATTACTTATTTAATTGCCCCTGGGGAGGTATAAAACCGGCGGAAACAAGTCGGCACTTCATTAAAGGCACGTGAGTCCAGTTAATTTGAATACCTTGACTGCGTGAGGACCTACGGCATATTGGATTCCATTTGAGCGCGCACCCAGAGCACAAGCACAAATGAGCTTAACTCATAAAGGCCACAGAATATGCTTTAATGTGCAGCGAAATCAAAAGCTCGTTAGATTTTCTGGAAAACAGAAAAAAAGAACTTTATATACATATTTGTGTTATTTTGCACAGCCAATTACAGTCAGGGTATTCTACATTCGAGAAGGGGATGAGAGCTTGCTTCCTTAATGGGAAACATACAAATGATGCAATGATCAAAAGATACAAATCAAATCGTAAAATACAAAGAGAATTTTATTCCATTCGTTTAATTGAGTCCGGAACACATATTTGAATAAATTACACAAATTTTTCCCAGTGGTAAAATTTTAATTCTTTTGTGTGCTACATTTATTTCAATTAGTCTAAGAGATAAGAAATATACTTTACCCATTTAGCTGTTTTTAATTGCTACATAAAGTTGAAAATGTAAAAAGTGAATAAAGAACGATTTAATGTTAGAATGGCCCATAAAAAACCATGATATATTACAATTTGGATAACAGTTTTAGAGTACAGTTAATATTATACAGAAAAGCAAGAGAGCTTTGCACAAACTGCTAAAAATATTCTATAAAAATCAGACCTTTGTTTTTGATGAATACTTGATTACTCGAAATTTATTCAAAATTGTATTCCGTTTATTCCCCCATACATATATTTATCGACCACAGCAACAGACATTCCTGTTCTAACAGTTCTCGCTTCCTTCCTTCCGCATCTTACCCGTATCCACAATTGCACCGGACAAAGCCGCAAAATGCTGCTGATAGCAAAATGAATTGAAATGCCAAGTCAAGCACCACGCCTTGCCGCAGTTACCTCCCTTTCCATCTCTCTATCTCTCTCTTTCTCTTCTCTCCCTTCCTTCCGCTGCTCTGTTGCTCGAGTGCTTGGCTTTTAAATTCATTCATAAACCAAAATCTTGTTTATTGGTTGTCGGTGGGTCGTTTCTTGTCCGTCTCCGTCTCCACCCTCTTTCACCCTCCCTCTCTACCACGGTCTCTGGTCTCTTTCGGCTGCCTTTCACCACTGATTTTTTATGTATTATTTTTGTTGTTGTTGTGGTTATATTGTCTTGTGTGTTTCTGATTGCCGTAGTGGGGCGTACTTGCGCTTGCTTCATAAACAAGTTGTTAGAGCGCGGTCACGATTTGCAGCAAGGCCTGCAACAACTGTAGCAAAGCTTGGCCAAGCGTTGGATTAAATAATTTTTTATTCGCTATTTCTGCACTCCATTTCAAGAGTCTTCAATAGCCGTGATCGTCTAGTGGTTAGGACCCCACGTTGTGGCCGTGGTAACCCAGGTTCGAATCCTGGTCACGGCAATGCTGCAATACGCATTGTCACGGAGAAGAATCTTTTTGTGATTTTTTATTTTTTTGTATCTTTGAAGTACAATATATTCTGTAATTTATCTTTCTATTTGGCATACATTTTATTTTTAGTGCAACTTTTAACTAGTAATATAAATTTACTAGCTATGAATCAATAAATTAAACTTATCTATATAATCTTCTGCAATATTCCCAGCACATTTAACCTAGAGTACAGGGTATCCTACAGTCAACTTTCTTTGATTTCTTCAATGCTTTTATTACTGCTGCTAGCACTGATTACTACAAATGCTCTCTGTACTATTAGCAACTTTTGCTCCAGACTCAGGTTTCTGAAACCTTGCAGAGCTTGACCAAGCGTTAAGAACCGCGTTTACTTTCTCTATTTAATTTTATTCGCTATATTTTTGCCGATAATCAGGCGTCTTCAATAGCCGTGATCGTCTAGTGGTTAGGACCCCACGTTGTGGCCGTGGTAACCCAGGTTCGAATCCTGGTCACGGCAATGCTGCAAATATGCATTGTCACGGAGAAGATCCTTTTTTTAAATTTCTACTAAATGGTATATCGTTTATAGACGTTTATAACTAACTTACTCCATAATACGGTTTAATGATTGCAGAAATCGACGACTGTGGCTAATTCTAGATAAAAACACCTCGACTTCTTCTCTTTCTCACTCTCTCTGTCTAAAAATAAATCGAGCAAGAATACAATATATGCAGCTATCTAGACATGTTAGATTATTTTTATTTTCATTATTCCAAAGACAAAACATTTTATTTTATAAATAAACATGGAAATTATGGTTCAACTCAATGCAAAAATTGCAAATTTCAGTATTAGGTTCTGTTTTTAACTATGATCTTACTGTAATGATAATAATAATAATAACAATCATAATTTGGTTTAATGAAATAGGATATAATTCTTTAATTGATGGTTAAAACTATCTTGCATTCCACATCTATAGGGAACCCAATAGGAAATAGAATTACAGAGTTAGTTAGGATGCCAATGTGACCCTTAAAGTTAATGACTTGATTACATAAGTGTCATAATGGAACCCTTCGGCAAAGTGGCCAGAAATGAAGCCAATTTGCCATCTCAAACAGAGATAATTCGAATCGAGCGTCGATTAAATTGAATTAAGCCAATTAGCTGGAGTCGGCGCTATAAAGAGGACCCTGAGCTACGCCCGAGGGCACAGTTAATCCGTAGCTATGCAACTGCCTCTGCTGTTGTTGTCACTGTCATTGATTTCGCGGCACGTGAAGTGCCACAACCTGAGCTTCGTACAGGAAGTGTTGCAACGTGCCGCCATCGAAGAGCGCTGGACCAACACTCCCATCTTCCTTAGTCATCAACTGCAGCTGACTGCATTCGACGAGCTAATCGCTTGGCTGCACAACAATCTGAGTGTGGCCAGCTACGTCTTCGACGGCACTCAGGGGACCATACCGGACAGCTTCAATCCGCTGAGGAATCACATTAAGAACGATGCAGTCAGCGTGCTCTTCTGCCACAGCAGCGAGGAGCTCATCTGGTGGCATCTGAATGAGCGCCTGCGAAAGCTGCGTCAAACGCGTCTCATTGTCTACGAATTGTCAGACATCATCTCTGTGCACAGAATATTCAACAAATTGTGGTCTCTGCAATTTCTCCGTGCTTTAGTGCTGCACAAGCAGCGAATATATGCGTACACTCCTTACCCCAAGGTGCGCTACTACGAACTGCGGTCAAAGACTGATCGACTCTTTCTTCAAGCTCAACCTCGAGATTTGCAGGGATATGTTGTATCGACCCCAGCGGAAAACGATTTGCCGCGCGTTTTTCATGTGCAAGATCAACGTACGGGTGAGCAACTAATCCGCGGATTTGGTTATCGCATTTTCGCTGAGTTCCTGCGTCGGCACAATGCCCAGTTGCATGTCAGTAATGCCGGACAGGCTCTGGACATAGGCAGCAGCGTCGACATGAGTCGCATCAATCAGATGATTGGCGATCAACGGCTGGAGATCTCTATGCATCCCTATGTAGGGATCGATCGCGATCTGGGCATACTGAGTTACCCGCTCACAATAGCCCACAACTGCCTCATTGTGCCAGTGCGCAACGAAATACCGCGTTACATGTACCTGATGCGTCCGTTCCACTGGAGCAGTTGGCTCCTGCTACTGGCAGCGGTGGTATACATCAGTCTGGCGCTCTACTGGCTGCAACCCAATCTACAAGCCAGTGCGGGACTGAGTCTACTCGAGGCAGTGTGCCAGCTGCTTTTTATTGGCTCACCAACACGTATTTATGGCCCAACGTGGCGATACTTTCTGGTTGCACTGCAGCTCTCGGTGCTCGGATTCATTGTCACCAATTGGTACTCGAACCAGCTGAGCAGTTTCCTCACGGCTACATTGGTGGGTGAGCAAGTGGACACCTTCGAGCAGCTGATAGCACAGCAGCAACGCATACTGACCAAACACCATGAGATACCCATGCTGTTGCAGCAGGTGCCGCCCAGCCTGGTGGAGCAAGTGTCGCGGCTTGTAGTGGGCGCCGAGGCGGGCGAGCAAGTGCGTGCTCTGTTGAGTTTCAACATCAGTTACTCCTACCCCTTCACCGTGGAGCGTTGGGAGTTCTTTGCCCTACAACAACAATACGCCCAGAAACCCATCTATCGCTACTCCTCGGTCTGCCTGGGGGCACCCATTATCGGATTTCCCATGCGCCTAGACTCACACCTGGAAATTCCTCTCAAGTACTTTATAATGTGGGTCCAGAGCACTGGTCTCTATAGCCACTGGGTCGTCTCTGACTTCAGCGATGCTCTGCGGGCAGGCTATGTTCGCCTCATCGACAACTCGGACTACTTCAAGGCCCTCAATCTGGACACTCTGCGGCTTGCGTGGTACATCCTCCTCTGCGGTTGGCTGCTCTCCGCTGTGGTCTTTGCCTTGGAATACCGACGCACCACCTGGCGCTGGCGTTGACTTTGAGCTTAATTCAATTGGGCGCAATTGACAGAAATACACAAACGGGAATCAGAAACTCCTGCGCGAAACGATATTAAGACGCCCCCAGGCCGGGCAGGGCAGAGCAGAAGGTTGGGCAGGCAGCAGCTTGCGTTGACATAAAAATGCAATAAAAAATGTCAGCAAAGCTTAAATCTTGAGTAATCACATTTCTGATAAACAGTCGAATGCGAAATGCACTACAAGGGGGGGGAAATAACTTTATTCTATTTAAATGTAGGACAATTTGTAGATATTTTAAATAATGAATGTGTAGACTGGTTTATTTATTCTCACTCTTTAGGTTAATTGATAAATAAAATGCTTTTAGACATTGAATTAATGTGTATAGGAAAGCCTTGCATGTTATCGATAATAATTTAAATAAAATATTGTTGCGACTGTGGAAATACTTTGATTATGACTTCCTATAAAACATTATTATAGTAAAACAAACAGTTTCGATATAACCAAACGCCTATAGATACATCGACACCTTAATGGACAGACGTAATATAACTTGTTATAAAAAATTGTATGAACATGTCGCCATTTTAGCGAATATGCTTCTAGTTTCCTGTAAGCAGAGAAAAATGGCTCGAAATCAATCCAATATTACCAACACAAACGCCGGGCAAAGTCTGAGCGAAGGTAGAAAATGGTGACAACAATGCGCGTTGCTCTCCCATTGTTATTGCTAGTGTTGTTGTTGTCGTTGTCGGCCAGCTGCTTATTGGATTTTCACTCTGAGAAGTTGTTGACAATGTATTGCAGGGGGAGTGAGAGAGAGAGGGTGGAGACGAAGGCGGGACAGTTGAATTCCAGCTACAATCAGGCAAACACTCGACGGGGATTTTAATTGCGTGAAGGGAGACCGCAGAGAGGAGCCTAATTTGAGGGCACACGCACACACAACTTCTGTTGGTTTTTTGCAATTGAATATTTTAATTTTTCCCTCTTTTTGGCGACAAATATAAAACCACGCACATGTGAGACAATCATATTATGCTATACAATACAAAATAATGGCCATTTCCATGCCGTTTCATTGAATATGAAATAAGAATAATAACCACAAAAGCGGTGCTTCTGTTTCTCCTTCTGCTTCTGTCTGTTTGCCTTTGTCTCCCCTTTGTGTGTCTGTGTGCTTCTGTTTGTAAATATGCATATTGAATGGATAAAAAAGGATTTGCGTTTATTTCGTGTTGCCCCGTTTGCCCGTTTGTGCCCAGTCTCCCGTGGCCACGCCCCCCAACAGTTGGCGAAGCGAACGCACCGGAAGCACTGTGGACCGTTGTTCGCTTTACGTTTCTGAACCATTCGCATTGTTTGTTACAAATTTCTCTCAACACAGCCGGCAAGTGCAGTCACTGCATGTTTCATAAGGCAGTCGACTGGGTGCACTCATGAAATACACAAGATGCAATTGTTGTGATTTCATGCGGCTGAGCTGCTTTTTGCGAGTTACAGATCGGATATAAATATAAAAAAAATATAAAAAACCTAAAACAAAATAAAATAACGCGGGACACAAATGGGATCGTGTCTTGGGATTGCACTGAAGAGCAGGACAAAGCAGTGCACTGCTTAACTAATGCTATAATCCAGCAGAAATGGAATTTTGTCTTGGGAAACAGTACATTCAAATTTAGCCGCCATTTACTTGGCTACATTTATCAACACTGCTTAAGGCAATCGATTAAACCGATAACAGAGTCCCTTTTGAGAGCCGACTCAATAGTAAACATAAGACTAATGAAACAAAGTATATAAAATGAAACTATAAAAAAACATTGTTAAAAATGTAATCACCATTCAGAGTATCAGGTTGCCCACACATATTTCCATACATAGGTCATGCACAGTAACGTCTGCAGTCAACGGAAATGCCACATTAAGCTGATTAAGAAACACACAAGACGCGCACAAATTGACTTCAACTGGCCTTAAAAACAGCCACAATTTTATTAATTACAATTTATGTCTTGAATTAAGCTACAAATAATACACAAGAATATCAATAAATTAGGCAATGGCAAACTTTTAGTTACATACAGTAGGTGCTGTAAGTGCTTGTACGTGACTGAGGGTTTTCTTTCGCTTTGTGCAAACGACAAAACAACTAAAATAATAACAACTAAAAACTAAACAATTAACAAATGCGCTAACACGTACAAATGTTACGAAAAATAATGAGATGACATTTTGTAATTTGTTCAGTGACTTTAGAACAGGAAATAGAGAGAGAGAATGAGACTACTGCGACTTCTTTGACTCCTCCTGCGTCACGCTGGCTGGCAGACGCTCGACGGCCTGTTTATATAGCTGATTTAGTCCAAAGGAGGCGCGCACATTATCGCTTGAGAAGAAGAACTTTTGCAGCTTTCCCTTGGGATCGACTCTGGGTTGACGATCCATCTCTTTGCCCTGCTGGAAGAGTATCACCGTGGGCAGCTGTCTTGAGAAGCTGCTGTCGGAAATGCGATACTTTGTGGCCATGTCTGGAAAGCGTCCAATATCGATTTTACCAAATTTCAACAGATCTGTATTGTACTCTGCCGACAGCTCGGCAAAGATAGGGGCAAAGTTCACACAGCTGGGATTCCAGACGGTGTAGAAACAGATCAGCCAACTCGTGCGTTTGTCACGTGTCAGTTCCTCCTCAAAGACCTGTGCATTGCGGAAATAGGTGATGTGCTCAGGTCCCTTGTAGGATGGCTCCGGCAGCACCATGCCAACAAGAACGCATATCAACAGGAAACCCAATCCGTAACGAAAGTCTGCGTAGGACCAAAGTATCATGTTGGCTACTTTTGTATAGAGAAACGACGAGGACAGATAGTTAATCATAGTGACACTGCCTGTTTTACGGGATCGTATCATCACAACAATCAGCAGGAAGAATAGGATCTCCACCTCACGGCTGTCCATGTCGCACACATCCTCCTTGGCTGCCTTGGGGAAGACGCGCGTGCAAATCGCATTGGTTTTTTTCGCAATCAAAAATGATATGGCCAGCAGTATGTTAACCCAATAATAGGGTTTGGCTAGAATTTTTAATTCCTTTTTCCACGACATGGCGCTGTGTTTTTCAATCTAGGTCACCTTTTTAATTAACAACTTCCCTTGTTTTTATTCTTTTTTTGTTATTAGCTAATTTGACAACGTGCAATCGATAACACCGTCAGCTGGTCGATAGGCGCAATGCAGAAAATGCTACTCCACAGTTAACAGATTGAGAAAATGCTGCTCCACAGTTAACAAACTGTTAACTTAACAGCTGTCGCAGCCAGTGCTGCAAGACGGCAGCAAAAAACGCGCACGTTAAACAATTTCAAAATTAATTTTTTGAATAAAACGTGTTGCTCATTATTTGACGTTTTAACTACTATATTTCTGTTATATGAATTGAAATACATATCATATATGCTTAAAGTTATTAACTATCCCTTTGCGTAGTCTGATATGCTCATAATCTATTTATATACACGCTCTGTGCTCTGTGTACTATAGTACAATTTAAGACACATGCTCTCTTGCTCTATTATCAGTAAAACGAATCTGGCTCTACGTGACTTAAGGCGCTCGTGGCAGACATCCAGTATCTGTACTTTTGGACAACTCTTTTGGCTCTTGTTTTTATTGGGTGCACACAAAGGAATTATTGCATATTCTGCTTCGGTTGTTGACCGTTTGTTAAATGGAACAGTCAGACTTATAGACTGACGGAAGAAAACAGCGTTTTGTATACTTCGACGAAACACGCGTCACTGATTTAAATGATTTACGTTCATTCCTACAATTATCGTTAAAATGTCCATGCTCTCAATAAATTGCAACCAATGCACTTTACGGAGACTCCACGTTCCAAACGAGCCTAGCAACAGGCCATCGACTTGATGAACGATAGCTCTATGTGCTACTACATAGAAATCATGATGTTTATGTTTAATGGGGTTAAGTGTGCTCAGAGGTTCGTCTGACTACATTATAAATAGCTTTCTTCGAAGACGCAGCATCAAATCTAATTAGACAACATCATAATCATGTTTACTTATCTATTTTCCATTTATAAATGCATTTGAAATATTCACCCTTTTTTAATTCTAGTCAATCCAATAGTAAAGCACGGGGTCGGTTTACTTGACAGGTTCTTTTAGCCTCCCAACATGATTGTATAAATCATTATACTACATACACCAAGCGGTTGTAAACAACATTTCAAAAACGAAACAATAAACATCAGTAAGGTCAGTTATTTCATCAGCTGGTGCAGCATGCATAGTATATAAATATGCTATAAAGAGATCCGTCATAGAAATTATACCCTAGCTGAGGACTACAAACCGGTGCAATCCGCTTCAGCTAGTGACTTCGCATGAACCTCGAAGACAGATTAAGACACGCGCTCATGGCCTAGTAAAAGCTATCGATGGTTCTTAAACATACTCGTCTTCGATCGGGTACTCGGCTACCCAACGATGTACAAGGATTGCCCAGAAATGTTGAGAATGACTGTCTTGAATGACTGATAGTTTGATTTGTTGAGCCAACACTATTCAAAGGTTTTCATCGAAAACTGCGCAGTTTTTTTACTTAATCAGTTTCCAATCAATTCGCTTGTGGTCAATGTCGGACTTTATCAGCCGGCTTGCTGTACCCCGCCGCTGGACCGCATTGACATGCCCCAAAAGCAGATCGAGGGCGATCGCAGGTCACTTAGGGGTTCAGATGCATTGCAATAAAACTATATCCCTCAAAAAGAAAATCAACAGGCAACAAAAAAATGTTTATTTCTATATACTCTATTTGCTCTTACGTAGTCAAAACAAAATGGCGACCAGCTGATCTCTGTCTCTCGCTTATCAATCACTGCCTCAAGCTTTCATTGTGTTGTGCCTCTATAAAATTCATTAGCGGCCGAACCAAAGATTCAGTTCATTACTGAACCTCTTGAAATTATTTTGTGTCTACGCGCGCTTTTCTTAAACTTTCTGCAAATCGTGGAAATCTCTCTTTATACCGGGCATTTTCCAAATGCCATATAACAAATTGTGCTGCCAAAGCGATAAACTATAAAAAACGTGTGCTATCCGCAAACAAAACTTTTGTTTGCTTGTTGAAAATATAATTGTAAATATTTTCAACGAAACAATCTATACACCCCTTGTATATTGCCCTTTGAATGGTGCTGCTGCAAGTGAGAAGCGAGAAAACCTCGAAAATTAGTCATCAGCTGACTAAGCTCTGGAACAATCTGTGCGATCTAAGCAACCTGAGACTGACTGAAGCCTCCTCGCATTACTACTCCAATCTCAACTCAAGCAGTAAGTGACAGAAGAGAAAAACAAAAAACGATTTACGATTTTTTAAATATTTCCGCTTTTAGTCGACATGGCCTTGCCACAGGGCGCTTTTCTTACCTGCAAGGTTCGCGAGCAGTTCAAAGATCAAGATCTGATTATCGCTCGTATGCGGGCTGCCAACAATGCTGATAAGGCTGATAATATGCGTAAGCTGACATACCATTGACAACGGAATGTGTTGCACATCACGTTAACTGACTCATCTGACTAAATTTCTCCCCCTCAGAGCGTGAATACTTGCCGGTCAAGTATAATGACAAGTTGATGAACTCAATTTGGGGACTCTATAACCGTTACTCCCCTCACAATGTTAAGAAGAACGAGTTCGCTCCACCAAAATTTTAAATAAATACGGCGGCGCAGCAGCTGTAAATATATCCGAACTATATAAAGAAACATTTTGAACTAACTCCATTTTCATTTCCACTCTTATTACAGATTCTTTGGAGCTGCTGTGCCCCGTTGTTGTAACCAAGAGTTACACATCTATACAAACATATTTAATCTCTATACACTATTATAAAGAACATATATATCTACCAAAGGAACACCCACAAATTCCAAAAGAAAGAAAATATCGATAAAACGATTTGATCATTCGCATCTATGTAAAATTCAATAAATACTCTTGATAAATATAAGAAAAAGGGTTTCTACATATGATATTATATATAATGTAGTTTAGGTTTTAGTTAAGATAGCAGGACTCGTAGGTCGGCACCATGTACTTGATGTTGATAAACGCATCCTCGCCGCCATGCAGCTCCAGTACCTGCAGCGTCTCGTCGATCAGATCGCCCAGATTTAGATTGTTCTTTTGTGCGTAGTCGATCTCATCGCCGCAGTTTACTGTAAAAGCCATTAAGATATTTGAATGTGTATTGTATGTATGAATGTATGTGAATTATCTTATGGTAGATATTCTATCTGTTAAACTTACGATTCTTCACTTTAAAGGCATTGAACATGGGCAAAAGCTGCCGGTAGAATGGTACTAAGGCGGGTCCCACCATATCCGATGCCATCACCAGCTGTTGTATGATTTTCAGTGTCGTGCACATTACCTCCAAATTTTTGGTGCTCAATGCGTCTGCCGGAAAATTTAAGTCAAAAGGCAAATTGAATTCTAAGCTTAGTAGGAGGCCCGCTTTGCGTGCCAAAGCGATTTCGTCCCATCACCGACAGGTACTCACTCTTCAATGGTAAAATTAATTGCGGTACAACAGGATGAATTTTGTCTCCACCCGCGTGCAGCAGGTCGCTTACACCTTGTCGTGCATACGTCTTATAAGGATGCTTCGGTTCAGCCAATCCATCGAAGAACAGCGGCAAATATAGGCTGTAATCCAACTTGTCAATGTCGACCTACAAAGGCATTTTGAATAGAATGTGAGAGATTATCGACAGCCTTGCAAATGCGCTAAAGGAATATGACAAAGTTTAGTTTGATTTGTTTTTTTTTTTGGGTGACGATTGCCTAAGGTGTAAATTTGCACGCGATGCTCGTTAAGTTTTTGCTGATTTCTATTAAGATGCCTTCTTATTTATGGTATTTGTCCCTGTCAATGGAAAGTTACCAAAAAATATACGGATAGGAAAAATATACAATAGAAATATGTTTGTTTTATACTATAGGGAATACCTACCTACGTAGGAAAATGGAAAATCCATTTCGAATCCTAATTAATTGCTTATTATTCCAATGCTAATGGCTTATTTCATTTTTGCATGGTTAGGCTTAGTCTTAATGCTGTACAAAATGATATATCCATACATATATGTTATGGTAGCATTTCCAGAACTTTCATTGTCTTTCTAGTCAACTTGAACCTCTTTTAGGCTGACCTTCAGGCCTGTTTCGCACATGACGCAAATGATATGGTGTCACTCTCATTTCACTCATATGTAAATGAGCTGCCATAAATACTTCTAGGCTATATAAACAAACGCACCCACTTGAGAATCATACCCTTAACCATCCACATATGGTGCCTATATAGAACTCTACGCTGCCTGACATTGAACGTGTTTTCGCACATGCGAATTCTTTCCAGACCCAATGTGCATTCTGACTTTCTGACACCTGGACGTCATGGCCTGAATCCGTGGTGGAGTCACAACGTCCGTGTGTGTTTTTGGCTGGTTCCGGAAATAGAAAATGGCATATTATATATACCTTAGTTGTGGTACCAAAGCGAACACTTCAAATAATTGAACACGCAGGTCTGCAGATGGTATAAGAAACTGGGCTAACACCTCCACATACATATACATACATATATAGGGGCAATTAGTTGACATTGAAACTTGTCAGGTAATTTACGGGCCAAAGTTCAACTAATCACGAAACGTACTACTACTAATCGTACATCACATGATTATCCTTAATTAAGCTAATAACTCGATTCGATTTCTAGAAAGAATCCAATTTTATGTTTTCTTTGGTAAACTACGAAAGTCAACTTAAGATATAATTAAATAGAATAGTACAATATTATAAGAATACACATACTACAGGAAAACCGAAAACAGCTTTTTGCTTTCGAGCAGTTTCCTATGAGATTGTCCATATCAAGCATATGTACTTACGGTCCATCCAATCTTGTCGCCGCCACATAAGTATTCCATTTTAATGGGTAAATCTCCGCGATCAAAGTACATGCGAAACAAAGTGCCACGCCCCGCAATCTTGGCAGACGCTGGGGAGGCGTTAAAGCTGGCACCCAGATTGCATGACGAAATGGATTTCTGTTTCCTTAGGTCTGAAAGCAATGACAACAAATGGAATTATTAAACAAAGTGTCTAGCTGAGTTTTGGGCCCACGCACTTTTCGGATTCGGCGCTCTACCGCGCGCACTTGCCGTTACTGCTGGCTCCTGTATGGGACCATCAATGACAACGGTATTCTTTTGCTGCGATTGTATCGAAAATGGCGGCACACAACGGGGTCGTGTACCCCGAATGCCGCTAAATGGCCGTAATTGCGGTGGATTTGCAGATTTAGAGCGTTGCTTAAGCGATATAGAATTCGTGTGATAGTCGTGCGACGGGCGTGTGCCAAAGGCAGTGGTAATGCGTACATGCGACATTATCCTTTCGCGAACTGAATTCACTCGAGTAGCGTAAACAACTAACTGTGTCACCCAGGCGAAGGAATTTTCTAGCCGTCAAATTGGGTATAGGCATCCACATATTGTGCCGGTAACTATGGCCCACGTTGCTAGGGCAGTCAAAGGCGCAGTGACTGATAAGGCCCATCATTGTTTACGAACTCGCAGCCCATATTCAATTATAACAGCATTGGTGGTGACAAATAGCAGCACACTTTGTTTACATTTCGTAACACGATAGTCTGGCAACACAAAATGTATATTATTCCGATAATAAGATATCGATCAAAACGAATCAAAAAGTAGTTTAACTATTAAAATTACTATTTTAATTGCTATTTCCGATATCAATAGCGAGTTGGAAAGTTGAAATCAAACGACAGCTTAAATAATTTCGTTTTGATGTTTGAAGTTTGTCCAAAAAAGACATTTATATTCTGTAAGATTGCCGCGTTATCAATTTTTAAATTGTAAACAATGACAGTGAGACCATAGTCATGCATCGCAGCATGGCCAAAATTCATGTGTATGTTAAATGAAGACTTATCGGAGACTATATCTCATAAACTAAATCAAACATTTTAAATGTTACATGATATTTTCTGCTTATTTCGTCGCCTTCTATAATGATAAACCCCTTGTTCTTTTTACCCCGAAAACAGCAATCTCCCCGAAGTCTTGTTATAAAATTCTCCATTTGGGATTATTTAATACCAAAAAGTTTTTTGGCACTTTAAAAATACGCGTGACTGGTAACTTTTAGCTCTGCCAGCGAGCGAATAAAGAACAAATGTGTGTGAGAAAATGTCGCTATAAATTGGTAATTATCTTAGCGCAGGATCTGTGTACAACAAATAAGACACACTTCTGCAGGATTCACTGAATTCCTATGCAACGGCAAGGTGCAGAACTACGATAGCAACAAAGCATAATATCAACAACAGCAACATAGACAGCAGCAGCAACATGTCTTCCAATTCAAATGGCAATGGCAATGGCGAGTTGAAGAAATTGTCGGAGGAGTCGCTGTTGCAGCCCCCGGAGAAAGTATTCGATATAATGTACAAACTGGGCGAGGGCAGCTATGGTTCCGTCTACAAGGCATTGCACAAGGAGAGCAGTTGCATTGTAGCTATCAAACTGGTACCGGTGGAATCCGATCTGCACGAGATCATCAAGGAGATTTCGATTATGCAACAATGTGATTCACCCTATGTGGTGCGCTATTACGGTTCATATTTCAAGCAATATGATCTTTGGATCTGCATGGAATACTGCGGTGCCGGCAGTGTATCGGACATAATGCGTTTGCGAAAGAAGACCCTCACTGAAGATGAGATTGCCACCATACTATCGGATACGCTGAAGGGTCTGGTCTATTTGCATTTGCGCCGCAAGATACATCGGGATATTAAGGCAGCAAACATACTACTGAATACCGAGGGATATGCCAAGTTGGCGGACTTTGGTGTCGCGGGACAGTTGACAGATACAATGGCCAAGCGAAACACGGTAATTGGAACACCATTCTGGATGGCACCCGAGGTGATTGAAGAAATTGGCTATGATTGTGTCGCAGATATTTGGTCATTGGGTATTACGGCTCTTGAAATGGCAGAGGGCAAGCCACCATACGGAGATATACATCCTATGCGAGCCATATTCATGATACCACAGAAGCCGCCACCATCGTTCCGTGAACCGGATCGCTGGACCACTGAATTTATAGATTTTGTCAGCAAATGTTTGGTTAAGAATCCCGATGAGAGGGCCTCGGCTATGGAGCTGTTGGAGCATGAATTTATCCGCAATGCTCAGCATCGTAGCATTCTGAAGAACATGCTCGAGGAGACGTGCGCCATACGCGAACAGCAGCGTGCCGATCGAGAGAAACAGCGCGACAAGTGTGCAGTTGGTTTGGCCATGAGCCAAGCCAAGAGTCTGGCCACTCAGGAGTCGGGTCTGATGCTGCAGGAGGAAGAGGCTGAGTATAATTCGGGCACCGTGAAAACCTTCATTGATGATCCCGGCACTCTTGTTCCTGAGAAGTTCAACGAATACCAACAGAATTCCGCTTCAGACGCGACCATGATAGCGCATCCAGAGGACATGTATGATGGCGGCACACTCGGACCGGGCGGCATACGCACTGGCATTGCAAAGGCGGCAACTAAAGCAGCAGCATCGGCTGGGGCCAGTGGCACATCGCCAACGGATGTGGCAGCAGTTGACAGCGGCACCATGGTCGAGCTGGAGTCCAATTTGGGTAAGCGAGACCAATCGTCTCACACTGTAGATAAGATAGCAAATGCACTGGTAATGGTTGATAAATATTTATATATGCAGTTTAATAATCGCTGTTCTCCCTCTCTCTCTACTCGGCAGGCACTATGGTTATCAACTCGGATTCAGATGACTCTACAACGGCCAAGCGTAATGATGATCAAAAGCCGCGTAATCGTTATCGTCCACAGTTCCTCGATCACTTTGAGCGCAAAAATACTGGAGACGCGCGTGGCGATGACAAGGCAACGCCCACTGAGTACTCGCCGGCAGCTGCTGAACAGCAACTACAACACCAGCAGCAGCAGCAGCAGCAGCAACAACAACAACAGCTACAGCAGCAGCAGCAAGACCAACAGCATTTTGCAAGCTGGGAGCATAACATGGAAATGCAATTCCAGCAGATCTCCGCGATTAATCAATATGGACTGCAGCAGCATCAGCAGCAAGTACAGCAGCAACAACAACATCAGCAGCAGCAGCAACAACAACAACACTTGCTCATGGCATATTCGCAGATCAATGCGATTGCACTCAACAATCAACAGAACTTATTGCGCAGCAATGCATTGCCACAGCAGCAGCAACCACAACAGCAACAGGGAGCAGCAGCTGCAGCAGCAGCATTGGCCGCGCCTCCGCCCGCGTATCAGCATCAGCATTTGCATACACAATCGCATGCCTATGTGGAGGGAGAATTCGAGTTTCTCAAGTTTCTTACCTTCGATGATCTAAATCAAAGGCTGAGCAACATCGATCACGAAATGGAGCTGGAGATCGAACAGCTCAATAAGAAATACAATGCCAAGAGGCAACCCATTGTCGATGCAATGAATGCAAAGCGTAAACGCCAGCAGAATATCAATAACAATCTGATTAAGATATAAGAACGAGGAAACTCAACCGAACCGCAACTGATATTTAAGTGAAACGAGAACATAAAAGCTTTATTGTAAAATGCACTGAACAATTGTGGACTAGGATTACGATTATCAAAGTAGTTGGAGTGTTTATAAAGTGGATAACATGATGAACTTGTGATTAGCTGTCAAGTCCTCAAATCTTACCAAGTTATCTTAGCAACGTGAACATCCTTGACATATTCTAAAATGCACGTTTTTTGTCTCGTTTTCAATTCGAATAGTGGCATATAATATAATTTAATCTAATCATTAGATCAACAACCTAACTATTCTTTACTGCCTCCCCTAAAGAGCCTTCTCCTATATAACCTTAAGACTTCATTGGTGCGTTCTTCCTTGTTAACTATAAACATAACTATTCTATAATCTTAACTGAGTATTTTTTCAGTGTTTTTTTATTATTTTAATCATTAATTTTCTGGTGCATCACACAAAGTCGCAAGCAATAAAGTGAAAGTAAATACAAATCATTTTAATAAGCCGCATTGAAATGCATATTTTTCGAAAGAATATATATTTCACACACACTCACACATATACACTCACATGAATACATATATAAACAACATATATATATATATATATATAGATACTAGTTTATATAAATAATTTACATAATAAATATTTAAAGAATTATATGCAAAAATATTATGACTAACCTACAAATTTAGTCGTGAATTTTAATTGTCCAGATTAATTACGTATATACATACATATGTAGTAAGTATTTACACATGTGTATATATCGGTATATAGTAATCTTACTGAACCAGTTGTTCTTTTGATTTTTTAATAAATATACTTATGTTATCCTTAACTATTCGGTTATATCCATTTGCTGTGTTCCATGCTCCAGATCGTGCAACTGTGCACGCAAATCTTCTGGTAGACTGTGCTCATTGAGTGCACTAGGATCTTCGCCGTCGACAACAATCTCTTCTGGATCTGGTGCACGAGGCAGAAACTCAGCGTCTTCGTAAAGCTTGCCAAAAATGTCACGTGCATTAGCTATGGCCGCGTCATAGTCCAGTTCATAGGCCGGCGCGGCTGTGCAATAAATGGGCTTGGCAATAGTAGCATTTGAATTCGTACGCGCAGCTATTGTAAAGTATGCGCTATAAAGAATTTGAGACGTATTTTCCTGGAAGAGTTGCGCCGTAAAGGCAGCCAAGTCAGCAGCTGGATCTTCGCTAACAGCGGGCGTGGTCAAATGAAAGACGTCTGCAAAGCAATAAGAGTTAAGTTGTCAAAATGTAGAATAATAATAACATGTAATGTAATGATTTACATAGTCCAACTGGGCAAACACCGGAATAATGTGACAAATGTATAAGGAAGGCCTCGCGTTCGCCGTGGTCCGCCAGCAGACGCAACAGGTTAACTCCACCGCCTCCTTTGTTAATCTCTTCACTGCCTAGCGGACTGGAGGCAATAAATAATCCTCGTGATATGTGAGGCATCAGCTCGCCAGAGTCCTTGCCCAGCGATGCGGGCAGTTGTGCAGGTGCACAGACCACGTTCTTAACACGTAACGTTTTTCCTGCGCTCGTTAGCAACAGTTCATTTGTTTCCGTGGACTGCGTAATGTCATCGATAGCGCGTTTAAGACAATATATACCACCAAAGACGGCGCACAAGCGGCAGAAGCACTGCGGCAGTTCTCCACATCCGTACATGGGAAACAGGAACGGAGTGTTGCCATAGCGTCCCAAACTACCCAGAAATTTCTGGGTGCGTTGCATGCCTTCCTCAAAGCTCGTGTTTGGTTTGCACATTGCAATGGCCTGCATGACACAGGTTGCAATCTTATCGGTGACACGTTGTGCTTGCAAATACTCTAGAAACGTACGTCCACGATAGGTGAGCGAATCCTCATTAATCTTGTCCTCGGCATAGTCATTGCAGGCCATTAAGAACTTCATTAGAAGTCGCTTTTCCACAATTGTTAGGGTTTTTGTGTTAAACACATCGCTGCGGGAACATGGCACCGAAACGATCTCATTGTTGTACAGCATGCATACATGATCCAAGGCACGGAATTCTGCATAGCGGCAGATGTTTGATTTTATCAGTAAGTTCACTAGTTCTCCCGCAGAGTAGGCAACGCGTGGACTCAAATCTAAACTGAAACGACGTGACTTTTCAAGTAGTTTCTCACGAGTCCAACTTTCTCCCTCGTCTTGGTCCTCTGCAGACTTGTGCCAGGTATATTGCCCATTGCGTAGAGTGGGACTGGATTCGTCCAACAAATTGTTAAACGCGTCCAAACTAAATGAGCTCCACACGTCGCCGTAGTACTCATTGGTGTCAATGTGTAGCACAGTTTTGCCAATTCGACTGGCAGCTGCTGCAATGCAGGACTCCACGAAGCCTAACAAAGTTGTTTTACATGAGTCATCAAGGCAGATAAAGACATAAGACTCGATTCTTACCTGTGCCTATAACTACCAGATCGAACTCATCGGGCAGATCATCAGACATGGTTTATGTCTCTAGTAATTAGTTTTAATGCGCAGTAGTATGCAAATTTATATATTAGTTGTTGTTATTAGTTTATTATTAGTTTAATTGTTGATTTCAACACAGCTGATATAATTTTACAGATGGAAAGCTGCTTCATTTAGATATACACAATTAATATCGATATTAACTGTCAACTAAGCCGATAGTTCAATTTGATATAAAATTTGTGCATATGGGCAGCGTGTCAAACCACGTAATCGATAGTTAACCAAACCTTTCCAACACTGTTACCAGAAAGCGACAACACATTTCTGAAGCAGAAACATTTAGAAGGAAGCACTTGGTTTATTTATGAAATCACCATGAGTTCTGGATTTGTAACGGAATCCGAAGCAGCAGAAGCACGTAAGCGTCGTCAAGAAGAATGGGAGCGTGTGCGCCAGCCCGACGATCCAATGGAAAGGCCAGAGGAGCCATATGACGGACGCTCACTTTACGAACGACTGAAAGAGCAGAAGACTAAAAAGGACATGGAGTATGAGGAGGCACACAAACTGAGTGAGCATTTATTGATTCTGCATATAATTAAATAAAACTAACTAAGTGGATCAAAAGAGAACCTTATTCGCGGCCTAGACGATGATGAGGTACAATTCTTGGAGCTTGTCGATACTCACAAAATTAATGCGGAACGGCAACAGATGCGAGATGAGGAACTTGAGTTAAAAGACTTTCGTAATCGCGTGGAGAAACTACAAGAAGAGAGCGTAGATAAGGTTTGTTTTTTAATCTAATGGCCAAGTTAAATATTTCTAATCATCCTCCTCCAGAAACTGCAGGCAGAAATCAAAACAACAGCTAAGTCTGTCGGAATCTCTGCGACAGCGCGTAATACACAAAAATCTCTGTTAGGACAAGGGATTAAGCGCAAAAATGGAGAATTGCCCACAAGCAGCAAAGTAGCCAAAAAAGACCAAGCTGAGCTTGTTGAGCAAGCAACGCCAACGAATCAATCACCAGAACCAGTTGTGTCCATCAAAACATCAAAATATGATGTCGGCAGTCTGAAATGCATTGCAATCTTACCCGGTATTGGATCCTATACTGATTCTAGCGACTCAGAGGCGAGTACCGACGCCGAAGACCACGACCACGAGAAGTGTAGTCTGGTGGACTTGTGTGGACGCAAGTTATCTAAAAAGAAGCAATGCGCCGAGTAAACGGTTTTTTATGGATTGAGGGGGCAACAGTTTTATTGGATTCTTATATTAATTATAAAAAATGTATCATTTTCTGCAGCAAATTATATAACTTAGAGATAAACAATCTGTGTGTGTGTCCTACGTGTCCTTTTTGTTACGATTGCGATTCTTCACATTGGTTGCCTCATAGAAATTGCTACCGATTTTCTTTCGCTTTTGGCTGCGTTCCAACGCTCGCTTTTGTTTGGCATTCAGACGCGGCGCTTTGGCACTGCTTGGACCATCATCGTCGCTATCATCCTCAGCATCAGAATCGCCTGGTTGCACCTTGGCCACACGGAATTTCCCGGATGACGTAATTGCCAACTGTTCAACCTTCTTTGTCTTGGCCTTTTTGTGCACAACCTTCTGCAGATCCTCGTTGTACTCGTCCTCGGAATAGAAGTCATCGGCACCATCGCTCGAGTCTTCCTCCTCTTGTTCGGGATTGACAAGACGCGCCTTTTTGCGTGCAGCACGCTCCGCTTTCTGTTGCTCCAACAGCTCCAAATCAATATGATCAAGCTCACGTTCATCCTTCTTCTCATACTCCAGACCCACGCGAATCTTACGAAAGTCCTGAATTTGTTTGAATTCACGTGCCTTCTTCACCGATTCGCTAACAAATGTGGGAGCTTCTGACTTGGCATCTGCTTCAGCTTCCTGGGCTGCAGCCTCAGCAGCCTCGAGAATAGCTGCTTCCTCATCTGTTTCCTCTTTGCCTTCCTGGGATTTGGGCGTGGCGAATGCTTCAGGCGGCACATAGAATGGCAACTTACCACGCTGCCAATCGTTGAGCACCATACGAGCAGTAACAGTTATATCAGGCTCACCACCTTTCAGTAATTTACCCGTTTTCTTGGCCAGCTGCTCCAAGAAGTGTGTCGAAGTTGACCAGTTCTCGATCTTGTAATTCTTTGCAATGTACTCCTTGCGCACTCGCTGCAAAACTGTTTCCACATAGTCCTCTGGATTGGTAACCAACTCCACACGCACAACACCCTTCAGCACCTTCTCGGTGTCTGTTTCCGCCGAAGGATATACCACTCCGGGACAATCGATCAGGAAAATACGTTTCATTAGTGTTATATACTGCCAGACTTTGGTCTCGCCCGCAATTGGTGCCACATTGCAAACCTTTTTGGAGCGCAGAGCATTGATGACTGAAGATTTTCCTACATTAGGATAGCCAATGAAACCAACACTAATCTGCTTTTTGTCCATGTGCAGCTTGCCCAATTGACGGAACAGATTGATAAGAGCACCTGAAAACAAATTTGTATTAGATTCACCACCGCTGAACTGGACAATACTCCGGACTCACCTTTTCCAAAGGGATGCTGAAGCGAGGCGTGGAAGGCAATCGTAGGATACTCCGCACTTAGAATAGCCACCCAACGTTGCGTTACCCAGACAGGCACTAAATCCACTTTGTTTAAAATGAAGAAGAGATGCTTGTGCGGTTTCTCTTTGCGCAAAAACTCCTCAATGTATTTGGAGCGTGTGCCCATGGGATCACGTGCATCCAGTACCTGCAGAAGCACATCGGATGCATCAACCACCTTGTGCAACTCGTTCCAAATACGTTTACTTTGACCTGCGCCAAAGACCCAGTCTCGTACAGCCTTCTTTTCGCCAGTGTCCTCACGTATAAGATCCACATCTTTTGTGGAATCATATTGATCCGCTTGCTCGTCAGCTGCACGACTAAGGTCCTCCAAATCACGTACTTTGAGGCTGACACGCTTACGCTGTTTCTTAGGTCCGAAAACACTGTCAAAGCTCTCTGTGTCCAGCAGATGTACGCGCTGGTATTTGGAGGCCTCATTCAGAAGCGTGACCGGTAACTGCGACGGTTTCATTATCACTTGATAAGGATCCTTGACAGCCTTGCCAATCTCGTCCTGGAACTTCTGCAAAGCTGTCTGAGAGATGACACGTGAGTTGCTAAACCACTTCGGAGTGGGCTCCACTCTGGCCATGGTTCCAGACGGCAATCGACCCTAAAATCAAGTTGAGAACATTTTTATTTGCGGCACTCTTTAGGAGCTTGCGGGTTCTTTACCTGGAACGGTGCTGGGGTTAAGATTTTACCAGTACGATCGCGTTTAGCCTTGAAATTGCGATACATCTGAAGGCGCTTGATAGTGCCCTTCGTACGCGGGTGGGCAACACCTTTGAGGCCACTTGTTGGGCGCTCCGGATTCATGGAGTGGTTGGAATGGTTGAACCCCTGTGTCCGGGGCTTGCCCGGAGTACTGCGTACTTTCGGCATATTTGTTTTTTTTAGTTTACGTGCGTTTTTTAAATTAAATGCTGTTGGCACAGCACCCACGAATCAAAACAAACACGTTCCGCTTGCAAAAGAGAGGTTAGGTTCTAGGGAAGATTGTTATAAAAATATATCGATGTTTTGGCTATCGCCAAAATAATTCTCAACGTATATCGATACTTTTATTCGTTGCGATATTTGTTGTTTGGTACCACACCAAGGCAATTGAAATCAACCCAATCGATCTGGCTACTCTCATTTATACGTAGCCTAGCAGAACAATAGATACTGTTACAATAATATTGAAAACTTAGCAGTTCAACAAATAACAAAACATAATAGAGGTTTTATTATCGAGATGTCGATTAAATGAAAGTTTTAAAGTTATTTGTGGTTACTGTTGATAAAGATGTTGGCAAACACCAAAGTTAAACTTACAGCTATATAAGCAAGTGTTCTTATTTGCATGAATTGTAGTGTGGATCAGCAGCAAGCTGGTTTGTATCCGTGTGCATATGTATGCATATTTTTAGTTGGAACATTTCAATGATGGCCACAAGCTGCACGCTGCTGCTGCCTGCACTTTATAACATTGAATTTAAAGAGTAACTGCACTTTTTGTTAAATGAAAAAACAAAATCGTGAACATGTAAAATATAAATAAAATAGTACAGTGTAGTGTTTAGTTCAATAAATTCAGTTATACATATGTTTGTATGTATTTCATAAGCTTGCTTACTAGCACTGCTCTGCTGTATGTGTATGCGTGTGACTGTGTTTGTGTGCTTTTTGGAATGTTGCTTTGCACGAAATTCAAATTGTGACCATCCTTGAGATTTTCATATGATACAACGAGAGCAAAAGACCGCGAGTGAATAAGATAGATAAACTGTGAATTATGCTAAATAAGTGCCGTAATCAATACAAATAATGGACGAGCATACATTGAATGACCTGTTGGAGTGTTCGGTGTGTCTAGAACGCCTAGACACCACCTCCAAAGTACTGCCATGTCAACACACCTTTTGTCGCAAGTGTTTATTGGTAGGTGCACCCATTGTTTATTACGTATATATATATTTATCAAGTACATTTACACCCACAGGACATCGTTGCTAGCCAGCACAAGCTGCGTTGTCCGGAATGTCGAGTATTAGTGAATTGCCGCATAGACGAGTTGCCACCAAATGTTTTACTAATGAGAATTTTAGAAGGTGAGTACTGCCAGTTTCAGTGTGGGCGCACTTGAAGCAGCAGTGGTGGGCAGCAACTGATTAATTCACCTCTCACTTAATAGGCATGAAACAAACTGCTGGCAAAAATGACAATAAAACCGAAGAGTTACCACTGCCTCATGCAACAAACAAATCGGAAGTGCAACAGGAGTTGCCGCCGCCCACACAACAACAACAACAACATCAGCTGCAGCAGCAACAATCCCAGCAGCAAACCCAGGCACGTCAGAAGCAACGACGATTTCTGCTGCCACACGCCTATGCTCTTTTCGATTTCGTAAGCGGCGAAGCGAGCGATTTGAAGTTTAAGAAAGGCGACTTAATTCTTCTAAAGCAGCGCATTGACAACAACTGGTTCGTCGGTCAGGCCAACGGGCAGGAGGGCACGTTTCCTATTAATTATGTTAAGGTGGCAGTGGCTTTGCCCGTGCCACAGTGCATTGCCATGTACGATTTCAAGATGGGGCCAAGCGATGAGGAAGGCTGCTTGGAGTTCAAGAAGAGCACTGTCATCCATGTGCTGCGCCGCGTCGATCATAATTGGGCTGAAGGTAGAATTGGACAGACTATTGGAATATTTCCCATTGCCTTTGTTGAGCTTAATGCTGCAGCTAAAAAGCTGCTGGAAAGCGGCGCAAGTAATCCACTGCCCCAGCCGGCGCCACAGCTGATGCAGCAGCAGCAACAACGTGCTTTGCCACCGGTGCCATTAATAGATCCCACTCATATCACTAATGAATCTAGCACGGGATCCTCAAACAGCAACTCGTCCAACAACAACAGCAGCAATAGTAGCAGCAACTCGAGCTCGACATGCAGCTCCAACAATTGCAGTCCGAACCATCAATCGTTGCCCAATACACCGCAACATGTTGCTGTTGCAGCTGCTGCAGCAACAGCAGCAGCGGCTGCGACTGCTTCGACTGGCTCGGTGCGTTACCGCGACAAAGGCGCGAAGGAGAAGCGACACTCTCTGAACGCATTGCTACAGTCTGCACCTCTGAGTTTACTGCAAACGAATCGTCACTCCGCTGAGATTCTCAGCCTGCCGCATGAATTGAATCGTCTGGAACTGAACTCACAGTCGAATGCAACCACAGCGGCTGTCTCTCGCGTCCTAAAAACGCAAGTGCACCAGCAACAGTTGCCCCCCACACTGCCGTGGGGCTACCTTGCACTCTTTCCCTATAAGCCCCGTCAGTCCGATGAGCTTGAGCTGAAGAAGGGCTGTGTGTACATCGTGACGGAGCGCTGTATAGACGGTTGGTTCAAGGGCAAAAACTGGCTGGATATAACGGGTGTATTTCCGGGCAACTATTTAACGCCCTTGCGCACACGCGATCAGCAGCAACTGATGCATCAGTGGAAGCTTGTGCCACCACTGGCAGATCCGAGCACAACACCCGCTCAATCGATTGATGTACGTCTCAGCAACATGCTGCCCACACAACCACCAGATTTGCCAATACGTCAACAGCAGCAGCAACAACAACAATCAAGCATAAGCTGTTCGGTCTGGACGAAACCAGTGGAGGCGCTCTTCAGTCGCAAGTCCGAGTGCAAGTCCGACACTAGCAGCACCTCAGGTGCTGTGGGACTTATGCGACGTTTGACACACATGAAGGCTCGCTCCAAGTCGCCAGGGGCACCGCTGCAACAGACGCAACCACACCATGTGCCCATAGAAGCAACAATAAGCGAAAGCAACAACAAAGCACTTGCGCCCTTGCATCCAGTGCACGTGAGGTGAGGAGGAGCACTAATTAATCATATGCAAATTTATTGAAACCTTTATATTACACAGATCCGGCTCCTGTCCCAGCCAGCTGCAGCAAAGTCAGTCTTCCAAGGAACCACCAGCAGCAAAAGCTCCATCGCCATCCACTGTTGGCCAGCAGCAGTTTCAGCCCAACAGCAGCAGCAGTGGAGGCATCTCCTATGGCTCGCAACGCATTAAAAGCAACAAGGAAAGGCCTCATCTGCTTTGGTAAGCTGAACATGCACTCAACTCTGATTAATGCTGACTAAAGCTCTTCTGTCTTTAGTGCCAGGCAATCTCTGGATGCAGCCACATTTCGTAGCATGTACAACAATGCGGTTTCGCCACCGCCACCATCAAGCCATACGCAAACGCAGCTGCACGCCAACATGATAATTGCACCCAATCATCGCAAGACACAGAGCCTGGATGCAGGTCCAGTACTGTGTGCCACCAACAGTGGCGGCGGCGGTGGTAACAGTGGCAGCACCATTACGGAAGCAGCCATTAAGGCCAGTGCTACCACAAAGTCGATGCACTGCACTCGTGAAAGGTACGTATACAGTCGAATAAGATTATTACATATCTAACTAACTATGTACCTTTTTGCTTCAGCCGTTTCCGTTGCATTGTGCCCTATCCACCTAATAGTGAAATTGAGCTTGAGCTGCGACTGGGCGACATTATCTATGTGCAGCGCAAGCAGAAGAATGGATGGTATAAGGGAACACATGCTCGAACGCACAAAACTGGTTTGTTTCCAGCTTCCTTTGTGGAACCGGATGTTTAGCTTCTTCGTTCTACACATTCCATAGTTAACACTCTTGTCAAAATTCCATTTAAATCGCCGGTCGATTTGTGCTTCCACAAAAAAGTTTTCTAAATCTTTTCGAAAAAGAACTATTTGTACTTTTATACCGCGCTCGAATACAAGTTCTCGATTATGTAGTTTTTATACCATTTTTAATCAAAATAAGCTAACTCTAACAATAATAATACACATAAGAAATGTATGTACTTAAGATTGGCCTTTAGTTAAATCGAAATATTGGGAATACCGAACCAACGAACGAACCCGTATTCCAAACCTAGTTTATCTGCGCTTCCTTTTGTACTCTAAAATAGATTTAAAAATCTAACAACTGTTATGCATAGTTCTTGTACTTACATCATGCGAATATTATTTAATAATACAAAATAAACAGAAATGAATTGAACTTAGTGTTGTTTATTCACGATGAATTGAACGTGTATTAAGCTAGTCTAGACGGGGCATTTGTATTTATTCGCTCTTGTCGAATTTCGATCCGTAGATGGGCACATACTGCAGAATCAGCTTCCAGTCCGTGTAGTAAAGCAGGCCGAGTCCAGCGGCACCACCGAATCCAACGCCGGAGCGAATGCTAAGAAAATAATCCAAATGTGTAAAAATTCTATTCTATTTAGCTGATTTTTGGTTATGCAATGCAGTCCCGCGAATGTGGCGTTTTCAACTACCTGTAGTTAAAGAACAGGTGTCGGGCTCAATTATTTTCTACTTACAATGATGATGCAATCTCAGCATGCTTCTTGCCAAAAGGTATGCGAAAAGCCATTATTTTTGAGTTAAAATAAGTTTTCTGCTAAACAAATATCAATTGGCAGAGGACTGTGTTACAGTATTACTTTACACTAAAAAATACCTAAGAAAAAACATAAGCTGGCACTTTTGCAGCCCTGTGCAGGTGAGTAGGGGAAAATATCGAATCATGACACAATTTTGGGAGCCCTGCATGTGGTGTACGTGAATAACAACAATTCGTCATCGTTTGCCCCAGTACTTTGCAGTCCAACTCTTATTGCACTTAAAATTGTTTAAACCGCGTAATTCATCATGAAGGTAGCTGTTTTTGGCGATATAAGTTCATTCCAGCTGTTTCTCCTAAGCAGTTTAATTCCATCGGTGTTTATTTATTTGTGGTCATTGATAACCGGCGACATTAAGGTAAGGCTTGTTCATTTGTCAGCTGATATTACAGCAGTGTAAATGTTTATCTTTACTTTCAGAATTTTGAGAACAGCAAGAAAGCTTATTCTGTGTACTTGGCAAAGGATCCCATCAATTGTTATCAAAATTATGTGGCAGAGGGAGAAATTTCTAAGAAACAAAAGTAGATTTATTCAAATAATGTTCGATTAAACAAATAATTCATAAAAAAACGAACATGTATTAAGTAGAGAAAGTATTCGTTTTAAATATCTTGTTTACGTCAAAAGGAGTTGTCATTCACTAAACTCTATATGCAATAATAATTAAATAAAATATTGTTTTTAAAATCAAATAGTTCCAAGGTTTTTTTTGATATCATCGAACAAGTTCAGTTCACATTCACTCTGTTAACAGTAGTAAGAAAATATCGCAATAGCGCTCATCTCTAGTGTTACTAACTAAGGTAAATGCGAAAGTGTTGTTTTCTAGTTAAAAACAATACAATAATAAGTTTGTAGGAAACTAGTTTCATTCTGATCTTATATAGACCATCTGCATAGACACCCTAAAGTAGTATTGCCTAAAAACACGTTTAAATATAATTTGGGCGCTGGCATTTTGAGCTGTAGAACAACAAAGAAACAAGACAACGACGACGCAACAACAAATAACATGTCAGAAACATACGGTTTGTGACGCACTGTCTTTTTTAGATAGAAACAATTGCTAATTGAAATTTTATGTTGATAAACTCCTTTAGATTACCTGTTCAAGTTCCTGATAATTGGGAGTGCAGGAAGTGGAAAAAGTTGTCTTTTGCACCATTTCATCGAAAGCAAATGTAAGTTATCAATTTAATTTCATCAGGGGTTTCATCACATTGTACACATTGTATTTGAAATGTCAGTTCATTAAAAATTGAATTCAATTTTACGCAGTCAAGGACGACAGCTCACATACCATTGGCGTTGAGTTTGGTTCAAGGATTGTGAACGTGGGTGGAAAATCAGTGAAGCTACAAATATGGGACACTGCTGGTCAGGAGAGATTCCGCTCGGTGACGCGTTCTTACTATCGTGGTGCTGCCGGAGCGCTACTTGTCTATGACACAACTTCGCGGGACTCGTTTAACGCTTTGACAAATTGGCTTAATGATGCACGCACTCTGGCCAGTCCGAACATAGTTATACTACTGGTTGGCAACAAAAAGGATCTTGAAGAGGCGCGCGATGTTACATTTTTGGAGGCCAGCACCTTTGCCCAGGAGAACGGTAAATTCAAAAAACCCTTTAGTATAACTGCATATGAACAATTACTAAATTATGCAATTTTAAGAACTAATCTTTCTGGAGACGAGCGCCAAAACGGGCGAAAATGTGGAAGAAGCATTCCTCAAGTGCTCCAAGACCATACTGGCAAAGATTGAGACAGGGGAGCTGGATCCCGAACGCATTGGCAGCGGCATACAGTATGGCGGCGCTGCGCTGCGTAATCTGCAGACGCGGCAGCGTAGCATTAACAAGCCCGACTGCACTTGTCGCGTATAAACCCTGATTTGGTGAATAATTTTCATATAGTCGCATTGTACGCCAGCGAACAATATCTGTGTATTAGTATTAGGCTGGCAAATTAATCTCATTTAATCTACGAACTACTTGATACGGAACTTAGTTAATATGGTTGGGTGTACCTTTCTCGATTTATATGTCTCGATTTGTATGTATGTGTGTATTTGCAACTCCAATTGATTTACTTTTAATTGTGCAACTGTTGCAGCATTCCAAAATGATTGTTCTGTTTCCACTACACCTGATTTAATAACTATCAACTTCTATTGCTGAATTAATTTTACTAGTTTTTCCCCTTTGTTACTTATGTAAATTGTAAGCACTTTGATTATTATTGTATAAACCAGTGGCGGGCTCAATAGCAGCGATCAACGACGAGGGGAGCCGAGAAAGGCTGGAGAATGAATCACCAAGCGGACACAAACAATCGAGCGAAGTAATGCAATCCCGCATTTTGTAAATAAGCTACGTCAACTTCGTTGATAGCGCAAATTGTAAAGAAAAATTAATAATTTATGCACGCGAGTAATAAAAGCGCAATCTCAAAATAGAAATGGAAAAAACTGGAAATTTATCACGTAATGTACATGCAACCAAAATTCTTGAGTTCGTTAATTGTAAATGTATGAATTTTCACAAACAAAACGGTTCAATTTGGAAACATTGGGCAACTTATTATATTTAATATTTTTTTAGCTACCTTTTGTCGCTTTCAGAGTTTTTCTTTTCTTTTATTTGATCTGTGATCGCATTAGAAATTAAAAAGTTTTTCACCTGGGTAAATACATAAAAGTAAAAAAGGTTGATATCTATTTATTATATAAGTTTTATAAAAAATACATGAATGCTAGGCAAAATTTCAAATCAAAAGATTTAGAATACTCTTCGATTGCAGTGTATTAATTGTTTTTTAGTTCTCAACCTTTGATAAGGATAAGGATAAAGATTAAACAAAACACTTTATATAAAAGCAAAAGTGCACAATTTATAAAAGTTTGATAGTTCAGTTTTGTTAGAAATAGTAATTCATTACCATATTTAGCAAATCTGAATTATTAAAATTGAACAAAATATTTATATTATTTTTTAATATTGTTCAAAATGCACAGATAAAAATTCAAAAATGGCATTTAAAAATTAAATGTAAAGAATATTAAAATTTTTCTAATGAGAAATTGGCATCCGAAAAATATTCTAATTGTTTTGGCTTTAAATTCGTATAAAATGCAATCACATTAATAGTATTTCTGCACAGTTCGAACACAGATTCTTTTTGACTGCAGAATATGTATTTTATACATGTAAAAAAAAAGGAATCGCTATGGATCTATGCTTCGCACTTGGCCAGCTTTTGGAGTGCGTGCTTAGCAGCGGAGAGTTTGGCCTGCTTGGTGTTATTGCCAAATCCGTAGACCTTTATGGTCTTCTCCATGCAGTTGAATTGACAGGTGACCATCACTTGGTTCTTATCCACAACCGGTGGTCCAAACGTGGGCTTTGCCAGTTTGTGCTCGAAAAGCTGGCGAATTGGATTGAGCGGAACGTTGCGTGAGAACTCGGCCAGTTCGGGTGCAAACAAACGGTAGACAACCTGCCAAGTAGTGTTTAGATTCCGACAATCCAGATAGACGGCAGCAATTAAAGCTTCGACTACATCGCCCAATGCCTTAGGAACATCGACGTTATGCGATATGTTGTAGTCACCCACGGGAGTCTCCTCGAAGTCAGTAATGGCATTCGTTGCCGGGAACTTTGCTGCAGCTGCCTCAAGTTCCTCCAATTCATCGTCAGAGTCGAGAGGTTCGGGTTGAATATCGCGCTCCTCCATTAGGATACGTACATGATTGGTGACGCGATGCAACTGCGATTCTTGAAACTGTGCAAAGTTCTGTATGCTCTCCGAGAGCAGCGCATTCTCGGCCAATATAAAGAGATGAAAACGATGACGCACACAAATGCAGGCGAGCGTTGTATTATTCACTAGGGCGGAGCGTAGATCCGTTAATTGACCAGGTGTCATCCTGGTCTCATGCTCAAAGATGTAAGCTGAGATAAGGAAGTCAAGTATGGCATCACCAATGAATTCCAACTCCTGATAACAGCCAGTCAAACGGTTGGTGGGATTCGATGGATGCGTTAGCGCCTGCAGCAAATAGGCGCGATCTTTGAAAGTGTAGCCCAAATTGTGTTCCAGCTGTGCATGATTAATTAGGAATCCGTCAACCTCCCCTTGCGTTATATTCGTACGCATGCGTGCCCCACCCAGCTTCAGGTCCAGCAACTGCGTCAATGGTTTGCCAATGTCAGGCTTGCATATGCCAAAGTACTCTAGCATACGAAATCCATGCTGTAGGCCATAGTTCTTCACCACGACACCCAAGATCGCTTCCAGCGTATCGGCAATCAGTTTGTTTGGCATATTCACTTTACCCAAACAGAAATTGATCTCAGAACTAAAGTCCATGCCAGCGTGATGGGTTTGTTTATTCGCATGGCAGCTTTCCGTGAAGTTTCTGAACGTAACACTGCCACAATTGCCATTTCCGAACAGCTCATCCTCGTTGATCGACATATTTCTCAAATTATGTGGCCCCACAAGCGGTGTCAATTGCGAATTTTCCTGCCACAGAGCAAGCACATTGTGCGGTAGACTTACACTGGGTGGCAACCAAGTGTACCTCGGTGTAAACAGTGTGCTGCATATGCGTGTCGGAATATCTGTGTCGCTAAGGCAGTACAATAAGTTGCGATTGGAAACTAGGGTTGACTTTACCTATAGCACAAAAATTAGAAAATGTTCGTTAGGTATCTGATCTGTGTGTTTTAAACATCATTCCTACAGACCTGTGTTAGTATGCCCTCATTCCAGTCCGGATACTTGTTGACCAAATAAAGCGAGGCACTGAACTTGAGGAAACAATCGCCCAGCAACTCGAGACGTTCCATATCTATGACATCGACACTGCCTGAATAGGTTATGGCAGCCAGGAAATCACTCTGCTCGGCTGGGTGAATGTGCCCATTGGAAATGCTGCGCTGCAGCACTGACAGTGGAACAGTACTGCTGGGAGTGGCCGGCAAAAGAGCCGGCAATGGTCGAATGGAGGAGCCAGTTGGATGCTCGCCATAGATATTACCCTTGGGCATTTCCAACTGATTCCAGCGTGCCTTATCATCATCCTCAAGCTTATCCAGATTGAAAAATTTGCCAGTGGTGAAATTATAGTAATATGAGAGCTCCACTGGGTAGGTGGACATGATATTACGAGCAATGTCAATTGGTTCCAAGTACTTCTGCCATGGTACTTCCAAATCGCTTATCTCCAACTTCTCCATGGCCAACTCGACGCTTTTCGTGCGCAGTGGTTCCAACAGCGGACGAGGCTCATCGCATCCATCGTCGTGCATAGCGTTCCCTTGATAATCGACATTGCGTCGCAGAGACCAATCAATCTCCAAAGGCTTTGGATTATAATCTGATCCATTTATGGGTAACTTATCTAATTCCAGATATTTATTGATACGCACACGCAACGTTTCAGCATGCAACATGAAGTGTAGGCGACGCAATATGCTGGGTAGCAGAAGCAGCTTCACCCACACATCTCCGGGAAATCCAAAATTAAAGCATAGTTCCGGTATTAGCATTACCTTCACACGTGCCTTGCTCAGCGTAGAAGTTTTAGTACGTTGCTGCACATAGAAGTTTAACTGATCTGTCAATTCACGCACTTCAAGCATGAAGTGATGCTTGTGCACGATGTCACCAATGTAACTACCATATTTGTCCATGGTAAAGGTGTAATAGTTCTTATCACGCTGCTTCTCCTCCATCATGCTTAACGGACTGAGATCTGTATGCACCTTGGTCACAAGCATTCGCTTCTCATCATAGTTCGCATACCACTGCGTTACAACTTTGCCCTCAAAGTCTTCGGGCCGTGGCGGCGGCATGTCTGTGCGTTGCGCCAAGGTGGTGGGACACGTCTTGGGTAGTCGCTGAAATTGCATGACCAGTGACCAATCCACGCCACCACCAGGCACAGCCAAGAGTGGCACCACAAGATATGAGTTTTCCTTGCTGCGACGATCGAGCACAAAGAATGGCTGCCAAATCCGCAACAAATCCCGAAATATCATGACATGGAAACGTTGCAGCAGTTCCAATTGTTGCTGGTCTTGGATGACAAGCTCAAGCGGTTTTTCGGCCACATGAACATGAACCTCACCCTGGTGAGTGAACAGTGGCATAGTGGCCAGCCGTGGTAGACGATTCCTTAAGAGCAGCGCATAATTGCGTCGCGTGTGCATTGCATCGAACATGTGCAGCGTGTAATCTGTGCGATCAAACTGCGACTCCATGCTAATCTCATATGCATAACAAGTTTCCCCCACACGCGGCATGGCGTCATAGAACTCGCGTGGGCAACTTGTGGCATATGTTTTTACATTATTACCATCCAGTTCACGTCCTTTGCGTTCGATGGTTACTATAATACAGAAACACAGATAAGCTTTAGAAGAAGTTGACTCAGTATAAAGAAGTTTAACGCACCGTCGTCATCATATTTCTTCCAATGCTCAAAATGCACGTTGGCAATCTCGGCAATCCGTTCGTTTTTAGTTGTGGGCAGAAAGCGTTCGTTCAACTCCCCCATGGCGTGTAATTTAATGCATGCGATGAATGCTGCCGATATTTTGGCCCAGCGGGAACAGCTCATGGGATTGCCCTGCAGAATTCAAAGAATATAAGATTAGAGTGTCAGGAAAAACCATGTGCTGTGCATCTTACGTAGATCGTGTCCCGCAAGGCGGTATTAAGTGGCAGCGTTACAGATACGATATTTCTTTGTGTCCAGCTTGAAGTGCGCAGCTTAACCTCCTCCTTGTCCAGCAACTTGAACCAGGGCAGCACAAAGCCAAATGCATCCGACGGTAACTGCTGGCAGTAACGATGCAGGAGGCTGAGAGCGCTGCTGGCTAACAATACGGCACCATGTGCATTCACATAAGGTTGGATTTCGTCCTGGAAGTGCTCGTTTATTTCGTCCATTTGAGGTTCGGCACGCTCCAACACACGTTCCCTCAGATAGTTTCCGATCTCATCATGCGCTTGACGATATTGACCTATCTGTGCTGATATCTTTGATTGTTCTATGTCCGATGAGAACAATATATACGAGGCATTTTTAGACCGGGCTCTTCCCTTTGTCTGCACATACATATTAAACGTTTTTAATAGATCCAATATAATGACATAGTTGCAGGCCTGTACATCGATGCCCTCTTCCAGCACACTGGAGCAGACCATTAGATTGGCCTCGCCATCCCGAAAACTCTGAATAGCCTGAAATAGAAGTGTAGATTAGTAGAAAATCGGTAACAACTGCTTCTTTCTCTATTTGTGTTATAACAAACGAAACTAAATCATACCGATTTCTGCCAACGCTGTTCGAGAAGAGTATCAAAATCTTGACTAATTCCGTTGCGTCCAACCATAAATTGTGGGACAAGTACATTGCGCAGCTCCGGCGTGGTCGCAATAAAGTTAAGGAGCAAGCCATATATGCATTTGCATGTATAACGACGCTCCACGAAAATCAGGCAACTTATATCCTTTGACTTTTTGTTGCCAAAGGTGCTCTTCAAATATTGTAAGAATTTCTGCACCTTGGGGGTCGAAAAGTTCATGATTACTTCCTGGCCATTGACATCGTCATCAGGCACATCGTCGTCGTCGACTATATCCCGCAATTTTTGTACCAACATATGGCGTATGTTTTCGCACAGAGTTTTCACGGCCCGATACAAATTCCGCAAGATAAGGGTCTCAGCCTGCTTTCGTTTTATCTCAAATTCGACCAGAGCAGAGACAATGGCAATGGAACCCGCATAGATGCCATAGTTGTCCAATTGAAAGAGAAAATCATTCAACATTGTTTTGATGGTACTCTTCTTATTGGGCTCTCGCGCCTGGGTCAATCCTTTTGACATACGGACAGGTTGCTGGCCAATATCTATTAACTCTATATTCCGAAAAAATCTCGATATAAGCTCACGAATATTCGTGATCACAGTAAAGTTATGTATTGACGATGAATATGTGATGAGAAATTCCCGTGGCTTTGTCGAGTGACTGATCGGATAAAAGTCGGTTAAAACCATGCTTTAACGTGATTTACCTCGTATACTTACAGCATAACATTCTCCACTTCCTTCCTGTCAGATACGGTGACGATATTTCCCCGGTACGTAGTTTCCAGGTCCTTTAATTTTTTGGCAACCTGCTTAATCTCGTTACCTTTAATAAGCACTCCGGTCAGGCCTATAACTCGTGGCAAAGGCGGTTTTGCCAATTGGAATAAGCGCATAATTTCGTGGTATGGGTGATGACCAGTACCATGATGACACTCGTCAAAAATTATTATGCTCACTGATCTTAGCTCCATGAACTTTTGCTGGAAGAAGTCCAGAAACACTTGCGCTGTGCCCACCAATACCTATTAACAATAAATCGGAAACGGGAAACGACGAAAACAATATACCCAATATCTTTAATTGAAAAGTTATTTCTTGAAAGAATTTGGCAAAATCAATTCAGCAATTCATTTATTCAATAGTATAAAACTAACTTACTTGGTTTTTACGGAATTCGTCAGTCCATTTCGAGCGAGTCCAATTGTCAGTTCCCTGTTCACCAACATAGAAACCCACGGTAAAGTTTGTAAATTTTTTTACGCACGCGGTTTGCTGCCGAGCGAGCTCAACTGTATTGCATACGAATATAGCCCGTTGACCACCAGCCTCAATGGATCTGGATAATATAAACATCATATTTATTGTTTTGTATACAGAAAAGGAGAGTTCATTTTCAATCCCAATTCAAAGCAGCTGGCATCGCCTCAAGTTTCACAATTATTCTTAAGTATTTCAAGTGTTAAGGGCCGTTTTTAGTAGTGTTACATTTTAATGACTGAAAAGTACACATTATTATGAAAACAGCAACAGTAAGGAAAAAAAATATTACATTCATTGCCAGACTGTACTTATTTATTCAATTAATGATTCAATTTCACTTTTGGATGCATTCATGCAGACTTCTAACGAGACTCCTTACGAGAAAAAGGGGTTTTCGCAATTATACAAATTTAAAAGTTACGAGGAATATATGTACATACATGTCTGTACATGGATTTTTACTAAATTCATACATACGTATTTATGCATCTGTAGTTTGTGTATCGAATTTATAATTATACGAACGAACGTGCACTTCACATTTTATACAATATATTATTTGGGTTTCAGAACATGAGATCAACTTACTTGTCAAAGTTCTTAGAGAAGCGCTTCAGTGCCAGGATGGCCACGTATGTTTTGCCTGAACCAGTTGGCAAATAAATGATACCATTGCGTCTTGATAAATAGTCGACAAGTTGCAGTTGATATCCGCGCGCCTGTTGAAATTTATTTTTTCATATATTCAGCAATTATGTAAATATTATAAAGGATCTAATTAAATTATTCACTAACCTTCAATTGCTCTTCCTCCTTATTTTCAGACATTTTTTTTGTGCACACCCTAACACTTCGATAGTCAACCGAGAACTGAAATACATATATGTATCTGCAACAACTTGAACACAAATGCAATCGGGCAGACCGCTTATGTTTGCACTCCTTACTATGCTCAAGCTGACGTGGCTTCTGGTTAAGTATGAGTGTATAGCTTATCTATACTTATTTATGGCAGTCACTCGTTTCGAATTCGGGAAAGTACCCCAAATTGTATCCAAATAACAACACAAAGACACCTGTATATTTCACAAGTGTTTCGTAGCTCGTACGCTGATTCAATTAGTTGATCAACTCGATGATTGTACGTACTGAGTTATTGATAAATAAATAAAAAATTTAAGCAGGTGAATCAAAACACATTGTTATAAATGTAAAACAACTGTCACAGTACACAACAAATACATATGTATGTGTGACTGTTTCGAGGAAAGACCAAAATGCCCTGGACTGTTGTTGCAATTGTTGATATCGATAAATATTGTTTTTGCGAATGTACTCGTATCGATTATATTAAGTATCAATAAAAGAAAATGTATTATAAACTACACATAATTATAACTTTAGATTTTGCAAAATTATATTCATCACGTTTGTTTATCGATAAGGTTTTAGAATCGATATGTATGTATCAAAGCTTACGACCCTGGTAGAAACAACTCTGTTCTTATGTGCAGTAATCATCACACAATAACATAAGGAATTCCGTCATTTTGTGCACCAAGTTAAAGTTTAAAATTCATTAGTACCTGTTGTTAAACAATGTTAATGTGAATTTACTAACTTTCAAATTGTAATACGATCGACATAAAAGCTAATATTCAATAATCACAGACCTCCAAAAAGAAAAATAATTGTCACTGCAAAACAAATACAAGCACAACAACAATGGTTGGAATTATTGATGATTCGCAGCTGTTTTATCCGTTGGGAACACGCATAAAAATTGGAAATAATTATGGCACCGTTAAATACGTTGGCGAAGTAAGTCTTGAAAAATATGCATTTCCATAATTATTCACTAATATATCGATGGTGGCTTTTAGGTGTGCGGGCATACGGGCACTTGGCTGGGCATCGAATGGGACGACGGGATGCGCGGCAAGCACAATGGTGCCATCGATGGCAAACGTTACTTTCAGACACAATCTCCCACAGCTGGCAGCTTTATACGCCCCGGAAAGTTGGGACCGTTTGCGACGTTGGAAAATGAGGCGCGCGAGCGATATCTGAACTACAAATCGAACAATGTGGATGAATCGCTTGTCCGCGAGGCACAGGCATCGTTGCAGGCTTCTTTGTTCGAAGTTGTGGGCATGGATAAGATTGCACGCAAGCAAAGCAAGTTCGAACAGCTTTCGGAAATAAGCGTTGACGAGACTCCAGTGAATGCAGCCGGTTGCCTGAAGGAACTGACGCAGCTGACTACGCTCAATGTCAGTCACACCCTTATCTGGAACTGGGAGATTGTGGCCAGCATAACGGAGCAGCTACCCATGCTCACCAATTTGAACTTAAGGTAATCTCGTGATTTGTATAATTTTAAAGCAAACTAATCAATTGTCTTGCAATTGCAGCTCAAATCGGCTAGTGCTGCCGAGAGAATCACAAATTAAGGAACTGGAGCCAGCATTCCGTCACTTGAGGCATATCAATTTACGTAACTGTGGCTTCACCGATTGGAAGGACGTACTACTGACGGCGCAGCTGTGGCCGGATATTCAATCACTTGGCCTGCAGGAGAATGCATTCAGTCAATTGTCGGAGGTGGATTGTACTCGGATCTTCAGGCAGCTTCAGGAACTCGACCTGCATAACACTAAATTAAGGGACTTCGATCAAGTGTGTAAGCTGGGTAACTTGAGTTCGCTACGTCTGTTGAATCTCATGGAGAATGGCATTGAGCAGCTGCAGTTACCCGACTGTGAGCCGCAGAGCAAACTCAATATGCTCGTATCCCTAGAACAGTTAAGTTTGTGGAATAATCCTATATGGAATGAAGTACGTATAGATCAATTAAAGAAGATCAAATTTAGTTCTATTTATAAACATACTTCATCTGCAGGCTGAAGCATTCAATGAGCTCGACAAGTTGCCGAAACTAAAGCGTTTAAACATGACGCCGCATTTGAAATCGAACTTTGATGAAATGTTTTCCAAGGCTGTGGCAAGTATAGCCAGTCTTCAGTTTGTTAATAAGGCACAGGTAACACCGGAGGAGCGACGTGGTGCTGAATACGATATTTGGAAGAAGCACGCTCTCGACTGGCTACAGGCAACCAAATTAGGCGCAGATGCTCTTCGTGATTTCTACAAGAAACATCGCACTTATTTGTCCCTTGTCAATAGTAAGTATAAATCGATAATTTATATATGAATTATTATTAATCTTTTTGTTTGTCTGCTTGCAGAATATGGATCTCCAGCTGATTTTGTGCCTCGTCCACAAATCAAACAATCGAATCTTATAAAAGTCCGAATTCTTCATAAATCTACTGGAGAGATTTGGGAGAAGAAAGTCCCCCGCATGATTACTGTGCAGACACTACAAGGACTTGTCATAAAACGTTTTCATTTAGTTGGCGAAACGCCGCAACTTTGTTATATTGATGCCAAACATCCTGATCTGATTGTACCGTTGGAAAATAATGCTAAAACTTTGGATTTCTATTCAGTGCAAGAGCACGATACAGTTTTGGTTCAATAGAGTTATTCTATGAGATTATTTTCATCTTTTTTGGTATTTTAGCGTGGTATTTTAGCTGTAAAAACATTAAGTTGATTGCATGCTGAACTTTTCTGTGACACCCCTTAAAATCCTCTTATGCAATACAAAATTAATATGTTAATACTAGATGTTTAAGTGGAATATATTTAAATTAACAAATTCGTTTTTATTTTTGTTCTGTTTCTCATACTAATGAAGAATAACAAAAGTAACTCATGCGTTTTATTCCTGTAAGCTTGGGATACTGCTTAGCTTAAAATCTTTGTAGAAGATTAGACAACTACAATAATTTGTATACTATAATTGAACTTTAAACTGTAAAGGGCTGGATTGTCCCTTTTTAGATGAAGTTCAATTCGTGACTATTATCATCGAGTAGAATTAGTAAATATCGATATCTTTAGTATTTTCATTTTGGTAACAATCGATATACCGTTGCCAGTCACACTTTGTCGCCATGCGCTGCTATTGGCTAACTAGTTCGTTTAAATTGCTTAATTGCAATAAAAACTTGCTTGTACGTAATTTATCTGGTAATACACAGATAAATGGTGAAAAGGCTGAAGCAACGCCCCCTCCAACACTTGGAGAGGTGGCCGACAAAGTAAACAACAACGCGCAACTGCAGCAGCGATCTCTGCACATAGCCGTGATTGGAGTTCCGAATGTGGGAAAAAGCACCTTCATCAACAACATAATCAACCACAGAGTAATTAAAGTCGCATGAAAACATAAATTTAACTAAAGAATTGCGCATTTAAGGTCTGCCCTACTTCGGCCAAAGTGCACACGACACGCAAAGCGAACACCGCCATATGGACAACGGGCCAGACGCAGCTCGTCTTCTACGATACACCTGGTCTGGTGACACAGCAAGAGATACGCAAACATCATTTGGAACAGAGTTTTAAGAGTGCCTATCGTCATGCCATCCAGAACGCGGACATTATAGCCGTCATGCAGGACGCTTCGAACAGCTGGACCCGAAAACAATTACATCCCACAGTGCTCGATACGTTGAAAGCCTATAGGAACCTGCCGAGTTTTCTGATTCTGAACAAAATCGATGCCTTAAAATCGAAGAGGGTGCTGTTGGATTTGATCAAGACCCTGACAAATGATACCCTGCAGGAAAGGCATCAGGGTAAGAAGTCTGCAATAAAAGAAACAATCCCCAACGTAGGACAACCGCTGATTCAGGGCACACCATTGAAGGAACGGGAGACCAGCTGGAGGAACTTTAATGATGTATTTCTTGTGTCTGCTATAACGGGCAATGGACTACAGGAGTTGCAGGATTATTTGGTTCGGGAAGCCAAGCCCAGAGAATGGAGATTTGATGCCGATGTGTATACAGATGCCACTCCAGAGGCGCTTATTGTTGAGAGCGTGCGTGCTCGACTTTTAGACTATCTTCCGCAGGAAATTCCATACAATCTAAAGTGCGAGCTGGAGTATTACACTGTGGAGAAGCGTATGTAGAGCAAACAGACTATTCTATTGATATTCAGTATTGAATTGCTTTCCACTTTTCAGATGTTGTCTACACATCTGTCTTGGTGCAGTGTCCCTCTCCTCGAATTGAGCGTTTGATCTGCGGCGAATCAAATGGTAAACTACGCCAAATAACCGAGCGCGTCACTTCCGATTTGGTTGAAATGTTTGGACAGGCTGTCTCCCTAACCATATCCACAAAGTCCGCAGGGAAACGATCAGCTTAACTACAGTCATGTGTTATATTAAATATTTTATTGTACATTTGAAAAGTTTACTTTACTACTATTTTTACAACAGTTTTAAATGGGCAACCAGTTTATCAACATCAGCCGCAGTCGCTGGTCCTAATCCTAGAACGGTGGCTGTGCCAGATTCTAGCTGCGTCCGTCCTGCGTCCCGAACCATTGATGCCACCACACTGGCTTGCTCGGCTTGTGTTTTCAATCCGCTGAGCTGTTCGTAGCTGTCCACGCGCAGCACAATCTTGGGTTGCCCCATGCGGCACCAGTGCTGTAATATTGCCTGCTGTGCTTCGCTGCCCTGTGTTGCGCTCTGGTAGCACATAACTGCAGCGTGAGCACATTGTGCTGCCGTCTTTCCCTTGCTCATCTTAAGATCGCCGCGTACGACAAGCGCCAGTTTGGTGGGTTTTGCGGCTAAGCTGGTGCTCGCGAATTTCTGTATTATTTTACTTAACATCGGCGTATTTCTTGGTCTGACTATCTACATAGGTTTGCATGCAAGTCTTAAACTCTTTAACTTTGTCTTGACACTGCCGCCAGTCCCCCGTCTCGGCGATGCACTCCTGAACCTTGTAGTGAAGCTCAATGCAGCCGGTTTTCTTAAGCATTAATTCAACGGGATCCTGATCTTGTTGCACATCAGACATTTTAAGCCTTCCCTTTGCACGTTACGAAAGAAATTCCAGCTGACTTAAAGCGTATGCCATATGATATGCAGTGCTGCCAATTTCGTTTTTCTCCCGTCAAATCTGTCTGTATTTGATAGCCTATCGATTTGCTGCTTATCGATAACAACTGTGAATAGACAATCGTATGCAGTATTTTTGAGCAGGGCGGCAAATTAAATTTGAGCTTTAGCTTAATTTTATTTTGTATTCGAAATGAAGAGTAGTTAATGTAAAGCCGATTAAACTAAACACCTGAAACTATTATACGTGCCTTAGGCATGTACGATTTAAGTTGCTAGCAGATAAGGCACGTTTGCCTAGTAAACAAACGCGGCTTGAGGCTTGCTGACTCATGAATCCGATCAAACAACGATGCTACGATGAATATGTATCCACGATAAATGCCTTGCCATTGGAAACCCCCAGTCCTATATACATACATATATGTGTCTTATATGCCAATTCAAGTAGTTTATCTGCGAGCGACTCGTTTTTTGACTCAGCAATCCACATTGTCGTCTCAGTTGTGAATGAATTATGGAAGAGGAACCACATGCCCACGAAAACTTAGTCGGCAAGGCACGGCGTCAGGATCAAAATCCCCAAGTGGGCAGTGTGGCCAGTCTCACGGAGAGTGCACACACTGAAAGTGTACAAGAAGCGGAGCCGGAACGATGCGCTGCGCCTCGCACGTTTCTATTGGAGCCGATGATATTGGTGCTTCTATTCGCCTACAATTTCTCATGTATGTTGCTAAGGGAAGTGAGATAAGGGATATATTGTACATTTGCCTAACTCTTTCAGCTACTGTGCTAAAATCTCAGATCATTTACCAAAGCTGCACCGCAGGTTTCGGTTATAGGGATGCGGTCTGCAAGCTGCTTGGCACAAAAAATGCTACTAATGAGACCAAGCGAATCGAGGAGCAAGTGCAGCCATATGCGGCAAGCATTTTCCTTACCATTAAGATTGTTGAGTGTATTGTGCCCGCATTCTGTGGTCTCTTTGTGGGTGCACTGGCGGATCGTTATGGACGCAAGCCATTGCTTTTGGCCTCCTACTTGGGTGAGTAAGGTGAAGCCACGTGGAAGACCTTGCTTATCCTACTCGTTTAGGTTACTCACTACAGTATCTGCTATCCTCCCTTATTGCCTATGCGGCCATGCAATATGAGGGCAGGGTCAGTCCATGGTTCTTTGTGCTCAGCATTATTCCTCTCTCCCTGCTGGGCAGCAGCGTTACTTACTCCACGGCGGCGATCTGTTACATTGGCGATGTTTCCACAGGCAAAATGAGATCCTATAGGTGTGTGTATATATGGATTTATATCATATTATATGCTAAGTTTCTCTTGTTCTACAGAATGATTGCCTATGAGCTGGCCATCTATGTGGGCCTCATGCTGGGCAGCTTTGCCGCTGGCTATGCTTACGAGGCGAGCAATGCCGGCACCATCTTCATGATCTCCGCTGGCTGCATACTCGCTGCGCTCTTTCTTATGGCAGCTCTGTTGCCTGAGAGTCTGAGCACGCCACAAACTCCCTCTCAGGGCTTTGTCCTTGGCGACTTGTGGCGCACTTGTAGCAGATCCAGGCAATTCAAAGATCGCTCTATACTCGTCCTATTGATGTGCATCATGTTGTTAACAGCATTTGTATCGGGTGAGTTACTAGAGGGGGAACCATTCCCCACTCTACTTAGTGAACTCTTGCCAACTTTGGATCACTTCTTCTTCCATTTAGACGGCAGCATGCGGGCCAAGTTCCACTGGAGTGTGCTGCAGTTTACCCAATACGAGACTGTGAGCATTCTTGTACCCGCTGTGGCTGGTTCTGGCGGTATGCTGTTCCTGTGGACACTGCGACAGGTCAGTGCTGTTGCCATATCGTACACAGCTTATAGCTAGTTTGGATTAAAGTACCCCTTTGTTTGCCCCCATTACAGTGCAGCAAATCGTCGCTGCTGTGGCTGGCGCTAATCTCGCTGTTGAGTCACTCTTCGAGCAGCTTGATGAAGGCTTTCGCCTTTGTGGACTGGCAAATCTATCTGGCTATCGGTTTGGGTGTATGCAAATCTCTGGTGAATCCCATGTGTCGCACTATGATCACCAATCTGTTGCCAGCCGAAGAGAGGGGTAAGAAGAGGGAGAGAGGCATAACCAGTTGCGGTTTTTGCATTATTTTAAATGATTATTGTTTTCTGATCAGGTAAAATCTTCGCTGCCATCGGCGTATTACAGACTCTGTCGCCTTTTGCCTCCTCTACGCTGTACTTGATCTTCTACTCCCTCACTCTTAGCTCTGCCCCGGGCCTATTCAATCTGATCAGTGCGAATCTGTTCGGTCTGGCGATCGTATTGTTGATGTTTGTATCTTTCTCATTTCCCTTTGTTTGTTTACACTTTGTTATTCATGCTAATTTTCGTTTTCGTTTCTTCTTTCAGCGTTGTTTGGCGAAAGAAAACAGCTAATCCGGCGCACTACGAGCCGGTTTTCAACTGATTTATTGTTTGTTTATATAGTTTAAAGATCTTTGTAACAGTTATTTTAAGCAAACTCCGAAAATATTTGACCAGTAATGCTGCAAATTCAAAAATTCGCACATCGATTAAACAGTTCAGAGCTCTTTGCATAGTATAATATAAAGATAAAGTCAATGTGTGAACTTTTCTATAGAGGGAGACAGCGACAGCGCGGGAACCTTGTTGACAATAGACTCGGGGGAACATAGCACGTCAATAACAAGTAATTGTTAGGTTCAGTTCGCTTTCGCTATAAGAAATCGGCACGAGTTGCACCTCATGTCAAACACGAGTTCGCATGGGATGAGTTCGTGTGTGTTTGATATGGGTTAATCTGTCCCCGGACACACAGTCAAGTGCTGTCGGCAGTCTTGGATGTTAATTTTCTCGACACTGGCGTGTGCGCGAATCATTTGACAATATCTGGACTATCTGTATAAAAATTATTATCATGAACAGAAGGAAAACAAAAGCTGAGCCCAGCTCTGCTATTGGTGCTAACTCGCACATTAAATTGAGCGCTAATTTCTCTTGCTAATTTTAAATTAGACGTCAATTTATTTTGCACTCTTGATACGATTGAAGTATCGCTCGATTCCCTAAAATAATAATAATAATAAAAATAATGATCGTTATATGCAGGACTTGAAAAAATACTCAAATTGTTTAATGAGCTTCATTTGATGCGGCGGTCAAAAGATAAACGATAATGAGCCTTTAATATATTTCAACAATAATAATCATTTGTTTAACTAATAGAGTTACAATTTGGGCAGCATGCAGAATAGGCAGTAATGAGTAATGAGATTTATTTATTAGGTCTTTTAATAATAAATTGTCATAAAGTTTTATTTATCCCAGTTACATTTGGAAATTCTCTAAATATTACACTGTTCAACACAGTATTTTGCCGTTACTTCAATCATGTATTTTGAAATCTATATTGTTTAGGTATATTATACAAAATAAACATATTTTAGTACATGACATAAATTAAATTCAATATTATCTATGTAATATAAATTAATAGATTATTTTTCATAACACCAAAAATAGAGATGTTACTATACTTGACTATTGTATATCTCATTATTCAATGCGATATATTGATGGTTCATGTCGTATAATAAGATGACAAAAAACAATTGCAATTAGCGTATGAACAGAGCTAGAAAATAATTGGTGCTTTAATTTTTTTTCTCACACATATTTGGATTAATTTTTGAACAATCCAAAAGAAAATGTATTTTAATTGTTTTTGAGTGTTATCGGTGATCACCCCACTAATTAAGTTTTATTTCGTTCCTCTCACTCTGAAGTTTTCTCACTTAAATTCCCCGTGGAATACCTTTGCATTAGGTATTCCCTTTGACTGTCTTAATTACAGTTATAAAACTTTCATTTTCTCATTAGTTTCCGAAAATGTGATAATCTTAAGTTACTATGGAAGTATCGGAACGTTTGCATCCCATTATAACTTTATGTAATTCAGCTGTTTCTACTCCACACACAGTATTCTAATCTCTTGATGTAGCCAAGGAAAACTCTCTCTCTCTCGCTTTTTCGCTCTTTTTCTCTCTGTACTATCGCCACCTAAAATGTTCTACCTGCCTGCCTTGGCTATGTGTGTGTGTGTTTTGGCTCGTGCTTATCATTCGCAAGCGACGCCAACTACAACAAAAATGAGGCTTAGAAAACAGTGCGAGCAGCTGCTCGGTTAGGCGAGAGCTCTAGGGGAAGGGGGATCCGTAAAACAGTGAAAACTTATTTAAGCCAGCAACGCAGCGAAATCGAATTCAAACGCATCGGAAACGTTGGAAGATCTTGTCGTCGTCGTCGTCGTCGTCGTCGTCGGGATTTTAACCAGAAATCTCAAACATATATAAAGCTACATACCTGCATATATCGTATATAGTACTATATACTTGAATGTTTGATGAACAAGTGTTGTGGAATATTGCAATCGGTATATAAGGCCCAGAGAGTTAACGGTACTCGTACTCCGTCTAACTCCAATTGCAAATACTTTAGAACGAGAGAGAAACATCGCCGGGTCGGCTTCGATTACGCTAAGCTGGAAATAGAGCCCGAGCTCTAGACTAATAAAAAAGCTAAACATTATCATATACTACATATATATGTACAGTATATCATAGTCAATTATTGCTTATAAATAATTCCTACGCGTAGTTTGAATTGAACAGTGAAGTGAAGCTCGCTCGGTAAGGTGAAGGTTGTCCGAAAACCTAATTAATAAAACTAACAAATAATCGAGTATAGCTCGCATAAACTGTCAAATAATAGAATATATATTATATTATCATTATGGTGGAGAAGGTTTCACCTGGCCTGACGCTCAGGTGGCTGCAGTCGCCGCAATGGCAGCGCCTTTTTCATATGTTCTACATCGAACCAGTTGTCTTTATGCTGCTCTTCTCGCTAACCTTGTCCAGTAAGTGCGATGCCCCGTGCTATATGATCACTCTCTATCATTAACTGGGTTTACTTTAGATACCATAATGAGGAATCAGGTCATCTATCAGACGTGCACGGTGATCTTTCAGTATAATGAGAGCGATTGCAAGTTGTTGGACGATAAAAACGCCAGTGCCGAGATTAAGGTGGATATATACCTACTAGATCAATTTATAGATCAACATATTACTCTCTCTCTCTCTCCCTCTCTCTGCAGACCATCGAAACGGAGCTGCAGCCTTATGTGGCCAATCTCTTTCTCTGTCGCACGCTACTCGAGAGCATTGTGCCCGCATTTTGTGGCCTCTTCATTGGCTCCTGGTCGGATCATTATGGACGCAAGCCGTTGCTCATAGTCTCCATGATAGGTATGTTATATAGTACTATATATAAGTATATGTATGTAGGTATATGTATGTATAATGGTAACTTAATCCGTCGCGCAACTGTCGCTGCAGGCTTTGCTGCTTCGTTTCTGGTGACGTCGGCCATCTGCGAGCTCTCCAGCTACTATGTGATCAATCCCTGGTGGTACATTGCGGCCGCAGTGCCCCACTCCCTGCTCGGCGGCAATTGCGTCTTCTCTGTGGCTGCGCTTTGCTTCATCTCAGACATTACGGACACCAAGTCCAGGCCATATCGGTTAGCAGCAAAGGGGGAGATCTCCCTTTCTCATCTAATATAGTCTTCCTTTCGTTTCCCAGCATGATCTTCATGGAATCTCTATTCTTCATTGGCCTCACCAGCGGTTCCCTCTTATCAAGTTTTGTTTATGCCGCCACAAATGCCGCTATCACCATCGGCATTTCAGGAATCATCACCACGCTGGGCACAATGTTTGTCATCTTCTTTGTGCCGGAGAGTCTTCACATCCGACAGGAACAGGAAGCCAAGGAGCAAGCGGCGGCTGCAACTGGCAAGGGCGACAAGGAGATACCCATAACGGGCTGTGATCTACAACTGGAGTGTGTGGCCATCGATTGTCCACCTAATCTGATGGATGACAGCGACACAGAGTCGATGCAACAGTCGCCCACGCCAATTGTCACCCAGTTACCCACACCGGCAACACCAGCCATGACCATCGATGAGGATCTGCTGGCCAAATATGTAGAACGACTGCCGCCACAGGCACTTGCCAAGGCTAGGGCAAAGGAGCAGGAGCTGGAGCAGGCCAAGCTGCAGTGCAAGCCGAAACCGGATGAGAAGCGTGCGGGACTGTTTAGTTTCAAACACATTCGCGACATGGTTAGCACCTGCATGAAGCCTCGCGAGAATCACGCGCGTGCCATCATCTGGCTGGTCACCTTCGCCATGTGCCTGTCTATATTCGTCTTTGGTGAGTTCGCGTAAAGTCTGTGCAGCTAGGAGTTGATTGATTTCTTCCTCAGATGGCGTCATGACTGTCATGTATCTGTTTGTGCGTGAGAAGTTTCATTGGTCTGTGCGTGATTACACATTCTACGAGACGGTGTCGCATCTGGTGCCCATGATTGGCGCCCTAATTGGTTTTCTCATACTGCGCAAGGTGAGTTGGGACAGTCAAGTGTCCTTCTATTGTAGTTTCCCCCTATTATGGAGTAATTCCTTTGCAGATCTTCCGCTTGTCAGTGGTCACACTGGCGTTGTTGGCATTCTTCTCGGACATTCTTAATCATCTGGCACGTGGCTTCTCCACACAGCCCTGGCACATGTATCTCTCCGTCGTCTTGGGCTTCTTCCGCTCCATTGCTGGCCCCATGTGCCGCACAATTGTCTCGAACATTGTGCCCGCTTCGGATCTGGGTAGGTTGACAGCTGTTCCGAGTAAGGATTATTACTCAATATTTTTTTTACTACATTTTGCAGGCAAAATTTTCTCCATTAAAAATGTTTTGCAATCGTTTGCACCTTTCGGTAAGCACGCGCTCTCTTTTCCCCCCCTCCCTTACTCTTTTAATTATTATTAATTTCTTTCCAATTATCATAAATTTATCGGGAAACTCAGTTGCTGCGCCGCTCTACACGGTCATCTACAAGCGATCGTTGTCGTTTTATCCGGGTCTGTTCAACTTTGTCAGTTCAGCGCTTTATCTGCTCTCGTTCGTCTTCATTGGGTAAGTGATCGATCGGAGATAGAAAATTCCCCGACTAACCTGTCTATCTCTTCCCTCTCCCTCTTCAGCTGTGTGCTGCGTATCAAGTTCATGCACAAACAGTACTACGCCAAGGTGCTAAAGTGAGGATCGACCTCAGCGAGAGAAGTCGTAGTTCTATTTGCATAGATTAATGACCCCTTGTTAGCTTTAACATTATATTTATAACTAATTTAATGCACTAATTTTATGAATATGTATATGCAGTATGTGATGTCTTCTAGAACTTAGAACGAATTTACAATTCGAAATAAATATTGAAAATAAATAATGTGTAATAAATTCAATGACTAAATTTAAATTACAACTTAAGTTCATTTCTGTTTGGTTAAACATCATAAAGTAGTAATTTTGCTTAGTTATTTAAAATTACTGAAGCATTCCCCACACCATTTACAAGGCTGTGTAAAAACAAACACAAATCTCCACTGGTTGCACCTGTTTGTCATTTAAAATAATTGATCTTTCCGATTTATTGGTCTCAGCAAAAACGAACTCTGTTTGCCTTTTTTCAAATATTATTAATATTGTCGTTTACAGTTTGTGGGGGCAGTTAAAAAACTCGATACGATCACAATTTCAGTTACAATAATGACGGCAAAACATCGAGATAAATATGTTGATATAATACTTGTATAAAAAAACTGATTTATCTTTTTTTGGCTAAATAACTTGGTAAAAAACAACTGTGTCTAGACATCACAAATACAGAAACAGATGCAGCTGGGTGTGCTCTGTTGATAAGGTATAAAATTGAACTAGTCCATTGTGCTGCGCACGTGTTGCGGTTAGCTGCCAATGACCTTGTAGGCGCTGGCGCTGCCCATCGATTTCTGTATGCCAAAGATGATGCTGCAAAAGAAGGAAGCGCAAATTAGTTTATGACTTTATAAAGATATCTCTCTCCCTCCCCGTACTACTCACGCCATCAGAATGTAACAGAGAAACGAAAGGCCGGTGCTGATGAAATTGAATGCACCCGGATATGTTTCGACGGTGCCTTTGTAGACAGCCGTGTATAGTGGAGCTGCACCCAGTGGTGAGACCATTTCCATTGATGTAGTCAGCGCAAATATTTTACCTACACAAAAGAGATGCAGTTTGAATCATTGTTAAGGGTCTTTGTAGTGGAGCAAAAGCTGTTTACTCACCCACATCAGTTAAGGGCGCAACATGCGAGAGTATGGCACGGCACATGGGTCCCAACACACCGCGCATCATGCCCAGTGTCATGCCCAGATACATTTCCCAATCGTACTGAGCTGTGGCACGCACCACACTCTCCATCACGCAGGCGCCCAGAGCGAGCAGCGACATCGATATGATCGACACCTTCATCACACGACGCAGCACAATCATTCCTGCAACACTGCCCACAATTTGGATGACAATGCGTGCCGCATTGAATTGACTAATGTCCTTGATTGTCCAGTCGAACTTCTCGCGCAAGAAGAGCACATTCACCGTAGCCTCGCCCTCCATGATAAAGATGGTAATGGTCAGGGCGACCATTGTTAGCCAGATGATGGCACGATCGTAGTTGGCACGCGGCAGGAAGCAGGTGCGCACCAGATCCTTGACCAGACTAAAGCGGAAGAACTCACGCACCCGTGAGCCACGATGTATATCTTCAGCAGGCAAACTCTCTGGCACCAGGAAGTACACATACAGCAGGGCGAGGAACATTAGTCCGCCAGCAATGGCGAAGAGTATTACGGAGCCAGTGGCTGCATATATGTAACCACTTGCCACATTGCCAGCCATCATGCCGGTGCAAAGGGACGCTTCGTTAAGCACCATGCTGCAAGAGCAGAATTTAAATGGAAGCCAAAGGGGAGATAACAATATGATCCTCGTTTACCGTAGCGCACGCTTGCGTTCCTTGGCCACATCAGAGATGTAGCAGTAAATGCCGGTGATAAGGGCGCAAGTGCCACCACTCAGTACAGACGGAATCGAGGGCAGCAGATACCACCAGGGGCTCATGTTCTGGTTGGACGTGATCCCCGCCAGAGCAAGTAGAATGACTGAGCTTAGCACATAGCCTGCAGATGAGAATAGTGTTTACTAATCAAGATCTAGTTGAAGTTAAACCTCCTTATATCACCCACCTGTAAATACCGTAAGTAGTATGGGTCTTCGTCCGAACTTATCTGACCAAGGTCCAATGAAGAGACTCACAAATGCGGGTATTATGCTTTCCAGCAGAGATATGGCCATCGTTATATTCACCGAGTAGGTCTGCACTGCCGCCTCCAGTTTCTGAAAATTTTTGTACGCATTGTTATTGTTATTGTTTACATGATAAGGAAACAACTGTTAACATTTTAAGTTCCTATATGAGTCATCATCACGTTCCATTCAAATCGGCTGCTCTTCAATCCCCTGCTCGATATGACTGATACATTTATCGATTAGTCATGCCGCATTTTTGGTATACTTACTGATATTCATTGCACCGATAAGAATTTTATATGTATGCAAATATAGATTCCTTTTCTTATCAGCTGTCTCAAACAATAGATCATTAAATGAAGCTATTCCATGCTGCAGTTGCAGGCTAATCTTCCGCATAAATAAATATATGCCTTATTCAATTTTAATCGCAAATACTTCCTATGTAGGTCAAAACTAACGGAACGAATTGTTAAAATGAAACCGCAGACCGTTTCACATTATGAACGCTTCATAGTGATTAAGAAAAACAAAAAAAAGGAGATAACAAAAAACTGCAACACAATAACAAAAGAATGCTTTTGTCTGATATACATTTATAGACCGCTAGAATTTGTCAGGGTTTATCTAACCTGTTAAACTCAGTAATAGGTAAAGGATAAGTAAAAGGTTCTTTATAAACTTGCTACACGGTTCTTTATATCTATATCAATATACATTATATATATAATTACACTCACTTTTGTAGCTTCCGATCCGCGATCGTTGCCCAGCAACGGCTCGCAGTCAGACTCGTTGTAGTGCATGATGGTGACGCAGGTCTCGTAGAGTATCTGATTCTGCAATACCGCCCCTAAAAATACAACAAATAAAGATGTAATTAGTTTATAATTATTTAGCCACATCACATGCTCCCACCGATTAAGCTGCGGGCCATAAATATCAGGAAAACCGCAGGCTCCAGTATAAACCACTTGGCAGCTCCCAGTCCTGAGTCGGATGCGCCGCTGTCATTCTGCGCCTCGGAATCTTGTGGCACTGGCACTGTAGTCTCTCTGTAGGCGTTAGCTGGCAGTAGGCGTGGCTCATCGTCGCGCTCGAACTGTTCATCGTTGTCACTCACCAAAACCGTTCGATCCGATTCCACCATATTGATATTCTTGTTATTATAAGTCTATGAAGGTTGCCCGCTTTTAACAGTTGTCCGATTATATATGTATATACTTTGGGACAAAGAAAAACTAGCAACTCATTATGCGCGCTGCTTCTAAACTCGGAAAACACTTGTCGCCTTTTATCGCATAGTCTGTGCGCGTCGAGCTCAGCTGGGTGAATAACAAAATCTACAATCTCTTCAATTTGCGACGTTGGCTCCGCTATGAGACTGTGTGTTGGTGTGCGTGCTTGTTTAACTTCTATTCCGTTACATTAAAACAACTTGATATTAATAATGTTTTGCTTCTAGTGCGCGAATTAACTTGTAACGCTTCTTAAAACTTTCTATACGAAAAGCTCGGCGCAACAGCAAACAGCTGATTTTGTTTACGATGCCATTTTGAGTTAAGTGCACCCTGTATTCGAGTAAAACTGCAGTGTCTTCACTTGAGATGTTTTCACTGCATTTCAAATTAGACGTAATACAGTTATTTTTTGTATTTACATTACTTAATTATATTTTACAAATAACAGTAAAACTGCATTCTCAGTAACGTCGACTACTCTCAGTTTCGTTCCCTTTCACGATCACGATTCTGGTCACTTCAATTGCGACCCCGATGTCAATCACCTCATTGCGTTAAGAATCGTGTCGGCTATCGTAGTCGTCATAGTTGTCTTGCGCAACCGATTGCACTGCCGGTCATATTCCTCCAAACCATTCTTAAAGTCTTGGGAATGTGCATTGTGGCCTGGTGCATCGGTCTATGACACCTTATTGTTCTCCTGTATGGAACGCTTGTGAGCGCGCCTTGTTCACCACTTAGAAAGTGTGTAAAATGCGGGATCATATGATTTTCATGGTATGATATTGGGGCAAGCTACTGCCCTTATTAGTGATGCGGTTTGCCACATTTCTACTTTGTTTATACTGTATTTGGAACGCGGTAAACAACTTTGTGCAGAGCTGTCAAGTCAATTTTAAGTTGCCAGGGCTGTCTTGAATTTGTCTGCCAATCAGGGCTACCATTTATGTCTGTTGATTTGTTGCATCCGATATACATTATTTCGATAACACAATGACGCATACTCGTCCGTAGACAAAACACCAGACCTCGACTGAGGAAGAAACGCAATAGGGAAAATATTAATTAAACATTAGAATTGTGCTTGGTTCGCGCATCAAAAGCAACGGCAGCAAAATGAGTTTCTTTGGAAAAATGTTTGGTGGCAAAAAAGAGGTGGCCCCCTCAACAGGCGAGGCGATACAGAAGCTGCGCGAGACAGAGAACATGCTAATAAAGAAACAAGAGTTTCTTGAGTCCAAAATCGAGGAGGAGCTAAATACAGCACGCAAGAATGCATCCAAAAACAAAAGAGGTATGTGACTTCAACAGCTGGACGGGTTTTCCCAGTGTCCAGGTGCATGGCGACTGTAAAGCAGAAGAAGAAAGTTATGACTCATTTTAGTCGCTTTGTTTTTGTTTTAGTAGTCTCCTTTTCATTGCCAAAGTAAAGAGTAGAGTAATAAAGAGAGAGAGGCTAGAAAAAAGAACATTTTTAAATTATACATCTATGTATTTCTTCGCTTTTCTTTATGCGCTCCACACATGTATACAAACTAACATCCGCATACCATGATGGGCCTGCCCCCACCCCCAACTCGGACGCATCAACATAATAAATATGCTACATACTACTAAGAACGTAATATAAACATTTTCTCAATACTAACAACAACAAGTCCATTAGCCATGCACAATATACAAGCATACATATGTATATATGAATTGAGACAATCTATAGAGATAACAAAATTTGTCACCATATTCACGAGATTTGCTTTTGTTTACTTTATGTTTAATTTGATTATTTATTAATTTTCTCGTCTATCCGCAACTTTTTCAGTTGCCTTGCAAGCACTCAAAAGAAGAAGCGCTTGGAGAAGCAACTGCAACAGATCGATGGCACCCTGTCCACCATTGAGATGCAGCGGGAGGCTTTGGAGAGCGCTAACACGAACACTGCCGTCTTGACCACAATGAAGAATGCAGCAGATGCCCTCAAACACGCCCATCAGCACATGTAAGCTTACCGCTAATCCCACTTGTCAAATGTATTTTTACTTTCTTTTCATTTGATTACTTTCTTTCAGGGATGTGGACAAGGTGCATGACATGATGGACGACATTGCCGAGCAACAAGATGTGGCTAAGGAAATATCAGATGCCATCTCTAATCCGGTGGCCTTCGGAGCCGATCTGGATGATGAGGATCTTGAGCGTGAGCTTGATGAGCTGGAACAGGAGAACTTTGACAAGGATATTCTTAGCATCCCAGAGCCAACACCTACGTTGCCCGAAGCTCCGACCGAAGATTTGCCCGAGAAGGCCAAGGAAAAGAAGAAGGCTCCACCTGCAACGGCAGCTACAGCGGCAGATGATGGTGCGTGATAAGGGGAATCCCTGCTAAACCCAACTGAAAATCTTATAAACCATATTTTATTTTCCATTTCAGATGATCCAGACATGAAGCAGTTGCTGTCCTGGGCCAACTGAAAGGCGTCTATTGGAAATCTCCCCCTCAATGTTCTTTGCAAAAATCAAACTAACCAGTTTTTGTTGTAATTAAATCTTCGATCTAAAAAGAGTGCAAAATTTTAGTTTGAAGAGCAGAAAGGGCGTAATTCAATTTGCAAATTATCGCAAGACATCAATGAATATACATAGATTCATATATATAAAAGATATACATAATAGGAATGTGATTTTATAAATAATAAAACAGCCAGGCCACATACACACACACACACACATACATGCACGGATTTCAAATTGAATGCCAGTTTATGTTTTGGACTATTATTATATTGTTTTAGCTTGATGTATAGTTTGATTTTATTTTGCACTGATTTCTGAAAAAGCAACACAACGAAAAGATATTAAAGAAAACCAAAAAATAAATAAAATTCAGATGAAACAAACGAGATTCATTAGGAATGAGTTATGATTAGCAGCAACTGGTGGGGAAGTTCGACTGGTCAGTTTCTGCTCGACAGGTTGTCAAATCCGTGTAAGAGAAGAATGTAGTGTCTCCACAATAACCTAATATATCCCCCCACACACATTCCAATAGGATTTAGTTCAGTTTCATTTTATTTTTACAAATTTAACTAGAACTGCATTCTCAGTATCGTCGACGATCGCGTTCGTTGCGTGAATCGCGCTCGTAGCGACTGCCTCGGTCGCGCTCTCTTTCTCGATCCCGCTCACGATCTCTGTCACCATTACGCTCACGATCTCGGTCGCGCTCTCGTTCTCTTTCACGATCACGATCCCGATCACGTCGATCGCGCTCCCGCTCCTGTCTGTTCTCTTTGCGCCCAGAATCGCGTCGGCGATCGTAGTCGTCATAGTTGTTGCTGCTGTGCTGCTGCGTATCTCGGTTGCGCACACGATTGCGCTGCCGATCATATTCCTCCAGATCGTCGTAGTAGTCCCGAGACCGGGCATTGCTGCTGGGTGCAGTACGTCGGTCTCTGTCACGTTCTCGACTGCGGGATTTTGATTTGGATCGCCCTCGACGGGGTCGGCGTATGGATGACGTTGAGTTGTTCTTTTGACGACTGGACTCATGGTCTTCGGAATCTTTGGCCTCATCTTCACTGGGCACCTCGTCGTCCAGATCTTCATCCAGCACCGAAACCTTTGGCTCCAGCTCATTGTTCTCCTCGAGTATGGAGCGCTTCTGTATGCGCGGCAATATGATGTCACAGACGCGATCGTTGCGCAGCAGTTCATCAATATACTCATCCATGTAGACGATTTCGAACTGTCCGGCACGGTTCTGTCGCCGTAGCTTGCGATTGTCTATGTAGAGTGGCTCCAGATATTTGTAGCAATCGATGGCGGCGCCGGTAAGTCGGAGATAGAAGGCACCCAGGGCACGCACATACTTGAACTCCTCGTTCTTGATGAACTCCACAACAATATCCTTTTCCGGCTGTATTTGCAGCATCTTCAGCGTGAGGCAGAGGAACTGCGTTGGCCTGATGTTACCGCCATAAACGCCGCCAACAAAACGTAGCTCCATCGCCTTGTCCACGAGCAGTTCAGCGGTTAGGGCAAAGCATTGCTCCTTCCAGTATTTAGAATCGTAAATGCGGGATCGTATGATTTTCTCAATGAGATATTGGGGATTTGTACCATGCACGTTTTTGGCCTCTTTAACTGTGCGATTTGCCATTTTTATGTTTTGTTTTCACTGCATTTGGCTCCGGGAAACAACTCTCGCAGGGTTGGCTAAGTAATTTATAGTTGCCAGGGCTGCCACACTTACTAAGGTTGCCTAAACTATCGCACACACAAAATCATTTTGCTGCAGCCGATATATATTTTTCGATAACACAATTAAAATATAAATAAATCTCTTTTGAATTAAAATCGAATTGAAAAACAGCATTAAATGCCATTCGGAATAAGTTTTCCATAATGTGATAGCTGCGTATGCGATAACGGAGCATGTGGTATGTGTGTGTGCGATAACAGGCCTTACTAGCGGTTATTTATAAATCGCATAAAAATCGCTGCCAGGAAAGACTTTCGTCGTAAATATTCTAATCAAATAAAAGCTACGCATTCCGAATCAGCGGCGATATAAATATTACCTGCTTTTGTTTCTTTATGAAACTAATTTGAGTATCGCGGGCTTTGTTTAGTTTTCAGTCAGCTGTTTTAGAGATGTGAAGTTTCAAATTTTGTTATGTATGGTACAATCGGCGGGCATCGCAAAGTCCCCTCCCTTAATTGAAGAATAGTTGAAGCTGCGTCATGAAAGGATTAATTGATTTGTGGCAGTTGAGTTCGGTTCTCCGATCGAAAACAACGGAAACAAAATGAGTTTCTTTGGGCTATTCAAAGGCAAAAAGGAGGTGGTTCCCACAAAGGGCGAGGCGATTCAAAAGCTACGCGAGACAGAGAATTTGTTGATCAAGAAACAAGAGTTTCTAGAGTCCAAAGTGGAGGAGGAGCTGGCTACAGCACGGAAAAATGCATCCAAAAATAAAAGAGGTATGGGGTATTTGAAGAGGTATTTGAATTGGTTTTCATTTCCTTTGTTTTAGTTTATATTTTCATTACTTTTTGCAAAGGATAAGATTACAAGAGAGAATAGAACAAAGAATTAACAATAATATTTATATCTTATCTTAGTTGCGTTGCTGGCGTTAAAAAAGAAGAAGCGCTTGGAGAAGCAGCTGCAACAGATCGATGGCACCCTCTCCACCATTGAGATGCAGCGCGAGGCTCTGGAGAGCGCTAACACGAACACCTCCGTCTTGAGTACAATGAAGATCGCTGCAGATGTTCTCAACAATGCCCACAAGAACATGTAAGCATAGAACTGATCCCGGGGAGAAATCCAGTATTAGAAAGAAAGTCATGGTAATTTTCTTTCAGGGATGTGGACAAGGTGCACGAAATGATGGATGACGTTGTTGAGGCACAAGCTCTTTCCCATGAAATTTCGGATACCATCTCCAGTCCCTTGGCTTTCGGATCCGATTTGAATGATGAGAATCTTGAGCGTGAACTCGATATGCTGCAACAAGAAGACTTTGACAAGGACATTCTTAGCATCCCAGAACCCACGACCACGTTGCCCGAAGTCCCGACAAAAGACTTGCCCGAGAAGGTCTTTGAAAAGAAGAAGGCAACTCCAGTTAGCGCGGCCATGCGAAGTGCGTGATAAGAAAATCCCTGATAAACTCAACCATATTACTCATAAACCACATCATAATTTCCGTTACAGATGATCCAGACATGAAGCAGTTACTTTCCTGGGCCAAGTAAAAGGTGTCTATGGGAGTCTCCCCTCAAATATTCTTTGCTAAACTTATATTAAACAGTTTTTTTATATTAATTAAATCTTCGATGTATAAAGAGTATGATTCTTTATAGTTGCTAAAGCAAAGTTCAATTTGCAATAATAATAATGATACATTAATCTATATATGTACATCATATGAATGTGATTTTATAAATAGTAAAATAACAAGGCCCCACATACTCATTCCACACTCTTCCAATTAAGTGCCAGCTCATTTTTGAAGATTATTATATAGCTATGTATAAATATATCGGGCAGGTCACATCAACTTGACCTCAATTTGAACTGTACAATTTAGTTCTAAGATACAAATAAAGAAATTTGTAAATATTAATGTACATTTGCTCAGCTCGATATAGTATATAGTTTAATTCGAATCGATTCCTGGACCCCACAACGCAACAACATGAAATAAAACCAAAATAGAAATGAAATTCAGCTGAAACAATCGACGTTCATTATAAACGAGATCTGATTAGAAACTGGTCATGAGAAAGGGGTGGGGGCGGACGGTTTTGTTGGGATGGTCAGTTTCCGCTCGACAGGTTGGCGTCTTCGTGAAGCGAAGCGTTGCACAGTGGGACCCCGCGACACGACATGATGTGACATGCATATCAATTAATTAGCCCAAGTGGCCGGGGCATTGTGTGTGTGTCACATTTGGTCGCGGGATTGGGTAACCCGCGCTTTGATTACCACAAAATACAAGAGTGGAAAACAGATTGCAAATCGTAGATGTCACCTGGTGTGGAGTGTCCACTCGGTGCGTGCAGTTGGCCGAATTTATTCAAATTTTCAGTTGAATTTCGTGTGAGGCAGTGTGCAGAGGTGCTGCTCCAGGGTGCAGTTCCCCCCCGACAACCAAATCAAATAGATTGCAATGCGCAAATACGTTTTAATTGCACTGGCATTAATGGTAAGTGAGCAATTAGTGACCGCCAATTCACTCCAAATCACCACATTAACATTGCCCTTGCTCCACAGTGCCTGCTGCTGCCGGTGCAGGCGACGCTTTACGAGTCTTTTGACTTTTCCAATGTGGATTTGGTGAATTTTCAATATTTCAAGAATCTCGACACGGAGAATCCACTGCTGGCGCACTTTCAGAAAAAGAAAGCCGTGTTGGATTATGTGGAGCGTCTGTTTCTGGGCAACTCTCCGTTCCAGCAGCCCAGCGAGATACCCTTCGATCCGCACTTTGGACGAGCCTGGCGACCCACATACGAACAGAAGTTTGGCCATCGTGGCGAGCGCCTGATCGCGGCTCTCGGGTCGGGCTACTCCATCCGACAGCTGCGACACTTTGGTGCTATACCCTACGAATATGGTACGCGAAACTATCCCAGTTGAGAAACGAGTGACGATCCGCCTCGAGTTGTATTTATAAATTGTTGTTAGTGTATTTATGAAATAAACATATACGTTCTACACTCTGCGTTTCTGCGTGGATATGTAGAGAACATTGTTGCCGCGTATAAATGCATCGCCGTATTTGTTCTTTAGTTGCCCGTTCACGTACTCCTCCGTCTGATCCAGTGCAATGTTCATGTAGCCATCCAGGCAGGCTAACACTCCTGCAAAATAACAGGGTATTACAATGTCAATACCATACATTTTGTTGTCGCTGTGCCGGCGGCACAGCATGTTTCGAACCTCGATAATCGACGCCGTTGTTTAGCTTAACGGCAACGGGACGACCGTGTATCTGATTGATAAACTGTGACAGAGCCTCCTTGCGCGACATTGTGCTATAAATTTACTTTATTATTTAGTAAAAAACTTTAAATTGCGATAAATGCTGTGCGTCCGCTTTTCGTTTACTTTCTGAATGCAAAAACTGCCATTCCCTGTAGTGCAATAACATTCTTCTGTGTGAATGTTATCGCACTACTTTCACACGGCTCTGCAGCGCCATCTGGTGTAAAGCAGTTGCACTCTACGCAAATTGGCGCGTGTTTATTAAATTTTGAAATGCTGTAAAAATAGTTTTATTTGTTTAATTTTGTTTGTTTTACAAATAGCTATAAACTAAGAATCCGACTAATAAATACCACTGGCTACTACAACCACAAAATTATCTAACCAGCATATAGAAATATAGATAAGTTACACTGTGCTACAGAGCAAATGAAATCATAAAATTATATTCAGTAAAATTCGCTTAACTGCCTCGATACTTAGCTGCATCGGTAAGATAGATAACTGCGTCATTCTGAATATGAAATAAATGTTCTATATAATATTAAATTTGTGTTAGCTGCATTTTTAGGCAAACTGCATTTAAAGCAGCGTGCAAAGTTGTCGAGGCAGCTAAGCGAACTATACTCGATTTGATTATTGAATAAACAGGTAATAAACTCATTTTTGGGGACATTTCTCAAGAGGGGGTGTGGGTGTAAGAACTTATTCAATCATCATTTCGTGTACTACTAGTTCTACTAACTCTTAAACCTCTACACTACCGTATAATTTTAGGATTTCACTTGATATTGCAACACTGTTTTATCAATTAGACTTATACACTAAGCGGTTCTCTGCTGCTTAGTGTATGCCCTCCAGTGGGGTATAGGTCTTGTATTGGTATAGTTCCGGTCCGCCATAGCCGTAGAGCAGTTTACCCTTTCCGGCCTCATCGTAATACGGATAACGGTACTTGGGTCTGCAAGATCGAAATGTTAGTTAAATATTTTTAAAATGTCTTTGAAATTTATTTCTCAATTACCTTTCAAAGTATTGGAAGTTGGGGGCACGGGGCTGCGAGGTGGCATAGGCTGTGTGCGCGACAAATGCGACAATTAGCAGAAGAAACTTAAATAAAGAAGTAAATAGATAAATAAAGATAGATGTGAAGTTAAATTATGCAGATTAAAAAGTGTCGTGTGCGTGCAAAATGAAAAGTAATGCCGGCTCATTAGTTCAGTGTGTCGGGGTTTGTTCATTTCGCCGATTGTCTTGCATGAGCTGGAATACAACAACAACTAAAGCAATGGTTATTGCCATGGTTATGCAATGTAACCACAGCAACAACAACAACTACAACAACAACAATTACCACAACAAACAAGTGGCTAACATAAGCGCAGCTTTTGAGATTATGACATATTTGGTTGCCTCTTAAGCTGCCTCGACTCGCAAGAGAGCGAGAGACAGAGAGAGTAGCAGTGAGTGCAGAGAGAGTGGGAAGCGGAAAACCCGCTATGATCGTTTGCGGAATTGGGCAACGAGGCGCATTTCAAGGTCTTCTCTCTGCCGCGAGGGCTGCGCGTCGAGCCGATTACAAATTTGGCATGACATCGTTTCAAAATGTGTCGAAGCAGAAGAGGAAGAGGCAGCAGAAGAGGAGAAGAAAGAAGACAGCAACAACAAGTTCATTGAGCATGCCAGTCACACATTTTCGTGCACACCACTTTTCTTTTTGGTGCGACTTTCGCGCAGGCGTCGCGTCGCGTCGCGTCTTAAGGAAATTGTGTCAGCGTAAGCGACGTGCGACTTTTGCTTTGGCCATGTTAATTGTCGGGGTCAACAAACAGTTCCGACGCGTCCGTCAAAGTGAAATGCACAAACGTTGGAGAGGGAGGATGCGGGAAAACTTACGGGCAGCAGCGCACTTAAATTTGCCATGGCGATCATACGTATTTGAAAACGATTTCGAATTGTTTTTTTTTATTTATATTTTTGTTTTTGAAATGTTAACGGCCTTTTTTTGGTATTTCTTGCACTGCGTGTGCAGCCTTCGCGTTGTTTACCGCACGCCTTTTGTTTGGTAACTGAACGCGTTGCGCCGTCAACGACAGCGTGAAGAGCGTAGAGAAAAGCTTGCAGCGAGAAAGCTCTGCGCGTAAGCTGAGCTCTCCAGGCAAGCGTAGACTTTGCTCTCTTTGACAGCGCGCAACGAAAGTGAAAGTCCTGACTGCAAAGAGGTCATCATGTTAACAGTGCTGGTGTCGCTGGCTTCTTCCCGACTGTTAATTAACAATGACAGGTGCACTGGGCTTAACAGCTATTAGCAGCAGCTGTGTTTACATTACGATTCCTTGATCAATGCCGGAAATGTTGTGACAAAAGCTGCTTGCGCTGCTGCAGCTGATTGCCGAAATTTGACGTGCGCTGGCTCACGTAAGCAGAGAGAGAGAGAGACAGACATTGAGAGAGTGGGTGGCTGAGACAGTGGACGCCATTGCAACAGCTGTTGAAGTGCAGAAATGTTAAATGGGAATTGAGGCCAAATTACTAAAGTGGATGAGGCTCAACATTGAAGTCGACGTCGAAGTCAGCGTCGCGCAGTCGCAGTCATCTTTGGCTTTCTGGTTTTTTGCCGCAAGTGGATGACTCGATCATGTTGATCGTGTTGCTGCTGCTGGGGCCATTATGTAACTTCTGCAACAATAATACGCCCAACCAGTTTTGGTTTATTTGCTTTGTCGCCTGGTTGCTGCTCTCTTTATGTCTTTTTTTCTGTCTTTCTTTCTTTGCTGCCGAGTCTTGTGCCATTTTCTATTGCCGCATTGCGCACTTTCTTCACATGAGAGATGCCTGAGCAGGTGCCACTAACCTTTGCCGGACAATTTCGGTGCCTCATTAAAATTTTGCACATTAAAACAAGTACTACAACAACAAAAACGTAATAAACATTATAAATAAGTGTACGCAGTAGTTGACGAGTTACTGAGGCTGAGCCCAAGGTCGCGCTTCAAGTCAGGGTTTAGTTATATTTAAATTGGTCGATCGACCCAATGCGAATTGGGTCATAAAGCGGGCTTTATGAACATTCGATTTGTAACAAATTTCAAGCCTAATCAAAGAGAGTGCAAGAGAGAGAGGGAGGGAGAGTAAGAGTGGAGTAAGCTTTGACAGTTATTGAATGCCTTAAATATATTGAACCACCATTTAAAGAGAGTACAAGAGGGGAAGAGACAGATGGACAGAAGGTGGGAGAAGAAGTAAGGCGCAGATGGAGAGGAGGAGGGAGATGGGTAAGCTTTATTGCATTTTTGAGAGAGGGGGAAGAGAGTTGCAAGCTTTGACAATTATTGAATTTGTATTTATGCTCAGTGCTCTCTCTCTCTCTGTCTCTCTTTGTCTCTGTTTACTATTCGCATAGCTTTGTTTGCCAAACAAGAAGTGTATCTCTTTTTTCTTTACCTTTTTCAATATCTTCGCTCTGCTGCGCCTTATGCAACCTGCGCGATTTTCTGTTTTCGGTTTTTGGTTTTTCTGTTTTGTGTTTTTAGTTTTTTAGTAATCAATTGTCGAGTGACTCGTGCGGGCTGCGCCTCAAGAGAGAAACATAAAAACAACAAAACCAAAGACAATCTTTGAGCTAGAGATTGTGATCGTACATATAGTAAACAGATATATACAGTGTGTTTATCTTGCAGTGTGCAAAATGTTACAAAGGCGATTTGTCTTTTTGCTTGTCGTAAGTGAGAAAGTTTGCGTAATTAGCGAGACATGAAAACATTTTCGAAACGTTGAAAAAATCTTATTGCGAATCGAATTGTGAATGCAGTCAGAAAGAGTATAGAGGGGAAGGGGTAGGATTGAGTACGGATAAAATGGATGGAAGAGAGATGAAAGATTAAAGTGAAATAGAGTTAATGCAGAGCAGAAGAAGAATTATAAATTTGTTGAAGACTGAATGAAAAGTAATTGAGTAGTAATTAAAACTGGGCTGAGAAGAATTGTAAAAGAATTGGTGATGATTTTGAGAATAATTAAGAAATTAATTAAGAGACAGTTTGAAAGTATCTCAATATAAGGGTTGCTTAATTATAGTAGAATTCGAAAATCATTTAAAAAGTATTTTAATTAAGTTTTTCAAAGGAACTTAGAAACACTTAAAGAATAAATGAGAAACACAGAAGTATTATAAGAGAACTAACATGAAAGTTATTCAATGCAGAAAAACAAAAAGGAAGATCTGAAAAAAGTAGTTAAAATAATGATATTATTTAGTAAAAATTACACAATAACTCAAAGTATCGTAAGGTGACTAACATGCAATTAGTAATACGTAATAATCATATAATTTTAAAATTACGCAATAATTCGAGGTATAGCGTATAGCGATTAACTTGAAATTTAGCGTGGTTAGAGTAAAATGTGTATTTATGAAGTTATTCACAAGAAATTTTAAAAAGTCTAAGGAAATTTTAGATTTAAGCAGCTAGATTTATATTTATTCTAGATTTAAGCTTGTAGAAGATATTTAAGTGTTTGTAAGTTTAGTTTTTAATGCCAATTTGATAGGATTATGGTAGGTATTAATTAGGTTATTCATGTTTAACTGGAAAGCTTTGATCTTTTAATCCAAAGCTGTTTCTATGCTGAACAAGTTAACTTATTAGTTCATCTCTCTCCCTCCCTTTTCTCTCCTTTCTTCTCTCTCCCCTTTAGTGCTCTCTACTTCTACTAGGCAGTCAGTCTACAGATGCCTTCATACTGCGCCTCATCAGTGAGACGCTGCAGAACAATGTGGCGGGAGAGCCGATTACGCACGAGCGAACTGAGTGGAACTTTGATCCGGAGGCTGCAAAGAAGGCACGTGCTATATACTTCGAGGTAAGATGATCAATTGTTGTTATATATGTACATATATAATAATATATTATCTAATTTCTGACACTCGTGCAGAAAAACGGCTTTCGCTCGGAGAAGTTCATTGAGCGCCTTGGCATCGGGCTGGACGGGCAACACGAGCAGCGACGCCAGCAGCAGCAGGAACGCGATGTGGGACGCCTGAACGGGGAGCATTTCATCAACTTTCCATAATGCTAGAACTAGTTAGGGAGGGGAGGGGGGAAGGGCTATATGTAGCACATTGTCATCATTTTAATTTGCAGCGATTAATTGTCATTAATGTGCTTCACAAGGATTTGCATAATTTGCCCACGTTACACATGGCATTCATCATCAGGCTACACACAGTCGGGCTTAATGACACTCAAGGGGGATGGGAAGGGGGAAGGGAAGAGAGAAGGGAGGGAGGCTAGCGACTGCTGTGTGCTTCATGTTGTTGTGGTTTTAATAAACGTTATTAGCGACTGCAACTGCAAATTGCGGCAATTACAGCAGCGAAAGCAGCGGGAAAAACAGAAAGAGAAAGGGGAGAAGAGAGGGAGAAAGAGAATCCCAGGCTGGAATCATCAGCTACTTTTATAATTTCATAATGCTGCGCATAATTGAAGCCAATTTTATCCGCCCAGCCAAGGCTGGTTGAGGCTGTTGGCGCGTTTAATCAGGACAATGAGAGTAAGCGAGCAGGCGCATAAAAGCGTGGACGCGACAAGGACAACAAATTGACAGCGCCGATAAGTAGGCTACAAATAAATTGCGCACAATTGTGAGGTGATTCTGAGAATGAATTGCAGCGTGGAAAAAGAGTGGAAAGTGCTGCAAGGAAATGAGTGTTGAAAGGAGGGTGGAATGGAATGAGTATATTAAAGGATCATTTACTGTGTGCTTATAAATCAAGCTCAATTTAGTCTTTCAGGCATGTTCTATTTACAATGTATAACAATATCAAATGCCCAAAATAAAAAATGGCAATATTTGATTTGCATTTATTTGCAATTATTTATAATTCAACCAAATATTTGTTGTAAGTCTGAATATTCACAAAAACAACAGACTTTAAATTTCTTTTATTTTTCTTTTATCTTTATTTTTATTAAGTCATACGGGGAAAATCCAATATCCCCTTTGTGTCCTTTTTATCTATTAATTCTGCCCAGTTTAGGCGCGCCGGCTTACTAACTATATTTAGCGTTATCTATTTTGTTTTTATGTTAAATCTGTATTTTTTAAAAAACCATGCAGTGGTCGGCAATTTAAATTGCACTTCCATTTTAATATAATATTAACTTACAGCCTAAAAGCAGGCAACAAAATCCTCAAAACTGTGTTTAATTGCAATTAATATACGGGTTGTGCACTAAATTTGCCTTATTTACATTCCTGTTAATGCATAAGAAATCGCTTTGCAGAACAACCCGCACCGCGCATGCCGCATGCCACAGATTAACTCGAAACGCTGCAGAGCAGCAATGAGATGTGGCTGATCGGAAATTAACTGTCGCACATGTGTCGCTGGCTGGCAAACTGCAGTAAATAAATAAAATTACGCACAATTTGCGCTTTCGCGCGAAGCGGAAATGCACAACGGAAATTACATTACAAGTGTGTAAATCAGCGAGGAAGGAGAAGGTAGTGGAAACCGCGCTGTGGCACATGCGGCGTATGTGTAATGCAGTACAGATAACACCATAAAATTGTTTAATAAATTGTTAATACAACGTTGTAAATAATTCCAAACGATTATCGCGTGCGCGGGAACGTGAGAATTGCGATAAAGAGCAACAGGTGTTTCCCCTTTACAACACTAATTTAATACAAAATCCAAACAGATTGTGACGAAGGGGGAGAGGGAGAGGGTGTGGGAGAGCGAAGCGATAAGGCAGCAGCGGGACAGCGACTTTTATTAAAAGCCAAATATGTGTAATACAATCATAATAATGTTGTCGGCTTGTTGTTGCTGTTGTTGTTGTTATTATTGTTGGTCATTAGCCCTATCAATAACACGCGCAACAACAACAAATAACTTCAAATAGAATATTAATAACAAAGTAGAGAGAAAGAGGAGGAGGGAGGAGCGAAAAAAAACGTTGCCTGCATCGACATTTATCGCTATCGCATCAGGCTTATCATCGGTTTCAATCAATTTCGCCCGTTGTTGGGTATTAACTTTCATTTTGTGTCGATTCTCCTGACATCAATTGCTGTGAAAGCGGATTATTTGTCATAAAAAAAGAATCCAAACGAACGAAATGAAACCAAATGAAATATAGCAACAATTCATATCGTTTTATGTACAAAAAAGGTTGAACGGGGGGAGATGGGGAAAGGGTGGCAGGTGAGTTTTTTTATGCGTGTGTATGTGTGTGTGTGAGGTTGATGTGTGAAAACATTAATGAACTGATATCATTAGCTTTGCGCTGTATTACTCTGAGATTCCAGTGAAAAATCTACGAGGGCATTTAATAATATTATAATAATTATTATTAATATTATTATTTTATTATTATTATACATTTTATTAATATTTTAATCATTTTAGATTGCTTAACATGTCTCTCTCCAATTTCTCTTGCCCCAGTCACATTTTCCTTGCAAGCCTAAAAGCAGGCAACGAAATTTTGCACAGTTGAAATTCAAATTGAGTTAAAAAGGGTTTAATTGCAGGGTATCTGGTGTATCAAGTACACATCCTAGCAGGACTCACTACTTGTTACATATGTTGCTGTCCATATGAATAGAAACGCTGGCTAGACAGCGCATTAGGCCAAGCGCAAAAACGACAGTAAAAAATTGCGACAATCCGCAAAGAGGGACAGCTCAGGATAGGAACAGGTATAGAAAGAGGGATAGGCACATGGTATTGGCATTATGCAAGTGGCTATTAAAAGCATTCGTTGTGGGTTCGCTGCACCTGCCAGGGCAAGCAGGAGAAGGTTGAGGGGGGTCAGAGTTGAATTTCTTAATGCATTTCCGTGGCGCAATTGAAGTCAAACTCGAGCCAAGGACTCGCAGCAGGCGACGGCTAATGTATAGCAGCAGTAGCGGCAGCAACAGAGCAACAACAACAACAGCAGCAACAACAACAACAAAAACAACAACAGCCACAAGAACCACGGCAAATGCTTCCGTGCAAGTGAAGGCAGCATCGAGTTGGCTTTTTGTATTTTGCATTAGCCTGCGCATAAAATGTAATTTATAAAATGTAATATAATATCAACAGCACATACACACACACACACACAGAGGCATACACCCCCTTCTCTTTCTCAATCAGTCTCTCTCTGCCTCACACTCGACTCTGTAGGGACACAAACAATGCCATAAACACAGCCATAATGTCAACTTTGCTTTTGTCCTTGCGGCTGCTGCTGCTGCTGGCTGGCGACCTGCTGTCTGCACTGCCCTGCCCTGTTGTTTCTACAGCTCTTTCCTCTTTTCTCCCTCTACTCTTCCCTCTCCGCTCTTCTCTACTCTGTACTCTGCTCTCCTCTTACTGCTGCTCTGCTTCTGCTGCTCTTCGCAGCATTTATTTTATTTCATTAAAAGGGGCAAAAAGTCATTCTCCATATCTTTCTCTCTTGCTCTTTCCCTGCCTCTCTCTCTCTCCCCCACTCTTTCCCTATCTCTTGCTCACTGCGGGCGCTCCCCGCCGCATATCCTTGTGCCGTTTTCTGCTTTTTATTTGAGCTTAATTACAATCCTTGCAGTCCAATTTTAATTCTATCATTGCGCCCGCATCTGCCACTGACATTTAGTTGGCTACCCTCCTCCTCTCCCCTGCCTCTCTCTACTTCGCTCATCTCTTTTCTGTTTTCTTTTGTCTTGCATAATTTCTACTCAAGCAAATTACTTGATGTGCATATGTGCAATATACTCCCTAAGTTCTGAGCCTGTCATTGCCTGCATGTGCTCAATAAGTTCGGCTGCCTCTGCCCCCCCCCCCAGGCCCTACTCCCCCTCGTCCTGCCCTAATGCACTGTGCAAACGCTTTAAGTGAACCGATTCGCTTTGCTCGCTTTGTTAGTCGATTTCTGGGCTTTGTTAAGTGCATTAGAGGGGGCATAAGTTGGCTATATATGAGCACTTTGTAGTAGCCGCAGCAAAGCGAGTTAAGCGTTTGCTTTTTACCATTTTTATCGATTGCTTGCGCGCTGTTCTCAGTTGCGAAATCTCTCAAGAAATCAAATAAGTTTGCGAGGAAAGCGACAAATAGAAAGCACTCTTGATATTCTCTACTTGTGCATAATATTTATAACATACTTCCAGGCTGAACTCAGATATTGTTCATATTATAGAGAGACACTCAAAATGAGTTAATTCCTATTTGCACTATGCTCTTTATAAGCACATTTTACTGTATTCATATTGAACTCGTTTATTTTGTCTGCTTTTCCTTTTTTATTCAAAAGGGAAACGAAGCTAATCGTGATATCCTTAACAGAAATTTGCCTGCGCATTTATTACCTTTTTCTACACTGCCTATACCTTCTGCTAACTCTGTCTGTCATTCTCTCTCTCTCTCTCTCTCCATCTCTCTGTCTATCTCTGCATCTCACCCTCCATCTCTACTCCCTGTTTTGCTGTGCAAATATCTGCCGCAAATTATAGTCATCATTTGAGAAGTCATTGCAACATTTCCGCATCGCTTTAGCCTCTGCCTTGCCTGCTCTCCTCTCATCCTCTCTCCTTTATCTATGCTCTCTCTATCTCTCTGTCTCTCTCTCCCTCTCCCTCTCCACCCACTTAACGTTCTTGCACTCGAATTCACTTGATTACAAAGTAATTTATTGGAAAAACAGGCGACCAAGCAGCGACAGCAGCAGCAAACAGAGCAGCAGACACGGAGAGCGAGAGAGAGAGAGAGTGAGAGTAGAAGAGAGAGACAACAAGCTACTGAAGCAGAGCTGCTTGTGCCATCGTCGTCGTCGTCGTCGTCGTCGTCTACCCCGCCAGCTTATCCGCTGTGCATACGAAATGCGGCAAATCCCAAAAATCAACAAACAAATGAAAAGAAAATTCAATAAAATACGTTAAGGCAGCAAAAGAAGCTGAGCAAGGCAAGCAAGAGGAGTGGAACAACAGGGAGGTGGAGTGACGAAAAAAACTTGTGGCGAAAACTAATTACAACCAAGTTGAAATTGCGACTTCCAAGTGGGCGTGTTGCGCCCCACCTTTCTTCTGGCACTTTTTCTCGCTTTTTTTGGTTTCCCTCTCCCTTTAGGGCGCATTTAATTGCGTATGCGTTGCGTGTCGTTTCAAAGCAAATGCCAAAAACTCCCACACAGATCTTAGAGTGTGTTCCTCTTTACTCTCTCTCTCTCTGTGTGTCTCCCTCTCCCCTTCTCACTCTTGTTCTTGCTTGCTCGTGTCAACAGTTAACGCAACTCGCAAAAAAACTCGAATAAAATTAATTATTTTGTCAGTTGATATGGCAACTTTGACAGTGCTCCCCCTACTCCCCCCTCTTCCTGCCTCCCTCTCTCCCTTTTCCCCTCTCTCTCTCCCTCTCTCTTTTTGCTTTGCCCTGCTTCAGCTTCATTTTTTGCGCTTGCCGCAAAGCCGCAGCCACAAGGCCGCCACCTGCCAAGTAAAATTGGCATGTTGTGTCAATACAGACGACAGACCGAAGGCGGTTGCCAGACGGGACAAGAGAAGGGAAGCAGGAAACGGCTGCTGCATGACCAGAGGGTGACTTATCCCGAACTGTCCACAGTGTCTTGCTTTGGCTTTGGCCTAACCAGCTCTCATATACCACGCGTCGCCTGCGGTCATGTTATTTTTTGCAATTTTCGCCATTTCGCAGGATGTCGCTATGTGTCAGCCAGGAGGGAGAGACAGAGAGAGAGAGAAAGAGGTAGAGAGACAGAGACAGGGAGAGAGAAAGATATGTGTAGGTGTGTGAATGAATGCGTGTGTCAACGCTTTCAAAGCCTTTGGAGTAGCTCTATTGGAGTGCGAATAGCGGGAAAAGATTTTTCAAGTGGGAAGGGATATAAAAAACAACTAGAAATTGTAATTAAATGCGTATTTTTGTTTAGTAATAAATAGATACTATTATAAGCAATTCAGAAAATATACTTTGGGTTGCCAAATTAATTTTTAAAGCAATTTTATAACTAAGAGAGTCAAAGAAAGCTTGAAAACAGCTCGAAAATAAACGTACTTCCTTTAAATATTGTCTAGTTGCCATAAAATTTTACCAGCACTTTTTCTGGTATTTTTTACAGCTATACAAGTCTATTCTAAGGTCATATTGCAACTAATAGGATCACATCTATATGCCCTTGTATCTATAGATTTATTTATCAAACTAAGCGCAGAGAAAGTTGCAGTTACAAAGCAACTCTAATTACGACTGCGAAATACTGCATAATAAAATTAAAACAAACAGACGTTGCAACAAACCCCCAAAAAACGTTATACATCTCTATGCACACACATACACACAGGCAGCGCACATCAATTGGTGCAGTGCAAACCAAGCGGAGGTTTTCCAAACAATTACAGGCAAATTGCGTTGAAATGAAATTTTCAGCGTTGCGTTGTTCGATTTTTTTCGCCATTTGCCGGCAATTTTGATGACTACTCTGACATTTTCAACTCTTTTTTGGTTGTTTTTTTGAGCGAAACCAAAAAAATTTCATTACAATTCGCTGGGTCGAAATAAAAAGCGACGCACAAAAGTAGGAAACGAAAAAATTGCGGCGCAGTGCGGCCCAAAATAAAAAGCGACGCACAAAAGTAGGCAACGAAAAATTGCGGCGCATCTAAATGCAGAACAAAGCATCGGGCGGCATAGAGACTGGAAGTAAGAGGGAGAGAGAGAGACAGCGTGGGGCGCAACAGCGGCAACTGCAGCAGACAAAGATTAAATGAACGCTAAACTGGCAAAAGGCAGCAAAAAAAATGGTACACGGAGTGTGAGAGGGGACAGACACACGCGCATGCTGTACTGCATATGTGCTAATCTTCGACGTTGATTTTTTGTTGCAGCTTTTAGGCGCAAACGTTTATTGCATTTAGTTTTCATTTTCGTGGCCGAGCTGGGCCAACAAAAGTCAAACAAAGCCAAAAAACTGAAAAACAGCTAACGAGAAATTGCACTTGCTCTGTTTTACTTGGGGGGCGGTGCTGGGAGGGGCGTGACTGGCGCATAAATGAATAAAAATGCCGACTTATTTGCACATGCTGAGAATTTAAGCGCTTTTAACCGCAATTGTTATAAATAAACACAACAAAAATGTAACAAATTTCATTTCTGCAACGTTTTTGTTTGAGTTAAATTTTTCGTATGTGTGTGCAAGTTTTTCATCTTACTCTCGTTGTTTTTGTTGCTGCCCTGGCTGCTGCTGGTTGTGAAGCAAATAAGGAAATTTACAGCACTTGTGCAAACTCACACACACACACACACATACTGCACACAGACAGTCGCAATTGAATGCAATTTTGCATGGTATATTAAAAATTTTTTTGCTTTGCCCAGTTTCTTTTTTTTTTCGTTTGCTTTTTGGGTGCCAATTGTGTGTAACATTTCCGCAGTGGGAGAGAGGCAAGTGGGTGTGGCAGGGGCGGTGTAGTAGGTGTAGGCGTGGCTGTCTGTGTGCTGCACTTTTTATTTTATTATGCGCACATTACGCGGCCAGCAACAATAACAATGAAAACCGTTTTTAATGAAATTTTTGAACAAGTTTCCCACAGTCAACAACAGTCAACAGGAGCAGAAGAGACGGAGAGAGAGAGAGAGAGAAGGGAAGAGGAGGAAGGAGAGAGGGAGCTGCAGCATTTCCACGTATGCGGAAAAGTGGCTGCAATAAGCTCTGCTGCCTGCTGATGAGTCTCATCAGGCTGCAATTTTGCCGCTGGTTAAGTGTGAATTGATTTCTCAATTGTTTATCGCACTGCCTGGCAATCCTGCAATCCTCCAATCTGGCAATCAGAGACAATCTCAATCCAACAGACTACCAACTATATAATTTTCTACAGAATTCCGAATTTTCTTTGCATTTCTTTTCTTAGTCGGGACGGGGCACACGCTTCACACGGGCCACAAAAGGTGTGTGATTACAATTGTTGTTTGTCTGTTGGGCCAGAGGCGTGCCACGCCCACACGTAAATACCCCTGGCACACACATGGAGGCGAGACCTTATTGTGTTGCTGCTGTTTGTTTGGCTACACTTTTGCATATCTTGCCAGGGCTTGGGCCTTGTCCGAGTTCCTTTTGTTGGCCCAAAACGGTAGCCACTTGGCCACTTCGCCCATTGTTCTGGGCGACAATTTTTATGTAATTCAAGTGCACAACCAGCCAGGAACAATAGTGCAGGTAATTCCCAAGAATTTCCATCTCTCACATGTGCCGCAGAGTCGCCTAATTATCGGGAAAGCAGTCGGCACTTGAAAGTGCCAAAGGATCGTATCGTTTTTGGGCTTATCGCGCTTATCTTGGCCGGAGTATGTAGGCCAGTCTCATGTGGCCTTATGTAGTTTCATACAGGCATATGTGGTCAAATTTAGCACTAAATGGGCATCAATTCTCGCACCTTACCGAGAAGCGACCGCAAGCTGAGCTGGCCTTAGCAGTGGCTCTACTTTAGATCCTGCTGCTGCTCCTGTTCCTCTCTGAGCCTTGTAACCTGATCTTGAAAGTGTGTCGCAACGCAGCGCGCTGTCTGCCTCAACTTCCGCCTCTTCAACTCTTCCTCACATCCTCCTTCACATCTGCCTCCACATCAGTGCTTGCCTGCTGCTGCGAAATATCCTTGGCCCGGGGGCATAATAAACGTTTCAATATTGTCAAACCGAAAAATGCAAGACACAACTTGACTAGGAAAGGATATTTATATGCGGTCTGTGGCCGTGCAGGCAGCAGGAGAGCAGGAGAGCAGCGTTGTGGGGCTGTCTGGCCAACGGAAGCTTTCATTTAGCTTCTGACCCCTGCCTCTGCCTCTGTCTCTGCCTCTGTCTCTGCCCAGTCCGTGCCACGCCTCTGCTGCCCCACTGTGCACTGACTGAATATTAAATTATGAAACTAAATGTCAAACAAGTGCTTGATTTCTCTCAACTACACTACGGTCCCTGACCCTATTCCCTTCCTCTTACTTTGTCTCACTCTCTCCTCACTCTGCAAGCAAATCTCTTGTGTGTTTGATTACGGCCACAAGCAGCAAAGGATATTGAATAATTTCAGCGTAGTATGTATGTGTGTGTGTGAAGGAGTGTATGTGTGTGTGTGTATGTGTGAGTGGGGGTGTGCCAAGCCAGGTTGCGGTTGCGCTGGCCAGGCCCAAACAGCTGCTCGTTTATTGGCACATATTAAATTCCCCTGCCTGCTCTGCAGAGGCCACTCGATTTGCCAAAACTATTTGTAATATGCATTTGCTGTGGTCCCAAAGTCTCTGTGCTGGCCAAATACAGGGTGTTCTGGGGCCAATGTGAGATGGCCGAAATAGATCGAAATAGTACTTGTAGCAAAAGTAGTTAAGTCAACTTAAAGAGTTGATGCAGGGTGATATAGTGTATAACAGTTTGATAATATTTTAACAGTGAAATATATTTAATTAGCTTGTTATTTTAAAACGAATAAGATGTATAACAGTAAAACAGTTTGAGTATATAACAGTATAACTGTATGATAGTAAAATACTGCGACTAAATACTAGTAAAATAGTCTATGCTTTAAAATACTTGAATTCCATAAGAATTCCTACATACTGTTCTACATTTAGCTAGTAGAACAGTATATAGGAATGTTAGCAAAACAGTTTATCATCAGATTAAGCATATAATGGTATGTATAACACCTCAACCACTAAATAGTTGTGCGTATAATGACTGCTATACTACTTCTATATGCGAAAACTATTGATTAAGTATAACAGAAACATAGTTTCAATTGTATAACTATTGTGTATGTAGAGCAATTAAATAAATACCTTAATACACTGTTCTACTCTGTTTGTAGAACTATTTCGTATAACAGTCCTTAACCAACTGCACAATCGCCTTCCCCTCATTATTATTTACCTTTATAATTAAGAACTAAATCCTTTTCATGCGTCGAAAAGTTCATCACGCTGTCAACAGCAGCAACAGTCACCCCCAACCAATTCACACTCACCCACACCCACGCACACAGCCACTCTCTCACGCACACACGCGCACAATTAGCTCAAAGTCAAAGGCAAAAAATCAAAATTGAAAATGCGCCCCATGTGCCCCGTAATGAACCCTCCAAGAAGGAATACCCAGTAGCAAGCAGGTCCAATCTCCTCCAGCAGCAGCAGCAGCAGCAGCACAAGGAGCTCGTCTCTACATCCGGCAGACAATAGAAGGCAGACGCTAAGTAGACGAAAAGTTTTTAGTTGGATTATATAAGGGGGGAGGGGCAGGGGCAGGGGTTGAAGAAGATACAAGCCCACACATAGACACACACACACACTCCTCCTTCGACTTAGCCGAGAAATTCGTTTTATTACTTTGATATATTAGATTTAATGGTTAAGAAAAATGTTGCCAGCAGCAGCAGCAGCACGCACACTCCCATCATACACACACACACACACAGACACACACACTATCACACTTAGCCACCCTCTGCCAAGCCCTCCCCAGACTCTCGTCTCTCTATTGTCCCTGTGGGTGTTGTGGGTCGTCGTCGTCGCAGTTAACCTTATTAAAAGGTGAACACTGCCATCGCACCAGAGAGAATTGCCACAATGTGTTTACACGCTGCTCAGCGGGGGTAGGGGGGTGCCAAGGGAGATGGAAAAGGGTGTTGGGGGAGAGAGAGACTGCCTGCCTCTTGCCGTTGGAGTTGGGGTAACACGATAATGACCTCGTTCACAGGCAACTCGAGCCCCAGTCTAACCAATCAAAATGCAGCTCAACTGCGACTGCTCAGAGAGAAAGAGAGAGAGTGAGAGCGAGTGAGAGAGAGCTGTGGGTTGCTTGTCTTGCTTCACTCTCTTATCACACACTCCCTCTACCTTCCTTCCCATGGCGCCCACATTGATGTGCTAATTTAGAAATTACATTGAAGTGCAGCCTTCAATGAGTTTGAGTTTGACTTTGATTCAATTTGTCATTTCGCACTTGCGCTAAACGGCTTTGGTTGCCATGGAGTGGTCGACGGAGTGGCTACTCCCCCCCCCAACCTACTGCCTGGTACTCGTAGAGGTCTCTAATGTTGGCCCTACATTATGCCCTACATCTGTGCCATCATCACTGCTCTCATCTGGTTCCTCATCTGGTACCTCGTCTTGTCCCTCGTCTGTGCCTTCCGCTGTTCCCTCGTCTTGTTATCCAACTCAATTAGCTGGCTCAAATTTATGATCGTCCTTAATAGATCCGTCCTCCTAGATCCGCCTGGATTCTGTCGGGATCCGCCTGGCTTCGAAGCTGGGCCTAGGCTAAGTGCGTTGCATGAGTTTGCATAAAATCAGAGACCAGATCAAAGATTTGAACAGGTAGGCGCGCTGTACCTGGCAGCATTACGATACCCAGCTCTAAATTAAACGAACCTGCAATCGGATTTGTGAATGAAATCTCCGTCTCGCGAAGCGTCCTATGAAAATATGATTAAGCGCCGAGGTTTTGTGCTAATCTCGCACGCATACTCGGCCTAAGCTCACCTCACCGCGGCTTACACCTTCGCTCTCCCACTGCTGACACACTCTTTCTGTCTTTCTTCCTCTCACTGTGTGAAGTGTGGCGTCACACATCTGGCACCTTAATGAGTTTGGTCAACGTGCTACTTGTTCGCTAATTCCCGGAAAATACGCAGCGAGGTGTCGTCCTCGGCAAGGTGCCGCATTGTCTATATTCTTTTCTAGTCTTGGCTTGGCTTGGCTTTGTTTGGGTGTAGCTCACAAAGGAATTGTGTAAGTTGCGACAAATTAAGCGCGATGTCGCTTAGGCAAATGAGCGATGAGTCCATTTCCATTGTCCGCCATTGTCCGCATGCATTGTCTGGCATTGTTCACTTTCCGGAATATGCCAATCTTCGTATATGCCGTTTTTGCTGCCTTTTGTTGTTATGCAACTTCTTCTTCATCTTGTGGCTCTGCTACTTTTTGTTATTATTGCATAAGGGCAAGCGCAGGACGGAGCCACAGACTGGACGCTAAGCCAGGCTTAATCAAATCCCCGTGCTAGGTGAGGCAAAGGTAGGCAATGCCGAGGCTGAAGCTGCTTAGAACGAATTGCTTTGGTTTCAGTAGGCAATGTTGGAGGAGGAAGTAGAGATGTAGTCTATTTTAAAAGTAAAGTTTTATAGCAACTTATTATAGCATCTATTTATGGCAACTATTTATGGCAACTTTTTATTGCAACTTTCTATAGCAACTTTTATGGCAACTTTTTATTGCAACTATTAATAGTAAATATTTTTATTTATTATTTTTATTTATAGCAAGTCGTTATAGTATGTATATCCATTTAATGCTGTTAAAGTTGATTAATATTGAAAGATGTAGATACAAGGAAGTTTTCTGTCGGCCCTTTAGGGTGTGTGATCGTAGAATATGATTAATTAATTATAAATATAATATAATAATAATAAAACTATCTAAAGATAAGTATTTGTACCGTTTTATTAGAGAAAAATATAGCTGAAGGATCTTTGAGCCTTGCTTACTATATGTTAGACTTTAGTTCTAAACAACACATACGTATGTTATTTCCACATACCTTATATGGAATACAATATAAAAACTACAAATAATGATAATAAACGCTATAAAAACTTATATATTTCTTTGTTAGGATTTCATCTAGATCAAATCTTTCACTCAATTCTTTCTGCATTTCAATGCAGTGCAGGTTAAATTTTGTTTATCTTAATAAAATAACAAGAACTATAGCTGTTCTTCGAATCCGTCGGATTAGGCTGCCGTGCAGTTTGTGCGCTAATCCAGCGTAGATCCGTTTAATCAATGAGACCCGCGGAATCCGCTAAACCTGCAGGAACAACACCTTCGCTAAGTAAAGGGATTCTTCATTGATCGCTGGGATTGTCAATGAAATCTAGCGGGCTCAAACGGGCTGGACCGGGAACATCAGATTAGAGAAAGACGGAATTGAGAGCTCTGCTATAAATGGCCGACTGGGATCAGGTAGGAAGTGTAACCTGTTCTGTGATTTGTTGATGCGTGTCAAGGAAGAAAGGGAAATAGCTAAAGAGAGTGTAAGCTTAAGAGAGAGAGAGGGGAGAGAGAAAGAGGGAAGAGCGTGTGTGCGACTAGCAAACAACATAGACGAGTTTTAATGAGGAAAATTTATGAAATAAATAAAATTAATCAGCAAACATAGTTGAAAACTAGAATGGGGGACACAGCGAGAAGAGAGGGAGAGAGAGAGCAAAGCACAGAGAGAGAGAGAGAGAGAGCGCAGCGCTGAGCGCAACAGCCCGAGAGAGAGAGCCGCCCCTAGACTACCTGTGCGCACACCATGCTGCAACCCAAATGGACGGGTAACTACCCTGCGCGAGCGAGACAGCAACAGGCAACAGGCAACGAGGCAGGGCAAAGTGAGGCAAGACGAAGGGAGGAGAGGCGAGTCCTGGCAAGGATAACACATCAGCCTTCGCCGCACTTCGCCTCGCCCATTTCACTTGCCACCAGCTCTCTCTCTTTCACACCCTGTCTCTCTCTCTCTCTCTTTCCCTCTCTGTGACTTGCTGTCCGTGTCTCTCAGCCACCCTCTCTCTCTCTCTGGCCAGCCCAGACTTCGAGGTATTTAATGCCCACGTCGAGCCATCGCCGAGCTCAGTCGGTGGTTGTTGATCGCAACGAGCATTACGTGTCATTTCTACTAATATATTCCAAAGTTGGCACCGTTTATAGCGTCAAAACTTGAGGCCCAATAAATCAAACATCGAGTTTTATTCTTCGACTTTTTGCGGTGCGTGCGCGTTTCTGTTTTTGGTGCAATCAACGGCCTAAGCGAATTTTTGTGTGAACCCCCTTGGCTTTCGCCCCCGCTCGCCGTTTTACCTCCACCACAGTTATTGATAGTGCGCCGGGTCATGCACGTCGTGTGCTGCGACTAGTTAACGGTTAAGCTATAGTTACAGTCAAAGCAAGTTTGCTTTGCGCGTGCACTACCTCGTTTCGAGCGATGATGAGCACAACAACAACAGCAACGCATCCCATCATGCCGCCAGCCATGCGTCCAGTTCCAGTCCAGGAGAGCCCCGTGTCGCGACCCCGCGCCGTCTACAGCATCGATCAGATCTTGGGAAATCAGCATCAATCAAAGCGCAGTGGTAAGTTCAAACAAAAATGCTCAGCAAAATGATATAAGGCTGATGGGGTTCTGGGAGAGGTATAGCAATGAATGCCGTCGGCGATCGTACGGTGGGAAAGAACTTCATAGAACTGTTCAAATAATATGTTAGTTGGGTTTGTGTTGAAAGCCAACCTGGTTTGAAAAACTGCATAGAATTACACGTTGTTGTTAAATCGTACGGAATATTAAAAATATAAATGTTTTTGATTTGAAAAACTCTTTTATTTAATTATAAAATATTATAGGATTTGCCTAACATCTTTGAAAGTTTGTTTAGGACACTGTTTTTATATTATATTACAAATTTGTATAAAATTTCAAAAAGTATCTGTTGTAATATTTCTTTTTTGGTTAAATCGATTTGCATTTTGAAATGTTTTTCTTCGAATCCTCAAAAACAATACTTAACAATGTCATATTATAAATTTGAAATATTATTATTAGTTTAAAGTTCGACTTAGTGAAGGTTTTTCTTCCCATACGTAAAAGCTTCTTTATTTTAAACTCGATTAATAAAATTAAATATCTAGTTTGTGTTTAATACTTGACAGAAAACTATTTAAGAAGATGAAACGTTGAATTCTTCGATCAAGAATTCATTATTGCCCAACATAAATTAAAAAATGTTTTTTGTTTCTTCAAATGGCGAAAAACAGAAGAAATAAATAAATGAGCTTAGTTTTTGAAAAATGAAGATAATCTATGTGTTTATCTATTTCGTTTTATATTTTTGAAATATATCAATCTATTATCATGTTCAAAAATTCCATAGAACACAAGAATCAAATCAATTTACAATTTTCAAAACCTTTTCCTAGAAATTTCCATTTTAGTTTTCATTCACTCTCTCCACAATCAGGTTCAGGAAAGTTTATTAAGTTTCACTTATCTTCCCAACACGTCCTAAAAATTGCGAAATCTACCGCGGGTAGCTCGAAATAGCCGCACTTGAAACGTGCAGCAACGAATGATCCGTGGCAGGACCACATCAAAGCTATACATCGTGAGGCAGGTGAAATGCTGCGGCATTTGGTGTGTGGCATGTGGATGCTGCTCCAGCGTATGCAAATGTGTTGTGAGTAACATGGCCCATACTAGTTTTGCCTGCAACACAATGGGGCGTTGCGTTGTTGGGCATCATGTTGTGGGCGTGGCCAGCGTTGGCCTGCTGCTGCGAAAGCGCGTCCGTTACGCGCACCCAGAGGTGTGGCAAGCTGCAAAGAGAGACAGGGAGACAGGGAGGGGAAGCGAGAGAGAGAGGAATGGAAAAAAGTGAAGCAAATCAAAACATATCGCTGTGTTTTGATATCATGTTAGCGCGGCATATCATGGCAGCCGGCGTGCCGTAATGAGACGCTGCTGCGGCATCATTAGACCCGTAATTAGATTGAGATTGACATTCAGCATGGGATCGAGAGACGAGAGACGTAAAACGAGAAAAACGGCACCCAATTCTGGCAACAAGGTTACAAATTGCGACAACGTGCGCACCGCAGGACACCAGATTCGGGATATGCCAATCGTTCAGCCTCCTCCGGCCTCCCTCCTCCTCCTCCTACTGCCTACCTCGTAATTTGATGCTCTGGCTGTGACCTTTTTCGCCACAACAAGCGACAGAAATGTTACGAAATCCATAATTGCGATAAGAATTGTAAAAGGATAGAGAAATGAAAAATGAAAAATGTTCCCTGCTCAGCGCTGATCTCCCGCTGAGGGCATCCTCATCATCATCGTCATCATCATAATCGACATCATTGTGAATTCCATTAATTTGAGGTTCATTAAAATTTGATTACACGTTAGGCAAGTTGCACACACACACACGTGCAATGGGGCGTGTGAAAGCAGTTCTTAACATCCATACCCTGCATGGAAAAGGGTTGCTGCATTTCGAGTAGCGGCAACTGTTGCCGACTGTAAAGAAAGCTAAAGTTAAATTTGCTGCTTATAATCAGTTGTTATTGATTGCCAAATCAAATTGCGTGGCACACTCACACACACACACATACTCGCACACACACTTACACTTTGAAAAACACTTTAAAGCTCGCTGAAATTTGTTTCGGGGGTTTGCTTTTTGCACGGGGCAAAGTAAGGCTGGCATTCAATCAGGATATTACCCACTTGAGTCGCAAATTGAATGGATTCGGATTTGATTTTTCGCAGCTGCCCCTGCATAAGAGAAAGAGAGAGAGAGAGAGAGAGAGAGAGAGATAGAGGGAGAGAAAGAGGCCACATAAAACACTTTGGCAAACCTTTTTTTTACGTGCAGTTTTTGTTTTCGATTCGAAAGTCAAACATAAAATTGGGCGAACTTGAGCAAGATTTGCGCAAATACACTTAGCAGTTATTTACTTCGTTACGGCTATTATAATGTATATTATATCTGTTACTTTCTGTATGCTATAATGATATATCTGTATGCATCTTTTGCCCTACAGATACCGCCAGCGAGGTGCTCATAACGCATTCGCATCACATTCATCACTTGCATCACGGCAACAACAGTTTGCAACACCAGCAACACCAGCAGCAACAACATCAGCAACACCACCAGCAGCAACACCAGCAACAACAACAACAACACCATTCTCAACAACAACAACAGCAACATCAACATCATCAACAGCAATCGCCGATTATTGCCAAGCGTGAGGATTCTCCCACGAACACGGAGAGTGGCCTCGATGTGGATAACGACGATGAGCTCTCGTCGAGTCTGAATAATGGACACGATCTGAGCGATATGGAGCGTCCGCGTAAAGTTCGTAGGTAAGTTAACAATCCGCTTATCGCATCGTAGATAACATCGTATTAGCCCATTAGAAAGCAACTTAACAATGACATAACAAATGCGGCGTTTTCCCCTCTCTTGCCTTCCCCCTCTCATTGAGTGTTCTCTGTTTTTTATTGTTTTGCCTGTAGATCTCGCACAACTTTCACAACATTTCAATTGCATCAATTGGAGCGCGCGTTCGAGAAGACACAATATCCGGATGTGTTTACAAGGGAGGATCTGGCGATGCGGCTGGATCTGAGTGAAGCACGCGTTCAGGTAATTCTCATTCTATTCTCTTGTTTGTTAATACCAACTTGATTATACAATTATTTACGGCTTATGGCGGCAGGTCATGGCAGAGCAATGTTAAGCGGCTTAGTCAGCGTAATATACAAAAATTATAATTGGCCCGAAAGCGCCAATTTCTGCATAACTTGACTGTGGAGAGCACTGTGCGCGTTTTAAAACGCGCATGAAACGCGTCAACAATCGAACGATTTAATTTGTAAATAGTCTTTTAAACACTTAGTGCCCACTTTGTGTACAAACACACACACACACCCATACACCCATACACGCATACAGAGAGAGAGAGTGCTTTTCTCATGTGGCTAGTTGGGGTTGCATTCAGGGTGCATTTAGGGGTGGCAAAGGGCGCGCAAGGACATTAGATATTGTGATTTTCCAAATGATTAAATTGCCCACTCTGCCAGAAGGGAGAGAGAAAGAGAGGGCAGAGGTGGTGTCGGCATTTTTATTAACTCTGCTATTTTTTTTGTATTTGGGTAAACAATTCAAGTGGCTTCACACGGCTAAACATGTAATTGGGCTTCGTTTCGGGTGATCCTGCACAATTTGATTTCAGTTGAAATCGCTCTCAAGTACTTGAGCCCAGTTGACAGATACATGTACATATATATCGTACCTAGATACACCCAGTGCAGCTTCAGATACAGATACAGCAACAACAGCAATATGTAAAACAACTTGACCTAAGCGCCTGCACTCAAACGGGGATTACGCTGCCCTCTTCTTTCCCTTCTCTGCTTCAGCTTCACGGTTTGTGTATCCGTTGGCAGATTAAGCGTAATTGGTCATTGATTCACATACGTGTACACACACATACATACATACGAGTACAAGCGAGTCCTCTTCAATAGTAACCGATTTAGAGTGTGTTTAGCCGTTTTTTTTTCTACCTCCCTCTCTCTCTCTCTCTCGTTGCCGTTTGTTGTTCTTTATTTTTTCGCATCTATCAGATACTTTGTATTTGCTACTCACAAAGGGGTTGATGAGCGAGCAATTATTTTTGGATTTGCATGGGGCAATCTCGGACATCGGACAACGGACAACAAACAAACAAGCGACATCAGGATGCCTTATCCCATAGAAAATTTGAAAGTTTCAAGCGCTTGTTTTTTGCGCGTTTTATTGGCGATTTATTACATGTACTTATGTACACAAGTATCTGTGTATATGTATATTTTTAAGCGCATTTAGCATGACAAATCAGTTTGACTATGCACTTAAGCGAGAGTTGCTTAGCGAAAGGTTAAAGGGCGAAGACCTTAAAGGGTCATGGGCTGAGGCATGCTTTGCTGAGTACCATATTGAATACCATATTGAATTATTGAATTTAGGTTTAAAAACAAAAACCTTTAACATATTTTATATGCAGATTAATGCACACTACAAACTGATTAAAAATATTCGAAATATTTCAAATGTTATGTAAAATTTTTACGGTAGTTTATGAAACTACTGTACTAACATTTAAGAGAAATTCTCTACATTTGCACAGAATAATGCAAAATCTTGGATTCCTTATTCATTTAAAAATGTTTAAAACATCTTTAGAATAATATTTAATTCATACGCCTTTTTTTACGACAAACATTTGGGAAACTCTACAACTTTCTATAAATTTCCAATCACTTAAGAACGAATCAAAGTTTCTTTTGATCTATACGATAGTTGATAATTCCAATGGCAAATATAATATAGATATTTATTAAAATAAGTATGTAGAATGTTCTAAAATGTGATTATAAATTGCATACAACTTTACTGCAACTATCTCCTGCTCCATTTCTCTTTCTCTCTCGTGATTTCATCATTTCTATTCCATTTATATTTCCATCTAATGTGCTCGGGGAGTTGCAGTCTCTTATTTCGATCGTAGATGTGTGATAAATGTTGAACGGATTTCCGTTAAGGCAACTTTACGGGCTGCCTGGTTCCCCGACTTTGGTTGGGCACAAGCCGCATTATAATTGCGCTACTAACAATTAAAATGCACACAAAATCACGAGGGTTGCAGCATCCAGTGGGGCGGGGTATAGAATGGGGTGGGGGGCACACACAGACACACAGGACAATAATTGGCAGCAATTATAGCAAGGAAATCGTTGCTAATTTACTACTCGCTTCGCTGCACGCATTGTTGTTGCACCAGCATGGAAAAGTAATGGGGCAGAGGGAGGGGGCGAGGATGGAGGTGGAGGAAGTGCAAGGGGGATGTCTGCAAAAGTACAGGGTGTCTATAATTGCGCAACTCTTGCACAGTTGTCGAGTGATTTCAATTTACAAACAATTAATTTTCTTAATATACCCGAGAAGAGCAGAGCCAGCGCCAGCCAGAGACACACATCTCCTTGCCTCGAGACGAGACATGCCACTTGCCACTTGGCTCGTCCGTGTTCCGGCACAGCTGCCTGACGGAAGTGCGGACGCACGAGTGTGAGGCTGATGGGGTCAGTCATTCAACCCTGTCGAAAAATGCACATGCGAGGGGCGTGAGCGGGGGGAGAGGGAGGCTGCGCTCGTGGCAAATCAGAGTTGCACACTTCCGATTGGATGCCATTGTGTGCTGCCTGTCTACGACTGCGACTACGAATCCGACTCCAACTTCGATTCCCAGTCCAAGTTGATCAACTTTTGAACGCATTCGATAGATTCGCCTGCCCTGCCCTGGCCCAAGGGGTGGACAATTAGAAAGACGTTGCTCCTCACTTTGCATATCCAACAGACTCACTGCAACTTCTCTCTGTTTGTTCTTCTTCTTGCAGGTCTGGTTCCAGAATCGACGCGCCAAATGGCGAAAACGTGAGAAGTTTATGAATCAGGACAAGGCCGGCTACCTGCTGCCCGACCAAGGTAAGCAAATGATTCGCCCGTAAATTGCGTAAATTACCCAATTACGTGTGCAACATAATTAAGGCGGGGCACGGCCCCCCATACTCACCTGGCCACACTCCAATCAATATATTCCCTTTTCTCTCTCTCTCGCAGGACTGCCGGAGTTTCCACTCGGTCTGCCGCTGCCGCCGCATGCCTTGCCAGGTCATCCGGCCGCGTTGTCCGCCGAGTTCTGGCCGCCTCACTTTGCACTGCATCAGCACTTCAATCCTGGTCTGCTGCCACAGCAGCTGATGCCGCCGCACTACAAGTTGCCCAACTTCCACACGCTGCTCTCACAGTACATGGGCCTGAGCAACCTCAATGGTATCTTTGGCGCCGGGGCTGCTGCAGCTGCCGCTGCTGCCGCCTCAGCGGGCTATCCGCAGAATCTATCGTTGCATCCTGCCTCCTCCGCGCAGGTTAGCCCGCCCTGCAGCAACAGCAGTCCACGCGAGAGCCCCAACTCGCTACATGCCTCCGCTGCTGCCGCTGCACATGCGCTGCACGCAACGACGACGACGCCGCATGCCGGCACAGCGATGCTTGGCGGAGACCTGACCTCGCTCACCACGACGGCAGCGCAGTCGCCGCGCAGTGCCACCGGTGGCAGCAGCAATGCCTCCACGCCTGTCTCGGTGGTCACAAAGAGCGAAGACTGAACGAAGGAGGAGAGGGAGGAGTGCGAGAGGGGCATGTGGCATGTGATGGATAGGCTTAACAATTGTGTATATAGTTGCCCAGTCTGGGTTGGATAATAAATCTCTAGTTATGGCCAAAATGTACTTACAGTTAGTGTTGAAAGTACGCGCACGCATAGAAAGAGAGAAAGAGATAGCATAAGAAGCGTAGCCTTTATTCAGCTGCAGCAGATATCATAACAATATATATATTATATACATATTAAACATATCTAGCCTAACAAAACTGTAAATCAATAATTGTCTAAGAAAAGAAATAAAAGAATCTAAAAGAATGAAGATGGAAAATTTGATTGGACAAAGAGTAAGAGGGATACTTTTTATGGGGAATGACAATATCTAAAGATGTTGTTTATAGTAAATGTTCCAAGTATTTCTTGAATATTCTATATGAATTTGAAACAATTTAACACGTATATACAATGTGTGATCATCTTTCACATTATATAGTCCACTTTGGATCATATTCACTTAAATTGTGAACCAATTTATACATTTTCTTTATATTGAATTGTTTCTTATTTATCTTAATTTAGGATCTAAGCAATTTAAACTAATTTTTTGTTCGAATACTTAAGTTAAAGTTACTCAAAGATCTAAGCAATTTTCACTCCTTCTTCGTTCGATTACCACAAAGTTGGAGCATAAAGTTATACAGCAGCCATGGCCCTTCAAATCATGCCTAATATGCCATTAGTGTATCTAATTCCCTTTGAATAACTCTAATCATTTCGATTGGAAATAAATTGCAACAATTTCTTGGACAGAATCAGTACGTTGCGAACTGCTTTATTGATGTTTGATGATGATGTTTCTGTGCAGCTGAAGCGAAAAGTTAACAATTCATCAAAGTCGGATACTTGAATAATCCTATATAATGCCCATTATGACAGTCGACCTTTTTGTAGCTGAAATTGAAATTGAAAAGTGAAAATGATCTTCGGCAGCGATGCGAAGGTGAAGTGCCTTAGAGTACGAGCAACCCCGAGGGATGCTTGAATGCCTCGACTGAAAAGAGGCCGACGATGAAGAGAACGATGACGAGGATGTGAAGGATGAGGAGAATGAGGAGGAGAGGGGCAGCAGCAGTACGAATCGAATCGAATAATAATCTTGATATTATGTCAAATTGCAAGCAGAAAGGAAATGTTGCACAACATGCATGAAGAAAGAATGAAAGAACGGGGGAAAGAAGAAGCAATCTCATTGTGCACTGCAGACACTGCACGGCGGAAACCCAGGCTACAAGGATGTGTAAGCCAAAGGATTTGCACAGAATTCAAGTGCCTTCCCCCTGCCCTGGCCAACGAGTGCTCCGTGGTGGCTTTTGTGCTCCGACCGGGGCCGCATGCGGAGCTAAATGTCGTATTGATATCTCGTAATTTGTGCCATAATTACTTTTTAATAATTCCGCACTGTGCCACAGGACGCCACAGGACATCGCTTTGTGTGTGCAACGGCCTCAAAATTTAATAAACTCACCGTCAAGTTGAGCCGGTTCTCTCGACTACCGACTGTGCTCGGGTTCGGGCTCCGGATCGGGCGCTTTCAATTTGATTACACTTACCATTTCAGGCACTGCCGGCGAGGTCAAAATTAAATTCCTTGCACAAATACGAGCAGAAGCCTCAGCATCATCATCGTTATTCACATTCACATCTTTGTCGTTATGAATCGTCATTATTATCATAATGAGCAAATGCGCGACTTAACGGATTTGTCACTGACAAATGCCCAGAGTCGAGTACAGCAAACGAACACGGTCCCGTTCCCGTTCCTGGACCCGCTGTTGGTACTGTGGCGCTACTTATAGAGCAGGCCCAGTCAGCGTTGTCAAAGAAGCTTTCAAAAAAACTCATATGCCAAAGCCTTTTGTGGGCGGGCAGCGAAAGACAGCCCATTCGCCGTGCTGGATACTCTGACGTAGATAGGGTCCAAGAACTTAAGATATTTGGTTGTTCTTTACATATTTTATTACATAGAACCAAGAAGATAACAATATATGTATATAGTATAAGTAAATCAAGTTTTTGTTTAGGAAATATTTGTTTTTATAGCAAATATAGAATATAAAATATATGTGTATTATATAAAAAATCTGTAATTGAAGTTCCATTTAGTTAAAACTTAAATTAAAATTGCATTGAATTGAAAAAGGAGTCGAAGGAAGAAGTCAGCAGTAAAATATGTTATCCAAGAAACAATATTGTATACTCTAAATACTATGTATACTCATTATAGTCTTTATACCGGTTTAGATACATACATATAAGTATTATTTAAGATTTTTAACTGAAAAATAGAAAACAAGGCATTGCCTAAAATTTAATCAAGTTATAAAAGTATTATATTGATAAAGTAACTTTAATAGTAGATAACATAAAGTTATTAAAGTACTTCGAAAGGGTATTCAAATGTCATGACTATTCTATGAAATTTCCAGCATGTTTCTATCGACGAAAATTCAATAAGTTGAAGTAGATCTTTTATTTGTGCAAGTGTTTGGCCAAGCTGGCAAGCAGGAGCAGCAGCAGATGGGGCAGGCACAGGCTGAACATTATTTTGGCAAGGAACCCCCCGAAACCTACCACGTTGCTCCTGAGGGGGGCATGTCCTTGTGTGTGTGTGTGTGTGCAAGGAATTTCATTCAGTGTGCAAATGCAGCGGCACTCTGCGGGCTATAAATATATGAAATTTATCAAGTGGCCTTTTGAGTTTCGTATTTTGTGGCTCTATGAAATTGAGTGTCGAGTGCCGGTACCCCAGTGTGTGCAAGAGAGACAGAGACAGAGAGAGACACAGGGAGAGGGAGAGAGGTAGACAGAGAAAGAGACACTGCTTTGCTTGGGTATTTGCATGCAGCTCAGCCGCAGCCTCAGCCCTGCAGCGCGTTTTACCTTGTACCAAAGAGTGTAGTTGTGTGCCTGTGTGTGTGTGCATATCAAACATAATCAAGCACATTGCCATTTCGCTTGCAGTTTTTTATGAAGCTCTTCAGCCTGCGTCGCGAACAATGAAAAATGAAAATCAATTTTCGGGCTCGACACTTGAGCTCGAGCGCATTAAAATGGCAACAGTTACAGTTACAGTGACGCAAAACAACTCAAGGACGGGGAGCTGTGTGGGGAGGAGGGGGAGAGGAGCACTCGAAAGACTGGTTACATTTTGTGCGCTGTAATGAGGCAGCAACAGTGGGAAACAGCGAGAGACAGAGATAGAGAGAGAGCAATGTGAATACAGCGGTAATTAAACAAGTTAAATCCGCTCAAGTCAGATTTCATTCCCTCTCTCTGTCCCTCTCTCTCCCCATTCCCTCCCTCTCTTTCTCTCCGTCTGTGCTCAGTTCGTTCTGCTCATCAGCTGCACTTAAAAAATTATTTAATTCATCAAAAAGTTGTCAGCGCGCAATAATTATGCAGCTTGTTTTCGCGGTATGAAGAAGCGATTGCCTAATGAGCGCCATTTTGTGTGTGTGTGTGTTTGTGTGTGTGCGACGTTAATTACGGTAATTTGTGCCGACTTGAGAAGCAGGCCGCCCCAACCCAATCCGACACGACTCCTCCGCCTGCCCACTGCCTATCTCGTTACGGTTTCAAGTATCGCATGACAGTTTGTTGATCGTCGACGACGTTGATCGTTGTCGCCCTCAAATTGCCAACTTACCGCAACATGCGATTGCAACAATTTCCGACAGGATATACAGATCGTAAGAGTGAGAGAGAGAGAGTAGAGAGGGAGGGAAGAAGAGAGGAAGAGGGAGAGAGACTGCTAAGGATGTTGGCGACAGTCGTTACACGATACTTTTTTCTTTTTCAAAGCGAAGCCGCCGCTCGATCGTTCAACTAAACCGAGACTTATCCTTGGCGGCGTTGAAAGTGAACTCTGTTTTCCTTGCATTTTCTTTTAGATTTCTCTGCTATTTTTGTCTCCCTTTGCTCTTGATCGTTTAGCTGACTTCGGTGCGCTAAGCTGTGCCTTATTTATCGACAGATCGACCCTGCGTCGGAGCGGCAGCTGAGAGCCCGACCAAACTGATCCCGTGTGTCGTTCTTTAGTGTTTAACCTTCCGTCTCCATCCCCGTCTCCCTCTTTCTCTTTCTCTCCCTCCGGCCTCTCTCTGTCTATCTGCCTCTCTGCTGTGATTAAAGTATGAGCAGTAGCCCCGTTGCTTTTGTTTTGGCAATGGTTTCATGCCCGATTTGCTTACCCGATGATCGTCCAGGTAGCAGTTGGTCCTGTCTACAGCTGCAGAGCAATTCTACAGTTAATTGTGTCCTCATTAGCCAATGGTCGCCTCGGTTGCCTGGCTCACAATAGGCCTGAGCCATGAGTTTTTCTAATTGACGACATTTTCCACATTTTTCAGGCTATTTTTTGCTCATTTTGAAATCGATATAGCTAGCAGGATTTAGCGGGAAAATGAATGGAGAAAATTAAAGCAGAAAATGAAACCATTTTAATGGCAGCAAAGCCAAACTACAACGTTGTCTGCAATGTTTATAGCGATAATAAATTAAATAAACAAACAAATATATCAAGAAGGAGATAGGGAGAGAGCGGATTAAATAGAGCAAAAAATACTATTAAATTAAGTTAATCAAATGCGCTGTGAAATCGCGCAGCTGCTTTGCCTGAAACACGACCACAGGCTCATAAATAATATTAATAAAAGCCAACAACAAAAGCGAGTGAGTGTGCTAAGGTGAGAGGAGCAGGTGTGGGAGGTAGGGAAAGAGGAAATAGGGGTGAGGCGAGTTAGAGTCATGTGTCATTGCTATTGAGCTTTGTTTACATTTTGTTTATTAAACGACGCGGAAAACTAGTGACACAGCGAGACAGAGACAACACAAGTACTACTTCTCTCACTCACTCTCCCTCTCTTTCTCTCATCCAGCTAAGCGTGCCATAAACTATTCAAGTCACAGCTGACTGAGAATTTGCTACCCCTTTGAGACTTTGTATTTGATTTTAATTAAATTTCCCGTAACTTTGTCACAATTCCGAGTCTGAACTTGGCAACCTTCCTTCACCTCCCACACCTGACCCTGTCCCTGTCCCTGTCCCTGTCCCTGTCCCTGTCCCTGCCCCTTCTCCTACTCTACCCCTAACTATTTCTCACTTTCCTTGTTTGTTTTTCTTCTTTATGTTTTTATTTTATTGCGCTCGGAATTGCTGTATTCGTTGTTGTTGTTGTTGTTGTTATTAATTGCCAGGTGAACAGCTGGACAGGTGTTGCCGGTGACATGCTTTTGATTTGTATATACAACTAGCCCCCCACAGACCCCCGCTTGCCCTAGAGCTCCCCGCCATAGCAGTCCTTGAGTCGTCCACTTTCCGTCGTGCCCAGCTCGTTCCAGAAGTCGTCGATGTTGTTCAACTGCTGCAGCACTTGGGGCGAACGTGCCAGATATGTGCGTTCTACAGAAGGCTTTTTATTACCTTGGATCAGCTACAAGAATGATGATTTACTTGCCTACTTCCTTCGAAATATAGTTAATATTATTGATTACGCTGGGACAAACTTCCGGTACGACGGGCATTTTCTTCAAATTCTTTAGTAAAAAATCTAAATCTGTCCTGAGCACAGGTTGAACTGTTTAATCTTGAGAGTTTCCAAATAATGAATGACTACAGCAGGGCCTGCCAAGCCTAGACCACGTTCTAACTAGCTCAGCTTGCTATGTATATCTTTATCTGTGTGTCTGTCTGTGTGTTTGTGTGTGTGTGTGTGTGAATACGCACTCGGCCCAATTATTCTGCCTGATTTAAGATACACAATGGCACGCAGCTCTTAACTGTCACAAAGTGCCTGCCTAATCGTCTCCCCCGGCACACTCCCTCGCGAAAAAGCACATCAAACAAAATAGATAACAATTGGCAGCTCATGGCTCGTTCCTTTTCGTTCTTCTTTCTTCGTCTTCTACTGCTAACGGAAGCCGGAAACGCGCCGCAAATTGCAAAGTTTGAGCTGACTCGTCTCGTCTCCCATTGTCGTCCTTGGCAAATTAATTTTATTTTATTTTATTCCATTTTATTTTATGCTATTTTCACGCTGTCTTCTTATTCTTTTGCTGGAAATTGACAGCAATTTTCTTTGCACTTTTCGCATTTCCTATGATTATGCGTCGATTATAATAAATGCGAATTTCCTTTGGCCATTTCCGTTCAATGTGGCTGCGAATTTAGTTATGCTTTTGCTTTGTGGAGTGCTTCGAAGTTGGGTTTATCAAGGGTGAGGGCGTGGTCAGGAATTATTTTTTAGAGCAGCTTGTGAAAGTGAAAAGAGGAAAGGGGTATGCTTGGTTGATTGCATCTCTATAGTTAAGAAAATATCTGGTTAATATTGGAGTAATGGATATGAGTGGAACATTAATCAAATGAATTGAATAAACTATATATGTATTAATAAACATGTAATTTAGGAAAATAATATTGTAATTGATAAATAGAATTTCTTATTAATCAATATTTATAGTGGAAAAGTATTTAATCTAATATTAATTTACTTTATATATTATACCCTCTACCCATATAGAGCTAAAGGGTATTACAGCTTTGTGCCAATCGATAATGTGTGTAACAGGCAGAAGGAGACGTGGCAATGCACATAAAATATATAAATTCCTGATCAGCGTCAACAGCTGAGCCGATATAACCGTGTGCTTCTGTCCATCTGTATGTCTATCCATCTGTAACCTAGAGATCAAAGATTCAGGTGTTTGTTTTTACTGTATTAAATAATATACTTAAATCATTATATACATTATATCCAGCATTAGTACTGTATTGTGTGATATATAATATCAATTACATTACCTAGTCGGGTACTGTTTTGTTGTATTCTTTGTGCCTTTTTATAGCGTATAAATATTGATATCTCCTCAACTATATCGAATTATATCATGAAATCCTTTATCAAATACAATATATAGGTTAGTATCCACACCCATAATTCTGTGTATCTCCATAGGGTCGAGCTGTATAATACCTATGGCCCCTTCTCTCCCCGCTCCAAGTTTATTTCTGCAGGCTGTCAACACACATGAGTTCATAATTCACTGAACGTAGCCATTTTGCGAGCAGATTTTCCGCTTGAATAGCTGCGAATCGCAGCGTGTAATGCAAATGTCAAACTTGTTGCCAGCGTTCTGCTTCGCTCTGCTTTGCCAGCTCTGCTCACAGGATGCGTGTGTCCTTTCAAGGACATACAAAGCGAGCAGAAAGAAGAGAGAAAATTAACAACAAAATTCAAGTGCAAAACACTTGAAAGTAAACATGACAAAGCGGGCAGATGAACGGACTGAGAGGCAGACAGACAGACCGAGTGAAAGGGAGACAGTGGGACAGACATACAGAGAGATATACAGAGAGACAGACAGACACACAGTGTGTGAGAGTGTGAAATGCATTTGCCATTTGTCGCAAATTAGCAACCATTTACAGTTAAATCAGGCGCATAATTATTTTCCCATTTCTCACATCTCGCTTTATCTCGGGTATTAGCTCACACATATCTAAATGGGTGTCTCTGTGTGTGTAAGTGCGTGTGTGGGATTTACGCCTGGCATTGTGTTGGCGGCTTATTTGAATCACGTATAGCTGCCAAATAGACGCATTACTCGCACTAATTTGTGGGCATTTCTCTGGGCCCGACTTAGTCCCGACACTCGAGGTGAAGTGTACTCACAACTGTAAAACTATTCAAGTGCCCGAAACGTTGCTAAGTCGCAATATCTGCTAGGCCAGGTCGAAACTGTTGCCAGTCCTAGAACCCATTCACTGTAGAAAGGTTAAACAACAAGGGTTGCTCAGTCCGCCCGCGTCGATTAGAGTCAATTAGCGCGCGATTATAATGGCATTTTCAATGACTGCATTGAATACTGCCCCAGCAGGGTTGCTCCCTCTCCCACTCTCCCACCTTCCTTTAAAATCATTGAAGAAATTTGCACATAAATTGCGTAAAGTGCAATTTTTTCAGCCCTAACACGTTTACGTCGCAACGTTGCGATGTTGCACCCCAGGCAGACACACGGACAACTCACACACTCATACAATATCAATCACCCCCAATCACTGCACCCCTTTGGCCACCCCTTCCCCCTCACGGTGCCTTGTGCTCCGTGTGTACCTCTTTTGCAGTTGACTGGGCTCGTCTCGTTTGGTCATCGCGCGCATTGTCAGCCCAATTTCACACAAAAAATGCAATCAAATGTGACGCTTTTATTATTCTTGCGTATATCTGCGAAATCGGAATGGGAACATGATTGAAATCAATCAAATTAAATCGCCTTGTTCCCGCAATAACCTTCCCAACTCCCTCCTTCTACCCACCCGTAGTTGTTTTCCATTACAATCTTTGTGTATAGAAAAAGTTGAAACTTCGAAATACAATTTTGAATGTCATTTGTGAAAGGCATAATAATAACTCTATAGTATTTGAAGGGGTAAAGATAACAGTTAAATTTAAAAATTGCCTTATATATTACTTAATTATGGAATTGGTTATTTGGGAAATTTTCTTATAAAAATGAATGCATATTTTCCTTTTTTCTATCAGGAACTATGTATAACCTCAGAGCTGCCCAAGACAATAAAAGTAAACATTTATCTTCTTCTAACTTGTAGAAACATAGGAGCTACAAGTTAGGAGCTCTGGTTAGATACTTGCCACAGCTGGGCAACTCTACAAGCTTACCAACTTATTGAAAAGATACAGCTAAGAACCCATTTCCTATACGGTTCAAGTTTTTCGATTTTCAGTCTTCGGCGCACTCGTAATACGCTTGAATGATTTCAAGTTTGGCCATCGATCATAATTCAAGTGAAAACAATGTGTGTGCGTGTTTGTGTGTGCCAGAGTGTGTGTGTAAGTGAGGCGGTCGCAAAGCTTCTTGAGGAACTTGATGTGCCCTCATTGTGTGTACTCGTCGTATGGTACTATGTGCTCCTGCCCACCGGAGTCGCGTAATTGACCAGATGCGTCGACGTATGCGAAGTACCAGGCGAGGTACTCTTGAAATCGTCAACCATCCAACGTATCGTGAGCTTTATTATTATGGATTTAATATGGATGGATTTCAAATCGAATTTGTATGGAAATTAAAAAACAGAGAACACAGAAAATTGCATTATTTCGCCGAGTGCTTTGAGCTTCTCGTGCATTGTGTGCGTGTTTATTTTTGTTTTTGTGCAAATTGATTAGTGGGCCGAACCTTTGGGGGTTGTCCCGTTTCCCGAGCTTGGGTTTTGGGAATGGCTTTGCTCTTAGCTTCGTTTACGGCTTTGTTGTTTGTTCAGCGCCCTGTAAAGTGATTCGTCTGAGAAAGCGAAAAAAACTAAGGCAACTACACGGCTTCTACTACTGTTGCTGTTGCTGCTGCTGCTGCTGCTGCTGCAGCAACACGCTGCATGCAACATGCGTCCATTTTTGGACGTCAGCCAAAATTCGAACCCATTAATTACCCATCGTCGTCATCTTCGTCGTCGGCCGAGAGAAGGCATCCCATCTCATCAGCTGCACGGGCGACCGCGAAAAATTTTCATTCATGAAGATCGAGCTCTAATTAAATGCCCCAACGGTCGCTTGACTAATTGTCTGCAGTGTGTGTGTCTAGTGTGTGGTGCACTGTGTGTCTAACAACATTTGTTGCATCCGCAATTAGTGAATGCTTCTTACATCTTACAAGATTGATCATCGTGCCAGCACAGGGGCACGAACTAATTTGTCTGCTTTGCATTTCGTGCATTATATTGGCGCTAATTTGGCCAATCTGTTCTCATAATTGATGTTGGCAGTTATTTAATACCCTGTAAATGGGCTAAGCAGGGTATGGCAGAGAAATAAAAAAACTTGCTTCCCTTTTCAACACTTCAAATAGGAATCCAACGATCTTAAATAGCTAAAAGGTTGCTTCCCTCTTTTCTCTAGGGTATTTAACCTCAACAGCCCCTGAGGCTAACCACAACATGCTGCGACATATTCAATTAGTATGTAAGTTCCCAATTGAGTTGCCAAGCACTTTGATCTTCTATAGGATGTTCAATGTTCGTTCTCCTCTCTCTGGGTCAATCTGCGTCATGCGCTATCGAGTTACTTTTTATAAAAGTCGAGCAAGCATAAACAAATTTCTATTTCTCTCTATGCTTTGGCTATGGAATGCCTCTAAAAATATCCAAAAACGAAATATTTGGATATATCGAATACACACAGAAAATATTTTAGGAAAAAGCTTTTGGCTACGCTCGGGAAACATGAAACGAGGTCGCTGCGTCTGGAAGAATATTTGAGGTTAGAAAAGCTTTTCGTGGATTCACTGAAAATAGAAACCGCTACCCGAAACATTCCCCAAAAAGATCGCAGCAGCGACAGGTACAGCCTTACTAGGAGGCTGAAATTATGAAATGAACTATGAAGATCTTTGAAGATCATATGATACCCCCTTGAGAAGTTACCCCACCCATTGTTCTCTTCGAAAATCTGTTGTTTTTAGAAAAGAATTAAATCTAAAAAATCGTTTTTATTTATAAATAATTATAAATTTTTTTAATTAAAATTACATTCATGCGATTATTTTATATTTCGTAGCAATAGACCCCATATCGCTATTGCGGATGTTCTATACAAAACAAGAGAGTTGGTAGATCTTAGTAAAATAATCGGATGGTTAACATTGATGAAAACACAAAAAACAAATAAAATTAATGGGGTTCGTTTTCATTACATGGTGTTCAGTCAGTACAAAAAATTATCTGGAACCAAGGATGACACATTGGTAAAATGACATTCATAGGCATCTCAGATGGTATAGATGCCAGTGTTGGTGTTGATGTTGATGTTGGTTTGCGTACATACACAATAGACCCATGTGTAGAGCAAGCAATACACATAGACCAATGCGTTGACGCTGGCGATGATCAGCAAGTAACTGCTTAGAAGCACTTGCGGTGGACAATGCCAGGGCCGGACTCGTCGTATTCCTCCTTGGAGATCCACATCTGCTGGAAGGTAGACAGGGAAGCCAGGATGGAACCACCGATCCAGACGGAGTATTTGCGCTCTGGGGGGAGCAATGATCTTGATCTTGATGGTGGATGGGGCCAGGGAGGTGATTTCCTTCTGCATACGATCGGCAATACCGGGGTACATGGTGGTACCACCAGACATGACAATGTTAGCGTACAGATCCTTACGGATATCCACATCGCACTTCATGATGGAGTTGTAGACGGTCTCGTGGATACCGCACGATTCCATACCCAAGAAGGAAGGCTGGAACAGAGACTCGGGGCAACGGAAACGCTCGTTACCGATGGTGATCACCTGACCGTCGGGAAGTTCGTAGGACTTCTCCAGGGAGGTGGAGGCAGCAGCGGTGGCCATCTCCTGCTCGAAGTCAAGAGCGACATAGCACAGCTTCTCCTTGATGTCACGAACGATTTCACGCTCAGCGGTGGTGGTGAAAGAGTAGCCACGCTCGGTGAGGATCTTCATCAGGTAGTCGGTCAAATCGCGACCAGCCAAGTCCAGACGGAGGATGGCATGGGGCAGGGCATAACCTTCATAGATGGGGACGGTGTGGGAGACACCATCACCGGAATCCAGAACGATACCGGTGGTACGACCGGAAGCGTACAGGGAGAGCACAGCCTGGATGGCGACGTACATGGCTGGCGAGTTGAAGGTCTCAAACATGATCTGGGTCATCTTCTCACGGTTAGCCTTGGGGTTCAGGGGGGCTTCAGTCAACAGGACTGGGTGCTCCTCGGGGGCAACACGCAGCTCGTTGTAGAAGGTGTGATGCCAGATCTTCTCCATATCATCCCAGTTGGTGATAATACCGTGCTCAATTGGGTACTTCAGGGTGAGGATACCTCTCTTGGACTGGGCCTCATCACCGACGTACGAGTCCTTCTGTCCCATACCGACCATCACACCCTGGTGGCGTGGACGACCGACAATTGAGGGGAAGACGGCACGGGGTGCGTCATCACCGGCGAAACCGGCCTTGCACATACCGGAGCCTGCATAGCAAAAAGGACAAGCGAGACGAACGTACGTTAGCTAAAAGTCGGATAAACGACCAACAATCAGAGCGTCCCGAACCAAACTGGACAATCTACTAGATGAATATCTTTCGAGGAAGATAGAAAGAGTCTCAGAATGAGAAATCTGACGGGAAGATAGAATAACTAGCGGATGACTCATGAGCTCGTCGTGCTCGCAGAACTTTGTAGAAAACTATGTGGAACTTCGTATGGAATTCTTATGTGGCAAATTATCTAGAAAGCTCTAAAGAACTTTGTAATGTTTTTTTTTTTATAGTAGAAACTATTGGGAATGATCACAATTCTTTTTGGGGAATGTGTTGAAAGTTTGCAGTGCTCTTTCGCTTTGGGAAATTTGTTTGAAATGTTTCAATGTTAATTTCTTTAGAATTTAATGTGCTTTGATAGCACTTGATAACACTTGGGCACACTGCACTGAGTATCCTCGAAAGAGTTAATCCACTGTATGATAATCCATTTCTATCCGTTAGTAGATGTCCAGGCTAAGGTATATCTGGTATCTCTTGCGGCTCTTTGAGTTTTTCTTTCTGTTTCTTGAGTTTTGGTATACGCACCATTGTCAACGACCAAAGCAGCAACCTCATCGTCACACATTTTGTCTGGGTTTTGTTTGTATTACGGTACCACGGGAGAATTTAAATCAAGAATTACGGCAATGTGTACGCTTTGGAACACAACTGACTGACTAACGTTCACAGCATTGGTACAGGGATTTTATACCAGCTGAGATTTTCGCGGCATCCAAGAAAAACTCGAAGCGTTGCCGTTGACGCCGACGCCACCGCCTCCGCTTGCACCGCCGTGCTGCCCCCCAGCAGCAGCAGCAACAACAAGGGCAGCGCACATAGATACAGCAGCAGCTAAAGATACAGATACAGCAACAGCAACATCTACATATACAACTATAGACACAGATACAGCTACAACTACAACTACAGCTATAGATACAAATACAGCTGAAGATACAGATACAGATACAGATACAACTACACAGCAATATGCTTCGCTTCGCTCATGGATATCTGCCCACCTTCGGCACAGCAGCAGAACATCGCGAGTCGAGCGTCGCGTCGGTGGATGGCGCCTAAAAATAGATCCTTAGCATAGGGGGCCCACGCCTTTGGACAATGCGCGAGAGAGAGAGAAAAAGAGAGAGAGAGAGAGAGCGAGCGCACTCGCGCAAAGGCACAACAGTTCGGCATGATCGAGCGTGCCGATCGTCGATCGGTTCGGTTCGGGCCGATGTGGCACGAAGCAGTTGCCAGAGTCCAAAAGTGCCGTATAAGGCAAGACTGCTGCTCCAGCGAGTGAGTGAGTGAGCGCTCTCGCTCTCACTCTCACTCTCCTGCACTGCCTCTCTCTCTCTCTTTCTCTCTGTCGCTCTCTCTCTCTCTCTCTCTTGTGCGCGGGTGTGCGCGTGAGCACAGGCAGCATATTTGTTAGATCGCTTTGATTTTTTTTTTTTTTTTGGGTCGTGGGGGATTTTGAAAAATTAATTTCGTTCGCCTCGTTCTCATTTGCACATGCCCCGCAGCCTTCCCCTTCCCCACCCCATTGGGTTTTCATAACTTTCGTGTTTTTCGTATGTCGTAATAAATTCATTTTCTATTTTCGATTTTTCACCAGAGATCTCTCTCACTGTGCTCGTCTCTCATTTCTCATTTCTGATTTCAGCTTTTCTCGCTGGCATCTCAATTAAATTTGTTGCGTCTCTTTGGCGCGCACGTTTGCACCTTCAATGAAATTCCTTGGGTCGCACTTCTATTTTTGGTCATATTTCCCACTGTTCTCTCTCTCTTGCAAGTGTTTCGCCCGACCACGCCCACATGCCCACCAACTCTAGGTACTCCCCTCCCCAGAGCATAATTGAACTGACTTGTTTATTTACAATTGTAAATCGCATACAACTCCTTTAGCCGCGGGGGGCGTTCCGAGAGTATTTGAATTCTTTGCTGGGCCCTTTGCAGGGTATCCATTTAAATTAGGTTTCTTCTCATTTATTTTTAGCGGCAACTAAGTGGGGCATGTTTACGTTTTATGTTCCAAGCAAACGCATAAAACACAGATATACATGCACATCTATCTAGTACATATATATCAGATGTACCCAATACACATATATACTATACAGTATATGTATCTGTGTCTGTATCTTGTTGTTTTGCTACGCTTTTTACGTGGACAAGATTTATGTCGCAAATAGGCCAGCGAGGCCATATGCTGTTATTGGCGCTATCCAGTCAACATACATTACACATATATCGGATCTGGCTATACATAGCTTCGATATATGTTTACTGAGAAGGCTTAGAGCCAGACAGCCAATGGGAATGACTAATCTATGGATATTATGATTTCCAATTCCAATTCGCCAAAATGTTCCTAGAGCATATTGGGTATATTTAGTTTTGCGGCATCTATAATTAACCTGGATGGATACGGACAGCGGACGATGCCTCTTCTTATCCATTTCCTTTCTATTCAAAAATCACTGCAGGGACTGCTTAAGAAGAAGAAGCCACAACGAATTGTATATACCCTATAATAGTTGTAGAATAGATATGTGAAAAATATTGAATTGAATAAGACAAATGATAACTTCTATTTATTTGGGTTCCAAAAGGTTTTATTTATCTTACACAATATTATAAATTTAAGATAAATTGTTTGTTTAATATTTGATTTCAAACAATAGAACAAAATTTATTGAAGGTATCATTTTACAAAGAATAAATTTAGTGTAGATCAACAAGTTTAGAACTATGTAGATATATTTTTCATTTTCATTACTATAGTTTGACGTAGTAAATAGATTTTATTAAAAACTTATTAATTCAAAATTGTCTTAAATTAAAAAATATATTTTATTTTTTTATACAATCGATACTCAGAGCTTAATTATTTTAATAATTAACGATAAATAGATTTAAAATTTGCGGTTTATGGAAAAATATGTGTATGTTTGTTAAATTAACTTCTTACAAAGTAAATTCATAAAATAACATCAAAAATTAAATACATATAAGATTTAAAACGTTGAATTATTATGTTTTGATTCTATTAAGTAGTGGATAAATTTCAATAACAAATACGAATTATATAAAATAAATTCATTTCAGTTTCTACTCTATAGTTTCATCAAAGCGAACATCTTAAGTATTCCGTAGACTAGTTTAAAAATACGGAAAATTCTGAGTTGATAAAAAAGACTGTGATTCTTAAGAATTATCAAATGAAAATTAATAAAACATATCCGACTTTGTCAACATAATATGATACAGAATTTCTTACAAGTTTTCTTTCGCCTTTGATATGGAAACCAAGAAAATCACGTTTCCTTTTTTATTGTTTGTATTTTTTTATTGATGTTTATTCATCTTACTCGATATGGCAACAACAGTCAACCCCACCAGAACTGGCAATATTCATGCCACATATACCACCCCTCAGTGAGAATACTTCTTTTTCCAACTGAACAATCAAAACTCACGCGCCATAATCGCAATCAAATCGCATCAGGCCAGAGGACAAACAAAGCCGCCAGCCAAACGCCTCGAGACACGATGGGAAAGCCGAGGAGAGTTGTAGTTGCTATTGCTGTTATTTTTGTTGTTGTTGTTGTTGTTGTAACTCGTACATGGATTGTATAAATTGTTAAATCAGAATTTAATAAAACCCAGTCAATTGTGCAGTGACAGTGGGCGCCACGCCCACAACTTTGCAACGCCCTGTCCAAGGAATTTTAATAAGGAGCTCGTATCCTGCGCTGAGCTTGGCTGCGCTGCTGCTGCGCTGTTGTTTTAGTGCACGTGCGCCAATTGCCAGCACTAAAGGGATTCATTTGTGAATTATCCAATGCCGATGCCAATGCCGAAGCCAAAGCGAATCCAAACCCAAACCCATGTGCCTAAGTAAACAAGGGGGAAGGAGGGAGGGAGCGTCTGGCTGACTAGTTAGGAATGGGAACGGGAATGGGAACGGGAATCAACGAAAACAAATTGCAATTGAGCCTGTAACGGTGACATTGGCGGCTCTGACGTGGCTGATGGGCAACAAAGTGGCCACCACATCACACAGACAAGCGAAGGGAGGAAGGGGAGAAGGGGAGAGGGGGTGTTTGGGCACACAAACGCGCTGCGCATTTGACAGCTTAGGCGGAATGCACACAGACGCCCAGAGCCAAGGCAACAAGCCGTTACATGGCTGCGGCTTCGGCTAATGATCATTAAATGCGGCATGATGATGTTAAGCGGGTGTGTGTGTGGGTCTTAGTGTGGGTGTGTGCGGTTGTGGATTGCTGCTGGTCTGTTGGCAACCCTTAAGCCTTAAATGACTGAGTTCATCTCTGAATTTGCGGAATTTTTATTAAGTTGCCAAATTTGGCAGCGATTTTCGACGTCGTCTTTTGCTGCTGCTGCTGCGGTTGTGTTGACAGAGCTCATCAAAAGGACGAAGGAGGGTACCCTGTGCGCTGACCCCTCACTACTTTCTCCCTTCTCCCACGCATTCGTTTTCTGTGTGCATTAATTTCAAATTAGTTTTGCCAGAAGCCGAGCGCATTATTGTATTTAGAGCCACCTCCCCCCTACTCCCTTAACCCTTATGTCTCAATGCCATATACCATATACCATATTCCCTACTCCCTCTACTTCTTCTAGCCGCTTCCTCCACCTCCTCCTCCTCCTCTTTAGCCTTTTCACACTGTAAACACGCGTGTGAAACAAACAATGCGAACAATTGCTGATGAAGTGGCTGAAAGGGGTTAACCACAATCCGCAATCCCCTTTTGTGGTCTAATTGGCCTAATCGCCAATTGTCATCGACGGCGCTGACCACAGTCCGGCATCGGGTGCATCCAGGCTAGATTGCAGCTGCCACAGCCAAGTGCAGCAGCAGAAGGGGGCAGCTGCATCTGCCTCTGTTTATCATAAAACGCGGCACTTGGCAGCTAATTTGAGGCACAGGAAGATGGAGCATGTGGCCGCGTCCGAAGTAAATCAGGTCAAACAGATATAAGCAGCGGCGGGGCAACCAAATTAGAATTCGATTCTCGATACTCCCGATTCCCGAATCCCGATTCCATATCAGCTGCATTAATTTCTATGTTAATGTGTGCGAGAGCTGGAAAATTTCTATCCGCTGGAGATGAGGTTTATTTTTAGTGGGTCGCTCACACACATATATACATACATATATGTATGTGCATGTGTATATATCTTTGGAATGGAATATTTTCCTATACCGGGAAAGAGCATCAAAGCATTCGTTTTATTCCAGAGAGAACAATAACAATTTCTTCTGCCCTCTCATATATCGCATTTCATTATGCGATAATATCGCCCATATAGCTGTACTATGTCAATTTCTGTATTATCGGGTGAGACAAATATTTAGTCATAAATGGATTCACGTGCTGCCTCCAATAATTTAAACCCAAAGCAGACAAGTGGCCACATATAAGCAAGGCCCGCACTCATGAATACACACAGAGACACTCGTGAATACATCAGGGGAATACATATAGATATATATACATATATATATATATCTGAAAATACACTCGGATATGCGCTACAATTCGCGTAGTCCGCACTGTACGCCTCCAGAGCGATTCAAGAACAGAAGAACAAAATACGAAATTGAGAAAACGAAGAAGACACGAAGCAGCGATGCGATGAGAAAGTGTGTGTGGAGCTGAAAATATTTAGAAATATTTCTATAGCAAATAAGTGATATACATAGAGGTGCGTTACTATATGTACTTTAGAGTGGGCCAATTTAAGCAGACAGTACGAAATGTCTTTAAACATACAATAGGATTGTAGATAACACAATACTTTGAGAATGCATCTAATAATATTTGAGCTACTTGAGTAGCTATATAATTATATAATTTAATAGAATACATAATAACATATAGTAGATTTATATTGACTGAACGAAATCTATTTTATAAATCCTATGAATAATATATTCTCAGCACTCATTTTTATGGTCCATTTTTTGTCGATAATGAGATGAACTTTGACAACTTTTGAACGAACGTTTATCATAATGTCTTTATATATTGATATACTCATAAATGTTTTTATTGCTTTAATTTTTTTTAAATATAAAGCTTTATATAGAGACTTGAAGAATATTAAATCAGGCATAAATAAATGCATTTCTTTGATCTTATAAATAGAGAGATTTATAAATTAAAGGGATAGTTCAACTTTTTAGTCTTAAGATGTTGAAAGTTTAGAATCAAAAAATTTTAAAAACTGAAAATCAAATCAAAATCAATAATTGAATCTTTATATCTCATTTATTTAAATCATTATCAAACATTTTATGTATGCCTTGCACATTCCACAGAACCGATGCCTTTTTGGCCCACCTGAATCTGTTGGCGAGCGAATGCTGTCTATAAGCAAGGGAAACAAATGACGCGGACATTTATGGTGCGCGCTAAAACTGAACTTTTCAGTTAGCCAGCGTATATATATTTCCACACAAACACACATAGATACTGTAGATATATGAAATGCTGTTCAATAATTTGTTGTGTGTTGTGTGTTTTGGCGCTGGTTTCATTTCGTGCCGAAGAATTTATTTTTAACATTGTTATTTTATATACACAAAAAACAACAGCAAAAGGAGGAAAAGTTTGGGAGGTGAAGGAGGAGAAGAAAATCGAGAGAAACGCTGAAGAAAATATAAAAAGAAATACCGCCAACGCTTTCATCATCGACCAAACGGGCTCGATCAGCTGTATGTCATCAATATGCGATATATCTCGCGCAGGCCAGGCAGTTATGGATACTACTGTATAGAGAGATAGCGGAGAGGGGACGAGAGTGACGAGAAAGATAGAGAGAGAGAGAGAGGGGAGTACTGTATGTAATGTGGAATGGAAAACATGAGAGAGCAGTCTTCGGCATCGGAAATTCGCTTTGACTCGCCTTGTAAGACGTCAGCGACGACGCTTCCGCTAACACCGCGCGACCTCCCCCTGCCTTCATCCGTCGCGTTTGGCCATGAGGCCCAACCCGGCGCCCAAGACAGCGCCAAGCACTCGGTGGTTTTTGACAATTTCTATATATAGAGCGATACGCACAGTCGAAGAGTTTTCATCGCATGGGGCGCTGCACTGCGTGGAACACTTGTCGCTGCCGCTGTCTGCTGCTTGCCTTGCTGTACGTCCCACTGTCCCTCCCACTGTACGTCCCACTGTCTCTATGTCTGCCTGCTTGCCCAAAATGTCCCAACGCATGTTGTTTGCAAAAATGATTCAGGAATTTTAATTCGTCATTTCAAGTTCAATTCAGTTGGACTTTGTCTTGCAATTGCACATCGCATTATGTGCAGGGGAAGAAGGAGCAGAGGGAGACAACTACTGAGAGTGCTCTGCCTCACCCATATGTGCGCACATGTTTCTTTTGGCTGCTGCGAGGGAGGCCTCTTCTTCGGCATTTTCGCCTTATATGGTGCTTGGCACCTCTAACCGCAACAGTTTCGTTTCATTCCTTTTTTATTGTCTCTGGTGATTCACGCTGCTCTCTCAATCAACGATGCCCTTGTCATTGTTTGTCTTTTTCGCCCCCCATTTGGTTTTTAAGTGCAGCACGCGCTGCCTGCAGTTCGATATCGTTGGTAGTCTATAATGGATTCTATAGAGCAGCCCCTTCGTGGCTCATTTACAGTTTGACAGCTGGCAGAATGAAAATCTAATGAAAATACTTCACAAATTGACTTTTTTCTGATGAATGCAGCACGAAAAGCTTACTGGGGCCAATTGACAGGAGAGCTTTTCGTTTGGCGAAGCTTTTGGAACTGCTTGCAGAGCCAATTTAAATATTGAAGTTGTTTAATTACTTGGCAATTCTCAGTAGTTAATATCTAAATACTTTACATTAATATATGTAATATATATTTTTAAATATTTAATTCCCGCAGTCGCAACCAAATTTAAATTTTCTAAAACTGCGCGCCAATCGGTGCACTGCTTGCCTGTTTGAACGCAAGCAGCTCAACTGCACTTCTGCACTGCTTGCCTGCAATGTGTTAAAAGTAATGAGCCACAGATGGCGCCACTGCGAATATTTTTGTGAGGCGGTTTGTTTGAATTTGCATAGAAAATTATTAAAAAACGATACAAAAATTATTAAAAGAGAACAAGACTATTTTGGATAATGTATAAGATCTGTTTTTAAATTTGTATGAACTTCTATTAGTATATTGCTTGTATAATTGTATATTGTAGTGCCCGCTCCCCCTTCTTCAAACTTTTTCACTTCAAGCTAATGCATTTTCATTTAAATTCCCTACATTTTCCCAAGCGTTAATTAAGTGTTTTTAAATGGATTGCAACGTTGCAATTGTCTACTGAAATAAACAGACCCCTGCGGACCGAGGGGATCCTAAATCGTATACCATTTTAACAATATACCCATTGCCATATTGTATCTATTCCGTTGCATTTCCCTTGGTAATGTCACGTGAAATGTGCAACCCCCCTTTCGACTCGGTTTACATTCTCTTCATTCGCATAGTTTATGCATTTGAGTGAGATTTTTGTCCAAGATCTTGTGCGTGAGATAAGCACACGGTGTAATTGCCGGCAATTATCATTGTCGAGGCGAGACACACGAGTGAATGAGAGACAAAGAGAGGGAGAGAGATTGTGCCGAGGTCGCACAGCTACTCGTATTGTAACAGTGCAAACACACACGCATACGTGGCACATACACTCACACACTCACACGCACACCCGCTGTGTTCAACGTGCTTACAGTTTAATTGCCCGCGGCGTTAATCAATTATAATTTATTCATTATTTTATTACATTCGTCGCTACTACAATTGGAGCACATAGTACCCCACGTGTACTAGATACAGGCCTACTATATGTGGGGTATATGTACATCGGAGCTTAGGGGCCTTATCTACCCTTCTGCGCACTTTGTTCCCGTCAATTAGGCGTCATTATGCGGCTTTGTTTGCGCTGCATTTAGTCCTTTTTAATTGCATTTAATTGCAGCTTGTCAACGATTTCAATTTGTTTCCACTGCCTGCGGCTGTCTCGAGCTTGTCTTGAGTCATTTCCTTTTCCCCACTGCTCTCAATCTCCTCTCCTTATCCCTTTTCCCAATTCATTACTCGATTATTAATTGACTCATTAATCAGATTTCGGCAACTGATTAGTTGAGCAGGTGAGTTCTGTCGAGCTTGGCTAATTAAGTCATCGAACATGATTAGAACATTGAACTTTGCATGACGCAACGTTTTTTCGCAATTCCCTTTTGTTTCGTGCATTCGCAAACGTTTCACGGGCTGCACTTGTTAGGTATTCTATGAGAAATTATTAAACTGTTGAACTCTTGAATAGAATATCAAACTTTCTAGTCTCTTACTTTAGTCTTTGTATATTTTATCTTGTGTTCTGCATTTGTAATCGTTTTACAGCCAACAATTAATAATTCTTTTTTATACAGTAGTTATAATTAATAAAATAGTAAACTCTTTCGCCGTAATCTGTTTTTTCATTTATTCTACTTCAGTTTTTTTCTTATTTTACTTACAAACCCTACTCTTTTGACAGGCTTCATTTCTGTATTAAATAATATCCTTTTTGTATTTTCTAGGCTTGTTTTTCAACTAAACAAATTGAAGTCTTTCCAAATATCTCTAGTCGGATAATCAAATCCCAGTCTATTTGTCAGTTTGTTGCGCTACTATTGGAAAATTGCCAAAATTTGCGCCGTCTGCGGTTGCCTCATTTTGTGGTTACCGAAATATTTCCAATTTCAATTTGCCACCATTCGCCAATTTCGATTGATTCCCCTTCCACTTCCCATTCCACCACGAAATGAATTCCGTTATCGATGTGAGCTAAAACTTGTTTATTTGTATTTATTACTTTGTGCTAATATGCCATGGGATTAGGATTCTGTTTCCGTTTCATTTCTGTCTGTAGGAATTATCGAAATATTACAAATAATTCTATGCACAGTAAAATCTATTAGTTAGTTTTCTTTTCGCTTTTCTTTTCTCTTTTCTTTTTGTTTCATTTGTGTTTTGTTTTGCTTTCTTCTATTTGCTAGAACGATGATTAAACGCAGGAGATCTCAATGGGTTTCCCTGCTAGGGCTTACAACGAAGTAGGGGAATTAACTATAAACTAATATAGGGGACACATACAGGATAGTTCAGGAAACTATATATTTGGGATGAATACATTATTAGCTTATACAGATTTTGATTAAGGGAACAAACTAAGACTAAACACTGTGGGAATTGCGCGTGCCGAAACTGGGAATGATGAGATTGCTACTGAGAGGGACTCCCCTTCCACACCCTCACGCTGCCTAGACCATCGAGACGAGACCCTTGTTGAGATTATCGAGATGCTCCTTGGCCTTGATGCGCAACGTGGCAATCGAATTGCTGCGCATATCCACCGTGGGCGGCGTTGCGGTTGCTGTCCGCTTCAGGCTGAGCGTAGAAGGCGGCGGCGGACTATCGCGTCCCACGTCGAGCAGCTCATTGGTGCACTTCTCCAGGCCGCCGTTGCTGGCGCTGCTTCCTCCGCCACCGGCTTCGATGTCGCTGCAGTCGCGAGGATCGCCATTGGAGTCGGCATTGGAAATGCTGAGGTTTTGCGGTGACATGCAGACATCGGGGCCGCTGCACTCCAGCGACGACGATGAAGACGACGAAGTCGAGGTCGAGGCTGCTGTTATTGTTGTTGTCGTTGTGGGCGGCAGCGGCGTCAGGGTGGCCACATTGCTGCCATGTTGATGCGGCGACAGCGATGTCGCGTGCGGTGACATGCGTGACAGGTGCGGCGAGAGATGGGACAGCGGCACCGCATGATGGCCGGGGTGTGCATGTGCATGCGAGTGTGGATGCGGTGGCGGCGGTGGGGGTTGCGGGCCGGTGGGTGGCGGCCCCAATTGTCCGCTATGTGGTCCGTGCGGTGGCGGCGGCGGTGGTGGCCCATGATGGTGACCCATGGCTGCCAGGCTGCTCATGGTCAGATTGCCCGGTGCGAGGCTCAGCGGCGGTGTCAGATAGCTGGGATAAACGGTCTGCGGATGCGACAAGAAGCCTGCAAAGAGGGTGTAGAGAAACGTGGGTGAATTGACTGTTGAATCTCGTCCAGCTGTCACTGCTTACCTGGCAGCGCGCTCAGCAGCGGCGGCGATAGCCAGGGATCCACGGGCAAACCGGATGGACCGCAGCCCAGGCGATGTGGCAGCTGTGTGAAGTGCGTCAGCCCCAGACGCAGGCTCTCCGACTTCTCCTGGCGACGCCACTTGGCGCGACGGTTCTGGAACCAGACCTGGAAGAGAGCAAAAGAGAAAAAGGCTCATCAGAAAAATGTGAAGTGAAAGCGCTTCCAAGTGTCAGTTAATTACGCGCCTCGCGAAGAAAGCAATTAAATGCGGCCCTCTGCGGAGGAGGACGCTAATTTAATCAGGCGCAAAATGCGAGTGTCTAAACAGGCAACAACAACGAACAACGAGCAGAATAACAACAACAACACGGAAAAAGAACAACAACAACAACGAAGCTCGTCAAGCTGAATATGCTTAATTAGGCAGCCAAGCGACAGAGCGAGAGCGAGAGCGAGAGCGCGCGATTGGCAGAGTTGAGGATGAGCACACAAAAAGCAAAATGGCCGCCTGGCCAAATTGTTAATGAAAACAGACGCACACAGCAGCAGGCGAGAGCGAGACGGAGCTAGCGAGACGCACAGCAGCAGCAGAGCTGAAGAAGATACAGTCAGACAGCTGGACAACAAAATGGCGTAACAAGCAGCAAGAGAAGAAGTGGTAGAGGGACAGGGGGCAGCGCGTTAACGTTTGACGTGGCCAAAGCCGCGTTAAGTGCACCAAATGCTCTAGAAATAAAATTCAATTAGTGCCCGTAGCTCTAATTAGAATTATCGTTACTCTGTGTGTGTTTGTGTGTGTGTGTGTGTGTGTGTGTGAGCTTTGAGCAGCTCTGCCAACCAACACAGCGCAACGCAAGCAGCGCAGCGCAGCTCAGGCGTCTGTCTAATTAGTGGCGAACGCAAAGAGAGCCGAACACCAAAGAGAGCAAGGCGAGCAAGTGAGCGAGCACTAAGTGGGAGTGTGAGCGAGCCAGAGCGCAACTGATTGAGCCGGGTGAGCAAGCAGACGAGAGCGAGTGGGAGTGCGAGAGTGTGTGTGTATGTGCGTGGTGAGTGCGAGTGCAGCGCCGCCTGGCGGTGGGTGGGTGTATTTTGGATTTCCTGTTTTGCCGTCGGCTGCGCTGCTGCAGCGCTCAAAGTAATTAAATGCAATTTGCGCAAATTAATAAGAAATTAATTTTGATGGAAATTTCATTACCATTATGTCGTTCTCCTCTTTCTCTCTCCCTCTCTCACTCCCTCTCTCCCTCTCACTTGCTGTTGCTGTCGTAGTTGTTGTTGTTTTTGTCTGTGCTTGTTTTTAGTCAGCCTCTGCCGCAAAATACACAAACAAGCAGCAGTGTGTGTGTGTGTGTGTGTTTGTGCTGCTCGCTTTGCTTGCTGCGGCTGTTTAATTAAACATAATGGCGCGTAAAATTATTTTCGTTGTCAATTTGACGCGCGCGCGCTGGCACAAACTGATTTGCATTACAAATTCGCCTGGCAGAGGCGCCTTCCCACCCTTCACGGCTCCCTTCCATTGCCCCCTCTATTGGCAGCGGGTGAAAGGCAAACAAAAAGTGAAATTCTTGTTGTGTGTGTTTTTCCACAAGCAAATCAACTTTGGCAAAGTAATTAAGGCCAATAAGTAGTTGAGGCTGCTGGGTAATTGCTTTTGTGTCTGTGTGTACGGGCGAAATATAGCCAGAAAATAGCTAACACTGCGTAGACTTCAGGGAAGGTACTCTAAAATATAGACATGATAGATAACACCACCACAGAAACAATGGGCAAAAATATAGCCATAAAACTGCTAAAATAATACGCATTTACTATATAGAGAGAGGGAGAGAGATAGAAGAAGTAGGCTTAGGTATAGACATGAAAGAGTTAACACTTAAGAAAGAGTGGGCTGAATTATTGCCAGAAAAAGGCTAACACTTCAGGGAATTGTAGTCATAAAATAGCTAAAAGTGAGGAGAGAGTAGTCCAAATTCTTGCAATAAAATAGCTAACACTTTAAGACATAAACATAGCCCTTAAATATATAACTTTGCATAGAGAGAGAATGTTTAAATATTGCCTTAAAATAGCTAATAATATTTACAAGACAGTTGGCATAAATATAGCCATTAAATAGCTGACAGAATATGCATAAACATAAATATCTAACTTTACATAGGGAGAGTAGTCTGAAACATATCCATGAAATAACTTACACTGAAGAGGAAATCTAGACTTTAATAATGCCATAAAATAGCTAAAATAACAGAGAGAGAGTAGGTATAGCCACAACATAGCTAACATTGCAAAGGGTAGCTAGGGGATGATCACCACATACAGAGCAGGAATGTAAGCTTAAACTAGATTACATCCCACAAAAGAAAACAACATTCACTGCTTAATTAATTAGTCTCAACTAATTTTGCATCCATAATGCCGCAAATGCCAAGTGCAGCTGGCCAAAATGAATCTATAGTTCAATTAGCATAGACGAGTGACAGTAATAACAAAGCTCAAGGAGCCAAAAACCAAACTCAAAGTCTAATTTCCTGTCTCTCAAATCTGTACGAAGAAAATAAATTAAAGTTAGCAGCTTTAGGCCACATTCGCAAACACACACACGAGTCTCAAATGTTAAATGAATATTGACATTTGGCTGTGGCTGCGCAGGATGGAGCAGCAACAGAATGGGAGCGGTGGGCGGAGGGCGTAGCCACTCAAAAGCCAGCCAAGAGCTCAGTGGAGCTGCCAAGCTCTCGCCGACTGTTATAATTTGAGTTTGTGCTTCTTCATTTTAATTAAATCATCAAAATCAATTTTGTAATTTCCATTCATGGAGCGTCATAAGCGCACACAAGCTACACAGACCGAACGAGACAGCAACAGAGAGAGACAGAGAGAGAGAGAGAGAGAGAGAGAGAGAGAGAGAGAGAGAGAGAGAGAGAGAGAGGGAGAGAGAGAGAGAGATGGAGAGAGAGGGAGGCTGACGGGTGGCACGCCCATCGTCCTCATCATCATCATCAGCATCAGCTTCGCCCATTCGAGCGTTGGCAAATTGTCTGCTTTCATCTTTGGCTGTTGATGCTCCCCGCCCCGCCCCCGCCCAAGCCCAGCGAGCCGGCACCAAACTCAATTTTCCACCCCATAGACACAAATACAAACATACACGTACACACACACACACACACACACAGGCATACGCAGCACGGCTGGCAGCCCGTTTCAGCCATTTTCAATTTTGCTACATTTTCAGCTGCCTCCTGGTACGTCTCCCCCTCCTCCCCCTCCTCTCGCTCCGCAAACCCCACTGCCCTCTCATCCTCCACGCCGCTGACTGCCTGCGGCATTTAGCATTCATGTGGAGCCGAAGAGAAGCAGCCAGCCGCTTGGCAGAGCACGCGCCAACAGAGTGTCGCCTCCTACTCTCCCCCTACTCCCACTCTCCCTCTACCTACTTCGCCCTCTTTCGCCCCCCGTCAACCACTTTTCAACTTTAATCTTTTTCATAAACTTCACATTGGCAGCAAACAATTTGCGTCCCCAGCGTGGCCGCCCGAAAAATGTCGACCCAACTCGACCCACTCTGGTTAAATGGCGTCGAGCAGCAGCAGAGGCAGCAGCAGCAGCAGCATCAACCCCGTCAACAGGAACCAACCCCATGGCGCCCGTTATCCTCATCATCAACTTCATCGTCCTTTGCGTTCATCGTTCTCTTCTCTACGTCGTCGTCATCGTCGTCTTCTTTAATTTTGTTCGCAGCAAAGTTTTGCCGTTTTATTGGAAAACTTCTGCCGCAAAGTGTCGTCGCCCAAAAGCGTACAAGGCGTATACGCAATTTGGCTTGTACTCTCAGCATGCACTCGCTCCCCCTCTCCCTCTCTCTCTCTCTCGCTCTCTCTCTCTGTATCTTTGTGTGTGTGTGTGCTATGGCACAAATTGCTTTTCGAATGTTTTTGACAGTTTGCAAATTGGAAAATTGACTTTTAACACACAAGAGCTCAGCAGCTTAATAAAACTGTTTGCAACTTGTGCGAAAGTGGGTGAGAGGGACGGGTCACCTTCTAGCAACTTTCGTGCTGTTGTTCTGAGGCTGAACATCTTGTCATTACACGCTCATTGTTGCGGGCACTTTTGGGCACTTGCATCATCATCTGTCGCATACTTCCGGCTCCGCAACAAATTGGAAAATGTTTTTAAAACTTTCTTTGCCCTAACTAGCTTTGGGGCCTGGCGATGCCAGCTGCGATTAGCATAGAAATCGGTACAGTTCAGAACTGAGCACTACAATTATAGATCGCATAATCATTATTCCCGTTAGGTGCACATGTCATGCAATTCAATCAATTTGATTGAAGTCGACGCCGCGCTGCCTCGTTGCCTCGATAAGCACTTTAACCACGCGGGACTATGCACACTATATAATTAAAGAGGGAGAGAGAGAGGGACGGGAAGGGGCCACGGGGTGCGACAGCGAACTGGGGACAACCCGTTGCGCTCAAGGATATTGATAGCGGCGCCTAAGCTAATGCTACGTCGAATGCATCTGCATGTCCGTGTGCGAGCTTTAATTGAATTAAAAAACTGCCAGAAGGAAGGAAGCAAGACGCGGCAGAGGCAGAGGCAGAGGCAGAGGCAGAGGTAAAGGGAGAGGGGCAGAGGGACAGTGAGCCGAGCCGAGCCGAGCCGAGACCGACCCTAATTATATAGTATGCCTGGCAGCGGCAGCAGCAGTTCGCCTGGTTGCCGACAGACATCAGTCATCCTGGCTGGCTGTCATAATTTTAAACCAGGCAGAGAGGGAGGAACGGGGCAGGCAGGCGGGTAAACTCTGCCTCAAACAAAGACACAGCGTGGAGTCCTTTTTGCGTTAGTTTATGACATGTTTTCCTTTGTTGGCTTTTAGTTCCGGCCCCGCGGCCAAGTCCACGGCATCCTGTTTCGACCTCACCTCACCTCACCTCACCTCAGCTCAGCTCAGCTCAGCTCAGATCGCCTGGCCTCGGGCTGCGGTCGGTGCCGACTTCTTCGTTTCGTGATTCGGTACCAAATTAGAGTCAAACAAAAGCCTCGAGCAGCACAAAACGCTCTCCGAAGATGTTTTAATTAGTCTGGGAGCCGACAAGCATATTGATTTACACTTGATGTCGCTGGGTCTGTTGGGTCTGTCGGGGTCGCTTTGTTCGACAGAAGCCGCAAAAGCTTGAAGTGGAGGGGAAACTGAGGGCTCATGTGAAGTCTAAGGAATGTTTCTTAAGGGGAAGGGATAAAATTTGTTCATATTTATTTATATATTAATATAGTGGGGGACTAGGAAAACATAATAATATATGTAACTAACATAAAGAGAGCGAGAGAGACAGAGAAAGAAGTATAGTATATTGATATATAGGTGAATGTACAAAATGTTTTTATATCATGGCTTATCAATATTCCATCAGGATATGTTGTTACTAATATATATCATGAATGTATATAGTTATATAGAGAAAGGTTTGTGAAAGGTTATGTGTTGCAACTAAAATATCTTCCTCCTTTAATGTCTTATATTTCTAATACTTTATATATAAGTTAAGGATTGTTGTTTTCTTAATAAGATAAATTCCAAAGAAATTACAATTTTACATATTTTAGTTTAGGGTAATTTGAATAACCAAGCTAAGAAACATCAGATTCAACTATTGTTATTACTTTTGGGAAAGTCATATATATCAAATGGAGGGATTCCATAACTTATATATATATAATGTTAAAACTATATTAAAGAAGAAACTATATGTAAATCATATGTATTATTAGATGAATAGTGTAGAAATTCATTTAGCAATTAAGGTTGGAATGAACATTAATGTTGTTTCTATTATTTTATTGAAGACTGTATAAGTATTTCTATAAAACAGTCTTTGTTTATATTTAATGTATTAGTTCGATAGAAAATATAAACATGCCGAACAAGAAACTATATTCAATAGACATGTACTATATATTTATTTAGTGTACTCTCATTTCTTTATACTCTCCCTCCTTTCACTACCTTTATAGCTTGTTTAATATATTTGTGAACTGGCAAAATATTTACCCAAATCGAATTGTTTCTTTTTTTTAGTACCACGCCTCCGCCTTATGGCACGCCCACGCCGTTGCGACTGCCTCATTATGTCTAATAACAGTTTCGGTTGCACACTACAAATCGCTGTAATACAAAGCGAGGCACACGACTGCTCCCTGCCCCTTCTGCCTTCCCCCTCAGGCGGACCAGTGCCAGCCGCAGACACAAATCAGCGTCTCAAATATCGCATGTGAAAAGTCAAAGGTCGCCCTGTGCAGCCTCGTCTTGCGTCTCTCGCCTCGTGTGCGCCTCATTTAACACCCACTCGATCAACGTTCGTTTTGCTCGGATTTCCTTCGAATTTCAATTGCGGCCTTTCACTTCATTCTCTGCTTCTTAACTTGAACTGACTTTGAGTGGGAGTGGGAAGAGGGGGCAGGGTGGAGAGGGGGTAACGGGGGGGTTAATGCGAGCGGGTCGCTGCTGGTTTGTTTGGCTGGGTTGGGTGTTTGCCTGCGCCACGTGTCACCCTGTATTTAATTAGCTATTTATTTACTCGCTGACATGCTGAACAGCAACAGAGGCAGCAGAGGCAGTAGCAGAGGCGGCAGCAGAGGCAGAGGCAGCGACCCGCGCGGAGTACAAAGAACGGTCGCACGCACAGTTAATAAGCAGTTAAATCGGCTACAAAGGACGACAAATATGCCCAGCAGCTGCCCCCGGCCAAATAGTCCAACTGAATCGCAGTTAGAACTGTGCGAGTGCCAGTCGAAGGGGAGGCGTGGCAGTGCTGGGGCGTGGGTAGCTCGAAGCTGTCACACGCTACGCATGTCGCGGCAGCAATTCCCTCTCCCTCTCTCCCTCTCTCTCTCTCTCTTTGCGTACTGTCGCATTTTGTTGACACTCGCAGAACGCATTTTTAATTTGCAACAATTGCAAGGTGAGACGTTAAGGTTGGTAGAGGGCGCAACTAAGAGGGTAGTTTCAGCAGTTTGTGGGGTGAGCAGGAAATTAGGTAAGCAAGTGAAAGTAACTGGAAAGTGCTTTTGCATGTTCTATGATATATTTATATATTACAAAACATCAAAGAGAATAACGTTCTGCATTTCATTTTTAACCAAATAAACTCCAGAGTTCTGTACCGAAACATTTCTTAAACAGTGAAGAGTGTAAATGAAGACAGAGTAAACATTTTATTAATCGTGAATGGATTCAGGTGCTACATGAAATACTTTATCTACAATTAGTGAAGTCAAATATTAAATAAATTCAATAATATATAGCGTTAATCGTTCTTTACCTATCATATTTTATGTACAATACTTCAGCCAAAACATTACTACTCTTAAGCGCAATTTCCTTTTTAGTGGACTCTCTTCTTTATTGGATATTTTTTCTACAACTTTGAGGATGACAAGGCGTCGTCCAAGAGAGGTTGCACTTTAGTACTTGTATTATCCACTATATTCAAGTGGTCATCCAGCTTAAGCTTAAAGTGAAACATTAAAATGCTCACTTAACTCACACATTCTACTTCACCTCTCCTTACCCTTTGTGCAGCCCTCGCTTTACCTTTTTTTCGTTTCTAAGCACCCGAAAATAAAATGCCGTCGGCTTTTTGCAGCGACAGTTCCACGCTGCCTGATTACTCGCATAATTTGAATAATTCCTTATGACAAATTAATTTAATTCATATTGAGTTTTGTGTGTGTGTGTGTGTGCAACTTTGCTGCATATATTAAAAGTTGTTGTTGTTGTTGTTGCTGTGCTGCGTGGCCTGATAACTTAATTATACATTTTGCGTGCGCTAAAAATGTTTGTCACAGTGGGACGAAACGCGACCAACGCGAGCCGAAAATTTGTGTTAGGTGATTAATTAGCACATAATCAAGTGGCAAAGCGCACGGACGGAAAATTATTTAAGTGTTTTATGATTTATGCAGGCAGGTCGTGCAACCACAGCAACAGCAAAAACAACGATAACAACAACGCGATAACAAGCCAAGCGAAAAGAAAAGAAAAGAAAAGAAAGGAGAAAGAGAACGCATAAAACCAATTAGCATGTTACACAAATTAATTAAAAGCGGAAATCAAAGCCCCAATGAAGCATGTCACACACACACACACAGGGGGACACATTCCCGAAATATGTTTTATGTAATTATAATAAGTAGCTTGTGTCTGACATAATTAGACGAGTGTGGGTTGAGCTCGAAAAGTTCCCCCAGAGAGAGGGAGAGACAAGGTGGAGCCCGAGATTGGGCATCTCCTCCTTGTTGTCATTGTCAAAACAAGCATTTATATAAAGCTGATTAAGTCGCATTTCACATATCACTTTTTTTTCTGGGAACAAACCCCCTTTGCCCCCGTCAAGTACCTGCCTTGAAAATGTTGTTTTTTTTTATTCTTTCTTCGAAACTGTTCCCAAATCGAAACTGTTCTGTTGCGACTAATTTGACAACTTAAGCCCAATGTTCATTTAAACTGACAGCCCATCTGAGTGGGGGCATGTATGATGCCAGAGCGGCAACCTTTGAGTACTACTCATACTCAATTCACATAGCTACATATATGAATAACTCAATGCAGTGCAAAGATCTCAATTCGGAATAGTTGCAGTATAGCTTAGCTTGGTTAAAGCTAGATTATATTATTCATTATTTGTTGTATTACATAGTATAATAAGACAAAATATCCTTATCAAATCTATATCTTCATCATTTTATGCACATTTATAATTGTTCATCAATAATAATATGAAGAACTCATTTCCACTGTCAATTTGGTAAAGCTTTACTTTATTTACTTATGTTCATTCTATATGTTCTGTATAACATAAAATAGTAAAATAATTAAAAAAATTCTATTAAAAATTCTTCATCTAGCTATTCATAAATCTTAACTCAATGCTGAATTTATCTCAGAATAATTGTAGTACATCATAACTTATTTCAGACAAATTTATGTTAAAAATTGTTCAATGGTATAATGACTTTATAAATTGTTTACTTAATTTTGCCTTCAAACCTATTTGTTTATCAATTTCACGCGCATTAATAAAAGTTAGGGGATAATCTCTGTAAAAAATGAAGCAAAACAATTTGCTTGCTGATTCAATTTGTGTGTTTGATTCAATTTTAAAGGGATTGTTGGACGTGCTCTTGACATCTGACACATAAAGCGGACACAAGTACCAGGCAAGTGCTGTTATACAATAATAATAATACAACAACAAGGGAGCGGGGACAGGGGTAAGGATAATGGGGGGGTGAAGTCCTCTCTTCCTGTTCGGCACTCGCCACTCATCGAGGAACAGATGTGCAACTCATTACGCAGCATTTAGGAGTACAAATTGAATAATATTCATAACTCGAGTGAGGGGTGCAATCAACCTCAGCCCCCTTTTGGCACCACTACCACTACACTACGCCCATGTCGTGCACTTGACGTCTCAAGTGGACGGAAAAGACAAACCGAAGAGAAACCGAAACGAACTTGAGCTGAGCTGAGCAGCTGCTGCAAGGGCAAAGCTTTCTCAGCTCGCTTTAGTTACAGCTGCTAAGCTTAGCCACCCTCTCCTCTCTCTCTCTCTCTCTTCCACCCCTCTCGTCTCTGTTCTCTCTCTCTGTCTCTGTGACAATTTCGCATGCAATTTAATGTAAAAAAACCCAGCGTAATTTCGCTGTAATTGTAATTGTATTCGCTTGATTACATTTGATCGTATTTTGTTTCACTTTAAGCCAAACATATTTTGAGTGACGCCCTCAGGCGGGGGTGGGTCGAAGCGTCTGCCGTTATGTTCCCTTTGTAACCCCTAATGTCAAGTGAGGTTATGTTTTGTGTGTGTGTGTGTGTGTATGTCAGGGGTTGCAGGCAGGCTCGCCTGTCGACGGGGAGGCAAAATGATTTATAATTTCATTCCTTTTGATTTATGCACTTTTATTGAAATGTGTTGACAGGTTTCGCTCGAGTCGATGCCTGACGGAATTACGGGGAGAGCAGCTACACGGCTGGACGGGTGGACATGTGGACACTTCTTAGTGGCAGTGACTAGCCCGGCAAATCCGACGCACGCGCTGCGACTCAATTTGATTTCATTAGCCAGTGAAAAGAGCAAACTGGCTTCCCCGGCCAGGACACGTTTTGCAGCTTAAACAACGCACTCGCACTATGTAAACGCTGCCAGGATAAAAGACATCGACATGTTGTCGGCGAAAATTCTTTAAAGTTGCTTATGCCATAGGCAAGACTGACAGACTGACAGACGGACAGACTGACAGACTGAATGAGAAGCAGACAGACAGACAACTCACTCTGGCAGACGACACCCTTTGGCCAGGCTGAAGACGAAGCCAGAGCCAGAGCCAGGACTGCGTTCCAGCGGCGGTGGCGGCGCAGCAAACTCAATAAGTCGCATAAAGGAATGAAATTGGATGCCATTGCAAACAGAAAATAACTGAACAAACGATGCCGACGAGTCCTCCTCGAGGCAGCTGCCCCAAGTTCCCCCGTTTCCCTGCCCCCGACTGACTGACAACTGCGTCATCATCTCGCGGCATTCTCGAGCTTAATTAATTGCGACACGCATTCGCCGAGGCGTGTCCCGATCCGATCTCAGGTAGGAGCCGCCTACGCGCCTCCTTTGTGAGACGAGCTTCTAATGGGGGTTAATTGAAAGCGGCATAGCTCTATTGTGTGCCGAAAGGAGTCCTAAATAAGCTTGGATAGCGATATAATTGAGATGTGGGCAAGCAAATTACAGAGCGAAAATAGTAGAAAGCTCTGCGGTGACTTGACTTGTACGGAGGGAGAAGGAATGAGTCACGTGATGGAAGCCAAGGGGATATATAAAGTAGGACAATGCTGAGATGTAAAATAGATCTGTAGTACTGGAAGAATAAAGCTAAAATAGAGATTCAATCTGGAGCTGCAAAGTTTGGTTAAATGATGAGTCGAGAAAGAAAGAAAAGTTGTCCAAGCACAAAGACTCTACTACCAGTATGCAATGGCTAAGGAATAGTCAAATTTAGCTTGTAAACAAAGGGAACTTAAGTGAACTTAAGCTATAATTGTACCGTATTTATTAAAAACTTCTTGTACAAATTCTTCTCTACTTTTGATTTACCAGACTGTTCACTTTGAGAAAAAACCACAACAACATGAACATCAACCTAAGAGAAATCATCTGCAATCTAAACTAGTTAGCATACACTCCACTTTTAGTAGGTGCCCTCTAGCCAGTGCCCACTGTACTTCACGCCATGTTACATAGCAGAGCACGACAACAATCGTCGCCAACTCTCGTTTGTCGCATTGTGCTCTCGTTTCGTGGCCAGGAGACTGCATAATTAGGCAGCTCGCTTCAAGTGTTGCTCGCCGTTTTTTGACTGCTTTGTTTTATTGGACAGTTGAATCGAACATAATTTCATAAGCAGCAGATGTGCAGTGTATACACACTCACACACACACAGGCATGTGTGCAGTGTACACTCACTTAACCCTCATATTTATGAGTATTTACCCCTGCGTTGGCATTGTTGTGGCTTTTATTCGCCTGTGTCAAAGGTGGCATAACGTGTTAATTGTTCCCTGCCCCCCTTGCTACACCCTCGCACACTTGCGCAGCTGTCGTTGGTGTTTTGCATTAATTATACAAATATATTGCGCTCAGCTCCAGTGGAGCAGTCTCTCTATTGGCCGAGGCGATCAAATCACGGAGAGTGCCCAATAAGTGGACTCCCAGGGACGTCATAGTTGGCTCCCAAAGCGCAATTGTAGCTTGGCTGAAAACTCGTCAGTCCCTAGAGAAAGAAGGAGAATGGGGGAAGGCCTGGAGGCAGGGGCTACCTTAAATGAGCCCATTCAAGCAATTGCCGATTGTCGAGCATTTCATTTGATATTCCGAAATTCGAAATTGTTTGATTTTTACGACACAACTTCGACAATGCCCTCCCACCCCTCTTCCCATTGCCTCTTCTCGTTGTAGTTATGATTATTTTGATTATTAGATTTGTATAGGATTTCAATAAAAATTGTCAGCGGCCTAAGCAGCCCTGGTTGAAATGAACCTAATATGCATTATTATTATTATGACATGTGAAAACGAAAGCGAATCGACTCGCTGCGATTGACAAATGGAGCGTTACAGACAGACAGACCTACAGACAGACACGTATCTCTAGAGATATGTACGTGGACTGGGCTAATAAAAAGAAAGCATGCAGGGAGCGAAAGGAAAAGCGAAACGTGTGCGGCAAATAAACAGCTAAAAAACGGAACCGAAAAAGAAGGCTAGAAACAGAGACAGAGCCTGAGCAGGCCAGGCTAGGGCAATGTCGAATGTCGCAAGTGGAATGCAATAAAAATCTATTTTATTTGTTAGTGAAATGACATTTTTATTTGTTTGCTTTTTATGTACACACACAGCGAGACACAGGGACACACACACGCAGAGCGAGGCAAAGCAGGCACATGTCACACACGTCGTATGCGCAATGTGCAGATAAATGTTTGTTTCTCTCTGTCTCTGTCGTCTATTACCGCATATATCGAATGTTATTATTCTCTCTCGTGGTACTTTCTGACATTTTTACGATATTTAATCATTTCACTATGCAAAATAATTGACAGGCATTTTTCCATTTGTTTATTTTTGCTGCTAATAACATTAATAATAAAATCATTGACTGTCGAGAGAAAGGGAGAGATAATATTCGAAGCTATGCGGCATGTTTATGCACTCATGAGTTACTCGAGAAGTGCACGCAATGCTGGAAATACTCTAGATTGATTTGTAAAACTCCCAAGCTCAAGCTGAATTTTCCTTAGGGGACTTTCAAGTGTTTTCCAACGTATTTTCACTCGATCAATCAAGCTACCCCCTTCGCCGCAATTAGCTTTGCTTTGCCAAATTATGTTTTAATTAAACTCTTTTTCCACACACACTTTCTCTCTCTCTCACTCTCACTCTGCCGTGTGTCTTTTTCCGCTCTCGATTGTGCCTAATACGCCGTATGATTGAAGCAATTTTAACCCTTGGACGGGCCCCAGAGTGAAACGGGGCAAATTGCGGCCTGTCAGCGTGTAATCCAAATAAAATAATTGTCATCCATAGCTCGGGCTAACATATGTTTGCGCTCTCAGCATAAGAACTCTAGACAAAGGGAGTGTGAGAGGGGCAGGGGGAGCGAGGGGTGACAGCTGATGAACTCTGGCTGAGTGTTTTTGCGCGCTGTTAATGATGTGACTGAGCCGTTGTTGTTCTCGTTGTTGTTGCCACAACGGTTTGTTATTCTTGTTCTTCTTTATGCTCGGCTGCCTCTGCTGCTTCTTCTTCTTCTTGTTGCTTAGCCCGCTAATCTATTGTTTAATTTGCCGGCTTAACGCGCCTTGTTTTGGTTACCATCTGCGATAAGCTCCCTCCTGTTTAGCACCCCTCTATCCTCTGCTTCCACCTCCCCTCCCCCGTCTTGGCTATACCAAATTAATTGCTTTGCCTGTGCTAACCGCAAAATGACACAATTTCAATTTCATTTTTGGCTTTTTTTTTTGGCTCCACATTTTGATTTGTCATCGTCAAATGTCGCTCGCATCTAAAGCGATTGCTCCATTACGAGTGGCAGGCAATATTGCCATTTAAACAACAATCAAACAAGCCACAGAAATGCATACAATACAACAATAATACAACAACAACAACAACAGCAGCAGCAACAAGGGGCAACACAATGCATCAAATGCAAAATCCAATCAAACTTTTTAAACAAACATTTAGCAAATCTATTACAATGCACGTGCCACATGGCACATACATAACCCCAAAACGCAAAACCCAAAGCCGATTCAAGAATCGGAGCCAGCAGCAGCAGGATCCGAAGAGGAGCCCTGTCACCCCTCCCTCGACATGAAATGAACTCATCTAAACGAGAAATTGTATTGCCGACTATGGGAGGGGGGTAATATGTGGGGTAGGGGCCGCTCTTTGAGCTTTGGCCAAGTAGTAACAACTCAGTTAGTTACCTCTACTTTTTCTCGATTTCCTTTGCGCTCTACCCCGTTCCCTACCTACCTCCTTCCCTCTATCCCTCTCTCTTGCGCTCTGTGTGTGTGCAAACTTAATCAAAACAAATTTCCACCTTCAACGAGTTGCACACCAAGCAATTTCCCCCAGCCCGTCAACGATAACTAGAACTTCATGCAAACTAACCGCAAATACGATTACACACATACACACACATTCGCACACAACGAGTGTGCACCCCCAAAAAAATGTGCCCAGTAAATCGAAAAAACGAGTTAAACTTGGGGTACGCCACAAGCTCGCAAGGGGTTAAGGCAAGGCCTGGCGGGAAAGTAGGAACTGCGCGGGGCTAGAGAGAGGGGAAGGGGGTTTACTCCAGTCTGGCATAATTTGAATTCGTGTCAATTTGACAAAGTGACACATGAGGGCCGTACGCCATCTAGAGAAACGCTGATAAATCGCAGCGCCGGCGGTGCAAGAAATTTTTATGCGATTTTCGTTCATTACTTTTGTATTTCGTTTGTATTTACGTTCGTTCTACGTTCGTCTTCAACGTAAAGGTTATTTGTTTATTTATTTATTTATGTGCATAAATTTCGTTGTGTCTCCTTGTGTGTGTGTGTATGTGTGTTGTGGGTTGCCAGCGCAGCGAACGGTGTCGCTAACGTTGCAGCGCAGAGCGGGCACGATAATGTTTAGTCAATAAAAATGATTTGTCGTTGGAGGAAACGAATTCACGAACTCGTGAAATTTGATATGTCCTCTGTCCGCCCGCTGACGTCTGTCGCCAGGTGAGCACACTGTCTACCTCCCCCACCCCCTTCCGTCAAGCTTTGCGACTTAGAATAACACATAAAAACTATGCCAAGTCGCTAGACTTGTCCACTGTGCAGCTATGCAATTAATTGTCCCTCTTGCCAGCTACCCCTGCCTCTCTCCATGGTGCCGTCTCTATAACCGCTCGAACCCTTCAATCTCTCTACCGTTTCCGATTCCCAAAGCGGGCGTCTTTTATGCTACACCACGCTGAAAGGAATTTACGAGGCGCCCCGCCCGTTAACGTCGCAATTTGCCACCCGAAACGAATGGTTGCCAGACATGCAGCATAGGGTCCCAGTCAGGAGTCGCAGTTCCATCCAGAGTCCCCCCCAAAGTCGTGCAAAAGGCCCAGCGTCGCAGCGTGGAGTGCAGCATTTCCCGCAGCATTTCGGGCCGAGCTCATAACGCAAATGGGCACCGCAAACTTTCTTCCTTCCTCTCTGGTCGTCGCGACGTTGCGCATTGTCATTTTGCAATTGAGACATAAATTTTAATATGCACTGAAAGAAACTTGTGCCAAGTTGTGCTGAAAGTTTTAGCCAGGGAGTGGGCTGAGCTCGCAAACGATTCGAAGGGGTCAATTGGGGATTCAAAGGGGTAGAATGCAAGGGGAAAAGGTCTGGACCCAGGCTCAAAGAGGGAACTGGGGGAAAGAATTGCACTGAGAAAAGCATAAGGATGTTAATTATAATGAAATATATATAAATAAATATATATAAATAGAAGCAGATCCGAATGTGGAAGATATCAAGAGAGAAAAATTTTGGAGATTGGGAAACTGAACCAAATGGAGATATGCTGAAGAAATTAAAACAAACTGGAATTCATTAAGGAATAAAATGTGACTTTAAATATAAAAACACCCAACTTAACTCTGTGTGAAATATAAATAAATAGAAACTATAGAATAAAATTCAACTCAACTAAAGTCGAAGTATTCTAAAGAACAATATGTTAAGGAACCCTTTTTTACAGTTGAGATATGTGTACTTTGACGGGAATCTACAAGCCGTTATGCAGTTGATAAGATGAAGTTGAAAGACATAGATCCAGTATAGATACTACAGTCTTAACCCATATAAAATATGTATAAACTTGTCTAGTCTGATTTAGCAAAGTGTGCGATAAATAAAGTCAAGTTTATGGGGCAAATAAACTACTTGCAGTAGCGAGTAGGACATAAATTCTTGTCTAGCACAAACAAACATAGTCAGAAGAAAGGGATTGGTTCCACTCGACCATGGCTTACACATGTTATACTAGTACCACAGAGTCCGGGGTGGTGAAGGGGCTCTCCAATTTTTTAGTAGGCACAACTTAATTTCGTTAAAACAAATTGCAAACGGAAATTGTTTAATTTCCGCTCGCCTGGCCGGGCAGACATACTGATTGGACAATTAGGCGGCTAATCCGTGCGAGAGCAGAGTCGTAAATAAAGCTGGACATATCTCAGCGGGGGGGAACTCACCTGCACACGCACTTCAGGCAGATTCACCTTCATGGCGAGCTCCTCACGGGAGTAGACATCGGGGTAGTGTGACTTCTCGAAGGCACGTTCCAGTTCATGCAGTTGGTATGTGGTGAAGGTGGTGCGATTGCGTCGATGCTTCTTCTTGGCGCAGTTCTCATCCTGGCCTGCAGATGGAAGAGAGAAGAGAGAAAGGAGAGAGAGAGTTACAGTTGGAGCAGCATTTGAAGTGTTATGTTAAGTGTCCCGTCACTTACCTTCGTCATCACTGCCAGATGTGATCTTCTCGCCCTGCTCGCTACTGTTGGTCTGGTTGAGATCCTCGCTGGAGGCACAGCTGCCGTTGACCAAGCTGTCGTTGTCCACATGCTCTGCATTGGGGGCGCCATTAGAACTACTGATGTTGTTGTTGTTGTTGCTGCTGCTGCTGCTGCGATACTCATGCTGAAAGTGTTGCTGCTGCTGCTGCTGTTGTTGTTGCACCTCGTCCAGGCTGCGCGCCCTGATGCCGTAATTGCTGAGCTGCTGCTGCTGCTGGCCGTCGGCTAATTTAGGCTCATTATCATCACAGTAGGCGGAGGAGGATTTGCGCTTGCAGGCGCCGCTCACATGGTTGTTGTTGTTGTTGTTGTTGCCGTTGTTGCCGTTGCTGCTGGGCCGCGGTGTTGGCGGCGAGGTCACATCGATATTGATGTTGCCATCGGCCTGCAGCTTTGCAGCATCATCGTCATCGTCATCCAAATCGCTGGTCGAGGACATTGAACGTTCGTCGTAGTCTCGTGTAGCTGCCACTGTCTGCCCCCTCTCCTCCTGCTCCACTGCCTGCTCCAGCACCCGCCCCCGCATCTGGCATAAAGTAACCGGCTGCAGCAGCAGCAGCGGCGGCAGCAGCAGCAGCAGCGGCAGAGCTGACGCCAACTGGCGGCGATGACTTGGCATATTTGTTATGCTGCTCCTGCGCATGCGCGGCCAGTGCTGCCAAGTGCTGCTGATGGCTGCCATAGGCGCCAGGCGGAGGTGGCAGTGACGCCAGCGACGGCGGACCCGGTCCCGGTCCCACCTGAGGCGGTTGCAATTGATTGGCCTCCACCATTTGATGCATGGAGCTGAGGTAATTCCCGGCCGCGCCATCCTCGTGGTGTCCATAAGCTGGATGCCCGTGACTCTGGGCAAAGCCGAAGGCATTGTGGTACCCGAAGGGGGCAGCATGCGGGGGTCCTGGCATGACGCCGTGATGATGCGCTGCCTGCGTTGCAGCCTGCTGCTGCTGCTGTTGCTGCGACTGTGGGGCAGCTGGCGGTGTTGCCGGGCCGTAGTTGAGGCCATTCTTGGCGTGTTGCTGCAACATGCTGGCCATGTGATTGTCCATATTGCGCAGCTGCGTCAGCGACATGTTGCAGCGCAAATCGGTGGCATCTTCGTCGGGTAGGGAGACGTCGCCATCACCTGAGGGAAAGAAAGGGAATGTAGAAATTAAGTTGAGTATGTGGTTGTATAGTATATGGGATATATAGTATAAAATATATAGTAAATGAAATATATAATACACGACATACATAGATAGACCTAAATTATATGTATAAAAGATTATAAAGTATCCAGCAATCACGGAACTGACTCTTAAGATCGTTATTCGGTTTAATGGTTTAGTTTTGGAATATATTGTCAATATAATAGATAAAATAATACCATTTATAATCACTATTCTTCCTTGCCTGATTATTTGAGTAGTCCGATTCATCTTATGGTTTAAGAACATATAGTAAATATAATTACTTACATATCTTTATACTCTTCTCTATGGTTTATTTCTGGACAAATTTTAAAGAATTATCTCAGCCAAGAGTCATCTTAATAAGTTATTTATTCTGCCCTGCCTTATGGTTCAAGAATATATATAACATAACAAAGATATATTTATAGCGGGGTATGACTTGTTTTTGCACTTAAACAGAACTTGGGCACCTTCTTTATTACTTATTTACTTTTTTAGCTCATAATACGGTTCATGAATATATAGTATATATAAATTAAATCCCTATCCTTATTCAATGACCTCAGTAGTAGCCTTGCACAAGCCCCATAATCATCTCAGACCCGCAATCATCTCATTCGCTGCTCAGCCAAGTCTCAGCCAAGTCAGTCAGTCATTAGTCAGCTGTGACACACATAATCACATCGTGATATATGCACTCTAATAGGGGCTTACACCAGGTTACTCTCTTCCATTACGCGTCATTCTGATTAGATTTTAATTAACCAGTCAGGGCGCAGACAGTTGGCCAAGTCATAAAACTGTCGCTGCCCACGTAATAACAATGTGTTATTTAATTTTGGGTTGCTTTGCACTGGGGCCACGACCCCCAGACTATACTCTGCACGCCCCTTCCCCTGTCCCAGCACTCTGTGCTCGCTTTCGCTTCCCCCTACACCTGTTGGGCGGCCCATTAATAAACGGCTTTCAATTAGCCGCTTCGTATTTACAATGTGCGGCAATAAAAATTCTCGGAAGGCCAAAGCTGAATCGAGCTGGTGTAAACTACTTGGCAGTAGGTTAAGGAGGAAGGGGGGAGGGAGGCTAGGAGGGGTAACTAGTGAGGCGTTTGTCGTGCTTAGAACTGAGCTCGCCTGGCTCTAATGGGCGTTCTGGCTGCCGCTTGCACATATCACGTGACATGCGAGGAAGTCATTAGTTGTCGCCGAGTTGAGTCGAGTCGAGGCTGCCAGGCAGGTGGGCAGAGCTGGAGGGCGCAAGGGGTGCTACTCACCCTCCACCCCTTATGCGACTGCTATTTGCACTGTGACTTTTGCAGTCTATGTCGGTTTGTATAACCGAATTCAATTTCTATGTTCAATTGGCTTTCGAAAACGGCCGAAACAGACTGAAACCCAATTAGCCCCGCAGTACTGCCTCCCTCTCCCACCTCCTCCACCCCTTACCCTATCTATAATACCCGTAATTATTTGATAGTCTTTTCTGTAATTGCTTTTTGATGTACTCGAATTTAATTTGCATGTAACTCTCGCTTCGATTACGCAAACCAAGCCCGAATCGGAGTCTCGCCTCCCGCCACGCCCTCTAATGTAATTACAATAGTGTCTCTATGAAGCCGTCCATCCTATACAGTTCAAGATTCTCTTGAATCGATTTGCTTGAAGATTTTCTCAGCCATTAATTGGGTCAAATATTTTGGCTAATTAAGCGCGGCAGCTGAGTAAAATGCCCCGCATTAACCTCGCCAGCCTCGCTGCGTTTGGGCAATCAATCGAAATTTACACGCACCGCATGCATTTTATTTTGAGCCACTGTGGCGTTAATGAAATTAACAAAAACTCAACACACAACTCGCCGAGCGAACAAAGCCAAATGAGGTAGCCGCAAAAGTCAGAAAATAAGCTAAAAAAACCTCCAACAATAATCAACATAATAGAAAAGACCATTTAAAAGGCGTGAAGGCGCCACATGAGGTGCCACAGTAGCTGCCGCTCAGTCTCAGACCCCAGACCAAGACCCAGATCCCGCACTCTGAGAGAGAGCGAGAGAGATGGTGGGAGAGGGGGAGATGCAGAGAGAGAGAGAGAGAGAGAAAGAGAGCCCGGCTTGGGCCACACCGAGTGCGTGTACTAATTGCGTGAGATTGAGACCGAAAAAGCACAACGCGAATTTTTAAATGGAATGGAGTGAATAAAATGAAGTGAGTATGAGTCGAATGAATATTCACAGTGTGAAAAAAACAACGCACACAATTTCCGTAGGAAACTTTAGCTCTCATGCGCCACTTAGCTGGCGAAATTAATTAATAATAATAATTATGGCGAAAGAATAAAATGCAGATTAAAGACTGATTTAAATTAAATACAAGTTTTATAGATTTTATATATAGAAATAAAAATAGATATTACTTGTATTATAATAACGATAAGATTAATAAGATTAAAGCTGATAAAATCTTTAAGATATTTGCAGACATCATAAAAACAGTTGGAAGTGTATTAGTAATATTATTACATAAATAAAAACCTTTTCCTTGATATTATTTATTATGTAAAATTCATAGCCTATTATTAATATACATAAGTTAAGTAGTATTCTATTTTATTAGAGACTAAGTGAAATTATTATTTATTTATTTTTATTACTCTTGAATAAAATTAATTACTATAATATAAGGTATTATTATAAGAAACCTAATGTGGATACTAATTTTCCAGGAAACAGTGAAACTAATCTTGAAACTTAATTCATTTCAGTATTTCATATATATTCAAATTCACAACGCTTTCAGTTCAATGCCAGCTCAGCTCTAAGCACAACAACATTCATTCTTGCGAGAAATCAAGCTTAGTTCAACAAATTGTCTGATCGACAGTTCAATTAAGAAATGATTTTGATTTTGAAACTTAAAATTTGAATTGAAGTTTCCTGTTTCGTTGTTTCGGGGTCTATTCGCTGTGGCAATTAAAGTTGGCAGCTGGAAATTTCAGCTTGTTAACGATTTAACTATGAAACGTTAAAAGGTTCAAATTATGTTGGCTGCTGACAAGTTCCAACTCCCTCCAGGGGCGGATCAGGGGAGGAACCAAATGGAAAACAGATGAGAGAGATCAAGCATGGTAAATAGGGAGGAAGGGACAGGCTAGTTTGCTCTACTTAACGGCATCACAGTGGGTATCTCATCTAGCCGAGCGAGCTGCATAAAGGACAAATTGACGTTAATCGCGTCACTCGGATGATTTGACAGTTTCTTTCGGGCCAAGTTGGCTGCCATTAGGCGGCCTAATTGAAATGTTATTAGGCTCAAAACGTGTTCGGTTTTCGGTTTTTTTGAAAGTCATTGGCAAAGGAAATGCAAAGGAAAGATGTGTTTGGCATCTTCCGGCGCAGTCAAGTTGTGAGATATAATGTTGTGAGATACAAAGATACAAAGATACAAGATACGCAATATCGAGCGCATATCAAAAAGCGAAACGAGCCATAAACAAAACTGTCAATCAAGTGCGTTAAAGTGAAGTGGATTGCCAGCAGTGTTGTTGTTGCCGTGACTGTTGTTGCTGTGGCAGCCGGCAACAAAGCGGCTAATAAGCCGTGCAACAACAGCAACAACAACAACAACAACAAGAGGAGCAACACCGACGCGCGCGCTTAACTCGCTTCGGACACGCATTAAAATCATTAAGTGACTTAATGCTCAATTTAATGCCGCGTCAACTGCTTAACAGACTCAATGGGGCAGACAGCATGAGTGTGTGTGTGTGTGTGAGAAGTGAGTGTGGATGTGAGTGTCAGTTGTGAGTGTGGCTGAATCAATGGATCGATCGATCGCAGCGCAGCTCCACTTATTGGCGTCGGCGTCAGCAGTTATAAGCCCCTCTTTCTCCTTCTCTTGCTCTGCCTCTGCCCCTCGCTTTGTGTCTTCCCCTCTCTGCTGTTTATCTTGATCTTAATGAAGCAGAGCACCAGCTCAGACTCGTCTCAGCTCTCACTCGGCTTCACTTCTTGCCGCCTAATGCACTTGTGCAGCCAACGCTTTTATGCGTTTAATAAGCGTGTCTCTCTCCCCAATTCCACTCTCTCTCCCTCTACTGCTGTCGATCTTACTCCTTCACTCTCTCTCTCTCTCTCGCTGTGTGTGTGTGACGCCACCGCAGCAAGCTGTCACTTTAAATGCTTTTTGACAGCTTGTGTCTAGCCGCAGTTTAATTATGATTATGCCTTGTAGTGGCTCGCTCCGGTTTAGACCCCCCTCCGCGCTTCCATTCCTTCCTTCCTCTCTTTGCTCTTCTTATTCTCTACCTCCTCATCTTGGCCAGCTTATTTGACTGCTTCTAATTAATTTGCGGCCATTTAACCTGCGCTTTTGTTGCTCAGCTTCAGTTGCTCTACGCCATTTTGTTTGCACAGCTCGTTTTACTATTGTTGTTGTTACTGTTGATGTTGTTGTTATTGTTGCTGCTGTCACTGTCTGGTGCTGCTGTTGCTGTCTTGGCATTCATTTGACGCAATGAATTTAATTGAATTAATTGCAACTTCTCTAATCTCTAATTGATTTCGTCTTCGTCTTGTTTGTTTTGCACTTTTCAAATTTGATGGAGATGGCAATGAGGAAATGAAGCACAATCAAGGTGAGAGTCGGCATTATTAAACGATAATGGCAATGTGAACACAAATTAAAACATACAAGAAATACAGCAATAATAATATTTTTATTGAAATTTGATTATATTTTGTGGTGTTTTATTGTGATATATTTTAAATATTCTGCGCTTTAGTTGTGCTAATTTCTTATGGCAACTTTTGGTTTTCTTTTTAAAATTATGTATCATATTTTGACAGAGTAATTTCAAAATAAAGATAACCATAGTTTACTATAAGTTATTTTCACAATTTCAGTGAGCATTAGTTCCTGACTAATTATTACAATATTGCAAACATATAGAAGGGAAAGATTATAAATATTATGACTACAACAAATCGCTTTCGACCTTTTTACAGCGTCCAGCAACAAGAAGCATGTGTGCATCAAGATAGGTCTAAAACTAGACAGACGGACTGACGGATAGTCGGACGGACAGACATGGCTATATCGACTCTCCTGGTTATGCTGATTCAGAATATAAATATTATATGGGCTTTGGAGATGTCTCCTAAGGTTCGTTGATAACTCTTGGCCAAAATTAATATACCCTCTGCAAGGAAATGATAAAAGTTTAACTGGAAATGAGATTATAAAAAGTGAAGTAACTAGTCCCATATGTCTATGCTCATATTTCTCAAAACATCATTCCCCAACATTCATGACCGCTACAAAAATAGCTTAGTTCTATTCCCAGAACTAACACCTTCAACGGCACCGCAAAGTTTTTGCAAAAAGGTGCAAAAGATCACCCTGCGGTGACCTCCCATTTTTCACAAGTTGCCAAATCGCGTGGCAGACAGAGAGAGGGATGAGAAGAAGGAGAAGGTGGCGCAGAAGAGGTGAGGGGAGCTTAAGGGGGCGTTAGGCGTGCGACAATCGCTTGTCGGCAATCAAAACAAAAATGAAATGAATTACAAATGACGTGCCACAAAAGGGGGAAGGGCATTAGCTGTGGGCCATTAGAGGGGGGGTAAGTAAAGAGAAAAGAGGGAAAGGGGGTTAGCCCAATGAGGTGCTGTGCCCGCTGGCGACTGGCACCGTTGGCATCGCACATAAATCCAACTATAATCCAGTTAAAAAGCCTTCAAAGTAACGAGCCAAGCCAAGCCGAGCACGAAGAAGAGGAGAAGAAGCCGCGAGCGAATAAGTAATAAAAGTTTAAATTGGCCAAGAAGCAATGGCAGCGCGACACGCCCACACGCCTTCCCACCGACCCCCTCCCCCTCTACAAGTTGTCGACTTGCCAACTTGAGTTCTAATCCCATTTCGGGCCATGTAAACGATTACCAACTGACTGATTTCGCTCTTATCAGCTGTCGTGCATCAGCGTGAGGTGGCGCGAGACGACGCTAAAGTGCAGCAGGAGCAGGGGGCTGGGAGGGGGAGTTGGAGGTGGAGGTGGAGAAAAGGAGTGGGAGTGGGGAAAACAACTCGCCTTGCCTCAAGAATATAAATGCCAATATAATTTTGCGATTGTGTTTGTTGATTTGGTTGCGCTGTAATTGAAATCGATTTCGATAACAAACGATAGACAGTCGCGTAAGTAATCGCTGGCACTTGGCACTTACCATCGCTGGCCTCCGTCTGCTGCTGCTGCTGCTGTCCTTGTCCCTGTGTCGGCTGCAACTGCTGCTGCTGCTGATGGTGCTGCTGCTGTCCTTGTGCGTTGCGATTCTTCAGGCCGAGAATTGCGTCGATTGTGTGACGCGGCGTTAGCGTTTGCCCGCCAGCGCCGAATTTGTTGCGTGCGTTGTCCTTGAGCGACAGTTCGCTATCTGCAAGAGCGAGACAAGTGACATGTGAGTGAGGGAGAGGGAGACAGAGAGAGAGAGAGACAGAGAGAGATAGAGAGAGAGAGAGGGGCAGATAAAGTGCAGGCATGAGAATTAAAAGCGTTGTTTGCCAACAGCTTGCGAAGTCAATTAGTCGCACGGCAGCAGTTGCGGCAGCTATGCAAATTTGTCAGCTATTTTCAAAGTATTAAAATGTGCTGCAAGCACACACACACATACAACACACACACACGCATACACACACTGAAATACACCCAGGCATACTTGTACAGCTCTATTTACAGTTTTAACGAGCTAAAAACTGTAATTGCAGCTAAGCGACACATTGCCCGCCATTTTGCCGGCATGCAAGCGTGTGTGCGGCGCTTCTAATGAGCGCTTGGCATGCCAAATGCAGCGCTGAAAAGTAGGCAATGATTTGCGCTGTCGATCGCCAAATGCAGCTTTAACTCGTCGTGTCTTGGCAGGGAGGAGAGCTGCTACAACCCCCTCCCCCCTCCCCCTCCCCTCTCTTTCTCCTTTCTGCCCCTCTTCCACTGGCAATTAGCTTATAATTTGCAAATTATTTTAATAACCGCAAACGCGGCCCAAAATGCAAAACAAGTCTGTGAACACGCAGCCAACTGCAGCAATTGCTGCTTCACCTCCTCCTCCCCCTGTTCCCCTCCTCCTGCTCTGCCTGCCATGCTCTGCGACAATTTGTGTTAATTAAATCGCTAATCAGTAATGGGCAGCGCTTTCCGGGAACTAAACATGCAGCCCCGCCACACACACACACACACACACACACTTACACACATACACAGTACTTACCCTCTGTGATCACAGTGTTGTTGTTGCCCAGCTGGGCATAGTGCTCCTGGAACTGCTCGAGATTCTTGAACTTCTCCACAATCAACTGTAGATTCTTTGCATCGCGCACATTGCCCAGCAGATGCCGCAAATGCTCGAGCTGCTTGGGCGCCAGCTTGCTGATGCCTCCGCCTGTGCCGCCAGTCTGCTGTGCCAGCTGCTCGAAGATGTGCTGAAAGGTTTGCTTATGCTGCACTTGCTCCAGTTGCCCATTGACAGTGGCAGCAGCAGCAACAGCAGCACCGACGGCACCAGCAGCGCCAATTGGCGGCGAGGGCGATGCAACCGCATCCGGCACAGGAGCAGCCATTGGTGGAGTGATGGCCGTGGCCTTAATGTCCATAATGCAAGCTTAGACTTGCAAACACACACAGTACACACACACAGACACAGACACTACACTCGCGAGACTCAAGTTGAAGTTGGCGACGGCTTTCGAAATGTTTCGCTTTGCTTTGCTGCTTCCACTTCTGTTTCTACTGAGGCTGCTGCTTCTACTGTTTCTGTTTCTGTTTCTGTTTCTATTTCTGTTTCCACTGTTGTTACTGCTTCTGCTGCTGCTGGTTCGTGTTGCAAGCGCGTTAACCGTAACCGTTGCGCACTGTGCCACGGCAGAGTTGGCAATAAACAAGTCGATGCGGCCAGCGCTGCCTGTCAGCTCCGAGTGCTCGAAATCGAATTGGAAACCGGTTGCCAGATTCTGTTAGTGTGCGAGTGTGTCTGTGTACGTATTAAGGGGCGGAGCTTGCGCAGGATTCGCAGAGAGAGAGAGAGCGACGCACGCGCTGCCTGCCAGGGGCAGACGGCGAAGGCAGCACGCGGGCCATTGTGCTGTGTGTGTGTGTGCAATGATGTGTGTGACCAGCTGTTCGGCCGTGGCTTGCGACTAATAGAGAATGCTCTCTGTCTCTTCCAGTCTTGCCCTTTCTCTCTCACTCTGGCAGCCTCGCTGCGAGAATATGCAACAAATTATGAGCTGCAGTTGGCCAACTTGTCCAAGATTTAGTCAACAATTACCGATAACTGTAAAGTGCTTTGCAGCAGACACACTGGCTCACACATACTTGCACACCCACACTGAACACACACTGTGGCACACACTGGCACAGTGGCCTAAGTGGATTCCGTTAATATCCTGCTATTGTTACAAATTTGCCGCAAACTGTCGCCGAAGATGGGCAAATAAACTGAAACTGCAAACAGGCCGAGCCGAAGCAGTTAACTATGTCTGTGTTTATCTGTTTGTGTGTCTGTGTGTGTGTATGCTTTTTATTTATGAGTGTTTGTTACCTGTTGGGCATGAGTTGCGGTTTCTCAGCTCAATCGAACTCAATTCGATTCACTTCACTCGCCTGCGCTATCTTCCATTACACGTTAAATGAAAATGTCTGACAGACAGACAGGCAGAGAGAGGGAAATCGAGAGAGGGGAGGAGAAAGGGGAGGGAGTGAGGAGGCGGGAGGCCTGTCATGAGTTGCTGCCCTTTGCCAGCGATTCGATTTGTGCCAACTAATGAGCTCTTAATGTGCGTTTATTCTTACGCATAACGAGCTTGCCAAACGTAATTATGTGCTACATGTGTGTGTGTGTGTGTGTGTGTGTGTGCCTCTGTTTGTGTGAGAGTGTGTGTGAGAGAGAGCAATATTGCCTCTGTATGTGTGAGGCTGGGGCTGCCATGTTGGCGCGCTGCTTAATTGAAGTGGAGCGCCTGCTTGCTGGCAGTGAAAGAGAGGAGGGAAGTGTGTGTGTGGAGGTATCTGTCTGGCTATATGTGTGTGTGTCTATCTGTGTGCTTGTCTGCCTGTGTGTGTGTGTGTGTGTCAGTGTGTGTTTGCTCGTGTGGCTGTGCGACAACCGCCTTGCGTCATTTTCATTTGCGCCACATCCGCCGTCGCTGCTGCCCTCGGCCTCCTCTCTTTCTGTCCTCGTCTTTGCTGCTGTTACCGTCCGATTGCCCGCCCTGCCGCTCTCTTATGTTCATGCTCTGCCTCTACTACCTCCCTCCTCTGCCTCTTCTACTGCCTCCTCTACTCCCTCTACTGCTGCCTCTGCTGTCCTCACCTCTTCTGTCCCTGGTATCCTCTCTTCTGCCTGCCCTGTGCCTCTGTTCTGCCTTTCTTCTGCCCCTCCCCTGCCTCTGCTCTGGCTCTACTGCCTCCGTTGCTCCCTTCGAATCCTCTGGCTTCTCTGCTGCCCTCCCCAACTGCCGCTCCATGCCCTGCTCTGCCTTGCCTCCTCCTCAGCTCGTTTGTCTTTTTTGTTTTAAATTAATTTGCTTTTAATTTGCTTTATTATGTGGCAATTTCTCCTGCTTCGTACTTTTAATTAGTTTGCTTTTATCGTTAAGCTGTTAACGGGCGAAACTTTTGCAGCCCGCGTGGCATCTCATTCCCACTGCAGCTGCTGCTGCTTCACCTCCCGCTCTTCATCTGCCTTGTGCTCTTGTCTTCTGCTTGTTTTAATGACAATTACGCATACGCCGCATGGGCAACTAATACGTTTCCTTTGCCCCTTCCCTTGTACCTTGTACAACAATAATTGCATGTGCTTCATGTGCCTGCTGAATTCATTGTGATATGATCTCTTTTACCCTGATCTACCCCGATCTCAGCTTATCTCCTTTGCACTTAGCCTAATCGCTTGGCCAGCATCAAATCGCGTCACGCAGGCGCAAAATCCAACCAGTTATCACAGCTCTCTCGCTCTAAGAATGCAAACGGTTCCACTGTGCGACCAACGGCGCTCTCTCGCTCTGTTCTCTCTCGTCTCTCTCTCTCTGCTTGTGAGGGGCGTGGCCTAAACCAGTCGCTGTGGCTGCACAAAGAGAGGAAGAGAGCGCGCTTCGGCGCACAGCAGCGCAGACATACACACACAGACAAACAAACACAGAGAGAGAGAAAGAGAGAGAGAGATAGAGAGAGAGATAGAGAGAGAGGCTACGTTGAGTACGCCTTGTGGTAGACCATTGAAAAAGTGATGAAAATAACTCTCTGTCACTTTATTGGCGCTTAACGAGTTTGAGTTGATGAAGAATTTAATTTATGATGCTGCTCACACCACAGCGAGGGGTGGTTGATGGGTTTGCTGCACTGTGCGGGTGTGTGTGTGGGCAAACCGCAGCGTGCACAAGTGCACAAGCGGACGCAGAGCAGAGCAGAGCGAAAAGTTGGCACTGAAAAAAGGCTGAGAAATTAATGAACTCGTAACTGTCGCTTTGCAAATTGGGCCGGCACTAGCGAGTATGTGTGTATGCATGAGTGTGCCTCGCCATTTTGTGTGTGTGAGAGAGAGGGAGAGAGAGAGAGCGAGGCTGGTAGGCAGGCAGTCAACGGCAGCAGCAGCCGCCGCCAGACGTCAAGCTTTGATGATTTAATTTTCTGGTCTTCTAATTTAATTTTATTATAGAAATACAGACGTGTGTGCGAGCGAGAGAGCGCAACAGCCAGTGTGTGTGTGTGTGAGAGTGCTGCTTGCCTGTCTGTGTGTGTGTGTGTGTGTGTGTGTGTGTCTGTCACACATAGCCATGCATGCAAATTCGTTAATGGAAAATGGTGGCGTTTAATTGAAAAAGGAAGTGCGCCAAGGGCGTGAGGACAGCGTAAGGACGACGAGCAGAGGCAGAGGCAGAGGCAGAGGCAGAGGCAGCGCAAACTGACGGGAACACTGACGGCTTTTTTTGCTGGCTGAAATTAATTTCACTCGTTCTCTTCGTTCCCTCTTCCTCTTTATCTTTCGCTCCCCCCTCTCTCGTATTTGTTCTAGTGCGGTTACTTTTGCAATATCAATTTGCAATTAAACCTATTTGTTTGCACTTTTTGCTTTTGTTGCATTAATTCTGTTGTTTTTCTACTCCCGCTCTCCTCTCTCTCTACCTCTCTTTCTCTCTTTCTCTGAAAGTTAATTGGATTAAAAATGTGCAGATAATTACAAAATGGCGTTAATTAATCGGCAGCCGCCATATTGATTTTGCAGCAACAATATTTAATGATTAACAATTAAGTGTAAACAGGGATTTCTGATGCATCGCATTGGAATCTGTGATGCCATTGTGGGGTTTGCTCGGTTCAAGCTGCTTTCTGCTTTCTGCCTTAATAAAACCAATTAAAATTCATTAGCTCTGAATTTTCAACACCAACACACACACACAGACACACACACACAATCACACACTAATGCCATCATGCGCTCGTTTTCTCAATTATTCATTCAATTTTCGTGGCACAAAAGCCGCAGCCAGCTTCAGCTTCATCTCCAGCTCGTTTCTATACATATTCATGCAGCTAAATGAAAACGGCAACACTTAAATGCAATTTACCTCAATTTGAGCAACCACTACACACAGCTGCCGCCTCCTCCCCCCTCCTTGCTGCCCTCTCAACCTCATCCACATCATCATCATCGTCTTCGCGTGCTCATCTTGGCAGCATCTCCTTGGAGCTTTGCTTTCATCTGCTGCCTTCTCCTTAGCCATCTCCTTCTCCTTCTCCTGCTGCTGCCTTTCACCTTCTTCTTTCCCCCTTTCGCTCGTTTAGCACATCTTAACGTCTTTTCATGGCACTTACATCGTCATTCTATTCGTCTAATTTCATTTTCTTGCCATTCTCAGTGAGTCGACGAGTCGCTTGGCTGCCTCTTGCTCGACTCCTGCTCTAGTCCTGTTCGAGTCCTTGTCTGAGGCTGCCTCCTGCTCTGTGGCAGCTACTGTGTGCCGGGAAGATTTGGCAGCTCATGCGTTTTTCTAATTACTTTCAATTAGAATGTTGATTGATATGTTTGTCTTGCAGCGACTCTCAAGGATTGAGGCAGTTCATTTGCGGTTCATTTGAATACTGGTTCAATTAAGTCTCAGCAAATCTATTGAGTTAGTCTTTCATTTAAGCGTGGTTAGCTTTTCTTCGATTGATTTTAAGTTGTTTTAATTGTATTGAGGAAGATATTAAATTAGAACTTCCTTTGGCTTTATTTGTCGAAAGATGTTACTGGGGTTTTGTTCTTATGTTGGTTCCATACTGGTTCTACACTGGTTCCATAGGGCTCCACACTAGATCCGCGATTACATAATTGTTTCAAGTTAATATTTATTTTCACTTTGGTTTCTTAAAAGTTCCTTACCTTCCCACTGGTTTCATATTATATCTAAACTGGCTCCATACTGGTTCCTTACTGGTTCTACACTGCATCCACTCCTTCCTGCATCCACTTGGCTTTCAGTTCAGGTTCACTTCCGAATAAGCTGCCTAGTTTTCTGGAGTATTCAGAAAACATCTCTTCAAACTTATTGCACAATTTCTTAATCAGTTTATAGATCGATGTTTTCCAATTTAGCAACAAAATTGTTCAATTTCATTTAACAAATTTTCAGTTCTTTTGAGCAGATTAGAAATCCATTTAAATATTATTATACAGAATATTTTAGCTCATTATTGAAACTCAACAACAATTTTCGCAACAATACCGAAATAATTATAATTATTTGCATTCTTTGTTAACAATTTCCATTAGATGTGCACACTAAATGTTTTACATTCTCATGTTCAATTAAATATTTGCATAATTTTCACCAAAAAGTATTTTCCACGAGCATTTGCATTAATAAATTGATTTATGCATTTTAATTGCAATTTGTCGAATTCGCCATTTTGCCGAAAATTGAAATAATTATATCGGCTCAGCAGTAACAGCAACAACAACAACAAATACGAGTATGAAAATGGCGAATAAAATTGGGAATTGAATACAATCGCATCGAATCGAATGGAATCGATTGTGAGCCTGAAAAGTATGACCAAAAATTAAGCTTTATTTGTGGAATTGCAATTCAATTAAGTTTTCAAAACATACAAATTGCATTGGCCCCAGCACAAATGTTGATGCTGCAGCAGGCTACCTCCCCTTCCTCTCCTCTCTCCCCTCCCATGCCCACTCTCTCTTCATCCAAGCCGAACAACAACCAGCGAAACTTGTTTGTATAATTTCATTAGCGTTGATTTACAGCAAATGCAATCGAATTTGCAGCCCCAGATCGTCTGTTTCTGATTATATGAGAGAGATAGAGAGAGAGGGAGAGGGAGAAAGAGAGACACGCAAATATACATATTGTTTATATAGAATGTTTGCTGAAATGTGCTATGTAAGGTAATAATATTTGAAAGGGAATACTTTCGTTAATCAGAAATGTTCAACTAAGCCAAGACAAACTTTATAATGTGCAGCGAATTTACTGTAAGGGATTATAGTATTATGGAATCATTCATAAAATTACTATATCTTATTCCACAGATACCCTGGCAATGCCTGGCAGTACCCTCTGCCTACTTATCCTCTGCAGGATGACTGTATTTGTGCTGAGTTTGTGGAATGCATCAAATCGAACACACATTCGATTTGCATTTGCGTTGTGTCAGCAACAACAACAACGACAACTGGAACTACAACAAATCGAACATACCTCCCCAATAAAAAGTAATTACCAGGCCAGTCGGAGTTGGCTGTGCGTAAGGACCCGCTCTGTCAACTGGAGCAAGTACTGCGTCCCAGAACTGATAATTAGTAGCTGCAAAGGGGCGCACAAATCACAGTGAAAGAGAGAGAGAGAGAGAGAGAGAGAGAAAGAGGAAGCGGGCAAGGCAGAAGCAGAGGGACAGCCGCGCCAGAGACGAGGGTGCGTCACCGCAGGAGGTCCAATACACCGAATGCAGCATCCAGATAAGAGACGACGACGACGACTACGCAATGCCAATGCCAATCCCATTGCCTGGCGAGGCAGGGCAACATGTCCGCAACAGTTTCCGTTGCACTAACAAAATTATAGACTCAGACACGCACACACATACACACTGTATGAAATTCTAACACATGAATGAGTGAAACGCAGAGCCATCTCCTGCGGCGCTGCTGTGTCCACTTGGACCCAAAATGGAAGGTCGACGAGCTGCGAAGCTGCGTCGCGCCTAATGCGCTTTGAACGTCTAATTAGTGGATTACTAAACGCAAACTGCGACAGACGACAACAACAACAATAACAACAATAGAAACAACAACAGAAACAACAACAAACTGTTACAAGCAGATGAAATTGTGCGGAAGATTCGCTTTAGCTATTCCAGTCTAATTAGCTGTGCTTCTGTTGTAGGCAGCAGGAAAGGGAGAGGGGGAAGATGGAATGTGGTTGCAAACAAGGTGTGTTATATAACACAATTAACAGAATCACATAAGCAAATATCTTTAGACAAATTTCTTTAGTTTATTAAATTGATAATTAGGGAAAAATTAAGAAACAAAGGATAAATAGATTTAAGAATATAGTCGATTCTTCTATTAAAAAATTCAATTGTAAATTATAAAAAACTCTATGTATTTTCTTTTAACATAATTGTGTAAATATCAATAATTTATAATCAGAATAAATGTCTGAGAAGATTGATGAATATTTTTGTTTCCTTTTATCTCTATTTAAGTTAGGTAGTCTAATTATTACAAACAAATTTAATTAACAAAATAAATAAATAAATAAATACAAATTTATGTCATGAGAGGAATTAGAAACGTATTTGCTGTTTTTTGTTGCGTTTGCATTTAATATTTATTAAATATATTTATTATTTATTTAAATATACATATTTATACAAATATACATTCTTCATTTGCAATCATTCTTTAAAATTGATTGATATCTCTAGGAGTAATCCTGGATTACTAAAGCTCTTGAAATTATTTGTTTCTTCTTTTGCTATTCAACCTCTTCCTACTCTTTCTCTCTCACTGTCCCGAGCTGTTTCATCTGTTCTTTTTGATCACTCCCCTCTATCGTCCACCTTTCTCTATCGACTATATTCGTTGTAGAGCACAACGCGATCGGATAAGTTCTGAACTGGGCGTGCATTGCGAGCGATGCGTGCTCCTGTTCGGCTGCGCAGCTTGCGGAACTCATGGAGCTGGCGCTCACCAATGGCCAAGGGGGTTGGGTAGATGAACCACTCGGCACCGCGATGACAGGGCGGCTCCGTCAGCGAGCCATGGTAGCTGTAGAATCGCGTATAGAACGGCGCCATGAGATAGTTGAGCGGAAATGGAGGAATCTCAACGATCTGCCCGGCGATTTGCACGGCAACCAAATGCTGAATGATCACATCAAGAAACGGATTATCTGCAGCCACAGAGAACATATAGGAGACCATAAGCAGGCCACGACTGGAGGCATGGCTCACATTAGTGGCATCTGTGTGCAGGCATTGCATCTCCAGTGGAAAGTGGCGATTATCGATCGTGTGCTCCGATCCTGTCGTATTGTACCAGCTCCAGCGAAAGCTGATCTCATGGAAATTGAAGCAGCCAAGCAGATCGCCGCAGTCCAGCATGGGTTTCGCACGCGGATAGGCAGCGCGCAGCAGCAGCGTGTGCCCGGTGTTCTCCATGCGAATCCCTAGAGGCACCTTTCTGTAGCCAAACCAACGCAGTGGGTAATCGAAGAGACACCTTTCTACACACGCGGAGTCAATGTTGATCGGACTCTGATTGTTGATTGGAACTTGCCAGGTGTGTGGTCCATTGCATGTCCCATAGCCAAAGGTTTCTCCCTGCGCCGAAGTCGCTGAATCTCCACATTCCTTGCCACATCCCATCAAGAGTCTGACCAATGTGATGCCAATGTGGAAATTGTAGAGCAGCACCAAAGCGCCACCTGTGGCCAGAAGCAGCAGCGTCCAATTGTCCTCCCACACGTCGACCAAGAAGTCCGACAGACTCTGACAGCCCGACAAATACTCAACGCACATAGGGTACAATTTTGATGCAACCAACTGGGGAATTATGGGGTATTATATGACAGCAGTTGCTTTGCGACAGTTTTGATTTGAGAATCGGAAAGGAAAAAAAAAAAGCTTAGTTTTAGTTAAGTGAGAAAGCAAAATTATAAAGGCGATTATAGAATGAGTATTCAATGGTTAGAAAGACTTATAATAAATGTTATATTTGACCTCTCTTTGATTTATAATTAAGTAAATGGTATGATAATTTATATATACTATAACTTATATATACTTTGGCCCGTACATGATGTGCAGGCAAAAACCTTCTTAGAGTGGACGAGATACGTTAAGCTCAACCTGTCTAAGAAAAATTAAAGATAGATCTTACAAGGTCGCGGTACAGCTACCCACATATAAATAATAACAAATCAAATAAATAAAATTATATTTTACTGATACTTGCTTTGATTATGCAACTAATTAAAATGATATTCCATTTCTACTTTTATTTATAATCAAATAAACAATATGTATTTTACTTCTTGCTGATGAAAATGTACTTGATTTAAATATAATAGAGTTTATATAGATCTGAAGCTATATCCGATCTATACCCAAAGTTATTTTAATGGAATTATCCGAGAGATAACTTTACATTTGGGGGGTCAACACGTGAAATCTTTTTAAAACTTGTTTAAATCAGAATATTACAAATTATTTAAAGTGTTCTGCACAAGTTCTTCAAGTAAATATACAATTTCATCTCTCTCTCTCTACAATACTTAAATATAGTACTTCTAGAACAACTCTCGTAAGTCTACGATGTTGCTTGAACAAAAAGTGATGAAATGATCAATCTAACAATAGTTATTTCAACGTCTCAACAACAAACTCTAAAGTTCCTCAAACTCTCCTCGCTTGTGTACCGAAAATTTCTAATTAAACGCGCTGAAAAGTTAATTATTTCCAAAAACAAATTTGCGCAATTTGCAATTTATTTGCATTTGCATTTTGTCGCTGCTGTTCCCGCTGTTGTTGTTGTTGTTGTTGTCGTATATTTTGCATAAATTAATTACGCGCTGCGCGGACCAAACAACTCTTCAGCGACGGAAATTACTTGCACAAACATCCTGTACCCTGTACTAGGCTGCATTTTCGTCGGTGGCAGTAGGAAATTAATTAGTTTTGTATACAAAACTGCGAAATAGGCATTAAAAACGGATATTATTTTCAGCTCCTCGGCATAAAAAAAGAAAACTAGGCGAGGAGGAAGCGGCAACTTGCGTAGTAAATAGAAATGTTTGCTTTTTAATTATGCAAAGAAATTTGAAACTTTGCCGAAAATCTGCGATTAGCATACAGACACACGCCCCGGCCACGCCCCATCTAGAGAAGAAAGAAAAGCCTAGTGGAATAACGAGCAGCATTTAAATGCTGTCCGCAGCAGGGAAGGAGGGGAGGGGAAGCACTGCCACCCTCTCTTGCTGGACATGCAGTTGGAGTTGGAGATTCCTAGGCCGATTTTGATGGTGATTCAATTATGACATCTCATCAAATTGTTGCCCTGATTCGAGGCGTTGACATCTGCCAAATGTTACAAATGTTTCGTGTTGACTTCTTCTCTCTGGTCTCCTCTCCTCTCTCCTTGTTGTTGTAGTTCCTGCCTGGGGGCGTTTGTGTTGCCCTGTGCACGCAAATTGTTGGGTAAGCATGTGGCATGTGGCATGTAGCACACACTAACATTGTTATTTACGTACGTACGTACGGTAAGGCCGCAGCTCGGGGGTGCGTAATAACTTGCCACAATGCGAGTTGATGCGAGTCGTTGGCTCAATGACTCTCGATGACTCGAGGCGCTTGTTTGGATTTTTGATCAACTCTCGGGGTTAATTGAGTTGCAATTCGATTGAAGTCGCCGTGTCAAAAATCGAATCGATTATATTTGCTTTATATTGTATTGTATTATTCTACGTTTCGGTCACATTCAGTCACTTTTTAAAATACAGAGAAATTGTTACTTGTTGTTTTTAGTTTTATTATTATTTAGAAAATTTAAATTCTCGTATTTTGTATCTCGAGCAACTTGCAGTTTTATATTTTTCTAAAAATGGCCGCGAATAAAGATGAATTCGATCGGATAATGTCGCTAACGAATGAGGAGGCAATTATCGATTTGGAGAATATCTACCGGGACCTACTGCTGCTCAAGGCGCAGCTGAGGAGCCAACGCGAACAGTTGGCCCACAATGAGCTCGAGGACAAGCTGCGGCAGCAGCTGGACATGAACGAACTATATGGGGACATATTAAGTGAGACAATGAAGAAGCTCGCGACAAAGAGTGAGAGGCTGACGCAGCTAGAGAATCAACAACAGAAGGATATCGAAGAGACCACAAAGATTTTAGCAAAGAAGCCTTGTGTCCATGACAGTCCTTCCACTTCCGACGCGAAGTCGGAGAGTTCTCTGCTATCCGAAGCGAACACGGTGACTTTGGAAGAGTCTTCCAGCAGCTTGGAGGGCAGTGAACCCATTACAGTGCGTAAGTCTAGCACACCCGAAGCAGCACCGACTAAGGCAGCCCCAAGCAATGCAGAACCAGGCATCGAAAGGTCCAGCGGGCTGTCTGCGTCAAAGACTTACTTAGGGAATATTGAAGACATGTCATACCTGGGCAAAACATTTGGCAATCAGCGCCGTGATCTGCTAACCTTGTGCCAGAAGATCATACGACCCTATGGCATACCCATGTACGAGTTCTCAGCCTCATGGATCGATGGCCACGCCTACTGTGCCCTCATACACCACTTTCTGCCGCATCTGGTGGACACACGCTACTTATACTCAAAAGATATTGATGCAACGTTGCACTATGTTAACGCACTGGTTAAGTCGCTGGGCGTTGAGTTCGGCGGGGACATGGTGAAGTTCTACAAGTTGAAGCGACCCAGTTATGTGAAGACCTGTGGTTTTGTGCTCAAACTGGTCAGACAACTGGAGACTCTAATGAATCAGCAAAGATCCGTAGAATCGATTTAAACCATAATAAAAACTGAATCTAAAAACGTGTGCAAGTGGGAGGCAGATGGGTCAGCTTAGCTGTGCCGTGCTGGGCTGTGCACACTGCACTTTTGCATTTGCAGCTGCAGCTTTCCTCTCTCATCCTCTTACTCTCTTTACCCCCCCTTTTCCCCTTTTCAGACAACTCACTTAACTGCAGCGCAGCGCAAACAAATTGACGCTCGAAAACATGCGAAAGAAATTTCCGTTTCCGTTCGAGAACTTCGTTAAACTGACGCGAATTCAATTGAAAGCGACAGGCGAACAGTGCCAGAGGGGGAAGAGGAGAGACACGGTGAGAGGGAGAAGAGGAAGGTAGGGAGCTGATAGGGAGACTGCACTATCCTGTGCCGTGGCTAACCAAATTTGTCAGCGATTCGATTTGGCGATTGATGCTTACTCTGCTTATGGAGTAAGTATATCCCTCAAATCGGTTAAACGCATTTGCTGATTAAGCCAATGGCCTTCCTCCTTAGTGCTCAGTGCCGTCCTTAGAGTGTCCTGCGCAGCGGGCGCCTTCCGTCAGGCGTAAAATTTCACACATTATTCGTGTGCGAGCGACACAATTACTGTACTCCGATAACATTGTCTATGAGTCTCTCACTCTCTTTGGGTGCAGCTGATAATGTTAATATGCGCCGCAGGACATCAAATAAACTCACACACTCACTAAGCACACACACTAGTACACAGGCACACTCAACTTTGTTCGGCCAATCCGCTTATGTCGCTGCCGAGAGTGTTGTCAACGTGAGGATTATCGCTTTACAAGCCGAGTGCGATTGTTAAATGAACAACGAGGATGCCCGAGAATGGCGCAAGGATGCCCCTCTCTACCTACCTACCAGCCAGCAGACTGTCTGCTACCTTCTCTAAATTTCTTAACCACAACAAAAACCGCATTTGCTGCGCTCTGAATACGGCTCTTGCTTTCGAGCGTGTGAGCAAGATCCTTCCGCTGCAGCCATGTTGCGAATTGTAATCGTTCGCTTGGCTACTGTGGCTGCTCTCTCTCTCTTTCTCTCTCTTACTCTCTCGCAGCTGCCCGAGTGAGTGAGTGTAATCGTGATCCTTATCGCAGCATGCGACCTTTGTGAGGTTTCGCTCAGCCCGCTCCTTTGTGCCGTCTCCTTTGTCAGGGCTGCTTCATTAGCAGCTTAGGGGCGTTGACGTGTTGTTTCTCCTGTTGTTGTTTACAGTGTTCTTGTTACTCTTGGTCTCATTATGAGACGAAAGGCGAACGAGGCGACAGTACAGGGCGAAGACGTTCAAAGTGTGCATTTCCTTTTGCATAGTGTTGTTGTTGTTTTTGTTTTTTCCCTGACACAAAAGCCGGCTGTGTGTGTTTAGGCGAACCTCTTTGTTGGCATCGAGTGCGAGGTATCATTGGCAGAGAACTCAAACTGTTTGTAAAAACAAAAACGCCCTTAAGGAAAATGGTAAGCTGTGTAAATTGTGAGAGTGAAATTAATCGACGATGCGAGTTTTTAATAGGAGATAATTAGATGACGACATGTGTCCCATAGCTTATCCTAAACAAATTATATTACGACTCTTTTAATCATCTGTTCTTCTTCTGTGAATTTCGTTCCATTTTTGCAAAGAATGGACATTTTAATTGTATATTTATTACATAATTTATTCTTATTTTTTCTATTCATTTTTTAATTTTTTAATTAATTTATTTTTTTTTGAAAATTCAAATTTCGGCGCTACCCGCGCTCAACAGTTGCGATAGCGGAACGCATTAATGCTTTGTTAGTCAAGTTTCGCACCAACGCATGTGCATTGGCTCATGTGGATTGTGCGTGAAGTCAAGACACAGCACCTGGCATCCACAACAGAGACACCATCAGCCCACACAGCCTGTGGATTTTGATTTCCCAATTTGGTTGCAGAACTTGATAATGTTATGTAACAGAGAAATGTTAAAAACAGTTTTTTCGCCGCCCCACCGCCCCTGGCGATAAAGGGGCCGTTTTTCAAACGGTTTTCATGTTAAAAAAAAGCGGGAAACTGGAAAAAACTGCTAAAACTATTCAGACTTATGCAGGACGGGCCGTACGCTCAGTGAACTTGGACACAGAAAGAGGAACATTTTACGAAGAGACTGGAAAAAGTCGCAAGTCGCTGGCTCGCCTGGTTTGGCTGCAATTTCGATTTGAAAATGGAAAAAACTGCCGTTATTCCAAATGAAAAACTGCTTGTTTTTTGCTAACAGAGCTCTGTTCCCAAGACACGAACCCATTTGTGCCCCGGATGAGTCTGATCCACCAAGCAGTGAACTGCAGGACTCATTACCGACAGTGTTGCGACTGCTTGCGAGCTGCGCAAAATAAAAAAAAATAAATAAAAATATAATAAATTAATAAAATAATTTAAATAAAATCGGTACGCAGGCGCCCGTAAATTGATTTTAATAATTTTGTATTCAAAAATAGCCATAATTCCCGCTGGCCGTTACTCGCCAATTGCAACCCGCTAGATCTAGTGGGAAAAATGCTAAATTGAAAGCATGGCATGAAAAATATCCAATTCCCCCTTTTCATAACAATAGGGTATTTCAATTGATGGTAATGCCTATGCTAGTGAAATTCGCCTAATCAAAGGACTCTTTAGCGACTTTTAATTCAAATACAGCGCGAGCCAGCCGCAAAGAGAAAAACAGCGAAAGAAGCTGAAGGCATAGCTAGAGCTAAGACGACAGAGAGAGAAACGGAGAAACAGAGAGAGAGAGAGAGAGAGAGAAAGAGCTAGAGCTGGAGACAGGATGCTAAGCAAGAATAATGCGATACATGAAACTGCACTAAGCACAGCATTTTCGGTTGTCTTCGCTTGTGAATTTATTTTTTATGCGTCAGCCTGCACACACGAAACTGACGCACAAAGCAGGAAGAGCAGAAAGGGCGAGGCAGAGAGGTAAAGAGAAAGATGAAGGCAGGAAGTCACTAAAAGTTCAAATTCTTCAACTAGCTTCAGGGGCCTGTGCCTAGCTTGAACCACTAGACAAATCACCGCCGAGCAGCCCCTGCAGCCAGAGCCATCCGTCAGAGCAGCCCCTTGTCAACATGAAGAGAGGGGGGAACTGTGCGAGGACCGAAAGGGATCCTCAAAGGGGCTGGCAAAATGGCAAACAGCAAAAAAACGTTTTTGGGTCTAGCGAGGGACAAAAAATGAACCTGCTGCGTATGGGCAAATGGAGCATTTGCCATTGCTAATTAGCCTAGGGCCCCAACCAGGGGATACACAACAACAACAACAGTAACACGAGCAGCAGCAACTACAACAACAACAACAAGAAGGGGGACAGCTGATGGGGGTGTCAATTAAATGCTTAAGCTGAATTTCTGGTGAGCTTGTCATAAATTTTGACTGATTATGCGTATTCGTCTTTGTCGTGCACTGTCCCAAGGAGCCGTAGCTGCCCTGCCCTGCCCCGCCCTGTCCTGCCCGGTTGTCTCCTTGCTCTGCCTTGCATCCTTTGACATCCTTGCCGTGACAACTGAAGAAATTCTGCGGTTGCCGAGAGGTCCACGTTGAGCATTGCTGTGTTTCGGCAGCCACAAAACATATACCCCAACTCCAGAGCGCCGCTTCCCACTCCCCCAGCTGCCCGCATTGACGTCCACTCTCCCCAAAGTGTCCAACGCAATTCATCATTCAATTAAATTGACCGCAGAGCCGCATTTCAAAGTTGCGAGAGTTTCCTCAGAGTTCGCAGTTCACAGTTCGTCGACATCTTTGGGCTGCTCTCTGCTTTGAGTGGAGTTTTAAAGTTGCCCACGCAAATCCTTTAATGTCGTTTTGTCGATGCCATCGATTATCCTTTCAATAAACGCCACAGAGCAGTGCCCCTGCCCCCTCCCCAACCAATCAGAAATGTCGACACTTGACAATGGAATCCTCGCATCGCCATTCGCATCTCCATCTCCATCAGCATCGACAGCGACTTCGGCATCTTGTGTAGCGTAAATCTCGCGCTTGATTTATGCTCTGGCTTAAAAGCCAATTGATGTGAGCGGAAGGCTAACTGGACGCCGTTTTTTCGGGTGCCCCAATGGAATGGGGTGGGGAAGAGGGGGTAGGGCTGCTGCTGCTGTTGCATGCTGCACGAACGTGCTGCCTTCGTGGCGGCTTAAACGATTCTTTGACACAAAGTCAAAGTCAAAATGCCGCGCACATGCCAAACACAGCACAAGGATTGCAGTGACTCTCCTGCCTCCTCCGCTCCCTTTCCCACTCCCCCTGCGCGCTTTCCCTTCGCAGTTTAGTATGCCAAGTGGCGCCTTGTCTCTGCTTGTGCAGCCAATATCCTGTTCTGGCATTTGGCAAAGTGATTTATGCCATGTCCATGCACAGCATGTCAAGTGTGAAATCCAAGCGAGAACACTACATCTCCCCTCTTCCTATATCCAACCTCTCCCCCACCCTAATTGAGATCTTTGCCAATGCAAATATTTTTCAAGTTGTGCACAAATATTTGTCCAATCAGTTTCGCATTTAACTCATGCTCATTTTCGCCCAGTGTACTCGTATTTTTTTGGCATACGAAATGCGCAACAAATGTCAGAAGCAGCGTCTTTGATTAATTAACACACTCGAACAAAACGAGAAAAAAAACTATCCACATGAACCACATGAAGCTCTAATAAACGAGCTCAACATCGAATTGAGATGTATTCACGAATATTTCGGTTGTTTACTTTGCATACACTAACCAGAAAATGGCTGATAATGGGGGCATATTCACTCGGCCCGAGGGGTTTGGGCACTAAAGAAGTACTTTGATTAAAGATAAAAAATAGTTTAATATTAATACTTATTAAGTTATCTATTTCAATATGAATAATAATTTAAACAGACGAGACTTTTCATAATGATTTTATTAATTTCAAGGTCTGTTTCTTTGTTGTTTGTTAACAATTCCCATTTCCCTCTTCGAAAGTTCTTTGAGGAAAGAACTGTACGCTGCATTCCCAAAACTAAGTGGAGTGTTTGAAGTTTTCGGAAATTTGTGTGACCAGCGCGGCGAGTACCTGTCGAATCTGAGAGCAGCTTGTGATATTTTACAGTTTCGAATGTGTTCTTACTGTATCGGTTACCGAATACGTAAGTAAATACGGCTGCCAGCTCCCCCTGCTAGACAGACAGACAGACAGACACCTCAACAGACATCAATTTATTTCTTTGTAGCACTCTGATATTTCTTTTCAATGTTCTGTTCACTTTCCCCCCACCTGCTTCTCCAGCGTGTTTTATTTGAACTTCTTGTGGTTTTTTTTTGACGGTGATTTGAGTTTTTAATTAACGCCCTGAAATTTGTTTGCTTGCGCGCTTGGACGAGATGAATTGAAAGAGCAGACCAACGAAAAGACAGACAGACAGAGAGAGAGAGCGCGAGGGAGAGAAAGGAAGCGGCAGAGAGACTAAGAGAAATTACTTTTGGGTGGGCGTGATGCGCCCTTGCGTGGGTGCTGCTGCTACAGCTGCAGGTAACCATAGCAAGTTTCATTTTAACAACATTCTTTGTTGGCTAATTCGACATTTTGCATGCTGCACAAATATAAAATTCCGCCGAAAGCGTCCCTGACAACCCCGAGACGAGAGGGCAGGAAACTAATAAGCTGGGACGCACAGCTCGAGCACAAGGACAACAGGTGAGTGGGTCGAGAGGCGACACGTGGCGGCATTGGGTGAGCCCAGGTTGCTCTCTGCCAAGGCACGCGACGCAATCTTTGTCATCCTGCGAGAGTTATGCTTTATACAAATTCCACAGTTGACGCTGACTCTCCTCTCCCCATTCCCCACCCATTTTTCGTCCCGTCAACGCCACTGAAGTTGACTTTTGGCAATAACTGCGAGCAGCGCTGCCTGCGCTGCTGCCTGCGGTTGCCAGGTAGTTCCAACAGTAGCTGGGGGAGGCTATTACGCCGATTGCCCTACTAACTTATCGGTTATCGATAAACAACAGCAGCTGCTATCGAATTGCAGTGCCAACAACAATAAAAACAACTGCTGCAATTATTCCCCCATTTGGTAGCCGCCCCCCACACAAGAGTTGCGTTTTCATGGGCGTTGCCCATTCGCTACGCACAGCAGCTGCACTAGTTGTCTCGCTCTCGCACAGCGCACACTGCAGTGAGAGCGAGGCAAACACTGTGCGTGCAACTGCTGCCTGCGCTAAGATGGCAGCTGGGCAGGCACACACAGTGGTTGTCTCTGTCGTACACAGCGCAAGCATTGCCAAATCAGTGCAGTGCGGGATTAGCAGGGCAGAGAGCGGCAGAGCAGCAGAGAGAGAGGCAGAAAGAGAGAGCAGAGAGAAGAGATAAAACGCGCCTTACCCGCTGTGGACGTTTTTTGCACTTGCTTCGCTTTGGCTTGTCGATTGTTTGGCAAGCTAAGCAGGCATGGTAGTATGTGCGAGGGAGGGGGTAGGGGGTGCTGCCGCTTGCAGTCGGGTGGTGGCGATTGAAATGACGACAGCGACGTCGACGTAGCCAGTGCGCAGCGCAGCGCAGACGGGCAGCGTTTTGCGTTATCATCATCGAGTCAATTCGTTTTGATTTTTTCGCATTTGTCTCAAATGCGAACGAGTCGCCTGGCAAACGTTACGCGTTCCGTTCCGTTCCGTTAGTTCTTTCCTCGCCCTGAGCCGTCGCCAAAAACTGCAACTGGCCGACAAAACCGGAAACAGTTCAGCGCCAAACTGGCCAAGTGCTCCCGCAGGCCAAACTAATTTGACTGTTCATAAATTATGCACAGCAACAGCAACAACAACAACAACTAAAACAACTGTGTGAAAAGTGTTGTGCGTGTGTGTGTGTGAGTGAGTGAGCTCCGCTTGAGCTGCAGAAAATCAATTAAATTCGCATAAACAACAACAAACCGCAGTCTAGCAAATTGCGGTATCCGTCTCCGTCTCTGGCTCAGGCTCTGGCTGTGGCTCCAGCGAACATTGTCCGGCTGTCAGTTGGTCAAACAGTTCATCAATAAACGATACAACTTCCGTTGCGTTGCGTGCCAACATCACCTTGTCCTACGTGTGTGTGTGTGCCAGTGTGTGTCTGTGTGTGTGTGTGTGTGTGTGTGTGTGTGCGTGAGTGTTAATGTGCATGTGCGTGTCGGCAAGAAAACTTTTCAACTTCCGGCCAAGTGACTTCGATTTAATTTCTTTGGCTTTTTTATGGTCAAGTCATTTAATTAATTTTACTATGGCAATTTGAGCCTTTGCTCGTCTCCAGTCAACGCCGTCTGGACTGAACTCTGATCCGAGTCGACCCGTGGAAAAGGGGTCGCAAGGTGAGTGGGGCAAACAGAAGCAGAAGAAGCAAGAAACAAGAAACAAGAATTGCCAATGAATTCAACAAATGTGCAATCAAATTTGGCCGAACTAGAGTTTTGGCTGGGATTAGGGCAATTAGATTTGTTTGGTTTAGAGATATTGACTGGGCTCAATTGTTTATATAGAAAGTTGGGATTGTGTTATATAAAATAAGTAGTTGGCAGATGAGAGTGGAAGTAGAAGTGACGGGTGTGAGAAGGGTAGGATATGTAGGGAATATTTGAGTTGCCTTTCAATTGTTGTCTTTCGATCAGGAGATTTTATTAAAATCAGAACAAAGAGGAAAGATAAGCTCGTAAGTCTGTTATTTACGTGCAAGGATTTTAACATTATTATTTAGTTATTATTCTTTCAATCTTCATAAGGATGTTACATTAATATATGAGCCTATCTTAATATTAATATGTATTATTTGGTACTTTCTAAAGAGGACTTTTTTGTAAAGAAGTTAACATCGTTTTTATCATTGGTATATTTTGTTTAATTTGTTTACTGGACTTATTCTAAATTCCATTCATAATCTTCACATGCCCTATTTCCTTCCCTTCCTAAATATGCTATTATCCCATTGTATCCCTTCTCTCAAACTTCCCTTTCTCTCTATTGCACACATAAAACTAATCACCCCCTCCCTTTGATCTTCTTACAGACCCATCGCGCCTCTTCCACGCACATTGAAATGTAATTGCCGAAACCGAGTTTGCGGCGCTAGTTTTAACAAACTGTGATAGACGAGTATACGAGCAGAGTTCTGCGGAGTTCTGCCACAACAGAAGAGACAAGACGAGACGATTCAATCAAATTGAATTCGAATTCGAAGCTAAATATCTAAATATTTCGAACAAAGGAGACGAGGACAAGGCGACAAGCTGTCGACGCTATCCATACGCAACTTCTCGGCAAGCATGCTGAACAATCTTGGGGCCAATGTGCTGGGTAAGTTGTCAGTTATAACTCTGATAAGGTGCAGGGGAGGGGTACAGGGGTGTGCGAGTATAACATTGTAATTAAGATCGGCAAGTGAATTGCGCTAATATATAATAATATGTGCATTAATCTGTCCGTCCTGGCGACGGCCATAATTAAACTAATTTCTTGAGCATACGCCAGGGCAGCGGGTCGATGGGTATAGGCTATATATGTAGGTGTAGTTACTTCCGAGTTATTGCTGGGCCTCATCGGGGCACATCGATGACGCTAAATGGGCAATAATTGAGGCGTCTAAACAGGTGGCGCCCGTGTCCGAGTCCGCATCCGTGTCGCGTGCATTTAGCAATAATTAAGTTGTATTTAACTAGCTCGGTATTTTTGTTGTGGGTGTGAAGCAAGGCAGATGCGAGTGTGTGTGAGTGTGTGTTAATTGCCATAATTGCTCTTTTAAATATGCCGCAAATTGTAAATTACACACGCACATAATTATCAGTTGAGTCCAGCTGAGTTTATATTGAATTCATAAATATATTTTTTACCACATTGTTGATCATTTTTCAAGCACTTTCAATTTCGGCAATCAATTCATGCTGCCATTACGTAGTCTGTCCGTCTGTCAGTCTGTCTTGCAGCCAGTTCTGCTGCCTTGCTGCTGCTTGCAACTGCAACTGCAACACTCGAATGAATTATGTGCGCGCTTTTATTGAATAATTCGCCGTACAACCCAGTCCGATCAAAGGGAGACCCCCTCATACTTCCCTCCTTCCGCTTGTAATTAATTACTTTTATTAATTTATTGCCGTCGCTGGCCGCGCTCGCGCGTACCCTGCGTATGCGCAATCTCTGGCTGCAAAAGAATTATGGCTCCTGGTTGAGCTGGTCACCTAAAAGCGCATTCGAAAAACTTTTATTTTTATGCCCAGTCGAACCAAATTGAAAACACTGGCGACAGCTTCGGAATTGAAACAGAATTTGTGTTGCAAATAAAAATTGTTGTTGGCAAATTGAATGGAATTTTAGAGCAAAGAAATGTGCATTTTGTGAACCAGTAAATTGTCGAATAATAAACCAAATAGCTAGTCATAACTTGTGCATATCTTTGCCTTCAGCTATTCAATTCCTTTGACTTTTCTGCTGATTTGATTAACAAATTAGCCAGCATGTTGTTGTTAATTAAAAATCAATTCAGCAAACCAAACACCCCAATTAATGTGCAGAAGGAGAAGTCTGAAGGCAGCAATTGACATTGAATACCGTCTGTGTTTCTGTTTTATTCGCATTTAATTTTCGTAGACATTAGACCGATTTCAAGTGCTGATTAAAGCGCACATGGAACACAAGGCTGCACGGCGATAAATTTCAATAAAGTTTTCGTGTTCGCAACGCGCCTGAGAAATCCCTTTCAACATGCAGCAGCGGAGGCAAGCAGCGCCTAATAAATTTCATAAGCCTTCCCCCCTACACGGCTGCCATGCAATGACAACAGTACAAACACTGACACTGCCAAACTGGGCGCGCAACTAGCATCCAAATTTGCATATTACGTATGCGCAGCGTAGGCAGCGTCGCGCCCAATTAAGCGACATTTGCATGCAAAAGAAAGATGCCAAGCGACAGCAACAGGAATTGCCCCTAATGCCTATTCATTTCACTCGCTCTCTCCCTGTTTCTCTCTCTATCTCTCCTCTCTCGCTCTCTCTCCGTCGCGTGAAAAACTTAAATCGTTGACTTAATGCCGCAACGCCGTTTCAACAAACATTTGCTCGACATTTTTCGTACCCGGATTAATTAAATTAATTTCATGATTGCATTTGTAATTTGCCTGCCAAGTTGGACCCACTCCCCCCCCCCCCTTCTCTTTTGCCTGTACGTTGGCATTTTTGCGGTCGCCTGCGCTAGTGAAATATGTGCGCCAACCACGCCCCCCTCCTGACCCCTCTCAACCTGATGCCACCTAGGGCTGCCAACATTTGTATCGAAATGTTTTGCGGTTGCTGCGTTTGCTGCAACTGTTGCTGCGGTTGCTTCCCAAGTCGCCCACACCATGCCACGCCCCCTTTCGGCATGCACACGCCTAACCGCACAATTTCCAAATTTCAATAATTATATACGGTGCATGCTGCAACTGACTGACTGCGTCGGCATCGACAACGGACTCCAACGGACTCTGCCAGGCTCAGGCTGCTCCTCTGCGATATTTTGCACATATATTTTGTGGCAGATATTTGCATTTAGTGCGCGTTGCAGCAGTTGCAGCTGCCATTGCCGTTGCAGTTGCAGTGGCAGCCACCAAACTGATTTGCGCAAATTGTGCAAATTGCTTGCGCGATAAATTCATGTTTGCCAATTTTAATTAATTAATCGCTTTGTGCGGTTTTCGTGCAGCAACAACAGCAGCACCAAGCAAAATGGCTGACCACACACACACACACAAACATACACATACACACATAGCTTTGCATTTGTGCTTACTGTTTACAATCAGTTGGCGCCCGCCATGTTTTATTGTAGCTACAACTGCAACAGCAGAAGCAACTGCAATGGGAATGGCAACTACACCTACAATTGTAACGGTATTTGCAACGGTAAACAGCCGCGACCATTACACGGCATTCAACTAATGTCGCTAGGATGACTTTTCGTATTACAAACATCTATGATTGATTTGATGCGCAATTAGTCATCATTATGCAGCAGACAACTAGGGTAATGTGTAATCTACAAGCCATAAGCAGCAAGTATAATATGTTTACTCATATACTCATATAGGGAGTATGCAGATGGACCCCTAATTGATTAAAACTCTTTATGGAAAATGGGAACTGTGACTGCAACTGAAATTAGATGTTATGTTCCTAGAGTCAAAGTTAAAGAGTTAAAGATGTAGACTTTTAAAAGGGGAGAATTATTCAGAACTATCTATTAATAAATGCCTTTATTATCCATTATATCATTCCGCTTAGTCTGTAAAGAACAGAGTTGTCAAACATGCATACATGTATGTGTATTCTGAGCAACATAAACTGAATGTGTGAACGAACATAATATCGAAATCCAGCCTAGAACAAACAATTTATAATAAATTAAGTGGTAAAAACTCATGGCGAATTCTAAGCTAATTCTTATTTATTGTGTTTAATATGGCAATATCATGTAATGTGGCAAAAGTTTGAGCTTAAACTCTATTTCATACACGAACTTTGACTGTGAATTAAACCTCAGCATGAAATGAGAGAGGCACAAGCAGCTTATTTCTTAACAAGGCATATTACTTAATATCATTTCATATATTTTTTTCATATATTTTATTCAGAAATATAACGAATTTTACATGTGAGTGTTTGCTGTGGAATGCTTCGAATCTTTATTTTGAAGCAGACCTAATATTTGAAAAATAATAACAAAACACAGAAACATCACCCTAGAGTTCAAAGTCAATTTGCAAAATTAACATTGCTGTGGAGAATTTTGTGTTGTTTATCCTTGAAACAAAAGAACATATACTACACCTTATATCCGTATTGCTTTTCTTCATCTTCAATTCCGTATAGCTTTTCATTAATATTTCTCCACCAAGTTGCCTCAACAGTTGAGCTGCTTGCACAATCCTCTTCTGCTTGAGTTGTCTTCTCTCATCGTGTTCCATTTGTTCTGCAAGTGTTTGTCAGCTCACACAGATTTACAGTTGCAGTTGCAGCTTTTCGTATTTATGTGCCACAACTGTAAAACTGTTGACTGAAATCAAAGCTGGACTAAGCTAAGCAGCAGCGACAGCAGAGTGCGATTTCGAGAAGTGGCGCTATTTGGCAAGAGATTCGCAGACAGGCAGGCCTAGAGAGGAGGCAGAAGAAGCAGCAGTAGCAGTAGCAGCAGCAGCTTAGAGAGCAGCAATTGCTGAAGGAAGCCGCACACGGGATTGCTAAAAGTCGCACTTCTTGGAGCAACGGCCCTGGGGCGAGCTGGAGCTGAAGCTGAGTTTGAGCGCAGCTTGTGCGTTGCGCTGGAGCGTAAGCTATGTCTGTGTGTGTGTTGTCTACTGTGCCTGTGTGTGTGTGTGCCTTGTCAGCTTGCAGAGATATCGCACCTAACACCGCGCCTTAAATTTACCAATCACGACCGCAGACGGAGACTGGAGCAGCAACAGCAGCACCAGCACCAGCACCAGCAGCAGCAGCAGATCCGCAATCAGCAGGCAGTGCAGCTTGCAGCAACTGTTGGCTAACTGTAAAATGCTCCACAAGCTGCAAGGGGAGTGTGGGGAGAGGGGGGGAGAACTAGCTACTGCTGCTGTTTGTTGTCGCTTAGCTTAGTTTCGGTTTTCAATTTGTTTGACAAATGTCAAGCTGCCAAAGCGCAAGGCAACTCCCTGTGCATGCATGTGTGTGTGTGTCTCAGAGTGCATATGTGTGTGTGTGTGTGTGTCCCAGTGTGCGTCATGTAAGCACAGCGTTGTCGTGAGCGCGTCGGGCGCGTCAAAAATCGCTAATGAACAGTAGCCGCGCTGGGTGTATGTGTAAAAATTAGCACTTTGCTGGCAACGCTTTAAAAGCGACTGCACAACAACAATAACAACAGAGCGACAACAAACTGGAATAAGGGAATGTCGCTGCCATCATCTACGAGCACAACAACAATTTCCGCCTTGTTTTATGAGCCTGATGTGCCTGGCGCTGCACTCGTTGGACTTTTATGAGCCTCAACTGCTCACTCAGTTTCGGGGATTGGCACCTGTTGCTATTGCTGTTGCTGCCGTGCATCAGTTGTAGTTCTCTGAAGTTGCCGAAAATGTTTTTAACAAGTTCAGAGCAAGAGAGAGAGAGAGAGAACAATAAAAATCATTGATGCTGCATGTTCACATCAAAGTGGACACCGACAAATGAAAACAAAAACTAAATAAAAAGCGATTTGCATTTCGCTTTCAATGGAACTTGCACACACCTACACACTGTCACAACTGACTAGGGGAGGGGGGTGGAAAGGGGGCTGGTACTGCGCATAATTAAATGAAAATCATGACAGCATCTTGGCCAGCGACGAAATGTGGCAGCAGCAGCAGCAGCAGCGTCGTCATGTAGAGAGTTCGCATCAACTGGCGATGAGTAAATGTTTGACTTGTAGCAGAGTTGAAAAATCAAAGATACACACGCACATGCACGGCACGCACACACAAACAACAGTCACACACACCTGTGTAGAATCAATGCCAAAAGAGTTGAGCGGGTCTCAGTAGAAGTCGCTTTGTTGTTGCTGCTCTTGTTGCTGTTGTTGCTGCTATCCCTGTTGTAATTGCTGCTGTCGCTGGTGCTGTAGTTGTTGTCCCTATCTCCTGTTGTTGTTGCTGTTGCTGCTGCCGTCTCTCACATCTCTCACAGGCAGCGCCTCGCACCAACATGTTAAAAATTCCAGACATACGTTGAACGCGCCGCTGAGGTCTCCGACTCTGTCGCTGCTGCTCGGCCTCTGCTCACGTCGCTGTCGCAGCCTCCGCCCTCTCTGCTTCCTCCCTTCTTCTACCCCGCTTCGCTACATCGCTGTCTCCACCCCACACACACTGTGCTCTGTTTGTATTTGCCTATGATTCGTTTTTTTTCTCTGTCTTCCTCCTCCTCTTCTTCTTCTTCTTCTCGAACTACCGTGAGCAGGCACAGAAAGCAACAACAGCAACAACAACAGCAACTACAGCATCAACAACAACATGGAAACAAAGTTACGTAGTCGCTGACGAACTCAAAAGGTAGAAATGAAATGGAAAAAAGGGGTTACGCCGTGTAGGCCTCTCCATCAGTATCTCTGTCAATGTATCTGTATCTGTGTGTGAGTATCGCACCTCTGTTGCGACTCTGCTGCCGCTGCTGCTGCTGCCGTCGCTGCCTCTTAGCGTTTGTTACTGTTTTTGGCATCTTTTGAATGACAGGTTGTTGAAAAATTCAATTTATCCGATCGCCGCAGTTCGCTCTGAGCGATTCACCAAGTCGAAACTTGACGCGCAGCCATTCGCAGGATTCGTTCGAGACACTCACTAAATGATTCACACTCTTAAGGCGTGTGACAAATTTCAGCAATTGCTGTGCTTCGACAATAAACGCGCAATAAACCGATACGACAACGACAACAACAGAAAGAGTGTTTGTAATTTAAAAAAAAATCAACTCAAATCCGACGGCTTTTTGTGTGTGTGTGTGTTGTTTATAGCGAGCTTTTCTCAGTGTACAAGTGATTAATTGAGAAATATTGAATGAAAATAAATAATATATAACATAGAAAATGTGCTTGAAACACACATTATATAGAAAGTTGTAAAGTTCAGTGAAATCGTCATTGGAAATTCAACGACATTAAAGGGAGATTTTTTATCATGTAATGCATCTAAGTCCATTTGGCTTGATCATATTATTGTATTTATTATTCAAATCATTAAAAAATGTTAATTTATAACTGTATTAAGAAATTACATCTAACAAGCGCTGAAAATGAGAAGAACTTATTGAAACACAAGAAACAAATGTTAAATGCAAATCTCAGAACAGTTTCAGAACATTTCCAGAGTGTCGAAATATATAAAAGACTATAATTGTTGCATTAAATAATATTAAACTAATGTTTCAAATCTAAAAATCCAAGCAGCAGTTTAGTAGTTTACAGTTTTCTATAAACAAACATATATTTCCTTTATAAGTGTGTATATTTATAAGAATAGATATACGATAAATATAGATATATCAATCAACCCAGTCTACAAAATATCTGTATAAGACATTCATATACAACTTGCACTAATTAAAACAAACTAAATTCTCTCCCTCTCTATCTCTTTCCTTCACGCGTTCTCCTTCTTCATCTTCCCACATTCGCTGTCCCTCTTCCACGCACACAGGCCCCAAGGATTGTGATCTACCCAAGGCGGCAATTACAGCGCTGCACGCGGGCGTCAACAGCTTCGGTCAGTTGCCCGTCGGCCCGAGCATTGCAGATCTAGGGGGCGGTGCTGCTGGACCTGGTGGTGTTGGTGGTGCGGCTAGTGTTGGGGGCGTGGGACGGCTGCATGTCAGCGGGGGATTGTGCGACAATAGCAATGTGTTGAACGGCAGCAGCAGTCACGGCAGCGGCAGCAACAACAACAACAGCAGCAGCGGCAACAATCCAAGCGGCGGCGGAGGCAACAACAGCAACAACATGCAACAACAGGATCAGGTGAGCTTACGCTGAAAAGAGAGACGACACAGAGATAAGCTCTAGCGCGCTCTCTCTCTCTCTCCTCTCTCTCTGTCGGCGTTCTTTCTCTCTCTTTCTCTCTCAGCAGCAAGTAAACGCTGAATTTTTAATAATCCATGTTCTTTTCGATGTTTTTTCCTCAATCAATAAAAAAAATACACAAAATATACAAAACAAATACGAATAAAAAACAACACAAAAACCAATTCGAACCAAAATCAAAAACGATCCAAAAACTGCAAAATTGACAATCCAAAAATACAAAAAAAAAAAAAAAACAATCCAATCTTGACTGCAACATGTGAATGTGTAACTTGTGTGTGTTGAATTGTGTATAAATAAATTATGTGCAATGAATAAAAAAAGTAAGTGTGATTTTATTTCCCTACGTATTTTATGTAAACAACAATGCAAAAAACAGTAGAAAGAAAAGAAAAAAAAATGAAAATAAGAAAAAACTTAGTTACGTTTTACGTTTTAGTTTATGTTTTACGTTTTTGATTTACGTTTCTGTTGCAATTAACTGTAGTTTGGTTAGTTCCCGTAATTGTCTCGTAAATGTTCTCCTTGTTGTTGTTGTTGTTGTACTTAACAATTAACTAAGCCAGCTGCTGTCACACTCAAGTCATGTCATTCTCTCTCTTTTTTTCTGCTCTTTCTCCCTCTTTCTCTCACTTGCTGTCGCTTAGCATCTCGACAAAAACAAGCAGAAGCGACACCGCACACGCTTCACGCCGGCGCAGCTGAATGAGCTGGAGCGCTGCTTCAGCAAGACACACTACCCGGACATCTTTATGCGCGAGGAGATCGCAATGCGCATTGGCCTCACCGAGTCACGCGTTCAGGTGAGTCACAGCATGAAATATATATCCCTGTCTACCCCCCCCCACACTCATCTATCAATGTTGCTGTCCGCTGCCAAACTTTTCGCGGTTTTGTTGCGGTGACTGCATCGCTGATTAGCAACTCGCAACCTGCAGCCCACAGCCTGCAACCTGACTCCTGCAACTGCCTCCTGCTCAGGCTCTAATTGTCACTTGTCGTTTAGCGTGGCAACATGACAACGTGTCGCATTGTGTTGCACGAACCGCAACGCGCTGCTGCAAGTCCACTTAATACCCGCCCGCGTATGCTGCGGCTTCACTCATGTCACAAGTCTCAAAGTCCCCGCAGAGTTTTCAGCCTTTAATAGCTGAAATTTAGCATATTCAGCTTATTTTGATTTTAATTTATTTATTTTTGCAAACAAAGTTTACCAGCAATTAAAGAGCGTATTTGGTTTTGAAATTGGCTCATTTAGCAAACAATTAGCGGGTAAACAATATCAAAAGAAAACAAAGACAATAAACAATTCAATTGCTTGCGCCAACTTTGGGTGATATTTACAAAAGTCTTGAGTAATTTTTAGTAGCATTTTTTTATAACAATATTTACTCTATTCAATTTATAAACAAATGAAATAAGTTTTTTGGTGGACTTAAGTTTTTGATAGATTTTCTGCAATTGTATTTGAATATTGCAAATGGCTATGCGACTTTTTACATCAGAGAAAAACTATCTTTAGAAGAGAGTTGAGTCTTGACATTATTTGGTTTTGTTCTTAACCTTGGCTGTTACCTTAATCTTAATCTCAAAATCTTAACTGACTGCTTCTTCATAAGACATGGAATAAACTTATCTGATTTTCCAACAAAGTTAGCCAAGAGTTTTAAATTTTAAAATTTTTTTTTTTTTTTTTTTAAATTTTTTTTTAACATATCAATTGTTTTCTTTCTTACATAACAACTCGAATCGGACTTTTTAAAGTAAATATTTTAAGTCTGTTAAATTGTAAGTTTATTTATTTCCATACATATTTACATATTTATATTACATATATATTATATAAAATATATATTTAATTTCTATATTTATTAACAGTTTACTTAAATACTTATAAAGTTTTATTTTTACCTTTTATTTGATTTCTTTTCCTTTTTCAAAAAACTTATTGAATTTCCTTTTAAATGTCTCAGAATAGTTCTTGAATTCGCAATCACATTTGTTTAAAATATTTATAGATATTTCTTTATTTTTAAATATTTTATATATTAACTCATGTATTTATTTTATTTTGTCTACATTTTCTACAATGCCATCATATTATTTTTTTTCGTTTTCAAAAAGTTTTAAAAAACTCCAACTGCTTTATTGTTTATGACTGCGTATGCGTTTTCCATGGCTTTTCAGGGGCTTTTCGCTCGAGCTTTAATTCACAATTTTCAGCAGTTTACGAGCAATGCGCTGGCTCGACTCGACTCGACTCTCTCTCGGCTTGGCGCTCTACGCCATTTAAGCGCCCCGAAATTATACTTTATTAAAGCACATAAAGTCACATTTAGACGGCGCTGCCCCAACCTCTCTCCAACATGGACTGTCTCCCTCTCGCTGCTCTCTCTTTCTACACGTATCTCGCTCACTCCCGTGCGACTCTCGACTGCGGCAGGCAGCACAAAAAGTTTGGCGAAACCAAACAGAGTTGGCAACACACTCACACTCACACCCACAGCACACACACACATTGACAGCTGTTGCCGAGCATTATCCTTTTGCGGCTGACTCTGGCAACGGCTACGGCTCCTGCTGCCTTGTGCCGCCGGCTCTGGCTGCTGCCTCAGCTGCCTCTGCCATTATCGTGGTGCGATGCCTGTGGCGTGCGCCTTGTCCTTTGCATGCGGGGGCGGGTTTTGTTTATGCGACAATCGAATTTACTGCTTCATTAAATTTGTGTTTAAGCTTCCGCTTCCTGCAGTTCCACATCAACTTCCCCTCCTTCTCTCACTTTACTTCCCTTACTCCCTCTCCCTCTCAATCCCTTTCTTCTGCTGTGCCAAACTATGCGAGAATTGTTTTGCGGTTTCAATGAATGCCCAAAGTTGGCCCATCTTATTGGCCAATTCCAAGCTGTTGACTGCGAAGGGGGGTGAGGGTGAGCTTGATGGGGCTGCAAAAAAGTACTGCCTGCTTTTGGGCGCCGTCCTAACGGATGTGCTACTTTGATAAATTGTTTTAATAATTGCGTATCAGTGTCTGCCTGTTAATGCATCCTGCTCATCCGGTTGTCAGCGTCCCACTCCCCGCTCCCCTCTTTCCATGCTTGCCATCCCCCGTGCTGATTTCTTTGTTGTTGCTGCTGCTATTAACACGCTATAATGTTTGATTTTTCGTTGTCGTCGGCTTTTGCGGCTTATGGAATGTCAGCCCATTGGATTAGCCAGGACTTACTGCCACTGCGGGGTAGCCTATGAGGTGTTGGTGGTGGGAGAGTGTTGTTGGGAGACTGTTAATAAAATTAGCATATAAATTAAGTTTGCATGCTGCGTGCTCTCGCTCTGTCTGTCTGTCTCTAAATGTCTCTGCTTCTTCCGTTTAACCTGCCCAGCTGACACACATATTTCCACAAGCAGCAGCCTACCCCCTCTTCCCCCTGGTTGCCCTCGTTCCACGCACTCTCTGCACTCCTTTCTTATGCACACACACACGTCTGGCCCTAAATCAATCTAACCGGATTTGCAACTAATGACGGCATAAAGACAGCCCAGCCATAAATGCTCCCCAAAAACGTTGGCGCATTAGCACCAAAATCAAGTCAAGCTTAGCCAACAGGAGGGCGAGTGCAGGAGAGGGGAGGGGCGAGTAAAGGAGCCACATATGACTCCCTTAGCTGCATAAGTTATGAAGCGCACGTACGAGCACTACGTGGCCAAAAGAGCAGTGCCAAAGGGAGCTGGAGCAGGCAAAGGGGAGCAGAAAAGATGAAATCAGAGAGAGAGAGAGAGAGAGAGAGAGAGAGAGAGAGAGAGAGAGAGAGAGAGACTGATAAGAACTAGAACAATAATTTAATAAGCTGCAGCGTACTGAGCCAAAACTGACCAACAAATTGTAGCAGGAACATTAACAAATGTAATCACATTGGCAGCAGGCAGCAGGACGAGGGAAGGGCAAGGGGCGTGGGGGGTGTGCTAGGTCAACAGACAGCGGGCGGTGCAATTGTTAATTTGTATTTGCCACCGACAATTTGCGCGGCAGCATTAACGGTAAAGCGTCTTAGCCACCACCCGCCGTGAGGCAATATGCCATGCCACACGCTCTCAGCTAGAGAAGAAGAGCGAGAGAGGGGTGGATGATGGAAGGAGACAGAGGGGAAATTGACTTATCATGATTTTACATTGTGGCCATTGTCAAAGCATTGTTCGGGCTGTTTGGCCTGGAATGTTTTGCATTTATTGCTTTGTTTATTAAATTGTTGCAATGCGACGACGACAACGACGGCAACGACGTCGGTCAGCACGTGCCACAGTCTGTGGCACTTGCAACTAAATGAATTTCTCACATGATTAATTTGCCTGGCAACCAGCGTGATGATGCTGTGTCGAGAGGGGGAGGGGTAAAGGTAACTAAGCAGCGTGCAGAAATATTGTTGGCGAGGACAGGGGGCAGAGGGCAAAGGCAGGACCAGAGGTAGAGGCTGCTGTGTCTGGACTTGGTTAATAATATGTGGGAAATTCAATGCTCAAAGTTTGCATAATTTGTTAACTTAAGTTGGAAAGGAATTTACAGTTAATCGAGGGAAGGAAAATAGTTAAGATGTTAGCGAATCTAGTTTGTGGTTCGTTATGAGTTCAGCTAAGACATAAAAGCAGCTAATTAAGTAGACAAGAAGATACCTTATTATATATTATATATAAATTATATGTTAGTACTAGTAATAGTGCTAGCTAGTAATATATATATTTCAGTAAGTTCACCATACTTCCTTAATTATTCACTTTGTTTTCGAGTTGAATTTGGGCATTAAAAAGAAACTTAAGTAGAGAAGAATATGCAAATTTATATAGATAAATATAAGTAATAATATAAAACTATTATGCAATTCAATAATTTATAATTATAAGTTAGACTTATTGTCTTATTGGATTAACTAACCTCACACTTTCACTAACTAAGAAATTGAACTGGAATTTGGTCAAAGGAGCTGGGAGTGAAGTCGAATATTCTATGTATAATTATATATAGAATACTTCAAGTTCTTAAACAAACAATATTTTAAACCGGTTCAAGTTCAGTAAGCTCACCCCACGTCATATGTTCTTGTTTAAAATAGTAAGAATTTTGAGTTTAGCCCTAACAAAGAAAGAGGAACTGATGTAAATAATAATTTACAAGTAGTTAGAATACTTCCTTAAACTATGGGACTATACATATATAATTCCTATTATGATGTTTTTCCAACATTTCCTACCTCATATCATAATTATAAATCACATACAGTTCAGTAAACTCATTCTGCTCACCTCACTCCTCTTTGTTTTGAATATTTGTTTTTGACTGATTCCGCAAATAATTAACACAATTTATGGTGCTGTAAAAGGATGTGGCAGCCCCTTTCAAGTGACATCTCCAAACAGCCCAACAAAACCTGTTAATTGCACAGACGTCATTGCATATCAAGCTGAACTTGTCTTAGTCACAATCTAGGCACTGATTTACCTTGAATTCAGCAGTGTTTGAAGTTCGTTTCGTAATTTCTTATATGCCAGCTACTTCCTTAGCCAACTTCAACTATATATCAGCAACTTTAATGCCACAATTCCAGTTGCAATCCCAGCAAAACTTATCGATTGCCTCAACAAAAAGCCGCCCAATCCGACTGGGGCGAACTGTGATAAATTATTGGCCTCGGCTTCAGACAACTAATTTATTTGCTGAGCCGCTTAATACCAGCTCTAATAATAGCCCACTGAGCAGAGCAAGTGAGCGGGGTGTGGGGAGTGGAAGAGAGAGGGGTAGAGGGAGCGGCAACAGCAGGTAGCTGGCAGGATTTATGAGACAACCAAGCAAACACTTTGCTTATGAGTTTCACTCTCTCCTTCTCATATCTCTCCCTCTTTCTACTATATCCCTCTCTCTACTATCTTCACTCTCTTTCTCTCTCTCTCTCTCTCTCTCTCTCTTGGTCAAAAAGTCAACTGGCAAAAATGTAATCAAAATGGCAAAGTAGCGCGTAAAAGATAAAAACTAAACGCAGTTTCTATGTTGAACTTTCCCCAGAGCGGGCACAACTTGAACTGGCCCCAGACTTGCTGCGTGCTTTTGATAACCATGGCATCGCATTTTAATTAAAGTTTAATTGAAATACCAAAACGAAAATATGCAGCAAAGGAGAGGGAGCAAAAGAGAGGGAGCAAGAGAGAGAGAGAGAGAGAGAGAGAGAGGGAAAAGGCAGCGCAGAAATAGTTACCGCTTTTTGCAAGCTGAAAACTGAAAACTTTAAAATGCGCTTTAAGTAGCAAAGACAAAAATAGAGAGGGAGAAAGAAGATAGAGTGAGATAGACAGAGAGGAAAGTAGCATGACTGCCGCTTTATAGGGGCGGTGGGAGGGGCTGTGGCAGCCATCGCGGGCATAAAGAAAATCTGGCACGCATTCTGTTTATGGCATATGAAGCAATTTCGAAAGCAATTCCGTTGATACTTTTCATTGAAATGTTTGTGTGAAAATGGCGTGCCAAAGTGTCCACTGTCTGGCTGGCTGGATGGGTGTGTGTGTGTGTATGAGTGTGCGAGTGTGTGTGTGGGTGTGTGCACATTGGGATAATCCCCATGGCTATTGATAAATGAAAAGGATGAAAAGGTTCAAACTCGTGCGATTTGCAAAAAGAGCGTTTTACTTTGCTGCTTTCCCCACTCGCCCGTTTTGCTTTTCCAAAAAAAGAAAATCTCCAAAAGAAAAGCGTTGCTATAAAATAAAAAAGTTTCGCTGGCTTCCAGTGGAGCTGCTGCTGCTGTAGAACCTGCGCATGCTCCGCCAGTGCACCAAATATTTTCGGGGGTTGCATTGCGTAGCAGCAACTACCCGCTACCCTCTAACTGCCTCCCCTCTCAATGCCTCCACTAACTGCTGCAACTGTGTGCTGCAGGCCATTGCAGGCACAGTGCGCGCCAAAAGTGATGCAACTAATTCATAAATCAGTCGCGACTAAGCCTAAGCTGAAAGTCGGCACCAATAGTTCGCCACACACTCCCCGAGGGGAAGGGAAGCGACAACAACAAGTGCGAGCTCGATGTCGATGTCGACGACGTCTGTCACTGCCCATTCTCCACCCCTCGCCCCACTGCCTGCCACTGTCTCCGTGTGCGTGTGTGAGTGAGTGGGACGGACATAGTAACAGCAGCAGCATCGGGTTGGATGCGCGCTTGGGTGGCGCACGAAATAAATCGCCAGGGGGTGGCTCAATGGGAAGGGGGGCCAGAGGCAGTGTAGGAGATGGGGTGGGGAAGGTTCGTGGCTGGATTTAAGGGGAGTCAACGCAGCAAGTGTCGCTGGGCTCGCTCGTAAAGCAGGATTTAAAGGATAACATAAAATAAATCGACTCCATTTGTGGCAGCACCAGACAAGGGCAATAGGGAGGAGGAATAGGGAAAGAGGCAGGGGGGTTTGCCTTCTTTGTCGCTTTATGAATTTATACGCAGTTTTTATCTGTGCACGAATGAAAAGATATTGGCCGAAAAACGATTTCCATAAAGCACTCAGAGCAGACACAGCAAACAGGCCAATAATCATAATAAAAAGATGCTCGTCTTGAGCTGAAGACGTCAACAGACCCGAGAACGACAACGACAACGACCACGACATCAAAGAGAGACTCAAGAGGGGCAAAAGCATAGGGAATACGGGGGTGGGGAGAGGGAGGGAGGGAGACCGTAGGTAGACCGTACGCAATCCAATCATAATGCCAGTTGTCAGTTTGTGTCGAGTGGACATTTTCATTTGGTTGCCAGGTGAGTTGCGATAAACAAAGAAATGCAATAAAGCTGCCCAATTGATTTTTGATTATGCTACAAGAACAACAACAACAAGAGGCAACAACGAGAGGCAGCAACAAGAGGCAACAACAAAAACTATAGCAACAGCAGCGCAAATTGTCAATACAAAGAAGCCAAATATTATTGCTCCTCTCTCCACCCATCTCCACCCTCCCTACCTGACTGCCCCGCTTTGCCAATCAAATGTTTATTGACAGAGTGGGGCAAGAGGAGAGGCAGGAGAGGGGCCACGCTCACTTGGCCTGTTTGGCATTATTGCAGTTTGTGTTGCCAGCGTTTTATGAAACTGTCCTTCGCCGTCGAGCTTAATAAATAATATTTGCATTGCAGCTAATCGAATTTTGATTGCAATATACCGCTCTCTTTTCCCCCACCTCCCTCCCCCCTTTCTCTTGCTTCTGTTTGCTGGCATTTTTGCATTTGGCCAGGCTGCAATTGATGATTGATATTTTTGTGAAATTGGCTTTTTCAAGTGGCAACGCGACAAAGTGCATTTCTATGTAAAGTGGGGGGCAGGGGCAGAGTGGCTGGGAGTGGAGGGAAGTGGAAAAGAGGCAGGTAGGGAGATAGGGAGAGAAGGGGCACAGCAGATCGAACAACATATTGCACTTGAGGCAGTTTTGGCATATGCAAATATGTGCAAAATTCGATTGTACCTCTGCCACATTGGCACTTGCCACCGATTGTGGCATGCAGCCACATGATATTGCCATAGTACGACAGCTGTTTATTGCGCATAATGTGCAATTAATGTTGCATAACGAGGCAGGAGCAAATCCCTTTCCTTCTCTCTCTGTCATTGGCCATATGACACAGCATTATGATCATTAAGCGCGGCCAAAAAATACCGTTGGGTCTTTGACACCGACCCTGCAGAGTCAGTGTGTCTTTCCTCCTTCCCCTCATTTCCGCTTCCCCCTTAAGTACACCCGTAGAGCAGTCATAAAATCAAAGCAAATCACTTGTTATCCCATTTGGGTCCATTTCAGCTCTGATTCGCCTGCCAGGCTCATTTCATCCCTCTCAACATGTTGTTGCTGTTGTTGTTGTTGTTGTTGTTGTTGCATGTCATTTGGCTGCTACTTAATTTCTGCTGCCTGACGCCTGCTGCCTGCTGCCCTCTGCTTTCATCCCCCTCATTGTGAGCAGGGTGCGCCCTTGCTGTTGTTGCTGTTGCTGGTGCTAATATTTTTGTGGCCTGCCGCAAGAAATTGCTTTTTCATGAACTTGACTCATTTATTATTTGCAACAGTTTCCGTTTGCCTTTTCTCATTGATGTTGTTGTTGTTGTTCTCACACCTTTTGTTATCATTGCCCTCCCTCTTGTGTTGCTGCTGCTGTTGCTGCTGGTTGCCGGTGGTGTCTTGTCTGTCTTTCTGCCTTTCTCGTCTGTGTGTTGTCAGTCGCAAGTGAAAATTAAAAGTCCAAACATGAAAATGCTTTTGCTTGCTGCATATGGCTGAAATTTTTGGAAAACTCTCATTTCTGTTTCTTTGTTTTCTCTGCTCTCTTTGCTTATTTGCTTCATTTGCTGCTGCCTTTTTTGGAATCCGTTCAGCTCCATTTGCAGTTGAAATTGTGCAGGAATGAGAAAGCATAAGGGCATGGAAGGGGGAAGAATAGGTTTCTTTTGTGTTTTCAAAACTTCAAAATAACTTTAGTTTTGCTGCAAGAATTTTGTGCATTTACAGAAAGAAGACAAAATTGGCTTTGAAATTAGTGTAATTTAGCTTAGCTTTCTTGCATTTCTACATATACCAAAGACACATTATACAGAGGCATAAGTCTTATAGCAATAATATGACAGATGTTCCATATCTACTTCCAAGTACAATAATTATTATTGGTGTTCATCCTTTCTAATCGTTTCAATACCAATGTGTTGGCTATCAACTAATGGATTCTTTAAACAAACTCAAAGTTTTCCCAGTTATTCTCTTTATATTATCTCAAATTTCCCACGCATTCTACACTCAAAGATGCTGAAAATATAACAGAAAGTCTTATGAAGGGTTTATTTATACATATTATAATCATATTTTAGGATTCTCAAAAAAATTCTTAGCGTGGCTAAATTTATTCCGATTCCGTCTATTTTCTTTTATAACTTAACTGAAATATAGCATTGAATTTAGGCTAATAATAGCAATATGCATACTATATATATTCTTACATAAGACACACAGACATATCATAATTACATTATGTATGGTTCTCAATGCAAATTCTTAGAAGTATTCTCTCTGATTTCATTCCAAGTTTTTACACTTTCCTCTCTTCTTTTATTCCAATCTCTGTTTTATTTTTTTCTTTCTTTCAAGTTCTTCATCCTTCCTTTACAAAATTGAATGACCAGTCAAATTAACACACGTTTCATAAGAAATACCTTGACATTTTATTTATGCACTGCCAAATCAAATTCCAATCGTTTGGCAGCCTTTTTTTCAGCTGGTTTACAGCTACTTTATGTTTTTCTGCTTGATAATCTAATAAATCAAATTTGATATTTATTCGAAATCAAGTCAGAGGTGTAGGCAGCACACACGCCTAGTCTGCACACCCTTCTCCCTCTCTCTCTACCCCACTGCCACCGTGCAGTCCTTCAGCCACTCAGCCAAGCTGATAATTTATGCATAAGGGCGAAGCTTAAAAAATTACAGTCAAAACACAATTTAACGCGGCATAAGGAGCGTCACAGAGGGGTGGGGAAGGAGTGAGAGAAGAGGAGGGAGAGGGAAATAGGTAGCAGGGGGAGGAGGGAAACGCTAAAAGAACAACAAGCAGAGCTGAGCGCACACACATATTGTCTGGCTGTCTGGCACACACCCTCAACAGGCAGAAATACATACATGTGTGTGTGTGTGTGTGTGGGATGTATGTGTGTGTGCACTGGGAGAGGCGCATAAAAAATAAATGCTTTGTTTAACCGACATTTTAACGCCTATTTACGTGCCGGGCACGTCATGCACGTTATGCCAATTTAATGGTCTGACGCGGCGCCTGCAAGTAGGCAATGACTTTACGCTTTGCTCAGCAAGAGAAAGCAAAAGAAAGCAAAGAAAGAAGAAGTAAAAGAAGCAGCAGAAGGGAAGAAGAGGAAGCAGAAGAAGAAGCAGCAGCAGAGAAAGAAGAAGTGGCAGTTGCCTTATACATAAATAAATAAGCCAAGGCGAATGTGGCAAGCAAAATAAAAGAAGCAACCAAAATTTAATTGCAGTAAACAAAAGGCACATAAAGAGGGCGAAATAAACAGAGAGAGAGAGTGAAAGAGGGAGAGAAAGGAAAGGCAGACAGTCAGACATTGTCTTAAATTATTAAATTAAAAGTTAATGAATAGAGCGACGCATAAACACGTAAAAAGCATAAACAAGTCAAGGTCGACGCTGCTGCTGTCAGCGCGCAGTCGACGTCAACCCTCTCTCGCACACACACCCCCTGGCCACACCTCCATCCCTCTGCCATTTGGCACATTAGCGTCCCTGGTGTAACATTGCGCGCATATTTTTAGTAGGCACTGTCGATGCGACCAGCCTCTGTTTGTCCGTCTGTCCACTAGTTGTCCTTTCTACTGCTCCTGATTGTGCCTGCAAGTGCACAACTGTGCCGGTCTGTCTCGCTGTGTGTATGTGTGTGTGTGTCTGTGTATGTGTGTTGTGTCTGCTGCTGCTGGCCGACATATGACAAATTCGCTGGGGACCATCAGCGCTACAAGCAAAGTTACTTTGCGCTAAAGTTGCCATTTTTCTTTTGCTGTTTACCGATTTTGGTTTCTTTTTTGTTTCGTTGGTGCTTTTCCTTTTTGGCTGCTGCTTCCCATTTTTAGCTTTATTTCTTGGCCATTACTTTTGCGGCGAGACAGCACAGCGTAGCACGCCGTCAGTTGACAGCTCAAGATTGCCGCGACCAAGCCAAGTCTGAAATAAATACGCGAAATAGACAGGAACAGAAAACGAAGAGAGAGGGGAAAGAGAGAGACAGTGAGGGGTCGAGAAAGGGGCAGAGAGGGGGAAAGACAGAGGTAGAAAGCGGGGGCTGGAAGAGAGGGGGAGGGCGACGGTTAAGTTGTCAACCCGCCGTGCGAGAGTGATGTGGATACAGTTCGTTAGTGTCGCCCGCGCCTTTGTTATGCACAGCGGAAAAATCGTTTTCATGTCACAAGTCATTCAAAAGCGACGCAGCGGCAATGCTGAGCTGAGCTGAGAGTTTTCTTTTGCTTTTTCCACAATTTGAATTGTTTTTTCTTGCATTTTTCAGAAATCAGTTGGAGAAAATGTTGTGCAATTGTTGGCTCCTAGAAGCAGGCAACACATTTCAGCAGTGTCTGTGTGGAGGTGTGTGTATGTCTGTCTGTGCGTGTGCTGCTTGTAAATGTCAAAACCTCAACATGTCTACACGTCGCCTCCGCTGTCGTCGTTGCCTGGTTTTTATGCATATGGAAATGCCAATTTCAAAACACACACACACACACATACACGCACACCATACACACATCCGACATGGGCCTCGACCCCTGTCTCCTAGCTAACCCCTCTTCCCACCTTTCCCTCCTCACCCCTTCCACTACTCCAAATTCCGCCTGACCAAGCTGCCGATAAGACAAAGCCCCAAAATGTTTGACCAGAAGCTGGCAAATTTCTGCTGACTTGTCTGTTTGCCCCGACGATAGATAAAGAATTTACATATGGAATTTATGCGCGTGTGCGTGTGTATGTGTGTGTGCGTGCGTCGAGACATGTTTTGACTGTCACGACGGTAATTGATCTCGATTAAGACCATGTACGAGAAGTCGCTTAACAAGCAGTCAACACATGTACACACACACACACACACAGCGAGAGGGAAGCATAAAAAGGGGTTGGGCAGGCTGAGTGGATACTGCATATATAGAGCCAATTTACGCGTATTCTTAAGACTTAAAACTTGAATCGGCTGCAGTTAAAATGGCTGAGAACGAGCTATAAAAAGTTATTCTATACGAGTTGAGGAAAGAAAGGAAGCTAAAGAGAAATGCTTAGAAGTTTATGGCATATTCCATATTTAAGATTGCCATACCAATAATTTGGGCATTGAAAAGCATTGGATTCCAGTTAGTTTCATGCGCTCTAATTAGTATTCATAGAGTCCAACTTATAATGGGCATTTTTGGAGTGTTTCTTTAAAAAGAATCATGGAAAAATGTGAAAGAAAAAAAATTTAAATATTTTAGATAATTTCACTACAAGATACATGGTATTAATCTTTAAAGGCTCAAATGTACTTTAGAAAGAAGGAAATATTTAATAGTAAGAGATTTATAGTTTTAAGATTAACTATGAAAAGGAACTTAGGACACCTTATCACCTTTCTCCCAAACATAAACTGTTTTAACTTATGTTTCTTACTGTTTCTTTGCCTCTTTTTCCCTTGCAGGTCTGGTTCCAGAACCGTCGTGCCAAGTGGAAGAAGCGCAAGAAGACCACGAATGTATTCCGCACACCGGGCGCACTGTTGCCCTCGCACGGCCTGCCCCCGTTTGGGGCAAACATCACAAACATTGCCATGGGCGATGGACTCTGTGGCACTGGAATGTTTGGCGGCGATCGTTGGGGCGTCAATCCGATGACGGCAGGTGAGTGTGGGAGAGCAATGAAGCAGGCACATGCAATATGTAGTTAAACTAACTGAACTGTATCTATTCGTCTATGTATCTCTCTCTCTCTCTCTCTCTCTCTCTCTGTTTCTGTATCCGTGTGTATTGCTTACCATGACTTTGCTGACTTGGCTAATCCAACAGGCTTTGGCCAGCTGAATCAATCGTCACCGCTTTCGTCCACGCTGAATAGCGGCCTCAATTCTGGCATTAACATGGGCTCCGCCCTCAGTGCCGGCAGCTATCAGCATTATGGCCTGAATGCATTGGGTAGGTGTTGCGTCAGGCGAAGACCCCTCCCCCCCGATCCTTAACACTCACCCAGCCCTCTTCATCTACCGCAATCATCCTCCCTCCCTTCCTGCTCAAAACGAGATCACATGGTGGCAGAAACTTTCCATTTGATTAAAAAACGTTGACACTTTTTTGTGTTTTTTTCTTCTGTCGATTTTTGTCGTTTTTTTCTGTCTTTGTTTGTTTTGAATCCAGTTCTTGCCTGACAATTGCCCAAACACGACAGCGTTTTCATTTCTTTGAACTCATAACACTTTTTTTCGGTAGCCCCAAGAAACGAATACAACAACAAAAAAGCAATGATAAATAAATAAATAAGCGAAGCAACGAATAATTTATAGCGCTCTGTGATTTTTGGTTTCTCGTCTTTCGTGGCTCGAATTTTGTGTTTCGATTTTATGTATTTGCTCACCCAATTAACAGACATTCGTTTAATTTTCAGGAATACCCAAAGATATTCGAGTATCTTTTTTCGAGTGTGCGTATTCATACGAGTGTATTCGTATTCGTATTCGTCTTCGTTGGCCGTCGTTGTTGTTCGCCATTCGACACGTCTTGGTCGCCTTTATTTGATTTCGTATAGTTGTGCTAATTGACATTTTGGGGACAGGTTTTTCTCTCTTCATTTCAAAGTTTTCATTGTTACAGTTTGACTTTGTTTTCTTATTTTCTTACCCCTAACACGCCCGCACCCTCTGCCTGCTTGTATGTCTCTATACCTTTGCATATTTGATTCTCTTACGCAGGCGACTCCATGATGTATCAGCACAGCGTGGGCGGGGGGGTAAGCTGCGGACCGGGCGGCTCCCCGAGCGCCACCACGCCGCCCAACATGAATAGCTGCTCGTCGGTGACGCCGCCACCGCTCTCAGCGCAGCCGAATTCAACTCAAAACGAGCTCAGCGGTGAGCCCATGGTGAGTTTAGCCGTGACACAAACCACACAGTGGAAATTAACCTTCTTCTGTTATGTTGACAACAGGCCCACCACCAGCAGCAGCAGCAGCAACAGCAGCAGGCACACCAACCACAGCAGCAACAACAGTCGCACCAGCAGCAGCAACAGCAGCAAGTCCCACACCAGCAGCAGCAGTCAGCAACACCAACACAACAACAGCAGCAGCAGCAACAGCAGCAGCAACAACATCAGCAGCAGCAGCAACAGCAGCAGCAGGACAGTACCAATTTGCTGCCACACTGTCATCAGGCCATGCAGTCGCCAGATGGCGCCACCGATGAGGATGTCTGGCGAGGACACAGCATTGCAGCGCTGCGGCGGCGTGCGTCGGAACTAAACGCAACGGCAATTCCATCGTATTTGCACCACGCCGCCGCCGCCCACAACAATTACGAGCACCACAATTCGGTCTACTGAAATTTGTTGAAAAGCTTTGAAAGCTTTTCGGATTATGGTTTTTCCAATTGCGGTGCGCACGAGTTTTAGAGCCACTGTACGCAAGCACAGACACAGAGACAGAGAGAGACAGTTTGAGAGCCACCTTAGCGCTAAGATAACCAAATCGATTATGAGTTTACGTTAGTTCTTGTGTTTTCCGTTTAATATATATATTAAGATATTTGATTCTCTGTTGATTTGAACTTCCTGATTTGCCAACTTGTCCACGATGAACCGATTTTTCAACTTAAAAGACTATAATAAATGTAAACCAAGTATACGAGAAGGAAAGGAGAAGCAGGAGGAAGAGAACTTGAAAAGAATTACTCGCAGAGCCGAGAACTTAAATGAGCTATTTTTAGTGGCATTAGCGGAACTATGTACTAGACCCCTTATACAAGACCCTATGAATGTAAAAGTATTGCGATTATAAAACTTAAGCTTAAGATAATACAATATTACAAAGCGGATGGTCCCGTTAGACCACGCGCAATTAATTACTTAGCAATTAAAACATAAATAAGAAATGAAAAACCTAAAGAAAAGAAAAGTAAAAATTGAAAACTAAACATTAAAAGACATAACTGTATACGAAAATGGTTTTTAGAACACGAAAAAGACAAATGAAAATTGTATAAAACATGCCCCGGTAAGAACCACGGGTCTACAATAATTTTTGAGAATAGTTCCGCATGCTTCGACTAATGAATATAACTATAAAACTTACATATATACAGATAAAGATAAAGATTCTTACGTAACTATATAGTATACTATGTAAATCGTACTTAAGTGTTGTTGTTTTTGTGTATAGCCATTCTTGTTTAGTTCTTTTGCTACTCTTACCCCCACAGACACATAAGGAAAGACCCCACACACACATATATAGTTTAATTATCAACAATCAATAAAACATAACCAAGAGAATGAGAAGATAGCAAGAAGAGTGAAAGAGATAGAGAGAGAGAGGGAGAGAGAGAGATACCCCATAGCTAAAGTACAGTTTTGCATGCACTTGATTAACTAGATGACTTGAATTGGATCCGTTTATTGAATGAGAAAGTATACCAAACCATACATATATCACATCATATACAACTACGGCATACTTGTAATAGACTTTCTACTAATGATTAAGTCGAGCTAACTCGATATGTATGTAATTATGCGTATTATTAAATAGTAAACTAAACTAAAACTAAAACTAAATTAAATATGAATTGAACGTGATTTAAATAACAGAAAATGCAGAAAAACTATGCAAATAAAAACTGATTTCAGTGTAAATGTTATGCGATTTACGATTTGGATTTAACTTTTAATTATAACGGTTTGCTGTACCCTGGGAGCGATGCTTGCGGCAGGGTATGCCCGAACTGGAGTGGGTAGATGAGTTGAATGATTTAGGCAAAGAAAGGCAAGGCAGTGATGAGTGCAGAAAGCAGATAAACCCATACTAGACAACCCTAAGAGATAATTCACTTACAGGATATCTGCTCGTCTCGCATCTCATGTGCTGCAACTGCATTATAATCAATTACATGTATTGCTGCAAATGCATTTAAAGCCAAATCAATTAACTAACGCTGGACAAAGTTCTGCGGGAGAACGAGGGAAGAATGACGGAGAGAGGGTGACAGAGAGAGAGGGAGGGAGAGTACTGTGAGGAAGAGGTTAAGCGAACTGTAAAAGCAATTACAATAATTGCATGTGAGCAGCTTTTGGCTGGCTAATAAAAACGCCAAAACGAATTTGCCACAAAAACAACTTTAAGCTTAAAATTGGCAAATTGATAAAAGTTTGACAGCGCACACACACACATCAGTACACACACACGTACCGTGGGGGCAACTGGCCAAATAAGCGTTGCACTCGCATTGACTGCTTCCCCTGATTGGGGTCAACTGTGCAACAACAGCAACAGCAACAGTGCCTCACTGTATGTTTACGGCTGCCACTGCCACGGCTGCTGCAGCTGCTATACAAGTGGCATACCCTGTAGACTTGACAGCTGTGGGCATGCACAGCTGTGCATTTGCTGCTTATGGCAAGGCACGGTTTAAGCAAATATATAAAAGAAAGGGAAGCTTAATCATTGATGAACAACTTTGAGATATTGTTTAAAGACTTACAAATGATATCATTATATTTTATTATAAACCAGAAAAATAACAAGAGTTCTGCTTGCTATGCAGTATATTTTATTATATGTTTATAATCTGTCATATATATTTGGTTTTTATAAGGTTTTTATAATTTATAATTAAGTTCTTTCGCTGCCTGCAGGGTATCCCCGTTCGTCATGCTGCTCTCTCGCAGCACATTATCAGTTGCACTGGCCCGGGGGACATAGGTTGAGACTATGCATGCGTGGCATCTGCATGCGAGTGGCATGCGGCTAGCTTATAAATATTATAACACTCGATGCTGCCTGCCTGCCTCATGCTGCCTCGTGTTGCTCCGGTGACATTTGACATGCACATTGTCAGGACAATTGGCCAGACTTAATCACACTGATGGCATTTTTATGTGATGTGGCAGCCACACAGTTGCAGCTACAGTTGCAACGACAATTCAATAATAAAACTACACACACGCACACACACACGCACACATACACACACACACACACACAGACATACAGACAGAGAAAGGGTTACTTAAATATGCGGCATGTCGTTTATATTCTTATGTGAAATGTGGAAAGGAAATCGGGCGCACGGAGTATAACATGCTCGAACTCGAGAATTGATAGCTTGCCATCGCCATCGACGTCGGCCTCCTCGATTACCTTGTCGGCAATCTGTTGGTGCTCCTCGGGACTCAGCTCGTTTTTGGTCATTGTCGTCAGGCAGGACATGAGGTCAGCGTGCCCGATGAAGCCGTCCTGATCGAAATCTGCAAAGTCATGCCAGACATGCATAAGTACACCAGGCAACATATGTCTGCACACACACACCCGCACACACACACACAGAGCGGCACACACTCGCCTGGCATTATCAAAGTTGACATTTTCATGCATAAAAGTCAACTGATGTGTGCAAAACTCACTTACCGAGCATATTCTTATAGAGCACCCCCACACTCTTGCCCACACTTTCTCTGTGTGTGTGTGTGTGTGAGTGTACATAATCGCATGTGCTCGTTGTCTGCGTTGCATGCTTCAATTTGTGTCAATCTAATAAAGCACATTGAGACAAAGTGCCAAGCGTTGTCTACAGTTTTCAAAATATTATTATAGAATTGCAAACGAGTCACGGGGATAAAGGAGAATGTGTGCAAATATGTGAACTCTATCAATAACAATATCCAAGATATTCAATAAAGGGAGGGAGAGAAAGGTGAATGAGAAGAGAGAGGGGAGAGAGGGGCAGTAGTTGGTAGAGTATAAACTTGCATGGAATATATCAAGCTCGTACGCCGAGCAACTTTTGCTTTCAATTCAATTACGCAAACCGATTTATTTGCTTTATCTAAAACCAGCAGCAGCAAAAGCAGAAGCAGCAACAGCAACAGTAGATATAGCAGCAACAGCTGCAACTGTTCGCAATAAGCCAATAATTTCGTTTAAATAAACTGCATAAAATTCGATTTGGCATTGTTTGTCAATTGGAACAGAACAGCTCTTTCATTAGGCAAGTACATCACCTCCTCCCTCCCCCTTCGCCAATCTCTCCTTCTCCTCATTTAATTAACTCGTTTGCTTTGTGGTCCGCACAGATTTATATATATTTCTATATATCAATACGAGCACTTTCTTTTTTTCCAGTGCACACACTAAATTGCTCTGGCAGAAAGTGTTTAAATAAATTTGGCCAAAACATTTTGTGCGCGACAGTTTTGCGGATTCTAATTTAATTTTCAATTAAAATGCTTATTAGAATTTATGGCTGGCCTTGAACTGCGACAAGCCTGGCAACCCTAGCTGGCTTGAAGCAGAGCCACAAATAACTGAGGCAGTAAACGCGGCAGCAGTTAGCGGAAAAAATGCATAAACAAAACCCGGAAAAATGTTGGCCAGCAGCAACGTGCAGCAAAACAACAACAACAACAACTTACCATAAATTTTAAAAGCGTAGAAGACTTTAATGTCTCTGGGCGCCTGCTCGCTGAATACGGAGAGAGCATCCAAGAAGTCCTCAAAGGATAAATTGCCCAGGCCATCGCGTGAGAATGCCTCGCCTGTTGGGGAGCGTGGCATGGGGCGATGCCAAAAATATAAGTATGTATGTATATAGTAAGTATATATCGTATATAAATCGTTTTGCTTATGAATATGGGCAGGCAGTCGCCATAGTCCATATTCCATTGTTATTGCTGTTCTTGTTGTAGTTGTTGTTGTTTTACTCACAGATTCGCCGGCGAAAGGGATTCTCACGCAACTCGGGCATCTTCTCAATGCATTCGCGTGGAACCTTGACACTTGAGGCCTGACCCTCGGTCATTTGGCGTGGCACCAAATCCGGACGCAGTTCACGAAAGCGTTTATGCACGCTGTGGAAGATTGTAGAGCGTGATGAAAGGCTTTGTCTGCCGGTGTGTGTGTGTGTATGTGTGTGTGTGTGTGTGTGTGTGTATGCGCGAGTGTGCTTGCTGCTAAGTGCCCTAACAAAGGGATGCGCCAAACAATGGCGCCATTCAGATTGAAAAGAAAATAGTTTTGCTTATTATATTAAAGGGGGCGAAAACAAAAATATGACGCATACGCCCCGTAATGCCGAATAAGCATAATGAGAGCGCCAGCAAATACGTACCGCAGTATCTCCTTGCGTGTGAAGAACGTGCAATCCTATTAAGGAGGGAAGGGCAGAAAGACAGAGAGAGAACAATGTGAATTGGTGGCAACACTCGAAGCGGCATAAGCTGCACTCTACCTGATAGTCGTCCAATTGCTGCTCAGTAAATGTCACAACTTTGTTGCCCATCGCTTATCCAATTGTGCTTGTTTATGCCCTGCCAGGTTCCAGTTTTCAGTTTCCACTATTCCAGCTTCCCAGGCTGCCAGGCAACTGTCTCTCTCTCTCTCTCTGTCTGCTCTCGGTGATGGTGTGTAGCCAAAGGCAACGGGCTGCGGATCGAGCTCGGCAACTGCTGCCGTCTGCAAACGCTGTGCGACTGGCAAAACATCCTCGTGACTTTGCATAGAGCCGGTCACATCCCAACGCAATGGCGTGGCCAGGCCAGGCCAGGACAGGGCATGGCGTGGCACAGCGACCAACCCATTTCAGTGCGACTGACATATCCTGCGGCGCCTTTTGCAGCGGCGTGTGGCGGCTCCAGCTTGTCCTGGCCGCATTCGCATGGAAATTAATTAAGGAGTGTTCACGGTGTGCCAGTTTTTTCCTCTACTGCTGCTCTTTTTTTTTTTTTTTGCTTTTGTTTGATTCGTTCGCCCTCACCCAGCGTGGCATAGCTTGGCGTGGCATGGCCTGGCCTGTGGTTTGTTTGCCACTGCTCGACAGCAAAAAGGCAGCGGCAAAAACGCTTTTAGAGGTGCGGCACACGGCTAAAAAACATACGCACTAACACACTAAACAACACAACAAGAACAAAGGCAACAACAATAACAACAACAACGAACAGCAACAACAACAACAAGGCTGAAACCGAAGCCGTAATACACACAATTCAGATCAGATCATAGGCAGATCAACAGATTGATTTACTACAAGTTGTTTTTTATTGTGTTTACAGATGCATTTCTATACATTTATAACTGAGTGGTCCAGCTTATGTTACACTATAAAGCAAAAAGAGTGGCTTAACATATACATATAGATACACTATACTTAATTTCTAGACATACATCATCATATTCTGTAGTATTCTAATAAAATACAGTGACATATTCCTGTCCACATAAATATACACAAAAGTTAAATATATTTACATATGTGAACATCACCTTGTCCAAGAGCAATAGGCCCCGGGCATAAATAAAGACGAAAGAAGCCTGCACTAATGTCGCCTTTAACCGCGTAGTCTTTACAAGTGGTAAACAAGGCAGCAGATTATTCTAGAGTAAATAAAGTGTATTATCCTAATACAAAATATCAACAAAAAACAAGACATATATTTCATATACAATCTTCTACATATCAGACTTAAATGAATCATATTGTACAAACTTCTACATATCTAAAATATTTCCAACAGCCTTTCGCTGCGTTAAAAGTATAGCACAGTTTTGTGCGCATCGCATTTAATATGAGCGAGAGCTTTGCTGCTGCTTGCCGTTTGTCCCTTAATTAATTTAATCCTCTGCAGCACTTTTCAATTTCCTGTGTCTGTTTTATAAATTTGTGAAAGTGACTATCCGGCTTGGGATCCAGATCCAGTACGCACAACTTGGTGAGAAACTGACGCCCTTGCAGCGTCACCAGCCAAGGTTGCAAGGAGCTGCAAAAAGAGAGCACATTGATTAGCTGAGGTTCACTTGTAGAGAGGTGTGTGTGTGGCCTACCTGTTGTACTGACTGGACTGGCAGTGTACTTCCTGAAATGTCAGCATAATGGAGCAATCAAGCGCTGTGGCACCCAACATGTATGCCTCCTCAGGGGGCAACTGATCCACATTATGCCACATTGCTGGCGAGTGGCTTAGCAACGCCCGCAGTGCATCATAGTTGGGCGTGGCATGTTGAGCGTGTCCCGCTTGCCACATGTAATGAAAATGATGCTGTAATTGCCAAAATGAAAACAAAGTGAGACAGAGAAAGAGAAGAGAGCGAGAGTGTCATGAAAAGCGACTGCCACTTGGCTGGCATCCAAGTGAGCGTCCCAATGCAGCAGCAGCAGCTGCATCAGCAGCGGCTCCAGCAGGACTTGCAGCTGTCTGTTGGCCGTTTAGCTGCCCTTTCAATTTCTTGCTTCTACCACGGGCCACTCACTTGAAGCATTGTTGAAACCCCAACCAGGTGGCTCAGGGTAAAAAGTGAAAAACACACAAAAACCAATAGAAATAGAGCGAGATGCAGACAGACAGACAGAGTGAGAGAGTGAACGAAACAGAGCAACAAAATCAACTGATGGCCATCAAATGCAATGGGCAGGTGCGGAGTTTTAGGGGACTGTGCGCCCTCAAATAAAAATAAACAAAAACGATGATAGCCAGAGTTCAGTTTGCTTATTCCTCGCTTTGCCCTCTTCGTTATTCACATTTTTTTTGTCGCTTACCTTTACCAACAATTGCAAATGCAAAATTTTTTGCAGCACACAATTTTTTGGTAAGTGAAATATTTCCGCTTTGCTGAGCTCCGCTTGAGACGACGACGTTGCCAGTGTTTCCGTTTCCGTTCGAGTTGTAGCTGCTGTTGCCATTGCCACATTCGTTGACACGCTGGTTGGGGCAATTGTTGTTTGCCCTGCTGCTCTTGTTGTTGTTGATGTTGCTGCTGCTGCCATTCGGCAACGCTTTGTGTACCTTTGCGTCGCTTTTTCAACAGCAGCTTTTTCAACAGCGCTCGTCGAGCGTCGCTGTGGCTGACCAGCAACAGCTTTGACACACTCAACTATGCCCGGCTCCAGCTCTTTCACCTGCTCCAGCTCCTGCTCCTCCTCCACTTGCCACGCAGCAACAGCAGCAACGGCAGCAGCATTAGCTGCGCCAATTTCTGTAGTTGCTTTCAGTGTTGGCTTTGTCTCGCTGCCACAGTCTTTGCCGGCTGATTCCCCAAATGCAGCCACGTTCTTTGCCAGCTTCTGCTCTTCCTCCATCCCCTCTTCCTTCACCTCCTTTCCCTCTTGCTGCTCTTCGCACTGGTATTCCCTGAGCAGGCAGGCAACCAGCAAATGTTTTATAAGCGCCATAATTTCACTGGAGAATTTCAGTGATTTTATGACCGTTGCGTTGGCATTGGAAATCCGCCCCATGGACAGCGGGCAAGAAGGGGGGTGAGCATGTAGGGGATGGGGTAATGGCAATGGCAACGTCAATGGGCATGGGGCATTGGGATTGCGATGGCGTTTGCGATGGTGTATGTTGAAAGGCGAATGGCGATTGGCATTGGTGACTTTTCCAAAATTTTCGGTTTTGTTAGCATTTTCAATGCACATGCCAATTTTGTATGTGGGCAACATTGTTGTTGTTGTTATCGTTGTTGTTGTTGGTGACCGTGTTGTTGTCAAGCGTTGTGCAAAGGTGTTGAAATGAGTGAACAAAACATTAAGGAGGAGAAATGAGAAGAAGAGAAATGACGATGTTAGCGGTTGGCACTGAACAATTTGTTTGAGTTTGGCTCCTCTGCTTGCATTATTTATAGAATATTTGTGTGCAGAGTAGTTCTCCTCTTATTCTACTTTTCCCACTGTCTATCTGTCAATTCTCTCCCCCCCCTCTATTTAACAGTGGCTGCTTACTGCATTCCTATTGATATTTGTGTCGTCAACTTATTGTGCTCATCTTCATTGATTTCTCGCTTTGTGAATTAGAATTCAAGTATTCTATGTGTAGAATAGGTATACAATAATATATATGTTGGATCATGGCATTTTAAATGTTTGAAATAATTCAAAGTAAATCAGTTTCAAATAAGGTAAGCATGGCCAGACAAAAGTAAGTTAAACGAATATCTATATAAATTTAATAACGAAGCTTGTTTGAAACTTTTAAGAACTGACTAAATTCCAAAATATCAACAATTATAAATACAATTACATATAGAAGTTTTAATTATATAATTTATATGAGAACTAACTCTACACATAGTATGTACATAACATTCTATGTGTGAAGGGTTACATATGCACATATAAATTTAACGTACATAATATGTATAAAGAGTTAGTTGACAGATTGCATATATTTTGTGGGGTCTGCCATGCTGCCATCTAAAATAAACAAAGTTATTTGTATGTAACACTAAATCCTTATACTTTTACAAGCTGGAAATATAAAAAGTGATTGATTATCTTATGGTCAAAGGATCTTCTAAGAACCACTCTTGAGCTCTTTACTACATTTTAAATAGCCAACTAGTCATTATAATACTACTTTAAGTTATAGCCTTTGTCCATTGAAAAATAATCACAAATGTATATATTAAGATTGTGCAAATGTATGTAACAGGCAGAAGGAGGCCTAGCAGACCCCACAAAGTAGACATATATCACTAGCCATATCCGTCTGTTGAGATGCAAATCTAAAGCGAAGGAATACCAACTGTCAGGAGCATAAACATGGGTGGAATGAATGAAAGCCCTCATCGACGAATACAAGACGCAAATGCCATACGAGCATATCTTACGCTGCCTCAGCAACACACCAATATTTAACTTCTCAACTCATAATATGTGAACTTTCACTTAATATATGTAAATGATTATTGTTTTATCAGAAAGTAAGCACAAATTCTCGAACTTTTGCCCCCTAGCTGCACATTAAATTCCTCCTAGACAATCAACTCCTTCACGCATAAATGTAGACTTCATATTTAAATTGATAAAGAATATAGCAAATAATTTGCACTTACCCGGGAAAGAGTCGAGTGTGCAGCTCGTCGCAGGAAATCGAATTCGCGTGATCGCCGTAAATTAAATTGCCAGCCTGAAATACACGTAAATTATTTTGCGGGCAGGCGAAAAGTGCATCGAGGGCGGCAAACATGCGACGTGGAGAGCTGCAAAAAAACAAGGAAGACGGACGAACAAAACAGAAAACGCAAACCGATGAAACAAAAATGATGGGAACACAAAATAACACTATTAAAACATAAATACATATAACATATATACTGCATATAAAGGTGGTCTACCGATATAAACGGAGGCTGCTCTGCATGGGATATTCGAAAATGCCAAAATGAAAATAAAACAAGATGGCAACAATTTTTTGTATGTGCTCTTGTTTATTTTGCTTATTGTTTTTATTTTGAATTTTATTTTTTGGACAAGGCCGTAAAAAGCCCGCAACGAAACGAAACGAAAGTGGATGCGAAGCAGGCGGTAAACCGGAATGAAAGCACAAGCAAATTGAATTTCGTGCACGGATGCACGCATGACTTAAAACAGCGGGCCGCAAATAAACGAATGAGCCGGCAAAAGGAAGCAAAAAGTGAATCGCATATGCGATGGGACGAGGCTAAAGGCTTGGCCGGCCTGGCCTTCCATTGCCTGCCAAGTGCTGCCTGTAGCTACCTTAACGGGGCAGGCGAACAAGCCGCTGCAGCACCAGCAGCAGCAGCCCAAAAGCGTTGGAATTATGAAGCACGACAGGACACGCAAATGGAGCAGATTGAAATTTATGACTTAAAGGCGTGCAACACTGGCAGCAGCAGCAGCAGCAGGACAACGCTTGAAGTTGAAGTTGAACCTGTTTGGGATGCCTCAACTTACCCGGAAAAGAGCTCCAATGGACAATAGTCGCTCAATCGTTTGATTTTGCCAGTTTGCAGCTGGCAGAGGAAGAGATAGAGAGGGGGAGAGTGAGTGAGTGGCAAGTCAAGTGGCAAGCGAAAATGTTTTGTAATGTGGCACTCACCTTCAGTTGCTGCATGCTGCAATAGCGACACATGCACTTGGACTCCGACATCAAGGGGTCGCAGGTCAACTGCGCAGGGTCGATTGTCTCATCGCCGTCGCCCTCTCTCGCTGCTGCTGGTATTAAATCAAATAAATCGCTGACATCACTTGGCAACTGCAGCCAGCCCTGTTTCGGTTTTATTTCAATGGCATATGTATCACCCACTCTCCTGATGCCCCTTGTCTCCTCTGTCGAACTCGAACTGCAAACGGAGCTGTAACTGGAGCTGGCATTGCAGCCGGAGCCAGAGTCGGTGGCGATGCCGGTGCAGATGTCGACGTTCATGTCCGTGTTCATGTCCTTTGCCTACAAATTATATCGTTTCAGCTTATTCTCTTTTTGTATTGTTGTGCTGCGGGCAGGGAAAGGAGTGAGTAAAAGAGAGAGAGGGGGGCAAAAGCAGTTGCAGAAGAGCGGGCTGCACAGTGGACGTGGTGTGAAGCTGCGGCGTTGACGCAATTTTGACTTGAAAATGCCAACGACAAGCGAAGTGAAGTTGCACAAAAAAGAGGAGAAATCAAAATGAAAATACATGAAAAAAGGGAATAGAACGAAGCGAGACTGCTCTACGAAGGTGATATGATAAGGTAAAAGCATAAAGGCTGAAGAAGGTTGGACTAGAAAGCAGGTAGCAAACTGATAAACAAGTTTATAAAGGGTAGTAAGTTGTAAGAGAAGTTGAGATTTATAGAATGAACTGAACACTGGTAATGTAAACTGTCTGAAGAACTGAAGACTGACATAATATTAACAACACTGTGCTGCTATTATAATTTCTTTATTAAACTGAACCGCTCGAACTCGCTAACTTAATTAAAGCTAATATAAAGTTTATCTCTAATAAATAGTCAATTTTCTTCTTTACCTACATGAGACAAATGTGTAGGCATTAAGCTGCCTATTGCAGCCTTAGATATGCTGATCATATTCTAGTTGTGGGAGACTTGTCTCAATATTCTAAACCTCAGACATTCAGTGTTTATGTCTGTATGTCCAAACTTAATGGCTCAGGGAGTCGAGTTGTGTGCTGGAGAGACTTGAATTGCTTAAATTTCTGGGAAGAACTACTAACATTTTGTAGAGTTAGCGTAGATCAAAACAGCTACTCATGTTTGTTTATCAAGTACATATATACAGTAACTTCACTCTTTTAGATTCTACCCTGATGCAAGATGCATTCAAAGTACCCTCTCGAGAGAGAGCATAAGAGCAGCAGCAACAGCACCGCACCCATGTTGGTCTCCGGGTCCAGGGCAGGACCTAGAGGCAGGTAAGGCCGGGACAGCAGCAGGTTATCGTCGCACATGAACTGTAACTGCCTCTGCCTTTGCCATTGTCCTACTGCAGCGACATAAAACAAAAGTTCTTGTTTGCCGCGCTGATTGTATGATGAGTTATGGAGCTGGACAACAGCAACAACAACAACGACACACTCACACACACACGGGGGCAGACTCGCAGGCTGGTAAGAGAATTGAGTTGTTTTTGCTTGCGCGCTTCGTTGTGCCAAGTTCAAATTGAAAATTAACATTTAAAGCCACAATTAAAAGAGGCACTTTTCCAGCTCTCGAGCCGGCAGCGTGCTCTCCCTGTTCCAGCTCCCTCTCTCTCCCTCCACCCCCTTCCACTTCTGCTCCCACTGCACTGCGGCTGCTCATAGTCATATCCTGTCCGGCACACAATATGGCGTTAGTTATGGCGCCGTAACTATTGTTTTTTCTTTCATTCTTATTTTGTTTGCTCGTTTGTTGTTGTTTTTCTTGTTGTTGGTTTCTTACTTTACTTGCAATTTTATTTCGGTCAATGCTTTGGCAGCAAAGCCATAAATTGAATATAGTATAAGCATCGCGACGAGGCCGAAGCGACGCAAGCACAGTGGGATGAGTTAGAGTTGAATGGAACAGACGCATAACCTGTGTGCGAGTGCTACCTAGCGCCATCTAGCTGTAGGTAGTATGCAGAAACGAGATCTATCCGAGGAAGGGAACTATACTAAAAGAGTATTATATTATCTGAATTGCTTGGTTATAAATTTCTCCAAGTTTCTACTAATTTTTACCAAGCCGAACTAAGCTACCTCACTTATTGCTCTAGTGACAGGGTATGCCTGGCTACGCTCTCTCTCTCTCTTTCTCTTTCTCTCTTTCTGGCACTGGCGGCACTTTCAAAGCAATTTTGGCGTCTTTTATAACCACACAAACCGAAACGGCCAGCGGGTTCAGGCAAGGCTTCGGCCACAGCACGGCAACAGCAACAACACAAATAACAAAACGAACACGAATAGCAACAACAGCAACGATTTGAGCTAGTACTATATAGCCAATAACAACAATAGCAATCGCAACAGGCAACAACAACAATGTGTTTACACTGTTGCCCACTTTAATTCAAAACAAAGAACCGTTGATTTATGTTGCCTTAGCTTCCATGACCATGCCCACATATCCCACGCCGCCCACACACACAATCCACACATAACCATGTGCCCAGCCCGGCCTGGCCTGGGTTAGGTTAGGTTTTTGAGCTATAGCTTTATAGCTATAGCGGTTTTTTTTTAGTGCACAAAGGCAAGCTAGACGGTAAACCGCCGGATGAAGCGCACAACAACAGCAACGACAACAACAAAAACAACAGCAAGGCAACAGGGCACAGCGCAGGGCGCATATGGCCAAAAAATGCCAATATTGTCCTTGTACAAAATATACAATATATTTGAGCTACGCCCCCACGTGTTCCTTTGCTCTCTACCCACACTCCCTCGTGCCTTCTCCGTTGGCAACTTCAGCTCACCTGTAAATTGGCAAGTAAAACATCGAATGTGGCAGGTAATTGGGTCACATCTGGTAGCATCAGACCGAATGGCCCCACAAATTCTTTATCCAGACGCGCAACTGCAAGTGAAGAGAGACACAGAGAGAGAGAGAGAGAGAGAGAGAGAGAGAGAGAGAGAGAGAGAGAGAGAGAGAGTGAGTGAGTGAGGGAAAGGGAGAAATATAAATGTAAAGTGCAGCATGCCCCCGTTTATTGATATATTGAGATGCCGCTGGGTTAGCGCGCGGCAGGCAATGATAAATTGTGCAGCTCGTCGCAAGGTACAGCACAGCAGCCTGTTGCTAGCCAACGCCAGCTATGCCCCTGCCCTGCCGCCCACAAAGTTGCCACAACTTGCCTCAACTGGCTGCAACATAAACCGAATTTTGATATATGGCTGCGACTATTGGCCGGCGCCGTTGCCGCCGCCGCCGCCGCCGCCGCTTTTCACGTTGCCATCGCGCTTGCCACTAATCAGTCCCATGTGCAACGTGCCCCCACTCCCCCCATCCATTCTAGTGCTGCTGCTACGTCACAATCCCCTTTGATGCACAATTTAGAAACTGGAACGAGACCGAGAGAGCTGGACGAACGTAACTAAAAAGCTCGTTTATGATTGATTGCTGTGTCGGTTAAAAGGCTTTGGCGGACGGCCAACTGCAGGCAGTGTACAGAGAATAGAGGACAGGGGAGAGGATGCAGGGGAGAGCGGCAGCAGCAGCAACAAAGCAGAAGGATGCAGCAGTGCATCGCAATAAAAACCGTTGGCATGACTTGCACTGGAGATGAACTCACCAGGCCTGTGGGCGCGTATGTGCTCGTTTATCCAGAATCTATCGCCTTCCTTTGGTATGGCAACAATATCCGCTTCGCAGACAAACTCATTTCCTAATAGACGGCGCATTATCTCGATATAAGCCATAAAATCCGGCATTGTCAGGACGCCAGCTGGAGATGGAGACGGAGCTGGGGCTGGAGCAAGAAAAGAAATAAGAAAGAAGATAAATGAAATAAACACATCTAGTTGCATTGGCCAAAAGATGCACACACACAGACGCAGTTACATGTGCATGCATGTGTGTGTGTGTCTGTGTTTGCCGAACACAAAGCAAGAGTGAAAGCCAGCCAAGCGAGCAATAAGCATGGCACAATACACAAATTGGCCGGCACCAGAGCAACTGACTTTGCTTTTGCTTTTTGCTGGGGGGAGTAAGGTGCGAGTTGTTGTTGTTGTTGTTGCTTTCGGGTGTTTGAAGTTGCACGCAACCATTTCCGGTCCAAAAGTAACAGCAGCAACAATAACAACACAGTCAAGAGATACACAGAGATATACTACAATATATATGTACATTCTGTATAGTGTCTGTATTTGGAGCATACAAATATCGCAGTAACCTTTCGCTGGGTCGGAAACGTTGGGCTGTTCTTCCGGCCTTGCTGTGCCGCCGGCTGTGGCGGCCGGCTGGCAATTGTCCTGGGACTCCTCCGACTGGCTCTGTGGCGGTGGCGGGGGCTGGGGCGTGGGCGTGGGCTGCCGACTGGCTCTGCCACTGCTGGATATCATTTTTGGCAAACGTAAAACTTTTTTAAATTGCGGCAACGCCAGCACCAAATTTGCATTACCCTCCGCCCGATAGATCAACTCAATTTGGCTCAGCTCCATCTGCGCGGGCATGTGCAGCAGCGCGTTTAGAGTCTTAGCTGCTGCCGTCGTCGACGCCTCTGTCGGCGCTTCAGCTGGCCCGGGTGCTGTCATGACTTTTGCGCGGGTGTTTGCGGTTCGTTGGCGCTGTCAAAATGCAACTGACACAGACGAGTATCCGCATCCACATTCACATTTGCAGTCGCCCTCGCAATCGCAGGCAACGTCGCGCAGCTTGGCCTGGCCTACCCAGTGGCGCGCCAGTGTGATGATTTTGCCGATTGTGGCTTGTTGCGGTTGAGCTTTTGAGGTTTGTTTTTCTTGCTATTTGCCGTTGCTGCCTCCTGCCCCCTGACTGCTGCTGCCTGGCACGTTTGTTCAACTGTTTGTGTTTATTATTTTGTTGTTTTGCTGTTGTTTTGAGGCTGCCATAAGATAATCCTTTAGCGAAGTAGCAAAATAAATTGTGTTGCAGCTGCAAGAGAGAAAGACAGATAGAAAAGACAGATAGTGAACGAGAGCTTTGATGAAATGATAAATATTTGAATGCATTAGATGAATATTTACGGCAGCAAATCAAGTCTGAATAACAATTTTATTACACTAAAGCCGAAATATACAATATGATCGGAGCCGAATATGCGCACAGGGTGACTGTGGTGAAAAATGTGTGCAGCTGACTACTGTGGCGGTCGGCTGATAATCGATCAAGCCGATAACATATACCAATTGTTAGTATTTTTCGTGTGAGTGCCCGCCAAGTAAATCAAATTCAAAATAATTTCTTTTTACATTTTATTCATTGGGTTTTCTTTAGTTCTTGCGTATATATTGAGTGCGATCAGTTTGGATGAGTGTATGTCCGCCAGCATTCAGCACTTGGGTGGCTGTAAATAATAATATATAAGTATTTATGTTATAATTTCAATTATATCAATTTGTTACCTGCATCTGCACTCGCCAAAGCTGCAATAAGCGCAAAAACCAAACCGCAAATCTTCAGACAGTTCATGTTGATTTCTTTTTGTTCGATTCTGTAATGACAAGCTAACACTTATGAGCGACGCTTTTATAGCTGCCGAAGCTAAGTGCAGCATACGCTGGGAAAACCAGGGCCTTTAATCAGGCAGGTTTAATATAATATATACATACGCATCCCAGAAAATACCCACTTACATGACCCGATCACAGCGACAGCTGATAACTGCAGCACAGAGACGGTAGATGCAATTAGACTTGTGCTTGATTTTACTACAACATATACAGTAACATATACTATACGTATGTAACTGTCAGATTACTGTTAATACAGTGCATTATTTTCTTTGGGGTTATTCTCCCATTTTCTTAGCAGTCTCGGCAGTGACAAAGATATATGTATGTATGTATAGTTTCTATCTTTAATTCTTCAGAAATACTTAATATGCAAATCAGTGAATTGCAATGGAATTACAATTTACAACAACCTCCAGTGATGCGTAGAAGCCCCAGCCGGTTTGCAGTTCCAGCTAAACGTAAACAACACACGCTGATTGTGGAGGGGGAGATTAAAAACCGATCGATCTTTTAACCTATGTAAAGCCTCGTCTGTATTTTCCCACTATCAGGTATAGTGCAGCTACCTAAGCTGAGGCTGCTATATAAGATCGCAATGATCGCAGCGAAGTCAATCAGTCTCAAGTCTGCAACTGAAAATCACTATGAAGTTCTTCCAAGCTGCTGCCGTTCTTCTGGCCATGCTCATTGCATCGGTCAGCGCTGAGCCCGTGCCCAAGCGTAAGTAGAGCAGACTGACATTACTTTATATCTGACTAGCCCATTTCATAATTAATCTAAATGTGATTTCTATGTACTTCTTTCAGCTGGCACTGTGCTCGTACAGACGGACAACGTGCAGTACATTCGCACAGGTTAACCGGGTTAACTGCATGATTAATTGCGGAAACGTTTTCTAGAAATTGTTATGAATAAATGAATATGATGAACTAAACTTTGTTGTGTGTTTTGATTGCTAAGAGTTTTCAGTGGAATATTTCGATAAATTCTCTTGCAATGAGAGTTAAAATTTGAATGTTTTCCCTTCTTTTCATTATTATAGAGCAATATTTGGTTTATATTTTTGGTATCGTGATCAGTAGTAAATGTTGCTCAAGCCAAAGTATTATTGCATTTGGAAACTATACTTCGTGCCGTATTTATCTTTAAAATATCGGATTACCAATGTTTATTAGTTGAAGACTTTACAGCAAATATGTTGAGCTTGCATTGCAATAAAGTTTTACTTGGGCTTAATTAATACCAGCTACAGTTCTGATAAACTGATGGGTGTTATTTCCAATCCCAATCGGGTAAAAATATGGTAAAAGTAACGTTTGCTTCACCAAACTCTTCAGTTTTTCACTATACAAAACGCGAATAGTATGGTATAACTTAAACTGTTAGCTTCAAATAATACAATTGAGCAAAAGTATATACAATCTTGTAGTACTTACATATTATATATTGATAATATTTATTTAATATTTGTATACAAATATGAAATGCTAGTTCTACATATCATATAGAGTAAATATATAAATATATGCCTAGTGCTCGAAACCTTAACCTATACTAAGCCCGTTCCTTATCTATTTAGGTTACATTATATAATATATAAATTGCATACCCCGTACTGCGTGTAGAATAGGGTGATGGGAGTAAGTCGTGTGAACAGCTATATAGTTGCTATATAGTTGGGTATCTCCCAGTCCAGTGTTTTCACTACATGCATATATAGCTGTTAAGTCTTACTCGGAATACAATCAAAATACTACGTAGACTATACCCCAGCCTAGACCCCGTTCAGCTGCTTCCCTTCCCCCCTCTCCCACTAGAATTCCAAATACGCAATTGCAACTGCAGTTGCTGTCAGCATCGAACTGGTTCTCCATACACAGCTGATAGCAGCAGTCAATGACGCTGTCACAGTTGTTGTTGTTCTCTCTCACTATCGATGGCAGATCGGGAAATGCCCCCCCGTCTGGGACGACATATGTATAAACTAAAGTCTGCCCTGCAGTCCGGGAGTAAATATCTGCTTAATGGTTTATGAAAATAGTTTCAGCAGACTCAGTTTCTATGCAGACCTCAGACCTCAGAACCGCCGTCGGGCGATATACCTATGTTATATATATATATATATTTCTAGTTATATATACTCTCGCGTTGGCCACATGGCGAAACTTGAAACAATTTACCAAAGCGCAAACTATTTTGTTGTCCTGCAGGCGAGTTGCTCCCCTTGTTGTTGTTCTTGGTAGTGCTTGGGCTTTTGTGCCGTGGCCATTGTTGTAGGCAAGTCTGTCGCTAGCTCTACCCCTTTGTCCCCCTGCCCATTTCACCCGCCCACCCTGCCGCCGTCAGCGTTGTATCCTTCGTTACATCAACAATTATTTTAAACTTTTACCGCAAATATTTCCTTGGCTGGTTTTACGCCTGAAATGAATTGCAATGGAGAACTCAAAGAAGGGAAAAGGAGTGGTGGGGGGGAAAGTTGCCTGGTTAACAGCTCGTATGGCTGATGGCATCTCTGTGGCGTCCGCTTGGCCAGTGGCTGCCAATTTCTTGGTGCCTTCTCACTCTCCTCCCCCCTGCCTCCTGCTCCTGCCCCCAGACCGTTGCGGGGCTCGTTTCGAGCTAATCCTTTTGATTTTCGACTCCACGAAATTCCAGCTAACAACAATTTATGTGCCCCTGCCCATCCACTCCCGATGCTGATGTGGTAACATTAGCCACGCCCACCACCACGCAGTCAATGGCGGGTGCCATTGTTCGGACTGCGGTTGCCACAAAGCAATGGTTCGAGGAATTTGCAACGTTTACGCCGGAGCGTTTGCGCCAAAGGCAACGAGGCAGTGACTTCGACGCCGGCTCAGGCCCAGCTCCATCTCCAGCTTCGTCTCCAGCTCCCTCTTCAGCTCCTGTTTCCTCTCCATCACCAACTCCAGCTCTTTCTCCGTATCCTACCCTGGCCCCTTTCCTTTTCCAGCTCCCTTCCCCTCCTCGCCTTCTTCTCCGCCTCCAGTTCCATCTCCAGCTCCTACTCCGCCTCACTTTCATGTCGTATCAAAGCGAATTTGTGGGTATATAGAAAATTATGATGCAAAAGGTCGGCAGCCAAATGTAATCAGAATTCATTGCTGCCCGCTCTCCACCTGCTCTGTCCCGTCTTACTTCTCACTGATCCCTTTTAGCATTTATTGGAAATTAATTCTTACGCTTTTCACCTCAAATATTTCAAATACCTTCGGATTTTCTCCACAAATTCCCCAGTGCATTGACGCCTAGCACACGTTCCCCTCCCAATGCTCTGCCTGCTTCGTTTTCCCCACGACTTTGACTATGTATGTATGTGCTTCAGTGCATTCATTTCCCGAGCGAGCAGTCTCTCTGGCTGCATCTCTGATTGATTGGAAAATTTACTGCAAGTGCAGCAGAACAGCAGCTCAGCAGAATCTTAAAGATTTCAATCGCATTGGGTTTTTACGCGACGCGGGCAAAGCCCAGTTACAGCGATTGGCACCTTGATTGCAGCTATAAAAGCAACGACGCGACGCTGCTTAGACAAACAGTTCGAGCGAGCACTGCCAACAGTTTACAGCAATATGCAATTCTTCAAAGTCTGCGGTTTTGTCTTGGCCATGATTGTCGCAATGGCAAGTGCGGAGCCCGAACGTAAGTCACGATTCTGTTGAAAATCTAATAAAATATAAGTAAAATATGGTATCAAGTAGATTCATAAAATCAAAATGAATTTACAGTTTACCTTAATGGTCTTTAAACTAATCTCACTTCATGCATTTTTCCCCTTTACAGCTCAGGGCACGCTGCTCATTCAGACCAACAATGCGCAGGGCATTTTCACGGGCTAAGAAACATGCATAACCTCAAAAATGTTAATCAAATCAAAGCACAACTTCAATATTTTTAAATAAAAATAATTTACAAATTTTAAACAAGTTTTTTAGTATTTTTTATGGCGATTTTCAAACAGCTGTTCAGAAATTTGTACTGCAGCCCAAAAGTAGACAGCACTTTTTGCAGTGCAAACTAATGCTACAAGCAAGCGTATAAGACAGAAAGATACCCTTCGGCCAATTTTAGAAGTGCTTATATAGTAAATATAATTCCAATTTTGCTTAAATCTGTGCATACGCACATCAATGAATGGAACAATAGGAAATGTTAACCTGAATACCTGATATTTAGTCGATTCCAGAATAGATCGAAAAGATTCTTAAATTATTAAACTACTTGGCGTTGCCCGTACTGTCGACTCGTTTGTCCGTACAGCCCGCCCGTCTAAGAAAAAAACGGAAAAAATGTATATCTAGAAAAATATCAAGCACTGAAGTTTTTTAAAATGCTTCGCGCCACATTGTCGGTGTTAGCGATAGTGGTAACGTTGGCACTCGTGTTTATCGATACTTTTATGAGTTCGAGTTATTTTAGTATTTGATTATTATCGATATGAAATTTCGATATCTTAAACAATCATAAACGTTTACACACCTAACCTTACAGTAAAGTTGTTTTAGATCCCAGAAGCGGATATGAAAATTAACAATTTATGTGATATAGTTGTGATTACAGTCTTTCTACATATCAGAAAAAGAAAGGCCGTAGTTCCAGTTGACTGCGATCAATAGGCCCCAGCGCCTGTCAATGGCTAGTGCTCGCATGGCTGATCCTGTTTACTTGGCTTTTGAAAGAAATAGCACGACCGCATTGAATATAAACATGATTCTAAGAAAATTTAATGATAGAAAAGATCGTAATCTGCAGTTGTATTAGATTTGCTCAACTATAATATAATTTCAAGAATATATAAAGTATAAAAGAATATATAAATACATAAACGTTTTTTACGTATCATTCTTCAAATCATTTATTGCGCATTTATAATCCTGCCCGTCCTTCATTACTTTGTGCACGTACTACCAGTTAGGTCTAGCTACGGGCCTGCCCAAATTTAATTACAAATAAACATTTTCTTAGCACTTTTTATTTCAAAACCAAAACAAAACAACTAATTAACAATAATCTAGTTCAATTTCATGGTGCCTTACAAAAAATAAGTGAATAAAAGTAGAAAAGTAGAAACACTCTCTTGCTTCTTCTCAGTGAATGAAATTAACACGTCGATTCATCAACGGCTGCTCGCTGCGCGCGTTCTGCATGAGCCTCTGCCCATTAGGGCCGCACAAGGTCTGAAACTGAAGGAGCTGTTCGCTGGATACAGGTAAAATACGCGTACAAATGAACCACTGACTGGGAAGCACAACGCTGCCGTTGGAATAGCTGCCCTTATAGCTGTAGTAGCCACGATCGAAGGGCCGCATCAGTGAGGCAAGATCGAAAGGGGGCAGCTCAATGATCGAACCCATCGAACGAATGGCACTCAAATTCTCTACCACCTGCTGTAGTTGGAGATTCTTCTGGGGACCAAGCAGAAACAGATATGCCACTGTCAGATACTCAAAAGGAACATTCTTGTGATTGGAGGCATGCAGCACTTGCATCTCCAGTGCATAATGCCGCGAATCGATGCGATGCTCTGATGTTCCCCACTTGAACACGACCTCTACAAAGTAATAGTTGCCATATAGATCGCTGCCACTTAGATGCGGCATGGAGTCCGGGGAGCATGAGATGCGCACGATCACCGTGTGGCCATTGTTCTCCATGAGCACAGCGGGTGGCAACTGATCATACCAATTCCAGTGCAGTTGCCTTATTTGCTTCTCATATAAGGTTTGGGGTCGCAAAATATTTATGGGCGATTTGGGAAAAGACATTGCAGCCAAAGGCATAGCATGGTATGGCGTGGGATGGGTCTCAACTACAGCTTCGCCACACATATCACTGATTAGCATGCTGGCTGTCCTCAGATGCACTATGGCCACTATAGCCATGGTGCAGCTGAGGAGAACCATAAAGTAATTCGATTCGTAGGCTTGGTTCAGGATCCAGGACATGCAGTAGTCGATGCAGTTCCACCAGAAAATTAGCAACCTCCAAAACATGATCAGCAGCTACAGGGACTGGGGGAAATGAATAGAATGAATGAGAGTGAGTGTAGGATCAAATGCAAAGTGAATGAATTGAGTGTGGGTTATTCCTAATGAACTTTCCAGGCAGCTCAAGTAACCCTACGCATTCGCATTCATTGCCAGTCGAGCCTAATTAAAACGGCGCACAACTTGAGCACGCCTTGCTCACCTCACTCCAGCTACCTTTCTCTCCCCCTCTTTCCCTCTCTTAGCACAAACCAAACTAATCAATTGAGTTCAAGAACTGCAACACATCTCACATATCTCTCGGCTGATTTGCGTTGAGGGGACAAGCTATAGAGGCTGCAGCTGAAGGTTCTTCTTGGATATCAATAAGGCCGCCTTTGTGGGTCAGAGTTGGAGCTGCAATTGAGCCGACGTTGGGTTTCCTTGTCGACTCGACTGTACTTTATGGGCGACTGGGCAATTGCGTGCTCTGCACAATGCAGGCTAACAAGAAGCCCAAGAATGGTGGAGGGCGGGCGGTGGTTTCTGGTTATTGACGTACGCATTGTTGTTGCTGCAAAGTGAGCCATTTAGTTAGGTCATGAATTCGAAGACTTTTAGACCTGAAAGTGCGATGCCATAAACCAAATACGATAACAACAGACGAAGCACAGGCCATGGCAAAGGACAGCAGCACAAAAGGAAGCACACGGGCAGTATAACTTAAATAAATACTGGGATGAACAAGCGCAGGTCCTTCTGTTGCTGCTGCTGCTGCCTCTGCTGCAAGCTTTGCTGCCAAAGTTTGCGACGCGTGCTTCATAAAATAGTCATAATGCATGTTGGCTGTAAAATATGAAGGCGACTCTGCCGACCTGCTTAATATGGCCTATTCGGGGCCGAAAAGCCAAAGCCGAAATGTAAATATTTTCCCATGTAATTATACGTGCCACACAGGCGCGTCTCTTTGAGTGTGTGAGTGTGTTGGTGTGTGTGTCTGTGAGTCTAAAGTGTATTACGTAGCCCATTAAAAGTTGGAAAAGTCGCTGGGCGCACAAAACCAAAGCAAAAACTGAAATTGCATTGGGGACTTAAACAGGCCGAGAGAGAAGAGAGAGAGAGAGAGAGAGAGAGAGAGAGAAGAGTCAGTCTATAAAATAATCAGCTGCCATATCTGGGCAAAGCTTTATAAATTCTGCATGAGAGACCAGCGCGCACATAACACAAGCACAAGATTACGTATGCGTGTGTGTATATGTGTTTAGTCGCTGAAGAGCCGGTAAAGTGCGGTATGCTTCAACGAGCAATTATGATAAATAGATCCAAAAACTATGAGCAGCAAATAACTAAGCCACCCGAAAGTATGCAATGGAAAATGTAAATAGCAAGCAGACGACAGCCATGGCGGGCAAAACGAGCAAAACCACTGAAAAGTGGCAGCGTTTTAAATTTTGATAGAGAGTGTTAATCGTTCGAAGGCGATTAGAATAATGCAAAACATGTAGAATAAGCAGGGATTTGCATACGAGATTAAGGCGCTGCAGCGTCCGGTTCGCTGTTTGGTTGAACTGTTGTACAAAAAAGTGCTGTTTACTTTTGTGCTGTTTTTAAATTGCTATGGTATTGAATTGCAAATGAAACTGAAGCCAACTCATTAAGCGTGTGAGTGTGTGTATAACATATTTATATATATAACACACACATCTACTTTGTATATATGTACATATAGGTTCCTTGCTATTCGCTTGATCAATCACAATTAAATCGTTGGCAAACATTTTCACAACTTTCAATTAAGGCGCAACTCAAACTCTTTGCCCTCTTTTGCCCTACAGCTGTTCATGATTGTTTTCGGCTCAGGTTAAGGCACAACACACACACACACACGTACACTCTCTCAAGTGAAAGCAGCGCAAAAAGCTGGAGTCACAGACGCTTGCAATTGACAGGCTTAGGGTTTCACCACGTATGGAACAGGTGGTTTGCTGCTGGCTCTGGGTTAATGGAGCTGCGTTCTACGCTCCTAGAGTAATTAAATTGAAACCACAGCATGTAATAAGAAAGAAGGGAGAAAGAGAGCGAGCGTACGAAAAAAGAAAATTCGCAAATACACACACACACAAAGAGGCAGGGCTGGCGGGAGGGGGAGGCAAGGAAAAACGCGGGCGTCGGGCGTAAAATGATTACCTGCCAGTGTAAGTTTATTTATGGCCGCCAAAGCAAGTCATAAACAGCAGTACACGCAAACCTGCAGTGGTATGAGTAGCAGGGTGGGCGTGGCAGGAGTGGGAGGCTGCGCTCTGGGCGTTGCAGTTGCTTATTTTGGGCTGGGGTTAGCAAGTTTTGCTTGCTGCCCTGGCCAGGTCTGTTTCCACAGCGATAACTTTGTGTGTGTGTGTGTGTCTACATCTCTTAGTGCGTGTGCGTGTGCCACGTTGACATAGGCACAACTTAATATTGAATTTATTATATTTGTTGGCCTGCATTTTGTATATTATTTTGCATTTGCAGCCTTTATCGCATTGCCAACTGCAAAGTTAGCAGCTGCATGCCGCAACTTGGCTGAGTTATGAGCAATGCTTGGCTTGCAAAAGTTGCAGCATAATTTACAGGGAAAATAAACTCGACGCTACTCACCTTACTTTCTTCTGTCTCGCTCTGTGCAGTCGCGTTACCAATACAGCTTCTCGATAGTTCGATAAACGATAAAATTGTTCTGTTGTTTTGGTTTATTTCTGGCGCTAGATTAATCGTATTGCTTTAACTCACATCGGAATTGAAATACACGGCAAATTTGAGAACATTTCCAGATCCAACCGATATTATATTATATATAGCATATTAACGATGGCAAATCAAACGAAATTGACAATACAGTAACGACGAATAACACGTGTTTAGTTAACAAACTTGCTTGTCAATCACATATACGTAACTCAACGAGAACTTGGTTATGACATTTGGTTCGTCGATAACTAGTTTCTTTTTCTGGATACGGTACTTATGTTAGGCAATGTGATATATAGAAATATGAACCTTATATGAACCGAATTTCCTGCGAAATCTTGAAAGATTAAAGTTGCTATGCAACAGCAAAGTGGCTTGGGTGAGATGTGGCTTACAGAGTATTCGTATTCAAATGAATAACTAATTGGTTAGCTCAAATGAAGAACTAATGGAGATAGAATTGTCACGAAAACCGTGGAAAGTAATTTAAAACTTGAATAAAAAACTATCGCACTCATCATTATTTTCATACATTTAACTCAATGTGAACTTAGGTTGAATATGAGCTGAAACTTTGGTTCGCTGATAACTACTTTATTTATTTGAGTATTATCTTTATATTTAGCTATGTCATATATAAAGATATCTGTAAACAAATAAAATTTCATATGGATTGTTAAAAAAACAAAGTAGTCTTTGAATCGCAAAGTACGTTGTTGATGTAACTGACGGTGCTTTGCTTGCGAATTAACAGGGTATAGTGACAGCTGATAGCATGCCCTACACAATAGTCGTAATCAAATGCAAAAGTAATTTGAAAAACTGAAATGAAAAACTATCGAAGATAAACTTGTTGTCACGTGTCACGTGGAAAACCTGTTCGGCCAATTTCATAAACAACAATTGCAAATTTTCATTTCATTTCATTTGATTTCGTTGCGCTGCATTCGTTTCGTTTGTGAATACACTTATCTATTGTGAATTGCATTTGAAGCAGCAACTTGAAATTTATTTATTAGTTGTGCGAGAGTTTTTGCAATTGTGTCACAGCTTGTTTTTCATTTTCGCATTTTAATCAAATTAGCCCGAGTTGCAGCACTCACTCCCCTTCCTCCTCCTCCTCCTCCTCCTCCTCATCCCTCTGGCTCGGCTGTTGTTTGTGATATTATCAAATTGCCGGCAGAAGAGTTATTATGCCGGGCACAAGTTGCCAAGTTGGAGGACCTTTTCGAGCTTGACAGTCGTCAAAATGGCTTGAAATGGGCTACAAATTGCTTGTTTACTCGGAATTATGCAAAATTTCAGAGCTGGAAAGGAATTTTCGAAAAGTGACGCCGGCCCTGAGTGATGAAATGAGTTACACAGTTTGGCCCCAAGACGTCAAGGACTTTATGCTATTTGTCTGAGTACCCTTCCCCCCGCCTTCCCCGCACCTCAACAGTCAGTCTGTTTTCTAATCCGCCTCCAGTTTGGTTGCATTTCAAATGCCATCTCCCTCTGACCCACTCTCTGTCTCTCTCTTGCTGTTTGCTTTGAGGAAATTGAAAAGAAATTATAATAACTTGTACTATTTGCAGTTGAGTTGTCCGAGTGAGCTGGCACGCCCTCTACCCTCCCCCGCCCGAGGTGCAATGCAAAAGTTTCATCAGCCCTTGGCCAAGAAGTCACTCGAGCTGCTTCTGATGATGATGTTTGTTTTGTTGTCGGGAGAAGGCATGACCAAGTGCAGAAATGTATGCAGACTACGTGCGGAAATGTTGAAATTTATTCCCAAAAATATATAACTTGCTCCAGTGCGCTCTTCTGGCCCCGCAACCACCCTTCTTGGTTCCTTTTCCTCGTCTGCTCTTATTAAAAAACTTTTAAAAGTGCGTCGCATGTTTGAATATCTCTCTTTTTCTCCCTCGCTCGCGGCTCCTGTCTATTTTTTCTATATTTTATCCTTATTTTCGTAAGCAAAAAACTTTAAAAATTAAAAGGATTAATGTGGCGCTACTTTGTATACGCAAATCGTAAGGTAAATTTCGATCTATCGCAAAGTTTTTATGATTGAAAGTTATTGATGAATTGCCGTAGATATTGCTAGATTGCATCGTGTGCACAGCAGTTGGGAAGATATTGTAGAATGCGCTGACACGTCCACAACTTTTGTGGTAAGGTTAACAAGCTGGAAATGTTTGCGTGGAGTAGGTATAAGCAGTAATAGAAAAAAACTGTATTATTATTGATCGTTAAAAAGCTTTAGCTCAGAAGCTTCAACTAGTTTAGGCTCAGAATGCATTGAAGAATTGTTAAATATGCATAATATAATATATATATGCCTTATATTAAAAATACAACTTACTGCAACTCTTGTTATCTAGATAGTGCTTATATTTGAATTCTTTTAAAATTATCAACTTGTTCAACCGTAGAATGACTTAAGTCGTTGTTACTTTAACTTCAACTTCAATTTAGATTTCAAATTGTTGTCATGGTGTGCGGCATACACCTTCTACTTTACACACACGCTGTCAAAGTCAAAGTTGACGACTTCAGCTGCAGTTACAGTCTGACTGACAATTGGCCTGCCTGCAATTGCAACTCCAGGGGGTAAGGAAGATTCTGCATGCCGATATTGCTGACATGCAGTGTGTTACTTTAGGAAAATGGAAACTGCATTTGCATGGCAGTAGAGGTAGGAAGAGGGAGGGAAAGGAACCCCCTGTAACGCAATCTAATTCAATTTCTAATAATGCCGAGCATAACTTTGGGCTTTGTGCTAAACTTTTGCACGTTGACTTTTTTGTGTGAAGCTTTTTGAGTGTGTGAGATGTAGAAGAAGTTCGAATTGAAAAGCAAAACTTGGCTATTTTGGCCAAGGACTTCGAGCGAGAGAGAGTAAGACAGGGAGAGAGTGCTTCTAGTTTTAGTGCGACTCGTTGAAAGTGCATTTGTATACAATACATTTGAGCTGTCCAAAAGTTTTTGCCGTCGAGTGTGTGTGAGTGAGAGTGAAAGAGAGAGAGAGAGAGGTAGAGAGTCTGTGTGTTAGTATGTGTGCCACTGTATGTGTGTGCCACTGTATGTATGTGCCACTGTATGTCTGTATGTAACAACAAACTGTCAACACTTCGCTTTGACTTCTGTTGCCCACCTTGCTGTCTGCTGTTATTACACTTAGCTCTCTCTCTCCCTCTCTGTCTCTCTCTCTCTCTTTCTTCCTCTCTCGGTCTCTCTCTTTCTCTCAGAGGCTCTCAGTGCTGTTGTTGTTTATCTGAGCGCAAAACTTTGGCTAGAAGTTGCTGAAGTTTCCACTGCATCAGCAGAGCACGAAAACTATTAAAAGTGTATCGACTCATTTGTGCCAGAGCTATTTTCTGTTCTTCTTCTTCTTGTTGTTATGTATTTTTTTTGCCAAGCTTATCAAATTACGTCCAAAACGAGCAAAGCAAAACGACTGTGCCAAATGATATTCCACTTTAATATTCAATTTTCATATCCTGTAATTGACAGCGAGTGTTGGAAGGAGGAAATGATGATATGTACTTAGTTTCACTTAGTTGAATGTGAGTTGGAACTTTGCTTTCCATTTAGCCATGTTATTTAGCAGAGTATAGTAATTAAACTCGGCAGGTTGATTTATAATAGTATGGTCTTCATATGTGCCAATTTTCATGGGAATCGTTTGAGAAAAAAGGATGTTAAGCTAACGCAAAGTGAGAGGAATAAACTGTCTAGGTTGCTTGAATCGCTGAGAATACAGGGTATATGGTATTTGGGCATTGCTGGCTACAGAGCACACTCACTTGTTGTTCTCTCTTTCTCTCCCTATCTCACTCTCCCCCTCTTTCTCTCTCCCACTCTCTATTTGCACTGTCTCTCTGCTTTGCCTTCTAATAACTTTAGTTTGCGCTGCCATCAGTCGATGCAAAGTGAAAGGCAAATCAATGGCGCGTTGCAAAAAAAGAAATGTACGCAAAGCTCGGCAAAGGAGATGAAGATGAAGCATTTTGCATACTAACCAACTGACCGTTATGCCAGGACACGGACACAGACACGGACACGGACATGGACGAGGACATGGACACGGAGCAGCAGGCACATCTTCTGCTGCTGCTCCTGCTGCACTGTGAATGCACGCAAAGTGTCCTATGGACGTGACTGACATTAAGTATTGGCATTGTTGCTGTTGTTGTTGTTCTCATTGTTGTTGTTGTAGCTACTGTAACTTCTACTTTTGTTGTTGTTGTTGTTGTTGTTGATGCTGGTGATGATGCTGCCTTTGCTTGGTTCGTTTATTACTCGTGAAAAAATCATGCAAATGTCCTCGCTAGGGCGGCGAGTAGCTCATGACGAGCGACCTTAGGCAACGCCCCCTCCCCGCCTCCACCTTCAGGCGGTAGCGCGAGCGCAGTCCTTGTCTAACGGTAATGGCCCTTCATACACCTTTGAAGGCTTTGGCATCGTCTGGCACAGTCGCTTTTTAAGTGGATTTTCGCAGTCGTCGCAGGGGAGAGAAGGGAGGGGCTTTAAGCGGAAACGATGTGTCAATTCGTAATGGAGCACTCAGCTGTGCTGGGGTCCTTCAATCAACAACAACATGCGCTAATCAATATGCAGAATCTCTTTGAGAAACTTTCATAATCGACTTGAGATTAGTTGAACAAGGCTGTAGAAATCGAAGGTGGATGCTGAACAAAAAGGGAAATAGTGTTGGAAATGCCTACAAGGAAGATGATCTTATAAGTGAGCTGCATGAAGGCATGTAGGCTTAGCTGGGAAAGGGGTTAGAAAGAGGGTGCTGCAAGGGGAGCTAAAGAAAATATATAATAATGATAAATGTAAATAAATTCAGATACAATTGAATGAAATACAGAAGAACTGCATAACTAAAATAGGTGCAAGTTACTTAAAACTTGTGAAAGAAAACTCAACGATAAGCGTGAGAAAAGGCTACGAAAGATATCATTAAGAGAATCAAGATGAACCTTTTAATACAATAGTATTATATAGTATTATTTATTAACGAAACTACAAAATATATACATTTCGCTGGCTGAAAAAGAACTAAGCAGAGCTTTAACTTGAGCCTATAAAGTGGCTAGAAAACAAAGTGAAAAACTCGTAACTAAAAATAGTGAAACAAGGCAGAAAAGGTCTGAGGGTTCTATAAATAATCAGAGTCTCAAAACAGAAGAGACTTAGATAAAATCGTACTAAAAGAAGTTCAAACTGGCAAATAATTGTAAAATAAAGTGGTACTCCAATATAAAGTGAAATGCCTAACTAAAAAAACTAGCTAAAAAGTTAACAACTTCTAGACAATAATAAAAAAATAAATATATTTGTTGAAATAACCCTGATAAAATGCTAGAGTAAAGAGAAGAGCCAATCCATATTTAGCTAGAATACAAATCTGACTCTTACTATAAGTAAAGACTTGGGATTCCCTAAAAGATTACCTATTCTTTTAGTTTACTTAGTCCATCGACAGAACAAATGAAACTTAGCTAAAGACAGACCTATATTAGGTCAAACAGACTAAATCTGATTGAACTGAGCTAGCTATGCATTATAAGATGAAGACCTAGCTGAAAACTAGCCAGAGGCTAGAAATTTAAGAAAGAAAGTTTAAGAAATCAATTCCCAGGGCTCAGAACGTTATTTTCATATAAAATATATGCAACTATATCACATAAGACGCGCTCTATCATTTATATGCGCTTCTATCGCTTTGCAACAATTACATAACGCGATTCTCACTGCAAGTCCTTCGTCCTGTCCAACGTTCCGCAACGTTTTCTCAATTTTACTGCGATTCATTTGCATTTTATTCAGCATTTGCTTTGATATTGCAATTTTGTGTTGAGGAGAGAGAGAGAGAGAAAGAGAGAGGGGGGAGCACGGCAAGCACGACAAGAGGGGAATGTTAAAAGAAAAGCTGTGGAAAAGCAGAAAAGTTTTTCACTTCAGCTTTCCAGTGCAGGCAACGACCAAGGAGAGCAAACAAATAATTTTTTTCCTTTTCATTTGCAGCAGATCTGCGTGGCGAATTTTTCTTCGTTGTGGACAAATGCTGCGCTTGATGCGCGTGTCCTTGGCGGTTGCACGACAGCCTGTAGCTGTGTTGTTGTTGTTGTTGTTGTTGTTGTTGCAGTTGCAAATCGCATTTGGCCATTAATATGCAGCGTATGATTTGCAGCTGCAGCTGAGCTGCGATTTGTTGTTGATGGCAAATATTGAGACGCCAGCCACGTGCAACGTGCCACAAGTTGGAGCATGCCACGCACTCACACACACACAATGCAAATACCTCTTTGCAGTTCATTAAGTTGTGTGCGTGCGGGTATCCACAAATGTTGCAGCTAAACACATTATGATTGAGTTGCAACAAGCAGCGGGTGCCGCTTGCAGCAGGCTGCAACTGGCAACTGCTTGTACTTGCCTTGCCACATGTGGTTGGGCGACGTTGCTGGCATTTCAATTAGGCAGCGGGGCGACAAGTTGCTGTGCCACCAAAACTATGTGCCCCTATATGTGGCACGAACTGCAGTCCGTCTAGGGCAGGTGACATGAAGCGCGTCATGCCACGCGACGCAATGCGGGCGTGGCAGCAGACGCGTGTGCTACCTGTTGCCGCAGCTGTGGCAACAACAACAACAACAATTTGGACGCGGCCTAATCCATTCGAGGTGCGAAAGGCGAAATATGCAAAACACTTTTCACATTTTTCGCATTGTCGCAGCTCAATAAAAATTCAATATGCACAGACATATTTCTCCCCCTCTCTCTCTCTCTCATGCCTGGCATATTGCGCATAGCTCGCACAAAGGATGCGGCACAGTCGTGTAAATTCCTGCTGAGGCAGGCAGCAGGAAAGAGGCAGAGAGAGTGAGGAGGTGAGGCAGGGTAGGAGGTAGAGAGAGAGAGAGAGAGAGTTAGAACGCGTCGATTGTATTCGCCGCTAAGCAGGATACGCCTTTGTTTTGGTTTGCAACGCGCCGCACAAATTAGGTGCAGCTCGTGCGAGGATTTACCAGGACATCGTTGCGCCTAATGTGTTGGCTGTCGGGCCTAATAGGATTGCCGCGGAGCAACTGCATCAATGGCGAACATGAATGGCAGGGCTCAGCAGCTCTTACCTGGCCAAGCTCTTCTAAGCTGGCTTAGCTCTACGCCTGCCTAACTCCTTCTTCTCCTCCTGCTTCTTCTTCTTCTTCGCCTTCTCCTGCACCTCCTTCGCATTTGCATTCGAATGCAATTTTAATTATACAATGCTCCGTTTCCTTCCTGGCTGCGTGTCCTGCGGCAGCGTTTGCGTTATCCTTATGTTTTATGCATGCGATGCTGCAGCGTGTTACCTGTTACCTGCTCGATATTGTTATCGTTCACCCCCCCCTCTCTCTCTCTCCCTCTCCCTGTCTCTCTCTCTCTCTCTCTCTCTCTCTGTTGACCCGCTTCCGTTTGTCCTTTGGCTCGATTGCCTTGCAAATGCTATGCAAATTTCAACACTGATTTCTGGCCATTCAATTGACATACAATTTTCCACTCACTGCAGGTAAAAATAGAGACAGAGAGAGAGATAGGGTACCCCCTTCCCCCACCCCCTCATCCCCAAATCTGTGATTTATATCCCTGTACAGGCTGAACATGCATATTCATGAAGGCGCGTGCGAAAAGAAAACTCAAAGTGAAATTGCAAGCGTTAATCAAACGCTAATGAAAGTAAATTCACTAACGGGACTCTGTCTCTCTCACTCTTGTTCACTCTCTCTTTCTCTCTCTCCCCCCCTGTCTCTTTCGTGTTTTATTGCTCTCCACTCGCCTCTGAGCGGCACATAAAAATAACAGTAAACTTCGCTAATTACATCGAGCAAAACCTTCGTCGCTCGCTCGAGCATCAAAGCGAGAAATAAATTGCAGTCCCAGCATAGCCAGCTTACGAATATATACACTATATATACACGCATATACTATATGCGATATAGCTCTCTCCCCCTCTACCACCGTCGCACTCACTCTCCCGTTGCGATACATTGTAAGCTGGCGTCGCGGTGAGTGCAAGTTATAATTCGTTTGCAGACAAGGACAGTGCCCACAAACACACACGCAAACACACACACATATACATATATGTGCGACTCGAGCTCGGAGCAAGGACGCGTCCTGACATGACCCTGCTCGATTTTGTTGCAAGCCTTCAGCGACAACTTGAAGTGCGGTTTAAAGCGAGACATCGTCAAATTTTGAAGCAAGACTAAAGTAGATTTTGGAATTAAAGATAAAGATTTCTGAATAGTAAAGCTAAAGAAAGTAGATTGGAGATAAGAAGGTTGCATTAATTAACTGCAGATATTATATATCAAGATATTGCAGTGGCATAGATAAACTAGCATAATAAGACTGTGATGTAAACGAATAGTGATGATTTATTTTTATGATCTAAATTAGATTATCAACTAAAAGGAATGAAAGTGAAGATCTTATAGTACATATATGTAATATCCTAAATATGAATGACTTTATACCCTTCCCTTATACATTTGAAGTATATATTTTCGATTTATGCCTTTAGTTTTGACAAAGTTAGAGGTTCTGCAAGATTTCCTCATAACCACAAACAAATATTCATATTCAAACCTAATGTAAAGCAAGCAGATTAAAGACTTTTGACTTTGCATGTCCATTAAATTTCAGTTGACTTTAATGTAGTCAAAATATTCCATATATAAGAAGTAACTCGCCCTGGGCTAGCGACGCAGACAAGGCGTCCTGCAAATGTTCGCATGAATGCGGAGCTTAATCCCTACCAAAGTAAGGCCAACATGTCTGAGCTCTCTCCATCTGCACTGAAAGAGGTACAAATAACTTTGATGATAGAATGAAACATAGGGGCAGAGGCAGCAGATAGAGATGGAGAAAAATCCAGGTAAAATGTAATGCGAGTTTTCACTTCTTTTTCCTGGTATCCAATTAAGCTGTCCGACAAATTTCTGATGAAAAAGCTTTAGCTGAGACTGCTATAAAAATGTGTGACGAGGGAACTTGAGTGATTCAGTGTGGAAGTGAAGAAAGTGAGACTAGAAGGCACTAAAAGATACCTTGTAAAGGGTTTGTAGATTTCAAATATGAGTCAGAACTAGATTGACTGTAGATTTGTAAGAATAGATCTTGATAGAGCTTAAAATAAATATAAAATCGTTAAATATATATACTGTTGCTAATCTAACAAATCATTATATACTGAAATCAATCGATGGCGCAAATAGAATAAAGGGAATAATTAAAGGGTGTATGGATGTAGGTTTAACGATCTTTAGAAATGGCTTTGGTTGGTTTATATAGTACTTCTTAACTCCGTATATATCTATTTCAACTTTCATATTTCGGTATCAACTGCCAAAAATAATTAACAGATTATTTCCTTTAACCTTTACTTTCTTTAACTTTCATTTGTTTGCATCGCTTTATATTTGCCAACTTGATATACCCTCTTTAACTTGCACAACTGGATATAAGTGGGAAAAATGAAATATTAGAGGATAACTCGGCATTGCACTGGGCTTTATATTTAATTTGAACTAAAATAAATGTATTCCCTAGTTTACTAGCATTCCAGAGTATTAAGGTGCACGATTGCACTGCAGAGTTGCCTGCATTGATCTATAAAATTGATTTAAACAATTGAACATAACCACAATATGTATTTTCTTTCCCACACTCAGTACAGGGTATCTATTGGCATAGATAACTCCACAGTACATATTATAATCAATATTTATAGGCAGTACTCACTAGCTTATGATTCCCCGCCGTCTGGCTGCCACATGAGGCATCATCTTGGGTTTTAATGCGTTCCGCTGGCAAAGTTCGCAGTTCGTAACATTTGCATAATTTATAAAATTTTAGCTACTAATGAATTGAAATGACAGAAGCCAAGAAAGTTTGTGGCACGTTGCAAGTTGCAAGCTGCGAACAAGTTGCGCGTTTCGCAATTTATTTATTTTTTCCGTGCAACTGATTAATGAACATTTCGTATTGAATTCTGAGTGAGTGTGTGTGTGTGTGTGGGGTGTGTGTGTGGGTGCACTTAACACACTGACAGCGCGAGTAGAAAGTAAAAACTTTTGCCGCTGCTGCCACGCTCCAATTGCCGTCGCTGTTAAAAACTTTAAATGCGGTTTTTTTGCACCGCGTTGAGTTTTGTTGCCTGTCTCCCTTGCCCTCTCTGCACCCCCCTCTCTCTCTCTCTCTCTATCTCACTCTCTCTCTCTTGTTCTGCCTCTCTGCTGCTCTTTTTGTATTTTGTTTATTTTGCGCTGCTTACGATTTGCTCTGGCGGCGCTAATGCTGCGCTTGGCGCGACGAGTTGCGCTGCGTGTTTTCATTACTTATACGCACAGTCAGCCAGCGGGAGAAGAATGAGTGCGAAGAGAAGAAGGAGAGAGGGGGCAGGGAGCGTAGCTTTTTGCATTGTGCCTGCTGCGCTGAGGCTAATAAAAACGCAACTGCGACGCCGGCAGCGCTGCAGCAACCACATAAACAAACAAACAAACAACGCAGCAAACAGCAACAGAAACCGAAACAGCAACAGAAAAAGTGCAATAGAAAGGGAGAGAGCAGAAGAGGAGAGGGATGGAGAGGGAAGCAAGAGGCGTAACAAGAGCAAGTGCAACACAGAGTTGTGTTTTCTAGTTGAATTGAATAACTGTGGTAAGCTCAGTGCTGCACTCCGCCAGCGCTTTAATGGCGCATTCTCGAGAGAAAGAGAGAGACAGCTGCGAGCAGTGAAAGTGTAAGCGGGTATGATGTGCTTATAGCTGGGAAGCTGCTACACTTTGGAAAGCATTTCAAATTACAGCTCACAGGGTATTTCCATGTCCCTACAGGGTATTCTCAAGTAACAACTGCAGAGCATTTCCCAGTCCTTCTGCCTGCAACTGCAATTATACTCTCTCACAGTCTTCTATTCGACTTCATTTGCAGGGTATTTAGTAGTCGCAGTCGTCCATTATTGGCTGTTGTTAAAGCGTTTTTGTTACTCAGCTCGTACAATATCTAAGAATTGCTCTCGTTGGTTTTTCTGCCAACTTTGCACAAAGTTTGTCTTCTGGTCAACGCCGTTGACCGGGCCAAGTCGAGCTGGGACGGGCCAATGAATTGAATTGTTTCCAGTTTTTTTCTATCTCCCTCTCTTCTCTCTATTCTCTGTTCCCTGTTTTGTTTTGGCTTTGCCTTTGCTGTGTGTTTATGCAGGCTGAGCATAAAGTTTATAGGGCCCGAGCTAGTATAAAATTATTCTTTTTCATAGTCAGTCTGTCTTGTCCCTCTGTCCCTACCTCTAATGCTGCCTCTGCCTCTGCCCCCAACTCTCTCCCTTCTTCTCTCCCTTTCCTATTTGCACTGCATCGAGAAATGCCATTTTGCCTATCACCTGACCGAGAACAGTTGAGCTGGAAATATTCAAGGAAAATAAAGTGTAAATTTGAGTCAAAAATTATTTACTTGAAAATACGATAGAAATTTTATGGAATTTCCAAGTCTATTTTCTGCAAAAATTGTACACACTTTTGGCAGTTGCAGGCAGTCCTGGAGATCAGGGATTAGTTATGGTTAGTTTGTGTAAAGTCAGCTTAGCAAAGAGATCCTTGACTACATGAAAATTGTTCATTATATCTCCCACTAGCTCTAAATATGAATTACCTCCTCCCTTTTGTCATAACGAGTGCGCAATAAGCACTCCGAGTGCGCCAATTGGCGACGTTGCTGCCAACACAGGCAGCACTCACACGCCGCAAAGTATGCAACGATTAATTAAATTTCAATTTGCCCTGCACTTTGACGCTCCACAGGCGCTTTTGCGCTTTTCACATATGTTTTCGTCATATAATGAGCAATTATGTCAATAAAACACAAAGCCAAACAAGCGTAAATGCTCACACACTCACACACACAGCGAGCTAATAAAAATAAAAAGCCATGCACAGGGAGCGACTCAATATAAGCGCACACTATGTTACGTCCATAGAGCATAAACGTGCTATAAATGTGCATGTGTGTGCGCCAGTGGGAATGCCAGACTGGAAGCTGACGGTAAAACAAACAAAATTCGCTAAATGAACATTTTAATTGTCAGTTAAGGGGGAAACACGGAAACGACACGGCGCGACGCCACTGTGAATTGCTTTCGACTATTGGCTTTGTGCTGGGGCACAGTGGAAAGTAAACTATAGAAAGTATGTAAACCTTGTATAAGGGCTTAATAGTATTCCATGGTATTTCAATTTGAATATTATTCATTTCAACAACATAACATTAAAAAAGCTGGTTTAAAGAGTTTTAGCATAACAAAACTTCCAAGTCGTTATTAGTTGAGACTCTTAGTATAATAAAGTACACTTTAACACTTCGCTTTAGCAACTAAATAAAACATAAGCTTAAAGTTTGTTTCTAATCAGGGCCACACAGCAACATAACCTCCAAGAAAACTTACTACAATACAACCTTCAGGTTCGGACTAAGTACATCATAATCTCACAAAAGTTTCAGCTCCTGTGCTAGTCAATAACAAAACCTTAACATTTTTCCTGCTCTGCACCTTAAAGTTAACTATGCTGTACAAATTACTTCAAAAATAATCCATCTTAGGCGCCAGAGAACAACATAACCTCCCCATAGCCCCTACTCATGTGCTACAGAACAACCTAACCTGAAAATTCATTACTGATCAGCTTGGACAACGTTTATCTGCCTCAAACCTGAGTGCTTTAAACAGCCAAGCTGTCCCACTGCCCCACTGTGCACACTCAGCGCATATGTCTCGGTCTCCACATGGGTGTATGCGTGTGTGTGTGTGTGTTTTGGTACGGTCTGCATATGAAGCGACTTAGGCAATAGGCCAGCTGGGCTGGCCAGGGCAGAGTAAGTTTTGCGTGTGCTGTGATTGTGATTTCTGCCAAGTGCGCAGTTTGGCGCTGAAAGTTCCAATTACCGTTGAAACGGCCGTGGCACGGACTGTTTCCGGCCGCCAGTTAACTTGGCCGAGCACACACACACACACACACCCATAACGGTCACATGTGCGAATTTTGTAATTAAAATTTGCGCCCATTGGCTTTTCCGGCAATGTCGACTTCGAGGCATATCAGGAACATTTAAATTAAATGCTTTTTATATGCCGCCAGGGACGACACAGGGGGGAAAAGCGCCCCAGAGCGGGACAGACTGCATGTGCTCGTATATATATATAAATATGTGTGTGTGAATGTGCATGTGTGTGTGTGTGTGGATAGTCCATTAAGAGCTTGGAGCGCACTGCGGGAAAATCTTGAAATCAAATATGTAATTGGTTTGCGGCTTCGCAGTTGCCTGCTGCAAACCAGGACAACCTATGTCTTCGCTCAAGCATCAATTATACATGGCCCTATGTGTGTGTGCCTAATGGTGTGGTATGTGTGTGTAAGCAAGCGAGATAGAGCTATGGTTGCCCACTTGCCGAGGCGCACTAATTAATTGTTAATTGCTCATTTGAACGGATTATTAGTGTTGTAGCGATTTGTAATCACGCCTAAAACACATAATTGCAATGAATTATTAAATTCCCCCAGCATAATCACACTTCAATTGTTCTTGCCTCAAGCACACTCCCGCCCCCCTCCGGCACTGGAGAGGGTTTACAATGCCAAATCAATCTTGGACATCCTGTTCAAGTGCGTATTGTGCATAAATTGAGCCAGCTCATCTAGCAACCTCGACTTCAACTATGACATATAACGGTTTATAAGTACCATCTACTTACTTGTAATTCAAGCATTTCCCTTAAGATTTTCCTTATCATTTTCCTGTGATTTTCCTATGATTTTAATTACATTTCAAAAGTCTTCTCAGCCGCATTTCAAGTTCCAATTAGAGAGAGTGAAGCACTTAAGCGATTAAGAGCATTTAAATTAAACGCAGCAACTTTGGCCGCCCACAACAAGCTGATGCGCTCACAAATACGTCTACTAACTAGAAGGGTCCTTACCCTTTCTGTCCACGGGTTAGACCCCCATGCGCAGCAAATTCAATTAAATCATAATTTCAATTTTCTACAGCAAAATTAACCACAGAAAGCAACGGTCATTACACCGCAATGCCCAGCAGCCTCCAACATTCCACGCCCACTGCCATTGCAATTCATTAACACTTCAAAGTTGGCCTAGGCCTGCAGAGAGAGGGAGAGGAAGAGAGACGCAGTGAGAGAAAAAGAGTGGAAAAGCGCAAAGCGCACAACAACACTTGAGGCGCTCGTTAATTTGTTAGATGAACAACAAGATGCCGACAACGTGGACGCCGACGTGGATTCCACGCCGGATATCTAAGCCCAGTTGTAGCCGGACACGGCTCGACCTAGACGAGAGAGGGCTCTGTCCGTCGGCGTCTGCAATCCTCCGCGCTCTTCCTACAAATTCCACTGCCGGCGGCCAAAGACAAACAATAAATATGCGCGGGTGCGAAAGGGAACTACGGTTCAGACTGTAACAGAGAGAAGAGAGAGGGAGAAGAGAGATAGGAAGAGAGAGAGACAGAGAGCGAGACAGTAAATCGTGCGAACCACGGGCGGAAAGAACTATTGTTCCGGAAAAGTATGCCCAGCTAGTTACGAGTATCCGGTCGAGGCTGGGGAAAAAAGTAAAAATGATTTCGCACAAACTTTTCTGTTAGTCAATCATTTTAATTAAGTAATTTTTTCGCCTACTTGTCGTAAAACTTTTAATAGCAGCTGAGACTGGTCAGCGGTAGCTGCAGAGGCAGGATTCCCCCCTGCTGAGGGGGGAGGGGGGTTTGGGGAGGTTAGTGTGGAACATATTGCCCGGCGGCGGGCAAGCGGGGCACATTTCAGCGGCCGAAAAAGGACTCGCGGCTCTAACTGCATTTGCGGTTAATTATAATGTTGAGCCTGATTACAGTTGTACGACAGAGTGAAAGGGAGAGAGAGAGAGAGGGAAAGCGAGAGTGAGAGAGAGAGAGGGAGAACGAGAGTGACTGCTAGCAACTTTTTGGCCCAGTGTCGCATTTTCTGCTCGTTTGTGTCAGTTGGGCGCGAATTTCTCGCACTTAATTGCTGAGATTTCAGTTGGGTGTGTGTGTACGAAGTTGTTGTTGCTGTTGTTGCTTGACTGTTTAATGACCTCATCAAAAGCCAATATCAAAGTTGTTACAAAGTTTTGATGGCCATCGCCGCTGCAGCAGTCCATCAATTTTTGGGGCGCCTCTCAAATTGTTCTTGTTGTTGTTGTTTCGAATTGTTGCATGCACATTTACCGAAGCGTGTTATTAATTAAGTTATTGTTATTGCTGTTGTAGCCCAAAAGGAGAGGAGCAACAACGATGGGACTTAAACAAAATCAATAAATTAACTTTGTGCAGCTTCGAGGCAAATTCATTTTTCACCTCTGGCTGTGAGACAGAGAAGACACAATCTCTCTCTCTCTCTCTTTCTCTTTCTCTCTCATCAGTTTCCATCTGCCTCCCCCCATCTCTTTGCCTGTCCCTTACAGACCCTGCCAAGCTAACGACAAGCAACAAAAGCCGCACCTGAACAACTTGCTCGCCCATTGAAGTTTGCCTTGAAAGGCTACAAGGATGAGGACTGGTGGGAGGAGCCAGGAAGGTAGGATGCGTGGGCGGGGTCGAGTCGTTGCATGCAGCTTGCATGTTAAGTTGCCACTGTGAACTCACCGTCTCGACGGCAATGGCAACTGTAACTGCGACTCCAACTGCGAGTGTGCCATGTCCTGGAGCACACGCTTGATTTCCTAACTAAGCACGCAAATGAAGCGTGTACGCATCAAGGATGCGTCCCTACTCCGCCCACCTCCGCTGTCCTCTGCTAGTGTCGACAACTCAGCAAGAAGCGGGCAGCAGGAAGATGCGATGCGAGACAAGCGCGTGCAGCAACCGCAAAGGCAGCAGCAAAGAGGCGCCCGGCAACGTAGTCCCAGTCAGAGCCAGGAGATCAAACTGTGTTTAATCGTTAAAATTATGCAATCGCTGGAGCTGCACAGTGGCACAAGGTAAATGGGGAAAGTTATGAAAAGAAAATGGCAAATTGATGGAAGGTTACAAGGTAAAGATAGGGTTTTTACAGAAGCTCGTGTGTAGAAACAGGTCAGAATTAAAGAAATAATAGTGTTTATATTGTGTAGGATAAGTCGTTATATTGATAAGATAAGTTATGTCAGTTGTACATGAAGGAAATATACTATCAAGATTAACTTAAGCAGCAAATTATCAGTCAGTGTTATTAAGCTTTGATAAGTCCCCTTGGAAACTAGTTCTTAATCTGATACAATCCTTTCTACTGAATTAACTATCCAAACCTTCTTAGAGCTGCTCTAAGACCTACCGAAAGTTCTACTACAAATCGACAGCAGCACTTCACACCAAACTCTACTCTAACTTGCTTTACCACCTAATCAATACCTCCCAATCACTGTGATCTTGACTTCTAGACAATGCGCGACAAATCTTTTGTTTATCATTTGTTAACTACGATTAGAACAGAAAAACTAAGACAACTTGCGAGCGAAACGTGTCGTGTCAATTAGCAACTTCGTTGTCATTGTTGAATTGACTTCCAGTCGCAAACCGATCGATGGCGTTGCCTATATATAGGCCACAAGCAGATAGGCCACTGTTCAGTTGAGTAAAACTACCAGGTGAGTGAGAGCGAAAGAGATACCATGGCGGAGACAAGTTACGATAGCGTTGAAAAGATCTGGTCGGGTCCGAAAGACAAGGAATACTATGGACCCGACATGACACTGGGAGAGGTGGCTCTGCTCATACTCAAGCTGCATTCGGATAAGGTGATGCAGGTCTTCGATCCGACGGGAGAGGCCCTCACGGGTGCGCAACTCTACGAGCAGAGTCGTCGTCTGGCGCACGCTTTTCAGCTGCTTAGGTTACATCGCGGCGATGTGGTGGGTATTTCTGCTACGAACACCACCTACCTTACTGAGGTGGTTATAGCTGCTCTACTGAATGGCACACCCATTCATCCACTGCATCCGCAGTTCGAACAAGGTCAGAAGAGATCTTTAATGTCTTCTTTCACTGAGGTCTAATCAGCTATATTTCCTCCACAGAGACGGTGGCCTACATGTACGAGATCACCAAGCCGAAAGTGATCTTCTGCGACGTGGACAACTACCAGACCTTGGCTGATGTCAAACAAAGTCTCAAGTTCAAGACGGAACTCATTCTGCTGAGCGGCAAATTGCCCGGCGTGCGTAACGTACAAGATCTACTCGAAGCTGGAGCTGAGGGCTACGATCCTAAGACTCTGTAGGTTAACCTACCCCAGAGTAAAGTTTCCATTCCATAACTACTTTAAATGACTCTTTCAGCTTTGCCTGCCCGCAGCTGAGTGGCAACGATACCGCATTCATCATCAGTTCCTCGGGGGTAACCGGTTTACCGAAGGGCGTCACGCGCTCGCATCGCAGTTTGCTGAATAACACTAAGATGTAAGTTCCAGTAGCTCAATTATACCCTTTTCTCTAACTCACCGTCTAACCTTCTCTCAGCCCGCAGCTCTTCACTGCCAAGACGGTGCTGTTCTGCATCAGTCCACTCTACTGGATCTCCTGTATTTTCACGCTGCTTGCCTCCGTGGTCAATGGCTGCAAGCGTGTCATCACCAATCGCCCCTTTAGCGCGGAGTACTTTGCTGATCTTGTTGCCCGGCACGAGGTCAACTTTGTGTTGACCGTACCTCATCATATGGCACTGCTAAGCAAGTCGCAGTGTCCCAATTTGGTTGATAAACTGAAGTCGGTGCAGTCGTTTGTCTGCAGTGGCTCCAAGCTGCCGCTGAAAATTTGGCGACAGCTATACGAGCTACTCGGTAGCCAACGCTTTGCTGTACTGTACGGTCTCTCAGAGATCGGAGGGGTCAGTAAGAATGTCGGCGGTCCGCTGGGCAGTGAGGGAAAACTATTACGTAATGTGCAAGTGCGCGTCTTAGATGAGCATGGCAATGCTTTGGGTGCCAATCAGACTGGACAATTTATCGTGCGTCTCAATCAACGCTGGGGTGGCTACTATCGGAATCCACAGGACACGCAGACGGCGCTCACCGAGGACGGCAAGTGGCTGCTCACTGGAGATCATGGATACTTCGACGAAGAGGGTTGGCTGCACTACCAGACTAGGGATACAGACGTCTTCAAGTACAATCATTTTCCCATCTATCCTAAGCAAATCGAGGATGTTATTCTTCATATACCAGGCGTGCATGAGGTTGGCGTCTTTGGAGTACCTGACGATATTTCCACCAATCTCACGGCCTGCGCTGTTGTGCGCGATCAGAACGAGTTGGGTCAGCAATTGACTACCGAGAAGATTAGCTCCACTGTTGAGGAGCATCTCAGCGAGGCATATCATCTACGTGGCGGAGTTTACTTTGTGAATCAACTGCCCAAGACAACAAACAATAAGATACAAAGGCGTCGCATCCTCACTGAACTGAAGGATCATTATGATATGACACATTTGTAGGGAGGAGAAGAAAAAATAAATACAAGTTTTTAATTGAAACAAAAGGAATGATATATTTATATAGTGGGAAATTGGGATGGGAAAGTAATCAAAGCTGAAGACAGATATTAATTAAAGAACTAAGTCGTGTTACCCTGATAGAAAGATCTCTAGATTTATGGAAATATTAAAACTAAGGTAGGTTGGAAATATCCTGAAAAAAGGAAATAAGAAGACGAAAAGATCAAGTAGATTGGTGATCGATTCCACATACTACGTACTTCATCTTCTTTAAGTAAATATACCTAGAAGTTCTAGGCACTTTCAAGAAGATTGTACTTGGGTCAGTTAGAAAATTTTAATTCCCATGATCATGTGGAAAAATCACCATGATAACTGGCTTCTAAACGGGTTACCCCCTAATATTTTTAGCCATGAAAGTGGGATTACATCACACCCAGACCCCCAGTCCCGCCCTAATTGAATAGATAACCCAGTCATGAGGCTGATCTTCTCAATGGAATAGTTTCTAACTGGAGCCGGGTACCAGCTGTATTGATCTACAGACTGGCACTGCTCCAGAACGAGAAAATAAGCATCTTTTTAGAGTCAACTTCGGGTGACAATGACAATGACAAAGACAAAGCGGCGACGACGCGATGTCTGGCAACGTGTCGCAGCAATTAACAGCTACAGCTTTGTTTCCTATTTACGGGTGCCCGCAAAGTGCTGAGACCGTCTATAAAACGGTTCTGAAGCGCAATAAAACACTTAGTACGAGTGTTAACTCCAGTTAAGCAAGATGAGCGGAGGCCCCGGCGCCTCCTGTGAGGTGCAATACGATGCTGCCACACGCACCTGGCTTGGGCCGCGTGGCAAGGAGTTCTACGGACCCGAAATGACGCTGGGCGAGGTGACAATGCGTGTGCTGAACCTGAATGCGGACAAGGTGCTGCAGCATTGCGACATCACTGGAGTGGAGCTGACAGGTGGACAGCTGGCACATCAGGGTCTAATTATGGCACAGGCCTTTCGTCGCTTGGGTTTGCAGTGTGGAGACGTCGTTGGCATTTCCGCCAATAATACGAGCTACCTCACAGGCGTTACCATAGCCGCAATGCTCTCGGGCACGCCCATCAATCCGCTGCATCCAGACTTTGATCAGGGTAGGGCAGGTTATGTGATATCAGGTTGAAGTTCACTTTGTATTTGGTTTATCAATCACAGAGACTGTCAAGTACATGTACGATATCACAGAGCCGAAGCTGATCTTCTGTGATGTTGAGAATTATGCGATTATTCGTGCTGTGAACGAAAAGTTACTGAAACCGGCTCTGATTTATCTGGTAAATGGGAAGATCGAGGGAGTGCGTGATGTACAGGAACTGCTGCAGGAGGACAAGTCTATAGCGCCAGCTGAGTGAGTAGTGAAGGGAGAAACTATCGCAAGTGATATCGACTTGTGCCAGAAGGAACAATTCACTCAAGATACTAAGACCTTGCCGTACCCGGTAATAGATACCTAAATACTGCAACTTTCTTATGGACTTTCGATTTCATCTCTGCATTCCACAGTTATGTACCATGTCCAAAGTTGAACGGAGACCACACGGCCTTCATAGTCTGCTCTTCCGGTACAACAGGCATGCCGAAAGGTGTCACTCGCTCTCATCGCAGCCTTATCTGCAACTGCAAGAAGTAAGTAGTCGCTTTATTGTTCTCATTGCCCCACACTGACTCAGACTCTTTGGCAGCCCAAACTCGTACACGCGGGACACCATCGTCTTCTCATTCAGCCCCCTTTACTGGATATCCGGAACGTACATGTTGCTCGCCTGCCTGCTGAATGGCTGCCGCAGAATCATCACACATCGCGCCTTCACGGTAGACTATCTGCTTCAGGTTGTGGAACGCCACCAAGTGACTTTCCTGTTTCTTGCCTCACATCAAATCGCACTCCTTTCCAAGTCGCAGATTGAATCGTCCAAAATCAGAGCTCAGTTGGAGTCGGTGCGAGTGTTGATTGGTGCCGGATCAAAGGTCTGCAAGGCGGTGTCTAGGCGCATGCATGAGCTGATCGGCAACATGCGCTTTGTGGTCGGGTACGGTCTGTCTGAGGTGGGTGGAATAAGCAAGAACCTCGGTGGACCACTGGGTTGCGAGGGCAAGGTAATGCGGAACGTAGACCTGCGCGTGCTTGACAAACTTCGCATGCCGCTGGGCATCAACGAGGTGGGCATCATTTACGCCCATCTGCGCTACAAATGGGCGGGCTACTACCACAACCCGGAGGCCACCAAGCGGGCACTCAGTCCCGACGGTCAATGGCTACGCACTGGCGATATTGGGTACCTCGACAGCGAGGGTTATCTCTATATACAGACACGTGACACGGACGTCTTCAAATATAACAACTTTCAGATCTATCCCGAGCAGATCGAAGAGTTTATCTTGCGTCTGCCAGGCGTAAGTGAAGCCTGCGTATTTGGGATTCCCGATGTGGTCTCTAGCAACCTGACTGCCTGCGCTGTAGTGCGTACCGATGACGCAGAGGGTCAACGATTAACAGCCGAGCAAGTTCGCAACATTGTAGAGAGACATCTAAGTGGAGCATATCATATTCGTGGTGGCATTTACTTTCTCGACTCGCTGCCCAAGACTTCCAATGACAAGCTACAGCGACGCAAGGTGCCCGATATGATTAAGACTCTGGGCATTCCTGCTGAGTAGATCTAGGTCAACTATTCATTGTGTGTCCTTAGGTTACGGATTTCATTGACGATCAGTTGAATTAAATAAAGAGAGTGTGATCAATCGAGAAATTAATTTGTAAAGTGACTGAAAGAAATGATGTGAAGTGAATGAATGAAATTTCGCAAGAATAAAGATTACTTAAGTGGCACTCAAAAAACAAATGAATATGTTACTAAGTCGTCATCTTCTATTGTGCATTTTCAAAATTTTCCTCTTTAAAAGATCACGTCACGAATTTGTAACAACTTGCTAAAAAAAACTGTCTGGAATGTGAATCATCTTTGATCAAACGTGAGAGCCTTATCTAGTTCCTCTACTAAACTGTAGAATGGAAAATAAGCAATGATCAGTTTACCTTTTTGCGACTCATCATGCGATTTATCATCAAATAGAGATATTACCTGCCGTTTGCTGCACATCAAATTAAACATATCACCTCAAATGCTCATCAATTGAGTGTTCTATTTATACCCTGCAAATGTATGTAACAGGCAGAAGAAGGCGTGGGAGACCCCATAAAGTATATATATTCTTGCTCAGGATCACAAGCCGAGTCGATTGAGTCATGTCTGTCTGTCCGTCTGTCTGTCTGTCTGTCTGTGTGAACGCACAGATCTCAGCTATTATAAAAGCTAGAGTTACCAAATTTGGCAGGAAGACTCCTTTGTACTATAAGCTGATAAGGTTTATTTCAAATGTTAGGTGCCACGACTACCGCCTCCGAAAATCAATAATTTAATTTTATAACTCAATTTGAGCTGTATAAAAGCTACAACTTTCTGACTTTAGCATATACTAAGCTGAATGAATTATCTACGTATTCTCTAAATTGCAATCCGATCGGACAATAATCACAAAAGATATTTAAGAAGAAAGTCTGAGTATAAAACCAAATGCTACTGTCAGCCAACAAAAGAAAAGGGCGAACGCGGAGCGCCATCTGTCGGCAATAATTGTAAAGCATGTGCATATGTATGTGTATGAATTTAAAAAATTTAACTACACGGGAACCCACTGTCGCATGCTGCGCTACTGTTGCTTTGCTTACTTTTCAGCGCACTTTCAATTGGACTCGCACCACTGTGTCTCGGCCAAGACAGTCGCCGAGTTAATGCCGGGGATTCAATGAATTTTAATAGAGATTGAAATTGTAAATGCAATGTTCCCCAGCTGGGCAGGTTGTGAATCGGACAGAAGACCGGGTACAGCACACGGGGAGCTAGGAAAGCGGTCTAAAGCGGAAGGAGGAGGGGTGTGGGATGTGAATGGGAGTCTATGGGCCAATGACAAGCAATTTGTTATTTGTGGCACTCCTGTGGCTGCAACTGTTGTGCAAACAACTATACAGGTACTGCTATATAGTATATATGTATCTGGGGTAGAGGAAGCACAAAAAACAACACCTTCTGGCCCGTGTGCTACATAAAATGAATTGAGAAATTAAAATTGCAATATGCCATACATATTTTATTGCATTCTGCGTTCTCGACTCTCCATTGAGGTTAACATTGGGACATTTGACAAATACGAAATACGGAATACGAAATACAGAATACGACGGGATACTGGATACACACAGGACACGACATACGAAATGCCAAACACGATTCAATTTGCGTTGCGTTGTCCAACTCCGTGTCCCTTGTCCACACGGACAAGTCTCGGACAAGTGCAGCAGAGCGGGGCAAGGTAGCTAACGGTAAAACTAACTGCCTTAACTGGCGTAACGACAGCGAACTAACCCGATGCCAAACTAAGCCATCGGGCCATCTGCATTGTGCAACTAATGCGGATTATCCCCGGACTTTGCGAGCAACTACACCCAAGGTGTAAATTTCTCCGGCCGTGTGTGTGTGTGTGTGTGCTCGGGATTTGCATGGCCTGAGCTGAGGCAAAGTGAATGAATGAATGCATGAATGAGGCCGGGGGAGACAGAGACAGAGAGAGAGAGTGAATGAGTTGAGGCAAACTCGAGCCAAAGCGAGCTGAATGAACCCAAGCAGACAGTTTTATTCCTTGGAAGTTTCTTAAGTCTGGCAGATTTTTCTCTCAAAAAGAAAACTATGCAAAACGCATTCCTTCATGGCCCGTAAAATGTCTTTGTGGTCGGAGTCGGAGAACTTGAAACGAGCCGGCATGGAGAGTTGAAAGAGATTTGCCAGATATTCCAATTGATTTACCTTCTTTGACGAGGCGATTTTCAACAAAAAAAAAAAAAAAATGATATAAAATAAAAACTTCTTTCTTTTTCCTTATGTTATATTTGCCATTTCAAAGAAAAGGCGAAATCAGAATGAAAAGAAATGCTGTTGAGTTGGAAAAGTATTAAATTTAAAGTTTTATAATTTTTTTTTCCTTTTTTTTCAGTTTGTTTTTTTTTTGCTTCATTGTTGTGCAACGTAACGCACTGAGCAACGGTAAAGTCAATATTTTGTTGTGCACACACGTATACCGTATACACACACACACACACACACATAAAGAGAGAGAAAGACTTATCAAATATTTCGAGCAACCTGGCAAAGGAAACTCGAACAACAAAAACATTGAAAAATTGCCAAACTGCAAAACAAAAAGCAAATTTATGCAAACACTTTAAAGTTGCATCAAGGATTTCCGTAGCATATGAAATATGAAAAAACCAACAACTGTACCAGAAATACCAAATAGAGGGAGAGAGAGAGAGAGATTGTAGAGGGAAGGTAGAGTAGGGAAGGGGGGAGGGGGGACAGGCCACTTGAAAATGATTACAATTCGAATTTGCCTCAGCGATATAATTAAACTACAAGCATAATTTGCGCTAGGGTTGATCCTGACAGCAAACAGGGAGCAACGCAGAGGGAAGAGGTGCAGCGGGGGTAGGGGGTAGATGGTAGGTGGTTGAATGCGTCCCGCATGTAGCATAAACACATGTCCTGCCGCTGCTGCTGCTGCTCCTGCGCCGCCGAGCGTGTCCCGTGCGCCGTCGCAACGTGCCACACTGGACGTGCCGCACATCTGCCGTGCGTTGATTTCCACGCGAGGGTTGAAAATTCGAGTGTGTGTGTGAGTTAGTTGGCAACTCTGGGTCGAGCTGACTGCGTAATGAACCCAAAGAAAAAGGGAAAGGAAAGCATAGGAAAAACCGTTACTATTGCCAGACTTTCTTATCAATAGCTGCTGTATCTCTAGCTGCCTTTCCGGACTCCCCTCTCCCATCTCTTTCTATTCTCTTACCTCTCTCCTTCTTACCCTTGCTCTGCGGTAGCCAAAAGGAATTTATGCTGTCCATGACATGCTCCACAACAGCCTGGGAATACGAGCATGTGGTTGCACGCCCAGGTGATACATTTTTCAACATGCCCCGGCACCTACCCCACCCCCCTCCCACGTCACCCCCTGCCACACACACACACGCATAGATTGTGCCTATGTGACCCACTTTGCAACTGGACTCGCTCGCCACATTCAAATCAACTTCAAGTTCATGCAATTTTAATGCTCCACAGGCGATTGCAAATGCTGTAGTTGCACAACTAGCAGATACCCTGTGGAGTATGCAAATCATAGAGACATCTGCTGTCATCTATACCCTACCTAAACGATTCTATAAAATGTCTGTACAATGTTTACTTTTACCTTTAAGATACTTGCAACACTCAGATACTTTAGAATCTATACGTTCTTCCCTCCTGCTTTGCAGGGTATTCACTCACGCTGCAAGTGACTTGCGGCCAAGTTACTCCCCAAGCGCCCACTGACACGCCCACTCGTCATAAGCACCGTGCGTGGTTAACAGGCGAACAATTGTAACGTTCTAAACAAGTATCTTTACCTCAGTATCTTCTGTATCTGTGGCTGTATCTGTATCTGTATCTGTGTATGCAGCTGTAGCTGTGTGCGCTGCGTTTGTCGCTTAATAAAATGTATATTTTTGTTGCCCTGCGGTTGCCCACAATAAGATGTATATAGATAGGGCGATATATCTAGCTTTTATGAGGCCATTTGAGGGTGATTTTCTTTTGACCGCAAACTCGAGTTGCCAGTTTTGTATCTGCGCCTGACGCGCCTGTCTTTTATCTAAGCCACAAAACACCTCTGCCGCCTTCCCCCCTTCCTGCCGGCACCCCTATCACACTCCTGGCAGGCCTTGCCTTTTCTGCAAATGCGTTGAAGCGTGCCCCAACTGCCAATGAGGCATAAATTTTTGATTTTTGATGAAAAGACCCGAAAATCGAAATGCGCCAAGCACGGAGATCTTTTTGGGCCTATGCGGGCGACTTAAAACGATAAGCAAATGGCCAACAATAGGCAAAAGTGTTGTGCCAGAGAGAGGGGAGAAGGAGAGGGGGCAGAGTAGGGAGTACAGTCGCTGATAAGTGGCACATTTGCATCTTTCTGTCAGTGCATCTGTCAGAACGAAAGCGTTTTCATTTCCGCTCAGATAAGCCCATCAAATTGTAGAAGAAGAAGAAGCAGCAGCAAAAGCAAAAGGCAAGATGAATAAGAAGTAGAAGTAGCAGCAGCAGCAGATAAAGAAAAAGAAAAAGAAAAGGCATAGACACAATTGAATAGTTTCTGGGGCCCAGCTGTGCTCGTTCTTCTTTTTAATTTCCCTCAACTTTAAGCCAAGTCGCAGGCGAAACCGACCACAAAAGGAGTCGCGTGCCCTGCCCTGCCACCTACCCTCTTCCTTTAGGTACCCTGCCCTGCCCTACCCGGCACTACCCTCTTCCTCGAGGTGCTCTACCCAAAATAGGACACGCGTCCTGCCACGCTTGGCGGCGCCCACACAAGGAATGCGCCTAGATGCGGCAGATATATCGTAGCATATCGTATATAGTATATACCATATGTAGTATATGTTTTGTTTAGGCCACCCCGTGGCATGTGGCAAGTAGTCGGACGTGCTGTCGCCTGCTGCCTGCCACACGTCGCAGTTGAGCGCCTCTGCCTCCGCCTCCGCCTCTGGCTAATAGTTCACTTTTCATCGCTGATAAGACGAAACCCGACGGGGGAAATTGTCTCGCTCGGTGTGACAATTTATTTTTCTTGAGCTCAAGCAAAATTTAAAAAACTGAGCCAGGAAAATTTAAATAAAGAGACAGAACATTTGAACATTTGAAGATTTTAACGTGTTTTAATGAAGGCCAAGATTAAAGTGAGTGCATTGTTGAATAATCTCTCGATTCACTCTATTCAAGACAATAAAGCTGAGCTGCTTTTTTCTTGAATTCTTTAAAGTTTAAATAGTTCAAGTTAATTGAATTTTAGAGAAGTTTTGTGTATAATGAATACACTCAATGATCAATATTCAAAGACCTATTGCTTGTTCCTTTCTTTTACAGATTCATTTAAAGCTGTCAATCAGATGAAGTAATTAAAACATCAAGTTGTATAGAGTTGTTAAATGTAGTTAAAACTATGAGTGTATTAATGAATACTGTATACACTAGCTGTACACTCATCACACTCATTATATTTATTGTTAACCAATGTGCCCTCTCCAGCTCTACAATCGTATTATTCACCTTGTATTCCCATTATTCATTTCAAAAAGGAACTCCTTTTTGGTACCAAAAGTATTAGTAATAAATTTGCTAGAAAGTATTTTAATGAGTGTACTATATTTGTGAGTGTACTTGTTTAGCTAACTACTTGTGTTTATCTGCGAATATATTCATTGTATTCATGCGTTAACTGAACTACATGAGTTTGTTTGCGAATACATTCCTAGTATTCATTCATTCATTGATTACTTTTAGCCCGAACCCACACCCCCATCGAGCTATCTGCCAATATTGCTCGTTAGGTCTTTAAGTGTCTTCCACACACGTCATTCACCTTATTCACTTTACTCACTTCACACACTCCTCCTTCTTCTTCCTCTTTTTCTAATTAAGTGCGCCGTCCTGGACACGCAATGTTGGCGGCGACTCCTACGCAATTCTCGGCATGACAAGCTAATCATGGCTGCAATGCGTGGGCGAGTCGCAGCTGCTGCCTACGCTACAAGGTCGTCACTTATGCAATCCACTACGCAGTACGCTCCCCCCCCCATCCGCCACTCCCCCTCCGCTTATACGCCTCTGCCTGACTCATTTTCCGAGTAAAATATGCTTGCCTTGCTGGATGCGAGCAAATATTTGCGAAACATTATTAAACCGAGCCACAACTCGTACTTCATATTTCATATTTGCCACCGTTAGTTGTGGCCGACTGCAATGAGGCGAGGGGAGGTGGGAGGAGGAGGAGGAGGAGGAAAACGGAAAACTTTCGAGTCAGTCGAGCAAATAACAAAAAATATCTACGCTTATCGCTGCAAGCAGTTTTAAAGCGACGACGAGCTTAAAGCATAAACAAATATTTGTCACGCACAGAGAGAGAGAAAGAGAAAAAGAGATGGGAAAAACTGTACCCCGTAGGAAAATGTTCCTTACAGTTAATCATATCAGTAACCTGTAGATAAGATAAGCCCACTGTACTGCACTGTGGCACCGTGTGAAGTTGAAGTTATTCGTAGTTCAAGCTAAGCTAGCAGAGGGGCAAAACAAATCAAACAAAACGCATTCCGGGCGTATCTGTTGCATTTATCAGATTGACAGACAGTCCATATATATTTATAATATAAATACACTTATTAAATATCCGCCCTGTCTGTCAGTCTATCTCCCTTTCGCTCTTTCTCTAACTGTCTTTCTCTTTGCACACACTGAACATTTTAATTGCAATTAAAATGCTTATTTATTCATTGTTTCCTGACGTTGACAACAAGTTTTATAATATTTGTTGCACGCAAAAGCTTTAACTGTCAGTTGAAATTAATATTTACACTGCGAGAAATTAAATGTCAGGTTGTTAAATTATGATTATATGCTAAAGTTATAGAAAATAGCTAGAAACTGTGAAAATGTGAAAACAAACAATAATAAAAAAATGTGGAGAACTTTTCAAATTTTATCTACAATATCTATTCACCATACGCTTTAACCATAAGTTAAGCATGTAATATGTATAATTATATTTAACACTAAAATAACTTGATTAATCTCACTTTCTAAATCAGAATGAAACTTATCATAAATGTGATAAATATCATATTATGAATATTATAATACATAAATAAAATAAGACCCACAGCTTTTAAGAGAAACATAAATCCCAAAATAGCTTTGAGACTGAGAAAACTAAAAAAATACAATTAAAAGCTGCTTAGCTTTTGACTTTGTTAATTTACCAGCAGCTTTAAAGCCAATTCATGTTTATTTTCACTAATCCCCTCACAAAACTCAGCTCAATGCAATCACAGCTTCGGCTTAAAGCTAACAACATGTGTAGCCATAAACCCCACAACCTCTCTCTCTCTCTCTCTCTCCCCTCTCACTCTCTCTCTCCTTCTCCCTCTCTCTTTTCTACCCTTCTAAGCTGTGCAATATATTTTTCTAACGATTCGTAACTCTATAAATTGTGTTTAATCAAAATCGGCCAAATGCACTTGCCCCAGAGTTGTACTAAGCAGTGTGAGTTGCAATAAGGAGGACGGGGAGGACGTTACAGTTACGCTTAAGTAGCTGCCAACGTGGTGAGCTGCTAAATTATAAACCTGACTACCTCCACCCCCTTCGTCCACCCCCCTCCTTCTTTCTGCGTGCTGGGCAGAGCATCTGCTCAGCAGGCAGCTGCATTCAATTAATTTTACACGATGTAGCGAAAATCCGGCAACCAGTTGGGGCAAAAACAAAACTAACGATAATTTCCCAACACACACACACACACATAGAAATGTTGAGAAAGGGGAAGAGGGTGGAGAGAGGAAGGTCGACAGAGAGAGAGAGAGAGAGAGGAAGAGGCTAAAGTGCAACGAAATTTAAGGCAAAAACTACGTTGTAATAACATTTTAACGATATTAGCACGAAAAATGTGGCCGGCACACAAAAGCGGAAAGTGGAAAGCTTAACGATGCTAAACGACTGCAGCAGGAGTGAGACAAAGAGATAGAGAGAGAGAGAGACAGAGTGGGGGAGAAGGAGAGAGTGAGGGGAGACAGTGGGAGAAAGGAAGGGAGTGCTGCAAACTGAGCCAGACTATGCCATATGCAGACGCGACACACAATCAAGGAAGCGCAAGACGATGCAAGCAAGTGAGACAGACAATGTGTGTGCGAGTGAGACAGCATGCCCTAAAGCAAAAGGCCGTTAGCGCACGCTTTGCGGCTACTGCCGCTGCCAAAGGAAATCTGCAGCGCAAATTGTTCAAATATTTTGGCTTTTGGAGCAACTTGAAAAAGGCAAGAGAAAGGGCGAAGAGGGGGGAGGAATAGGAGCAGAAGAGAAGGGGGTGAAAAGCGGGGGAAGGGGGTGAAGAAGAGCAAGTGAAATTTGTGTGTTGTCTGCGACGACGAGGAGGAGAACAAAGCGGACCGCATTGTTCAAATGCAGCGAGTTGTTACATAATCCACGCACAGGCGGAGGCAGCGCAGCAGCCACACATATCCTACATATGTTATTGCACAGACAGAGAGAGAGAAGAGTGGGAAGAGAGACATGCCGATAAGCAGCCATAATGGCAAAGCGAAAAGAGTTTTACGCTGCGTTCCTTAAAGCCGCGACGCGACGCAGGAAGGCGCAGCGTTGCCAGCTCGCATAAATATCAACGCACACGCAGGCAGTGGTAGAGGGAGTGAGGGAGAAGGGGAGAGGGGAGTGCGCGAGGTTTATGCAATGTTCTCGCTTGTTTTGCGTCATTGTCAACAGTATTATTTTTCGCCTTTTTCGCCTCGTTCGCGTAGCTGCTGCTCCTTGTTAATATATAAAAGCCGTTGCATTGTTAATTTGTTGCCCTTGTTGTTGTGCTTGTTCGTGTTGTGGCAGATAGGCCACAGTGCAGCTTTCGGTTGTTGCTGTTGCCGTTGCTGTTGTTGTTATTGTTTCCCTCACACTTGTAAATTGTGTGATTTTTCAGTGCAAGTTTAAGCAACAATGCGCCTCAAGTGAAGTGTGTTTTCCCACTCCCACACTCTCTCTCTCTTTGTCTCTCTCTCTCTCTTAGAACAATAGCTTGTGTTGGCGTTGATTGTGCGTGTGTTAGCTACTAAAATAGTAAATTACTACAATGCACACAAGGCTGCCGCAGATCCCCCCTCTCTCCCTTTCTCTCTCGCACCCCACACAATGCATGCATAAACATGTAGCATACTTGTGCGGGTGTCAAGTACTTGCTGAACTTTGCTTTGGCTTTGGCGATGACTTAATAAGCGCCACTTCAACACGCTCTTTTCTCTGTCTCTCTTCTCTTCTCTTTTTAAAGTGTTTAAAGAGATTGCAAAACTGCAAATCGATGATGCTGAGCCTGAGTTGTGTAGCAGTCAGCTTAGCACACACTGCTCAACTGCGCTGTTAAAGCTTTCAGCTATGCACACTTTATGTTAAAGCTCAACAATGTGAGTGAGCGGCCACCATGGGGCCAATTACCAGTTTAGTCGGCATTTGTAAATAATAACTTAAAAGTGGAAGAAACTCTGCACTACTGTTTACATTAATTTAAACAATAAATAAAAATAATACAACACAGTTGTTCAAGCTGACAGGACGAACAATTTTAACATTGTCTATCCACCAACACAGTAAATAAATTGCAAGACAAATTTTCAATGATACTTTACATATTTTAAACTCTTTATCACTTCGAAATTGAAGAATAGATGTGAACAATGCTGCAATTTGTTAACAGCAATGTTTGCCTGCTGTTATCCTAACAGAGCATGGTCCTGTTCAAAACCAAAGAATTTAACATTAAGGATCAATGTATTTATTCTTAACACAATTAATTAATTACTTTTAAAAAAGAGGTTTCCGCAAGCAACGCTGGTCGTTGGCCCCATAGTGCAGGCAAGCAGAGAGTAAACGAGTGTCAGAGTGCACACAAGAGTGGGAGGAGGAGTGGAAGGGGAAAGCGGCACAACACTTGCTGATAACAGCAAAGTCTATGCAACTTTAGACGTCAGTTTCACGCCGCATTGACAACTGACACAAGGTAAACAGCAAGCGACAAGCGTCGCCGCAGTCGCTGTCGCCGTTGTCGTCGTCGCAGTCACTGCTGGTGACTTGTTGCCGCTGCCTGACTACGCAGTCGACGTCGCAGCTACTCGCTATCTCTGCCGTGTGCTTGCTGAGCTGCGCTGCGCTTGTTTTTGACTTCATTGGCGCGTCGATAATTTATTTTTCTTTGCTTTATGATGACACAGAGACGCGCACGGCGACAGCGACGGCGATAAGCAGCGCCGCCAGTTGTGGGCAAAAAGCGCTGAAGCAGCGCTAAAAAATATTATTATAATAATAATAATATGCAATCTGAGGCGCCTGCGAGGAGTCGAATTGCACCCCAGCCCCGACGAGGGTGATATATATTGATACTCCACTCAGATTATGAGCAATATTTCTTGCTGTGGTTCGCTTTTCTGCCAACCTTGCACGTTGAAGGTGTAAGCTGAATGAATTTGAAGAGAGAGACAAAGAGAGAAGAAGAGGGAGAGAGAGAGACGGAAGTTTAAGGAAGCTAATAATTGATTTCTTTGCTTTGTTTGGGCAGCTGCCTCACTCGCTGACACATAAGAAATTCGCATAAACTTGAAATGAGTCATCAAGCATCTCGTTTATCTCATATAATAATTTTAAAGTTTCAATAACAGATAAAGAAGTTGCGCTAAAGTGGAGAAAGTTAAGGTGCTCAAGCGTCTGGTTATAGTACGCTGATCTTTCAAATTTCAGCTGAATATGTTGAGCAGTTCTTGAGTTATGCAGTAAATTAGAAATATGAGTGAAAGACTGTGAAATTTCTATGAACTCTACTTTGGATTAAAGTACATTGACCTGTCAAATTTTACCTGAATCTATTGAACTATTGCTGAGTTAGAGATAACTCAAGTTTTTCAATAATATTTAAACAGCTTGAGCTAAAGTCAAGATGGTTAAGATAGCTAGGTACACTGTCTGTTTAATTTTAGCTGAATATTTGAGAAGTTCTGGAGTAAATTTGAAATATGAGCGAAAAACGATGAGTGTGAACTCTTAGGTTAAAGTACGTTGAACTCTAAACTGCAATATAAGCTGAATATATCAGGTCTTTAAGATCTATAAAAGTAAAAGAAGTTGAGCTACAGCAGAGCAAGTCAAGGTACTTAAGTATCAGGTTATAGTACAAATTTCAGCTCAATACGTTAAGGGGTTATTCAGTTATAGGTCAGTTTTTTCGCTATCATTTCAACAATTTGTCATGAATAAGCAAATATAGCTCATGCTAACTGAATTGCGATAAATGAAAAGGCAACTTAAAATCAAAATGCCATTGCACTTATCGCTTATCGATTGTTCGCTGTTCGATTAATGTGTGCACTCGATTTTTAGTGTCGTTGCACAATTTGACTGGGTCCATAAATAGCTCGACGAATGCGTTGCTCGTAAATTAACCAAAGCATATCGCAATAAGACAAGAAGCAGTCAAGGTAGAAGAAAGAGGGATCGAGAGGGGGGATGGGGAGAGGGTAGCCTGCATTAGGGGTGCAGACAGCTGGCAGACGCGCATAATGCACTTAAGTTTTCTTCAGTTTCTCCCTCTCGATGCCGAGGGGTGAATGAGCGAGCACGGAAGTCGTGGCATAAGGCACACATCAGGGACGACAACAGAGAGGGAAGCGGAGGTAGGGAAGAGGGGGTAGTGAATATGTAGCTAGCATGCAATTGAGCAACTGAATTGCAAAAGGAAGAAAGAGAGAGACAGGGAAAGGGAGAGCGCATGAGGTGAGCGAGCTCGCGCCAGAGGCAGCTGCGACAATTCTAGTTGAGGCTGAGCATAATTACAGCGAGCGAGGTGAGATTATATATGTGTGTGTGAGAGTGTGTTTGTGTGTGTATGAGAGAGAGTGTGTTGATGTGTGTGTGTGTGTGTGTGCGTCGCATCCTTTGTGCTCGGATTTCCAGTGCAAATTTCGGCAGCAGACCGCACAATTTATGTTTATTTCAGTCAACAACAACGACTACAACTGCGACGCCAACTGAGACGCCAACTACGACGCTGACTGCGACGTCGACAGCAACTGCAATGGTAAAGGCAGCTGCACTCCATGACAGAGGCAGAGACAGAGACAGAGCGTGCTCACGCCGTAGTTGAGTCTAAATTTCTTTAACGTGACAAAAATACATTGATTACATTTTTTAACATTGCGCGGGGGCAGCTACCTCTCTCGCTCCCTCTCGCTTGCACACGTCGGCACACTTGCCACATTTGTCTGCGGGCCCCCTTTCTCGTCTCCCCCCCCTTCCGCTCTCACTGTGTATACAGTACGAGGAGAAATATGCACGTAGATCCTTGCATCCTCTTCCTGTTGTTGATGTGCGCTGCCGCTGCCTCCGTCCTAGCGTCGCTGTTCTTCTTGTTGTTTCTTCTTCTTTCACTTCTCTTTGTTGCTGTTGTTGTTGTTCTTGTCGCTGGGCTTACGTGCAAAGGTCTTTGAACTGACAAATTACATTGCTCGCTCAACGAAATTCCTTTCAACGTGTGCACTCTGAACTCTTCTTATGCCCCCCTCTGTCTCTCTCTCTCTCTCTCTCTCTCTCTCTCTCTATCACCGATGAGTGTGCCTTCTTCTGTGTGTGTGTGCAAGCTTGGCACGATTTTCTTCTCAGCAAATAGTTCGGCATTCTTGTCGCAAGTTTATTTCCCTTGCAACTACGATTCTAATACCCTGTAGAAGGGCAAGGCAAAGGGTCGTTTGGTTTTGTAGGATTTCTTTTAAAAAATATTAATTTCTTTTTGAAGAACTGCAATTTACATATCTTGAGATGAACATTGATTAACTTTGAAACTCAAACTTAAAGAAGTATTTGAGTTAGTTTGTTTATATTGAAAAGGACTGTAAGACAAATATTATCAGACATCAAATAGAGTACAAATGAAACAAAATAAATTTCTACTTTTTGTCTCAATTACTTCAATTTTCATTTATACAAATATGTATGTTAAAAATTCTGTTAAAAAAATTGTATTATACAGTTCAATATCCCTTTCCAGGATATCCTGGCGTCGTGCACTGCCCACACAGCCTGCACTGTCATTTGTTTTCAATTTTAATTTCCTTACGTATGCGTTTCTTCTTTGTTGTTGTGTTCGCCCTCAGTGCAGCCTCTGCGGCTGTCCCCCTCTCCCCACCACCCCATTGTCAGCTCACCACACATGCGATCTCCCTCTCGCATATTGCTTTTTAACTACTTTCACGCACTTGAGAACTTTGCGCGTTGGCTGCGGCTTTGCCAGCTGTAAATTGTTATAAAATTGGCAAAATTAGTTTGCGTGGGTTTCTTCAATTTTTGTTATTTTTCTGTGTGGGTGGCATTAATATTGCTATTGTTTATTGCGACTCTTTCAATTGTTTAATTACTCAGTCAATTTGTTTACATGATAATTGAAGATTACCCGAAATGGGCAATTTCAAGTGACGAAAGTCAATCGATTTCTTATCGAACTTATCGAAACGATCGATCGGTTACGTTTGCACAACTTGCACACTTAATCTAATCAGCATGAACCGAAAAAAACGTTATCAATAAGCAAAGATGTCGTAACGGAAATACGTAAGGAGTGCGAGTTGGGCAACAACTACTCCCCAAACTCACCAAAAACACCTCGCCCAGGCAGGCAGGCGACACAACTCGCTCAATTAACGTGTTCGTCCGCTATGCAAATGACACAAACGAAAGGTAAAGCGCCAAAAATGTGCGTAATTACGCAAGAAGAATAAGGAGCACAAGGAGACGTGGAAGACACAGCACCAGAACAAGCTAAACAATAAAAACAATCACGACAATCACAGCAGCTGCCGCTGCCGCGCATGCCCTGAACGAAAGAAAGAAAGGGAGAGAGAGAGCGAGAGCCAGATCACACCTCAGCCTCACTGCAACTCTCGCTCTCTCTCCCTCTTTCTCTTGCTACTGGTTCAACAGCCGAACAGCTGTGGGAGCTGATAAGAAAGAGAAACAATGCAGCGACGCCAGCAGCGGCAGCGTCATCGGCAGCAAAACCAGAAACCACCACGACAACTACAACAAGCAATGAAGCGCACAATGCGGCGCATTATGCGAAACTTGTGTACAATATGATTAAGCAAACAGCAGAATGAAGGATGGGAAGATGAAGAGAAACAGCAACAACAACAACGGCAACAGCAAGGGGAGTTTAAGCCGAGCCAGGCAAACTGTAAACTGGGCGCAGCGGCGCAGCTGCTCTGCCTGATAGCGCGTGCTCTCTCAGCTCACCTACCACTCACTCGGCTGCGCTCTCTCTCTCGTGCTCCTCTCTCTGTTGCGTTCTCTCTGCATTTCTTAGTGGCAGCTGTTGGGCTGATAGCGTAGGTTCTCTCTCAGGTATTGCCAACTCACGCACCGTCACTCTCTCAATGTCTCACTCTCTGTTGCTGCCGACGCCACCGTCTCAGTCGTGGCTCAGTCCGAGTAGCATTTGTCATTCTGCTGCGAACACTCAAAGAACGCAGACGCAGACGTCGCGATCGCCGCGTACAGAGATATTCAACCGGCATTTTACGTCTTTTTTCTCGTGTCTTTTTCAACGTTTACCGTTGTCGCGCAGTGTGAAACTATTTACGAGCGGGTGTCGCCTTAACCCACGAACACCCCCAAAGTGTTATATAGTGTTATTGTATGTGTATGTGTATGTGTGTGTGAACTGACCATAAACAAATGACACGTGCTTGAAATACTCATTAAATACTAAACGACATTAAATCCGAATAGGGATTACCTTGGCTTTGTTTATCGATACCCCAACGAACGGCAACGGTAAGTCGACCCAGCCATAAAATACTGAAAATACTTTTTCATCCCATTCCATAATTCCATATTCCGTATCTATGTTTGTTGTTTGTGCCTTCTTCGTTTATGTTTGACCCCAATAGGCCGCCCAAAAAAACAAATAATTGATTCGATAAGCAGCAAAAACAATCTCAGGGCTTTCTTATCAATAAAAAGTAAACATAAAATATTTAGTATATTTTTAGTATACGCCCCCCACCACCTCCCACAAAAGTGCCTTGACACTTGACTTAATTACCAACTACGTGAGAGTACTTTGTGGAGGAGGGGCGGGGATTCATGAGCTCCACTCCACACAGAGATTCCAAGCTGCGTTTATGACTCAGGGATTTTATTCAGTGTGCCCGCCTTGTTTGTGCTTTACGCCTCTCTTAATGTTCTCATCGTGTCGCATTGTAGATCCCATGACTCACCTACCAGAGGGACAACCTGGTGGCTTTATGTGTTCCTCGGCTCCCCTCTCTTCCTGCATCAGAAAAGATCTCACGAGCAACATTATGTGGCTGGCTGACTAAGCTCCATATGGGCATTATAATTGAAACAAGAAAATAATTGAACAGTTTTCCCAATTTGGTAAAGAAACAAAACAATGGGGAAATAACTTCGGACAGCTCTTATCTATGACACACTTCTGTCGGGGCACTCGATACGAATAGGAAAAACGCGACAGTTGTTAATAAATTTTAAATGAAAGTTAGATAAGATACTAAACTATATTAGAACAGGGTATAATTCGAGTTAATCGAGATATAATAAGCGCAGTTCGCATTTATAAACAAACTTTGAATAACCTGTTAAACGATCTTTAGGAAACCCGATCAGTTTGCATTCATTATACTGAATTATTCAGAATGAATGAAATACGTAAGATGATTATACACCTTTGCTATAAATACTTTATATATTTTATTTCCATATATTCTCCATTCAAATTCACTTTGGAATCAAGCAAAAATAACAGAGCATTAAACAATTTGTTGTTGTCGAATGGAATGAATGAGTGAGTCATGGGGGAGGTTAGGGGCACTCGTCACAAAGAATTTGCGTTAAGATAAAAGTGGAAATGATAAATACCTCAAGAGATTAAGCTGGCAAATTGCTTAAAAAGAAATGCCCGGAATGACATTATGCTATTTATTGATAATTAGCTGTAATACCTCCACTGTAAGGTTCCAAACGGTGGGAATAATTATAGAAAAGTGGAGAAAGAGAGGGAGTGAGATAGATATATAATATATGTGGTACTCGCGTCTCGTTGCGTTTTGGGTAATTTGGGGCACGTGTCGCTTCAATCGCGATACGTCAATCAATCAATTTGTCAATCGAAATCGAATTTGTTTACGCCGAAAGTGATTACACGATGACATGCCAAATTTGTTGCTGATGTGCTGATTGGGCGGGCAGGCAGTGTATACTGTATGTTGCACGTTGCATGTTGCTGGTTGCAAGTTGCAAATTGGCGCTTTGATTGCACTGCGGCGTGTTAAAGAGCGTCGATTAAAGAGGGTTGCGGCTAGTTAGTGAACAGCCTCAGATGAGCGTGTCAGAGCGCAACAACAAGTTGATTACAAGTCGGTGGCATGCAACAGTGGCATGCAACATGACCACACACCAGACACAGAGCCCGTCAAAGCAAAACCAGTTGGCCAAGAATTTCAGCTCCAGTTTAAAAGACGCACACATTCACATTCCCCAGCGATGTTTATCAATCACAATGGTGTCGATAACATTAGATACCGTTAGCTGCCGATAGCCGATTGGCTTATTAAGCGGAATCAAACGCAGCGCTGAGCGTGATTCCATGGAAAATGCCGCTGCAAGCCAAACATGGCAGGAAGTTCAATACAACAATCATAACAATAGCAACAATAGCTGACATTTGCTGAACCAATACCTCTATATCTCTCTCTCCCTCTCTATTCATCGATAAATTTCAATTTCGCCATTCTATTTTGCAATTGTTGTTTAGCTTATTTCTTATTGCCAATTACAAAATGCAATTTCAGTTCTTGGCATGAGTAACCCGAAGAGTCAACCAACTGGGCGTGGCGGGGGGCGTAACAAGAAAGGGAGAGGGAGAGAGAGAAAGAAAGAGAGGGAATTATTTAAAAACAGATTTATTATTTAATTGTTTGTCACTTGAATGACAACAATTAATTACGCCATGTGCCGAGTGTGTATAGAGTATTGGGTGTATAGATAAAATTTAAAAATATTGTATGACACTTGAAATACCCTGAGGAATTGAAAATAAGTGAATAAAAGGCAATTTAAGTTTATTTATTTAATTATTTTAAATAAATTCGCTTTTATTATCTTAACATAAGTGAGTGTTAAACATGTAGACCCCTTCAGTTGTCCCCCCTTTACAGGGTATGGCAAATCACATTCCATTTGCAGTACATTTAATAAATAATTTGCAGCATAAACGATGCAACTGCTGCACAATAACAACGCCCTCTTAATAATATTAATTATAATAAGCATTGTGAGAGCGAACAATGTTTATTGGGTGAAACAAATGGGAAATGGGAAATGGGAAATCGGAAAAGAGGGAAGTACAGTGGAGAAATGCGCATTGCGATTAAAATTGATTGCGCTTATTTGGCATTATTCAATTCGATTTATTATTTGCCACTTAAATGTCAAAACTATTAAAACCTGCTGCCCGATTAATAATTAAATAATTAAAGTGCCGGTTAATTAAGTAAATCCGCAAGCCGAAACCGCAAAGCCCAAACAGAAAGTTGCCCATGGGGAGCGAAAGGGTTGAAAAACTATAAATGAAATGCACCATAAAGAATAAAAATGTTAAAACAGCAGCAGAAGTTTGATTTTATATGGACTAATTATGGCATTAAGGTTGGTTTTGCATGGCAAATTGATTGAAGAAGTTTTATACATGAGAACTACAAAGTTTTGATATTATGTAATTAACTGTTTTTATTTTAATATTTTGTAGTACAATTTCGTTAGTTTTAATTATGTTTAAACATATTTCCTGCTTTCCATTGAGTTTAGTAATTGAATGCTTTAATATCCTTTATTGTGGAAAGTGTCTTCATAACTTACACTCTCTTTAAAAATTCCAACTGCTATTTTATTATCATTGAACAACTTTGAACTCGCGACCTGTTTTTAATAGAGCTCCTACAATCTGAATCGCTCGGATCACGCATTATTAATGCCTCGGCATATTTAACATAATTATTCTTATTATTTTACCCATTTTTATTCATATTCATTTGCGCTCGTAAATTAATCGAATATGCCAGCTGCTCTTCACGCGAAATCAAACATATAAATATGGTACATACATATATAGAGCGTATATATACGATATATGTATATGTATGCATATCTGCAGCAAAGATATAAATAATTGTAAGCCCAACTTGACTTTACAAAGGGGGAAATTTAAATAATTTTATCACATTCAATCGGCAATCGCTTTTGTTATCGAGGCGAGGGACGGGAGGCCCCAGCGAATTGACTGTTGTGTTGTTGTTGGGGGTATTGTGTCTGTTGGGGTCTTATAGGAAAAAGTGCCGTTAACCGCTTCAACTGCGTCGCGTGTTGCATAAATTATGAGGCGAAGTATTTTGCTTAAACAGATACCCTCTAGATGGGGTATGCCCCCACAGAGGAAGTTGAGACTGATTTGCATATGAAGAAGGCAAAGTCAGTTGCCCAAATAGAACTTCATTAGCTGAAAGAGCCGTTAATATGCCTTTACAGGGTATGTTACGGTTGTTATTCGGCGTGTTTTCTATGTATACATTCCGATAAAGCGCAATTAATAAGCTGCCCCTGTCACCTCTGTCGAGAATGTTGCCATAACCTCAAACCAGTTTACGCCCCCCTCTCTCTCTTCCCCACCCACTCTTATCAACTTTCTTTGAAGACAACTTTATTATTATTTTGCATATGAATTCGATTTGTCGACAGTTTTGCTCATCACTAATTAGACAAAGAGAAGAATCCACAAAGTTCCCAAATAATTTCCCACCTCATTCCCTCTCCCTATCTCTCTCTCTCTCGTTCTTTTTAATTGCCAGCTCAGCCACAAATTGAAATGTGCATACATTTTTACACTATTTAACACGAGCAGCTCGAGGCGCAGTCAATTGTTAAATGTAATTTTGTTGTACAAAATGATTATATAGCATTGGAATTCCAACTTGTTGTTGTTGTAGTTGTTCTCGTGTCGTGTTGTTGTAGTTGACAGGCTGCTGGGCATTTGTAATGAGCGTGTTTTGGCTCGTTTTATAATGAGCAGCATCTATTAAAGTTACTCATCGCCAGCAATAAATATAGATTTGCACCCCCACCCCCTCTCTCTCACTCTTTATCTATCTTTCTATTTCAATTCAACTTCTCATACCTATTTTCTATTCCTATTTCGTTTATTCTTTTAATCAATTGAAAATTACAGCGTTGCCTCAGTCGTTGCCGCTGCTAATGAGGCGCATTAAATTGTTGCTGCAAATTAACAGACCACAAAACAGGGCAAGGCGGCTGTGTCGGGGTTCACAGGCCGCTGCTGGTTTAACAGGCTTCGGGGCATACTTTGTGGCCGCGTCGCACATAATCTAATTAGACTAAGCTGTGGGCAGGCAGGCACAAAAAACTCCCCCTGTATTTATCAACTTCTAATTAGATTTTCGTTGACCATTCAAACTTAAACGTGCGTTAGCGATATATCGATTACAGCGCGCCACTGATCGTTTGGCTGATAGATGGCGCCAGCAGTCGCTCACTGGTCTGCTGCTACTGTAGAGCACTGTTAGCGCACATTTAACAGCACTTGAGGCGAGCAGTGAGCATTCCACACTACCTGTTGACTCATTCTGGCATACAGTGCGCATAGCTAGTTGCACTACTCTGACACACAAATTGGCAGCCTCGAGCAGAGTTGCGTTCGCATCGCACTCTCATTCTAAAAAGTTGACTCACTCTGCGCGTATGACTTGGCCCAGCTGTGCTGCGCGCTTGAACACATACGCACACACACACACACACAGACAAGGAAGGAAAGAAAAAGAAAAAAAGCGAACGCAGAGATTTCACTCTGTTTCAAAAATTGTTAAACATTAGTTGAGAATTTACTGCGATTACGTTGCGTTATTATTGTTCTTGTGAGTGAGTTACGTATTTACCTCGTGTATAACGTAATATATATTCGGGGTCGTGATGCGGCTACGCGAAACATAAAAGAAAATTTTGCTGTTTGCCGCTGCGGCGCTGCGACGGCGCCGACGTCATCGCACAGCAATAATACTCACACACACACACACAGAGAGAGATCGACCGACACTCATTGAATTTGTTGTTGGATTTGTAAATTATGAAAGCAATTTATCAACTGGAAATCAAAAAGAAGAAAAACGAACAAAACAACAACAACAAGAAGAAGGAGAAGAGTGAGCAGCGCAAGCAAGAAGAACAACGAAACGACGACAAAGATAAAATCACTCATTGATGGTGCTCAACAACAACAACAAGGAAAAGAGTTGTAGAAGTGCAGAAGGAGGAGTGCGAGCGAGAGGGAAGAATCACAATAATAAAGATTTGCACGGCTGGAGTGTCACACGATAAACCACCACCAATAACAAAAACTACAACTACAGCAGCCAAGAACGACTTGTTGCACACAAACAAACATACTTACACACACAGGGTACTTAAACAGGCGCTGTGTGTGCGTGTGACCTTTGACGGCAGCAGCAGAGGCAGCGGCAGCGGCGTTTCTCTGTGCGTAAGTACGCTAATAAATTTATTCAAATGGCAGCAAATGGCCGCAACAAAAGGCAACGCGTTTAATTGCAAGCTCATAAATGTGCAAAATACCCCAGCAACAACAACAACAACATCGACAACCTTTGTAGTTACAAAATGTTAACTAGTCGGAGATTTGATCTTGAGTTTTAAACGAGTCTGTTAAGCAGCTGTTAAATGTTAGGCAGATATATTTGCATAGATTTAACAGAGATAAGATAAGCGGCAAACGTTGTTAGTGCCTGTTAAGTGGCCTGTTAACTATTGTGCAATTGTGTTTTCGACAATAATCAATTAACGCACATATTTCATAAGCTGCTGATACTTTGCTGTCTGTCTGTGACGTTTGTTCCTCCTCCATTGATAAGATAAAATACCAATAATGGGAACGCCCACAGTTTGGCATTCGCTCAACTAATAATAAACGCACGCGATGAATGAAAATTCAGCAAAAGACGATGAAAATTTTCCGTTAACCAATATATACATATGTACAGATAACGTATAAGTATATATCTGTTTTATTTCTGTTTGCTACACACATAATTCCGTATCCAAGAGAGCGTGTGACAAGCACAAAAATAAACACACACACAGCGACAGGTGTTTGTGTGCGTTTTTGTTGTGGCTCTGCTTCCCATTTCAAAATCCAAACCCGACAAAAATAATAAACGTTTTTGCCTATATAATTTTGCCTGGTGCGGGCTCTTTAATTTAATTGTTTGACTGCCGGCCATATGCAAACAGTTGTTCCCTCTCTTCTGCTCCCACACTCTGCCTCTTTCCCTCTCACTCTTTACTGCCTTCAAATGTTTCCAACTAAATTCCATGGCAAAGTTCAATAACATTAACAGCGCCACTGTTAGGCCGCACTGTTAACAGTGTATAACAGTTTGAGCAGCATTGGAAGTGCGCTGCGTGCGATAAATATGTTGCAATATGCAATTTTCATTTTATTTGTTTTTCTCTACTTGCTGTTGTTGTTACTGTTGCTGCACATTGTGTAAACAAAGATAAGCAGCGTATTTGGTATTGAGTTTTGTCTGTGTGTGTGTGACTGACTGACTAATCACTGTAGAAAGGAAATACCAAGAAAACGACAAAAAAACAATTGATATTCGAATGCAAATTAGCGCACACTGCGGCCATTCAATCGGCCTTGTGGCGTCTTTGCACAGTGTGCACTCACTATGACGAACGCAGAGAGAAGAAAAGGTCTCACTGGGTTTGCCCCAGTGCGTACCCACTGTACTTCAATTGTGCAATTGCAAACGTGACAATTTTTCGTCAAGACTCTCGCTTAATCATCACTCACACACACATACACATACAAATTGAGCTGCAATTGAGCGTGCGTTGCTGTTTACAGTTTGCAAGCCACTGCAATCCCCCTATTGCCTTCTCTCTCTGACAAGTGTTCTCTCCCAGCGCACAAAGATGGAGCTAGCGAGCGTGGAACTGGAGCTGCAGCAACTGGATAAGCAGCAGTTGAGCCGAACGGAAGCAGAGGTGGAATTGGAGCAGCAACAGTTGCTGCTGCAACCCAGCAACAACAACAACACAGAGCAACAGCAACAGCAACAACCTGTGGTGAGCAGCAGCTCGAGCATTTCGATCGGTAACGATGAGCAACAACAAGCACAGCAACAACAAGCACAGAAACAACAACAGCAACTGCAACTGCAAATATTGCCCTCGAGTAGCAGCACGACCCACACACCGGCCACGCCCACACCGGTACCATCCACCACGCCCCTTGCACCATTCGCTGCCAGCACATCACGTCAACTGTTTCGCGATGCAGCTAACGCACACGGCGGCTTCGAGTCGACAGCGCTGCTGCAGCAGGAGATGCAGAACATGGCACAGACGCAACTGCCACGTGGCCCAATGGCAGAGGGCTCCACATTGGATGCGACTGTCTCGCGTAATCCATCGACCGCAGGTGGACGGCATGAGAAGAAAATCGGACATCGTCGCGTTGCCGAGGGGGGTGAGGTGACCTACAAGAAGATACAATCGAAACAGATTATGGGTTCCATTCAGCTGGGAATACAGCATACGGTGGGCAGCCTGGCAAGTAAACCCAAGCGGGATCTGCTGATGAATGACTTCTGGGAGATGGAGACAATTGCATTTCCCCCAGATGGTTCCTCACTGACGCCGGCGCATCATTATAGTGACTTTCGCTTTAAGGTTTATGCTCCCATTGCGTTTCGTTATTTTCGAGATTTGTTTAACATTGAACCCGAAGATTTCCTCATGTCCATGTGTGGATCACCCATGCGAGAACTATCGAATCCTGGTGCATCTGGCTCGATCTTCTATCTGACCAATGACGACGAGTTCATCATAAAGACGGTGCAGAAAAAGGAATGTGAATTCCTGCAGAAATTACTGCCTGGTTACTACATGAATCTCTCGCAGAATCCACGCACCTTGTTGCCCAAGTTCTTTGGTCTTTACTGCTTCCATTACAACTCGAAGAATGTGCGTCTGGTGGCAATGAATAATCTGCTGCCATCGGACATTAAGATGCATGCCAAGTACGATCTAAAAGGTTCTACGTTTAGACGCAAAGCATCTAAGGCGGAACGACAGAAGGCAAGTCCGACCTTTAAGGATTTGGACTTTGCTGAGCATCATCCGAATGGCATCTTCCTTGAGGCAGAAACCTATACGAACCTGATGAACACTATACGCAGGGATTGCATGGTGTTGGAGAGCTTTCAGATTATGGATTACTCACTGCTGGTGGGGATTCATAATTTGGATATTGCGGCAAAGGAGAAGCGTGAGGAACGTATACGTAATGCGCGTGCCAAGTTGCAGCGCAAGGAGGGAGGTGGAGGAGGAGGTGTCGCGGCTGGTCCCCCTGCCGACGATGATGCACCCGAAGCAGATCAAGTAAATCAATTGCAAGCTGTTGCCTCATACTCATCCATTCCGGGCACCTCAGCGTCGGGTTTGAATCGTACACGCAGCATGAATCGCCCTCGTCTGGTGGCGCATTCCACAGCGATGGAATCCATTACAGCCGATCTGGATGCAACGCTGGAGGAGTGTGATGATGAGCCACAAGGTGGCATCCCAGCACGTTCGGAGAACGATGAGCGATTGATGCTCTACATTGGCATTATCGATATATTGCAATCGTATCGACTGGAGAAGAAGTTGGAGCACACATTCAAGAGCATTCTGTACAATGGGGACACTGTCTCCGTGTGCCGGCCCTCGTTCTATGCGAAACGATTCCAGGATGCCATGGGCAAACAGGTGTTCAAGAAGACACCAACATTTCCGCTAAAACATTCCCCCTCCAAGCGGAAGACATCTGCCACACAGTTGCGCATTCCTCTCACACGTACCCCCACGAATGGCTCAGCGGGAGCGGGAACGGGTTTTGGCACGGGAGCAGCCACTGTCACTCGTCCTGTGGCGCTGGCCATGTTGTCGGGCATGTCAACACCGCCGCCAGCCTTCGATGATATCTCCGAGGAGGATATTACGGCGGCAGCATCCACGACGACGCTGCAGCAGCAACAGCAGCAGCAGCAACAGACTCATTCGGAGCGCACCAACGGCAGCAGCAGCCACCTGGCAGCGAGGCGTCTGCAATCTCCGTACTCCTACGACAGTTCCATGCGCAGCAGCAGTGCGTTGACCAGCGACTATAGCGATGAGGATGATGATCTGGATTCGCGGACAAGTCGATCGGCAGTTCACAGTCGCACTCTGGCAGTCAATGGGGATGTGCTGGGGGGGCATGCGACATGGATCGAGCATGCCTCGCACTCTGCATCTCACCAAGACAACGTTGGAGGTCTCCACCGTGGGATTTGTGGAGGACGCGCCGTCGCATATTGTCAGCCAGGCAGAGGTGAATGGCAAGCCACAGGCTGTGTTGCATGAAACTACCAAGACGGCGCACATACAGGTGCCCAGTTACACGTCGACGCTGTTGGTGCAGAACGAGGGGCCGCGATGAGGAATGGCGGAGGAGGAGCAGCAGCAGGCATGAGGAGGTGTTCCAGAGGAGGATGAGGAGCTGCTGCCGTGTAATAAATATTCTGTATACCAACAGATTGGTGCTGGCTTTCACTTAACCCAAACCCCACAACCATCTAGGTGTGCGGCTGTGTGTATGTGTGTCTCTGTTTGCCACTCGCTGTTGCAGCTTGGGCACAGCTCGTTTATCTTGATTAAACAAATACCAAAAACGAATACGTATTCGATATTAAAATTTATGTGGCGCGTTTGTTAATTGACTGCCCCACACACAGACGCACACACCCGCAACACACACACACACACACACACATGCCACATATACTCCCACATCCCCACAACCCAACACTCTTTTCCCCGCGTTACCGCGCAACATGTTAGCAAAAGGAATCACAGCAAAATTCACTTCACCTGCTTCGTCGTGTGCCTGCGCTCTTTCTTTGCGCTTGCCACACCCCCTTGCACCCACATCCCATGCCCATTAAAAATTCATAATTATTTTCCTTTTTACAATTTTTTGTTTTTGTCGTTTTTTCTGTTTTGTAATTTGAAATTGAATTTGAGTTTTGTCGTTTTCGTCCCGCCCTGCGATTCTGTATGATATTATCTACTTATATATCTATCTATCAATGTATTATGGCAGTGCGAGTGATGCGTAACTGCAAGTTCGACCTTTGACATTGTTTATCTGTGTATTTGTATTATAAAATGCGTTTATCTGTATGCTAGGATGATTATATCACGTATTGAGAGATATTGTATATACATACTTAATGAGAAATACAAGAAAAATAAATAACAAATTGAACAAGATAATGATTTATTGGGTGGCCAAGGCGAAACAGAACTCTGTTTCACATTATACAATATAATTTATATAGAAATAAGTTGTGTGAATATATATGTAACTAATGATGATATAATTACTAAAATTAGTTGAACAAGGGCCTTTATGTGGTTTCACTATGGATTTTTAATAACTTTCGAGTCATGCAGGGGTATCACGTAAATCCCTGGGTTTTTTTGCCCGGTATAAATGGAGAATTCAGTGGGAGGGTCGACGTAGAGTTGCTGTTAATGAATGTTTTCGGCTTTATGAAGTTTTATTTGTTTATTTCTGTGCAGATCTCTGGAACTGACAGAGCGGGGCTGATGAAATTTGTTATTTGAATACCCCAAGGCACTATCTTACTACACGGTATCTTGTAATCACACTCTCTTTACTTTTTTCGATGATGCCACCGAATCTCTTTGAAGATCTCTGCAATAATAACAGCTAGGTTTGTTAAATTTGGCATCTGAACATACTAAGGCACTATCTATCTACAGGGTATCTTAAAGTCACGCTCTCTTCACTCTTTCTGCTGATACATGCAGATTTCTCTGCAGATCTCTGTAATGACAAAAGCTAGACAGTCTAAACCTCTAACTACAGGGTATCTCGCAGCTCATTCTTTACTTCTTGCTGTCTGTGAAGTGCTTTAAGAGCGCTGACAAACATTAATCGCCTAGTATATATTGTTGCTACTACTGCACATTTGTATTCCGCCAGCGCGAACTCTGCCTTCCCTCGCACTCTCTTCCTCTCTCTCTCTCTCTCCTTGTCTCGCTCTGTTCTTCTTGCTGCTGTGTCGCACCATAAATCACTTAATGATTTTCCATATTGGTATTAAGTACCTTTAATTTTTATCGCCTTGCAGCAAACGTTGCGGCAGGTCTGCATACCCCGACAACAGCAACAACAGCAGCGACGTCGACGAACGACAGCGGCAGCGACGCAGGCATTGCGCAATATTTATTGTGCAAGCGGAGGCGAAGCGCATTTAAGCAAAATCCCATCAAAACCCTCAGTCGAGCCGAGTCGAGCCGCACCGGGCTGCGCTGCCTTCGCTCGTAAAGCTCTTCATTAATTAGCCGCCAACGCTGCTGCTGATGCTGCCTCTGCCAGCGTCGGCGACTTTTTATGTCGCGTCGTTAAATGAAAATTTACATTGCATACTTTTAAGCGCTGCGCGGGAAAATCAAAATGAATTTGTTTACACGAAATCTGAGTGTGAAAGCGAATTAAAGTCAAAATATCAAATGGAAAATGCAAAAGAAGTGACTGCAACTTGAATTGTTTATTTGTTTAATAATTGCAATTAATTTAAATAAATAAAAATTAATAAACAACAAATATATAAAGCTCAATGGGCAATGAAAACAGAGTTGCAAAAGTTGTGTTTTTAAAGCTACCCATAGATAATATGAGCAAATGGGGTATATGAGCTACAGAGAGAAAAGAAAAGGAACTTGATGTGTAATAATTATAACAACATATTTATTTTCATTCATAGTTAATGTATTATAATTCACAATATATCCTAAAACAATTCTTTTATCATTATTCAAAATTATTTCAAATGCAATAAATATTGGCTACTAGTTATATCAGCACTAAAACAGGGTACACACTAATATAGAGCAACCTTTCCGCCTATTTGTTGATCTTTATTTATCATTAAACCAATTACAATTCTCTTCTGTTTACACTTAAATTAAAAATCTCTCGAATACCGTTAATAAATATCACTGAAATAATGAGATAACTATAATATTATGTTAAATACAAAAACTAATGATTTAATGAATTGAATAAATATATTTTAAGCATACACAGCGAGAAAAAAACTGGTGCAATTCAATAGTTTTTATGCGCAGGGAAAATGTAACAAAAGCGAAACGTTGAAAAAGGAACAGTATGAAAGAAGAGTTGAAAAAACTTGATGCTTTGTCATCGTTATGCTTTTGTATTCACATTTGCATTCAGCTTTCAGCAAGCATTTTTTCGTCGAGTGTAAAATTGACTTTTATTTATAAATGTTTACATATGTTTAATTGCACTTTGTGCGAATTTTTATTGAAATCTCCACGTTTTTATGGCATTATTATAGCGTGTTATTAATATATGTATAGAATGGCACGATGTGAAATATACTCAGTAAATATTTGTGCAATTGTTGCATAACTGTGTGCTGCAAAAACAAGCACAAACTTATAAACATTTGCATACTTTTGCGGCGCCAAATGCATTTCCCCAGCAATTACGCCACGGTTAGCTGACTCTGGTCGCAGTTGTGGGGGCATTCCAAGGAACAGAAATGCCTTGAAATATAGAAGAAGAAACAATTAAATATGAATGAAGGGAATGTAAAATGTTCCTTTTAAGGAGCTTTTAAGTAGGCCATGGTTTAATTGGTGATTTGCCGGTGAATGCGCAACTGGGAATCTTCCAGATTCTCTGGAATAATTATGCCAAAAACAAAACAAAGGCAGTAATAAATATGACGCTACAAGTGAAAGCCGCAAAATGAAGCAATATATATATTTGCTGTCGCACCGAAAAATACGATATATACATATATTTCAGAGTCATAAAACCTCAAAACAGAGAGCGACAGAGATAGAGAGTGCGAGAGTAAGGGAAAGGGAAAGGGAGACAGCAGCAAACTGAACTGAACTGAACAGAAATGTGCGGCATAATTACTTTATTTCATTTGCATAATATAGCGTAAATGCTTTTGGCCAACATTTGCATTTGCTAACCGAGCAAGGCTGGGTCTAAATCTCCTCTCTCCTTTCCCGTACTCTGCCTTACAACACTCCCCTAACTGCACAGAACTGTCCCCTAAACCGAAAACAGGTGCGCAGATTTCTATTGCCGAGTAAAATCTGCATAAATACCTGGCCACAATTTGGCATCACATCAATTACTTTGAAATTATAACACAATTATATATGTAAGTGCGCAGACAGGCAGAGAAAGAAGAAGAGTGGAAGAAGGAGAGGGGGAGGAGGAGGGGGAGACAGCAGCATATTAAGCAGTGCCCAGCAGCTGTAGCTGTGTCCCTGCTGCCGTAGTCTAATTATGTCTGCCATATGTCAAATGTCATTTTGATAACAGCAACTTTGCATTAAGACCGAACTCGAAAATCAAAATGTTCTGTCTCTATCTCTCTCTCTCTCTCTCTCTCTCTCTCTCATTCTGTCTGTATACATGTGTCTATGCTGCTGCTAGTGACATCTCGTTGGGGTCAGTTAGTTGTATGTACAGAGACAAGCAGGGAAAGCATATAGATTCAAGCAGACTTGGAGTGGGAGATACTCCGTACTTGTCATGCTCTGAGTTGAGTATTTTTGCAGTGATTTGCATGCAATTTTGTGCAATAATAGTTAATATTCTTAGCCTGCTTAGTGTTGAGTTAGAGCAGTAGAGCTTGTATAGTTAAGGAATTATAGAGGTATTACTTTTACTTTGCTGATATCTCACTTGATCGAGCACTTATCGGCATGTTTTAATAGACTTTAAGTACGTTGCAATAGACGTATGAGTCTACCAAATTTGCTGCGTGTCACTTGAATGTACTCAGGGATCTAGAAGAAATAAACTATGTATAAATAGACGGAGAATTATAGGCATGAGGAGTCTAAAGTTTTCACTTGTTCAACTTTAGGATTGCCATTTTTCCCCTATAACGTATGTTATAAGTTGTTACTTTATTTTATTTATTTATATTGATTAAAATAATGATTTCTGTCGCAGGGCGGAAATTTAATTTTTTGTGTAACGGATATTAATGCAATATACTCGAATATGTACATGTATGTGTGTGTGTGTCTCTCTTCGTTTGTAGACCTGGTTCGTTTGTTTATTTACCTCTCACTTCCCTTCTCTCTCTCTCTCTCTCTCTCTGTCTCTCTTTCTGGCCTCTCTTTCTCTGTCTGGCTTCCTGTCTGTATTTGGGAAAATACTTTAAAATTGCCCGGGCAAAAGTTGTTGACATTCAGAGGGGGGCACGGATGGAGGTCAGGGGAGTCTGGGCATGCCTCGAGGGCGTGTTGGAAATAAATTAAGCAGGCGTCAATTGCATTAAATTAAATGAATTTAAAGCGGTCGAACAAATGAGGCAATTTATTAAATGATTGACACAACTGATTTGCATTCTCCAGTAATAATACCATCTTTCTCTGTCTCTCTCTCTTTCTCAGACATGTCCTTTCAGCGCAGTTACAGCAAAGTGTGGTGGGGCTCCGATAGCCAGCAGAACGGCAGCAGCTTCACCAGCGGCGGCTTCTACTCCCAGTACAACAGTTTCGGCTACCAACAGCAGCTGCCTCAACAGCAGCAGCAGCAGCAGCCCGCATCTCTGGACAGCGCGTTGCAACGACAGCTGGCACAGCATCCCGCCGGCAACTTGTCCAGCATTCAGGAGGTGGACGACGAGCAGAACAGCTCCAAGTTGTCCTGGCACAAGCACGACAGTCCGGGCAGTTTGCGCAGTCAGGTGCGTTATCTAAAACAATTCCCCAATTTAATTGGCATGTTTCGTATGAAGTTGAGCTGAGTGTATTTGAAATGGCACAGTGGGAAGTGGAACAAACCTCAAGGCATAGAAGTAGATATTGAAGAGTTATCACTGTCTGCAAGTCCCTTTCTGTTTAATGATTAGTTTTCTTGAGTTGATTCATTCAAAATGTTTTCAGCCACTTATTTTGTTTCATTCAACTCATTCCAAGCATAAGCATAAAGCTGTTTGAGTAAACGAACTAAAATATACTTTGAAATGTACTTTTTGTTACAATTACATTTGTTTAATATTGCTAAATTGTTTACAATTCTTTAGAATTACGCGACATTTATTAACTAGATAACTTTAGAGTACCTTTTTTTCTGTTTCAATTTCATTCATTCCTTTCTTGATAACTTTGTTATAATTTTTGTCATTTCCCTTAATTCCTTTATGAGTTTGTTCTTTTTAAGGCAAAATATGAATAAAACGAAATCTCTGATTAATTTGAGCACTTTTATTAAACATATTTCAATGTTATTATGTTTCATTTCAATGTATTCCGTTCTGAATTTAGTCATTCCAAGCCTGATTTATCATAAAACTCTTTTCTGTGCCATTTCCACTCATTCACAAACAGAAACACATTCACAGAAGCTTCTTCTGTTCTCCATTTCCCTTCCATTTCATTTGATGCATTATTTTTAATTTTCTCTCTCTTCCCTCCCCTTCTCTCTTACTCTCTCTCTCTCTTTGCTCTACAGGACTCTGGCTTCTCGGACAACGAGGAGCAGCACAACAGCCAAACGGCAACAGTTGCCAGCAATGTCGCCGCTGCCACGCCCACAGCTTCGCCCACTTCATTACGTTCGATTGCCACGCCCCCCACAGTCATAAGGCGTGTGGGCAAATCGTCGTTTTACTCGCCGCTGGTCAGCGTGACGCGTCGCATCTCCTTCAATGGCAGTGCCAGCCCCAAGCAACAGGCAAACCACGACGACGAGGAGGAGGGGAAGCAGAAGGAGGAGCAGCAGCAAGAGAAAAAGAAGGACGAGGAGGAGGAGGAGGATGTCGAGCTGACCGCCAGTCGCAGTCGGTTGTTTGAGAAATTGGATAGTCTGCAGCTGGACGACGGTGAGAAGGATGCCATGGATCGTACCCTGAGTCCGGCGACACCTCCACGTCCTGCCGTGCGGCGACGCAGGCGACGCACCAAGCAGGAGCAGGCAGAGCGGGAGCACTCGGCCAGCGACAGTGAGGAGCAATCGATGTCTTCACCCACACTGCTGGTGCCTCCACCTCCGCCGTACAACAATGAAACAGTTTACTTGGGTGAGGCACCGCCGCCGTACAACAATGAAACCGTGACCTTTGGTGGCCAGGATATGCATGGTGCCGAGGATGAGGAGTTGCTCAAGCTGCAGGCACTGTCGCCGCTGCGCAGTCGCTACACGGCCAGCACCAGCACACCGAAGGCACGTGCCAGACCAAAGAAGGCAGCGAAGCAAGCGAAGCCAGTGCGGAGTTGGCTGGACACAGAGCGTTGGAACTGTGAACCGGAGGTGATGTGCATGTTGCAGCACAAATCCATTGCCCAGGAGGCGTACAAGAACTACACCATAACCACCAGTGCTGTGGCCAAGCTGATGAGGCAACTGCAGCAGCAGGCTTTGGATTTGCAGACGCACTTCGAGCGCTGCGAGCGTGTGCTTGGCGGATTGCAGGCCACCACATTGCCTGAGGCGCTGGCGGGAGCGACTCGCCTGCTGGTCCATCTGGATGAGTTCACCTGTGTGCTGGAGAGGCGTGGCATATTCTTCAACGATGCACGTGTGGAGAGGCGGCGCTACGAGCAGCATCTCGAGCAGATACGTACCGTGAGTCGCGATACGCGTTACTCACTGGAGCGACAGCACTATATCAATCTGGAGTCACTGCTCGATGATGTGCAGCTGCTAAAGCGGCATACACTGATCACACTGCGTCTGATCTTCGAGCGCCTCGCCAGGATTCTGGTGCAGAGCATCGAGCAGAGTCGCTGCGATCTGTTGCTGCGCGCCAACATCAACATGCTGGCAACGCTGATGAACATCGACTACGAGGGATTTGGTTCACTGGCGGATGCCTTCGTGCAGAATGAGGCAGTGCGTGCCCTGCTCGTCATTGTGCTGGATCACAAGCTCAGCTCGGTGCGTGCGCTGGCGCTGCGCGCTCTGGCCACACTCTGCAGTGCCCCCCAGGCCATTGCCCAGTTGGGTTCGTGTGGCGGCATTGAAGTTGTGCGTGATATATTGCAAGTTGGTGGCGGAAATCTGGTGGAACGTGGTGCCATCGAGCGGCGGGAGGCGGTCTCCTTGCTGGCACAGATCACGGCCAGCTGGCATGGACCACAGCATCATGTGGCGGGACTGCGTGACTGTGCCGAGACACTTGTTGCAGGCCTGGCGGCACTGCTGCAGCCCGATTGCTGCGCTCAGACATTGCTGCTCTGCGCTGCTGCACTGAATAATCTTAGTCGCATGGAGATCACATCGCACTATTCCATCATGTCCAACGAGGCCATCTTCAAGCTCATTGCAACACTGGAGCATCAGAGCGACGGCATCAGCGTCTTTCTCTATGTAAGTAGGGCGGGAAGAGATCAAGTTGACTACGAAAATGATGGAGTGTGTGAGGAAATGGAGTGCGGAACAACAGAGAGAGGAACTAGGTATGGAATTAGAGTGGGGAACTAGTGGGTGGAACTGCAGTGTGGAACTATAGGGTAGAACGAGGTAGTGGAAGTAGAGAGCTAAACTATAGGGTGGACCTAGAGTGTGGAACTACAGTGTGGAACTGGAATGTGTAGAACTAGAGAGTGGAATTAGGTTTAAAACTGAAGTGAAGGACTAGAGAAGGGAACGTATATAATAAGACAACTACAAAGTGGAAGTTCCTAAATAAATGGAAATCCCTACGTTGAAATATTGAAAAAACACTTGTAGAAAGTTAATAAAAACTTTGATATTTATTTACATTATATAGAAGACATTTAAAAGTATTAGTATGGTCCGTAATATGATATTGAACATACATATGATATTCAATACTATATAGCAATAGGAAATAGTCTACCTCCATTCAAATATGTTAAGTTTTCAAGAGAAATGGCTCCCTCAAGCCAAATGGATCCCAGAAAGTTGAAGAAATTCTCTTAAGAGTTTGTGATTTATTTAGGCAACGAAACCTTTAAAGATGTTTAAATATGTATGTATATATCATATTTGTATGGCTTTTTTAGCAGTTTTTCTTCTGTTCTTCCTTCTCAAATTTCTTATTTAGTTTGCAGTCACTTAAATGGCTTTAAATTGAATCTAAAAAGAACCAAACTGCTTAGTAACTGTGAAAATATATGGGTTGTATAAAAAACCCAATTTGAAATTAGTTTCTTCTCAATAAAAATGATTGTAGCATACTTAAAACTTTAATGTTTTATGGTTTGCATAAGCATAGAATTTTTAAATATTTTCTCAGTAATTTTAAGTCTTACAGTCACTTGAAGTGATTCCAGTTGAAAATGAGTTTGAGGCTTGCATAGGGAAACAAAATTTGAAATCAATTTAAAATATTATTTCTTGGCAAATTTTGCAGTCACTTAAATAGCTTTAAATTCCCACTTGCTTCAACTTTCTCTTAGAGTTGCTGTTCAACTTTCGCTTCAACCTAATTTGTATCGTTGCTTCCCACACTGTGGCAGCCCTGGTTAGCGGGGCGATTGCGACTGCGAGTGGGCAATTTTATTGAAAGCTTCGCTTCGATGCTGCCGAAGCAGCTCGTAAAATTTATTTGTGCATTTGCAAAGCAATTTTTTCACAATCTTGGCCACGATTTTTCATTTGCCCAGCACACACACACACACACACAGACACACATACACACAGACACACACACACACACTCACAGACACAAATGCACACACACCTCTGCCTCCCCTCTGCCCTCGCACATTGACTGCCCGCTGCTTGCAAGTATTTTTTTGCTCATCAACATTTTGGTTCTCTCGTGTTTTTTTATATCAACACAGGAGCAAATCGTTGGGATGCTGCACAACATGTCGCTGAACAAGAAGTGCCACAGCCACTTGGCCAACGGCATCATCATAAATTTCATCACGTCCGTTTACCAAACGGAATTCTACAGAACCTACGACTCACGTGCCGAATGCGATGCCCAGCGGCGCAGCGTCAAGGCGGTTCTACACACGCTCACTCGTCTCGTGCAGAACTCGCCTGCTTTGGGTGCCGAGCTGCTCGAGCAATGGCAATTGCCCGATCTGCTGCGTCAATCACTGGCGACAGCAGGACGACCCCCAGTGGCTGCAACGCAGTTGGATCACAGCAACGGCTACTCTGGCGACATTTCGCAGTTGGCGCGACAATTGCTGCAAGCGCATCAGCAGGAGCAGCTGCTACTGGTGGCGGGAACAGGAGCAGGAACAGGAGTCGGAGCAGGAACGGAAGCGATAACCGGAATGGCAGCTACTTCCTTTCGCAGCGGACACCAAACGCCCGAGGCGCAGGCGAGTCGCAGTCGAGCTCAACCGGCGTCGGGACTGAAATTCAATTTGACACGTCAGGAGAGTTTCGTCTAGTTTTCGGACTTGCAACCTGGAGAAGACACCTGAGTGGGCTCCTAGCGTACTGAACACGTGCCGAGATGTGCGTCAAGTGTTATTGCTTGTCTCTGGTCACTGCGTGACCCGTTTGAATACCCATCCCCCCTTCCTTCCTTCCCTCCCTCTTCTTCCATATCTTCTTGCGAATATAAACATAGAAATTTTTATATTTCCTGCCAAGCGATAAAGGGAACCAATTCGAGTATGAAACAACAACAATTTGTTGTTCTCCAGCAACTTTTGCATTCATTTTTGTTTACACTGCAAAAATATGCTAGAAAAGTGCATTGTTTATCCTCCCCCTGCCCCCATTCCCCTCTCCCACGCTCATTGTAAATATTTTCATACGGCTGAACCAAAATTTGTATTTATAGTCAAGTTTGTGCCAAAAAAGAAGAACAGGAATATATGTATTCAAGTTGATTTTGTTTTTGTAAATTATTACCCCCCCCCCACGTTTGTGTACAGTTAAGACCCTGTTCCATATAAGTATTCTATATATACGTTTGTACTATGTACTATAATCTTACAGTAAGCATATCTATAGCAAGGCGAGCAAGCTTGCATTTTGAAGACAAAGATTTTGAGTTTATTTTGTAAGTTTTTTGTTTGACATGAAAAAATAAAGAAAATCTGTAAAAAATATTTTCAAAATCTGTGTAAAGCGTATTATTATTTATCGATATTCTATCGTATACTGGATTCAAAATAAATAAGAGCTATGGAATTGCGAGAGAGTTAAGAACCGTTAGTGTGCTCTGTGGGAAATCTATTGCAGGTGGAGAAATGAAAGAAAGAAGCTAAAAAAAAGATAAATAGTAGAAAAAATGATCAAAAATGTTGATAAAACATTAGCAAGCTAATAAACCTCGATGGTAATCGCTAATATCGATAGTAAATGTAACGATTAAAATAAAATAAATAAACAAATGATCAAATATGCATTCCTTCTCTTACATTAGTTAACTATCGATAGCTTTATAATATCAGAAGAAGTGCTCATCAAGTTTAACAGAGTTGATTGTGTATATCGATTGTAAGTATATAGATTATAACAAAAATCGATAAGTAGAAACGCAAAAAAGCCAGACTATAGACACTATCGATATCAGTTGCATTTTACTATCTATTAAACTATTTATTATGCTATCAATTATGTTACCGGTAGTTTTCTAATAACAAACGAACTAATCAAGTTAAATAAAGAGTGTTAAAATAATTCCCTAACAATTTATATTTAATATACCCACTCAAGTTCACAGCGAGGGCAGTTTAAAGAGTTGATTCATATGCGATTTGATAACTCAATATGAAAATGGACATGATATGCTTTCAATTCGCATTGCTTTGTGCAGAATCTAAAAGCCATCGGCTGTGTTAATACTGTTTCTATATTTGACACACACGAAGCACTCTCACACACATACACACACACGAACTCTCGCTCACACTCTGCGCTCTATAATCAATATTGATTTTGGTGAAATTATTTCAACATGCGAAATGTGACAAGCAAAGGCTCTGGTCAGCACTCAATGCCATTTGCAGAGTTATCCAGCAACGGGGCTAAGAGATTGCACTGATCGCATCTTGCAAAGGAAGTACAAGTATGTGTGTATGTGTGGGTGTGATGTCTGAGTATTTGTGCATGCCATGCAAATCCCAGAGTCAGTGCGCATTATCGGACAATGCAAATCTCGGCTTACAAATGCAAAAGCTGATAGAGGGAGAAAGATGAGAGTGAGGGAAGAGGGAGATGGAGAAAGAGAGAGAGAGAGAGAGAGAGAGAGAGAGAGAGATAGAGGCAGAGATAGGGTAAGACATGACAGTGGAGAAGCTAAAATATTGACAAGCTGCAACTGCTTAAGGACAGCTACAAACTAACCGAGTGAAGCAGCTGAAAAGTATGCTATATTTAATGGTCACACACAGACAGAGATAGAAAGGTAAAGAGAGAGATGCGGAGACTGACACTCACCCATACACAGACACAGCCACACTAACACGGTATACAACACACACACACATACAAACACTCGCAGGCAAAGCAGATTCTCGCACAAATTCCAAGCTAGCTGAGATGTCAAAAAGCGTGCTGCAGGCAGCCTATCCATATCACACAGGGGCAGAGGGGCGTGGGGGAGTGAGGAGGAGTGGCAGAAGAAGAATGAGAAGGTAGAGGAAGGCAGTGGGAGGGCGCAGCAGCGAGCATAAACAAGTTCTTTAGAGTAGATTGAAGTTATTTAATGTCGGCATATTTTGCATGGCTGAACCAGTCTTTGTATGTGTGAGTGTGAGTTTGCGTGTGTGTGTGCAAGAGGCTAGTAGCATCTCTTAGAAATATGACACGCACACACATGCAGCACACCAATGTCTTGAGCTTGTGCGGTTTGTTTGCGTCATTTGAAATGCCAGACGAGAGAGAGAGAGAGAGAGAGAGAGAGAGCCAAAGTGTTGCGGCATTTGACGGCTTAGCATGTGTGTGTGTATATGAGAGGATGTTATGACAAGTATGGCTGACATTTGCTATGGCTCCTGCAGCCAGCGAGAGCCCAACGGGCTGTCCCTCTTCCTCCCCTTCCTCCATTCCACTTTCCTCCTTTTGCCCGGCAGCGTTTAAAGCATCGACCCATTGACCTCGGCTCAGTCAGTGAGAACGTTTATCGTGCGGGCTTATCTATCGCTCTATAGGTGTACAACAGTAACAACAACAGCAGCAGCAGCATCAACAGCAACACCAACACCAACACAAGTGACAGCAGCCGCAGCAGCAACAACAACAACAACAACAACAACACAATGCGTTAGCTTGCGTGTTGCTTTCATGATTTTTACAGCATTCGCGCCGGGCAGGACAGGACAGGAAATGCCTTTAGTGATTTCCGCCGCTGGCCCCGTTAACACACACAAACATTCACACACGCACAGCGAGCATATTGTGGCTGACACATGGCGGGTGTAAGTGTATGTGTGTTTGTGTGTTTTCCGCTTTTCACTTTTTTAATGTGGCAAAGCTTGAGCCGCAGCACATAAAAAATGCATGGGCAAAAAGCGCTTTGGGGCACCGCGTCTAATGCATGTTTCAGTTGCCTGTCTGCGTGTGTGTGCGTGTGTAACCGTGCCTCAAATTTAGACTGACTGCCACAGCAAGCAGCTTGGCGATAACTGCTAAAATAACTGCTAAAACGGCGGCAACTTTCGACTATCAACAAGCTAAAAAGCGCTAAAAAGTTGCAAGTTTCACTCAAGTGGCAACACGAGCTACTTGCAGGTGCAACAATGATAACGCAACGGGCGGGTAGCAGTAAGGGGAAGAGGCAAAGAAGATGCACAACAAAGCCCCCCACTGGGGAGGGGGTAGGTGCGAAACTTCTTGAGAATGCCACGAACTGACTTTACACTTGTTGTTGCGACTGCTTGCTGCATGTGGCACGTTGCAAGCACTTGCCAGGATATTTACATTTATTGCGGAAATCGTTAAACTAGTCAACAAGCCAGCAGCACAGGGTGCTTTATTAATTTTTCAAATTTTATTTATTGCCTTGTCAAATTAAGAGCGAAAAGGGGAAGCTGTAAAATATTTATGTGTGCACGGGGGAGAATTTATAATGTGCTAAATATGGTTTTATTTAACTGAGTAAAATGTGATAAGTGTATATAAGATTTCAGCAGACAATATAGTTGAGAAATGTGCAAATATAGTTAGGGATAATTCAAAAATAAAACTGTTTTAATTGCTTAAAATCGATTTAATGAAGATGAGAGAACAAGAAGAAAGCATGTTCAGTTGCTTTGTTCATCTTGCTTCTTCGCAAGTTGCTGAACTCGTTCTTAAGCTCAGCTTTTGTTATATAATACCCCATTATACCCTATACTCGGCATGCAGCAAGGACCTCTACAAGCAAAGACACCCAATAATCTACTTACCTTCTGTAAAAGCGAAACTGCATTAAAAACCTACCCAAATTGCCGCCGTAGTTGTTCAGCTGTGCAAGACAAAGTCAGGCTGTTGCTGTCTCTTTTTCCCTACAGCTCTCGCTCTGTCTTTCTCTCTTTCTCTTACTTGTAGTAGCATATAATAATAGAGGGATAACTTTTACGGTCGCTCAACGTGCAACAACTTAACCATAGGCACTTGCTACACATGCTGCACTAGGGGAAAGGGAAGGGGCAGAGTGAAGAGCGGGAGAGGGGGGATAGGGGGAAGGAAACTGCACTTAAACACGACTCCGCTGTGCAGTTTGGCGTCGCTTAAACTGAGAGACAAACAGGCAGCAAGACAGACAGCAAGACAAGCAACGGTGGCAGCACCAACGGCAGCAACAGCAGCAGCAGCAGCTTATCAGCTGCCACAAGGGTAGCGTTTTATTTTATACACACTTGCGGCATGTGCCAGCAACAGCGGCAGCAGCAGCACCACGGCAGCAACAACAACAATTAGGATAAGCAGGAGTAGCAGCCACAGCAGCGACGTCGTCGAGGAGCAGCTTAAGCTGCTGGCGCAGTAAGTCAGACATTGAGCAACATTTGATGCCGGGCAGTAAACGAGTTGTCATTATTAATGCCGCGCATACCTCCTGCTGTTCCCACTCGCCCTCCCCCCTCCCCGCCCTCTTCCTGCCACGCCTCTCCACTTAGCAAATAAACCAGCGCATTATTAACTGCCACAAAGTAGCGGAGCAAAATGGTTTCGCAGTGCGTAGCAAGTAGATTGCGTATACGCAACGTTGCGGGAAGTCGCTCAAGCAAACACACCCACTCACACTCGCATTCACACCCCCACACTCTCACACAGTAGGCTGTCCCCAGAGCATACCACATAATGCTGCATGCCCCTTGCCCCATTGGCCAAATGTGAATCCTTTCGGTATTATTATGCGATTATTAGCCAATATTTTATTTGCTCCCCACAGCCGACGCAGTTTTCCCATTCTTCCCCTCACTTGCCCTCGTGTGGCGTTTGCCGGCGGGGTAATAAATTTTTATTTGCTGCAGCAAAGGGTTGTAAGCAGCGCCATTATGCTTGCTTTTAGCTTTTATTTGGCCATGTCGCAGACGTGCACAAGATGCGCCACGGGGCGACTCAAACAGACTGACAAGGGGCACAAGGGGGCAACAGGGCAGGAGGAGCGCCCAAAGTGTGCGCCCATGGAATTTATGGGCGCAAATTGATTGCAAGTGCATAAAATGTATGCCAGTTGGAGTTGGGATGGCACGAGAGCCGAGTGGGAAGTCAGGCATGGATGCTGGAGTTGGGAGTCGTGAGCCAAAGTTGGAAGTTCAAAGTTTCTTATTTTCGAAGGGCGCATAAACATAAAAATCTGCCAAAAGGCTTTTAACGGCGAAACTGCAAAATGCCCTTTGGGGGGTATAATACATTCATCATGCCATTTGCGACAATGAGCTAAGAAAAGCTTAGAGCTTAGCAGCTAGCTGGGATTTGCGCTTGACAGGCTTATCGAATATTACTGCAGACAGACAGATGTTTTACAGAATTTGGGAACGATTAAACATTGATTTGTGCTATAAATGTCAAAATCAGTTAAGAAATAATATGGTGAATTTAGAGAGATAATAAGTATGAGCTTGATATTTAAATATATATCAATATTAAATAAATAACTATATAGACAAACTGTATGAAGCTTTTCGTAAAATATATTATGAGTAAAACAATCAGCAGTCAATCAAAATGAGATACTTAGATGTGCATGCAGTAAGCTTGTCTAAATCCCCTTTCAACTGCTATGCAACTATGATATGAGTTACAGCTATGAGTATAATTCAAAGTTCTATATCAGAGAATGGTCTATTATTACGTTAGATTTGCCAGTTATTACTTAAATTTATTATATGATGATATCAAAACAGAATACTTCTGCCAAACTGTTAGTTCTTTTACAAGTTGAACTGCTGTTGGAGTGTATCCATTCCATTCCATTCTTTCAGTCATACTTTTCCAACTTTTTGTTTTATTAATCGTCTTTTTTTGTGGTGTTCAAAGTGCTAAATTGACTGTTGTGGATTGTTTTTTTGCCAAAGGGGCGAAAGGAGATGGTTCCGTCATCGTTTATGCTTGTTTACCGTTGATTGGCGTGCCCACAGACAATCAACAAACCGAACTGTGGCAACTGTGGCAAGTGTGGCATCTAGGCCTTGCCTTGCCTCGCCTCGCCTTGGCCGCAGCTTGATATTGGCAAGCTAACTTTAACTTGGCCACAAAACAATCAAAATTGTTGACCGCAATGCGCTGCGATTGGTTCCCCCAATTCGGCATTCGCTTCAGCTACAGTTACAGCTACACAGCTTGGGCTGTGGTTAAGTCAGTAAGATATAGAGGGGAAGGGGAGAGGGGAGTGTGGGTAGGTGCCAGTCGATTTGCCGCTTGTTAGTGTGGTTGTCTTTGTGTTGCTGTTGTTGCTGTGTTGCAAATGCTGCCAGTTGAGTTATGTATGAAACAAGACAGTTTCGCAGCAACAGAACAACAGACCCAACTACAAAAGTTGTAAAGTATTGAAAATCCAACACACACAATACATAAACAACACACAAACACAAACACACACTCTTACCCATACACATTAAGATACACAGTTGCAACTGTAGCTGTTGCTACATATAAATTGTCGAGTCGAGCTTGTCTGCCTTCAGTGCGCTTCTCTATCACTTGTCATTGGCAATGTGGCTGCTGAGTACAGGAATGGAAAACTTGTTGTGGCTGCTGCTGATGTTGCAGCTTCTTTTGTTTGCCACAGCTGGCAACAGGCAGGCAGGCAGACGGACAAGGGGCAGGGGAAAACAGGCATTGCCCGGAATTGACACATTGAGCGATGAGCTCTGGTTAATGTGGCTGCAGTGCTCTGCACAAAGAGCAAACTTACATAATTGCACTGAAGTGCATTAGAATATTGCTGTAAGGACATTCCGAAAATCTTCATGAAATCTCCTTCAAATCAAGAACTGCCTAGAAACATTCCATAATAGATTTTTAGCAAAAAAACGTTTGCATAACAAGCGATTTTAAGTTGTTTGTCCTCTCAAAAATAGGCTATGCTTTTTGTCTGAGTAATGAAGGACTTTAAATTGGCTACCGTTTCAAAGTATGCTACAGTTTCTGCATTTCTAACGATTTTCTCTGCCGGAACACGTTGAATTCGCAGCGAAATGCACATTAAATTGTATTCTATCTCAATTAGCCAAAGCCACAGTCATTAGCCAAGTCTCTTCAGCTGCTCTTTGAGTATTTGCACATCGAATCGTTCAAATCTTTTTGGGCTTAAGTGCTTCACAAATATTTGCTCGCTGTTAGCTTTGGTTGAATCTCTTTTAATTTAAATCGATAAACTGCAAAATTAATTACATAATTAGCGACAGAAGCCACATAGAGAGAGAGAGAGGGGGAGAGAGGGACAGGGGGAAGAGTGCTGAGTCCCAACTGGCTACGTGGCCAGTTTCATTTGTCCGAGGCAAACAATTTTCGGGCGCTTGATGGCAATTTGAGTGAGCGGAGCGCCCAAAACAAAAGTGAACATGTAATGAAAACTAACAAACATTTGGTTGCACAGCCCCTCCCTCTCTTTTCCCACTCTCACACTCTCTTTCACATTTTTGGGGAAATCCACCACACGGCACGTAGTCGGCTTCCGAGTCTGACAGCTGATGCTGATGACGGACGTGACAGCTGTACAATGGAAGCGACCCGAAAACGACGACGCCGCCTCCACCACTGCCGCCCAGGGTCCTCCTCGGTTCACAGCCAAAAAGTAGGCAACAAAAATGAATACCGTATTTTTAAATAAATGAATTCGTTTCGTTGTGCCCGACAAAAAAGCGAGAAATTGTAGACGAAAGAAACGTTCGGACGAATAAAAAACAAATTTCCCACTAAAATTCAAATTATTCTTAGTTTGTTGGTCAAATAACCAAAAAAAAGAACATATATGTCTGTATAAAGTATACATAATGCGAGTGAGAAATACCCTGTAATTTAAGTGGAATATATTATGAAGATACTAGACAAAATGGCATTATGGGGAAAGGGGGAGAAGCTGCATAAAAAGGAAAGGAAAAGGAAATGAACAAGGGAAAAACAGATGAAGGGACGAAGTGGCGAAGAAAATTGTCACCTTGTTAGTAATTACATATTATAAATGCATTGAATACATTTTAAAATTGAATAAGTACGTCTTTTAAAAAGGATTCTGTGTGGAAAGAAAGAGTAATATAGGTCAAAGTAAACTACAAATAAACTTGTCTTAAATGATATGAACAAAAGAGTTTTCGATTTATAATTATATTAATGTATCCTCTATGTATGATGATGCCTTTTACAGGGTATCACAGGCACTACTACTTAACATTTTCATAGAAATTTGTATGTTTCTTTTCTGTGTTTTTTCATAGGCAAAAGATTACTAGCCCCGGGGTGTTAGGCTGTCTCCGTGTATACACAACATACACACATACAAATGCTCGACGGCTGTGCGTGTGTGTGTCTGTGTGTCTGTGTGTCTGGCCCGGGCACAGGTGGTCGTTGGTCAGCAGATGGCGGCAAGCAAATGATGTCAGCCATTACAATGCACGAGTCAAAAGTTGAATTTTAATCAAAAAAAAAAAAGCGCAAGGAAAACTAACCCCACACAATCAGCATGTGTGTGTGTGCGAGAGAAAGAGAGGCAGATGGGGAGAGAGGTTGGCATGATTAATGAGACAGTGTTCAACATTTGCTTGACATGACCTGGCCTGGGTTCACACAACGTCACACACCGGCAGACCCACACCCAGTCACAGCTGTCGCCCTTAAAAGTATGCTAACTTTTTAAATTTCATTGTCGTAGGACATTTCGCAATTTGTGCGCTCAGCCTTGAGAGCGAAAGCGAATAAAAGCGAGTGGGAAGGAGAGAGAAACGAAAAAGACAGCCTTGTCAATTGTTCAATAATTGAAATTTATGAAATATACGCTTAGCTTTGACCTTGCTGACCACAGTGCCGTGCTCGACAACATGGAAATTCGATGCGCAGACAAATATTATACTAACCCCGATGTTTGAAAAGGCGAGCGAACAAACAAGCAAGCAAGCAAATTGCAAAACAAGGCCTCATCTCGAATTACATATACGTTAACACACACACACACACACACACATACACAGACATACACACACACAGCCAGAGACAGACAGACTGCCAGTGGCATTAAACTTTAATTTGTGAGTAATTTAAGTTAAATCTAGTTGAAAATAACAGCGCACACACTGAGCTGATGTGCCTGGTCAACATTTCCCTCTGCATACTATCAATTTTATAACCTTAGCCCCAAAAAAATAACGTGAAAAATCATAAAATAGAAAATGAAACTGGAGTCCGGGTAGTTTGGGGTTGTGAAATCGAAGCTTGATAATTTATTTTCCTGCCATTCCAAGCGATTTCTCTCATGCGGCGTAGTACATTTATTACTTATGCTAAGGAGCAGCCAGTCGCACATACACGCACACACGCGACAGCATGTCTGTCTTGCCTGTGTGTGTGTGAAAATTCTCATGCATGCGGCTGGCAGCTGCGGGTGTTTTGGGAGCCGAAAGTTGCATGCCTCCGATTATATATGAGTTCGATTATTTCAAGTTACGTTGCTTAAATGGCAGCCAGCGCACAAGTTCCTACAGTCAGCACACACACACACACCACACCCACCACACACACTGGCACAGTGCCTGCACACACATTCTGTACACTCCCGCTGCTCTCTCGCCTGCTGTGCTGGCTTGCTGCGCGTCAGCAGCATAAACCATCAGGCAGCAGCAAGGTCGGCCTTGTTGGCATTTTATATATTGAAAAATCGTTACATATGCCTTAATTTGTTTGCCAGTGCACGCTGAAGTGGAAAACGCAAGCTAGTCGTAGTAAAAGCAGCTGTAGTAAAATGCTTGAATGAAACTAATAACTTGAATTGTTTCGATTTTCCCATTTCGCGTTATTTTCGGAAAAAGCATGTTCTTAAAGCATTTGATTGAGGTGCTTAATTTGCAGGTCAGCGCAAAAGTAGGCAATAGTTGGCAAATTCACCAGTGCGTTGTTGTGCGCTGATCATATAATCATAGCCCTTTTTTCATAGCATACTTTCGCACGCATGTTTATATTACTTGACTTCAAATAAAGCATCTGCGAATTGCCCTCCTGCTTACACAGTTAGCGCCTGCTATTCGGCGAAATAAACTTCATACGCAGCACAGATGCATCTTTGCATTGGTAAAGGAATGTGTGCCTGAGAATTTACTCTGTCAGTCTGAAGAGTTAAGTTTGAGTTTGAATTACAGCTGTCTGCTGGGGCAGGCCCTTTATCGATGTCGTAATGAATAAACTAAATTAGGACACTTTGTGTGTGAGAAACTGCAGCAGGTGGAGCGACTGCAGAGCTCAGCTCTGTGCAACGTGCAGCGAGCAAGCTGTGCAACGTGCAACAATGTAGTTAAACAGACACATCAATTAGCATATACGAGACACCTGCGACTGCTGCTTGCTTCGAAATGTCGAGCTGGTTCTAATTTAATTAGCTGCCACTCCAGTTTGCCCCCAGTCGGACTGCTGAATCCAGATGTGCCGCACTCCCCTCCACTGCAGTCGATCCATCAGTTGTTGCAAACTAATTAAAATTACGGGCGCTAATAAGCGTGCACAAGTGCTTGAATATTTGTTAGTCTGTCTGCGCACAGTGGCAGTGCCAACGCCAAGGCCCACGCGGCGTATGTGCAATTTCGCGATGCAAATTTTCGATTAAGCAGAAGCTTCATAAAATGGCAACCGAGAATGCGAAAAGCCATTCCATTCCATTCCATTTCATATGAGCTGATTGCAAAACTGTACGCACGAGTTTGCAGCCAGTTTCCTGCGTCCGCCTGCCTGGCCGTCCGTCTGTCCGTTCGTCTGACTGCTTGTTGGCAAAATCAATCAAGTGCTTTGTGAGTAAATCAATCAGACAGTCAATTGTGCAGTGTGTGCGAGTGAGGAAGCTGAGCGGCTAGTGAAATTGGCAGGCTGAGTAGCGTATAAATCACGTATACGCACGAGTGTGCCGTGCACAAGGTCAGCACGAAACAGGAACAATCATGTTTGCTGCACGCACACACAAGCAACGAGACAAAAAAGGAAGTACAGACGGAAAGACAGACATACAGCTAACCAGAGAGGAGAAGAGCATAGGGAGGCAAGGAAACTATGCAAGAAAAGGCTGTCGAAAATACTATTTGCAATTGCCAAAGCTTGCTCTAACGTTTTACATTTTTCGACAATTAGCTAACGGTCTCTTATGCCAAAGACGTCCGAACACGTTCGCCTTTAACTGCCCTCTTAAGTTATCCAACACACACACACACACACAGTCTGCATAGAAATTCAATTATTATGCACAGTGCGGGGCGGAGTGGACCTTGGCTGGCTCAAATTGCCGCACAATTTTTTAATAACCATCATAAAAATTCCAGTCTCGAGATGACAACAGCCTCGTCAACGTCAGCGTCGACGTCGACATCGGCGTCGTTGTCCACCTTTGACGCAATCGATCAAGCGGAGCCTTTTGATAACGTTATTAAGCTTTTAGCGAGCATTAAATTTACATTACACTAAATGCTTAATGACCAAAAAGTATGCAATGCCATTGGAAAATTCCCATCCCCTAACCCCTAACCAACCCCTCTAAAGACAAAACATAACTTTTTCGGTCAGAAGCATAAAATTTATGCGCTTGTTAGCGCACACAGCACACACAGCCCAAATGGCTGCAGCGTGTCCATTAAAATGCGCAGAAACTTGAAAATTGATGCACCTTGGTGGGGCACGCTGCAAAATGCGATATGCTATTAAAATTATACCTGGCTAAAAGCGAAATTACAAGCAAAGCCATGAACAGCAAATATAAAGAGAAGACAAGGCAAGGCGAAGCCCTTAAACGGGCCAGCAGGGGAAGAGGCGGGGCGGGGCAGCATCTCTGGTACAGGCACGACCGGCGGGCATGTTCATAAAAGTTTCCCATATTAATGAGTTTTCATATTGACGTGCAAGAGCGGGCGGCAATGGGGGGAAGGAGAGGAGCAGGGGCTACGCATCGGCCCTGCGAAAAGAACATTAGACGAACTTAAATTGCATAGCTAGCTAGCACGGCCAGTGGATGACAAAGAAAAGCGGCGATAAAGTGCAGACAGACATAGAGAGAGAGAGAAAGAGGGGGAAGAGAGTGGGAGAGAGAGGGGGAGAGAGAGTGTGAGAATGTGCAGCAAGTTGCTTGAGAACGTGTGCAAGCCTCGGTTAAGTTAGTCAAGGAAACTTGATTTGCATAATAGAAAGTGCAATTTGAGTTAAGCTGCAAATTACAGATTTCATTTAAAACTACGTTAGGTATTAATTTAAGAATTTGTTAATAATAATAAAGTGAGAAATATTTTATTGATAATTAATTAATAATTATTAATAATAGTTGACTTGAGTTAAGAATTATTGCAAATATCAAAAACTTAAAAGATTGATATATTATGAAAAATATAATTTGAGATTATTTAAAACTCCAATTATAATTGATTGTTTCAATAATAAACTGATTGATAACAATTAAATAAATTAATTAATTAATTTAAAACAGTTTTTAAAGTGAAAAATGAAACGAAAAATAAACTTAAAACTAATGAAATATTATAATATATTAGAAATTATTTATATTATTATTGAGTATGGGACCAGATATCAGTTTTATCCATTAAAAGACAGGGTACTGAAAAATCAAACCTTTCAAGGTATAAAATAAACATTACAAAAACAAAGATAATAAAATTATTATTTTTAAATTAGCTCGCCTCTGGCCAGCAAGCTGCGGTGTCTCTCTAATCTGACGCTGTATCAGCCATTATATCTTTCAATTTATTCCTCTGCAACAGCTAAATGCACTTAATGTTCGATTTTGCTGCAAAACTCCCCATATTTGAATACCGTACAGCTAAATCGGAGCGATACAATGGACGTAGATTGCTCTTTTAGCTCGGAGCTGCAGTGTACTTCGTCTGTTAAAAATCCACCTTACTTGCTTCATCCTCTGGCTACACTTCCTAACAATAGAACTAAAATCCCAAACGTCCCAAATATATTGAAGAGAATTTGGATACATCAGGCTGCAAAATAAAACTAAAAATGTAAAAAAATTAAATAACAATATTTTAGAATATACAAAATATATAAAGTCTTGTTAAATACGCCAAAATAAATTCTAAAAACTTTTCTTCAACTATCTTAAATATTTTCCAGTCAAAGTTGAACGTAAACTTAAACTAACAAGCCAATTGCACTGCAATGATTCTGCTGACTTTGTGCCGCTAGTGGGATAAGTTGTTAAGGAAACAGAAGCTTGCAAAGCAGCATGAGTAGAGGGAGGAGAGAGAAGGGAGGAAGCTGGCTGCATAGATTTGCGCATACATAAAGGCAAAATAAATGATTTTACTATAATTAATTACGCAGCGCACTCTCCGCCTCTGCTGCCTGCACAAAAAGTCGCTTAAGCGGCTTAAGTGAGCAGCCGAGGCAAAGAGAGAGAGAGAGAGAGAGAAGTAGAGAGAGGGAGGAGGGGCAGTGGAAAACAAATCATATCAGCGAGTGGAAATACAAGTGAAAATGCCGCACAAATGTTTGTGCTGTCGTGCAGAAAATGGGCAAATGACAAAGGCAAATGCTGTGGAACATTGTAAACATTGGACAGCAGCAGCAGCAGCTAAAGCAGCCAGCAAACAATTGGCCAACAAATTAATGATGCCCCGACTGCAACAACAATAACAGAAACTAACAGCAACAACAATAACAGGCGGAGCACAATGAACCGACTTGATTAATTGCCTTGTGCAGGTTACACTTAAGGAGAAGGAGCAGGAGCGGGGAGTGGGAGAAGGGGAGGCGTGGCATATGCAGATGCAGCCACCGCATGTCAAAGTGAGAGGACTTTAGACAACTCACGAGCCACTCACGAGCCCTTCACGGTTAAACTCACATTCACATACAGAGCAAACCACAAGTGGATTTTACGCTGGTATTTTCTTTTGCACTTTGTGCTTTGTCTTTTGAGCGGCCTCCCCCCTCTCTTCCCGTACACGCCCACACTGTAAAAATTGCGCTAAAATAACTTGCATATCAAAGAGATGTCACGACTACTGCACCCGCCCCCGCCTCCGCCTCCGCCCATAGACATTTCTATTATTTCCCTGCTTGAGTATTTCTTTTTTGCCCCTTTCTCCTTTGCTTGCAACACACAATAAAATTGAAGATGAACTGCAAAAGAATCCAGATATGTACGAATAAAATGCAAAAAGAAGCTGGCAAAAAGTTATGGCACAAAAGAAAATGCCGCGCTAAAAAACGCAAAAATATTGCCAAGCATTTTCCAATAAATTTGCATAAGTTGCATTGCCGCAAACGTCGTCCGTGTCCGCCGTCGTCGCCATTGTCGTCATCGTCGTTGCCTGCAGCCTCCATTTCTATTTTATGCCTCGCTTTTTTCGCTCTGCTTTCTCCTCTTTCTTATTTTTTACTTATTTTACCATGCTGCATACTTGTGGGCGCACCAGGTAACTTGGCTCACGGCATCGTGTCGCGGATGCGAACTTTGTCCTGGCACAAAGCATTGTCGATCTTGTTCTGCCTGACTGTAAGTTGTTGTTGCTGTTGCTGTCATTGTTGTAGTTTTAGTTGTTGTTGCTGCTGCTGTAGTTACTTGCTTCCTACTTAGTTTCGCCCTGACACAGTGCTGGCTTACATTGGCTGGCTTATATTGAGCATTATCATCGAAAAAGGCGACACACAAGACAAACTGCTTGCCTGAATTTTGCAGGCAAGCAGCAACTTGTGCATCTATTTCTGCTGAGCGCATTAAATATTTCACAGCAAATTGAATATAATATATGAAAATAAATAAATATATTTAATTTGTAAGAATTTAATACATATTTGCCAGCTCTTTTTACAGTCAATTACAGCATTCTTAGCTAATTTAAAGGCATTTCTGGTATTTGTTGAGTTATTTACCACTGCGCCCGAAAGTATGCAGCAAAATTCAAATAAATTTGCCAGGTGCTTTTCCAGTTAGTTGGCAAAAGTAAAGCATACTTTTCAGCTTATCGAATTAAATACCCAACCTGTGCCTGCTGTGCCTACCTGATTGATACAATCTCTGCCCGCCTTAATCACAAAATAAATGTTTGGCAAATGAAAAAATCAACACTGTTGCGACTTCACGTGCACAAGCTGTACGAATTCGAATTCTCAAGGTATTCGAGTGAAAAATAAATAAGAAAAGAGACAATCGCCAGGGGACAGACACACACAAGCATAACAAGTGTGGGCAGCAGTCGAAGCGGAAGCAAGCACAAAGCACTAAGCCATAAACCAAAATGGCAAACTCAGCACCTGCACACACACACAGAGTCACACGCACACATGCGTAGAGGATGCTGCCGATCAGGGTCAGCGCGCTTCGGCCTGGTGAATTATAAATTTTCAATGAATTGACACTTGAGGTCATATTGGGCTAAGCTTTTAATTTTGCCCACGTAGCCAACAAAAGGGCACAGAGCATGGGGTATGGGGGGAGTGGCCTGTACGCGTGGCGTTAAGTTTGACAGCCACAGTGTTGGCCTTTTATTTTTTGCCACGGTTATTGGAAACTGTCGTTGTCGTCTTCGATGTCGCTGGAGGCCACTTGCCACATGTGAAAAGTTGATGGTTGAGGCGAAAGTTTTTCCGCATAACTTTTGCTCCTCTTTTGCACCTTTCCTTTCGTTTTCTTTTTTTGGTGCGTGTTGAGGGTTTTCCTGTTGAGGCTAAGGGGCTTCAAGGACATCACACACGGCAGAACGACACGCAGGAGATTTCTAATTACCCCGAGGGCAGGTAATAAATGTGCATTGAAATTAGTCTCGAGAAATTCACTTAGATTGCCACGAACTTGTGTTAAGAGTGTGACCGAACTTGCTGCGCAGTCGCCAGCAAGGAGAGTGGCCAGAAATTTAAGAGTACAGCGAATGGGATATTTTCTCTTTAGACATCAGTAAGCAAACATTCTACTGCTGCTGCTACTACTGCCATCAGCGGTTAATTTATGTGTTTAATTTCGTGCTGTGGCATAATTCGAGACGACATTCGCTCAACTGTTGCATGAGGCATGCAACAAAGAGGACGTCGGCAATTAATGTGCACACATTTATTCGTTAGATTGAAATATAACAAAACCATAAATTGTTAATTGCCACACACGCACACACACACTCGAATCTGTGCAACGATTCCTGACAATCGGTAGACAAATGACAAAAGATCTCCATTTGTTATTAGATTTTGCAATAATGCGAACAATCATTGAGGAAATGTAAGGCTAGAGCAAGTTGTGTGTTCCTCCTGCTGCACCTCCCCCTTCTCAATTGTCAAGGACATTTGCTGAAATTGCCAACCTCTGGAGGATTAGTCTGACGCAATTTATGTTAGCTGGTAAATTAAACCACAACCTTTGAGTTGCGATTAAATAATTATTACAACATATGGTAAATATTTATGTGTGCTCTAATATATTTACAGTTCGTATTAGATTGTAATTTGCGCTGATTAAAATGCATAGCATACTTTCCAGATGCCTGCATTATTGTGCAATTTCATCAATTCCACTCGGCATGAGCAGCTTAAAATTGCTTAGCATTACAGTTTCCCAGCCAGCAGCAGACAATGCATTCTCACCTTGTTTAATTCCATTGCGATAATGTAAATTTCTAAATTTGATAATGTTAAAGTTAAGTAGGCAAGCCTGAAAGTATGCTTTGCAATTTGAAAGTCCAATAATAGCTGCAACTCAAAAAGTATGCAATAGTTTACTTCTGCAATTGATTAATCGATCAAAATGAAACATTTACAGTCCGACTGGCAAACGTTTTACAGTTATAGAGTCATTTTTTGAACCTGAACTCACATTAACATTGCATATTTAGCTCCAGGTGCGAACCATTAGCTGCTGCTGCCTCTGCCTCTGGCTGTATTTGAATGAACGAGCACAAGTCAAACATAATTGGCCCGAGCAATTAACGGAATGTGCATAAAAGTTAAAGCGTGGAAAAGAAAAAAAAAACTCGTTAAAATTTCCCGTGGTAGCTTTATAAATAAACCATTAAGCCGTCAACAGAGAGAGTGAGAGAGACTGCACAGTTTTCTCGGCCAGGCGAGTGAATTCCGGCAATATGTTGCTCTGCCGAAAAAACAACCTGATTGTTGCTGCTGCTGCTGCTGTTACTGCTGCTGGCAGTCGTGCTTCAAGTTACAATATGTTGTTACTGAATAAATTCCAAAGTTGCTGGGCTGCCTTGGCTCGCTAAGGGCCAAAGCAATTTCTATTTTCATTTAATAGCTAAAGTTGGAGTCTTTTTTTGGCTTTTCCTTTTCTTTTTTTTTTAAATTTTTTTGCCAAATATTTTGTTACGCAGAAAACTTTGAGCTTTGTTTTTGTATGCTGCCATCTTTTACTTTTCCGATAAAAAGCCAAACGTTTTTGGGCCCAAGCGCCCGAAAAGGTGTTCGCCAAGAGGGCGTAAAATGTCCGCCGAAAAGCACACGGGCACAACACAAACACACACACACTCGCCCACTTTCTACATGCTTTCGATGTGAATTAGAGAATTGCTTTTGACGTTTTTGAATTTCGGGCGCCTTCATCAAGAGGTTAAATTTCAAGAATGAAATATAAATTTCCTTCGGAGGCTTTCTTCAATTTAATAACCTGCACAAATTGCGCTGAGAAATCTGAAATATTTATGAAATTAAATTTACTCTGACAGACATTAATTTGTTGGCTCAAGGGGTGTTGAGTAAGGCAGGGGTGGACTGTTCGCGACAGCAGCGCGCACTGAATTTGCAATTTCAATTTGAAAACAATAAACTAAGTACATCGATTAAATCCTACGCACGTAAGGCCGGCTACGGCTTAGTTGCCACGCTCTGTCTTCCCGTCTCTCTTTCTCTCTCTCTCAGAGTCTCACTGTCTCGCCGTCTCACTGTCCTTGCTTTTTTTGGACGACAAACAGGGCCCGTTTACAGTTACTTGATTTATGCACGACATGACCAGGCTACCCCAGTGGGAACGGCAACGGCATCGGCTTCATTATGCCAAGGCAATCGCTTCAAAAAAGGCGAGCAATGGCCAAGCTAATGCGCTGCGAAGGATAATATCGAGGCGAAGCAGGGAGAAGACCAGCGCCACCCTCATTCTGCTGCTGCTGCTGCTGGCTTTGCTTTCATGCCGTTATTGCTGTACATATTTATGCTGGCAACAAGGAATTACAGCCACGAGGGGGGGGAGAATGGCCACAGTTTCCTTATTTCCTCATTTGTTAGTCCTTGTGCGTTTGCTCATATTTTATTTGCTTTTTGCTTGGGCGCAAAATAAATTTAGCGCATAATCAGGCTTTAATGCCACTGTGTGTGTGTGTGTAAGCTTCTGTCCCACTGTGCAGCGACAGTTGTTGTTGTTGCTGAAATCCATATAACAGCTGTCAATTAAAAAGGATAATTTGCCTGATATTCATCACAATGCAAATGAAAATGAAAAAGGAAAAGGCTGTGCAAACCCAAGCTGACTTGTGTACCCTGTACCCTGCCAGCAAAAGAGAGACAGGCAGGCAGTGGAACTTCTCTCTCTCTCTCTTTTTACTCACCTATCAACTGAAGCCCGTTCCTTGGCATACCGTATAAAAAGCTTTGTGCAGCGTATTACAAAGTCTGAGCTAAGCGCAGCCAACTCGAAACAGCTTAGGCCGCAGTGAATTATGGGCAGCAAATTAGTGTGGATTAACACGACTGTATGTGAATGGCAATGGGAGAAGGCAAGATGAAGCGAGGCAGGGCGAGGGAGGCGAGAGATGAAGATGAAGGCGAAGGCGAGTGGGAAAAACAAACCAAACTGCGGTTATCCTGCTTCAATTTGCTTTCGCTTAGATTGGCAGCTCCCCTTGCTCTATCACTTTGCCCATGCATGTGTGGTATGTGTGTGTGCGTTGGTGTGGCTTTTGTGCGCCTGAAAAACCTTTTAAAGCCAAAGTCAGTGAGTCTCGTTTGTCAGCGCATTGTGCGCACGAGCGAGATTTTGATACATTTTGATAGATGGCCCAAACAAAATGCCCAATTATTTTTTACTTAAAGGCCACGGCAAAATAAATGACCAACACACAAAAACACACATAGATAGGGAGAGACAGAGAGAAACAATTAGAGTTTGAGGCACAGAGAAGTTACTTATCAGACAGAGAATGACTTGACGCTGCTCAAATGGAACTCGACGGCAGTTGAAGGCTACAACGGCTCTGTTGGTTGTCAAACTCAATGGCCAACACAATGACAGGCCAACACACCCACACACACAGACAAAGAGAGAAAGAGAGGGATGAAGGGAGAGAGAGAGACATGCATACACTAATCCAGTGAAGCATTTTGCCGGACAAGCCAGATACTATGTATGAGCAGCGCCACAATGGTTATTGACAGGCGACAGGCGACAGGCGATGCAGGAGCAGTAAAAAAAGGAAAGAAAAATATCATATTGAAGCGTCGTGAACAGTGTCAGCTATTAGTTAATATACACATAAATTATGCATATCAAAATGAGATTGAGAAAGAGAGAGAGAGAAAGTAAATTGTCAGCTAATAGAGACGTGTGCTATATGATTAAAGTTCAAACAAAACATGACAAGTGCGAGATGAAATTGCAGAGATATGGAAAAATTGGCAACTCAGATGCTTAAAGAAGCGAAAGTTCGCCTTAAAGCAAACGCCAAAAAAGGCTTTGACAGACAGATAGAAAGAGAGAGAATGAGAAGAAAAGAAAGCGAAACAGACAGCGCATTTTTTGCTGCTTGCCACGTGCTGTCTACTGCAAGCAACCCTAGCTATCCATGTGTGTGTGTGTGTGTGTGTGTGTGTGTGTCTAGCCACCCACACACATGAGCAGAGAAAGAAGGAGAGAGGGAAGAAGCAGGCAAAGTCGAAGTCAAAGCCAAAGTCAAAGCCAAGCGGCACTATTAAAGCACAATCACATTTTAGCATTTATTGTGGCAATTTGGCCAAACGATTTCGCATCTAATGGCTTCTTTGATATGCTTCTGCTACGATCTGTGCTGGCAGAGGCCCAGTTCAAATGGCCATTGTTATGTGTATCAGTTACTAAATTCAAATATTGAATACGCCTGGCCAGGCCTGGCCAAGACGCAGGTCAGGTTTGTCCCTTTTTTTCGCAATCTCAATCTCGATTCCCACTGCCTGGCAGATGTTTGTTGCCAGCCTGTGTGTGTGTGTGTGTGCGTGTGTGTGTGTGCGTGTGTGTGTGTGTGTGTCTGTGCGTTTGCTTCTTATGCTCTAATAACCATAGCAATAATAATAAGCAGACGTCAACGACATCGATATCTTTGGATATGCCACTTACATGCGAGTTTTGTGCATGGTGCGCGTTGCTAATTGATTTCGGGCACGGGGCGTATGAGTGTTATGCAAATGCTTGACAAGCCAGCGATAGGTGCCTGCCCTGGCCTGGCAGCGATCCGGTGGCTAATGCATGTGGCATGTGGAATGTGTGGCAAGTGGCAGCTAGCAACGGGGCTGCAACTAGGTATTCGTCGGGTATTTCATCAATTATGCGTGCGCTTAATTCCATTTATTGTTAACCAAACTTAATTGAAATTCAACAACAGCAACCAGGGAGAGAGAGAGAGAGACAGAGAGAGAGAGAGAGAGGGAGAGTGTGAGGAGACGAGAAGGAGCGGGAATGAAGTAAAGTAACAACTGCCGCACGCAACGATTACAATGAAATTTGCCACGCTGTCCTATTTATCACGCAATTATAATGAAAATGTAAATAACAACAAAACAATGGCGACAAAACGGCTAAAGCTCGCCATTTTGCGGCCATTTTTCTCCATTGCATTCCGCCGACTGTTGCGGATGTGCGAATGCGGATGCGAATGTGGTTGATGTTGCACGAGACCGTTGCCGTTGCTGTTGGTGTTGCTGTTGCCATTGGCATTGGTTGTGGCACAGCCGGCTGGCGACGCCTGGGCGAACCATGTCAAAGTCGCCGCTGGTTCATTATGCGCCAAACAACTGGGACGCATTTTGTCGTGCACTCCTGCCCCTGCCACGCCACCCTCCCTCCCCCTCTCAGTCAAACGAAAAAAGAATAGGCGAGTGGCATTTGACATTAGAGCGCGATAATGAACAGCACCGTGCGGCGCATGAAGCAAATAAAGCGCTGAATTTGCAACGTAATTACATGGCTCGATTCGGGGAATATTGTCATGGAATAAACATGGAACTCGGCTTGATGGCCTGCGTCCTGAATAACTATGCATAGTCTCCGTCTCCCTGTCTCCCCTTGCAGAGAACATTTTGACAGTAGTTTAAAAGGATTGTTAGACAAAGAGAGTGAGATACATATAAATGTAGAAACAGGTAGATAAGGTAGATAATAAAATACTTTATGGAGAGAGATAGATTTTGAATGTGGAGACAAGAGGTGAAGATAGACACAGCGATATAAAGAGAGTAAGATCAAGATAAACAAAGATAAAAAGAGAGACAGAGAAAAAGAAGAATATATGGGGATCTAGATAGAACCCTTTATAGAATAGAACAAGAAAGATATTTAAAGAGAATAGTTGTAAGATAGGTAGATAAAGGGAAATAAATGAATAAATATGGAAGACTGATATCATGTATAGAGAGAAGAGAGAGTGGATCTAGAAAGAGAGGCTGAAATAATTGATGGCAGTGTAAGACAAAGAAAGTTGAGCAGATCCAGGAAGAGAGACACAAATGGAGTGAACAAAGAGAAACTTCTTAAGAGTTAGACTTAGTTAACGAAGAGATTAACAGAATAAGATACTTACAGACAAGGTTTATTTAAATGGGTTAAGCGTAGTGAAGTTGTTAAACTTTTAAGGTAAAGCTTTCTAATATGAAATATGGACGTCCATGAACTACTTACAAGGTGAAGCTTTCTTATATAAATATATATTATAGACGTACATGAACTAGTTCCATTATTATGAACAAATTAACTATCTCAATTAAAGTCGATTAATAATTTAAATTGCAGTTCCTTATAGAATTAAGTTCAATTCTTAGCATGAAGTATTATGAGTGTAGTGCAACGAACTAGTTTACTTTGTATTCCATCATATCTATGTATATTCAATTTCCCCTTTCATTTCAGTATACAATATAGAGGCAGCTAAGCCACAGTATATGCGCTGGCTTTACACGTAATTAATGAGTTTGCAACTGTTGCAATTTAACGGAAGGCACGAAAACTTTCGCCACGCACTGTTATGGCGGTAAAACATTGAATTAAATGGTCACATATGGAATTACGAGTCGCTCTCGAATGATGCTAAATTTCCATGTTCCTAAACTGCCGACGAGGAAAGTTTTGCGAGCAGAAGTATGGGAGGGAAGTGTGGGAAGGGAGTGTTAGTAGGCAAAGGAGGGGGGGCGGGGCGAACTGCAACTGTTGCTGTTGCATGTTGCATGTTGCATGTTGTTTCCGCCGCTTTTGGTTGTGTGGCAAATTGAACCCAAGTGTTGTTTGACTAACAGACGACAAAGATTGAAGCGGCTTGGCTGGCGGCTCTAATGGCTCCCCCCTCACTTCCTCCCACCCCACTCCCGCCTACGCCTGAACAAACCAACACATGCTACGTTAGAGAGAGGAAACTGAGTGTAGACAATCTTAGGGAAGCGTCTTTGTTATTGCTCGGCATGTTTACAGTTCTGCAAGCTTGTCGCCAACAGCTTCTACTACAGTCCCGCATGCTGCTCGTCCTGCTTGTTGCCGGCTTGTTTACAATGTCAACGAGGGGAGAGGGCAATGAAGGCGCGGTGGTGGCGAGGGTTTCTTCGCCATGTGTAGCTACAAGCTAACAATGTAATTATCGCAAAAAGCAAGCAGCGCTTAAGTGATTGCGGAACGAACTGCAAATGATGTTGTCAATTAGGCCAAATCGAATGTAACCTTTAATATGAGAGCACGGTTCAGTGCCGAAGAGAGTGAGGAGATAGGGAAGGAGTGGGGGAGACGGAGGGAAAGAGAGCACAAGCCTTAATTGACCCCAGAATATTCTCAATCAGCTGCGAATTTGAGCTGCCGCCTGAGAGTAGGCAACACTTTTAGCACTTGCTTTCAATTATCACAAGAATAACCTATATATTCTTGGCCAATTTTCAGCAATTATATAGCCTGCTGTTCTTATTTCAAATCGACTTGAGCTGCATAATAAAGTTCAATTATTTTTTTTGGTTGAAGTTTTTCAAAAGTTTGCGCCGAAAGCGAATTTGCGAACATCTCACTCTCTCTCTGTCTCGCTCTTCACTGTGATTTACATGCACACACACTTACACACACATACACACATCAGCAAACCGACACTCAACGGTGAGACTCATTTGTGGTCTTTGCAGCTCGCTGCCTGAAATCGCCTTCATTCGATTCGTTTATTGCCATCAATTATTTATACATACAATTATTCTTTCTCCTCATTCGCGCTACGGCGTTTGCTCTCTTTCACTGTGCCCCCTTTTTGTCCCCCACCTTTCACTCACTGCCAGCAATGATCCTTAATCGGGTTCGAGTCGAGTGCAATTGCTTGTTGTTGCCAGGTGAACGAAGCGAAGCCAAACAAATGCGCTCCTGGCCGGGCCAATTATGTGTACCTGGCTGTGAGCCAAATTGTTGCTACCGCTTTGTGGCAAGCAGCGTGAGAGAAGGACGAGAGTGAGAGAGAGAGAGGGCGCAGCACGAGCAGGCTACCTGCAGTTTACAACTCCACAATAAATCAAACTTGATAAATTGGGGTCAAAGTGCACGGACGTCGATTGGCGCTGGGCGAACATGAGCACAAGTCGCATATTAATTATGGAATTGTTGACCGTTGCTTGTTAGTTTGTTTAATAGAATTGTAATAGTCGCAATTTTAGTTCGAGTACGTGCTTGTTACGTCTACCTTTCCTTCTCCCTCTCTCTCTGCCTTTCTCCGTATCCAGTAATTAAACGCAAGCATCCCGCATGGCGAATACGCCACGTTGTCCGTCCCCATTGTCTGACAATTTCGCTGGAAATCTGCTTCATATCATGCAACGCTTTTTTTCCCGCTAACTGTGTTATTTTGTTTTCCCCCCAAATTGCTTTGTTTTCCTTTCGCCTTTCGCCTTTCGCATTCCATATTAAATTTTAATCAGCTGAAGCATCAAATCAGCCACAATATGAATAGAAAGTTGGATTTTTTCAGCGTGACTCGGCAGAGCGTTGTGATTTCTTGTCTTTGTGTGTGTGTGACGCCGCTTTTTGTGAGTTTCCACTTTCATGCACAGCAATTTTCCCACCTTGGCGCGTGCGGCACGCGGAGTCCTTCAAGGTTTTTTGACAAAAACAGCTGAGGGAAAAAAACAAAAATTTGTTTTCGTGGCTTACGCTTTTCACGCGTTTCCTGTGAGGAGTTGCTATTGTAAGGGCGCTGAGCGAAGGTATCTTGGGAAGAGGCTCCAGAGACTTTGCCTGCATTTAGTTATTTCATATGAGATTCCAATTCTCCAATGTGTCGAGGGGCAAACTCAACAAGCTGTATATGTTATATATTTTATACGCAGCTTCATCAATCTTGAGTCTTTATAAGGATGTATGCAAGCTATATTCAGAATTGTATGACGAACGAAGTTGTACGTTTATTTGTATTTGACTGTAACTAGTCTACAGGGTATATTGGACGTGCAACACCCCTCGAATTGCCCTCATCAACTTGTTATGGCTGCATATGTGTTAACGTAAGCAACTGAAATAATTGAAAATTAACTTTAGTGGAGTGCGGGGAACAATGGCAAAAGAGGGGAGGGGACGGGGCATGCGTCAATTTAACTTGGCCAACGAGGCAAATCAATGGCAGCATTTGCTTTGGAGGTAAACAAAAATGTTGCCTCGCTTTTGTTTTGTTGCTGCCACACAAGGACAGCTGGCGCAAGGTTTTCCATTTCCAGCGGAACGGGAAGAGGGAGCGTACAGGCAATTGTGGGTGTTGAGGGGGGCGTGGCAATGCTTACATTATTGAATATCGCAATCAAACAATCTAGGGATCCCGACGACTTTTTGTTTAGCATATAATTTGCTTTTCATTTCGCTCTGCTTTGCCATCTAATGATATGGAAATAATTATTGATTTCAATTTATACATATTTGAGTTGCGAATACCCCCACCACCCTCAACAACCCCACCCACTTCCACACACTTCCCGGCACAGATTGCTATAAATACATATGCGAAAGTTGTGCACACAAACACACTCACACTGACTGACGCACATCGTATTGTATTATCCATTGAAGCTTAATAGATGTTGGCGCCTTCGTGCGTACATTTCAGTTATCCTTAAACTTTTCCAGCTCCCATCCCCCCTTCCTACCATCTACTTTTTCATCCTGCTGTGCGCGCTGTAATTTTCCATATATGAAATTGTGTATGTGTGTGTGTGTATGTGAAAAAATAAACGGAAAACAAGGCAAAAGCTGTTGGAAATATATGGCAGGCCATTTGCAAATAAATTGAATGCTCAATTTCAATAATTTTGCATACTTCTCTTTGGCTGCGGCGCAGCACGCTGCAGACAAAGTTGCTTCTAATCCATTTGGACTAGTCGACTAGCAACAACAACAACAACAGCAACAACTGGCAAGCAGATCTACAAAAACAACGGCAAAGATAACCACAAAGTTTTGACGGTGTGCGGCGGGAGTTTGCTTTTCGCACCCACGCCAAATACCCTGTAAAATAAGGGGTCGTGAAGAGATGGAAGAGGAGATTTTAAGCATTTTTATTCTTATTAATTATTATTATTAGTACAATCAGAAAAGCTATTTGTTTCATAATTGCTTCTTAAGCATTATTAGTTTATTTCTTGTATTCATTTTTAATATTTTTAAATTATTTATTATTCTACATTTTCATTATTATTATTATTATTTGTTCTATATATATATACATATATCACTTTATTATTATAATCTTTTTATATATTTTGTTTATTATTATTATGGTTATCATTATTATAATTAATGAGTATTTGACAGTCGTGCATTCGACACTATTTCCGCGCTTGTTTTGAATTTAGTTGAGTGTGAAAAACGCGTGGCTTAACTGTGTGTGTAGATTTTTATGTGCCGGTATGCGTGGGTGTATGTGTATGTATGTGAGTGTATGTATGTGAGTGTGTGAATGAATGTGTATTAGTTTGTATGTATGTGCAAAGTCGACCAGCTGTTAAATGCGCACATTCATGATTAAAAAAGTTTGGTGCTCAAGGCGCTTGAAGCAATTAAAGTTTTTATATTCGCCGCAAGCACACACACAAGCACACAGACACACATTTTACACAGCAAATACACAGACACACACAAACGAATCACAGCCGTGCACAAATAGATACCTATTCGATGGCCCGATTGTAATGAGTGTAGTCGTACAAATGCGCCGTGTGCCATTATGCGCCAAGGTCGCCCTGTCTAGACAGACCCACAAAATGCTCGCAGTCGCTGCGATCCCTTCCGCGCCCTCTTGGGAGCCGCAATTTATGCTTCGACTTATGACGACCTTCGGCACATACACGCACCCTCAACTGCAGTGCAAACAAACCAGAAAGAGATAGCGCGACAAACAGACAAAGCCATTCTCAAGCTGGCAAAGTAAAGTTGCAATGAAACGAAATGAATGAGTGAACGAATGAATGGTTGAATGACTGAATGAGTGAAACACTGACTGACTGACGAACTCTGCGTTGCCTGCATGGTTTGCACATGAAATTGTTAAATTTATTTGTTATTTTATTTGCATAAATTTCCCGGGGGAAATTGCAAAACACACCCTTATGCACAGTGCAATTGCACAGCGACAATTGCGTGGAAACGAGGGGGTGATGAAGGGAAGACAGAGAGGGGTGTATAGAGCAGCATGACCAACACAAGTGTGCACACGCACGCACACAGAATCACTCACAGAGCTGCTTATGGTGCACTTGCGGGTGCACAAGCTGCATGACATAACTGCGATTCGTGCAAAGGCCTCTGCATATACCCTGTATTATTGCCATGTCTCGCAAAGGGACAGGAATTTATATAAAGCTGCCAACTGGGCTCACTCTATTCATCCCTCTCCCACTCTCTTTCTCTCCCTCTTGACGGAATATTAAATGCATTGTGTGATATTGAAATTGGCGCAGAAAAGTATGCAACATTTTTCACTTGTCTAAATTCCAGCAAAAATCGAGATCAGAGTTAGACTATAGCTGGTTTATTTATCATAACTAACCCTGAATAGACACAACACTAATTGCACATATCATTTTTATTAGTTTATGTTGAACTGCATCCATAGAAACCTTAACTACTCAACTCCCAATTAAATTTACCTACAAAATCCCTTTGCTATAACTCCGAAATATCATCACTTAATGGCCAAGCTTCATAGAGAGTATTCCTGTTGAATGCAAACAAAAAACAACTTTGCCGCAAGCAAACACAAGTTGCAGGATTCATTTAACAATTTTCAGTTATGTTTGCTGGCACTTTTCACTGTTATTTGCCTGTGGAAGTTTCAGTTGCCCAAATAAAGAAAAAATAACCTTTCGTATTTTGTGCAAATAATTGCTTGGCAGAATGAAGAAAGCAAAGCAGAAAAGCTGAAATGGAGAAGCCGAAGTAGTGTGGAAGATGAACGACATGAGATATTCCTTTTACATATTTGGCACACAGTGGCCAAAAAGTTGCCCAAAGGAATTTGATGCAATTAATGCGATTTAAGCGTATGCAAACTGTACGTAGACGTGTGTATGTCCACATGTGCGTATACTGCTGTGCGCGACTGTCTTCTGTCAAGGTCTTTAAATCATCGCCACACGGCAGGTGCCACTTGAGCAGCGCATTGCGGCCATTCGTGAGCGTCTCTGACTGTAGTTTCCGTTTTTTCTCTCTGTGCCAACGTCGTGGAGTGCGACTACAAGTGCCACTTGCACTTTAACTGATGTGCCACACCTCCCTCCCCCAGCTCTACACCTGGCAAACATCTTAGGCAGCTAAAAAGTGCGCAAAATGAAGTGGCAGCTGCTGTCTGAAAGGTGCTTGAAGCGGCGGCTTAAAGCTGCTGCACGCTGCACACGCTTCATATTTAGCGGCTAAGGCGCCATTCACACGCCTCCCCTTCCCCTCTCCCCCCCCTTCCCAGTTCCATTCGCAACTCTTTCAGCTGACTGAATGACTCTCCAGCTGGCTGGCAGTTAACCTGTTTACCTGGCGGAATTTAATTCAGCTGCCTCTCGTTTTTGTTGTCATAACCATCGACGCGTCTTTTTCTCTTTCCCGCATACTCAGTGATTAATTGCATGCAGCAGCTGCGTTCAGGGTCGTTTAGGAAGAGGAGTAGACAGGAAGGAGGAGCAGAGGAGGGTTATTCGCTGACCAACTTCACACGCTCTGACAACGACAAACTGAAAAATATTTTGGCTGCACGTACGAATAAATTTTTGTGCATTTTTGAAGCGTTTGCCAGAGATTTATATGGAAAAGCAACAACAACAACAACAGCGACAATAACAATACAATGTGCAACAAAAAAGAAAAGCGGCCATTTGGCAATCAAATTGTCTAAAATAAATCTAAATTTACTTTTGTGCTGCGCTTTGGTTTTGGCATATTGCAAGTGTATTGGTTTGTATTGGTTTTTATGCGATGCCAAAGCGATTTTGACAGCATATTGGACAGAACAATCACATGAAAGTCGCAATTAGATGCTCGGTTTAAGCGACACACAATATGCCCTACGTAGGAATAAAGTAGAGTACTTTTCTCTATACTCTACTCTATACTCTACTCTATACTCTACTCTATACTCTACTCTATACTCTACTCTATACTCTAACCTACTCTATACTCTACTCTATACTCTACTCTATACTCTAACTCTACTCTATACTCTACTCTATACTCTACTCTATACTCTACTCTATACTCTACTCTATACTCTACTCTATACTCTACTCTATACTCTACTCTATACTCTACTCTATACTCTACTCTATACTCTACTCTATACTCTACTCTATACTCTACTCTATACTCTACTCTATACTCTACTCTATACTCTACTCTATACTCTACTCTATACTCTACTCTATACTCTACTCTATACTCTACTCTATACTCTACTCTATACTCTACTCTATACTCTACTCTATACTCTACTCTATACTCTACTCTATACTCTACTCTATACTCTACTCTATACTCTACTCTATACTCTACTCTATACTCTACTCTATACTCTACTCTATACTCTACTCTATACTCTACTCTATACTCTACTCTATACTCTACTCTATACTCTACTCTATACTCTACTCTATACTCTACTCTCTATACTCTACTCTATACTCTACTCTATACTCTACTCTATACTCTACTCTATACTCTACTCTATACTCTACTCTATACTCTACTCTATACTCTACTCTATACTCTACTCTATACTCTACTCTATACTCTATACTCTACTCTATACTCTACTCTATACTCTACTCTATACTCTACTCTATACTCTATACTCTACTCTATACTCTACTCTATACTCTACTCTATACTCTACTCTATACTCTACTCTATACTCTACTCTATACTCTACTCTATACTCTACTCTATACTCTACTCTATACTCTACTCTATACTCTACTCTATACTCTACTCTATACTCTACTCTATACTCTACTCTATACTCTACTCTATACTCTACTCTATACTCTACTCTATACTCTACTCTATACTCTACTCTATACTCTACTCTATACTCTACTCTATACTCTACTCTATACTCTACTCTATACTCTACTCTATACTCTACTCTATACTCTACTCTATACTCTACTCTATACTCTACTCTATACTCTACTCTATACTCTACTCTATACTCTACTCTATACTCTACTCTATACTCTACTCTATACTCTACTCTATACTCTACTCTATACTCTACTCTATACTCTACTCTATACTCTACTCTATACTCTACTCTATACTCTACTCTATACTCTACTCTATACTCTACTCTATACTCTACTCTATACTCTACTCTATACTCTACTCTATACTCTACTCTATACTCTACTCTATACTCTACTCTATACTCTACTCTATACTCTACTCTATACTCTACTCTATACTCTACTCTATACTCTACTCTATACTCTACTCTATACTCTACTCTATACTCTACTCTATACTCTACTCTATACTCTACTCTATACTCTACTCTATACTCTACTCTATACTCTACTCTATACTCTACTCTATACTCTACTCTATACTCTACTCTATACTCTACTCTATACTCTACTCTATACTCTACTCTATACTCTACTCTATACTCTACTCTATACTCTACTCTATACTCTACTCTATACTCTACTCTATACTCTACTCTATACTCTACTCTATACTCTACTCTATACTCTACTCTATACTCTACTCTATACTCTACTCTATACTCTACTCTATACTCTACTCTATACTCTACTCTATACTCTACTCTATACTCTACTCTATACTCTACTCTATACTCTACTCTATACTCTACTCTATACTCTACTCTATACTCTACTCTATACTCTACTCTATACTCTACTCTATACTCTACTCTATACTCTACTCTATACTCCACTCTATACTCTACTCTATACTCTACTCTATACTCTACTCTATACTCTCTATACTCTATCTATACTCTACTCTATACTCTACTCTATACTCTACTCTATACTCTACTCTATACTCTACTCTATACTCTACTCTATACTCTACTCTATACTCTACTCTATACTCTACTCTATACTCTACTCTATACTCTACTCTATACTCTACTCTATACTCTACTTTATACTCTACTCTATACTCTACTCTATACTCTACTCTATACTCTACTCTATACTCTACTCTATACTCTACTCTATACTCTACTCTATACTCTACTCTATACTCTACTCTATCTATCTATAAGTATCTGAGTATGTCAATCACTTAGTAAATATTTTCATTATGGACTTTTCCATTCCCAAAAAGTACCCCCTCTTTCTCTCTCTCTCTCTCTGTTCTCGCATTTACTTGGACAAACAGCTAAATAAGACGAAATGCCTCACTCAATGTAGGGCACAGCAATTATAAAGGCATTTCCAAATGAATTGTTAGTCCAGGTGAGCACTTGTTGTCGCCGCTTGGTTTCCGGCAATCAAACCGGGCATTGCCAATGTGCTCGTGCCACCTGTGTCCAAGTCGAACCGCGAGAGAAGGGGGATGGGTGTCAGTTATGCGTTTAAAGCAGCATTTTTGGTATGTTTGATTTATTGTCAATTTGACTTAAATTATGCATGTGCCAGATAAAACAGCGGGACTGCGGCCGGGGCCCTTGCTGAGCGGCAGCGGGGCTGCATCTTGGCATATTTTTAGGCATTTGTCATATTTTATCACGGCCTAAATGCGTACCATAAATAATTTTTTAATTTTCCCCCTCTCACTTCTGATTTAATAGACTCGGATGTGGCACGGCGGATGTGGCACGGCGGATGAGGCAGCGTTGTGTGCGTCGGCTCGATGCTCGTCCCGTTTTACCTGTAACAGACTCGACGCATAAATTTAAGCCAAAACCACGAGCTAGGCAAATGGCAGCGCAGCGATGCCAACTCGATAATAATTTGTCAAATGGGTGGCGGGGAGGCGTAGGGCCAGTAGCGGCCTATTCTGTCGACCCCCTGCCCCATCCCGACCACATGACGACGATTTGCAGTGCACGCAATTTATAGAGGCGCTTATGCCTTTGAAACATTTTGTCTCATTTTGTTGGCTTTCGCCCTTCTGCAGTTCCCGCCTCCCACTGGCCTTCTGGCACTGGGCGTGGCAGTTGCAACGTCCACATAAATGCCTGTGGCAACCGTGCGCTCAATTAAACAGCAATTGCATTGGCTGGCAACTCTACGCGGCGTCAGTGTGTGTGTGTGTGTACTGCCCATTAGGGCCCAGCTTATGCGACCGTTAATTGGTTGCGGCGCTTTCGTTAAGTATGCGCCTTAAAATGTTGCTGCAACTGCAACAATTTATGGAACGAGTGAACGCATCAAATGTGAATCAATTCATGCGATTCATGAATGCCAGCGTCGAATCTACAGTCACACAAACCCAATTAGCCTAAGGCCATTTCACAGCTCTAAACTCGCGATTTTCTTTCAATTATCGCATTGAGGCAGACATTAAGTGACGTGGTGGTTCTGTGTGGTTCTGTTTTTGTTTCTGTTGCTGTTTCTGGTTCACCGACTGGTTCCGGTTCGCTCTGTGGTTCAGCTTCATTTGCTGCATGCGCAGTATATGCGCTAATTACAACTTTTTTATGCGTCTCTGGCCAAGGCCAAGAAAATAGCAAAATACTCAAACTGCTTGGGTTCTATGAGCTGCAGATGAATTTGGAATGCTCTTTCCTCTGCTCGGGACAGAGAACACAGCGACAGTGGAGCAGAGAACAGTTTTAAAGCTCAATTTTGTATATGTAATTTAGTTTTCCCATTTTTATTTGAATTGTATAATTTGAGAAAGATATTTCTATGAAGTGCTGATAATTTCTGCTGTCTTTGTCTGTGAAATAAGAGAATTTCATTACAAGCCAAACGCATTCTTAATCAAATAAGAATTCTCTATACATTTTAAAGGAATTTCTATTTGAGACCTTTACATTTTTCTTATAGTTTTCTTTATTCAAATTCCATTGATTGCACCTAGTTTTTCTTGTCAATCTACTTGGGCTATTCTCCATTTGCTTTTTCGGTCTGCTGCAGACATTAACACAAAATCAATTTGTTTGCAGGGCACATTGTGGAATTGTAAAAACGTCGCCGCAAACATTTCCACACTCTTTCAGCGAGGGGGTGGGCCAAGATGGGAGCATCATCGATGCGAAGGCATTTTGGGGGCATGTTTCGAATTCTTTTGGCCAGGGATTCTCACCCGCTTTGCAATGTGCTGAAAATCAAGCGGTCGAGTCGTAAACATTTTTTAATTCATTTTCTACCGCGCCACGGAAAATACACTCACTCACAGCAGCTGTACACGCACATACACACACTCAGACTCAGCGAACACACGTACATATGCCAGACCATTAAACAGCTGCAGCTGTACTTGGGCGCCGCCATTTTCTTTGCCTCTCTGCCCGTTGCCCACGTCGCTGCCAATGGCTCTGCCCGCCGCGGTCTTGTGCGGCTACTACTGCGGCTGCGGCTGAGTGTTTGCGTTTTTCAAATTGTGTGAATTTATTTTGTTTTGTTTTTATTTTTATGGCGCCTGAAATTATGCTTATTTCGCCATTTTCTGTTTAGCTCTTAAAGAAATTAAAAAAAACCCAAACCGAAGGCGAAGGCAAAGCCGACGACTGTGACTGGGACTGGGCGTGTCTGCGCCCTTTGCCTTGGCGCCGTTCCATAGACTGTCTTTGTTTTTGCTATCGAGTTGTTGTTCTTGTTGCTGTTGTTGCTGTTGTTCCTGGACTGTGGGAAAACAGCCCGTGGCGTGTGTTCTAAATGCAAAACGAAAACTTTGCCTTGTTTTCGTTAAACGCTTTCACGCGCGCCCTTTGCCCGTTCGCCTTTTGTGGCCATTGTCAATGGCGAAATTTAAACACAATAAAGAAACATACCATATATATGTATATGTATGTATTTATAATATAGATACGACTTAAGTAGCGTATTTGCAATTTAAATGCAGACAAGGCATATTTTCATATCATATGAGAGCCACTTACATACATATATCATGTGTCTTTTTCCACTGTCACTTGAGGTATTTTGATTATTTCAACATCAGCTCGTACAACTGTCTTTGGCGGCCACTATGTCAGACACCGGTGACATTGTGACAGGCGCTACACACACACACACACACACACAGACACAAAACATTTTGATATTGACAGCTGAACTGGCCAGCAGCTCTACAGCATCTTGTCCGGCCTGTCCACTGGTGGCAGATATTAAAAACTCATTACAGTCACTTCTGACGTAAGTGCGGGCAGTCCAAATGACAGAAAGAGACAGACAGAGCGCCACAAAAGAGAACGCCTAATGACCATTAACGAAATGAAAACCACATAAAATATTGAAATATTGAATAGTTGAAAATAAAATAGAATCTATGGCAAGATGTCATAAGTATCAAGCAGTTCAGATGGGAGTACTCTGAATACCCTACGTAGGATGTTAAGAAAATTAAGGGAATAGGAATAAATTAGAAAACAATCTCAAATGTAGATAGATCTGCTTTACTATTCAATGAATCATTCTTATAAAGAATAAGTTGCTCTAGATTCAGTAATTCTCTGATAAGCTAAAGTACTCAAAAGAATATTTAAATTTCAAAGTTAAAATCTTTATTTAATGTTATCAATATAAAATCTATTGAACTTGTTAAGGAGATTATGTCATACAGCTTTATAAAGCCGATTGAGAGCCTATCTTTCTCATCTCTCTTTTCAAGTTCCCCAACGCACCCTGAGCAGTTTCCACTCAGTGTATTATATGGGCCACATTGCCATGTCACAATTCTGTTTTATTGTATCATTATCTTCGGTTTGGTTTTTTCACTTCTCTCTTTTCTCCTACTGTGCGCCATTCATCGTTAATTACTGTTTGCCCCGCTTTTCCATTGCGACTTTTTCTAATTAAAAGTTCAAGCACACTTTCGGGTCTCGATACGTACTACGATTCGTTGTCTATTTGGCTTATTAAAAATTCACTTTTTATTTAACTAATGAGGCCGCCACTTCAACATGAAACGCATCAATGGGCATCTCTCAAGCTCGTTGACAAAAATGCAGCAATAAAACAATTTCCAAGTGACAGTGGAAAAAGTTATAAAATAATATTGTCACGCCATCCGAATGAATGTGTCCAAATATTGTGATACACTGCAGTTTGTACAATTTTTAAATAAGAGAAATTATTATTAAATTGTGTTCAAATTGACAAGAATTTGTGGAAAGTGAAAACAGAGAATGAGGATGAACTGATTTGATTTAAAGAGAGTTTTATTAAATATGAAATGCAAACAAAATATCAGCTCACATGCAAATTGGTTGACACTCCTTATAATACCCTGCAATGTATTTATTTGTTGTTTATTTCAGTTGAGAATAATAACTAATTTGATGTACAGAATAAGCTAAAAATAAAACATAAAGAGTAAATAAGTAATTAAATGATAATAAACATAAGTACATTCTGATATTCCAACCTTTTATTACTAACAAATTTACATGCTATCGGTTTGGTTTATTTTATCACTGGGTATCTGACAGTCCAGTGCATTCGACTGCAGCCACTTATTAATTTTTCTCGTTGTTGCCCAACAATTGCCGCCATAAAGTATTGTAAAGTTTGACATAAAAGGAAAAGAATTTGGTAGACTGCCTGGACTGGCAAGTACTCAACTGATATGCTAACTTCATTTTGTATTTCCGGGGCCTTCAAGTACTTCCGTCGTGGTCGGCTTCGCTGCGTCGGTTGCCAGGCCCAGGAGCTGCTGTCTGCTGGAAGTACAAAGGAAAAGGAGCCAGTCCCAAAAAAGAAGTGCGCAGTGTGTGAATGTGCCGGGTAAAATGGACGACCACCAGCCCAGTTGGCCCCAGTTGGGCAGCAGCAGCAGAAACAACTAGAGCTCCATCCGGAATATTTACATTGGAAAATCAGAGGGAACACGCTGTGGCAGGCTGCTTAGACGTGCTAAATGTATAGTTTATGGTTAGCTATGGTAAGCTCTCTGGCATATTTATGGCATGCATCATGTTTTATAGCGTTTCGCTGTGCACCATAGCATTCTGTACAATATATAGATATGATTATATGTACCGTTAAGTGTTTTACGTTCGTGCGCAGCGTGTGCCATAAATTGTGAGACAATCTGCATGGCGTAATTGCTTACAGCCATTTGGCCTTGTCAAGTAATTATGTCTTTTGTTTAAACAATAAGCCTGATGGCACTCTATATTTCTTCGATTTATCTGATGGATGAGCCGAGGCAATGCTTAACTCGGGCACGAGGTCGACGTGGTTGCGTGGTCGGGTTCCTTTCATTAGCTGCCGGTTATGCTAGAGTAAACACAGATAATTGTAGTGCCTGCTATAGCCGGGGAGCTGCCACTCCAAAGTTTGCCCAAGCGTTGCCTATGCCTCTATACACACGCAGGCACACACACACACACATATATATATATATATGTATATATATATATATATTTACAGTCATAACTAGGCAAAGTGGCAGCATAAAGTAAACAAATTACGCTGTTGACCTTCACTCGGTGGCAGAAAAAGTTTTCCCTTTGAATGGGGACCTGCTGCTTGTGCCTGTGCCTCAATTGAAGTACAAAGGCCATACACACATACACGCACGACTGGAATAGACAATTTCCTTAGCATATTTATAGGCATTATTTTTCAATGATTTCAAGCAGCGTCTTTGGCTCGTTAGCGGCCAGAATTGTACTCCACTCAGTTTTCTTCTATTCAGTTCTATCGCAGCTCTTGCTCTGTTGTTCTGCCGGCAGATTTATGCTTTTCCTAAAGTTTTTTAACAATATCTGAAATTTACGAGCCCACTCACACACACACGCTTAGACTTTGCTTGGTTAACTAACTGAATGCTGCTGGTGTTGTTTGGGCATTTTTGGCTTGTTGTTTTGATTTAGTGAGGCCGGGTGGACATTTAATTAGTGTCGCCAGAAAGTCGACGTACAACTCGATAAATAAGTCGGCCATTAGTTAAGACAGGCGGACAGCCAGACAACCAGTCGAACTTGGCCTTGCTCAACTTGGGACAAGCCTTCAAAGTACTCGCACTGCAGAAAGATGCCAATCCCAATCTGTCTTCCTCTCACTCTTGCTATTCATCTCAAAGTCAGCGAACTTTATGCGATTTACATTTCTCGAATTTCGTTTATCAAATGCTCATTTAAATATATATTTCATGTTCACTATAAATTGCTAAATGCCTGTCTAATATATGTCTCATTTGGAGCGGGAATAAAACGAGCGAAAAGTTTTTTATCGAATACAAAAAGTATCTTTGGCAATTATCGTGAATATTGCCAAGTCTGCAACTGACAAATGTGTTAATGAGCTCGTAAACGTCAATTTTCACCTGAAACTTGGCTCTTTTGTCCCCCCAACTCCACCCCCCGCAGCGCTATGCAGTCGAAGGGGCGTGTCTGTAAACTTGATTGTGTTAGGGATGCTTCGTACTTAGCTAATGGCAGCACAATTACATCCTGCTAGTCTGGAAAACCTTGAAGCTCTTTATGAAATACTTTGAAAATCAAATTTCCCTTTTAGTTTGTAAATTTACAGTTTTTCAGTAAAATAATTTAGTTAATTTTAGTTTGTTTTTCAAATATTTTCTTTAGTTTTATTTTATCAATTTCCTAGTTCATTTCTTCTTGAAATCTCCGAGCACTTCAATGGGAGTCGCTGTCAAAGCACATGACAAATCCGAGGGGCAAGATTTTCTTGCAGATCTGTTGTTTCTCTGGCTTAGGAGTTGGTTTGGGAATGGGCTTAGGCCTAGGGTGGAACCATGGGTAGGGGTAGCCTGGACGAGGATAACCGTGTGGGTAGTGATACCCTGGATATCCAGGCCATCCTGGGTGATGGTTCCATCCTGGCGGTGGTGGTGGCGGTGGTGGTGGTGGTGGTGGTGGTGGTGGTGGTGGTGGTGGAGGTGGTGGTGGTGGTGGTGGTGGTGGTGGTGGTGGTGGTGGAGGTGGTGGTGGAGGTGGTGGGTGTCCGTGTCCGTGTCCGGGGTGTCCAGGATGTCCGGGGTGTCCATGATGTCCAGGATGTCCAGGATGTCCAGGATGTCCATGATGGGGTGGCGGAGGGTGATGAGGGTAAGGCTGGGGATAAGGATAGCCCGGGTAGCTAGGATAACCTGGGTAGCCTGGGTAACCTTGATAGTTCGGATAGCCAGGGTAGCCCGGATAGCCAGGATAGTAGTATGGATCATAGGGATAAGGTCCATACTCCTCGTCCTCGTCTTCGTCATCTTCATCCACATTTTCGTTTACTTGCACCTCCTTGATGAAGCGTGCATCGTCGAAGAGATCATGACCATGTCCAATGCTTCGTGACTCCACCTGGTAGATCGCCACATCCTTAGGCCTTGCAGCGGACAGACCGCACCACAGTCCCAGCACCAGGCACAAAATAAACCTTGAGCTCATTGTGAGAGCGTTTGTTTCGAACTGATTAATGCCAATTGATGCCTTTGTATTTATACTCTGACACAAGTTTCTCAAAACGGGATAACTACATAGATAACAGTTTCTTATAACTACCTTATAAATATGTTATATGCATGGCCCAGTTCTAGCTCATGGCTCGCTAAGGCAACACCCAAAGTTGATCTCATAAAATTAAACTCGATTTGAGCGAATTTACGCACAAAGCGAATGCAAATTAGATGACAGAATCGCAATCAGTTAGAAACCATCAAAATACCGTTCAATGACTACCGTATATAAGCCATCAACTGGTTAATGGGATTATTTTGAGACAAACTAAACATTAGCGTGCAGAAAATTTGATTTGCTCACTCTTTGCTTTGTCTTCTTCTGATATTATTCACCTTTCACTGGAAACTTTACGCAGATGGTTCTAGAACCAATAATGGAATGCTAAACTGTTGTTTTATCAAATATAATAATATAATATGTTATAGTACGTACATACTTACAGACATACTTAGATTATTATATTGTATGTTTATTAAATAAAGTAGTTAATTGAATAATCTTCATTTATATATATTTTTTGTCTTTACAGTTCTACTTTAGTGCTTTAACATTATTCTTAACGGACTTTGAGGAAAATCTCAGTTACACAAATCAAAACACTATTTAACATTTTTTTTTTCTTAAATATAGATTTATTGGTTAAATATTTAATATTTATTGAAATTACAATTTAATTGTATTTGTATTTTAACACGTAAGTTAGTATTTGCACGACTATTTCAATAAACTAACTACACCTATTATATTCCATTCTATTAATCTGTCTCTAAAACTAATCTTAAATTAATTCAGTCGTCACCAGCTCTTATTAAGGTGAGTTGCATATTTTAAGAATCGATAGAAGAATTAAAATATTTTATTTTCCAAATATACAGACACTTGTCAATTTATTATGCGTTGTCATTAGTTTCTCCCCAAATTATAATAATTATTATCTGTTTGGAAGTTCTTTGAATAAATAAAACCAAATATGTTTTAAAGAAATATAATAAATATTGCTTTATTTTTGCTTTTTATAATAAATAGATTTCAAATCATTCGCAAGTTCGAATCGAATTAGTTCAGGCACACCAAGCCGAAGTGGGGAACCTTTTTGCAGAACTTTGCGTTCTGATTTTGGGATGGCTTAGGTGTGGTCGGCTTTGGCTTCGGCTTGTGGCTTGGTGGTGGTGGTGGTGGTGGAGGTGGTGGAGGACGTGGGTATGGGTATGGAGCATACGGGTAGGGTGTGTAGCCTGGGTATGGCCATCCGGGATAATGATGATGGTTGTACCAGCCAGATGGTGGTGGTGGTGGCGGCGGTGGTGGAGGATGTGGCTTAACAAGTGGTTTTGGCTTGGGTTGTTCAGATGGCTGAGAACCAGACTGATCAGTATTAACATTACTGTTTGGCGTATCAGCCCTCAGATACGAATAGTAGTCGGACTGGTCGTAGGACGATGATGGATAGTAGTAGGATGAGTCGAACTGACGTCCCGATGTGCTTAATCCAGGCTGAGTGATGACATATTTGCCATCTACGTCTTCCTTTAGGGCAAATGGTTGGTAGATCTCAGCATCGTCGTAGATAGGTTGATCGACGCTGTCATCTGCGAGCTTAAAGAGCTCAACTTCCTTGACATCGTTGACTTCGTTGGAATCCTCGGCGAAAGCCAGGCCACACCAGAGTGCCAGCACAAGGCAGAGTACAAATTTCAGGCTCATGTTTTGAGCGTTCGTGTCGAACTGATTGATGGACAAATTTGACTTTGTATTTATAGGCGAATCTTGAGATCACTTTTCTGATTCCAACCCAGATTCGAATAGTTTCACCTGCAATCATTTCAGACTGAATAATAATGCGAAGCTCGCGGACAAAGCCCAAACATGCAAATAAGTTGAACCATTAAAATCATTTAAGAGTAGGGCGAGCTGATCTTCTTTTATTATGAGTTTGCGTTTGGTCAAAAACGAATTTTCTTTTGCGAATTTAAAGCTAAAACAACTTTGGATGTAAATCGCATCGAAGAAATTTAATCTCATGTTGACAATCACAAACGTCGTGTGGGAATTCGCTCAATGAAAGCTGGAGAAAAGACCTGTTTTTTAACGGTCTCATGTTCACTCTACATAAGATCAGCTGCTATAACTTGGATTAACAATGAATAACACAGATGTATTTTTCGGTCTGAATCAATTTTATTATCATCATTTTGCAGTTACATTATCAAGAGTTTTTTAAATGCAAAATTTGCTGAATGGATGGATACGTCGGCACTTCTCGCTCTTTTTTGTTTTGCGAGAAGGTTTCAAATCGGCGTAAATAGCATAGTCAGAGTCATACTTTGGATATGTTGGATACTTTGGATATTGTGCGTATGGTGGGTATGGACCATAGGGGTATCCTGAGTAATAGTATGGGTATGGTGGATAGTAATATGGGTAAGGTTGATATGGATAGGGAGGGTAATACGGTGGGGATGGGTGATGCGGGTGATGTGGGTAGTGTGGGTGATGTGGGTCGTGTGGGTGGTGTGGGTGATGTGGGTGATGTGGGTGGTGTGGATGGTGTGGTTGATGCGGATCTGGTGTGTGATTTGTGTTGTCTGGATCTGTGTTTGTATTTGAATTCTGATTTGGATCCGTAGCAGTGCCTGTATTCGCATTGGAGCCATCTGATGCTGATGGCGTATCTGCTCTCGTTATGGGATATCCAGTGAAGGAGGGCATCGTCATCGAGTTCATTGGGAAAGGCATATTCCAAAAGTATGAATTCTGACCTTGACGTGATGATTCCGGGCTGCCTTCTGCTGCTGCGCTTCTTGTGATGCCAAAAAAGTCTGCAACTGGATACTGGAATTCCTGATCCGTGATTTCGCCTTCCACTAGCTCATCTTGAGCCACAGTCAGGCTACACCAGAGTGCCAAAAATATGCAGAGATAAAATTTCCAGTTCATTTTGCAAGATGCCACTTGAAACTGATTGAACATTTTTTCTGGGGAAGTTTATATATACTTTTACCAAAAGAGGTTTACTTATGATAAATCTTCCGTATTTACAATAACATTTTGTTCTATATTAAAAGACCAATGTAAAACGAACTAATGCCCCCAGTCATCTGTCACTCAGCGAACTATAAAGATGCAAATCAGTTTAGCTATTAAGTTAGCTTGAGCTCCAATGCGACCCTGCCATATACCTTTCTTTGATCTCTGCGTGGTGTGAGCTCATTAGTGAAATTATTCATTTTTAGTCTTGGCAGATTATGTTATAAATTTCTGCTCAAACAGAAAGATTGAATCTTCTTAAACCACGAAGGGAGAATTACCATACGTCCATTTTTTTTGACTTTCTACAACAACAATTTCCATTCAGATTAGAGCCTATAAAGAAGAATTTTAACAAGTTCAAAACTCCGTTGATATTCGACTTATAAATAAAATATGTTATGAATAAAACCCAATGACTTTGTAATTAAGTTTGATTTATTCGGTTAGTCGGTTCATTCAGTGTTCAAGATGTCGTTGAGCTCGTTGTGAGGCGCAGAAGTTGGCCAGGCCTAATACATTCTTACAAAGTCTGTAGTTCTCCTGCTCTTTGCGGTACGGGTATCCCGGATAGCCTGGATATCCTGGATATCCTGGGTAGCTTGGATAACCTGGATAACCTGGGTAGCCAGAATAGCCTGGATATCCAGGGTAGCCGGGATAGCTTGGGTAGATTGGACGAGGGTAAACTACATAATAGATTCCATAACCAGATAACGGATCACGTGGAGGCCACTTGTGTCCTGGCCTATGTCCATAATGATGATCTCCGTGTCCATGATGATGATGTTCATGTTCATGATCATGTCCATGCCCATGTCCAGGTCTGTGTCCTGGTCTGTGACCGGGTCTGTGTCCATGTCCGTGTCCAGGCCTGCCACCCTCGGCATCCACATCCACTACCCAATACGGTTCAACATCCGGATCGTCTATAAGTTCTTCAGAAATATCGTAAATTTCGTCGCCATCCTCATCGATTATGACATCTTCGTAACGTGCTAGATCATTTAAGTTTCTGGCAAACGTGATGCCACTGCAGATCACGAAGCAGAGACACAAAGCCAATTTTAAGCTCATATTGTGAGCGTTTCTTCCAAAATGCTTAAATCTCCTTTCACGCCAAGGCTTTTATAGACTTTGACAGCGAATACAAAATGCATATATGCATAAAATATACTTAAGTCGCCCGCACCAATTTATACATTAAGTTTGCTTCATCAGGCGACCTAATTTCATTTACCATCTTTGGCAAGGGCCCGGTTCCAAAAAGCAAGTTCTATTCTGTTCGTATGCAAATCAGGAGAACTAATACAATCAGCTCAAACCACATTCTCCATTCCCGCGCTTATTTTTGGGCATTTTAAACATATGAAAATTATAATTAATATGTATGAGAAACGTAAAAACTTCAAAAGAATGAAAATTACTTTTTTTTTTGGGTATTTTGCATTGCATACTTGCAGGTGGCAACTTGAAAACTTCTATGTTAAACATTCGCTTGCAACCAAAAAATAATCTGGATGGTAATAATTATTGTACATATTAAACAAGAACAACAGTCGAGCGGCACGCGACAGTACCCTTCGAACTATGTTCCAGAGTAGTTTAAATTTGTTAAATTCATACATACATGTGCATGCTTCAAAATTATTCTCGACAGATGGCGCTACCGCATCGCCTGCCTTTCTTTTTGACTGACACAAGCACTAGGTGTTATGATCATACACTACTTTCTTGAATAACTAATGAGTTAATTGTCCGATCGGATTAAAATGTAAAGTATACCTAGATACAAGTATACAATCAGCTAAGTAGATGTCAAAGTAGGAAAGTTGTATCTTTTATTTGTCACTCACAAATCGACCTAAGAAATTAATTTATTAATTTTCGGGGGCGGTGGTGGTGGCATCAAAAATTTGAAACAAACTTGATTAGCGTATGGTATACAGAAACCTTAATGCCAAATTTTGTGTCTCTAGATTTTGATCTGCGTATTCATCCAGACGGAGAGACAGATGGACATGGCTCAATTGACTCGGCTAGTTATCCTGAGTCAAAATATATATACTTTGTTGGGTCTGCCACGCGACCTTATGTCTGTTACATACACTTGCACAAAATTAGTATACCCTTTTTTTTAACATTTTCATTAATTAATCTGGAGTTAACATGACCTCAGTTCTTGCCGCAGCATATCTAGTTCACAGATAAAGTGGAGAATAATCAATCATGGTACGCTTCAGGTAAGCGAATCGACTACTATAAAAGCTAAAGAACCATGCGATATCTTCCGTACTTGTTTGTTTCCATAGTAAACCAACGACATGCTGATCATCTTCTTGAGTCTTGCTCTGTTCTCCATAGCAGATGCTGGTATTTTTGACATGTGGAGTGAACCGTCCGTTCAAATTTTGCAGGATGGACAGCTACTTCTTAGTCCCAATCAATTTCAAGGCGGATCTTCGTGGATCTTGAACGTGACCGGAGCAACGCAAACTGGCGAGGGAACCGCCGCTGGGACAACTCCGGTGCGCACATTCTGGCAGAATTTGGTCAAATTTTTTCAGAACGAACCTGAAGTGATCACTTTGACGGGATATAGTCGTGCCTCGACCGATGGCAGCCTAGAACTAGTAGATGCACCCGAGCTGATGTTCGTGGAACCCGAGCTGGAGCCAGTCTATCTGGAACTACCCTTGGTGAGATCACAGTTGCATCTCTTAAGGGGACAGCGTAGGGCAAATTACCGCATGTTCGCATAAAATTCGCTCCTTTTGTTTAAATGATCCTCACGTGTACGAAATAAAGCCTAATTAGTTAAATTATTGGAACTTTCATTCACACGTTCAATGACACAAAAGTGCCAATGTTATGCAGATATTTTAATGGCAAGCCAGCCTTCTCATTTAATTGAAATGCAAAATGAAAATATACTAATAAGATATATCAACTTTGACATAGTCGAGACCTCAACCCATGACTTGAGACGCCAGCTAGTGAGTAAAATGTCGTAAAAATATGCACATATATTCGAAATAATATGTTGAATTAAAAAACATTTCTCAAGTGGCCGACATCGGTCGATAACTATTCTGGCACATATATTTACATAGCTAATAGGTTAACTTTAATGATCCAAATGAACCCGAAGTGAGAGAAAGAGAGAAAGAGAAAGAAGAGAAACACGCGCAATTTCCAAAAGCAAAAACAAAAAACCAAACCATATGTCAAAAGAGCGAAACTTCGCCACATTCTGTCGATCTATAATCTATATAAAAAGACACTTTGGCATTTTTCGGCATCAGTTCTTTTTGTTGCGACAATAGGTCAGAGAAGAATGCTACGATTTAGTTGTCTTTTGCTCCTGGCTTGTGCTCTGGCACAAACGCAAGCCGTAAAGATTTACGCTCGCTCCGCTGAGTTGCCGGCTGCGGAAGATATCGAAGATGAGGTCGAAGATCCTGAGCCAGAGGGACGTGTGATTTCATTCTTCCGAGAACAGGAGCCACCAAGATATCAATTTGATGCGAAACCAATTGTGATTACTGCACCAGGACCAACATATAGTCAGCCCATCTATACTCAACCAGCTCCAGCACCACCACCGCCGCCAGTAGTTTATCCAGCACCACAGCCGTACCCGCAACCCTTCCCACAACCATTTCCTCAGCCCGTTCCGGTACCAGTGCCTGTGCAGTTTCCTGTACCACCACCACCGACGACTATCATCAAGCCCATCATCACGCGTCCCCATCATCATGACCATCATGACCATCATGACCATCATGACCATCATCATCACGACAAGCGCCCGAGTTACAGACCCCCATTCTTCCCATTCTTCCCAAGCCCACTCCCCTCCTTCCCTGGATCAGTCTTCAATTTTACCTACGCGCCCGTTCTCGCTGCGGCGTCAACAACAACAAGAACAGGAAATAACCGCGATGGCAACGACCTGATACGCGGCACAGAACAACTGCAACTCAGCGATATCAACCAGATAGCGCAATTGTTTTCGCAGTTCCAGCAACAACAGCAGCCTCAGTCTTTCAATCCGGCGGCTTACAATTCCCAGGCTCAGCTGCCGCAATTGCAGCAATACGCACAGATACAACAGCTACTCCAGCAGCAGCCGCAGGCGCAGTTCGCTAACCAGGCTCCACAATCTCAAAGCGTGGCTGTACCCACCAGCCTTCTCTTGCAGGCCTTAGCGAGCAGCCAACAGCAACTACCATCAAATCTGCCAGCTAACTTCGATTTGGAGGCATTGCAGCAGCAACTGGCAGAAGGTGCTGGTAGCAGGCGCAAGTACAGGCCAGAAAATGGTGATGACTATGTTGTGCGTCGTTCAAAGCCCAAGAAGAAGTCTAAGAAATCGAAGAAGAACAAGGGTCAAGCTAAGCAGGTCATCTTCCTGGCCCTCGACTCGGCAGAAGCTGCGGATCAAGCACAGGCTCAAGCTGGCCTCTTGCAGTAACTTTAGACGTTCGCATTGAACCAGAATGAAATTCAAAAACAAACTCTACAAAAAATGCAATTAAAATACATATTTACAAAAACAAAAAACAAGTTATTTATATTTGTGTGTGGTTTTTCTCTTTTGTGGTCTATTCACATTCGTTTAATATGAATGCGCCCGTGGGAAATCAAAGGTCCGGGGGCCATTGTACCGCATTTAACATAATGTGACCAAAATAGTTAAACACAAGAATAATTAAATGCTGTAAACAGTTTGCATTTAATTACAATTTTATTTTACACTTGCACCGAAATAAAAGCGAAAAAATTCTATGGACATTTTTGACAATAAATCAAATTGCCTTTTTTCATTTGGTCGGTTTTTATTCGAATTGAAGATTTATGCCCCGTTTGGGTTTTGTTCAATTGAATTGCTTAGAAATGGTCAGATAAATTGTTTTAGATTTCAATAGGACTTTTTATCCAGTTTCACAAAAGGATGAAATAAATTTAGATTGCAAATAAATATGAAATACCTCATAAGGTTATTAAAGTGTCCTTCTATTATTATTAAAATAGAACGAGGTAGTTTAAGCATTATCCTGAAATTATCCTTTTTATATTTTTGAGGATATTCGCAACACATTTTTATGGGGAACACGTGCCGATATGCAAATCACTATGACCTGACATGACCTGGAAATGTTATGAATGACTCTATATGGAGGCAAAGCTTACTTTCATATGTAGAAAGGAAACCCCTCCTACGTAAACGAATTAATTCCAGTATCTATTTAATATGATATCAATTATTTATGCAAACCATTAGTTATAGAAACTCGTATATTAAGCAGGAAAAGACAAAAAAAAGAGCAAAAGAAAATAGGGTCAATTGGAATCTGCAGAATATTATAAAAGCTAAACCCTTCTCTCACCTCGGGTCAGTTATTCAACAGACATAACGGAACGAAGATGCTAACAAGCAAACGCATTGAGTTACCGATTTTCGTGGTGCTTATTGGACTTTGCTTGGGTGGAGAAAATGTCTTGGCACAGCAAGAGCTGCGTCAACTCGAGCTGCCCACTATCAACTTTACGCGACTCTACAATGAAGTTCCACTCATCAATCTAAGTCGACTCTACAGCAGAATCTTCAACTTAACTAAAGAGAAGCTCGTAGAAGAGATCCCACTTGAGCCCGAGCCCCAGCCAGAACGAACACAAAAGTATATTGTCAACCAAAATCTAAGGCCTTACCCGTATCTGCAAGCAGTTCAGCCGATCAACGGATATTACGCTAATCCAGTCCTGCCGAGTTTCACGACACAGCAACGGACCCCTGATACCAAAGACGGTAAAGGAAAATCGGTTGTCAACGTAGATGTTCCAAGTACTATTACACCCCAGCAGTTGGGTAATTTTGTGTTGCAAAATAGTCAAAGTCTACTACAAGCTGCTTACCAGCCCGGCTTCCCGTACAGCCTAGGCTATGGGGCGCCCTATGGGCCTGGCTATAGACCGGGCTACGGATCAGATTTTGGTTCAGGCCACAGGCCGGGCTATGGTTCAGGTTTCGGTTCAGCCTATGGATACCGACCAGGTGGTCCGGGTGGCCCGTTTGGTCCAGGTGGCTTTTACTCTCTAGAAACCGTTCTGGGCGATTTCCTCCAGAATTTGAATAAGGATCTGCCCGGTGTAACAGTTCAACTGACTACCGGCAATGAGCAAAACAACTTAGCAAACTATTTCAGAAATCCATCTCAGTTTAATTCCTTTGGCGGCTTCGGATCTCAATTGAATCCCCAAATGGGTATCTACCAATTGCTGCAGTCCCAGGCACTAGCAGAAGCATACGGCGAGGAGGAAGGTCTAGACTATGCTGAAGAAGAGGAAGGTGATGAATTATTCGGTGATGACTATGGCTACGATAACGAAGATGACTTTGGCGAAGGCCAACAATTGTGGCGCAAATCGGAGACGGATTCCAAGTTCAAGTCAAAGGCGAATCGAAGCAAACCCGTGAAAAAAATGAAAAATATTCAAAACAAGAAACGACAACAAGCACAACGAAAGCATCAGATAAAACAGCGTTCGAAGCGAATTAGTTATTAATTAGATTAGCATATATAAATAAATAAATAATTGACTGACAGACAGACAGATATCGCTTTATTGCTTCCATTGTTCAACTCTCGGGAGAAATTTATAAAAACACCAGAAATTTCACCTTTTCTCGCACATTATCGTTACAATCTGCTAAATATGCAAAATCTGTGCCAACGGCTTTTAGTTGGTCAGCGAACTCGTAGCGAAATGAAGCAAATAGCGTTGCTTCGATTGGTTTTCCTGGCCCTGGTGGGGCTTATGCCGCTGTGCATCCACAGTCGACCAACAGAAATGGATCAAAAGCTGCAGGAGCGCACAGCAGCCTTACCGCTTCTTCTACTGCTTTCTTATCCCAGTGCAGTGCAACAGGTAGGGGGAGTGCCTTATTGCCGGGCATACCAATAAGACGACCGCAAGATGAACTATCCTCCCAGGCCAACGAACAGGCACCGCCTATGAAGGTACAAAGCGATGAGCCCTCAATGGATGAAAATGCAGTGATACGTGAGCAGTTCATACAGGGTGTATTGCAGGGTCTACAATCGATGGCAGCTCAAGGAGGACCCACAGTGCAGCCGGCTGTGCTTGCTGATTTCCTAGCACAGGTGAACGCTGCACGAACTACAATTGCACCGGGTATTACACCACCTCCTACTGTTGAGAAGGATGCGCAGCTTGTGAACAATGACCACGATGCCGATTACGATTATATCGACTTCAATAATGGTTCACGCATCATTACGATCTGGATAGCAATGATCAGACAAGCGACTCACAATACCCAAACAAGATTTTGCAGCCCGTAGCAGAAGAAGTATCACCGGCAGCAGCATCAGCAGCTGCTGCTCCACATGTTCTCTCCCCTTATCTAGTCTTATCTAGATAGGGAATGGACTGATGAAAGCAACGCGAGTAACTTGAGTGCTTGACCGACAGCTCATTAGGCGACGTTTTATTCAAATGATCTTTCTTCGTATTTGCCTAGAACAATAAAGATGAAATGTTTTCGACTTTTATTGCATTTGGTCGGGTCGAAGACGGTAAATAAGGCCATTCACATCGTGCTTAGCCAAATCAGATTATATATAAGCATTTGTACGCTACTGCCAACAGTTCAGTTCTGGATGAGTTTCTAAGACGTGCGGTCGTCGATTAGATTCTACATCAACAAAGTGAAATGTTAATTAGTCGCGTGTGGCTGCTTCTGGTGTTGGTGTTGCCCGCATGGGCCCAACAATCGTCAGTATCCTTGGGGCCTTTCAGGATTCCCGTATATGATATTAGCAACCTTCTTGGCGGAACCGCTGGTCAAACAGCAGCAGCGACTCGACCATCGTCACAGAGCCAGGGGGGTAGTCGTGACCCAGCACAACAAGCGTACTATAATGGAATTGTCGACCAATACAACCAATATCTTTACTACCAGAACCTATACAACGAAGAGTCCTTAAGTCAACAGATCTACAATCAAAATTGGCAAACTTACCAAAACGAGCTAAATGCATATCAACTTGCGTATGAACAATATCTTCAGGAATTGAGTGCATTTGAAAACTCTCAAACAACAACAACTACACCTGCTCCATCTACGACAGAATCGACTACAACTTCTACTACAGAATCGACCACAACTTCTACCACAGAGTCGACTACAGTTTCTTCCACAACTGAGGATCCATCTACGTCGACCGCGTTGCCAACAGAATCTACTCCCATCACCACCTCCACAGCCATCCCAACATCAACAGAAGACCCTACTACATCAACAGCTGTTCCAACTTCGTCGACTTCCACCTCAACAGAAGCCACAACAACTCAGTCAACTTCAACTACAACAACAACAGAGCCCACAACTACCACAACAACTCAGTCAACAACGACATCAACCACAACAGAGGACCCAACAACAACGACATCAACCACAACAGAGGACCCCACAACAACGTCATCCACCACATCAACGACATCCACCACAACAGCTGATCCATCCACTTCAACAACAATCTCAACTTCAACAGAAGACCCTTCCACATCAACAGCGGTTCCAACTTCGTCGACTTCCTCCACAACAGAAGGCACAACAACTCAGTCAACTTCGACTACAACAACAACAGAGCCCACAACTACCACAGCAACTCAGTCAACAACGACATCTACCACAACAGAGGAACCCACAACAACGACATCCACCACAACAGCTGATCCATCCACTTCACCAGCAATCCCAACTTCAACAGAAGACCCTTCCACATCAACAGCGGTTCCAACTTCGTCGACTTCCTCCACAACAGAAGGCACTACAACTCAGTCAACTTCAACTACAACAACAACAGAGCCCACAACTACCACAACAACTCAGTCAACAACGACATCAACCACAACAGAGGACCCCACAACAACGTCATCTACCACATCAACGACATCCACCACAACAGCTGATCCATCCACTTCAACAACAATCTCAACTTCAACAGAAGACCCTTCCACATCAACAGCAACTTCGTCGACTTCCTCCACAACAGAAGGCACAACAACTCAGTCAACTTCAACTACAACAACAACAGAGCCCACAACTACCACAACAACTCAGTCAACAACGACATCAACCACAACAGAGGACCCAACAACAACGACATCAACCACAACAGAGGACCCCACAACAACGTCATCCACCACATCAACGACATCCACCACAACAGCTGATCCATCCACTTCAACAACAATCTCAACTTCAACAGAAGACCCTTCCACATCAACAGCGGTTCCAACTTCGTCGACTTCCTCCACAACAGAAGGCACAACAACTCAGTCAACTTCGACTACAACAACAACAGAGCCCACAACTACCACAACAACTCAGTCAACAACGACATCTACCACAACAGAGGAACCCACAACAACGACATCCACCACAACAGCTGATCCATCCACTTCAACAACAATCTCAACTTCAACAGAAGACCCTTCCACATCAACAGCGGTTCCAACTTCGTCGACTTCCTCCACAACAGAAGGCACAACAACTCAGTCAACTTCAACTACAACAACAACAGAGCCCACAACTACCACAACAACTCAGTCAACAACGACATCTACCACAACAGAGGACCCCACAACAACGACATCCACCACAACAGCTGATCCATCCACTTCACCAGCAATCCCAACTTCAACAGAAGACCCTTCCACATCAACAGCGGTTCCAACTTCGTCGACTTCCTCCACAACAGAAGGCACTACAACTCAGTCAACTTCAACTACAACAACAACAGAGCCCACAACTACCACAACAGAGGACCCCACAACAACGACATCAACCACAACAGCTGACCCCAGCACTTCGACATCCACTACAACAACTGATCCATCCACATCAACTGCCATAACCACTTCAACTGAAATACCAACTTCAACAGCTATGTCGAGCTCAACAACCACGACTGAAATAGTTCCAGTTAAAAGGTTTGGACTTCGAATTGCTGCATCCCACAACAAAGATGAACTGATATCCGCAAATGACGATCAGAAACAGCTTTATGAAGAGCGGCAATCTGGTCCACAATACGTCAGGATTACCGACAAGAATGGAAGGCCTTTGATACTGCTTGCACCCCGTAACAGATGGAGGTTGGCAGCAAGTTCGCCCAAGCGAACCCCCATTCGCCCGCTTCCAGTTGTGGCCCGTCCGACTTACGCATATATCCCATCCAAGCCTAGCTCTCTGTTTTGAGTTGTTCATGCGACAATTCTAGCTTGATTGTGAGTCCTGAAGACAATAAAGAAGTAATAATTTAAAAGTAATTCTACGTGTCATTATTATAACACCAAAAACAAATGGTAAACATGGAGGCCACTCCCAGTAGGCGACAGGTAGCAGCCCCACCATTGGGATAAGTCGCATCTGGCCAATCACCAATTCGAACGAAAAAAATCCAAATGATTACAGAAACCAATACAAGAGAATTGAACATAAACGGCTCCCCTAACTGGTTGACGACCTTAGGCATCTCAAAACGGAGATGAATTGGACAATGGAACGTTAGAACTCTAAAGGAACCATCAAGCGCAGTTCGAGGCAGAAATGGAGAAATTGCAGGTAGCGATAGCTGGCTTTAGCGAGATTAGGTGGCCTGGCAGTGGGGAAACAACAACATCCAATAGCAATCTAGTTCTGCACAGTGGTAGTAATGAAGGCGGCAGACATGGTGTAGGAATATTTGTAGCCAGAAAGATTAAGAAGGCCCTCCATTCCTGGGAACCCGTATCTGACAGACTCATTACCGCTAGGTTCAAGTACAAGGCTAGACATATAAACATCATTCAATGCTATGCCCCGACAGAAGACTCCAATGAAGACCTCAAAGACGACGTCTACACTGCCCTCACAGTGACCCTCTCTAAGCTACGGCAAGGTGACATCACTATTCTCATGGGTGACTTTAATGCGAAGGTAGGCTCCAACAACACCGGAGTTAAATCATTAATGGGACAGCACGGAATAGGGACTCGCAATGACAATGGTGAGAGACTAGTTGAAATCTGTCAACTGTTCCAACTAGTCATTGGGGGTACGCTGTTTCCGCATAAAGAGGTCCATAAATACACATGGACATCTCCAAGTGGAAACACGCGCAACCAGATCGACCATATATGCATCAGCAGAAAATGGAGGCAGTCGTTGCTCAACGTGCGGAATAAAAGGGGAGCAGATATAGATAGCGATCACGAGCTGGTCATTGGAGAACTTGCAATAAAGTTGAGCCACAACCACTCAAGGATCATTACCAGCAGCCAACATCGTAGGGCACCTCCCCTAAATCTTCACCTCCTGAGTGGACAACAACCTGAATGCAAGGATGGCATCCACATTGCGAGAACAACTGATCCCAGAAGAAGAACACCCATGGGAACACACTTGCAGGATACTTAGGACCACCGCGGAACAAATACTTGGCACACAACAATGCGAAACGACCGGCTGGATATCCGAGAGGACGTGGGACTTAATCAGACGGAGAAACAGTCTTAAGTCACTGGCGGATCAGCTCGCGCAAAATCACAAAGAATATCGGACACTGTGCAGAGCTGTGAAACGATCCGCCAGAAACGACAAGAGAGCTCTACTGGACAGATTTGCAGGACGGCAGGACAAAACAACATGCGCTCGCTATACCAGCTGATTGCACGGATCACCGGAAGACAAAAAAAACAGTCCCAACCTATCAGAGATCTAGCAGGCAACCTCATAACCAATGATGACGCACAAATCCGGAGATGGCGTCAACACTTCATGGAAATCAGCCACACCTCGACAACAACTGTGGCCACAGACTTCCGAAACACTATACCATAAAGTGAAAGCGTCAGGATATTGTCATCGCCGCCATCTGTACGAGAAATCGGAGACGCAATTAAGAAGCTAAAGCACAATAGGGCAGCTGGGGAAGACAACATACCAGCTGAACTGGTACAAGTTGACACCCAGCTGATGGCTGTAACATTGCACCCGCACTTCTCCCGCATATGGGAATGTGAGACGGTACCGGATTCTTGGAAGGGCGGAATCATTGTAAAGCTTGCCAAGAAAGGGGACCTTAGTGACTGCAATAATTGCACTTCTCAACACTAGCTACAAAATGTTGGCCACTCTACTGAACGAGCCTTCAAGAAATAATCGAGCCAACGATCAGAGATGAACAGGCAGGATTCAGATCACACAGGAGTTGCGTAGACCAGGCAAATAGACTACGCGTAATCACCGAACATGCTGTGGAATGGAGAGCCCCGCTATACCTCCTATTCATAGACTTCAAGAAGGCATTCGATTCAGTGGACAGAGCGGCAATATGGAGAGCACTGGCAAGGAAAGGAGAACCCACCAACATCATTAGTATCATCAAGTCGATGTACGATGACGCCAACTTGGCGATACTGCACAACGGAAAAACAAGTGCACCTTTCCAGACGAATACTGGAATTCGTCAAGGTTGCCCATTGTCGCGGCTACTCTTCAACATCGTGGTTGACGAGCTCATGAGAGAAGTGTACAGAATATTCAATGCAGAGCTGGCTCGGGTCACAGGGGGAGCCTTCTATACACCTCCAAATAAGGAAGAAAAAATGGACGTGGATAGGTCATGCTCTCAGAAGGAACCCTAGCAGTATTGTCAGGATGGCACTGGACTGGAATCCCCAAGGCAGCAGACGAATCGGAAGACCAAAGGCGACCTGGAGAAGAACCATCCTCCAAGAACTGACCCAGTCGAGCACAACATTGGACCGAGCTAAACAGACGGCGCAAAATAGAGTTCGATGGAAGGCTTTAGTAAAGGCCCTAAGTTCCCAAACGGAATAATAAAAAAAAAAAAAAAAAAAAATTTTAAAGTAAACCAATGAAGAAACTAAACTAAATATAGGCTGGGGCTATCTATATAAGATTTTGTGTAAAGGATTCGGTCGAAGTTTGAATAAGTACGAGAAAGTACCTCATACGATTTGATTTCAGATTATATAGAAAAAAATTACATATTTGTAAGTGTCATTACATAATAATATAAATAATTAGCGCATTAAACCAAATAGAATAATAATAGATCCCATGTCGAATTAGGGATTTTGAAAATATTTGCTTGATGGAAAATGTCTTCAAAGGTAGCTTAATCATGTCTTAATCGTCTCGCTTTGTTTAACTTCTTTGGCTCCCAATTCAATAAACTGGGTAACGCTTCGGGCTACCATCAATCATAAATCATAATCGTAATCAACACCTTTAGAATGAACAGATTAGTCACTTCTTTGGAAGATAAGCTTCCTACCGCCAATATAAAAGACCATAGGTCGAACGGCGCTCAGCTGAGTTCTATCCAAAGTGCCTGTCTGAAAAGTGTCATCCAAATAATAGTCACAGCTAATATTCCAATCGAATTTCATCAACATGTTTATCGGTCGTGCATATCTCTGGATTGTCCTCGCCGTACCAACTTGGAGCCAATCGCAGGACCTCGGTTCCCAAATGAGGCTGCACATTCCAGTCTGGGATCTAACCGGAATATACTCACGCATTTCTGATGCATTTCACGGCAAACACAAGAAAAAGAAGGTGGACAATAACAAGGTGAATGTTGCTGCCTTGGACGAGTACTACAATAATTATTGGGAAAACTATTATTACAATAATCCTCCCATTGTGGAATACGTACCTCGTCCCCCACCGCGACCAAGGCCATCGCGGAGACCTCGCCCAACGACAACAAGAAGACCACGAAGGACTACCACCACTACAACAACTACTTCTACAACAACAACAACAGCTGCTCCAACAATAACTTCTACCTCAAGTACAACACAAACATCCTCATCCGCTGCAGACTCTGAGACATCTTCCTCCACAACTGCAACCCCAGATACGACTGCCAGTCCGACATCCAGTACGACTAACAGTACAAGTCCCAGTACTAGTGATAGTCCCAGTACAAGCAGTAGTCCAAGTACAAGCGATAGTCCGGTATCCACAGTATCTTTCGACTTTGTAACCGATTCCCCTCCTTTAAAAAAATATGTGTTGAACAAATACCACGACGATTTTGAAACGCCTCAATTGATCGTGAGGCCTGAACAACAATTATCAATCAAATCGTATCCGAAATCCGTAAACTCTCTGTGCCACAACTATCCGAGGCTTTGCATGCAACCCGATGAGTCTCAATATATGGAACTAGCCGATGGTAATGGAAATCCCCTGATTTTGATATCGCCAAGATCAGCCTTTAAACAAGCGCAGCAACCCAACTATATACCAACCCGAAGACCCTTCAATCAACGTATACGTAAACTCCAGAATGTCCATAGGAATCAGGGCAGAGCTAAGGGAAAGCGATATAAATATTACTAAAAAATCGACCAAACAAAAGAATACAAATATTTACCATATTTATAAGATGATAAAAGCTTTTTTTGTTTCAAGAAACTATCAACGCAAGAGATAATGGGCGAATATCTTTGATGAGATGTTTAGCATGGTCATTAGTAAGGTAATGAGTTTGTTTACCCCCAGTAAGAGTCTAAAGGTTACAGTAGAAACAAATGCTCGATGACAGCTTATAAAATGGGTGAATAGTTATCTTAATTTGTAGTTTCATTCGAGACTGTTCCACAAATGATGAATATCTCTGCTACCAAGTACCCGAATTCTTTATGCTCATTTGATAGAGCAACGCTACTGGTCGCGAGTTATAAGCCAAAATCTTGCGGGTGACACAATAAATTAAGTTTTTGACATGTCATCGCAAACGGGTTTTGCGTGTAGTTCGCGTGAATCCGCTTTGGCAGTCGCAAACGAGTCGTAAAAGCCGTTGGTACTTGGCCGCAGGTGTCGCTTACGGAATGTATTTTCTATTGTTGTTGCTCACCAGCTGCCTCATTGTAGAAGGTATTGCTATAGAGTCTCACATCGAACCTGTGCAGCAAATACCACAGTTGAGTTACGGCCAATTGGTTCTTATTGCTAACAATGCCACGGCGCGTTGCAGTCTTATGCCACAACTCTGCAATTGGCAGTTGCACCTCTACGATGGACACGCATTCAGTGTAGAATTGCCACAGCATGTGGCAACAAGCACGGCCAGTACAATCCCCAAAGAAAGCACAACCACTACAACAAGCACAACCAAGGCACCCAAGATGGAACCACAGTTGGCTCCGTTGATCTTTGCCGTACCCGGCTCGGATAACCCGCAGCAATTGCTCATCTATGCGCAGGTAGAGCGGGTGCCGCTGCCAAAGCGGGGCAGGTCGCGAAGGCGGAGGCCGGGAAAGAAAGTGCCAGCTGGGGTCCAGCTTAAAGAGCTTACGTAAACTTAGGTAAGACGAGTTCAAAAGTTGCGCGAGAGTTGAGAGAGAGACGGAAGAAAAAACAATAACACATTTAAAGAGCCCAAGATTCATGATAGTTTCTCATTGATCTCATAAATACCCCTCATTAGCTCATTAATGTGCGAAGCACGCCAAAGCGAACAGCCAACTTAGAAGCTGTTCGACCACTTTCAACTTTAACCTGTGACCGGCATCGAAGCGCCGCGGCGCCTAGTCGCGCGTGTCACATCTGTTGACCCCAGCTCGGCGGGCCATAAACCTGTCTCTGTGAATCCGACTTAGCGTGAAATAAGCCATTCATTCAGCTTGTTTTCGTCCATTTGTTTATTTAAATATTAATAAATTGATTTTTAAATGCCAGAACGTGTTTAATTGAGTCATCAAGCTTCTCAATGAATTCACCAGGTGTCGCAGCGACCTCCCGGAGGGGTAAAGTGACACGAAGGCAATTCAAACTGTCAGCGAAGTGTCAGCAGAATTTATACAGACTTGAATGAAAAGTGAAAATTCGACATTCACTCGAGCTGAAGTGAATAATCATGCCAAGTTGGATGATTAAGCAACAAATAACTCGTGAATCTCCACGAATACTTCAACTCGCTGCCCATCAAAACGATACAAAATGCGAAATGGCTTTCAAAGAACTCGCTGCCAGTTTCAGAGTAGTTTTTACGATTATATTTTATTGCAGCCCATAAAAGTTCTACATAGTTACGAACCTACCAAACTACTACCAAACCAAGTTAACAGCTAACCGAACCCAGACCAATCCAGTGGACTATCCACTGAAAAACTTAGTACTTGCTGCGTAATCAACACTAAAACTTATCCCTGGAGCGGAAATTCAATTCAACACTCGCCGGACCCGACGTCTAACCCGATTACCCATACTTCTCCCTTTCCCCCCTCCCCTTGTACATACACACAGGCACACACACTCATATCCGCTGTGCACGCTCGTCGTCATCTTCGTCGGTGATGCTATCGTAAACCGTATTCAAAAATTTTCTAATTTCCGCATAGGGTAGTATGTGCCACCAATTTGTCGTAGTTTCGATTTCCTGCTCCTCGCTCGGCCGACGTTGTGCACCCTTGCGTTTGCTCTGTCCCTGCCCCTGCCGCTTCCCCTTTCCCTTGCCTTTAATCATCGTCCCCATCATATCCATGCCATTGCCTTTGACCTTTTGCACTGGCCTGCGTATGTCCTGTTGACTGATTTCCGGTGATTCCTTTGCAGGCGCCTTGACATTTGTTACCGATGCGGCATGGCTGGCAACAGACATACCCTGTACCCGTTGCCCAACGTTGCTGGCACTTGTCGGCTTTGTATCAATTTCATTTGCTGGCTTCGTCTTCGTCTTTGTTTTCTCCTTTGTTTGTGTTTGTCTCTGTATTTGCTTTCGCTTCGACTTTGCCGACGACAGCGACAGCGACAGAGGCTTATCTGATGTTGCTCCGACAGCTGGTCCGACTGGTGTTCCGACTGATTCTGCTGCTGCTGTTGGCGCAACATTCATGCCATTTACTTGTCCATCATTGTCAGGCCGACTGTCGCTCTGCTTGGCATCATCATCATCATCATCATCATCAGTAGCAGCAGCAGAAGCAGCAATGATGGCAGCAGAAGAAATCTGATGTGATGCCTTTTGTTCCTGCTCCGCCTGCTCCTTCGGCTTCTCCTTCTCTTGCACCTCCTGCTGCCGCTTTGGCTTGCCTGCTGCATTAGCTGCATTAGGTGCATCAATTGTTGCCATATTTTGCGCATCCTTGACACCTCCCCCCGGCCTGCTGGCAGCATTTGCATGCTGCTGCTGCTTCTGCTGCTTTCCAATTGCCTCACTTGTCAATTTGGCCTCCATTTGCTGCATTGTGCTAATTGCCTCAGTGTACTTTGGTTCACTTGTGCTCGCATTTTGGTTCACTTTCAACTGCTCCGTCTGCAGCTCCACCTGTTCTTCCTTGTGCTTCACTGGGTCATTCTTCTCCTCCTGCTCCTCATCCTCCACCTCCTCCTGCAATTCCGGTAAGGCCAGTTTCACATTCAATGGCTGCGTTTGCGTTTCGGCCATAACTTCTGGCGTCTCTGGTTTATGTGCCTCGCCTGGTCCTGGCCGACTGAGCGTGTTCAGCTGCACAAACTTTTTCTTGCCCTTTGTTTGCACAAGGAACTCGTGCGAATATAGATTGTCACGAGCCAGCTCAGCTAATCGCTTGTTTATGATTGTGCCGGACGCACTAGTTCCTTCGCCGGCCTCATCCTCATCTTCGGCTTCGACAAGCTCATCATCGAGATTCCGATATTGCGCCCTCAACTTTGCCACCGCCGGCTCGCTGCGACTGCTCTGCGAAAGCTGCTCCAACAGCTTTCCCATGGGCATCGCTGGAGCCGTCTGCTGCTGGCCGAGCAGCTTGCCCACGGGCTTGTTATATGCATAGGCATCTACATCGAAGGCGCCATGCACTGGGGCTCGTCTCCAATGTTTGCCATGTACCGCACCTACAAATTGAGGAGAAGACAAGCAATACAATATTAGCCGGTGGTTCTAGTGGAATCCGAAATCTGGGTGCTTTACATGCTGCCAAAATGACCACGAGAAGGAGACGAATTAGGAATAACGACAGCTGCCACATGATTAACGCATAATTTTTAAGGCGTTCCGTCTGTCTGCGACTAAACCGATTTCGGAACACTCGCGCAATTTTATTGCTTTTGGATTTGGGTCAACCGATCGATCGAGATGACGCCTCATTTGCATGATGTTCTCCAAGAATGTGAAAACACAGACATATCTGGAAATGGCCAAAACAAGTTCCACGAATAAAACAGCAGCAACAACAACAACAACAACGAACAAATGGCTCGACAACGGCGCTCTTTTGTCTCTGCTAATAATGCTTCGGCTCAGTCTGTCCGTCCATTCTTCTGTCCGTCCGCTTATTGTTGTTAATGCCGTGAGCATAAAACCCAATTGTTATGACCCCAAACAGATGCCCTGACGATGTCATTCACGCAGCTTTGACACGCTGACCTGTCAGGGCGGGCGGGCCTTGACCAATTTGATTTTTATGAGTGGAAAAAACAGAGGCCCCTCTTAGCACCAGCGAAAGGTGAAAGTTGAGATTAGCATATCAATGTGAGATAATTCATTTGAATTTGGCATTCGCATTTGCCAAAAGGAAAGTAAAATTCCGTCGAGAGAGGGAGGCAGAGAATGAAGGGAGAGTGAGATAGCCAGACAGCGAGAGAATGGGAGAAAGGCAAAAGCAATTCAATTTGCTGCATTTGGGGAATTTATTTATCTTTGGGAGCATGTCAAGACCAGTTGAGCGAACGGCAACAAACAAAGCAAAACGAGAGATGGAGAGACGAGAGAGATGAGAAACCAAAACTAAATGGAGAACTGACAGTTTGCACTTAGAGCAGCACTTAGAGATAACTGTGTGAGTCTTGAGACAAGTGCAGCACAGGCACCAGAGGAGGAGCAGCAGTAGGAGCTGCCCCTGATGATGATTATGTCCACTGTGCAAGATTTATGAAAACTGTTGACAGTTAGTGCTTTGAACCGTAAACAGTGGGCCAAGGCAGCGGAATTTGCATGCGGACAATGGCCGCGCGCATGGACATTGCGAAAATTGTGACTCCCTACCGAATGCAGGGACAGAGACATAATGCAGAAGAAGCCGAAGAGAAAATGCTGAAAAAAACGCAGAAGGAATGAAAAGTACAGAAGAAATGACAGGCAGGCACACAAAAGGCAATTGCTGCATGTGAGTGAGAAAGAAAGTGAAAGAGTAAGGGAAACGAAAACAAAAGGCATAAATGAAACAGTTTTAAAAATATTCCCTTTTCTTCGAACAAAGTATTTTGGCTTTTTAAAAGCACTCAAACTGGTCAAGAATACAAATTGCTGACAATGAAATAAATTAAACTTTGCCTTATATTTATTTACTGTCTTTCCAACACTAGATTTGATCACTATCGATTAGCACAGAATGCATTTAATTAATTATCGATAGTTTGATAGTACGTGAACAGTAAAATATGGAAACTCCTTTCAATAGCTGCCAATAAATCAAATAAATATATTTTTCTTACAAATCACAAGCAACCTATTTATTTACTGTCTTTCCAGCACTAGTCAATTAATTAGTTATCGATGGATGCTTTTCTGTGGTTAAACGTTTTCCCCTGTTTGCAGAAATATTGCATCTTTTATTGGCATCTTGAAAGGGTATTGCAGAGTTTTCTGTGAAACTTTACTGCATTGTGGCAGTAAAAACTTTGCCCCTACAGTGGGGCATAAGTGGCAACTATTCGTCCACTTGGAAAGTGTGGCCCTGTGGCCCAAGGTTGGGCAGGGAGCTGCAATCAGAGGAAGCTGCTGCTGACGTTGTCAGTTGTCGATTGCTGGGAAAGGAGGAGAATACTTCTGGGCAGCGAACAACCAAGGTGCCTATGCAAATAAAAATAAGTCATGGGCCAGCGAACACTCCAGCAAAAGTTAAGCGGATAAACGGAGAAATAAAGACGAGGGAAGGAGCAGGCGATGGTGTGGCAATTAAGCACATTGTCATCATCGTCTTAATTAACAACAACAACAACTCAAATGGAAGTTGACTTAACTCGGACTTAACCTGAACAGACAGACGGAAGGATGGATGGACATGCAGTTGTGGTTGTGGTTGACTCGGGCTTATTGCATTATTCATTCAATTGGCAACTTTAAACTTCAATGCGGAGGCGGAGACTCATGCCCGCCTGCTGTTGTGGAAATGCAAACAATTTACATTGTCATTAGACGAACACTTTGAGCAGCTCTCGCTGCCTCTCTCCCTCTTGCCTTTGTTATCCTTTGTCAATTGCTTGTCCTGCTGCTCATTTGAGCTTGCAAAATACAGAGAGTACTTTGTGCCGTTTTTTATTTGGACATTCAATTGTTGCATTTGTAGCACAGCTAAACTAAATAGGCAAATGTGTGGCACGACTATCCGATACCCTGCAAGCAGTTACCATACAGTTCTTCCCCTCACAGGGTATGCGAAGTCAAAGCAAACGCAAATTCGAATGGCAAACCATTCACAGCAGTTTGCACATTTTGCGCTTAATTTGAATTTTTTGCGATGAACAAATACTAAAAAAAACAAAACCCGAAACGTTCTAAAGGTTTTTTTTCTTCACAAGTTTTTCGTCTGTGCCAAATTGTTATTGCAATTTTCTTTGTCTCTTCTGCATTTTGCATTTTGCAGCATGCAACGCGTTCGCAACTCGCGGTTCATTGCGCCTCCTGTTCCCAATACCCAGTCTGTCCATCTGTCCTGTCGTGTCCTGTCCGCTCTGTCCGATCTCCGGCCAAAGCAGCATTTGATGATTTGGCCATAAAGCTTGCCACATGCTGTGGCACAGTGGCAAATTGAAAAGAAATCGAGCGAATATTTGCAAAGTATCAATCAATGTTTGCGCAAAAGGAAGGAAACCCAAACCAAAAGGAAATGGCGACAAGGGATAAGAGCAAAAGGGGTTAAGTATTACGATTGAATAGTACCGTTTTGTATATATTTCCTGATCTCGTTTATTCGAAGTGAATTATACAATTTATTTCGAATATAACGAGAAGGAATGAAGCGTCAAAGCGGGGTTGATTATGCCTTCTGGAGTGGGAGAAGGGTTGAAGATAGAATCGGGTTCTTTGCTTACTGTTGAGCCTAGTTACACAATTCTGCTTCTAAAGAATGAAGTTCTGAATCTAAGAATCAGTGATAGATTGTTATTCCTTATATATCACCTTGTTTCAGTTTCACAAAGATAAGAAATGAAATCTCACACCAATAAACGACATCTATCAAGCTCATTTAACTCAACTAATACTCTGTTCATCTTCAGATACAATAACCGCAAGTCTCTCTAAAGTGTGCAGAAATTATCTGTGCCTCCCCCACACAAAATTTAATTTTGGTTTAACGCCCAACCAACGCGTGGAGTAGAGGGATGGTGCAAAAAACGGGGTGCATAACTTAATGCGCGGTCGCTAATCAAATTGTCCTGGCTAAATAATTATTATGCAAAACCAAAACGAGGCCATAACAATCAATAGCAATAAACTTGCCCGCCTTGGTCGCTATGGTCGGTTTGCATGGACACGCAGCGGGCAGCGTAAACGACACTTTGATTTAGTGCAACAACAAGGATAATAACAGTAGGCAAATACGGAGTAGACAACGACGCACAGAACGGACCAAAGCCAAATAAGAGCATAATAAAATAAAACAAAGGCTAATACCAACAGCAACAGCAGCAGCAACAGTGGCAAATCCAAATGCAGGCGGAGGCAACTTTATGGCCAACATAAAAATCCGATTCTTTGTCACGCTGCCGTTTTATCCCCGCATCCTATGGCACGCAGTCGGAATGTCAATGTGGCAATGGCTAGCAAAGAGAGACGCAGCCAAAGCCAATGGTGAAAGACAAAAGACAATGCCAAAGCCAAAGAGCGAAACTTCTGTGGCTGCGACGCGTTGTACACGCACACAGTGCGTATGCGCAACGCAATTTATGAGTGCGCCACAAATTTGATAGTTGTAGATGACGATTACCGGGACTAACTTGTTGCCGCGTGGGAGCGATGCGTAACTTGGCAAACTTTTGCACCTAATGCCGCATCAATATGCAAAGCCAACCAATTTTGGCATAAGAAGCCTGGCAAAACACTACGCTAAGCTGCTTTAAAACTTAAAGTTCATTTAACTTTTGCAATCAGCCAACACGACACAGCCTGAAAGACAGACAGACAGACAGCAATTTATGATTTATTAACAAGTTTGCTAAAGTTAAGCAGCAAAGTGCACGATGCGCAGATGCTCTGTAATTGGCGAAGACAGCGTCTGCAAGTTTGCATCATAAAGATAGTTTCAATCTTTATCCAAAGCGGCGCACTTAACCTGCTGGAATCCATCAAGCTGAAGTGCGAATTAGTAGTTGAAGTAAGTTTTGATCTAACCCATACTTATCTAACTGATTGTCAAAATGATGCATCAAGATACTTTTGCAGAATGTAAGTCTCTTATTAATACTTTTAGAGTATGTATCTCTTGCTCTTTTATAAGAGAACGTTTTTAGTATTCATTGACAGTGAAATAAATGTATCTTACCTTTTGATTTTTCTTAAGTAGAATTATCGGCCGTCGTTTGCAGTAGATGAAATGTATCTTCAACATGCGTTTGAGGTATCTTTTGTAACTGCTTAAAGTTCCTTTCATTCTAAAGTTGGTAGAATTGATCTGGGAGACACTTTTGGTATATTACCTTGCCTTGTATCTTAAAGGTATTTTTGGTCTATCTTCTAATCAGTTTCGAATCCTCATTAGCTTTTGGTAGACTGTATTTAAAATATACTCTTGTCGCATTGATTTGCCATTACTTTTAAACGTATCTTAAAGATAATTTTGCTATATCTCTGCGATACTTTTGCTGTATATAATGCCTTTTTTATCTCTAATAATTTACATTTTAAAGTAACCCCTTGCAGCTCGCTTCACTTACAGGGTAAATCACTGAAGCCCTTGGGCTGCTCAAACTAATTCCAAATAAATATGAAATGGACTTTAATGAATTCATGTTGATTTTAATTAAATATTTTTTGGTTTTACAGCCAACTGGACAATCTGACTGGACGGTTATGCCCGAAGGAGTCTTTTTCTCGCTTTCTCTCTCTCTCTCTCTCTCTATCTAAGCCAAATCGCCGACACGCGCCAACAAGCAGCACCTCTTCCCACACAGACCCAATTATCTAGGCAAGTGAGCGTGTAATGGGTCGAAGCCGACATCGTCTGGTTTGTCTTTTTCCCAAGCGCGTTGAAGAGGTTTTCGTTGCCTGCCTCGGCTTTCCTCTTCTCTCTTCTCTCTTGCCTTTTTTTCCTTTGTCCATTTTCAGTAGTTGCCACAGCTTCGCTTCGTTTCGCTGTCTTGTTCTGCATTAAAATTGACCAAATGATTTATGATTGGGGGGCGATACCAGGGCTTCAGCTGCTGCTGCTCTCTCCTGACTGAGCCACCTCCTTTTGCAGTTCCTTTTCAATAATGCGCGGTCCAGCATTAAATTTTAACAGCCTTTTTGGCAAGTTGAAGTGTAGCGAGAAGGACGCCCCCCTTCACACCCTCAATGCAAAATATGTTGTATATTTATGAAGTGGCTTCAATTGTGAGGCAAACGTTGGCCATAAATCTGAAGCAATCCCGGTCCGATCCGGTCTGGTTCTATATGAATTTATGCACTTGCCTTGTCAGTAGTTTTCGGCGTGGTGTGTCTAATGCGTATTTATGGCGCGAGCAGCTCAAATTCAATGATTGAACAATAAGTGTGTAGTGGTGGCTGGTGAGGGGTGTAGACTTGGCAGAGGCAAAGGCGTCGCATCAATCAATCAATCATAATTTGTAACTGTCGCCGACTGACTGCGGCGTCGGCATTGACTGATGAAGTTGTCGCCGCACGCAGGCCAAGCAAACAGTCGCGTCGAGTTTGCCAGTCCGGCAGATGCAGATGAACTGAGCGTAGAACATGTCTGTGCCACCTGTGTGTACAGCAGAGGCTGCCGAATTTGGTTCTGTTGGTCCTTCTCTGATTTATCGTGAACGACAACAAAAACAATTGTGAATACGAGAGAGAGAGAGTGAGCGCGATAAACAAAGAACGAGAAAGAAGAGTGGATGGGAAGCCTGGTACTGGTGCAGGACTTGGTCCTCTTCCTGTTCGTGGTGCTGGCTCGCGTCTGATATGCTCGAATTTGACAAATGTCTGACAAATCCTGTCGGCTTCCAGTGCGGCTAATGAAAGCCAATTGCCGCCCTCGAAACAAAAAAATCCCTCGTTGCCCGGGCAAAATCTTTGACACGTGCTTCCGCTTGCGTTTCATCACATTTGTTATTATTTATGATTATTATATGTTACTGTTGTTGTTGCTGTTTTTTTTTTTTAAGTTTTTCACAATATACATAATCACACACGCGTGGCCTAGCAGGGCGTGACGACTTATTGTTATTCCCAACAGGTAAACACTTGACGGAAAAACTAGGGACTAAGGGAATGATAGAGTAGGAAATAGATAATAGAAACTGTTATATAAACGCACTGAAGTTTCATAAATTTCCTAAACAGATAGGGGAAATTATAAAGAAATTAACCTGTAGGAGCTGACCAGCCTGCAGTCATGGAAAATTTCAACTTTTACCTAATAGTTCTTAAAATCTCGTATTTTTCTGGTAACACTTTCGAACAATTGTTTATCGCGAAGTTAAGTCTGGCCTAAACTAAGGCTAAAATGAATTGGGAACTAGTTTTCAACCTTTTAATCTTCAGGTTTTGTTTCTTCAAATGTATTTATATCCAACATTTTCCCCCTCTTAAGTGAAATATCATAATTAAGCTGCACTTAGTAAAAACAGAAGACTGAATAAGTTAATCAAAGGTATTGGGAATTGGGAACTATGTAGATTATAGTGTGATATATATGAGATGACAAATCTGATTAACATCTAGAACAAATTCAAGAAAGAAAAGAAGAATAAACCGTCGGAGTAGTATTATAAGAAATATCTCCGACTTTTAGTTACTACTCGACCTTCAAATCCTTTTTTGGTAAACTCTTGAAACTTGAAACACTTTCTCATCGCAAATTGAAATCTCATTTGGTATAAATTCGATAGCTCAGTTTCAAATCCCCAATCGGAACTGTTTATTGTGCACTTTGGCCATTTGAATATAAACAAGTACAAGGCCCTCGCTTGATTTCCCCAGTTGTGGGTAGCATAGTGTAGTACTCGTAACTTTGACTTTGAAAGCTAGAGTGGCAGGGGGAGAAGGGTGAATTCCAATAGGCTTGGGTCATTTAAAGTGCCCAGGACGGACGGTGCCGACTGTCGGCCTGGTCAGCTGTGATTTGTGTCAAAATGTCGAAACCGGGCACAGTCAAGTAAATCAAAGTGGCTGCAAGAAAGGAGTGGAGAGAGGAGAGGAGAGAGAAAGGAAGAGAAGGCGCAGAAAAAAACAGTTACAAATACACAAATACGTGTGCACACATCTACAGCAGGAGCCTTCGGAACTGGAGCCCCGCATACCTGGGCAAAAGGGACCCAAGCAGCGAGAACTCTCCTCCTTCTTGGCTGCCATCGGTCATTTTTCATGTTGCCAGGACAGTAGCAAGGGCCGCAGCCAGGGAGAGGGGGCTGGCAACGGACGATTGTGATTATTGATTGGTGTTCACCTAAATTCATGGATGGCTTGAACGCTGACGAATCATCTATCTAACCATAGCCAAAAGTCAAGAGATTGTTGCTGTCCCCATCCCTCTCTCTCTCTCTCTCTCTGTGTGCGTGTTGCCAATCGATATGCGATGTCTCCTCGTGTGGTGTGTGTGTGTAAGCGCATTGTGGCCATTATTATCAGCAGTGTGGAGACAACAGCAGCAGCAGCAGCAGCAGCAGCTGCAACGAGCTGTATTCAACGTGCAACGTGCCACGCGCTGCCAACGAGAGTATCCCCATCTAGCGCAAGTTTGACGTTTATGTGACATTTGAAATCAATTTGCACGACAATTGAATTTTCCCCATTTTTGAGTGTCATTTGTTATTGCGAGTGTTTGTTGTTGTTGTTGTTATTGTTGTCGCATCGATATGACACAGACAGCTTAACTGACAGCCAGATGGACGGACAATTGGACAGCAGGCCGGACAATGCGTTTACATGTCAATTAGCAATTTATGCGTGCAATTTTGCGCGCCACTCGCAAAAAGTGAATATTTAATTGGCCTGCTGCAATGTATTCACTGCATTCACTGCATATTCATTCATTGCCAGCCAGCTAACTGACAGCCCAAAACGATAACCGCAAACTGTGCCACAAACTACAATACTCACTCACACTCGCTGTCGACATTCATCATTGGTCTAAATAGATAATCGCAAACGTTGATTGAATCAAAATATAATATTCGCAAACATTCGCCACTTATAGCCTCACAGTTGAATGCATTCGTTATATTTGTTGTGTGCGAGTGATTCCTAAATGAATATAATAGCCAGATAGTGGCGAAATAATTAAAGTCATTGCCGCAGTAGTTTGCAATTGATTAGAGCTCGCGGGTAATTGGAATGTTTTCATTTCCTTGAGATGCTTCGATATGACATCGTTATGAGCTGCATTATATTGCATGAAGTCTGAAGAGAACGACAGGTCGGTTAAACTTAAGAGAAAGCATTTATTTACCATAATGTGCATAGTTTAACCTAATGTGAACAGAAACGCTTTGAGTCGATCTCTTACTAACTTTTAACAACAATCAATTGTTTTTAGCGATGGCAAATTACCAGCTTGGGCTGATATCGCTAAGGCCGTGTCACCACAAGTCAAAAGGTCCATAAAGTTGTAATTACCACATTTGAATATATATCTTAGACATTGCTTTTTTCATAGTATTCATTCAGTACCCTTACTTAACGTGGGGGTATGTTAAGCGATTTATTACTGCGTTTATACGAAGCATCTCGGCAAAAAATTGACTTCATGAATCATCATTTATTATCCAATTTATAGATTTTTTCAAAATCGAATACATCCAACACCGTCTTAGTTACGAAGTAAAACACTTCTATTATTATGGAGTTTCATTTAAAAAAAACAGGCACTCCATTTAGTTTGGGGTTTTTTCCAAACAGTTCACATAAGAAACCTAAAATAAACCTTCCCTGTTTTTCTCTGCCTTCTTCAAGCTTCTGGCAAAACCAACCTACCTTTTGTTTAGTTCCTCACCCAAATTTTGTTCCGTTTCGCATGTGAATCTTTGAAATTATTTCTGTTTACCTCATGCTACGTTTTCAATTGGTTTTGTGCTGCTGGGGTGCTGCCTCGAGAAGCCTACTAAGTACGATGTAAACAGGAATTCTTCAGACAAGCCAGTCGACCAGGTGCACTGCTCCACTCTCAAATTGGCCAAAACTCTCTCTGGTGCCCCAATTGTTGTTATTGCGGGCGAGCACAAAGCGCAAACAAACAAACAAACAAACCGACAGACAGACAGAGAGACGGGCAAACAGACCGAAAGACGAACAAACAAACATTTTCGGGCCGCTTTTCCAAGTGCTGCTGCAGCTGTTGCCTTTCTCCAATTGGTCCGATTCATGCCGTCTAGCCACAAGTTGAGGCACTGCAGCTGCCCGCTGCTGCTGTTGCTGCATGCCGTCTGCAGCGGCTGCTGCTGCTGCGGCTAAATTGCTTTTGGGAGTTCGCCTTTGGCAAAAACTTCAGATTATCCGGGGAGAAGAGGAACGTTCTCTCTTGGAAAAAATCTCTTAATTATGTGAAGGCAAAATTGAATTAAGAAGCTCCCCTTGAAAAAAATAAAATAAAACAGATCAGAAGAGTTCTTGGAAAAACATCGGTGATTTAACATATGTATACGGTATATGGTATTAATGCTGCTTATGCTTAGACAGCGCTCCACATGCCGCATGCCACCTGCCGTTGCAAATGCTGTGTGGCACAGCTTAAGCCTTCCTTTAGCTCAGTTGCCTGCCTGCCTGTTAATGAAAGCAGCGCTGCCTGCTCTGCCTGCGGCGCATTTTCCGGGAAGCGAGTGTCCACCCAGCCAAGCGAGGTGTCTGTGGGGGAGTGGCAGGGGCGGGCTGCATAAGTGTGTGAGTGTGCGTGGGCAGGGAAAGGGGGGAGGGAGTGTGCCTACTGTGGCTGCGTATCCTGCTCACAGTCAGGCATAAATTCTCCAACAAAATGGCGGAAGTAATATTTTTCATATCAGCATACGCTTTTGGTATGCACGCACATGAATATACATACACAACTGCTGCGAGGGTTGCTCGATTGAGTGGTGACTGTTTTAGGCACATCATTTTAAGCATATTTATTGGAAGTCTGCTTTGATGAATCAGCTGGAGACTTGGCCTTCTCGGTTACTTTACTTGGTTATATATCGCTTATAGTTGGCTCACTATCTACCTCCAATATTTTGTTGAGTAGATGAGAATGTGCTGCGAAAGAGCCTTTTTGTATACTATGTCAAGATTACTCAATCGGAATACACTGAAATATACTGTATATAGATCAATATATGTAACAGCGAGGGTAACTTACCTTGCTTTTTAATATGTATATAGCTTTAACTACCTTTAACTGTAGGAGGTATAATTTTTACTCCCCAGCGTTGAGCACATTTACTTGACTTGGGATTGGGGAACTGGCAAGGAAACCTCTCAAAATAATAAGCACTTGGCAGTTGCCTGGCTTTCTCTCCCGCTGTGTTGTTGTTGTTGCTGCTGTTGTTGCGGCTGCTTTGGCGGAAGTGTGCTGCGTCTGAGCGTCCGCAAGTGGCTAGTCGGTAAATTTAAATGCTCATCTTGGCCGGCAAGTCGAAAGCCGCCAAAACATGCAAACACACACAGACAAGCATACACACACACAGACACAAACACATACACTCACACCACGCCCATTATGTATGGGCGTACAGATAGCATATATAATATTTAGTGGCAGCTGTTGCAAAGTTTTGGGCGCACGCTGTGTATGCGTGTTGCTTCATTGCCGCCGGCCGAGCGTCGACGACGACGACGACGTTGGCAACTCTGCTCAAGTAGGATGAGCGTTAAGTTGGACCATGGCATTGCCAGGACGACCAGGAGCAAAAGCAGAAGGAGCTGTAACTGGGACTGTGGCTGGAACTGTAGCTGCAGCTTTTGTTGTTATTTATGCAACGGAAAAGGGAAGTTGACTGCGAAACGTTGGCTTTAAGATGTTTCCTTGCATAGGCGGAAGTTTGGCACTTGCCACATTGCAACAGGCTACCCCCTGCCCCCCTACCCCAAGGGGTAGCTGGGCCACATGTGCAGTTAAAGCGCATATAATTGGATGCCTTGTCTAGTTGTTGTTGTCTCTGTGGTTGTTGTTGTTTGTGTTGTTGTTGTTGCTGCTGCTGCTGCTGTTAGCCAACTTTGCAGGCGCTTATGCAATTTGCCGTTGATTTATGATGCGGCCGCATAATTTAATTAAATAACGCGAACACGCTGCTCGCCCCAGAAGCTTCCTTTCGCCAATTATTGATTTCCGTCCCGCGCACACACACACACTCACACAAACACAAACACACAGAAGGTGGCAAAGTCAAAACATAGAAATAAGTAATGCAAAAGAGAGCAGCCATGCTGCACAGCCAACAGATACCCTGTAAACAGTTAAATGGTACACTGTAGGCTTGGCATTCAGTTAGTATAACCCTAGCTCTGCAACTTACTACTCCATGAGCCGAATCTCCACCCTCACTAAGCTATCCTCTGAGATTGGCAGCGGGCCACCAGGGAGGAGGCAAAGCCTAACCTTAAAAGCCTAAACCACAACATTTTTACCTGGCAAAATGTTGCAGAAAATGTGGCATTCTATATAATTTATCATTCTGACCGGGCCCAGGCACATATCACCATAAATAATATTTATAGACTATTTGGCTACGAATCCTTTTCCCTCTCCCTCTCGCTCGCTCTCTCTCTCTTTCTTCCCCCGACGGGTCTTAACGGGACTAAAACTTAATCTACATAATTTTTGGTACGTCCTTTTTCCCTTTTCACAACAAACGGTTTGATTTACACAGAGGATAATCATTAAAAGGCAACAGCAAATAAAAAACAATTTTTAGTTTCTCGTTTTTACATTTTTTTTTTTTTTTGGGTTTTCTGTTTATTTATTTACACAGAGTAGGTAAGTAACTAGTGTAGCTAGCGAGGGGGTGGGGGACGCGGGGGAAAGTGTTTGGTAAAAGGGTTCGACTGGGGGTTTAATAATATACGAGCATATAAAGCACCGGCAAACGATTAGAGAGTGCCAGGCTGTTGCTGCCTTTTATTATTGTTGTTACAACCCTCTGTCGTAGTTGTTCTTGCTATTGTTGTTGTTTTAGTTGATGATGTGTTTTTGCAACTGTGCGCCTGAAGTTTTTGTGGCATCGTTTACATAAATGCCACACGCACACGTAGCACACTGCTAGACGTTACCCGTCCCCTCATCCCCTTCTCCATGCCGCACACAAACAAACGCAATGAAAACCAAAGAATACAACACAAACAGCAACAACATGGTCAGTGGGAGGGGGAGTGAGAGAGGGGGAGGGAAAAAAGTAAAATAGAAAGCAGTAGCAACCCAACGATTATCCTTTTTTAATAGACTCATAAAACGGTTATTAACTTTGTTTGCCCGCTGCACAAAAAGCCATGCATACATATACGATACAGTTACACATGTATATGTATAATATATACACGATATTCGCATATAGTGTTTCATTAAAGTCATTTTGAGGGCTTCACCCGCGCACCTTCACATCGGCCCCAGTGCGGGTCCACGCCACAGAGCGCCGCCGAGCGTCGAGCTGCCTCAATTTATTATGTTTTGCATAGTGTTTTTTTTGCCATGGGGGGAAGTTTGAGCCATTGTCGTGCCACCGACGACGAACAAAATATGTAAAGAAATTATATTTGACATTAATAAATTAGACAAGCTTCAACTTCAACTTCAGCTTTAGCGCGGCAGCCACATGATGCACAAAGTTTTTGCGCGTTGCACGTTGCCCGCAAGACAAATTGATAACAGCGGCATATTGGTTTAGCACAACACGAAAATAGAATATACCATAAGTTCACATTGTAATCGGACACGCACTTGCATCATCTCGTTTGTTTAGCTTCATTTTTAATTTCGTAACTTTCATTTTACGGTTTCGCAGCTGTAAACATGCGCGAAGATTGGCAAAATTCAATGAAAGAATATGATTTTGACTAACGAAGACCAAAAGACTCGAAGACCAACAGAACAAAAGACTCGAACGAACGAACTAAAGATTGAACTATAATTCATCGAAAAATGAACTAATGAACTAAGTCCCTGAAACGAACCCAAATCAACAACTCTACTGCGTAATTAGGAACTAAGCAATTAAGTTGGCTGCGCTTGGGCGAAGCTTGTTGCAATTCTGTTATTAACAGTTTGCTTACATTGTGTGGCTTGTGCAATTACATTGCAAGGGGCTGCCACCTCGTTTCAATAGCAAATATCACTTTTCGATATTAACAACGAATGTGGAAATATTTTATAAAAGATGGAGGCACACCCATGTAAATCTGTCCTGTTTGCAGGTCATTCTAAGGTCTAGCACACTCAGCGTGCATCTCACTTGTTATTTCTGATTTTGCAACTGGAAAATACAAATACAATTTCACTTTTACCCGCGCTGGCAACCCGAGAAGCTTTGCAGCACCATCGGCACACACGCACACAGAACATTCACACACAATAGTGGCAAAACAAGATAAATGAAATTCTGATGCAAATTTGATTTGTTTGTAAATGTTCGACGTTGCCAGGCCAGCAGGGAGAAGTTCCACCAGATCTCGGCCCCAATCCCCAGTCACAATCACAGTCGTTTCCCAAAAGCCCGTTCCAATTGCAGTGCAGCTGCAGCTGTTGCCGCTGAACACTTGCGAACCAGCAAAAGGGTGTAAATGTGCGTGTCCCTCTCTCTCTCCACCGTTCAGTGTGAGTGCGGGGGCAGCAGCAACATGTTGCCAGCAAACAGTTTCTCGTTTCATTTCAGTTGACATTTTTATGCGCGTATGATTAATTATGCAATTTTGCATTTGATTCAACCAGAGTTGCCAACCCACACACCATGCCCCAGGGGTTTCGCGTTAAGGTCTCTATCGCATCAATCAGCTTCAACCCTGGCTTTAAGTGGCAACCGAAGGCGTCTTGTGCCGCAATTAAATTTCACTGCCGGTGTTAAAGTTCCACAATTAGCGGCCATTAAAAAGGGCTACAATCAGGGATGGCAACACGAATAATTAGCAATCGGCAGCTAAACACAGTATTTATACTAATACTGCTCTTTAGTTATGCGGTCAATTGGGAATGGGAAATGTACAAGGGAAATGCACAAATACACAGTCGCACACAAACAGCCCCACACACAGTAGCAGAAGTCCGTGCATAACCAAAATGCTAACAGAACTTAATCACTGCGACTCATGCGATTGCCGTGACTAAGCGCCAAACGTGAGAGCTCCACAAGACTGGGGACTACGAATTTGCACGCAAACAGCAGCAGAATAAAGGAAAATTAAAATGAAAAAACCAAAGTAACAGTTCGTGCTAAGAGTAACGAATAGGGTATACCCTAGGCGTTGATAAATGCAGTCACGGTTAAGGAAAGGCTTATGAATACACAGACGACTTTAACAGCGGATTGAAATGTTATCTTCGATTAATAGTGGCTTGACTGATTTATCGATCACTTTATTATGAGTCTTATAATTTTGTACCGGTTCACAAATCGCATATACCTCACATCAGTGTATGCATAAATAGAAAGAATGGTGTAGCAAAGACTGACGGCAAATGGAGTTGCCACTTTGCATGCAACAACGCTTCAGCCTCTGGAAACTGGCGATGGCGCTTGCTCTGCCACAGACAACTGCCCAGAGTCGGATTGCGGACATCGCAGGACGATGGACGGAGTGCGGGGGGATTCCTAGAACAGTCGTCGGCAAATAGTGGAGCAGTAGCAGCAGCAGCCATGCGGCGCGTTAATGCCGAATGGTCCATTTGAGGCACGTTTCAGTTATTAACGGGCTGCTTGCCGCTTGTAAAGTGCATGCAACAGAGGATTGGCAAGAGACACGAAGGCGGCGCAGGGGCACACAGTGTGGGTGAGAGCTGTTAACGTGACCAATATGCTTGTCATTGCCATGATAATCAGCTTTGTGCATGCCGCGAATTGGTCAGCAATGTGGCAGCATCAGCAGCCCTCAAAATTGCCACTAGCCAGCAGAGCCGCCTGTTGCCTGTTGTGGGCACGCTGTGTGGACACAACGGGGGGAGCAAGCAAATATTTGTTGGGCAAATCTTACATAACATCCGCTTGCTACTAATAGAAATGGGCAAAGATAAGACAGTCTTAGTGATGCAAACGGCAGCAATGTTACCGAACAGCAGTGACGTCAGTCACGGGACTACAGCTTATCGATATATTGTTTGTACTCGATAGATAATGGAAATAGGTTAAAATAAGACTCAATTGGTGATGCAAAACATTGAAATGTTATGCATAGGAAATATCGTGAATTCTGTTAAATTTACGATAAATTCCTGTTGCCCGAAACCAGTTTTATTGTGGTTTGCGTTGCAGAATAGAATTTCTCGAATTGTACTTTTCTTTTTGGAGCAATATTTTTAGTTGCTTTATTTGCTAGGGATATTTTTTGAATTTCATATTTGAAATGTGCTGATGATGTTGGTTATTTGAAACTTTTGAAAATAAAACCCGATTTTGAGTGAATAGTGAATGAACGCTTGAATAAACAATTTGGCCAGTCAATATTTTGTCAATTGCAATGTTTATTAAATTCGAATTTAAACCGATTTGTGGTGACTGGAAATAAAATATGCAATAGATTTTCCCTCTAGATTTCGGTCAGAAAAGCCCACGTTGCGTATACGTCATGACAATCAAGGAGGATTAAAAACATTTTTGATTTTTTATATCCTCCGTGTGTGTGTGCGAGTACGTGAATAGTCCGACCAGACATTAATTAGATTTTATGATTTACGGCACTTGATTTCCAGATGCGATTGTTTTAATGCCTCGCCAGTTCCGCTGTAGCTGAGCTGCCTCTTAATGAAGTTGCCTCTTGTTGTCTGTTGTAATTAGAAGTAATAATAATTTCCTTCTAGCCAGAGTCATTACGAATTTGGATTGCGGCCAAGGAAATGCCATTAATCAAATTAGCAAGCGCATAACTTTTTATGATTGTGCTCGAGATAGTCCTGCGTCTTGAGAGCAGTTCTCCTTCTCCTTCCTGTTCTGCTGCTGCCGTCGGGTTATCCTCTGCGCGCATATGCAAAGACAAACTTGCCATCGGCGGAGGACAACGCGACGACAGGCAGCCGCTTTGTCAAGCATTCTCTCTCTTTCCTCTATGCCTGCCTGCTTATTGTTTTATTCCATTTATTTTTTTAATAAACAATCTTTCTAATGAAATGCTGCGGCGTGGCCAGTCACAAGCGAAAACAGCCGCAAAATTAATTACGATAGAATCAAGCGAAGCAAAGGGAGCAGCAGCAGCGGGGGCAGCTCGCTGATGAGTCCATTGAGTTAATCGTAATTGAAAAATTGTATAATTACAATTAAATGCAGCTGTTGTCCTGCTCTCTGTCTTCTCTCTCCCTCTTTCTATTACTATCTCTATACCTTTGTCTTTCTGTCTCCCCCCTTCTACTCAGTCTGCCTTGCTTACCTCTATCGATGAGCACAAAGTGCCCAGGCCTCAGGTTAATTAGCCAAAATTATCTCACTGTAGTTCAACTCGGCATGCGCCCAAGTGTGTGTGTGTGTGTGTGTGGCAAGCTAAGCCATGTCATTTACAAGTGGCAATTAATTTTCATACCTAACAGCAGGCGATTGCTCTGTCCCGCAAAGTGGAAACTATCGGAAACTCAGTAGAGGCTCAGCGTGGAGCTGCAGCTGGAATTCACGCTGAAATTGCAGGGAATTAGGCTAAACTCAACTTTAGCAACAGCACAGGTGAGTTTAATAGCGCCACTCAAAGTGAAAACGATGCAAAAATAATTAACTGGAATATAGTTAAATGATAAAAATGGATTATAGAACTAGGGAATCTGTGTCTCGGATTAGATTGCACTTTATTCCTAGAAAGTTTGCCCAAACATAGCTTGAAACTAGTTTAAATGCAGAGAGAGGTGATCAAATTGCAAACATGCACTCATTTGCAGGTTGTCTGTGAGCTCATTCACTCATTCATTACAGGGTATAGTTAACGCACTTTGACCCAATTCGGCCAGTCAACAACAACAACAACAATAGGGACAATGACAATGATAGCCGCCCATCAATGACAATGCCAATTGGGCGGACTCGTGTGCGCTGAGCTGCTGCAACTGCACTTTGCACTGATTATGGCCAACAACGGCAGTTGGTAGCACACGGTTGTAGTTGTTGTTGCTGTAGCTGCAGCACGTCTGCATTTAATGTGCAATGTAAGTGAAATTAGCAGCATAACTGCATTTGCGATTGACACGCAAATCGCACTCGACAAAAAGGACCCAAAAGCGAATTCGTCTTAAAGCCTGTTCTTAAAGAGAGCTCAGACTCAGTCCGTAGGGATTAACTAAGGCAGAGCAAGCATATGCAAATGAGACAGAGCGACAGAGAGAGGGAGGTAGACAGAGACGGACTGCAAGTTTCAATCAAAATGCAAATATTGATGCAGTTGACATATGACGTTGTTCGACCGTTCGGCCTCCAAGTGGAAGGAAGCAAGCTGAAGCTGAATCAGAATCACAGTCTGCTGCCATTCCGTAAGCTACAGAGCAGCATGCAGATTTATGATAACAACAAGAACAAGCACAAGAACAAGCCAGAAGCAGCCCGGCTTGGGGTTGCCTTGAGCAGCAGGCAGGGGTAGCAGGGTAGATGGGGGTATAAGCCAGCTCTCGGCTTCGGAAATGCAATAACAAAGGATAAAATAATAAGATTTACTCTTGACTCTGCCTCTGTCAAGTTGGGCAACGCGCCTTCTAACGATGTTGTTGCCTGTGTGTTTTATTAAAACACAAACAGCAACAACAACAGCAGCAGCAACATCAACACAACGTGGCGGCCTATGATAGGAGAGGGGCAAGACGCCATCAGATTGAATAATGGCAGGCAGGCAGGCAGCACAACATCCTCTCAGTGTCGGAGTCCTCTCAATCTGTAGTCCTCTCCGGGAGTCCTCAAACTTTCTTGCAGGTGCCGAGTGATGCTACGGGCTGGTAGATAAATTAAAAGCAAAAATAAAAAACTCATCGCATTAAATTAGAGCAACAACAATAACAAGCGGAACGGCAGCAACAACCATAACAACAGCAACAACTCGGTAGCAGCAGCGGCTGCCAAGGTAACTTTTTGTTATTATTTTTCAATTTCTTCTAAAGTTTGATGTCCTTTTTCAAGTGTGCGTGTGTGTGAGAGTGACTGCAGCGTGTTTGTTGTATTCTGCTTGTGCATTGTTAAACAATTTTTGATTAAGTTTTGCATAGAATTTCAATTTAGTCAGCCGCACAAAAGAAAGCTCCTTCTCACTCTGTTTGTCTGCTTTCTTCGTTGTCTTTTCCTGCATGGAAAATTATTACAATACTCCAGTGTGTGCGCCTGCATGGGTGTGTGTGTGTGTCTGTTTGTATGGAGACAGGCAGATGACAAGCAGAATTCAACTAGTTGCCCAAAACACTTGAGCACAAGCTCGTTGTCAGCTGGTCATCTTTCCCTGTAGACAGATAGATTTCGGTTATGTCAAAAGGGAAATGAGAAGTCAAAATTGTTTTAAATTGTACTCAAGTGTTCATTTCAATTTTAAACGAATTATTTTATGATGCTTTTGGCAAGATGGCAACGCTTTGTGGAGGTGGAACAGTGCTGTAAGATGTGGACAAAGTGGCATGTCTCGTGCTTTGTAATAAAAGCGTGTATCGATACTTAAGGATCATCGCGTGCTATGCGTGATTGTGGCGTGCTTAATACAACATCGATATTTGCACGAGAACCGCGAGATTTTCGATTGAATTTGCAGCACTGGTCAATAAGGAAGTACACATTGTTCATTGTTCATTGCTTAGTGGTATAACGATACTTACGTGCATCGATACTTAAGGATCATCGTTTGCATTTTTCACCGTGTTATCAGAACATCAATATTGGAACAAAAACCGCGATAGTGTCTATTGTTTTGCAACACTAACACTTACGCGAGCTCCATTGTTCATTGTTCATTGCTTAGTGGTATAACGATACTTACGTGCATCGATACTTAAGGATCATCGTTTGCATTTTTCACCGTGTTATCAGAACATCAATATTGGAACAAAAACCGCGATAGTGTCTATTGTTTTGCAACACTAACACTTACGCGAGCTCCACTAATAAAATGTGAAATATCCAATTTATTGTCAAATCGTCTTTTTCCATTTTGTTATTTTTGTGTTTGTGTGCCAAATGGCAAAGTGAATGAACGTGTATGCGATGGCAATCGCATTGAGCTCAAAGGCTGGCCCATTCGCTTTTAGACTCGCAATCCGCTTTGAAAACGCAATTGATCAACTCGACTTGACGGGCGTGCGCACATCAATCAACCCAATAAAAACCTCTTGAAAGCAATTTATAGTTACACAAATTTACAACATCAAGCGAATATATTTTCCGGCAGAGAGCGAGCGTGTGTGTATGCGTGTGTGTGTGAGTGAGAGTGTGTATGCCACTTAAGAGCACAAAGTTTTGCAAAAATTTTAATTGAATGGCAACGGATTGAAAAAGTTTGCGACGCCACTAAAATTGATTACACACATGCAACACTCAAAAGCTGCAACAGCAGCTCCAGCTGCAGCAGGGCACGTATTGAGATATTGAGAGCTTGTTGGGGACACAAACACGGCAGCGTTCGACGGGATGAAGGGCAGAGCGGGGCAGGGTGGGGTGGTTTGGTGAAACCAGTCAACCAGGCAGCCCGCAACACTTGTGTCAAATGCATGCGTTAAGCCTGCTGCCTGCTGGCTGCTGCCTGCTGTCGCTTTGCCAGCTTGTTGCAATTTATTCTAATCGCTTGTCAGGCAGCAAAACGAAAGAGAGACGAGAGGGAGAGCGAAAGAGATAAAAAAAACAGCAGCAGGCAACAGTAGGCAACATTCGCCAGGGGCAACGATGCGTGTAACGGGGCGCCTGCAGCACGTGAAGTCAACGGTTAACCAAGTCTCGACGAGATCGGGCCAAAGGTTGTGTGCGGCGGCGTTGCCAATCGAGTGGCGGCAATCAATCTGTTCTGCCCCCTAACGGAAAAGTGTGTCAGAAGCGCCTGCCTAAGCTCCATAAGCAGCTGCCAAACATGCTGCTGCCGCTGCTGCTGCCTGCGATAGGATGCGAACTCCACGGCTTGTTGATTGACTGACTGATTGAGCGACTGACTGCCGTAGTGACTGACGAACTGCTCGACTGAGCAACTGCTTGTTGTGTCGCTTATACCACTTAATTGACGTCAATCGCATTGGCCTGCAGTGTTGTATGGCTGGGAAAAATCACAGCTCGTTAGGCAAGTTTTTCAATCGAAATTGCTCACACTGACACACATACATAGGCACACACAGTTATACGACAAAACATAATTCCACTTGTAGCAACATTTGGCAATTATTAAATGGAACAACTGCACGAGCTGAAGATGCTCTTCAATTGTTGCCTCGCCTCCAACCCCTCGGGCTAAACCACAAATCAGTTTTACCATCAAATCAACGACAACTACATGACAGCAACAAACACACGCCCACACAATCTTTGCACTCTTTTAAACTGTGTGTGTGTGTGTGTGTTTCTTAATGATTATTTGACGCCATATTTGATTGACGTGTGCGTTGTGTGTGCGCTTGTTATGTGCCTGTCTGTCTGTCTCTTTCTCTCACTCCTACTTCTATATTGTATAAATTTTATTGTGCGCATAAATACGTGAGTGTGTGTGGGAGTGTGTGCGGGAGTGTGTGCGTGTTAATGGTCGCCACAACCACAAGGCACTTATCAATTTTTCGCCTTAACCAAATGACAGTTGGCCTGGCGTGGTTCTCAGTCTGCTTTCCTTTCATTCTTCTTCTTTGTTGTACCGTTACATCCGGCGACGCATAAGGAGTTTTATCAGGAGTGTTCCCCATACGAATATACCGTTAAATTGATTTGATTCCCTTCTCTGTGTGGCACTTATTTTTGGATGACGCAATCTCGGCCCAACTAACGATGCATATAACAACACCGCCCACACAGTGGGGTAGGTAAGTAAATTCAGCTTGTTAATTTGTTAATTTATTGCATGTAAAATTGTTGTTCAAAATAGAAGAGGAGTAAAAGGGAAATTAATAAATTCAGAGAAGTACAATCACAATTTAACTGTAGCATAATTAACATGAAAATTAATTAATTAACATGAAAATAAAATGTATTCACAATTAAAATTAATTTATTTCGGTATTTGCGGTAATATTAATGGGAGTTTCGGTATTTGTTAAGCATAACATTTATATTTAAGATTCCTATATCAATTTATTTAATGTGATTGTTTTTGAACAGTTCAAATTGTTGAACATTCATAAGCTTCTGCTAATTTAGCTTTATTCTTGATCATTTATCTGACTCTTCATATTGACTTGGGTTCATTTCTGAGCTGTTTTTGAACTATGTACTTTTATAACTACTACAGATTTCTAACTTTAATCATATCTAATGCTATCTAGCTTGCTCTTTCTTCCTCTTCCCTTCGCTTTCTTCTTCCTTTTCATCGCCTGTCTTCTAAACATTTTAGTTATAGACGATTTATTCAAGCTGAGACTAGCAGCGCCTTTAGCAATGCGTTCGCTTTCAACGCCTCATGATGTTGCATGAGTGTGTCACTGTGTGAGTGTGCGTGTGAGGCTAAACTATGTAAAGTCCTTGAAAAATATGTAAGCCATACAAGCGGAATGCCAGCGGCTAAAAAAGTTAACAGTTGACATAGTTTAGAGTTGGTTGCCCAGACGCCCCTCTCCGTGCACAGCAGAGTGGGCAAGGGGTAAGGGTAAGAGATGGATGGTGGGAAGGGGGAGTAGAACGTGGGGCTTAGCGAGTTCAACAGCCACACGCAGAGGCCGTTGAATGTGGAATGAATGAATGTCTTAATAGCATGTCAGGCAGTTGCCTCGCATTGTTGTTGTTGCTGTTGCTGCTGTGGCAGTTGTTGGCAGAAAATTGGTGCCAAACTAAATGAATTTAATTGCCGCTGGATATGAAAGTAATTATTTTGCAGTACTCCTGCATAGACACAACAAGTGAGAGTGCGAGGGGAGAGCGGGCAGTGGTAGGGGTAGCATAGCAAGCAGAGGCAGCTAAAACGCACCGAGGCCAAAGGCGCTTGTCTCTCGTGCGTGAGTGAGTGTGTGTATGTGTGTGTGTGTGTGTGTGTGTGTGTGTGTGCTGTGCTATCGATGCACTTGCACTTAACAGCAAACGGGCGTGGGCCAGCAAATCGGCACACACACGCCCCCATCACACTCGCACACACACACATAGACAGTTGTAAACTCATACGCAGACAGACGCACAGTGGGCGAGCAACTGAAAATTGCCCGCGGATATTTTGAGTTGTTCTTTAATTTATTCTCTTTCACTCGTTGTCCTTGCTGTGCCTCCAATGAGGTTGCCAGCGTAGCAACTGAGAGAGTATGACTGTGTGTATGTGTGTGTGTGTATGCTTGTGTTAGTGACAGTGTAATGTCACTTGTTTACACGCCTGCTTTGTTGCCTAGATCACGTTTTTGTTTTCATTTTTTCCCGTTTCTTGTGCGCCTCCATTGTTTGCTCGCAGACCTTGTAACACTTTCGATCGCGCCCGAGTTTTCGAGAGTTAACAACAATTAGCAAACAATTTGAAGTGCAATTAGCATGCGTCGGCCATTTTGTTGTTGCAGTTGGAATCGGCAATTGGTCGATTCGTTGAAATTTGTAGACCAAAGTTGAAAGAGTAAGGGAAAGCTAAAAGTTCATATTTAGAATATTGAAATATTGTAATTGTGTGAAGAGATGTAGATGTAGATGAAGACATGTAGTTAACGGCATAATTGCAAATAATCGGTTTAAGTTTAAGATACAGAACTATGTTTAATATCTTTATTTCTTCATAGAAATCTTAGCTTTTTGTATTGTTTTCCTTGCCAAAATTAATATCATGATTCTTTCTTTAGATATCACATTGAAATTTCCTTCACTTTTGAGATATCAAGTAATTTGTATATGATCTTCTAAGATCTTATTATCTCTTTCACTATATCTTCTCTTTTATCAAACATTCTAGTTATGATATCACAAATCGATTCATTCATATCGAACTTCCCTTCCCTATAATAACACTTAAAAATCTCTTCAATTTCAATACAATTTGTGTGCCCCTAGACGGGACTTTGTTTTATTTAGAACTATTTTGTTACTTGGCACTGGATTCTTACGGGTTGTGTCCTGCTGGAGGGGTATTGTTATTATTTGGCGGAGGGTGATTATTATTATTTGGAGGAGGGTTATTATTATTATTTGGAGGAGGGTTATTATTATTATTTGGAGGAGGATTATTATTATTTGGTGGAGGGTTATTTCCATGTGGTGGATGGCCACCAGGTCCATGTGGTGGTGGTGGAGGAGGGAAAGGAGGACCATATGGTGGTGAGATTCCGTAAAGCCAGTACCACCAAGGGCTGTATGCCGCGGGTGGTGGTGGTGGTGGAGGTGGTGGGTAGTAAGGTATGGGTGGATAGTTGGGATGTGGGTGCTCAGAATGGTGATGATGAGGATATTCGGAATGATGATGCGAATGATCAGGCTTTGGCTTGGGCTTTGGCTTGGGCCTTGGCCTGGGCTTGGGCTTGGGTACATAGATTACGTTGCCATCGTTGCCAGAGCCCTGCACCACCAGTGTACAGAATGTGGTTGAGCTCTCCGTTTCAGTTTCCTCCTCCTCTTCCTCGCCATCGCCCTCAGTTTCTTCAGTTTCCTCTTTATCATCCTTGGTGGTGATCACGCATAGTGGGTAGCCGTGGCTCTCGTGTCCGTTACCGTTGTTTCCTTGCTTCTTGTCGAAGTCAAAGAACGATGGAAACGAGGAAATGCTGCCGGTAAAACCGGTCTTTGAAGCCAGATGCTTGATGCCATCCAGTGGGCTGCTAAGCAGACGCGCCACTGTGATCTTCTCTTCGCCATTGGTCAGTTTCAGCAGCTCATTGTACTCCTCCCGTGTTACCTGATGAATGCGCAAAACTTGCGTCCGTCTGGGAGCTGTAAGCAGTTGGAGAAAGAGGCGAGGATTGAGCAGGAGACTTAGGAGACAAAGGATAAATCTCATCTACGCCGTCACTTACCGGCATTGGTTGCAAAAACGCATAGCGCTAACAGCGCCAGAAACTGTGGAATCTTCATAACCGCCTCGTTCAGCGATCGCTGTGATAGAATAACTTGCAACTGCTGTGACTCGATATATTTATAGCGAGACCCCAAGCCACATAATGACAATTTGATGTGTCGCTGACGAAGAGCGACGCGTGTATTATCATTTAAATCAGATGGTTAAATTGCCCCGCCCTTAAAGTCAGATTGTTACTAATTCTCTGTTGTGCATAATTTAATCGCTGTTCCACATTCTTCTAGAATTTGCGATGATCATCTTCAGCTACAGTTGAATGGCGAATACCAAGCCTCGATCCCCCTAATTGGCTATTTGGCAGCTTTCGAACTGACCAAAACATGAAAAGATTATGTTTTAATGGTCGATGCTTTTGTTCGATAACTGTTTATTTACGATTCAGTTTCACACAAGCGAAATGTGCCCCAGTTTGTGATCGCGTGTGATCGAAACGAGAGTATTTTCTTCATCTCTGTCTGGAATCGATGGTGACACCAATTCTCAATCATAAATGGCAAGACGAGTAGTTTCATTTCGTCTGAACTATGGAATATTCCTTTGATTTCATTATGCAGTCAAATGTAGAAGTTTCTACAAAGACAAGAATACTGTTACTAAGGAGCTTTGTTATTTAAAGATCTGATCTCACGCGGATCAAACTTTATTTCTATTTCACATTTTTGAAGTTTCTCTTTGAACTAATTAAGATATCTTCATGCTTTATTTGCTTGATAATTCCAAAAACTTCTTTTCATTAAAACTTCGAAAGTATTTTGTTGAATGTATTTTTTATTATAAACCCAAGTCAAGGGAATCTTATTGCGAAATAAGGAAATATCTTGCTTTACTTTCACCCAGTTTTAACCTAAGAATAAATTCAAATTGAATGTTTAATAGTTTTTTTGGTGTTTTATATTATCGTAAATTTATAATGCTGAATAAATTAGTCTAATCGTAGTACTCGTTGTCATTGCTATCGTCGCCATCGACTTCGTAGGTTTCGTAGGCTTCGTAGCCTTCGTAGCCTTCATCATCCTCCTCTTCATCGTCGTATTGATCGGAGCCCTCGCGGATCTTGTCGTAGTAAGGATACTGGCCGTAGGGAGAGGGTGGACCGTAGGCTGGTGTTGCCGGGTAGGAGGCTGGTGGATAAGCGCCAGGTGTGTAGGGGCTAGGTGGGTAGGGACTAGCTGGTGGGTATGGACTAGCTGGGGGGTATGGGCTAGCTGGGGAGTAGGGGCTCACCGGATAGGGGCTAGCAGGAGAGGGGCCAGCCGGGTAAGGGCTAGGTGGGTAAGGGCTAGGGGGATAGGAGCTAGGTGGGTATGGGCTAGGTGGGTACGAGCTGGGAGGAATTGATGGGACTGGGTACGATGCAAAGGGATTGTAGGGAGTCTGACCGTATGAATTGTCATAGGGGCTGCCATAGCCAGCGGCATAGGGTGGTGGTGGTGGTGGAGGTAGAGGAGGCAGAGCTGGTTGTGGATAATATTGACGTGTTCCACTCTTCTTCCTTAGGTTGGACTTGCGCTTCGACTTGTTGCCAGACTTGGTTTTCTTGATAATGGGCACAACGGCGGAGGCAGCCAAACCCTCTGTGACGTCTGCTGCAGACATCGGTTCAACAGCTGACGCACTCTCCGGAATAGCCTCCTGTTCGGTGGGCTGCTCTGCAGCCTGCTGCGTCTCCGCTCCTCCCTCCGCATTCCCATTGTACCAATAAGGCGCAAAGTTGGGATTCGTGATGCCAGCGTTGACAGCCGCATCCGCGGCATCTTCCTTCAGCACAACAATGCAATTGATAACAGAATCATCCTCTTCCTCGGCGGCCTTAGCATCCGCATCACGTGGTTGTACTTCGGACAAGCTGCGCTTCATCACACACAAGGGTTGTCCATCAATGTCGATTTTGCTTGCATCCGAACGGGTCGTGGTTGTCAGACCCATGATGCGTAGCAGGGAATTCCAGCCGGAGTCCAGGCTGTCCCGCACCGAGGTGAAGCCGGCGCTGGTCAGACGCGCCTCTGAGATGACATTTTTTCCGTTGGTTAGCTTCTGCAGTCGCTCGTATTGCTCCTCATTAATGGGATACACGCGCACGAATTGCTCCACCTTTCTAGTCTTCCCTGTGCCAGAGGGGGCTGTAAGACGGTGAAGGGGAAATGTATGTGTAACTTTTTGCTCAGAGATAGAACGAAAGAGATGAGACTACGCACCCGCCTGGAGGCAACTTAGTGTGGCCAAGACCATCAGGACGCCCAAGTAGCCAAACAACGTTGATTGCATCGTGGAAACCTGTGCAATAACCAAGATACTAAGATTCGTCTTCGTCGGGACGGTTTTATTTATACACTCGCCAACGTTGGACAAGACAACGGTAAATATTTTCCAAAAACTTGAGCCAAATATTACAATTAATCGGATGGCTATACGGCATATGGCCAAGTTTAGTAGCTCAAACTAGGAACGGCTTGGGAGCAAGCGAGCAGTCACCATATACAATAACAACAAAAACACATTTCAATAAATTAAACCCGACTAAACTGGGGCAAATGCGGGGCGAGTCAACGAACGCATTAAACCAAAACTCTCAACGAGATTGAGGAAACTGGTTCTAGGCGAGAACTAAATACGCCCAGCTTAAACGGAGAACGTGGTGGGCCATCAGCCTACAATGACGTTTAGCTTGGCTAATTTGTTGGGACAAATGGCAATTAGCATAGCGAATTAGTCAGACTCTCGAGACCGATTCGCGAGACAGATTCCCAAAAACTTGATCGAAACGCAGCTTGAATCACACGCCTAATCGATTGGGATCTAATCGACGGGGGGAATAACAGCAAGACAACAATAACAGTACTTTAATTAATGCGCATAATCAGAATACACTAACGTGGGGGTATAATACTTACTTATGAAGCAGGTTTTGATTTATGAATCAGCTAGAAATAGCATGGACATAAATTTATATTATGTCGTATCTTGTCATTTCTTATTACAGCATGTAAGTATTAATAACTTTTCGTATTTTAAAACATCTTTGATGTAAATGAATCTATTAAACTAAATTCAATATATTATATTGAATTTATTTATTTATTTAAAGTCGACTGTCTAACATTTACAATTAAAATTAAATTAAATTAATTTCAATAATTAACCAGTAAGAAAAGCAACAGTCGCGCTGCACGCGACTGTGGGATACCCTTCGACCTATGTGCCGGTGGAGTTCAATTTGTTAAATTCATACACATATACATATGCACATGCTTTAAAATTATTCTCGACAGATGGCGCTCGCCCGCCTTCCTTGTTAGCTGACACAAGCACTTGGAGTTATGCTCATACTTTCTTGAATAACTTCTGTGTTTATTGTCCGATCGGACTATAATTTGAAGAATACGTTGATTATTCGTTCAGCTTAGTATATTTTAAAGTCATAAAGTTGTACCTTTTATACAGCGCTTACAAATTGATTTCAAAAATGTAATTATTAATATGCGGGGGTGGTGGGCGTGGCACCCAACATTGGAAACAAACTAAACCTGCGCCGAGTACATAGGAACCTTCATTCCAAATTTATGGTCTCTAGCATTTATAATAGCTGAGATCTGTGTGTTCATCTGGTCAGACGGACATCCGCACATCCGGACATCAGGACATCCGGACAGACAGACGGACATAGCTCAATCGACTCGGCTAGTGATCCTGAGTAAGAATATATATACTTTATGGGATCTGCCACGCCTCCTGCCTGTTACATACATTTGCACAAAGTTAGTATACCCTTTTTTGACCATTTTCAATGTTGTAAGGGTATACAAATTAAATTTAGGCAAATTTAATTCAAATTAATTCAACTGGGTTAATCAAAAATTAACTGACCCAGCATTTGCTGCCAGGAATTGAGCAAAACCCAGAAAACCCCAACCAGATCAGGAAAGTTAGGTATTAGTAGAGTTAATAATTATTAAAAAAAATTAAACGGTTAGAAATTTAGACATGCCCAAAATGGGCCGAGGGGCTATGTCGCAAACAAGTATCCCGACCGACCGAAACGAATACTCGTGATTTACGAAAAGAGGTGGATAGTGTTATAAAGATGTTACGAGGAAAGTAAGGATATATGATAATAATATATGTATCCAATTACTGCAGGTGAACGTAGAACGTAGAGATGCTAAACTCAGTTCCTATCCAGGAACTTTGGCTGGTTGGTTGCCCCATCTGTGGACTCTTGTGCGGCTCAAGTAAATAGAAGGCACTTCATGCACTGCTATTCCGTTATATATCAGGACAGTATCAGGCACTTTCCTCTAAATAACTTTATCCTCAAGGGCCTCGTTACGACGGCTATAGAGGTGACTTCAGCTAATGAAGGATGACGTATTTCCAAAAATTATTAATAATTATCGTACTGAAAGAGTATTAAGTTCTCGATACCACAAATATACTGAACATCTGTTAAACTTTTATAATCTGTGTGTGTAAACAAGTTTCAAGTTTCAGCACATTTCATATCTCCACTTAACTAGGGATCATATTAATGTTGCTTTATAAATGCCGCTAGATTTATATAGCTCTGCGCACCTACTTGATCATACTAATGCCTGTTTATATATGCCGCTATGGCAGATATCATTTAGATAACCGGATTGCAGACATCCCCACAGATTTCCCAAATAAAAGACACGTTTTTAATCATTTTTCTAACTCATAATTATTTTCACTTATCTCTTGCTGTGTCTGTGTGTGTGTGAGTGTTTGTATGTGAGAATGAGTACCTACATATGTATGCGTAAATACTTAGTTACATTGTTCTGCCACATACACACATCATCATATACATAAACAGTTAATTTATTGTGTTCTTGATAGACTGTCGCTTAAAGTTAATACATAAAGTCAATACATCTAAGATATACCAGTGTGTGAGTGTGTGTGAACCTGTATATATTTTAATGTAAATGTTAGTTATCGTCTGATCAGTTAATGCAAAATTAAAGTTATTTACAAAGTGTTTGCCCAACTTACGTTTCTACTTACGCACACACATCAAACAGGCACATACGCACACACACGCGCACTTCACACCTACGCATTCTCTCTGAACAAAGCCCTGTTATCCAGTGTAAACACTTTCTCTCTTTCTGTGTGTATTGATTTATAAAATTTTAACTAATTTCGTCTATTTGCATTTGTAATTTGAAATATGTTTTGTATTTTCAATAAATAGTTTATGCTTTACTTGTTGTAGTTGCTCATTTGGTTTCGGTTTTTGGTTTTGTGTTTGTTTTTGTTGTTCTGCCAATTTGATTTCATTGTTTGAATTAATCATTTGCAGCATTTAAATTGTTTTTAGCTCGAGCTGTGTGTTTGTGTGTGTTATAACATTATTTCAGAGTTAATTAAAACTACACTCGCTACTAATGAATTTATTTACAGTGCCGCTTCGCATTCTGTCCCTTTTTCTACCGCATTTCTTTCCATTTTCCATCAGTTTTGCCGTTTACCATTCGCATTCATTTTCATTTATTTGTTAAGCATAATTATAAATTATATTTCCATATGATCTCCAATCGTCCATAAACAAATTAACTCTTCGGATTGCCAACTATACTTAGTATGTTTCTGTTTATATATAGACTGAGTAAAGGCATGTTATATACAATAAGAAATAACGAAAACAGAAAAAAAAAGTTGCTTAACTTTAGGTTAGGAAACAAAGTTAAATGCATTGTTTGTTAATCCGGTAAACATGTCAATTTAAAGTTGAAAAGCAAGCAAGAATCTTCTCTAGACAGTTCTACAAAGAATTCTGTTTAACACTCACTGTACGTTTTTATCGGAAACTTTTTAATCAAAATAATATTGGTTGCTTAGAAGCCACAAGCTGTGAAAGTCAAATGAAATAAAGTCAAATCAAAACAAGAACTGAATAAATACACTACTCACAATGCAAAAAGTTTGAATACAAACACATTAGACTGTATGTATGTGTATGAATGGGACTTTTATTTACAGAAAATAGTACTATCATTATGACTTATTATGCCTAAGACGTAGAGTAATTACAATTACACACTGAGTGTTATTCAATTGCGTGTGAGTGTCTGAGTGTGTGTGTCTGTTAAAGTTAGCTACAGAAATATGTGTAAAGAGAGACAGAGAGAGAGAGAGAGAGAGAGAGAGATGACTGCGTGGATTGTAAAAGGTTTTCTTGTTTTTTTTTCTTTAACTGTCGTTGAAGCAATTCGAATATGAAGCTTATTTATAGCCTAGTAAGTCTTAATTCGTAATGAGATAATGTGGGGCAACTGTGGTTATGAGCATTGTGTATGGAGCGAGGGCTGATCAAAGAAAGGTTCGTAAAAAAGGAAAAATCTTTATAATAAACTATACGAAAATTCACAAAAATGTTAAACTTTATTCTCAATGCGACCTATGACTTTTTTGAGTCACTGTGCACTGGCTTAAACATTAGATTTATCATATATTTAGTATGTATGTGGATATATGTTTTTGGTATTTGTTGTTTACTGTTGTTGTTGTTGGGTTTGGCTTTCTGTTTACGCATTTGTTGCTATTACTTTATTTGTTATAAATCAATTTACCATTACCGAATTGTTGTTGATTTCCTGTTTCTCTTGTTCGCTTGGCTAAACGCATACATTGAAATCTTGACTTAGGATTAAACAGTTTTTTATTTATTCACTAGGTGCATCATCTTTAGCTTAAGTACGAATTCAATGCTCGCTTTGATTCGCATCGATTCCATTCACTATGTTGCGCCGAATTAAACTAGATCTGTGTCTCTTTCATCGTGACAATCGCATCGATGATCTCAATATATAATGGCATCCATTGTCTTGAGCTCCGCTTCATTCCTTCATCTCACGCTTAGCACGGGCCGTCGTCGTTGCAGCCGATTGCTGGCACAGCTTGCAGGCAGTGCGTGGGGGCGTGGCTGTGGGGCAACAGTCGCAGGCACTTGCCGTGGCTGCTGCTGTCGCTGCAACTTCGATGACAGTTGCAACAGGGCAGCGAGCATTGTCTCTGTCGGCGCTCCGCTGATGTACCAATGTTGCAGGCAGCACGAGACAATGCTCAGCAGCATGCAACAAATGCCGCAATAGAAACTGTTGCTGTTGCTGCTTGAATTGTGCTGCATGGCCGCCGGGTGTTCACCTGTATGGGGAGGAGGGGGTTGGGGAGGTAGGAATAAAAGAAAAACAAAAGTGAAAATACTTTGTTAGCTGCTTAGTTCATTAGCTAATTGTTGCAGTTGCAAGTTGTAGCAAGTCGAGCGCATGCGTCACCGGATGTAATTAACTACAGTTTTCTTTTCTTCCTCTTATTCTTGTTGTTGTTGTTATTAGTCTCTCTTTTGTTGTTGTTGTTGTTGTTGTTGCTGCTGCAGTCGCCTTCCGATTACCTTGTGCAAGCTTGGCAACTTCAATCGCCCGAAGCAGCCTGGCACAGATAATATCGACAACTGCGCTGCCTCTGCCTTTGCATGTGGCGCATTTCCTGTTTGTCAAACAAGCTGCCAGCAACAACAACAGCAACCCTCGACTACAACAACAACAAAGGGAGCAAGGGAAAGCAGAAGGAGGCGCCTCTAGTTGGTAGCGAGTCTTGATTATTGGCATTTTGAGCTCACAAGAAATAATTTCCGCAGTTCTTTCAGTCAGCGCACACATGAACACACACAAACACAAACAAACACACACACACACAAACAAGCATAAAGAGTTGCGCTACACTTGGCCACGCCCCTTCCAGCCCCCTTGCTGCAGAGCTGAAATTGCAATGCGCGCTGCTAACAGGCAACTTCCAGTCATAAACATGCAAAACTGTCAAGCACACACAACAGTTCACACACCTGCACACACACTCACATACACACACATGGGCCTGCTTGTACTCACCAATAATTACGTGCACATAGACGCTAGAGGTTTTCGCTACCGTGGGCACACAGGTGTAGTTGCCGGTGTCGCCGGGCATGGCGCGCTTGATTTTTAATCTGTGGAAACAGTGAGAGTCAAAGAGCAAAGCACAGTGGGTTAGTAGTCTGTATATGTTCATATGTATGTATGTATGTAGGTCTAGCAATGTGCCAGCAAATGAATAATCCACTCGACACCAGCTGGGAGGGGAGAGAGAGAAGGAGCAGGAGCAGGAGCTGGAGTTGGAGTTGGAGTCATAGCCAAGCCGCATCCAATGAAAGCAAAGCGTTTTGTAGCTGGCTACATTAAAAACTTTGCTACTTTATGTGGGCATAGCAAGGGGGTGGTTGCAAGGAGAGCAGGGAGAGCAGTCAAGTGGAGGTAGTTAGTTAAGGTAAGAGGGGTTAGATTGAAGTTAGGATGAAGGGATGTGCTCCACTGAGTCTATGACTCTTACGCTTATTGCCGGCATCTGCATTTTATGGTAGTTCGTGTCGTTAGTTAACGAATAAAACACACACACACGGTAGTGTACGCTCTATGGAGTTACCACTGTAGTTAGCTGTCGAGTGCAAAAAACTAAGGCAAATTAAAAGTCATACACGGCTAACTGCAGAGTTAGAGTACTGCGAGTGTGTTGACAGACTAGGCAAATACCCTAGTTGGAGTTGAAATTTATGGCAAATAAAAGTAGCAGAGTTACGACTTGGAAACTGCTGTTAAATGATTCCTAATTTAAGTTTAGCATTAAAGAGAATAATTAAATTGCCTAAGTAGGATACTTAACTCATATATTATATATAAAATATAAAAGAGTTTTAGATGACTAAATGGAAGAACATTTTGCATGTTTCTAACTGCTTGACTAGACCAGAAAAGGCACAGAACTTGTATTCTTCTGCAATTCGAGTTTAATTTTGAGCAGCACTCATTAAACGGCTCCAAATAGCTTCACTTTTACTGCTGCTTCTCAAGTATTCTTCAAGTATTCCTTTAAAAAGAACTGTCTAATTTGAACACACTCTTCCACAAAGAAGACCTTTTCATAGCTGTTCTAACAGTGTGGAATCTAATATGCCAGCAATTGTTTTCACTCGACTACATTGTGTGTATTCTCTCCGCCCTCCGCACTCTTTGTCCAACTGTGAATATGGCCCACACTCGCGTCTTACAACTTAATTAAGCTTTAGACATTTTAATGCAAATACCTGAAATAAGTATGTTTGCTTTGCACACACTCACACACACACACTCAACAGACTTACCTTGAAGTCAGGCCATCCGACCAATCATCCTCCACGCGTATTCTGGCCATGGAGCTGTCGATTTCATTCTCCTGCTTATTATCAAGCATTTCGCTGCCTAGGGGGGCGGGGGAGAGAGAGAGAGCGAGTTATGTAGAATGTGCTTTGGCAAATTGAATTGTTTGAAATGTCATGCGAAGAAGAAAAATTACGCATTACGCATACGCACCTTTGTACCAGAATATGTTGCCCAACTCGTGCGGTCCTTGCATTATCTTGCAGGTTAGGTTAATGTCGCTGCCCGTTTTAACCATCAGATCGCTGGGGCCGTAGATTTCCGCTTTTAGCTCTGCTTAACCGAGCGAGAGAGAGGGAGGCGGGGGGAGCGAGAAAGAATGAAAGAAAGGCAGAACAAAAAGTCACTTAAGTGCAGAGCACACACTGACAAAGCGCTGGTTTTTGTAATGATAATAATAATAATAATGTTAATGATAACGCCCGGCTTGAGCTGCCAGCTCGACGGGCTGTCCGTCCTCTACCCCCGCGTGCCTTACCCCCTGCCTGCCTTCCCTCCTGCCTGCCCGCCTGCCTGCCTGTTACTTTATTACACAGACGCGTGTCTCTATTATGCTGGCGATAAGCTTTTGTTATGCCTTATAAAAGCCACACACATACACACTGGCGTACACACGCGCAGTGCGACCCACACACACACACACACACACACACACACTTTGATACGCGCCGCTCACTCATACGCCCCGTTGTACCTGCACTTTAAGTCCGTCCGCTCTCAATGGAATTGTCTAAAAATTTGCTGCCTTCCATTTGCCGCCAAAGTGTCAACGCTGCGCGAAGTGTCTTTTGTTGTTACACCAACTGTCAATGATTTCAATTGCGAAAATTGAAAATTGAAAATGGAAAAACGAAACGGAACGGAAACGAACGTTAAATGGGAAAAATGTTGAATTTGTTCGGACAGAGCAAATGCGATTTTTGGCATTAGGACTTATGACTGAAGGCGCTGCGCTGACAGTTGCCCTAATAGAATAAGTTGCCCCTACCTCTGTGGCAGTTACCAGCTTGCCCCTCCCTTCTGCCCCAGCTGCGCATTTACTGTGACTGACTTTAAGTTTAACTAGAATTGGTTCAGGTTTTTGTTTTTGTTTTGGTTTTTGGCTTTTTACATTGTGCTTTTTTTTGGCTTTTTCTGTTGCCTCATTGCCACATTAGTGGCAAAACGCATAAGAGCGAGCGCGCTGAAAGTGGCACACAGCAACTACAACTACTACACACGTTGTTTGCTCCACTTTTCGCTGCACACACACACGCACTCGCACACACACACATGCACATGCACTTGAGCACTTGCTTTTTGCAACTTGCAACTTCGGCCCTAAAGATCCGCAAAGCCAGCGTAAATAAATTGCAAGCGACGATGAAGGCAAAACGAAATGGGAACTGCTAGAAAAAAGACTGGGGAGAGGCTTGATGAGGGGGGGGTTGGTGAACGGGTGCTGTGTACAACTGATACTTTGGCACTGTTTGCCACACGCCATGACGTGGCTGCCTTTGCCTGCATGCTTTGCTGCCATTCAATCGGCAAAGCACAAAAAGTGTTGCATACTTTTCGGGGCCCGGTCGCTTGATTTGCATGCCCCCAATACGCATGTGTGCGTCTGTGTGTATGCGAGCATAAATTGCTAAACGAGCACTGCCCCCAGAATTGCACTAAAGTTATCGACTTTGGCAGCCGCTATATCTGCAGCCGATAGTAACAACAACAGCAACAGCAACAAGCGAAACGAGGGGGGGAAAGCAGCTGCAGAAACTTTTGATCATGTTCATAACTTTGTTGCATACTTTTTGGCTGTGCTACTGTTAAAGATATGCAGAGTGTGTATTAAGAGAGCGTATGTGGCACTCTTTCTTTCTTTTCTTTGCTTTCTCTCTCTCTCTCTCTCTCTCTCTCTGTCTCTCTCCTTAAATTTCAAACTGTAAATTCCATCGAGCTTAAGAAATAACCCCTTGCAATAAGATGTTGAAGCAGCTCTGCTATATCTGATATATTCGTAATGCTTTATCTAAATGAAATGCCAACGCGCAAGCATAATAATACACTGCGAGAAAAGAGGAGGGAGGAGACACACACACACACAAACACAAACACAAACCTCCAAATGGAATACCGAAAATGCCAGTTGGCGATTATCTGCTTTGCTTTATGGACCCGCATCGCGAGGGTCGTGTGAGGTTGTTGAGAAGGTCCCTTGTTGTTGTTGTTGCTGTACCTGGCAAAACAATTGCGGCCGTCTATGACTTTTGCCACCGACTTGGCTACACACAGCTTGCTCTGGGTGTGTGAGGCAAACAACGAAGAAAGCCAAAATTATTGCCGCACATGCAGCTGACAATGCGCGACCACGCCCACCTGCCGCAGTATAGTTCACACGCCAGCGTTTATGTGTGTGTGTGTGCAAATTCGTGTGGCTTCTGCAGGTGTTACCAGTGTGTGTGAGCCCGCATGTGGTTCTGCTACGTTTTTGTGCTTCCGTTTTGATCGCATTCGCCTTGCACTGCGCGCTGACAGCGTAAAACAGCGGGAAGCTACTTGAGAAGGAGGTGCTGCAAAGGGAAAAGGAGCAGGAGGGGAGGGAGGAAGGGGCACAGCTATATACGAGTGTGCTGCGGGCAATAATAGAAATGAGCGCCGTCGTCGTTGCCTACGGGGCAAATTGCTTATTTAACAATAATTAGATTAACCGTTAGCGGCAATTGGCATGTGTGTTTTGGCCCCAGTCAGCTGCATTATAGATGAAGGGGCGTTTAGTGCGGCAAGCGAAAGAGAGAGAGACAGAGAGAGAGAGAATAACTAAGAGAGAAAGAGAGTGCAAAGGGAAGCAACTTAAGTTTGCCAGCTCAGCAGAAATTCCCTTGCCGAGCTGCTTGAAGTTTTCATTAGTTGAGCCGAGCCAAAAAAAGGGAGGAAACGGAAGCCAGCCAGACAAGGAGCTGGACCACGTTAGCTTACGTTGCGCCTGGCCACATGCCAAGCACAGCGCAGCGCAGCAGCAGCAGCAGCAGCAGCAGCAAAAAACACCGTTACGATAACGGTAAAGGCAGCTGGCAAACAACACTCCGAACTCGGCCCAAGCCTTGTTTACACACAGAGAGAGCCGACGGGCCGCCGCCGCCGCCGCATAGCCACAAAAGGGCAACACAGAATGTGGCGGAAAAGACAGACCTGGCCAGACCGAGGCAGAGAAGAGGGCAGACCAAGCCAAAAGGCTACAGACAGCCGAGCAAAGGAGAAGAGGAAAAAAAGTCATGAAAATGCATTTTCATTTTTCTTGATTTCGCGCATAAAATGCGCATAAGCCTATGGCCCATAAACATAAACATTTGGAGCAATGAACTTTGTGCATGGCATACTTTTTGGGGCTACACTAGTTGTGCATTGCAATAGTGTGGCCCACTGTGCAGGCAAAAGAAATAGAGAAAGAAAGGGGGCAAACATTGTGTGAGCTCAACTACAATTGAGTTGAACTGCCTGAGTTTTATTGCTGCTCAGCAAGAGTACAGGGTATCTGCTAGGCGTGCTATACACATGTGAAGTGTAGCTGGTGTTGTACTTTCCCCTCCTTCACTCTGTCTTGCTTTGTAAGCAGTTCTACTTTACAAACATTCCTACAGGGTATTTCTTAGTGCACCCCTGCCCTGAGTTGTTTGCAGACGGCTGCTGCTGTTTGTAAAAATTTATTGCCCTGCATATGTTGATGTATGTTTGCACACATGTACAACATATACGAGTATTTATTGCCTTCCCCTGCTCCCATCCTGTTACCAGTCAGTCCCTACCCCTTTCTCTTTCTTCCTCACTCTCATCTCGTGCCCATTTTGCCCTCAGCTAAGTGACATAACATACAATTTAACAGTTATACGGGGCAGCTTTTTAAAGTAAAAGAGGCTCGTCTCGTCTCGTCTTTAAGCCCGACTCACTGCTGCCCATTAATCTTTGCTGTGGTACAGTGGAGCTCTCTTGAAACGCAAATTGCTTGGAATTAATTGTCAAATCAAATAAATAAATTCAATTTGTAAAAGTCACCGTCAGCGTCGAAATTTGATCGAAATATTCTTAAGAATTTAGCGGAAAGAGCGCACAATAAAATAAATGCCAGGGGGAAAATGCGGATGCCAAAACATCATCAACATCATCATCATCATCATCATCATCATCATCCTTCTCGTCAACAATATAGTGATTGTCCCAGTCCCTTCTTCTAGCTTCCCCCCTGTCCACATTGGCAATTTCATTTCTTGTGATTATTATTATTATTAATAATTCGAGAGACATTAATCACGAGTCGAGCACGAGTCGCTCTCGCTCGCTTGCTCTGATAATATACAAGCAATTTATCATCGTGTACAATTTCTATACATATATATTTTCTTTTTTTCGGCTGCCACAAACAATGCGAAATACGAGAAATACGAGAAATAGTTTAACATTCTGTTTTATTATGCTCGCAATTTCCATTTGCTCCTTGACTTATGCAACGCTTTTGCGACCCGCGACACCCGCATCGCGTATAAATACAGCTTAATGCACTTTATAATGCCGATAAAGTATGTATATACAGATAGTCGGATGAGCACTGGGGAATCTGGTCATAACTTCTTGGGGAAAGGGGGATGAGGAGTAGCAGGGAAGGCAACTCGAGCGAACTGAGCTTTTAATATGCAAATAATTGTGAGCTTATTGTTGCTTTACGAGCTTCACGCACTTTACACAGATACAAAGATACGTTGATACACAGCCACAGAAATGTATCTACGATTGGGGCATCTTTAAATGCTGTTGGTCTTGATTAATTTCGTGTAATTAAATCTGTCTTAGATTGCGTGACGACCGACGATATCTGCATAATTTGGCATTATTATTTAACTTGCAGTTAATTCAATTTCAAAGGTCTAGAGTGAGGGCAATTTCCCATTTTAAAGCGGGGCAAGCTCACTGTCAAGTATGAAACAAATCTCAAATTGGCCAATGAACTTAACACCTTCTATAATCCGTTTATAGTACTTATTTCATTCGCAAGGGGGAGGGAGAGGGGCAAGGGCTCTGGCCATTCCGATTCATTGAATCGACACAGAAATAAATAGCAAATAGCTGAGGCAAAGCAAAGGCAGAGAAGACGTCGAAGACGAAGAGAGGAGAAATGAAGCAAAGAGCAGGGAAATTCATTGGAAATCATTTTTAATAAGCTGATGAAAGCGTATGATATATGTTATTTATAGCACAGAGCAGTGAAGCAGATATATAGTATACATAAATATGTATATATACATATATCTCAATCTATATAGTCTTAAATGATGTCTTTAAATCACTGCGAGCTAACTGGGAATTGCTCAAGTCTAATTGAGCTCAGCGTGGCTGATTATCCTTGACACTCTGTCACGCTACACACATAATTACATATAAATTCCATAGATTATGGCATTATCCTTGTCTAGACAATAAATGGCTTTAAAAAGCTTAAATTCTCGTTGTGTTGCGTCAGTTTATGTGGAAGTGTTTTCTGGCTCTGCTCCTGCTGTCTTCTTCTATTTGCTTTGCCTTTTTGCCGCCAAGCAAGAAGTGCTCTTTGTGCATAGATGATTTGGCTGCGAGTCGAATAAACAATATTGTGCAATACTATATAAAATAAGGGGAAGGGGAAAGGAAAGAAGAGGAGGCAGAAGAGGAGGCACACAAATTGAATGTTTAACTGGGCCGCCTTGCGAAGAGTCAGTGAAATTATTTGCACTTGATTGCATGCAATTTGCCGGCTACTAATGTCAACAGGGCGCAGGCTGCAAGGGGAAGGAGATGGAGGGAGAGAGAGGGAGGGCAGGCAGCTGAGTGGCTGCGAGACAACTTCTTTAGTCTATGCCAAGCTACGTATTTAAATTGCCAGCATTTTGTTTAAATTCAACGCGACTTCACTCACCTACCTACGCTGCTTCTTCCCCTCCCTACTTCCCAAGCTCCACCTTTGCAGCTTCCGTTCCCCCCTCCCCCAGCTGACACCTGACTTTGTTGGCAGCGCGCCTGAGTCTGAGCAATTTACGTTTTTTTAAGATATTTTGCCGTACTTGGTATAGTTACGCTTGATTACTTTCGCGCGGGTAAACAAATTCAGCTTTCTTTCTCATCGTGTTTTTTCACTTTTCACCTTTCTCTCAGGCCATCTCGCTCGCACACCTGCCAGTAAGTACATAATTTCATTTACAATTTGCCTGCTTCTTTATCAGTACAGCTGAGGCGTGTTTTGGTAATTTGCCTTAAATTTAAAATTAAAATCTAACAGCAGGGGGGAGGAGCAGTGGCAGCATGGGCAGGGGCAGGGGCAGGGGCACGAGGCGGGGCAAGACGCAGGCATGGCGAGTCAAGTCGCATAGTTTGACACCTTTGTCGGGTGACGCGGTAATAAAGTTGGTAATTTAAGCAATTGAAGCGGGCTACCTCTGCATTAAAATGTCTAAAGTATGGTGGGTACGCTCCCTGCCCGTATTTCTGCCCCTTCCCCAATAGCCAAGCAGCAGTTCCCTTCCTCCCGGGCGCAGTTCCCTTCCCCTAGCAGCAGTTCCCTTCCCTCATCTTCCCCTCTGCCTGCTTCTTCTCCTCGACTTGCTTGACTGATGTTTATGGGGATTTTGGTCAACTTGGGCTGTTTGTTTTGCAACGAGAGTGTGTGCGAATGTTGGTGAGTGTGCCTGTATGTGTGTGTGTGTGCTTGTGAGTGTGTGCCTAAAGTGTAATAGAATTTCACTAGTGCCAAAAAGAAGAAGCAGCAGCACAGCATCAACAAAAATACAAACAAATTTATGGAATTTTTAGTGCAAAATTTTTATTTGCATAAGCGCATAAAAAATACTGGCACAACATCAGATGTGTGTGCAGCAACAACAACAACAACAACAACCACACCAACAACAACAGCAGCAGCACAGTGAAGCAAGAGTAGGTAAACACGTAGAAGATAAACAGCGGATACATGCATAAATAATTACGCAAATATAAAGTCAGCAAAGGAATTGGAAAATACTGCAGATTTAATAAAACCAACTTTAAAGTTTAGTAACTGAAAAAACAGTAGTATAGTATAGTTTACAGTATAAACTTAAGTATAATATATAAATTAATTTATGAATAATAGTATAATAATCTTATATACTCCATAGATACATCATTTATTAAAAAATTCCCAATATATAAGAGGAGTTTCACTGTCAGTTTGAAGTAACTTAGATGCAATCATTTCTTACTTGTTTTCACATTTAATCTGTGAAAATTAGCAAATCTTTCGTTATGTTTTGCTCCACTGTATTGGCTGCTGGCTTCCACGTGAGTGGCATGTCGAATATTTTATATGCATATTTCTTTTTGGGCATTCAAATGAGTTGAACATGAGCTACCGAATGCGATTCGGGCATGAGTACATTCAACATTTGTTTTTCTCCTCCTACTGCTACTGCTGCTGCTGAAGGCGTGGCATGTAGTGGGCGTGGCTTATGCAAGCGTTTGGCAGTCATTTGCATTTCCGCAAATGTAATATTTATGACCGTGTGAGACAGAGAGAGAGAGACAATGTGTGTGGGTGAGTCTATGCAGTGCCTGTCTGACTTGACGTTTGTTCTGTCAGTCTGTCAAGTTGCTCTTGTTGTTGCTGTTGCTGTTGTCTTCATTTCTCATATGCGTGTTAACTTGTATTCCCAGCCGCTTTTCATATTGGTTATGCCAGTGTGCGTATGTGTGTGTGTGTGTATGTGTGTGGGCAGTCCACACTAAAACATTCATGACACACTGGGCAGCTGACCGAAGCATTTATATTGGACAGAAGTTGCTGGCCATGTGGCCAAGTTCAGATGAGTTGGCTAAAACAACACACACACACACACACACACACACACACAGACAGACACATGCAAAGAGAGAGTGAGCTAGCGAGTGTGCAGGCGAGATAGAGAGAGATCAAAAATCAAATAAGCTCATTGAGGGCAGTCTTCCGCACCAGAAGCTTTTAACAAAAATGCATTGCTAATGCGATACGATAAAAATGCACTGAACGAAAAATTCATAAGCATGGCATACATAAACGGGGCAGACAGATTGCCTGCCTGCCTCACTCTCTCGCTCTACTATCCCTTCTCTCTCTCCCTCTCCAGGGCTGCTCAAGTTTTGTGCCAAAGATAAAAAGTTACATTGGTAAACAGTTGCAGAGCTCATTCGGCCAGGAAGTTTTACCTCAGTTACGCAGACCAGCAGCATTTTTCAATTAGCTGAAAACTGCTGACTAAAGAGGTATATTTGTGTGTGTGTGTGTGTGTGTAGTGCTAACACCCTTGGCTAAGCGAGGCAAACAAAGCCTAGCTGTGCGTAAGCCTTATATCTGGCAGCTAACTGGGCTAAGCTGCTGAGCATTTAGCCAAACAACAACAATGGAAATAGGGCTGAAAGGGCAACAACAACGATTGCTCAGCAAGCCAATTTGCGCATAATCGAATTTTCAATTTTATAATCACACGAGGCAACGCACTATCTCCCTCCCTCTCTCTCTGTCTCTCTCTCTGTCTCTTTCATAAGCTTATCCTCTCGTAGGGACCCTCACATGATGTGTAAATAACATGCATATTGTATGACTTCCTTAAGCTCATGAAAGCTGCATGTAGTCCTAAAACAGGCAGCAGGATTTGCTCGTCGTTTATGTAGTTTCGTGTTGTGTTGGGTTCAGGCACAACACACACACTGACTGCTAAAAGTAATCACTTCAGTGGTCTGTGACCAAATTATTGCCAAATGTGCTGCCTGAGTCAGTCTCTCTCGAATTTCATTCTATGCATTTTTGCGCAAAATTCTCAATTTTCAGCATGTGAAATTTACCTATTTATCCAGAGCCAGAGAGGGACCCTTTCTCACCACCAGAGAGTTATGATAATTGCCGGAAGGGTTAAAGTTCTTTATGCTGTACATGGACAATTACCACAGGCCAGTTTGTATTACAGCAAGTCGATATTTCTCCACTCGACAAGTGAATTTGCTGCGTCCATTGTCCATTCATTTGTGCCTCGTGCTGTAGACTGTACCGGGCAGTTAAAAGTTCTTTTCAACTAATGGGACCAATGTTGACACACCCATACACACAACGCTCAAGTATCGCAAAAAGGGACACTTCAAGGTGTTTCTCGGAAAAATACAAGAGCCGATTTGGGTGACATGTGTAGACAAACAAAGGGAATTGCGTGTGGGCATAAGACAGGAGCCTAGCTAAAAGTATTGTAAGCTGGGTTTATCTTTTGGTAATAGCTTAACAAATTTTCTAGAAAAAAATACTTTTCGTTCGCTGTTCAAAGGGAATCCAAAAGAAAATCAAACACCATAAGCCGACAGCAGTTTCAAGTGATTTGCTCTCGAAAGTGCCTCTCGCTGAATTCCTGAATAGTTTAGCATGTTCTCAATGGTTGTTGCCTAGCTAAATATACAAATGAACTAAGGTATTTAAGGTAGCTACGCGATACCCACTCAAGTGGGCTGTAGTCTCTCACTCACTCACCCACAACGTTGAATGTGTAGGACAGTGACATCTTTGGCTCCGTGTTGATTTGGCACTCATAGACACCGGAGTCGCGTGGCTGCGGATATTTGATTTGTAGTGTCCAATTGGCCGAGTTATCGGGTCGCAGCACCTGCAATGAGTCACATGGAGGGTTGATATAGAAGGAAGTAGGAATGTTTGCTTTTTTTGATACGTACCTGGAAACGCTGATCGGAGGTGTAGGTGGTGCTGCCGGCGGTGAGTATATGCAGATCACGTTTGCGTATCCACGAGACCTGCAAGTGGAATCAAAATGGCAAACACAATAAGAACGAGGAGAAGTATGAGATAAGGACTTTGCCTTCACATTGCTCACTTTGCTGACACACACACACGCACACTCGTACACACATACCTGCACACTGAACCCTGTCTTCATCTCCCTCTTTGGTGTCTGGCAAGTTTAAAAATTACAAATTCCGCACTTAAAAGTTTCGCCCAAGTGCGTTTAACAGCGCTTTATGTATCCCGTTATTGCCACACCTCCTACCTACTGCCACACGCCTCCTGCCACTTGCAGCAGCAGCACAAACACAAAGCGCAAAGTTTGCTATGGTTTTTTTGGTCTTGAATGTTCGTACTTCTTTTGGGAATTTGTTGTCGCTGTTATTTCTGTTGCTCTTGCTTTTATTTTTGTTTGTTAATCTTTAATGTCTTGCCTTATTTTTTGGCATTTAATCAATGACAACAGAACAACAAAAATCAACAAGAAGAGACAACAACAGCAGCACATAAGCCGCGTGAAAAGGGTTGAGCTTCAAGTTCCGCATTAAAATTGCGCTTATCGATGCTCAAACCTACGAACTGATTGCCTCGCGTCGAACATAAATTACTCAGACAATTGTAGAAGTCTTTAAGTTGGGCAAGGGGCGGAAGGTAGAAGATAGTGGGAAGGGGAGTCAGCATTTTCCTGCGGGCTACTTCGAATTGTTTCAAAATGGAGAGACAGTCGTGGCTGAGCTGAGGAAGTGGGTCTCCGATTTTGGTAAATTTTTATTATAGAGCTTGAATTACATTTTCATTTTCATTTGATTGTGCTGAGCTGTTGTCCCCCCCTCACCTCTCCTCTCCCCAGACCTTGACCAACTTCTGCTTTCCTGGAACTTTGGGCTTACCATTTGCTTAGGTTTTGTGTGAGATTTGGCTTTTTTACTTCGCCGTCATCTCCGTCGACCTTTGTGCCTTTTTGGCACATTGTTGCCAATTTATTTAATGTCCTTGGTTCTGTTGTCGGCCTTATTGTGATGCTCAATTTTAATTACAATGCTGCGGAAAAGTTTTGCGCTGCCGGAAAAGCAACCCTACCCTGCCCCTGCCCTTCCCTGCCCAATTAAACTTTAAATATTTTGCGACTGTCAACGTAAACTGGAAAATATGTGGCAACAAAAACTTGGCATAGGTTCATTAATAACGGTTATGCCTTGGCCAATGGGCATTCATAACGGACAAAACGGAACCGGGCATGGCCAATAAAAGTACCAAGGACCGACTACTGTGCGGGTTAAATATCACAAATAAACAATCCTTTTTTCCTTTTACTGTCTCTCTCTCTCTCTTGGTTTCCTTCCTTGGCCAACAACTATTGGCCTAGCCAACGTTCCTTCTGATCCTGGCCGATTCTAATAAATTCATTCGATTGCCGCTAAAGTCAACACACTACTACACAAGAAGAACAACAACAACACACAATACACAATAGAGAATACAATGCGAAGAGAAAGGCGATGTGAGAATCGGAAAAGTGACCAGGGGAAACGGTCACGTAATACGTAAAAATAAAATTCATTTGCTTGTAAAAGTTTTATGCTTCGTTTTTATGCTTTTCATCATAGACTTTTCGGCTTCTCTTCGCTTCTTCTCACAGTTGTTGTCCTAGATTCCAGGGATCTGTTGGCGCGAAATAAGCCAATGCATTGGGAATTCGAAATAAAACGCGCCTACAAAATGCGAGTGAGAAACACAGTAAAACAGCAAAATAAGAAAAAGGTCAGTTGGTCAGTGGCAATGTGAGGCCTCGAATTGACTTGCAGCTAAACCCTTTCATGATTACACAGACACTGACACTCTGTATACGAGGTCAGGGTTTTAATAGATAGTTATTGCCGGCTGGAAATGAAACTAGCACCCAATATAGCGTATAAAGCGTCTATATAGATTTGAGTAATACCATAAAAGCAGTTGCCATTTGCCCTGGCTGGATTAAGAACTACTCAGCGGACTTGTACGATGAATTCGATAGAATACCCTCATCAAAGACGGGTATCAAATCGGCGTAAAAACTTTGACTAGGTATGGAGAAATAAAACTTGGATAGCGTAGAATTGGACCGGTTGTCTGGCATTGAATGTATTAAAGTAAGAAATAATGATGTGTTAATGCATTAGAATTGAGTTAACTATGCATTAATAATGCATTTTGATACATTTATAGTGCATTAGTAATGAGTTAACTTTGAGTTAATTAATAATGCATTGATAATGCTTAAATAATTAATTAGTTATGAGTTAACAATGCATTAATCTTGCATTTATAATGCATTATTAATCAATGATCAATCATACGTAACTATACTTTAATAAGTCATTACCTTTGGTAATGTTAGCTTGAAACTACTACAATATATTATTAATAATGGAAAGATGCATTGGTAATCAGTTATTAACAAGTCATTAACAATGTATCATGAATAAAATATAAACAATCTATTATAAATATTATTATTCATTAATATTACGCAGTAATTCCAAAGTTGCATTGATAATGCATTAGTTAATCATGACAAGAGTTTACTGGCATATTATTTTTCATTACAAAGACACTATAAGACATTCAAGTTTAATTCATTTAAATAAAAGACTGCAATGCATTATCAATGACTTAATAATGAAATTCGTAACACTCAGCTTAAATACTTTTGAAATATTTATTTGTTAATAGATTTCACAGCAATTCTTCGTAGCGACACTTCGTTCTCGGAACTATTTATTTGCAGTAACCATATTTTATTAAATTCGTCTTCCCTTCCCCCTTCTCCGTGCCCCCGTCCATACCCTTGCCAGCGATTTAACACCAAATCCGTTAATATTTAATTTCGTAGTAAAATCAAAAAGCAAAAGTGAAAAGTTTGCAAAGTTTGCAGCAAAATCCCTTTTAGGCAAGTGCACGAGCACAGCAGCACGTTGTTGGATATCCCAAGCTACCTAGCTACAAACATATGTACAATATATATATATATATATACAACTATATATACACTTGGATTTGGACAGCAGCTCAGTTCAATTCTCGCAGCTTGGGGATTTACTCGGCACTTTTGCCACAGGTTGCACGGGAGCTGCCAACTCCCCGGAGTGTGTCAGCGATGGCAAAAAGGAAAGCAACTTTGCTGTGTGCTCGGGGTATAATTTTCGTAATGTCCTTAGGTTTAAATAAATACCACAAGCATAGTTTTATATTATTTAACACTTTGTGTGTTGGTCGTGCAAAACTTTCGCCGGCTTGTTCCAGTTTTCTTTCGGTTTTTTGGCTGCGTTGCTTTACTTTTTGTTCTTGTCACTTTATAGCGCGCGCACTGAGAGCCAAATGAAGCAAGTTTCCTTGCGTGTGTGTGTGTGTATGTGTGTATCTGCAAACTTGGCGAAAATACATTAAAAACTTTGCTGACGCATTTTCTGCGTCTCTAACCAAGCTGGAGACTTTAGACTTTGGGTAACTTGAGAATTGTTACACAGTTGCATTGTGTGTCTGCCGCAAGAGCGTTTTGTTATTGTTGTCTGTGGCAGGGGTACTCAGCTTGCTCTCCCTCTCTCACCCTCTCACTATACAGTCGGAAATGGTGTGAAAATTTCATTAAAATGGCAAAAGCCATGGAAAACAGTGCGCACTGTGTGTTTTCGCCCACTTGTTTTGCCTATTTACAAATTGCTGCAATGCCCCGAAAACTAATGAACTTTGTCCTTCCCCTTGCCACGATGCTGGCCATCATCGTTTCATCAAGTTAACTTAATTCACGATTTGCGCACAATTATCAGAAAGACAGAGATAGCAAAGAGCGACAGAGAGAGAGAGAGAGAGAGAGAGAGCGAGCACTTGCGTGGGAAAAGTAAATTATGCTCGATGAAGAGATCTCTCAACTTTTGGGTGCAAACTTTTTGCTCGACTCTGGTAAACAAAGTTGTTAACAGATTTTGGGGGACAACGCGTCAGAAACAACGGCCATGGCATTAAAAGGGTTCACTGAACTGAAGTTCAGTCCTTCTTCTTTGATATCAAAACACACAACAATACACTGACTGTTTTTTATGCCTTTTACTTTCTCTCTCTCTCTCTCTCTTGTGCTTGGAACATGACCAAATTGCGGCTGGGCGCGTGTTGCAGCACGCGCTTATGAGAAAATGTTCTGACTACGGCGTAATAAATCAACAGTGAACGGACAATCCTGTGAAGTCAAGTTGAACAAGCGGATTCAAGCAGCTTCCGGCGCCCAAAAAACACACACACACACGAAAACAACGGTAAAAACAACTCACAAACAACGAGACAGTGGGATAGCGGAACAGCCGCAACTGACTGAAAACTCAGCCGTGAAAAGGGGAAATCTGACGCAGTATGGTAATGGCGGACAGACAGCAGCAGATACCTTCTCCTACCCTACCCATCCCTCCCTCTTGCACCTACTCTTTCTCTCTCTCTCTGCACTTGGCTAACGAACTAACAGCACAAGTATAAATTACCCGAGAGTAGACGACAACTTGAGTGCACACTCCTTGCGTGGGAGTACTAGACAGCAGGCAGAGGGGTAAGTTAAGGGGCAGGGCCGAGGAGCAGGGGCAGTAATGGGGAGGCGACAAAGTTATTTGCCGTAACTGTTACACTTTCAATTTGAGTTTATGGGCCGCTGCTGTGGGTGACAGCGCGCGGTTCCAGCCTGTCAATTACAATTAATGTTTGCTTTTTTCGCCTCCCCCTCCATCCACATCTCTTACATTTCTCCTTACTCCTCGAACAGTGAAAACTTTTCTATGTGGGCGGCTGCGTATTAGACGCCAAAAGTCGCTGTTTGCCCCGACTGACACATAAAGCACACAATTCACTCTCGAACTGAGTACTAAATACAATAGAAATGTGTATAAATTTTTGTTTTTAATAACCATAGAAAGAATCCATATTAACCTCATGGAGAGCGAAAGATTCGGTATGTGGCAGTCTCACTCACTTCCCACTCGCGTTCTCTATCTCCCTCTCTCACGTGCGCAACAGATGCCACAGGTGGCAATGTGGCACATCCACTCAAGCAGGATACCACGCTGCAAATGGATCTGGATGATTGCAATAGCAGCGCAGATGATACGCCGCCGACCATGATAATTGTAGAGACATGCATTAGCAACAAGGAGACGGGGGCAGTGGTGAAGTCGATGCCCTTGCAGGCATCTATTAAGCAGCAGCAGCAGGTAGAACAGCTGCAGCTGGAGGCAGTAAATGCTGTGGAGACGACAGCCGAGCAGGCGGGCTGCTCGGTTACCTTGGGCTTCAAGCCGAATATACAGTTCAACATTTTGCCACAGAGTGTGACAGCCAACTCGAATCGCGATCAATTATTGTCCAGCACTGAGGCCGCCCTGGCTGCGGCAACAATTTCATATGCCACCAGTATCTTTGAGACTAACAACAACAATGAATTGGAAGTCACCAAGCTGCGTCGTTGCGTCGACGGCGCCACACAGTGCAACAATCTCAATATGGACTACGAACATTCCTCCTGCGACTCGATGCCCTCGATTGATTCGCTCGTCTGTCGCATTTGCCACAACGCCGATAATCCCGAGCAGTGAGTATAGCCTCAAGGTTCTATAACTATCTACTATTATATATTTAATATCTAACACTTTCTATTGCTAATCTATATATAATTGCCGCAATGGGTAGCCAGAGATAACCATGTAAAACTTTCACTAATAACCTATGCAAATTCAATATGAATTTGTAGTGCTTTGACGGTGACTAATCGCATTCATCTTTCTAGTCTTTTTGGTCTATTATGGAGAATCTGTATCCTGTCTCTATTTCATGTAACTGTGTTAAATGTTTTGATACCTGAATTCAGTTTAAAGTTTTGTTAAGTGTAGATATTCTATAAATTTTTCAATTTAAATCAATTTAATCCTAAATGTATCTATAGCTACTGAGATAAGTTATGGATTGGCAACTCATAGCTATATAGTATATTACTATATATTAAATATCCAGGTAGTATACAAATATTTAACTAAATTGCTTGGTCTATCTATCCACATCTGTCTATCTCGTATCTATCCACAGATAAGACATATAAATACAGAGGTATAAATAGATATTGACACAGATATGTGTAAGTTATAGTTATCTATGTATGTAAATTATATATATAGGTATAGGTTAATAACTGTATACTATTATATCTTATTATAAATAACTTATCTGTTATCTTTTATCTAGAGTCCTTTCGGCACGTATCGCTTCTACAATTACTCTTCTTCACCTTGCTTATAATATTATACTTCAAATGAGTTTTCCTGTTGTCAATATATACTCTTATATGTGTACATCTATCTGTACATACATTTATTTATATATACACTCATCTGTATAAATTTAAACTATATATATATCTATCTGTATATACATATGTACATTTGTATATACATCCATCCAATAATTCTTTCATAAAAAATCAATACTAACCTCTGTATCTGTAACCATCTAAATCATTATTAATTATATCTTTCAGTATGTAAATATGTACCTTCTTTCCTATTTCTGACTCTTGATTCATTACTATTTCCACAACTAATATACCCCATTGGCACTGCGGTGACAGGCTATACAAATTGACATTAAAATTTGTGTGTGCTGCCGCAAAAAAAGCCAAACAAATTAATTGCCCTGCCGTATTTTAATATGAAATTAGCGTAATGCCATTTATTATTACCACACACACGCTACAGATACAGATACAGATGCAGATATGGATTATGATGTATGTACGATAACATTAAAGTATACACATATATTACACACACACACATACGTACACACCACACACATACAGACTCGAAACATTTTACCGAACACGAGGCGTCATGCAGGCCTCGTGTTAGCTTCCGTTCCTGTTGTTGTAACTGTTTGTTCTGCTGTCCACACATTTAATCCCCACTTTTAATGGTGTCTCCCCCATTCACCCCACCCCCGCTCTGTTTGCAGACTCGTGTCGCCATGTTTGTGCAAGGGCTCGCTGACATATGTGCACGTGCATTGCCTGGAGCGCTGGATTAGCACCTCACGCTGCACGATCTGCGAGCTGTGCCAGTTTCATTACAACACGGAGCAGACGCTGCGGTAAGTGACCTCCACCCCCATCCCCACCTTTCCCAAAGGCGTGACAACAAAGTTCAAAGTGTCACACAGCCATCAGTTCATCTTCATCAGCGGGAATTGCACTTTGTGTGCCTGGCGAGAAGTCAACCTCAGCCAAAAAAGAGCGAGAGAGAGAGAGTTTTAATCAGTGCAACCAGCTGAGCTTGCAAGCGCTGCGGCTAAGCTCGTCGCCAGGCTGAGTTGCCTCTAATTGCAGCAACTTGCCAGGCATCATTGTTTGGCATGATGATGATGATGATTAACAGAGTTTCTTGTTCCGTTCCCCCCCCGTTGTAGCTACACCTGCCTGCAATCGCTCCGTCTTTGGTATTCGCGCGCCATGAGCCGTCGGGCATTGCAGGAGGATTGCCAGATGTTCTCGCTGCTAACGTTGGTCGCATTCGGCATTATTGGCACGCTGCTGGTGGGCATTCAATACTATGCAATGCACACTCAGTCCTGGGGACTGAGCAAGCTCTGGACCAAGTCATGGATGGTATTCTTTTTGATAATGACGGTGCGTAGCCAGAGCAATCCAGATGATTGATACTTAACCTTTTACCACTACTCCACCTCATGACTCTTCATCTTTATATCTTCTCTTCTTCTATATCTTCCTTCCAGATAACTGTTTACTTTGCCAATGTGTATATGCTAGTTAAGTCACAACTGACACCCTGGTATCGGTAAGGCCTATAGCTAACCCTAGCCCACTTCAACTGCTTCCCTTTCGTTTTCCCTCAGCTGGTGGCAGTCGGCACGTGATATTAAACTGATACTTGAGAATCGTCGCCCCTTTCCCAATCCTAATCGCGCGCAGCCACAGTATGTGACCCACCTGGACGCAGGCTCAGTGACTGCCTCCATGTTCACCCATCATGATCATCTGGATGTGCGCGCTGCCTCGCAGCGACCTTACCTGACGCCCTCGTCCAGTGCCATCTCATTGCCGCGTAACCCCATTGCTGCTGCTATGCCAGCAGTGCCAGTTCAGACGATGGAGATGACTGCGCTTAGCTCCTCGGCCAATGCCAATGCGAGTCCCAAGAGCAAAGCTGAAGAGCCCATATCCAAGGAAGCAGAGACAGAGGCTTGAGAGAGGAAGATAAGTAGTATGTGATGCCCAGTGGGACAGGGCAGAAGTGGACTGGACAGGATGCGGGGCAGGCAAGTGGCCATGACAGGACAGTTTGTAATTAAGACTCAAGGGCGCATCGTCTCCACACCCGCGTCGTCACGGTTTGCGTGCGTCCTTTGTTTAATGTAGTTTCAATGCTTTTAATGAACTTGCCCCTCGAACAACTTGTCTTAAATGGGCGGCGAAAAACTTTCAGCTCAAAGCTCACGGCTCTCAGTTCTCGGTGCGTGCCTGCACTTTTGCTGTGCGAGAGCTGCCTGCTTGCTCACAACTTCCGTTTCCGGCATGAGCTGGTGCAAATTAAAGTCGAGTTGAGTCTGACTCTGCGCACGTCACGGGGCTCCTGATGGCCGTAGCCGGTCACGTGATTGATGGCTCATAAATTAGTCATTTCGCCTTAGCCTCGCAACGCCGCCAGCTCACAGGATATCCAGCAGGACACAGTGCGCAGCACGCGTATTTCTCCCGCTTGTCGCCTGTCTTGTTTGGCCCACTCCGAGTCCGGGATACATTTTTGCACAGCGCGACGAGTGCAGCCTCAGTAATCAAGCAGTAATTTGGCATAAGCCTCTCCTGCTGCCGGCCATCTAATATCGGCACACCAAACACACTGCCCTCGCCCTTAGTGGGCGTTAACGTGGGTGTGTTTGGCTTTTGTGAGCCCCCCAAAAGCGCTCGAAGCTGCCGCTGCGTGGGCCGTTGCCGCTGCTGCTGATGTTGACATATTACGAGTGGACGCGCCTCACTCCTGCTGTCCAGCTAGTGCTGTGCATATTTTGCGAAGGGTTAACAACACAGCGACCTTCAATCACTCCCGCTGCTGCTGCTGCTGCTGCTGCTGCTGCTGCTGCTGACCATGGTTAGGCAATCACAGCGCGAGCATGTCAAGTCAAAATGATTGAACGTTTTCAGCCTAAATCGCCAGCAAAATCCCCTTGTTCCATTTTCATTTGTCTTGCCCTTCAATTTCCATACCACGTGCGGGGGCCGTCTATGTCCATGTGGGTGTGTGTGAATGTGCTTTTTAAGTGTTTGTATTATAGACTAAGCCCAAATTGAAAGCCAAGCCAAGGAGGGGGTCTTTCAGCCCGAAAGTCATTGCATTTTAATAAGCTGCTGCTCATGTGTGTAGAAGAGAGAAAGAAAGTGAGAGAGAGAGAGGGAGTGGGGTATACTATACTCCGTAGAGAACGCTGAGAGCACACACGCATACATAATAAAGCTAATCCTAAATTCCATACAGTTGAAATTAGTTTTCTCAATTAATTTGTGGCTGCTGCCTAAAAGCAGGCTACACTTTTAGTGTGACAAATGTGGTGGCAAATATATTAACAGTTATTAAAATGAAGTGCTTTAAATGCACCTCTTAAAGTAAGCAAGAACTAAGTATATAAAAATAAGAATATGTATAAATAAATATATTCTAGAGCAGCCTAAGGGCAGGCAGCAATTTTGTGCAACTAACTTGGCTACGCTATAGTGAGCTTGCTGTGACCTCTTTCAGCACTTCCAACTAACCATGAGCTGTTAAAAACCTGTGTTTATATAATACTTACATCCTTATCGCCCAAACGCTCCACACGGCAATGCAGAAATCCCGTTTGGCCCACAGTGACGGTCAAGTTGCGCGGCACATCAAAGTCGAAATACGGCAGCAGATTCGATGGGGAAACTGTGCTTGTTGTGGTTGTTGGTGGCGTCGGTGCTATCGCAGCGTTGTAACCTGCAATCAGAAGAAGCCAAAATAAAGAGAATGAGTGAGAACAATAGAGGGTGAGAAAGTGAGAGAGAGAGAGAGGGGTGCGAGTAGGGGCAGCGTGTGAGTGTGTGTGTATGAAATTGCTGTAGCAAACATTGCGGCATATAAAAACTTGTGCCAAATGGAAATTTATTTTCATTTTCATTTTCATTGTATAACGGTAAAAGACCATTCAATGCCGCACAGTCTGCTTGCGTGTGTGTATGTGTGTGCGAGGCACGCAAAACACTCGTTCCCGTTGCTAAAACTGTGAAAAGTAATAAAATTCTCATAAAAATTCAACAGAAACAACAACAAACATACAGAGAGAAAAATCTTCAACAAACAATTATATTCCCCTTTTTTCTCTGGCATTTTGTTTGTTTGCCTTTCTTTTTTTTCCCCCACCCACATGTTCCTTTTTCTGTTTCTCCCTCAGTTTTGCATACGTTGTGAAAATCGTGGCAGATGATGATGATGATTATAAAATCGAGAGATTTATTTATGCTCGAGCATATTTGTTTGCACTCCGCTAAAGCAAACTACTACATATTTGCTGTAAAGCTGATTTTGTTAGCGTATCAACAATTCGATGAGGGGAAGTTCCGCGTCTGCTTGTGCCCTAAAAAACGTTTGGCTGCGCTCAAGGCCAGCGCACTATTGTGGCGCGTTAACGAACCCAAACAGTTAACAAGCACAAACAGAAGCGATTCATATTGCTTCGCAATTTAATTGAAAATTAATATGGCCTCCTTTTGCCCCGCCCCCTTATCTGACTGACCAAAATGGCTGCTCTCCCAGTGAAACTTGACTTCAGCAAACTTTGAGCTGAGCCAACAAAAGTCACCAGCAAAAGGAACACGTTAGATAAGGAATGTCTTGTTATAGGAAACTGCTAAAATAAGTTCATCAAAAGATAGACACAGTGTGGGGGCGCAGGAAAGGTGGGGCAAACTGAAAAAGACGCTGAAAGTTTTTGCACATCAAAGCTGTGTGTACAAATCAGCGTACATCGCATGCAGCCAACTGGAAGTGGAATAATTGAATGAAGGCAGGCAAAAGGGAAGGGGGAAAAGGGCGTGGCAAGCAGTTTATCGAACTTTGAACTGAATTTGCGGGCAGCAGGCAGGAGTCAAGTGTGCGTAGGCAAAAAAGCGCATTTGTATTCGCACAAAAGTATGCTACGAATTTTTGCACAGTCCCGGTTCCTTTCACCCCCGCGCTCTCCTTCCACCATTCTAGCTGCTGTTGCACATTTCCTTTTCCGCACGCGCCGAAATCGACGAAAAACTTTTTGCTCAGCACGCGCAAAAAGGCAGCTACAAAACATACGCAAAACTTTTGCCACATGCGTAGGAAACAAGCAGCAGTGTGCGGAATGGGGCATGCGGCACAGGATGCAAGCGGCAGCGGGCAGGCGGCAACGAGGCTCAGCCCCACTGTGACGAGGTCGGGCATGACAAATTTTACGATTTACTGCGAAATTCGAACACAAAGTTAAATTTAATGTGCGCCCGCAACATTCTCTCGTACGTGCCCCATTCGTGCCCGTGCAGCGGGCTGTGGCAATATGCAAAGTATACGGAAAGTGTAGATAATTCCAAAAACACAGACAGAAAACACAAGCAGTGAGGGCATTAAGAGGGACATAGAAGGAGAGAGGCTGCAGAGCAACGCAGCAAGTAAAAGAAAAGCAATTTTCACTGCACGACAAAGTCGGAAAACTGAATTTGCATATTTAATACGATGTTTGATAGCTGTAGAAACAAGCGTGGAGTAGAAGTATTTTTTTGTATTGCGAGTGGAATGAGATAAGATATGAGTGCAGAATTTGTATAGTTCCGGTTCAGCAGGGGAAAAGAAAACAAGTTAAAGGGGGAAGTGAGAAATGCAATGATTGAGTTGCATTCTGATGGAGGCGATGGAGGATGGTGATAAGAGACGGAAAGAGGTAGCAAGAGAGTAAATATAAAGCTGAGTATGCCATAATACATAGTATAATCTAACGCATTTATAGAGGTGAGTGCAACAGTTATGGGAAAGAATACGGTTCTCGCTTTTAATTTGTGTTCTTACGACTATGTAGAATGAGGCAAATGAAAATGGATTCACAAAGATAAGTAAATACATAATTAGGCACGACTTGTGTCTCTTTAAAGCTGTCTATATAAAAATTCAAATCATGCAAATTTCAATAACTAATTCGCACAATTACAGAAATTTCTGAAAAAGGAAACTCCTTTGATTTGTCATTTAAACGACCTGTTTTTGGACAACCACTGCGAGTATCGGGACAGTTCAGTAACCTAAATTTGGCGCCGAGAAATGATGAGAAATATGTATATTTATCTATCGAAATACAGTGTATTCCACAGAAAAATAATAATAATTTAAATTTTGTGTTTTTTTTGGTACACGCCGCAATAACTTTATACCCTTTAAGTAGGGGGTATTAAAATTAGCCAGGTGTATAACTATAAATCACTCTATAGTTCCAGCACAATCTAGCATATATTTCAAGAGTAAATTTCCCCACAGATATTGATACAGCTCAAAGTCAATGTAGGCCTCTCGAGAATATGAGATCAGACCTATTGAACAAAGTGGACTGTGGACTCGCTGGCTCTTCTCTCTCCCCCTCCCCTCACTGCCTCTCTCCACCATTCTACCCTAAACGTTTGGCATGGCTAGTGAAATTAGCTTTAGGAATTTTGCACGTATGCGTGCGTGTGACTGGGAAATGCGTGGGAAAATTCGTAGGGCGTACTTTGGTTGTGGGCGTGGCACGTAAATACGTGCCATGCACCGAGCTGAAGCTGAACTTAATTTATTGTTTATCAGCGGGCATGAAATTTATGACCAGCGTCAGTGTGAGAGAGCGAGAGCCTAGATTTGAGTATGTGCGGTAAGCCCTGTGCGTATGTTTGTGTGAGTATGTGTGTGTGTGTGTGTCTGTGCGAGCTGGCGCTAATTTTAAGTTTATGCATGGAAAATTTGCTGCGTGCTCATGTTGAGCAAATTAACGATGCGGCTGCCGGAAAACGCGACGGCACAACTTGTCGAGCTGCTGCTGTTGCTGCTCCTGTTGTTCTTGTTGCTCCAGTTGTTGTGCCAGCCACTTTGCTATCGATCAGCACACACACACAGACACACACACAGACACCCGCACAAGAATAACAACAACAGCTGCTGTTGTCAGATTTTGGCTTTGGCTTTCGGCGCGTTTAATCAAAAATGCCGAAAAGCGGCTAAATGCAAATTCGGCAATGCCTACAAAATTGACATGATGCATGGCCAATCCTCGCCGGAGTTTACTCCAATCTCTCTCTGCCCCCATTACCCATTTCCCCATTCCAAATTCTGTTTATGCGGGCAGCGGCTTTTCACCAAATTAGCAAATGTGGTGGAAAATTTGTACCGCGTTTACATAACACACGCAATTTATGAACGTCATCAGCTTCGTGCACATATTATAATAGATCGCATGCGAAAACCAGATTCAATTTGACTACATATGGCGGTAGTTCGTGCCCCCTGTGTCCCCTTATATCCACCCCTCCCTCTCTTGACCACATTAATTGAGCGTTAAATGCATTGCGCTGCTTTCGGGTTATGCAAATCGAAGACAAACATTTGTGCGGGGCAAACAGACTGAATGATTAGTGATACGCGCTGTGTGACATGGGTAAACTGACTGGTAGCAGATATCACGTATGGCAAACAGAGACAGCAGACAACAGACGGTAGACAGTAGTGTGCACAGTGGTGTGTAGTTGAAGTGTGTGGAAGGGGTCAGGGAGGGGAGTAGGGTTTCTTCAAGTGGTTTTAAATTTATAGAAGCAGCCTTGAAAGCTTTTGTGTCTGTGTCATCAATCAGTTACAGACTAAACAAACTTAAAAACCAATCACAGTTGCCACTAGGCAAACTACAAGCTATCGTCAATAATTCTATTGACTATTAATACCCTAGAAAATAGATGGAATGGTGGAAGATATGAATGTGTATTTGCTTTATTTCTTGTATTCTTTGCAAAGTAATCTACATTTTCTAGGGTGTGGCATAGTTAATATGGTTTATTTACTAAGAACTTAGAACTTTACAAGTGCTAGGGTATATATATTCCTGTATATCAAAATCGTTTAATATGATTATTTCCTATTTATATCCTCTATAATGCCTGCGTAGGACTTTGCAATTCTAAAATATTAATTTCTTTAAAGTTGATAATCTCCAGCTGAGCCATTCCTGTGGATATTCATGTCATTAATGCAGCTCCTTAACTTTCAAACCCTTTTCTGCAATTCATAGGGTATACTTTAGTATATCAGCCCTTCCATAAAGTTTCTTCATAACACAAAATAAGTGCGAAGACATTGGCAGCTTTTTTATCGCCTCTTCCCTTTACAACCTACGGGGTATTTCTCAGTTCATAAGCTGCACTGCTCTCAGTCGCACCTTGGCGTGTTGTTTGTTTGCCTAAGCGCGCATGTGAAGTTCAAGACGCGAGAGAGGCAAGTTGCATGTTGAAAGAGGCGCCACCATTCGGATTTTTCCATGATCCCAGCACTTAAGGTTAAGTTGCGCCTGACAGCACATTGACGCATTGAATGGCAGCAGCCAGCCCCGCTGCAGTTGCACTCAAGACGCCGTCGTGTTGACTTGCCACAAATTGTCTAGACAGGGGACAAGGGTGCAGCGAGTTAGATGCCAAGGGAGGGGGCTGAGCTGAGCTGAGCTGAGATGCTGCCACTCAGCGGCAAAGAGCGCTCTTTTAAATATGTTCAACTATCGATTATGTTGCTAGAGTGTTTCCGCTTTGCCATGCAAAGAAAGTAAGTCAGAGAGAGAGATAAATAGAGTAAGCGAGATGGAATAAGCAAGTGAGGCAAGCATACAAATCAGCTGGCATATGGAGAAAGCCAAGCCAAGCAAAGGCTTACGCCGTGACTGGCAACTGAGATGTACCACGGTGCAATCAATATTTGTACTGCTAAATTCAGCAGCTTTTCCGCTGCAAGCTACTAGAGAATGGGAAAATCTTTAGAAAAATACTGTAGAGCATTCGATTTTATTATTATAAAGGAGTTAGAGAACAGCTAAGCTATAAATGCAAAAGATTTGTCATAGTATGAAGCAATCTACAGTTCATATTTCACAGATAGAAGTAGAAAGAAAGAAATGTCCCATTTAGATGGAGAAGGACAAGATCCTTTCCTTATGAACACTTCTTCTTATATCAAATCTAAATGATGAGATTGTGATAATAGCTGAAAATAATTATTTATTATATATTTTTAGAGTTATATCATAAAGATAATACATTACTTATCATTATGTGGTATGTACATATATTAAAACATAACAACAATTACATTGTAGCACTTTGTTGCAATATGAATACATATATAGTCTGCCCAAGTGTATGTGTAATACGAGCATCCACTTGAAGGCCAACAAACATAAGTGCATAGTCAGCAGTTCTCACGCTGGCTATGCGCTGACCGCTTACCATGTATGTACATAGCACTCTTCCTCCACCGATGTCGTCGCTTCGCGACAATACATATATGTATACATAAGATATGCATATAAGCGCGAAGGCGCTGCAAGCTACGCTGGCAGCGCTGCTCCTCGATTTAGGCTAAGAAAGCTTTTGTATGTAGACTTAAGATACACTCGATTCTTAACATCTAATGGAGCGGGACCTTCCCTGCTCCACACCAATATATAACCCGATATAAATAAAGTTCGACATGGACACAAGTCCATTGTCAATTAAACCAAATTAAACAGTGTACATCTATTGGGCGGACCTCGACTTTACATGGCGACCGTGACAGGACACTTCAGATTCGAAGTCCGAGGTCCGCCCATAACAAACTAGTGGAAACTGGAAAATTTGGCCAAAAGACTGAGTGAGTAGAGTGTGTGTGTGTGATGGAAAAAAAAACGCGGCGGAGTAAACCATAAGGTGAAAAAAAGAATAGCGCATTTAAAGTGGCTACTATTCACCAAAACTCCAGCGCCCGCATGGTCGACAGCTCAAAAATTACAAACTGAGCTAGACCATTTAACAAATTTTATTAAAAAGAAAATCCCCAACACCACCACTCACTCAGCGATAATACCAATAATTACCAACTCTGATAAAGTGTCAACACCACCACAGAAAGCCAGCCTGCCGGTATTCGAAAAAAGGTGCCCAATAGACTGCGAGGGACCATTATACAGTGCGTTTTGCGAACATACCTGCAAACACTGTGTCCCCCCGGAGAAATAGAGCAGCGAGGGAGTGTCAGCGTGCCAGCACCGGCGACGCCCAGCTGACACCGGAGAAAAAAAAGAGAACTGTGGTGCGCTATCCGCACACTACAGCAACGGTGGATCAATGAACAGCAACAACAACAACTAACAGCCTGTGCAGCCAGCACCGGCACCGCCAGCGCTACAAGCTGCGCCCAGCAGAAGAGGGAGCCGACAGCGTTTCACCAAGAGCGGAAAAATTTGTTTCGATAGCACTGCGTTGCAAAATTTTTTTGATTGCACTACGATGCATATTTTTTTTCTAATTATAAAAACCAATTGTAACATTGAGCGGAACCTTTTCTGCCCGATGAGAAGCTCGGCCTGCAAAGCCAAACGAAAAATTAGGTAGGAAACCTGTACATTCATACGGATGAGTTATAAGTAGTAGACCAGCTATCAAAAACATGAAAACATAAAATTGCATTCATAATCAAACATGATAATACGATATTCGATTCAATTCATAACTTTTGTTCACCTAAGGATTATCATTTTAACATTTGTTGTGATCAAATTCTTCTGCGTGCTTAATCGTGCCTTTAAAATAACTGCTATGTCTATAATTCTGCAAAAGCTCAGTTTTAAATTGAAAACCAAAAAAAAAAAAAAAAAATAATTATATAGCAGATGCTCTTTCCCGAATAACTATCGGAGAGCTAAAAGAAATGAATAGACAAATACTGAAGGTCGAAACGAGAGCTTCAGTAAGACAGAAAAAATTCCTGCGCAGGAGAAAAATTGCAAGAACCAGAGATAAATAAAGAAAAAATAGACATGCCCAATATCTATCAGGTAATCAATAACATTGATGCCAAGAAATATATTGTTCTCAAAATAGACAAACATAAGTGTTTGTTAAAAAGAGGCAAAAATATTATAACACGTTTCGATATGACTAATTTTTATTCTAATGAAAAAATCGATTTAGATCAGTTTTTTCAAAGGCTTAATGAAGAAGCAAGAATAAATAATATCAATCAAACGCAATTGTCACCAAGTGAACAAATCTTCGAGTTTGTCACTATTAAGAATTTTAAAGAAAAGGGCAATAAAATATTAAAAAATTTGAAAATAGCGCTATTAAACAAGGTGACTAAGATAGATAAAGATGATAAGGTTCAAATAGAAGCAATACTGTCTAAATATCATGACGACCCGTCAGAAGGAGGCCATTCAGGAATTTCTAGAACCCTGAAGAAAATAAAAAACTTTTATTATTGGCCACAAATGACAAAGGCAATAAGTAAATATGTCAAAACATGTTTAAAATGCCAACAGGCTAAAACGTTGAAACATACGAAAATGCCAATGACAATAACAGAAACGCCAGCAACAGCATTTGATATAGTTCTGATAGATACCATTGGTCCACTTCCAAGATCAGAAGATGGAAATGAGTATGCTGTCACTATCATTTGTGATTTAACAAAATATTTGGTAACGGTACCCATACCAAATAAAAGCGCAAAATCAGTTGCTAAGGCTATATTTGAACATTTTATTCTCAAGTACGGTCCAATGAAAACAATCATTACGGACATGGGAACGGAATACAAAAATCAAATCATGGACGATCTGTGCAAATATATGAAGATTAAAAACCATACTTCAACAGCACACCATCACCAGACTTTAGGAACAATAGAACGAAGTCATAGAACATTTAACGAGTATGTTCGCTCATACATTTCTGTTGACAAAACTGATTGGGATGTTTGGATACAATATTTTACTTATTGTTTCAACACAACACCATCAGTAGTTCATGAATATTGTCCATATGAACTAGTATTTGGAAGATTACCAAGACAGTTCACAGATTTAACCAAAATAGACAGAATAGATCCCATTTATAACATGGATGACTATTCGAAAGAAGTAAAGATTAGATTAGAGATAGCTTATAAAAGAGCTAGGAATATGTTAGAAAAGGCAAAAGCCGATAGAAAAATTAAATATGATAGAAATGTTAGTAATTTTGAATTAAAAATAGGAGATAAGGTATTACTTAGGAACGAGACAGGTCATAAGCTTGACAATAATTATTTAGGACCATATTTAGTTTCAGATTTAGGAGCTAATAATAACATTACAATTATAGGAAATAAAAATAAGAAACAGATAGTTCATAAAGATAGGTTAAAAATTTTCAATTCTTAATATATTTTGTAGGGTTGGCCACCCATAAGAAACGAAACAATTTTAAAATATAAAAAAAAAAAAAAAAAACTACATTTTACACTTATTTTATTCAAAAATTAGAAAATAACTATACAACAAAAATAAATAATGCATATAAAACTTCAAAATCAAAATTATATATATACAAAAAAAAAAAAAATAATAATAAGATTAAAATCAAAAATTAGAAAATAACTTCATTATATTACGTTATTTTTCAAAAGGAAGGAGATGTGGTATGTACATATATTAAAACATAACAACAATTACATTGTAGCACTTTGTTGCAATATGAATACATATATAGTCTGCCCAAGTGTATGTGTAATACGAGCATCCACTTGAAGGCCAACAAACATATGTGCATAGTCAGCAGTTCTCACGCTGGCTATGCGCTGACCGCTTACCATGTATGTACATAGCACTCTTCCTCTACCGATGTCGTCGCTTCGCGACAATACATATATGTATACATAAGATATGCATATAAGCGCGAAGGCGCTGCAAGCTACGCTGGCAGCGCTGCTCCTCGATTTAGGCTAAGAAAGCTTTTGTATGTAGACTTAAGATACACTCGATTCTTAACATCTAATGGAGCGGGACCTTCCCTGCTCCACACCAATATATAACCCGATATAAATAAAGTTCGACATGGACACAAGTCCATTGTCAATTAAACCCAATTAAACAGTGTACATCTATTGGGCGGACCTCGACTTTACAATTAAGTTAAGTTAGCACATTAATGAAGTTTTCCATTCAGTGCGAACTCCACTTTCCCAACCCAAATCACAAATGAAAGTATATTTGTATTTCAAGGAGTTCCATATTTGTAGTCTGTTTATTATTTGATGTATAATTTGCTTTCCACGAGTTATTTTTTCCTCCATTAAAGGCGAATTTCTATTCATTAAATACATTCCCCCAATATCATTAGCGCGTTCGAAAATCCCTCAACACTTAAGCTATTCTTGTGTTATTCATAAAGAGTATGAACTATCTTATTCCCCTTCTCCCTCTTCTTCTCCCTCTCTTTCTGCCACACGTGTTGCCCAATATAAAGGGGATCTAATCACTTAATTACGCTACTAAATTGATTGACAAATTCCATTTCAATTGCCCCGAAAACAAATGCGTCTCTGTCTGTGTGTGTGTGTGTGTGTGTGTGTTTGTGTGTGTGTGGTTGCTACGCTGTAATGCCATATAGCATTTATAGAGCTCTCAGCGGAGATACAAAAGAGATTTGCGCGGCGATTATGTAAGCACTTAGTTGAACCCCAATTTTCGAGGATTTTCCCGGGGAAGAAGAAGGAAAAAGTTTTGTGCTGCAACTGCAACTTTAGTGGGTAGAAGGGGGGCGGGGGTGGCACATTACTTATAGCTGCTAAATGTGCGAGCTGAGCTGCATTTAATTTGCAGTAACTGTGCATTAGTGTCGGAAAGGCAGTGGGGGAGGGGAGAGAGAGTGAGCTGCAGCTCAAGTTGCGACTCTTCCTTATTCATGCGATAAGTTCAAGTGCGTACAAAGACACAATCTTCAGTCTCTCTCTGAGTGTGTGCGTGTGTGTATCTTTGTGACGCATGTAAAACTTTTTTTGTGATGCGTCGCCATTTTTATGGCCAGCCCAGAGGCGGACAGAGACTGCCATAGTTGCCTAGTTGAGCTAATGTTATTAGTGTCGCGCTGGGAATTTATTATTATCATTTCTTACTGTTTTTTTTTTTGTGTTTTGCGTACACTATGAATGCTTAAATACACATACATCTACACGCACTTGTATGTCAGGCATGAGTCAGAGTTGGGCTGGGGTAAAGACATGGTAATAAGGAAGAGGAATAGGCACAGAGACTGGGGCTGGGGCTGCTTACGCGGCAGTTGGGCAGGCAATCGAATGAATAACAAACTTCGACGACTGTTGACACTTGGCCTGTCTCCCTCTTCTCCACTCCCCTCCGTTCCCATGCTCCCTATCACTCCTCATGCGTGGGGATGTCGCGACGTTGTCGCATTTCAATGAGCATCAGAAAAAAAGGAAGAACAACAAGAAAAACAAGGCTCACTCGCGCTCTCATTTAAATCTCAGCCTCGCACTCAGTGACAGTCGCATAATATATGTGCCACATAGGCTGCCGCTGCCAGATTTGCATTCGCATCACATGTCAACAAGCAGCAAAACAGCAGAAGGAGAGTGAGGGCATACTGGGGAGGGGTGGGCTGGTCTGTAGCCACCAAAATATGTACATGGGAAAAAAGAGCCCAAGCTGAACAGAACTGAAACTCGGCATGCGAAAAAGCGGAAACGAAATCAGATAAACGCTCGCTGAATGGCGCCCATGGCGACAACTGACGGATATGGCTCGTAAATTTTCACAAAAGCGCGTCAAGCGACGTCGACAAGATCGTTATACATTTATATGAATCCACAAATCGTCTTAAAATCACCAGAAATCAACTGAAATTGTCAGAAATCAAGAAGTAATCAACATGAATGCAGTGTCTGGAAATCATCTTAAGAATCGGCAGGGAATTTACGCAAAATATGTTTAAGGTTTGCCTATATTTATCGATAAATCGAGGAATCAATCGAGAGATCAACCTAGAAATCTTGAAGAATCCAACGATATATATGTGATATCATTCTTAAATCAACGAAATCAAAGAACTAATTGAGTTATCAACCTTAATTTCATGAGAAATTATTTAGAAATCAGAGATAAATTGAGGAAAATGTGAGATAGATAAAACAGAAAATAAGTTAGAATTATTTTGAAATTATCTTTAATTTATATTAATATTATATAATTGCAATATTAATAAAACAATCAAACGAAAATAAATCAATTATTCAGAAAATCAAATAAAAATCGGAGGAAAGTTGATTGGAAATCAGAATAAACTTGAACAGAAATTAAGAAGAAATCAGTTATATTAAAAGCAGAAGTAGAGCAGAATTCCGAGATATTTTAAACAAAATTCAAAAAGAATTCTTTGTTAAATCACAACGAGATTATCGTGAAATCACTTCAACAATCGGCTAGAAATCTACGCGCAAAGTCGCTTTAAATGCGTTTCAAAATTTTACAATATTCAAGCAGATGACAGTATGACAACAAAGAGCACATACTCACACACACTCTACACTTGTTCTTCTTTTCTTCTACCTCCGCCACGCCCACACTTAGCTTGGCCCGCTCAATGTATTTTCAATAATAAATACCCAAAGGTGATATTTAACGTCAGTATACAATAAATTCTTTTTTCGCCCCCGACACCACGTGCCGAGTGTGTGTTGACAATGCCATGTTCACACACACACACACACACACACACACACATACATCTAGTCAAAAGTGCTGGCGTTTGCAGCTGTGAGTGAAATTCCAGCAGGCATTTTGTGCTGAGCACAGCACACGACGGCACACAACTAACCCCAAAACGCAGCAGGAGCATACTTCAAGTGCCTCTCTGTATGTGTGCCTGTGTGTCTGTGTGTGTGTGTGTGTGTGTGTGGTTGTTTGTGTGTCCCTAAATGATTTGACACACAAAAGTGTGTGTGCTTCACTTAAATACAGACATTAATCGAAGCTCGAAATCCTCTTTCACTCGACTCGACTCGACTAAAGTTGCCTTTGGCAAACATTGCAAGCACTCAACGAGGTAGGGGGTTGAGGGAGTTGAGGGGGCAGGATTGTGGCAACAATTTTTAAGCGCTTTAATCACTCCAGCTTCACTCGAAATGAAAACAATTTGTGTCGCTTTATGAGTTGTGAATAACAGAGTTTTATCCCCAGATTTATTATGAACTCGCAGTCTCGGTCAACCAGTTCAGGCTGCACGCAAAGTGCACTTAAAAATAAATTGTATTTAATTGTTTGTTACGTGCGTGTGTGTGTGTGTGTGTGTGTGTGTGTGTGTGTGTGTGTGTGTGTGTGTGGCTGCGAATACGCAATTCACGTATTTATGGTTGTATATATACGTACAATCGATTGCTCGACAATTGCCATTTTGTCAGCCTGGCAATTTTCTATGTCGATTGACTGCGCCGGCAAGTTCAACTCCAAGTTGAACAAGGAAGGCGACGCACTAAGCCGCGACAATTAATTTACGGCATACCCATAAATTATTGCCGGACTTTGAGTGCGTGAGCAGCAGAAGGGGCCGAGGAGGAGAGCGGCACGAGAGATTGCCTGGCGAGAGCATTATAATTGAACCACATGGCGTATGCGTAACAAGGCACGAGAGTCGCTTGACAAATGTGCGTATACAAGCGAAAATAGCAGTCGAAGGGACAAGTGGGGGAGCGGGGGTGAAAGGAAAGCTACTGTGGTGGTACGTGCTGCCAGCATCTTTTGACAGTTGGCAAGAATAATGCTAATTTATTTTATTCGACGCCAATTTAAAGTTTATAAACAGCAATTTGCTACCAAGGGAGGGGGGAGGAAGAGAGAACTAAAGAAGAAGAGTCTAAAAGCAAATGGCAGCGTTAGCTATAAAAAGGCAAAGCATTTTATAGCTATCTTTTGTATGGCAACTAAGCAAGTTTTGTTACTAAATTAGTTTGTGGCTTCTCTTTAATTTATTATAATATTTTACGCAATGGGAAAGAGAGGGAGACTCTTTCTTTCCTTCTCTCTTTTCCCTTTTCCTTCCTCCTGCAGAACTAATGGAGCAGCCCTCAAATTATGCCAGCGCGCATTTCGGGTCACTGACAGCGAACATCATGTTGATCTGCCAATGTACTAGTTGCAGTTATTATTAATGAGCACTGAGAGAAATAAGTGGGGCAGTTAAGTATTTAAATGCATATGAACAGCTCGGTATCTTACAGGATGGAACATAACATCAAATATATATATCATTCGAAGTCTTTAACTATTCTGCCCATTTCTAGCTCGCCTGTTTCTCTCAGTGCACGCGCTTACTCGACTTGAACTGGACAGACTAATTTACTTGCAATGTTGAGCACATCAAATAGATGTGTGTGTGTGATAGCCGCAGCATGTGCTCTTCGGACATACACCACAGACTGCACCACTGAACCGCACAATTGTTGCTGGTGTTGTTGTTGTGGCTTGTTACACTGCGGCTAATTGTGCGCTGATTGAATTTCAGGATCCGAGGCAGCAAATCAGCAGCAGAAATTGGCATTTGATTAAGCGCGCAGCGAGGACAGAGAAAGACACACAGAGGGCTGGCAAAGAGGGAGGGGAGAGGAGATAAGGCAAATAGACAGTAGCTTAAAATAAACCTTGAAACCTTGCTCTATCGAGTGGCACATTGAGAGGCGACTTCAAAGCAGTCAAAGAAGGAATAAGTATAAAAAAAGGACATGTACAATGGAAACAAGTTTGTCAAAGTCGATTGAAAGGGGGGGACGAAGGAAGAGAGAGCAAAGAAACAGGGATGTGTGTATTTTATATTTGGCTTTTTGACTGAAAAATGTTCAAACTGTTGGGGCGTGCCGGGGCACGTAGGCGGTAGGGACAGTGGGTGGCGCGGTCGACCTTTCGCAACGCGTTCGCCATTGTATTGTTTCCGACTTGGTGAGCCCATTGTTGATGCTCTCTGTCTCTAAGCGGGGCGGCTCGAATTGCCAAACAGACATTGAACTTTGAACGCACAAAGACAAAGGAAGAGAGAGAGAGCACGAACCAGAGAGTGAGAGAAAGAGGGAGCAAAAGTGACTGTGGGGTAGAGAGAAAGACGAGAAAACAATACGAGTCGCTGGGTCACAGTTACAGTTACAGTTACAAGAGAGTCCCACTTACTCACACACACACACATACGCACACACACACACACGATCATCCAAGGCAAGCCAAAAGTTAAAGCATGCGACAATATTCGTAACATTGAAGCAAAACAAAAACTGCTGCAGACTTTTGGGCGTCGTTTTTATGGCTCGCCCTGCCAGTTGCCCTTTTGTTATGGCTGCCCTTACTGTTGTTGTTGTTATTGTTTTCATGTAAGAAAAAGAGAGAGAAAAAGAGGGGGAGAGAGAGTTCGCTCTGATTTAATTTAACCAAACGCCGCCGCCAACAAACTTGGCCTCGTTCTTGGCCAAAGCTCGCATTGAGTTGACTTCACTGGTCAACGGAGTCCTGCGACGCCACTTACACACACACACACATTTGCACAGTGACATATACAGTGAAGCAACTATCTGTCGCACTGTCATAATTCAGCACATTTTATTAGCTCTGGCGGCTCGATAAGCGCCACCAAATGCCATTTTACTCCTCCCCCACCACGGCCCGCTCGCAACTTGTGCAGCAGACGCGACGCCAAGCAAGGCGCACACACACACACAACCAACAAACATACCATCAAGACAAAGCAAGCTGCTTGCTTCTACCCACATCAAATTAGGTTAGCCAGCAGTGGCAGCAGCTAGTGGCGTCCACAGTGCGTATGAGTGATTTTTATGGCATTTTTATTTTTCGCTGAGATTTGAGCACATTGTTGTCGTTGCTGCAGCATCATCTCGTGAACTTAGGCCACGTCTAGACGCGCTGCTTCCCGGCAAGGAATGGCTGTGGAGAAGGGGCGGGGGGGTGCAACAAAAACAAAGCGAGCTCAAGTCAGCTCATTAGCTGCGATTTATAAGGCTCACTCGCTTGCTCCTTAGCAGCTTAGCAGCTGCGGCTTGATCCACGGCCTCGCTCAAAACGAACTTCTTAAGCACATTAACTCAGCAAAGTTTGCTAGCAATTGTTGCAGCTTGGAAAAATCGTGGAAAATTACTAAGAAAAATGTGAAAATCATATTCGCCTTGCTGGCCAAAGTAAACAAATTGCAACAAATGCAGCAGCTAAAACTCATTTAATATGCATACAAGAGCGAATAACTGATGAAGGCGGAAAAGCGAGGGAAATGGGGGAAAATCCCTCAGTGCAAATGCCAGCAAAACTTTCGTTTGCTTTAATCAGTGCGTAAAATATTATGCTGCGAATGGCAGAAAGAGAGGGGGAGAGAGAGAAAAAGTGGTACAAAGATAGTGAGAGACGGAGGGCAGTCGAGAATTTGCCGCTTTTCGTGTACCGTTTGTGCTTTTCTTGACGCCCTCGCGTACAGCTTGTCTGCCAGTTTGTTCTTTCCTTTCCTGTTTACACCCTACGCAAGCGTCTTTTCGTGCTGCTCATTCGTCTGTGCTTCTCCCGTCTCCCCTTCTCTTCGGCTTTCTTCCCGCTGTTTGCGCTGACTTAATGTCAAGCTGAAGTTTGCTTTACATGAGCCTTAAAACGGATTTGCTGAGGCAGCTGCAGCTGCAGTGCACTGCTTCACTTCGTCGTACAATGTCGCGTGCCGCAGACATATGCAAAGGGGGCAAATGGTGGGCAGGAGAGGAAAGGTTGGAGGTATGGCCGCCTCCATGCCTGCCTGGCAAAAGGAATGACAACCGCAATAGATTTTGCCAGAGCTGTGGCCACGTAGCGCTGCCACCTCAAGTAGATCCGTTTACAGCGCTGCGTGTTGTGTGCTAAATTTATTTACTATATGCAGCTCTCTCTGTCTGTGTGTGTGCTTGCTCAACATATGCGTGACAGCTGGCAGCGGGGGGCAGAGGGGAAGTAGGGCGCATTGCAGTGCATGCAATTGCAGTCGGGCGACTGTAAATTGACTTTGACTGCAAGTTGGCGTGCAAATAACAACAAAATGAAAACCCAATCATGGCTGAACAACTTTATTTTCACATAAAAGCAGCAAAAACATATAGAGTTTCCTTTGCGCTCTCTTTCTCTCTCTCTATCCCTTTCTCTGTCTCTCTTTGTCATTCTCTCCCTTCCACCCTCTCCATTGCTCGTTTTTTCTCACGCACTTTGCCTTTGCTTTGTGGTCATTTGCATTAAACGTTGCGCTGAAAAGTGTGCTACATTTTTTTCACACAATGTCCGCAAATTTAATGAATATTTGCGTAATGTTGACTATATAGAGTGATGGAGTACTTTAAAAAATGCTAGATATTTTCATGGAAGCTTATATAGAATATTAAATATATATAGTAATTCTTAATTTGATAGAAATTGAATATATATATGGAAACATTCTTCTCTTAGCTACATAGTACTGTCAACTTATAACAACTATATTTACTGTCATTTATATAAATATTATATCTTATTTATTTCCATTCAAAACTTTCTTTTATGTAAATCATTAACATTTTATATCTTTCAAAAATTGTATCTTCAGCCGCTTAATTGTCTTTAAAAATGAATTCATAATTCCTATTAAACCTTTTGATTCCCTCCACTGTCTATGTCAATTCCTTTGTGTTCAGGATATTCCGGCTCTGTTTTTGCTAGTTATTAAAAGTTCTACTTGCCACAGTGATATTTGCCTTGGTGCAAGAAGGAGCACCGCAGAAGATTTGCAACTTTAAGCGCTCGTCAAACAAACCGAATCGTATTAAGGTCAACGGCAACCGCGACTACAGACCACGCCCACACACAGCCATAAACATACACACACACTCATATACACCATGCCGTCGCCTTACATGCGAAATTATGATGAATGGCAGAGGCATTTATTGAAATTTCACTGCGTCACATTTCCTTGTGCTGTACCTAGTTGTTGTTGTTGTTATTATTGTTGTTGCTGATGCTTGAGTATAATTTGCTGCACGAATGCCATTAAATGAAATAAATTGCAAGGAAAATGAGATTAACAACGAGTTTTTTCATCTTTTATTTTCTTGTGTCGCCGCTTTTTTATGATTATGAATTTGATTGCTTTGCCAGCTGATATTTTGCACAGCTCTGCCTCACTCTCTCCCCCCTCTCCATCACTTTTTAATGACAGCATAACTGAAATTGATTCTCAGCCAGAGTTTATAATGGTGTGTGTGTGTGTGTTGTGGCTTTAATATCGCTGCTTGAGCTGTGGCACTTTAAACGAGTGTCTCTCGAAAACTAATGGACATGGGCAGCTTCAAAGCATCAAGGAGCTACACGCAACAGTTCGCCATGGTAGGCAGATCCCGGTCATGTCTGGCCTGCGTCCGGTAGCAATTTGCATTGAGTGGCTAACATACAGACACACACACACATACAGGCACACACACGGCACACACAATGAACCCAGCAAACGACTCAATGACAGTCTGGCAAATAAATATGTTTGCCATTGGGGCCAAGGAGAGCATAAAAAAAGACAAGAGAAACCTGCCCAAAAATGTGTCCTAGCGGACTGCGTCCCTTCCTGCCCATATCCTCTGTTCCCTGTCCCTAGTATTCGTCTGGCTTATTCATAGTCCGGTCACAAATTCAACACCTACGCGTACGGCAACTACTCGTATTGTGCCAATTTAGCGCCCTCCAGATTTGACCTTTTTCCGTGACCCTCTTTCCCACTTTCCTCTTTTGGATTTGGCCTGCGCCTGACAATGCATGCAAATGACGACATTTGTTGTCCGTCCGAAGTGGAGAGGGGGGGTGTTGTACGTTTTTCATTTGGGGCAACAGCGACACATTTTCAACAGAATTTTTTCTCTCTACTTTATTTTTTGGGGTTACAACAAGAGAGAGGCAGCGCACTAATGTCTTCACTTTCAGGTCGGAATCAGCAGCTGCGCCGCACCAGCATAGACCCAAGTTGGTCTCGTAAAACTGCCTGAAAGTATGCGACATTCAGAATGCTTTGTAATTTTATGCTCAGCCTCAGGAGCCTCCTCGTCGTCTGATGACGTGTTGCCCAAATAGAAATATGCAAATTCTACTAGAGAAGCAGCCATGGACAATGTCTGAGCTGCTTTTGCTATTTCTGTTTGCTGTTGCGGCGCGCGGCTTTAATGCGTCATAATCAACGCAATCATAATTTGCATGAGTAAAGGCGGGGCAGGCAAGGAGGGGCCTAGCTCGCTCGAACATCATTTTCCACATCATTACCAAGCATCGTCACTAATATGGCCACAGTAAGACTGTCTCTCTTTCTCTCTCACTCTCTCTTTCTCACTGAGCAAATTAGCGCACATTACGTAGCCGCCTAAGAGGCTTGTCCTTTGCCCACTGTACTTGTACCTGTCGTCTCGTTAACCCTCTGGAGTGTAGTGTAGGCGATAATGAACCCCCAATGCGACTCCTCGACTCTCCTCGTCTGACAGATCTTTGTTTGGCCATTTGGGAAGCGGACAAAGTTTCAAGTAGCTGTCAAACATGCGCTGCGTGACTTTGCTACTTGCCAGCACACTTCCTCCCTTCTCTTCAATCTCCTCCTCCTGTTTTTATGTATCTGCTCAAGCAGCTGCTTCTCTCATTTGAAACCGCACTTGAAATTTGCTTGTTGACGGCAAGAAAGTTTTTCAAGCGCGCCAAAACTTTACAGGTTTTTGCACCATACACACGCACACACACACGTTCACATACACACTCGTCCCCTGATTTAATAATTTGTTTCTTAAGTTAACAGCCCGCTGTGCAAAGCTTGTGCTGAGAAATCTGCTTAGAACTCCTTTTGGAGTTGTTCCTTCGAAAACAACTCGATAGACAGCGATAAAAAGTTTCATATTTCGAACTCAACCAAATGGAAGTCAGCGTTTGTTGTGTGAACAACACATCTCGTTTTGCTCTAAGCACCTTCATCTTCAGCGGTTGATGCCACATCAATACAGCAGGCTCACCTACATCGTTATGTGCATCGCTGAAGGAAGGGGCATCCAATTCGAACTGCAGTTCTGAGCGAATAAACTGCACAACAGCCGCAAGAAGCGACTGCTTAGGTAGCAAATTAATTTATTCAGTAAAAATTATGAATAAATAAAAGAAGCAACTGCATATCAAGATAAGGAGGCATGCCGAGACAATACTTGCAATCAATTGAAAACTTTTCAAAACAAATAAAAAAGTTTTATTCCCAAAGAGAAAACATAAAATACAAGAAATATAGAAAGGGAAACTCTACGAAAATATATAAAAAATACGTGCAATAAAATTGAAAAATGTTCAATAAACAAATTTTATTACCAAAATAATAAAATAGCACAAATAAAGGCAGATTACTTAGGCAAAGTTAATAAAAAAATGCTGTGGAAATGCAAAGAAAGAAAATACTCGCAATAGAATTGAAAACATAAAGAAATTAAAAAATACATAAATTAATAATAAACAGAAAATCGATTAAGTAAAATACGGCAAAGGCAACTTTAGAATTAAATCTGATAACGATAAGAATATATTGAGAAACTACTTAACATCTTAAAATGAACAAACTGAGCAACTAAATTGTATTAATCAAAAACGCAATAAGCCAACGACAATGAAACAGTTTGTTTGCTTTGAGCGCACTCACACATACATTCGCATATAGTAGACTGTGTTTGTGTGGCATTTAATTAAAAGCCGCAACAATTAGTTAAATTGTGAATTATTGATTTATGGCACATGCAAAGCAACTCGCAATTCATTTCGCAGCGCTAATTGTTAGTTAATCAATTTGCATTTGCAGGCAACTAAAATGCACAATATACAAATATATTTATACATATTTATGCTATGCATGTTCTGTGTGTGTGTTGTTTGCGCAATGCATATTTAATGGGAGGCCAAAAATTGAGTGCTTGTGCATGATTAATGCGGCTAATTGAACGCATATTTGCGATCATCAGCAGGAGGTTATTGTGTGGCATGGCATGGCAGAAGGGGAAGGCGCGGTGCAGGGGAGGGGTCGGTTATTGCAACAATTTAATTAGTTGTTGATCGTAGCGACACGGTACGTCCCATTGGGTTGCATGGGTTAAGCTGCTTTGGTTTTAATTAAAGCGCAACTATGCGTATACGTAACTTTGTATTTTTTGCCATATAAATCAAATTGCGCTTGCATGGAAATTAATTTTAGCAGCCTGCATTTTTTCAAGTGTGTTTCTATATCTTTCTCTGTATGTGTGTGTGAGTGTGTGTTGTCAATAACGAACTCGAACGTCAGACCGCGAAATGCAATGCGACGTGCGATGCGTTGCTTGTAGCGATGCGGGAAATCAAACGTGACAACGTGGCGAATGCGCAACGGCAGATTTTTATTAGTGTGTGTGTGTGTGTGTGTGTGTGTGTGCGAGATAGCGCGTCGCACTAATTGATGTGCGACCACATGGCGTATGCGCATTATTTGAATAGTTTACTTAATTATGTATATCAAGAGCTGCTGCGGCTGCCATGCACACCACTCCCCCTCCCCCTCCCACCCCTTCACAACTATTTTCTGTCTGCGTGCCACAGCTTGTTATGCCCATTGTTAACAATTTTACTGCGCTTTGATCAAAGTTTTGCGCCAAATTGATTTAAACCAACGGCAGGTAGTCAAGCCAACTATATATAGCACACATATCTATAGTATAGTATATATAGTGTGTATATCCTGTCTTGATTGTTGTTTGTGTTGTTGTGCATGGCATCTTGCGTCAATAATAGAAAATAAATAACCAAAAATGTGGATACAAATTACTTTTGCGCATTTTGTTTTTCATTTTGATGAGCTTGGCGCACATCCAATTTATGCCCACGGCTTTTCGTCTGACTATGCCATAGTTTATCCACACACACGCACAGACTTGTCTCCCTCCCTCTCTCTTCCAGTGCTCGCTTACTTCAAGCTTGGCCAAACTGAGTTTCACTCGAAATCGATTTTACGCTTTGATGAGCTACGTCTGCTGGGTCTGTTGCTGTTGCTGGCTGCTGGCTGCGACTCTACGCGAACAAAGCTCGACACTCACGCACATGTGTGTGCAAGTTCGAGTAGACTTTAATAAACGCATTCGGTCAGCTCATCAGTCAATTCTGCGGCCTGCTGACAAGCTGCAAATCCTCCAAGTGGAAAGCTGCAGAGAGTCAAAAAGAGAGAGAGAGAGACAGCAATGCTGCTGCTGTCATTATACAGTGGCACCACGTGCATGTGGCTCGGCTTAAATATTTCATTAATGCGCAGTGTAAAGCACAGACAGATGAAGAGTTGGTCTGCGTTCTCCCCAACTGGGGAGTGACCATTTAAATGGCATATGAAAACAAACTCGCAGCAGCTCGCCAGCCCTGGCTAGACATAAATTCCAAATGATTTGCGCTGATTGCCGTCGACATAATTAAACTTTTATAACCTAATTAAGGCGTACGCGCATTGCGCAATGTTGTACGGCCACGCCCCCTTCGGGCAAGTAATGTGGTCGGACTGTCAATTAGGCCACGCGCCGAGGGTGCAACCGCCTTCGGGCAGAGCATCAACGTTTTAATGACTGTCACAGCTGAGTTGCCCCGAAAAACCAGGATAGAGATAGAGAGAGAGAGAGAGAGAGAGGGAGAGGGAGAGTGAAAGAGAGGGGAGAAAAGAAGCAAATCGTGTTCCATTCCATATCGTTCCATACGTTGTCAACCCATGCGTCGCCATTTTCGCATCCTTGTCGAAGGACGCGCGCCATAAAAGCGCCGTTAAATGCCCCCAAAGACAATGACTAACAGGCGTTTCTCGTATCGCAAGTGCAAGTGTTTGTGTGAGTGTATCTGAGTATGCGTGCGTGTCTGTGTGTGTGTGTGTGTGTGAAGCTGCCTCAGCTGAGGCCCGCCGTTTGCGGCCGTTTGCCCGTTAATGGATGTGTAAAATATTCGCATCACAAGGGCAGCACCAGCAGCGCCTGCAGCCACAACCAACTGGTTTATCTATGCGATACACACACACAGTCACACAGGGAGACACACACACCTACGCACTCACAACAACCCACACTCAAGCGGATATGTGAAGTGACAATGTTGGTTTTTATACCCAGTGCATTAGCAATGGCAAAGAGTGTAAAGCAGCGATAGGTTTATCAAGATCTTTGACCAAAAAGAGCGGGTCAAACAGGCAGCACAGTTGCAAGCACTGTACAGTTTAAATATATATATATATATATATATATATATATATATATATATATATTTTATAAATTTATATATACCCAATTGTTGGCTCTTTTTTGTTCACAAATTTTCAGGCGTAGTTTGTGCCAGCAGTACAAATTCCACCAAATTCCATTGTTATCAAAGGGCAGAAAAATAGCAAAAAATCTATGATACATTTATTGCACAATTTAAAGTGTTATAAAATGTGTTTAAATTTATTCCAAAAATTTGAACATATTTTGTGAATAGTTTGTAAGTAAATGTGAATAAAAGTGTGCAATAAATGTAACTTTATTTTAAGTATTGGCCATTAAGTGCATTTAAGCAGTTTCAATGTGCGGAATCGTATACCAATAAATTGGAAATTATTAAAACAATTAAACAATTTTTTTATATTTATGCTCATTGTATTTGCAACATTATTTATACAAACAATTAAGAAACATTTTTTTAAATTTTTTTTTATAATTTAAACAAAAAAACTCTCAATAAATAAAGACAAATCATCAAAGCCTTTATGGTTTTTGTATAATTTATGCTGCAATAAATAAAATAAATAAATGATTAAATATATTATTTTTTAAATTAAGAAAGCATGCATTAAATTTTACTATTATATTATATATAAGACATTCTTTATATAAATTAGGACAATCTATAAAAATTAAAACAATCTATATAAACTAAGACAATCTCTGCAAGTTTCCCCAATTCAAGCAGAACATACATTCACTTGCGAGTTTTCTCAAGCATTTTACAGGGTATCAATTGGCACTGCACGCACTGCATTTGCTAATCAAACTGCTAGCCTAATGTTAATATAATGTGCCTGCGACTTTTATTGTCTTCCAATATACATATATGTATGAGTATTTTATTTTCGCATTTCGAATTTTGCATTTGATGTTCACGGCTATCGAATTACTCATTAGCAAGCCAAATGTCGCAGGAAAGCGACCCTGTGCAAGGCAAACGGGACCCATTTGTTATTTTTATGAGGACATTTATGCAAATTGACATAAGTTAAGAAAAGACTCCTGCGATTAGATTTGCCTGCCTTGTCCAGTTGCAGAAACTTTGCTGCTTCCGCTTGGCTAACATTCTCCCTCTTATTTTCTCTTCCCCATTTCCATTTCCATTTTCATGCTTGTTTTTTCTGCATTCCCACGCTTCTCACTGGGCTAAAGTATCGCACTTTGCATGCAAATAAACATTTAGCACGGTGTGATGATAGTGGAGAGGGGGGAGGGGAAGAAAGAGGCGCGCGCGAAAAAAATCATTAAAAACCTTTTTCGGGAAGCCCTAAAAATACTTTGAGCGTGTAAAATGTTGCTTGAAATTACATGAAAACCGACACAGAGGGAGATAGAGTGGGAGGAGGGTAGGGAGAGAGAGAGGCAGGCAGGAAGGGAGACAGAGAGAATCAAGCACGAAATACGAGTGCAAATGGCGTTGCTGCTTGAGGGGGTTAGCAGTACTGGCGAGGGGGTGCTGCAGAGGGGAGTGGAGAACATCAAAACTAATTACTTTGTTTTTGAGGACGGGGCGCTGTGGCAAATGCATTTAGGTAGTTTCAATGCGAAGGCAGTTGCCTACTTTGAGGCGCAGCAGAAAAATACAATAGAATTACTTGCATTTCTGCAGGGTATTTTATGCAGCTGCATCTGCATGTTGCTTATAAATACATTTCCTTTTGTGGCCACATGATTTACTTATCTCGCTGTGCCATTCTTTGGCTGAGCAATGCAACAAGGTGGAGGGGGAGGGGTCATGTTGGGGTTGCAGTTTTATGGCAAACGGAAGAAATTTCTGTGGCACAGTTTGCTTGGCTTCCTTGACTCGGGGTTTGCTTGTTGCAATTTAAATGATTAAGTAGACTAGCTGCCTTTATATTTCTCTCTCTCACTCTGCCTTACTGCCTTGCTTTAACTCAATCCTCTTCCCACTTTCTGCCCCTTTAAAGCCTTATCAATTTGCACTCTTTGATTACCTGAATCTCAGGCACGAGTTATGCACTTTAAATTTCGCTAATTTAATGCGGCATGTGGCTTGAAATATCTTTGTGCGAGACAGAGACTGAGAGGGGGATGGTGGGCCGTCGCTTGGCAAAACATTTCCATTGCCTGTTGGCATTTCATTAATGCGGCCCATTCATTAATTGAGGCAGTCGTTAATTTATGATGATGATGCCCCCTCCTCCTCCTCCTCCTCCTGCTCCTGCTCCTGCTCTTTCCCACCTTCTTCTCTCTTCGCAGCCTTCGCTGTCCACTTTGTTGCTACACGACCGCAAAACGCAGCCGCCGCCATCGTCGTCGAAATGAGTTTTTGTTTACAGTGAGTGCTGGCCAAGACGAACGACCAAATGAACGACAAACATGGCCCCTGATGGGCCGACAGCCAGTTGGACAGGCAAGACACAATGCGAAATCATGAAACGTAACCCAAAAAGGCAACAACAGGAGAGAAAAGAGAGGGGGGGATGCGTAGACGAAGCCGGAACTGACAGGGTGCAAATTACATGTATAATCGAGTGAAGAAATACGAGAGCACATTAATAAACCGGATTCATTAATGCGACGCAAAGTAAATAGCAAAAACAGCAGAAAAACACAAAAACACAAAAACAGTGGAGGCTGCAGGAAGATAAAGAGAGATAGAAAGGGAGACAGAGGGGGAGAGACAAGCTAAAGGCAAACAGAATAAACAAATTGCAGCAAACATCGGTTAACAACACTAAAGAGATGCCGGTACCCAAGGCGGCACTTTGAGCAGCCCCAAAAGTACGTTTTATGCTGCTTAGTTGATACTCTGTAAATACTGAGGAGCTGTAGGAGGGAGTAAGCGAGGCTACTTTGATGAAAGAGTGAGTTGAGCTACAATTTGTTGAACTGAACAAGAAATAATGAGTGACTGGGGGAAGACCAATGTAGAGTGTTAGAATTATATATGTACATGTAAAATATGGTAGATTATGTATGATATTTAAATACTATATTTATTATTTATTGATATTTCTATGTAATATATTTATTTAATATTACATATACCACCATATCATAATCATTTATATATATTTCTCTAAGTAATTTTTCTCTGATTATACAGTAAATTAAAAGGCATGCAGGTAGAGTTGCTGAATCAAGTTGTCTATTTAAAGTCGATACATTGGCTTGTTCTGAACAAGAATATATATGCCTAAGAGTTGAAAGAGTATGTATATATTTATTATACAACATTTTTATATACTTAAAAAGGAGTGTATATCGGAATGAACTTTGCGTAGCTTTTCAGACTGCAGTCTAATGGTCGTTCTTTGGCTTTCTTCTTATTTATGCCTTTAGTTCCTTCTAGGGTATCTACTTAGTCGAACATTAAACTTTGTTCTTCACTTTTGCTTTTGCGCAATGTTTCGCTTACTCAAAAAGTGAACAATGCAAAGGTTTGCAATAAACCTGCCCGTTTAAGGTGGCCTGCCCACATTGAGAGGGTCAACAGTCCCGACTGCCATTCACAATGTATTAGGTATCTTACAGTTACTCGAAAAAGGTTTATTACCCACTAATTGTGTAGAGCCGGTATCAACTTGCCGGCTACGAGTTACTTTTCAGTCGGGTAGGCAGTTTTGAAGTTATGCCTGAGGTTGCCAAAACTGTATCTCAGGCAGTTTCCTGTTCCTCGTTACTCCTCGAGCACATTCCCTGCACTTTCTTGAAGACTTCCCTGTCCACTTCCCCCTTCACTTCTCTTAACCAATGCCCTTGTTCTTTTCCATCATAAGTCTCAGTTCGACCTACAGTCTCCACTCACTTTGTGCGTTTAATTAAAGTGCTGCTTGTTCTGTGCGGCTTGCCATAAATAATCGAGTGCAAATAAAGACAAAATTAAATTATTTGAAATTTGTCAGTGTCACGGTTGCGCCGCTAAGTGGCTGCGCTCTGCTGCGATAATAGCGATAGCAGCCACGCATTCGCCTCCGCTCCCCCACGCCTGCTGCCAATGACAACATGGAGCGTAGGGTGGCAGGATGAGCGTGTGTTTAGCGCGCAGTGTCTGCTACAGCTGGCGACGCGGCACTTGAAACAAATTGCCGCAAGTGCGCGACGGTGTCGGCGTCTTTTGCTGTCATGCACCTTGGCAACCGCAGCAATAACCGCGACTCCCATAAGTCTTCATCAGTCAAAGTAAGCGGCGACCGCAACACACACACACACAAGCAACACATGTGACACACCTACGCAGGGTTCCCCACTCCTCCCTCTCTCCCCAAGCAATTTCGTTTTATATATTTTATTTTATTTTCTTTCTGCTCTTATGCTTACAAGCTTTAATTAAAAATTTATTTAAATTGAACATTTTTTTCTCTTGGCGCGTGATTTATACGCAGTGTGTGTGCGTGTGTGAGTGTGTGTGTGTGTCTGAGCTAACGAAATGCAAACATGCATACTAATTACATTTAAAAACCTTCGACTAAGCCAAGTTAAGCAGCCGAATAAATCCTTTTCTTCAGCTCCTTCTCCTTCTGTTTTCTCCTACTCTTCATTCTCATTCGCTGCGTAACAAGTGCGTTCCTGCTACAGCAGATTATCAACACAAAGCGCCCGCAGCATGCTCAGTGTGCATGTGGGTGGGGTGGAGAAGGGGGATTGGCAGGGGGTGTGTAAGCAACTGTGTGTGTGGGTGTGTGTTCGCAAGCAATGACAGTCGCCATAGTATGAAAGATGAGCCTGAGAATACGTCCGCCATTTACCCTTGCCATTCTCCTTTACGCTTTCCCTACTCCCTTCCCACCCCTTCCCTGTCCACTGTTACAATATATATTTTTGCAGCCACTGTAAATGCTGTTTAAAGCTGCTGCTGAGAGGCTTTTGTCGTTGCTGTTGCTGTTACTGTGTTTGGTTCATGTTCCTGTTGCGAGCTTATTATTTGCGTAATGCAAAGCAACAACTAGACAGAAACAAGAACTATGCAAAAAATACTTAAAATATACCAAACACACTGCAGAAAAATACTACAATAATATGAGGAATCCTCTGCTGTTTTACAGTTCTTGCGGCACATACTTGCGCATTATTTCGGTGAAGTGAATTCGTCTCCGGCTTAACGCGACTTTTATAATGCGAGACCGACGTCTGCACCTGTTACTCCCTTGCTACTTCCCCTCCTTTTATTTATGTTTTCCCTTGCCGCGATGTTAACAATATTAAACCAGATTAAATTCTTGCACGTTTCCTGTGAGTTTCGCTTTTCTTTTGTGCGTTTTCGCCACTCGAAAAATGAAATTTGCGCAAGGCGAGAAACTTTTTCTGAAAACACTCAAAAGTGCTAATGAAATTATGTAACTGTGTATGTGTGGGTGTGTGAGAGGTGTATGAGAAGTGTGTAAGGAGTATATGCCAGCGTTTGTGTGTAAAGTGTGTGCGAGGTGTGTGTCTTGCCGTGTCTGTGCTGCGGTTTGAGGCTGATATGGTTTTGTGTTGTGTGTGTTTTTTATGATAATGTATTCAATGAAATGCCATATGTTTATTAGCATACTAAACAAAAGCAACAAGCACGCTGCAACACGCATACGCAGTGTGCGACAGACAAGAAAAGGACAGAGAGAGAGAGAGAACTGCCTCGCATTGACATTTGAAGTGTTTCGCAAAGCTCAAAAAGGTAATTAGCCACGTTCAACTTTTGCTTGTTGAACTTCGATTGTGTGACACGTTTTCTTCTCCAGCTGACAAAATTTATAACATTTTTCACATTCTCACTTATTTTCCATTTTCATTCCTTATTTTATATACATTTTTCTTGCATTTCTCTTGCATGTTTTGGCCAATTTGCGCATTGATTGGCTTAGATTATGCTGTTTGTGGGGTTTCGCAATGATCTGCGTAAATGTGTGCTTAACAGAGTGGGAAGCGAGGTGACAGAAGAGAGGGAGGGAATAGTGAGAAAAAGAGTGAGAGAGCACAGCATATGTGCTGACTGCGTCGCCAGACAGACGCGCCTCATTGCATTTCAATTATTCAAGAAAAATATGAAGGAATTCAAGCTTGTGAAGCATATTCCCTGTTCCCCTCTCTCTTTCTCTATCTACTGCACTCTCTTCTCTTTCCTGCTCTGTCTGGCTTTGTTAATTAGAAGGCGAAGCCATAAGTATGCGCCCCAAATTCATACACAATTAAACACGAAACAATTAATTGTAACATGACACACTTGCCGTAAGCTCAACCCCGAATAGCAGCAACAACAATGCCCCAACACACGCATTTATAGTGTATATATGTGTGATATATATATGCATTTGCATGAAGCGGTAAATAAAACAAACAAAGGCTACAAAATGCTGCCACAGCAGCGTCGGAGATTTGGGAAAGTGATACATCAGCAGCAGCAACAACAGCAGCAGCAGGAAGAGAGCAGAGGGAGAGGAAAGAGGGGAGCAGAGTGCAGAGAGAGAGGGAAGCATAGAGAAATGGGCAGCGGGAGCAGGTAGCTGCAGCTGTGTGGCAAGCTGACAAACTGTGCCTAAAAACGGGTTAATGAAAATGAATGCGCCACTCGCAGCAGCTCGGCTCGACTTTGCCACATACAATCAACTCTCTACTGTGTGTGTGTGCTCTGTGTGTGTGTTGTGTGTGTGTTGATGCCTGTGCTAGCTGTGTGCAGATTTTTATGCCACCTCTGTAGCTGGCACTGGCGCCTCGGGGGATTTTAACATAATGAATGAATATGAATTTACTCTGACATTTTAACTGTGGCGATATTTCGCATTGCATACTTTTAGGCGCTGCCTTTGTCAGTATCGCCCCTCCACTGACTTCCTTGTCCCCACTCCCCCCACCGTCCTGCACTCAAGTGAGTGCACATGAGTCGCGTCGCCTCGCGTTGAGTTCTTTGTAGAAGCGCTTATATCAATCATTGTGGATTATAAAATGTGGCACTGCAGCCCAAGCGGAGCAGACAAAAACCAAAGCAAAATGGACACCAAATGTGACAGGCAAACGAGCTGAGAATGGAAGCGACAGACAGGGGGGGGTAGAAGGGAGGTAGGAATTGAGGGAAGCAGACAAACCCATAAACACATAAACTTTTTCGCTGTGCGACAGTGTTGGCAAATGTATCATTAATATATAATGCGCTGCCGAGAGATAGACAGAGAGACTAGAGTCTGAGAGAGAGAGAGAGAGAGAGGCAGAGAGAGAGACGGAGAGAGTGCGAAAAAAGTATGCAAAAGTTGGTTCACATTCATTTTTTCACTTTGGCTGCTCCTTTTAGCCGCCTGTCAACAGTTCCCAGCCAAACCAGTCGGGCGCATCGCATGGCAACACAGTATTAAGTGAGTTGTGGCAGTTAAAAGCCATCGGGGGATTGGCTTGGCGGTTTCATATTGGGTTGTCTCTGCTTATGTTTGATGCTCTTTCTAAGAGGCATTCCGGGTGTGAGGATAAGTTAGTCGAATAAGGTTAGAAAGGACAGTTGACTGAAGTGCTTGTAATTTTGCTTTATTTCAGTCAAATATACCATTCTATGACATGTCGATCAAACTTTATTATATTAAACGGTTATTAACCATCCTACATCATTGCATTTCATAACGTGGCATCCTGTACTATCTTATAGCAATCTTTACTGTACCATAATTTAACATACAATGCCATACTATGCTATACTATGCCATACTATGCCATACTTTGTCATACTATTACATATTTTACCATACTATGCCATGCTGCCATTCTATACTATATCATAATCTATTAAACTATACCATACAATGCCATACTACCATACTATGCTATACCATACTATGTCAGACTTTGTCATACTATACCATACTACGCTATGCCAAACCATTTCATACTTTACCATATCAAACCATACTAAATACTATACCATATTATACCATAATATACCATACTTAACCATTAATATTGCACTTTAAATCATATCATATCACTCAAACAGACTATATATAATATTAATCTTTACTTCCAATTTCAAGTTTAACTTATGTTCCTGCAGATACTTACATATATAATAACCTAAAGATAAGAGATCAAAAGGTTTATAAATACTATTCCTAAATTAGTTCAACATTAATCGGAGTTGAACATTATACAGTACATATAGTATTTATTTATTTATTTGTTTATTTAAAGTCAACTAAGAGCAGTCGACTGTAGGTAAGAAAAATATAAAAAATTAGATATAAAAATTAATATTACATTTTTGTATATTAAAATTAAATCTGAATTAAAAGTTAAAAAAAAAAACAATATATATATGTAAAATTAAAGTTAAAATTTAAAATTTATTTATTCAAATATAATATTTAAAGACTATAACTACAAAAGCTTCCAAGAAGATGAACAGGTGATCACAAATGTTTATAACATATCGTATGCATTTCCCCATTGTACAAACTTTTGTAGGGTATTCAGACTTTCCCTAATGATGTCAATCTTCTCTTATGTTGCCTTGCTCATTTTGTAGTCTTTCATGCTCAACTTTTTGCATGAAATTGAAATTAAATTATGTCAGCGTATGATAAATTATTTAACTAATCGCGATGGTTGCATATTAAAGTCGATGCGCGATTAGATTAATAGACAATGGGGCAGATTGTAATGAAACAAATATGATATGATACACAGAAGAACTTTGTGCATTTATGAGCTCTTCGAGTTAATATTCTTCTGTTGTCACTCTCCCCGTCTCCCTCGCCCCTCTGTATGATATATGACTCTGGTATATTTTACGAGCATATTTTACGATGTATTTTCGTCTAAAGATCTGAAAAATCATAAACTTTGCTTTGCTGTAAAAGTAAAAGGTACTATGTGAAAATATGAAAGAATTTTAGATGTGAGTAGTTAAAATATATCAGTAAAACTGCACCTAATGCTATATATATTTATCTAGGTCCCTTTCTCTGTCCTTTATCTGTCTGTCTTTCCCTCTCTCTTTCTTTATCTGTATCCCTCATTTTGCTGCTTTAAACTGCACTTTAATTTTAGCTAGATCCCATTTCTAAACTGTGTTTAATGCACTGCCAATCTCTCAGTCCCCTCTCTATTTCTCTCTCTTTCTCTATATTTTTTCCTCTTTCTTTTTCCCTCTTGCATGCTCCCTTTCTCTCTCTCTCTTCCAATTACTCTCTCCAAAACGAATGTTAGACAAATGAAGTTGACAACAATCGACATAATTCTTGCTGTATGCAAGTTGCCTTTGCCTTTAAGGCAGCAACAAACATTGTTGCAGGCAGTCAAGCAAAAGAGAGAGAGAGAAAGAGATAGAGAGAGAGACGGCATATTGCAGTTGCAGTAACCACAACGGCCACAGAAGCCAAGGCAAAGAGTCGGCTTATTAACTGCTTACAGCCTTTGCCGTATGCACTGCCATAACACTGGCAACTGCAGCAAACCTGCGGCAGCCTCAGAGAAATAATTAAAAAGAATTACAACCACACACCGCATGGGATGACGAGGTTGTTAAGGCCGAGAGAGAGGGTGGCAGAGTGAGGGGGGAAGCAGTGTAGCAACATGTCGCATAATTTCTGCCAGTTGTCATTGCTGAGATGGCGTTGCACAGCAAAATTAATAACCTTAAAAAGGAGTAAAGCAAGAGGGAGAGCAAAAGAAAGAGAGAGGTGAAGAGAGAGACAGAGGGTATAGAAAGTAGGAGAAAGAGGAAGAGGGGGAGTTCCACTTCCAACTAAATAAATGCACACAATTCGTCACATTAAATACAAGTATATTTTTACCTGCCTGTGTGTGTTGCGTGTGTATGTGTGTAAACAAATGCACACAGATTGCAGCTACTTTTAGCACCCACACACTTGCACACATACACACACTCTCCTCACACAAGTGTGTGCAGTCAGGCAGCCGTGTAATTACAGCAATTGCAGCATTTTAGTGAGAAGTTTTGTCGCTGCAAGCCATACTTGCATTACGTATACGCAATGCACACGTTACTGTACCTCAAGCAGTAAATGGGTCAAATGGCCAAAACCAACAACAACAACAACATCATCAACAACTTGTGTTACTAACTTGGGTAAGCATTTTTCACAGCCATTTTGTGGTGTGTGTTTTTCCGGCACACAGAAAATTTGCAACTTTTCAGCTTTGTTGCAAAACTCGCCAATTTTCTTGTTCATTTCACAATTTAATCCCTTTAACGGGCAACGCACACACACACACACACAACTACTTTGGCTCAGCTGCAACGAGTGTTTTTCCCAGGTTTTCCCTCGCCTCTTACCGCCCCCCCCTTCGGTTTCCTTTGTCGTTTCCAAAATTAGCCAATTAGCTTATGAATTTTTGGACAACGAAACGTGGCTAAAAAAGAGCTTAGGCAAAGGCAAAGCAGGCGGAGACAAGTGGAATTTTTAATTAGGCAACAGCAAATCGTACTATAAATTAATAATAATAAGAGTTATGAGTGGAGCTCGCAGTGGGATCGAGATTGGCTGTTGGATTGGGACACGGCACAAGGCACGTGTTTAGCTCAGCTCCACTTGGCTCGACTCTTGGCCCCAATATGCTTAAGTATTACGTGTAAGCCTTATGTAAGACATACACACAGAGACACTCTTACTATCTGCCCTTCTCCCGCTCTCTATTTCTCTATTGCTTGCCGAACATGGCTAAAATTATTGTAGATTGTCGCTTAAACTTGAACGCAACGAACTAGGCCCATCCGGTCCAGCAAACCAGTCCGGGCCCGGCTTTAGCTAAGCTTTGCTTATTGCGTCGCTCGGGGAGCAGCATCCTCGGGGACCTGATGACCAGTGGAGCGGGCATCGAGCCTAATGTCCACACGTAGGCGGAGCAAACAAAATAAAACACAATTCATGCTTGCTGTGAAACATATGTGCACGATTTGGAAGCGTGTGTGCGAGTGTGTGTGTGTGCGAGTCCTGGCTATGCATGTTCGAAAAGTGCGTAATTTTTTCAGCGCCACGCCCACCAGGCAGAGACACCAAGTGGGCGAAGTGTCCTTTTGGCCCAAGGGATAACTAGACTCGCAGCCTGGTGGCATCGAGGGTCACTCGGTCTGCTCGCTGCGCCTATTTTTCAATTTAAATGACAAAACTTTATTTAATGCCGTAATTTATTTGGACCAAGACGTTGCTAAGGCGTCGCCTGCGTCCTCGTCGTCTGCGTTGGCTGCGTCGGGCACGGCGCGTAATTCCATTTGAGGCACGTCGAATGGTCGACAATTTCAAAATTGAATTTACTCCCACTTCGCTGTAAACTATATAGAAAAATGGCCAGTGACTAACCACAGGCAGATACCCTAGACAGGCAGACACCCGAACTTGCTGGGAGATCTTCTAAAAATGCCAAGAAACTGATGGCAAATAGACTGGCACAGCCTGGCCCTATGTGCGTCTGTCACTCTCTCTCTGCTTACATACCTATTAATGAGACTGCCAATACACAAATACCCCGTAATTGCGAGGAACTTACTACTGTAATTGCAAACTTTTTATTTGATGTCTGTTAAAATTCAGTAAGCCTCTCTCATTTTTATTCAGTCTGAGCCGCTGCACACTCACTCCTAGTACAATTAGTATATAGAATTTTCTAAATTCCCTCAAGCACTCTGTATGGCGCACCCTGCTTCTTACTCCTTTCATTCAGCTGCTCGCTGCTGCTTCATCGATTTGGCCTGGTCGCCGACATCGTTGCCGGCAGCTTGTTGCCTGGCTTGATGCTAAACAAAAATAAAGCAATTTGTGTGCCAATCAAATCGAAACGCTGCTGGCAAATTGCTTGCTGTGTGCTACGTAGATCGCACTTGGCGATGCATAAAAAGCCCTCTAAGTGGTCTGGCATAAGCTGTCCTGCAATTAACATCAAAAACGAGAAGCGAGAAACGAAACAGCGCCGAAAAATCTATTCAAAGGAAAGTGGATAGCCCAGCACCTGCGCCCCTCCCCCCTGCCTGCCCTAGAAAACTTATCTACAGTCGCTAACAACTCGCAGCTGTTGCTGCAGGGGCTATAAAAAGCAAACTCAAGTCGAGGCGAGGCGAGTCAAGGCGATTCGGGGCGAGCAAAGCCGCAGACACTTTCAATAACTTGACCGATATTTGTCTGGCAGCAGCAACTTTCATCCGGCCATGTGAGGCGAGCCGGGACTGGGTTTGTGCCTGGGCAGGCATCGATTTTAATTACGCGCTATATACAGTAATAAAATACAAACATTTTGGCTTAATTAAGCCGCAGACACTCCAGCTACAGTTTCCTTTCTCTTTCTCTCCCTTTCTCTATCTCTGACTCTCTGTGTGTAGGTCTGCCTTTTTTGATAATTCAAAGCGCTGTCAAAGCACACAGCGCGTGCAGATAACGCACAGAGCCGCAGAAAAGGCGTTAGGCGCAAAAAAGAAAATAACCAACCGACGCTTAATATTCATGGGTAAAAGTCGACAAGTTTGTGCGCGTCCAAAACAAACATTCTCCTTCTGCAAATTGACAAAACTCGACGCTAAAGTGAGCAAAATTTTCTGGTTGCGTTGCCATTTTGATTAGCCATTGAGACGGCTTAATTACTTCATATAAACCCGTAAAAGAGGCAGGACAGCAGGAAAATGCCTGACTGCCTAACAGCCTGACTGCCTGCCAGCCAGCCAGGAGTAAAGGAAGCGACAACAATATTAGCAGCGACGAAAACATAAAAGTAAATTTGCGAAAGCATAAAAAGTTCAATAAATGTCGCTGCCGCTTGGCGTTAGCCATGAATATGAATGTCAATGGGCGATGACGTTGACCTGGGCCTAAAGGCCATACAGCTGCTGGACCCAGGGACGTGCACAATGACCACATAACACACACACACAAAGTAAAAGAGATAAAGGGGAAGAAACAGTTAAAGAGGGGGAGACCATAGAAGAGATATCAAATTTCGACGTGTATTGAGTTGCGGGTATACAAAGTGCTGCCAACTTTTCAGGGCAGCAGCAAAATAGCCAACAAATATTGTTGCCCACTTTCGAACGGCAGCTAAATACCGACCTTAAATATTGTTGCCTACTCTCGGGCAGCAGGAAAAAATTGTCGAACACAGCAGTTCGTTGCCTACTTTCGAGGACAGCACATATTAGCGCTTGGCAAACAGTGTTGCCTACTTTCGAGGGCACGCAGCATTGACACAGTTTCCCCGTTTGTTTAACTATTTGCGCATGTAACAACGATTTCGGGAATGGCAGCAGGAGGTGGGCGTGGCAACAACGAACAACGACAACGAAGCGTTGCCTACTTTTTGAAGCGCATCACATTACGCAGCCAGCGACTTTTGTCTGCACCGCGCCGCGACAACTTTAATCGCTATGGTGCTAGCAAAATGCCAAAGTTTAATTGCTTTCTGCTGTTTTTGTTCACAGCAAGTTACAGTTGTTGTTGTTGTAAAGGTTTTTGTCTTCTGTTTGCAGTTTTTGTTGCCACATTTTTTTGGCCACATGCCAGGCACAGCAGCAGCGGCGGCAATTGCAGCAGCTGCGTTTTTTACGCCACACAAAATTAAAGCGGGTTTCAAGTGAGTTCGTTGAACCGAATGTGGGGCACAGGCAGTTTTTTTTAGCAGCACCCTACACTGCAAAAACTGCAGCTCATAATTGTTAAATGTGGCCATTAAACTGTTGACCCTGCCCCGCCCTGACACGCCTTGCACCCTGCCCGAAAAGAGTCATAAATGTTAAGCGCGGCGCTTGATGAATGAGCAACTAATTGACTTGCTGCTGCCACGCTACGTGCACTAATCAATTGTTTAGCCAGCTGCAACTGCAGGCGTGCAACAGGTTGCAGCACGCAGCAAAACAAGTTGTGAATTGCAAACAAAATTAAGTGAAGCAGAAAGAGATAGCGATAGCAACAGCGACTGATTTTGCATATCAAAGCAAACAGCATCAGCAACTCGCGCTGATGCCGACAAAGTTTTCACAATGCGGGCACAAAAACGGGAAATGAAAAACGTGTTCGCTACAAACACATGCACACTTGCATACACACAGACACCCGCACACACACACACACCCGCAGACACACTCACATGGCTATGCAAAGACGAAATAAATAAATATGACACGCGCGAGCTCACAAGGCGTATGAGAGAAATGTGGCAGCCCTTTGGGCGCCGGAGCGTGTTGACAGCAGGAAGACACCAACAACAACAACAATAATAAGAGAAGCATAACAATAACAAATGAGGAGCGCGAGGGGGGTAACTAATGCAGTGAGATACTCTAGAGAGCAAAGCAGGAAACTCTTGAAAAACCTATTGAAATTCGTTTAAAGCCTCTGACTCTGTCTCTGCCTCTGCAGCAGCCTCTACCTCAGACTCTGCCTGAGCCTACGTCTCTGCGTCTGCCTGTTTTATTTATGCAGCCGCCTCAGTTAAAAATCAAGCTAGCGCCGTTGTACAACACTGGTTATAAATTTGACAGGCTCAGCCGCACGAAAGCAAACACCGCAAGGCGAGACAGAGCAGAGCAGCGCAGCACAGCGCAGCTTGGCATTGCGGCAGTACAAAGCCTTTGCTTGTGATATATGTAGGGAATGACAAAGCAATAAAAGTGCTACAAGCAGCAGCAACAACAGGCAGCAGCAGCAGCAACAATTGCTGTGTTGTTTCCTGCTAGTTGGCTCGCGTGTTTACCGCTTAAGCAACAAGACTCGACTCAACTCGATGCTGTGTGGAATTTTTAATAAAACAGCTCAGGCAAAAGACAAGCAAATGGCTCAAGCTGTGTCTGTTTGTGTGTGTATTTGTGTGTGCGGCTGGTGTATGTAGGTTACTGGCACGCCTCAAGGTATGCAACGAAAACGTGCGCTTGTAGGCGTTGACACGAGCTGTTGTCCCTGTCCCTGAGCAAGAAAGAGAAAGAGTGAGAAGCCAGCAGAGAGTGTGAGAGAGAGTGAAAGGGAGAGAGAGAGTGAAAGGGAGAGAGAGAGTGATTGTAGGAGACAGCGTGTATGTGTGTGTGCGTGTGTTAATAAAACCCAAATGAGCTTGTATTGATTGCAAAATCATTGAGGCCGACACGATTTCGATTTAGCGCCGCGCAACTGGTTTATGACACATTTCCCTCCGCTGCTCTGCCACTCCTCATTCCTCTACCCTTCCCCTCTCAACTACTCCTAAACTTTTACGACTTTCTGTGTATGTATGTGTTTGTGTTGCCACTTTAGGCACAAAAGGCTTAAACAGCTGCGCATTTTGCTCGAGTGTCTTTTAATAGTCTTGAAAGTGTTTTCTTCCTGCCTCTCTCTGTCTTTCTCTCGCTCAATTTATGGATGTAGTCTGCGACGTGCATAAATTTAATTATATTTATGCCGTTGAAAATTAGTTGAAATCAAATGCATAAATTTCTGCAAATAACACAACAACAACAACAACAAGAGAAACAACAATGTCAGCTACGTGACTGAAATGCGATAAGCATAACAAAATTGCGTCAAATGCTGCTCGCACATAGATAAATCTCTAGATATGCGTGCGTGTGTGTATGTGTGTGTGTGTTTTGCGGCAAAATAAAAAACAATTTCAGTTGCTTTAGTCCTCGTAAGCGCGCACGTTTTGCAGCAGAGCCCCAAACCAACCCAAAAAAAGAGTAAGAAGAAGGTGATGAAGAAACTGCCATGAGCGCTTGCGGTGCGTATACGTAATATGCTGTATGTGCTGTGTATGTGCCCCGTCTGGCACACACACACACACACATATTGCGTCTTGTACGCAATCCGACTGTCACATAAATGTCAAATCCATAAAGTGTTGCAAAATCCAACCACAAAGAAAGAAAACTTAAAGCTCCTGCGGCTTTTCTCCACTTCGAGACTGCGCTCAATATTACATTATATCTCTCTCTTATTTGTATTATTTGTATTCACATTCATAAATTAGTCGAGCATATACGCAGTGTATGTGTGTATAGGGTATAGATATAGGGCTGTCTATAAATATGGACATACACGGGGGCAGATTCTGTGAGCACGTCACAAACATTTTTCAGCACTTGCTGCTTAAATAAACAAGACAAGACGTTTTAAAGCCAGCCAAAAGATGGTTCTACTGCGTTCCCACTCACTCCCCTCCTCCCAAATTTCTCTATTTCCCTCTCTTTGCCTTCTTTTCCACCTTGCAATGTCTCGTGTGAACAACCTTCGCCCGTGGGCCATAATTCGCCTGCCAACACGATTGTTTTTTCTCCCTCTTCACCTTGAACCCCCCCCCCCACTCCTTCTCAAGCCCGCTTTGCATACTTTGTGGCGCCTCATCGATTTGACGCTGATATTTGTGCGTGCCACGACATACGTGTTCATGTCCATGTGCCATGTCCATGTCTAAAGCGTTCCGTCGCGCTCCATTCATCAGTCTTACACCAGTCGGGCACCCGCTGCTCCCTCTCCCCTCCCCCCACTGCTATGCCTCTGGGGGTGCACTTTGATTGCCTTCGCTTTGGGCCATAAGTTTGCTTTGGCATTTCATCAACTTCACGCGCCGCAAAGCGTTTGTCCGACAGCTGTTCAGTCTATATACATATATAGTACCTCATCGAAAGGTTCCTTAGCCTCGTTGCGCACATGTTTGAACTTGCTTAAATGCCTGTCAGTGGCAAAGCCTAGTTGAACATGTGAGTGAGAGAGAGAAAGAGAAGGAGAAAAAAAGAGAGGAGTGTATCGAAGCTTGTCGGATGATAATGCTTATTATTATTGAGGAAGAACTCATTATGGAAATGAATATTGGGAAAATTAGTATGATAAAATCAGCATTCAGTATACCATATCTAACTACAATATATATGATAATAAGAAATATCCCTATATAGTTTATTGCTGCAATATAACGAAAATAAGTAGGAAAGCTACAGTTAAGTGTGCTTGACTGTGATATAGCCATTACAGAGCTTAACCTGTTTGATCATTCAAATTATTATTTAACTAAGCTCTATGATTGTTATCCAATATTATAAATCTACCCGGATGGTGATAAATATTGTATACATAAAAATTGAATATTCTAGCTTTAAAATTAAGCTTGCAACACGATGTTTTTTGTTTTTTTGGGCAGTAAGTAGGCGTGGCTACATGCAATAACAAACTGTATCTGCGTGTTGTAATAAGAAATGCTGTAACCAAATTTGATAGTCCCAGATCTTACAGTTCCTAAGATCCATGTGCTCATACGGACAGATAAAGTAAAAAACAGACAGCCAAAGGTATAAACAGACAGACAAAGGAATAAACAGACAGATGGACAGATTGATGTTACATGGCTCAAGAATTTATACACAATTTGTGGTTTAAAATAACCCTACTTCATTTTTCGCTCAGCACAAAGTTAATCTACCCTTCTTCCTATGCGTAGTGGGTATAAAAAATTGAAATGAAAATCATTATAAAGTTTATTCAAATTGCATCAGTTGCGAGTGCCTGCGAATTTCACATTCAACGTGCATTAAATCTTAATAAATTATAATTAAAACTGAAATTGCGAAATTGTTATCAACTTTCTGCTACACTGCAAGAAATGCACGTAACTCTGTGTGAACTGGAGAGTCAGGCTTAATTTGATTTTGAATATTTGCGTGCGTTGCGCATTTTCGTTTGTTTAGTCAGGAATTTTATTCATTTCATTCAGTTAAATGAATAACACTCACACTCGCAATCACAATCACACTCACTCACATAGTCGCAGTGAGTTTTTTATCTGCATTTTAATAACAATAGCAAAAGCGTTTCGATTGTGCATTAAATAGACTTTATGCTGGATCAGTTTGCAAAGCCGTGAAGAGGGCGTTGCTGTTGCGGGGGCGTGGTTTGACTTTTTTCACGGGGAAAATATTTGCAAAAATATTTAAAAATCACACACAATGAGCTGCTATAAATATGCGAAAAGCCATCGACAGCAACAAGCAGGAAAACAACAACAGCAACAACAACTCGGAAAAACTCTGCACAAAAAGGACAAACAATTTGTTTGCGTTAAATGGCGAACAGCTGCGCAAATAACGGTAATTTACATTTACCGCCACAGCCGCGTCGCAGTCGTGCTGCACTAAATCAACACACATAAAAATGCAAAAGGCACAAACCACAAGTGCGTAAATATGTTTATTAACAACAACAAAACAGCGACAATTTTTATGAATTCATTATTGAATTATATGGATAAGAGAAGAGGCTTTGTTTTTGTGCTGAGTGGAGGGTATGGAGTTTTTCTCGCAGTGCATTTGTTGCGACTAGTTTGCAGATGTTAAATGTCATTTGATGCTTTTCTATTGCGTTCACTTTTCATGGTCAGGCAATGCAATTTCGTGTTTGCCAGCAGCCAGCACAACTATGCCTGTATGTGTGTGTGTCTACTAGGTGTTTTTGTGTGTGTGTGTGTGTGTGTGTCTGTGTATGCTCTGTGCAATTTCTATTTGCAGTGAGCCGCGTCCACTGACTGTGGCAGCTGCTGCAGTTGCTTTGAGTTGCGAATCATTTTCAAACTTCACAGAAAACACACGCACACACAGCGAGGCTGGGCCATTTTGACTTATTCAGCGTGCGTCAACATTTGCCGCGCTGGCAGAGTGAGCAACATTTCCTGTTTGCCTTCAACTACCGCTTCCTCTTTCCCTTGCTCTGCCCCTAGCTCTGCCTCTGCCCCTTCACTGCCTCCGCTCCTAACTCTGCATCGGTCACTAGCTCTGCTTTATTCGTTCTTATATAACAGCACTCTATGTGTGCCCTCATTAATTGACTTGTTCATGTTGGCCAGCACCGTTAGCCATAACTATAAAAAGTCCCAAGCACAGATGCATATAAAATTAACCCAAAAAGAAAAAACGGCCAATAAAAATTAGTTAAAATATTTTCCAAAACAAACTTTGTGTGTAATAATTAAAAAGGGTTTTTAAAAATGTTACCAGTCATTTTTTTTAAAGAGAGTAAAGAATTTTCTGTCAACTGGAAGTCGTAACTACGTTTTGAAATTATTAAAGAATGTTATCAGTAAGGTTTGGTTTTTCATTCCCCTGTATTTGTAGCTGTATTTTGGATGAAACTACAATAATATCTGGTGCAATACATAATGAATCCATAAATAATGTTAAAGAAAAGTTGTTAATGTTAATATTTCATTTCATTTCATTATTTCTTGCTATGTTTTCAATAGTAAATAAAACATTGTTGAATTAATATAGAAACTATTATTTAATAAGCACTGAAGTTTTATCTCTAATTCAATGCAATGAAATGCTTTGTTGTAATATTATCAAAAATTTCTCTCTAATTTCACAATTAATAAGCAGAAAGTCTTCTTGTTCCTCATTGCAATTTATAATCCAAAAGTTTCTATAAAATTTCTTGAATTAACAAGCAAAACTTTTTGAGTTAATAAACTGTGGGAGCAGTAACAATGCAATAGTAATAAATAAGAAGAAGAAGATGAAGAAGAGAAGAAGATATATATACTATAGAAGTTGATGGAGATGTTTCGCAGAATGATGCTGCTCGCTACCTGCGGCATTCGGTTCTATTTTTCAATTACGAGCGACTTAGTAATTTCTAGCTGCAAAGTAATTTCTATTTGCCTTTTATTTTGCAACGACAAGTAGCTTTTAGTAAAATGAAATGCACACACACATACATATACAGACAGATAGAAAGATAGGAACAAAGATGGTTAGGAAGAAGGAGAGAGAGGGAGCAATAGAGTCCGCATGTGGAAAAGGCAGCAACAATTTGCAGCGCTGAAAATTGCATTTCATTTGGAAATTACAAAACACACGCTGCCAAAGACACAGAATGAGAAAGAGAGTGAAATTAAAACGAAAACGCTGAATGGAAATGTGGAAAATGATGATGAAAATTCGTTTAGGCATTGAAGGTCCCCATTAAATTGCAATAGTAAACTTATTACACGCTAGCGAGTGTAACTTTGTGGCTGTGTATGTGAGAGACAAAGAGAGAGAGAGTGTGTAATGCTGTGCACGTGTGTGTGTGTGTCCCGCTGATTGTTTGTTTGCCTGCATAAAGTGTTTGGCTTTTAGGCAGCTGCAGCTGTAGCTGAGTGAGTGAATGAATGAATGAGTCCATCTGCGGTTGCAGCAAACAAAACCCGACAGCAACTGAAACTATTTCATCTGTCAACTGCATCCCACGACATAAAACGACCCTGAAGTGCAACAAAAACAATTTGTATGATATGCCAAACAATTAAAACGGCAACAGCAACTGGTCTGCCCAGCGGCAGCATACCCGCCCCAAAGGCAAGCAAAAAAATATGAAGAGTGGCAACAACACGAAGGCCAGCAGCTTGATGAACTTGCAACTGTTGCAACTGGTGTTAAAAAAAATGCTTAAACTATTTCTAAATTCATTGAAATGTCGTCAATGCAAATGCAGCCAGTCAGTTGTAGTGCAAGCACAAAATCATGGCATACTTTCGGGCTGCAGCTCAAAAAAAAGAATAAATAATTCTGCGTGTTTCTTAATGTCTTAAGGGTTTTAAAAACTGTATATAAAATATTTGAAACACACAATTTGTGAAAACCAAAGTGACTAGAGTCAAGTGTCGCACTCAGTTTTGCATTCAGTTGGAAAATCTACAAAAATTCCACAGCACATGGAAAATATTTAAATCAATTTCGTAACATTTGTGCAAAAGTTGCAAATTATATAAAATATATTTGAATTATGTTTTAATTAACTTTCGCCAGTTGCCAGTTTGGAACTGTGCAAAAAAGCAGTGCATGCTTTCAGGCTGAAGTAAAAATATAGAACATTTTTATTTGTAAATTAAACTTAATATTTATTTATTTATGTTAACGAAATAAAGGAAAAACTGCTTGTTAAATGTGCAACTTTTGTTTATTTATTTAAACCTGCAATTCTTTGTAATGGGATTAAACTTTAACTAACTCGGCAAGCCTTTTTACGGCTATAGAGGACTAGGTATAACAGACAGCAACAACTGCAGCCAAGGCAACTGATGCTGCTGCTGATGCTGCTGCTGCACTTACAAGTGCCTTCTGCTCGTTAGTTTGTCATCGTGTGTAGATTTTTCTACTCACTCTCTATCTCTCTCTGTTTCTCTTTTTCCCTGTCTTTGTGTGTGTGTTTTCTAACTTTCGCGTTCTGGTTTTTTTTTTGTAATATTTTTTATATATTTTACTTTACACGAGTTAGAGACGCGCGTTGAATGCCGAGCATGAATTGAAAATGAAATTTTGTGTCAGTGTTGCATGAGTTCTGCATGTGACTTTGCGACTGTGTGTGTGTGTGAGTTTGTTTGAAAAGTTGGCGTACCAGACAGCATATGGAGATGGTCACACAGTTGTGCAGCTGCCAGCTATAGAGGGAGGAGGAGGTGGGAGCTGAGCAAGCACTACAAGTATTTAGCTGGCATTGTCCGACAGCTGAACTGGGTTAGCTGCTGCTGCTGGTGCTGTTCGACCTTGCCACACATGCAGCTTGATGCATGCCCCACACTCAAGCTGGCGGCTTAAAGCTTAAAGCAATTTAAACGCAATTAGCCCCACGATTGAATTGACACAGTCATCAAAGCAGCGGAAGGATGATCGAAGGAGAGCAGAGTAGAGAGAGAGAGAGAGAGAGACGAAAAGATGGGAAGAGTGAAGAAAGGCAGAAGGGACGGAAGGCGGCGCATGACAATGAAAACTTTTGTCTCGAAATTGAAATTCCTGTCAGCGAATTTAAAGAATTTCAATTGTGAAACATTCGCGACGCAGTTAGCTCTGCCTCCCCCCTCTGCCCCGTACCTTCCCCTCTGCTTTATCCTTTTTGTTGTGCCACTGCCGGAAATTAGACGAGAAATTCAAAGCGACAAAGTAACAAAAAAGGCAGGCAGCAATTACAGCCGTCGCCGGCAAAGACGGCCGAGGGGGTGGGAGAGGGAGACGACGAGAAATTAAATTTAATTAGATATTAAATGAAAATAAATTGGATTATTTAATTAAAAAGCGCGCGCACTCACCTTTAAGCAGCATCAGCCAAGTGACGAGACAGCTGAGTAATCCCAAATTGGCTCCAACCATTGTGAACATTTTGCCTCTCTCTCTCTCTCTCTCTTTCTGTCTGTCTGTCTCTATCTGTTCTTAGCCTTGTTATCCGCAAACTTTATTGTTATGATCGCTTGTAGTTGTTGTCCTGTTTGAGGCTCTCGTCCACACTTAAGCGCGTAATTCGTTGTGGTCGCCGCCTTCCCTTCGCCTTCCTTCTTGGCTCAAATTAGATGCGGACACCTCGGCGAGTTGTTGTTGTTGTTGTTGTTTTAAGCGCTCGCTGGGGAGCAATAACGCTATGAGGCGCGTATCTTTTAAAATGCTTCTAAAAAACCAACACACATACACACAGACACACACACAGACTGTCTGTAAGTTGCTGTTATCTGTCACAATCTGTCTCTGTCGCACTTCCGTTTTGTTTATAACGATTGCTGTAAATTCAATTTGCTTGTTTTGCTTAAAATGCGATTCGCAACAACAATAAAAAGCGCATAAATCATATGCCAGCAATTGCACACACTCGCGTTCACACCTCTAGAGACGAAATTGTGTTTGATTTGCGGCTTTGTGATAAGCAAACAGAAAGAAACGTGTGCGTCAAGTAATTTTTCTTGTTTCTTCTTTCCTATTCTTCTTCTTGTTGTTGCTGTTTTTTGTTGCGGCTTAGCACTTTCACTTGCTGCACCACCGTACCCCCTCTTTGGTTGTTGTGGTAGTGGCAATTACATGCATAAACTTGCAAAGTGGATTTCGTTGTGTTTTCTGTCTGTCCGCCTGTGCTGACAGTTGTTAGATTGATGGCATCAACACGCTTTGCTGCTCTTCTTATTCGTTTGTTTCTCTTGCTTATTTTTATTTACTTTACAGTTATTTCTTACATTGACACACACACTCATACTAGCACACTCACGGGGTACACTTTGTACGTGTGTGTTGCCTAATCAGCCCGTGCTCATTAACAGCCCATTAACACGCACGGTTCAGCTGCAGCTTCTTTTTGCAGTGTCAGGCTACGTTCGCTCGCTCTCTTTCTCTCACACACACACTGAGTGTTGTTGTTGTTGTTGTAGTTGCACCACGCACATAAATCAAACAAGACGCGTGCTTCGCACTCGAGTCGCAGGATCGAACTGAACGGCTCGCGTGGCTAAGCAACGAACGATTCGCGTTGACGGCAACCGAATGCAGAGACACGACGAAGAAGTCCAGAGCCGAACACTCGACACTCGGCAAGGCAGGCACGACGAGAACGACAACTGCCGAGCGAAGAGAGCGAAAGTTTCTCTTTAAGCAGGCAGACGTGCTTCTGCTTGTTCTACTGATGCTGCTGTCCCTTCTGCTGTTGTTGTTGTTTTTGCGAAATTATTGGTGCACGAAATTGCAGCCGAACTTTGGAGTACGTTGCGTACTGCGACGCAAGCAGTGCTGCTCCATCGGTTTTTATTTGTTTATGTTTTTGTTGGTCTTGCAGCGGAAATAAAATAAAATAATATTTATATTGATAATATATTTTTTAGAATGAAACACTTTAAGCGTATTAAGCGCCGTAATGTAATCTGGTAAGAGATTAACCCACAATGCAGGACGTGTGAATATAAACATTTTTATAGTGATTTTTATCTGAAATGCATTTTATTTTTTTAATTGTAATGTAATACAGTGGATCATTTGTTTCTGTACAGAATGCAGATATATATGTATTTTCTTTTTTTCTGTCTTTCTAAATAAATTCAAATTATTTATCCAAATATACCAACGTCATCTGATATTTCTGTTTAGTTTTTTAATATAAAATTCCTTTACTTCTGTTTAAAATAAATATGACAAAATTACATTTACAAAAAAAGCAAAAAAACAAACTTTTTGTTCAGCTACAGAACAAAAGCAATAGCAAACAGTTTTAGTACTCCTTTCCCTCCTCCTTCCCTCCCCTGCTCGGTACATATTACCCCTCCTGCCACTTGCAGCTCGTGTTAATTGCAAGTTTTTCCGGTCTTCCATGCACTTTTCCTACCCAACAGTCTGTCAAAAAACTGACCGCCTCAATTACCTCACGTTGTAAAGTGTAAACTAAGCAACTATGCCATGACCTAGGTCAGTTAAGAGAGACTGGTACAGAAACAGAGTGTGTATAAGAGTGACTCTTATACTTGGCTGAAATTTAAGAGAAAAATTCCACACTGTCGTTGGCAACATTGGCAGCTCTTTGAGAACTCTACCGTCGACTCTTTGCGACTCTTTTAACGTGTAATTTCCTTTTTAAACAAAAAAATGAATTTTTTAATTAATGCCTTGTAATTAGCCAACAGTTTTTTGTTCTTGCTGTGGTTGTACTGTTGCCAAATGGACAGACACTAACACACATATTGATATCCGTACACTGGGGCGAATTTTCAATCAATTTGCGAAACTTTTTAATTACAAGTCAATTTCATTTGGAAGCAAACAAACAGATAATAAAGTCAATAGCTTATGTGGTGGACTGCACACACACACACACACACATTCACAAATATATGTATAGTGTGTGCTTCAATTAAATTAATTAGTGCCACACACGAAATATTCGAACGATGCAGCCAATGTATTGTAATAAGGTTGCAGCGCACTCTCTCTCTTTTTTTTCTCGCCTTGCGATTGTGTTTTAATTAATTGCTCCGCTTCTCAATTAGCCGCAATGACCACAGCTGAAACAGGCCCTATTTGTGTGGCCGTGGGTGTGCTTTGTGTGTTTGTTTTGGGTATTATGCAATCACTTCTAAATGCTCGACGAAGGCCACACAAAGTTCCGTTTACAAGTTGCGCATTACTTAAGCCGCCTGTCTTCTGGCCGCAATTAGCTCGCCAATTTTCCACGATTTCCCAATGATTTTCCACGGCGACGGCGTGGCACGTGTCAATCGCTCTGGCTATGGCGTAAAGCCGATTAGACCTAGAGAAAGTAAACTTTTTAATTGAAACAATTTGTCGAGAAAAAAAGACGAAGACGAAGAAGAAAAACTTGTTGGCTTGTTTTTGGCTGCTGTTTAAGCTGGCTAGAAATTGGCTAGAAGCTGACCAAAGTGCTAAGCTTGATTTTAATTGAGATATTATAATATATACATCGATCTAGATGCATTTGTACTTGATCAGCAGCACTAGCCAAGTCTATTTGGCCTTATCTTTCCATTTATTTGTCTGTGTGAACGCGCAGATCTCGGTTATTATAATAGCTAGACATATCAAACTTGACGTGAAGCTTCCTTAATATCAGATGCAGCTCATAATTAAGTTGTCTGCCATGTGCCACGCCCACTGCCCCTGCAAATCGTTAATTGATATATCCGACTCGATTTGTAGGCGACTTATTAAAGATACAACTCTTTGCCTTGGCGTATAGTTAGCTAACTATAATATGTACCTACAAATTTCATTTATATCTGATTACAAACACAAAAGATATTCAAGTCCAAGTTGTGCCTAGTCTCTGCCCCTGTTGCATTTGTTCATTCTAGTTCTTCTTTGTTTTCTTCATGTACTTATTGAATTATGTGGCTGCTTTAACACGACACCCGGTTCAATATCGATATCGTGCTATATATCGTACATATGTATTGATTTCACCCGCTGCATATATTTTCGCTTATTTGCCAAATCATTATTCGAATCAGCCTGACACGCGCTCGCTCAAATTCGATTTTCGTCCAAGCGGCGCGCACAAAACAAATCAAAAATCTATTAAGCACCACGCAAACACCCTCTTTACCCCCCCTCCCTCCCTCCTTCCACACCCCCTCTAACACTCTCAGCCTGTACCAACCACTTCTGCCCCTGCTGAGCTTGGGCAAAACTCCCCCGCCTCAAGACGCTGCTCAGCCGGATTTCTTGCGGTCACGTGTCGCACGAATTGCAATGATATCGCGCGACATTGTTGACATTTGTCGAGCACAGCGATGAGCTTAGAGGGTTGGGGGAGTGGGACAGAGAAGGGGAAAGAGAGAGTGGGTGTCAGAGGGAGAGAGGAAGAGAGGAAGAGAGTGAACGTGGGCTTATGCTGGGGCGATGGCTTCATTAGAGTGCAGTCGAGCCCCAAGTGAAAGTGATGACCCTTAAGCTGGAGAGGGTTCCTTTAGAGAAAGTGCCATTAATTGAAATGTCAAGCAGAGAGGGGAAAGCCACAGGAACGGGGGCTAAGAAGGGTAGCTAGCAGAGGGGGCAGCCTGGTGGTGCTCGTGGGGTCAGCCAAGCGAAAGAAATGACAGGCACATTCATATTTGGATATGACGAGCAGGCAGATAAAGCTGACAGAATGAGGGGGAGTGCGGCAGGGCAGGGTTGCCACCTGCACACATACACACACACACACAGGTATCCGCTGGGAGCGCTAACAATCAAAACAGGCCAAAATGAGTGGCGGCAAAATGCAATAAAAAGCAAAGAAAGCTCGCATAATTTAACACAAGTGCGCACAGCTCTTGACAGCTGTGTGTGTGCGTGTGTGCGTGTGTGTGTGTGCGTGTCTGTGTGTGAGTGCGTGTGAGCAGGGTGCAAAGGCGTCTCAATTATTTGTGCACTCCCTGTCTTACTCACTCCCACTCCCTCCCTCTCTGTCTCACTCTCCTTTTTTATTGTGCCAACAAGCAGGTCGCATTAACATTTAAAACAATTTTCAATGTTGTAAAAATAACTGTAAAAATTTCACTGCCAACGCTGTGAGAGTTTGTGTGACTGTGTATAGTTGTGTGGTGTATGTGTGTGTGTATCAGTGTGTGTGTGTGTCTCCTGTCGTACACACGCCTGCATACTTAATACAAACAGGCAACGCACAAGCTGACAACATTTGCCTCTGGCTTTGCCTCTGACCTAACCCTCTCCCCGCTTATCCCCCGACCCTTGACCCACGACCCTTTGCCACTTGCCACTTGCCACTTGCCACACCCCCGCCCTGCTCAAGCCGCTTGCTGCTAAACCTCACAACAGTTTTTCTTATCGCTCAAATGTCATCGACTGTCGACAGTTTTGGCTTTGGCTTTGCTTCTGCCACTTGCCACAATTTTCGGCGACGCTGCCGCTGCGGCTACAGCTGGCAGTCAATCGCACCACACCCCCCTCCCCCTCCCCCTCCCCTCTTTCTTTGCCACTGCCCCTCCCTGCAACGACAGCGAGGCGTTCATTTGTGAAATCTAAGCCATGCCCAGGGGCGGCACTTGCGGCGTTTAGTTTGTAATTTAGCGCATTTAGTGCTCCATTTCCAGCTTTGCCTGCCTGCCACATCGTCCTCGTCCTCGTCCTTGTTGGGGCATGAGGATCATCAAGTGCTGCAAACAGCAGAGGAACGAGAGGGAGGGAGGTAAAGTCCTGCTCCGCCTGCCACTGAGATTCCTTTAGTAGTTTGGCTCTCAGCTTTTGCTCATTTCTTACACTTGTCCAGCCTGATTTGCCATGCAGGCGAGTGTGTGTGTGTATGTATGAAGTATGTATGTGTGAGTGTGTAAGCTAAACGTGTGTGTGTATTCCACTCTGCGTGTGTGTGTCTTGTATGCAAACTTGCAGCTCTAATTGCTTTTTGATTCGAGCCCCAAAACTTTGACCAATTTGCCTCATTATTCTCGTTGTTATTGTTGTTGTTGCTGTTGTTGTAGCTGTTTCTCAAATATATATTTAATGGCATACCTTGATAATATCATGCACAATGTGGAACACAGTCATAAATGCATGGAAACCAGAACTAAACAAATTTCGTAATAGCTTCAAATGCAGTTTACAGTTTGAGCTTTTGATTTAATGCGATATCGAGAAATTGGAAAATCAGGAAAATTCCCCTTTAAGCGCATTAGCATGAATAATGAACGAGCGACTAATGCAGTTTCCCATTTCCCTACGATTTTAGCAGATAATAACATTAACTTGCCGCAGCTCGAGCTTGTGCAGGTACAACATTATGCTGTGCCCAGACAGGGTCGACTTGAAGCTACCCTGGGTAGGAGATGAAATTAATAAAATAAAGTTTGCACAGTAAACACAGTACAGCACTGACATAACTATAATATGCCGCAGTTAATAAAGTATTATGCCATCATTATAACTGGCTTACAAACGTTCGCTCTCCCCTAAGCCTGGAGTACGAAGTCCTTTTGTATAACTCCGTTCTTAAACCCATATGGACCTATGGCTCCGAGCTGTGGGGCAATGCATCGAGAAGCAACATCGATATCGTACAGCGATCACAGTCTAGGTTTCTGAGAATCATAACTGGAGCTCCATGGTATCTTCGGAACGAGAAAATACACAGAGACCTACAAATAAAACTTGTTATTCAGACAATATCAGCGAAAAAAATAAAATACAAGGAAAAACTAGGCTCACATCCAAATCCCTTTGCAAGAAACCTTCTTCGAGTATACAGCCAAAGTCGACTGCACCGATCAACCAGCCCAGCGTTCAATTTGTTAGGCCTCATAGCTTAGAAGATTCAATAAATAAGAAAAAACTTGAAAAAAGAAATAATATAAAATAAAAATAAATAAAATAAAATAATAAAATCTGTCTCTTTAGGACTCTTCGGTTTATTATTCAATTTATATAGTAAATTAGTTGTATCAAGAACATTTGACTTTATTTGGAAGTACTCTGAGAACTATTAAAATAATTTCGTATTTATTTATTTGATTTCTCAACCAAACATAATGAAATCTCATTAATGTCTGCACCACTTGTGCAAAACTTCAACTCAAAACATTGTGAATTCAACTCGTTCTGCTCATTGAAAAACCAATACAATATCGCAACAAGTGCAGCTGAATCCAGTCCTTCAGTTGATGAAGTGTTTACACTATTGCAACCCATTCTCAAGTCACTTATACCCTGTCGCACAATTTACAGGTCATTAAAAGGGACTGAGAAGCGGCTAATAGTGGCCAGACATAACGCCCCAAGGGGACAGACCAAGTCGCAGTCGAGCTCACGACACCCACACAGTGGGAGTCAGTTTTTGGGGTCCTTCAACCACATAAATATCTCATCAATATCAATATCAATATCAATGCGCGTATCAATGGCGAATCAAACGAGACGGAGGCCAAGTTGGAGGAAGCAAAGAGGGGGGGGGCAGAAGGAGCTGGCGTTAAAGTTAATAAATTGCCCGGCAGGATTTATGGCTCGGTCGCCTCGGCGGCAATGATATTTCAATGTTTACATAAGGCAAGGGAAGACACACACACGCACACACACACGCACATGTGTAGGTAAATATGTAGGAAAGAGAGGAAGTGGGAGTGGGAGAGGGAGTGCTCGTTCTCTGCGTGTGTGTGTGACAAACTGTTTCTAGGCATGACACTGCAAATGTTGACATATGCATTGCCAAAAACCTTTTACACCAGCCACGCCCCTACTGCCCCCCACTGACCCCAGTTAGGGGGCCTTTATTTTGATGAAATCAGCCAAGCGAGAAATTCAATCATGGATTGGGCTTTCACCCACGCCCACCAAGCCACGCCCACTTATAGTCACGCAACTTTAATCTAAATAAATTATTAAATATTTAACTGAATTCACATTGACAACTCTGCTGGCAAGCTGCGTCTGTGCCGCACTAGAGCGCGTCCACGATTGAGAACAATGCACGTCATGCTGCGACGAATGCTATCCAGGTCCACCTGACGCACCTGACCCAGCTGTGTCTGTGGCTCTGTCTCTGCTTCCAACTCCAGCTCATCATCTGCATCATCGTACTCGTAATCCTCTGCAAGCTGTTGCTCCTGCTGCTGCTCGTCGTCGTCGTCTTCCTCGATCTCTTGCAGTGCGCCGCTCTTGCGCGCCTGCTCCAGTAGATCCCCATCCACGCTGCGACTATCGAAGCACACCTGCTGTGAGGTGCCGCTGTCGCTGCCACTGTTGCTGCCACTGTTGCTGCCACTGCTGCTGCCTGCATTGCCAATGTAGTCACTGACCGAGCTGTACAGATTGTTCAGATATTGAGTGCCCTGTTCCGATGTGGCCACATCGTAGAGCAGTGCACCACCAATGCCGTTGGTCACACCCAGTGCGAATCCCTTCAAGCCAGCCAGGGCTGATGATACCGAGCGACCATTGGGCGCATCTTCTGACTGCAGCTTATCCAACGCCTGACGCAGCTCACTGGCCGACAGCGAGCGCAAGACGATGCGACGTCCTGCAAAGGGTTACAAGCAAGTTTAAGGTAATTCATTCTCTCTCTCTTCATGCACTGTAACTTACCTGCAACAGGTGCGGTGGCAAGCACAGCACAGAGCAGCCCGGCAACAAGTAAGCAATCCATGCGTAATCCCATTCCTGCTTCAGACTTCTTCGAATCTCAACTGAAAGCAGTCAACGCTCTGCGGCGACTTTTATGGCCCACGGCATAGTTTCTGGCTAGAACTAAAGCGAAAGTTGTCAACCCGCCGATCGATCGATTGACCGATATTTAGCATATGCAAAACACACAAGTTTCCCCTCGCTTGACCCCGAACGTGTTGGGATCAAAACTACCAAATACCAAAGGCCAAACCGGTTTCTTCTCAGTCAGAGTTCATCTATTTTCCATATAGTATTATACAAGGCAGGCCGAGTTCGAGGTAGCTGAGATCGTATCTACGTCTTCATTTGTAGCTGTCTTTACAACTTCAACTTCATCATCATCATTATCTCATTTCTCTCTCTATCTTCATCTTCATCTACAACTTCATTTGTTTCATATGGATTATAATCGAAGCTCCGTTGAGTTCATCTATTTCCATATAATATCAGACAAGTTTGGCCATTATCATCGCTTGTTGTCGTTGTACCTGTGTCTGTATCTGTATCGGTATCTGTATCAGTGTCTGTATCTGTATCCGTATCTCTATCGTCATCAGCATCAGCATCTGTAGCCGTATCTCCATCTGCAGCTGAAGCTACAGCGGCATCTGCATCTTCTTCTATGGCTTCATCGACTGCTTCATCTATGGCAGCTTCCTCTTCTTCTTCTTCTTCCTCTGCGGCATCTTCATCTGTCTGTCTGCCCAGAGGAACATAAATATCATCATCTTCATAGGGATTGTAATCCACATAGTCCCGACTTCTTCCCCTTCTGACCCTCCTCTCCTGCACATCGTCCAGACTGCGCGTATTGAAGCAAACATGCTGCGCAGTTCCACTGTCCGCATCCGATGTGTCCGATATGTTTGCCGTAATGATGTCGTAGATAAAGACACCTGTTAGCGCCTTGGTCAATCCCAGGGTATAGCCGGTGAGTGCAGCAAAACCATTCGAAACCGAGCGACCCTCGGGCACATGGTGCTCCAGCCGATGACGCTGCAGTATATCCCGGACTTGGACTGCACTCAGCGGACGCAGCAACAGCTTGCGAGCTGCAAACAACAAGAGAGAGAGAGAGAGAGAGAGAGAGAGTGAGTGAATGATTAAAGGAAAGAGAAGAAAAGTGAGCTTCACCTGCAACTGGTTGCGTGGACCACGCGCACAGGCAGAGCAAACCCAACATCCACATGGGCAGCATCTTCTTGGGCTTCTGTATCGGATGTGCGATTGTCTAGGGTTTCGCTTAGCTGATTTATATTCTGTCAGCTCGGCCAGCCAGCTCTATGGGGAACTCATTAGTCGATCTATTAATCATAATAGAAGAACACGAGCCTAAGAAAGAATTCTAATCAACAACTTTCACGTTCTGCGAATTAAGACAATGAATAAACGACAAACCGCAATGCTCATGCTATGTATGGTAGTGTCTGGGTCAAGGGATTCATCTAGAAAGAGGGTCAAAACAACAATATGAACAAAAGTTTCAGCTTTGTCTGCTTTGATGTAGGTTCAGTAAGTTAGCAACGAAGTTTAAAGACTCTAACTAGAGGAACTATAGAGTTCAATGAGTGTAAATAATGATAAAGTGGAATAGGTTGATTGATATTGAATTTCCATTTATATTAAAAAGAGAATGAGTAGATCTATCTTAGAATGTAGTGCTTAGAGATCTTATTTTAAGTTATCGTTTCATACTTAAGCTATCTCATAACCAATATACTCTTCTCAGTTAAGTTTCCGGTTAGAAGAATGAGTAGCTCTTCCATTGTTTCTTTGCTTAATTAAGCATAGAAAGTCAAACAGCGATTAGCCATAGACAAAGCGCTCTCAGGCATATCGCAATTTCTTAGCTCTGACTGTTTCTTCATCTAGTAGTATATTATTCGAATTTTCTGGCAGTGTATCAACAGAGAACTCATTGATGAGCTCTCAAAGCGGAAATTTACAATTTCTTTTGGGCAAACAAATATTAATATTCTTGATGGTAGCGGACAGAACCAAACCATGTCAAAAGGTAGCTAAGTAGGTTGATGGCAGCAGGAGAAGGTGAAGGTGGAGGTGGAGGTGGTGGTGGAGGTGGAGGTGAAGGTGGAGGTTACGGGGCTACATAGCATATATCATGTGATGCTCTGCTCTTTGCCTTGAGTATTTCTGCTTGTTAGCATATTCAGTTTCTTTTTTTTTTTTGGCTATTTGCATTGTGGCTGCACTTATTATAAAGCCATAAGCCGATTTTATGGCCCAGACCGAGTGCATTGTGTGCTCAGCATATTGTACGCTGTTTCCTCCCCCTGTTTTCTTTTCCTTCTCTCTCTCTCTCTCTCTCTCTCTTTCGCTTTTGCAATGCATCTTTATTTGCCACGTACAAGTTGCGAAATTGTTGTTAACTGCGGCATAAAAAACTTTTCGCCTGCTTAACCGCTTTAAACCATTGTTCCCATAGTCCTTAGTCTCGTTGCCAATTGGCGTGACAGTTTAAAGTTTGTCCGGGTGGTTGCCCTGCAGGGCAGTGGGAGTTGGGGTGACAGACGCAACTTTAGCGTCCACTCAAAGTGTCAGGCATTGCGGGCTGTCTTCGGCCGTATAAATAGAAACAAGGCAAGCAACGACGAGGCAACAAAGCAAGCCAGCTTGCCACGCGGCACAAGTGCAACAAGGCGGCAAGTGCAACAGCTGCGGGTGCAACAAGTGAAGCGCAGCCAGTGCCAAGTTGTCTGCGCATTTCAGCAATGTCAATGGCAAAAACAACAACGACAACAGCATCAGTATTAGCTGCCACAACAACAATTGCAACAGCGTCATTAGCAACATGTTTGCAGTGTTGCTGCCTGCTGTGCCTGTTGCCCCTGGTGAGCAACTCATACCCAGCATAGCCCTTGCCTGTATCGCCCTTCTTCTACACCTCTCTTGTCTCCCCTTTTGCCCCCTCCACTCAACACACGCCCAATTGTTTGTGATTTACGCATGCTGAGAGCGCTGGCGCATAACATCATTTGCAGCTCATTAATCAGCTCGACGCGGTCGCTGCCAGGGCTGCGGAACAGTCTTGCAGTCGCAGACCTCAAAACCTGCCACATCGTGCGGCATAATCGGCTTTCCTCGAGAGCTCCCAGTACGCTCCCTTCAGCCCCCACCCCCCTTGCCTTCTCTCTTCATGCACACTCGCAAGAATACTTTGCAAATATTTACGCAGCGCAACAAAACTGATTAAGACCTTTTGAAACTGCCTCGCGTATGCACTGGTGGCATGTAATGGTGGCAAGTGGCGAGTGGCAACTGAGTAAACAGGGTGCAGAGGGTATCGCAACACTCGCAGTACTTATGGCATCCACTTTAGGCAATACTTTAGACATACATTCGAGTCTATTGAGTGAGTTTGCTTGGAAAGTGCATGAGAGTTCGACTTTGATGGCTTAGGCAGGCACTTGGTTTGCTGAAAGCATGGGAACCCTAAGGGTGACCATCTGTTTTGTATAGAAAGAGAGCTGCAGACTTGCTTTGACTGTTTGGAAGTGAGAGTTTGCATCTTTCAGTAATAACTTCACTTGCTGGCAGCATGGTAACCCTAAGGCTGACCTGTTGTGTATATAAAAAGAGCTGCAGATTTGTAATGACAATTTGGAAGTGAATTTTGGTTAGCAGCATAACCCTAGCGATAACCATCAATTTGTATTTGCTAAGTTAGAAGAAGCAGTTGGATTTGACACCACATTGCAGCAATTGCAGCATGGTAACCCCTAAAATAACTATCTACTGTATCTTCGATCCATCTCTCTGGCTTTTCTTTATATCTCCCTGTCAGTCTTGTAGATATATGTATTGAAGATTCAACATAATCCTGTTGGTTCGAAAACTTTATAACAATTATATGAAAAGCTCTGAAAAACAGAATAAAAACCCTATAAATTTGATAAGTTTAATTCTTAAGCTCCTTTTTTAAATGCCATAATTTTCTAATCACAATTACACCTCCATCCATTGAGCACCTTAATGTGCTTGACTTTGGCATTAGCCGACAACAGCAGCAGCCCCCGGGGCAAAGTCCATTGTTAAGCTGAAGCGGCAAGTGCTTAAGTAGCAGCTTCATAAAGCGCAACGCATAAATCGCGGCAATATGATTATGGTATAAGTATATATAGTACATATAGCATATGTATATATATTGAAATCAATGGGGCATTAATCGTAATGCAACTTATGGCAATTTGGCAATAAATCTGCCAGCATTGATTGGCAGCATCAAAAGCCGAATGTGCTGCCCATCAAAGCGGCGCTTGTTGCAGAACTTATCTCTCTCTGTCCCTCTCTGACTGCAAGTACTCGAGCAGTGGGTTGAGAGAATCGAGTACTGAGTACTGAGTACTCGACAACCCACTGCCTGCCAGCCCCGTTGCCTCCTCTTCCTCTGCCTCTGCTCGTAATATCAAAAATTGCATGCATAAATGCGCTTAATGTTAACGAGTGGGTAACGAGCAGGAGTTACTGCTGATGATGTTGCGGCACTTGCAGCAGCTTTTCGGTTTTCCTTCTTATAGTGTCTCCCCTCCTCCATGCCACCTTCCCTGGCTCGTCCTCCTCTCTAGCAAGTGAAGTGTTATCGCGCAGTGTTGCCTGTTTTATCTCGCGGCGCTGAAATATGCCCACGTCCGTCGTCGTTGTGCTGCTGCTGCTTGCCGCACTTTCCGGCCACGATTCGTTGCAAGCTCTTCTACTGACTGGCCTGCTGCAGCATAAAAAGCCGTCCAAGCATGCAACATAAAACGAGCAACAAAATGGCAGAGAGAAAGAGAGACAGCGAGGGAAAGAGATAGCGCAAAAGAAGTTAAATTAATATTCTACTTCTGCTTGTATCTTGTTGGGCGCCCTTACTCTTCTGTCCGCTCAAGTGCAGGCTCTGTCCAGGTGCGAAGGCTACGCAGATGTTCATGTTTATGCGGTGAATGAATCAAGAGCTGAACGGACAAAAGCTGAAAGCTATGCATGTTGCAACAGTTGAGAGGGAAAGATGTTTTGATGCAGAAATCGTATGAACCCTAAGGCAGTTGCTTTCTGTAGATGACGTATCTCATGTCCCTCTTTATATTTCCTTTATCTTAAAGCGTATTCCATGACTTTGTTATTCGAAGCTTGTTATATATACCCAATCTACTATCAATTAGCTCTGTGAAACATTTCGCAATCTTTTGAACCCGTCACAGCTCAACTCGACTCCAACTTGAGTTGTGAGAACGAGAACATGCGTGGTCGGCCTTTTAATCATAAATCATGCTTTATTTCAAGCCAGTCACACACAGACACAGCCACAAACTCACACACACACACTCCATTACACATGTGAACTTTAATAATGAATGGTGCTAGCCGAGCGAGCATTAACACCTCAGCGGGCCGGCTGCGTGCCACAAAATGCTGCTAACAAATCAAGCCAAGAAAACTTGTGGCCAGCGATTCTTTTGTGCCATCTCCCTCGCACACACACTCTCACTCGCTGTCTGTCTCGCTCTGTCCGCGTGCACGCATGAGGTAATTAATTATGGTGTTATTTAATTTAATTGCGTGCGGCATTAAGACGCAGTCAGTCGGCAAGTGCGTACAAATGGTTGGGCTATTAGAAGACGCTGAGTGAGTGAGACAGCAAGCTGCGCCCTTTAAACTGCGACGCAGCAAAGTGCAAGACACACACAGTGGCATACACACAGTGGCACACACACAGGCACTCTGGCTTGTTTATGAGGCCGCCTGCGGGCAGACAAATGTGTTTTCATGTTTGGCAAGCAGCTTCAACATTTGTCAATGTGCATTTTCGAGACATATGAGTGTACTCGGGCCCCGGCCCATCATGAGTGTACTCATAATGATGATGTGCGCCATAAAAGCTGGTAAATGTTCCGCTACCGTTTGTGCTCTCAAACCCGCTGTGTTTGCGCGGCCTATGTGGCGTATGCGCATTATAAGCTCATTTGTAGCGCGAAGTACGCTACGAGACGCAACGCGTCGCGAGTTTAACTTCAATAAAAAATACATGAGCCAGTCACACACAAACACACACACACACTAACTTAATGTTGTTGTTGTTACTTATGTTCTACAATATTTTCTACACTCTTGATTGTTAGGGCTGAATGCGCATTTAGGTCGCAGGCCGAGCCTGTCTTCTTCCCTTCCAATTTGATTTGATTTGGCGCCTTCAAAAAAAAAAACACCGACAACAGACATGGGATAAGTTTTTTTTGTTTTTTAAGCGGCAACCCGAAATGATGGCAAATGTCAACACTTGACTCCGAGTGACAACTAAACAACAACAACAAAAACAAGAACACTCGGGGAACATGGACAAGAACTTTGATGGGGGTCATGTGGTAAATTGGGGCTGCATTTTATTGTCCAGTTATTTTCGTTTCGCTGTGACATCGGCATGTTGGCATTTTAAATTAGCGCTAATTGAATCGGGTCTATAGCGAGAGACTGAGGGGGGAGCCAGCTTATCAGTCTGTCAGTTAGTCAATTTGTCAGCTTGTCAGCTGTCACATGTGAAAATTTAAAAAATCAATTTTGACAAAGAAGGGAACAATTAGGGATCATTTTCAATCTGTACCCAAGCAAGGATGCTCTTCTTATATGATAATATAAGATATGAACGAACTCATAAGCTATTGTAAGTAGGTAAGTTTCTGCCTATAAAATATCGTAACTCTAGGCAATTGCAGTTGCAAAGGTGAACTCTGCATGAATAAAAATATATTCAAGTTTGCATAACTTTCATTTACATTTGATATGCAGGATTCTGTTGAATCAGTTTCGTTATTATACCTCCAGATCTTTCAGATATCAAAGCGTTAAAGCAACTAGACACCTAAAAAGTAATTACGAATAGACAGTGGCAATTGATAATTACAATAATTCAAAGGCAAAAAAGAAATATATTATTACATTACTCTACTGAAACAACAGTTTCCTTTATGTTATGCTATATTTATAATATTCTAAAAAGCTTTCTTTGCTTCCTTTATAAAATATTTCGCACTAATTTATCTCTTCACTAAATCACATTAAGCATAATTAACCATTTGACAAAAAATATGTACACAATATTATCAATTTCTAGTTTTGAATAATTGTTTATTAAAAGTGTCGTCTGCAGCGTCTGAAAGCAATTAGAATTGTGCGATGTAGTATGTTTAATTAATGTGTGCATAAGTTTCATGTAAATCTATTCAATTGTGCAGATATAAATAGTACAATTATTATATATAACGTAACTTAGTAAATACCCAACGATGTAAAAGTAACTTGAAATGGTTAATCAGTTTGTTTAAATTGACAAAGAATTGTTCGATTTCTCGGGAAACCTTTTAAAGCTTTACTTTAATTGCAAAAACCATTTTATAAATATCAACTTACACTTAATGAAGTGTATTGAAGTGTATATGTTGCAGTTCAAGCAACCTCGGGGTCATTAGTTTTTTTGCACTTGCAATAATATTAATAACTATTTTCATTGCGCAGTTCGTGGCTCAGTCGGGCATAAAATCAACAATTGTCAACGTTTTTTGCCTTTTTTTATCTTTTGATCAGTAACAATTTATTATTATAACTATTGCGCTTCTGCTGTTGTTGTTGTTGTTGTTGCTGTCATTTGTTCGCCTTTCGCATGCCTAATTAATTTTACAGTTCGTCTTTTTTTGTGGTTTTTGGTTTTGTTAGTCAGCTCTTTGGGGAGGCAGCTCATAAATATTTAATGCAAAATAATTAACACACCCGTGCGCACCACACACAAACACAAACACACTCATACAATCGGTAGACGGTAGCACAATGGGGCGTGGTCGTGATTGATTGCCCGCCGCTGCCATTGGACAATCATAAAATTTTCGTTAATCAAGTTTAATTAATTAAGGCCGACAAAATGGCGTAACGACGTCGTCGATACGGCCAGATGGACAAAGTGGCCGGACAGATTGGCTCGTACTGCGGCCCGTGATCTGCCTGCCATATACATGTCAATATTTCCGCCTTTGGTCGACCATAAATTATGCAATACTTTCTGCCTTTTGCCATGCTCTCCGCTGCCCATTACCATTACCGTTATACGGTTACGGCCAGGCACACCCGCACGTGTCGCCAGGCACAGCAGCATCACCATCGCTGTCTTTGTGAGTCAATGTTCCCGGCCATCATCAAGTTTGTCAGCTTCGTCAGCAACTTTCAGAGCCGCGCGACAGTCTCGCCAGCTCGATGACAGTGTTCATAATCCCAGTCGGATTATGATGTTTAATTTAAGCCATCTGCCCATGACTGAGCCCAGACGTGTCCAATGAGCGTTGCCTTTACACTCCAATAGTTTTCATAATCATCGGTATGTTGATTTATCATCGAATTACCAAAGTTCCCAAAATGATAGTTGTTGCCTTCCCTTATATAGTATATGCATAACTATGGCTGATGAGTTCCTCGAAATCTGCATATTAAGCAACCTCATAGCGACAAGTGGAGACAGATAAAGTGGTCCATTATTTCCCATCAGCTTTTACCAATTTCCCAAGGGAAGTTTAAATTTGAACAGACTTGAATGGTAAAGGTTTTCCATTATTTCAAAAATAAATATGTCATGCATATAATTTCGTTAATTGGCCTAATTATAAACACATTAGGTTATCCATTAGATCCCATAAATCTCAATATAGTATTACATTTATTTTCTCCAACTATCTAAGACTATCAGTTGACAACATGAAACTAACTTTGCTGGTTATTCTGAGCTCGATTCAGTTGGTGGCAGTGGTAAAAGTATAGTAAAGGGAGTATATAACACATATCGTACGAACATATATTCTTTATAGTGCTCCGATGCTCCAGTTGTATATAAATCAATCAATATTAAATGCAATCCTAATCCCGAGTATATGGTAAATGTAAGTTGCCTAGTTAAAGCACGAAATTGGAATAATGCTGTGCTTAACTTGGACGTAGATCTTTTAAGACCACTGCGAAATACATCGGTAAGCGAAATTATGAAAAATATACTTTCTATTTAATAATTTATATCTTATTAAATAACTCATACCCAAGATACACATTCAAGTACTTAAAAAGGGCTATAACAATCGATATAATCCATTTCTGATCGATGTTGTTTTCAATATTTGTGATGTGTTATCGAAAAGAAATTTCTTGACATACGGAACAATATACCGGAAGTTACTCAGTCGCTTCTCGAATGTGAACCACAGCTGTCCCTATACGGTAAACTCGGCAATACTTTTTCAGTCTTGACTAAAAGCATTAATTATATATGATTGTTACAGGGTCACCTATTTGGACGAAACTTCTACATCGATGAAAGTTATGTACCAAGCTTTCCTCTAGGCTACTACCTATTCGACATTAATGTTATGGAGAACTTTCCCAAGAAGCCTTATGAAAATGTCGGTTGGGCCAAGTATTATCTGCAAGCTATGGAAACAGTGAAAACAAAACAAAGAAGTACCACAATTAAACCGGACCGTTCAGGAGTTTCTGAATAATGAAGAAATTGTACTTTAAAATGATATTTTCTAACCCAATTGTAATTGAGCAATAGTGAATGTTTTATTTTATGCATAAAAACGATCAAGAATAGCAAATTTTTGTCTCATTATAGTCTCATTAAATAGCAATTTGCCCCAAATGAACCAATCACTATTATTGGAACATATGTTTGTATTGTATTGACACGAACATCACTAATTTGATGGTCAAATAATTAGATTGAAATAAGAACTGAGTGTGTACAATGGATCACAACTGTTTTATTCTATAGGATTAACAATAAAAATTGTGATTTTAAAATGCTCGATATGATCTTCAACATGACCACATTAAAATACATTTAGGCTAGTGATCAAAGTAAATCTTAAATTCAGCTTACAAACATTTCCCAATTTCAGTGTACGCAAGGAAATTTCAACTGTTGGTCATTTTGCTTTCCTCGCAGCTTAAAGGAGTGGTAATTTTGTTTTAAATAATATACAAAATTCGTAAAATAATAAATATATTAATTCGAATGCGCTTTTTAAGATCGGCGATGCGCCGATCGTCTACAAGGCCCTTAATATGGAATGTATTGCAGATCCAAAATATGCAACAAACGCTTCATGCCGAATTAAAGCATGCAATTGGAATCATGCAGTTGCGCAAATCTCATATTACCGTTACGCAACGTATCTGTAAGGAATCAACAATTTTTTAATTAAGTAAGAAAACTATTTTTCTTGTAGAGCAAACTGGAACTCTTTAAAAAAGGATATAATAATCGATATTATCCGTTTCTAATCAATGCTCAATTTAACATATGTGATGTGACAACAAGAAATATCTTTGTACCCTACGGAATCATGTTATGGAAAATATTAAAGCAGTATACAAATGTAAACCATAGTTGCCCCATAACGGTAAATCAAATTCAATACTTACAAATGATGTTGACATCTTTATATTGAATTACGTTTAATAACCGAAGTTTTGTTTCTTTAAAGGGTCACATGATGAGTCGCGATTTGTACCTGGATGGGACTACTTTACCAGTTTTTCCCTTAGGTGTCTATATGATCTCACTAACAGTTATTAGCTTTACTGATCGCAGCAGTGAACAGGTTGGCATTATTAAGTACTATGTTGAAGTTATGGAAATGAGAAAGAACAAAAAGAAAAGTCCCCAATCGCTGAAATCCCAAAACTAAAGTCGATGGCATTGCCTTTAACCTTTTATTCATCAACAAACTTGTCAAAAATAATATATATATGTAATGTTCCAACTGTTGGTCATTCTACTTACTTTGGAACTTTTACAACTTCTTACTTTTTAAGTGTGGCGATCCGCAGATAGTCTACAAATCAACAAACCTTATTTGTCTACCAGATCTAAAATTTGCCGAAAATTCAACTTGTGAAGTGAAAGCTCTGAGTTGGAATAAGGCTGTACTTAATATGTTAAATGTGATCAGATTGATTGCAAGAAATGTAAATCTCATTTCTAATTCTTATGCCTAACGCCGATCACATTATTCGATAGGTTCATGCGGAACTCTTTAAGAAAGGTTGTAACAACCGATATAACCCTTTCTTGTCACTTATGCGACATTTTCGACAAAAATAATTTTGCAATATACATATGGCAAAATTGGCTGGCAGGTCTCAAAACAGTTCACAAACCAGAATCATAATATATCATAGTTATGGTAATGAGGAGTTTCAAAATGATAAAATTCATGCAGCTTTAAATTTCTCTATCTATTATTTCCGATAGGATCATTTAATGGCGCGTAGCTTTTTTTTCAATGCAAATAGTTCACTTATTCCGAAATTTCCATTGGGTTTCTTTCTTCTTACACTCAATATTATTGACAACTATGGAAATAAGAACAGCGAACATGTTGGCCTTATAAACTATTATATGCAATCTACGGAAATGGTCAATGTTAAAAAAAAAGAAATTAAAATAAATATATATAAATAAATAAAAACTTTCTATTTGTGGTTGAGCTAGATTATATACATGTTTGACATTTCATTTTCTTGACATCCAGTATTTCAGATTCAAATCAGCAGAATGGAAAAGGCTATACACATCATTTGTCTCCTATAAGAAGACTCAAAGTATGTTCCACTACAGAACGCCGACAAGATTGTCCAATACTTAAACTACGATGTTCATCATTATTAATGTGATATCATTGAACTACACACAAAAGGTATCAGATTTCATTCGGCCTCATTAGCCAAAAAATTATTAAAAAAAAATATAAAAAAATTGAGCAATAATTGGTAATAAAAATGTTAGTTAATGATAGTCTGCACGATGTTTTCAACGTGGATGGTCGTCAGTCTACTGTCGCAGCTGTTACGAGCGGTTAAAACTTAATAACTATATCCTAATTTCCATCATATGTAAATGTTAATCTTGCTTTCACAGTGCGGCGATACACAGATAGTCTACAAATCTACAAACTTGGTTTGCCAACCTCATCCCAAATTTGTCGAAAATGCTACTTGCAAAGTAAAAGCTCTGAGTTGGAATAAGGCTGTACTTAATATGGACTGTGATTTGATTAAGCCACTGCAAAATCCATCAGTAAGTAAATCGATAAATATGTAAAATCTCACTTTTAAAACTAATGGTTAATATCATTAAATTAATAATTATAAACAGATGCATATAGAAGTCTTTAAAAAGGGTTATAACAACCAATATCATCCCTTTCTTATCAATGTTATATTTAACTTGTGTGACGTCATAGCAAAACGTAATTTCCTACCATATGGCAAAATAGGTTGGAAGATTCTTAAACAATTCTCAAACGTGAATCACAGTTGTCCATTTACGGTAAAAAGGAGTATACAAATAATATTATTTATGAAGTTTTAAACTTTGTCTATCTATTATTTCCGGCAGGGGCATTTAATGGCGCGTAACCTTTTTATCGATGCAAATAGTTCACTTATTCCCAAATTTCCATTAGGTTTCTATCTTCTTTCGATGAATATTATCGACAACTATGGGAAAGAGAACAGCGAACCTGTTGGACTTATCAAATATTATTTGCAAGCTGCCGAAATGGTCATAATAAAAAAGAAGGTAAAAAAACTCAATTAAAATGAATTAAATTTTATTTTGAATTATAAACAAATTTAGTCTAACTTCAGTTAAGTTTCGAAATTCTTTAAGGTTTGGTGCTCCCTTTATCATAATGTTCTTTCAAAGTTGATTACAGGGTGCATAACAGTCTAGTATATTTAATCGTAGCACTCCATAATTGATCGGATTTGAAATATTAAATTTATTTCAGCCAAATTTACCGTAAATGATTACCCCAATTCTCAGGACTGTACTAAAAACCATTTATGTTATCTGTTAATTTAATCCATACCATATTTAAACGTTTTCAAATATTGAAAATCGAATCTGATGTATCCGTTTAGTGTCAGTTTTCAAAATGAAACTGATCAGTCGGGTAGTGTTTGGATTGATCTTCGGGTTTTGTCTTCAACATGTTGTGAGTAAAGCTGATTAAATAAAGTTATAAAGAAACTATATATTTCATAATTTTTTGTAGTTCTCTGGCTCTTTTGTTCTCTACAAGACAAAAAGCATAGAATGCAATACAAATCCCGAGTATATTATGAATGTAACTTGTAATCTAGTGGCAATCAATTGGTTTACTTCCTACATCAATTCTGACTGTTACCTTGTAAAACCCTTAAATAATTCAATGGTGTGTATGTTAAAGATTGATTAGTTGATTAGTTAATGGACAGCCTCTATGTTTTAGATAAGAAGCACCTTTTATCGGAGAGATAATACCCATCAATTCAAACCCTTTATGTTCGGTTTCAACTTTAGCTTTTGCCACGAGAACTCTAAATATATCCTTATACCACATGCTGACATGGTCATCCAACACTTGCGGACTTATACAAATGTAAACCACAGTTGTCCCTATTCGGTAAGACAGCTAGCTTTATATGTATAGATCAATCAGTTAGTCCTAAAAAATCGATTTATTTTTAGGGGCATATTTTTGCACGCAAGCTAATGTATAGAATTGATGAAAGTTTCCCCGACTTTCCGTTGGGCGAGTATAAGCTCGTCTTCCGGTTCTACGAAAACTCCATTGAAATAGGAAGTGTAAAATGCGTTGTGGAGGCTTTGCAGCGTCGCAGGAATATGCAAAATAAGGCACAAGATAAAATGTAACTACTACGGAAATCGTATTTTAAAATTACAGTCTTAATTAAAACAATTAGCGAAAGCTACATTTGTAAGTGCACTATACCAATAACGTTGAATTTCTTATATTAACTATATTTTAAGATTAAAACTTCTAAAGAGAAGTTCAGGTTTATTGCTAATCTAGAAGATAATAATAATAATAGAGAAGAGAAAATATATCTATGCTGCACACACGAATCTCCCTTGAATACATATTTCATGTAGTGGGGTCCGGATTCCAAACGAATTCTCATTACTTGGCTAGCTTTTAAAGTGTCCCTTGTCAACATGGTTAGAGCAGTTCATACCTAGTGGTTTATCTATCAACCGTTGTCAGGCGCTGTGCACAATGTTACTCGCTGAACTGTTTTTGTAACTATTTCATCTAGTTGCGTAGATAGTAATTTCATACGGACGGTCAACCAGAGTGACAGACGGCTAGGACTAAGTCGATTCAGCAGTTATAGACTAAATTTGTGAGGTCTTCCACGATATTACTGTTACTTTAATATTTATATTGCATGTGTAGACGAGTTCTCATTATGCGCAGCACATTTGGAATCTGAATTAAATATCTGCCTAAATACCTGCTCCAATGAAGCATGCAATGTGGTATATTGTGGTGTCGTGCGATTAAAATCACAAACCAAAACGATTAATTACATTAAAAGCTATTTTGGTTAGTCTCGTTACATGATTCCTTTGCATCCGTTGGCATTCCCAATCAAAGCTGCCGCGGACAACGGGTGTACGAGACGTGACGCTGCCATGGCTTTATTGTACTGCCTGCGTAACCCGAAAACACTGTATGAATGCATCAGCCTGATCTGTCGGGTGCAGTTCCTCCTCTGCTGCAGTGGCTTCTTTCAGCATGGCGGTCGCTTCGTGCTCAACCATTGGACGCGTCTCTATTCGCTGTGCTGCGCCAGCCTGGCGGTTTTTGGTCTCGGTGCCTGTCTCTACAGACTGCTGCAGAATCAGTCACTACAGGAGCACGTGCTGCGACTGGACAAGCTAGTGCTGAGTATAATGGGAATGGAACTTGTTATCTCCACAATCGTTTTCATGATCACTGTGCTTTCGCTGCAGACCAAGGCAAAGCAGCATGCGGATATCTATGAACGGCTCGCCGAGATTGATCGACGATTGATAAGAGATTTCGGCGCAAATCTCAAATATGGAAAACTGTTGCGTAAGAACTTGCTCGTGTTGTCCTTTGTGGGCACACTGTATCTGTGTGCAGTCAACACGGCGTTGGCACACGGCACCCAGGGAAGACAACTGGAAATTGTCCTTCCCGCCGCCTTGTGTTATATACTCATCACAAGTGGACCGCATCTCACGGGCTATGTGCACATGACACTGTCCGAGGTACTTAGCATTCGGTTCCGGCTCTTGCAACGTATACTTAATCCCAACTTTCTCATCAAACGTTTTGGTTGCGGACAACTCTGCGAACGGCGACTGAAAACTTTGACAGACATTGTCACCGAGCTCCACTACATTATACACGAAATCAATGAGGTTTACAGTTTCAGTTTGGGGTCTGCCATGTTTCACGATTTCACGCTCAGCACCAGCGAACTGTACATCATATTTGCCCGTTCAATGGGCGGCGATACGATCAGCGATGAAAAGAAGAACGGAAACATAAGCCCCATGCTGCTCATTTTCCTGGAGCTCTGCATGCTGCTGCCCTTCTACAAGATGCTCATTTCCCCGGTCTATTGCAATCAGTGCGTGGACGAGGGCCGCAAATGCCTACACTTGCTGGAGCAGCTGGACCATTGGTTTCCTCACAGTGACATGGTGAAGCAGCTGGTAGAAACAATGATGCGTTGGCGATTGCAATTCCGCTTGCAGTTCCGAGGTGGACTGAGTATTGTGCTAAACAATACCGTTATAACACAGGTGAGCCGTCTAGATAGCTGTGGTGAGCTGGACTCCATTTTAATATGGCATTTTGTCTCCTCTTCCAGTATGGTTCGATTGTGTTCAACTATTTGCTCGTGCTCATCCAATTCGCCATGACGCAGAAACTGGGCGAACAGGTGGAACAGCAGAAAATCGCACTGCAGGAATGGATAGGCATTTAATGTATGTGCGGGGTGCGGCTGCAGGGGTGCATATATGATTAGCTAAATTAATTTACGGCTCGTTAACATAGAAACTCCATAAATATGTCAGCGGCCTCCCATTGGAAGGTCCAGCTCGTGGCTCACCTCGCCTATTCGCCGCCCTCCCCCACTCACCCTCATTGCAATCGTCGTAGCACTCGGAACGGTCGGACTGCAGTCCCAGGAGGCGGTCGCAGCAGGCTAATGATTATAATGTTTGTCGTTTATTTTATTTGAATTTTATGCAAATCAGGCTCCTGCTCGGACCCGTGCCCACACGGACTGGAGCACGCTTTATCAATACGGCCAGCCTACGGTCGGTACTCGCCGGCGGCGAGTGCGTCATAAAATTCAACTTATTTCACATTTTACAGGCGTTCCCCCGGCACGTCCACAAAAAGCGCCACAATCCTAATTGAGCTTCTCTCATTTGTTTCTGCCACTTGAATAGGATTCCATCATATAGACGGTAAAAAATGAAATTACTTGCATCATATTGCATTGAAAAATGCTCTTCATGCAGTTTCCTTAACCGATTTTTTGTTATATGTATACAAGTGTGTATGTAGTGCTCCCAGGAATATATGCAATAAATGCAAAATAATACAAAACAGAGGAATGCTTTGAGTTTTTATTGATTGCCCATCAGTTGTTGTTGTGGTTGTTACTGTTGTTGCGTAACCACATGCCACGCGAGCTGTTGCCATAGACAAGTACAAACATGTTCACTATGTGTATGCTGCACACATTATGTGAAAGAATGTGGGGAGGAACTTTCACCTTTAATTTTTTGTATAATTTGACACAACAAAAAGTTCTTTCAGTATAGCGAACTTCACAGCGACTCGATTGATCGCTCTCCCTCTCGATAACTTTTAACAGCAAGTATTACGATTTCTAACAGCACTGTAAATATGGCAGGCAAATTTTTAACAGTGCCTGCACACTATTAATAGATTCATTCACACAGTATCTTTGAGTCGTAACGTTTTAACTTCAACATGCATTGAGGGTTTTCCGCAATTAAACTACATTAACAATTTTAACGTAAAAGTTTAATTTTTAAATTGGTCATATAAATTTGATACCAGTAAAAAACTCTTTACAGTTTTTAAGAATTATAAGAAAATAATAATAAAAATAGTTATAATAGAAATTGAAATTTATCTAATCTATGAATATTGCAAGATAGGATATAAATCAGAAAATCACCATCTCAGAGCCTTAAACCCAAATTAAATTCACATGAATTTACGTATTTCTGTCGCAGTAAACCTAATAAGTACTGAGTCCATTCATGTGAAATATCTGACATCAATTTCGATGACAATGGCTGTCGCAATGCGTTGGATTCGCGTAATTATGGGGCGGGCACGCTCAAAAAACAGACATATTAATATTACTGGGAAACATGCGAGAGCTCGGAATGAGGCAACTTGATTGTAATTATTCGGAATTTATTGAATGAGCTGGCGAAAGGAAACTTCAAGTATTTATTGCAGCGTATATTTTACCATCCCATCAGCCCATCGTACAAACGTCCCATTGCCCCGTTATCCCGGAAAACAGAGGGAAACGCTGTCGATTTCCATTGCAACATTCCGATGACCATTGTCGTAATTGAATAATATTTTTTCGCTCTCGGCATTCTTTTGTTTCATTACCATGCCGAGTTTTTCCATTATTTCCGGCCCCCAAAGCATTCAACTGCCATTTGCCTCGACACGCCTCCCTCTCGGCTCTCTCACATAATGCAATCTCATATGATGGGGCGATATAATTTGCGATAATTGCTATTGCCAGAGCTACATATAGCTATATTTGCCACAAATGGTAGCATGTATCGAGGCGTTTCAGCACAAGAAATAATCAAAAATTATTGCATGAGCCTAATTGCATATTAATTGCGTGCACTTATGCCTCAATTAGCACAAAAATGTCTACAAATAAAAAGGCCGATTCAATCGAAATTTTGTTCGAACGGGCAAATAAAAAACCAATTCGCGATTGATAATTGCAGTTTTATAGTTCAAACCAAAGCAGAGCAATTAGTCGTAAGGCAAAAACGATTCATGTTGTACATAATCATAATCATTATGATAGAGGGTATAAAATAAGTCTGTACGTCTAATGGCCACACATCGGTAATATCAAATCAACGCTGCTGTTAACAGATCTCATTCGCTGTACACTGTACACTTACAGCGATTGAATATTAGCATGTGAGAATTTGATTTGATTCTTCATAGTTATGTTACTGTTCTTAGCATACTGTTCTCAGCATACTGTTATCAATATTGCATTTACAATCATTACATGAACACGATCTCAATGGTTAACTCATTAATCAAATGTACCCTTGATAAACGTGTCTGTTTACTCAGAGTTGTTAACATTACACACAAATGAAAATGCATTGTTTCTTACAGTACTCTGTTTACTCTATCCTGCTGTCTCACTGAGAGTCACTACATAAATTATTTAGCAGCTTTCTGTAGCCGTACAACAATCTGTATAAGCAAACTGAAAAGCTTTTGAAATGGTGAATCCGAACTCATAACAGCATTACCCGCTTTACTTAACTACCTCATTTAAAAGTTTCACTAATAGCATGTCACACATGCAGCCAGCCCATGGACGGCGACATGGCGAGTTTGGCGAGTACTTAGCCCAATTAAAATGTGGTCAGGGCTGTCCCAGCTTGCATGCTCTTCCCTCTTCCTTTCTCCCTCCTCTCTCGTTCTTGCTCTAATGTTTTAACGGGCAGATGCTCCTTCTGCCCGCATCAGAGGAGCAGCAGCGGCAGCATCTGTTCTATTTTATGCACAAAAGTTACTGCAACACAATACGTTGTCTGCTTTTAACTCTCCCTTTCCCTCTCGCTCTCTCTTCAGCCACTGTACGGTGTCAGCTTAGCTCAGTTTTCATTTAATTTTAGTTTTCTTTCTTTTCTTTGCCGCTTTTTGGCATGCAACTTAATTAGCAGACGGCGCATTTTTTATGCGTGTTGGCAGCTTTTTGTCTAAAATTACCGGTTCGCACCTGCATAAGGAATACAATGAAATGTTTAAGCGGGGCAATAAAAACACACGCTGAGGATAATGTGAGCTAACATGGAATTAGGGTTAAGTTGAGCGCCCAGTCGGAGCGAGGCGCGGATGAAACGCTTCATTATAATTATGCGGCTCAGTGAATCGCACTTTATATTCTTATTTGCAGCGTGAAAGTGCGTAAAGGAGGGAACAAACGGAGCAGAGACACAAGTAGGCCGTTTGTCTAAGAAGTGTGCTTTAACATTGGCATTACAGTTGGACCACAGGCACCTTGCTCTGCACTTTTAGCGATGCAATTAAAATAACAATGTGAGTTAACATTGACTTAACAGTTCAATAACTGACAATTTTCTCTGCACTGTTATCGATGTAATTAAAATGGCAGTGTGAGTAAACTGTGACAAGGTTGCCAAGTAGCCGCCTATCTCTGCAATCAACATGTAAGACACGCTTGACTGGTTTGACGTCAATAAATATGAAGAGAATCTATACATAAATCATCATAAAATACTCAGCTAATTAGTTTTGTGTGTTCGTGTCGACATGTTTGGGCTTAGCAAACATGCAAACACTTGGCAAATATTTAAATTAGTTTAATGACAAGTCAATCAGCAGAGAGCGAGCAAGAGGGAGAGAGCGAGTGAGAGGAACAGGTTCACATATAAACAATGCACTCAGCACATGCTTAAGCGCATTTGCACGTATTTATTTGCATATTTCACTTAAAGTGTCACGTCAAGGATATGAACACACACACCCACACACAGGCACGCAGGAAGTTGTGATTGTGCACACACTTTTGACACTTGCAAATCATCAAAACTTTTTGTGTTTACTTTTCACACACTCACACTGACACATACATACACACGCACACACACACACACGTGCAACTTCGTGCATGTCCTTTTGACTTTTTCTACATTATTTTCCAAAACGAGCCAATTCCAAGGCAAATACATCGAATATTTCTTTTTATTCATGTTATTTTTCTTTTTCTAAATAAATATTTAAGCAAATTTCTTTGCAAATATTTGCACAATTGTTAAAAACTATTTGCCAACACAATTCGATAGGCATTTTTGGCAATTCAAATCAACAATTTCAACTATTTTATTAAGAGTTCTAGAAAAAAATTCCTTTTGCTTTTGATATATGAGATGGGTAGAATGCGCATACGCCACGTGTGCCGCCTTTTAGTGTGAATAATTGATGTGGCAATCAATTAAAACTCAAACCACACCACAGTGGGACAGCAGAAGAAGCGAATGGAGGGAGGAGTGAGAGGGAGCAAGTGGAGTATACGTTGTTGTTCTTGTTGCCTTCTGGGAAATTTTCGTGTCAATTTCGAATGCAAATCCACTTAATTAAAGCAATTTGAATGCAATTTTACGTCTTCAGTATATGTGTGTGTGTGTGTTTGATGCATTAAAAATGCATTAGGCCCCAGTACAGCACTCATACACGCACACACACGCGCACACACTCACTTGCATTGTTTCCCAGGCTTGAACTTTGGGCTTTGCCTAACGACGCATTTGACAAATGAAAATTGCATGGAGCAGCTCAGTTCAGCTCTGTCGAGGGGCGCAATAGGCCCAAAACTTCACTTCAATTACTAATGAGCCAAGGCACAAGGCAAGAAAACACACACACACACACTCGCCCACGCGCTGCACTAAAGCGTCTGTCTGGCCGCGCAATAAACATTTTTATGGCCTCAACTGAAGTTGCAGCACGTTATGCGCTGTCTTTATTTATTTACAAAAGTCGAGAAGAAAAAAATAAATAAAAACACGCTGCTTATGCATTTAAAATAGCACAAAATGCCAGGCACTTCGTGTCTCTCTCTCTCTCTCTCTTTCTCTGTCTGTCTGCCTGTCTGATGACACTTAACGAGCGAGCGAGCGCGGCTCAAGAAATGGGGGTGATCTTGATGCAAAGCGCAATCAAAACGGCAGCAGCAGCAAAAACACTTCTGGCGCCAAGCTGAGCATTCGCCATGTCACAGCGTAAACACTGTAGCCTCACTTCACACAAACATACACCCACACACATGCATGAGTTGGGGGGGAGAGGGGTCACGTATGTAATCTGTAATGGGCGCAAATTCGCGAGGTGAGCGAGAAAGAGAGCAAAGCAAACGACAGAGAAGGGAGCTGGTGTGGCCGATGGCAGAGCAGGCCACTCCCCCTGGCTCTTGTAACTGCCATTAATGCATTTACTAGTTGGCCAGCACGCTGTGTGCCTCGACTCACCTCGCCTTGCCTCGTGGTGCTGTTTGCACGGACTTGACAAGTGCCGCAGCTGAGCACGAAGGACGAGGCAGGCTGCAAAGGTAAAAGCTCAAAAATAACACACACAGCGCTTACCTAAATGTTTGTTTACATGTGTGTGTCAGTACAGGCTGTGTATGTGTGTGTGTGTGTGTGTGCGAAGCGCTCATCTAATTCAAGTGCAAAGAAACAAGCAAATTACAAGCGTTTTGTGCAAGCTGCTTAAGCTAAACAAACGAGCGACTCGGCAAAGTGCAAAGGTGAAGGCTACTTTTGGCCAAGGGCCTAACCTATGCGCCAGTACGTTTGTAAGTATGTAAGTATGTAAGTATGTATATGTGTGTGAGTGGCCTTTGCTGCGTCATTTAAATGCATAACGCAGCGAAACGCCTTAATCCCAAAATGTTGAGCACGCTGCCAAAATGGAAATTTGCTTAAGCAAGGCAGTTGAAAAGCGAGCAAAGAAGTGGAAGTATAAAGAACTAGAGTAGACTAAGAGATACTCTAAAGGAACCTGAGGGAATGTTTAAGGCAACCAAGTTGGTCTTTATATTAATCGAAAGAGTTTGAGGGCTTTCAGGGCGAGCTAACGCGATAAACAATAGAATGAAAAGAAAGCAATAGAATGAAAAGAAAAGTAAATACAATTTCTTAAGCCTGATTCACCATAAATCTCTCTATATATTTATAACTATATTATCACTTCCAGTCTCAACTGTCCCTTCGCTCATTTTGCGCAACTTATCAATCAGTATGACTGCCTTAAATAAATCATAAACATAAATCAATGATTAACCTAATATATCATGGCCAACAGCTTTAGTTGACTTTAACTGTATACGTTTAGCCATATATTATGCGCTAAATACCACAACTGACTTCCCCTTCTCCCCTCCCCCCGCCCCTCCGCTCCTTCTTGCATTTACAGAGCAAGCCTCAATCCGCATGCAAAGCAGAGAACCGAAGCCGAACAAATGCAGCGCAAAGCTGCGCGAAAGCAGTGATAAAACAACAACAAAATATCAGGCAAATACACGCACGTCTACACACACATGCTATCTGTCACACATGAGCAAACAAATTCGGGCATTAAGTCGCGTCGTCCGAAAGAGCCAAACAAATTGTAATTACAATCGACGATGCGTATTTCGCACCAAATGCGATCCCATTCGCGGCGATGCACGGAGAGCCGATGCGATGTGACATGGCGACAAGTCAATGACGCTAATTCGATTGGTGGCTGCTGCGTACGCGTTCGCAGCTGCGTATACTTAATAAAGTGTAAGATACAAACGAAAAATAACAAATCGTTGCATACTTTTTGGGGCCATAACAAGTTAAAGCTTGTTTTGCAACGTTGTGAAGTGGAAAATCTTAGACAACACAAGCATCCGCCGGATACCAAAGCCAAAGGTGAATGACTGAGAGAGGGCGAGACAGAGAGAGAGAGGGAGATGGCAAGCCAGTGAGTTGCCTGCCAGCAGCAGCACTATGGGATATTTGACACATTTTTCCAAAACCCATTTTCTGAAAGTCAGAGAATTTAAATAATTTTAGGTGCAAAGTATTCACAATAGACTAATCTTCAATGCTGCGTAACGGAATGAAGAAGAAGCTTATAAGAGCAGCTGATGCAATTGCACAGTACGTACAATTAATATATGAAACTCTGATTGCAATTTTAAAATTTGAATCTGTGCGAACTTAAGCAGCATACTTAAAATTTTTGAATTGTGTTCTAATTAGTTTGGTGTTTATTATGTGTTTATGAATAGCAAATGTTAACCTACAGATACATGCATATATATCTACAAATACATACATACATAAACAGTCGAGTAAGAGGATAAATGCCCAGGGCAGACAAGCAAAGAGATACTGCTAAAAGGGGCGACATAAAACATTGACAACAATAAGATATACAAGATTGAAGAATAAACAAGACCGAGGAGCATATACCCTGTAAATCAAATACCCTTCACACAGAATACCCTTTAGATGGGATGATAAGTAGTAGGGCTTCCGTTAAAGAATCGGACAGTTTGAATAATCGTTTTGTCTTGCCATAGCATTGTACTAACAGTAAATTGTCGCTTGTCGTATAGTTTATTTAGCTAAGCAGACACCAAAGGTTAGGTTAGATTAGGTTAGGTAAGCTTAGGTTAGGTAAGATTAGGTTACGTTAGGTAAGGTAAGGTAAGGTTAAGTTAGGTTAAGTTATATACATAAACAATATAATACAATTTTGTACCAATTTGTATAACTTATATAGGAACAATCGGAGAAGATTGAAGTCAAAACCTGCAAGGCTATAAAACCTTCGGCATGTCAAAGAATAGCATTCATTCTGTTTTTTTTCACCTAGAAACCACTTTTGTCGAAACATATGTCAAAAAACAAATAACAAAATGTTCTGTTCGATGTTAAAAGTGAACTCTTAAAATGTTCAAACATTGAGTTGAGTTTTAGCACAAAAAAAACAATTTTTTGTAATAAAATTAATAGTGGTTATATTATTATTATTATTATTATTACCTCACTCCGTTCTAGAGTTATTAATTTTGGCCCAAAAAATGGGTCAAGCTTCCCATAGTGCGATGGCTTCTGCTATAAATACAAGCAACTCTGACTGTCTGTTCATGTGTGTTTTAGAGAGTGACGGGGGAAGGAGAAGAGCGAGACTTCATCTCTGTCTGTCTCCGTTTATCTATGTCTGTGTGCGCTCGAGCTAAGCTATTTTCCAACACAAATTGCTTTGTAATTTGAATTCGATTCTGGCAAACAATTTGGCAATGCGGAAATTGAAAGCGCACGCTGCGCTGCCGCTGCCGCCGAAGTCGCCGCTAACCCAAGAAAACCCGGTTACATAATTACAAGCGGAAACTGGGCGAGCTGTCAGACAACGGCAACGGCAGCGGCAGCAGTAGCAAAAACAACGATGCGGCTTGGGCCGCGTTGCACGTTAAGAAACTTTCGCGGTTCCGGCATTTGCTAAATTGACTGACAATATACACATAGAAACACACATATGTATGTGTATAGAGACTCCAACGCACATATACTCCCTCCCACACTCACAGACAGTTGCACTCTCTGCACAGCATCCACTTACACAAAAGTTCAGCATAATGGCCGCACGAACCCGGTTCTGCTCGACTCCTGTCTCGTTACCGTCCCCCTCCCACACATCCTTTTAATTGAAGTGAAATAACATTTTGTGTCAGCTAACAGCGCACTGGGCTGCTGTTGTTGCTGTTGTTGCTTGCTTGTTTACGCTGCAACGGCTGGCACACATTGCGTATGCGCAACACTGCGCACGGCTCGAGAAAGTGAAAATGTTTTGTACTCGCAGCTGGCAAATGCGACTAACACGCAATTTGCAGTTGCATTCGCAGCGACACTCTAAATACGGGTTGAGTGTAGCCAACTGAATGACTTTGTATGAAAGGGAGAGAGACTAAAGAGAGGGAGAGAGAGACAGAGGAGATGCGGTTGAGCCAAATTTAATTGAATTGAGCAGCTTGTAAAACGTTTTGAATTTTGCCAGGGCACACAGCAAAAGGGGCAGAAGAAGAACTCAGCAGTTGCATCGGTATTATTTTCAGATTAATATACATATTCAATATTGACTCCATTTAGCTAAAGAAATGCATTAGTAGTTAACGCATTCATTAATTACACACCCAAATTAATGATAACATAGATCTGTAATGTTATCATTAAGCTGTGTGTGAATCGATAGTTGTGGCGGCTCTTCGATAATCACTCACAGATTAACATGTTAACTTATTTAACATAGCACTGTTGCAGCTTAACATTGATCAATCGAGGACTTCACATATTTTCTATTGCTGTTAACAGTTCAATTGAGCAGCTCACAAATTAAACTTGACTTGCAGTTTTCAATATTGTTCATTAATAGTGCTTGTAGGTATCGCTTCTATATTGTACTTTATAAATTATTTGCCAGATGTATTAACTTTCTACGTATATGTAATAAAAAGTGATTTTTGCTGTTGTCCTGTACTGTAACTGCTGCCAACATTGATCAAGTCTTAACATAACATAATCGATTGCAGTCAGCAGTTTAATTGTGCTAACATTCTAGAAAATGTTAACACAGACAAGAACTTTCCCGTGAGAAACTTATATTATAAAGTGCTGATAATTGTCGCAGTGTCAATCTTCACTGGCTCAGCGTTAAATTGCTAAATCGCTTTCGGCATTGCATTTAGCAGGGCCTTGAGCTCGTTTTACTGCGAAGCAGGCGAGAGAAAGACAAAGCAAAAGAAGAGAAGTGAAAGTGGAATAAGCGGAGATGCAAGCGCCACTGTCGAGTGTGGAGCGTCCGCACATTTGGTCAAGTTTTTGCATTTGACTTGGTTCACTTTGTGCTTTCATTTTAATATGTGTGCGCTGTGGAGGGGGAGGGAGAGAGTGTGAGAGAACGAAAGACAAAAAAGAAAAGAGAGAGAGAGAGAGAGGAGGCGTGCTCAAGGTCTACAGCCCGTGGACCATTACGTTAAGTGCCGTTGGGCAGCACCAGTAGCAGCAGGAGAGGCACAGCCCGCAGCAACAGCAACAGCGGGGGAGAAGGAGGAGGGGCAGTGCAGTGTGCAACTCGTCCTGCAGGATATGCCGTGCATTTGTCACTGTGGAATGCATTTTAGCAAATGTTGGGCTGCACGTTTGAATTACATGACACAAATAGCAATAGCAGCAACAACAGAAAAAAGAAGAAGAAGCAGCTACAGCTGCCACATGCCACATGCGCCGCACTGCACCGCCCTCGCCACGCTGCTGCCTGCCGCACTTGACGCTTTGTGCGCCGGTTGAAATTAATATTTGCACTCAAAATGCAATTTTCACAGGCATTTCCCTTTGTTGTATGTGTCGCTTTGTCAGTGTATCTGTGCATGTGTGTGTTTTGTCCATTTTCCTTGTTGTCCATTTTCTTTGCCGCTTTCATTTTGCATTTTCCGTTTAGCAGCTTGACAAATGCCGCCCGCGCTACGCTTAATGCATTTGCCACTTCTCACACAGTTTTCGGCAAGCTTACTAGCTGTGGGCGGGGGGGCGTGTCAGCCTGAGCTGAGCATATGGTCATTATTCAATGCTCTCAGGTGTCAAGACTCTGGCATAATTAAGCATCTGCTGCTGCTCCTGCAGCAATAATTGCATTATTCATGAGCCACGCTCGCTAGCTGCAAAGACATCTCCCCCTTTCACTCCTTCCTTCCCCCTCCACCCCCTCTCTCTCTTTCAGTCCCCTCTCGCATGTGCGCTATTTTAGCGACTCAATTTCTCAGCCAAGCGCGCAAATAGTGTAAACAACAACGCGTTAACTAACAAGTTCAAGAACTCAATTTGGCTGAAGTAGAGCAAGTAAAGTGAAGTCGTTGTTGTTGTTAGTCGTTACGGCAGCTGCGCCAGTTTTGTTGCCTACTTCGCGGTGTCTTTTAATCTCACAAGCAAATTCATATTAAAACTCTGCCGGTTGTAGCAACTTTGCCGTGCAACAAACTGACGCAACAAAACTTGTTAATTTTCCATACCGAAATGCAGTCTGCGCACTCACACACACAAACACTCTCTATCTCTCTTCTTCCTCCTTGCCCCTCTGGCACACTCACAATTGGAGTCGGCACGCCGTATTTACCTTTTGCTTCTTTTATTTGTTATTTTTTGTCTGCCGACCTCCCCTCTCCCCTCTCTTTCTACTCCCCTCTCTCTCTCTCTCTCTCTCTCTATTTGCACTACGCTTTGATGATCCCGATGCGAATGCGGATGCACTTGTGTGCGCGTGTTTGTGCGCGTATGTGTGTTGCTGCCTCGTCTAATACATTTGTGTTGATTCAACTGGCGGAGCAACGAGAGTTGCCCCGAAATTGGCAGAGATTATAACGGTAAATTCGTAGTAGTGGCAAATAGGAGCAACCACACTCAACTACTCTCAACTCGTTTGCATAATGATAACTGAACTGAAGATTGAAGTTGCATGGCGGGGCAATTGGCTAAGTGGAGCCACTTAGCTACTTATTTGGAGTGGGTTTTATTTATCGATATGTTGAGATAACGCTCTCTATGTGTGCATTTCTATATATTACACTCTATTAGTACCTCCTTTTCTAATTCTGTTAAGCGACTGTTTCTTTTCTCATTTGTCTCAGTGTTTTTGTTTCTGTGTCTACTTTTCCTTTATGCAATTACGTTTTTTCTAATTTCCTTGGGGTATTTTACCATATGCAATAATCTGGTTCTTCTTTCTTAAATGCCTTTCTTCTATCTATTCTTCCCTCTCCGTGTTTTTATTTTTTTTCCTTTTCTCACTTATTTCGAATTGGGTTCCTTTTATTTCTCATCTCTCTTTATGTGGCTCATCATGCCTTCTCTTCTTGATCATATTGTTATTTTTCTTATCTCTTTTGCCATTTGCCTTCTATTAATTTGTTAATGTATCACAATCACTTCATTCCTACTTTGCTTCGCTTCTTCTTGGCTCCTTGTTTATCATGCTTCATTCCTTTTCATTAGAAAATAAACTATTAAGTTTTCTACTCTTATTCTGTATCTCCACCTTAGCTGGCATGTATTTATTGCTATTTTTGCATGTCTACAATTTCTCCTGTGTATCTCTCACTCACTCTCTTTCATACATGCAAGCCTGTCTCTCTTTTTTTACCCCTCTCTTTCTTACTCTCTTTTCCCCTCTCTCTTTCAGTTTGTATCTCTTACTGTAAATCACATTTCCCTTTTTGACCCCCTACAGCGATTAACGGCAAACGACACGAAGGCAACAAGAAATGCAGCTACACAGCAACAGCAACAGCTACAGTTACCATTACCATTAACTGCCATGGCTGCCGTTGCAGATGTAGTTGATGTGGATGAGGCTGCAGCTGCAGATAACGGGACATGCGAGAACATGGCGGAAGCTCGTCTCGCCGCCAGCCAAAACAAACAAGCAGCAAAAATGCTAATGAGCCTCTTCGTAATTAATTTTCACATAACACATACGGAAACAAACAAAGAGAGGAAGGGAACAGGTAGCTAGAGAGAGATAGAGAGAGAAAAAGGGAGGGGGAGTGAGAGTAACAGAGTGAGAGAGAGACATGTAAAAGTAAGGCGCGTATGCAGGCAACTTTTGATGCAATTTGAACTAATTAAAATTGTATTACCTGAAAATGCCGTGTAGCTGCTCGAGTAATTTGCCGAGCTTTAAACAGGCTGAGAGCATGCACTGTGCTCTCCCTCTTTACATATATTTCCCTTCCTCTCACACAGTCGAAAAATATTCGTATGCATATTAAGCATACGTCATGTGCGCCCATTTTCACAGCCCATAAACCGAAGACAGTTTCAAGGGCAGACAAACAAACGAGAAAACACTCACATATTCATGGCCAACAGTGAATGAGTCTATTGAAAACTTGCATAGCATATCCAATTTTGACAATAATCTGGCAAAACTGGCAAACAACAAAAGCGACAAAGTCGCCAAAAACTGCCCTACAAAGTCGAGCATATTAGCATGCCAAGCGATTTGGCAACATTTTTGCATGGAACTTGTCACATTACAACCCGCAGAGACTGTAGATTTAGGCAATTTATTGTACATGAAATGAGCATAAAAATAGAGGAAGACAAAGAGAAGGGGCGGAAAATGAGTGAGCGGATGGGGGGGCAAATCAGAAAATAATCCACATCGAGCTGCCACAGCAACCGCAGCAGAATCACACAAATTCGAATGAAAAACTTTCTAATGAGTCCGCATTACAATTTCAAATTTGTAGCGCAAATTATTATAAAAGTTTTGTGTGCTGAACAACATACTCGTCCTCAAACTTGCACACACAGACAGACATTGAGTGTGGCATACAAATGCCACAATCATTCCAATCACAGTTCCTCCCGCACGCACACACAGGCAGAGACAAACAGGAGTCGCACAGATAGTGTGTAACAGCCTGCCTGTTACGGATACACAAACTTGCAGATACATTCAGAAGTATATTGCGGCGCAGCCTAGTTTTTTGTCAGTCATAGAGTTTTTATACCCTGTGCACATCAAGTGCTTACAGTGGGTAGGTGGGTAGTTCACAGAGAGTAGGTTAAAGTGTAGGCGATATACAATATATATTTGTATACCCTGTAAAGCTAAAGATTCGTTCGCAAGAGTGTATTTATAGACATGCAGTGTATTGTATAAAACGTAAGTGTCATGTGAATATTATAAAGGTATTTCAAAATACTATTGATTTAAAATTCACTTGATTTTTTTAGAATATTTAAACTTTTTGATTTTTATTTCATTCTCATTTCATGTTTATATTTTGCATTCACTTTTTCATATTCTTCTTGCACCTCTTCTTTTCATTATTTTTAAAGATTTCCCCCTTTTTTTATTATTGTTTTTGTTCTGATCCATCTTTCCTTCTTCTTTTTCTCCTTATCGTTCTTCCAGTCTCGTTTCATCAATATCTTAGTCTATTTCTTTCAATCTTCTATTCATATTCTTTTCTTTTTTTTTTTAATTTTCTTTTTATTCTTTTTTATTCTTCCCCTTGTTTTTGTCTTTCATGATTAACAGATGTATTTGTACCTCCATCTTTTACAGAGTAATAGCTAATGACACACTTTCCTTTTCATTCGTTTGTCCCTCTGTCTCTCTCTCCCTCTCTGTCTCTCTCAGGGGCAAGTTTATTTTGTTTATGGCGCCTGCACGTAGTTATTTATGACTTGTTTCTATAGTTTTGGCAGTTAATTATTAATTTATAATTATTTGCCAGGCAGGCAAAAAAAACACTTGAAACCAAAGTTTTCGAATACCTATTAAAAATGCTTGCAACAATTTCAGCCCTCAATGCGGGACGAGGCGTGGGGAAAGTAATTAAATGTTTTTGACAGTTTACCATTTAAATTCTCCACAATTTTCTGGCTCCACACCGTGGCACGGGCACAAAAATGAGAGCTCGACAAATTGGTTTAGTGCCATGAGAAAAAAAATGAGAGAATGACAAAAAAAAAAAAAAAAAAAACGATGAAACGAAACTGAAAACGAAATAAAATAAAAAACCGTGCACAACAATTTGCACCTACTTCACTTTATTATTTCATGATTTCATTTATTTTGGCCTGCGGTCAGTGAATTAAAAAAGAATACAACATGAACAAAGTTGCCTGGATGAGGGTGGAACGAATGAAAAATACCCTAACTGTCAGTTAAATTTGTCTAAATATTTGTGAAGGAGAATAACTGCATTTTAAATTTTGTTAGATAGTTAAAAATAACTGATAATTTCAGATCAGAGTAGAGAATTCATCATTAATCTCAGTTAACTTTAACAGTCACTTGAACTGTCTTCAAATTACTTTCCTGAGTAATTACGGTGTTTTTTCATGATTATCATGATTAGTTTTGAAGTTAAATTTGAAATTTAGTAGTGCCTTAATGAAGGATTAGCCTCAAATTACATTTGATAGACACTTAAGCTGCAATCTTAGAATATTTTTTAGACAGGTTTAATATCTTCTTATTATATTTTACATCTTGGAGTTATTTACATAACTTTTCTTTAATTTCTGTCCTCAAACTCATTAACCGCCAGTTAAACAGGACGTTAGCAACAAGAGTTGTTCAGCTGAACTTGTAAGCTATCTAAATAGCTTGTTATACCTACATTCCTTAAGCCCTACTTCAAGTATTTCTTTCCACTGTCATTCTCATAAAGCATGCCATAATCAATGGACCCGCTGTAGGGTATTTACTGTACTGCACAGTAGCCTTACAGCCGCAGGCAAAAGTGGATTTCGAGTCGGCAGAACTTTTGAGCGCTCGGCCGACTCGTGCAAGTGCTTCAACTGAGTGTGTGTGTGTGTGAGTGTGACTGTGAGTGTTTGTATGTGTGTGTGAGTTTTGTGTGTTTATTATGTAATACAAAATTGTTGCATAAGTAATTCTGCATGCCACAAAAATGCGTGTTTGAGTGCTGTTTTGAATATTTAAATCATTTCATGCGGCCGCCACTTAGACAGCTCAACAATGGGCCACACTCCCTCTCTCTCCCACTCTGTTTATGCCACAGTCGGTTGCACTTTCTGTGCCATCAATTATTTAAGACAAAATTCCAGCCAAATTGTGTGCCACATCGCGTTGTGTTGCCACTTGCAACGTTGACGCATGAATTTAGATTAAACAGCATTTTCGGCAGCAATTGCACTTCGCTCTCACCTTGCATTATTTATGTTTATTTGTGCATAATTTCCAAAATATTTCCATCCTTCTCTCCTTCACACACACACACACACACAAAATAATAATAATCGTTTAGCTAAATTATAGTTATTAAGCGGCATAACTGAGAAAATTATCACAAAAACAAAGTTTGCAAAATGCAGTTTCTAAAATTAAAATTTGCAAAATCCAAGTTGAATATTTTGTGTACATTTTATCAAATGTTTTGCAAAAATAACTAAGGAGTCTGTGCGGATGTTTGTGTTGAATTTTCATTATGAAATTGTTAGTTATTAATTTGAAATGTTTTTTAAAATGTTTACAGAGGAATAGTTTTAATTGCATGAATTTAAAGTAGTTCAGTCTGTATTGAGCTTTTTCTTAGCTTTACTCTTACTTCTCAGCTCTGCAGTGTTGTAAAGCGCGAGAAGTATTCGAAACGATGGTATGCTGTTTTTAAGCGTTGTTTGCAGTTATCTACATAATTTTTGACTTTGACTAGTTAGTTATAGAGGAGTTGCAATCTGTTGGAAAACACCAAGAATCAATTTCATATGGTTTATATGGTTTTTCAAGTTTGTAGTGCTGTAAAACGTCGTTATGCTGCCATAGTTTGTTTCGAAATGTACACCATTTTATTTCCAATTGATGCTGCATTTTATAGACTACGTTTTTAAACTAAATTTTTATTTGATTTGCGGGCAAACAATGGTTTCTGAAGGGTTATGTCGGTTATATTGTCTACAGTGCTTGAAACTGTTCTAAATCATTCTCTGCAAAGTGTTCGAAAGTTTGCCCTTTATAATCATTCAGTACTCAATCAACCGAAGTTTCAAGTTGTCAGCCAAGTCTGAATCTACAAAGTACCATAATTCTGCACACAGTTACTTAATGAGCTAGCCATATATACTATAATACTTCAATTGGAAGGATAATGCTTATTTTCCGAGAAGGCAGGGGAAAATAATCTGCTTAATTGCGCATCGATTGACGTTTCTAAGAGATCTCAGCAGAGGGCACTCAGTTTCTAATTCAGCTTCTGCAATCGATGGTAAAGGAGGAGTGGGAAGAAGGGAAGTAGTAGGTGTGGGATTAGAGGGAGGGGCAGGCATTGTGTGTGGTCAATGTAGCTTTGTTAATTGCACTAACAAACGTCTTCTTGTTGGCCTGGTCAATGGGGCTGAACTGGGCTGAACTGGGCTGAACTGGGCTGGGCTGGGCGGAAAGCTCAAATGGCACTTGATGTGCAGCATCCACATTAGTTCGTTAGCTGCAACAGCAACAACTCAGGGAAGCGTGGAGGCAAATGTGAAGGGTGGAGGGGCAGGGGTTGGGTCGGGACAGTGGTCTAAAGAGGTCTAAAGAGCGGCGACCTGCTGGTGTGGCGGGGCCAATTTGATGGCAGCAGCAGAGCAAACGGGCAGGTTAAGAAAGCCGACGCAGAGATCTCTGCATAAATGCAGCTGCATAAGGACAGAGGCAGAACTATCTCTGTATGTATGTGTGTGTGTCTGTGCATGAATAATAAAGGCAGTGCACAGTCTGACTGTGTGTGTGTGTTTGAGTGTGAGTGTAAGCGTCGCTGCCATGATGACAGTAACAAAAGAGCTGAAAATTAAAAAGAGACAAGCAATTAAAATGGCTTACAACGCTGCGCTGACTACGCCAGCAACAACAACAATTGCGACTCTTGCAACAGCTGTAACTGTAATTGTTGTAGCCGCCTTTGCCGCTAGCCGCTCCGCTTCAGCCCAGGGGCCATAATTGCTGACAGGATGCGACGCACGCGACCACTTCCGCATGGCAGCTCACCCGACTTGCAACCTTCTTCCCTGCTCCCTACCCTCTCCTGCTTTCCTGACGCCTTCAGGCCAACCCTCAGCAGAAGCTCTTTGTCCGCGGGCTTTCATAACGTTGGCACATTTTACGTGCAAAATAAATGGCAATCCGAGTGCAGCCGGCAACAGAAATTAAGTGCACAGTGCAAACAATGAGCGGGCAGCCGGAGCCAACAGCAGCAGCAACAGTAGCGGAGCAAGAGACCAATTCCTCCTTTTGGTCAACTTGGTTGGTTGCGCGGTCACCACAGCAGTTGCAACAGCAGCAGCAGCAGCAGCTCCACTTTGCGACTGGCTTTGCATAATGCGCATACGCAGCGTAAGCAGCAATACCAAGTGTTACTTCCGGTCTTAAGCGCGGCTGATGAGCCTGACCAGCAACAACAGCAACAACAACAACAGCAACGGCAATTATGTATTACGATTGCATGCAAGGACATGCAACAACATTTTGGGGGCCGTTACTGCAGAAGGGAAACAATGGCGAAATGAGAATACGCTGTGGATGGGTGGGAACCTTTAGAGAACTTCTAATGAAAAGAGAAAGAAATATAAAGAATAAATATACATAAAAATAAATATATATAATAATAAATATACATAAAATATAACAAAATATAACAAAAACTTTTTTGAAGAAACAGAACTATGAAGTACTAAATAAAAAACTTAATTTATATATCAGATCATTTAAACAATACACAATATTTCTAAAATATTTCACATTATCTGCGTACTTACACATTATTAATGATCTGCACTTTTTATATCATAATAAACACATGTTTATGTAGTTGATTTATCATAAAATATATTTTTATTATATATTACACATTATTATATATTCTTTGCCATACGCAACCACACTCTCCTTTGGGTTTTCGTCAACTCACAACAAAAAGTGAACGCATCCCATCGTCAGAAAGTTCTTCCATGATAAACATGCTGGAAACACAACAAAATACACGTTGTACACGGACACAGAGGCAGGCAGAAGGAGCAAGACATACAGACAGTGGCATCGAAGAGCCAGACAGACAGTCAATTCCAGAGAACATGCGAAAGCGGAAACGCAATTCGTGTTCTGCTTCCTTTCGAAACGCGGCAATCACAATAATGACAGACAGACAGATATTATCGGGAAGGAAATCTCAGTGAACGCAATCTGTGCAGTAGAGCAGGAGGGTTTATAATTTCAGTACATATATCAAAGATATAAAAGAAAACGGGCGTAAAAAATTAATAACAGGAGGAATGCGAAGCGAGGGAAAAGAAATATAATTTGTTTTGCTGCATATGACGCCAGTGTCATTTAAGCTGCCATATGCTGTCATATTTTATATATGCCAAGTGAAACACAACAAAAGGGAAATTTAATTTGCTGCGCTATATGGCAACAGTGCCATATTTTCTGCCATCGGTAGGAGTAGGAAAAAGCTGCAGCAAGAAAGTTTTTTTTTTCCTTTCTTTCATATATGACACTATATGGCGCAGATAAGGGGGGTAGGCTTATCCTAGCTCTTTCAATTGAGATAATCTTCAAGTGACATTGTTAAAGGCATCAAGTGCTGCACCCCCTGACGCGAGGTCAGCTCAGGTGAAGGTCCTTCAATATCGAGCTCGACTATTTCTCTCTTGAATTTTCATCTCGCTCTATTCCATCTTCTTCTTCTTCCGCATCCTTAGGAACGTGGACAACGTGCCTGAGACGCGGTGTCCACTTTGATTGCCGTCTCCAATTAGCGTAATATTCGCAATATGCTTTCCTCAGCGTTTGCCTTTTATTTTTTTCGCCTTCCTTCCCCTTTTGAACTCTCTCTATAGCCCCGCATCGTTACCCCCTTTGCGACTTGTCGCCTGGCAGCATTTGTGTTATTTTTGGTTCCTTCTCGAGAATATTGGCCAACGCTGCAAGAGCTGCAAAAGTTCCGTTTCAAGCAGCAGTACCAGCACCAGTACCAGCACCAGCACCATCTGGTTTTAATTGCTCCGACAAGAAAATTTTCACATAAGCATCGCGCAATTTTCTTTTTATGTGTCCCCGCGGCAATCCCTTTAAGAAATAAACAAGCAATTAAATAGAATATTCTCTCAAATAAAAGATATATGTAGTTTAGAGTTAGATATCATATTTACCAGGGAAGAACTGCTAAACCTTCCAGGTTTAGCTGCTACTTGATATCTTCCCCATTAAAAATCACTCTACTGTTTACTATTTAGCACATGTGCTTTCTTCGGAATATACGAGACATATACTTCTCCCAGATCGACCACATTATCCATAATTACTGCACAAGACTATGCCTTGGTCTTGCATAGCATTCGTACTGCGAGAATTAAATAGGGAAATAAAGAGAGTCAGTTAGATATAAATACATTATAAATATGTATATGTATATGTATATATATATATAGACTCACCTAATGTTTGTCGAAAATCTAATGTAGATTCCTTAATTTCATTATATGATTTACTGTATTTAAAGTTTCTTTTTCTAAGTCAGATAATCTCACACAGATAATCTTTTTCGATTGCCAGTTTTAATTTCCATTCAAAGTCCCCTCACGACACCACAATCAATCGCAACCGAACCTACCCCACGCTCAACTGTTTACAGGGTACGACAATTAATCAAAATTTCAATTGGAACTGATAACTACAAACGCGCGTCAAGCAATGGCCACCCGAATGGGGTTCAATATGGCCGCCTACTTTCATTCATTGAATTCGCCAAGATAGAAGGCTGCACACGGTTCGTCTGGTTGCTTAAGAGATTAACAACGCTGCAGCTACTTACAATGCGAGTGTAGATAATAACCAAAGAGCTATCCAAAAATGGGGCACTATCAGTCAACAACAAGACCCGAACTATTCAAAACTACGAAATAAATCCGAATTGAATTAGTTAACTATACCTGTTGATAAGTCCGATGACCAACAATGCTTATAGCTTTAATGCTAGACAGTTATAGTACAGTAGTATGGGGGGCGTTAAAAGCTAACTTAAACCATTATTTACACTTAAGGTAACCAGCTCCTTCCTTCCCTTCCCTCACTATTCCTCATCCTTAATGCAATTCTCGACAAGTTCACGTAAATTTGGATTCTCCATGGCGGCTGCAATGCGCTCCTTGTCATTGATTTGCTTATTGACTATGGAAGTGAATAAGAATATATAGCAAATATATAGTTGTCGATTCGGGTAGCCCCCTCTCAGTACTCACTCTCCTCCTCTGTTTGATGTGCTCCCTTCTTTATGTAGATGTCCAGCTTGATGTTGTGCGGCAGACCACGTTCTACTTTGACGCGTATACAGAGGCCAATCAGTGTGGCAAGCGAACAATGCGGCACAGTGGGATTGAATTCAATGCGCACCTGCAAGCGTAGGTAGCAAACGCTTAGTAAATTCCAACTGCAGTCTGCAACTGCAACTTACCACAGACACATTGGATCGGGTGGGCGGCAAGACAAAAATGCCATCCTCGTAGATAACGTTTAAATCCTCTAGCGTGCAGGGCTTCTCTGGATCTCGTATGGTGCGCAACAGATCTGAATGCACATACGTTAATTACATAATTCAATTGTTTACACTATAGTTTACCCACCGTAAATGGTCTCCTGCAGATCTGTCGCATTGCGATAGCCTAGCTCGTGGAGCAGTGCGTCCTCGCCGTAGGCAATCGCTCCATTATCCAATGACATTTGACTTGTTTTCCGCACTAGCTCTGCGGCTGTTGTGCTCCCGTTGCTGCTGCTGCCCCCAGTTGTTGCGTTGTTGTCCGACTCAGAGAGTTTGCGCTTGATGTAAGACAACATATTTAGCGTACTTGTGCCCGCTGCTCTAATTATTTACTCGTTGGTGAGTGTATTTGTGTGTGTGTGTGTGTGTGTGTGTGTGTTTTGTGTTGGTTCTGTATAGGTGTTTGGCACGTTTGATTGGGGCGCTCTTATCTCGTCAGTGTTTTTATCTTTTTCCAGTTAGCTGTCGATGCGCGCTGTCTGCTTGTGTGTATGCGTTGTCGTTTCTATGCTTGTGCTATGCAGCATAATCTGTTTTATTATTATTGTGTTATATACTCTGATTTGGCAATATGCTTATACTGTTTTACGTATCAATTAAAATCACCACTCAAGCAGATCGTACGGGATTTAGTTGAACAGCTGACTTTTGTTTTGGTCGCCACAGGGCTGCACTCACGTTTGTCACGATTAATAACGACATACAAGGTAATATCGGGAACAACCCAATTCTCTCTTAGTTGTGCGCAACTTGTGACGTCATGCAAAATATTAAATGCTGAGAATTTTAATTCGAATGGTTGCTAGATAATAAAAAGGTAACTGAATGTATTATTTTAATTTTTAAAAACTACAATTGCATTCTGTAACTGTGCCCTAGTGAGGCCCAGGTATTTGTTGAAGTATTGCAGAGGGGATTTGCTACTCATATCAAATTCCACACAAAAATCCAAACTACATATCAACATTATAAAAATGTATTATATTATATATATATATATACATATTATATATTATATTTACTTAAATATTGAGATTTATTTCTGGTGTATTTTATATATTTTCATACATTAATTGTAAATTGCCATAAAAACAGATAAAAATCCCGCCTAACCTTCTTTGTATGCCACCTTCCTTGCCAGACTCACCAAATAACAGCGCACAGTAGGTGGCAGCACTAGGTTGTCAACAGTCTGGCATCACAAGTCTAGCATTTCAACCCTACTAGCAACGCTACAAAAATTTATTGCAAAAAAACGAAACCGGAAAAAGATTCATATACAGAAATTTGTATAAAATTGTTTTAAATGTCATTTGAGAGGCTCGACAACATTTATAAGGACTATTCGTAGCGGCGAACTCCCGAATTTCAGAAGCCAACAGAACGAGCTTAAAATGTCCAATTGTGGGGGTGGTGGTGGCGGCAGCGGCGGCGGCATCAGCGTCTCGGCTGGCGATTGGATTTGTCCAGATATTGAGTGAGTGCGCGTAAAGCTTCAAGCGTAATGCTTCGAGCCAAGTGCGTTGGTTGACTGACATCTGCGTAGGATTCGAGAGAGTCTTCCTCCCCTCAGCATTTCCTACACCTCCCTCCTCACACTACTCACAGACAAATGCAATAAATTGTTGTTTTGTTACTCTTATTCTTCCTCCATCCGCTTGCTCGCCTGCCCTTGGCGCGCGGCTTGTGTGTGTGTTGGTTATGCATGTGTCTGTGTTGCAGTTGTCGCCATTTGAACTTTGCGCGTCGCCTGCAATGCAATAAATGCAGCCGTGAACGAGAGTGCAGCAGCATCATTGATAAGCCGGATCGGGAACGGGATCGGGACAGAGATCGAGACCATGATCGGGACCGAGAACGCGGCAACGGATCCAGTGGCAGCAGCAGCAGCTCTAGCAAAAAGAAACTGGGCACAGAAATCGGCAAACTAGCAGCGGACAAATCGCGTGGTCTCTTCAGTGCCGAGGATTGGCAGTGCAGCAAGTGTGCTAATGTCAACTGGGCACGTCGCCAAACCTGCAACATGTGCAATGCTCCGAAATTCACCGATGTAGAGGAGCGCACAGGTATGTAAAGCATGCTCGTTGTAGAATCAATTCTATTTCAATTTTGATACTAAAATATCCATTTACAGGCTTTGGCGGCGGCTACAATGATCGTGGCGTCGTCGAGTACAAGGAGCGGCAGGATTCGGATAGCGAGTACGATGAGTTCGGTCGCCGCAAGAAGCGCAAAAACAATGACAAAACCAATAGCGATGATGATGAGCGTGACAGAGATGACATGAAACGCGCCAGACGCAGTGTAATCGAAGGCGAGGAAGAAGAGGACGATGACGAAGACGATGACGGTGATTTGTCCAAGTACGATTTGTGGGGCGACAATGAAGTGAGCTCCAGCGATGTCAAAAACAAAGAAACAGACAATGGAAATCTCCATAACAATAAGGAGAAGACAGTAGCTCAAGCAACTGCCTCTGCCAGCAGTAAACGAGCATCGCGTGACTCCACCTCATCCGTTTCCTCATCGTCCTCTTCGAGCTCGTCCAGTTCCAGCGAGTCATCATCATCGTCATCGAACAGTTCAAGCAGCAGCAGTGGCGGACGCAGCAACGGCTCCAACAATAGGCGGGACAAGAAGCGATCCTCGACTCGTTCACGATCCGCCGAACGTGTGGCGTCTGGACGGCGCTAGTTTAATTCTAATTTACTTCAATCTCCGTTCGAGGAGAGTTCATGATATTCTTTTGTTTTTACTGTATTGAAAGAACTTATGTTTATTTATTTTTCTAAGCCTGCGCCCCCCTCGCTTCCCCATGACATGTAATGAACCCCAAACTCTATGAAAAATCAATAAATTCATCTAATTTAAGAATGTCAACAGATTTTATTGAAGGCACGCGTGAAGGATTAATCAATGGAAAGTATCGTCAGTTTTCTGGCGTGATGCGGCAGCCGCCGCCTCTCTTACTTCCTTGAGTTGTGTTAGCTCCTTTCGCGTCTCCTCGATTTGCTCCTCCGTCACAGTCACGGGCACATCGCAAGCAATCTGTTCGCTTCGCACGAACTCCATTTTCTTGAAGGCCTCCTCAAGGAAGGGAATCTGTTGCTCCTGCAGTTGCTTGTGATAGGCTTCCAGCCGTTCTTCCTTGATATTCTCACAGTAGATATCCGTTAGCTTCTGTAACGACTCCTTGCGCGTTATCCAGTGGAAATGCGCTGGCGGAGGTTTATAAACCAAGTCGAGTTTTTCCAATATCCACTCAAAACGTGGGTAATCCCAACGTCTCAGGAATTTAAGGAATTTCTTGCGCTTATCGATTAGTTCCTTTAGTCGCACCTTAATCATCTTGTCACGCGGGTGCGACTCCATGTGCTCCTGATAACGACGAATGGTCGCAGTCATCTTCGCCACTGAAAGCAGGATACGTTATTGTTGATAGAATTGGTTATGATGATATATACGTACGCCTGGCCTCCATTGAGCCGAAGTCCTGAGGATGTCGCTGCACTTCCCTGACCAATTGCTCCCGATAATATCTGGTTGTCAAATAATTCGGATTGTTGACCAACTTGAAGAGCGACTTTACCGATTCGTCGGCACTGAAACAATATATAACAATTAATATTTGTTACCAGTGTCAGGTGTTTGAGGCACATCTACTTTTCCAGCTCCTTGGATTTCTTGTAATCCGGCAAAATTTCATTGGCACTCAGCGGTGGTAGCTTGCCGATGTCACCGCTTTTCTCTGGCTTTATGCAGGATATTTTCTCCGGCCGCACCCATTTGATTTTCAGATCCGACTTAAACGCATAGTCACGCACAAATTGGCGTGGCACAGCGTGTGCAATATTTAATAATTTATTCATGAAAAACAATTAAATGTAGCATTCAAATACAATTCGCTTGGCTAGGTTATATCACTTGACAAGTGTGTACACATCACAATAAGAGTAAAAATATGCCACCACAGCTGACTAGCTGACAGTGTGTACATAGTGTGCACATAAACGCTACAACAGCTGACTGGCTGGCAGTGTATACACACTGCGCGAATACACGGAACAACAGCTGACTGGCTGAAAGTGTTTACACAGTTCGCGCATACTCGCTATAAACGCTGCAACAGCTGCTGCCGCCTCAGTTGTTGCTGTGTTTCATGCGTGTGTGTTTTGTTGCTGCAGTTGTGATTAATATAAATAAGATAACAAAATAGTGAAAACGCATCAGTAAACAAAAAACATTTCACAATGGCGCACATGTCACACATGCTACCGCAAGCATCAACTCCCTCGGGCGTTGCATCCGGTACCACGTCGCGCACCATGTCCCTCATGGAGAAACAAAAGTACATCGAGGATTACGATTTTCCCTACTGCGATGAAAGTAGCAAATACGAGAAAGTTGCCAAAATAGGTCAGGGCACATTCGGGTAAGTCACGTAGAGCTGCAAAGCCAACAAGTCTACAATTAAGCATTCTTCTCCCCAGTGAGGTTTTCAAGGCACGCGAAAAGAAAAGCAACAAAAAGTTTGTTGCCATGAAGAAGGTGCTGATGGACAATGAAAAAGAAGGCGTAAGTACAGTAATTTTGCTTTACCTGTGTTCATAAGTTTTATTTAATTGTTTTTACCTTCTTCTCTGCAGTTTCCCATCACGGCCTTGCGTGAAATACGCATATTGCAGTTACTCAAACACGAGAACGTCGTTAATCTCATCGAAATTTGCCGCACCAAGGCGACCTCACACAATGGATACAGATCGACTTTCTACCTAGTATTCGATTTTTGTGAGCACGATCTGGCCGGTCTGCTCTCGAACATGAATGTCAAGTTCAGTCTGGGCGAGATCAAGAAGGTGATGCAGCAACTACTCAACGGCCTCTACTATATACACAGCAATAAGGTAAGCGAATCGTGCCAGCGTATTTCACCATATGTGCTAACGAAATTCCTTTGTGTTCACTAAAATAGATTCTGCACCGCGACATGAAGGCTGCCAATGTACTGATTACCAAGCACGGTATATTAAAACTCGCTGATTTTGGCTTGGCCCGTGCTTTCAGTATTCCAAAGAATGACTGCAAGAATCGCTATACAAATCGTGTGGTCACCTTGTGGTATCGACCACCTGAGCTGCTGCTGGGCGATCGTAACTATGGCCCGCCAGTGGATATGTGGGGCGCTGGTTGTATTATGGCCGAGATGTGGACACGATCACCTATTATGCAGGGCAACACAGAGCAGCAGCAATTGACTTTCATTTCGCAACTGTGCGGCTCGTTCACTCCAGACGTTTGGCCCGGCGTCGAGGAACTTGAACTATACAAATCTATTGAGTTGCCAAAGAATCAGAAGCGCCGTGTCAAAGAGCGATTACGTCCGTATGTTAAGGATCCCACCGGCTGCGATTTACTCGACAAACTGTTGACATTGGATCCGAAGAAACGCATCGATGCCGATACAGCGTTGAATCATGATTTCTTCTGGACAGATCCCATGCCCAGTGATCTGAGCAAGATGTTGTCGCAGCACCTGCAGAGTATGTTCGAGTACTTGGCACAGCCCCGTCGCAGCAATCAGATGCGCAATTACCACCAGCAGTTGACCACCATGAAGCCACAGGATAATAGCATGATCGACCGAGTCTGGTAGAACTAAGCAACAAAATGTTTTCTACATAGTCTATATAAGTTAGGTATTCGCGTATACTATTCAAGGAGATGGTATATGCAACTCTCTAGGACTTAAGTTTATATATCAAGGCAAATAAGTTAAAATACATTGATAGTGAGAGACATTTCCAAATAAAAACTTTAAAAACTGTAAACAATCTGCGTATTTTCCTACACATGGTGGAATTTGAGTGCTGCGTACTCAGACTGGGCCATAAATTGAAATGGTGTGTACACACTGCTGGGCTTTTCTTGGTATTTTTAAGCACATTTAGCTAGAAAAATGCACGTTGAGCAAAAGGTAAACAAAGAAAAGAAAGCGGAGAAAAAGCAAAAAAGGTGCTTAGCAATCATAAAAGCGGACTGCAATGTTTCACCCAGTGCCTCCCCCACCCTCTACTTGGCCATACTTAACGTGGGACTCAGCAATGGTCTCACCGAAGAAGCTTTGCTCGCCGAAGCCGCTGCAACAGGCGGTCAAGTAGCGCAGGTTCTTATGCTTCCATCGAAATCATATTGTTTTTTGATATGTGCCACCTTGGCGGATGCGGAGCTTGTATATCAGGGTATGCACAATCGGTCCACCATTGGCCAGCAGGGTGCGGTGGCCTATCTCAGTTACGTAGAGCAATTGCCAAAGGAAGTTGAGGAAAACGGCTGGCAAAAGCCGCTGCCTGGCGGCCTCTTATTGTTTCCCAACTTTGTCAATGAAGCAGAGGAGGCGGCTCTACTGCAGGCTGTGAGTGATGAAGGGACAGGGATTACCAATACAGAGGACACCTTAAAGCATCGGCATGTTAAACATTTTGGCTACGAATTCCTCTACGGCACCAACAATGTCGATCCCGAACAACCTTTGGAACAGCCTATTCCAACCGCATGTGATTTTCTGTGGAAACGATTAGGCTCCAGTGAGATTCCTGAGTTTGCCACGCCAGATCAGATGACTGTGAATGCATATGCACCTGGGCAGGGCATACCACCGCATGTGGACACTCACAGTGCCTTTGTGGGGCCTATTCTGTCACTGTCCCTACAATCGGACGTTGTCATGGATTTCCGGCGCTTTAACGAACTGGTGCATGTGATGCTGCCTCGACGCTCGCTGCTGGTCATGTCGGGCGAGTCGCGTTACGATTGGACACATGGCATCAAGCCCAAGCACATCGATGTGCTACCCACCGCATCAGGAAGCTTGACCACACAAGTACGCAGCAAGAGAACCTCCCTTACCTTCAGACGACTGCGCAGAGGTCCCTGCAATTGTAACTATCCCACGCTCTGTGATACGCGACAGACAACAGCTCCACAGGCCTTGCTGGACACACTGGCCACGCATGCCAGCCACTTGGAGCAGCAGAATGTGCACGAAGTCTACGATAAGATTGCGGATCACTTCAGCGACACTCGCCATACGCCCTGGCCACAGGTTGCAGAGTTCCTGCACAGCTTGCCAGCCCACTCGGTGCTGCTGGACGTGGGCTGTGGCAATGGAAAGTATCTCGGTTGCAACCCACAACTTCTAAACATAGGGTGCGATCGCTCTCTAGGATTGCTGGGTGTGAGTAACGCACGTGGACAGAGCGTCTTTCGCTGCGACTGCCTTCAGTTGCCGGTGCGCAGTGGCAGCATCGATGGATGCATCAGCATAGCGGTCATTCATCATCTGGCAAGCACTGAGCGTCGCTTGGCGGCATTACGTGAAATGGCTCGTGTCCTGCATCCTGGCGGACGTGCGCTTGTCTATGTCTGGGCCAAGGACCAGCGAAAGAATGATAAGAAGTCCACGTATTTGCGTCAGAATAAGGCTGTTAATAAGGAACGTACAACAGAGCAGGCACAGCGGCAGAAACAGACAGAAGACATAAACATGGAGCAGCAGCAAGTGCAAGTCCCACTGCCAGTGCACACAAATCGGACAGAGTTCCAGCAACAGGATGTCTATGTGCCGTGGAAAACCAAAGACGAGCAGCGAACAACTTTCCTGCGTTACTATCACGTCTTCGAGGAGCAAGAATTGGAGCATTTGGTAGCGCAATTGGAAAATGTTAAACTAGTGCGAAGCTACTACGATCAGGGCAATCATTGTGTGATCTTCGAAAAGAAGGGGGAAATGAAATGACATGTATGAGGAAAGTGCTGATGGACAACGACAAAAAGGCGTAAGTACAATCACTTTTCCTCTATGTGTTCATAAGTTACATTGCATTGTTTTTACCTGCTTCCCCGCAGTTTCCCAACCCAGATTCGCGCGAAATACGCATTGCGATTACTAAAACACGAGAACATCGTTAATCTCATCGAGATTTTCGGCATCAAGGAGATCTCGCACAATGGCTACAGGTGGACTTTTTCCTAGAATTTAATTTTTATGAGCACCATCTGGGCGGTCTTCTCTCGAACATATGTAAATGTCAAGTTCAGCCTATAATAAATAAAAAGTATAATAAAATACTTCCCCCGTTTTTAAGTTATTCCATTTATTTGATTTCAAAAAATACACATTCACATAGTTTTTTGTATTTTAGCGAATTGAACATTAACCAAGTATTACTTAGCTAGTTAGTTAAGCTTACGTTTTTTCGACCCATTTTAATGGTGTCTTTTATTGTAGCTTTGGACCATAAATTGACAATTCCTTATTCCTTACAACTTTTTTGTTTTCCATTCGAGTACGCGGTTGAAATGTTTAATATATTCATAGTTTATATAGATAGTTTATAGTGTATAGAGTGGGTTTATAGATCTGGTGTGCGACAAGTGTATTTACATAAGACTTGTATGAATTCATTTTAAATATGTCTCGTGTGTGTGGAACTGTATTTATGTATGTTGTATATGTAGTAGGACATTTGGGAGATTGTTCGATTAATCGAGAATTTGATTAACATAACTAAAATGTAAAGTCTACCTAAAGAAGAGAGAGCAAATGGTTTCTGTACTAAGTACCTATTTGTAGTATTTGGGGGAGGCTATAATTGTATCTGTACTCGTATGCAATTTGTAGGTACATCAAGTGAAACTGTTTTTATTTTTTAAATGTATTCTTAAAACCTACAAGGATACAGACATAATGTGTTGATACATACAATCATATTTATAGTATATAATTCGAAGAGTATTTGGTATCTGCTATTTAAAAGTACAATCTACACAAAAAGTACAAGTACAAGTAGTTTTAAAAACACTTAGAACTCATCATGGGCACTTTCTTATATGACAATAATTACAATATCATCTGTAGGAATTCGATTTCGATTTTCGACAATAATAGACGACATTAGACTAGTTTACAGTTTCAAAAGTTTCGTTTTGGTCGCGGGTGATTGATATGTTATCTATATGAGTAACATATTTACTATGCTCAGTTGTGCCTACAAGCTATGTATATATCTGTATAGTATGTATAGTTCGATCAAGTGATACAGTGGTTCTGGTTCTGGACTACATCTAACGAAAATCTTTGTATATAGTATACGGTGTATAAATATAGGTGCAAAGTGGCTATATATATATATATAACATACATATTTGATTCAATATAGTACATATAACTGGGGTAAGTATAGAGAGGATAACTTGTTCAACAGGTATTGACCAGAAATTCATTATATTCATCATCGTCATCATCATCATCTTCACCGTCGTAGTCGTCGTTATATTAAAGCCTGATAGTTTACTTGGTTTGTCGTTAAAGCTGATTCTTCAGTTGTGTTGGGTGTATAAGTATATATATATAAACGTCTATAGGTTTATGTTCGTATGTGTATACTTCAGTCATTCTTGAATATACAAAGCTTTCTTGCAATGGCGATGCCCTTTGTTCGGTACATTAACTACGCCTATTCCTACGCCTACGCCTACTACTAGTACTACGCCTATGCCTACTTTTAGTTCTAGTTCTACTGCCTGGAGAGTAGAAGCGATCCTCTCCAGCTTCACCACCGAAACACTTATTTGAGCAGCAGGCATACTTCAATTCACCTTTTCTATGAGTCAGAGGGTGTGAGTGTCTGTGTGTGTGTGTGTGTGTGGGGGGGGGGATTGGAGGTGAGTCTATGCTTGTGTCTGGTGCTGGTGCCGGGTCGAGGGTCTCCATCTGCGTCTGGGTATCCAGTTGCCTTGAGTGAGCTCGCTTAGATAAATGTTTCGGCTGCCATTTGTTACAAGCACTCGGCCAGCGGCGGCTTTTCGATCGGCGGCGAGGGACCCGACACGGAAACCATTGGCACGGCACTAATCTTGGGTTTGACTATCTTTAGGCCGAGTCCCAGATTCTTAGGACTATTGTGCGGCGATGACGAGGCGGTTGACGAGCGTTGATGCACCAGCACACGCGGTTTGGCCTCAATGGCAATGCTGGGCGTGGATGATCCCGAAACGGATGAGGTTGCTGTTGCACTGGCGAGCAGCGGCATGTGCACCAGCTCCTCCACAGTCTCGCCCGAATCCTGTGAGTCGTGCACAATGGCAGCGGCATCGCTATGTATCAACGCCGATATGGAGTGACAATCATCGTCCTGCATGTACGGCGGAGGCGCCTCCAACGAGATGCTGCCCACAATCATGTTGGCCGTCGTGATGGCAGACGAACGTGCCAGCAAACTTGTCACAGCTGTCGGCGACTGTTTGGCGTCGTGGAGCACGGGCAGCGTCAGCAGTTCACCGCCAGCTGTGTTGCCGCACTCCTTCATCTCAATGTCCAGTGAGGAGTTCTGTTGCTGGTGGTGCTGCTGCTGCTGGACGGAGTCGTCGTCGGTGCGCCAGGGTCGCAAGCTCTTCTGTAAAACGGCAGCAGAAGTTTATATACTCTTCGAATTCCAATGGAGTTTCAACTGGACTTACCCTGCGTCCGTTGTCAGTGATGTTTTCGGCACTCTTGGCCTTGCGGCAGAGCACACTCTGTGAGCCGTGGCGGCGCAGGAACTCGATGGAGTCGAATCCTCGACCCTCCGACGACACAAATATGGCCGAGTTAATGCGGCTGCGCGTGCAGCGCTCCGATATCGACGTGGACCGCTCCTCCGCAAGCATGTGGATGTGCTGCAAGAAAGAATACATTAGCAGGGTATTCAACAGTCTGACCCGACCAATCAGAAATCTCTTACGCGGCTATTGCAGTGCAACGGTGGGTGAGCAAAGGTGCCGCCACATTCACTGCTGTCGAACTGTAATCTCAATGAAATTGCACAATGGAAAAAGAGAAAGAGAGAGAGAAAGAAGAGAACAGATAAAGAGAGAAGAGAAGAGAGTGAGAGAGAGAGAGAGGGAAAGAACCAAGAGAGGTGATAGAATGTCAGACGTACGTATGGAGACGCACACAAAACACACACACACAGAGAATCGAGTTCTAATTAAATCCCACAATCTAGTGAAGCATCCTCTTCAGGCGATTAACAATAACAACAACAAGAACAAGAGCAAGTACAAGAACAACAAGCGAGAAGCGAAAGCGTAAAGCAAATCCTGCACAAAACAAATCTACAAAAAGCGATACGAAAACTGCGTGTGGATTGGATTTCTTTCAGTGTGTAAGTATTGTTGACTTTGTGTGTCCAGTACTTTTGCGGGCAGTGTTCTACTACGTTGTTGTGTTTTCTCATTTGCAGTGTTCTTACTTTTTATTTTCACTGTGAAATTGAATCCTTGAACTGTAAACATAAAGGGTGTTCCAGTTCGTGTGTGACGTGAAGGTGTGCGTGTGTTTGTGTGTAAAATTGTAAAGGGTGTTGGGTGCTTTTATATTTGTGCTCAAGGCGCTGCATATGGCGGGCGATCAAACGGTTAAACTTTAAACGATTGACGGTGCCCAAGTACAAGACGAAGTGCATGGCGATGGTGCAGTTATCGAAGTTAATCGATAAGCGAGCGAAACGAACGAATTGAACGAACGTGTGCAAACAAACGGACGAAATGAACGAACGAACAAACGTGTGAACGATTTTTATTGTTCGATTTCAAATTCAATTTCGTTTTCGATTTCGATTGCGTTTCAAATTCGTTTTTTTTTTGTTTGAGCAACTTACGCTGACCGGTTCGCTGTAGTTGCTGTGATTTAGCATTGACGATTCGGTGTGTATGGTATCGCTGGCGACCATGCTGTGGTACTTCTGCAGCTGCAGCGTCGAGGAGCCCCGACTCTCACGCGATCCATCGCGACTGCGATCGGCGCACGAATACTGACGCCGGTACTGTCGACGCCGGCGTCCAGCATTGGCAGCATTTGTTCCCACTCCAATTCCCATTCCCGCTCCCGCTCCCATTCCCATGCCGCCAATGTTGATGCCGATGCCGGCAGTGCCAGCCATGCCAGGTGCCCCGTAATCAGCGTATGCCAGCGGTCTAGACGGCAGCGGAGGCGGGCGAAAGTAACTGGGATCATAGCTGAACTGTCGCCTCCGCCACTGATCATACTGCCGGTAGTGGCTGAACAGGCGCCGGCGGCGCAAAATCAATTGCTTTTTCGCCTCGAGCACCTCGTTCTCCTCGACAAAGGTGCGCTCCTGCGAGTTCTTCAGAATACTGCGCTGCTGCGCAAAGCGACGCTGCTTGGCCTGACTGCTGGCGGACACCGACAGCGGCAGCATTCGCTGCGTCTGCGGCTGCGACTGCAGCGGCGACATGTCCCTCTGCTGCAGCAGCTGCTGCTGATCCTCAGTTGTCGCTGCCAGCTGCTGTCGCTGGCAACCGTTCTCTCCTCTGCCGCCCGCCGTGTCCGCATCATCGCCCACTTCCCTGAGCGGTGTGGCGCTGTCTATGCTATCCACATGATCCAGCACATTGGATTGATTATCGACGCTGGGTCCGCGTATATACGTATTTGTGGGCGTACCATGGCCATGCCCACCGTGGCCATGGCCATGATTGTTGCCAGTTGTGGCACTGGGCGTGGCCGGTTCGCGATGCACTGGTTGCTAGCTCTCCACATCCGCCTTGTGCAGCAGCGCAAACTGACAGCCGCAGTCGCGCTCCAGTTCCCGTCGAGGATACTGAAAGCAGCGATCGAAGATTCCGCAACCCTCGCAGCGGGGCAAACACTGAGCGAGTACCAAAAGAGAGCGAGAGAGAGAGAGAGAGCGAGAGCGGGAGCAAGAGAGAGAGAGAGAGAAACAAAGAAAGAGAGAGAGAGAAAGGGAGGCAGCAGCAGTTGGCGAGAGCGAGCACGCGAGCCAAAGTGAAAGGAAGTTTTGTCAGTGATTTCATTGAAAAGCTCAAACCTCAGCAAAGCTCAACAAAAAGTTCAAAACCAAAACCAAACCATCTAATTATGAAATTGTTTAAAGCTAACATTCTATAAGGTCAGAGAGTATAGCAAAATGCAATCGAGAGAGAAAGAGCTGGTGGGTTCAGGGGTCAAGACAGAGAGAGAGAGAGAGAGTCTTTGAACAAATGCACGAAACATGCGAAAATCCCGATCATTCGAATCGGGCTGACAATGTCAACCAAATGCGTGCACTTCTATATGGTGGAGATATTTAAAAAAAGTTGAGGTACGAATCTAGGTATGAGTTGAGAAAGTATCTTCGATGTACCGAAGAGGGAATGCTCTTTAAAAGTATTTTGATATGGTTAACTACCAAAAAAAAAAAAAACAAAACTAAAAACGAATGCGAAACTAGGAAAAGCTTGATTTCTGCAGCAAATTATAGTCAAAATCTAAATTAAATTAGGTGAGGTAGGAATAAGGGAATTTATAATTTATAGAATATATGGTAAGGGTTACTTTCAGACAAATGTGATGCGGAAGTTCTCCAGTTTTTGAAATATCTCTCTAAGGGAAATGAACGTGGTAATTTTATAAATGCCATTCATGAAGCGCATTCGAGAGTAAAAATCGAGATTAAATATAAAGTTTTCTAGAACATGAATCATTCTCTTAGTTTTCACAGCTTCTCTGGAGCGAGAGCGAGAGGGACAGAAGGTTAGGGGCAGTGGGACTTTGTGCACTAATTGTAGAAAATTGTGCACTTTAGGTAGGTAAATATTCCGGTATTATATTTGTTTATATAATATTTACTTGAAATGATGCAAAAGCTAATTAAATGCAAAAATATTGTAATATTGTTGAGAAATGAAATAGTTTGAATACCTTGACAAAGAAATCGGGGTGTAGGTTCTATAAATAAAGCATAACAGAAAAATGGAAACATAGATATAAGTTAAAAATTCGCGCTCAATTGGACAAATTCTTAATACATTTCCCATTCATTTCCCATACCGCCCAGAAGTTCCCCCAAAACACATACCCAATCCCAATTGCGCCCCTCACCACCTCACCACCATGGGGTGTGCCAGCCATACCTGATGCGAGTGCTGGCCATTGCAGCCACTGGCGCTGCAGACACCTGTGCCGGGCACCTTGAGCTGTTCATGCTTGTAGTCCGGCTGATAGGGCAGCAACATGCGAATCTTGCCCCAACGGTTAAAGAACAATGCGATGGCTCCTGCCCACACCATCAGAACGATCAGTACAATGCCAATCTCAACGCCGCGAATCTGCAAGATGAGTAAGGGAAACAGAGCATGAATCAACAATGGATAATCTCAATTAAATAACTCTTAGGTTTATAACCCGATTGAATTGATATTTTGAGAATAGGTTTATATTATACTTTACAATGCTGAGGCCAAAAAAGCAAATTGAGACCTCAATATATTTTATATTAATTGTAATCAAACTTCAATGAACGGTTTGCGGAAGTCCTGAAAGTGGCATTCAAGATTTGAATATAACTTATGCTTCCTTTGGTATAGAGGTACCTTCATGCCAAACTTCGTATCTCTTGGTTTTCTAGTTGCTGAGTTTGGCGCGTTTATTCAGACAGACGGACAGAAAGAGAAATGAATGTGACGGCTAGTGATCCTTATCAAGAGTATAATGTAAATTGTGAGGTCAGCCACTCCTCCTGCTTTCTTACAAACTGTGACCTATGGTGCATTAATCTTTTATCGCGTACGATCCCAACTTACTGTTGGCAACTCCCTGGTAGTGCTGTGCGTCAACGTATTGGTGGCCGTGGAGGTAACATCGTCACCATAGATGCTGCCGTTTCCCGAGCCATTCCGTCCATTGCCATAGATACCCGGCGGAAAGTCCTGCTGTGATGTGTTCTTGGGCAAATCTGAAGTAAAGAAAAGAAATAAGAAGAAATAAAGAGGTGCTTAGTGAGAACAAAGGTTCCTGCTTGCACACAACTTACCCAAGGTGCGAAATTTAATCTGACCGCGACTGCGATACTTTTTACCCATCCAGATGGCGGTGACAGACAGGGAATACTGCGTGCTGGGCAGCAGACGATCCAGGACAATGGCCTCGCTGCTGCCGGCGACATCCTGTACAACCCTGTAACTTAAATTAATTCAATTACCACTCTCGAACGGCAGCTAATTGTGACAATCTGTGTGTGAGTGTGTGTGTAAAGCTAATTGCAGAAACTACAATAAATAGTCGTTGGGAGAAGCCGAAGCGCGTCGCAGTGTGAAATATGAGGCCGGCTCCCGAGCCCTGGTCCGGGTCGGAGTCCGAGTTCGGTCCGGGTCCGGGTCCGGGTCCGGGTCCCGTGCTCGTAATTACAGCTTGCGCCCAATATTTCACATTGTCACTTTGCCGGGCAGTTACCCAAACATGTTCTAGATTTTACCAATTGAGCTCGTATTACCCATGTGTCTTTGTGTGCGTGTGTCTGTGTCTGTGTGTGTGTGTGTGTGACAGCTAACAAGTGCGTGGTCCCTGCTCGCCCAGTAGCCTAGAATTCTTTGCCCTCCTGCCCCCTGTGCAGTGTCTTCTGTTACAGTTACAGTTACTGCCACACAACAGCCTGACAAATGATTCATTATTCATACACAACATACAGCTACACTCGCACTCACTCGCACTCGCACTCACTCGCACTCGCACTCACTCCCACTCACTCGCACACAGTCGCAATGGGCCCCAGCGGAATCGTCATACGGTGTTCGCCTTTTTAGTCGCTGTGGCAGCCATAACAAAAAAACAAAATAGCGCCAAGTGAGCACATAGTGCAGCAAACAGAGCGACTATTAAATACCCTCTAAAGCGATGAAGTTCCACACAGTTCACAGGGGAAAAGTAGAAACTGAAAGTTGAATGACTGAAGAGCTCTCTGTAAAAACTAGTATAACTTCGAGGATAGTTTTGTGTAGGTATATAAATATCTGAATATATATATGGTAAATATAAACAAGATGCTAACCTATTCCTACATAGATGCTAACCCATTCCTACATACCACGGGTCCATGTAGTGCTATGTATTAAATATCTTGTAAAAACTTCTTGAATTTAAGGAATATAATATAAATAATTATATTCTAATAATTATAATTATATTGTTATATATTGATATTATATTATTTACTATTATTATACAGAAACTGTGCACATAAATCAATCGCTTTGAAAATACCCATCATGAGATATTAAAATGTAATTATAGACTAAATAGTTTCCTATTGCTATCGTATAATCTATGGCAAGAGGGCACGCTTGTGAAACCTCTGCACGTGCCGGAAATATCAATAAGTTCATCGGTAGTTCAAGAAAGAAAACTTGTAGTGTACTACAAGCTTTGTATATACAATAATTAGTATTAGGCCTAATTATACATATTTCCCATAATTGACAGTTATTAGTTACAGTAATAGAAGAAGAAGAAGACAACAAGTAATAAAAGTGCCTTGAAGATAAGGAATTCCTTAGAATGCTAGTTTAGGTTTATCTAGTTCAAGGTCTTGGATTTATTCTAAGGTACAAGTACAGCTTGAAATGCCTGCTGAAAGATCTTGTCAATTACAAAGTTTGAGCAACTTTTCTTTTGCTTTAATTTGGGGATTAAGACGGCAGCAGCTGTCGAATTGACACATTGAGAGGAAAGTTTCCTTTGGGGGGCACCATATCCATCAAATTAAATAAATATAAGCTGGAAAAATACCAACATAACTGATATGCCCCTTAAATGCCTGGGGGTCGTTTTATGCAAAGTTTGCAACAAGCAAACAAGGCATGAAGGCAGTCAAAAGGAATAAGGAGAGCTGAGGGACAGAGGGACAGCGGGCACTGAAGAACACATGTGACAATGTCTAAAGTTGGGGCTTATTAAAGTTAACGCCAAATGTCGCTGCGGGGCAGACGCAAGGCAAATCAAATGGCATGCAGCACAGTGTAGCACACAGCTCAAGTGTGTGTGTGTACTTGTACATTGAATACTCGAATGGCACTAACACACTCACTTGGCAAAGCACTCGTTCGACTCGATTCATTTGCCACTCGCCGCAATTTGCACGCACGCCATCCGTTTGTGGTGCAGGACCAGGCAGGGCAAAGGGTGCAGGCAAGAGAGAGGGATGGGGTGGGGAGGCGAGGGAGAGGGAGAGCGCTGCTCAGTGGGCACTGGGGCCATTGGGTTGGCTTTGTGGCCTTTCCAGTTTAGCTAGCGTATTGACGCATTATGAATGCAGATGAATTTAGCGTCAGGAAATTGAGTTTTTTGGCGCATGTTGAAGCAGAAGCAGAAACTGAAATTGAAACTGTTTAATGCCCCAACAATTTTCTTAGTCATATTTAATTTCATCCCCCCCCCTCTTTTACTTTCCCTGACTCTCTTTTTACTATATCCTTCTCGTGACCCCTTTTTGTGTGCTGGGGTTTTTCAGCTCAGTGGATTTCCGGTTGCTGTTGAATAAACAATCAGTTGGCAAGCGCGCGCTAAAGCTTGCAATTGCCCAGGCCCTTTTAAAAATGTGTCCATTACTCAAACTCCAAATGGGAAATTCAACTCACTCACACATATACATATATATAGCAATTGTATGTGTGCAGTGAGTGGAAAACAATTTGTGCTACGTATTTTTAATAACTTATGATGGACACGGTACGGGCTCTCTGGCTAACGAAATTTTCAAATTTTCCAAACATTTTTGTGACTTCTGACGTACAAATGGGTTAACCCAAGCATACACACACCTAAACACACACACGCACACAAACAAACAAAAATTGTTGTGGTTTTATTTTTGATGTCATGTAAAGTTTGCAGACTGTGCACAACTTTTGAACTCTGAGGACGCAACTTCTGACTGACTGTGGTATAAATACATATAGAAAGTATATATCTAGATCCAGCTGAGTACTCACAATAGCCAGATTAGTTGGCTAACTGATTTGCAGCACTTGCAACCCGCTTTAAAGGCAACTTGTGGCAGCATTTTAAATTTTCTTTGCATCTTTGCCCCGCCTCTTATTGCCTGCATAACAAATTTAATTACCGCGATTCGCGACTCGGAGTGGCAAAGGGAGAAGAAAAGAGGAGGCAGCAAAGGTGGAAAAAAGGGAAATGAGATAAGGGTAGAGTGGTGGGGGGTGGGTCAGACAATTGACTTTCACTTAACTCCGCACCTTAAGCCGACAGGGAATAAAAGTTTATTTACAGCAAAAAGTTGAGAAACTTTTCCTCGCGAGTGGAACGAGTAAATTTACATTTTTCAATAAGAATTTGAAAATAAGTATGTACACAAACATTCGCAATTATTTGCCAAATATTTTGCAACTGGAATTCTTCATAACCTTTTATTTTGTTCTGTTCTGCCTGAATTGCGTTGTACGTGACTTTTCTCTCTCTCTCTCTCTGCAACTGATTCGAGTCCCGAATTTAATTGGCAAATTAGTTTTATATGTTTCATATCAGAGTGGCACTATATGCATGTCAGGGCATGTCAGCTGATTAGCCTTAATTTGCATACCCTGCAAATTGGCAGCCATGTGGCAGTCATAATAAATATTACGTATACGTAATCTACAACTATAACGAAATTGCAGAGCTATAGCAGAGCAGGGCAAATATATAATTTGATTAATTTATCATTTCCAACACGTATCTGAATCACTTTCAGCAGCACATGCCCTTTTCCCTTTTAGCCTTTTCCACTCAATTTACCAACCTCTTCTCTGTCTCTCTCTCTCTTCTCTCCTTCTCTCCAACTCTCTCGCCCCCACTTATGATTAACTGCTGCTGCTGCTGCCTGAACTGACTGCATGAAACTTTTATGAATGCAACAGCAGCAAATTAAATTACGCATACGTCATGTGGCACAGCAGTTGAAGAATTCCACCTGCGGCAGCTTTCAAAAACAAGCAGCCTATCAAATGATTGCCCCAAAGCCAAAATATTATATACGAACTAATTATGCACGTTTGACTATGAGGAAGGGGAATAAAGACAGTGTGAAAATAGCAAAGAATATGCAAGAGAGGAAGAGAAGAGAAGAGTGCAGAACCCACTTAAGTGAACCTTGACTTCTGCCCTTTCTTTTGCAATTCAATTTTAAGCTGTCGCTGGAAAATGCACGAAAAATATGTAAATATTTTAGACAAGCTAATGGCCGCGAAAGAACAGAGAGGGAAAGAGAGAGGGGAGAGGCAGGGAAAGAGCGAGACAGATTGAGGTAAATTGAAATAATTGTGAAAATGTCGAGTGCACTTTGGAAAACAAAGCATATTGATTGAAATTTCCTCCTCTCCCCCACTCTCTCTGCCTCCTCCACTTTCACTCTCCTCTCTCTCTCCCTCTCTCGTATGGACAGTAATTGTTATTAATTATTATTGTTATTGATGGCGCCCGGGACAAGTTGCTGCGGTAAAAGAGTCTAAATCCAATGGAAAAGTGTTTGCAGCTTGGCTAAGCGCGTTTGCAATATGTAATTTCCAGCAAAGGGTGTGGATAATACACGCTTACCAATGCAAATACTCTGTATGTATGTGTGCGAGTGTGTGTGTTTGTGTGTGGCCCCAGTGGGGCATAGTTTATAGAGTCGAGCCAGCTAGAGTCGGCGAGTCGGGCGAGTCATCGTCGACGTGTCTATGTACTAATCATACATTATTCACCGTCACAATTTTACTCGAAAAACGGCTGGAAGATACTCACACACACACACACACACACACACACACACAGTGCCCAGTTGGGTGTACCCTACTCGATTCTGTGCCCCGTAATGAGTTCTACTAGTACTAAAAATCGATAGAAAAGTAACACACAAAAATTAAAAACAAACTCAAACTGAAACTGAAACGGAAACTGACTTATAAATAATGTTGCGAGCCCGAATGGGAAATGAACTGATGGATGGAACCTCGAATAACGGACGTAATAAAATTTTGATATAGGCGTGAACTTTATGAAACAAAAACAACAATGGAAACAGTAACAGAAACAGAAACAGAAACAGAAACAGAAACAGAAACAGAAATGGACATTAAAAGACAAACACGCGCATGCAGCTAAGCAGGCACACAGACACACAGACACACACACACACACACCTGTACGCGACAACAGCAGCTATTAAATTGAAAACACCTTGGACAACGAAAAAGAGGCAAGCCAAAGCCAGAGGCAGTGGCAGTGGCAGTGGCAGAGGCAGTGGCAGAGCCAGCATGGCCAGTCTAAGTGAACTGCAGCCAGTGAAAACGTGGCACAAAAGCCGAGCACTTCACTTATTACACGCCGGCATTCCAATGTCCTTCGCGTCCTGCGTTGCCAGAGCGAAAGCCAAAGCCAAAGCCAAAGCCAAAGCCAAAGCCAAGAGCCAAAGCCGGCAAACATGGACGAAGTCAAAGAGCTGAAGCCGCAGGGGCAAAGTCAAAACGGAAGTGCTTAGTTTGTAGTCCTTTCCGAAATATGCAACGCCATTTGCCTGTTTCTTTTTAACGTCACAAATTGAGAGGAGGGGGGGGGCAGGGAAGCGGAAGAGAAGAAGGGGGCAGTAAACGCAATCTGGCTGAATGAAGGCGGAACACGCCGAGCGCAGCACAGCAAGCGACCAAGTGAAATATTACGATTACAAGCATGTTTTGTTCTCCCTTTCTCTCTCTCTCTTTCTTTCTTCCTTTCTATTCCTTGCTCCTCTCTTTGCACACATCCCTTTCCCATGCTTGCTTCCCACTCTCTTTCCCTTTATCCCCCACCTCATTCCGTTGCATTTGGCTTTGTGCTGCTGCATTCTGCCTTGGCTGCAATACACGGCACAAAAGTGATCTTAAATTGACTTAAAGGGTATCAGTATTCGTACAGCTCCATGGCAGCAATAGTCCTTACCTATTCCCAGTAGAATTTCAAGCCAGCAACCCTCACTCACCTTCTCCCTCCCCCCTGCCAAGCTCTGCTCTATTAATATTCCTCCTTGAGAATTCAAAATAAACATTCAGCGCATCTTTTTACACCGCAATGAATACACGCTCATTTTCTTTCAGTGTATTGTTTCGTGGTAACTTTGAAAACTTCAAGTACGCGCACCTTTTGTTTTTGTTTCTCTGTTTCTGTTTCTCTTTTGGGTTCGCGGTCATTTTGTGCCGCCTCAACTTTTTATTTGCTGTTGTGGCTGCCGCCTTCTTCATGTTCTTGTTCTACTTCTGCTTCACCTCCACCTCCAGCTGCTTCAACTTTGTCCTGTCGTTATTTAGCTCATGGTCACCACATACACACACACACACATACACACACACACACATACACACTGCTCACTGCTCAAACTTTGAGCCTGTCAATTGCATAAAATATTGTTAAGCCCAGCGATGCGTCGCCTCTTTGCATGATTGCAGCTGCCTTTTGTTTGAGGGCGTGGCAGGGGGTGTAGCAGGGTGCAGCAGTGGTCTTAATTTGTAGGGGTACTTACCTGTCATCTGTGGGCTTGTAGGTGACAATGTACTTCTCAATGGGATGCGCCTTCAGATCGATCTGTGTCTGCCATGAGACACGCACCGCAGTGGGCGTTAGAAATGTCACCGTTATGTTCTCCGGCGTGGCGGGTATGGTGCCTAGACAGACAGGCAGACAGACAGTTAGACAGTGAATCGATTACAGGGTATATGTGGGGGGTCGTATTGTGTTTTGTTGGGTACTCACCAGCCAGACAGGCATTGACAAAGAGCACGGCAATGAAGACAAACATTGCGCTTCGATTGCTTCAATAGTTGCCCCGTCGACGTCGACGTTGACGTTGATAATGATGATGATGAAGAAGCACAAACTGATAATGAAGCAGATGATTATGGTTATTGACCTGGTGTTGTTGTTGTTGTTGCTGCTTTTGTAGTGCTGGCTGGAAGCGGATTTCCTAAGGTTTCCGCTTCGCTGCGCGTTTCGTTGTCAGTTGTTTCCGTTGTTTCCGTTTTTTGTATTGTTCTTCCTCCTCCTTCTACTTCTCGTTTTCTTCTTCTTCTTTTTCTGCTACTTTTGCTTGTTGCTTAGTTCGGCGATTTAGTTATAGGAAATAAGCTAACTAAATCATAAAAATCAGTCTTGCTTTGTCTGTCGTTTGCTGCTGTTGCTTCTGCCTTTGTTCTGCCCAATTATGCATTGTAAGCGTGCTCGCGCTCCCTCCGCCTCTCTCTCTCTCTGTTCCCCTCTCTCTCTCGCTCCCTCTTTCTCTTTCTCACTCTCCCTCTCTGTTGTACTCCCCACTTGTTCTTGTGAAAGTTGAAAATTAATTTAGTTTTTTTTCCTTTAGATACTTTCGATATTTTATAGCACATTTTTATGGGCATTCTTTGTCTGTCGCACAGTGTGTGTGTGCGTTCTCTTGAATCATCCTGCAGAGCTGGTAAGTTCTGAGCTATATGCCAACTATTTCTCTACCTCTCTCCCACTCTCTCTATCCCTCTCCCTCTCTCTAGTTTTTTACTTCGTGCCCGCTTTTCTCTATTTGTTTCTTATTGTTTCGTGATATATTCGAGTAAATTTATTCACGTTGCGTTTGTGTTTGTCGTTGCTGTATCTGTTGTTGTTGTTGCTTTGCGCGGCAAGCCGTAATGTTTCTCTGCTCTACTATTGTTCATTACGTCTTGTTGTTGCTGTTGTTAGTTATTATTGGCCACAAATAAAATCAATAAAAGAGACTTTTGTCTTTTTGTCGTTGATTTTCGTCGGCTCAACTATTGTAAACTTTTCAATTTGCCTTCTGCCTTTTTAAGCAGGCAATTTCCGTTGTTTCCCTTTTACTTTTGTTATATTTGTTGTTGTTGTTATTGCTGCCACAGGCTGAAATTAATTCAATGCGACGGCGACGGCGTCGCGGGACCGAGGGAGGGCAGCAATATGCCACCTGTCGTCGCCGTCCAGCGGTTCGTGAAATTTCAATGTTTGCTTTGCTGCTGTTGCTGTTGCTATTGTTCTTTTTGTTGTTCTTGTTGTTGTTGTTGTTGCTGCTACTGCTCGTTGTTGTTTAATTTTATGCATTGCGCATTTTGTTAACAATTTTCTTTTGGCTTAATTGCCAAAGCATTTAGGCGGCATTCATGCTGCCCCTTGTTGCGCTTGCCTTCCTTTTGCTCTCTGTGTTCACTCACTGTTCCTCGCTTGATTATTGTTTATTTTGCTTTCGCTTCGTCGTTGTCGTTCTCGTTCTCGTTCTCGTTAATTACTGCTGCCTCGTTTGTTGTGTGTTGTTCTTGCTGCCGCTGCTGCTGCAATAAATCAAAGTTTTTCTGGATTATCAATGTGACTCAGTCGCAGGCGAAGGAATTATCGTAAATTGTTTTGCATTTACATTAATTATAATTAGCATTCAATCTCAATAACAATTAGGCAAAGGCGTACAGTAACCCCGACCCTACCACTGCCACGCCCCCCCCTCGTGTAGTTTCGTTTTCATTACCGAAATTGAACGCAAACAACGTGCTGCATACTTTGAGGCTGGCATTGCGTATACGCAACGCACACACACACACAAACACGTGATCAACTGAGCTATTTCATGTCTGGTACGTGCTGTCAGGACATGTGTATTTCCATTTCATATTCGAAACGCTTGCATTAACACGCAATAGAGAATTTTCCCCCACAGGCATTCTCGATCATGCGTAAATATTTTCTCGGTATCTTGTGCCCTTTGCGTGTGCGTGTGTCTCTCTCTCTCTCTGCGTGTGTGTGTGCCTGAGTGTGTGTCTAGTTGTACGTTTTTATGCGTGTGTGCCCCCTTTTTTGTCGCCCGGCCACGTGTAACGAACTGAACATTTGGAATTCCCTACTGAGGTTGCCATTGTCAACCAACTCATTTCTGTAAATTTCTTTCATGTTTCTTCGTCTGGCAATGCCAAAAACAATAACAAAAACAAGTTGTTAATGTGTCAATTAGTGTAGCAAAGCGAAAACATAATTAGTCTGCTTTGTGCACTCAACGAAACCATAAAAACCATATTATAAACAAGTGCTTAAAATACAACTATGAATTGTTTTAGAATAGCCAAGCAATGCTCAACTTGCTGATATGCATTGTTCAATTTTAAAGGGTATATAAAACGAGGCAGAAAGTCTACGTTCGGCATGTCGAAAGTCCTACACTCCGATTGTTCCAATACTAGTTACGTATAATGGTGCAGAATGGTATTGTGTATATTCAATATTATTGATTGGCACTGATAGATAAAGCGGTAAAGAGTTTAAAGGGTATTCGAAGGAATCGAAGTTGTATACTCGTTGAACAGTTTGTTGAACTCGAAAAGGTTAATGCTAAATATATTTCTTACAGAAACCCAGAGAGTTTCGAGTTTTATCATTATTATTATTGATATTATTTCATTTTAAATAATGACTCCAAAAGGTCTATAATTATGTGCAGAATCTTTCATTCAATCTGCTTAAATAAGTTGAATTATATTGTAAGCCCATTGACATTTCATATTTCATATTGAATTTAAAATTTCAAACTACATGTACTTTGAATAAAATAATCTACCACACAGCCTCGCACTATTTTTCATCCGCCTTTGTATTACGCGCTACATAAACAATGAATTACCCATGAATTTTGTGTGAAATTTTGTTTGTTCAAAGTTAAGAGCTTGTTTATTGGCTTAGCAGCAAGCAGATGAGGCATGTGAGTGAGTGAATGAGTCTATATACGACGTGTGTAATGCCAGGTGATGCCAGGTGAGGTGAGGCGAGGCTGGGCGGGACTTCACTTATATCGTAATTTGGAAACTTTTGATGCACATCCAACTACTTGTCAGAGCGGATAATACGAAGTAGAAGCTAATAAAACGCTTCAGCTTCGGCTCGCTGGGCACGATGGATTTCGCTCAGTGTTGAATTATTTATAATGTACATTGCTGGGGGAATATTGATAGACTTAAGTCGGTTAAGTAGCTTAAATACGTTGTATTTCTTTGATTGGATCGCCCAAACTGTCCAGGGATTTACGAGCGATTGTCAGAACGATTGAGTTAATGTGTGTATGTGTGTGTGTGTGCGAGTGGGTGAATGTGTCTGTATGAGTAAGTATGTTTACGTGGCATCATTAAAGTGTCACACGGCATTTACGGACATTGGCAGAGAGAGAGAGAAAGAGAGAGAGAGAGAGAGAGCGGGCAAAAGGGCAAAGTTAATTGATGCAATTGTGAATGAGTTTACTCTGGTAAATGCTGAGTGCGCTTATCGAAATGACTTGACATTTTCCAAGGGGGGGTGCGGGTGGTGTGTGTGCCCTTTAGCTATTGCCGGCGTCAGTCTGTGTGTGCGTATGTGTGTGTCAGTGTCTGTGGTAGCCTGTCAGGCGTGCATTATGCAAAGCATTCCTCATATTATGATCAAATTTAGTAATACGCCTTGGCACGGCGCTAAATTCAAACTGAATGCGTAATGCGGCGCACACATTTAAATGTTAATTTCGATGGGGGCGGTGCAGGGGGCGTGGTGACAATTTTTACTTGACACTCTCTCGCAGAGGAAATGAAAATGGAAATAGTGAGAAGCAAACTGTGTTAACTGCGTCGCTGACGTGCTGCGAAAATATTTCCGACTTGGTGACGTTGCCTGACGCACAGCGAGAGGAGGAGGGAGAGCACGAGTGTTTGTTTGTGTGATTGTTTGCAGTGTGCACTGCTTGGGGAGCAGCAAGTAGGTGAAAGTAGTTATCGTAAAATTAAAATGGCGGCTAGTACGCGTTGTCGCCGCTGACGTCGCCGGCGTCGCTGCTGTTAATTATGGCGACAATACATGCACGCATACAAGCGCACGCTTTGCACACACACACACACACACAGAGACGCTTGCCTGTTCGAACTGAGCCCTTTCGCTTGAATGTCTACAGTACGTTGTTTGTGTGTGCGTGGGTCTGTGTGTGTGTATGTGCAAGTGTGTACTTTGTTCCTTCCCGTTTTTATTGCATACGTTGCGACTCCGGCTTATTGAGGACTCTTGGCATTTTGTTACTCAACTTTGTGTTGTTTAACTTGTAGCTGTGTGTTGTTCTTTCAGTTTTTGTGTGTTTTCTGTGTTTTCTGTGTGTGTGTGTGTGTGTGTGTTTGTGCCCCGTGTTTGTGGTAGCCAACGAACAGACAATAAATCAATCAGCTGTGTTAACATCAAATTGCCAGCCGCAGACAATGCTCACAGTACGAGAGAGAGTGAGCCTGGCGTGTTATTAACCGAAAAAGGTCAGCTTAGCTGGAGACCAACTAAATACTACAGACTGTCGTTCACTGAGCGAAACGCGAGCAGTAAACAACACAAAATGCGTAAACAAAAGTTTGGGAAAACTTTTCTTATTATTTGAAACACAATTAACGTCTTAGCGCGCGCTTTGAAGTCAAGTGCAAATACAGTGAGAGTAAAGCAGCGGCAACTTAAGCAGTTCAAGCTGAGTTGAGGGGGTGGTGCAAGAAGTGCTTGGAGTTTAAGTACAGGATTTACTGCTTGCTCACACTCTGCTCTTCAGCAGCATCACGACTGAGTGTGTGTGCGCACTGCTTGCTTTAAGAGTTGCTCACTGAGAGAGAAAATTATATTTTTATTGCACTGCTTTACGATCGTTTGTCATGGCGCAAGCAGCAGCAGCAGAGCTTGTGCATTTTGTTCTGGTGTTTTGTTGCATTGTGTTCCACAACCCTCTACCCATTTTCTCACAGTGTACTCTTGTAAAATGTTATAAAGCGAGCACAGAATGCTATTATTTGCTGGGCTGCTCGTAAAAACAAAAGCACTTGCTTCAATCCAGCGCCCAAAAGCGCGCTTTAGCTATGTGTAAATGTGTGTACGCCCTCGTCTGTGTGTGTGTGCGAGTGTGCTTGTATTTTATGTGTGTGTATTGTGCTGAAGTTTATATTGTACGCTGTGTGTGTGTGCGTCGTGGACATGCACTTTAAGCTTAGCTGCTGTTCAAAATTTTGTAAGTCCCGCGCTGCCCTTCCCCTGCCCTCTACCCCCTTCCCCTCACCGTTGATATTTTCGAAAATTCCCTTAAGGCAACAATGCGCCATGTTGTTGTTCCCTTTCGTTGTTCGGCTGTTCCCCTGCTCTCCCACACTCTTTCTTTCTCTCTCCCCCGCTGATTCCCTTGGAATTTCAAAAAGTGTGTCGCCGCCTGCCAGTGTGTACACGCATACGAACGTACACATATTTTTTCGTGTTGTCATAGGTTCATGTATGTACACACGTGCAAATATGCTTATGTATGTATCTAGTAATATATATGTATGTATGTATATGTATGTGTGAGTTTGAACTGCTTGAACTGATTTCGCTGCGTGCAACACAGGCCAAAAATAACATAAACCGTATAAATAAATTGCCGCATTTCAACATTTCCACATGTGCAGCAAGCAGAGTGGAGAGGAAGAGAGTGAGAGAGGAGAGGAGGAGGAGAGCAGTGCAAAAGGCAGCACGCAACGTTGCGGCTGCGACGACGACAGGCGGCAAATTTATTTTAAATTGAAAAAACACAACTCTTTTTTTTCAGCGGCCATTGGCGTTTTTCGTATTTCGAATTTGAATTTGACCTGTTGTAGCTGCAGGTGTGAGCGAGTGTGTGTGGATGTGTGAGTGGGAGCGACTTTGTTTATAAATACGGCTACCGTGTTGTTTTGCCGCTTTATGTGCTCTACGTGCCTCGTGCTACGTTTTGCAAATGGCTAAAGATGAAAAAGATTTATTTACAATCAAACACACAAACACACGTGTACAGTTAATGTATGCGCGTGGGTGTGTGTGTGTGTGTCTTTGCATAAATAACGCATTAAAATGAGTTTTTAATTGCGACAGCTGCTGTTCATCTCATTGTTGTTGCTCTCCTTGCTCCCGTTGTTGTTGTTGTTGTTTTAAATTGTTATTGCTGTTGCGGCTGCTTCCGTTCGCGGATTCTGGTATTGAAAGTAAAAACTAACGGAATCCATTAGCCACTGTCTGCGTCTCATTTCATTTCGCATTGTTTTTAATTTTAACAGCACAACAACAACAACGAGAACAAGGAGAAGCAGTTCAAGGAGAACAGAAATAACAATACTTACCAGGCTCAGGGTTAACTGCTTGCTCCTTTTGCACTCTGCACATTAATTAAGAGGCTCGCGACACACACACACACACAGGCAAGACTCACCAACACTTAGACAAACGTTTAACGAAACATGTTTGTAAATTTGTTTGTTGTTTGTACTTTATTTTGTGGCTTTTAAGTGGATAATTTACTTAGTGCTTTGTGGCCTTTTTGCCGCCGGCTTAAGCTACCTGCAGTCACTCCACCTCAATCGCAGTCGCAGTCGCAGTCGCTGTCGCTGTCGCAATCGCCTGTCAACGGGACTATTCGGGCTGTCACTGCGGCCACTGATAACACCAGACTAAACACTGCCACAGACTGCGCTCGGCTTATGTTCCCTTCGCTGCACTGTCCTCTCTCTCTATATCTCTCTCTCTCTCTCTCTTGCTCTCACTCACTTATTGTTGTTCTGCCCTTGTCTTTTTCACTTTCGTTTCGCCTGAACTGGACACAGCATTTGTACGAGGCCTGCTGGAAATGTTGCTGCGTTGTGCTGCGGCCGACGCGTAAACTACAACTGAACTGCGCTGCCCGCTGTCGGCTCGTTCCATGCGAAGTGCTTTCGCCTTCGCTCTCTCTCTCTCTGCTCTCGGTGAAAGCTTTCGTCAGCTCGACGAACGATTAAAGAGAGTGCGGAGAGAGAGTTAGAGTGGAGCGCACTGCTTGCACTGCTTGCAGGACTTGCAAGGCGAAATAAGTTAATTTAGTAGTTTTTATTTAGTGAATTTGTAAATATTTTAAACTAATAAATGAAGTATTTAAATTAAAATTAATTAAATAAAATATGAACAATCATTTGACTGAGTTACAAAGACTGGAGGGTTGTTATCGCTGATACTGCTGACTAATTTTTTACAGTGTTTGCCTACATGAGCTTTCATTCTTTGGCAATGCCTCTCTTGCACGCCCGAAGAGCAGTTCCCAGCTAGAGCTTTTCGTTGTGTTAGGTCGCGGTCGTGTCCGGAAAGGGGAAACGAAGTGTTATTAACTGAAAATGTTTCGACTCATTGTCCCGACTGTTTCGGCTGTCTCGACTGTCCGACTGTCTGATTGACTGAGTGGGACCGCCACTGTGGCACTTAAGCACATTATTGGAGCGGTAAATTTTCTTAAGTTCATTCTCTCAGCTATTGTTGTTGTAGCGAGAGTTCAACTAGCCAGCGGCTCGTAAAGGAAAATTAAGAGCATACTTAGTGGCGTTTAATTATTTATTCACGGCCCCTTGGCACAGTCTAATTGCGCGCCAAAAGCGAGGCTAGGAAAGAGACAAAGGCAGGTAGAGGGAGACAGAGATAGATAGATAGAGAAAGGGAGAGTGTAAGCTGTTGCTATGCATTGGAATTTGCTGTCAGGGCTGGCAAACAGTTTCTCCAATGTTTGATCGAAATTAATAACGACTTTTCTTCAACTCAAATTGCAAAAAGAACACAACACAATCAGATAATATACATATATATATCTATATATGCTAGTATTTATTTTATAAAACTGAACCATCAGAATGGCGGACCAGGAAGAGGAAGCCGACGCTGGCACGGGCGCCAATGCTGCTGTGGCCATCCGACCGCGCATCATCTACGGCATTCGCACCGATGTCATGGGCAACATACAGTTCAATCTGAACAAGGAGGTCATGTACCCCATGGAGGGAGTGTTGGCCTTTCATGACTATGTAACCAACAAGCAGCGCTTCTTGCGCTTTCCCGAGGACACTCAACCCGAGATAATCGTGCTGAGTGCGCATCGCAAGCTGATGGCTGTGATGGAGCGACATGTGAAGAAGTAAGTTGACCAGGGCTTGCATAGTAGCCCCAAGTAATGATCTGTTGCTCCCTCGCCAGCGGTCGCTATATCTCGATCTATGAACTGGCAACGCTGAAGAAACGTCGCCATCTGGAACTGCCTGGCAATCATCGTGATGCCGATGTGCAGCAGATGATCTTCACCCAGGACTCGCGTGCATTGACGCTGCTCACCAAGCCGCCAAACGAAATGATCTTCATGCTGGTGCTGGACAAGACCAGCACGGTGTTCGAGGGACGTGCCACTGTCATGGGCTCCAAGGGCATTGCCGAGTGCATTGCCGGCAATCCCAACGATTGTGGCTTCCTGGCAGTGGGCGGAAACCGAACGCTGCTGCTGATGAGTAAATCGGAGCGAGGATTTAACATTGTTAACAATGTGAAGGTCAACTATCACATCACCTCGATGGCATTTCTCAGTTTGGATATTCTGCTGCTGGGCACCGACAGTGACATGTTGATTCTCGTGGAGAACGGAGAACAGAAGCTGGCACAGAAGGCGAGTGTTGCGGAGGTGGTGGACATGTTGATGGATCAGGAGATGTTCGACAAGGAACACGAGGCGCAGGATCAACGTTTCATGCAAATGGCACAGCAGGTGGTGCTGCCCGATCTGCGAGTGATCTGCATGAATGCGTTCACGCGCGGCTTTGCCTTCGTCATCTTCAACAAGGTCTTTGTGTTTGAGCGCATCTCCAAGTTCAAGCTGGAACGCAAGACGGTGCTGACGGTGCCCATCACACTGTACACTGAGCCACAGTATCAGATCACCAACATGGCCATCGACCACAAGCAGGAGACCATCATTGTCACCTGCTCCCATGCCCAGATCTATGTGGGCATTCTCATTGTGCCGGAGACCCTGAAGACCAAACAGCTCAAGTTTGAGCCCCTCGGTGTGATGATCCACATTGGCGAAGTTGTCGATCTGTCCATCTGCGCCTGGAAACCCATCATTATGACTGCCTGTGAGTTGCACTGCATTCTATTGGCAGAGTTTTATCATTGTATTCCTTGCAGCGAGAGATCAGACGATTCGCATCTGGAACTACGAGACGGGCAAGGTGGAGTTGGTGCGCAAGTTTCAAGTGGATGTCAACATTGTGGAGCTCAACTCAACAGGATTAATGGCGGCCATCGGCTTCTCCGATCAGCTGCGCATCACGCAGATCTTTATGGATGAATTGAACGTAAGATTTCTCTTGCACTTCTTTTACTTTGTTGCTTTGACTCCTCTTTTTTCTTACTCCTTCTTTTTCCACATCTGCTCCTTATTCTCCTTTTCTTACTTCTTGTCTTGCTCCTCATTCTGCGCTTATTCTCCATTCAATTTATCCTCCCATTTTTATACCCTTCGACCATTGAAAATGGTCAAAAAAGGGTATACTAACTTTGTGCAAATGTATGTAATAGGCAGAAGGAGGCGTGGGAGACCCCATTAAGTATATATATTCTTGCTCAGGATCACCAGCAGAGTCGATTGAGCCATGTACGTCTGTCTGTCCAGATGTCCGGATGTCCATCTGACCAGATGAACACACAGATCTCAACTATTATAACCGCTAAACACCAAATTTGAAATGATGGTTCCTATATACTCCACGCCCACCATCTCCGCAAATCACTAATTTAGTTTTTTAACTCGATTTGTAAGCGTCGTAAAGAATATATAACTTTCTAACTTTAACATATACTAAGCTGATAGTCATATCTACTTATTCTCGAAATTTCAATCGGATCGAACCATAAACACAGATGTTATTCAAGAAAGTATGAGCATAACTCTAAGTGCTTGTGTTAGCGCCATCTGTCGAGAATGATTTGAAATGATGTTCATATTAATATGTGTATGAATTAAACAAATTAAACTACACAGAAACATAAGTCGAAGGGTAGCGACTGTTTCTCTTCTTACTGGTTTCCCCTTGTCTTCCTATCACTTACTTCTCTTCATTCTCTACTTTCTCTACTTTCCCCGTACTCCTTCCCCTGCTCCTTCGATTACACCTTGCCACACTCTTTTCTGTTTTCCTTCCTAATCCCATTTCACATCCAACTTTCTCTTTATTCTACTTCTCATCGCCTGCAGATAGTCAAGACGTACAACTTTCCCCACTGCAACGATGTGCGCTACTCGAACCTGGGTCACCTCATGGCTGCCGCCTATGACAACAACATCTCAGTGACGTCAGTCTACAATCTGAACGTGGTCATTCAGCTGAAGGGTCACAATGGCACCGTTCAATCCGTGGCCTGGACCAGGACGGACAAGTATCTGATCTCGGGCGGCGCCGAGGGTGCCATCTACCAGTGGGACATTGAGACGGGTGCACGACTGCAGGAGATCGTGCAGAAGGGCACGTCATATGTGAGTGTCTGTTGCACCTTCAACGAACCGATGATTATCTATGCGGCAACCGATAAGGGAACCATACGCGAGTTCCAGCACGCAATACTTCAGCGTGAGATTACGGTGCCCATGCGCAACAAGGGACCCATTACGGAAATGATTATGTCACGCTCCGATCTCATAGTGTTCATAGCGGATCACGAGGGTGGCCTGTTCAACATGCAGATGCCGCTGTTCGAGGCGGGCGGCGGCACCATGACCAATTTTCGATTCTTTGATGGGCCAGTGAACAAGCTGCGCTTCACCTACGATTGCTCCATGCTGGTGGCCATCTCCAAGCGTGGCACTGTGGCCATCTGGTCCATTGACAATGTGGAGAAAAGAATGCCAGTCATCGATCAGGATCTGCTTAAGAGCTCCGAGGTGCTGATACCACGCACCCAGTTAGCTGACAAGATCGAACAGATCACCAGCTTGGAGCTGCGACTGCGACAACAGGCCGAAGAGTTCGAGTATCAGCTCAGCCAGAACGAGATCTTCGATGGTCAGCAATTGCAGGAAGTGCATCGCAGCTATTGCAATGCCCTCGAAGAGCTTAAGGAGCTGAACAACGACATTGTGTCGCGGCACACCGAGGAAATGAATCACATCACGTTCCAGATTAATGACATCAAGCAGGAGCATCGGGGCGCCATGGATCTGCTGGCCAATCAGTATTCGGAGCGCATGCTTATCGAGTACCAGAAGTTCACCAATTTGCGCGAGAATATGCTGGAGCTGCGCGAGAGTTACGAACAGAAGTTGAAGAACTCGACGGGCACGTTGCAGGATACGATTGAGGCGCTGGAGAATGACTACAAGAAGCAGCTGGACGAGCGCAAGGACATCATACGTGAGCTGATGAAAGAGATGCAGGACAAGAAGGACGAGTTCATCAAATATTGCCAGGAGGTGGAGGCGGAGAACGATCGCAACATGGTCTCGACACAAACGGAATACGAGAATAAACTCACCACGGAACGAAACGAGACACAAATGTGGCGCGGCAAGGCGGGCGTGCTGCAGAAGAAATACGAATCACAGAGCCGGGAAATTGATAACCTGCTCGAGGAGGTGGAAACGCTTAAGGATGAGCACTTTAAGTCGCAGCAGAAAATGGCCAAGCAGATGCGTAACATCGAGGACCTGCAGAAGGATGTATCAGACCGCGACTTTGCCATCAGTTCCAAGGAGAAGCGCATACAGGATCTGTTGCACAAGAACCAGGAGCTGGACAAGTACAAGCAAGTGCTCAACCACAAGATCGCCGAGCTGAAGGCAGAGATTGAGCCCCGTGAGTTCCAGATCAACGACAAGCGCAAACACATCATCGAAATGGAGCACGAACTCTCGGGTCTCAATGTGAACAACGTAGCGCTGGAGGTGCAGCTGAAAGAGATGCGCGACAAGTACCTGAGCAACGTGGCCGAGTTGCGCACGGAGCGACGGCGCGCGAAGGCGGCACGCGAATGCCTTCAGGCCATCTGTACGGATATCTACTACGTGGCCAATGAGGTGAACTCTGCGGAGGGGCTCAAGAAGTCCGTCAAGGAGCTGTTCCACAAGCACGCCAGCGATGATGAGCTCAAACGTTTCGTAACGCTCGATGCTGAGGTGCGCGACGAGTTCCTGCGACAGCGCAAGCAGATCGAGAATGTTCTGCAACGATACAAGTCCGTTGCCGAGGACAAGAGTGTACAGAAGAAGTTCGATAAGCTGTTCCAGGAGAACGTTGTGCTGATCGAGGAGATCGAGCAAATGCGCGAAGAGAATCACAGTCTACGTGCACGCATGAAGGAGGAGCTGCGAAGGAACCCCAAGGGATTGGGCGAAAAGACTTCGCTCGCAAAGTCTTAAATAAAAATGGCACAACTGGTTACAAGCTCGTGTGACAAATGTTCTTATAAAAATATGTGTGGGTTCCACATAGGACATATATACACGGATTATAGTACAGACATAAGGGGGAGTTTAGCTTAATCGACTGATATCGTATGGTATATAGTATAAAATATGAAAATAGTTAGTTCATTCAGGCCTCGACGAGCACCTTCTTTGACTTAATCTTCGCTTTGGTTTCGACTGCTGTTGCTGTTTCCTCGTCCTCGCCCACATCCTCCTCCTGCTGCCCCTCCTCTTTGGCAGGCAACTCATCACTGGGCACTTCTGGCAACTTAGCCCGCTGCTGGAGCTCCTCCTCTGCCTCCAGTGCGTCTAGTTCGGCGAGCACATCCTCCTCGTCTTCGCTGGTCAGCACATCGGTTAATATGGCATCGATTTCCTGTTGCTTTTCGATTCCTTCGCGGGTCTCGTCCATTATCTTCTCCACCTCGTTTATGTCCAGCATATCGTGGACCTTCTTCAATGCAGCATTTCCCTGTTTCAGGCCATCCAACACCTTCATTTCCACCTGGGCGAACTCCAAGTCGGCAGCCAGCTTCTCCAGATTCTCTAATTGTTTGTCGGCATTGGAGAGCAGACTTTCCTGGTATTTCTTTTTGCGCAACAACAGTTTAGCTCGGCTGAAAGATTAAATTTGGTAAATAAATAAATCTTGGCTTATTGCGTAAGTTCCTTACTCTTTCCTGCCCTGCTGCAGGCACTTCTTTGCCAGCAATCTGTCATTTTCCAGCTGCAGCTCAATGCGCTTCTGATACTGTTTGAGACGATCCCGTTGTTGCTTCAATTGCTGCGTGTAGCCAAAGGATTTAATAGAATTACAGTCTATCTTTCTATAAATTGATTCATCTACATACCAGCACCGCCTTATCGTGGTCGGTAATGCGACTAGGAGCCGTCTTTTTACTTGATTTCCCAAACAATGCACCCATTACAGCTGTGTCCAATCGTTCTGCATTACTCAACTAGAGATGTTTAGGCAAGCGATAGCAATGTTATATCGATATAATATACATTAATCGATTGCGGTATTTTTTAAGTAACCAGTTGGACTTTTCTAAATTATCGGTGTGTTATTTAACCCTTATGCGGACCGCATTTAATAAACGATATTTGATATTTAAACTTAAAAATACCGTTTTATTTTAAAATTGTAATATCATTCACAGTTTTGCCCGCAAGGCCTCATAACAATCAGGCTTATATCTTTTATACATACTGCGCCAGAAGTCAATGCGCTCGGCATCGGGATTACGTTGCATTTTGATCTCCCGATCGATGAGCAAGTAATCCAGTTGAAAGAGTTCATCGCGTTGCTGTTGCTTCACCGGCGTCCAAATGTCCGATGGCTTTCCATCGCGGGCAAAGTTCGCCCACATTTGACATAAGTGCTGCGCTACCTGAGCGTCCTCCTTGGCCCATAGAGCACTGTCGTTAGCCATCTGGAACAAATAGAAGAGTTCGTCGGCATGTGAAGCACCTCGCAACTTGTTGGCCTGGAACAAGGTCTTGTACATATTCCGTCCGCCCACATAGTCGAAGCGGTAGAAGTAGAGCGGCGACGACTGCTGGCAGTTGGCATGAATCTCTGCAGCGTGCTGCATGTCGATGTTGAAGTGAAAATCACTGAGCAGATCAACCATGTTGTCCACGTGCTCCTCGGTCAGTCGTTGGCCATTAAAGTAGAATTGCCGCATATCCTCGGCAGCTTCTTGTGCCTCTGGCGCCTCGGGCCTTTCAACCAGATTGCGTGGCACCAGACGGGCAAGGTCCTCGTCGTACAGTTCCAACTTACGCCGGGCATTTACTATCATGGCTATGCCCTCGGCTGAATTGTAGCCCATGATGAGGGGCATGCCAGCAAGGTGTTCTCTCTTGTGCAGCAGATCAAGAATGGGTTGGCTAATAAAACTATCCGGACTGTTGACATCCTCCAGCACGGGCTTGAAAGCCAACGGCAGTTGACGACGTCGTTCGTCCGCTGTGAGCACGTCCAGCGTCTTGGACAGCAGGCCAAGTGGTGTCACCTCCTTGGACTGTAGAAATTGTAGTAGTTGCTTGGGCTGTTCAATGTTCTTGCCCTGCAGCAGCTCACCCATGCGACGGGCTTTGTATGCTGCATTCTGCTGGAATACCCACTCCATGTTCGCTGTGCCGCTCTGCACAATGGCCTTGTGGAACAGTTTGTTGGCATGCGCCGCATACGTGTGCAGATGCACAGAGCTAGCACCAGCGCTCTCGCCGAACAATGTCACGTTCTGTGGATCCCCATTGAAGTTGGCAATGTTGTCCTGCACCCACTGCAGTGCTAGACGCTGATCCTTTAGCCCAGCGTTGCCATAGATACCGGCCTCTGGCAAACTGAGGAATCCCAATGCACCCAGACGGTAATTCAGCGTAACCACAATCACCTCCTGCTGCATAAGCTCCACGGGAAAGTAGCTGCAATAGGAGGGAAGGATTAATAAAGGGATTATTGTGGATTATCTGACACTTACTAGTCGCTGTTACCATTGCCAAACCAGAAGCCGCCTCCATGAATCCACACCATAACCGGCAGTGGCTTGTTGGACTTTCCCCTTGGCACATACACATTGAGGAACAGGCAATTCTCAGAGCCAACCACGTCGAGGGTAAACGGATCACGCTGATGCGAGACTTCACCTTCCTTGCTGCAGTCCAGTTCGTGCTTCTCAAAACGCTCCATTGGAAGGGGACTCTGTGAGTGAAGCAATCAATTAGCCTCGGAATGGCAATCCAAGAATGTACTTACTCGGAAACGCAGCTCTCCCAACGGAGGCTGTGCATAGGGTACGCCAAGGAAGCTCTCATACTGCAATCCGCTGGGTAGCTTGTGCTGCTGTCCCACAACGACGCCTTGCTTCACAGGAACTTTCACCTTCCAGGGAAAACAATTACGAAAGGTTCTTCGGGACTTTGGGTGTCTGTTGCTGAACTTACCTTCATGTTGCTGTACATTCGGAGGAGCCGCGACGGAAACAGTCTATGCCAAAGGGCAACGCTAGCCCACATGATTAGATTTGGAATCAATAAACCGAATCAAATCACGATTAATGACAAGGTAAGAGTCGAAAGAAACCAGTCTGAAATTGCACTTTGGCCGCAGACTGAATCGGAAGAACAGCTGATTAGTGGTTTAACCCTGCGATGGGCACAGCGGGTTGTTTGTGCTACGCATGAAATCGAATAGATCTAAAGGCGGACAATTTATTAAACAAAGCAATTAGGCTTCCTAATATTAAAAAATACTCGTATAAAAAATTATATAAAAGGTTATTTATGAAAATTTAAATTTGAATAGTAAACTATTTGCTAAATACGATAGCAAATGACTTATTTTTAACTGTCACAGTAGAAAGTCATTAAATAGAAAGAAACATATGTATGTAGTTTATTTTGCTTTTTAGATGATAAAACACCTTTAAGTTAAATGATTTAAATTGGTCTAGTTATTCAGCAAGATTACGAATAAAAAGAGTTAATTTGTAAAGTTCGTTAATGACAATAAGAACAATATTTTTATAGAAAGACATTAAGAAGCATATAAATGACTCTCTTACTAATTAAATAACTAAGCTGCCAGTACAGAAAGTCATTAAATAGTAAAAAGCATTTGTAGTTTCATTTAATTTTTACCTAAAGGAACAGCCGTATGTAAGTTGAATAAGGTTGCTTAAAATTGCTTTACATATTATGCAAGATTACGAATTACGTTACAAAATATGAATGAACAGGGAAAAAGAGTTAATCTATTAAAGTTCGCCAATCGGAATAATTATAATATTTATATAGAAAGAAATTAATACAAAATTCAAACTAATTAACCAGTCAAGCTCACCTGAAAGCTAAAATTGATTCACCCCATTACACTCATTTAATTTAATCATTCTAAATAAAAATTGTGTAAAAATCATGAACTGATGATTTGATAATTCCCAGAAAGAACCCAATGAAACACAGCGGATTACACATTTATAAGTAGTTACATTTAAAATGTTTCTAAGTTTTATTTGACTAGTTCCATTGCATAAACATTGATACAAGTTTCAAGTTCATTTTTATGTATTCAATATAATTATCGTTTTGTCATGAAAAGAGCTAACTTTGCTGTAACTATATATCGGGGGTGGTACGCGGGTCTGCCTTGATCGTTTTCGGGGGGGTTGGGTGGAGCGCGCACAACAACAAAAGCAACGAGAACCACAACAGCGATCGAGCTGAGAGTTCGGCAATCCGGGAAAATTGGTGTTTTAGTCAGTTAGACGCGGTGCAAGCCCCGCGACAACTTAAAAAGTTTTGAGCTTCTCTCGGTTACCGAACATTTCCCAACTCACCGCTATTTGTGTTTATCGCTTTTTGTTTTGTTTTCCTTTTTTTTTTTTAGTTTTGTTTGTTGATTTTTTGGTTTTTGTTATTTGTTCTGGTTGTTGCCAAAGGCCAGCTCGTTAGGTAAGGTAATAATAATGTTAATTAACTTTAGGTTGAAGGTTTCTTTTTGTTTTAAGCATAGTTTCCGTTTGTTCACACCAAAAATTTGAAACATTTACACTTATGTACATACATACATGCACACACATTGAACACACATACATTCAAACACTTAATAAACATTTATAATAGTAATAATAATCATAATAATCTGTAGTATTAGGTAATAAGTATATAGCAAACATTGAGAACATGTGTATGCCATATCTCTCTCTATGTAATATATATTATGCATGCAGGCTGCTAAACTATCGCCAATACTATCGCAAGCTGCAATCACTGCCAAACAGAAGACAACTCAACTTTGGTAGATAACAAGTTCAATGCTATGTCTATGTCCTTATCCATCATGATGTTATTCCCGAGTGGTTTCAATTCGTGCTCACATTAGTACTGCCAATAGTACGGCACACCGTATTCTTTTGTATATAAGTATATATGTTCGAGACTCTTTTAGCCATGGTAATTTGCTTTCGCATTTGCATTTGCAATTGCGATTGTTGTGGTTGCTTTCTCTTTTTAAATAAGGGTCACAAAATTCTTTTACAAATAGTAAATTGGTGTTTTGTTCTTCTCATCCTGATAATCAATTCATCTTTATAAATTTCCTTCTGTTACTCCTTCGTTTTGTCATCGTGATCGTCGTTACTTTAATCTAAAAACGTCGCAGCGCCAAAGTGCGCTTCATATAGAGACAAATGGCGCGATGGATCAGCTCGTACTGCTCGGAATTCTGCACCATTCCACCGCGTTGCAGCCGCAGATTGCACACAATTCCGAGTATGTCCACATAGATGTCTGGCATCTTGGGCAACTTGCCGAAACTGACTGCCTCGTTCGCATCTGTCTGCTCCACAATGTGTCGTATGTAGCTAATCGTGTTGCAGCTAAAGCTGCTCTCCGTGTCCGCATCGGCAACGTTGTGTGTAGCCTCGTAATGATTCCCCCCCTCCGCCATGACCTCCGCTATGGTCAGCGTTCTGTTCAACATCCCCGTGAGGGAATATGCCAAAGATTGCCTCAGCTGGCGTACAGCATTTAAGATGGCCGTAAAACAACCCGTGCGTCCAATGCCCGCCGAGCAATGGATGACCGGCAACGGTTGCACTGCATTAAATATATCCTGCTTGTACATCTCCAAACGTTGTGACATCAGGTGCGAATTCTGTGCGCTCCAATTGCCTTCGAAGTTGTCGAACTCCGCCTCACACTTGCCCAGATTCAGCACATGCAAACAGGTGTCCAGCAGCGTGTTAATGTCGCGCGGCGAATGATGATCCGGCCAGTCCGGATACCAATAGTGATAGCAACAGATCTTCTGCAAATAATACTCCAATCTTCCCACGCTCTCTGGCACATTGATGCAGTAGAGCAGCACCAGCTTGCGCACCGAGAAACCATTGCGCTTCACAATGCCCACGTTCTTGACCAGAAAGAAACTTCCATCTGTGGGTAGAGTGGCGCGCAGTGTTTCGTCCAACGTCACCTTTACCGAATCCACAAGGATGTGGCAGCGTGCGTTCGATTCTCGCTCACGATCTGGTTGCAGTTCACTCAGCTCTGCACTCAGCTCCGCCGCCAGCGACTCTACCGGCAACAGATGCTGCTGAAAGTAATCGCGTGCCAGCGCACTCAGCTTAAACACCTCGCCCTTGGCCGCCACAGCGAACACCTCGTTCAGGTCGATTGGAAAGTAGACAGTGCATTTCTGGCGATTGCTCTCCGTGAAATTGGTCAGCATCACGATCTTCTGATAGTATTGCTGCAAGATGTGCGACTTGTCCACATGCGGACTGCTACCGCCGTCCAGGCAACGGCGTATATAACGCTGTGTATTCTGATAGATCATCAGCCAGAATTCAAATATTGTATTGGGCAGCGGACCCTGCGAGGCCACATAGCACTTGGAGTTGTAATCGGGGCCCTGTGGAAGATGAGGCTTAGAATTAATTCACAAATATCGTCAGCTCGAACTTACCTTGATGTAATTGGCATTTATGTAGGGCACATCCTCATGGGCCAGCAGTGTCGTCTTTCCCATCAGCGCTTCCTCACCGCCACTTGGCTGCGGCTGCAACAGACTGCTCTGTTGGTGCTGCTGTCGTAAATTTAATAGCTCAGTGGCCTCACTCTCGAGAAGCACACGCGAATGTTCATTGGGCAGAATCGTTTTGTAGCGATTCTTTGTCTGCGAACCAAAGACCATGGGCTTCTCCTGATGATTGAGCGGCAGATCCCAGAACTCTTTGTGCAGATCGCGAAAGATGCGCTTCTGTTCATCGCCATCCAGATCGGGCAGTGACGAAACCATGTTCTTAACCACCGCCTGATACATGGCCAACAATTCGCTGTCCTCGGATGTGGGTGGCAACTGACTTGTGGGTGTCCCGCCATCACGTCCCAACACCAAACTTGGCGGCTGATCCAAGTTCACTTTGTAGCTGTGGTCGAATACGTGATTTAACTTGATCAGATCGTTCTGAGTTAGTGGATTCGTAGCACTCTGCAGCATCTGTATGCTGGCCAAGTAGATTTTAAACTCCTCGCTAGTCGTTTGTGGCGACAGGGGGCGAGTCATGATGTTACGAATGCCACTGACAACGCCTCCACCGGCGGCAGACGATGAACTGCAGGTGCACAGCACAACGCCACCAGGCTCCACATTGCTAGCACTTGAACCGATCTGGGACTGATCACTGGGCTGCAAGTCGGAGGCGGAACCAAAGCACAGCGGTGACTTGCTGCTAAAGTCCAAATACTGTGAGCTATTCCCTTCTGCTCCTCCACCTCCTCGATTGCTGTTCAAGTTCTCTGTGCTAAAGAATTTACGCTGATGCGAAGCTTGAGCGGCATCGGCTGCTCCACAGTTGCATACAGTCAGCTTTGGCTGATCGAACTGCACAATCAGTGAGTGCACCTGATGATCCTGCACGGCACCACTCATGTTAAGCGTGAGACTCTGATTACTGCCGCGACGCTCAAGCAGGCCGCGCTTTGGTGTTGTTGTTGTCGATGTCGATGTTGATGATTGTTGTTGACTGGTAGCCATCGAGTTGAGCTCCCCACACGAATTGGTTGTATGATTCTGCAAGGTGATGCTATGATTGGAGCCTCGACGCCGGAACAGACCCTGACGCAAGCCCTGACCGCTGCCAGCAGCGACAGTTAATTGGTTATGTGGTGCCGGCTGCGGCTGCTGTTGCGGCTGCGCCTGATTCATCTGCTGCTGTTCCAAGTTGCAACTAGACCTGGAGTTACTCACCGATACCAGGCTGTTGTTGGAGAGGCTGCTGTTCATTAGATTGCCACACGAGCTATGCAGATTTAGGGTGAGACTGTGATTGGAACCACGTCGCTGCAGCAGATTCATCGAGCCAATACTTTTGGTTGGCAAATCTACTGAAGTTTGCTTGAATGGAGACTCAGCTGCAGCACTGCTGGTGCTTGGTGTACACTCCACCAGGGTGAGACACTCGTGCAACGTCCTTAGGTTCGTGTTCGATGAATGCAACAACGGAGTCAGTTTGTGTGCGCTACGGGGGGCCAAGGTGGCACCCAGCGGGAATCTTCCACTGCTGCTGGCACTGTCCACGCTTGATGCCGAATTGAGTTCATCGGCTTCCAACGAGCTCTGATTTTGATTCTGTCTACGATGATTCATTTGCCAATCGCTGTTGTTCAATCCCGGCGATCTGCGGCGAGTTGTGCGACGATTAAGCAGCGACTGGTGGTCCAGTCGGGAAAGGGATGTCGAATACTGACTGGAGGCAGCCGGCTGTGTGAGCATGTTACTCTGCAATGGATGACTATGACTACTGCCGGATGTCGATGACATATCTGGAGATTCATTTATATGATGCACCACAATCGACAACTCTGTCTCATTGGCCGCAGAGTCCAATGAGCGTGCCTTCTCTTTGGTGCTCTTGATGGTTGGCGTCTTAGGCTTTGTCAGCGGTGATGGTGACAGTGGCTTCTGGCCGGCCACTTGCCCATCTGTGATGTGTATGGTGAGATTATTTTTATTCTTGCGATTCATGCGTCCTGCCGATTCCTCGTCTCCCTCTGCAGCATCATCTTGCGCTTCCAGTTGATTGTCTGTCTCCTCCTGGGCAGCAGCTCCTCCTGCTGCTGGTGTTGCTGGTGTTGTTGCTGATGCGGTTGTGCATGAATGTGGTGCTTGAGGTGCTGTAGAGGGTATAACAATCATATCCTGTACAACATGATCGATTTCGGGAAAGCGAAAGAAGTTGCCATTTTTATAGCCAGCAGAATTGATGATATTCAGGGGAGAACCAGAGAGTGAGTGATTCAAATTGAGATTATTTATAGAGGCGAGTAATTTGGGTGAGTAACTCAGGCGGCTGGAATCGTTATGCAGGAGATTCGGTGTTGTTGTCGTCGTCGTTGAGGTTGTTGTCGTTGAGCTGTCATCGCGAAAAACTATTGTGGGTGAGTTGTGCTCACTTTTCGACAAATACAGGGTATCGTGTTCGTTTTCGGTGTCACTGCTGTGCTTCGGCTTGGGTTGTGTGTTCTCCTTGTTGGCAACGATGCGTCCATCTTGGGGCGAGCACGATCGGCGATCGTACAGAGAAAAACGCTTTAATTTCCGATTCAGTGTCGTCGGCGATGAGGGCTGTTGTTGGTGCTTCGGATTGGCAATTGTGAACTGTTTGGGAGTGTGGGGGGGAACGTCGGTATCGCCATGTCGCGGCAAGACTGGCTCAACATTGCGCTCAGCTCCTATTGTTGGTGTTGTTGTGGTTGTTGGCGATGGAAACTCAAAGGAGGTCTGAAGATAGTCCAGAGGTGTAAAATAGGGGGTGGGCGTGCTCTTGTTACTCTCCACATCCACATCGGCATCCGCATCGTTGGTATAGGGGCAATCAATTGATGCAATAACTGCATGTTCTTTGTTGTTGTTTTTTAACTTGTCCATTATATACACACACAAAACGCGCTCCACTCGCACTCGCACTCCACTCCACCGCACTCGATCGCTCGCTCGCTCACTCGCCTTCACTTTGCTTGGCTGCTATTTGGCTAGACAGACGCTGCCATGCAGTTGGTGTAATGCCGTCAATCGGTTAACATTATTGGCTTTCACGTTGGCCACTTGCTGTTTGTTTAATTATATAGGCATTGCGTTAAAAATACGCTTTTCACAACACAACATTTTACACAAAAAAATGAAAATAATCAACCTAAACACAGCTAGTGTGACCAAGGCATGGTGTACACAAAAATGACAATCGATGTATGTATTTAGTGTGCGGTATTTTCAGTACCTAGTGTAACAAATATACTGCAAATATATTTCGTTAGCAGGCCCGTTGTTGATTTTAAAGAATCAATATTTTTATTTTCTATATTTTCATTCATTGAAAATGTATCTGCGAAATATTTTTGCATATACACAATAAATGAATAATCAAATGAAAAGCGTGCTCAATGTAGAAACACCCAAAAGCATGTATACGTAGCTATCGATATATGTATTTCAACTATCGCTTTGATAGCGATGGCAAGCCAAATTGTCTTGAACCGCCCTTAATTTAAATATAAATTTAGTTAAGTATTATTCTTTCAACAGGCATAACTTAGAACACTAAATATAACTAATATAGAACTTTCAAATTTATCTATCGGAAAATCATTTACTAGAACATCGATCAGATTTCATCCATAAGCGTAGCATAGAACGATTTTGTGCCAAAAGTGCAGCTTCCTCGAGATATTTAAAATGCTTGTCCTCAAACTGTGGTACCTTCATTGGCTCGGGAGATTGTAAGGTAATGGGGCAAATGCCTTGTTTTTGTATTATCCGCTGCAATCTTGCTTGATGGAAGCTTAAATAACTGATAGAATCTACAAATGCAGACGATCTCGATTGTTTACCGTTTGGAATTGCTAATGAATTTCCATTATTCGCAATGGTAGAAGTGCCGGATGCGTTACTTTTGAGTTTCAATTGAAGAGCTTTATAATCAACGTCATTTGATATAATTTTATTAGCCAGTTCCATATGAATTTTGCTTGCTTTTTGGGTAATTGCCTTTTTTGTTTTAGGGCTCCTCATTCGTGATTTTCGTTCAACATCAGCCCGAAATGCCTTTGGATCGACTCGCACAATATGCGGCTTGGGTTGTTCATCAAATATTTGGAACTTTGTATCGGCAATTATTTTAACTACTTTATCTTTGCCAGATTTGTTACTTTTATTGAGACGCGGCGATATCAGAACCTTAACACCTGACCCTGTCTGTACGGCGGCTGCATATGTCATCCGCATGCCCGGCACAGAGGGTGATGCCATCGGTTCATTCGGTTCCAACTTCATGTATTCACCCAAAGGCTTACGACGGACGGGAACAAAGTGGCACGGCTCCTTGCTCAAATCATTGACATCATCGTTCTGTTTTCTCCGAGCATTACGACTTTTTCGTTTGACGACCGCGGTCGTTGATTTTGATTTGGGCGCCGCCAGCTTCGACTTACGTCTTCCTTTGGTTACCACGGGTTGGCTATCTTTTTTCGAACGGACGCATTGAATTTAAAATTATTTGAATTTACCCTACAATAAATAAAGACATATAAGTGACTTACCGATATCGAGATGTACTTTTCGTAGAGTTCTCTGATGTGTTTTATAGATAATTTCATTTTACAATTTTTTTTTCGAATACGTACCTAGAACGAAATGCCATTAGTAATTGTTGCCAGTGCGATAGCAAGCATATATTTTAATATAGTAGAAAAGGTTCTAAAATAAATAGCAAGACGAATAATGTTTCCAACTGGCTTATATCGACGTACACAAGCTCGAATTCTAAATTACGCGTAAGTTTTTAGGGATCCTTAAACATATTTGGATAAAATATCCTTTTGCTTTGCCGTGTTCACTCAGACGTTATTCCGAATCAAAAAGCATTATGCCCAATGTCTTTCTGCTCGGTGGCGGATTGGGTAAGCTGCAAGGCGGGATTAAGGAAGAGGAATATTTTAGCTCTATTAACCATGGACTCATGAGTAATATACGCAAACATGTCGCAAGCTCCAAGGACGCCGACTACATGCGCAATTGGGAGGAATTCCAAAAGATACTAGACCATGCCGCATTCTATAATACAACATGTCTCAATAAATATAAGGACTTGCACGAGGAAGCTTTCTTCCTTAACGAGGTACATACATACTCTATATCATGTATCAATTTACCATTTTCAAACTCTTGCATTTTAGAATACAGAGTGTTTAAAAATGATGATTAATCGCTCCAAAGTCCCGCCAAATCCCGAAGAGGATTAAATACCATATTGCATTTTTACCTATTAACTACTATATAATTAACAAGGTAAATCTCTATATTCATGTCTGTATATTCATAATCGATGCTTGTATATATGTTTTAGTTTTGGACCGTTACATTGGGCTATTTTTCTTTTTGATTTCACAGCAAGTGGCAACGCCAAGAAAGTGCTGGCAAGTGCCACTTTCACAACACAACGAAACTGAGGCACTTTCATAACACAACGAAACTGACAACATTAATCATCCGCTATATATAGTTAAACAGATACCATACCTATCACCGGTATATAAATCAATATGTTTACATTACGGCGCATCAGTCAACATCTAAATATTATACAAATTCAGTAAGTTTTTTCAGAATTCGATTTGTAAAATTTTTTTGAATTTACTTGGAATTGCATAAGAATGCAACTGCAGACTTGTTACTTTATAAATAGAGTGCAGTGATATATAAGTACAAATTCGGTTCTATTTGCAGTCCACTGAGAATGTCACACGTCGGAGAGCTCGGCAGCGGTGCGGGAAAAGGCGGCGGCGGAGGCGGCTCCATACGCGAAGCAGGTGGCTCCTTTGGAAAAATGGAAGCGGCACGCGAGGAGGAGTTTTTTTACAAACAGGTAGATAACTAGGCTTGCAAATATGTTGCATATGTTTCATATTGTCTCTCTTGTATTGCAGCAAAAGGAGCAACTAAAGAATCTTAAAACTAAGACGGACAACAAGTCGCCCGAACCAGCTAAAAAATGAAACAAATTGTCAAAGTTTTTAATTTATAGTTTAGCTTTTGTATAACAAATATATGGGCATTGGATATGTACAGTGGAAACTAAAACAGATGACAAATTATTTGATTTTAAGATCTGAACTCTCACATTACTTAGTGGTGTCAGAGTTGTGCTCTCAATGTGCCGTGTGAATGACATTTGCAAACAGCTGATTGAGGGGCTATTATATAAAACACGTTGAGACAATTAACATTTATTCATATACATATATTTATACACACATATATATATTTATATAGTTTATTCAAGCCAGCAGTTAGAAGATGCGGCTTGATAGAAGGTCCTAATGCTATCTGCATACATTATCTCATGTGTTTATTGAGTAGATTTTGTTTACGAATTTGCTGGAAGAGCAAGGGAGCCGTTGGTGATAACCGATTGAGCGCAGCACATCTGCTGCTGATAAGCGCAAAGAGCGGAGGCAGAACGCGACAGCAGATCGTAAACAGAAAACAGTTTTCACCGGTTACGGCAAGTGTTTGCATCGAAATCCACACCTATCGTTATTATTCGACATGGCAGCTACCATCCAAAATAGTCTGAAAGTGGCCATGCGAAAGCGTATGAAACAGATCCTCAGTTTCGTAACACCCGAGAGCATAGTAAAGCAATCGCAATCGGTGACAGCAAAGGTGCGAAAGCTCAACTTCATTTTGATGTTATCATGTTGAATAATTTTTCTTTTGGTCCCTTCTGCTGCCAGGTATTGCAGCACGAGGCGTTCCGGCAGGCACAACGTGTTAGCATCTATTTGAGCACCAGCGATGAACTGGATACCACAGAGATCATCCGAGAGATGTTCCGCCTGGAGAAGATGGTTTTTGTGCCTAGCTATCAGGGCACAAAAATGAAGATGGTGCGACTTGTCGACATGAGCGAATACGAGGATCTTCCCCTGACCAAGTGGAATATTAAGCAACCCGACTTCAAGGAGAGCCGCGAGGATGCCATGACAAATGGTAGGCTATGCAGTTATCTTCGACATGGTTGTTATATGTATTCTCTTAACCTTTTCAGGACATGGAATTGATCTCTTCATTGTGCCCGGCGTGGCATTCACGCGCAGCGGCAATCGCCTCGGGCACGGCATGGGCTACTATGACAAATACTTGAACCAGCATGCTGAAAAGTATCCGCACAAGAAGACTACGATAATGGCGCTGGGCCTCAACGAACAGATCGTCGCCGTTGAGGAGCTGCCCATGGACGAGCACGATGTCCGTTTGAATTATGTTGTTACAGAGAATTCTTAAGTGTTTTTAATATCAAAATCTTAATCTTTAACCACGTCACGTTGCAAATATGTATTGATCGAATATAGACGAGAATATTTCTTAACGCAAATAGGGCGGCCTCGAGCGCATGCCACGCCCACGCGATCGTCCACTGTAATGAGGAGATGAATAATGCGAGTCGTTGCCGCTGAAGTGCGGCTCGGAATTGCCCGACCTGTAGGGTGCCCCACTTGACTCCGTCCAGCTGGAAGGCGATCCATTGCGCAGCTTCTTTTGCCTTATAGGGAGAAAGGGAGAACGTTAGTTTGGGGATTCCTTTAAGAAGGTTATGCTTACCTGAAGGCAGCTGCCGCTGAAATGCGCGAGCCACGGTTGCGACCCACACGCGATCCACGCAGCATTGAGGGAATCTTATTGTAGCCTGTTGGACCAGTTGGCTGTGCGCCGCAGGTCTCCAGCGCCAGAAAGTCGTCGACATGCAGCGATGGTGGTCGTGAGGTATTTGGCGGCCTCGAACGGAACGGATCGCCGCGTGAAGGCGGTGGCCTGGCAAAGCCACGACCACGTACTGAACTGACAAACATTTTCTTCTCTGGCCTACCCGTTGCGGGCTCCACCTCGACGCGTCGAGTGCGGTAACAGGATGCTGTCGGTGTCATTTCGCGATTAGACTGCGGCGAACCTGATAAATTCAGTACACGTTTGGAGTCACCCGGCTGATTCAAATCAGGGTTCAGGCAAGTATTGGCCAAATCTGTCAAATCGCAGGCGATACGCTCGTACATCGGTACCTGGATCATCTCAATGGGCATTGGCTCCAGCCAATAGCGTGCCGTCAGCTGGGGATTCTCTGCTGTGGCACAGAAGCGCGTAAAGATTGAACGGGCCTCATATTGCGTCACAATGCCTTCGGCTTGCGGAAAATAAGGCTCAACGCTGAGCGGACCCGTGGCAACAGCAGCGGCGGCACCTGTTGTCGCAGCATTTGCATCGGATTCGTTTGTGGATTCATTAGGAGCAGTTGCTACGGGCGGCACATCTGCATGATCTAACCTGGAAGCGTTTAGAATAACGAGCTGCTTCAAATCATTCACCGCTGCCTCATTGGCCACCGCCTTGTACTTTTCCAGCACTCGCAGTATACGCTGCAGGACTGGCGGCTTGTCCAACGGCACGATCTGGAAGTCCAGTAACTGTGCCAGCTCAACAGCGCCCAATTTGAGCGTGCGTTTGGGCATAGGTGACATTGGCTGTGGAGGCTCAATTTGTGTCAAGGAGCGCAGCAGTAGAATCAAGGACTCTAAATTGGCGTGATACTCAACCGTCTCGTTGTGGTGTATGACACGCTCCATCCAGGCTTGGAATTCGCTAATCTTTTGCTTTAAAGTCAGAGCCAAATGATAGAAGGTAAAGCTATGAAGGATAAAATAGATATGAGATTAATACTATTAAGAAATAAGAAGATTCACTTACTCATGCTCGGTGAGTATGACCAGATTACGCACTGCCAGAATGGATATGCCGTTAGTTACCTCAACGCTGGCTAGACTGCTGAAGACAGTATCGATTACACGAGGTAATAGCTCTTTGGGAGGCAGAGCAGCTGCCAAATTGAGCAATGGCGGTGCCGTTGACTTGTGAGAAACCAAAGAGATTCCCGAATCCAGAAAACTGTCCATTATACGGTGCACTGCCTCTTGGCAACTGGGTTGTGACCCGCCGAATTCGTTGCTGGCCAACAGAGATTGAAGCATTTCCCAGAATTTGCCGGACAAAATCGACAGCATGGAACTCTTGAGCGGAGCAAATGCACAGAGACGGGTGGAGAAACGAAGCAAGCGCTCCAAATTGGCAGAGGAGCCAAAGTTCTGGAACTCGGTGCATAGCAACTCCATAATTGTCTTCGCAACAAGCAGCGTCATGTTTGGTGCCAAATCGGAGAGTTGCATGCAAACACGCTGTAGCAGCTCCACAAGCTGTGGGAAGCTTGATGGTGCCAGGGCTTCTATCAGATTGGCAATTTGCTTACTCTGTGGGTGCAGATGGGCAGACCAAAGCCTTCGCTCTCGAATCAATCGCTGCTTGTGCTGCTGCTTCAACTGATCGCAGAAGGGCTGTGGCATAGGCAGTGGTAGTGGCAGCAGCTCAGCCAACAACTTCAGGCCAGGTATGAAGTTTGATGGTCCATCGATGTTTTTGAGCACTTCCCGTATCATTTGTGTCCACAGTGACTTGTGCAGTGACTCCTCGTCTTGTTCGTGCGGCTGTGTGTAGGCCAACAGACTATGCACTACCTCCAACTTGCATTGCTCCACCTCAGCGCCAGCTTGGCAGCGTGATGGGTAGTAGTAAAGCAGGAAATACACCTTCACCAGATGATCAATGGCAGTCAGATCTTTGAAGGTGCCATTGCGGCACTGTATGGCATAGGTGAGCAGTTCACGTAGAATTTGCAGCGCTGGCAGCATAATCTGGCAACAGTGTACACCCTGTATGGTCATCAGGGCGGGTGCATGGATTCTTGGCTGCTCGAAATACGTGCACAGGCGCTCCATGATCTGTATAAGCAGTTGAACGCCATCTGCCGCGTACAGTTGCAAGGCAACAAATCTATGCTTGAGCTCCTCGGTGCCCACATACCTGACGGGCTTGTGACCGGCCGGAGTTGACGTCTTGCTAGTGACGAGATAACGTAGAATACGCAGGGCCATAATCAAGTCACCTGGAAACGTGGTTAGATACTCCAATGAACGTCCTATCACCTCAACCAGAGGCATGATGTCATCGTAAATTAACACATTGATAGCTTCCAATGGCTTCATATACACATACATTTCCTGCAGCACAGCTGACACTGATGGTTCGAAAGTCTCATGATTTTTGGCCAACTCCAATATGACAGCGCCATGCTCGATAAGGTAGTCGAGTTGTTCACAGTATCGTACACATGCATCAACCATATCCACAGCGTAGCTGAGTACAGGACTCTTGTATTTGGTCCCTGGCGAGTTCAATTGGCGTTGCGACTGTAGGCGCTGTTCCTTCTTAATGAGGTCCATGAATGTCTTCAGGTTATTGTTCATGCCCAGGACTTCGATGGTGTGCTGTCGTCCAGATGGATCACAAGTCTGCGAATAAATAGAATGCATATGTGTGGCCAATTTGATGGTATCGTATTCCGGTGCAGCTGCAGTAAACACAATCGCATCGAGGTGGTAACGTGTCTGCATCTTGTATGCCAATTCAATTCCCAGACGTGCTAAACGCGGCAATACCGGACGCAACACCGGCGCAATTCTCTGAATAGTTCTGGGCATATTCACCGCAGCGGGAATGTTCACCGGAGCGGGAATATTCACCGGAGCGGTCTCTGTCTGAACTCCCACATTCATTGCCACTGTTGGCATTGGTACTTCGGGTTTGCTGTCTGATTCCTTTTCTGAACTATCTGACGTGTTCAACGATTTGTCCTTATCGGATTTCACTAAAAGACGCAATAGGAAATGTTTAATGGTGAATAGGTTAAAGAGTAAAGCAAGTTAATTTACCATCCAGTTTATCCTTGGGTACTTCAGCTTTGGGGCCCTTGGGTACGTCATCTAGACCCAGCAGAATAGCCACAATGAGTTGCGTTACGTCGAAGGCATCGTCCATAAAGTAATCAATGCCCACATGTGATGTAAGCAGAGCATGCATCATGTCCAGCGTGCAGAGGAATGTTGAGGCTGGCAGATCTTTCGAATTGCTTAGAATCAACAGCAGCGACTCGGCCAGACAATGCTGCGAAAAGTAAGCTTGCAGGGAATTGGCAAAGCTCCGTTGCGCATTGGGATCTGTGACCAATTCGAACTTCTTTGAGACTGGCAAAAAGCGACGCGGCTGCTGAAAGCAAAGCTGATTCGCCAGCAGCGCATCCATGAGCATTTGGAAAGCAAACTCAATGTGCTGATAGAACTCTTCACTCTGGCGTTCCATTTTCGTAGTGAACAGCTGCGTGCAGTTGGTGCGTACCGTTTCCAGTGCCTCATAGAGATGAAGCTTCTTGATGATGGCTTGCAGTGCGTATTTGGTGCGTGTGAGCTTAGCCGAATTCAAGGAGTCAATTATCTTCTGGTAACCATTGGTTTTCGATGACATAAAGCTTTTAATACCAGATTTGGTGTCTAGCATGGAGTAGACAGCCTTGAGCAGCTGTAATTTAATAGAGAGCGCCATATAGGGCTCTTGGTAGAGCTTGAAAACAGCTTCGAATGCATCGTACTGGTGCTGCTTCTGCAAATATAGAAAGAGCTGCTCATTGTTGCACAACAGCTCGGCCATTCTTGCACCTAGTTTGATGTGACGAATCTTAAATGCTGGCTGTGGTTGCATACAGGCTGCTTGAAAGCTGAGCGCAATCTGAAGAATATTTGCAGCTTGGCGCAAATGCGATTCGTCGTTATTGAAGAATTGTTGGAGCACAAAGTTGCGACGTTTATAGTGCTGGGTAAGATATCCCAATTGGTTGTTCAGTTGCTCGCCCAAGTAGACAAACTGTTCACGTTCGTCGACAGTGACTCCGCTGTTCTCCTCATTGAACGCATTCACATTATCCCAGCGTATCTGCAGAGAGAGTTTCTTGAATAGCAACTTCAGTGTGTCTAGTTCCTTGCTGTAATGCGATGACAAGTCACCATGGAAGCACAGCAGCGGACGTCGCCATGGCTCGAACGCATCTATAGCTGGTGGCGCAGCGGCTGCTGCTAATTCTAGTTCACGTTCATATTCTGCTTCAGCAGCTGCATCCACAGCTGCATCCACAGCTGCATCTACAACCTGCTCTTCGACTTCTAAATCGTCGCCAATTATTTCGTCGTCACTGAGAATCGGCTCGTACTGTTCTTGCGGGGTATCCGAGCGCTCTCGTTCTCTTTCACGCTCTTCGTCTTCGCGCTCACGTGGTAACGATTCCGATAAGTGTCTATAGCCGTGAGAGCTTGTCCCCTTGTAATGTGCACGTGTGTCATCATTGTCGTACTCCATGGCATCCGGTGAGCGTGGTCTTGTTGGTGAATCAATCGAAACAGGTGGTGTTCGTGGCCACTTGTGCTCATCTGCATCTGAACGTGAGCGCTCAGAGCGCTTGCGGCGAGTACGATGACTGGAATATTCTGGCGAACGTGAATACTCTCGCGGTGGCTTATCCCTTGGGCTAAATATAGAATATAAGAAAGTTCATGAAATATTCTCAGCTATTTCACAGATAATCTTCATTACCAGCGCAGATATTCTCTGTCGCTCTCCGAGTGCGTGTGCGTCCTTAAATGAGGCGGTGAGTGGTCCGTGGAATGTGTTGAGCGCCGTATGCGGCGCAACTCCCGCTGTTCCTCGTCTGCATGCTGATGATAATGTTCTCGAGACAACCCGTACTCTAAATCTTCGTGCTCGAATTCGCCAACGCTGACACTGGCTTTGTGTGCTGGCGCCCCCAATATCTCGCCTGGTATGGCCTCCGGCCATTCGTCTTTTAGCATTTCTTCAGGAAGGAGTACATTGTGACCCTCTCCACTGAGATTGCAAATCTCTGGACCAATCATCACTGGCTCGCAGGGCAGTGTTGGGCTGGCAATGGGTTCGGTTACCGAATTTGTTAATATGCCATAGACGGCCAGGGTAATGGCGCTGTACCAGCCACGCAAGACGAGACCATCCGTTGGAATCTTTTCCTGTGAGCAATCAAGATGAATACAGTCGTTTTGATTGTAACGCAGGAGGCCCAAATTCTCAAAAGCCGACGCTCCCGGCATGCCCAAATCGTTTACGAAAAACTCCAAGTCGAACTTTGAGGGATTCGTGGCGCCCAGGCGGACGCCGCCCGGGAAGTCTGCTTGCACTCGGGCACCCAATGGAATTATTCGCACTTGTGTGATAAACACCGGTTTGGGGAATTGCACAAGATCCAGATTGATATCCTATGATTTTATAAATAAACATATTTATTAATTTATACATTTGCATAAGTATTTGGAAAATGCAAATTTTACGTACGGTGACTTCTTCGTGTGAGAATGTGTCAAAGAACAGCAACTCGGCTCCATCATCGGCGTCCGCCATGTTTGCTGGAAGAAATACTCCGCTAACCTGTTGCAACCACAATTACAACTATTTATTTTAAGTTATTATATATTAAAGTTTTTACAAACAAACAAGCGTCCGTCGGCAAATTATTTAAGAATTCGCTAAGTGTGACCGTTTTAACCTGTGAGGATGTGGTAAAGAAGATGTTATCGATATTAAATGTTAAAATACGTTGAAGTGGCAGCCTTAAAACATCGGGAATGGTGGCAACCTTATACGCGGCCGGCTCTAAGCTTTGGGCACACTGACGCCATACAAGTTTTATTTGCAGAACAGTCGAGTAAGTTTTTTGCGCCTTAATAAAAATTGCTCAGCATACATCAATACACGTACATACATATATAATTATATATAAAATATTGTTTTTCTCGTGCAAACAATAAACAAAAAGCGATGCACATATTTTAAGATGTAGATACACATACTAATGCGTGTACTTATATTTTGTATCCACATTTGCTGCCTTGCTGTTTTATTTGCAACGGGGCTTTGACCACTTTCTTACGGATCATCGTGCTAATGCCGCAATTTTTCTTTTCAGTTTTTTCCATCCTACATAATTCTTTACCACAATGTTCGTTGTACGTCGTAGCGCCCGTTTGTACCCCGCTGGATTGCAGTAAGTTTCATAGCTGTAATTAATTGATAATTAGTTGACACCTAACTGCAATAAGTGTTTCAAATTGACATTAAAAACATTTTCCTTGCCAATAGCAGGGCAAACACATGCACAATACATACATACATCCTCATTTATTTTTTCATTTGCTGATAAGATAAACATAATTCGAACCCGAAATTTCTTTACGTTTGACCCGACTTCATTGTTGGTTACATAACAAGTACAGAAATATACTTATGTGTGCTCTAACTTTCCCCCTCTCTGCTACAGGTTGGCTAAGATGAGCGGCAGCCAAGTCGGCGACTTGGGCAGCGGTGCCGGTAGGGGCGGTGGTGGCGGTGGCTCCATTCGTGAGGCCGGTGGCGCATTCGGCAAACTAGAGGCCGCCCGCGAGGAGGAATACTTCTACAAGAAGGTAAATGAACTTTGAATCTTTTAAGTAAACATAAATATGTATAATTTATTTAAATAACATGAAAAGAGGGAAAGCAGCTGAGAATGATAGATTCAATTGTGATATCAAAAATATACTAAGAAATGTCGAAAGATCGAAAAATACCACTAACAAGTGGCAACGCCGGCTTATGATAAGCTCGTGTTTATGCTGGGATTATACTTTCAATTTAAGCTGTGCTTTTGAAAATGAACTAAGCTAGTTTAGTTTCCGCTCAGTGGCAAGGCAAACCATGCAACAACTCGTACATTCCGCATTTCTGTATGCGAAAATTGACTTCCTTGAAGTTAAGTCCGGCACCAAAAGCTTTTTGCAAGCGATTCGATAGCGCCCACATCTCCTCTTTGCCTTCGTGATTTCTGACAATCTTCAGGCCGCTGGTGAACTGTAGCCGCTGCTCATCCTCAATGACCAGGGCTAGACTTTGTTGATTATACGGCTGCAGTATGTTCCAGGCCAGTATACTCGCCGGCTGCACTAGACCACACAGCAATGTGCCCGTCTCGCTCATCGCAGCTGCCACACATTGACTGCCCCTCTTGCCCAGCACCATAAATTGATCGAGTGCGGCGCTGACATCATTTGGCTTCCAATTACTGGCATTGTTTATCACATGCAGGGGAATAGCCATTTGCCAGTCACTGGAAAGGGAATGGAAATACAACATACGCTGCAAGCGCGGCCCGGCCAAGCTGTGTGGCGTCAAGGTTATGGAAACAGTTCCGTCCCACAGCTGAAAACTTTCGCCGGCTATTTTAAAGGTTCCAAAATCTGGATGTGGATAGGTAAACTTGTTCTCAATGCGCCATGACTTCTGAGCCGCCACATCATAAACAACAATACCATCGCCAATGGAGTCAGCCATATACACATGCCCCACATCACAATTGTGCGCGTCCAGATCAATTGTGGGTGTGACAAAGCGACTGACCCCCACCTTGTACATGCCTTGTGGCAAGCGATAGTGGTGCACCACCTCCCCGGTGGCCAAGTCAATGGCATACAGCTGTGGTGGACAGTGCTGCACAAAGTCAATCTCGCCGCTGTCCAATATCCACATGCGTCCGCATTCGTCGATTTGTGTGCGATACACGGACGTGAGTCCGTTACAGTCGGCGCCATGCGATTGATGCCAGTCGTAGCTGGGGTAGGCGCGCAACTCGGTGCCATTCCCTCGAACTTCGTTCGTCACATAGGCCAGGGAATACGGTACGCCCTTGACAAATCGTGGTATTGTCACAAAAATCGAGGGCGTTTTGTCGCCATCTGAAAAAGAGAAGGGATTTGGCATGTGGCCACTAAAATTAATGCGATTATTGCACCACGAGTAGAGTTTATTATTAATCTTACGACTTAACAACAATGTCTAATCACCAACCGGTTAGAACGAGATCATGATCGATATTCTTGCAATTATTTGTTGCTTTATTTACACATTTTTGCGTTGCATTTAACTGTACTAAGGATTCTAATTGAAAACTCCACCCAAATTAGTTCAAGGTTATAAATAATTCTTATGGTTTCTAATTGTCCTAAGGGATTTCACTTTTAATCCAAGTAACACCGCGTAGTCATGATACTTACGCGTATAGTAGACATCCACATCGATTGGCACAACACCGTCAGGATTATAGAGTCCTGCTCTAATGACACGCTCCCGTTCCTGTGGCGTGGGGAAAGCCAACTCCAAGTTGCGTGCCTCAAAGACACTTATCAAGGCCTTGGAATCGTATCCTGCGCCGGGTCCTGTGGCATACTGCCCTGCGACAAGGGCAAACCAAGAGCAACAGCAGCTGATTAGCGCAGCTGTAATCCTTAATTCGTGTTGTACGCGCATGCTGTAATAATCCTTTCACTTTCGCACGATCTGCTCTACCTAAGACCAAAATGGTAACTGCGCTTGCGTTGCCAACGGGCGTCGTATGTATGTCTCTCTAATAACCTCAATCAACACCCGTCTCGGCTTGAGCTTTCGGCTTCGGTTTTGGCTTCAGCCTAAGCTTGAGCGGCTAACCAGACCTGGTCAATTGGGTCAACTTGGTCTTTAAACTGGTTTAATTGCACATTTAAGAGCGTGCATTGAAATTCTCATTGTAGCAATTTGTTTGTGTCCTCATAAAAAAGAGGAAAACAAGAGAGCAAAAATAACAAGCTGCGCAATTTTTGGGGGGACTTATAATTATGCACGCCAGTAACTTCCAACTTCCACAAGCTGCAGCAACGCATGACGTCAAAGTAGAGTCCATTGGCCTCAGTCGTCCAATAACAACACACTAACTTTTGGTATATGGTAATATTGTTATCAAGTTAGATACAGTAACACAAGAAAATTGGCTTACATTCAGTTCTGTTAGCTCAAATCTGAATAGATTAACTCAATAAAATCTTGTTTACATTGCAGTGAGGTATAAGGGTATTAAAACGTCGACTTGTTGTCTGCAAGTTACATTTCTAACAAGTTGATTCATTGGTTATTTAACCGGAACCAGTTTGTCAACCTTTTGCCCAAACTTAAATTCCACATGTTCCACACATGTAAGCGGATCATCTTAAATCATCTTCACAGTCACTTGAAAATTGCCGATAAGGCGACTTTGAACTTTATAACATAAATATGCCATAACGGAATAGTTGTGTCACATCTTACGCTATTCATGGGTCGACAACAGTAATACCCTGTTCAGGTTTTAATGTTTTCTTCTGTTATTCTAGAATAGAATAGATTAATGTCCATGATAATATTTGATTGATTACTTGGTATTATTTATAATTAGAACTTGTTCCACGCCTATTGAGAATTTTAAATTCTAATCTGCAACTATTGTGTTTGCAGTTTATAACCTTAGCAGGGCAATAAAATAATTTGAAAGCCTTTTAAATGAACAAACATTAGGCAGTTCATAAAGAAGAGATTATACAACAAGTATAGTTTATTGCCAGAGACACACGCTTCATGAAATTAGCATATTTGCCACTGACAACGAAGTGGGACAATATTTGTGCCACTGCTGTACAGTACACTAACGTCGCTCGATTATTGAATACACTTAACGTGTTTCTTTTTAATATTGTAGTAAACAAAAAAAAACTGAATCTTAACTCTATTTGACTAATAACACATTAATTGAAGATCAGGTGATTGGTCCGAGCAGAATGCTCCGTTATTTAATGTCGTCGAGGCGACGCCGCAAGATGCGGAAGTTTACCTCATTCGAGTTTAATGTGCCGGCAGCGATTTTCTGCAAGGAGAAAGTTTTACATTCAGTTGAAATGAACGGGAGAGTGAGAGTGGAAAGAGTTGGGCGGGATCTACTTACCTGAAAACGATTCGAGAGCATCCAGAGCTCTTCCTGTCCTGTGGGATTGCGTACAACCTTCATGCCGCTGACAAACTGCAGCTTGGAGGAATTGGCAGGCAGGTTGACAAAACTGCGTGAGTTGTAGGGTGTGTTGACATTCCAGGCGAATAGCTTAATGGGATCGAAGGTGACACAGTACAGATTGTCGCCACTATCGATGGCTGAGGCAGCGCACTCGCTATTACGCCTGCCCAGCAATCTAAACTGATTTGACATGGCATTGGGATTGTTCTCCCAATTCTCACGCCTGTTCAGAACACTCAGGGGCACCGAGTACTCACTCACGCTGGCCAGCGGATGGAAGAAGAGATTGCGTTTGTCATTGTTAACAGCGAAGATGCCGTCCATCAGCTCAAAACTCTCTCCGGCAATTGTGTGGTTACCATAGTCGGGATCAGGATACATGAAACGATTCTCGACACGCCACGCAGCATTGGCTCGATAATCGTAGACAACGAGTCCGAATCCTGTCACATCTGGCACGTAGATCATGGTGCGTGCACACTTGCCACGCGGCGGTGGATCGAGGACTAACGGATTAGGAACAATAAAGATGGAGGTGCCTGATATGTAGCTCTCATTGGGGAAACGGAATCGATGCAGTAGACGATCGCTGGCAAGATCAAAGAGCAGCAGTTGTGGCGGACAAGGTTGGGTGTCGCCAATTGTACCGGAGTCAATGACCCACATATGATTGCACTGCGTTGTCTGTGGAGACAGGAGAATCTTAGTTAAAAGAGACAAGGAGAATTCCAGCTATCACTTACTGAGACACGGAAAACTGAGGTCAGCTTATTGCAATCATCGCCGTTGTTGTTGTGCCAGTCGAAGCTCGGATAGGGCTGTAGCAGTGGTCCATTGTTGCCCTGCTGTTCGCTTACAGTGGCCAAGGTGTAGGGTATTCCAGCCACAAAGCGAGGAATTGTTGTTAACAATCGAACTGTTCCATTGGGCAAATAATGTGGTTGCACATCAATGGGAGTTCCGTTCTCGGGCACCAAATTGCCGTCATTTTCAGCCTGTTGACGATCCTGTTCGTTGGCAAAACCGAATTCCAATTGTTGCCATTCCTTTTGCGTTTCCACATTACGTACAGGTCGTCCAATTCCCGGCGCACGTTCGCCACCGGGCAATATATTGATTCCGGGAAGCAGCCCCACGCCGGGTAAACGTCTGTTGTAGCCAGCCACAACGAGACTGATCCCCAACAGGCAGACAAGTTGTAGTAATGAGTTTTGTATCATCTCGATGGGTCTTTGCATTTGCAATTGATGTTGGTCAGCGCTTATCAACGGACCTTATATATCAAATTCTATGTTTGTTTTCGGAACTGATAGGTTTTGTTCTATTCATCTGTTGACTCTATAGAATACTGCGTACTGCGCGGACTGTTTGCCCAGCTGAATTAACACCTCGCATTAGCCTTGTGTTCGTATTCTACTTTCTTGGCAAATAGTTTTGAGATATTGTCGATATTGTCTTCTGCCTTTTGGTTCCGTTTGCAAACACATTGGCTGCCAATTAGCAACTGAAACTGGCTCGCAACAGCTACACAAATGAATATTCGCATTGGCGTAGAAAGTAAGCAACTTTTGGAATTTATTCAATTTGGTTTTATCTCTGAGTTAGAATATATTTTTAGATTTCAAAATTCCCAGCAGTAAGAACCTGATTTTGCATTCTGTTTTGCGTTATTTTAAAAGTGTAATAAACAAGTATTTTAACAGCCTCTCATTGCGCAGCCTAATTAGGTGTAAGTTGTTAAAAACAAACATTAAATTAATTTTACTGCCGAAAATTTTCAGAAAAAGCTGTTACAAAACACTTTCCTCCACTGCATAAAATGAATGACAAATTGTTATGCTATATTTCTCATTTCATTTAAAACTCAGCAAATTAAACAGCATTTTTCAGAGTCTTCCACTCTGCGGGCCACCACTGTACTGTACACTGGTGGTACTAAATTAATAAGCAGATTGTGGTTTACTTAATTGATACACAGTGTATTACGCTTTATTAGGATACAAAAGGAAAGTCTAATCTCTATTGTCTTGTACCATGAGCTCTTAAACTAGTTGAAGATGAGCTGATTGGTCAGATCTTCGTCACTGGGAAAGAATATGCCGCTGTGTATATCGTCGAGGGGACGACGCAACATTCGGAAGTTAACCTCATTTGAGTTTAACGTGCCGGCAGAGATTTTCTGCAAAGAGAAAGTCACGTTTAATAAATGTAGAAGGACATAGAGAGCATGGCTAACTCACCTGAAAACGATTCGAGATCATCCAGAGCTCCTCTTGACCTTCGGGATTGCGTACGACCTTCATGCCACTTACAAACTGCAGATGACTATGCCTTGCGGGCAAATTGCCAAAGTTTTGTGGCAAGTACGGTGTGTTGACATTCCAGGCGAACAGCTTGACGGGATTCAAGGTGACACAGTAGAGATTAGCGCGACTGTCCATGGCCGAAGCTGCACATTCACTCCTACGTCTGCCCAGCAGCTTGAACTCATCCGACGGCGGTTTGCCGCCATTCTCCCAATTCTCACGTCTGTTTAGAACACTGAGGGGCACTGAGTACTCACTAATGCTGGCCATGGGATGGAAGTAGAGATTGCGCTTATCATTGTTGACGGCAAAGATGCCGTCCATCAGCTCGAAGCTCTCGCCAGCGATTGTATGGTATCCATAGTCGGGATCGGGATACATGAAACGATGCTCGACACGCCATGCAGCATTCGCAAGATGATCGTAGACTACTATGGCGTGATGTGTTACGTCGGCCACGTAGATCATGGTGCGTGCACAGTTGCCACGCGGCGGAGGATCTTGCACCACCACACTAGGAGTTATAAAGAGTGATGCGGCGGCTGTGTAGGTCTCATTGGGAAAGCGATAACGATGCAGCAGACGATCGGAGTTGAGGTCGAAGAGCAGCAGTTGTGGTGGGCAAGGTTGGGTGCCTGCAAAATTGCCAGAATCCATAACCCACATTTGATTGCACTCAGTGATCTGTAAGAATGGATAGAACAGTTAATACCAAGCTGAGTTTAAACAGCTTTTATTAGTTAACTTACTGCCACACGGAAAACGGATGTGATCTTGTCACAGTTGTCGCCGTTGTTGTTGTGCCATTCCATATTCGGATATGGCTGCAGCATTGGTCCATTGTTGCCCTGCTCCTCGCTGACGGTGGCCAGAGTATAGGGTATTCCGCTGACGAAGCGAGGAATTGTTGTGAACAATCGAAGCTGGCCATTGGGCAAGTAATGTGGCTGCACATCGATGGGAGTGCCGTTCTCTGGCACTAAATTTCCGGAGGATGCCGCCTGTTGACGATCCCGAGGCGTTGCAAAACCGTATTCCAATTGTCGCCACTCTCGCTGAGTGTCCACACTGCGCACAGGAGGACGTCCACTGCCTCCAGGCAGACGATTGCCAGAGGGCGGTGGATAGACGCCACTGTAGCCGGCCACAACGAGACTTGCCACCAACACACACAGCAGCTGCAGCAACATTTTCAGTATCATCTCGACGGCTGCTCAAATGGAATTGATGTTGCTATCAACACAGTCTTGAGTTATTTCGATGCTATTTATTTTTTGGGAACTGATAATTTAAAGGCTACGCAAGGGACCTTGTCTGGCGATAATGCACGACACTGTAAACAAGCTTTATTTGTGTTTAGTCAGTTGTACTAACTTTTAACACATTCTACTCCGCGATCAGGGAATGTTCTTGTGCCTCTTGTTGGGCTGCCACTTAACAACTAAAACTGGCTCGGAAGCAACACGCACCCATAGCCGATACGAAATCAGGTTCAGGTTAAGCTTGTGCTTCTGCTTGTGCTTCTGTTTCAGGCAACATCTGCTTATAGCGACAGCAAGTTGCGATGTTTTTCCCGCAAACGTTTTCTCCTATGCTCTCTTTCCCTCTCTCTCACTAGTTGTTTGTACACCTTAGCCAGGGCTAATGATATAGCTAAACTGTCAATAAGTGCTGACTGTATCTAGAGGTTTGTTTTCCGTCTTTTTTTTGAGTTTTTTGGGTGGAGAGTCATTTGTATTTTTACGTATGCGTGCTAATAATTGAATTTGTACGTGTTATTCGAACAATGGGGGCTTTTGCGACATACGCAGGCAGATGGCAGATGGGACAGCTGCCGACTAATAATAATATCGGGAATACTGTTCAATTATCGGCGCTTTTGTTATTTGTATATTACCCCATTAATTATCGATTTTTAGAATTTGTCATTTAAATTCAAAATTTCTATTTGTCGTTCTTTTGCAGCAAAAGGATCAGTTGGAGCGCTTGAAGAACGACCAAATCCATCAGGCCGAGTTCCATGCTCAGCAGATCAAGGAGCACGAGGAGGCTATTCAGCGTCACAAGGATTTCCTCAACAACCTGCACAAGTGAAGGACCAAGAAAGGAAGACCTTGTTAAAAACAATACTTAACTCACGTTTATAACGATTATTACGAAACATTACACACAATTGCATTTCTGTAACCTACACTAATATTTTGTATTGTTCTTAAAACAACATGCAAACGAATTGTTCGATGCTTAAATAAAGATTGTTTTTTTAAGAATTTGTTGTTGCTTTTGCATAAAACTTGAAACTGTTAAGCGTGTGTAGGCGCTTAATGCCATAATTTGTATGCTAGGGTCGTCAACCGGTTATCCATATATTAAAATCGGTTCGAACAGTAAAAAAGTTAAATATCTCGTATTGTTTTAATATGCAACGGTGTCTATAAAGTATTGCGAATATCCGAGATTAAAGAGAGAGTAGAAATTTCTAATTTCGATAAATGGTATTCCTAATATCATCCTAATGATGAAGCGTATTCAAAACAGGTTTCCTTTTTGTTTACAATATCAATTACAGTCTCCACGCCCGTTCGACACATATGTAAATACACAAATCGTCATTCATTAAGCCTAATGAGTATTTATAAGCATCATTCATTCAACTTTGTATTGTTTTTCGCCGACACGAGGAGTGTAAACAATTATTATACATCTTTGGCAAACGAAACGAGTACAACATTCCCTAAATGAAGTAAGCAATTGAAGAATGGTATAATATTTGTATTTCCAATTTATTGACTTCTTCCGGATTATATTTCGGGAGGTGAGATTTTTTGTGCCTAGAAACTCAATCAAACAGTCATCACTGACTGTAAGGGAAAATGAAACAACCCTGAGAGTATCCAATAAATTTTGAACGTCCTGGGAAGAAGTGGAAGTGGGAGAAAAGAAATCATTGGCGTCCTCCTCCACCTACTGCCGTTGTTCAAAACGAAAAACTGTTTACAGTACACTGCTTGGACTGCTTGCGTCACGATCCCATATTGCATTAGCTAAAACACAAACCACAGCAACAGAGAGCAGAGTCGAATTTTCTAGCAATGTACCAATCAGTGCTGCCATTTTAGCATTTTTCCCGTTAAGAATGGTTTTTTTTTTCAAATTTCAATTGACACTGGAACATAAACAGCATTGACTTTTTATGTACTCTTAATTTAAAATGTTTCTGAATACACATTCGTAAACATTACTTTTATTTATTTAATAAAAATGGCAAACATATTACACAAAATTCTAAAACAAACCGTGTACTTCGGCAATTGGTAGGTAGCGCTTTAACAATCCCCGCAGCGCTTATCACAAATTTGCATTGCAGGAAACATGTTATTAAAAATGGATTTAAGCTGACTTACTTCTTGAGAAGCAGCCAGGAACTGAAATTGGAAGAATTACAAATGGTACTCGGAAGTGATCTGCAAAGTAAAACATCTAATCTCTCTTTCTCCTTTCGCCCCAGAAACGCGTTAAACTGGAGACACATGCCCAGAACTTAATGCAGAAGCAGCGCTCTGCCGAGTCAATGCTGACTGACTTGACTCGTAGCATTAAACAGATGGAGTTTGACTTCCCTGAACTCAAGACGCTGGTGACGGGACAGGAGAATGTTGACGTTCAGAAGAAGAACACTAGTTCCCCAGAGAGCGAAAGAGATACAAAATTTTGAAAGTAAAGCACTCTGACTATGGGGGTTTTTTGCGTGTTATCAGCGACAGCGAAAACAAAATCCCTCGCGGTGCTTCACCGCAAGACGTAAGTTGAATCGAAAGCAAGGTATGTATATAAGCTGCGCTTCCCGTCAAGGTATTTTAGTCAAATCGCAAAATACTGAGAGTTAACATCATCATGCAGTTTCTACATATGTGCAGCTACCTGTTGGCAATATGTGTTGCTTTGGGAGGCATAACTGGCGTCCTGGCAACCCCTTCGCGTGACAGTGGGGGCAACAGTTGGAGAGGAACAGAATCGCGCCCTCAATCACGTCCCTTCTACTATGATGCGCCCATCCGACGGCCTAATCAACCCCAAACCATGTACGCCTAGACAATTTTGTATGTATTTTCGATCAAATTTTAATTTTGTACACTAAAATAAAGAATCGATTCTTTAATCACATCTATGATATTGCCTGTGATATTTTCTCCTGATCAAGTTAGTCTTACTTTATGTTTGACAAAGTATTTTGTGTTTTATATTTATTTTATTTCATAGTTCCGTTTCCTTGAAATTATTAAAAAATATCTCAAATTTTAAGTGATGCAAGCAAATTACATTATGGACCTAATCGGAACGCGATGTCTTAGTTTGTTGAAGCCACAGCAAGTGTTCAGTCAACAAAATATGAAGTACGTTTATACAACACCAAAGCTACATTTTCTAATCGGTATCTTGATACTTAGGTTTTGCGAAAGGTACATAAGGGCCAAGGAAAATGTCAGCTTTTTAAAGATGGTTTGTTTTTGAAATATCATGGAGCTTTCATCGTTTTATCGTTTCTAATCACTGTTCGCCTTAGCAACGGGAACACCTAAAAGAATTGCGTAGAAAGATAATCAAGGAGAGGACTCTGATAAAGGAGAAGTTAAACGAACTGGATGAGCAGATAAAGACGATCCAGAAGAAGAACTATGAGCGCAAAAATAAAACCCCTGACAGTTATTCCTAGTATGACTAGAGAGAAACTTGTTCAACTCAGAGGTCAATGCCTTGAATCTTTTTCATTTGTCATTGTCCTAGGAACTCTAAACATATTTCTAAAAAAAATAAAATAAATTTGAATCTGAATACAAAATTGAATACTCGAATTTTTGTTGGAAATTATGGATTGTTTTCGGAAAGCTTTTAAGTTCGTAAGGTCCTACAAAATCCTCAGTGTTGAGAGCTCCAAGTGAGTTTAGGTACCTGTTTATCTGTTCGCTGATCTAATCCTCGATTACATTTTGCCTGTTTTGTTAGATTTTTCGCGCGAAAGCCTTATGTCGACAACAATTCAAAACCAAACTTGCAAGTGGTTTGTTAAATATGTGATTAATTTAGTTATCGATATTCTTTTCTTCTAACCCGCTCTCTGATACCTTCTTTAATAGCAAGTTAAAAAACTTAACATCTTGAAGTCCCTATCGGATAGAGCGAACGACGATCGAGAAATGTTAAATGCTGAAATTAATAGGCTGCATCAGAGAATTATGAAAATCAAGAGGAGGATGAACACTATGGAAAAAGAAAAAAAGAAAATGGAAAATCTACCCAAAAGGCATGAAAAAACGATGCCGGAAGAAAAGTACTGAAAACGGTTCATTTTAGGTCCAGATTAAATTTAATATTATTAATAAATTTAGTTAGTTTCCTAGGAGACTTGTTTGTACATATTAGTTGTTGTCTGGATGTTGAGTTTTTCGGAAAGTTTCTAGATTCTATGATTGTGATTTTGCAAAAGCTACACTGCCGTCAAATGATATAAAGCAGAAGGAACTCAAACGATACTACTTGGAAATATCTGAAAATATTTCCAGCTTGAGCACTTTGAAAAACACTTCAGTTTAAATTTTTATCATGCTCATCTTAGCTTTAGGTTTAATGGCAAATTATGTTATTAAGATTTTCAACCACTCTAAACATTTGGTCAATAAGTTGCGCAAACATTGATAAAAATTACCATACATAATAATAGTATTATTTTCATCCTTAGTGCATATTTAGTCAAAAGGAGCCGTAGAGCTGTGGGTATGGTGGACAGACTCAAACTGCAAGAACTGCGATTGGTAAGGGAATGCAGGGATATCGTATGATTTTAAATATATGTTTTACCTCGCAGAAACGTTGTCAGCTAATAACAAAGCATAACGCATTGTTGAAGACACAGCATAATGTCGAGTCAATGATGACCCGTTTGAATCGCACCATCGCCATCGATACACAGTTCATTAATGAACATATTCTAAATCAGAAAATGAATGTGAAGTTCCCTGAAGCTCAAAGAACCGCATACTCAACGTTTAATATGGCAAAAAAGATTTCTGAGTTAATTTCGAATCAGGCACAAACGAATGGAGAGTCAGGACCGAAAAAGTCTTCAAAATGGTGAGAGAAAACGAGTGATCCATATTGCAGGCGAACTACTTATAAAAGGAAATACAAACTTCTCGGCACTCTGCATCTGTTTCAAATGCTATCGGTCCTACGTTAAGAACTATTAACGAGTTCTTAATAGGACGATAGCCTCGACAGCTGCAGAGTGACAGGTAGAGAAATGTCATTTACTCTTCCATTCAATACAATAATATATAATGTTATAAACCATCTACGTATATTTTATCATCGTATTTATATACATGAATATTTTCATATATTAAATATGCTCACGATGAGCAAGCAAGGCAAATCGTCTATTTTCTCTTGTAATCTTCTCTTTCTCTCTAGTAAAAATAACAGCTTTGAAATAAGAAAACAAAGTGGATAACTAGAATAAGAACCAAAACGAGAACGAAAGCTGCAGTCAAGCGTGCTCGACTGTGATATACCCGCCTGATTTTTTAAATGTTTAACTTCTTCGATCGATTGATCGGATTTGAAATTTGACGGAAAGATAGATATTATAGTCGGCTAACTATATGACGAAGTCAGAAAGTTGTATCTCTTATACGGCGCTTAGAAATGAAGTTTAAATGTTGATTTGCGGAGGCGGTGGACGTAGCATATAAACTTGATCTGCTCAGAGTATTTAGGGAAGCTTCATTACAAATTTGGTGTCTAGTGTTTATTAAAGTTCATCTGGTCAGACGGACATCCGGGCAACTAGATAGATAGACGGAAATGGCTCAATTCACTCGGTTAGTGATCCTGAGCAAGAATATGTACACTTTTTGGGGTCTGCCACGCCTCCTTCTACCTCTTACATACAATTGCACTAAGCTACTACGAGTATACCCTTATTTGACCAATTTCAATGATCGAGGGTATAATTATCGTAGGCTCTTGACAAATATTACATAAAGGGATGGGGTAGATAATATTGGGACTAATTCAGATGCAATTGCTCTTGAATCCTCTATTTATTTCATTTTTTATTTTGTGTTTCCATATTTACATGCGTATTTATTCAATGTGAACTAAAAGCTGTCGGTGCAATAATATGTTTATTATTTTAAAAGAAATGCAATTGTGTAAAGTAGTTTGTAAAAAGAATTAATTTATGAATTTTGTATTAAATTTATTTCAAAAAAAATTGCATTCAATCTTATATGGGATTACATGTATTGCAGAGGACTCGGGATGAAATGATTCCTAATGATTCCTAATTTAAAATGAAATGTTTTTCAATGAAGTATAGTAAACCTTTGAAAAATATATATTACGGGAACCTGTCACCTTTAAACTGTCACTTGAGAGCACAAAAAACTATTTGGCTTTCACAAATCATTTAATACAAATTCTCAAAATCATAAATTTTAACTTTCCACTTGTAACCTTCATCCTTGCTTCCATTTTCATGTTTTCTTCTTTAAGTATCAGTTCCTTCAAAATGATGAAATCATGTAGGTTTGGGTCACCACTACATGGCAGGGAAATACTAGATTGTATAAGTACACCGTCACGATGCGATCAACTGTCCTTTGTCGACTTGCCCAAAGACAAGGATAAGGAGAAGTGGTTCATCAAGAAATTGGTGAGTTTTTGGGTTATTTAATTATTGTATGCGTGATTCGAATGAAATCCAATTCGCAGGAAAAAGAGCAACTCGAAAGACTACGCGATAACAGGCAAAAAAAAGAAGAAAAAGAAAAAGATGGAACACATGACGACGATGATAAGGATGCAAAAGAGAGGAAAAATGATCGAGACAGGCACTGAGAATAAACCAAATGCTGAAACATCAGCTGATAGCAATAACTGCAAATAGCTATAATGTCATTTTAAAAATATGTTAATGATTACAACCTTACAGAGGGTGTATTAATTTAGCTCCGGCTTTTGACATATCTCACTCAATAAAGTATGTATCAACAGGATAGTCTAAATATCCATATCTCACCATTTTGTTTGTCTGTCGGTCTGTCTGTTGCATCGCAAACTATAGGAGTTTCTTAGTTTTAGATCTATGCGGACAAAACTACAATAAATAAGTCAGAATTAGGCGGATTGAAACAATGAAACTCTGCCGATTTGTTTTCTTATTTTTCAAGATAGTGAAACCAAACTAACCACATTGCCTATATTCTGTTACTAATAAGTATGAAAGTAACATTTAATCAAAATCGGAACACTGAACACAACAAAATCGACAGAAAAGTCCAGAGACTATAGTTATTATTAAATTATAAAACTCTGTACCATTATATACTATATGTAACTTGTTTAGAAACAATCGCTGAAGAATAAGAACAAAAGTTGCAAGGGTATAAATTCATTGTGTAAATTCAGGTATTTCTAAAATCAGAACTGATCTTCGTACAAAATCCTGCATTTCGGACAATTATTAAATGTATAGTGGTCAGATTTTTATGAAATTTGCATATTATATATATAGAAAAAGTCCGATGTAGTAAATTTGTTTACAATATCTTGACAAATAACAAAAATAGACTGAATGTTTGCATGTTTGTTCCGACATATTTACAGCGTGCAGCAATAAGAAGCACATGTGCCAAGTTTCATCAAGATAGCTCCAAGACTGTGGGACAAGTTTGCGTTGCAATAAACGGACACACGGAGAGACTGACAGGACTAGTTCGACTCCTCTGTTGATGCAGATTCAGAATATATATATAGTACTTTATATGATCGCAGATGTCTCCTAAGGTGCGTTGCAAACTCCTGGCTAAAATTAATATACCCTCTGCACGGGTATACAAATGAAATGAATTTTAATGTAGTATAGTAACCTGTGGGTTCATACATATTTCATTTAGTCAACATGTAAGCTGTACTTGAGAGCTCATCAAAAATCACAATAGTTTTGGAAAAAATCAAAATTTGAGTTTTTTAAACAGTCAAACACCTTAGTCATGTTTGCCCGTTTACATAGATGTGCGCTCAGCAGGATAAAACCATATAAGTTCAAGCATCCATTATCTATCAGGTGAGTAATGGATTCTATAAGTATGTGATCGCAATGAGATCTGTTTTTAAATTTTCTCATCAGACCTCGATGCGACATTATACAAAAGAGGGGAAAAGCACAGGAAAACGTTTACTTTCTCAAAATAGTTTGTATTATCAGTTTGATTCGACTTTCTTTGTATATATTATATTACAATCTTTACTTTCCTTAAAGCAACACAATCAGCTGACAACCCTATTGACCAAAAAGAAAAGGGAACATGAAGCATTGTCCAGACAAATCCTTGAATTGGATAAGGAAATGAATGAAATAGAAAGGGTATTAAAAAGGCACGATTATTAATATATGACAATTCAGGCAATGAAAATTTGTATAGATAAACTCTCAACGTTACTCAGTACACCATGAGATTTTTACATTTGGCTGTTACATGCTAAGAACAAATTTTAGGTGAAATTTTATAGATTCTAATAAAAATTTTTTTTTAAAGTTAGTTTATTTAATTTCTATTACTGTTTTTTTTACGCTAAAATGGAAGCCATGATTGGTTTACGGTTGAGCCCTGTAGTAAAATACTTGCAACACAGGCAACTCTATTACCGTCTGGGACTGAAGTGTGTACGTAGTGACTAGATAAAACTTATTACTCATCGTGAAATATTTAAGGTATGACGAGGGAAGCCTTTTCGAACGGAACTTGGCAAAGGAAAGTGTCGAATCGCTGAAAAATGTTTGTATCTGAATTAAATCTCCACTGTCTCGCTGATTTTTTGAATATTTTCTAATATCTTCAAGGCATACGAGCAACTTTTGGCCAGTGTACGTTCAAAGATAGAGAATCAAAATGTAATCAAGTGGAAGCTCATAAATTTACTCTTTGAAATTGAAAATTTAAAAGCCATCATAGATACTATGGAGAAGGAAAATAATCAAGAGTCTCAAGTCGACTAATGAGGTCTCTTCATCCATTTAACAATCAACTAAGTAGGCACCTCATTTATATTTGTCGCATTTAGTTGTGTATTGAAAAATCAAAAAAAAGTTTTTTAACTAAATTCTGTGTTTAAATTAAAGTATTTTTTTTTTTGTTGATGAGAAATTCGCAGTTTGGTTTTGTTCTAGATCTTTAAATCAACTTTTTGTATTGAGTTCTTCACATAAGAATGCGAAAGATGAATTTTGTTTTCAGACAAGTTTTTGATAGGATTTTAACTAGTCGCCGATACCACACGGATTTGGAAAAGATTTTCTTTTTGAAAATGGTACGCAACTTGGTAGTTTATCTTATTGATAAGGCTTACATTTTTTCACCAGCAAAAAGAACAACTTCAAAATTTGAAAGCCAAGAATTTGAAACGGAGGACACGCGACAATCAGAAACTCGCAACGTTGGCGTCAACATCTAAGTCGGCTTCGCAGACCATGTTGAAAATCCATATTCAACCCTTGCATGATAAAAATTAAAATAAACATGTGCGTATGGAGCAAACTGTCAATGTACTCCGGACACAACTAACAATCAATTTTGGTCCTAAAAGAAATTTAAAATTTTAGGCAATGTGGAGCTACTGTAGGCACAATCATGTGGTACCTAATAATTCCTGGTTCCGCACGAACCCGTGGACGCAGCAGCTACGATTGCTAACAGACGAGGACAAAATGCGAATCATTGAAAGGGTGGGCACTATGTGTAGATAGAGAAAAGTCGTATATATGTTAAATTATCTCTGCTATCCCCCGCCAATTTAGAATGCGGCTCTTCGGAAAAAACAAGTTGATGGGCTGATGGAGGTAAGTTATTCTAAGACACCTGATTTACTTTGTCCTGTATCTCTGTCTTTTTCTTATTCTTCCCCAGAGATCTCGCATGTTGTCGCTGATTGGAGAGTACATCGCTTTGCAGGAGAAGTATGTTAACGTCAAACTGCGCAACAATAAGCAACTTCTTAAGCTGGCCAGACAAAATTGGATAAGAGAAGACCGTTTCAAACAATAATCCAATTCGCTTCAATAATTAAGGAAGATAATTGTATAGAATGGTTTGTGTTTTCATTATTTATTCAAAATAATTTTATTTGTCTCATTTACAAAAGCCGCACAAGCAATGAATGAAGGAAAAAATAAATTGAATGCATAGAGTCTCAATTGCATAGCTTGTATATATACTTATGTATCTGTGTGTGTACATATATATATGTATATATAGTTCAGTTACGCATACAGTTTACAGTAACATGGAAAATAATATGGCATTTACACGAGAAAGAAAACATAAGAAGTATTTAGAATAAATACAAATCAGCATTTCAAATTTAGATCAAAAATTATTAATAAAATATAGATAATAATTATAATAATAATAATAATAGATAATGTATGTGTGTGTTGGTAACTTAGGGCTAAATCAGATAAAACATTCGTGTGCATTTCGTTAGTCGAACTCATGTCAAAAGTAAATATGGTATAAGTACATTTTAAAAATACATTTGTGGTAAGTAGTTTGTGTTTGTGTGTGTATGTGTACATTTGAGCAACTTGGAGAACAGTTACAAGTACGATTACAACTACAACTACAGTTAAGAACTAAGTACAAACTAAAAACTTGAATGCGGGCCGGGGCGTATTCACAAATCACTTGACTTGGTCAAGTGGGCAGAGCCAACACACTACGCCAACTGACGCCTCCCACTTTACTGGCTGTATACATATGTGTGCGTATGTGTGTCCATTTACGAGTGTACTTGTATGTGTGTGTGTGTGTGTGTTTGTTGGTGAGGTAGGCTGCTATGTGGGAGGCGAGAGTCCTTTTTAAACATTTAAAATAATATGGCATACTTTTGTGCGCCGCTGCAGCTGCTATCGAAACGAGCTGCCTGTCTATCTGTCTATCCGAGCGTCTGTCTGTCCAGCTGTCTGTCCATCTTTCGGTCTATCTGGCTGAATGTAAGTGTGTGTGTGGGTGTGCTTCTAGCTTTTAAATACTGGTCAAACAATGCCAGGAATGTTGTGAATGCAGCTCAATGTGAGTGTGGGTCGCTCTCTCTCTTTCTTTCTCGGTTTGTGTGTGTGTGTATGTGTTGTCTGTCTGTTTTGCATAATCAAAATCAAATTCACTTAGCCTAAAACTTTAACTTTAGCTACGCCCTAAGTGCTCTATGTGCTACCAAGTTACAGCTATAACTAAAACAACGACAATCCAAACGATCCGAATGAACAAACGACGCCAACAGCAGCAGCTGCGAGGAGCGAGGTCTCTGGCGGCGACTCTAACTGGGCAAACGTTTGTTGGCCATTTCCTGCAGCTTCTGCAGCGCCAGCGTCTTGTTAATCTCGACCAGATCGCGACTGTGCTTGGCCGCCTGCAATTGCACCTCGAGTATCTTCATGCGCAACATGTGCTCCTTGCTCTGCATCTCCATGAACATGCGCAGTTCGAATGAGTTGGCGCTAGCATTGCTGCCGGTGCTGGCATTGCTGCCGTTGACAACTGCAGCAGCAGCTGAAGCAGCAGCAGCAACACCAGTGGCACCAGAGACGGATTGACTGTCGACGGGACCCTGCGAGACACTTGTGGCCAAGGGAAGCGGCGTCTGTTGCTCCTCAGTGGCCAAGGTGCCGCTGCTGGTGCGTTGACGCTTTGCCAACGGCTTATGCAGCTCATCGTCGTCCTCGTTGTTATTGTTATTGTTGTTATGCTGTTGCTGTTGTTGTTGCTGATCACGCATTGCTGCTGCCTGTGCCTGGGCCTGAGCCTGATGCTGCTGTATGGCCGCAGCTGCTGCAGCCGCCGCATTTGGAAATTGTCCGGTGCGCAACGCATTGAGCGCCTCCAGAGTTGCAGATATGTTATTCATATTGAAGCTGGGCTGAAAGCCGGACATGTCAGCGCCATTGGGTGTCATGAAGGCGCCACTAACGCTGCTAGCATCTAGGCCCGTGACCGCCGGACTCTCGGGTTCGTGCAGACCGTTGCGACTGTGATTGGGCGATACACTGAGGCGTTCGCCATTCGCATGCAAATCGATGCTGTGATTGTTAAAGGTCTCGTTGAAGGTCTCATTGGTCTCCTCCTCCTTGATGTCCACGTCGCAGAGTTCCTGTGGCGGCGTGCGACTGCTGCAAGGTGGAAACAATATACGCATTAGTTTGCTTGTTAATTAACATATTTTATGCGACTGCAACTTACTCGTCCATCTCATGCTCATCTGCATTGAATTTGAAGTCATCGCGATACTCGAAATCCTCCTCCAGCGCCAGCGGTATCTTGGAGTAATCAATGCCATCCAGTGCCTCCGATTTGCAGGCCTTCTTGGCCTCCTGCATAAAGTCCCAGACCTCAAAGGTGAACGGCGAAGGCTTCTTGCGATCGGCTACCTCAGCGCCGAATCTAGCCAGGCGATTGTTATAGTCGAGTATCTCATTTCGTGTGCAGGCTGTCAATATATGGAGGGATTCCAGATTAGCTTACTGAAAGTGCAGATCTCTTTAGGTTACTCACCCTTCATGCGTCGCCATTGCTCCTTGAGGCGATTGCAGGTGCGATCTGTGCCAAATTGATTTGAAAACTTCTGGTGTATGATCTTCCAGGCCTTGTTCTTCACCGCTGTCAGGCCGGCGTCCAGTCGTTTGTTCTCAATGATGCGCATATCCTTGCGGCATAGATCGAGCAGATATTTCTTCTCCTGATGATTCCAGTTCTGTGTGCGTTCACGTTTCTTGTACATGTTCATAGAGGGGCTGTTCATGTATTGCGTCATTTCTGCTAGTTTAATAATTGAAATTGTTAGTCATATTGTTTAAGGAGAATTCTTCGCGACTTGGACGCTTACCTGTCTTTAAATCGACGCCTTCCAGCAAATTGTGATTTGTGCTTTGCCAGTTGGCGGCGATTTTCATAAAAGCCTCCAGATCGTTGGCCGTGTACTGTTTGTTCACCTGAGAAAGAGACAGACCGAGAGAGAGAGAGAGAGAGGGATCAGTATTATATATCGTATATTAGTTACAATTCAAATGCGCATTATAATTCCCCCAAAAATTGACGACTCTCTGCTTCGGCTACTTGGGCATGCAAAGCTTGTGCGCGCTCGAGACACACTTGACGAGACATTGAACCGTGTTCTCGACTTGATAGGTGGTAGAAAGGGGGGTAAGAAGTGGCAGAGGAGCAGCACAAAAACAAAAGGATTCGTTTGCTCTCTCGCTGCTTCTTTTTTGTGGCTCATTTCTGACATCAACATCGACATCGACAGCAACTGACATTGTCGGATATGGCGGCAATATGCGGTCACATTAATTGATTTTCAATTAGCCAACAGACACTCATTGTATGCGGCGCTGGGGCAATGACAGAGTGGGGATGGGGGCGTGGGGCGTGGCTTCACACAAAATAACCAAAATGTTCGCAGGCCATTTTTGTTTTTGTCGAAATGGGCCAAGAAATTATGAATAACAATGAACGGAGGAGATGCATCAAAGTACGAGAGGAATAAAAAAGATTCATAAAATTAAGAACACACGCTCGCACACACCCTCGCATACTCAACACACACACACACACACACACACACACACACACCAGGCCACTCGGCCAGCAGCTGCCGACATTTTGTGGGGGGCGATCAAACGTCGCACTGACAGCCAATTATATTAAGATCGCACACACTCGAATCAAAAACGAATACACTCACACGAATTCTTCATAATCGGGTGGACGCGTGTGTATATAGCCAACTACTTATTATATATACAAGTGTGTGTGTGTGTTTGTGTGTGACGACTCTGCTGCTCTACCCGAAACTTTGAAACGCTGCACATTGGTTTAAGTGCGATTTGAACTGGCTTCAATTTGGGAATTTAATTAGAAACTGTTTCCTAAATAAAACTTTAAACTAACTAATATAATAATATGAATAATAAACTTATATAAGATAATAATATTGCTAAATTTAGATCTGTAATATATATAAACAATCAATGTAAAATAAAGTTGATTTCTATTCAAATTGTTTCATTTAACATTGATACCACTGTGCATTGTGGCCGGCGCTGGCACAAATCGTCAATCTTTAAGTACGTTTTATTGTGCTTTATTTAATTTCATTTCATTTCGATTTTTCAGTCTCCCCCCTTTGTACCTCCCCCTCAATACTCCGCACACGCCTCCATAAACTCTTCGCCATGTGTTCAATATTTTAATGCCGTATCTGATTTACAATTTGCATGTATGAAGGAATGTTTAAATTGATGTGTATAAGTATTTAATGGATACATGTATATATACACACACATACACACACACTCGCACTCACATTTGGGCAAGGAACTTAGTCATTGCACGAAGGCGCTTTATAATTATTATTATTATTATTGTGATTATGATTATTTCAGTGTATTGATTGATGCCCGATAATGATTATTATTATTATGGCGCAGAATATAAGCCAAGCTTGCAATAGTCGCGTTCTATTGTTGAATAGGATGTGAGAAACTCGAATGTATTCGATAGATACTTTTCATTAAACTGACACAAATACGAGTATGCAAAATGCCACAATTAACAGCTTGGCGCACATGCAATTACGACCATGTTAATGAAAGGTGCCATAAATTGCAAGACAATAAATAGTTTACAAGCAATATATATACATATCTAAACATATATAGAAATATCTGGCACTTCAGCAATGCTACTTGTCTAATAAAAATACCATGATTGATTATATTAAATATATAACATAGCAACCATTAGCATAAAGTTCATATTAGATATGTTACTTAGTCAAGTCAGGGACGGATATATACGAGTGTGAATGATAGTAATCAGGCATCTATAAGCTGAAGATTGTTTGTGTTGCCTTAAGAATGGAGAAATCGGGAGAAGGTATCACATTTATTTATTTTAATATAGATCAACGTGACAATCCTTCTTAACTGTGACTAACCCAACTCCTCCTCTGCCTATATATCCAATCTACCCACACATATAGCACACTATATATCTACTAATATATTATATAATATTTCAGTATTTATTATTTTTTGGTTGCCACAACAACAACAACAAATTGAAGTGCGCTAACGAAAACGTTTCTAATAAAAATAATCAGAGTCCAATCAATTGTGAGCATTAAGCATTGAAATTAGACAACAACGAAACTGGTTTATATACAAATGTACGGGCAGGCAGACATATAGACAGACATGCTTGTATGGTTTTTTCCTACTCTTATTTCTTTAATATTAAAACCGAAAATAATTATGGTTACGAACCTACACACAGTGCGACAAAATAGACATGTGTGTTAACCTTGTACCCTAAAATAAAGCACGGCATTGTGAGGCCCACAACCAGTCGAAAAGTCAGGCTCTTTCTCTCTCTTGCTGTGTCACTCACTCGCTGCCACTCGCTCTCTCTCGCTGTCAAGCGTAATTACAGCAAATTAACAAAGTTATTGTCTGTACCTCCATCTCCTGCTCCTCCTGTCCTCCCCCTCTTGTTAGTACAGTGAACTATTTTGGACAAAGAAGTTAAAGCCACGTTACAGTTCAGACTGGCACTTTTATAGGGTCTATATAAGTACAGCTACATGTACAGGCAGGGCACAACATGAAATACACTCTAAGACATCAGTGTGTGTGTGTGTGTGTGTGTGTGTGTGTGTGTGTGTGCGTATTTATTTAGGCATTATAAGTACGTCTCTGGAATCGTTAAACTTTGGAGTACTTGAAATGATTTTACAGATTCTATTTTCGGTATACCCTGTAATCTGTAATGACAGGATTTGGTTATGATGAATGTAAGCTGAGGTGCCAGATGATTCAATTATGATAAAAGAGAAGGAAAGTTGAGGAAGAAGCATTATGTATAGAATGTACAGGAGACAACTTAAGCTGTTGTATTGGATATAAGGAACAAGGCAATGAAGTACTTTATTTAGGGAATAGATATATAAGAGATCTAGGCAGATATATTTGCCATATTACAATAATCCAATAAGAGGAGAAGTTGTAGAAGTATCGAATATTTCGATATATAGTCTACGAAAGTTCTTACTACAACGAACAACATATTTTAAAGTGTGAACAGGTTTCGATAAAGTAAAGTTTACACAGAATATAATTATATCTTGGCACTGCTATTACAGGGTAACCTTAAGTTGAGCACACACGTACACAGAGAGCTCTTGTCCCTCTTTCTCTTCATCTCTTCAGACCTTATGCTGCGTTTCGTGCTGCTTAGCATACATTTATGTTTTATTATAATTACACGAAGAAGAAATACTAAAAAATAAAATAAAACTGAAATGTCATCGAACGTTCAAGTGGCCCAGCCCGTTCGAAGAGGCCCGAGAGCAACCCGAAAAACTACAAACCCAAGAATCTAAATCCCCAATTCAAGAGAATTGAAAGGGGCAGGAGAGAGAGAGAGAGGGAGAGAGAGAAAGATTTCAATTGGGATTGGGACTTTTGCCGGATGAACTCAAGTGGCAGAGCGCATTGATTTGTACAGTGTTTATTGTTCTAACGTCGCAGTATTCCCATACCCCCCGCCATACCCATCCCAATTTCAATCCCAATTCCGATTGCGATTCCCTTTCCCATTGCCTTGTTCTGGCTTAAGTGGAATACCCTTTCCCAGCTTGTTCGAGTACTCGCACTCACTTTCCGTCTCATACTCATATGCAGTTTGCCTTTACTATTTTTATTCATCTATTTCGAACACAACGCGAACAATTTTGTTATAATTTGGACGACGTCGTCGTCGTCGTCGTTGTCGCAGCTGACGGAAATTGACTCATGGCTGGCGAATTATGCTCCAGGTGTGCATGACACTGGCGCTGGGGCTGCCAACAACAAATTTATTAGAAATTGCTGCAAACACACACACACACACACACACACACTCGCACACCAACTACAAACAACAACACACAAACGACTTATGCAAACAAATAAACTAATTTCATGACGCACACGCGCGCGCGCGCCTGCGCAGTTGGTCCCGCCTCACTCTCCCCTTGCGCTGCCTGCGTCGACGTCGTCGTGTGCTACTTACAATTGTAACTAGCTAAAAAAACTAAGATTTTTTTATATAGTTTTTTTCTTTACCAAACGTGCCTTTGTTTACTTCCCAGCTCAAGCCTGGCCTACACCCAAAAATAAAAAAAAGCAGCTGGAAAAAGCGTCGCGCGCGAGTTCAGTGACATTTTTTCTATTTTATTTTCGAATGCCCTTCAAAAGGAGTTTGTCGACTTTCCTAAGCAGTATGCAATGCTTAAAAACATAGGTAAGTAAGGGAGTTTATAAATAAGTTTTAAAGTTAGCACAGAACTTTATAAGGAAGAATTCTTTTATTATAAGGAATTTTCAATTATATTTGATGCCATATGAATATTATTATATATATATTATATATACTTTTTATATATATTTTTATACCTTGAGCTATATATATGTGTTATATATATTTGTTTTGGCAATCTTTATGTGTTTTAATAGTTCGAATTCTATTTTATATTATACTGAGAAGTCTCTTAATCAAGATCTTAAAAATGCTCTCAAAATTCAATGAAAATCATCTAAAGGCATTTCAAGTTTTATAGGAATCTTTACATATAGATATCTGATTATATATATTTGTATCTGCATAAACATTTGACAAACAATAATATATTTAATATTCATTTTATATTGAAGTTAGCTTCCTGCCCCTAGCGCATTCGCACTTCGTTGTAACCCTAACAAATATTTGCATATTATGTTTTCGTCTTGTTGTTCTTCTTGTAGTCTGTGACAATTGCTGAGGCATCGACGCTCTGTATGTAAGTCGAACTGCGCATGCGTAGGTACAACTTACTAAATTATTGGGTTGTGTTTCATTAGTCAGCCCACAAGGCTCTCGGTCTCGGTCTCGGAATTGCGGATTCGGGTTTGGGGTTCGGGTTCGAGCACAGCTGGCAGCAGCAGCAGCCACAGCAGCACAAAACTTCGAGTGTTGGCCAAGTGTGCGCATACTTTTCAAACTGACTGTTGTTATGTCTGACTGTCTGTCTGTCTCTCTGTCTGCGGTGTCTTTGTGACAGCTGCAGAGATATCGGCAAGCCAAATGGATTACCTATGCTTCTACTCGCACAATGCGACACAATACTCCAACTTGGTACGACCCAAAAGATCGAAAGACTCTGACTGTGTAGAGCTCATGACTATACCGAGCCGACGAAGAGCTTGAAGAGCCGACCAACTGACTATCTCCATCTCAATCGGCCTGGAAACAAATGGAGCAGAGCTCGCATTTGAATAGTCATTATGTGGTTAAGACTCGCACTCGCATTCGTATATTCGTTCGACTACTCATATCTGTAGACTCATTGTACTTATGCGTACTGTCTACCAGCGACTTTCTTTGCTCGACACGACACACACCCTAAACATGGCTGACAAGTTCATTACACCGCACCACACACACACAAACACACACTCATAGTCGCTTTTCATTGGGTTGCCCTCCCCATATATGGTTAATGTCGATTGTTATTGTTTGACGACCCAGAGTAGGTGGGTGGGGGGTAGGTGGAGTAGGAGTGGGCAGATCCAACGTACCAATGGGCGTGTGATGCGACCAAATGCTTACTATATAGACATAACTAATTGGAAATTCATCTGCAATTGATTTGTCTCGCTCTTTCCACACTGCAATGATCCATTAAATCAATCGAGTGTAACTGAATAGTCCGCTGAGTTGTCTATTTGAAGTTAATAAAGATGCATTAAGAACTCGATGAAATTATAGTTCAAACCGGAATTAAGTCGGAAGAGGTCAAGAAGCTAAGCTAATTGTGTATTCTTACATAGATCTCTGGTATTATAATGGTTATAGTTATTAGATTTGACATACACATGTATATTTATGCTCTGCAGCTGGAAGAACTAAAGAACTATGGCAAACTGTATTTAAATTCATAAAAGGGTCTTTACAGTCGAAACAGATATAATATCCATAATATATGAGTCTCTATGTGCATTTCCATGTAGATTTCTGGAACTATAAGGTCTAGAATCATCAAATTTGGTATATAGTTTTCTATTTACCATATACATTTAAGGATTATTTTATATTTCTTATATCTAATCTTGCCTCTATGGTAATCAAGAATAATAGCATGAAATGAAATCACATACAAATTTATTCAAGCTCACAAAGTGCTCGCCCAAGTGTGTGTTTACCGTTATTAAGATTTTGTCTTCTGTTTTCAAGCAGTTTTCATATCATAGTTATTTTGATTTTTTTTTTCTTCCTTTTTGCCTCTCACTCATTTTAGTTATTTAGTTTTGGAAAGTTCGTTTTAGCCCAAATGGCAGGCGCATTGTCTGTCTACTTCACCCACACGCAGCATAATTCATTTCTGTTAAGTCTGCCCTCATCCCCCTACCTCCCCCCACCTCACCGCCTCTTCTGACTGTTTCCCCTTTACTCTGTGGTACGACGTCGTCGCTTTGGGCCAACTCTGCAGCAATTGCCACCAATTGCCGAACACATTTTCGTAGCTGCCACTTTTGAATTTCTATACAAAAGTTTCTTTAATTGTTTATAACTCAAGTGTGCGAGTATGTGTGTGTGTGTGCGTTAAGTTGAGATATTTTTTGATGTGGGTTAACATTTCTTTAAGCATTTCTCCTTGTTGTTGTTGTTGTTGTTTTTGTTGCTCGACAATTCTAAGCACTGTAAATTTCGTTAGTCATTTTTTCAGAAATTCATTTGAATATTGAAAATTATTGTTGTTACTTGAGATAGATCTGAGTGTCCGGGTGTGTGTGCATGTGTGTGTGTGTGTCTGCTCTGTGTATCTAATTTCTTTCTCTACTTGGAAGTGTGTGTAGCATTTTATAATCGCATCAAGTCATGATTACGCTATGCTTCTACTTAGTGTGTCTGCGTCCATCTCCGTCTCTCTCTCCCCCTCTCTTCATCGCCCTCTTCCTCTCTCTCTCTCTCTCTTTCTGTGTGTGTGGAGCACTTGAAGGCGTTCGAATAATTTCTGGTTCCATTTAACTTGGACTTAAGAAACGAAAACGACCAAAAACTACTTACAAATAGAAAAGAAAGAAAGCCTTCGATTCGAGTTCTCCCTCTCTACCCCTTCATTCTTTGCCGTCTCCCTCCTCGCCATGTGGCTACAGATTTGAGTTATTTTTGAAGCTTGGCATTAATTGTTCCCTACGCCGAATCTAAGATTGATTGAACGAGTTCAACGAACCAGCCTCAGTCACAGCCTCAACCACAGCCCCAGTCGAAGCTATATCCATGTAAATTATCATTACGCAAAGAATGCAATCATTAAACGCGACCAGGCAGCCAACCCGTACTCGATACTTGGTCAAGTCGATACCCATTTGAATTGGCCAGCCAATACAGCAAGCGGCAGATATGTATGTATGTTATATATGTTAGAGTGAGGCGAGAGGCCACGCCCAGTGGCGGTGGCTGCTGCCGAGTTGCGGCTACGGCGGCTTGTCATGTCTCGCAATGCGCAATAATAATTACAAATGATCAGATGTCAATTTTTCGTGGCAATATTTGCTTTTTACACTCGCTCAGCTCTACTTCAGATACCCCTCCCCCTCCACAATATTCCCTTTACCTCTTTCCCCTGCCCATTACAGATCTACCGCGCTGTGCTGTCTTTAAACAAATGAAATTTATTGTTAACGGTTAGTGACCCGAATTACACGTATCGCTTATTTATATCTATCTACACACACACACACACACACACATGCAGAGTTCGATCAAGTCGATCGCAACATGGCAAAGCGACGCTGTGTAGCATGTATCTTTTAAGTAGTCTCGACTCGACTCGCAACGCAACTGACTGAATGATAGACCCACTGTCTGTCCCACTGTCTGCTCCACTGTCTGTCCCACAGTCCGTCTGGCTGCTTAGCTTTAAGCGTTTTAATTGCGCCAAACGCCGCCTACAAAGCGAAGACGCAGCTCAGCCTCAGATAATGTATCTTTGTATCTGATCTTAATGTGCGCACAGAACACTTCAGTGTATGTGCGTGTGCCCCTCACTGGGTGTGTATGTCTGTGTGTGTGATCGAACAGCTTCAATTAGTAAGCGCAGCAAAGTCAACTCAAAGTCAGCTGGGATAATCAGAGGAAATTGGGAAACTTAATTTGGAAATCATTTGATATTTAAATAAATTGAATATATACATATGTATGTATATAAGGAATATGGTTGCATATCGTTGGATATATTATATATTGATAGAGACTTGCTTCTAATATTTAATTGAGAAAAAGTCGTTCAATTTTTCAGTTTCTTCTTGAGATAAGCTTGAATATCGGAAAAATCTGGAGTTAGTAGTATTATGTTATGATGATGTTGCATCTTCAGATTTCTTAGATATTTGAGTTTATCTTACAGGAAATTACTACTAAGAACTGCAAAAAGAGTGCAGAAACATCACATAATACTACTAACTCCAGATTTTTCCGATATTCAAGCTTATCTCAAACTTGAGAGTAGCTTAAAGATGAGTAGACACTCGAGTTTCATAAGAAAGTCTGCTAATTTTCTATTCTTTTTGCAGTAATATTTTCCTTTAGGATATATCTCTGATACGATTCTGCTATCTCCCTCTTTTCCGATTTCTTGAGTTTTGAAATGCATTAATTGAAATGCAAGCTGGGCTATTCTGTTTCGGTTTAATCGAAATGTGGCCACGCACTGCACCCTGAGCCTGTCTACAGACACAGACACTAATACACACTCAAACACATACACCAAGACACAAGCAACACCAGAAGTATCTGTATCTTTTTGTGCTCACGTTGCTGAGCCCTATGACCAGCAGCAATTGTTGCTTTTGTTGTTGTTTCCCTCTGTTCCTTTTATGACTTTGCACGTACGCACTCTCTTCCTCCCTCACTCCGTCTTTCTTTGCTCCATTCTTTCCGCTTCTTTTGCTATTCAAATCAGTATTAGAAAATACACAGCAGTTATATATATATTCCATTTGTATTCCTAATCTCGATCTGCGTCGCCTTCTAATGCGCATTTGCCATGCAGCCTCACATTGCAAATCTGCGGCAGCTGCTGCTGCTGCTGCTGCTGCGACTTGTTGCAGTTTGTTAATCTGCTTATCGCGATCAATGTATTTCACAGATATTATATCTGTAGCTGTGCAGAGTATCTTTACATAAATACATGCGTGATCGCCGTCATGGGGATCTTTTGCAATCGCAAATTAAATGTTGATTTAGGTGTGTTTTTTATGGCTTATCAGCGTGTGCGTCGGCTAAAAACCAAAGAGAAATTAAATTAAATGCGCGCCTCAAATGGCATAAAATACAAATTGTTTAATTATGACCAACAACAACAACAAGAAGAAGAGCAGACAAAACAAATGTGTTAACTAATTCTAGGCAATTGCCGCGCACTGCTGATAAAGCCAAAGAAACGCGCCCCTTCTGGCAATGTGACGCCTGCTTTTGTATTTATCATGGTCTTATATGCGTATAGCATATACCCTTTCCGGGTACTTGCACTGCGCATCTCGTTCTGCTTGGGTAGCCCCCCAAAATGACTCGACGGTGACATAATGCGTATTTACGTACAAACGTGCAAATTACAATGAATCAGTTGAGGGAACCAGGGGAAAGTTGAGTTAAGTAGGTAGTCTTTGCCTTATTTAAAATGCCAACACTCATTTGTAGCATTTGGTTCTGACAAGATTATCTTTTTCATCTTTCTATTCAGTATAAGAAATCTTCATATTATAATAACATTTCCAATTGCATAAGAATTTTCTAAACTTAAGAACTTATTACATTTTCCAACCTAATTAATATAGGCTATTTTTATTGTTCATATTTAAGCTCATATATTATTATAATTTATTAAGTTCTCATTTAACATATTTAATATAGGTTGTCTCTTTATTTCATATTTAACCTATTCAATATAGATTTTTTCATTACTTCAAAGTTAACCTATTCCATATAGGTTATTACTTTAATTCATATTAAACCTATTTTATAAAGTTTGTTTCTTTAGTTCATATTGAATCAATTCCATATAGGTTTTTTCTTTACTTCATATTTAATCTATTTTATATTGATTATTTCTTTAGTTCATATTTAATCTATTTTATATAGGTTGTTTCTTAAGTTGATATTTAACCTATCCATTTAGATTTTTTCTTTACTTCATATTTAACCTATTCCATATAGGTTGTTACATTAATTCATATTTAACCTATTTTAAAAAGGTTTTTTTTTTTTAGTTCATATTTAACCTATTTAATATATTTTGTTTTTTAAGTTCCCTGCTTAAGTATAATACTAGCTCAATTAGTTTTAGTTAAGCCGAATTTTAATTCCCAAGTAGTGCAGACACAACTGCAATCTTTCAACTGTTCTCTCTCTACAGTTTTAAAAGAGCAACCACGCTGCGATCTTTGGAGTTCCAATGTATTGTAGAATTGCATTTAAGTATGAACAAGGTTTAAATTTTAATTAGCCACAAAACATTAATGCAAACTTCTTGGTATCGTTGACTTGTTAAATAAATTTACACAAGTTTCATTGCCTTTTTTCTTTCCGCTTTCGCAATGCACAACAATCGAAGGTGTGTGCTAGTGTGTGTGTGTGTATGTGTGTATGTGACTAGGTGTAGTCATATCTAGAATCGTAGATACGTTATACAATAATTCTTCCGCTTATCAAACTAAATAAATATTAAATTGTAATTAAAGTCATGCGTGATTTTATGTGATTTTCGGTTCTCGAATCGTTGTCGACAAATAAACCCCATACAGATATAAATGTACCCCGAGGCGTCTGTTCTGTCTGTCTGTTCTGTCTGCCTAATTGTTTGTTTATTATCTATTGGGGAAGGTGGTGGTGGCAAGGCAAGTTGCGTCTAATTGACAAATAAGTCGAAAAGACTTTCCTCGCATTAGGTCAACGGAAATTTAATTGCTAATTGCATCGTTTATATAGCACGAGTGTCGGTCACTTCATTCGACTAAGTACTAAGTAAGCAGGTGATAGATAGCCTCCGTTTCCCCCTAATTATGTTGTCAGGTGACACGTTGCCGACATACCATAAAAGATATACGCACGGGTTCTTCAACGTATATAGATTATATAGTTTCTGTGCGATTGCAACTATAGTTTTTGTTCGATTAGAACTAGATATCATGTCTAGTCCAGACTGAATTCTGTACATTAGGTTTTTAAGATTTGATTAGAGTTCTTCCATCTTTAAAAGATACTGCTCACTCCGAGCTGGCTTCTCCCACTCTTGTGGCTACTATAGTTACTGTTCGAACTGAATTCTTTAGTAACTGTCTGTGATTTCTCACCCGGGCTGACACACGGCATTGGCGCGCTCCGTTGAGCTGGAAATTCAAATTCAGGCAACAATTTCTGATCAGCAATGCCAGCAACAACAGCAGAACAACTGCAAATAACTTGCAACAACATGCAACAAATTGTGCGAGTTTTTTGGGACACACAGCTTGCAACATTTTTGTGGCACATTCGCGCGCGCACACCTGGAGAGGCAGACCCACAACAGAGTCTACAATGAGTATCTAGAATCTGGGCAGGCGCTGCACCGCTGCCTGGCAACAATGCCACAAGGGGCAACAAATTTACAGATATCGAACTGACAACCAGGCGACCAACTGGGCAACTGGGCAACTGGGCAACTGCCAAACGGCAGCCGCTGCCGCCAACGCCAAAACCTGACGTCGACTGCGCCGGCTGCGTCTGCGCCAATTGCGAATTGAGTTTCATTCTTGCTACCTTGTTGCCAGCTCCGTTTTGTGCTCCTTTATCAAGTAGGATTTATTAGACCAAACCTATCGCAGCTGTTATGATATTACGCACTATGTGCCGGCACTTCTTTACTAGATATTGCAAAAGAATCCTAAGAATTTGCTTGTTCCATCTTAAGAGGTTCAGCTTGAAGAATTCTTTAGTAACATATCTGTTTGCAGTATAAATACATATGTAATGGTTCTATTCAGAAATCCTTCTTTCTTCTCTTCAGAACTGAGAAAAGAATTCTCTCATTCGCCACTGGAAATTTCCACAATTAACAAATTATACGATTTCATAAACAATTCAATTAAAATTTCAACTTGTAATTGATTTGTAAATGAAAAAAAAGAGGAAATAACAAATTATTATTATAGACAATTTGTTTAACATTCCAATAGATTTCCCATAGATATAGACTATAGATCTAATTTTGAAATTGCAACTAATACGAAATGTATAGCCAAGAATGATCTGGCAAAGAGAGCATGTTAACTTGGAGAGAGTAAAGAGGTAATTAAATTAATGCAATATAAATTTAAATATATATATAATATAATGAAAAATAGTTTAGGTTCTATTTGATAACTACCTTGTCTGAAATATGAGATATATTTCTAGATTTAATAAGTATTTCATAAATTGCATATCTAGCATACTCTAGCTAATTATAGTTTGGGTATTACTTAGTCGAACACTTGGCATCATATGTATTATAGCTATATTTATTGCTGTTTTTCGTTTTTAGACACCCCTGTTCCGCCATCCCTCTCTCTTCCTCCCATTATGCGCAAGTGTGACGCATGAATCATAGCAATTTATTTTGTTATTGTTGTTGCTGCTGCTGCTGTTGTTGTTGTTGTTGTTATTTGTGTGCCATTTGCTCAGAAAGTCATGCGCTTAAAATTTTAATAAATTAATATTTTTTCGCGATTGCTTTTGTTGCCTTAAGTCGATTCGTTGGGTGGGTGACTGATCAGGGGCAGGCATTTCAATGCCTTTCGAGAATGCATATTATCTGTCGACTAAGACGATAATTGGAATCGAAATCGAAATGGGAATTGGAATTAAGGAGGAAATAAATTAGCAGAAGTTCTATGAAACGAAGGAAAGATATTGAAAACGCATTCGCATGATAAATAGTTGGGCGCATCTTGTGGCTTGTTGCCTAATCGAAAACCCAAATCAACTGTCAAGCTCCAAATTAGTGGATGACTTGAGATATAAATACATATACATAAATGTACAGTGTATATACATATGGCTATATATCTACATAGATTGGGTGTGTTTTTATTAAGTCAATGCCAAATGATGCGAGCGAGAACCGAGTTCAGCTTAAAAATGCTGACGACATTTTTAATCCTAAAATTGAGACTAAAAAGCAAAAGGAAAACAGGCGAAAGAGAGTCGATAAAGACAGATAGAGAGAGAGAGAGAGAGAGAGAGAGAGAGAGACTGGGTAGATTAATGTGCAGTTGTCAAGGTGGGGGAGTTGCTATATGACTGACGATCTGACGAAATACCTCTTCACATACCCGAAAGGCAAAAGAGTTTCGTGCGATCGCATCGTCGAGGCGTATTAAAAATTCCCCCCATAAAATGGAGGCATGAAGTAGGGAGGTACGACGATACCTTATATACAATACGAGTACAATACAATCAAGATTAGGTTTTAATAATTCAAAGTGAGTCGCACGAGGGATTAGCCGAGAAACGAGTCTAAGTAAAAACAGAAATGTTACTTTTTGACAAATTCGAAAGAAATTAAACACATAGTCAGCACGCTGTCAGGGAGGGGATAAAGGGTGTGTGTGCGTACGCGTCTCTCTCTATGTATGTGTGTGCTATACGAAAGGAAGTGGCACTGCGCACGCGGCTCGTAGCGCGCTATTAAAATACAGAACACACCCAAAAATATTTTAACGACAGTCAAACAGAGACACAAAAACAAAGAAGCAAAGAGAGAGAGACACAGAGACAGCACAATGAGGCACGAAGACGAGAAGGGAGATATCCAAAGACTGTTGACTAGAGCTGGGATACCGATGCGACTCCGATGGACGTCGGTGATGTTGATGATGACGACGATGGCGACAAAAGGCGAGGCGAGTGGCGAGCAGAGAAGGGTGACAGCAGAGCGCGATTTATGCTCGAAATCGTACGCGTTGATGCATAAGTTATGCCCCAAAAGTATCAAAAGTATCTTACGGATGCATCCATGGGAAACATACTTATGAATTCAACGCTCGCTTGCCGCTTAAATTATGACATTAGTCAAATTATAAAGCAGTTGCTGCACGAACCATTCTCAGCCGGCTCTGAACCAAATATCCAAATACTCGAAAAGCGGTTCACAGGCTCAAGAACAACAAGAGCAGAAATGGTTTGGAGTGTACTTGAAGGAAGAAAAGGTGGTTCCCTATTTCCCTTCGCACACCCCTCTCATAAATGACTTAAATTATGACATTAGTCAAATTGTAAACCAGTTTTTCAACCGGTTAAAATAAACTGCGGGTTGATATTCCTTTCGATATGCTTCTGCTGAGATTTAATTTCAAGGATAACTTTGCGAACCAGTTCGAGAGCTGTGCGAACAAATGTTTTATATTGATTTTGTTATCATATTTAGATGCCTAAAGATCTTGAATAACGACAGAAGTTTGGCAAAAGTTTCAACAGTTGTTTATAGACGTAAATCCCTTAAATTAAATTATCTAATATTTTGCCTAGTTAAGCCTGCGATATATCAAGGGATGACTAGCCTGTCTTTTATCTTGCAATTCTCGCAGCTGTCATCATTTCGATAACTGGTTATGAGATTCAAAAGGACAAAAAGACATTGCGCAGTTGTCAAATACGCACACACGCAAACACACACACACACGCACACACACAATGCAACTATAAAATTTTAATCCTATTTTATTAAGTGCACGCAGACATTTTGAGTTGAAGAAGAAATAAACTACAACAACAACAACTACAGCAACAGCCACAACTGCCTTAGCAACCCCTTTTGGAAGGCTGAAGACTCTGCGCCATGTGGCCGAGCTGACTAACTGGATTCCAGAGTCGTTGTCGCACATTTCACAATGAATCTATAGCTATTTCAGCTTATTAATTGCCCATTCAGGGTTAAAAACTCACAATACGATCAACGTCAGCAGTGACTGCGACTGTGAGACTGTGTGGAATAGAGAAAACAACCAAATAGAAAACAATATTTAACCAATTCGTATGAACAATATCATTAGATAAGGGTTTCCGGTTCGGTTCAGTTTGGTTCTCTTTTTTTTAGCAGGGATGTTAAGCTGCGTATTTTGATTTCATTTAGCAAAGGCAAATAAACATTTCTGTATATCATGAAATTAAAATAACAAACTATTAAGAACTACATGGAAACATAACTGAAAATATGTGTTAGAAATGGGGAATATTCAACACAATTCTCTTAAATGTTTAGATCTTGGTAATTGAAAGAGCTAGAGACATGCAATTTTGTGTATAGTTAGCTAAAGTATTGACAAATGTTTTACTATTCTAAAATCTTTAAAAACATTTAACACTTCATAATTAAGTTGTTCTAATTAGAATTGAAAAGTATTAAATGCCACTTATTAAGCCCAAGAACTATTGATCACACATAAAGGACAAACAAAAAATAACATTCCATAAGCATGAGTTATATATAATATTTGAATATACAATATCTATATAGATTGTCACAAAGTTGGGCACGTTTTTCGAGTGTTTGATTAATAGTTCTTGTTGACTGCACATTTTGATTTGTCCAACAGTTCTCTCAGTCTCTCTTTCTTTCTCTCTATTTTGCGGCCTGCCTTTTGGCGTCTTATTCGCGCCCAAGTGCCGACAACTTGGGGCGTTACCAGAGCAGGCAGCGTCGGCTACCTGATGATGTTGATGATGTTGCGGGGGATCTGCGAGTCGTTTCATAATTTACGATCGAACGAAACACGCAGTAAAATACATACATACATATACAGAGTGTGTGCTCAGAGACATACAAACAGACAGACAGAGAGACTTTTATTTTGATGAGTGGAAAATGCATTTTCATTTTCATTTAGGTTTTTCATATTTTGTGACTAATTGCGACGGGTTTGTCGTCAAACGCTTTGCATGCTGCACATCAATAAATTAATGGGTATCTAGAAAGGGAGAAGGGGTGCCTCTGCCCCTGCCCGCATTGAGGGCCAACTGTTGTTGGTTGTTGGAAAATTTGTTAATGTGGAAAAACTGCAGCCAAGTGGCAACAGGAGCGGGTTAAGCGACGACGGGCATGATCAATTGGCGCGGGCCGCGGGTGCCCGTAGATATGGTATCCCATATGTTTAGTTAATTAATTCATTGCTTAATTGTTGCTTTTATCAAATACAAATACGAACAGTGAATGAGAGAGAGAGTGGGAGAGGGGAGAGGGGGAGAGGGGGAAGAGGGGGTAGAGAGAAGGGAGTAAGCGTCGCACAAGTTTTAGTTGCGCCTTGAAAGAAATTTTCATTTCATAGTCGCTCATTGAAAATAATTAAAATTAATTAAGCCATTTTGCTGCTGCTACTGGGGCTGCTACTGGGACTGCCTGCGGCTGCATTGGCTAACTGCTTGCCACGCCCATGCCCCTCACGCCGCCCCTCCCCCTTGGCATAGCCCACTTTGTCGCGTATCTATAAATTTAAATCGCCTTTAATTGAGGCGACTTTTGGGTGACTTCTGCCTTCGAAATTGTAAGGAATTTTATTTCTCTCTTTTCCCTCGTTCGTCTTGTTGTTGTCCTCATTTATTGTTTATGTTTTTGCGCAATGCTTTAATTAATATTTAATTACATCGGGGCTTAAACTGACTGATTTGTTCAGTCCAGTTGCGGCATTATCAAAAAAAAAGCCAACAAAAAACTATGAAGAAAGACGAAATGAAACACGTGCAATGATTGATTGTCAGCTATTATTGCCACAGTTGTTGTTGTTGTTGTTGTTATAATAGTACTCAAGTTGTTGTTGTTGTCAGGGCACAAAAGTGAACCAAGAAGAAGAAGAGAAAGAGAAAGAAAACTCAACTTGGTATTTGGTTCTTTGTTGTCTGCAAGCAGCATTAGAAAAGGATGCCAATAGCCAAGCCAAATGCAATGATTCACAGAGCAAGAGACAGAGAGAGGGAGAGGGAGAGAGAGGGAGAGAGCCTGTCGCTTGACTGACTGCATGAAAGATGTACCGAATGGGATGTACAGACTGTCTGACTGACTGACGGACTGACACGCATTGTCTATGGCCAGTCTCACATTTCTTTACAATTCACATTTAGCATTTAATTCGTTTTCGTTATTCTCCCCCTCCTCCTCCTTCCATTTCCATCTCAAAGTTGTCGGAAAAACTACGATTTGAGTGATGGAACGAATTTGCATTCGACAAAGATGACAGACACAGAGAGAAACAGAGACAGAGACAGAGACAGAGAGAGAGAGAGAGGGGGGAAGACAGAGACACCATATGATCAAGATATGTCATACAGCAACTAACTCACTTAATTACCCTACTAAAATGTATTGTATCATCAGCCAAAATTATAGAAAATTATGCAATTATCATTCTGAATCAGTCAGATCTATTCAAGAGATCAGTCAAATATATATACATATATAAAGACTTTTAATTGCTGAGACTAATTAAAATGACTTTGGTTTCAATAAAAAACCAAAATTTGTATGCCTTTCTAAATCTTTCATGTTTTTCCAGAGACATATTAAAGATATAGTCAGTAAATTATACTATATGTGAATAACGTATGCATGCAACTCATTTAAAAACAATGCGAACTATTTCCTTAAGCTTACAGGAATATCAATTCATTCATCTTATTCATGGCACCGTCCATCTGCACATGCAGATAAGGATTGCCTTTTATAATAGGCAAATTTATCGAACAAACATTCAAAACGTATTCAAATCGTGTGTGTTTTACATGTGTATTCGAATGGATATTCATAAAGCAATTATTCGAATTTATTTTTAATGTGCAATATCGCACTCTGTCTCTTTCACTCTCTCTCTCTCTGTATATTGCCGCACAGTGACTGCTTAATTTCCAAGTGCCATAAAAATGTGAGTGTGCCCGATCAGTTTGGGAATTGAGAAACATCGAAAGAATCGAAGGAAATAAAAAGGGAATCGATAACTGAGAACTGCGAACTGAAAGCCCAGCGTATTTGGCGCTGAAAAATAAGTTGACTTATTTATTGTGCCATGCTTATAAATATTTAAAAACGCCTCGAATGAAATAAACAATTAGTATATTTATTGACATGCGCTCATATGCATACACAGACGATTCCAATACGATATATATGTATATACATATATCTATCGATTTATGGAGGAAGTCGATGTGGAACCAAAGTGCGCACGTTGAAAGGCATTCGGCACTATTGTTGTAGTGTGGGATCCCTTTACAGGGTGTCAAGATCGCATTCCGTGCACGTTACGTGGTTTACAACACGCGGACAAGCTGTTGTCAAGCACACTCATCACGTTATTGCTTATAATTCGCAATTGGTTTTAGTCTGAATATCGTATTAAAGGCGATTTGTGTGCTTATTTATAGCTTCGACCAATGCAAACATATGTTTAATATGGCAATTAATAAATAAAATGCGTCTATTTCACATGCCACCCCTGCCCTCCTCTCTCTCTCTCTCTCTCACTCTTTTTCTTTCTCTCATTTAACCCCACTAATTCCCCCCTTCACATTTTGAGTGGTCGTTGATTTAAAACATACATTGCGGCCTTTAATCGCAGAGCAGAGAAGAGTCAGTAGGAGAAGGAGAAGAAGAAGCAGAAGAACATCGGCCACATTTCGTTTCCTTTTAATGAAAACAAATTCGATCAAATGGGGCTGCCCAGCGGAGGATAGAGGGAAGAGAGAGGGGGAAAACTAAAAACAAATCGAATAACGAAAAGTTGAAAGAGGAGCGAGCTCGCGCCCTGCCATGCACAAGTGTGTGTGTGTGTGTGTGTCTGTGTGTGTGTGTAGTAGTATTCATAGAGATATTCATACACATATTCACATATTGCTGTAAGTACCGAAAATTATGATTTGTGTAAAACGTTGCGTCTCTTTTTTCGGTTGCCCGTGATTAAGCACTTTAAGTGTAATTCCCTTACCCCCTCCTCACATGCCCAACCCCCCTCCCTCTGCCGTTCCCCCCATTCCCCGTACGTTTCCCCTGTGACTAAAAATAAACGCCAGAGAAGCAGCAGATGATGCTGCTGCTGCTGCTTAAACCATAACTAAAATCTTTATAGCCAAAGATATTCTCGATGAGATCTTCGGCAATATGAACGGCAACTGAGGCCGCCAAACTGACTGCGACTGAGGACCGACTGCGGCGGCTGTTTAAAGTCAATTTTTGAATAATTATGAATCGCTTTTCAGTTGTTCGCCGCTTTGCCGTTGTTCTCTAATTATAACAACATCATAATCACAATAATTTCATCTTTGACTTTTGTCTGTGTGTGTGTGTGTGTGTGTGTGTGTGTGTGTGTGTGTGTGTGTTTTGGCTGCCTCTTCTCGATGCTGCTCCTAATGTGCCAAATATATTTCTATCCTATCTAGTACTCGTATTGAGCCAAAATCGCAAAATATTTGTCCAACACACACACACACACAGACACACATAGAGACATTCAGATATATACAATATTGCCTCGATTGGTGCAAGAGTTTTATTAAAAATTAAAGAAATATTCAAATGATATATATGAAAATGCTTCTTTATAGCGCATTTAAGAAATTAGATTATGTTAATTATAGCAAAAGTTAAAAGATATGTAAGCTGCATATGATTTATGGCACAGAGTTTATAAAACTATCGGCAAACTATTGTAAATTAAGTTTCTAACTAAATGTGAAATATCTTGTAGTTTATCAAGAGATTTTTAAAAAGATTGTAGATGGAACTCTTTTCAATAATAACTGATGCTTATTTGGCTATAATCAATCCGAATCTAAAACTATTCTGCTAGTCATGAAAAACCTTCTTAAATTCTACAAAATAAAATAACTACTATAAAAATGGACAAGAACTGGTAAAGTCTAGTCTAAAGCAAACCTTAGGTTCTTTAGCTATGAATCAGTTTAAAACTGCAGGACTCTTGAGTTATTACAATGTTATAGAGACTGTTTTCGCACTGTATAAGAATAGCTTAGAGCGGAAGTTCCTTAGACGTCACTTGCACTTTATCTAGACTTATTTGATTATCCCAATCTGCATACACACTCGTATACAAATCACACAAATCACAGCTCCTTCTATGGGCTTGAGCTTAATCAAAATCGCCGGAAATTATAAGATGCCAATAATAAAAATTAATATGCAAGAGATTAAAACGATTTATATGTACGCCATCGCGTTGAATGCGTGCGACTGCGCCATAAAATTGTTTACAATATCGCACTACACACACACACACACGCACACACACATGCGAACACACACATAGTTAGTCATGTATATAACATATACTTCGGCTTGTTCAGTTAACACTTTGGTTTAATGACTAAGACTAAGGAGCGCCCCTCGTGTGCTTCGAGCCGCACAAATTTTTGTCAATAAAATAGAAATTAGCGACGCTGAATCACAACAATTCTAGTTAGATAGAGTACCTATCTATATGGGGTACATATTATATCTTATGGGTATTGTACAGTGTGTGAATTAGTATTTACCATTTTGTCGCCTTTGGTTAATCCACGATTGTAATCCCAGCAAGAATTCGTGTTTCTTTTAGCAATGTTTATTTGTTATTTCTTTCTTGGTATTTTCTTGATTTTCTCTTCAATCTTTCTTCACATTTGGCACATATTTTCAAAGGTTTTTTGCACGTTGCAATTGCGAGAATTTGATCAAATTTCTTGTTGGTTTCTCCTGTTGTTGCTGTTATTTTTGTTGTTATTGCTTTGACACTAAACTGTTTTTGTCCGTTACGCGCGTGCCGAATAATAAACAGCGTAATAATGTTTGTGCTAATTCCAATTGCCGATATATATCGCCAGCGATGCGCTTAGTACTTGTACTTGTACTTGAGTTAACTGTAAACTGCAGTGTAAATCGTATACAATGTACAATAATAATAATAATAATAAAGCCGAAGCCGGAATGCCGCTGCGCGCGCTCGCGTTCGCACTGCTGCACGTTTAGTCAATGACTAAAGGGCGGGCGATTCAAAATTTTTTAAAATTCATCAACGCTGCCAGCTGCGACAGCGACAGCGACGACGACGCAAGCGGCGACGCCAACGCCAGCGTCGACAGCAGCAAACACACAACAAAAACCAAAAACTAATAAAATCAATTACAAACGCACACAAACACACACACCACCACCACCTCACACAAACACACACTGTCGCACACACAAACGTCTTCGGCAATGCGACGAGCGAGCGACAAACGAAACGAAGCAAAGAGCACCACGAACAAAAGCCGACGACGATGCGACGATGACTTGCTACACACGAGCACACGAAGTTCTCGTTCTCTGGAACAACAGCAACAACAATAACAACAACAAGCATGCCGTCGCAGTCGCAGCGACAGAGGCAGAGGCAGCAAAGGAAACGGAGCATGGAACTAGTGTTGAGAGCGTGCTGCGTCGTGCTTTTCACTTTAAAGTCCGTCTTGAGTTGCTTTTGACGCAGCAGAATTTGTGGGGAGGTGGGCGTGTTGTTGCATATTGTTATATATAAATAATTAAATAAAATAAATGAATAAAACTTAATAAATATAACAAATTAATAGTGATAGACACTTCTACGCATTTACACAAAAGGATTTGCATGTCCGGTAACTACGTCGTTACGTTATCGTTTCTTATACGCACTCATCTGTTAAGCTTGCATGCCGTTATAATTAAATGAATAAATAACCAAGGAAATAAAATTTAAAAAATATATATTTAATAAATATTGCTGAGTAATTTACTTAAATCACGAGTAAAAGGACGAAGGACTTCCATAACGTAATAACTTTAAGTGCAATTACGTCGCTACGTTACGCACTCATCTCTAAAGGGAATACTCGTTGAAAGAGAACATATTCGCAAGCAGCGCTAAGGTGCTCTTTGCTGTCGCAGCGGCAGCGGCAGAGGCAGAGACGTCGTCAGCGCGCTCTCTTTTCCATTTGAATGTGGGCCAAAAGTAATGACAATAGCGGCAATTGTTTGGCTTGGAAACGTACTTTAAACGTACTTCGTCGTTTTGCACTCGTTCGACGCTTGGACCGCTGCCAACGACGACGACGACGACGACGTTGTCTCTCCTACTCACTCTCCCTCTCTCTCTCTGCAGCACTTGCTCTCGCAGGCTGAGCTACGACGTCGTTGTCTGTGTGTGTGAATGTGTGTAGGTGGGGGAATGCTTGTAGCGTTTGCCAAATGAGCCAAGCAAAACAAAAAAGGCAAAAATATACATGCGTGTGTGTGTGTGTGTGCGCAGTGCAGCAGAAGTGCACAGCAGCGGGGGGTGCTCTCCCCTTCTCCACACACTGGCAATTACAAGAGAAATATGCAAGCAATTTCTGCATTTATGGCATGGCAATGACGTTTGCTCTGCCTCTGCCGGTGCTTCTGCCTGTGTCGTCGATGCTGCTCTTGAAACGTCAAGAATTTTACACCGATCTCGCATTGCTTTTGAGAATCACAGCTGCTCTCAGGGATTTTGCAATTACTGCGTGTATGTGTGTGTTTGTGTGTCATTTGTGTGTGTGTGAGTGCGTAGCATAAGTTCAGGCGTATTAATGAGTGAGTGCGGGCTGTGTTGACACCCCTTGAGAGTGTGTTTCATTATTCAGCGTATCCCAGTGCATAATCACAGCAGCTACAAAGTGTCCTTGCTCATGTTTCAATTGCAGTTACCCTCAGCTCAATCCATACACACACACACACATACATACATATATACATGGGTAGCTCTATCCATAATTACACAAAAGTCTAACGTATATCGCATATAAGCCGCAGCGCTGCGCATAAATCGCAATTAATCAAGTGCAAGCCAATGCCGTTAACTCCCTAACCTCCCTGCGAGTGTGACTGTATGTGTGTGTGCGTGAGCGCAAGAGGCAATCGAAATGGCAGCAGCAGTGGCAGCGGCAGCGACGCCAGCAACCCTCCGCCGGGAAAAAGAAGAAAAAAGTTCAACTGCTGCTGCTGCTGCTTTGAGCTGAACAACAATTACAAGTGCTGCGCTCTCTCTCTCACTCCCTCTTCTTTCCTCTATTGTTCTCTGTCTCGCTCACACTCGCTTAACGAGAGCTACTAAAAATGTAATCATTATGCTTTATCGTAATAATCAGCAGCAGCAGCGCAGCCCAGCGCCGGGCAACTTTGCCAGCAGACGGCGCACAAACACACACACGACACACACACACACACATAAGTACTACATTCTAGCATAACAAACAGGCAAACAAACAAAACTAAATTACAACAATTCCAAAAATTTATAATTGTGCTGCGCACACACAGTTAGAAGTCTCAAACTACCACCAGCAATGGCAGCAGCAGCAGCAGTAGCAGCAGCAGCAGAGTTGCCACCCTTTCCACTCTGCTACCCACACCAGCAGCAGCAGCACACGCTTTATCGTGCTCATTCTCAAGCTCTTATTCGGCCCCTCAATCATCGTCCTCATCATCATCCTCATCATCCTTTTTCGGCTTTGCCTTCTTGCCTTACAATTCGCCAGGCTGCTGCCGCCGCCGCTGTCGCAGTCGCAGTCGCTGCTATTGCTGTCACTGTGCGACGTCGACTGCGTCGCAACTAGCAGACACACATACATACACAAAAAAAGGCAGTCAAGTTAAAATGTACTTAGAGTTTAAGCGTAACCCCGAAATCTCCGACCGAACCCAAACGAGATTGTGTGTTTTAAGCGTTTTAGTTGCCCGCTGCCACCCCTCTCTCGCGCTCTCTCTCTTTCTTTTGTGCAGGCGCAGCGCAGTCGACGTCAGCGTCAGCTTAAGCTTTAGCAACAACAACAATGGCAAGCAGCGCAGTCTGTCAGCCATCTTGTGCGGCGTTATTAAATTTTATACAAATACTAAAAATGAAATCAAAATTTTCTTATTACAATGACTATTTTCTCTCTCTCGAACAGCTGTGTGCGCCCGACAATTGTTCTGAGAAGGATAGACAGAGAGAGAGCAAGCAAGTAAGTGAGTGAGTGAGTGAGAGAGAGAGAAGCGGGAGGAGAGGAGAGACAGAGTATGGACAGGGCAGGCAAAAGCGGGTCCATTTCAGAGTTTGTTTCTCGTTTGGGGTGGCCCATTTGCCCATTTGCTTTTTCCTGTGCCCGTCCCCCCCCCCACCACCTGCTCCTTATGGTACTCCTCCTTCCGCTACTTATGCCATACTTATCGACTGCATTGTAAGGGATCCCCAAATTTTTCTGGGTGTTGGCAAGTGCCAGTGCCGCAAATATTTCCTTATTCGAACGAAGTCCTGCAAATATTTTCTGCAATTCACAAAATTTCCATGCAGCCATAAACTCAATTATACAATTTGGTAACTCCTCCGCCGTTTGCTCGTTCCTTGGCTTACTCGCTTCACTTCCTGCCGCAACGACAACTAAATAAATGAATTCCCATTAAATGTGATTCTACCTGGTTTAGATAACACCCGTCCCAAGCGATCCCAATCGAACTGTCCCAACTACCTGGCAAGCTGTACTTAAAATTTAAATTAAACATCGCACGAACCTAAACAAATTCCGATAAGCGCTCTGTAGATAGCCACAGGACAAGTGATGAATAATACCAATCACGTACCGGTACCCCGCATACCCCCCTCGCTCTATCTTGTGTAGAGTCCCTAGTTCGGGCTCAACTCGAGTTTCGGGCCACCTCGATGGACAACGCGCTGCCTAATCAAAAGAGCATTGTAAACTAAGCCGAGACAAGACACAAGAGATTCGAGAACCGAGCAAAGAAGCCAGCACACGAACTCGAATTCTAAAGGATCAGCAAGGTAGTTCGTCAAAAGAAACGTGCATAGCAGACAAGTAGAAAGAGAGAGAGAGATAGAGGAGAGAGAGAGAGAGAGAAGGAGAGAGAGAGGATGAGAGCATTAAACAGTGAGAAATCTACAAGTGTAGAACTATTTTCTGATAGACTGTTGGAATACTGTTGAAAATTGAGAATGCACAGCTGTAAGGAGGTGTAACTTGACAGAGAGAAAGAGAGGGAACATGAGAGGAAGACAGAGAGACAGAGATAGATAGAGAAAGGAAGAGGAAACGGATAAGAAAATCCCTCGAAATACTATATAAATGTGAATAATCTGTAAACTATATCCAAATAAATATAAAATAGAGGTATAATAAGAATAAAAACTGCCAGCGAGAAGACTTAATAATACATACTATATCAGAACCACATAATTAAGAACAAGTATTGGAATCAATATGCTATATATCATGATCATATATTAGAATACAGAAATACAGAGAGAGAGTTTGTAGAATTTCAGCATAGAACACTAAAAAGATGATGACTTTATACGTGTCACATTACTAAGAAACGCACATATAGTCTATAAATATATCACAAATAATGATTAATAGATACTTCAGCTAACTTTATTCTCTGTTTCATAAACTATGCACAATTTACAGAACATGTTATAGAACTAAACTCTGTATAAACACATTGAGTTTCAAATCTTACAGGGTATACCACAGCTTAGTGTAGTGTCAGCTCATATGGAAAATGCGTAATCTCACACCAACGCTGCAGACAAGAACAACAAATTAAGTGCCAATGCAAGGCACACACACCCTCACACACACACACACGTACACACCTGGTTACACACAAATATCAATCTATAGCTGCGTCTATCTTTGAAATGAAAACATTTTTCATGCGCATGCGCAAAGGCTGACGAAAACGACGAGAAACAAGACGAGACGAGTCGGAAAGAGAGAGAGAGAAGAGAGAAGAGAGAGGAGACAGCCGGACAATTAGTTCGGACAGGCTTCCATCTCAGGCTGCGAGACTTGGAGTCGTGTGTTAAAAGGTCAGCACTGCGGCTAAGAGATTGTGTAGGGCCCAGACCCAGACCCAGCCCCGGCCGGACCCTGTTCTTTGATAGCATTGATCTATTGTGTGTGCATTGCTTTTTACATTTTATACGCATACGCTTCTCTCTCTCTTCCTTCCCTCTATTCCTTCTTTTCTTTCAACTTCATCTTTTTAGTGCCCAACGAGTAGGTTCGTCAAAATGATTGATTTGTAGGTGATGAATTACAACAACAGCAGCAGCAGCATTTGCTGTCTAAGCCTGGGTTAGTTAAGAGCATACATATCTTTCCTGTACATGTGTGTATCTGTGTGTATGTGTGTGTGTGAGAAAGGTACGACATAGTGAGGATTAAATACGAAATTCCATTTAAAAATCTTTCATTGTTCCTATTGCTCTTTTATTTTGTCTTTTTTAGGGGTGCAGCTTACGTGCATCCATAGAATTTTCACAGATAGAACTGATATCGAAGTAGGAAAATTAATTATCATAGTATAGTAGTGGAAAAATGCATGGTATCTATGGAAGAGTAATGCGAAGGGTGGAATATGCGTTATGCTACACAGTGGTCGAAATTCACAAACAGTGACACATCGCTTTAAAAAATGGTGTGAAAAACCAAAGCAGATAGGACAGAAATCAGTTATTTGAATCTCTTTCTCCGTTAATCAAAGTTACAGAATTATCTAAGATCTACTACAAATAAAGTCTGTCTTATAATTTTCCTGCTAATTAAAGTTAATGTTAGTAGAGATCTTTCTCAAATCAACACTTTTTTAATACAAAATTGTATTTTCCTTTTCTTTATCTTAACTGAATTATTATTTTCTACAAAAAAACCAGAGATCTTTCAAGATTCTTAATTTCATGTCTTTCTAGTAGTGTGGTAGCTTTATTTCCTTTATCTTCAATGATCTAATACTAAATATACTATAATGTAAAGTCGTTCTGTCTTTTATCTCCCCTCCGCTTAGTTGTTCTATAAGGCATTTGAAATGATTGAAAACACATGACATCATCCTCACAATATGCGCTCTTCAATTGAAATGATCTAAGTATAGCGTAAGCAGATTCCAAAGAATTTAGTTCAGACAAGATAAACGACTGAGTTGGATAAATTCGAGTTCCAAGTTGATTAATATCTGCAAGCACAAGTGAACCATCTGAGAATGTTGTTGTGAACGCCAAGAAACTCTAGAATCAGCAGCAGCTGGATAAACTTGCAACGCATTTATGTAGATCCAATGGAAATGTACAGAGTATATGCCAAATCCTCTGAAATCAGTCCTGAACGAATTTCAAAATAGTTGAGCCGTTATTTTAGCAAATTAGCTATGGCAAAAAATAAGGATTCGGAATAAATTAAAATAACCTTATAAATTTTCCGTGCGACTGATCTGCAACGGTTTTTCGAGGCCAAAATGTATTGCTTTCTCTCTCCATCTCTCTCTTTCTCTCTTCCTATTGATCAGGCTTATTCACATCGCTGTGAAGTCGTGCGCAACAACTCAATCTGGCTGAATATTATAATCTGACTATATAGCATGCATGGAACGCCCACTTAGCACCCAACCCGCTACCGATTTGCACATCCTAAGCAACCCCTGCAGCGCTAACAGGTCGAAGGGTGCATCGTACGTTCGTACAGGAGACTTAGGCCATCAGTAAGCTAAAAAAAAATAACTTAAAACTGTGTGAAATCGAAATAAAAATCTTCCAAAAACCCGAAACGAAAATAAAAATAAAAAAAAGGGACGCAAGTTGCGGCCATATTGCCGCAAACTGCGCATAAGAATCGAATCGTAGACAATAAAACCGAATTGCGTCTATAAAACAATACGTTACTCTCTCTCACACACACACACAGGCACACACACACAGTTGTACACAAAAGGGCTGTGACCCCGCCCCGCTTTGTTCAGTTTTGGGCAAATTTTGAATACAAATTCAAACTCAGCTAATGGCTGCGTAATCAAAAACTTGCTCATTAATATTATTTTTGCTTCACACACACACACACAAACAGAGTTGGGAGGTATCTGTATCTCTAGCTGTAGCTGTAGCTGTAGCTGTATCTGTGCCTGTATCTGCTTCTGTATTTGTTTCGATTATTGCCTTGGCTATCCCTCAGCTATGCTAGCTCAAAAGTTCCCCCTTTTTGCTAACGCGCGTCGCGTCGTTTCGTATCTCGGGGTAAATATCTATATAGAACGACCACCCCGTACAGGAAAGAAATCTGTTTGTATGCATGTGTGTGTGTGTGTGTGTGTGTACATACAGACAGCATTGTGCGTTTGTCTAAAATGTAAATACTTTTGCCTAACTTTAGAGGCGCTTTTGCGATTTTGAAATCGCGACCACAAAGGCGAAAAATTCAAATACGTAAAGCGACGACGCCTTGAAACGGTTTCAACATTTGAATTACAAATACGTGTGTGTGTGTGTGTGTGTGTGTGTGTGTACAGTTGCCGTTAATCTAGATACAAAATAGCGCACACATATTTGACTTGACACATTCTATGACGCCTTTCATAACTCTCTGTCCATTCCCCCGTCCTCAGCTCTGAACCACGTTTTGCACCCAACCCCCGGTAATCGTTCCCGGTTTCGTTCTACCCTGAACACTACGTCAAACAATGCAAAAGTCTGTGTGCAACTCGGGGATTCGGTTTTAGTTTTACAGACCTTTTAATTTGCTTAGGCACATCGAGGCCACAGTTGCAGGCAGCGCCTGCGACAACCCTGATAAAAAAAACGAAGAAGAGGGTTCTATTTGCAAAAATCGTTCCATAATCGCAGCGCATACATTCTCGACTCACTGCCACTAATTCAAAGGATTTGCACTTCGAAGTTCCCCTCGCCGAGGTTTAAAATCAGTTCTCATTTTACATTTTCCTGATCTATAGACTGTACAGTACGAAGTTTTAATACACCATGAAAATAGGTTGTTTAACAATTGGTTAAAAACAAGAATAAGGATATACATCGCTTTGTATCAGTTGCAATAGGTTGTTTAGATCTCTTTATTCTATATGCCATGCAGAGCTTTTGGAGTTTTTGTATCATTAATACAGAGTTGCAGTTTAGAACTAACTAAGAGTCTCAATTCCGAATACAACATGGAAATAGGTTGTTTACCAATAGGTTAAATAGAAGTAAAATCAAAGAAGTAAATCAATGTAACATGGGCATAGGTTTTTTAGATCTCTTCATTTTATATATGTCTTCCGGTAGGAACAAAACCTTTCTGAGTTGATTTAACATCAATACAGAGTCGCAGTTCTAAATAACTAACAGTGCCAATACCGAATACAACATGGAAATAGATTGTTTACCAATAATTTAAATAGAAGTTTAAGGTTTATAAATCAGTTTCGAATGCAACGTGGGAATAGGTTCTGTAGATTTCTTAATTCTATATGTCTTTCGGTAGGAACAAAAGCTTTCTGAGTTGATTTAACATCAGTTCTAAATCCAAATTCCCAATACATCATGGAAATAGGTTGTTTTCAAATAGGTTAAATAGAAGCATAAGAAATATACATCAGTTTCAATAGTTTGCTAAGATCTCTGCATTTTAAATGTCATCCGGAGCTTTCGGGGTTGATTTAACATCAATACAGAGTCGCAGCTCTAAATAACTAACAGTACCAATACCGAATACAACATGGAAATAGGTTGTTACAGTTCTCATTTTACATTAAAACCCGAAGCCCAATGCAAAATGAAAATAGGTTGCTAAAACTTTATAATTTTCAGCTTTAATTGATTCCCAGTACGACATAATAGTATGTGGTTTTTCTATCCTGAATTACTCTTAAAAGGTTTCAGCACATGAACCAATTTATATTTTACGTCAATTTGGTTTCGCTTTAAAATCGTGATTAAACGAGATTTCCATCAAATTTATGAGCACTTCTAGCTTCATAAATATCAAAGAGAAAAGCAATTAGTACAAAAAAGAAATATGTTAATACAATAGGAATTGTTAATCTTTATTGCTATATTTTTTTGTTCGATAGTACCTCGAGCTACGTTCTGTAGAACATCATCAGCCGCCCTCGTGGTGCGACAACGCACTTGAAACTTAAAACATTTTCCCCATGGGGGTTGCATTATTAGTTGCGCAAACTTTTTTCGACAATTCGATAATTCTGAGGGTGGTTCAGTGCGGTACAGCACCTGTTTTATCTCTTAGAGGCTGTGCTGAAATTCGATCTGCAGGCGTGCGACAGCAGATTCAGAACCTGAAGCTGCAAACTAAAGTAATCCTCTTCGACAGAGCCCGGACAATACGAAGATGAGTTTGCAGTATTTTTGCATTTGGACCAGAGGGTGCAGCAGCTGCTGTTGCTGTTTGCCGGCTGTGCAAAAAACAAAAACCAGCTTCTAAACATAGACACGCACGGACACACACACGCAGACAGGCTGTCAAAAATACACACAGCTGCACTTATAGATACAAGATACGAGATAGCAAGATACAAGATACAAAGGTTGCTTAGTTTTTCGCCTGTAAACTGCATTCATTTGTTTAGGCTGTGCGTTTAGCCGAGGAAGGGCAACCGTATGCGGATCTCGTATTCCTTCACGTATTTCATTCTATCCCATTCCGCTTTTATTCTTCTCGCTTCTCTATGGTTTTCGGCATTAGACGCTGTTATTATGTGCGCCCCTTGCAAGGAAGCCATTAAAAAAAGGATAACCTCTTCTTATCCATTGTCTAGTTTCCTCTCTCTCTGTGTGTGTGTGTGCACAAGACGCAAAAATGTTTACGACGAATGTGTAATTCTCAGGTAGTCGTCGAATTCGTACTACTTTTTCTTCTTCTTCTTCTGAGATACAGAGAGATTTATTTGCGTGTTTTGTTAAATTCGGATTTGAATTTCGTTTCGAAATTTTGATTGCTGTGTTATTCGATCTGTTTCTGTCTCTGTTTATTCGTTTGCCTAGAGGGCTGAGCAAACGCAACATTTGTCCCACAGTGAGAACAGTTTGAAAGTATCTCTCTTTTATTATTTTTTTTGGTTTGAGTTAGGATACATTTTATGTGTTAGGGGAAGTTGACAGTTTGCGTTGAAGGGAAAGATTGAACTATGTTGAAATATGCAAATGTATGCCATAATTGATGGAATAAGAAAGGACTTCAATGCAAAAACTTCAACTATTTATTTTGTTTAAATTAAGTATTATAAATAATCATTTAAAGTGTCCAGAAAACATTGCAATTCTCCTATTATGGCAGAACAGATCACAAGCAATTACTAATATACCCTTTCTATATATTCTAGCATATATAATCGAGAACTTAAATTGATTATTTAATTATTTGATTATTATTAATTTAAAATAAGCTGAAAGTGTTCAGAAAACATGGCAATTGTGCCATTATACCCCCCGCACAGATCACAAACACTTACAGTAAAGGCTTTTCAATTTTATCTAAACTGAGCTTTAAGCAACTCTTCCCCTCTCTCTCTCTCTCTCTCCTGCTCTCTCTCTCTCCTAACCTGCATTGATAAAATTGCAAGACTGATTTGTTTTTGTTATCTGGTTTGCATCGACATTACGGTGCCTGCGTCGCTGTTGGCGTCACTGCCTTGTTCAACATGTGTCACCCAATGCGGCCACAGCCGGCATGGCCAACTGTTGAGGCTCATCTCTTTGTTGTTGTTCTTCTTGTTGTTGCTCTTATCATGCTCATCCGCAAGGCGTCAGTAGGGCAATGCTGTTGTGACATGCCACAACACAACAAAACACTGGAGAAGAGCAGCAAAGCAAAGTGAAGAGAAGAGCAAGAAGAGGAGAAGGAGAAGGAGAAGGAGGAGGAAGAGCACAGCAACAACACCTCAACAGTTGCCGGGTGTCCCCTTTGCCGGTTAGCCACGCAAGCCTCTTCCATTATGTTGCATATTTAGTGGCATTTAGCTTCCTTTCTCCTCGTTATTGTTGTCTCTGTCATGTTCTTGTTGTTTTTGCTTGTCCTGACCTATGACAGCAGCAGAGCCTGCTGCCCCGTCCCCATCCCCTGCCCCGACGCAGTCACAGTGTGTGCACATGTTGCCAAATGTATGTGTGTGTGTGTGTGTGCGTGTGTGTACACAGAGAAAACCGAAAGCCAAAACAAAATGAACAGCAAGAGAGCAGCAGCAACAACAACAACAACGACACTGGCAGAGGGAGCAGCAGCGACAGCGACAGCAGCAGAGACTGTCTCGGTCGTACTGTCTGAGTGTATGTGTGTGTGTGCTCTGTCCTTGCTCGGGCTGCTGCTGTTGCTGCTCTGCTGCTGCTGCTGCTGCTGCTCACCTTCTCACCTTGACGGCAGCCCACAGAGCATTGGCAGCATGTGTTTCTCTGCCGCTGCTCGCGCAACGTCAACTGCGGCTGTTGTCCTTTTGCGAGCAGCGGCGCGTGTCGATGTGTGTGTGCGTTGCGTGTGTGCCCTTCAACAGGTGTCGGTCGTCTGGTGTGAGTGTTTTCGTGTGAGTGTGATGCGGCACATGTGGCATGTGGCATGTGGCATGTGTCGGTGTCGGTGTGTCGATGTTTTGACTGCGTGTCCTTGCCCTGCCTCGCCTCGCCTTGCCTTGCCTTTCATTCATTCATTCACTTCGAAGCAGAGAAGCTGCGAGCAAGAAGCAGCAGCAAAAAAAATACAACAACAACAAGAGCTTTTGCATGCGCTTTAAAGAGAGTAAGCGAGGGGGAAGAGAGCGAGTGTGTGTGTGTGGGCAATGGCGTAAAAGAGAATAGAAGAGAGACTGCTTGACAATGGCAGCCATTGGTCTTCTCTCTCTCACACTCGAATTACACAGAAATTTATTTAGTGACGGCACAAATTTCTAACTTGAATTTACAAAAGCCAATGGAAAAGCACCAAAGAGACAATGACAGCAGCAGCAGCAGCACAAACAACAACAACAACAACAACAACAGCAGCAGAAGCAACAACAATAATAACGAGAATGAGACTGAAATCAAAATGGGCGCAAGAATAATGGAAAAAGTAACTGCTCAACAAGTCAGCCAACTTACGCACACACTTGGCTTTTGTTTGTATGCGTGTGTCTATATACATTTACATATTAAGTGGCATTTGAAGTGCTATGGTGAGGAGTAAAAGAAGGGAGGGGGGGAGGTGAGATGGGTGAATCGGGGATAAGTGAAGCGAGAGAGCAAAGACAAATTGTTTTCAAACGTCGTAATCAAGAAATGATTCTTAAAATATGCGTCTACTTTTTGAATTTGGATTATTACAACAACAGCAACAACAAGAAGAACAACACGAACTTGGACAATGACAACAACAACTACAACAACAACAAAAATAAGGCGAGTTGTTGGTATTTCACAAAGAGCAACGCAAAAGGGATGCAAAATACTTTGGTGTTTCTTTGGTAGAGATGAGCGCGTGACACGCGGAAAGAACTGTGCGATAGGTTGGACAATCTAATTGAATATTTTTTGCAGAATATCAATTATTTTACACAAGGCTTTCAATTCTAGTTGATAAAATATTCATGCAGGCCAATAAACATAATATATTGATGGTATATAGTACTAATTTATATTATATAGTACCATTTTAAAGTATATAGTACCATTTTAATTCTAAAATATAACAAAAATTATAAAAGTTTTATTTTGTTACGAATACTAATGCAAAAAATAATTTAAACTAATTAATTATTGGCTTTAATTGTCAATCTTTCCTCTGTACCCATTGAACATTAATTTATGAACATGTTTTTAAAATAAAATACCTTTTTTAATTACAAAACAAACTAAGTACCTTATTTCGTCTCCCAAAGTAAAGTAATGCATTAAAAATACTGTATAATATACTATATAAATCTTATAAAATTATTGAGATATAAATGATAATATGCTGATTTCAGAATGAATGATGTTCACCCTTTTTAAACTTCTCACGCTGTCATCGCCAAGGCCTTGCCATATATAGTATAGCAAAGTAGTTTGCTTGATGAAATCACAGACTTTGTAAAGGAGTTGAACTGATTTTATATAGTTGAGTTTTTTTGTGTGTGTGTGTCTGAGACAACGAGTGCTGGGAGTGCTGTGACGAGGGCACAAAGTACAGTTGTTGCAGGGCGACCACAACAGATACTTGAAACGAGAATTGAGGCGTCGCATTGTGTTTAGATAACTTGGTAATGGAAATTAATAGAATGGGATAGGGAAAAGAGCACATACAGCTATAGAGGGCTGCATATAGACAGCCATAAAGATATATATGTGCATGTTTAGATATGAATGTGTATATCAATTTATGATTTGATTACATGCGCCTCAAGTGTCATCTCCTAGATACATTTGCTAATGGCATTTGTTTATATGTATGTTGACGAAAGGGCCGCGAGCAGCTGCTTCCTGACTGCCGATCGTTATGTTTTCTTATTCGTATTGGATCGGATCAGATTGGATTGATTGGTCTAGCGATTGCTCAAAATAAAAACGAACAAGAGAGAAAAAAAACTTGAGGCGCACTTGAGGGCAGCGAACACAAATTGTCACATTTCAATGGGCCCTTCTCAATGTGCTCCATTTTAATACTTTTCGCCTTGCCCCGTCCCGTGGCGCGCGTCGCACTGTGCCGCATCTGGGGCAGCGTGTTCGATTTCAGCACTCGAAGAATCACAACCAAATCAGAAAATAGAAAATAAAACCAACTACACCCATTTTAATTGGGCTCAAGCAAAGCAATCAATGAATACGATACACATTCATATTTTGGTTTTTTTATTTCTGCTCGAAAACTTTTTTATTCCCTTTGCCCATTGCCAGTCGCATTGCATAAATATCAATAAAGCGAAGCGTCAGCGCTTCAAGCGGTTGGGAATTGCAACATAGCTTAAAAAATATTACAGTTTACTATTATAAAGATTGTATTCTCATCAGGAATTAACTAAAATACTTCAGAAGTTATTCATTTTAAGATATTCTGTACATTTAATCAGAATTAGAATCGAAAAATTTATGTTTAAACGATTGTAAATGTTTTGCATAGGTTATCCATTTTCAAATAGAAGAAATTAACTAATTTACTATAGAATACTTCAGAAGTTAACAATTTTACATTCTCAAAATTTAAAGAAAATCAGCATCGAAGTTCTTACGATGTCAAATATTTTTTTTATATACCAGAAATATAAAATTTCCTTTTGCAGACATTCAATACAATTGTAAATGTGTTTCTCGTATAATATTGATAACTTGATACCTACACATGCTATCCCAACTACGATCTCGCTGTAAGTGAAACTAAGGGCCACAGATGCTAATCGGGACTATACAAATGGTGTGCAGAGAGAACTACCTTCTGTTCGCCCTTGCTACATAAATCTGTTTCAGTTTTATGCAAATGTTAGCCAAAGTACAACAGAATCATTAGCTGGATAGATGAGTGAAGGAAGGGGGCGTACATGGTGTGTTTTTGGAGGGTGGTGGTGGGGGTACAACATTTATTTATGGTGCTGACAAGAAACAATAGCCTTAAGGGTCGGATGGCAACGCCTTTATGGTGGGCGGGATAATGGGCGTGTGAATGCGCCCTGTTAACGCAATCCTTGATTGAGCTACAAAGCTGAAAGGGAAGCAAGCGAGGGTGGGGATGCAGTTTGTTGGATGGAGAAAAGAGTAGGGGGGGACTGTGTTAGAATTGTGATTGTGGCAAGGCGCGAATCAAAATGTTTTTTGGCTTTTCGTTTTTTTTTAACAGTTCCATGAAAAATGGCAGCAAAGCAAGCAAAGTCAAATGCAAAATATACTCTAAACAAATTACAGAAAACGCGGCCAGGGCAGAGACTTGGGTGGAGCTACGATGTGGTGTGCCAGTGTATGTGTGTGCGAGTGTGTGTATGTGCGTGTATGTATCGTATAACGTATGTGCTAACTGGTTTCTAAAGTAAACAACGCTTAAATTAGCGAATAAAAATGTATTATTAATGCGAAAACATGTTTATAAGAGCATACATAGCACACACACACACACACACACACACACACACACACACACACACACACACACACACACAAAACACACTCGTACACACACACACTCGTACACACACACAATCGCATGCACACCCAGAACAGAACTGGGAACTGGCTAAGCAAAACAAAACGCAATGCGATGCGATGGGAGCGAGCGAGAGAACCAATTTCAATTGTTGTTATTGTTATCGTTGCTGTTCTTGTTGTTGTTGTTGTTTAAACAAATAGAGAAAAAAAGCGCTACGCTATATGGCGTCGTCTATAGCTTAAGGCGGGGCAAAGCAGTCCGCAGCAAGAAGCAACAGCAAAAGCGAAAGAGCGAAGAACAACAACAACAAAAAAGTCGCATTAACTTATCTTAAATGAAATGAAATTAATAAATTAGAGAATTGAGAATTAACAGAATCAAGAGAATTGTGAAATGAGAATTTCCACTTTATACATTTGTGGGGATTACATATTGTACACGAGTGTAGGGAGTGCGATAAGAACTTCTATTTATTGCGCTTAATTGCCATATAATCACGTTCCCCTAAAACTTGCGTACTTGCGCGCCATAAAATAAATCGTCTATTTGGCGAAAAGCTCAAGGAACCCAATACACGAGTTGCTCCCAAAATACATATACGATATGTACAATTTATAAGTAAAACATTTATCACAAAAAACAAGTTTCGGGGGAGAGCTACATTTTAATTTCAAGATTGACGCAAATAACGCTTGGCACGTAGCGCCCCTCGATGGGGCAAACAAAGTGTCGCAGCGACCCACGAGAAAGAAATAACCCAGGTGAACCACTGAAGAAGTAAACTGTGCTTATAAATTGAAGATTATGCTGCGATAAAAGCACATTTACATGACTCAAGATCATTGCGGGCCAGTAAGAAATGAGTTATTTAGGGCATGTAGGCCTTGTGGCCTTGTACATGCAAATTCAGTGGTTTGTAAGCCAAAAATGCATGTGCTGCTAAAGAATTCAATTGTTAAACGTGAAAAACAGGGAACGGGAGCTGGAAATATGGCAAATAATTTAGATTTACTACATATAAGGAGCATACACTTGATAAGGCTTCAGGGTAACATTTATTCGAGCAGCTCTGCTACAAATTGCCCAGGTTGAACTGAAAATCTTGCAGTTACTCGGGGTAATCTTTTAAGAGTATAAATTGTACATAGTATTAAGTGCAGGGTATCTATAAGTTGAGTATATTAACTAAAAACTCCTAACAATTTGGCTATTCACTTATTTCACGCCATAGTTCTGTGTATTATTACCCCAAATAGAGCTAAGTATGAAACTAAGAGCAATAACACTACTTAGGTAAAATGCCAAGAGTGTATACTGTGTACAGTGTTAGTATAGGGTATCTAAGAGTCGTGTTAATCAAATTAAAGCTACTAACATGCTTTTCATACGCATATTTCATATGATAATTCATTACAAATTGCATGCTACACTGTGCAACTGGGTATGTCTTATACCTATGGCTTGGTATAACAAACACACACACACACCTACACCTACACACACGCAGCTAACCGGCATAGACAGAGACAGGCACAACACACATGCCTCAGTTGGCCACAAGTTGCGCATACTTAACGCACTCGAGTGACAATAATTGAATTCATTATGGCCCAAAAACGATTGTGACAATTGCGAACGAGTTGTCTATATGTAGATAGATATAGTCATATGTGTATGTGTGTGTATATATGTATATAGTCGTATATTAGCCGATATGCTGGCCAGAGGATTAACAATGGCGGGTTAATTAACCCGCCTGCCTGCCTGCCAGCGTTGAGTTGGCCTTGAAACTGGCTAACACTCAGCTGGCAACAAGTACAACAACAACAACAACAACAACAACAACAGCAGCAGCAACAACAACAAGTTCTATGGGGTAACAAGGGCTATGCGTAGCTTTAAGTGTCGCTGCTGGTACTCGGGGCATAGTTTTTAGTTCTGGTAGCATTTTTATTTGGATACGTGTGCGTTTTACTTATGAGCTAACCCCGTTCCCTCTGCCAGAGCTTAAGTATTGTATTGTAGTAAGTGCCGCAGTAGTTGTCGCGCAGTTGGCCATAAAGCCGCGTTATATTGACATGATCTTCGCGTAACTCTTGTGTTTGTCTTGCAAAAATCTTTATCAACTCGCCTCGGGGGTCAACAAACCCCCTGGACGAGCGCGCGCCGTGTGACTTGCTTTGGTTTATCAGATAATGAGGCAAATACACACGCACACACCACACACACACTTGCACACATTGTAGTTCAGCGACTGCGCTCGGCAACGTGTGACTCAAGACCCATAAAACTTGACGCTGACTTAACGGTATTATTGCCATTATAAAGTCATTCGAAACTCTGATTTGCTTTACTTGCGCGATTGATGAGCAAGATGAGTCTTTACCAAACAGCTGAAATGATGAAATTCACTGCAAAAATTGTCGAAATTTCTCTCTAATTTAAGAACTATAAGATGCCATCATCACCTATAAAGGTTTAAAGTTTGTTATTCAGATTTCATTAACTTAACTTTGCAGACACTTTGATAAAGATTTCTTAACAGAAAGAACAGAAAAAGAAAGAAAAGTAGATCAATTTACAATATGCCCATAATTATATTACAATTGATAGATTCCCTATAAAAAACATATATTATTTTATTTAACAATTTTATCTCATTAAGCATTATTCAATTAATTGTCAAATTCCCCTTATAGCATACTTATGGGAGTACAAACTGTTGAAGAATATTAGAACTTGTTAGTAACTGGAACATTGTGCGGATGCTCAACAGTTAAAACATAAGAACTTATCAAAATATTTGCAGAAACCGATAGAAGTAAAATAAATAATATAATAGTGTCTATAATATAATGCATTCGTTTAAAAAAAAACCCTACTATAGATACTATGGATTGATAAGGCACAGATTTTTGGTCTTTTATTATTTTCTAAACATTTCAAACTCTCACACACTTACCATGTAAACAAATCGGCGGCTCTACTCGACTTTCCCTTGCAAAACTATTACAAATTTCTGCACGTTTGCGAATCAATTGCGAATTGATTCGATTTGAAACGATTTGTTGTAGTTTAAAGCCAAATGCGATAGCTTTTGTTGTTGTTACACTAAAGATATGGCAGCAGATGCATTTGTAGTGTCAAGCTCGCCCCAAGCTGGTCACAGATAAGAGAAACGTATCGAAATGGAGCAATATACAGAAAGAGAGAGAGTGATAGTAAAAGGAGGAAGAGGGGAGGGTAAACACAAAATAAACAAACACGTGCGAAAAGCGTTGCGCGAAGAAAACGACGAGACGAGATTTCACGTTGCTGTTGACTAAATGAAAATCGCGCGCTCTAGGACGAACCTAACCAGAGGCGGGCGAAACTGCACTGACTCAGCCAGCCAGAACTTGGCCCCGACTCTGACTCCGAGGCCGAGACAAGGCAACGGCAACGGAGACGGAGACACACAGAGGCAAACGGAGACCGAGAACGAACCAGAGATTTTCAATTCCGAAACAGAGAGAGAGAGAGAGAGAGTGCAAGTGGAGGCTATGGAGTGGCGAATCGGAATCATTGTGCAGTGACTGCTATTCGCATACATAAATAATAAATACATAGTATATTATACCACACACACACACAGACAACTATATTAGGGTATATACTATATATGGCTTATGCAGGGTATCATCAGGCTACCAAAAACTTGGCTAAACAAAGTGCATAAACAAAAGTCGGCTTGGCTTCTCTTTTCTTGTTGCTCATTTTCATATTCATTTTCCTTCTTTCTTTTTGCATTTGAAGAAAATTTGCTGACAATTGAAATAGAATTTGTTTTTTTTTTTTTTTTTGTTTTTATTATTTTTATTTTGATTTTGTTTTCTGCTTTCGTTTGTTTTGCGCTTTATTTAGTTCTCGTTTCGCGCTTAACTGTTGCTGCAATGCTGCAGTGTTTGCAGGAGGGAGGAGGAAGGGAGAAAGGGGGAGGAGGGCCGAGGGCGACATGTGGGTCTTATTTCAATTTACAACCAAGTGACGAAGTATCACAATTCAATGTTTAAAGTTTTTATCACGTTGTGGACGCCAGCGCCACACACAGACAAACACACAAACACATACACTCATCAAGCAACAACAAACAAGAGCAGACGCATTGAGTGCAGCAGCCGAACGCGCAGATACCCTTTAAGACGAAGCAGAAGCATAGAAGCTTGAAGGATATCTATAAAATTAAAAATTAAAGTGACTGAGATAAAACAATATTTATTATATATTTGATGTATCATATCCAATATAACTCATTATTTTTGAGAGTAGAAATTGGGTTTAAACATTTTCGGAATACTTTAAAATTATTTTTTAATAAAACAAGATGAAGAAATCACAAATAAATGTAAACCAAATATCGTTGTGTATTTTTAATTGAGTTTGGAGACTTTCTTCTTATAGTTTTCTTAAGAAATTAATCAATTATTTATAAACTAACTCAATTTTAATTCCACATAGTGCACACTCATTTCATGACATAATATTTAATAGAATATGCTTTATAATACTTAATATTCTTCGATTGAGATAATACAACGTATTATATACTAAATATTATATAACTCACATTCTATTCAAAAACTATTCGTCTACAGTTTCCTTCAAAAATAAATAAATGGGTTACATTTTAATAAGATAGTTCCACTTAGTGCACGCTTATCTCATGACACTATATACCCTATATTCTTATATCTATTGCAGGGTATATTTTGCAAGCAAATGGAGCGTCTAGCGGTGTTTAGGGGCTCGCATTGGGACATATGCAAAGCGTTGCATTGCTATGTGTGTGTGAGAGATTGTGTCTTTGTGTTTGTGTGTGTAGTTGGCTGACACAGTATGGTTAATATGACGCGACACCCGTTCGTCGTTCGTCGCGCTAGCGAGTTCGCTTAGTCAGCCCGCTGCGGCACACTAACTATTTAGTAAGCAACTGAAATAGTAGCACCCGTGTTAGTATCGGTTCATGAAATGGGAAATAAAAGCAACAACAACGACAACAACTGCAGCAGCAGAAAAAGAAACAAGCAGCGCTGACATACATACAAACATACGGACACATGTAAGCAGAGTTGTCGCTACACAAGTCTCGCTGTGTGTGTGCGACTCCGAGAATGGGCATGCAAGAACGACGTCAGCGTAAACTGATTACCCCCAGTCGATCTATGGGGCTGCATAAGCGGCACGTACACACAAACACACAAACACAACTCTTTTGGCTGTCGTCGTGTATGGGAACCTTCGTTTGGGAGTTTGGCTTACAACGTAATTTCGCGTATAGTAAGTACAAAACTAAATGGTGTTGCATGACTCGCCGTGGCTCGTATTATAAAGTAAATAGGAAGTCATAAGTAAAGATTTAAATTACAGTTGCATAAATGGGTGCAATATGATTTCGATATACATAACTATGCTGCATGCTGTGTTTGTGTTAGTGAGTTATCGAGTGCGCTTGATTAGTTGTCGATAGCATTGATTAATTCTCTCTTAGTTGATTGGGGCTAAGTGGCAACGCTTGACGTCACGAGTAGATCAACTCGTCGTGCTCTCCTTCCCATGATCTCAGCGTATGACAAATACTCTTATCAATTGCCGGCGAAATGCAACGGTAAGAACTCTTGCTCTCTCTGTCTCACGCTCTTTTTCCCTCTCACGTATTATTTAATTGTTGTCAACAACAAAAATACATGCATACATACGTATGTATGTACGTACAAGCCTTTCGAATGCATACCAGACACATTCACACAAATGCCAAAAATTCACACGCACACACACACACACGCATGCATGCATTTTTGCACGAAAATGAACACGTGCTGCTTGTCGAATTAGTGCAAGAGAGAGAGAGAGAGAGAGACAGAGGGGCAAGCCTGCAGGCACAGCCGGCTGCCAGCATGTTTGTGGAGTATGGAGAGAGGGAAGGTAAACGTGCGCTATGTTTGCATGCCAAGCAGCACAACAACAACAGCGGCTGACTCATGCTCCCCAATTGCAGTCGTATTTCGCCGCTCTTTGCGGCTAAGAGAACGGAAGAGGGAGAGTGAGAGAGAGAGTGCGACAGGTTCTGAAATAAGAGCGGGCCAACTTGCAACTAGCAATGCCAAACTTAGTTGGCCAGGAGTTGGACTCCAGCTACGTTGTGGGGGCGACCACCAGAGTATTTTCCGGTATCTGCAGCTGTGCGGGCTGAAACTTTAGTAGCCCCGGCTAACTTTTAGCAAAAACTTTTGATTTGAGTACCTGCCACTAACTAAGCATGGCAGCAAGGCACACACACTACACACATACACACACACACGTATAAAGTTGGCACACCACGCATAGAAATTGAACTATGAAAATCAGAAAACTTTGCAGACAGAAATTTCTAGGAAATGCATTCGAACAAAACAAGCGTTCGTGTCCGTCCGCCGTTTCTCTTCTTACTTCTTCTCACTTACCACACTGCTCGCCATTGGTTCTATTCTTGTGGTCCTTGTAGTTAGTTGTTGTAGCTTTCCAGCACACCGTGTAAATTAAGAAAACGTTAAATGTTTTGTACACAAAAAAAATTTAAAAAAAAAATACGTAAAAAGAACATGAACGTTCACGCAGCAGCAACATCAACAGCATTGCATTCAAAACAGCTGTAAATTTGACCGCGCCGCGCATTAAGACAGGGCTGTTATACGCTCAGCTGATGTTTATTTCCAATTGCGTTTGCATTGTGCCATTCACATGTACACGTCCGCTTCAGTGTGAACGTCCCGCATTATTCAAATTAATTTTCTTTGTAATTTATTTATTAAATTATTGTTAAATATTATATTACTTTTATATATTGATGACAGTTTGACTAGTATTTCTGTCAGAAGGCTCCTTATACGTCGATCGTTTTCCTATAACATTAGTCGAGAGCATATGAAACCAGCGATAATTATTTATTTTGTTCTCCACTTCTCTGCTTATGAAAAACAACTGCAGTGGACGTTGCTTGCCAAGCGGAGGCAAAGTGGGAGCATTTCCTCCAACAGCCTCCAGGGGATGGGTCAGAAACATGTCCATGGCAAGGGAGCAGTGCAGCAAATAGACGGAAGCGGAGCATATCGAGAGCTTCGCACTGATCTTGCAACACCATATGATACTATATTCGGCCAACTCATGACTCATAAGAAACGGTTGAATACTGTCCTTGCTGCCGATGTGCATGTCTACAAAGAGGGCAAAGAGGCAGAGGAAGCCAAAGATGCCGCTGCAAATTGCCTCATTGCGCAGCGAGATGCGAGGAGAGATGAGCAAGGTGAACAAGCCGAGCACAGCAAAGACGGTGCCTCCGCCGTATGTGGTACAGAGCACGAACATGTGTCTGCACGTGTTCATCCTGATGCAATTCCAGTGCAGGCAACATGCGACCACGCTCAGTATCAGCTCCAGCACCCTGAACAATATCCATACGGGCCTCTTCCCATGCATTCTTCAGTACTCAAAGAGAGTTAAGATTTATTAATATATATTATACATGTATGTATGTATATGTATAAATGTATCTATGTATAGGTAAAATATATGCTAACTTAGGCTTGCTGCGACGCCTACTGCGACTGGGAGGGATCTACTTCCGCCAGTACTGCGTAAATCGATGAATCTGCTCGACCAGCGCCGGCATCACAGCTTTGATGGATATATCCAGCAGACTCTGCAAATGCTGCACAGCCTCCTCATCGGTGAGCCCCAACTGGAGATTCTCCTCGACCTTCTTGACAGCTTTATCCGGCTCCAATGCGATATCCGGCACTGTCGCGTCCACCATCAATGAGAAGAGATTGAGCATCACGTTAGCATGGCGTCGCAGATGCAGATACGCCGTATAACATTGTTTGCAGAACTCATGATAGTTCTCCGAACTGTCGCCTCCCATTGCCTCCACCATCTCCTTGCTCAGCTTCATGGGCGGCGGCATTGGCTTGGGATCACGGCCAAGAATGAAGCCAAAATCAATGTGAAACAGTTTGCCGTTGCTGGTCAGCAGCAGATTGTCCAGATGTCGATCTCCCACACCTGAAACAGACAGATCACATCATTACCTAATCTAATCTCATAAGGATTCCATGCTCAACATACCCAGCAAATAGGTGATCACACAGTAGCCAGCGCAGCTCTTGATATATGTGTCCATCACTTCCGGTGCAATGCCATAGGGTGCGTGCTCGCAGGGATGATGACGCCGGAAGAAGTTGAGGATGCTGCCCTCGCGGGCGAGCACCTCGGCCACAGTGCAAGAGTCGATGTACTGAAGGAAACCATGCTTGGAACTAGTCGCCAGCACCTTGTATGGCGTCAGTTTGAGATCAAGATTCTCACGTCGCAGCAGCTTATCCATCAGCGTGATCATCTGCAATATAAGCTGATCCTGGCGCAGATCGTCGCCGTGCTTGAAAATTGTCACATATTCGTGCTGTGCAATCGAGGTCACAAAGGTGAGTCTGCCAAGAGAACGAGGTAAGAAAGAGGGGAAGCAGTATTAAGGAGAGATGCTTACTTGGCCGGCATGAGGGCGCTCTTGAAGAGCGATGTGCGGGAGGGCACAATCTTGGTGATGTACACCTCCGGATCGAGTGGAAATGGAATGGGCTCAAAGTTGGTGAAGTTCACCTTGAACAGATCCGGCTCGGCGAGCAGTTTCTGAAACTTTTCCGTCTTCTTGTTGCGATTGCCAGGCTCCTTGGCCACCAGCTTGACCAGCTTAACCAGTTCGTCAATGAAGCGTTGCTGCTTGCGCAGATTATAGAAAATGCCCCGCAGCTGAAAGTTTCCTATTCAAGAGGCAGGAGAAGAAGAAGATTAAGTTAGGTATTCATTTCATAGGTAAGCTCACTCACCTGTCTCCAGTGCCTTGAGGAATATGTTGAGCACCATCGTGTACATGTCGTGCGCACGCTGATCCTGCTTGCGCACCGACTCCACGTCCTCCACCTCGATGGATAGATACCAGTACAGGTAGTTGGCCAACGTGGCGTTCTTGCAGGCGCGCTGTATAAGGAATGTGCAGAGATTGGGCGCCACGCCCTGCTGCCCCAGCAGTGGCGTATGCGATGTGGAGTGTGATTGTGTGGCCAGCGAGGCGGCGCTGACGGCATCGGTAGAGGCACCAGTACTAACAGCAGCAGCATCGCAGCCCCGTTCCATGCGCAATGCCGGCGTGCTGGCACGGATTGCTGGCGCACTGGCGCTGCTAGCCATGGTCGATTTGTCCCCCTTGATGGCGGCCAGGACGCTGGCAGCACGCTGATTAGCAGGTATCACTGAGGAGTGGAGTGCACTGCTAGTTCCACTCAGATCCGACAGGCTGCTCTGATCCAGCAGCGAGTCATTCTCGTCCATTAGCGAGCAGACCACATCCCGCTCCGGCTCGGGCATGATGCCCTTGTGCAGCTGCACAATATTACGCAGGTCCTCGTACTTTAGTGCCTGCACCAGCTGCAGCAGATACAGCAACAGATCCTCGTCGGGTGCCTGCGCCAGGCGACTGATTGCATATTTGCGTACCTCGGGATGTGTGAACGTGGGACTGAGCAACTCCAGGGCATCCTCAACGTCCATGGGTACCCAGTTGGCCAGCATCCACAGAGCCTGCGTTACTTCATCGTTCAGCCTCCAGTTGATGCACTTGAGGAACTTTGTCAGCGCCTTCTTGTGCGACGACAAATAGAAACGGAACTTCCAAACCAAATCTTGTTCCTCGCTGCTCAGCACGTAGGTGGGCGGATAGCGATAGACGATGTCGTGCAGCTGATCCCGCACGCTGTCAGGAGAGATAGATAGGCAAATCAAACAGAGTTGGGATGGGTAATCAGGGCGGATACTTACAGCGCAGTTGGCTTGGCATCCCGATCTGAAATGCCGGAGCGCTCCGAACGTGCCAGACGATGATGCTTGCGCTCCACAAGGTTCTCCTGCAGAGGATTGCAGTTAATTATGGCATACACTAATGAGGATAATCCCCTCCAGACTTACCATCAGTATCTCCGAGTCAGGCACCAGCACCAGCCTGGGTTTTATGGGCATTTTATACTTGTTATCGACCTCGGGCTCAAAGTAGACCACGGAAAACTGTCAAATATTGCAGGGTATTAGTGCAAGCTTAATCAGTTATTAGTTCCTTTACTCACAGTCGTCTCGTCCACTGAAATGGTGGGAAACTCAATCATGAGGAACATGTAGTCGGACATGCGTTTCTCGCGCTCGTTGATAACTTCGATTTCACGGAATGTGAGACGATCCAACCAGTCCACCTTCTGGATCTGCCCATTGCGATGCTTCTTGGCCAGCTTGCCGAGACGTTGCATTTGTGATTTGGAGGACTCTTTGCCCTTGCCGGGTGTTTTGCTAGGGAAGCTACCATCACCCTCTACACCCAGCCAGACACGCAGATCATACATGCCTTGGCGGAACATGCCGTTCTTGCCGAACATTGATATCGATGTGCCGCCAATGATTGTCGTCTGGCCAGCACCGGAGCAATCGAGTATGGTTAGCACTAGCATGGCGCTGCGCGGCAAATCGGAGAAGAGCAGGGGCACTGTTACCCACTCGTTCCAGCTCCAACGTTTGCCGAATGCCTTGTACGAGCTGTGTACAGGAAGGCAATAGGGTCGTCCATCGTTGTACACCTGCAGGCGCACTTGAAACGACGGGTACTCCTCTGAATAGAGGCCTGAGAAGCGAAGTATGGGGTCGTCGAGCAGCTTCTCATAGTCGGGCTGTCGTTTCTTGCCCTCGAGTGTGCCGCTGCAGAGGAAGGGGGTAGCAAATAGTTGAGTATTTATGGCTCTGGGGTAACCAAGGCCTACTTACACTTTAATTTGAACCCGTTCATGCAGCGAGGAGCTGTGTATATAGCGAAAATGATCGTCGGGCTGATCCATTGCGACTGTAAAATATTTATATGGAAAACAGCTGATTAATGATGAATCTATCGGCAAACATCTGCGCAAGCTGTTGGCTTTCATCGAAAGAATTATATATCGATATCGTGGCTGTGCTGGCAATCTAGCCGATTTTCTGGTATTTTTAGTCACCATATGTTAAGCATTTCAGCCTTGACTTATCATTTATAATTCGTTTTAGGCATTCGTCTAAAATTATGTCGAAATATTTAGTTTTAATCTATTTACTATTATTTATTATTTATTTGACACTAAACTATATAATCTGCTTTTATCACCCAACCGATAGTTGGCAACACCACGGCTTCAAAAGCAATCGATAAGTATCGACTCGTGCGCGTGTTTTGCATTGGAGCAAAATACAAAGAAGGAGGAGTGTGAGCTGCGGGAAAAGATGTCAACAAACGCAATGATAGATTTGGCGCTAGACCGTGTCGACTGGAGTGCACTGGCGGTAAACCAGGAGAACCAGCCACGGATTTACACACCTGGCGAGGTGCTCATGCCAGAGTCAGGCTTTATGCGCGGCCATGGCACATTCGTGGAGGACGAGAACATAAAGGCCTCTGTGGCCGGAGTAATTGAGAAGGTGAATAAGCTGATATCGGTGCGGCCGCTGAAGAGTCGTTATGTGGGTGAGATTGGCGATGTGGTGGTGGCACGTGTACTAGATGTGGGACAGAAACGCTGGCGCGTTGACACAAACTCGCGACTGGACTCGGTGCTGCTGCTTTCATCGGTGAATTTGCCAGGTGGTGAGCTGAGAAGACGTTCAGCGGAGGATGAACAAATGATGAGGAGGTACTTGGACGAGGGAGACTTAATCTCAGCAGAAGTACAGGTGAGGAGCCTTATCAGCTCAAAAGGAACCACCTGTTGACCCCGTTCTTCTTTCACAGAATGTCTTCGAGGAAAGCACATTGTCGCTATACACGCGCAGTTTGAAATATGGCAAACTCTCGCAAGGCATTCTAGTCAAAGTGTTCCCAGCGCTCGTAAAACGCCGCAAGATGCACTTCCACAATCTTCCCTGCGGCGCGTCTGTAATCCTGGGCAACAATGGTTACATCTGGATATCGCCCACAAAAGGCGAAGAGATAGACGGCGGTGAAGGAGGCTTTGCTCAGAACTTGGGTGAGGTGGTGCCACGCAGCGAGCGAGAAGTTATCGCACGCCTGCGCAACTGCATCCTGGCACTGGCCAAGTGCAAACTGATGCTGTACGACACGAGCATCCAGTACGCCTACGACGAGTCTCTGAAATACGAACCACGAGAACTGCTGCAGCAACATGTTATCTACGACATTGGGGAACAAACGCAGGCCCGGCTCAGAGATGCAGATAATATGGAATAATCCAATATAAATATACATTTTTTATAGAGATTTTGGTTTTTTGTTTTGATTTTCGCGCCTTATTTAGTGTATGCACGTTCGCAAAAGGTGGCAGCACTGTAACAACCTTGGGCGAGTGGCCTGACCCAGTCCTGCCTACTGTGTGGCAACTCTCGACGCGGTTCGTGTATTTATGCATTGTGTTTGTGTCTTTCTATCAAATTTGCAACAAAACAATTAGTTTAATCACTTTGCGCACATTGTTATTGTGGAATTCAAACGCGACCAATCACACGCAACATAATGGCTGACATTGGAGCAGTACGCGAGGCAGAATTACGTAAAAAAGAAATCTGCCGCTTTTGCCTGGCACAACAAAGCAAGCTAGCCTCGATTTTCATTGAAAACACACGCATTAAATCGACGGCATCGCTGCCGCTGCAAATAATGGCAATCACTTCCATTGAGGTAAGTCGCGTCTTGGTTCTAAGTTAGACTAAGCCCTCATTCTGATGATAACGAGAGAACTTGGCTAAGATTCCCGCATTTGTCATCACTGGTTGGTTTCTAAATAGCTGCGTTGGCGTCTTCGCTAACAAATTTGGCGCGCTTTTCGCCCACAGCCCCGCCCCCCCGGCGAGAGACTCCTTCAGAGCTGATCTATTCAAGTGTATAAATAACTTTAGTATGAGTGCAGTCCCTAAATCATTAATCGCAAAGCATTAAAACAGTAATTAACAATATGGCGACAACTGTACGCGAAACGCAGCACACACACATAAACTCAGCTGGTGCAGTGCTGCCAGACTGCCTGCAGCCGGCGCTCTTGTTTCGATTTCAATTCGTATTTGGTTTGTTTTTGTTTTTTTATTGCTTCAGTCTGCATTTTGTTTGCATTAATATTTTATATACGATATATGTTTATCAAATGTATATGAATATTTATATAAATGTAAATTTCTTCATTGTGTAAATGCAAATGCTCGATAATTGCTTATACTATACAATTGTATTTTGTTGTAATGGAAGTGTGGACTTTGGGTTTTGTTCCTACCAAAGAGTTGTTTGTTGTTTCGTGTTTTCGTTGTCAACAAAATAAACTAAATGTCTCTATAAACTACAACTTAAAGTCAATTGGAATCCTGAAAAGGGGAGTCTTAAAAGGCAAGATCAAGAAGGATTATGAGCAGTTCCCTTAGCCAGCCTTGCTGCTGGAAGGTTTATCTGTGAAGCGTAGAATACGAGTCAACATGGACGTCACACAAGGAATTTGTTTCTGGCGATCCATCATTGGGGTAGAGGGCACGTTCGATTCAAAATCCACGGCAACACGTTGACTAACAAATGTGAGCAGTGTGAGAATATTGTACTTTTTGCCATTTGCATTGAGCTCTTGAATGAGCGACTGAATGTACCAAGAGCCGTTTGTGGTGTTGCGCCAAGAATAGTAACCTGCCAAATGGAAACTGGTTATAAAGATAACACAAATTTGGGTAGTTTAACTTCTCACCTGGAATCGTTGAATATGAGAATAGAAAGTCGGCATGTATGGGTATTTTATAGCTCATCGATGACTCGCCGTCAGTCTCTGTGACGTTCCTATCGAGCATTATGCCCGAGTCGAGACGATCGCCCTGACAGGCCTGTATGAAGAACAACTTCGGCTTGCCGGCCAGAGTGGGACAAATATGTGCAGTGAAGTAGTGCCAGATGTTGTCCAACTTGTACTGCACATCCTTGGCATATATGTAACCATGTTCGCCATGCGATAAGATGACAATGGCAATGCAATCGTTGTCACTGTGATCCACTGAGGCAGCCTTCTCGATGTGCTTCAGTATGTCCCGCAACTTACAATCCTTGTGCACCGAGACATCAAAGTCCAGACGCTTCAGTGACTTGCGCAGCTCCTCGCAGTCCACATTGGTGCCGTCGCGTGCCTTTAGCGAGGGTATATCGAAGAATTCGTGATTAAATATCAGCGCCAGGCCACGGTGTTTGTGGTTCATGTTATACTCCCGGGCATTTCGTTCGACCGGCATCCGTGCCACATATTTATTTACAGTTCTATAAATGTTCAGATAAGCGACAGTACAACGCACTAAAATTAGTTAAAACCAAAAAAGGAACCAGACAGCCGATATAGTCGGGCATGCCCGACAGTACCATACCCTTGACAGGTGATTTGAATATCCTCTGTGTTTATTATACAATCAGATTGAAATTTGGAAGATATGTAGCTAATCTAGTCACTAAACTATGTGTCCAATTCAGAAAGAAAGCACTAACTTAGTATACCCTATATTGACAATTTTCAATGGTCAAAGGGAATAAAAACAAACAAACTACGCATTCGTTTATCAAACGACATGAAAAGGGGAAGGGAGAAAGAACAGCAGAAAAGAGAGATGAAGAAAACGTCTGACTGACGCTAATGCACTTACGTCGCGACGGCTGCAGCGCCGCCAACTCCAGCAGAGCTGCTGCTGCTTGCCTCTCCCTGTGCATCGATGCTATCGGCATTGATGTTGTTGCTGCTTGTTCTGCCATTGCTGCCGTTGCTGAGAGCGCTAAAGGTTCGCATTATGCACTCGTCCGTCATGTTGCTCTCTCCTCTCTGGCTCACTTGTTCTCTGTCTCACTCTCTTGAGTTGTTTGCTCTTCTCCTTGTTCACTGCGCTGTCCTCGGCAATTGTTGCGCCCTTTCCACAGTTACACGTACTTATATTGCTTAGTGTTTTTCTTTGAATTTAAATTAGATTAAAATTGTTTATTTTGCACAGCTGTTTCACGTTGTTAGTCACGTATGCAATGCCAACAAATTGCTGTTGTTCTGAAATTGCTTAAAATGTCCTTTTTATGGTTAACCGCGTTTAATCAATTAATTAACGGAAACGGAGTAAAACATGCTCCGCACACTCACGAAAACAAACTGCCAGATTGCATTTGTAGTTGTGCAATGCTTACCGCCAAATGAATGCGCACAAAGTTGCCACACCGGGTTGCCAGAATTGCGTTTCATGGGCGCATGCGCAGAGTTGCCATGTTGTTTATTGTTGCCATTCACATGTTAACCTATTGTATTATTTTGAATTTGCAGGTAAACAACGATGATGGAATGCCCAGCTATATTTGCTTGGATTGTCGGCTGCTCTTCGAGCATTGTTACCGTTTCAAGCAGATGTGCAAGAATGCGGAGACACTTCTGCGACAATTTCCACTTACTGGGAAATGGCCGGAGCCACTGGAGAAGCCTCGTGCTCCAGTGGTGCCTGGCCACATGGGCCGCAAGGAAACTAGCGAAAAGCAGCCCAAGAAACTGCTCAACTCCATGGCAAAGTCACCCAACGTGCACATTGAAAACGTGCAGGTGCTGGAAACAAGCTCTTTACCCAAGAAACTACTTAACGTGGCCGCCGGAAGTAATGCAGAGCCGCCTATCCCAGCACGGGGCTCTCCAGCAAAGCGGCCTAGCTCGCAATCGTATCAGGTGAAGGTGGAGAACAATCAGGAACTCTCCATGGATGATGTGCAAAATTTAATCGCCGACATTGCTTGCGAATTGGATGAAGAGGATATAACCACATCGACAAAAAAAACTGTGGCGCCTTCGCCTGGCAAACCAAAAGTACTGAATAAATCTTCGATGCGTATATTGAACAAAGGCGGCAGTGCAACGGTGGAGCCACGTCTGGCCACGCCGCAAATCAAGCACTACGAGGATGGCAATGTGGCTCTTGTAACGGAAATCCTCGATCCTAATGCATTAGATGCTTCCGCAGATCCCATCAAGAATGCTGCACCCGTGGCCACGAACGTCTTTCCCTGTCCGCACTGCGATCGCTCGTTCCCGCTGATGCAGTTGCTCGATATACATGTGGTGAATCATACAAGGGAACGCAGCTTCCAGTGCAACGAGTGCGACAAGAGCTTCTTCTCCAAGTACGATCTGCAGAAGCATAACTTCGTTCACACTGGCGAGCGGCCTTATAAATGCACCATCTGCAGCTCAGCCTTCACCCGACGTGCCCTCTTGCATCGCCACGAACGCATCCACACAGATGTGCCGAAGTTCATTTGCCTGTACTGCGAGAAGCCTTTCATATCGCGCGATGAGATGGAGAAGCACGCCGAACGTCACACTAAGAAGCGACCTTTCACGTGTGGCATCTGTCAGAAGTCATTCGCCTTCAAGCAGGGTCTGGAGCGGCATGAGGTAAGTTTGGTGAATGCTTATACAGAGATTAAACGTAACACGTCCCTTCTCTTCTTTCTGCAGGTTATACACAGAACAAATTTGCCCTTCTCCTGCCAGTACTGCACTCGCAGCTTTGTCACGGCCGGCAAGTTGGCGCGTCATCTTCAGGCGCATGCCGGCAAGCGTGCCTATCCTTGCAAATACTGCTCCAAGTCGTATCTGCTGTCGCATCATTTGTCGCGCCACTTGCGCATGCACAAACAGGCCCCGGCTGCCTCCTTCACGTGCAGCATGTGCAAGGACACCCATCGGACGTACGAGAGCCTGGTGGATCACTCGGCTATACATGCGAGCATCTCGCAGGTGTGTCCACTGTGCAAGGCCAGCATTGAGGACTTTGACAGTGTGGAACGCCATATGCAGGCCCACAAGGAGAGCGAGCGACACGCGTGCGAGTTTTGTGATTACATCTTCCTCAGCTCCAGTCAGCTGCAGAAGCACATCGAAGACGACCATGTGGTGGACATGGTGCCTTATCAGAATGAGGGTGATTATGCTGGTGACAAGAGTCTGCCCGAGGAGGGCGATTTGCTTGAGGAACTGCTGGGCGATGAGGATTCGCAGTCACAGTCACTGACGCAATCGAATGAGTCGACTTCGCCACCCAAAGCAAAGATACGTAAACTGAATTCGGCCACCAAGCCGGAGCGTAAATCAATTAAGCAGGAAGCGCTCTCTCCGGAGCACATTAAAAAGGAGAGCAACACGACGCGTGGCAGGAGCTCACCCGAAGACAGACGCCAAACACGCAGCAGGGAAAGCAAGGATAGATCCCTGAAAAGTGATTCTGGCAAAAAACAGGCCAGGAAGTCGACGGAAGCAGATCCGCCAAAGCAGCAGGGAAACAGGCAACGTAACGGTCGCATGGCGAAGAAGTGAGATCGGATCGAGCAGAGAGATTGACAAGATAACAATATCGAAGAGCATCTGCAATTAGCATTAGGTTACAAAGATAACAAATGTATTTTACTAATTAAAGCATGCATTAATCCTTTTATGGACCATCAACATCCGTTATGTTTATTCCTCGCTTGGGACGCAGTTACCTTACCGATTTGACCATTTGGACACTCTTTATTCAGTTATTTTCTATCGTATTTGTGTATTTCCGCATTGTTACCAGCTTACATTATTGTTAAATACACATAGAGCGTGATTTAACCAGACCAAAAACTGTGGGAGTTATCCCACCTAAACAAAGAGTGGAGCAACTAGGACGCGCTTAGTGCTCATAACCATCGGGCAGGGGGTTGACATGGGGGTTGTGGAACAGGCTCTTGTTGCCCTCACCCCAGGGGAAGCGCTTCTCACGGCGACGCAGGTAATCGTACTTGATGAACTCCGGGCGAGGGTGATTGTGCTCCTCCTGGTGCTTCAGGTAGGCATTCAGCATGCACAGACCGATTGCTGGCAAGGCGACAAAGAACGACAGACGCTTCCAGACCTTGTAGCCACCTGCAATTGGAATATAGTTGGTCAGAGATGGCCTAACGTCCATAAGATTCCCAAAAGTTATGTCCCACAATCCAAATTACATAACCTTAACCTAACTGCATATGATAATTCGTTCTGCGCATACTTACCAGAGTGTTCTCCAGCGGTGGCAGCAGTGCCGGACATATTCCTGATGGCAGTTGTGCCAATTTGGCGACGAATCGCGTTGTTCAAAACGAACGACATATTTACGTATTACTTTCCGTTCGCCCTCGTAAAGAAAATTACTAAAAGCCAATTAGAGATGAATGATACGAATGATATTCGCTAGTACGCGTAAGTCACGAGTCACCGAATTTTAAAAATAAATATTCACAAATTTCAATGTGAATGGCAATTCAACTATCGATAACATAACAAATTCATACGATGGCGTACGTTAAGCGTTACGTCTAGCTATCGATTTTCAATGTTTCAACCATTTTATCTGACATAACAAACAGAAAAAACCCATAATTAAAACACATTTTATCTATGGTATATTACATGTCTAACTTTATTAAAATAGACTTAATGTTATGCATGGTAAAATTAAACATTTTGTACGAGTATTTTATCGTATTATGCGCTCAACATTTGCTTTTAAAAATTAGATATTAACATATACATATATATTTAATTTGATTAAATACAGTGACTATATTTCTTTGCACATTAAAAAGAAAACATTGCAAAAGTCCTGAATCAATACTTGTTCAGACCATACTATAAATCTATGCAAAATATTTACAATTTACTAAATTGTGGATTTTCGATTAAAACATTTCCTGAACTTCATCATCGATAACATTCTGTGTGTCTGTGAGAGTTTGAAAAAAACCCATGCAGTGAAACTGCTGTATGGCAATCGAAATTAGAAGCAGCCAACCGCCGGATAGCGAGAGGGAGTTGTCAGAGAATGATGAAAGAGCATATAGAGAGCGAAGGGAACTTAAAACAAGACTTTAAATAAACCGTTAAGCGAATTTGTGTTTGCACTCTCGTTTTGTATGATCCTCTAGTGCTTTGGATCCTTGTTGTAATCCACATAGACGCGCACTACTTCGCCGGAATATTTACGCTGCGACGGCATGAAATAAAAGTCCGGCGTATCAGCGCCTCCATTTAAGCGGGGATCATCACGCGACCGATCGTAGCTCGCATCGCGCTCGTGCCGGTGACGTCGCTCCTCCCCGCGCTCACGCTCCCTCTCTCGCTCGCGCTCCTGTCTCGCAGCACGACGATCGTGCGTGTAGTAACCCGAAGGTTGCATGTTCGCGGAGCTCTGCTGGTAGTGTTGATTCTGACGCGGCAGCGAGTAGGCCCGCTCGGCATAGCTGCCCCTCGAGTAGGCACCCGATGCAGCACCCACACTGCTCTCCTGCGTCATGTGTCGCCCTCCATTGGAGCGACCAGTGTTGCCATTGCCGTTGCCATTGCTATTGCCGTTGCCATTGCTGGTCTGTCCTCTTTGTCCGTGTCCAGCTCCATTGCCATGTCCATTGCTGTTCTCGTAGTACATCTGCGACTTGCTCGTGGGCGAGTGGGACATGGGCAGCGTGGTCTGTTGGCTATTGGCTGTTGAGCGGTTCCTGGTCTTCTCCTTGGCCGTTGTGCTGGTGGTCATGTGCTTCTCCTCGGTCTCGCCATATGGATCGAATGCGTAGTTCGTGTTCGAGGCGAACTCCTTCCACGGTGAGTTCTGTATAAGTTTCTCCTGCAAGCAAGAGCAGAAATAGACGTGATGAATTAATATCGAAGTCAATCGATAACACACTTTTACAGGGTGCGCATACAGGATATTCAGATCAGTCAGCATTTGGTACGAGCTCTAAGTACAATACGATACTCTACTACACTAATCTGTCGCTCAATCGTTCAATGACTATGTACTATAATTGCTTTTATTGTGGAATGTGCCTGGTGCGTTTGCGTTTATGCCCGATTTGTGAGAGGTTTGAAGCAAAGATAGGCCAAAGAAATGGATAATATTATTGAGGTTAAGTGTGAAAAGGATGAACTACAGTTAAATCGAAGAAACAAAAGATAAATAAATAAGTAATACATAATTTGGTAACCTTTTAGACAGTCAATTTCCAATCGAATCAATTTATCTTTAAACCATAGATAGATAATCCAATATATAGTATAAATAACAGTTTACGGATCAGATTTTCAACAGTTTTAGTATGAGAAAAACATGAAGCCTAGATCAAATGCTAACTGGTCTGGCTACAAACACAAAAGACGATACGATAATGAAGAAAGAAACTATAGAGTTATTAAAAAGATGTTTTATAGTATTAACACAAACAGCATTTAGTTAATAGTATGGTAGAAAGATAGAGAGAGATAGAGTGATAGTGTAAGAAAGAGAAAAATGTGACAAAAACCCTCGGATTTATCAGTATTTTAAGATTTAGACAGAGGTTAGCACATTAACTTTGTTAATCAGTAAACAACATACAAACAAACAACAAATAGGAATTTCAATTACCAATGAATTCGTTTTGATCTAGAATTTTGATAAACGCGACTCAACACATAGCGTATATAGTACATGTTCAATGATATCCGCGCAGTTCTTGGGTCTTTTGACTAACTATTTATTTGTTTGGGCAGTTGTAGCTTTAAATCGGTTGTTCGGGCAGTGATAGATATATATGGTATATTTGATTTTGATCTTATGGTGGGTTGGTAGACTTTTGTTTTATTTCGTGTTTTATAGATCGCTAGAGGGCTGATAGTATCGTTGGTGCTGTCGCTGTTGATATATGCGCCATTCGTCAGGTATTACGTAAACCAGCTTTAAATAACATTATACAATTGAACAAAACATTATTAATTGTGTCAGAATCGTGTCAACGCTTTGACAACAACATTATGTGCGCCAAGATCTTAGTTCTAGGACAAACGAGTAGTTAAAAGTTAATGCTAAAGTTTGGCATCTATTTGTGAATTTGCTACAGGTGAATTAGTTACTAAACATACCTTGGTGTTCTTGTTCTTGCGTGAGGTCTTCATTATGGTGCAGCACGCTTGGATCAGTGCGATGAGTACCAGGGCAGCGATCAAACCCAGCACAATATACAAACGAGTCTCGGACAGATCAAAGAAGGAGAGCAGAGTCTCCTTGGCGCTCTTATCCGTAGCACTCTTATCTGTGGGCGACAACTATCGTAAGACTTCTCCTGCTTTCTGAGGTTACATCACTTACATTCTAGTGCCTCAAAGTCCAAGTATTGTGGATCCACTGTTAGGGATCCCACCTTGCCAGTGGCCAATTGATCGGTAAGTGCTGCCTTAATCACTCCCGCATTCTTCTGTACGGCTGCCTCGCTATCCTTCTCAATGTTGTTCGTTTCTAGCGAGTACTGTTTCTCCACATCTGCCTTATCAAACAGGGCCTGTACCTTGGCTACCATCGAGTTGCCCTCCCTACAAAAAAAAGGTTAGATTAGAATTTAAACCATGAGTTAGAACCCTCTTTGATTCCCAGTTGGTTCCATATTTTGTTGATCTAAATAGAACATTGCAATGTATGGATATATTTAACTTACTTTTCAAAGCCCACAATCTCGGTCTTATAATAACCGGCAATGGGAGAGAGAATGCCATTGAAGGAGTCCGAGATGGTTGCTGCCAGGTTGTTAAAGTCCACAGTTCCCGGTTGGGGTGCCTCGAATGACTCAGCCAAGTTCATGAGTTTCACACCAACGGCGTATACAAGACGACTAGGTGCCGGAGTGCTGGTTGCTTGTAAAACGGCCTCGAGCTCTGCAGAGAAACAAATTGTACTCCAGGTAATGTTAGGTTTTGTGGGTTAGACCAACCTTTTCCGCAAGATTTGATGCAGACGCGCTGGGCAGAAATTGGAGGAACCTGCTCGTGCTTGCGTATCTTCTTGTTGACCACATTGAAGGCACCGCCGAGTACGGGGAAGAACAAATACAAACAATGATCGTCCGTAAAGGACAAGTCCTGCTCATCATTGCTGATGCGTTTGCGATTGAACTCCAGAATGGTAACACCCTTCTCGATGCGGCCGGAGGCATTGTAGATATCCTGACGATCGTCAAGTTTGGGTGGCGCATAGCCAAGCACCCAAGTGTCCATCAAGAACGGACGCCCACTGCGTCCATCCACCCAACCGATTATAGCATCTGTCTGCGACATGCGCTGATCATCGCTAAAGCCAATGCCGGTCCAGGTCTGCGTGTTCGTTGTCTCGATGTGCCACCGCATCTCATCGCCACGTCCAGCAGTCTCCCAGCTGGCGTAGTACTCGCATGTGTGTTCCTGGGGCGAGCAGTTCGATGGGTACTTCCAGTGTCCATAGCAATCGTTGTCCAACACATTTGTACTCAGATCACTGTGACCTGTGCTGCTGCCATTAGGCTTATCCTTCTCTGTTGGGTGCTTGGTAAGTATAAGGTGATAGACAAGGGTGTGCAGCTGACTTACCAAAGAAGTTGATCTGGGTAACTCCACGTTGCATCTGGTGTCCATGGTACTTTATCTCATCTGGCTGATAGAAGTCCTTGTTGGTCGATGACTCTGTCTCCAAGCCGGAAGCTGGCAAATGCACATAGCCCGTGGGTTCCTGTCCCTTGGCCCAGATCACATGGGTAAGAGCATCGTCTAATGTGTGATCGGTGGGCTCGTCGGCCACAAGTTTCTTGCGGAATATAATAGTGGTCACACCGTTCTCTTCGAAACCGGTGCCTAACGCGAGTTCTGACTTGCCACCGTAGACGTCATCTGTGCGTGGTGTGGAACGATCCCGAGTATAGTAATCCCCAACACGGCTGGCCATGCCACGTGCTGCGCCAATGACAATATCCGTGCAGTCCATGGGGTTGAAGTCGTAGATTGGAGTGTACGGGTTGAGCTTGTGCTTGGGTGCTGCGGAAATAGACGAACGGTTAGATGAGGTCTCAATTGCACCAAGGTGCAATGCGGATTATGTGTGAATAATGTGTGGAGGCGGTGTGGATTCTGTATTTCACCAGGGTTAGTATATAATGAAGAGCGGGATTGTAGAATGTTAGAATGCCATTACCAAAACACTTGGGTTTACCTGTTGACTCAAGATTTGCGGATTTTTTAGGTGCTGGTTCGCTCTTGGGTTCCGGTTCACTCTTGGGCTCTGGCTCACTCTTGGGCTCTGGTTCGCTTTTAGGTTCCGGTTCGCTTTTGGGTTCGGGTTCGCTTTTGGGCTCCGGTTCGCTCTTAGGTTCCGGTTCGCTTTTGGGCTCTGGTTCGCTCTTAGGTTCAGGTTCGCCTTTAGGCTCTGGTTCGCTCTTGGGTTCTGGTTCACTCTTGGGCTCTGGTTCACTCTTAGGCTCTGGTTCACTCTTAGGCTCTGGTTCGCTCTTGGGTTCTGGTTCGCTTTTGGGTTCCGGTTCGCTTTTGGGTTCCGGTTCGCTTTTGGGTTCCGGTTCGCTCTTCGGTTCAGGTTCGCTCTTGGGTTCCGGTTCGCTCTTTGGTTCCGGTTCACTCTTGGGCTCCGGAGTACTTGAACCTGCCTCTGTAGTAGCTGCCGGTTCGCTGGTTGGTTCCGGTTCGCTCTTTGGCTCCGCTGTGCTATTAGGCTCTGTTGTTATTGCATTTTTTGTGAATAGAACAGAGTTGTGTGCTTAGTGTTAGGTGCGGGATTGAGAGAGGGGCGTAGTAGAAGCACAACGAGGATAGCAGTAAGTTTCTAGTATGCATCGCTAGAGAGGATCTGCAGGATCTGTGTTGTGTATGTAGCCACTACTCGTATTAGCTCTAACTAACTCAACTAAACTAATTTCAACTAAAATAAACTTGTTGCAGAAGTGCGGAACATGAGTAGTTCTTCGAATCGCTTACCTGTCGCTTGGCGGCGGCTACGGCCCGATTTGGTGCTGTAGGAGACACTGGTGGCCACAGAGGTAACGCCTTCGATGCTGTCAAAATGTTCATCGTGCTTGGCGACACGCTTCGTCTTGGAGCTTGGTTCGGCACTTGGTTCGGGAGGTAGTTCCAAGTTGGACTGTGCTGTTGGTTCGCTCTTGGGCTCCGGTTCGCTCTTGGGTTCAGGTTCGCTCTTGGGCTCTGGCTCGCTCTTAGGCTCTGGTTCGCTCTTAGGTTCTGGTTCGCTCTTAGGCTCCGGTTCACTCTTAGGCTCCGGTTCGCTCTTGGGTTCCGGTTCACTCTTGGGTTCTGGTTCGCTCTTAGGCTCCGGCTCGCTCTTGGGTTCCGGTTCGCTCTTGGGTTCCGGTTCGCTCTTGGGTTCCGGTTCACTCTTTGGTTCTGGCTCTGCTCCAAGACTTCCGAGTGTCGTCGTCAAATCTCCAATGTCACGTAGCAAAGGGAAGTTCTTGCACTCCTCCGTTATACCACGTGGACGCCAACCCAAGCCTACCCACGAGGTGCTGTTCACCTTAAGCACCACCTCGATCTCCTTCTGCTCCTCCAGTAGACGCCAGTACATGTGATAATCTTTGGACAGTTCCTTCTTTGCATAACTCGACAGATCCAAGCTCGTAGACTTGTAAGGCGATCGCTTGTTGCAACCGATTCCATGCCAACCAAAGTTGCAGTAGCACTGGCGACGTGGCAGCGAACTGCCATCCAGATCGATGCACTTGCCCTGCACACCGCAGTCGGCATTGCTGGTGCACTCATCGTGGTACTGACACGTCGGTCCGTAGTAGTTCTTTTCACACTTGCACCGCGACGCAAAGTTTTTACCCTTGCCCGAGCAGGTCTCGCGGAAGTCCTTACGTTGTTTGATGTCTACATCGGCACACGACCAGAAGCGATAACTTCCCGACCATTCGTCAGCCTGGCGCAGCAGACGCAGCGTGCAGTTGAAACATTCAAAGTCTTTAGGCAGATTTACGGGATACGACTGGGCGCTGGAAGAAGAGGTTAAGATAGTTTGTCAAGTGCTTATAGTATACAGTATAGTATAGAGTATAGTATACAGTATAGTATAGAGTATATTATAGTTAAGTATATTGCATATAAAACAGCTTAAGTTTAGTAAGAAAGATCGGTTAAATATGTTAAAGCTACGATATAATCCAATTTTCGAGGGGTATATTATTTTGTAAATGGTTTGAGCTGTACATAATAGTTATCTATAGAATATTTATGAAAAGGGAAGGGTTTTCACGTGGTCAAGCTAGTAGCTAGGAACCCCTCGCTATACTTACGTCACATCGTTGCTCACAAACTCCGAGTTGTTTACGTGAGGTGTCAGATCCAGCACGGGCCTATCGAGTGCATCGAGCAACTGCAAGCGGAAGCCGCCCTAGAAAAGTGAAGCATGAAATGAACTATTTAATTGTGTGCTGAAACCAATACTTAGGTCCTAGGCTAAGGGGTACTCCCATTCGCTAGACTTATATTATTTACTTTGAATATATAGTATATAATATATGGCGCAAACAATGACTGAGAACTTGTGACTTGTTTTCGCATCTCAAAGGCAATTGGCGTTTTCAATTATGGGAACTTCTATCGCAATGCTTGACTTTGAATCGGGTGAGCCGTAGTATATATGTTTATATCTAGTAGGTAGATAATTTATCTAGATTCAAGAGCTCGCGTCGCGTTGCATGTGTGGCAATCATTACATCATTTATGCTGCCCAGAATGATGCACATGCCTGGCTAATTATGCCCCACAGAGATAAGAACGTGGTTTCTTTCCATTGTGCATCGTCAAACGCGACGCGACGCGACACGACTTGACTTGACTCCACTCCAGGTATCTTGATTTGTCTCATCTTAATTGCCCCAAAGATCTAGCAAGAGCCGAAAGCAACGCCGTCACTTACCCTATGCGCAAAAGCCAAATGCCAGGTAACATTAAAAGAGGTGCCCGCCAGCAGAGAGGTGCGTATGGAACCTGAAATAAGATTATGGAGAGAAAACAATTAATTGCAGATAATGCATTCATTAAAGATCAGCTACACTTGGATTTAATTAGAAATGGTGTCAATACTCATTAAGATGTTCTAGAAAACCCACTAATGAATTTCGAGTGAGATTACAGTCGAATTTAACGAGATCTTTCAAATTTTCCCATCATAATATTTAATATTTATTGATATTTGAATTTCAAATTGCTACAGAAACACGTTTCGAAAGTGGTGCCCGAAATAGTTTCTAAGTATTTCAGAAAACAAACAAATTTATGCAAACCGAACCTGAACTTGGGCTTTAAACAAGCTTCTAAGCGGCTTAAAGCATATCGGAAAGTTTTCCACTTGTTATAAATGTGGAAAGACGGGAAAAAGTTATGGAAAAGTAGCCGCATAGTTAAATAACAAAGATCTTATAGATCTTTTCTATAAAGAATAAAGATCTTATAGCGTAGATGAGCACTAAATGATCTCATTAGCAGATTTTAATATTATCTGGGGTAAATGGAATCAAGTATGTTGACAATGCTGCAGTCGGGAAACCGATCAGGCAGAGAGAACTGAGCATAACATAACATGGCTGGCTCAATTGGCCTGGACTGAGAAATATGTAACGCTTAATTAAATGTTTTGCCAGCAGTGAGGCGGAACTGGTTTGCTGGTTCTGCAATGCGTAGCGATGCAGCGAATGCACTCATGAGTCGCCCAGTACTGGCCGTGCACCTGCGTACCAAATACCAAATTGCATAGGTGCAGTCGCCGGAGTCGTAGTCGTAGACGGAGTTGGAGTCGTGGCCAGGCCCAATCGGGGGCAGGTCCAAGACTGAGTGCACAGGAAGTTAACCACGAACCACACCACATGGCTGCAACAATCTCGGGTGGGCCAAGCGCCACACACATCTTCGCATTACGGAGTCGAGTTTTTTATATTAATCGACGCGGCCCAGACAAATTTCATATGCTCACAAGTATTGCATAATACGGCATGCGGTAACCTCGCGGCCAGCTGTGAAAATTGCAACTCGTCTGGGCTAGAGCTGCAGCTAACATCTGAAGGGGCTGCGGCAAGGGGGTGGTGTGGAGGCGAATTGCCGTCGCTGGCCAATCAATGACCAGGCGCAGATCGCACATCGTTGTCAGGCAATACCTGCGAATCGAGTCGCTAATTGAAGCCATTAAACGATGGCTTTAACGACAAAAGCGAAAGCGGGAGAGCAAGAGTCTCACTTTCCAGTTCTTCTACCTTCCACCGCCCCACCTTTTCAACTCCTCTCTGCCTGCTCTCTTCAGCTCGTCTTGGGCCTCGCGACAAATAAGGAAGTTGAAAAATTATGATTGCCACAGCACGCGATTGTGCAGAGCTGTGTAGCCATCCTCAATAGATGGACAAATATTGAGTATCGATGTGGTGAGTACTGAGTACTGTGTACTGGGTAGTGAGTACTCATTGCTGACCACTTGACTGCATTCAATTGCCACACTCTTTGCACAATCTGCCCAATATGGATAGACGACGACAAAGACAACAACAACTAAAGACGCTGGCTCGAAGCTGACAAGAAAAAAGAGCTACAGAGCAACAGAACTCAGCTTGAAGATACTCTGTAGGAAGGTACTAAATTAATACGCTGCATAAGGTATATATGTATGTATGTAGTAGTCTGTCTATCGGATTTGTCAGCTCAGGCTCTTGCCAACTCAGATATCTAGCTAGTTAAATAATAAGACACTGGTCATAGTCGCACTATCAACCCCTTTTGGTAACTCTACCGATTTAGACAGGGTATACTGATGACTATCTATAGATGCTGCAACAGCTGTTGCATTTGTAGGTCAGACTGAATGCGACTTTTGATTTCAATGGCGTAATTAAAGTGTGTTTTGTGCAGAAGAATTCATCAAGTTGAATCGTTGAAAAATTGCCCAAATCAATGAAAGTTTTTCAGTTTCTGCACCTGTACTTAAGTAGAATATACATTTTCACATGCCCCGACAACCAACAACAATACAGTGAACGAGCCGAAAGATCAGAGAGAATTCAAAGAGGGGAAAATAGGTTAAGTTAAGGCAGAGAAAAATACGTAAAAAATACGCAAAAATACAAGAGTAAGAGAGGGAAGAAGAGAAAAAGAAAAACACGCTGATAGCCCAGACGATAAATCAATTGTGGCCATTAATAAATCGAGACAACTACAACAACAACAACAACAACAACAACAACGACGACACGATTCGTGGGGCGTAACCAGTTGCTGGTTAAACTGGGAGCTCGGATTTGGGAGTCCACCACGGTGGCATGCACCAAAAAATTGGCAGGTGTTGGTCCGCTCTCTAGCTGCCTCTCTCTCTTATTCTCAGCATATCTCAGTCTCTTGCCTCGCTCACTCGTGGCTCGTTTCATATTTTGCTTTCGGCACCGCGCTCTGTCATATTTCTCACGAGCGCGAAAGTTGTTCACCTTTGATTTTTTGGAGGCTGCTGCTGCTGGTGCTGCGTTGTTGCATGAATATCGAATATGTTGCGCTTGAACTCGCCGCTGCCTCAGCCTCAGCCTCTCTCAATTCGAAAGTTGAACCTGATGCGGTGCCCAAAATTGATAATAATAATAATAATGATGATGATGATGTTGATGATGCCGTACAGCTCAAGATCAAGTCTCTTTCTTATTAAAATATGTTTTTCGTTATATGTAAAAACGCAACTAATTTCTTTAAAATGTAATTAATTGGCTGAAGAAAGGTATTTAATGAACTTTTGATTGATTTCTCCCTTGCATGAGCTAATGATGATGATGGTGTGCAGAGAAATTAAGACGCTATAACGACGAATTATGTGAATAAGCGATAACTAACTTGTGCAAATAAATAAATCATTAATTTGCCATCATTTATTATTAATTAACAGTTTTTGCATTTTTGGGACTGTTGACAGGAGGAAGGGTTCGTATGGTGTTTGTAAGATTATTATAATTATTTTATTACACACATTAAGAGTTTTCCTTAATCTTCAGCTGAAGATCTTCATTTGAAGAGTGTTAGTTAAAAGTGATGAAGAAATATCTTAATTTCAAAAAGTTATTAGCTTCATTTAAGAGAGTATTAAACAGATTTAGCTGTTCTTCATCTGATCTTTATTTGATACAGGCTCAGTTCAAACTGAGAAAAAAATATCTCAATTTCAAAAACTTCTAAGTTTTATTAAAGAAAGTTCTCATCTACACCAGATTGCATTAATATATTGATAGGCATTGCCAGTTTTGTTAAGGTAATTAATATTCAGTTTTCTTCACATCTAACAAACCATAAAGCAGAAAGATTACAAACTCAACAAATGCAATTCATATATCTCGTCTATGCTTCTGACACTATAAAGAATGCTGCCAATTGAAACGGGGCTATTTATTATGTATTATACGTAACTTATCAATCGCGCCTTGCGCCCATTAACATAATCATAGTGATTTTCCAAGTTATTCCACTTGGCAGCTTTGTTTGCAATGTTTGGTTAGACATGGTCGGCAGAGCCAGCGCCGGGCAGACTTTCACAGAAAGAAACAGAACGAGAAGACAGCCCGAAGAATCTATATTCCACTTATGTACCTATACTCGAACGTCGCCGGGTCTTGCATCATTTTCTTAATGGTATGCCTAAACCAACGAACCAACGAACCTTGAGGCCAATTTGCTGTTTGTTGTTGTTGATACTCCTCGTCCAGTGTAGAATGCAGAATGCAGAATGGAGAGAGAATGCAGAGTGTGTTGAGCGTAGAGCGTAGAATGTCGAAGAAGAATGTGTGTGTGCCTGCATGCATTCTAATTGCAGTGCCGCTTGCATGACCATCAGTGCCTGGTACTGCTGGGGTACTTGAGGGTAGCCGGCTGGGGATGACAGAGGGTCGGTGGGGTATGACAGCCAAATATGGCGTGTCATTGCAAAGACTTCCGCAATACACACACACACACACTTCCACACACACGTGCAAAGGTTGACAAATAAACTTGAGCGTCGTGCCATAAATTTCTGCAGTCACTGTTCGGACACCAGAAGAGACTCCACTTGTGCCATGTGTGGTGTGGCAACTCTAGATAGCTTGGCTGCCAATAATGTTGCCGCCATCGTTTCATTGGCAGCAAATTACAAACTAAACCGAACAAGTGCCTTTTGGCAGTCGCTTTGCATTTGCAACAGCAACAGCAACAGCAACGGCAACATCAGCAACAGTAGCAACAACAACAACGACAGCAACAGCAACACCAGCAGCTGCAACTGCAACTGCAATTGGTATCTGGTATCTTATGGCCCGCTTGTGGTCAAGGAGTTTTCGCTTTAGTTAATTGCTCGTGACGTTGTCTTAGGCAGTTAGACGACTCCACGCTGCTGTGGGGCGTGGGGCGAGGGGTGTGTGGGGCGCCTGTGCGGTTGGTATTTATGGCATGCTACTCGATATGTATCGCTTGTGGCATATGCAGTGAGAGAAATATATGTGAGTATTTTGTGAAAGAATGCAAGCTCGAAAAGCTGCACTAAAAACTCTTTAACAACCTTTAAATTTCACTTAAGATAGATTAATGAAAGATTTCTTATTTTTATTTCTCCAAAGAGTAACATACATATGTTTAATCACATTTTAAGCGCACAATTTCTGCTTATTTAAGGCTGTTTAACAGCGCATGCATTGACATATTTAAAGCGAAAACTAAACTGTACATCTTTGTTACTTATCAACTCCTTCTGAATATGAAACTCATTAAACATTTAAAGCTTTCCAGTTAGCACAATCAATCAAAAGCTTACTCTTGACTGTACAAGTCTTATTAGCTTAGGTTTTCTCTCAGTGCATCCCCTATGCGCAGCTCACATGCTCGTCACACTTTTGCCATTTGAAATGGCATTTGTAGTACGCGCTCTCATTGATATTCTGTGGCATTTTTTATGGGTCTAGTGCAAGTGAATGCTGTCGAGATCTGTATGATAATCCAACTGCGACATTTCAGTGGTAAATGAATGGCCATTGAAATTGAAATATGAGCACATGTATGTGGCGCTGGTTAACGAATACCAACACACCAGCCATCAACAACAACAACAACAACATCAGCAGCAGCAACTAAGAAAAACAAAGGCAAAAGCTACCCAGTCGCTTCAGATGTTGATAAATGGCACTTGAGAAATATTCGAAAAATTGAGATGATAAATATTCAGTGTAGCTGTCATTTTGTGTATGTTTTATATAAGTTTATGGCATAGTTGAAGCTCTGAAATCCTAATGACACTGCCTGCATGTACCATAAAGCACGTGTGTTATGCATTTGTTTATGTTTAACGCTTTAAAAGTGTTTAAAGCTTACACTATATACAGCTTTTTAGATCTATAAAGTCCTGTCTTCAAATTCATTTATTAAATGTGTTACTTCATCCAATGTTTTAATTGTTTTTAAATCATTTTTTAATTGCTTCTAAATTGTTTTCATGTATGTTTTACAAATTATTTCCTTTAGTTTCTGTGAGAACCATAAATATTTTTTAAGTTTTACCTTTTGGGTTTTGTAATAATTAAAGTAATGTGATTTGGTAATCGCTCCAAAACGTCGTAGTGCATTTTCGACACAATCTCATCAAGCAAATGAGGTCGTTAAATTTTTATGCCGTATACCGTAAACATTTGTCAGCTTGTTCAGATCGTCGATGGAGATAGAGCCCAAAGCCGAACCGAACCTAGACAGAGTGTGACACAAGCGAGCCAGAGTAGACCACAACTTGACCTCCATTCGAAAGACAATTACGACGACGACGTCGCGACGCTTTGGCTTGTCAGTTGGCGGGAAAAGGCTGAAAGAGCGAAAAAGGCGAAACGGCGACAAATCAAAACATTCGACTCGCGAGGCGTGGGAAAGGGAGGGGAATAGGTGGTGGCGCCTGTTGAGTGTTAACAAATTGAGTTACATGGGGTCAATGGGGCAGGCAGTGGCAGCGCCTGTGCCCCAGTTGCCAGTTAGAAAGGGCAGCAAACAGTCGCGCACTCGCACACTCGCACACAGTCATACAGCGACTACGTAATGAGCAAGTGCAGCGCGAATGCGGTCACTGGAAGAAGCTGCCACAGCTGTTGATACAATTGTTAACGTGCCACAGCGTTGCAGCATCTCCCTCTCGCTAGATGGCTGTGCTTGTGTGTGTATTTGTGTGTGTGGCGCAACGGCCATAAGTGAAAGTTTTTCACTTGCAGCGCAGCTGCTGTTGTTGTTGTTTTTGCTGTTGTTATTGGCAGCATACATCATCAGCAACGGTTGCAACCTGCAACCGGCCGCGGCCAATACAAGTTGGCATCGCATTGGCCAGCCGTGCGGCGCCTTGCGCAAAAAAAACCGCGCAAAGCCAAAGCGAAAAGCCGCAAACGAAGGCAAAAGTTGTCATGCCCCGAAATGGGTTAAACGTGCAACCGGTAGGCAGACAGTCCAGACGGGCAGAAAGACATGGACACGGACAGTGGCAGGGACAGAGACAGCAGCAGCAATACAAACAGCGCACTCAGTTGGCCCAAGACGGCGCACGTTGCGTATACGCAATGCACACGCTTGCGTATGATAATTAAAACAGCAAACATAAAAAATCGAAATAAAATTCCACAAGAAATTATAAAAATGTCGTCAACACGCAACAGCAGCAGCAGCAGCAGCGTATACTATACGCGCGTTATAAAAGCATTATATGCACATATTGCACACACACACACACATATAGTTATAATATATCGCAGAGTATCCGCACTTGATGAGCGATCATTAAATTGATTTGGCATTTTGATGGGATACACGTGTCTGCCGCCAAGGTAAGCGAATTCGCCGCCAGTTGCTAGTTCAATTCGTGTTGTTAAGCATACTCCCCGTACAAGGGTGAACAGACAGATATATATCGCATATATACAAGTATATATCGCATGTGTGCGAATGTGTCTTTCTGTTGAGATGAAACCACATCAAATGTCAAAAAACTTCAAAAAAAGTCGGCAACATTTTTGAAAGTATTTCAAGCTGTAAGATAAACTGTTAATAATGAAGGTGAGCTGAGTGGGGCGACTGTGGCATACCCTATCCAAAGTTGATGTAATAAATGAAATAATCAGGCATTTTATAAAGGTTTAGCAACAAATATATGTTGTGTATATAATAAACATTCTCTTTTACTGCAAGCCACCCTATCTCATCGGTTGCCCATCTACAGGGTATTCTATGCATCTGAATAAAACGACTGATGGCCCAATTTAAAAATATGCGCACAAGTGAATGGCGGCTCTGCCGCTGCCTCTCCGACATATGCAAATTAATTGGTAACACTTTGCAGCAACAACTCTAACTACAACAACAACAACAATACACAAACACATACATATACTTTAACAACAATAATAAGCAGAGTTAAGTAAGACGCAACAATACAAGTGAAAAACTCAAAGGCAAACACACACTCAGTTCCAACTCTCAGTTCGCAGTTGTGCAAGTCGAATGTGAATCATAATATGCATGAATACTCCAAGTGAATAGTTGAATAGTACTAGTAGAGCACTCATAAGTGTGCTCGGTATGCACATATATTTCACAAATGACGATGTGAATCGAACGTGCGCGGCCAATTTGAACGCGTCTAAAAACACTTGCCCCAAACTAAGCAACCCATTGCCCATTGTCCAATTACCAAATGCGACTTGGCCAACACTGTTTTTGCGCCTGCGAAAAGCGCAAAGCGTGCCCAGCAACGTAAACAACTTCAAGTTATTGTTTGATGACTAACTAAGCCCGAACTGAATGGAATGATGTGATTATAATACGCTACGTGCCCCACAAGCTAAATTGTTGCTGTTGTTGTTGTTGTTGCTACTGCTGTTGCTGTTATTATTTTTTCATTCTACAGTTCGACAGGTTTGAAACGTTTAAAATAGCGCGCTAAAAAATACGCTGAATACAGAGAGAGAAAAATAAAGTGATTTTAATAACAGTTTTTACTGCCTTAAATTAAGTATTAATGGAGCAATATAATTGTCTTTTAACTTTGTGGCAGCGTACGCGAACAAAGATCAGAATACTATGCGAATACTTTAACCGGTCTAAAGAGCAAAGCTAAGGGGGAGAGGGGAAAGTTTTATAACTAGATTCTTAATAGAAAGAGAGGTGGAAGAGTATGATTAGAATTTGTATTGTATAGAGTACATATTTAGAAATGTAAAGAACAATTAAATGATCAGTTGCTATAAAATGAAAAGTACAAATTTATATTGCAATTTACAACAATACAAATTCTTCAGTAGTTATATTAATCGTATAAACTTTGTTCATAAATAAAAAGAAATCTTCATTGAACAGATTTTCAATAAATCTTAACTCTCTTTCTGCTTTATTGAATTCAGGATAAGTTGTTGAACGAGGAAAACTGTTATAAGATCTATTTTGATTGATGTAAAATCATATCGAGCACATAGAACCTTATTCAACACATTCTAACTTAATTCCATTTCTTTTCAATTCTTCTCTTCTTCGCACTTCTCCCTATTAAAAAGCTAATTAAGGCTAATCTTCTCAAGCCACTCCCAGCTAAGCCCATTGAAAAGCTATTCAGAATCCCCTTCTAAAGTTAGCTCAATCCAATAGATGGCAGGATTTGCTGGGGGATTAAGGTTAAGCAGACAGATGTGGACAGCTCTGGGCATGAGATTCCTGGCCAAATTTGCTTGCCACATTTGCTCGGTCGGAGCTGTGCAAAGTGGCACGTTAGGCGCCAGCTGGTTGCAAGTGCCACATTCAAAAAAACCGGCCATATTTCCCACGAGCAAGTCCGAGGAAACAACAACTTTAGATACTATATGGTAAAGGCAACAACAACAAATTGCAGGCAAATACTTTGGCCGAAGGCTAAGCTTGGCCAGAAATGGAAGCTGCCAACTAGCCAAACGCAGCTTGTTGTTGCTGCTGCTGTTGCTGTTGGCCATAGAATGCAGGTCAGCGGCTGCTGCTGCTGGTGCTGCAGCTGCTCGAGGAGCATTTTCCCAGACCTACTTTTACCTTTGGCCCCCAAAAAAAAAAAAAATACCTACAATAAACTTTCCCATTGCACTTACCTTTGGGCATGCCGCAGGGCGCCTTGGTGCGCGAGTTGTCCAAGAAATCCAGGTCCAGGGCACGTGCAGGTGGATACGTGAGGGCCACGTGTGCCTCGACACCAAGCTGCAGCTGCAGACAGCAGCTGGCGGCCAGCAGGGCCAGTCCGAAGGCGGTGGCATGGCGAATGGCAGCGGACGCGCCCTCGCCTCGTTTATCGATAGACGATTTCATAGTGATGTTGTATAAGTTTTGATTGTAAATTTGCAAGTAGTTGCAAAATGTTGCGTATTGTTTGCAGCGTCGACGTCGACGAGTCTCTCTTTTAGTTGCCAAGCTGTCGCTCAGCTTTGTTGTTTGGTAGTACAAGAAGTTATATCACTTGAGCCACAACAACAACAACGACAACAGCCACAACAATGAGCACACACCTTTCGGCACTTACTCGTCGCACATTTTCAATAATTACCGAAACATCGCAATTTACATTTACAATTTCGTTGAATTATCCCCGGGCAACTGCAGATGAAAGAGAGGGAGAGAGAGAGATACAGTTAGAAATATACGACTATATAGGCAATATGTGGGTATATTAGTCACTCGTCTGCGTCGTAAATCGACCAGTCAAAGGTTCAATTGCATAATTTGCCAAGCTCTGAAGATGCAAACAGAAAAAAAGATTATTTATTGCCTGCGCCAGAGAGTAGCAAAAACAATGCCAGGAAATTTTCCCAGCCGCAGAAACCATTAAAATAGATTTTCATAACAGCGCGACGACAGGAAAATGTGTTGAAAGATTTTTTTTTTCGGCGCCCGTCGGTCACAGACTTTTCCCTGGCGTGTAATGAAGCCATAAAGCCAACGCCAACATCGAAAACCGTCAACAGATTTGGCTGTGGACACAGCTCAAAAGAAGTATGTGGCGGGGAGGGGGAGCAGAAAATCCAAACTAGCCAAAAGCAAAGCTGCGTGTGAAACACAGTTCAATGGACACTGTACGCCGGTCTGGGACACTGTGCGGCAGCGACAACGCCTTCATCGCATCGCAAGTGAAATCGAAGGTTTTTTTAACAGACTAATCAAAGCCAATGACAGCTGCCAAAGCAAATGACGTGCTTAACACGGCCCGCAAATCAGCTTGTGATACCCGACAGGCGAGAAATATGCAGTCGACGGATGTGATGGTATACCCTATAGGTGGTTAGAGAGAGTTGGCTAAGTGAAAGAGCAAGAATGCGAAGCTTAAAGCAACATATCTAGTCTATTTTTGAGTCTATAAAGCTAAACTTGTTTACGAAGAACTTCCATCTATTATAATTAAATAAATAAATTAAGTTTCCTGTTGGTTAACCTATATTTTTGTAAATTTTAGTTAATCTTGTAAATAAATAACCAAATAAATATCTTTAATCCATATATATGAATTGTAGCACAGTAATTTAGCCTTAAGTACACCGCATTTCATACACGCAATGCAATCAGTCTTGTCTTGAAATCTCTCATGTTCTTACAGTATTGCCCTTTAATTTGTTCATATTTATAAAGAAGAACATAGAAGGTATCTTTTATTATTAAAGGTTGATCATATTTGCAATTACCACAGTGCGATTAATCTGCTCTAGAGCTTTCATGGCAAAGTTAAACATAATGCGGTTTGAGGGTTCTTTTTCTTCAAAAAGAGACAATAAAGTTAGTTAGCAGTTAAAGCCTACTTTAGGTGAACTTTATTGATCTGTCTATGATCTATATACATATAGCAATCTCAGTATATAGAAGAATATGAAGAGAATAGCAAATAATCTACTAATTCTAGCTATAAGCAATCGAAAAGACTTAACGATTCCAATAGCAACTTTCTCATTCGCCCATCAAGTTTTGCTGTATAATGCACAGGGTATTGTGCGATTGTGACTACTGTTTATCTAACAAAAAAGTCATAAATAAGCCAAACCTTAATTGTGGCAGCTACCTGCAGGCATGGCCAAAAAGCTGTCGGGTGGGCGTGGAAAATCTCAACAAATCTGGCTAACAAACGGCGACCGAAATGGGCGTCTGAAATTTGTGGCACAAGCGTCGCATTTGTTGTACGCCACCCCCCTGCTGAGTTTTCCCTGCTTCAACAATTTTATTTTTTTTTTTAATTTTGGCTTTTATGTCGTGCCACGAATTGTTTTGATACGGTGCGGCAAAGTGCGGCCCACTTTGGACAGGCAAATTGCATGGGGCAAGATAAATGAATGCCAATTGGTGTTAGTTGGTCGTGGCAAGCAAACAAATGATTGGCAAAAATGTCTGCAATTTAATGTAGAATTGGAACGCAGCAGAAGTGCCACCAAGCACAAGAAGAAGACGAAGAAGAAGACGAATAAACAGAAGAGGAGGAAGAAGTCACTTGACCATTTGTACGTTCCACTTCTGGTTTTGTTTTGTTTAGCTTTTTTTGGCTTTGGTTTCGGTTTTATGCATCCGCAGAAGTTGCGATTGTAATTAAAGTTTATGCCTGGACACCCAAGGCAATAATCTACCAAGTCATTGTCGAATGTCAGACAGCAATAATAATATTAAGATAGAGAAAGACAGAGAGAGAGAGGGATAGATATATACTTATAGACTGTACAGACTTTTATAAGCCGTAACGGCTTCCGAACAGCTGTTGGCAGCCATTTGGTTCGGTTTGTTTGGCTTGTTTTTATTTTTTATTCATAGCTGTCTCGTTTGGCTACTCTAGAAATTGTGTGAGACGGCATTGAGAGCGCGACAACGGCGACAACTGTGACTGAGGCTGACCACAGTGTGTGTCGGGGCTGACATTGAACCACATACATGTGCAGCCAGTTAATGCGACAGCAGTGAGGGAAAAAGCTAAGTGCAGCCGAAAAATAAATAAAAAGAAGCTAATTAAGTTAACACACACACACACACAAACAGAGCTCAAGAAACTGCTGTCAAAGCAGAGACAAAAAGTAATTGAAAAAATATTTAGAGCATAGATCAACAACAACACCAACAGAAAGAAGTGGGTTAGAACTGTAGACCGATTGCCCAGCGAGGGGTGTTACTGAAATTGTATAGCGACCCGCATCGAATTTAGCCATTTTTTCTGTTTATACAGCGGGGTTTTTTCCTGCTGTCTGTCTGATTTTCTGTGTGGCAATTTGGCGCACAGCTGGAATTGAAATGCAGCTAAAGATAGTGAAAAACAGAAACAGAGATACAGATACAGCTAACACAACGGGCTGGAATACCTTTTCTCTTTGTTGCCATGAGTTGTGCAAATTTCTTTCGTTACATAACATTAACTTCCAGTGAAAGACGGTAATTAAACGAAATCAGAATTCTTTGGCTTGAGTGATTAATGAAAATGCAATTTGGACAAGCAGATGAAAAGCGTGTTCAAATTGTGTTCACACACACACACATACAGGCAAACTGGCAAACACTTGGCTGGCTATTGATTATGGCCAAGATATATAAACATTTCGGCCACGCTACTCATGTTCGATTCACGGCACCGCTGGGAAAAATGCAGTCCAACTGGTTACGAAATATTCGAAAAGCTCATTCATGTTCGGCCCCAGAGAGTGAGATACGATACGATATTTTCAAAATAAAACAAAATAAAACGTATACAAATTTGTACTGTGTGTGTGTGTGTGCCCAGTAACCGGTTGTTGGCCCAAAACAAAACAGTCAACTATTAATGGTTTTACGATAGATACTCACGCCACGCGATGCCACACACAGCAACAAGTGCGCTGCGGCAAGTATCTGTATCTGTATCTGAATCTGTTTCTGTATCTGTATCTGTAACTGAATCTATATTTGTAACTCCAATTGTAACTGTAATTGTGTGGAATGAGGCAGCTTCCAAAATACAAAAAGGAAATACAAACAATTTGGCAGCGCGCTCCAGTTTCGAATTAGAAGAGTGAAAAAGAGAGACAGAGAGAGGGGGAGAGAGAGAGAAACACAAAAAATTAACTTAAGTAAAAGAGTTTTCAAATTGATTTCGAATTGAGCTTCGAAAATTGTGTAATAACCGCTGGGCCGGGTCTCACTTAGTTGGCTTAAACTGTAATTGGGCTTGGGGCAAACTTTTAAGGAAATAACTTTTGATTGATCGTTTGATTGATTGATAAATCTCAACTACAAGTGCGGAAATTGTATTTTAACTGAAATTAAGATATAGATAAACCATGGGAAATGCTTTTCTTTTATGTCTGCTGATGAAATTTGAAACGTTTTAAGGACTTCTCCAACTTCAATTAAAAGGAATCTCTAAGACATACGTCGTAATAATCATAACTATTTTATGTGTTTATTCATCATAATATATAAACAGTTTCATAAAACATTTATTGATCATTTTTCAACATTATTTAAGAGCAATTGGCATGCGTAATGGCAACTGTTGGTAATTGCTAATTGTTCTGCGCAGCTGCAATGCTAATTGGCATCTGCAATTCAATCGCTTGTTTCTCCCTCTCCTCTCTCTCTCTCTCACTACATTTTTCTATGGCTTGAGCGATGGGTGTGTTCGAAGCTCTTACCATATGTCACTCAGAGTTATTGTTATTATTATCTAATAAAAAGGCAGTAAAACTGCGACGCGATACACAGCGCACACAAACTTTCTAATCAGGCCTTATTGATGAACTGCACGTTGAATGTGATTTCGTTCGAGTTCGAATTCAAGTATGAGTTCGAGTTCGAGTTTGATAAGTTTGTTATACGCATCAAAGAAAGAGTCAACACACACACTGACACACACAACACACATGGCGTATGCATTATGTGCGCGTATTTTGGCCAGCGGCTATTAACGGTTACCAGCTACTTGAGCTGCCGCGCGCTGCGAAAGTCAGCGTCATAATGATGAGTTTGTCGGAGTATTATGCGAAGCTGATTTGATTTCTATTTGCGCAAAATTTCTCAACACGTAATGTCACGCACCGAGAGCGGCGCAATCGAAGCAGACAGCGACAGACCAGGAGACAGACAAGGAGACAGATAGACAGGCAGATAAAGCGCACAGTTTATGCCAATTTGGCCTACAATAATTGCTATCAACCTATTTGCCAGCAATCCGTTCGTCTGTCCGTCTGTTCGACTGCCTCTTGGCTTAGTTATTTCTCTATTTTTATTTCTGTCGTGACATAAAAAGCGCCACTTGGCCAAACAACAACGACTGGCTGATTAACAAGTTGTCCACTCGCAACTGTGTGCAACATTTGGCATTTGGGCTCAGCGGCAACAACATTACTTGTGCGTCTTGTTAATCGATTTAATTAGTAAAATAAACACATCAGTTGAGCATTTAACTATTTACTCATTGATTTTGCAGTGAAAGTTTTCGTGTTGTACGTTTTCTATTTCGTTTGCCTTGGAATGCAGTGCGCGAGAAACATTTTAATTCATTATGAAAAAACAAAACAAAATTTCAACGATGTCTATGCTATAAATAATTCTTCATATTAATATTTGAAATTAACATAAATTAGAGCTGTGTAAGCGAGTCACCGAACTGGTGCAGCAAGTTCGTGTCTTGAGTCTTTCATATTTGAACAGCATGGCCTACTCTTGATACCCTATCAAAAGGCCATTACTCAATGCATTACAAAATATGTAACACCTTGAATGCTGCGGATTAAAGTCAAGTTACACAGTGTTGTAAGTTTTATCTTTGGGTTTTTTAAATTTCTGAAAATTTTAAATGTGTGACATTTTCAATTGACAATTTTCCTGTTTCAGTTGCAGTTTTATATTTCTTATATTATTACTTAAACTTTTAATTCAAAAATCAAATAATTTCCACTTTTTTCAAGTGTGTGTGCCTGCCTTCGTTTCTTCCACGCAGTTCTTTCCAGTTTTGTTTGTCAAATTTGTTTTGTTTTTGGCTTGACACATATGGAAAGTCGCAAATATATATATGGCATATAGTATATATACGTTTGCATATATCAGCGATCAACTTTCACAAGAATCAAGCCTAACGAGCTACACAAGTTTTGTGCTTGAACGCGCTAAGGCTATCGCGCTCTGGCTATAAAGTTATAGTCAAAGTCGAGGTCAGGGTTCAACTACAGCGTTAAGCGTTTCTTACTGTTGCTGTTGTTGTTGCGCACTGTGTTTATTGTCTGTTATTGTCTGTTAAACTTGATCCCTAAACTGCAAAGACAGCATAGTTGTGTCTGTCTGTCTGCTTGTGTGTGTGTGTGTGCGTATTATAGTCACAGCAAAAACATTGCCCATAAGATCATATTTCATCAAGATGGCAAACAATTGTGAACTGATGGCCGTTTCGCCTGAGTGGTTTGTTGGTATTAGAAGGCAGCGAGAGCAGCGACTGGGGGCTCTTGACTTAGGCCCCGCACTTGAGAGACGCGTCTCGCCAGCTTGTTGTCGCTTGGGTGTAAGATTCATCTAACTTGTTTGCAGTTGGCATCGCTACAAATCGATTTGCGCATTGTCAATTGTATTTATAAACATTAAATCATTAATTTGTTTACTTCATGTATTTATAGGTGGGATACTCAGATATTTTTTTCTCATTCTCTCGCTGCAGTTTGTTTTTTGTGAAGATGTTTACACCGCTCACCTGTTGCTAACCATCTGTACACACACCTGTTAATTTATTAATGGCCTGCACGAAACCCGTTTCGGCCTTTACACTCGCTTGGCGGTTCTATTCACTTTACATATATTTATCGTATAATAAAGAAGCAGAAAAATAAATTGAAAAGAAACCCCACAACAACAACAAATAAAATCAAAAAATCATTAACGGCAAAATGTTGCGCCTTTTGTTGGCGCATCCCATGCCCAGCAAGTGATTTGCATTTGTAGGTAAATTCGAGGGGAAAAACATAACTTTCGCATCAGACATGACATAAAAAAAGAAACAAAAACAAGAAGTGGCAAAAAATTTCGCTGAATAATTTGTTTATGCATATTTTTCTGTGTCATTTTCAAGCGAAATTTTGCGTGACTATCATAAATATTTGTGGCCTGCTCGCAAATCCATTCGCAAATTGGGGCCGTGCTTTGGTTTATAATCGGCGCCGTTAGAAATGCGCCAAGCTGATTGATTGTTGCACGATTGCGTCATTTGATGAGCCGCTCGAGCCGCCAAAGCTTGATTACGATCAACGGTGGCAATTTACACGAACTGCCTAACAAATTATGCAGCTGCTGCTCTGACATTGAAATCAATTGTCGATTGAGGCGAGGCGACCCAAAAAGACGAAGTGCGCAAGCGGCTTAAGTAAATACCCCGTAGCAATTGCTTATTAATTTATATGTGAAGGGTATGCGGGGGGGGTTCCTTACTAAAATATTTCATTTAAAGTTTAATTTTGAATATGCAGCACAAGGTCAGCTCGACACAGGGAAGTAACAGCTTGATAGTCTCTTCTGCTAGGCTCAGTTTCAACTTTGACCGGAAATTAGCAGGCCATATAAGGCCAGCTGTATGTGCTTCCAGCTGTGTGTGTTTCCTATGCTTGCAGCATTACAGTGCGCTTAATTAACTCATTTTTATGATGCTCTACACTTGCAATCGAAAGACTTAGGCAACGAACTTGAGGCGGACATGGGCACGCAATGCGATATGTTAATCCAAGTCGCCATAAGTAGTATTATCTAGTTGCATATGTGTATGTCTTTAATTGGATAAATGGAATATTACAGCGCGTTGCGACAAGATGTGCAAATGCCTGAGCTTGCTGCCCGCCTGCTTGAAGAGTCAAGATGCGCATCAAGGTTTTCGAAGTCAACAAATGCTACTACGTCAAATCTTTAATTGAGTATCTGCCATACTGTCTGTCCGTCCATCCGACTGTCTGTCACTCAGGTATTTGTTTATGTGTTTGTGTGTGTAACCAGTTTTCTTAGCCGCTTCGAATTCGGTGCCGCACACACATTAGACAAATCTGTCGACTGGTTTCGCTGCCCCTCGCATTCTCACTTTTTGTTGTCTCTCGTTTGCTACCCATACACCATATAGAAATAGTATATACATACATATGTATGTCTAACCGTTTTTATTGGCATTTCGTTTATTTAATTTCTGTGGAGTATATAGTATAAGTATGTTAATCAAATGTGATGTCTATTCATAATTGTATGCCCTGCGTGAACGGACTAAGAATAGAACGGGGGAAAGCGAGTGGGCATTATTCTCTTGCACCCACTGTATAGTGTACGTTTGTCTGTGTGTGTGTGTGTGTGTGTGTGTGTGTGTGTGGGTTCGGCTCAATTCAGATCGGTCGTTAGATGCATACAGATGCCATCCGGTTTTTGTTGGCCGTTTTGCAGCTGGCTCAGCAGCAGCGAATTGCCAATGCGGTTCGGCTGCATTCCAGACATGACTAACCAGACGTTTAGCAGCTTCGCAGAGTTATTACCCACTCAAGGTCATATGATTTAGTCGCGTTAGCTCAACCAGCGCAAGTGTTACGTTTTTGTTATTGTATTTCGATCGCATGACTTGCGCTTTATGCGATATAGATTTCTGATCAATTTGTTAGGCCATTTGCAGGGGCTTTTGTAAATTAATTTGACTTGATGCTGGAGGCAGGGGCAGACAGACAGAGAGACAGACAGTCTCCATTAGTGAGTAGATGGGGAAGGCTAGATGGAAACGTTTGCGATAGAATCAAACCTTTTAGCGGCTGCTATCAAAGGCCTCTCAACCGCGAATCTTGACTTGATGGCCGATCCAAGAAGTTGGGTTACCTAACCCTCAATTAATTACGCACCGAACTGAGCGAATAAGTGAGATGGCGAGAGGAGCAGTCAAAACAGAAACAAACTTCATTTGTTTAATGAAAGTATTTAAGAATCTTCTTTTCTTGCGTTGTCTCGCCTCTGAGTCAGAGAACCGAACATAACTTCTGACTTAACATTTCCTTTGTGATTAATGATTTACAAGCAAAGGAATTTTTGCGTATTTGTATTTGTTATTGTCTTTCTTGGCCATTCTTTTGTCTTCGATGTTCGTCGTCATTGCCACCAATCCCCCAAAGAATGTCGCTCTTTGGTTTTAGAAATGATCTCATCAGACAGCGACAGCATCCACAACAGCCCACACGGATGATCATGCTGAATAATAGCCCCGCCTCAACTAAATTCAATATTCGCCTATAATTCGCAAGCAGTTTAAGCTCAACAAACACCTGCAATTTGGTATCCTTTGGACAAAGAACAATTGCGCTGCGCGTCGTAAATTCCTTTTTGATGCTCACCTTCGTTACGGCAACAGCGAGTGAAATGTATATGCGATGTAGGCGGCGATAAGTTACGAAAAAACGAATAAAAACTGCAAAGCGCAATGTTCCAAAAGGGTGCACTGTGAGGGGCTCCTAGTGTGACGGCGTCGCTGACGGTGACGGGGCGAGTTGGAGACGAGTCTTAAGTCGCACAAGATACATACATACACACACACAGAGACACCGAAAAAAGGCTAATCAAAAGTTACGACACGCACGCGCTTGCAAGTAGCAGCGGCAACGGCTGGAGGCGGCAGGTAGACCGAAGGGAGCTTAAGAGAAGAAAGAGAGACAGAGCAGCGCGCGGTACTGCCAGACCGAAGTAGCGCGAGAGGGTGTCGGTGGATTTTCTTAGCACACGATCAAAGTCAAAACAATGCAGTTGCGGCACTTTGAACGCGCTTGTTACAAATACAACAACGATCTAAGCAACGGAACGTTGCATATTCAAGGAAGATTGCACCCACACTGCAAGCAAGCTGTCAAGTTTGTGTGTGTGTGTGTTTTTGTGTTGGTGTTAGTGGTAGATGTGTTAATCAATACAAATCGAATGCGCATTCAATGTACATATCGATTGGGCGCATTTTTTGCTTTTTTAATTAAATACTTTTCGCTTGATTTATGGCAACGGTGCGCAGAGGCGAAGGCGGCGGCGCGGCTCGTTGGCAAACTACAGTGGAACGTGCCTTGCACAACTCGCGTCGGCGCAACCGAATACAACACACACGTACGTGTAACGTCAAATGACTCAAGAGCGCAGCACACGTCTGTTCCGTAGCACGACTTGTGACAAACTGGTAGACGCGGTTTAAGCTGCGCCTCAAAGCAGCAGTAAAGCTTTTGGAGAGCGGCCAAAGCTGCAGAGTTGCCACCTCACTGTGACTCCCACAACAGTCAGTGATCTGCACGAGTCAGTTTGGCAACGCTAGAGAGTGCTTGAAGATCATTACTATGGGAACTACTTTTGTGTAATCCTATTGGGTCTCTCTGCCCAGGTAGGTAAATGGAAATAAATATGTTAATATATACTTAAATATATTCGTGTTTTGAATTTACAAATGTCAAGTGCATTCCAGTAGATAAAACATTTTTGGATTTCGATTATTGTTATCTTAAATCTGTGAATCGAACCTATAAATATGGATCGGTTAAAATTAAACTCTTGCAAGTGCCCGTACAAAATATTTTCGTAGGTCCTCGAAATCCTTGAGTAAATCACAAGCTAATAATGCAGCTCAATCATTTCAGATTAATGTGGCTTTGCAAAAGCGTCTCAATGACTATAAGCCATTTCTATACAATTTAACCGTTTATTTTTGCCAATATATAAGGAACCCCAGCCCAGGAAATAAGGTGACCTCGTTCTTGTTTGGTCTTATAAGGCCCTACTCAAATATTAATCAATACCTGCTTTATAAGTGGTCTGAAATGTTATTGATGTAAAAACATTTCATTTCTGGTGAACTAAACATCAGTACTCATGATTAAAGTCGATAGACAGATGTAAAATTATTTTAATCTTTTTTGAAATCAATTAATATTTGAACAGCTTCAGCAGTACGTGTTTTCCAGGTAGTGTCTATTCTATAGACTCCCTCAGGAAGTGGAAGAATTTGAGACAACTGATGATCGAGGTGCCTGGCCGGCACCTTATCCACAATAACATGCTATGATATAAAATGCAGAAGAAAATAAAAATTGCTTCATATGTATTGAATACCTACTGTGTATATATAGATATAGATTAAAAAAAAAGTAGCAACTTTATCGTCACTTTTTGATTGTCTCATAAATTTTCAGCCATCGAATGTAAAATTATATAGAAATGGTTTGAACCCGTTGAGTCGCTTTAAAAATACCGCTCGACCCTAAAAGAAACATAGAACTCATACAGTTTTAGTGACTAAGCTAAGTGTATCGTAACATACGGTGATATGTGTTAAAGATTTCAGCAGAGATAGTTTCACAGATGGATGTTTATAGGTGCGATTCACGGATTTAATTAGACAAGAATCTACTTTGACAATACTGTCATTCAAACTTTTGCACTGCAAATTAGTGAACTCAAAGCGACAGTTTACCTGTAAATATTTACATGTAATACATGTATTATTCTATTTAAAATATGCAAATATTTACATATAGACATTCTCGATCTTACTTTTACAGCGAATTCCAGTAATATAAGCATCGCTAATGTTTGAATATACTTTTTACCGCACGCCCGCATTTTTCGACGCGAATATCTTGACAATGATTCGAATACTAAAATAGATTTTAGCTGGATGAATTGGGTCTTTTTTAATAACATAATTCTGGGTGTTTAATAACCGCTTAAATCATATTTCTGCTTCATTGTGCTTCATGTTTTATATAAACGTTTCTTAATTGTTGTATTAATATTTCATTCGCCCCACACAATACTCTCAATCCACTTTGTATAGAGATGCACCTTAGTGTAGACACTGGGCAGACCTCTGGTACCGCAGACTAGTCCATAGGAAGTGATGCCAATGAGAAGCTTCAGGCAATTGTAGCGTGGATGTTGCACAAAAATGGGACCACCCGAATCCCCGTTGCAGGTGTCACCGTTGCTATTCATAGATCCCGCACAGAACTGAGTGCGGGTATCTATTTCGAGTTCCAGACGTTCTTTGCACAGATCATCGCCAAAGCGTTCGAGGTTTACTTTGAGTAGATGCGAAGATTTTTTTCCTGCATCTTTGGTAAATCCCCAACCGGCCGCAGTCAGCTGATTGTTTTCATTTCCGCTGCTGGGTGGCAAACAGGCTGGGGCGACATACTCATCCAATGTTGCATTTCGATCTAGTTCGATTACTGCGATGTCATTCATAAAGCTGCCCTCATCATCATCATCGTAGTCCGGATGCACCACATAGTTGACGACCTTAAAGTCTTGCGGCCTAACATCATCTGTGCTGCTTTTGTAATCCAATTCGCCTAGACGCACAACATATTTGGGTGAATCGTAATTGGGATCTAAGCGCTGCTCCTTTGTCTCAATTGTTACAAGGCAATGTGCTGCAGTAATCACAAATCGCGGGTGTACTAATGTGCCGCCGCAATCCCATTTGATCTCCTTACTGTCTCGTTCAGTCGTACCCAGTAGCGCCATAAAGGGAAACTCACCACCTTGTGCCTTGGTGCCGCCCACAATGAAAGGGGACGTGTGGCAGGCGGGTCTGATGTCATTGAAGTGCTTGCACTCTGGAAGATTGCTGTTAACATTCAAATCGATTACATATTATCACTCCAAATACCCTTCTCATATGCTCGCGTCTCTTCCACTGGAGCCTGGCGTTGTTCATTTAAAGCCAGGGGACAGCACACGATGTCGTTGAACTCATCGCAATACTTGACGGCTCTGCCGATAAGATGCAGATTGTAGAAGATCACAGGGCAGTCTGTGATCGTCAGCTCCTTGCACTCTCCCGTGCCCCTGTCGCACAGCTCGCCACTCACACAAACCAGAGGCAGAAGGAAAGCAAGTAAAGGTGTAATTATTTTCCAACGAGCGTGCATTGTGCACACGGCAAACGCACGAGGTAAACTGCCGAGCACTCAGTTTGAGAAACTTGATTCGTCTCAAAAGTGAAACAAGTTCTGAGAAATTATTTCCGTGATTACCCGACTGAGTTTAATAATTAATACAAGTACAAATACTATTACTAATACAAATACATATACAAATTAAAATACAAATAAAAATACAAGTACGCATAAAATAACTAAGATTATAGTTTCTAGTTGTGACGCATGCCCATGTTTTGCATATGTTGTTGCTGTTGTTGTTGTTGTTGCTGCTGCTGTTGTTGTTGTTGCTGCTGTTGCATGTGTTGCAGGTACATTTGCTGCTGGGAATTGCTGCCGCTACCCAGTGGAACGCTCGTAGTTGTCACTGAGCTAGCCGCTGCCGCAGTTTGCTGTTGTTGTTGTTGCGGATGCTGTAGCGACATTTGACTTGTACTAGTTGTTGTATTCGTATTATTATTCGCATTGGCATCGGCGCTACAAAATGTAATCGTTAATTAATGTGGTGTAAAACATTAAAATTCTATTCAAGTCTCACGTTTTTTCCGTGTGTATATCCTCAAGATTGAGGTGAGTTATAAATCGTAATCTCATTTGCAGCTGCGAGCGTAGCCTCTTGATAATTGCCTCAGATTCGTTCTTGATAATATTGCCAACATGTATATACTTTATATGGTAACTATAAATGGGAAGTAATGTCTAGAAATAACAGACTTAATATTACTTAACAGTCACTTACAGAAAGTCACATATCTGATCCATATATTCGAGTGGTTTGGGTCCATGCTGCTTGTCCACAGCCTCCAGCATTTCGTAAAGAAAGATGGCTATGCCTGCCACTGCATTGGGTTTCTCCTGCTCAATGCGCTGCAGGAAGGGTCCAAAGACATGACACAGGTAGAGTAACTGATGCTCGGTACGCACGCAAGGCTTAAGCTTCTCCATTATGTATCTGGTCATTGCTGCCAGCTTAAAGGCACCCATATGATGGAATACAGAATGCGCCACAGCCAAGACGACAGCGTAGCTCTTCTCTAGCATTGCCTCTCGTACAGTCTTGAAATTGAAGAGCTCAAATGCATTGAAACGGTAAGTCCAGTTAAGCATGTTTGGTGTGTTTAGCATTTCCTGCAGGCGATCATAAATGGTGCTCCAATATGGTTCTGGCAGAGCGGCTAGCACAATGCCCACAGCATTTATATAGCTATGGATCTCCTTCTGCGGTATCACCGCATAACCATTGACAATAACATCGATTATATTGCCGGCAACAACAGAAGGTGCCAGCGGAAGTCCAAGCAGCTCTACACATGTCACATAGAGGGCATGCGTTGGCGCATTGGGGAACTCATTGAAACGCCAGTCGGTTGTGTAAAATACGTTCTTGCCGCTTATTGCTATGATGGAATGAGATAAGTACGATTAGGTAAGAAAATTATGCAAATGCACAAAAGTCATTCTCACTATCGGCCAATCGTCGAATGAGATTCATGTAGTAGCTTAGCTCGGGCGTCCACATCGTATCCTGGCTCTGCAGATATACCTTGTATGGCTCACTCACGCTCCAGTTGGCAGGACGTATCTCACTGAAGGCGCTAGTTATAGTGCTCACCTATAAAATACACATAAATGTATGTTATTTTGTATCAACTACGTTGCAGAATATTAACTAACCAGTTTCTTCTTAAGGGGCAGGCGTTCGCGAAGTATACGCTCGTAATAATGCAAAGTATTGTATAAATAGGTGATAGGACGATCTGTCAGGGGAGACTATTAATCAGTGTTTTAAATAAAAATTAAAAAAGACTTACCGTGAAACTTGTACAGTATGCTTAGATGATCTAGTATTATGCCCAAGATCTGGTGTACATTCGGTATGGTCAGTTCAATAAAACGATGTACCACAACGTCGAGAACGGGCAGAAACCGTAGGCAAACATTACTGAAGTATACTGGCAGTGGTATCTGAGATGCGGATTCATCGGGTGCAAATTTCTCGGGATAATTCTGATGGAATGACAAATGCTTCTCATGCCTCCAAATAGAAAGTAAAATATATGAATTAAAAAATACTATTTATAATGCTCCGTTGCTTACCAATTGTTCTGTTTCCAGTGATCGGGGTTGTTGTCCTTGCAAAACTCCTGAACGCGATTGCGAATTTCGGAGGCTTTAAGCAACAAAAGTTGAATGATTATCAAGCAAACCTGCGCCTCGTTACCCTCATGGGTACGCAGTGCCAGGCAGAGAACCAGCCGATCAATTGTAACTACATTGAACTTCCAGATCATGTTGTTAATTGTGTCTACGCACTTGTGTATAAAGTCACGTCCATCCGAAGAGCTGCCGACTTCAGCGACCAAATAGTCGCAGAACTTACGCAAATGCGTAGACAAAGCGCGTGCACTGATACCCTCCAGAATTCTTATGTATTAAAAGAAGAGAGGTTAATGCTATAAAATGCTACGCAGTCTCGACTTTCTTACTTGTACGCCACGGGACTGATGCTCTCTGTCTCCCAAATGATCTTGAAGAGCAGGCAGAGAAACAATGGATTCGTATTGGGCCTGATGAAGTGCGCAATGATGTCATTCTCATTGGACATTGATGTCCAATTGCGATACTCTTCCTCGACAGATTTCTTAAGCTGATGCTTGTTCTCTGCCGGATGATTGTTCTGTGTGAAATACTCGTTCAATGCTGGTGGGAAACAGGCCAACGTTTGCACTGGCCAAGAATGTGGAGTATGCTGCATAATGTTGGACAGAAAGTCCTTGCACCAGCCAGCCAACTCATCCCCTCCACCATGAACATGCATAGAACGCGCCAGTGTCAGGATTAGAACACGATTTAGCTCCTCACTTTCATTGGAGGCTACACTGCCAGGCGACTTGTCGTTCAAGTAGCGCGAGAACTGCGACTGAAACTCGGCAGATCCAATACTCGTAATTAATCGCAGTGCAGTCGACTCAAAACTGTTTGGGAATATGAATAGAAAGTTAGTTTTATCACTTAATATAATGAAAATACTAATTACCAAAGATTTAGCTGCATTTTGTTGGTCTGCGGTATGGAAGAGAGCGAGTAGAGTAGTGAGAGAAGCTGAACACGATAGTGTGTAGGCACATGATGCAGGCGATACGAAAACATTTCCATGAGCGTGTGCAGCATTGCCCAGGCGTGATTCTTGAACACCGTCGGCAGTAATTGGGCTGGAAATAAGACGTTTAAAATTGTAAGCAATTAATGTATTCTTAACTCACTTAAGAATCCTTTGATGCCCAACGATTCAATCTCTGTGTACACCAGGAGCCGCGCATAGGTTTCAATGAGCGCCGGTGCCGGTCCGGGTGTCTTGTTTTGTGCCTGCTTAAGCATTTGTGTAACAAAGCTATGAATAAGCGACATCTTGCTATGCACCGTCAGGCTGTCTAGGACGGCAACGGAATAGGTAACGGCTGGAATCGGCGTTCCGTTCGCAGACTTGGCATTGCCATTCATCGCATCCAACAAGATATTCATGTGGCGTGCAAAGTACTCTTGGTTTGTGGAGTAGGCATTGCATATGAGTATGATGCGGAAATCATTGCCCAGTGTTACGTTCATCATGCTGTTTGGCGCAACGAGGTGTTGCAGGAAGCTATAAAGATGAGTGTTAATTAATATGATAATCTTCATAAGATAATATTCTAACGCACTCGTGATGATTTTTCAATGCAATGGGCAGCGGGCGTGTTATGTTCATGTTTTCCACACGAGCCTTCTTCATCAAATGAATCCAGATGCAAATAGGGGCCATGTGACGCACCATGGAAGACTTATTATAGTCAGGCAGTGGTAAGGGCTCCTGCTCGGGATACAGTAAATCGAACAATCGAAATACTGGCAGAAAGTTGGTGATCTGTGGAAAGAGGTTCAAGATTTATAGTTACAAGCAAAGTCTTCTTGGGGTTAACTTACGGGATTCTTTTGTATGCTGCCAGAGATGAACTGCAGCAGTATCCACATGAGCTGATCCCGACCTTTGCGCAACTCCAGCTTGGAAAGCTGCAAACAATAAAAATTATATTTTTGTTAAGAATCGAAATTGGTTTAAAGTGCTCACCTTCTCATGCAGCGAGAGAACAATATGCATGAAGCTAACAAACTGAAATAGCACAAAGTATATCAGCTGAGAGGAGAGATGCAGCCACACCCACTCGTTGGGCGTAATCTGTTCGTCGGAGGTGTTGAATCCACTGCCTGCAGTAGCATCATTCGTTTCGGTCATTTCCATAGCGTGAATAATAAGATTCACCAATTGTTCTTCCAGCGCATTGTAACGCTGCTTCTGATGCTTCTGTAGATTCAACATGACTGAAACCATTTCTCGTGAATACGGCTGTTCCAGCACATAGCGCAGCAACGGAGTCTGATCCTCAAGTAATTCGGGTTCATAGGGCAAGCTACCCTTAAAGTTAAACTTAAGTGTACTATGGTCTAGGCGCCAGGAGTTCATCAAGTGATCCGCATAGCCAAAGTGCTCAACAATGGGCAGCATGTTTGCATGACCAATGATGGAAACCATTTGTGCTGTTGTCCGAAACTCTTCAACAAAATCCGTCATCACCTTGTTCAGTTTCCAGTGATACGGAAACGGGCGCATTATTTCGTTTGCTATAAAGTAGGCAGGCAACAGGCAATTATTACGATCGAATATAAAACGCAGTATCTCCTCTACAGCGAGAAGTTGGGGTAGATAGGTCACATTGACGTTGAGAGGAAACCATTGCGCCTTGTCACGACACGCCTTCATAATTTCACGAACGCCCTTGTAATCCACTTGTGCTATAACTTTTTTAATTAACCGAAAGCTCTCAATCCAAAAGGTTTTCCTCTCGTAGTCCAATTTCTCGCAAGACAGCACCTTGTCACACAGCATTCTATAAGGACACGAGTTAAAATTATTGATATTCAGTTATTTATGACACGATTTCTACCAACCTGGCTGTAATTAGATGTGCGTCTACCAACTTGGGCAGAGCTCCCATCAGCACCTGCATGTAATAGCTGGGAGCCTCTGCTGCGCGCACTAGATATGCACGCAGCACCTGCTCTCGATTCTCCACATTGCCGAATGCAGTAACTAGAGTGAGTATATGATGAGTTAAAGCGAAACTATCCCTTTTTTAGACATCCTTACCCAAACTGTTTGTGAATTTATTCGCTTTATCGTCATCTTTGAAGACAATGACGCTCACAAACGCTTCGTCAATGGAGTCCACTTTCTGTATGGAACAAAACATTTATTTAACATATTTAAGTTGTTGGTACGTCTTATCTTACCAAGAATTCGTTAACGGCATCTAAAATTTGTGTGTCCATTTTACTTATTTATTTACTTTGCATTTCATTCCAGCATAAACAAATTTTCTTTGCAGGCCGGCTGGCAAACAAACCAAGTATCGATTAAGAGTACTCATGAGTACTTCTATCGATAGCAAGCACCGATATGCCGCCGATTGAATGTGAATTCAATATTACCATCGCAGTGTATTTTGCTTACATCATTTTATTTTAGGACGCGTTGGCTATTTCTCTAATATTATTATTAGTCTGTCATTTTTTATAATGATAGCTGACCGATACTAAAACATATAAACTATCGCTTAACATTCCTCGATTGTTTTTTGGTATTTTAATATGTATCGATACCGGTGTTCGGTTTCTATTGTGAACTATTGCTAGCAACGACCGTCACTATCGAGGCAATCAGGTGGTTGCAGTTGTTGATAAAATATTCAGGAGCCGCAAACAAATCGTACAAATAATGAAAAAGGTGTTGGTTACAGGCGGTACAGGCCTTGTGGGCAAAGCTTTGCAAGCTGTCATCAAAGAGGAACAGCCAAGCGACGAGGAATGGTTCTTTGCCGGCTCCAAAGATGCGGACTTAACGTGAGTTGCTTTGTTTATGCTGCTGAGAATTTTTCATAAATTAAACAATTTAGAAATCTGATTGCCACGCAGGCACTGTTCGAGGAAGTGAAGCCGACACATGTGATACATTTGGCTGCCATGGTGGGTGGACTGTTTCACAATATGAATAACAACCTGGATTTCTTGGTAAGCGTGTGAAAAGCCTAATTCGCTTGAAAACAAATAATAACAAAATAAAACGATCATTCTGTTTTGGTAGCGCAACAATTTGCTGATAAACGACAATGTGCTGCAAACAGCACATGAGCAGGGCTGCCCGAAAGTTGTGTCCTGCCTGTCCACCTGCATCTTTCCGGACAAAACGAGCTACCCCATCGATGAGACAATGGTGCATAATGGGCCTCCGCATCCATCCAATTACGGCTATTCCCATGCTAAGCGATTGATAGACATACAGAATCATGCATATTACGACAAGCATGGACATTTATACACGTCCGTGATACCGTGTAACATCTTCGGCCCCCACGACAACTACAAGCCCGAGGTGAGCCACGTCATACCGGGCATGATCAATCGCATGCACAAACTGCGCACCGAACAGCCAGAGATACCCGAGAGCGAGAAGATCTTCACGGTGTATGGCAGCGGCAAGCCTCTGCGTCAGTTCATCTACTCCCTAGATCTGGCCAAGTTAATGATTTGGGTGCTGAGGCACTACGACAGCGTGGAGCCGATTGTGCTCAGTGTAGATGAGGCGGCAGAAGTCACAATCTTCGAAGTAGCCGAAGCCATAGCCAAGGCATTTAACTTTAAGGTGAGTTATGACTGTAGTCTGCGTGATGTAAAAATGTAATAATCTCGTTTGCAGGGTAATCTCGTCTGTGATACGAGCAAGGCTGATGGACAATACAAGAAGACCGCATCCAATGCGAAGCTGCGAAAACTGCTGCCCGACTTCAAGTTTACAGACTTCAAGGAGGCCATCGAAGCGTCGGTGCTGTGGTATACGGAACACTATGATGAGGCGCGCAACTGATATGATCGAATGTGATGCAAATAAAACAATAACAAGAACTACGATATATATCTAAATAATTTTTCTTTATTTAAAAATTAAATAAGAAGCTAAATTTAGATGCATAGACACTTTATACAACATGTTTAACATATTACATATACGATACGATACGATTTACGATATAGGATAAGCTTTAAATAACAGTAAATCTCGGGATCCGTGCTTGCTCAGGTGTTGAAAAGTGTGTTGAGGGCCCTTAAGCTAGGTACGAGTAGTATAGATGTAGAAAATATCAAAAAAATTACGTACAATAATCTCAATTTCTTTTCAGTAAAGTAGTTGGGGAATGTTTTTTTAAAAAGTTTATAGGATTTTGAGTGTGTTATTTTTGTTTTCTTTTTTTTTTTTTTTTTTGCACTTGTCGTTTCGTCCGTTTCGTATTGGCAATTTATCGAGTTTGTCCGTAGAACCTAAGCTTATAATTAAATATATATATTTTACAACTTGCTGGACTTTACTTGACCATTCTTCAAAATTGAAAGAGCCGAGAGAAGTGTGCTCTCACTTATTTGAACTAGAATTAGGTTTAGATAGATTGAAATTTCAAAAAATTTTAGCTGGCAGTTGTTGTGAGTTGTCTTAGAGACGGGATTCTGAATAGTTGAGCTGAATAAATTAGAAAGTGGGTCTGACATGGCATGATTATCATGGTGATGTGATTGGTATAGATGGTGGTGCTGGTGCTGGTGTTTGTGGTGTTGCTGCTGCTAGTGGATGGAGCGGGCGTGTGGAGTGTGGAAAGTTGAGAGTTATTGTTTTAACAGCAGTGCAAAGTTGGCTAAATTAAAAATAGTTCAACTAATAAAAAAACGCGTGCGCAACAGTTGAGCTGTTGCCTGATGGATTCTCCTTCTTCTTCTGTTTCATCATCTTCAACTTGCTCTTCGTGTTCTTCTTCTTCATCTTGCTGTCATCATCATCATTTAGAAACGCTTGAGCAGCAGTGGCTTGCTGCGTTCGGCAAACGCCTGATTGATCCACTTGATGTCGGGCTTGGCGAAGCGCACCGATTGATTCTCGCCACAGTTGGATTCGCCGCTGTAGACACCCTTGAGCTTGACATTGGAACCGCTGCCGCAGGCCAACGCGCTGCCCACATCGAACTCGCAGGCATCGAACTTGGTGGCACTGCAGACGCCAGTGCCGTCAGCACCGCAATCGCTGCGCGCCTGCGTCGACGTCGACGTCACATGCATGATGGCGCCCTCCTCGTGAACTGATCGAAGAAGAGTTTGGATTATGTGGAGTCTGTGGAAATGAACTTTAATCTCTTACTTGACAACGCCTGCTTGCCCCAACCGGTGGTCACGCACTGCTCAGATGCGCCGGGATCCTCGTCGCTGATGCAGATGGGCTGAATATGTGTGGCGAACTCGAAACGTTTGTCCAGACGGATGATGGCCATGTCGTTGGTGTTGCTCGATGGATTGTACGAGGGATGCACATCGATGGACTTGGCGCCCACCAGCTGGAAGGGCAGTGGCTCGTTGGTGCTGCCCAGCTCCCATTCACCGGCCTTGATACGCACATCGTTAACGGGCACACTAAGGGGTGGAAGAGAGAGAGGAAGGAGGGGGGAGCGTAAGCAAGCTGGTCTGTTTGTTCCTACCGATCTTCACTTACCCTTGCACACAGCTAGCTGAGGTCAGCACGAACTCGTCGCCAATGATGGCGCCACCGCAGAGCAGCGACTTGGACGACTCACGCAGCACCATTGCTTGCCATGGAATCTCAGCGAAGTTGGCATCGATATCCTTCACTCCAGTGGGCTTGGTTCTATCACAGAGAGAGAGAGAGAGAGAGGGGAGATGAAGAGCAAAGATCATTAGCTGCTTCGCCACTACTTACCGCTTGTTGCGCGTAGCACAGACGCCGGCGAGATTGACGGGCCAGGGATCGACGTAGTTGGGATCGCGACAGCACTTGCCGGGAGCACCACTGTCGGGCAGCTGGCAGTCGGTGAGCGGCACACGGAAGGCGGCCTCCATGGGACTCAGCTGGATTGGAGTCTCACTCAGTACGCCGATGGCATTGCAGTAGTTCTCGGCGGTGCAGACCAGAGCGGAGGCGCACTTGGCAAAGTGCTTGGGCAAATCGGCAGCCTGAGGAGTGGGGAAGATCTGAGGCGAGAGCTGATCCTCACCGCGGTAGATGGGCTTCTCGTTGGAAGGCTGTGGCACACGGTCCGGCTCATAGCGTGGTGGCTGTGTGGGGCGTGGCTCGCGGTGGGGGATCTCGTTCTGCGACACGGGGGGCAGGTACTCGTTGTTGGGTCGTTGACGTGTCGGCTGTGGTGTGGGCTGTGGGCGGTAGGCGGGCTGTGTGGGTGCAGGCTGGGTGGGTTGAGGGCGGTAGGGGGCTGCGTAGGCTGTGGACGGTAGGCAGGCTGTGTGGGCTGTGGGCGTGGTGGCTGCGTAGCGCGTGTCTGCGTTGGCTGTGGCTCATAGATGGGACGACGTGTGGTCTGGGGATATTCCTGCACGGGACGAGGCGTCGTTGGTGGTGGCAGATACTCGTTGGTGGGGCGTGCCGGGGGTGGCGTGGTGGGCCTATAGGCAGGCTGGGTGGTGCGCACGGCGGGCACGGTCGGGTTGGTGGGCAGCGGGAAGGTCTTTTCGGGCAGATTGAAGATGTAACCGTCCTCGGTCAGCGTGGTCGATGGCATGCGGCAGCAGATCTCCGGTGCATAGCAGCGATTGGGCTGCAAGGAAGGGGGGACAGAGGGAGGCGTGGTTAGTTAATGTTATATACTACATACTATGCAGCGTCTTGGGCAAAGTCGTGTCTTAAATTACCCACAACACGCCGACTTGACTCCACTTGGCGCGCTGGCAAACCCGCTCATTAAAGTGGCCAATGTGACCTGTCAGTTGCCTCTGTTGTCGTTGCTGTTGCTGTTGCAGTTGCAGTTGTTGTTCTCTGGCTGCTCCTCCTCGCTAGCTAGCGAGGTGTTAATGCTAACCCAGAAATTTGCAGTTTCATGCTGCAATCTCAATGTTTTGAAACAAGCGATAGTTGCAGCGCCAAGGCAACCCACACACACACGCACACACATATATCTCTCTATTAATTCGCCTATTTATATGCTAAAATGTCGTCAATAATAATGGGAAACGGAAAACATTTGCAGAACACTGTGGGTGCGTGACAAAACAGAAAAAGAACAGCGAACATCGAACGAAGTCAGAAAAAGATGATGACTAAATCGAGAAAGATTGAATACCAAATCCGTCTAGTCGGATTAATCGGAATCGCTTTCAAATTATAGATGTGCGCGCATTAACAGCTTGAAGCGTCGGTAATTAGTCAGTCGATGCGATCAAAGAGCCGTCATATCAAAATTGAAAATATTCAACAACGAAAATAAAAACCAAAAATAAACATAAATCAGTAAAAAATCCAAAAAATAAATAGTAAACAGACAAAAATAAATAAATAGTAATCAAAGAATATCTAAACAGTTACTTGGCAAATTCTCAGTTTGAATTCCTATGATAATGATAAAGTAGTTTGGATAACTCTGGGGAGGGAACCAGTTTTTTAATCAACAAGAAACAAACAAAAACAATAACAAAAAACAACGATTATTTAATAGAATTGAAATTTAACGGTGTTTTTGAGATGCCTTAGGCAGAGTTTCTTTATAAGTTCTCATTTTATTTTGGGAATTCTCAACTGGCAATTTCGTTGTTGTAATAAATTTGCATATCTCGCCAGATTCTCAATGGGCTTGTACAATCGTCATGATGTTTACACCCACCACAAAAGAATTGCAGCAAGATGAGGCGAGATGGGATGAGAAACGGAACGGTATGGAATGGAAACGAAATGAAACGGAGGCTTGAGCTCTTCACACGGCCGAGTTGTCAACGCTACGCGGCACGACCTTCTGTTTTATTGTGGCGCGCAATTTGTAACTCATAACTCAGCTACCGTATGCATGTGTGTGTGTGTGTGTGTGTGCGTTTGCTGGGAACAACATTAATGCAAATAATGCGCACATTTGTCAAAAAATTAAGCGCAAAGCGAATGCGACAAGCTTCATGCGGGACAAATTAATAATTAATTTAATAATTTAGCGGGAATCAGCGTCCGCTTCCGTTGCATTCCAAGGCTGGTTTGTCCTTCCCAAGTTGGCCAGACAATTTCTTATCATTATCATTAGTTGACCCTCTGGCATAATTTCCATCAATTAAGCGTTAATCAAATGTTATCTTAATGTAGACATCACTCGCTGCGCGACGCACGCATTAAATTTTATGTAATACATGTTATCATTAAGGCTGCCCCAACCACAACAGCAGCAACAACACTGCAAACTGGTATAGTGTTGCTTTTTTGCGCATTCGATCAATGACAACTCGGGGCAGGCAGCAGCCCTCAGCAGATTAAGCAGTGTCTGTCCCGCTCGCGCTTATGATCAATCACCTTGCAGCTCACAGATAACAACAGCGACAACTACAACAGCAACAACAACAGCAACAATGCCAACGAAAGCAACAACAAGCAAGCTACTTGTACCAGGCGACAGCTAAAATATGTAATCGCGACAACAACAATGACGCCAAAATGCTTTTAATAAATATTTTTGGACATACAACTTGTTGTTCAGTGTTGTTGTTGTTGCTGTTGTTATTGCTGTTGTTGTTGTCGTTGTCCGTATTGCTTTGTGCTGCAATTTGTTAATAATGTTGCAATTACAATAAGTATATGAAATTTTATGAAATTTATTTTAATGTCATTGCTAAGTGAGGGGCGCGAGACGGCAACGCCAAAGGCAAAGGCAACAGCTGTTGCTGTTGTTGTTGCTGTTGCTGTTGCTGCTCGCTTCCAGAGCGTTTGACTTAGGCTACGAACTGACCAAGACCAAGCTGGCACTTCAACTTAAATTGTGCAATGACAGTGGTCTGAAAAGTAGCATGATCTGATCAGAATTTAAGTGTTTAATATAGAAAATATTGATTGCGTTTCATAAAATGTATGTTAAGCATCCAGATTGGCGCGATGTAGTGAACATTTTATTGCAGAAATGTTAGAAAAGTGTTCTTTCATTTGTTTTTAGTTTTAGTTGTAGGTAAATATGAGTGTTCATATTTTATTAAATTTATATAAATCTATTAGATGATCAAAATTGTTGTATTATCTGTTCTAAATTTGTAAGAAATTTAGAAAAATTTAAGTAGAACTAAATTTCGTCAGAAGATCTTTGAAGGTTTCTTCTGTTGCCACTGCCTTGATTGTCTAGATTAATCTGGCAAGTTAAGAGCTTTGAGTAAGCCACTGCCATTGCAGCATTCTCTGTAGCAAGCTCTTTTTGTAATTGAAGCCTTGCCACAGCACGTTAAGTCCCACTGAAAATGCCAAGACGATCGTCTGTCGTTCTTTTTGTGCCTTATGTAAAATGAGAATTTATGACACAAATGTTTCAGAGGCAGCGCGAAATTGTTTTTTATGACAGCGTTAATGTGGCAAATACCGTGGCATTAAATTCCAACAGAATCTCGCTGAGGTTGCTGTTGTTGTTGTTGCTGCTTCTTGACTTTGACAATTTATGCGCCTATAAAAATACATAATTTTCATGATTTTCTTTTTTTGTGTTCGTTGCTGGCTGCTGGCTTGGTTTTTTGGTTGCTGCAATCGACTCAGCCCGGCCTGGCCCGGCCCTGAAGTGCATTGAGCGGGTCGACTAGACTAGACTTTATGGCGCAAGTTTGGCGCTTAAGTCTTTTGTTTATGCAACCTCTTCTAACGCATAAATAATGCACGTCCGTAAAATGTCTAATTTATAGCGCGATTCACGAGTGAATTGGCTGGCAAATAAATTAAACCAAATTGGGCGCCCAAGCGAGAGCGATTAATTACGTGCCCCATCGGAATATAAAGTGTCATTTAAGACACATAAATTATGCTCAGCCATCTTAGATGGTGCGCATATCTATAACAGACTGTCGTAGATAATAAAGCGACATGCAGAGTCGTCGATCAATAATAATAATAATAATTATTACGATGGGACAAAGAGGCAAAAGCAACACAGCCATCAGCGACAAACGAAGAAAAAGCCCAACAAAACGTGAAAAAAGCCAGCAACAACAACAGCAACAACAAAACAAAATAAAAACCTAAAAATGTTAAACGCTGTCAACGACTGCCCGACAACGACGACGACGACGAAGACGATGCCGTCTGGCGCCTCGCAACGCCGCGGGCTGTCGCTCTGTGCGAAGACGACCTAGACCTTGAAGCAGCTACAGCGTCACCACCACCAACATCATCATCATTATCATTATTATCATTATCATTATGATTGTTATTGCTGGCGCTGCTGTTGCTGCTGCATTTGCGACATGCTCTGTTTGCCGAGTTAGCCTTTTGTTTTACAGCTTTCTGGCGCTTCCAGCTGTCAGTTTAGTGCGGATGCGGCGCAAATAACGCAACATTTGAGATTGCCAAGAAAAAAAACCAGAGAAAAAACTAAAAAACAACTGATGCCTAATGCATGTCAAGCGGCTGGCTAGGTCATCTCATCTCAGCGAACTGACGGATTAATGGATAAGATTCGGCTCATTTTTTTGGGTTTTATGATTATTCAAAATTTGGCACTGATGATCGTCAAGATATTTTGTACATTAATTTGTCGTAATTTGTTTACACTGCAACATTTTAAGGGCTTTTTTCGGCTTTAGGTTTTTCAACTTCCTCAGCTCTTTTTTCTTGGTATCTAATGCTGTCTTGCTCAAGATCTCTTTCTGTTTTTAATTATATTTCTTAACATCATCCACTACCATCTTCATTACCCAATCAAAGCGCAGCATGAAGTATATTTCATCGATAATGAAATACTTCAAAAATTACGTTGAAATATTTTCAATGTTGTCGCAAGACTTAAGCTACTTATTCCGCTGCTTAAGAGGCAGGGTGGAAGGACGGAGGAGTAGGGGGGTTATTGGGTCAATAAATTGCATTCAATATGCCGTGTAGTTTGTCAATAAACAAGGTTTATCCCCAAGCTTGAAATTTGTCAAAGTTGCAAGTGTTAAACCGGCTCGAGGGAAAAACATTTCGTTTTACATAAATTACACTGTGTGGAACTTGATAAACCAATTACAACAACAACAGCAACCGAAAATAAACAGCAGCAAGAAGAGGAAAAAGAAGCAGCAGCAGCGAATCTTAAGTTGACTTTGCAGCATGTTACAAAATGTAAAACATGCAGCAAAGCGCAGCCTGCACGAATGATAAATAGCCATAATGAAAATATGCGCCATAATTGCCGGCATAATTATATGATATATGCATGACCACCCCTTGCACTCCTCTACAATGCCTGCCTCCCCCTCTATGACCTACTCTCGCTGCTCCCAATTGTGTAGTTCAGTGGGTCAGCTACGTCGTGTCCATTAAGGCAGCGCGTTGTTATCAATCAGGCAGGGGGAAAATGCTGCCGTGCTTAAGGTCGGTCAATAGCCGATATGGCTATGGTTGCATGCAGCATGTGGCATGTGGTTGCCTGTGGCTTGTGTGTCTGTTGGTATGTCTGGCGCATGTAAACATTAATTGATCAGATATGCGCCGAGAGTATTGGCCTAGGCCACAGTCTGCCCTCGGCGGCAGCAGGCGACGTCTACGAAATTGTTCAACAATGAGGCAGGTTGCCCAGCTTGTCCAGGTTGCCTGCCAGAGCTGCTGAGCGGCCTCGAACGACCTTGCCACGTTGAATTCCACGCATTTTTCACTGTTAAACTACTTAAGTTATTTTCGGCCTCTTCGCACTCTTGTAAATTAGGGGATATGCTGCCCCAACTGGTTCTTCTATACAGCTGCAGCTGTAGTTGTTGCTGTTGTTGTTGCAGTTGCCTGCTTGCCAGTTGCTGCAGCCTGGCTGGTTGTTGTCCCCAGCGTGCATTTTGTAGCATGCCACGCAATTGGCGTCAATGCCTGCATAACTTAACGAGTTCGAGGCACTTTTTTCGGGTGCATAATTGTAGATGCCCCTTGCCTTCCTACCCGCCCCTACCCCACCTTCCTTCTACTCTCCTGCCCTGCCCTGGCAAGGCAAATTATGAGGCTGTGGCCCACCGAAATGAAACCGGCAAAAGGAAAACATCAGCCGAGTGAAACCGATTTCGGCCTTAAGTGCGCTGCGTGCGCTGCAACATAATTCACTTGCTGTGCTGATTTTGTTGCTTGTAGCATGCAACAACAACGGCAACAGCAACGAGCTGAGTACGCAACTGACCCGTTTTGTTGGCCGTTGCATGTAAACAAATTATGCAATTGCAGCGCCAGCCTATCAAGTCTCGCTCCTGTCTCTCTCTCATTCTCTCACTCTCTCTCTCTCTCTATCTCTGTCTCTTTCTCGCTCTCTCTCTGTCTCTCTGGTAGGCCGTAATTTAACACTTTTTTGGCTTGAATGCATTTTATGCACATTACTCGTAAGTTCAACTGCATTCCATTGCTTGATTGCCACTTGACGGCATCAAGTTCGTTGCCTGAGTCTTTCGTTTTGACATTGCCACTGAGCTCCACCGGGCTCCAGTTTCCAGTTCCCATCTCGCATTCGCATGCGAATTCGCCAGCCTGAGACAGCACTGCGGTCTCGCGGTGCACAGCCTGTGGCAATGTCATTGCAACACGCGGTAAGCCAGCCACATTTCCACAACTATATGCTAATTATTCACGCTATTTAAAGCCAAAACGATTTTTCGCTTTTTTTCGATACTCTGCGCGTACATTAAAAGGGCATGTTCAGTATGTAGAAATGTAGAAAAAAAAGCTAAAGAAGGCTTGGTGGAACATACAAGGTATGCTAAGAAATATATGCCCCAAATATATATTCATGATCAATATCAATAGTTAAGTTACGTTGGTTCAGTCTGCCGTGCTATATATATGATACTATTCTTATAAAGATAACTTGAAATATGTATATGTATGTTATATATGTATTCTTGATTAAAATCAATGGTTAATTCGACTTGTTTATCAATTGGTATATTCAATCTGTTCTCAATTTAAACTATAGAATGATCTGGCAACTATAATATCAGCCAATAATACGTTGTCAAGTTCCAACATGTATAGCAACCCAGTCAAATATAATGTCTGCTTTGATTTGTCGAAATTAAAGAAAATAAGAAGAATTATTTCTTGAAATTATCAATCTTAATTGAAATCAAATTGAAACTGACGTGCTGCCACGAAACCTCCTCCAACTGGCCTAGAAAACTGTGTACATACAAATGTAGACTTAATGAAACACGAGCTGCCGCTCCTCAGACTCCCACACTGCGTCAGGTGAGTAAGCTAAGCAAATGATTCTATTGGATGTCATGTCAAATCCGATTTGAATCTCAGATATGGTGCGACAGACAAACCATTCGTCATTTCGCATTTGGAAGACAAGAAAAAAACAATCCGCAAAACAGATCAAAACTCGAGCGCAATTTGCATCTAGTTACAGTTACAGACAAACAACAACAGCAACAACAACAACAGAAACAACAGCAGCAACACAAGAATATTTCGCCTCGCAATGTAAACTAATTGTGTGCTAATAAGCCGCATCGGCTGAGCTGAGTAGATGCTGCAGCTGCTGCTGCTGGCGTTGTTGGTGTTTTTGTTGTTTTCCATTTGCAGTTGCATTGCTTGTGAAATGCGCTGCTTATTGCTGCAGCAACGCATCTGTATGTGTGCGCCTGCGGAACGCTTTGTTTTCGGGGCATCGCCTCATCACATTGGCACATCAAAATGCGATTTGATGCTGCCGTTGTTGGTTTTTCTAATGGTTTTCCGACTGCAAGATTCGCAGAAACGCCCAGACAATTTCCATGATTATTTTCTACTCTGTCTGCGTGTGTGCAAGTGTGTCTGTGTCAGTGTGTGTGCGTTGCACAAGTTGAGCTAATTAAACGCCGCAGTCGGAGTAATTGTCTGTCACAACTTACCCCCTGCTTCTTGACATAGTTGATGGCGCTGATTTCGCCATTGCGACAATCTTGTGGCGCCACGCAATCCGAGTCCCGCGGGCAGGTGGCAAACGGCACAGGTGTGGTTGTGGTGGTGGTTCTGCGGGTCGTTGTTGTGGTTGCTGGTGGGCGGTAGGTGCAGCAAATGTTTGATTCCGGATTGCAGTTCTGCAAGGAAGAAAATGAGAAGGTTAAGAACCGAAAATAAAAGACTAAGCTAACAAACTTGGGACAGTTCACTTTTACAAGAGGGTATCACGTACTATATGTTCTGCTTAAAACTATAATAATCACATATCAGAAATATAGGTTTTAAATAAATGACTGAGGCAACAAACTTAGAATACAAGCAAAAGATTTAAGTAACAAATTTGCGGCATTTTGTCAAATTCAAGCATATTGGGCACTGTATTAGAAGCATATCCTGTGCCAGTCCAAAAACAAATGACTGCTGCAACGAACTTGACAGATGACATAGAACGCTGTGTCAGAGCCACCGTTTGCTGCTGGCACTTGCTCTGCCCAGTTGTAGTTGCCTTGTAGCATAATCAATCAATGTGTTTAGTAGTCACGTACTTGACCAACACTGTTAGCCATAAAGTTGCCACTCGTTGGCATCGGCATTAATTAAGCGGCCTAAACGATCGTTGACGCTGCCACAGTCGCAGTCTCTAATTCTCGCCACCGCCGCCGCTGTTGTTGCTGCTGTTGTCAACTGCTGCTGCTGCTGTTGTCAACAACTGCTGCATGCAAGCCTCTGGCAAAAGGTCAGCAAGGCGGCCATTGAAGTTGCATAAATGATGTGTTAAAATAATGTCCAAACATGCCGCAAGCCTCACAAACTGCTTGACTTTTTTTTGCCTACTCTTCTGCTGCATCGCTCTCTCTCTGTCTCTGTCTCTGTCGCTCTCTAACTCTTTGTCTGCTTGGCTTTATGTCGCATTGAACTTTGCCGCCTTTATTCAACGATTTTACGATATTCTAATGGAACCTTCGGCTAATTTGTAGCAACTGAACAATAGCAAATTAATATTAATAATATTGTTAGCACCGATCTGCCTATCTGGCGATCGGCGGGGCCAGAGTTCAAGAATGGCCACGGTAGCAAGAGGCGGACACCAAGCACCAAGAGGGAGGGGGCTACGCAATCAATTAACCATGGCCGTGCGACTTTAGAATGCAGCCCCCAAAAAAAAAATAGCTAAAGAGATAAACAGCTAAATGGCTAAACAGCCTGAACGTCTGATACGATTGAGCCATTAATCTTAATTATGCAATTTTCGAGTATTATTGTGGTATTATTTCCTACAACAAAACCAGTTCACATGACATCAGAACTGAAGAACTGTATGCTAAACAGCCCATACTAACTCTTCTATATATCAATCAAGCTGCCTATTTGCGTTGCCAAAGCCGAATTGATGGTGCTGCCTAATTTATGTTTCAGATTTTACAGTCTTAGCATTTGCATTATATAAATCGATTTCAAACCAATCGACCTTGGGCAATAAAATAACGCGACGAAAACGAGAAATTCTTCTTCAAGCTGAACGCAGAAAGCAGAACGCAGGGCCTGGCAACTACAACTATATATATAATATATACAGTCTGTGTGATCGAGCATTGTCTGTGATGGCTGTGAAGCACTTTGCTATTTGAAAGTATGTTAATATCTGGTTCTATTGCCAACTAGTTTACACGATGAGCGAGTTAAACTTTGATGTTAAGTGCGCACGTGTGTAGGCTGATTTATTAGAACTATTCCAGAACTAAAGGGGAGTTCTCGTCAAACCGGATGAGATGAGTCGGCGAATCGACACGAGTCAATTTGGGATTTATATTCGGACAGGTTGTTAAACCCAACAAAACAAACGTAGATAAAAATAAATAATAATGCATACTTAATAATAATCATAGCATTTGACATCATCGTGCTGGGAATGTTTCCCATACCCATAACCCTCCCTCTTCCCTTCCTCTCTCTCTTTTCCCCCTTATTATGTTCCTTTTTGGTTGTTGTTTCTCAGTTTTTAATTGCTTTGTGTGCGCAACAATTTTTGCCAATTATTCAGAATTTCGCTCTGAGACAGAGGCAAATATTTGCCAGATTATTGATTTAAGCGCTTTGGCATGTGCTAATCAATGAGCAAAGCGAGTGCGAGCGAGATGGCATTCGTTGCTTGATTTCCTAATGCCAAAATTGGAATCCCTTGGTCAAATGTTATGCTGGCAATTGTTCAGGAAATGCAAACAAATTGGACAAACTGTGGCTAACACTCGCCTCGTTGACTATGTCAAAGTCAAGTGTGCACACACGCACACACACACACACACAGTTAGGGGCACTCACTTGCTTGCTTTACCCGATTTGGCCACAAGACGCGCTGCCTGAGTCAGCGTCAAAGCGACGCCCACGCGCCTAGTGTTTGTCTTGGGATCGCGAATCGTCTAACTATTTGACACATACAAACATAGCATCACACACAGCAGCACAACAGCACACACATACAGTAGCACACACACACTGTGTGTGGTTAGCTGTGGGCTGACTGAAGTTACAGTTATAGATTCGCCTGATTGATTAGCATTTAATTAATTTAATTGCTAATTGCAGCTCAGCTCGGCCAATTAATCTAATCAGTCGACAGCTGAGCCAAGCTTAAGTCAGGCTATTAAAACTTGACTCGTATTTATATTAGACACACACGCACACACACTCAAGTTAGACATCTCTCATCTGAACTCAGTCAGCTTCCAGGTTCATTGCTCGCCAGTTAAGCAAGCTGAAGCTGCCCGATTTGGCACGCACTAAATAAGCCTTATTAGCCACGGCTAATCAACATGTTTTGGCCTGAACTGCGAACTGCCAACTGCGAGCAGCGCGTTCTGCTTTGATTTATAGCCAGTAACTGTTTCATATTAAACGCTGTTCGCTGCTAATTGAATGCTTGAGAAATTGTAGCGATTTTTGAGCGATTTGATAAATCGTTTTCGCATCAGAATCGTTTTAACCAGACAGTTCAGGTATTTTATATTGATTTTGTTTTGTTCTCCATGAATGATATATTGAAAGTATTTATATTATTTATAGTACAACTTAAACAATTTTGAGCGCATGAGTTAATTGGAAAGATTGACGCAATGGGAACTGTTGATTTATTGACTGAAATTAATAGAAATGTTCAACTTGAGTGGAATAATAATGAGTGCTTGAGGAATTCAAAGAATTTTTCAATATCTGGCATTTATACAGAATATATAGAAATCTGCATTATTGTGTAGAAAAGATCATTAATAAGAATTGAGTTGGGAGTACATATAGAATGATATTTGTGGGGCTATGTTGGATGGTATTATATAATGGGCAATGCTAACATATTTAACTGTCTTGTCTGTTCATTATAAGCACAGGGTATTCACTAGTCGCGCCTGCACACAACTTACGCATGCAACTAACTTTGCCTGCTGCTTGTTTGTATTCATAATTAAGTTTGTCATCAATAAAATTGCATTTGTTGTTATTTTCGACTCGCCAAACTTGTCGCCGCTGGTCAATGGGTCAAATGTGCACTTGAGACGCTGCTGATGTCGCTGCCGTTGCTGCTGTGGCAGACGTTGGCAGCGGCCACTCAGCAAACAGATCGTCTTCAATAATTTTTAATTAAAAAACATAATTCAGTTGGTTTTGCAATGTAAGCGCGAAATAAAATGCATATTTTATAGGCACACACACACACAGACACTTGCGGCCGCCGTGATAGGCGGTTTAAAGTGCAGCAAGTTTGTTGCCTAAGTCTTTTGTCTGCTGCCGCATTCAAAGGCGGCGAAATAAGTTATTAAAGTATGTCTCGAAATTGTCATGACAATCAGCACAAAGCGGCAGCGGTTTTCGGCTGCTTTATGCCGAGTCACGTCATAAGGAAGCAAAGTGAAATTTGCTGGCAGGTGCATCAATTGAGCAGGCAAGGGGGCAAGGCAAGGCAGGCGAAGTCAGCGAGCTGCTGCTGCTGCTGCACTGCAATTGTGTTGTTGATTCGCTTGGAATTGGATTGGGTCGGGTTATTTATGGCCAGATCGTATGCAAAGTATGCCAACAACAACAACAACAGCTTTTGCATTTACATAAATTTCTTTTGGCGTTGCCTGGCGAACTTGGCGAGCAGCAATTAAACATGAACTTCACTTTTTATTTCAGGCAAAATATTACGAAATGTTTGTGCGAATCGACGACAAACCGGAAAATAACGGTAACTGTGCCAAACCATAACAACAACAGATGAAGCCGTAGCAGCAGCAGCAGCAGCAGCATCAGCATCAGCGGCAGCTGATCAGATCGCGGACTAATCAAGCGCATGGGCTATATATTTTTAACATTATCCGAACGTAGACAGGCTTTTAATATTGCCCAGTTGTTGTTGTTGCTGATGTTGTTGTTGTTGCTGTTGCCGGCAGCTTGTCAAGCGCCTGCCACATATATTTCACGAATGTCGGGTAAAACCAAACTGAATGCGCATTATGCAATAGACTCGCCGCATCTCTGCCCAGTCTCCCCTTCTCTCTCTCTCTCTTTCTTTCTTTCTCTCTGCTCACCTGAATCTTGGGCAGCTGCTGACTGTAGTAGCCATTCTGGCACTGATCCTGTCGCACACACTGCTGTCCATTGCCGCACTTGAGCTGCTCCAGTGGTGGCAAATACGTTGGCGCCTGGAACGGCGACGCTTGGCGACTGATCACAGCATGATGAAGAAAGACATTCGATGCCGGATTCACGGAGAAATGTGTTTCAGGCTGCACCTTAATGTCGTTCTGATATTGGCCGTTCAGGAACATGTTTGCCTGATAGTTGGCATTAACCGTGGCCAGCAGCAGCGCGGCCAGTGGCAGAAGCGAGTTTCGAAACCGTGACATGGCTTGGGTTTGCTTTGATTCCAAATGGGGTTTGTCTGCTGAAAGGAAGAGAGAGAACAATCAGAAGGTGTACAATGAGAAATATAATATGATATATCAAATATAAAACACTGTACAATTCCTTAACTAAATAAGTCTTAGTACTCTTTATCTTTGTTGCCTTGTTGCCAAATCTATTCAAATAAATCAAAAGCCTTTACGATTTACGATCTTAACTTGACGTCAGTTGTACATTTCGTAATTTCTAGATATAATTAAAAACTCAAATTTCCCCACCAAGTCTGAACAAGCGTATTCCACTTAGAACGCGCTGACTAAGCTCAGCCGGCCGGCTACACCAGCAGCGCAGCTGTTGCTGTTGTTGTTGCTGTTGTGTTCATCGTGAATGAAATGCAAAATATCGTGATGACATAATTTCGCAACGGGAACGCGCAAACTGCCATAAAAGTGCACGCGCCGGATACCCCCGCAAGAAGAAGAAGCTAAAGATGCAACTGCAACACAAACCACAGCAACAGCAACAGCAGCCTACACGCTGTGCTGACCAGCTAAGGAGATTGCAGCTTGAGCCGGCTTTGCCTGGCCAGGCCCGATGACAACAACACGCGGTTAACACGCCAAATGGCACTTGTTGCCAGCGAGACAGGCCCGAGACAAGCCTGACACTGCGACCGAGACTGGCCCCAGACTGAGACTGAGACTGAGACTTGAGTGTAATAGAGTTGAGTGCAGTAGAGTCTATTTGGCAGTGGAACTGCTTTTGGGGTAGACTACTGGATAGACTACTGGATTGTCTGCTGTGCTGGGGAGAGACTCAACTGGCCAACTCGCCTGCCTTATGGGCTGCCTTGTCTGCAAGTTGTTTGCGCAAAGGAATTTCAAAGTCTGGCGGCCAACTCGTTTTTGGCGACTTCCGAAAACTAGCCAGAGATATGCCTAAATTAAAGACACATATATATACATAACATACACACATGTACATATATATATATATATAATATATGTACTATAGTACAATACACACATTATTGTTGCTGCTGCTGTGCAATTTGTCAAAGATTCTAAGTCGGATAAATTACAAAGAAGCTGCGGCTGCTGCTCGGCCAAGTTGATGTATCTGTTGGATGCGTCTGTACGTCTATTCATTAAAACGTTGCTAAGCTGCTTGGTCGCTTGAATTACGCAAAGAGCGGCTGTTCGGTCAGTTCTCCTCCCCACCTCCCTCCTCCTTCACCTCTAGCAATTTCATAATTGATGGCAACTGACAAGTTAGCGTCCAAATTGACAAACTCGACGCCGCCACATTTGCATAGCATGACAGGATCTGTCGGATGTGTGTGTGTGTCTTGTCACGTTCCATAACTTACTAACAGATATATATATACTATATCTATCGATATCTTAATCTTGAATGTGTGCTGACTCAGTGGCCAGAAATGTGGATAGAAAATGAAAAGCAAAAGCAACTAACAAAATTTGCATGCGAACATAAACAACTGGCGATGCGAAAGGTCGGTTCTATTAAGATCTCTTCGATCTTTTGTTCTTTGTTTAGCTTTTTTCTGGCTGAGATGCGTGCGCCGTGAGTCAGTGCTATAAATAAGTGTTCCGACAGCGACAGAATAGATAACGTGTATATCCAATATACAAAATAAAAACAAATCAAAATTGTTGGTTTTACCACAACGTATAATCGTTGTCGTTGTCATTGTCATTGCTGTTGTTGTTGTTGTTGTTGTTATATAGCTATAGCTGATTTGCATAAAATATGTTATGCGATTTTTTGCGCTCATTAAAAACTTGAAATTTTGGCGAGTTTCTAATACTTTCTCTCGTATACTGTGTCCACTATAATGCTCAGAATGCGGTTCTCTTTCGCTCTCTCCCTCTCTCTTTCCCTCTCTGTCTGTTTATCGCTTTGATTGATGCGCAGATTCATAATTGGACGAGCAGCTGGGGGAATTTCAGCGGCCTCAGGTGTTTTCTGTGCCTGCCTGCCATGTCTCATTGACACACATTTGACAAAAGTGGGGAATTGATGGGAGGGATCTTTGAAACAAAAGACTTAAGCGAGCAACTTTTTACTTTGCTGCTTCTAGTTTTCTTGGAATTGCCAAATTAAACTTGCCGTGGCTAATGGTGATCAATTTACATTTAAATTAAATGCAGCCCATGAGCTTTGTGTGTGTTTTGATTGCGCTTGGACGTTCTAATGGCCAATGGTTCTAACTGGACATATGCAAATATCCATCAGTGTGTGTGTGTGTGTGGAAAGTGAGGCTTCCGTGCTGTTTGGGTTGCTCTTCAGCTTGTGTGCGATCTGCTGCGACTGATTTTCACATAAATTAAAACTGCAAATGTTTGTCTTGATTATCCCCGCCCCCTGCCAGCCGCCCCTTTTTTGTTGTTATTGTTGCTGCTGCCGCTGCTGCTTTTGGCTGCAATTTTGCAACCGCGGCCGCGGCGCAAAGTTCAGATCGCATCTCTAACAAATAAATTTCAAGTGAGTTAAACACAATGCACAGCCAAGACAGACAGACGGAGAGACAGACAAAAGGAGGGACAGATGGACGGACAGACGGGCGTACAGACGATTAGCTTGTGGTAGGGAACGAAGGCAGCCGTCTCAGCCGCAGCCACATCCACAGCAGCAGCAGAAGCAGCAGCTGAATCAATCAAACCATCCATCAATCAATCAACCGCAAATGAATTTAATTTTCAACCACACGAAAAAAGTCACGACACAATTTACAGTTCATTTTGTTTGAATGACACTGTGTGAGATATATAGATGTACTATATAGACGAGTTTCGGGCACCCAAATGCAAATCGAGAAGTATCCTTAAGCAATATATGTAGTTAGCAACAAATAAAGGCACTATTGGCGTTATCCTGGCACTTTACACTGTTCACAAATTGAGCACAAAGTCTTTTTTTTTCTTTTGGCTTAAAGTTCATTTTTGGCACTTTCATTCTTAGATTGAGTATTATTTATAGATATATATTATATAGTATTTATAGTATATGGTAGATCTGCTTACACTCAGAGGAATATTATTTTGAATTTGGTTTGCGGTTGAACTGAACTCGCTGACTGAACGAACACGTCGTAACGAAACAACAACTGCGAATACTTCAATATGATTGTGAATATTTTTACCAAGTTCGTCCGTTTTATATGCGGCCCAGCAAACGTTTGGAAGCGCCAGCGTCGTCGTCAGCAGCGCAGCTTCTGAGCCAGAGAAGCAGCAGCGGCAGCAGCGCGTCTCAAGGCAGAACAACAAACACAATTGAGTGACGTCGTCGACGGTGCCGATGGCAGCGACGTCAGCAGCGACGCAGGCAGTTGTAAGATGCGAACAAGTGGAAGCAGAAGCAGAAGACGACGACGCGTCAGCAGCAGCAGCAGCAGCAGATGCTACGCTGCGGTCTGCAGCAACGCCAACGCGCTGCCTCTTCGCTCTGGCTCACTTTCGTTGGCAGCGACGGCGCTCTCTCTCTCACAGAGAGCAACAGAGAGAGAGAGAGAGAGAGAGAGAGAGAATTCGTGTGAGCGCGCTCGTACAAGATCTGCCTGTTTTGGCTTTCAGTGCGGGCGTGCAAGCTCTGCAGAGCAGAGCGACGAAAAGCAGAGCAGCGCAGCAACTGCGCGGGGCGCCGAGTGTCTTCTTGGGCTTTTAGTACGAGCATATTCTGAAAGTCTTTCCGCTTAGGTTGAGAATTTTAAGAGCAGCGACTAATTGATTTTCCCGCTGAATTGGGCAAACTACAAACCTTCAATCTAATGAAACAGGCAATTTGTCAATTTGCCACGCCCAGCCCCAGCCCTGCCCCTGCCCCTGCACCCCACGCCCGCAGTTTCCTTTTTGGATTTTTTTTTGTATTCTGTTCGTTTATTTGTTTTACTGTTTTCTGCGATTGCTGCTGGGAAACAATTAAATTCCAAGCGAATTAAATGCGAGTAATTAAAGCCGCGCACACAAATCCGGGTAGATGTTCTAGCAGAAAATAAAATAAAAAACGTCACAACGCACAGTCATTTTGCCATGATTCACAGGGCGGATGAAATGAGTCGCATAGAAGAATAGCTAGATTGGGCGGCCGGCGAATATTGTAGACAAGTTAAAAAAAAACAATTAATTAACAAACTTAAATATTGATCATGTCTGGCAAAAGACAAGCCAAACAAAGAGAGAAAGAGAGAGAGAGAGAGAGAGAGGGAGGGAGACCCTCAAAACAGCAACAGCAATCAAGTTAAAGCGCGACTTTGAACATGTCGAACATCACGAAGCAAGATGGAGAAATTGAGATGCAAACTGCCAAAATCGTAAACAAAGATATACATAGGTATACATAGGTACATATATGACCGAATTGAGATCATGTCTGTTGCAAGCTGTAACAATTTCGGGCCTTGCTAATTACCAAATGGATTTGCCGAAATGCCACAGATATGCATGATATATACTATAACATATGGCCACATTAGCTACGCTTATCAACTGATGGTCAACTAATAAGGTCGACTGGGATTTGAAGAGCGTTCTGCTTGAATTGCACCCAAATAAGAGGGTCAAGGTGTCATTACAGTAAATTTGGCAGACTCTTCACTATCTGCAAATCACTTTGTCGGCTACTGATCACATAATATTGAAACTGAATTTGATAATACCCAAAGGGGACAGTACAATCCCCATCTGCAAGTCATACCTAAAGGTAGTTAGGTTGGATGGGGAGGGGGGAGCTTATCATCTTGAATACCCAACGGAATTTTCAAAGTGTTTCGCGATTGCATCAATCGATCGAGTTTTCTATTGTGCTCGTCGTTGCGGTGTGTTTTTATTGGGGCGCCCTAATGCTCTCGCTTTTGACCACAAATGAAAGCAATACCCAATGTATGTATGTATATATAGGGTATTATTGAGCAATTACCGCGAAGACAGCGGGTCAATAGCTGGCTGATTCGCAAATCAAATGCACATTATAATCAACGCACTTTTCAGCCTTTCTTTTGTGCCTCCTGAATTGGGTTATTATTCAAGTCGAACGGGAGTAAAACTTCATCTATGAACGGGCAACGGGATACGGGATTCGGGTGCAGTTACCTGAAATTCCCCAGACACTTTGGCCGCATTAGCTAAAGAAATATTTGGCGTGTCACAACACGTTATTGTTGGGTATATAAATATTTATTAGAGTATCATCGCCTCTGACTGGTTTCGGCATTTCGGTACTCAAAAGCTAGAAATTCCTGATATTAAATACAATATATTGATTTAATAATACTTGCAATAATTCGCAACGGCTGTGAAAATGATAGCAACAAGTTTGCCCAATTTATGTATCGATTTGCCAAATCATATATATATATATGTATCCCATCTATAATTATATCTATATATATATCGATATGTAAATGGCACGCGAATTCTATGGCTAAATATCATATTTATATCACTTTAACTTATCGAAAATATTTCAACTAGCTTGGCCGAGCTTAAGTTGGATGAACGCGTTGCTCTTGGGCTCAAGCATTTATGGACCCTAGAATCAGAACTAGTTATTCGCCTCAGTACCGGTTTTGGGCATTTATCTAAATTTATGCTAGAAATTCCAGAAATAAAATAAAATATGTATTTAAATAAAAAACAATCGCATCTTTCTGTGTGTGAGAACGAAACAAGTTTGCCTTAAGAGTGTAAGATTAAAACATATTTTTTAGCTATTCATAACATAATAATATTATGTGTGATAATTAAGGAACTTGCTGAAAGTTTTAATTATGAAATAAGCTTTAAGTCAATGGGGTTGGGATACACATATTTAAAGATTTGTCTAGAAGAAAAGTAAAAACAGAAGCGAAGACAGTCGAGTATGAAGAAATACATATAGAAAATAATTGGAAATAGCTCAAAAAACTCGATTTATCACTAAGAAAATCATAACCTAGATGTTTCACCAATCGTTTATTTCACAACTATTAATGAATCATATTCATTTAAAAGCTGCCAATAGACACCGCGCATTAGCAAGAATTATAACAATGCTGTCGGGCTATTGAACCAGGCTTAAACTAAGGTCTGCGTTGGTTTTGGTTTTTTTCAGTTTCGATTTCATTTGACAAGAATGCATGAGTCAAATCGAACTCAATTGGAGGTCGGGGGTTTACTCATGCGTTATGCCAATGTCGATTAGCCACATGCATTGATTATGCAACCACAAACTAAACAGTTTATGCTTCAAATAGAATGATTCAGCATTAGTCGAGGGATATACCAGGTTCCTACATACCAAGTACTAAGTCTAGCGCTGACGTAAGACCCCTTTCACCTGATCAAGGCATCAAGATAGGAAGATTGATTGTCCGTTAGCTGATATGATAAACTGTATGTGTCTCTCTTGCACAATGAGAATCCTGTTCTCTCAAAAACAATGAATGACAATGAACGATTAATAAAGCTTAGCCAGGAGCCGTGCGGTAGCTTGAAAACAATCGAAAACACGAAAAGAAAGTTTGTATTTAAGTTTATGAAGCGCAAATGCCCTACCATATTTCGCATGAAATCAACCTTTCTTTCTTAACGTAAATTAGAGCAATATAAATAAACTGACTATAAAAAGTAGATCGAATCAAAACTGAAGAACTGAGAATATATTATACTATTATATGTGTATTATATGTGTTTTCTCAAGCTAGAAAATCTATATACCCGCCATTAGGGTATGCACATGAATAATAAGAACTCTTAAGATATATTGACAGCCGCACAAATCGCTGGCAATTTGTCGGTCCAAAAAAGTCGAGGGAAACGTTTCAAAAACAACGCATTTGTATTCAAACAGAAATGCCCAGCAATGTGGGTGAAGAGACGGCGGGACAACAACAGAGACAGCAACAAAAACAAAACTATAAAACTAAATAGCGAATAACAACAAAATATAAAATCAAATTTCAAATTTCAAATTTGATCTTTACCGGCAGTTTTATGACAAACGGAACTAAATCTAAATCTAAATCGTTGACCATGCCAGAACATGTGTTTTTTTCTTCTTCTCACTGCCAGCGGAGTTTTTTGTTATATTCCGTTAATAAATTTATATTTGTTTTTTCCTATCCTACATAATTAAATTACATTTGGTTGAAATTAATTTGGAATATGTGAGGAGTTTTTCATTGAGAACATCAAGCGTGGCCAAGTTGGCGACGTTGGCTGCGGAAAAATTGAAAAACTCGCCCAAGTGGATGAGTGGATGGAGTGCTAAAATGGCCATTAAATCTATAAAAGTTGTAAATGGATTTTTAAAACATGCTCGGATCAGGTTCGACTTCGTGCGGCTTTATTAATCAGCCAAAGCTGACAAATGTCTTCAAGCTACCGTAGAGCGTAGACCGTTGATATCCGAAATTAAGAATGCTGCCAGGCAATGATCGACTGTGAGATATTCAGCATTGTGCAGCAGCAGATCGTTAAGCGGAAAACTGTGTGAGAATTAGCATAAGAAAGGGGGAAATTAATGATGTTCATCTATTATTATCTTCGGCTATCGTATTTGTATTTATAAAGAATCGTTTCATATTAGAGTTGTGGCTTCTAAGTGCTGATGGCAATTATCAAGCCACAAATATTAATTAATTAGCTTTCATATCATTTAGAATATTATCAAATTTCGATGTTAATTTATTATCAGTAATGTCTGTTTGTAATTTGTAAATAATTCAACAAGAAATCTATTTAATTTGCAAAAAGTAGAATAGTTTTCCAAGATTCATTTTATTTTTGTTCAATTTGAAAAACTAATTAAATACATAATTCTGAAGTAATAAATAATTATATACTCTTTGATACTTTATCACAATTAACTTATACCCTGTAAACCTTGCGCACTTTAGCTAACCCAATGAACCAAATCAGCAAATCGTGTTCTTTGTTTTGATTGCACCCTGTGGCGTTTGGCCCCCCGTTAAAAGCGGATATGCATATGATTAGGCGGCCGGGCCCGAACCGGCGATAAGATTGGGCCATAGATTCTGTAGGTTATGTGTCTCGTGCCACTAAGCTGACGTAATGGGCCGCTGTCGTCGCCGCGCGTCAAAAGGCTCAAAGGCGTCGCAATATTAACATAATTCGAGCACAATCAACTCGACGAAATTTCTGATTTGCTGCGCCAGAACTAGAACTCATCACAATGGAAGTCTTCTTCATCGCATCCAAGCGAAACGAATCGAATCAAATCAAATCAAATCGTATCGAAGCGATGCGAACTGGTTCCATGGCGATATCATTTTATCGCACTAAATCAAGGCACAACAAATTTAGTTTTAATGCCCCCCATAACTGGCTGACCCACAGTCAATTTTAATTGCCCTGCACAGAGAGAGAACATGCCGAACTGCGATGCGAGATGGAGCCCAATGGGCCCGATGGGGCCAGATTGCGCAGTTCCGCCAGCAAAATGTGTAATAATACACGTAGCTCCGCTTGTAATTATGTGCGTCCAAACCGCATTTGGTAACTCACACACACACACACACGCACTTACACTTACACACAAACACACATACACTTACTTGTTCGTTCGTTGATATCGTGAACAATTTCTTCTATTTTGTTGTGGCGTCAGTTTAATCAGGTTTCCACTCCAGACGGCGTCAACAAACGACCTTGGGGCCTTGTGGCAAGAGAGATCTCAGTATATATGTATCAATATGAAGACCTGACCACACTCAAGGTCGATTCGGCAGCCAAAGATGCAGAAGAAGTCAAAGAAGAATGTCGCTTAGGGACATCGGAAAATCCCAAGAGTGCATCCCAGCCCAATCTCAATTGGTTCATCTTCTTCGTTCTCTTCTCTCTATTTGTCGGCTTGTGTGGCATGAGGAATGCGGTAGGGCAAGTCTTTTTATAGAACCCTCATAAAACCGCAGTACAACAATGGGAATACCTTCGTCAAAATGATCGTTCTGAATCTCTCGTGAAAGTCCCCACAATTAATCAGGTATTTACTCTTTAATGATCACAATTAAGTTTAAGATTATATTCCTTTTCGAGCGGATCAGCGTTCTTTTTGGGATTGCTGAAACGAGTTTTTTCTTTTTGGTTTTTCAACTTATTTCTGACTTCTTTTTTTTGTTTTTGTCAACTGCATTTGCTTTATTCATTAATTTATTCAAATCAAAAATCGCTCATCGATTATATTTGAATATTTATGATAAATTGTACCTTTGATATTAGATTGATAATTAGATTTTGGTCGTGCGGTATTTCCGATATGGTAAAATAATATTTGGTATATCCAGGCAGGCAATTATTATAGAAAATAAATGCAAATGCCACTGAAGAACGCACAAAGAGAATCACAAGATGCGATTGATTGATTCGCGACCCATTCGATATCGCATTCGCATCGTGATCTACACACATGCACTGCGAATATGATCCCCACCGAAAATCCATTTGCTTGGACTTTTAGTTAATATATATTTGATATTTTCATATTTGCCTAATAACAATTTGCTTAATATGCAAAGATCGTAATGGCTGCATATCAATCACAATCACTATGGCTCTCGCACAGAGACAACAATGGCCAATTTCGCACAGTAGCTCGACTCAAGCGCTAATCTCATCAGGCATGCGCATAAAATGTCCATTTGCCCACCAATTTCAATGAGATTATTGCGATTATAACGAAAACAGCAGCAGCGACGTTGACGGCAATAATGATATGATTCAACTACAGCAGGAGGAACACAGACTGTGGTATACCCTATAGATAGGAAAGGAAGCTGGAAAGAGATTGCAAGGGAGTGGAAGAGGAAGAGAACTATTCAGATGGGCTGTGTGAGAAAAGGTTCGCCCAGAAAGTGAGAGTGAATGCGATAAAAGGAAACAAAAAGAAGCAAAATGAATCAGTTAACATCAAGAAAATATAAAGAACGGGAGACAGAGAAATATAAACAGATAAACAGAGTGTAAGCTATATTATATACATTTCTATCTAATCATATGTTTATTACAATATAATATATGTTTTAATGGTCTATGCATGCATAAGTTCGTTCATTCCAACTTAGAACGAGCTCATGCAGCCACCTCATCCACCTTTTCTGCTGCTTTTCTTCTTCTTCATGTTGGTGGCACATCAAGCTCTAGCGAATATACCCCCCGCTGTGAAGCAATCAAAACGAGTGCCAATAGATAAAAATCAAATACAAATTATTGAAGCAGTCGACGAATAAAGTTAACAACTTTTCGGCCACAAGGCTGAAGCCATCGGGTTGGCGGGTTAGTCGGATGCAGCAGCAGCAGCAGCAGCAAAAGAAGAAGCAATGGAAAAATATCATTTGATAAACACAACAAATAATGTTCGACTGCAAAAAACTGACAGGCAACAAAGCGGGCAAAAACGATGTCCGATTGCAGTCAGTGCGAGTCAGTTCGGCCTGTCACTGGTTGCATTCCTTTGATTACTCTGACAAATAACAAATAACCGTTAATACGCGGCATTAACATAGGTCAGTCATGTCCACTCGCTGCCGAATGGCCATCATTATTCAATCTGCCAAGACAAAGCCTTGGCTGCAAATGCCACTCGCATGGGGCGTGGCGACACGCCCGCTTGCCCTCACGAGCAGCACTGAGCGATGGCGCTGAGTTCAAAAACAAAAATTATAAAACCAAATAAAGCAATTAGAAAGAAGTTAAATATGCATTATCTGTATATTGAGAATATTAGTTTAATGTTTATTCTAAATGATTTTTGAGGCGGAAAAACTTTGAAAATGTAATAAACAAACCTTTTTTAATTGAACTCTATGCTTTACAGAAATATTATAACGATTTGAATTATATAACTGTGGGAACTTCAAAGCCTTCAAGAAAATTCAAGTAAGGTTGGGAATAACTTTTATAAGTAAGATTATCATGTACTATTTATATTTATATATCTATATTTAAAAAAAAAAAAAAAAATTAAAATAGCATTTGATATCAAGTTTTGTATTACTATTAAAACTTAGAATAAATTTGAAATAATATAATAATAAATAAGTGTAGTTAGCAAAACTAAAAGGGTATTTAATATAAATTATTAATAAACAAAATATGTAATCATATATATAGTAATTTCTTAAAAGACTTCAAAGACATTACCGCCTTTTCTTTATGTTCAAAAACAAATCACTCTACAAAATAAATTTGAAAACATTTCTCATGCAACTTGCATTTATTGCAAGAAGTCTAAAAAACCCAAAGAATAAAATTAATGATTAAGCCAAAGGCATACATTAAATATGTATTTATAAAAAACTTTTTTAGTTTTTGGTGATTTTTCCTTTTGACCAACAGCCTTCGTGTTCGCGATTTCTTGTGTTTTGTTTTTTATTTCACGATTAAAATGCTGTTCGCACCACACGACGTATGCGCAATGTTGAGTAGTTCACTGCGCTGCAGAGCAATTTATATGGTTTTTAATTGAGTCGAGTTTGAGTTGAGTTTGAGCTGCATTCGCATTGGAGTTGGCACTTATAAATGTGCCGCCCCGCAAACTAAGATCGACAAGCTTCGCATGCAGTTTTCATGTCTCGTCGCCTCGCATTCGCATTCAGATTCAAATGAGGCGTCATTAATTACGGCCCCAAAGAAGGAATATTTAGTCAAAACAAGACATTGTCACTTAATGTGCGCTCATCAATAAGCATGGCAGCAAAGGAGTTGTCTAGCCCTCCCTTTCCCTCTTCCCCTCAACCCCTAGAATAGTTGACACTGTCGCTGAGCCATGTTCGAAGCAGACAAACCCGCTGCACAATGGGCAAAGCGCTCGCAGAGACAGGCGAATTAATGAGCGTGTCTCCGGGAGAATTAAAGATGTGGCTAGTTCTGGTGACAAAAATAAAAGTAAAAGTTTGGGTTCTAACGAGTTTCGGTATAGCAACAGTAGAGACTACACGACGAACAGTTACTCAGTAGTTAGAACTATAAAAAAAGGGGTTTTATGTCTTATTAAAGAATTCCATTTTAAGATCATATAGAACCATTAACTGTCTTTTGTTTCTCGCACTAAAGCATACCCTTTTCCCCCTTCCCTCCAGGGTATCGATCTACTATAAACTGAATGTTTTCATTATAGATCTCGGTATGGTTCCATTCTGAAATTGGTTTTCGTGTTGAAGTGTGACGGCAATAAAACCAAATTAATGGTTGCAAAACTGAACATTATGCTTGAGAATCAGATATAAAAAATCGGTTGATTTGCACTATATACGATATGTGCATATTTATGTTTATAACTTGATCGCTTGTCGTTTTATGCGCCTTTTATGGATAGCGAAGAGGGCAGCAAATTGATTTGTATTAATATCATATTAATTAACCAATTGAATTTTGCTAATTTTCTACAACGATTCGTTTCATTCTTCTCTGCTGCTTCTTCTATTTTAGCTTCAGCTCAGATCAGCATAAATTAATTGATATTTTTGTTGACTAGTTGGATTATTTTTGCATAGAGAACTCGCTTGAGGCTTTCGGCTCCACTTGATCGATATACGTTTGTCTTCCTCAATTCATCGGCTTTTGTTTCTTTACATTTACCATATCCATAATGAAAATATACTTAATGTATGTCTTAAATACCATCATATATATATAGTATATATAATATGCTTTGTCTTTGTGAACTCAAAGCGAGAAGCTCAATAAGAAATTAGCTAAATTTGCATATCGATTCGATTTGCATTTAAAGCACTCGCAAATGAGATCAGCTCAAGTTGGGGGGACTTATTAAGGATTCCCGAACACTCGCCGCGGCATGACAAAAGAATTATATGCCCCTCTCTAAGTAGTCGCATTCCCATTGTCATTAGATTCTACAATAATTAACAGCTCGCACCGAAGGTGCGAAATGGCATCTCAACGTGTTTTCGCCAAATTTATGTTGGTTCTCAATGCCGTTTGCAGACGGCTTCTACTCGCCCCTCTTCCTCTCCTGCTTCACATCTGTTGGTGTTTACGCTTCGACAAATTGCCCATAATTCTACACCTGGGCTACTTTAAGTGCGTTCGTGTCCTCCGTTTTTCACACGCCAGCACAATCCAATTCCGCCTCATAATAAGCCATAATCGCCAACTGTTCGCAATGCGGAACTCTCCACTGGCCGCATCCGACTCGGACTTGGGCTACGATGCCGGAAAGCCCTTTCCTCAGTTAGTTAGCTGCAAATCGGCGTGACAGTTTTATTAAAATGGAATTAGTTGCTCAGTGCGACTTTTCCCACACTGCCTAAGCGCAACCATTAACAACTCTGGAAATCGCATAAATTCTTGAGGTAAATTTATTGTTTTCAGTTTTAACTAATTGCAATTTGAACATACTTAGAAGTCGCGGCATGTTCTCGCAGTAATCATGAATTTTAATAAGCCTTTTTAAAGCTATCCCAAAGAACTTTGGTTACGGCATTAGCCTCGTGCAATAAATGTGATTGAAAGCTTCAATATTACATGCATATAAATGGTATTTCAATTAAAGTCGTTTTAATAGTATTCAAGTTGGGCCATAAAGCTTATCATAAACTTAATTATGCCAGCCATAAATATGTTTCTTATTCGGATTTCAGAATTTTAATCAAGTTGCAAGTTTTAAAATGAAACAATGTTCAATGATTTGAGCTCTCAAAGTATTTTAATAAGATACTTAACAAAAACTGAAAGCTCATTAAAGCTTAAGCCTGTTTTTACTTCATTATTTCATTTATGTAGAGAAGTGAACTTACATTTACATGCTCATTATATTTGAATTAATATGCACATTAAAAACTAAAAGAACTTTTAACTTTGAAAGTACATCTATGTGTTGAAGCTTTGTCTTCAATAAAACCTAATATGACTGGCTTTAAGCTTTCCCTTTTCATTTAGAGTTGATTATATATAAGAGTTATTTGTAGAAGAGAATCTCATGAAACTAGCTTCAGATTTGTCGTAGACAGATTGCTTATTTCACAGTAAATTCTCCAACACAGCCAAAGTTCCTTCTAAGCCAAAAGTTTATAGTATAAAAAGAGCTTTACCTCCTTTACCCCTGACTGTTTACACTATTAATTCCAAATTCAAAATCAAATTTGTTACACTCGACTCGGCGCAAGGACGTTGACACTCTGCCAAGTCTATGTTGGCGAGCAAGTGCCTCGGCGAGTGTCGGTGGCTTTGACTTTGATTGATGAAACGGGCAAACAATAACAAAACGCGAGGAAAATAAAGTTTAATGCGAAAACAAAGAGGGAAAGAGACGAAGAGGGAGAGAGAGAGTGAGCAAGAAAAAATGTAACTGAAACTGAAATCAAACTGAAACCGAAAGTGAATTAAAGCGCACGAACAAAGCAAACGTATAAATAAAAAAATAGCTTATGACATCAACCGCGGGCAATGGAGCTCATCAATGCCGAAGGGAGGTGGGAGGTGGGGGAGGTATGGTGGTGTAGGTGCCGAGGCGGGGCGGCCACTGTGGTCACTGTGGGCGTGTGCACCGAGCCAATGGCATTTGATTGTTGGCCCCAAGCCAATCACGTAATCGACGCCTGAGTTGCTCAAGTCTCCAGTGACAAGTTACTCCAGAGTTGTCGCCCCATTGCGAGACGATCTATGATGAATTGGGCCATCGGAAGTTAGCTGACATATTAATCGTTTCGAAAACAAAAACCTTTCACGCTGCGAGATACGTCGAAGGTCTCAGCTGATCGGTCAGTGTTTTGGCTTGTTCCCTATAGGCCCGAAGTTATGTCAAGGCATCGCTAATCGCTAATCGCCTAAACAGTTATTTCCCATTTGCCATTAGTCAGATCCCATAATTTGTTGTCGCTGCCGTTGCAAATTGAATTGACGATCAAGCAATTTGCTCTCCCCATTTGGCATAGATAATGCGATTATACAAAATTGAAATAGAAATATCGGAAATATCAAGAGTCAAAATCGCCAGAACAAAGCTGCAATTTGTATGCAGACGAGGCGTTAATGGTTATTGCATTTTTGATTTGTTGTCGCTCTTTTAATGGGTCAACTCGCCACGAAGCTGCCCCGTTAAGGCAGCGCCTCAAAGAATCGATGGAAGAATCGTGATCCAACGGTAAATTGAAAGTGGAAAGAGAGTGCTTCTCCATATACAGTAGGCACTAAGCTTCTTAAGCACTAAACAAATCACAAATTATTCCCAGGAAAGGTGAGAACTCTAATTGATTCTTAGCCAAAATTGTTGCTGAGTTTTTGGCAGCCACTGTAACACCTAAGTGAGTTATGCAACATTAAAGCGTGGGCTGTGGCTTTAATTTAGAGGGGTGCTGAGGAAGGGGGAAAGGGGGCGGTGCAGTTAGCGAAACGGAAACGCCAAAATGCACAGCTCCATGCGGCAAAAGGCTTCATGCTGTGCGCGTTGTGTGTGGCTTTTGCCAAAGTTTGACCAAGCTACCTCCCTCCCCCCTTCCTCCCTCCTCTTTCGGTTGCTTACGGCAGCATGTTGTTTATTATGCGTAAATAATGAGCGACATTAAAAGCAACGCGTCGCCAGACGAACATAAACTCGGACATCGCTCATACGCCCCATTGGAGCTTGCCGTGTGATTCGCTTGGCTCGCGGTCAGCCACATAAACTTGCTCACTTTACTCGCCAGCAACGACGTCTGCACAGAACGTAGAACAGTTGACAGAGGGAGGAGCAGGGGCAGGGGGAGAGGGGGGCTGAGCTAGTAGCAGGCCACTAATTAATAAAGCGCCGTCAAGGAGAGACGCAAAATATTTTGTCGTTAGTCGCGTCGTCAGAATTGTTAAATTGTTATTGAATTCTTGTCGCGATGTTTCTCAGTTTCTTTTTCTGTTTTTCTGACTAATTTGCATTGATGCGGCCCGTAAGAAACTAATAGATCAGTTTCATATCAATCAAGCATTATGTTCAATGAACACTGAACTGGTTTCCACACACACACACACACGCACGCACTCTTGCATACCCTCGCAGGCAGATAATAAACTTGTTTTATGCAAAGTGTCAAATAAACATTTTTGAAAAATTCATTTGGCGCCAGCCACGGCGCCACCTGCGTCGCAAAGATTTTCCAAGCTAGTCGCTTTGCAGTTCATAAATAACCAAGAATTTGGCGCATTTCAAATAATCTTATTGGAGAATTTCAACAGTTTTGGCTTAGCAATCGAAGTTTGGCCGAAAACGGGTGAACACCACAGCCCACAGTCGACGCTCGGCTCCGGCTACTGTGGCGAACTCTGAACTTTGCGTAATTGACTTGACAAGGGGAAAAATGCGGTACTAGTAACTCGCTGACAGCTACAAGATAAACCACAACAACAAAAACTAAATCTGCAAGAAGAAAATGTGAAAATGAACTAAGAAAATATAAGAAAATCATATATTGTAATAATGTTGCTCGACATTTTATAGGCCACGCATTTAAACCTTGGCAAAATCAATGTTGAATTCGAATAGGGAATCACTAAAGGATGTACAATAAAGCTTTTAAGGTTTGGGTTTGTTGAAAGCTTGTATATACTTTCAAAGGTTCGGGAGATGTTAGAGCAAAACTGAATGTTAACTTTCATTCAAAGACTGCAAGGCTGTGGATAAGTTCCTTAACATAACAATTTGTGTCTATTCTGTCAAATAAATCGAATTAAATCTTAGATATTTAAATGATATTATGAATAAATGAAATTATTATTTCAGGCCTTCTACAAGTTCATAAATACCTTAAGTAAATATGTAATCATAGTTAATCGTGATATCGTAGCTAAGATTGTTGTTGAGTAGTTCATAAATGTTACCCGATGCATTAATAGTTGTAACAATGAAAAAGTTAGTGAGAGCAGTACAACAATGTACTATTCATTATAAAGATTGCATTCTCTTTCAAAGTTTTACCTTCCAGTTACATTCATAGTTACCATACACTATTTAATTTTATTATTCATTATTAACATAGTTGAAACACTGAAAAAGCTAAGTAAGAATAAATAGTACTACAAAATTAGAAAAATGTATGTAATTGAACTAAAGTATAATTTAATATTATATATTATTAATTAATTTTAATTTTATTATTCATTATTAAAATAGTTAAAACACTGAAAAAGCTAAGTAAGAATAGTACTACATAATTAGAAGAATGTATGTATAATTGAACTAAAGTATAATTTAATATTATATATTATTAATATTATATTATATTATATAACGTATAATAAACGTACACGAGTTTTTATGTTATATTTATTATAAAACTCCCTCTTTCAAAGTTGTACCTTCCAGTTACATTCATAGTTACCATACACTTTTTAATCTTAAGCTTATTTAAAGTTTTTATGTGCTTCTATGTTAATATTTTATTCATTCAGCTAAAACTGGATTATGTTTTAGCTTATAGCTTTCCTTCTAATTATTATATTTCCCACAAATCTCCGCAAACTTTTACAGCTATACATATGCAATAGATCAACATTTAGCTTCGATTTAGTTTGCTTTCTTGAAGTGTTTGAAGATTTCAAGTGCTTGCTAAGATGTATCTACACAAGCATACATTCTCTGCCATCGAGCCTTCAGTCTCTTAGTTTGTTTCGTTGACCTGCTGCTTCCTTGTGATCTCTCAGTCGCTGGTGGAACGCAATGAAATGATTCGAAATGAATTGCTCCAGTTTGCTGTTGTATTTGCGCACCGCATGAGGGTCAATTTGTTGATAGCCATCGCCCTGGGGCTGCTCGGGTCTGATCGGGCCTGCAACATGCAACATGCACATCGGCGTGACAAAAATGTGCTTCACTTGCAGCCGAATCCCGTTTTGCGACTCGAGGCAAAAGCGTGCGTTGGCTGCCCCAGCTGCAACCCGGTCAAGTATCTGGCCCGGTCAGGCAGGCAACGTGTGTTGCGACTGTTCAAGTGGAAATCGGACTTGAAGTCGCAGTCGCAGTCGCAATCGCAGTTAAAGTTGGAGATGGAGCTGCAACTGAAGTTGAAGTTAGCTCGTCGTGCTGCCCTCTGCGCGTTGATGTGACATTGTCTGAGGTGATGGTGCGACCGCTGTCGCTGCCGATGCCGCTGGCACTGAGTGGCGCTCGAGTTGCTGTGCATGTCACGTCCGACCTTGACGCCTCCTTCTGCCAACAACAACAACAACAACAATAACAAGAGCAACGACAACAAGAAGTAAACAAACCAACTAAACAAAACAAAAGTGAAATGAAACACAGAAAATGTAGATGATATCGTCGAACGAATGAAGCCATAAGCAATCGAATTGTACCGAACCCAAAGCGATCGTCGGTTCGATATGAAGTACCCGCATCTTCACACCTGAGCATTCATCGATGAGGAAGCAGACCAAACATTCTGATGCGCTGACTCAACGTACTCTGTATTCTGTGTATTATATCATATTCTTTTAATTAGATCATAAAAAGCCATTCAAATTCGAAGCACACCTTAAACTAATAATTCCTAAGCTTTTATGATATAATTAAAGCAATTCTGTGATAGATATATCTGCTATATAGTGGCAATGCAACAAATTCGCTTGATTTGCGTCCTTCGACTGTCGCACGACGATTAGAAAGGCCTGGAGCTGCAGACCTGATGAGGCCTTTGATGATGCTGGTTCTATCATAAATCCATATGATTCAGGTATTTTGTAACAGTTGCTCAACCAGCAGCAGTGTTGGCTTCCGATAACGTGGCCCAGAGACCTCTACCAAGTTGGCTGAAAAAGAAGAAGAAGGAGAAGAAGCAGTAGAAGATGAAGAAAAATTGCAATGTCTGAGGCGCGTTAAACAAAGCGCTTCCGTTCAGAATGGCTTAAGCCTTACTGGCATCACATGAAACTGGGCCAACATATAAACCATGGACCAAAGCAGCAGCAGCAACAGCAGCAGGCAAATAAACCAAACAAGCCGAAAAGAGGCAAACGAGCCAAAGCAACCGAGAGCCAAGAGTCTTGCGACTCTTGGGCTGCGGCTCAAGTTCATTTTAAACGGTTCGCTCGGTTGGGCAGCACCTCATCGCAGCAGACCTTCCCCAACATACAAAGGAAACATTGCACGAAAACAACACCAACAACAACAATAACAATAACAACAACGAGAAGAACAGCAACTCGTCACATGGGACTCAAATTTATTTGTTCATCTTGATCTATGAAAGCATTAAATTTAATGGAGCATTATGAAAGAGTTTTTCGCTTTTCGTAGAACAAAAGACACGTCAGTCTGGGTCTATTACAACCGAAAAATAGATCCAAGACGACTCGAGCCGACTGTCTATGCACAGCTGTATATGACAGCCACTGACAGACAGTCGGACAGCAGACAGACAGTGGACAGACAGACGCCCAGACAGCTGCACGTCAATGCGTCAGCCTGGGCTAAGCATCATCGAGACCGCCTTGGGGTCCACATCTGATGTCTCTGGACAGGTCTTGGTGCATTACACGCACTGCTGTGGCGTTAATTGCAGTTGGCAAAATGGCAAATGGTCAGCTGGATCCCCTACTTCACTCCCCGCCCTCCCCGCCTACCCCTTCCACCGCACTCGTTACGCCCTCTCAGTGCACTGGGGGCAGACATCGCACAATTAAAATGATATTCGGCTGCTTGATAATTACTGAGCTGACTTGGGCAGTTGTTGCAGCTGTGCAAGCATACAATGACTGGCGCCGCTTACCCCTACACCTCTGCCCCACGCCCCCACCCACTCTTAATATCTCTCTCTCTCAACTGCTTCGATGGTGTGAAAAAAAGCCATTAGAAAATCGCTGAACTGAACAATGCAAATAACTGATTATACCCAGCAGCTACAGTCGCCTAATGGGGTAGATTAGTGACTTAATGAAATGCATTACTGTTAAAGAGGGGAAAGGGGGTGGAGGTAGAGTTAAGGGAAGGAAGGGGGAGCTCTTTCAACATTCGAAAACTGAAGAAGTGTTGAAGAGTTTTCGTATTTCTTTTATCTTTGTATGGCATAGTTTCAAGATTGTTAAGGGTTTTCACATAAAAGAAAGCCAGAAACTTCTCTTAAAATTTAAACTTTTATTAAATAAATCATCTAGCAGTTTCAAATTTGCAATAGGTTTACTCAAAAAATGTAAATAAATTTTATTAAAAAGGCTCCAAATTTTATAAACAGTTTAACCAAAATGTTAGAGAGAATTCTATAATTAATTGCGTTTTCTTTGTTCACTTTACTTAGGGTATTCAACTTGTGTTACAATCGTCATCAATTTCTTAAGTTTCTATCACCCCTTTACATAGCATCCAATAGTTGTATATTAATAACTTTGCTGTCCAGCTTTTCCGCTGCTTTTTAATTTCAATAGTCAAGTCTAAATTTCGAACTAGAAATTCCCGCCACGTCATAAATGCCCTAAATTCGTATTCCATTAGATGATGAGCTATGTGAGCGTCTCCAGATCCGCCCTGGCAACGCACTTCTGTAGGCGGATGTGAATTTCGGGTTTTTACTAACAAAAATAGCAACAACAACAGCACGAAAGTCGAACGCCAAAACAATAAATGTGGCTTGAAACTTGTTGATGCGGTTGGAAGTTAAAACTAGAATTTATGACCGATTGTGGGGGGCTTTCGTTGGGGCGATGTAAATTACCTGTGACTGTGACTAAAATTAGAAGAGCAACTAACGGAGGCAGGTTAAAATCAAGTTAAGTCCAAGCCAGACCGAGCTGAGCTAATTTAGTGCTAATTTCGTTGACTTTGGAGATTGGTGTGTAAAGTGTGTGTAAAATGTATTTCAATCGAGGCGAGATCTGAGAGCAACCAAGCCCCAAGAAGGTCAACGTGAATCATGTCGTAGAGCTAAAGATACAAAAGACTTACACGCACACACACACAGAATGAGATAGACAACCTACACAAGATGCCAAAAGTTGTTGCTGTTGTTGTCGGTTGATTGAAGTCATCGTCAGTCAGTTCTTGGTGCTTATTGTTTATTGTTTTTTATTGTGTACGAAACTAACAAGTAGATGCATAAATTATAACCATGAGTATCTGTATCTATATGTAGCTCTTTCCCTTTCCTTCCCCTTCTTCCTCTCCCTCTCTCGCTCGGTTCGATGACTCTTCAATGCACAAAACTAATAAATACATAAACATCGCATTAAAAGACCAATAAGAAAAACGATGCTAAGCCAACTTATTATGGCTTAAAAGAGACAAAAGCCAAGAGGAAGAAGAAGCAGAGCAGAAGAGGAGAGGAGAAGGAACGGGAGAAGGAGAAGAAGAAACGCATTGAAGTGCAGCATTCATTAATCTCATCGTAACTGTCAGCGCATTAGTTTTATGCTCAGTAATCGCAGCATATATCATGCAACATAATAGATCACAGTAGATCATAGCATTCTTTGCTTTTCGGGGCGTTTACCCCATGGCCCTGCCTCAAGTTACATGTTATAACATGCTCGCAACTGAAGGTCGTCTCTGTAATTGTAGATCCACGAAGGTCTAGTCTCGTTTTAAAGACGCATCTGCAATTGGGGTTTCCCATCGTTAGCATACAGACTATAGTTAGTTAGGCAACCAGCTTCCCCCCTCTCTCTCCCTTTGTGTCCATAGGATACATATGTATGAGTAGCGGGCAGCAAGAAATAAAATAAATTACGCCCACATAAATTAACGAGCGTTTCATTTACTACCAATCGACACTTTTACCGCATTACTTTGTCGCTCTCTCTCTCTCTTTGTTTTTTCTCGATCTTTATTGGCGTATAAATTTTAATGCCGTTTTAATTTGCCCAGCCACCTTACGCCCCATTTGCATAACTTTTGGCAACAATGAGTTAATTTCTGCTCCTTTTTTGCAGCCTCAGCTCGTGCTGCGCTTTAAATTTAACGTTCAATTAAATTTTATTGTTTCGTACATAATGAAGAAATAAACTGCGCCGCGGGGCATGTGGAGGAAGCGGCAATGCGGTTGCAGCATACCCAATCGAGCGTTGCATGCCACCGCGGCGCCGACCTTCGAATTTGGCTTTAGGTTTTTACGCTTTTCGCCTGCACTTGAATTGTTTTCAATTTCAATTCCGACTTCAATAGCCCCGCAGGGTATAACGGAGTATGTTCCTGTAAAGTCTATCAGTTACTTTCCAATATATCGATAAAACTGCTACAACTTTTCTAGTGTAATATAATAAACACTTTTATACCTATTCTAGTTGCTTGACAACCTTTCTGATGTGGGTATTCTGCAGTCGGTCAGACTGGCAGCTCTTTTCCCCCTGCATTGTCGATTTTGTTGACGTATTAAATGTCTGGCAACGCCCCCGACTGCCCCGTGCTATCATTTGTTAATTATGCGTATTATTTGCAATATATTTTGCTTGGTCAAGCAAGATTGAGCATGCAATTTAAACTCAAAACGATTAACTCTTTTTTTCCCCCTTTCCAGCATTCAGCTCTTTACAACTCCCCCCAATTAGCTCTTTTTTGGCCACTACCGTGGCCTCTGAGCAAATGAGCAAGAGACCTTAATATAACTTGCCTGGCGGCGAGTATGAAAATAATATGTTAACAAGATTGCGCATACGCCAAGTGTGCCGAACCGCCCTCAGCCACAAGTTAACTACATTTGTATTTATTATGCGGCCAATATAATAAACATTTCAAAAAAGTTTATGCTTTCAACGGGCAATTTCTTATATAGTTCATTATATTTTATTTCGTTTATTTTCGTTTCTTTTGAATTTCACGTTACATTTCCGGCCGTGGACTCCCCACGAAGCGCACGCATTTCATGCTGATATCGTTTTGTGCATATAAAGTAAATGTTATATACTATATATATACAATGAAGAAAGCAAATTTGATCAGCATATACAAGCGATTTTGTTTGTTTAACTGCCTGCATCTTAGTTAGCAATATATTGTAACTAAGGCCATACAATTTGACAGATATCTTGCTTTGCATCGGACACAAATCGAGTATATTTTGTTTATGATACATTTCTTTTTCTGCATATAAAAACTTTGTTATCTTTTAGCTGACTCAATTCAATTTGTTTTGAAACTCTCTTGATAATTGTGTTTACCTGCGCCTTTTTAGCCATTCTAAAATATCATGTTTTTCAGATCTGCATATAGAGTATTCGCCCATCCCTCCCCTTACTCAGCTCATTGTGTTTCCATTCGATTTCGTTTAATTTGATTTGATTTAATTTGATTCCCTTTGTTTTCGCTTATGACTCAATTCCATCTCATGTTGCGGTTTAATGAACCTGGCCAAATCGCAAGGACATTTGCAGCACGCAGATCTTCGGTTCGGTGGCGCCAAAATAGTGATTAACATGCACAGTTAAGGTTGTCAATAATCAATTAAAGCTGAGGAACAGCAGCAGCAAGCAGCAGCCTCTTTTGTTGTTTTGGCCACGTTAAGCAAATGCGTTAACACGAGGCTGCTGAATTAATGATCTCTTGCTGTGCCATCATCATTTCGCAGCTCAAATATCATTTGGCTCTTTTATTATTATTTTGATCATTTGGCAATGCGGCTAAAAGCCAAACTCCCACCTAAAATCCGCCGAAAGAAAAAACACTTGCAATTCCGGCTTAAACAATAAACGAAACACGAAACTCTAAGATATTTCAACGTTACGCATTGTCTCTAATTGCTCCACCGAACTTGAACTTTGCTTTAATCAAGCGTTTACTTCGATATATTTGTTTATAATTGTTAATTGTATGATCCGTCTGTCTATAAGGCTGACCTTTCTATTCTTAAGACCCTCTTTGGCCGCACACTCGTTGGTTTTCCGCCTGAGGCCGAGAGCAATTAGCAGTTTGCCAATGTTAAGTGCAAGTCTTTTGGCACTTTTTGTTTCTTCTTCTAGCTTGTCCATAAGCAAGTTCTTTTTTAGTCAACTTACGATGTACAGAGAAGGTAAATACACACACTTCATACTCTGTAATTGAAAATTATTTGGTTTCGTTCAGATTTAAGAGTTGATTCTATCGAATCTACAGAGAAGGTAAATACACACACTTCATACTCTGTAATTGAAAATTACTTGGTTTCGTGCAGATTTAAGAGTTGTTTCCATCGGATCTCTCTATCTCTATTCATAAAGAGCCTAAGTTCTTTTCCATTTTATTCGTAGTTCGTTTTCATTTCAATCTTATTCATATCTATGTATATTTAAGTCTCCTCCCGGACTCAGTTTTGTTTGTTTTTCCACTAAGCTCTCATTTAGAGTATGCCTTAGTCACCTAATGCTCTTAACACACTGAATTGTTAGTTATTTCATTACCGTCTTCATTGTTATTTATATCTATCTAGCAAGTTAAGCAATTAAAAGCGATTACATTTTTTGGATTTGTATTCTAAAGAGAAAATAACTTTGAGATGCGCAAATTACTTTAAATTGAGTTGTTTGAATCAGTCTATGAATAGCAATGAATACCTTGAAATGTATTGCTGTATGAGTGCCGTTTCGGGAATAGGAAAAAAAACCCCAATCCAAGAAATTATTCAGGAAAGTTTGCTCAGCTAATGAATTCGACACCGCCCAGCGGGCACAGAGTCCAATTCGGAGACGATTCAAATCCGATTCGGGTCGGATTCGGGTCCATGCCGAGTGTCTGTCGTATGCAAATAGTTCATCATCTCCGGAATGTGAGCAATGCAAACATATTGGGGCCACGCGGCAGATTGAGGTGTAAATTACACATTTTGAACAGGGATTTGCATAGCGAGGCGTACCATCAATATTATCGGGCGTTTTGGCTTGTACCAGATCCATCAATCCGCGCAGACAGACAGATAATCGACTATAAATATTTATTGAAATTAAGAAGAGACGCGATTAACAAAAACAAACACAAAAACAAAAATCAAATGTGCCGATCGGTTAATTTATGGTGAAAGTGTCTTGTTTTTTCCAAGTCACAATCGGTTTTTTATGTAACCGCACGTACATAATTATAGTATTTTTATTTATTGAATTAATTTAAATGATCTTCGGAGGGCCGCTGCCCCTCGCCTGTGGTGACCTGTCGCCAAATTAGTTTAGACAAACTGCCGACGATTATCGCATAACCAAAAAAAAGCCAAGATGAGCCGCAACTGGTCCAGCAAATTAGTCAAATAGCTGTGACAAAATATTACTAAATATGCCGAATGACACTGGCTGAATGAGCGAACAAGGTAGAGCGGAAGTGCCTGAGGCTGGGAGAGTTGAAATAAAATATTTAAGAATTCTGTTAGCAGGTTGTCAACAAGCAAAACAATAGCTAGATCTATAATGTGATGATTTTCATGAAAGATCAAAGTTCGATTAATCCTAAACGGGGAAAAATAGCAAACTAATCCAGTAGAGCCGAAGACTTGGGAGAATATAAAATGTTTAAAATTGTTGTTAAGAGCTTTTAAACAATTGGAGTTATTGCTCTCTTGTGAAAGCCCATGAAAGCTTAAAGCTTCGCTAATTAATTCCAAGCATTACTAGTTCAGTCTGATTAAAATAGTTTCCCACATCAACAAACAGATTCCCCCAGCTGAACTCAAACTGTTCCACTTACTCAAGCCAACCTCAACTGGTTTCACTTTCAGATAGTGTCATTAGGTCTTCAGCCTCGACAAGTGCGCTCTGCACGCTCACACAGTTTCTCATCACAGATGAGAATGGGAAAACGCGTCAAGTTGACTTCTAGAGCACTTGAGATTGCCAAAAATAGAAATAGTTCCCTTTGCGATGACGACTTTAACTTCATCAACATTCTTGCGGCGCCGCCGCATACTTCCGATTGGCGCTGAACAAAAGGCCTGAGACAGATCTCAGTGTCAGACAGACAGATCTACCAGATTGTGTGCTCAACAAGTGCGTGGCAAGAAGATGAACCAAAAACATGCGAAGCAGGAACCAAAACATCGACCACATGACACAAGAAGAAATATGATAATTTTTGTCTGTTATGATGGCTGGCTAGAGGAAGGGAGGGAGGGAGAGAGCGGGGGGCTACGCAACACTTGCCCATTGTAATGAGCCCCGTTGGCGGGCACGACTTGACCTCAGCGTGTTAATTGCTCTTTTCCAGGGGTCCACCAATCGCCAACTGGCCAACTGGCAACTGCCCGACAACTGACAACTCCGAATGGGCAACTGTTAATCTCTGCCTAAATGCGAACAGCTTGGGGCTTGGTGCTCGCACGAAATGTTAATGTTAATGGCAATTGTTTATGTGTGGCACACTGTGCGTATACGTATGTGTGTGTGTGTGCTGCTTCGCCCTTTTCTTGTACACGCACTTGTTCACCAGTCTGTCATCGTCGTCGTCGTCGTCGCGATGCTACCAATTGCTCGTGTAATCGACCTCGCATTTGTCTGCGTCCACACGACCACTTTTCTTCTTCACTATCATTGTTGGTCCAGTAGTCGTGGGTCTTTAGTTTTTTCTGATTTCATTTTTGGGCGGAAATTGGCTTTGAGCTTTGTGTGGCAAGATCAATTAAGCGGAGCAATGCGAACTATGAATGGGAGCACAGTGTCAATTGCCGTCAATTATGAATATTGATCGTTCTTTATCGGCGGGTTAAGTAGACCGATAAATGTAAGCGTAACGTCCGGCAGGTCAAAGAGTACCAAAACAAAGGTTTGCCCACGTTTTTCAGTGGGTTTTTTTGCGTATTTCATTAAATGAACCTAATATTTTTCCACTTAATAATTTTTATAAACAGTTAACTAATTCATTATAAAATTATTTATATATCTCATTTATTATTTATGCAGCAAACATGTTTTTTGATTCCACGTGTGAAGCCTAAAAAAGCCAACTTGAAATTGTTGTCAGCTCAGCTTTTCCCGTGTATCTAGCTTTTTTCATGCCAAGCAACAATTTGTAATTATTTACTGCATTTTTCAGGCGCTTACAAAAACTTGCCGCTTTCAAAATTCCTCGCATACTTATGCGCGCACTTGATTTATTCTGTACAAGCCACAAAGTATGCAACAGTTTTTGCTGTTTTTTCCTTCAAAAGTGAGAGAAACTGAAAGGTGTGGCCAAAGCTTTTTGACCCTTACCCATGGCTAGCTCTGCACTTAATGAACGTGGAAACTTGTGTTCTATTAAAGGAAGAAAGACTAAACATGTCGAACACGTCGCTATCTCCTCTGTTTTCGCCGCAATTAAACTTCCGGTATTTTCGCTAACAGAGCTCGTTTCGCCAGACACAATCCAATTTCTGCCAAGACACGATCCAATTTGTTTCCCGGATGTGTCTCTGATCACTCAGGTTTTTTGTTTAATTGTATTTATTTTACTTTTATTTCCTTAAACGAATACGCCTTTGCCCCCTACCTACCCATTACACCGGATTGCACTAGAGCTCGTCCTCTTTCTAAATCTCTCAACACTTTTCGTGTATGTCTTGTTACTTTGAAAAAAGCTAGATTTGAACCTATTCTATATAAAACAAATTGCAGAAAATATATAATTTACTTCCAATATTAAAATATTCTCATTCGCTCGCCGTAAATTATAATCCTCTCTCCTAAATTGAATACGCAGCTCGTAAGACGTGTTGAATATTTGATGAGCTGCTTGTCAGTCTATATTTATCGGCTAAGCTAATAAGCAGTGAAACAATTGTCTGACAGCTGTCAATGGCAGCTCGTGAATAACAAGAAGAACTCCTCAAACTGAGACACCAAGCGAGGCTCATAACCGACGAGCACAAAGGAGCAGCAGCATGTCAGCTGGAAACAATATTGTAGCTCTTGATATTGTTTGTTGTTGTTGCTCGCGTTGCTGTTGTACGAGTTCTTCAATTTAGTTATGCATCTTGAGGCACAGTTCGGAGCTCCTGCTGGACCGCTTCGAAGTGAGCATCTGCCGCATGGCGGAATGCCGCCACAGGAGTGAACCGAAACATAAACAAAGCAGGGAGAGAGACGGAGCAGGGAGAACCCACGTATCGCATTTATACATTTGGCACACTTTTCGAGGGATGTCCATATGCAGCATAATGTGGAATATTACAGGGAGAGGGGAGGAAAGTACGGGCACAGAAGGAGGCACCACATGGCATCCAGAGATGTCGATAAGAAGTGCGAATAAGAAAACATGTGCATACAAATAAATATGATGCCAATGTCCGAAAGAATGGGGGAGTCTATAGAGCTCAAGGGGAGACTGGGGCTTCGAAAAGACGAGGGCTGGGACGGGGGGATGTGTGTGCCCATAATACGCTTACACATTCATAAACATGAGAGCTCAAGCAATATAAATGCCACTGGCACATGCGACTATTGACAAATCATTAAGGTACAGAAACAGAATAAGGGGGGAAAACGTTGCCCCTTCGTCACTTCGACTTCCCTTTTGCCCCCTCCGCCTCTGCACAAATATTTGTGCTACTTTTTTCGTAAAACATTTCAGCATTTCAAGTGCAATTTCGAGTAAAAACGAAGGGCGCAAGCCGGGGTGAAAATTGTTTGCATTACTTTTCCCGTTGTTTTTTATCATAAGCACAGAGGGTCGCCAAAGGGTGTGGGAGAAGGGTATTAATGTATGCAACTCGTATGGGAAAGTGTATGTGCTGGATAAGGAACGACGAGTGGCAATTTGAAGACCTTGTTTAACAAGAAGTTTCACTGAAACCTAAGCTAAAAAGACCGTTCGTGATATAATTTTTAAAAATATATACCAGAATCCCATACCGAAATTTCTGTATTATTTCTGAAATTAAATGATATCAATATCTTTCACTTCCAAAGTAGAGTATCTCTGCTTCGTCATGCCCCCTTTCGCTGACTCTGCAGATATTTACTTTTACTTTTTATGCACTTGTTCGAGCGCTCTTTGAAAGCGAATTAATTGTAATGCCGAGTGGGTTATTGACCATTGTGTGTTGTGCTGCGATTCCGTAAATATGTATATGTATATATTGTGTATATCTGTGTGTTTATTTGTAAAATATGAAATATTAAAATGTGGATTGCAATATTTTTTCAGCCGGCGGCGGCAGTAAAATGTTTCCAATTGAAATATTCAGCTCGCTTTGGGTTCTATGCGGTTTAATATGTTCGCTTAAGTACTGAGAAATTGTCACATTGTTTGTTAATTAAGCGACCCTTCGAGGCAGAGGGATGATGACTGATTTACGTATGTTAATTAGAAAAGTTTTGGGGGGAGTGTAAAGCGACTGGGATGCGCTTCCCAGGCCTGGGTAGAAAGTCATAAATCCGTTGGCAAATTGCCAATTGAAAGTGTTCATGAGATATCGAGAGAGTCAAGTCGGAAACTCTGTTTTGGCCCTTGACTTACCTCGTCGAGTCGAGTTTTACAATTTCCGGACCGCAGAAAGCGGCGACAAATGGTCCGACATAAATCTCGCTCAGATCGCGACTCGGAGCAACTAATTATGCCGAAAAACCAAAATATCCGGCTACCTGCCGCCGCAAGACCTTTATAATGTTCAAAATTCTACACAATTTCTGATGATTATAGTTTATGGCTCAAGGCAAGAGAGAGAAGGGAATGGGAAAGGGAGAGAGAGGCAGTACGACCTGCCCAAGTAAATGACTTTTTTATAATCCAGTTCTTGCCTCACACACAGCGTCGCTTCTAGGAAACAGGCGACGACACGAGCAGACCAGACCAGACAAGACGAGACCATTTGCATGACCCTGATTTCAGTGCTCTCCCTCCCTTTTCACTGAGATTTAACAAACGCTCATTAGGGGGTCACGTGCCGTGGCGCCACTTTATCAGCTGCTAAGCATGCCAAGTGCGCCCTGAACAAACACAAATTGAGCTCAAGGGGCAGTTATGACAAACCAAGCGAAGCTGCCCAGCCCACAACTAACGCAACCCAAGCCACCCCCTGAGCACGTCATAATCAATCGAAATTTCTGTGGATTATAATGGAAGTCTGCCGATACTGCTCGATTAATATATCAAAGCCGATGGTCGCCTTAGAGACATCGCTTTGCAGCTGCTCACTGCGACAAAGGCAGCAGTCTCTACTTGCCACATTGCGTTGCACAGCATGCGGTGCACAGTATCACAAACAGAGACAGATTCAGATACAGATACAGATACATAGGGAGACAGACACACCCACAGGATGTGTGTGTTGCACCTGCGCGACCATTTATCAATCGGTTAGCTCGCAGGCACAATGGAGTTAAAAATCAATTTTAGCTGCAACCAATTGTTACAATTTGGCATTATGTTTGCCAGCCAAACAGTCGAGTCATGTGGAAAAAAGGACAGAATGCAGAGTTATGAATACCCTGTAGCTAGCTGAGTGTGTAGGGCAGTTGAAATTGATTTGAGAAAAACAGTGTACATTGGTTTTCAGCAATTTTAGACTGCTGAAAATGATTATATTGCTTGCTGATCTCAGCAAGTAGCCAAGCTAGGGATAAGAAATTTACTATGTAGGTTCTCCTATATAAGATATAACTATAGGTAGGTTTAAAAGAAATACCATGAATGTTAGCATCCTATCCCAACATAATATTAATGATTATTTAAACATTTTCTTTAAATATATGTATTCTCATAACATTAACATTGGCAATTTTACTGCTGACATTTATAATGAATTGTAAGCACATTTTCTTTGAATATGTTCTTCAATTAATTAATTTCTACCCTGCACTTTAATTCTATAAGGTATTCCCACGTTGCTCATGTTGCAGAGACTTCTTTCTTGTTACTTTTCGCATTGTTCTGCGATTCAAATCATTTTTTATGTGTTTTCACAATAGAAAGAACGTTGAAATTCCGCTTTAAAGTAAGCCCAATATAATTGTTTAAAGTACAGTCTGAATACCTTTCAAGTCCCTGGTCGGTTGGGGCCACTTGCTGCTGCTGCTGCTGCTAGCAGCAATTTATATTCGTTTATCGTTTATCGCCTTGCGGACTGGTCTATTTTCGGGTTGGAGCGCACCCAGCGGAGTAGCCGGAGAAAAGATAACACAATAAATTAGCTCAAATGTCTGGCAAGGCAGCGTTTGGGGAATACCCCGTCAAGCAGGACAAATAGCGCTGAGCGTGGGAGTGCGGTAAGGAGGAGGAGGAGAGAGGACAGAGAGGAAGAGCCACACCTACCAAGGGTATTGATTTTAAATTTATCAGTTTTATTCTAAGACAATTTCTCAAGACGCAAGAAGAAGGTGAAGCCGGCACCGCGATAAGACAAACCAGCGCCATCGTTGCTGCGTCGTCTGCCTGCCCCGTTGTCTGTCCCTGTGTGCTACTAGCCGCCACTTGCCACTTGCCACTAGCCAGACATCCTTGCAGACGACGCAGGCAATTCAATTTGGCAGGGCTAAGTCGGCAGCAGCCGCTGGAAAATTAATAGCCAAATCACATTAGCACGCGACGACGGCCTATTTGATGCGGGCTATCCCACTCTCCACTCGCCACACCCCTCTTGCTGCTTTGCTAAAAGGGGGTAGCAAAAAAAACGCAGAGAACGCAACAAAGAAAAAGAAAATCAGAAAATGCGAAATTTCCACTGGCTTTGTCGCTGACGCTGTGCCAAATTGTTAAGTGCGTAGCATAAAAAAATGCACGATACATTAAGCTGAGAGCAGCGACTACAAGATACCCTGTAAGTGCAGTAGAAAGTAGAAGTAGATAATAAATTGCTTGTTTAATATGTAAATGAGATTAATGTTACTTATTTAGAAGAAGAAGGGTCTAACAAATCATAAATAATATGATATTACTTAATGTATCTACTACCTTTTTTATAGATCTATACTTTCTATACTCACCAGCACACCCCTCACTAGTTGCCAGCAGGGTATTGTGGCAGAGTCAAGCATGCATGACAAACGCAACCCTCGTCGTCGCTGTTTGGCTTGGACAACTGTTGAAAATTGCAAATTGATGGTGAAATTTTATTGAGGCGAATTCGATTTAAGCCAAAACTAACTTTAATTTTTTGGCATCAGCAAGTTTTAGTCAACTTTACAGACAGACACCCTTTTCCATTTCCCTTGGAAATCAAATTGAATAGCTCGCTAATTCATATAGAGCATAATACACCCTGCTTGCTGCTCTCTACTCCACCCACTGCTTCTTATCGTCCTTCGCTGATGATTCTCGCTTCGCTGATTTTGAACGTTGATGCGGGACGGGGAGAGAGACGAGGCAGTAATACGAGTATGTGTATATGTAGAGGACATCATAATAATAACATAAAAGACCACATGAATCTATTGACCTATCTCTCTCTCCCGTCACTCTCTCTCTCTCTCCCTCGCCGTTTGCTATTTGCTTTTATCAATACGCATAGAAAATAATGGCAAAAACTATCCTGGGATTGGCAGTCTGCACACAACACAAAACAAAAAGAGAGCTACACACATGGCTACAAAAACATATTTGTGCACTGCGAGAAATAATAGAGGTATATAAGAGAATAAGAGAAATATAATAGATTACCCTTGTGTCTCTTGCATCATTAACTCATGTCTACTCTGGGGAATATCGGGTTCTATTACAAGTATATATACTATTTCGTTCAGTGCAGTGCCCGTGGTATATGGTCAATCGAATCGCTCGCTTGGGGCCCGACGCTTCGCTGCATTGACACTAATAAAAATCGAGTTTTGCTTTGAACTTGCCCCACAGGACATCGCAACATGAGCTGCAAATTCATTTGCCACTAGCACACACAATGCACACAATTATCACAGAGTTGGAGGGAGTTGCGGGGGTGTGAATAGGAATTGGGTTGGTTCTGTTGTTGGTTTGAGGGCTGCTTCGGCTTCGCATTGCCCTTTGCAACATGAGACAGCTCTTTTTACAACTGCCCAGCTGCGGTTACAACTGCAGCAACAGCTCGAGCAGCTTGTGAGGTTGACAATACCTTTGAAATGTGTCAAGAATTTTCCTGGTCCTGCAACAAGTTGCCAAAGGCTGTCGCCATCACTTGTGGTTGCAATTATTGCAGCATATTAATTACGACTGACAAGAAAATTGTGCACAGGATCAGCTTGTGCAGATTAAACAGTTCAGCAGAGACTTTTCTAAAGCAAAAAGCATAAAATATATGAAGTAATTTGGTTATTTTACAATAGACATAAGTTAGAATACTCTTTCTTTCTTCAAACTATGTTAGCTGAGGAATATATAGGAAAAACAAATCCTATACAAATCCTACGTTTTCAGATAAATAAGAGCTACCATGTGAAATAAGTATTTAATTTAAGTTAATGTATCTAATTTATAGTCGAACTATGGTCAGTGGAATGTTTAAAAGTAAAAACAATTGAAATTTTTAATAGAAATCTAAAACTAAGAATAATTTTAAATTAAAGGTAAAATCTTAAATGTGAAAAAAAAAAAACAGAAATTAATTGAACTGGGATAAAAAAGAAAAAGCCGATCCAACATTTGTTACAGAGGCTTGGGGAAAACCCAGAAAACCCAATCAGATCAGGATGAAAATATATATATTTTGTAATATATTATGTGTATGAAGTTCCTTGGTCCCTTGGTAGAAAAATTCTTAACTAATATAACTTATAAATTTCAATTATGAACAGAGAAGTTATCAATGAAAATCAAAAATATATATTGTCTGAAGATAAATTTCAGCCTAATTTTGAGTCTAAATTGAAAAATCAAAGACTTCAAGTAGATCACAAGAGTGTAGCTCGCAGTAAAGGCTTCTATTCCAAAATACACCCTCTTATACCACCGCCCAACAATCCAATCAAGACAATTGAGAACCTCTTTGTGGGCTGCAATTACCGCGCACTTGCTATGGCTCCATAAGATCAAAAACAGGGCTGACAGTTTGCATGAGAAGGGCGGGGGAGCAGGGAGGATGATATGCGCATAATATCATTTCACACACCCACAAAACACATAGAGTTTTCAGCCGCCCTCAGTTTGACATGGGCCTAATGCAATATTATCAATAAAACCCATTGAAGTCGAGCCCGTTGCAAGGGGTCTCTGCCGCGGCGTCAACCCTCCTCCACTCTGGCATGATAAAACGTGACAAATGCGAGGCTGGGCGGATTAGTTGGCAGATTGAGAGACTGCAAAGAAACCGTTGGGATGATTTCCCCGTTGCTGGAACCCAGCTGCGTTGACTCTTTCTGGCGCTTTAAATTCACTTAAAAATGCATTTCTATTAAAAGGAATTTGTTAAGCGATTTGAACTTCTCCCCCCAAATGTAAATCCAGCGGGCCCGGCAAATGCACTTGAACTTGTGCCTTATCGAAAACGCAGACATACAAACACACACACACACACACACAAGGGAAGGCAGGCACAACAACTGTTCGAATTCGTGTGCAATTATTCGTGGCGAGTTTGAAATTTCCCGAGTTGGGCGCACATTTTCCATTTTCCTTATGCCGTCGAGGGCCGCTCAATTAATTATGTGCATTTTTAAACGCTTCGCTGGCTAAATGATAACAAAAAGAGACGTCTTTTCGAGGGTGTAGCAACTGATGAATACCCTAAACGATGTAATTAGACATATAACTCAATAAGTGAATATATTACATATCTAAAAAGAAGGAAACATAAACAAAAAGGTTATAATTAATGACCATATTTTAATGTCTTGGATTGATTTAAAGAAAAACGTCTTCTATTATTATGTCGTTCAGTGTTGTACTATATAGTAGCCACATAATCGAATATTGAGGTCTTCCAATTGAGTCTATTGCCTCTATGGACAGTTCTAATTATCGATTAGGTGACTATAATTTTGTGTTAAGCATCAATTGGTGCCTTTATAAAGTGTTGTTTATAGTTATTTTGTTTTGAAAGAGTTTGGTAAGGGCATTTAGAACATTCTTATCAAATTAGCATTTAAAATGAACCTTAGACTGACCATATTTTTAATAAATAAAAATAATAATTATAGTGTTTTGGCGACCTTTGTTTTTTATCATTTTGGTAGCTGACCTCGAGCCAGCTACCAAGATGATATAAATAATAATAATAACAATAAATAAATATTTATTAAATAAATAAATTTGAAATTATTTTAGATGGTTTCAATTTTAAATAGTTTGTTATATTTGTGCCATGTGCATAGACATCGCCAATATACTCTTTTGATAGAGTACACCAAACCGCGGCTAAATCTCAGGCTTCAAATACACTGGGACACACACACACAAGCACACGTACAAGTGTTTTATGCTTGGCTTATGGACGTTTCATGTTCGAACTAAACGTGGGACGACTTCGTCGCTGTCGCCTGTCCCCGTCTCCCTCCCATTCGTCTGTTTCTCCTTCCCCTTCGACGTTTGCGGTGCCTACCGCATTTATGGTTGCCGCTTGGGTGCTGATAACTTAACGGCATCAAGTACTTGAAATGTACTCCCCAGCATGTGTGTGTGTATGCGAGCGTGTGTGTGTGTGCGAGAGCATGGCATTTCCTGCCTTTGATGACCGTCGCTGGAAAATTGATTCGGTTTTAATTGTTTCTCGCTGCACTTGAGCGCATTTTGCAGCTCGTGCATGAAGCGAAAAACAAAAACCAAAAAAACCAAAAGTAATAGGAGTATTTTAAATCGTTTTCGGGATAGGACAGGAGCAAACATGCACGTACTGGCATGCAGGAGGTGCCTGACTGGAAGACAAATCTATTTAGGCATTCATCGTTTCGTTATTCATTTAGAATAATCCTGGAATCCAAACTCGAACTGTGCCGGACTGTCGCACATTTTTGCCACAATATTTATCGATTTTCACAGCTCGCTTTGTGTAACTAAGTTTCCCATTTCCATTTGCGGGCTGCATAAGAAAAACATCCCCGAAATTTGCTATGTTTGTGTTTGCCACATCGCATACCGCCCCCGGCACAGCGGGTTGCGTCCCAAACACGCAGCCAACACTCATCGCTCGACACTCCATTCTCCCATTCTCCATGTCTCTCATTCTCTAGTCTAGTCTCACTGTGTGCAGGATTCGGGATTTCCTTTCTGGTTTCTCATGGCTCTGGCAATTTATTTGGCTGCTCAATAATAAAGTCCTCTAAATCTTTTTTGGTCAAATTGCATTTGGGTTTCGTTGAGCAAGAATTAAAAGGATATGCCAGGGTACCCCACTCCCACTCTCCACGTTCGGTCACGGTGCCCGTACCCTGCTCAAATCCCTTGTGGGGGTTGATCTACCCAGACAATGTCAACAAGCGAGCAAACTGGCCCATCAATATGAATAAGTCCCCCGCTCTCAAGTCGGCCTGCTGCAAATTTATAACCCAAGCCGTGGGCAAACAAAGCCGCATTTCAATTGCGGCCCTAATATCGCAGCATAATCTTGCAAAGCGCCGCTAGCGATAGCTGCTGCTTCAAGGCGTAGTTCCACCTTTAAGTGCTCGCCGAGACACGCCTAATTGTAGACGTGGCTCCCGCAATCTTCGCTCCTCAACGAATACGACATCAAAATTGTAAACTTAAATCCAGCGACAATAGCACGAAATAAAAAGGAAAACTCTTTATTGTCCGCTGATGTTAGAGGGGTTAGAGATGAGAACGAAACGTGACACGAACAGAAAGACAGCTTGCTGCGTGTTTTAAGAACGGGAAGGGATAGGAAGCGACTTTGAAATACTCAATAACATGAATTGTTAATGGAATTCATTTACTTTTAACGGTAGTCCATTATATTGAAAGCTTATTGATTACTATCGATTATTATTAGAACACGACTTAATAACAGTCTTCAGTCAATTATCTATTACTGCAGTATATGCACTATACATATGTTTGTATGCCTACAAGTGATTGTTCTTCAAGTCCTATCTCTTTTCATTGTACTTCAAGTTAATCGATTGTTATCGGTAAACATGATAATTGCCTTAAGATAAGAAATCTCACTGATCCATCATAATCTTCTCTTATTATCTATGATTGATAAAATGATAGTTGGCTTGCGATAGTTTTTTACTATCGTCCATCTCTAGGATCGCAACACGCACAGCCTGCATAGGGCTCAGGCCAGATAAATCTGCAATTCTGTACGAAATCAAATGTTTTCAGTTCAACGAATTTCAAATGAGCCAAATAAACAAGCGAAGTCGCTGTTGCCTGTAACAAGGCTCGGGGAGGGGGCGGTGTGCCTGCTATAAAAATGTATCTTTAAGATACTCCAAACCGAAAATAACTCATTGTTTTCTTAGATTTGCATCTACTTATTCGGGTTGAGTGTGTGTGCGTGTGTGTGTGTTTGTGCGCGCTTGTTTTGCTTGCGGATTACTTCTGCCATAGATTACGTGTGTGCGATAAGAAAAATACTCGTACAAGCGGCTATTTGAATACTGCGCATTGTTCCTGCCGTTTCTCAGATATTGTATTTCGAAACTGAGCTGAATTTTTTTCTTGGGTTTTCTGTTTTGTTGTTGCTTCTGCTGTGTTACTTGACTATGTTGTTGATGAACGCCCTGAAAGAGATCTCGTTTTGCTTTCATGTTTTCATAGTTCATTATGCGAGTTTAACACATCGCACGGGCACACGTGTTGCACACGCTCGGGGGATTAACGCCGGGGCCGGGCTGGGTCGGGCGACTCAACGGATTTGCCAGTAAGGGAAATATTAGCCTCGTTTGAGCCAAAATGGAGTCTGAAGCTGGCACAGTTTGCGCGTCATTTCAATTTAATTAGAGGCAGCTCACAACTCCAAAAACACTTCTCAGCTGACAGACAGTCTGTCCTGCCCCTGCTGTCCTGCCTGCCTGCCTGCCCATCTGATAATCCATATTTAAGGCTGCATCCTTTGCAACACACTTTTCACAGCTGTGCACAGACGACACGACGTCGCATCCTGTCGCATCCTTTGGTTCGCCCAGCCCATTCCCTGACATGGCATGACTTGCTGTTTCATATTTCACTTTAAAAGGCAATCAATGAACATGTTCCTCCTCTCTTCCACCTCTGCCCTTATTTTATGATTAAACATTATTTTCTTCTTTACCCTTGACTACTCGAACGTAGCATAAGGATAAAAAAAAAAAAAAAAAAAACAAGGAAAAAATTGTGAATAAACGATGGATCAGTGTAATTTTATACTTTATACGCCATTGATTTCGGTATTTTATGAATGTAAACAGGTTGGCCATAAGGCCGTAAAGGAAGCCTGGAATTAATAACGTAAATACATAAATATTTAATGGGACTGCCAACAACGTCGTGGCGTCACATGTGACGTATACGCAACGCTGAAGACATTTGTTTGATCTCCCCTGGCTCAGTATATAATTATAGACTCGCCGGGCGGACTTTAATTGTGTCACGTATAATTGAAATTATAAATTTAAAACGCAATTAAACAGAGTTGAACAAGTATTGAGGATACTCTCTATATCATCTTGAAGTCCTTATGCTTTTTGATATAACGCAGTTATTTATTTTACTTAAACTTTGAAAATATATTTGAAATATGGGAATATTAAAGCATTTAAAGTATAAACAATACTTTTACTAAGATATGCGCAATAACATCTTTAATGGCTTACAGTTGGATAACTTTAATATTTACTCTTTCCGCATACCAAAATTATGAAAAACAAGTTCTGTTGAGTGGGTGAGCACTTCCTACTGTTTTCGTAGAACCCTCGTTTTAAGGGTTAAAATCATCCATCCCTTAGACGAGCAATTCAATTAGAACTCATTCCATACCATTTGAATTCGTTATCAGAGAACACGACCATAAAGCCATAAAAAATAACAACACTAATGGCAACTAGGCACCAATTATTCGAATACTATACTCATACTATTCATTCATTTCGGTCGCGGCGCCAGGCAGTCACAAATTATGACTAATCGCCGTTTCAGGGTGACCATATGGGACATTCCTGGCCGGCACACGTAGCACAAGTCAATTAAATCCAACTAATTGTTATGCACCCTGCTCAGAAGGAAATAAGAAAATTCGAGGGTAACATTCACGCTCAAAAAGGAACTGAAATGAAAAGTATCTGCGCTTAATTAAAGTAAATGACTAATGCGAAATTCGTTGTAGTAGAAAATCCATTTACCTGCGTCATCATCATCCTGTTCAAAATTTCATTATTAGCCCCACGGAGATAATTCATTCATTTCAGGTAGATAATTCGTTTAGTCGGCCACACAGCGAATTATTTACCGTCCATCCATCAAAATGTTCGAACAACGAACAGGAACAAAGGCGCCGAATGGCAAAATAAGCCAACATATGGTCAGTTTTCCAACATACGTGTGCATAGGAGGGTTAGGCAGTTAGGGTACTGCAATTTCTGCACTCGCAAAAGTGGATGCTTGAATGGCTGGCTGAAATGTGAGATGAACCCCTCAAAAAGGTTTGCAATGCCACGAATCCGACATGAATGGAAGCTGAAATGACTGTTAATGATATGCTTGAAGAACTACTGTGTCGGTAATGGCAATTGTTCTGAAATATTTTGGGATTTACATAGAATATGAGAAATGCTACATTAATAAAAATAAAGAATAACTAATAAAGAAAACGACATTTGAGTCGGCTATAAAAATGTTATTCGAATGGGAACCACACTGAAACTTTAGCGTATAATGTTCATATCCAAACCCTATGATAATGTTTATGGTTTAGGGTCTGCTAAACATGAAGAAACATAATAGAAATTTGTAAATTGTTGACAATTTAACTTGGAAAATGCTATAAACCCGATTTCTATGCTAGTTTGGACTTGCCTTATTTTTTTAGAGGAAAAACAAAATTAACTTTCAAAATATAAATGAAACATGTATTAAGAATGTTGTATAATTGCAATAGTTTTCATTATTTAAATGCGAAACTCTATAATAGTCTTTCAAGCTAAATTTGACTTGCTTATTCGATGGAGTGCATTAAATTAATTATACATTTTTGAAAACATTCCAAATATATATCGCTTCATTATGTACAAAAAACTGAATGCTGGAAGTCTGTTACAAACCACTTTGCAGTGCTTAACATTTACAGGGTATTGCAAATTTAATATTTAAAGTGCGGCTGCAATTTATGACAGCTGTCAGATGAAAAAGTGGCTCAATTTTTGGCAAATGCCGTAGGCTTTTGGCCTAGAAAGAGAGGACGAGAGAGAGGGAGCTGCGAGAGACAAGTTGAGGCATTCAACTGTAAAAACAATAAAACGTTGCGTGGTATTGTCGGCGGCAGAGTTGACAAATTTCACACGCACTCGCAAATGCCATAAAATGCTCGGAAATTGGAAATTGGGCTGGGCAATCGGGTTTACGTCAGCCTGAGACAAAGCGGCATTGAATCGGGGCTAAACAATAGACACAACGACATTTGTCATAGATAGCGCATAAGGACAGGGTCTAGCAGGGGGAGTGTCAACCCTGACAGCCGCATCGGCAACCCTGCTCGGAATGCCATCTTTCACACGGCCAAAGAAATGTTATGTAATTAATACACGACCGCGCTTCAGATTGTCTCACATTACGTTTATTTACACGGAAATGTGTTTCGTGTTTGTCAACTAACCGACAGGATGCGTTGCTACTAAGATGACGATAAGGATGTCGAAATTCAATTAGATGCGAAAGCTCCAGCTTCAGTTCCAACCTCAAACTCAACCACAGCTGAAAAATTAAATATTTCTGTATCATTCTTGAGCCCTAAGCAAACAAATCCTTAACGGGCTGCCAGCTACTTTGGCCGGTTTAATGAGGCCGAAGAGAAAAGGCCGAAAGATCCACACGCAGACAAGGGGAAAACAATTAGAAACAGACTGACAGTCAGACAGACAGGCTGACAGTCAGACAGGACCTTAACAGGACTCGGGTAGGGTCGACAGACGCTGCAACTCAAACTAAGTAGAAGACAACCCGAAATCAAATTGCCCGACGTCGCCAGACGCCAATAACAAATTTGAGGGCTGCACACCCGGTCCACAGTGAAAGAAATAACCCAGCGGGAAACTATCGCAAATATAAAGGTCACAAATAGGTTTAAGAGAAAGCGAAAATAGATTTACATGCATCCATATATTGATTCTATAGAGATCAATGTGAACTTAATTAAAAAGGTTACGAAAACTTTTCAAAAATCAATTTGTAAGATTTATCTTAAGTTTCTTTTCTAATAAGTAATCATATTCCTCATTCACTTCAACAACTTGTATTAACTTTGATTCAAGTATACAATTGTATGTTTCCTTTAATGCCAAACCGACACCTTATTTCATTTATGTTACTTCCTTTTTAAAAGTATACTTTAAATTCCTTTTATATAACCTTCTCTCCTTGTTTTAATTTAGATTCATTAAAGACAACATTATATTGTAAAAACTGTGTGGCTTCAAGCTTTCTCATCATATTTAAAGTTACACATCCCAATTAGCCACTTCTTCTGCCTTAAGCAGTGCCTTTTTCATGCCTTTTCTTCCCGCTGTGTCCGCCACGCATCTGGTCCATCGCCGGTGCCTCTCAAGATGAGTCTCGTTGCCTGTGTAAACAGTTGCCATGCCGCTAAATCAGGCGTGTACAATTTCAGCGTGCTGCATTTCATGCCACACATTTTGTTGATGTTGTTCGGCTTCCTCCTGCTCCTCCTTCTCCTGCTTCTTCCACTTCCACCTTCCTCTGCACATTTTTTTCGGTTCTCCTCTCGCTCTCTCTCTTGTTTTCGGGAATGAAATTTCAAATGTTTGGCAGCAGATGTTTTTTTCATTTATTCGAAAATCGGCTTTTATCTTTCGTTTGGTGCACTCAAAAAGGCTGGCGCTGATGCGATCTCTTGTGGTCTTCCTCTCTCTCTCTGTTTCTTCTTCTCCAACTTCTTCTTTTCGTTATTTTCCCGGTTCTTCAACAAATTATGATAATGATAATACACATTGTGCGCCCGCCCTTTGTCTGTGCCTCGCGAAGACTGTGCGAAGGATTCTTTTGTTGCCAGGATCCTTTTCACACCAGTTCAGAAAACTGTCTTCGTCTAAGGCTAATGAGCCTGCCGATGCCAAAACTGAGATAGAGCCTCCAGCGGAAGACTACAGAAATGCGGGGCGTGGTAGATTTTGTCATTTAAATTTAAAGTACCTCCCCTCTCCCTTCCCATGATCAGGTTCCAAGCCAAGCCAAAAATAAACTCTAAAACTAAAATGAAATTTCGATTTACGCACTTCAATTAGGCTAAACAAATGCGTCGAGTTACAGTGTAGCTGAAACAGGAAAGGGGAATGTAACGCATTGCAGTTCCGCTCGGAAGAAAGACAGGAAGGAAGCGGAGTGTGCCGCGCGCGCGTGTCTGACGAGGCGAATCAATAAGGGACATACGGGTGAAAATCGCAGTGCGATATGCAGTGTGAGAGCAGCTGATAAATGGCTGAATCTGGCCTCGGAAAGACCCAGCTGCAATGAAATTCGAGCCAAGAGAAAACAGCTGGTTTCACAGGCACTCCGACATGTCCTGGCCTGCAAAATTTGCATGCAAAACTGCAGTTAGGTCGACAGCTGAGCTAATTACAAATTTTTTTTTGGCATTTCTCTCTCTCTCTCTCTCTCCAACTATGTCAGCTGCAATTTTAGTGCTGACTTTTTGCCAAACACTTCCGTTTCCTGATGCAATTTAGCTGTAACCCAACGCTGTCAATGTCCTGGCAAACATCCTTGTTGGCGTATGTCGTTTAGCTATGGTCAGGAGAAGGACAGGGCCACCCGCCAGGTGAGGCCAGGAGGCCAGAAGGATGCTCTCTGCTCTGCATCCTGCCGGCATATACAAAATTTGTTCAAGGTAAATTCAATTTGTTCGCACTGCGGCGACGACGGCGGCGTCCGTCTCTGTACTCTGTCTGCGTCTGTCATTTGTACCGTAAAGTAGCATGTCAAATTGCCACTGAGGTCAGCTGCAAAGTTCAAACGAGCCCGGAACCATTTCGACTGATTAGCATGTGGAATTTGAGAAGCACTCTACGTGCCGTGCTAGAGAACTGGCGAACATGACAAAGGCGGCATCAAAAGATTAACTAACAATGCTAGAGATTCTACACCGATCTGGGCGTGAAATATTATTCCATAAAGCAGCAACGAATGCGATAGAATCTCAGCTGAAACAATGGATAACTGATCTCAACTTTAACCGCTTACAACGTTAGTAAATTTGTACCTGTTGACAAATATTTTCTGTTTCAAGATTATGAACTATTTGAGAAATAGAGTTCCATTGTCCACATGAAATGTGATGGAAAGAATATTCATGACTAATCTCAAGCTACACTCTTTCGTAGAAGTCAACTTTAGACAGTTGAGAATCTAGATTCTTTAGATTTAACGATTAAACATAGTTTTTTATAACATATTCAGAATACAAGAAACCCTTAAAATAAATGAATAGTTAGATAGATATATAAGTTATATGGGTACATACCATAAGATATATGCATATATATATATGCATAATATGTGATAGATATAGATATATCATCAAACTGCTTTAAATACAATCAATTTTCAGTTCTAATCTCCTTGGAGTCTCATTAACATCACTCAGCTTTTGTCTACCTATGATGACCCATGACCTTTATTCCCCAAAAACGTTCTCTAATGCTAACTAATTATTTTCCATTATTCAGCAACTGTTTATTGTGTTTATACAATGTATTTAGCATGCATAAATCCTAAATGTTTCCATCGAATTGCGAACTAGGCAATGTTCTATCGTTTGATCTGTGGTATATAGTACTAAAGGGGGATTTCTAGTCGGGGATTCTAGCAGCTAATGAATCAATCAGCTACATGTGCAAAGTATCTTAACAAGTATCATCACATCGATACACCGCTTCCCTCCCTCCATCATGGGTTTTAGCAGCGTGTTTTCATTACATTGACCTTGTTCGGACGGACAGGGAAAACAAGTTGATTATGGCTCGGGGCTAGAATCAATAGGGCCTAATCTAATATGTAATGTGTAACCCACACAAATACAGTGAAAAACCCCAAACAAATCAGAAAGTTCCCTTCCCCACCCCCACCCCCTCCTCGAATGGTATTATTAATAGCATTTTCAGCACACGCTGTGCACCGTCGGCTTCAGTTCGAGCTTCAAGTTCAGCTCCAAAAAGCAAACTCAGAGCTTGGCTTGACTTTTTGTTTACGACTACCAACGAAAAGATACAGATATACACAATATACGGATACAGATAGAGCGAGAGAGATATAGATACAAACGCTGTTTGAGATACATTCAGTTTGGAGCGGTACAAGCCGTCGCCCGGCACAAGCTAATGAAAAATCAATTTGATGCTAATGCAGTCGATGTCGGAGGTGGGGGCGGTGTACCCTCCGTGCGGTACATGTCTAAGTCTGTGTGTGTGTGTGTGTGTGTGTGTGTGTGTGTTTTAGATGACGATCCAACAGATACGACAACTGTGCGAGATCAAAAGGTACCAAAAAGTTTTCAACGTTTTTAGCAGCCTCATAAAAGTGTACATATCTCTCCAGTTGTTGTTGCTGTAGTTGTTGTTATTTTAGGTTTGCCCAAACAGCTCGAGTGGCCCTTTTACTATACACACAACACGCACACACACACACAGAACACTAACACACTCGCAACGATAAACAAACAAATGGCAACAAAATAAACAAATTGACGCGCCAACTCTTTAACACGCTGCTAAAGATAGCTGGCCCGATTACTCAGATCTTTGGCTATATAGAAATGTTCTATACCACACACACACACACACATACATAAACACATACATGATATTGAATTACCAATTGACCAATGCAAACAATGGGAAAGGAGATCCCATCAACGGCAACTGCACGTGAGTTATTCCAAGTTGTATCTCAAGCTGCACTTAAGTATCTCCGCCTTGCATCGTATCTCTTTTGTTTGACTTGACTAAATGGTATGCTAATGGCCGCAGCTACTCGTCTTGGCTAACACGGCGTTTTGTGCCAATTACAAGTCATCTTGGATTTGCATTAATTTGCATTCGTATTTCAATTTCCACCTCCAGCTGCATTAATCGATTTGAAATGCAAATTTGATTTCGAAATTCGTTTTCGTTTTTGGTTTTTGGGCAAAGCGGAAACATTTAAGCATTTTTCTGCCGGAAATTGTAGAACGTTTCACAACAAGTTTGCAGACGGAGATAAAAAATGGAACTAGAGAAGTAGAAATAAAAAATGAAATAGAAACAGAAATGGAATTAGGTAAAACAAGTTAAGAAGGTTGCTCAGGTTTCCGCCAACCATGTGAAATGTTTGTGGTTTCTCTCTGCGTCATTTGATAAGCGCAATTGCCGACTCATGTGGCAGGCAGAGGGGAAGGACAGCGGCACTGACATGGGACAGGTACATGGTACCGACGGTATACAGTACAAGGGACGCGTCCAAGTGTTGCATGCAACGTGACCGCAGCAAAACCGATGAGACAGCAAACTTAACTACCGCATGCAACGCGAGACGAGGACTCCACTCCAGCACTCTCTTTCTCTCTCTGTCCCCCTTTCTGCCGACTAAGCGACCCTCCAAGTGACCCTCCAACCATTCCACCGGCTAACCATCCATCAAGTTGGCCATGGCCAAGACGTGTTGAGTGCTGGCCACAGCGAAAAATTGAAAAGCATCTAATTGGTAATTATGAGTCGAGCGCGTGCTTGTCCAAAAAAACAAGAAGAAAAACAAAAGCGAAAGATACTGAAAAGTACAGAACATAACAGGCGAACAAGATACCTAAAAAATGCATGGTTAAAAAAACTTCAATTGCCCTATTTGAGGGTGCTCGACTGGAAAATACCCTGGACATTAAGTTGTTGAGGTATTGCTGAACTTAAGAAGACAATTACCATATATGGATATTGGTGTTTCTATTTAATTATTCCTTTAGTTATAAATATTGTGTGTATTTATTGTAGCAGTAATGTAATTTCACATTTTGTAAAAGATTATAACCTTAAGGATATTATAGATTAACTAAAGGATTGAACAAAATTATAACCTTGAGGATATTATAGATTAACTGAAATGTATATTTTCCTATTTCTAACTTTTACTCTCTCAATTTATATGCATTAAACAGTCTCCAAATAGTATTGTTAAATTTAGAATATCATTTATTTTATAAGCTTTACCTAATAAATAAGGTAATCAATAAGATAGAGGTAAGAGAAATACTAGACTTTAATTGTCAATAAACAAATAAACAGTAGTATTCACTAATGTGGCTGAACTCACATTTTAAACATTTCTTTTCAAAAAAATAAACCTGATTCTTATATAGAATATTGATACATTAGAAAATATAAACATTTCACTTTTCCACAAAATGATTTCATGGTTTCATTTGATTGTTATATAAATATACGTATCATAATCCCAAGTTATCTCCAATTTAATTAGATATCTTAAGCAGCAATCATATTGCAAATAATCCCATTATTCTTCTAGCTCCTCCTTCAACCCTGCTACCCTGTTTCCACTCCTTAGAGGGTAATGAAAAAAGGGTTAGGCTCAGTTCGCGAACTTCGGCTGCGAGTTGAAGTCGCGGCTAATTTGCGCAAGTGTCTTGTATCTTATGATTAAGCCACATTTTATGTCTGCAGGCAATTGCCGAAAACAGAAGAGACAGAAGAAGAAACAACTGAAATTATATAGCAGAGAGATATGCGTGTCTGCTGGGGAAGATTGGTCTACGAAAAAAAAAAAAATGTGCAGCGCCGCAGTGACTGGCCGCCAACTCTTTCACTGGCTCTCTGGCTTTGAGTCTGAGTCTGGTACTCTTAAGTCGGAGTGGCGCTAATTTGCCAGAGTGCCCCGATACAAGAGTTATTAGGCTAATAGCCATTAAGCTAATAAGGCTGCTGCATCGGCGCGGCATGGAGATGTTTCTTCAATCAACATTTCAAAGTTTCAGCTGCGACTCGACGTTGTTTGTCGACTCTTAACGCGCCCCAAGCCCCAAAGTAAGTAAAATAATGGCAAATATTTGCATTCTCCTCCCTTTCTCCGGTCGCTTTGCCTTCGCTCCTGAAGTACCACTTGAATTGCAACACTGAACGGCACTGAGAATTCAAAACAAGTTAAGGTTTAAATTGAAGGACCTTCAAGAGAGGCGAACAACAAATTCAAATTCAAATTTTATTTTCTCTTTCTTTCGCCCACACAAACACACACAAATGTTGCATTTTAATTAAATTCCTCAGAGGCAACTGAGAAACCCAAAGAATAGAGAAGGATGGAAAGCAAAATAGAAATTATTTTGTATTATCGTAAGGCAGAAAAAGGGAAGATTTCATTGAAACTGTCCTGCAGTACAATAACAATATTTCACCCTCGCCAAAAAATGATGCGGCATTCAACACACACACATACGCACAGAACAATTGTGTGTCTGTATTTGTTGCTTTGCAGATAGATTTCTGTTGCACACTGGGATTTTGTGGTGTTCGTCCCTTCCTGGCCGCAGTTCTTCTTTGGCTTCGTTTTTATTTTACTTATTTTCGCTTAGTCAAAATTGAGCAGCGGGAGAGGGAAGGGAAGCTAGCAACAACAACAGTGGAGCAGCACATGCGGGCCTAAGCCGGGGCGCTGCAGAGCACTCGGTGGAGAGTGTTACATGTCAGGAATACGCTCTTGATGGTCTTTGAGTAAAAGTGTGAAAAGATGAGCACCATGAGCACAGGAGCGGATGTAGCTGAGAGAGGGGCAATCACTTCCACTGCGACAAGAGCGCGCCCGACTAGATGGTCCGCTCCTGGCTGTAGTTAGAGAGAGAAAGAGTGCTAGATAAACAACAACAGAGAGACACACAACGAGAGAGCGACCGAAACTAGTTAAATGTCTTTGAGCGAGAGTGCGAGGGCGAGGGTGTTTCTTGTCAGCGACGATGTGAGTACGTGTGTGTGTGTATGTGTGTGTGTGTCACGTAGTTGTTTTTGGGAGTGCAGCCACAGCGGCAAAAGTGTCGTTGCGATGCAGCGCACGAAGTTGTTTCGGTGGTTGTTTCGACCCGAACCCGAGAGCCATTCGTGGACGAGAGAGCGCAAGAGAGCCAGTAAAGTTGAAAAACCAGAAGCCGTAAACACAACAAACGCATCAACAACACAAATCAGTTTTTGGCGGTACGCGCACCGAGAAGGTTCATTCTAACGAGCGACGGACGACGCACAACAACGACGACGACGGAGAGCAAAATAAACGCATTGTAAATTTGCTGATTGCTGCGAAACTCGTGTGCGTAAAGAAATTTGGCGCGTAGAGACAGAAGAAAGAAAGTCGAGCAAAAATAGAGAAAGGAAAATAGTGAAAATCGAAATCGACAACAAATTTGCAGTGCAACAAGAATATGTATTAAATTGTGCAGCCAATTAGGCTTAGTTAAGGACCCAGTTAAACAGATATACAAAGGGAATTAAGTGAAGTGCAGTGTGTTGTAGCCATGATGTCTGCCACGCCTACCGTAGTGCTAGAGAACGGCACAATGCTGGGTGCTATGAGCGAGCAGAGGAAACTGCAGCCACAGGCGCTTGTCATACCGGAAATTGTGATTAGCGGCAGCCACAGTCACATCCACAGTCACAGCCAAAGCAGCAGCAACCTCCACTGCAGTCGCAGCCGCAGCCGCAATGACATCCACGAGGAAGTGCCAGCCGAGTCGACTGCGCTGCTCGAGCAGCAGTTGCATCAGCCACATGCGATGCCCAGTGGCGGCGCCGAGGAGGACACCGAGTTCGAGCAGTTCATACTGAATCGCACCACATCGGAGAGCAACATGCTCGAGTCGAGCATCTACAGCGAGCTGCAGTTTTCTTCGGCCTCCGCTGTCGCTGCCGGCGCCAACGTCACAGCACCCGCTGCAGCGCTCAATGCCAGCGTCTGTTCGCGCTCCGATTCGCGGCAGAGCAAGCGCACGCGCCGCAAGTCACACAAGAGCAAGGCCAAGTGCAGCAGCAGCAATGTTGCAGTGGGCGTGGGCGTGGGCGTGGGAGTCGGTGTGGGTGTGCCTGGTGTCGGTGCAGGCACTGGTGCTCCTGCTGGCTCGGCTGCTGTAGCGCCACCTGTTGGCAGCTACCCGCCACAGTACACAGCCATCTTTCTGGATCCCCATCATCATCATCATCATCATGCTGGTGCCGCTGCCAATGCGCTGGCCACTGCCGCCGCTGCTTCGCCGTTCCTCAACTCCAATCCGGAATCGGCAGCAAACTTTCTGCAATATCATCAGTTCTATCAGCAACGTCCCATGGGCATGCCGCATCCCCATCAGCATCAGCATCCACATCCGCATCCGCATCATCATCATCTGCGCAGGTAACTTGAAAGGGCCATTAAAATGAAGCTGGCTACCGTCTTGAAATTGAAAGTTCAACAGGGACAGAGACGGGGACATAGACAGAGACAGAGACAGAGACAGACAGACGCATTTAAAATTATAATTGGCGTGTCGCGTTGGGAAAATAAAACTTTATCATTCAGCGGGCATCATGTCACGCACAGCACGCCGAGGCAGAGGGCGGCCAGAGTCCCAGTGCCAGTCCCAGTCCCAGTCCCATTTCCAGTGGCAGACCGAGTCGTGCCCGCTTCCCCTTTGTGGAAATTGGAGCAGCGATTTGTGCTCTGCACAAGGGCAGAGTCAGTCGCTGCCTTATTGGGCAGATTAACTGACATTGATATGCACGCCGTAGGAATTCCATAAAGCCTTAAGATACGCCCAGACTCGCGTACTTGTCTCGGCTCCAGTGAAGTGGCAGGGGCGGAGGCGGGGGTAGCTGCTGCTGCTGTTTAACATGTCACATGTACGGCCTCGGCGATTATCACAAAGCTGTGGAGTCAAATACCCTGTAGAGGCGCTGGCAAATGGGGTATATTGTTTGCAGACACTACGAAATGTTTGGCATGCAACTTCTCACTAGCTATAAACACCTACATACATATCTCTTGCCTCCCCCCCACTTCTCACTTACAGGGTATCTCTCCGTCAGCCACTACACCCCCACTTTAACCCTTAATTCCCGGAATCTTGTGCTAGCAGCATAAAAATTAATAGTGCCGCATAAATTTTGTCAGAACATGCTGCGACATGTCCAAAAATGCCATTTGATTAATTATCATGGCGCTATTTTTAGTGAAATACTCAAAATACTGCACTAAAAATACCACAGAAATATACCAAAACTTGAGCTAAAACCAACGACTTGATTAATGAACAGTAGCCACACATGATATGATGGGCCAGACTGCGACATTTGATAGACACCTCTCCAAAACTGAACCCATCTCAAGCCACAGCTAATCCCCTAAGCAATCGAAACACAATCCAATCAAATAGAAAAGCCATTAGATCTATGCTAATTGACACGATGTTGAAGAGATCTCAAACATAGGATCGTTAACAAGCCGAACTTATGTATGTATGTGTAACTGGACTCAACTCGACATGACAAAATATTTGCTGTCACAATTTTGATAAGAAGAAACAAACAGAAATTATGGAAAAAGGTTCACACTAAATGTGAACTTCGATTGTTAATTGAATGCTGTTTGTATTTGTATTTGTATTTGTTGTTGTTGTTGTTGTTGTTACTATTGTTATTGTTGTCATGTTAGAAAATATCAATTTCAATTTGATGAAACAAGTTCATAGGAAAAATAGAAGAAAAACCAAACTGAACTCGGGACAAAATGCGCCTAAACAAATCAAAAGAGAGTTCAATACCATGTTCTGTTCGTGTGTGTGTGTGGGTGTGTGTGTGTGTGTGTGTGTTGGTGTTGGTGTTGTGCACATAAAATCGATACTTTGTAACGCCCGAGTGCACAGAGTCCCAATTGGGCCCAGAGAGGAAGGTCTATGCGGCAATACGAAATGAATTTTCGAGCCCAGGCACGCATTCGAATTCGTTCCTTGAACTCAACTTAAGTTGCTGCGGCTGTCATACGACACCATACACAGTCAAAGAAAGCGAGGTGAAGAGAGGGGAAGAGACGACAGGAAGTCGCATCAATAGACAGTTTTGGGTTTCAGTTTTGCGGTCTCTTTCGAGCCACTTAACCAGCTAACTCAGTCTCAGTCCTTGCGAGTCCTTTCCCTTCACCTTCCCCTTCCCTTCAGCTTTACCCGCATACTCAGATATCATATGACATAACGTACTTAATCTGTGCCACGCACTACAGTACTCATCAGGCCATAAAATACTCATTAATTTTTGGCAATCCAAAAATATATTCTCTACCTTGGGGCAGTTTGGGGGTGCAGCCACCCACAAAAAGAAAAATCTAAAATCCTTCAGCTTCCCATGTTATCAGCCTGCTGCAGACAACATGAAGAGAGAGAGAGAGAAAGAGAGAGAGAAGGGAAGAGGGGGAGAGTGAGCTGAAAATTTGAAAATCTAAAACTTTGTCAATCATATTTTGTAGGCTTTTTTTCTCTTTCGCCTTGAGGGTTGCACTTTATTAAATTCTTTTCGATTTATGGTCACCCCTAAGGGCAAAGAAACGTTCGTTTACCGTTCGAGGCGAATATCTAATGATATTGTCATAAGCTGCTAAGAAGCAGAGGGAGTAAGGAACAGACCGAGAGAGAGAGAGAGAGACAGAGAGAGGGAGACACAGGGAGAGGTACAGAGAGAGAGGTAGAGGTGGAGAGGAATCCATTAGTCTCGTCGGAGACGCTTAGAGAACTTAAGTGCAGCTTAATGTGGGCATTCATTAACACAGCAAAGAAAGAGAGCCCCGAGAGAGATACATGCATAGACGAGCGAGCCGTAGACTTGAGCTAATGATAGGCCCAGTCTTGCTACCCCCCCTCACTCTACCACTGACTGGGCTGGTCAGCTTAGGCGGCATCAGGCTCATCATCATTTTTCTTGCTCTTCAGCACAGTAGCTTCGCTTTTGTAGGTCCCAACAATCCCCCCCGCCCAGCCCACTACACCTCTGGGCACTGCTGTAGGCCCAGTTAAGCTGTAAACAATGGCAACAGAAGGTTTTACAGTGCAGCACGTAAGCCGCTTAGGAGCCAATGCGAACAGCGGCAGCTGCATTGAAATTTATGCTTTAATAATTCTAATTTACTTTTAATCATATTTTCTAGACAGTTTTATATGCAGTCCTCCCACAATGCAGTCCCCCCCCTTTCTTGTAGTCGGCTAATTTCAAATAGAAATGCGCCAAGTGCAGGTTCCCCCCTCTCTCCTCATTTCTCTCTCCCTCTCTTTGTTGGTTTTGTTTTCGCCACCTTATTTGGTTGCCCGTAAAGTAAGTCTAATGCCTTTCTTAATTATGCCGCTGCAGACATGCGCAACTGTTCAAGCGACCCTCCGTCTCCCCCCTCTCTGTCTCTTCCTCTTCCCACCGCAAGCTACGCATGCGCAATGCCAAAAAAAGAGACGAAAAGAAGGCGAAGGAAAACGCTATTAGGGAAGTAATTATGCCTAATGACGACAGCAACTGTTGCGTCCTACTCAGTACACACTCCCTCCCTGCACCGCCCTGTGCGACCCCTCTTTACCACAGCCCTTTAACTGGGTCAGCAAGTGGCTTCCACGCCATCTACGGCTAATGACGCGGCAAAGAAAGTAAGCCCCGTCTACAGGTAAATGGCAACGGAAGTCGCCAGAGCCCCAGAGATTGTTGCGTACTACGCAACGCAATATCATCTAAGCATATCTAAAAGATAGACCATATAGGGTAGGGTAGCGGGCTCGCTTGGGTATCTATTTGAAATGCGCAGCTCGGAACCTTGGCTTGAAAAACTGCTGCCTTGTCAACGAGTTTACTCCAATGAAGAAGAAGCTTTGAAGCACTTCATTTTCTAGTTGAACTCAATGTTCTTGAGTATTAGTGTCTTTTTCTAGTGAACTAAATCATTTTTCTTGTTCTATCAAACTAGAATACTATAAGCTGTTTTCTGTATTCCTCATTGAAAATAAAAGATGTGCCAGAAAGAAAGAAACATGCACTATATATGAGTACTACCTAATTGGTTTGTATATATAAAACATGTATAATAAATTATAAAGATATTCATAGTTATCTGAGTAATACCTAATTGTTTCCTATATAAAATAATTATAAAGATATATATACATACTCTACTGCTAGAGTAATACATTATTGTTTCCTATATAATATATATGATAAAGATTTATATATATGCATACTTATAGTAGGCATTCATAGAGCTTTCTTTTGAAATGATCTTCCTTTGTTTTTGCCACTTCATTGTTGTTCACAGTTTATCACGTATATTTTACTTGAGACAATGGCGCATTCAGTGCGATTCGTCATTATAAATAACAATATCTTACAGTATTCAGTGCACATTAAACTTATACGATATTAGAGGATAAATGAAACTATCGATAAATTGTTTGAATTCAGTTTGCAATATATTAAAAGAGAAATAAGTGAAACGTATTGAGTTATAACTTCTTCTATAAATATTATACACTGCTCAACATCTGCTTTATTGTTATCGATAGTATCGATAAATATATTTCGCCTCATTTGGCACTTTAAGAGGCACTTAACGATGCTGCCGTAAAAATGAAAAACTATTCCAGCCTCGTCTGCCTCGTGTAGCACGTTGCCATTGTGGAAAGTGTCTCTATTTCTTCACCCATCCACTCCTCCCCTCCTTCCTTTCCGTCCCTGCATTCTATCCGTTTCAATTTCAATGCGCGCTGATTGAGCTTAAGAGCCGAAACTGAAACCGGGACCGGGAGATGTTTACGAGCTCGCAACGCGAGTGCAGCGAACATTTTCGAATAACAATAAATGTTGCACGCACACACAAAAGCTCATAAATTAGCCCACTGTGCGAGAGTGAGTCTGTGTGTATGTGTGCCAGTGTGTGTGAAGGGTGTCATTAAAGATGGAGGCAGCACAATCCGAGCACAAAGCAGTCTCAGCGCTGCAGGGCACGCAAATATGTATCTAAGTATCTTATGGATACTCTTGTATCTCTCTCTCTCTCTCTATCTATCTCTCTTGCTCTGTGCTGCTACTGCGCTGCATGAATGATCTTGCTGACAAATGATCTTGTTGCAAGTGCTAGAGATCATTAACAAGCAGGTTATTATCGATACCTTTAAGCCACATGTGGCCCATGAGTGGAGCTGATAAAGTATCTGAAGAATACAATATGAGACCTCTTTAAATGCATCGTAGAAACTCGCGTACGTGTTGCCAATTGGCAATGAGATTCAACTTGGATTACAGAATTTACGACACGCCCGCCACGCCCTATGTGGGAGAACTTCTCAAGAGCTTTTGTTTTTGATGTGCGACATGAAGCATGAATCATTTTTCTGACATCTTGAGAATGCCATCAAAATACTATGTGTGGCAATACTTTTTTATAAATGAAATACATTTTTTATGCCCCTTCCCACTCCTCCAAAAGGGCTGCATCGCTTTGATATATTTGAAATTGATGGGCCCCTTCACGCCCTAATTGCAGACACAATTCTGATGCTAGCTCGTTTTTTTCTACGATTCTACGATGTATTTTCTTATACAGGGTATAGCACACATTGTTGTATGATATGTTATAGAGAAAACTATGGAAAAGTATAAATGATTATAAGGTATTTTTAATATCTAATAAACTATGATTACTATACACTGTAAATTTAAGTTAAAACTTTGTCAGTCTCAGGCTCTAGCGAGTGTCTTTTCTTCTCTACTATACCAACTATTTGTAGGGTATTTAAGCTGCGTATACTGTACAATTATTCATTATTTCCTATATTGTTTTCCTTTTTATAAATTGTTCTTTTCGGACTTCCCTCTCTGATTCTTTGTTAGATGACAAATTGCCGACAATTGAGTGTGACGCCGTCAGACCAGAATTAGTCCAGGCAGTTGCCCCATGCCCCATGCCCCGCCGCCACCCGCAGCTGTTGTAATTAAATGAAATGAGAAATCATAGCGCCCCGCATCGGCTCTATATATAACCTGAATATATACAGTTTTTTTAAGGCTTTTCAAACGCTTTTCCCGTCGATTTTTTATAGCTTTATGCAAGAAGGGAGTACGCCCAGAGCGAGAGGGGTGTCCCAATGATTTATGCACAAATTTGGCGGTTTTACGGCGTAACTAAATTTATTTTCACACCTAAAAAAGCTATAGTTTTATAGGGTCTTAATATTCGTTGTCCACGGGGATTGGGGTGCAATTAAAAATATTTAAATATTCAAAAATTGTTTTATGACCTGCCCGAGAAGTATGATATAGTAGTGTATACAGGCTGGAGTGGGGAGGGGGCAACAACTGCTAACCTGTTGCAGGTCGCCTTTGTGAAGGTAACCCAAGATGGCACGATAAAACGAAACACAAAAGATGTAGAGAAAAGAAAAGGAGAGAAGGGAAAAGAGGGAAAAAGAAAAGCAAACAGCAAATCAAATGAGAAACAGCTGCCTATTTCTAAAATCAAATGGGCCACGCACACGCACAGCGGGGCGCAACAATGAGAGAAGAAGAACGAAGAGGCAAGAGGGGAACAAGGAGCGTAGGGAACGTAGGGAGACGTAAGGGACGATAGGACGACAGGATCAGGGATGACAGGCAGGTGCAGTGTGTGTCGAAGCAAAGATTTTCTAAATTTATGCAGGCATTAACTGGACAACAACAACAAAGGCCACTGCCTTTATGTGTGAGTGTATGTGTGTGTGTCTGTGCGAGTGTGTGTATAAGGGGTGTGTGTGTGTGTGTGCCACATGTTACACTGCTCAACGCGTCCTTTGCACTTACGTATTTCTCTCAGCTTCCCATTGTGCTCGTCTATGATTTAGAACACACACACGCACACACACTTATACACACTTCTTGGCCTTCTAGTGGCAATATGATGTAATGTGAGACCCAAACTTGGCCACTACCTGAACTCGGACAGCTGCAGGTAGTCACTTCGCCTTAATCTTGAGAGTCAAAGAAGCGAATGCACTGAGGAAGAAGTCAGTGAGTGAGGCAGTTCTATAAATTAAGGGATGGCTGGAGAGTCCAAAGAGATATGTGATATCTTTCCTGATAAGTTAAGTTGGGATATCAAACTATTGTCTGCCAAAGGTGCTAAAGATTTCTTAGTATATTTCAAGAATTTATAAGTCAGATGAAGAATTTATAAGAATTTATATGTCATTATATGGGAATTTACATAGAGTGCACATTAATTCTCTGATTTAAACGATAGTTCTAACGATAGTATAAAGTTTTTTGATTGTTTTTCTGCTATAGATGGTAATGAGACATCAAAGTGATTAATCTATAATAGATATTGATCAATTAGCTTTAAACTTTAATCAAAATTCGAGTTATATATTTTAATATGACGATCTGTAACTAAAACGATAGTTCTGTCGATAGTATTTCATGACTTTAATCGTAATTCAACTCACATCTCTAACTATATAGATTTGCAGTTGAAATTATAGTTCTGTCGATAGTATTGAGACTCTGATTTGATTCCTTCTACCTTATAAACTCATTTAATTGATATCCCTTATCTTTTAAATACCTTCAATGCCCATCAATACTCATGTTGCTCCCCTCTCTTGCTTGCAGAACCCTCTTGGACGTGGCTGTACCGCTGGCCGGTGGCAATGGCGATGTTGCAGGCACCTTGAACAGCACGAACTACAACATATCCGGCATGGCGGCCTCCTCCGCGGTGCTGAGTAACATTGAGCTGGGAGACGGAGCTGCACTTGGCCAGAGTCTACGCAAATGGTTTGCGCGACCCTCGCTACCCTTTGTGATTGGCATATTCGCGCTGGGAGGCGTGGCCTGCACACTGGGCGGCATTGTGTTGGGCTCGACAGGCCTCATCGAACATTCGACACAATATCTGAGTGCGGCGCTGCTGATGATCGGCATTGGAGTCTCACTGCTGGTCATTTCGGGCGCCATCTGGCGGCTGAGCTTGCCCGACGATGTCGATGATTGTCCCTGCTTCCGTCGCCTGGAGACCTGTCGCAATTGCAACAGTCCGCACTGCACGAATCGCCTTCTTCCTGGCAGTTACCTCTATCCCGAGTTCCAGCATCGTCCGCCTCCGCCATCGTATCTGACCTCGCTGAATGAATACGCTTTCGTCTATCATCCCAGCACGCATCCCCAGGCGGCCTATGCCACGGTGCGCATGAATACGCCACCGCCGCTCTATCGCTCCACCTACTCCCTGAAGTAAGTTACCCCAAGATGTTTCCATGGGAAAGTTTCACTAATCTCTTCTGTTTCTTTTAGCACTTCCACGTCGCATGTCTTGTCCGGGGGCGTGGCACTACCGCCCACAAGTGAGCAGACTGCCGAGGATCAGCTGCCCGTGCTGTGCACACGCGAAGCCATCAGTCAGACCTCCTTCAAGGAGCTGGAGATCAATGAGATCCATGAGGAACCGCCCAGCCGAGAGGCCGAGAGTCAAACGCTCTTCAAGGAGGTGGAACTGGACTAAGAATCTCTCCCTCTCTCTCTCCCTCTCTCCGTCTGTCTCTCTTCCCAACTACTCCCAGTTGTGCACCCCCAACTCTGACTGATTTTACTATATATCGTATATAACTAACTATGCGTATCCTCAACCTATCGAAAACTGTACAAATTAATTTAGTTTTTTATCGCCCCAACTTATTTAGTGAAATTACAGTGTACATAAGTTGTAAGTTTTATATACATTATATAAATATATTTATTAATGTGTACAAGCGTCCTATATACGATTATATATATATATATACACTTAGTATTTACACACGATGTTTTCAGTTCTAGCCAAATCGCCGCTCGCTTTGGCTCTTATGTTATGTTGATCATATTCCAATAATGCCAAAATTAATAATAAATGTCTTTAAGTGGCCTAAGTGTGAAATTCGAGTGTGTTTTATTGCAGTTCAAGTTGTAATATATATTTTAAAATTGTTCTTCAATGATCTGAAACGATATACCATTGAAACATAGGTATTATAGCTATTTTAGCCAGCAGTGTAAACTGCAAGGTGACATGCATGCATGAGATGGCATGGCTATTTTAGCCAGCAGTGTAGACTGCAAGATGACATGCATGCATGAGATGGCATTGTTATTTTAGCCTGGCGTGTAGACTGCAAGATGACATGCATGCATGAGATGGCATGGCTTTTTTAGCCAGCAGTGTAGACTGCAAGATGACATGCATGCATAGGGTGGCATTGTTATTTAAGCCGGGCGTGTAGACTGTCAAGTGACGGCAAACAGACGCATAGTTGTTTTAGCCTGCAGTGTAGGTTATCAGCTGAACTGTCGATTGTTGCAGTATAGTTAATTTAGCCAGCACTGTAGGTATTCGACAGTGACTTGATGTGGCATACCTAGTTTAGTCAGCAGTGTATGCTATATTAGCCACCACTGCAATGCAAAGAGCAGCTTAGTAACTTAGCTATTTTGCCACCACTATGAAGTAGCTACGTGACACAAGCTGCTTGCTGTGCTAAATGACACAAGCTGCTTGCTGTCTTGTACACACAACTCTGCGTAGCCGAGACACAAACCAAGCAAGCAAACCGGTTACACTGTGTTTTACATGTGTCCCGGATGTGTTTCCCGTTTTATTTTTAAGAATTTCTCAATTGAAAGTGGTCAATCAAAGGTATAAAAACTTTGTGCAAATAATAAGTTGGTTCCAGTTCAATCAATAAACAAAATTTAAAAAAACATTAGTAACGCAGATATTTTTATTGATTTCATGTAGCATTTTTAAAAAATTCTTACAATCTCTAAAGCTTAACTGTGTTGACTGAACTGTGGTGCCACCCCTTGTTCTCCGTTATACAAATACCTGTTGCTTTGCCGTTAACTGACCCAATTTAAAATAAAATCAATAATCAAATTACATAAATTACTTAATTAACATTGAAATTAAGACCAGCCTGGCCAATTATACGTGAATTGTTGATTTGACGAAATAACAAATTCAAATTTAGACTGAGCCGTCATTATATCATTTTTTCGGGGGCTTATGAATATTGAATGCGTGTTCCATTTTAAATGTGACTGTGAGACACGTCAAAGGAACTAGAAACGTGTGTTTTAAATAGGGACAACACGCGTAGAAGGCGCTCAGACGACGTCGAATCCTTTAGGGCAGTGGAAATGTATCTGCAGGTGTTGATAGTGTCCTTTATGCTGGTACTGCTGGGCGCACTGGTTGGTTTTCTGGCATTTCCACTGCTCTTCGAGGAGTTGGTCAAGCCACCCGCTAAGCCAAGAACTGAGACTGAATTGATGTCTTTGGAAGTTTAAGAAACCTTTTCTTCTTGCAGAATGTCAATCTCAAGCCTGGCAGCGAGACGCGTCAGCTGTGGCAGCAGCTGCCGTTTCCCATGGGCTTCAGGATCTACGTCTTCAATGTGACCAATGCGCAGGAGGTGAAGGAGGGCGGTATGCCGCAGCTGCAGGAGCTGGGACCGTTGGTATTCGAGTGAGTTGTAAAAGTTGTTGCAGGCTGAGACCGTTTAAAGTTTTCTCCCAGCGAGTGGAAGGACAAGTTCGATGTGCAGGACATTGAGGAGGAGGATGCGGTCAGCTTCATGATGCGTAACACATTTCAGTTTCGTCCCGACTTGGGACTGAGTGGGCAGGAGCTTGTCACCATGCCGCATCCCCTGCTGCAGGTGAGATTTCTAGTGAAGATACCTCCCTCCCCCCCAGTACTGCTCACTTCCTTCTCCCCTTCCTGCAGTTCATGACTTTGGCAAATCTGGCACAACCCGCAGAGCTGCAGGCTGCAGTTGCTCAGGGACTCGAGGTGTTGCTGCAGCCACAGAGCGCCTTCATCACGACCACCTTGATGGAGCTCTTCTTCGACGGCTTCGACATCAACTGCGAGCAGCAGCATCCGGCAGCGCAGGCCATTTGCCAGCAGTTCCAAGCGGGCGCGGTGCCAGGAGCAGTTGCAGTAAATGCGACGCACTACAAGTTCTCGCTAATGGGCGCGGCAAGTAGATCCCCGAGAGAAACTTATAAGTAATGTTAACTGATCAATGCATCTTCCTCCTTAGGGCAATCACTCGAATGCGGGTGAGTTCAAAGTGTCTCGCAGTCGTGCCCACAAGTCATCGGTGGGTCACGTGCTCTCGTTCAATGGCGCGCAGGAGCTGCAGATGTGGCAGGACCAGGTGAATGGAAGTGACAGCTGTAATCGCTTGCGCGGCACAGATGGCACCATCTTTGCGCCCTTCATGCGCATCAAGCAGGGCCTGTGGAGCTACTCGGCACAGCTCTGTCGCTCGCTCAGCCCCAACTGGAAGGGCTCCACCAGATATGACAAGTTGCCCGCACAGCGCTACGAGCTCAGCTTCGGATCGGCTAAGGTAGGTGAAGCAATAGGAGAGGGTACTTAGGGGGGAATATATATTGCTCTGTATACCTTTCTTCCTTCAGCTCGAGCCAGCTTTGCATTGTTTCTGCGAGAATTATCCTGCAGACTGTCCAGCCGATGGCACCATGGATCTGATGAGGTGCAATGGGTTACCCTTTGTGGCTTCGCTGCCTCACTTTTACAAAGCGGATGAAAAACTAATCGAGGAAGTGGGAGGACTGTCTCCTGCCGCCGGCAAACATGCCAGCACGCTGATCTTTGAACAGGTAACAGGGCTAAGGCATTATTAAACCCGATATTCATAGGGTAGAAGGATATTTTAGCTTGAAAATGAATATCACAGGCAGAAGCAGGACCTACCAACTCCACATTCTTGAGCAGCATCAATTGCTGTGCTAATATATATCTACATCTGTATGAAAGCGTATTTATCAGAGATTATAAGAGCTAGGTACATTAAATTTGGTTACAATACATAATTGTAATTATACATAAATTAAGGTTGCTTTAAAATATGACCACGCCTTCTTACGCATCTGGAAATTGAAAGATATCGAAAGCGAAAGCTTTGATTGTTCATGTGTACAATAATCATGATATTAATCATCATGATTACTACTAATGTATATTAGTATAAATGACATTTAGGAAATAACTTCAGTGACTTTAGTAAAACACTTTAACTTAAGATTAACCTATCTATATCTACAATTCCTTGCCAATCTTCCCAGCTATCTGGCACTGTGCTCTCTGTGCACAATCGATTGCAGTTCAGTCTGAAGGTGCAGCCTGTACAGCATGTGCAGCTGATGTCCAAGCTGCGTGCGCTCACCATGCCCCTCTTCTGGATAGAGGAATCTCTGCAGTTGGATGAAACAATTACGAAGATGTTGCACAAGAAGATCTTTGTGTAAGTTGAATCAATCGATAAGGGGTTACCTGAGTATACATATAATATATCCCATATATTTTGCAGTGTTCTGAATGCCAACAATATATTTCGCTGGCTGGCCATTAGTTTGGGTAGCTTGGGCTGTGCCTTGGGTGGCATCTTCCTACACTTGTCGCAAAAGGATACAAAGCGCGTGGGAGTCAGAGAAAGTTCCAATTAGGCAATCCCTCGATGCTGTTAGAAATCCCCCCTTGATAAAGTTAGAGACTGCATAATGCACAAGTTCTCTCATTCACGAGGAATCGGAATACAATATATAATTATATGAATGCTCTTCGATGTTCAATAGTTCATAAAATAGTCTGTTATCGTATATAGTATATAGTAGATATAGTAGGTATGCAAGTTAGTTCTTCAGCTTGCACCTCTTGGAACATCTCATTGCGAATAGATACAATTACAGAACTTAGTGTTAACCTTAAATGATACAGAGTACGAATGTGTGTGTGTGTGTGAGGGTGTGTGTGTGTGTGTGTGTGCTTCATATTGGCGACTCTAGTTTTGTCTCCTCGTCTGTCGCATGTCCTTCTCAATCTCAAACTGCCGGACATCCGTGCGCTGCAAGAAGTCCTGTCGCTCCAGGTAGCTGAGTAATAAGGAAAGGAGGAGGCGTTATACATATATATTACCTTCTATAGATGACTTCACTCACCCATCCTTGCCCTTGTTGTGGGTGCGCAACTCCTCGTCGATACCTTCGTCACTCTTAAAGGTCTTCCAGTCCATTTGGGACTTTTCCAGCACAGACAGTTTCTTCTTCTTGCCCAGCTGATTAAGTAAGGAACCCAAGCCGCCGCCTGCACCACTTGCAGCTCGTTTGCCGGCTCCAAAGCCGCGTGGAGAAGAAGTTTCCTTAGCGCTGCCTGTTGCCGGCTGCTGATCTTGATTCTCTTTCGCGCTGGAACTGGAACTTGAGCTGGAGCTGGACTTGACTACATGCATTGCTTCGCTAGGCTCCGTTGCCGGCTTCGCAGCTGGACTGCGTTTTGCACTTTCCACTTTCTTTGCTGGCACAGGCTGTGTCGTCTCTTTGGGCTTGGGCGCAGGTTTGCTCTCGCCGCCCACATCTCCTAGGAAGTCTGCCCAGAGCGCATCGGAGCGGGATTTATCCTCCTCCTCATCGGATTCCAATTTGTCTTTTTCCGCAGTCTCACGTTCGGTTTTCTTGGTCTCCGTTTGACGTGTACTGCGGGAGGTGGGGGCGCTGCTCTTCTTTTCAGTGCTAATCCGTTCGTCTTTTGCATTATCTTTCTTTTTGCCTTTCACAGATTTTGTTTGTTTCTTTTTCGTACCGGCGTCGGCGTCGTCTTCATCTTCAGATTCGCTTTCGCTATCGTTTTCATCGTCTTCGTCGCCGGACTCGGCTTCGTTTTCGTTTTCCACGCAGAAGTCTTCATCACTCTCATCGCTGTCCGAGGCGTAATCTTCTTTCTTATTCATATTTAATACGAACTAATTTCCACCAGTGTTTTAAATATTTATTTTATAGTGAAATATTTTTAGAGATTTTTCCGCAACACAAATTGTATCGGCGCACACACACACAAACACACGAACAGAAGTCACACACATTCAGAACGCCAATCAGCTGCCGAACAGCATGTTTGCATGTATATCGATAAGTGTATTTAACAGCTAACCTCACTGTTAATCAGCATCCTAAGCAATAATGTTATAGGTCTGGTAATGTAGTTGGGACACTAAGCATGTTAGATGCTTAGTGGTCGGGACAATTTTCAGCAACTCATAATGACACTAAGCAATGAACACATTGTTAGTGATTCTGCAATTAACAGAGTTGCGTTGTGCGATATTCACTATCGATATATAAGTAGCGAACAGCTGAGCCCAATGGATTATCAGATTCGTTCCACTTCCCAATTTGTTTCATAGCTCGGTTGCTATGTAAAGGAAGACAGTGGAAAAAACAATAATAATTAAAATAAATACAATTAATTACCATTTAAGAGAATATCAATTGTGCATTACAACTAAATTCACCAATGGACGCGCTGTGCATTTAATAAATAACTAAGAAAATGCTTAGCTAGGACTGGGTGAATCACTGCCTGCGCTGCAAGTGCTTTCTGGCTGTGGCCTTTTCAATCGATTCTCTGTTTTGACTACCCCACAACAAATAAAAACAAAAAGGAAATCAAAAATAGTTATTCGGGCATTTGTTGTGCGGCTCAAAGAAATACAAAAATAACGGGGCAACGCCGGAACAGGATCAAAGCAAACCAAGTTGCAAGTACGTGTGGCGCATGTCTGTATGGGCGTCTGGTAATGTTTGTGTGCGTGTGAGTAACGCCCCAAACGGCCAAAAGGTCAGCAGGCCAAATGAATCGTGCTTTTCTCTCTCTTCTCCAATCGCAGGTTCATCGGCAATATTTAGTAACAATGTGCACTGCGCTCTCGCAGGACTTCAGCTGCACATCAAACTGGTCGACGCCTTGCCGGACCGCAGAGAAGGCCAAACAACAAGAAAAACCACAACAAAACAGATAAACAAATGACCAAAAGGAGACCGTGGAGCAACGGAAAAGCAATAATTAGCTACGTAGAGAAACAACAACAACCTATATTAATAGCAACAACATCAACTAGAAAAGAACACCAACAACACTGACATCATTATATACTTCCAAAACACAGCGCCAAATAGTTGTATAGTCCACGTCCCCCCCTAGCACGTCCTGCCTGCCACTGATCTCTGCCTGAACTGGTCATGTTCTCCGAACCCTACGACACGGATGAGCTGGACCGCATTGTCGATGTGGTGGGTCTGCGCTCGAATGCGCGCCTCAACACGTTCCGCGAGATGTGGTATCATGTCTTTCTCTGGGCTCTATTCTCCTCCATCTTCATCCACACATGCGCCGCCCTCTTTGCCTTTGTCACGCTGCGTCGGCACAAATTCGGCAGATTCTTCTCCATACTGATATTGGTGATGGGATTCCTTTCGCCCGCCGTCAGCGGCATCATTAGCAGCGCCGTGATCGCGTTTGTGCATCGCGCTTCCAGTTTGCCCATGTCACCGATCTATGCCATGATATGGGGCCTCGGACAGACCATCTTCTCGGCCTGTCTGGGCTTCTCGCGCATTCTAGCCACGCTCTAGAAGAAGGTGCATGCTTATTGGACTGAATCGAATTATTTTGTCATTATTCTCTTTGTTTATTTGGAACTCTTAACGTGTATATCAAAGTATCAAAGTTCATAAGCCTAGTCTAAGTATTAATTCGTAATATCGTAACTGGTGTATATAGTTAACGTTAACACTTAAGGCTTAAGCAGCGTAGACCATATTCAAATTTTCATATTACAACTTTTTGGCCAATCTGAGGTCTAATTCGCATAAATCTATCAGTAAATTGTTCAGGTCTAAAATCATTTAAAAACAATTATGAAAATTTATAGCGAATCCGTATGGAGAATATTGTGATTTTTGAATATATATATATATATATATATATATGTACTATCTATAAATACGAAATAGATACAAAACAACTGTACATTATTTTAGCACCTAATTTAACGATCAATTGTAATATACGAGAAGACGCTGAATAAACGGCCTGATTCTAAAATATCGAAGAAGACGCCTTTATAAGTGAGTTCCCTTGGTTAGGATTTGCAAAATCCTCTTGAGATTTAGTTAGAATAGACAATTTTATAAGTTTTACTTTCCATTCGTGACTGCAAATATATCAACTATCCCTAGTGTATTATAATGAATAAGTTAGATATTTGGATCTTCGAGATCAGAGAGTTTGGATAGAGATTCACTTGGGATCAAGCTGTAGCCATGTCAGTCCTTATTCCATATTCTACATAGTATACAGTTCAAGATCCCTCACAAAAGAGCCTGCTGTACGCAAATGGATTCTCCTCTCAGTTTCAGTCTACATTTCAGGTTAATATTTATTCCGAGCTCAAGCAACTGGCATTATACAGAGAATACATCGGTGATACATATGGTTCGATCTTCATTCCAAAATAAGCTCCATATTGTACCCCAACTAAATTGAAATATTTGAGTCCTTCAGGAAATACGGCATACAGAAATTAGTAAGATAATTTGAGATAACCGGATTTCTTTGATATTGAGCTTTATCAACTTCATACTCTAGTAAATTGAGGTATTTGGATCTCTGGCATTATATGTTTAAGATTCCCTTTCCCTTAACGGATGTAATTAATAGCTTAGCTATATTAATTACAATTTCCATCTCGTATCCGTATTAAATTAAAGTATTCGGATCTCTGGCATTATACAGGGTGTATAGTTTGCTGCTGAGCACGTTGCCAATACGTCGTTCCGTTTGCAGTGGCTGTGGTCCGTTGCTCCGCTTGATCTTGACATCTGCCAGAGTTTGCACTGCCTGAGGATCGTTGGCAAAGTGATCGAGCATGCGCTTGGGGCAAGGGTATTGACCTATAATGGATTCGGCCACTTCAAGTGTAACCAGGGGCAATCTATTCAGATGCTGCTGCCAGAGCCGCCCGTAGCCGTTGCCCTGTTCCACGCGCACACACTGCTTGTTATCGTTGGCCAGATACTTCTTGAAACTGCCCAATATGGCCTGACGCTGCTGCTTGTATGGTGTCTCTGCAATGGCCTTGGTGTAGCGCTGCAACAGTGCCAACAGCTCCTTGGCCATTGGCTCAGCCAACTGTTCGATGTGAAGCTGCTGCAGCAGTTGCAGTTCAATCAATGCATTCGCCTCGTTGCTGCCATGACGTAGGCGTGGCACAACCACAGTAAACTGTATATTGGGTGCGGGGAATGCATCGTGTAGCTTGGGACCAATGCAGGCCAGCGTGTTATGCTTCATAGTGCGCTGAAAGTCAGATTCGGTAAGCAGCTGCAGAACTTGTTGCTCCACACGCCAGGCATCGTCCAGACCAGTCGTGCTGGTACCTGGCACGGCCACCAGTGTTTGTTGGCCCACATTGCGTTCCCAAATGATGCAGTTTTTTGCTCCAAGACTGCGTATTTCGTACTTTATATCCGTATTATTCAGTTGCGATATCAGCTCCTGCCCCAGAGGGATTCGCAGCAAACCCACGTCCAGTACTAAGCGCACATATTTCTGACACTCTCCTGGCCTAATGCGCTTCTGTTGCTCTCTTATCGCCTGTTTTAACAATTTATCCGCTTTGTTAGACATTTGTTTACTGAATTTAACAAAACTACAAAAACAAGCGCCAACTAGCAGAAAACAAACGATATACGCAGTGCTGCAAAGCGTTCGAGAGTGTTTCATTTATCTTCCCAATGTTCCAGCCTATCGATAGTCAACGCGACAAGAGCTGCTGCTGTTCATTAATCGATTTACAGCGCTGCACTCCACACGTGTTTTTATTTACTGCGAGAAAACAAGTCACATTTATATTTTTAATTCAAAATGTATCTCATGTACACAATTGACGAAAGTGGCGAGCGCGTCTACACGCTGAAGGTGAGTGTTTGCTGCCCAGCAGTTGCATTTCCAGTATATTAATTTGGCTGCTCAATTCTAGAAACGCACTGAGGACGGACGCCCCACGCTCTCGGCGCATCCAGCACGCTTCTCCCCCGAGGACAAGTACTCGCGTCAGCGCATCACCATCAAGAAACGTTTCGGCCTGTTGCTCACCCAGAAGCCGGAGCCCGTCTATTAAGCCAGCGAATTAGTTTAAATTAGCTTACATGTGTATTTACAAATTATAAGATCACTTTATATAAAACCCAACAAAACAATTCAAAGGCGTCTCTTAAGTCCCGCCGTGTAGTCAAACAATTGAGGATTCCGGAATTCGCCTCGCATGTCCAGCACGTAGAAGAGCGACTTGTTCTTCACCTTAATGGGCAGCTGCACGCGAGCCATTGCACGAGACTCTTCGGCAGAAATGTATTTCAGGGGCACAGTCATGATGCGATTACGGTTAAATGGGCCATACGTAACAAATGAGACACTCTGTCCGCCCTTGCGTAGAATGAGAAAACGCACAGATCGCAGTGTAAACATCCAAACGGCAAACAGAATACCATAGCCTATAAAGGATTTAGATATTGAATTATAAACTTCTCATCTCGATACCTCAGCGACGACTTACCTATCAAAAAGCTACAGGCCGTAATGCCGTTCTTATATTTATTCTCGCCCAGATTAATGCGCTGATACCATTTAAGTTCTTCGCCAGGCTTCTCCTCAACTGGGGCATCCTTCAGCGTCGTGAATGCGAAATGTGATAGATATGTCCAGAATACAAATTGGCAGACACCGAAAAAGTTGAGCATTTTATAGAATCGAGGATTCTCATACTTGAACAACACAATATCCTTGGGAACATTTGTGTTCACATCGAAGGCAGGTCGAGTTGAGTTTGGTCTTATTGAAACTGCAGAAGTCAGAGGATTACTGGCTTTGACTGGCACCGTACAGCGCAAGCTTTGTATAGTGTGTCGCTTGATTACATTAGCACCGTATCTGACCGCGAAATTCACCAAGTTGCTCATTTTAACTGATAACTTTGTTTATTGCATTTATTATAAAACCAATCTAACCTACAAGCGGCACAGATGTTTTTGTTTTGTTTCATTTTTACTGTTTGGTTCGCAAACGAACCAGTTGTGGAAACTGTTCTCAGGGCTGAAGAACCAATAAACTGATGTTGCGGTGCAGAATAATATTATTCAATCGGAATTTGATTGAATATGTTGTGTAATTTATAAGATTAAGACTTAAATAAATAATTATAGTACATACAAGTACGAAGCTCAAATTAAACACTTTATTAAGCTTATAAGTTTATTCTTCAAATTAGAATTGTGAATTATTTATTTAGCCAATAGATGGTGCTTCAATGATATTCTTAATTGCACTAAGTTTCTCTGCTTATAATTATTAGAATTTCAAGATTTTATTACAAATTTATTTTTCCATACCTGCAGCTCACAGATGATTTCGCTTTCCCTTTCCAAGGGTTCAATTGACGGTGAACTGGTTTTGTTGGATTGGAACTAGCCACCGACAAACTAACTCGGAGCTTATTCATATCAATTGTTGTTGTCGCTCTTTTAGTCTGTGTTTGGTATTCCAGTTGTTCAGGGCGGCAGTCTACAATCCGGTGTAAACAATTGACTAAAAACTGTTTCAATCATTAAACATTTAATAACTAAATAAATAGAGTATGTTGTAAATAATAATGACTTAAATAAGAGCCAAGAATTGAGAAAAAACTTGATATATTTATTAATTGGTAAGTAAAAAAATCTTTTGATAAAGATCATCATCACAAAGTTATATTTATAAGATTGCTTATAGTTTGTAACTATATCCTTAACTTACATAATTATAATAATAGATTTTCCTAATATGTTGACATTAGCTTTACATTTCAGGTATATATATAAGATACCCATTCTTCGTTTGTTTGCGTTTTTAGGGTTGTCAGGTGCTTGCACTGCCGCTACTTAAATAAAACATCATCAACAACTTTTATTAAATTATTTATTGTTTTAAGAGTTTATAAACATTTTTTGGGGAACTAAAACTATAACTTTGGCCCTGAGTATTCAGATCAATGCTGGCATATGGAAATTTCTAAAATTTGAACAAGTAGAATTTTTAGAATTTTTCCGATAGTTATATGCACATGCAAATGCATGTCCACTATGTGCTAAAAGTTAATTCCATTACGTTTTGATCTGAAAATCTTCTGTTCGAGCACTTGGCAGCCCTAAAAACATAAAAATGTACAATCGACCAAGTACATTGTTGCCTCGTTTTGCTTTTACTTTGTGCCTGCAAAATAAGTCACGTGACAAGTTGATTTGCGATGCCTAGGATCTTTCGGTAGAATCAATACACGAACATCGAAAACATTTTCAGACCTATAGATCCGTAATATTTTTCGAAATATAGATATTTTTCAACCTAACCCAACTTTACATCAAAATCGATACGTAACCTAAAAAGAATGTGAATGCGCTGCAAAATTATACGCAGACAAACCTTGTTATACATACACGCGCACACATACACACACACACACACACACACACACATACAATCAAGCGCTGCCACTTAAGCAGACGCAGGTATGTGCGTGTGTGCGAGAGCGAAACAGCTATAATAGGCATATATGTAACTCCCAAACAGGTCCAAACATCTGAGGTTATATGCATAAAATGCATTTAACAACCTATGTTTACATAGTCTGTTTCTATGCAAAATTTGTAGATTTATTGGAAAACTTTGTTTTATACAGTCGATGTTTGTCTATATGTAAAGAGCGCACATAAAAGATGAGATAAATGTGTAAGGGGTATAGAGCGCCAGCAACAAAAAGAGGGAGCGAGAGCGAGAGAGGTAGTACGGTAGAGGCAGGGTTACCGGACAAAATCATAAAAACTTTCCGATTAGACCAGCATGTTCTATAAGCATAGACAATCCGAAATTCAATTGAAGACCAGTTTTTCCGATATATCGTAATATAACTTTGGGGAACAACAAAAGCAAATATGGCTGCCGACACCGACGACGCCTCAATTTTTCGTTTTGCGTCTGTTTTAGTTGTTGCTTTTCACTGTGCTGCTGTATCTTTCGGTACGGCTCGTCGTGCTTCGGACGACGCAACCGCTTAGGTCGTGCGCTGCGGCAAAAATTTTTCACATTTTCTTCTTCTTGATTCATATATAAATTATACTTATGTATATATATATAGTATATATATTTTAGTTTGTATGTATACATATTATTACATATTACATATTTTTGCCTTTAATACGCTCTTTCTGGTAGTTCTTACGCTCCTTCACTCTCTCCCTCTCGCTCTCTCTCTCTCTCTTTTTGTCTCCTCTCTCTAAGCCCAACGGCTGATAATAAACCGGTATCCTGCCAAAAGTCCTAGGCAACCGCGCAAAAGAAAAAGTCCTCAACTATGGATCTCTGTGTACTGCACAATAGGAAAATCCCTCCCAAAACCCCAACCGACCCTTACCCCCTCCCGTTTGATTTATTTGCCAGTTGCACTACCTCCGTTTTATATGCCCCATTATTTCTATCAGATATTTCGCCAATATTACCTATGCCATAGTCAGATAATTTAATATAATACCTCCTATATCCACTTGGCCCCCTCTTCCCTTCTCTTAATATACTCGGCGTGGCGTATACTCTAGAGTTGTCTCACTTGCTCTCGCACAGCTGCCTCTCGCTCGCACCGCGCACAGCGTTGCTCAACTGGTAACGTTTTAGTTTGTGTTGCATTTCAATTCGCCTTATAAACTGAACTCCCTAAAAAAAGTAAAACCAATGCTCGAAGATCCCCTGCAGCAGCAGCCTAAGGCAGTGGTTTCAACCCCCCTTACCCTCGGGTCGTGAGACCCCCGTACCCGATGTCTCTGAAGCCCATGCCTTTGCTTTGTACTGCTGCCAGTGTTGCCACCTGGTTTCAATTATATTTTATTTGTTTGATTGCATTACCGATTTAATAATTTACCCGCATTATGCATAAACAACATACAACAACAATATATCTAGTATAATGTTATAAGGTGCCAAGCCAAAAGCGCAACCAAAACCTTCATACGGTCTCCGCACACTGGGAGCAAAGCAATTTGTTACATTTATTTGCCAGAAATGATGACGTAACAGCGTCACAACTCAGCTAGGGGTACATTGAGACGGTGTTTCGAAGATGTTTTGTATTATTTCATAATAGAATTTCCTTATCTAGTGTTATCAAATTGCCCGAACCACGCCCACAAACTACTAGCATAGTTCGTTGCCCTCTTTCCCCGCACGCTGCGCTCTTGTTCTTGCTCTTGCGCTCGCTCTCTCTCTCGCTTACTCTCTCCCTGTCGCTCTTGTTGTACTCTTTTTTTGAATGTCGTCGCCTTACTGTCAGCTGGTTTTTGCGTCCGCGTTCGCGTTCACTTCGAACAATGTTTAGTTTCGCCTTGAACTCGCCAAGATATCTTGTTAAATTACATATGGTTTTTGATTTCTTTGAGTGTACTTAAATCATTGTAAATATAAACAGCCCGACAGTTCTATAGAAGCAAAACAAGTTGTTAATGAGGTTTGCAGTTTTTTTATTTTCCTAATTATATAAATATATATATATATTTGATGGTACATACATACTTCGCCCTAACCTCACTTTTGTTAGCTAAAATCGTTATAATCCCAGAAATCGACTTGAAATGGTAGAGAAAGTGGTTACAGCATTACTTAAAGAGGGAACCTCTTCGTTTTGTCCCAATTATTTATCAAACTATTGTACCCTGTGCACACTTATTTCTGTTGTCTGTTCGTTTTGTGGCTGTGTTTCTAGTGCAGTCATCTTGTTGTTATTGTTGTCGCTGTACTCTGTGTGATTTTTGTTGTTGCGTACGGCCGAACGAACAACCGAACGACGAAAGACCCAACGACACCGGTTAGCTAGGTAGATACATACCGAAATCGACAACTGACGAAAGTCAATGCTGTTTTGGTGTTATATTTGTTCAGATTATGTTTTTGAGTATGATTCGTTAGATTTTTGTGAACTTTGGAACACAAAGAACTATTTAAAAGGTTATCTTATATAGGAATATTCATATTGGGCTGGTCATATAAGATAGATTTCTCATTTCAACTTTAATGAAGCCTCTGATTTTGTATCTTTAATGTAATAATCATTTATTTTCTTTAAAGTTGTAATCTTTGGCAAAAGCTCTACTAAAGCTTTTCCGAAAGCTTTTCGCTCTGCGTCAATTCTTAAAGCAGGAATCATCACATTTATAAATTATTTGATAGTTTATTTAAAACTGTTATTTGAGAAGGAGGTGGGAGGAAATGGGGCTAGGTTATTGGCAAGCATAAGCATGCTTTTCTGGGGTTGCCACCTTGTCGTCTTAGAGTTGCCAGATAAAATGTTGATAATATTCTCATGTCTTTGCAGTTCAATGTTTATCAAGTGAGAAAAAACATCGCTCAAAATGATGGAAATATCGCAAAACGTGGATTTGAAAGAGTTGCAAACTGATGAAGAAATAATGCTTAGTCTAGCAGAGGAGCTTGACAAGGAAGTGGATAAGCTTTCCAGCCCTGGTAAGTCGAAAAGGCCGCATTATTAGATAAGAAATATATGTAGACATTTTTTATTCATTGTCTGCAGATATTAAATCTTCGGTTGATCTGGAATTACAAAACGGATTAGAGCTGGGTGACCTTGACGATTCGATAGGTGCGACAAAAGTTATCGATAGTATCACAAAGGATCTCGAGGACCAGAATATCGAGGCAGATATCGCTCAAGAACATGACGAGGACCGCGATTTGGTTGCCCTCCTTGATACAATAAACTCAATTGGGACGGTCAATGAGGACATCGATAATATCGATAACCAAGATGCCAACAACGCTGCGCTCGATGACACAGTGGCAGAAATTATCGGCGCTGTCAATGAAGAGGCAGAAGTGCAAGAAGAAGAGGAAGCGGAAAACGATAAAAATGTGCTCGAAGCACAGGACCCTGAAGAAGATCGAAAAAAAAGTGAGATAGATCTGCAAGATAAACAAATAGAAACCGAAGAAGCCGAGAATGGCAAAGTATCGGAAGAAGATAATTTAACTAAACAAAACATGGTACATTTTAAGAAGAATGATAACGCAGTGAAAACAGCGAAAAGCCGGGATGACCCAACTAAAGACAAGACTAAAGATTCCGAAGGAGAAAAGAAGGAAAAATCCCAAAATCTTCCCAAAGATGAGATATTTATGGATGCATTGGAAAATATATCGAGCTCTGATGAATTTGATGCAATTGATGAAGAGAATGTGAAGAAGACCGATAAATCGAAACTAGAGAAATCTCAGCAGGGTAGTCGCGAAGACATAACCTCTGAAGACAGTTTCGATAAGGATGATGAGCAGACAGCAGATAAAAGCAAAATCGAGGAGCCGATTATCGATCTAGACTCCACGGACGAAGGTGCCGAAGATGAAAAAACAAAAGAACAGTCTGTCCAAACAGCCGAGACCACAGAGATGGGAAATCCAGACAAACCGAAACCTGTGGAGGTTGTTGGAACTTCAGAAATAACTGAACAAGAAAGTGAAAAAGTTGAAGAAGAAAAGGAAACTCCTAAAGACACTGAGGAGGTTGTATTGACGGCAACGCAAGAATTAAAAGATGATATTATACTAGAAGCTGAAGATAAGAAAGCAGAAGATAAGAAAGCAGAAGATAAGAAAGCAGAAGATAAGAAAGCAGATGAAAAGAAAACAGAAGAAAGGAAAGCAAAAGAAATGAAAGCAGCTGAAAAGAAAACAGATGAAAAGAAAGCAGATGAAAAGAAAGCAGATGAAAAGAAAGCAGAAGAAACGAGTGCTAAGGTAGAAAGCTCAATAGCGAGCGAAGTTGCTGATGTGAGTAAACCGAAGGAAGCTGAATCGGAAAAGGCTAAGCCGGAATCAAAGAATGCTGAATCTGAAAAGCCCAAGCCGGAATCAAAGGATTCTGAATCTGATGACGATGAAGTCATTTTCTTTGAGCCCATTGAAAAGTCAGCAAAGGGAAAAGAAAGTAAGACGGAGAAAAAGGTTGAAGAGGTAGTGCTGCTTTCCGAAGACGAGGATGAAGTGCCGCCAGTCCCTGCCAAGCAAACCGAAGAACAAACCAAGAGCAATGATAAGGAAGGTCTACCAGAAGAAGAAAAGACAACAGCTGCAGCAGCTGTAAGTGAATCTAAAGAGGATGGTGATTTGCTTGTGGAAAGTTCGGATAATGCCTACGATCAGTTTGATAAACTTAAAACGCCGGAGAAGTCGAAGGATACTCCCAGTGAAGACGGTGATAGTGATTCGAGTAATCTGCTGCAGCCTTCGCGAAAGAGTCGAGAAGAGGTAACAACAGAAGCCGATGTGGAACTCGAAGCCGAAACTGAAGCAGATGCTGAGCCAGAGGCAGAAACCGAAGCTGAAGCGGAAGCTGAGATGGAAACTGATGCGGAAGTGGAAGCCGTAGCCAAACCAGTTGAGCAGGAGGAGGATGATGAGCAGGACTCGCCTGTGCTGCCAGCAGTTAAACGCATAAGACTGAGTACCGATGCTGAGCACGAGCCTAGTAGCAGCACCTCCGCAAAAGCTGTCGCCACCACCAGCAACTCGACCTCCACTGTCGGCACCACAACCAACTGCGATGAGCAGATCGCAGCACCTGTTGCTACAGTTGCCAAGCGCAGAAACACTCTGCTTTCCGTGGAGAAGGATATTACACCGAGTAAAAAACCGAGAACGGAGGATACAGATTCGAATTGCTCCAGCGATGGTAATCTGCAAATTGATTTGGATGCCCACGACCAGGAACAGGAGTCGGATAAATCGCGAGCAGCTGCTGAGGTGGCGTTGCTTAAGCCAAAGGATCCACCAATTGAACTGAAACCCGCGCCGGAGCTGAAGACGGATGTGAAGCCGTTGCGTATGGAGTTTGTCAAGAGTTTTCGCAAGAGTTTTGACAAGATGTCGCGTCAGGATCTCGAGGAACTGGTGCTGCAGAAGGTCGTGGAGAGTATGCTGGTGAAGAGTGAGTTTGCAGAAATACGTCGCCTGGTAGATAAGCATGAGTCAACGCTGGCAACATATCGCCGCAAGATTGCCGAGGTTTCGAAGCAGTTTCTCGATCTGGAGACGGTGCACAAGCGCGTGCTGAACGACCTCAAGGCACGTAATTCGCAGTTCACAGCACCCGTACGCATTACAAGGGCCGTTGGCCTGCAGGTGGGAATGACGCTGATGAAGAAACCCAATGATGATGCGCGCTTAAGTCAAGCTGGACCTCATGCTGCGGGCAGCATGTCGGCTCCGACTCAGAGTGCGCCTGCAGCTTCGAATCATCTACAGAAGCCGACTACATCGCCATTGCGTTCGGCCATACGCAGTCAGCCACAGAGGATGCCGTCATCTCTGCAACATGTCCAGGAGCAGCAGCAACGCCAGCAGCAATTGTTGTACCAACAGCAGCAGCAACAACTTCTTGCCCAGCAGCAGCAGCAACAACAACAGCAGCAGCAGCCACCACCACGCGTGTTCTTCCCCTCGGCAACGGGCACACCGAACGTGCGTCGTGGTTGTGTGCAAAAAGTAACACCGCAACGTCCCGTCAACAATAACAATAACAACAGCAACGGCAACGGCAACGTATCTCCAGCACAGACGTCTCCACATGCGGGCATGCAGCGCATGCAAACCTCGCCGGGCTCGAATGCGCGTGTCTATGCCACAAAGCACACAAGCCCAGCAGCACGCGGCAGACCCCCAAGCGCCTACACGCAGGCACAGAAGCAGCAGCAATTGCAGCAACAGAAACTGCAGCAACAGCAACTCCAGCAACAGCAATTGCAGCAGCAGCAACTGCAACAGCAACAGCTACAACAACAGCAACAACCTTTACCGTGAGTAATTCTTCCCTTCCCTCTTTTTATGACTTTCTTGACAAATTCCTTCTTTCTTGCAGCGTGCGCATCGGACGCAGTCCTGGCAAGCCGGCGCCCAATGCCACAATTAACGCCAAGCAACGTCCCTTGCCCACTGTTTCGGTTCCCTTGTCGGATGCGAGCAGTGCCGTCGCTGCTGCTGGCTTTGGCCCGCAACCCAATCTGGCACCAGCACGACCCAAAGAGAAGGCAGTCATCGACTTGACCGACGAGGATGATGCAGCTGCAGCGGCTGCTGCTGCCGCTGCTGCTGGCGTAGATGTTGGTGCAAGACTGCGGCAAGCACCTGGTGGCGCTGTCAAGCGCAATATGCCCAGTGCGCCCGGTGCAGCGGCTCGTCCTGTTGCCGGCAGTGTGGTGCGCGTGTCGCCCATGAATATGCCACGCGCGAATGCCATCTCGCGACAGATTGTCAGCAATAATGCAGCAGGTAAAAGAAAGATGAGTTGAAGTTTATTCAGCTTAGTATTAACTCTCCCTCTTTCTTCTTTCTCTATAGGCCAGCGCAATTCGTTGGCCAATGTCACCATGCAGATCCGTTCGGAGAACACGCCACCGGGTGGATCGCGCCTTCGTCAACAGCATCCCGCACCCTTGCCGCTAGCGCCGCCACAAAAGTTTCATCCAGAATGGAAGCTGCCGCCATCGCGTCCCGTCATTCGCATCAGCCTACACGATTCAGGCATTGTCATCTCGTGGACCCTGGAGGACACGGGCTCGCGATTTGCCGAGTGTGTAACTTACCAGATCTATGCCTATCAGGAGACCATCAATGAGCCCACCACCGATTCGTGGCGCCATGTCGGCGATGTTAAGGCAATGCTGCTGCCCATGGCCGTCACTCTGAATCAGTTCCAGGAGAATCAGCGTTACTTTTTCGCCGTACGCGGTGTGGATGCTCACGATCGTTACGGGGTATTCAGTTTGCCCAAAACGTGGTGAATCAATTTGGATCCCCCTTCGTCGTCTTGTATAATATAAGTTTATAGTTTTATTGTATGTATTATTTATTTATATACTACCCCCATGATCATCTCGAGTCCAACGACAGCCCCCATCAAGTAAACAGTTTATGGCAGCTAATCAGATTAATCTCCCCCTAAAGGTCTTCAAGTTCATACACACACCTCTACTTGTTCGTTCCTTAATATGCATGTCAACACCCAATTTAGGTGACTGCTATTATTAATCTGAATTATCGCCCTATTTTAAGCCAGTTCTAAGTTCTAGTTCCATTAAGTTTCGTGCTACAAATTTGATTTACTCAAGCGACTGCTTTGTGGAAACCAAGCGCAACAAACACACGATTATGTTAGACACTTGTAATTTAAACCTATGTTATAAGTTTTAAGGTATAGCATACAGTGAATAAATATCAAATGAAACCACACGTTCATAATTAATTGGATATGCATTTCTGTATTTTTAATAATGTGCAATATGAAATAGAATTTGTTTACAGACAAAAAAGTACTGCTGTTACCAATTTGAATGTTACTTTTAGGCTATTTTCTATTAGTTTTTTATTGGTTCCAATTCCAAATTTGATTAGCATAAAAAATCTTGAAGAGGGTATATTAATTTTGGCCAGGAGTTTGTAACGCACCTTAGGAGACATCTTTGACTCCATAAAGTATATATATTCTGAATCAGCATCACAAGGGGAGTCGATCTAGCCATGTCCGTCCGTCTGTCCGTCTGTCTGTTGCAACAACACAACAAACTTGGCACACATGCTCATTATTGCTGCACGCTGTAGACGGAACGGGCCGGAACAGACCGATATATCGTATAGCTGCCATACCATCGTGCGATTTTTGTTATTTATAAAAATGTTTTAACCAAATTCACTACATCAAACTTTCTCTGTATATATAGTATAAATATATAATTTAATCGAAATGAGACCATTATAACGTATATCTGTCATAGGAATAATCGACCGAAATTAAGGTTTTTGTATGAAGAACAGTTTTCATTGTCAAAATGACTTAACTTATCAGTGCCAATCAAAGTAAAACATAATATTGAATATACACAATACTATTCAGTTCTGCACCATTTTATATAACTAGTATTGGAATGATGGGAGGAGATAAGAGCCTGCAAGGGTATACAACTCTCGGCATGCCCAAGGTAGCTTTTCTTCCTCGTTTTAAATACCAAACATTTGATATTTGTTCATTTTTTTGTATTATTATCATTATCGTTTTGATTTATAAATTGATTTAACATGTCAAAATGAACAGGTATTTGAATTAAAAACGATTTCAGTTTGTACCTTAGTTTATACCATATTTTCAAGTAATTCCTGACAATTAGTCTTCATAATTTCCATCAAGTATGATAGCCAGTCCTTGCTGAATAGACCTTAAATACACATACAGAGATATCCTTGCAAGTCCGGCTAAATTAGCACAAATTGCAAGCACAAATTCATAGAGAGTGGATGAACGAAGAGGGGAAAGAGAGGAAAGAGGGGCAACGAGCGTCGTTATTAGGCTCGGAAGCAGACGAAGCAATCGATAGCACATAAAATATTGATACAGCCGGATTTCCATTCCGTTTTGGGGTCACTTGGCACAGTGCCGACATGGTGCCCTGCCCTCCCCTCCCCCTCGTTCTGTCACTGTGTTGCATGCCAGCGATGCCTTTGCCAATTGCTCTGCTGCACTTGACATTGGATAAGCGACGCGGCATTTTCTCATTTTTTACCCGATTTGCTTGAGTTTTTTTTTTCTCGATTTTTCTTTTGTGAATTTTCCTTTCCCCTTCGTGCTCTTCGCTTGTGTCCATTCATGCGCTGCAAGTGGCAGAGAACGTTGTGATTGGTAGCTGCTGCAGCCCTCCTTCCCCCAGCATGTGCCTCTGCCTGGTTGCAAGTTGTTAACGTGCCCCGCGCGCAACGGCCACGTGCCAGCGCACATTTTGAGCAGCAGCCAAAAAACCTTGACATTAGGCAACACGCTGTGCCACTCTTCATGAGTGTGTGCGAGTGTGTGCGTGTGTGTGTGTGTGCGTGTGTGTGTGTCTGGTTAAGTCATGGAATTTGCCATTGTTGGTGACTTGTGTGCATATCCGGCGCCCAGAAGTTTTGGGCCCCTTTAGTCATTTGCGAAATGCATTTAAATCAGTCAGTCAGTTTGGTCTGCTGATGTTCGTGTCCTGTGCTCATTGCCGCCTCAATTATTTGGCAATTGTCAAGGCAGCAACACACACACACACACATGCAACGCGTGGCTGCATTTAATTGAAATAACTGTTGCAAACACACAAAACACACAGGAAAAACGCTGTAACTCAGCTTGCTGCGCTGCATCATTTCCGGCCAATGTCTTGGCACGCCTCCAGCTGCCTCGCCTACCCTTCCATCTCTCTGTTTTCCCCCTCTGCCACGCCAGCTGCAAAGCATAACAAAAACACAGATGTTTGTCAGCAGGCGCCACAAACTGCTCCGCACCATACTCCGCTGCTGTTGCTGCGCCTGCGTCGTCTTGCCGCACGGCAACACTGGCAACAGAGTCTGCTACTATTTGGCTTTCCTTGACGCTGCTTTACGGATTTATTCGCTCGCTGTACGCGCCACATAACGGTCGTGTGTCTCCAGTTGGCCGCAACGTGTGCTACGCGTGCAACTTACGGCCGCATGTGGCACGCGCCTCGTTCGACAATGTTTTTTGGCGTGTGTTTCGCATTCAAATTGGCATTAATTGTGGCATCGTTTGTGCCGCATGTTGCGTGCTGAGAACGTGAAAGAAAGTGAAAGAAAATATAAACAAACAAACAAAAATAATATATATGTTAGTAATATATACAAAATAATCACAAATATTTAAACATATTTAAAAAAAATTAAAGAAGTAAAGAAATTGTACTTAATATTAGAATAATGCTGACAGTCGCTGCTTAAATTAATCCATTGATATCTAGCCGATATAAGTTTAATAAAATACATATAAAATAACGAAATTAAATGATTGCAAATTTAACATAAATATTGAACGCTGGCAACGGATTATGGAAACAGGTTGACAGAGCAAGAGCAAACCTTAATTGAAATATCGATTACACGGCCGAACCCATAAACCCGTAAACCGTCAATCGCTTTGTAAGTTGAGCACAAAGTCTCCCCCTGCCCCCATGGCGCCACTGGGCCACATTCTCCTCCGGGGGCGCGCGCTTGTATGTGTGTGTGTGTGTTTATGTATGTTAATTAAATTACCGTTATGTGTGCTTAACAACAATGCCAAAGAGCACACACGCACACACACACACACACGCAGACACGGCGTAACCTCCATTGCAAGTAATTATAAAAAAACAACAGTTACATCAACAAAAACAACACACAAACAACACATACGTACACATGCACACATGCTTACACTATAGTAATAACAACAGTACATGGAACTATCGTACGTCAACTCGAAACCCATTTCAGTCCCGACTTCTGCTTCCAGCTCCGGTTTCATGTCTTGGCCCTGGCCACTTGGGGCCATATTTAAGGGGTGTGTGTGAGTGTGTCTGTGAATGTGTTAACTGGGCTGTGCCTATGGCTGTAACCACTGTGCTGCGGCCATTTGCACGTAGCGAGTTACTATTATTAAGCGTCTTATTGTACAATGAGAGCGCACAGAAGTATGCTACGTTTTCTGCGGCTCAGCCGAGCTGGCAAGCGCTTGACTCTGAGTGTGAGTGTGTGTGTGTCTGCCTGTGTTGATGTGTGTTTAAGGTGCAATAAGCTGGCATTAGGCATGTATCTATGTGTGCGTGTGTAAGTGATGCAGCTTGGCAGATTGCTCGACTGAAAGGCTTACGCCCCGCAATCGATAAATTCATGATCCTTATGTCTTATGTGGTCTATCAGTCATCTGGCAAAGCCCTCGGCTTTTGCCATGTCCTTTGAGTCTCTGTGTGTGTGTGCTTGTGTGTGTGTTCTGTGCACGCACTATACATATATTTACAGTTCTGTTCTGATTTAATGCCACCCAAAGCATTTATTTCTCCTCCTCCCCTCTATAGCACTTCGTGTCATTCTCCTCAACAGCTGCTGAAGTTTTATTGCTTTTATTTTATTAGACGAGTTAGTAGCTGCGAGTGAGTGGCAATGGCTCAAGCTATTTAAGCAAAACATTATTATTATTTCCTGTCGATAATTTCACTAGCATTACTATCGCTTAAGTCTCTATCGTTCTGAAAGCATATTCGTTATGATTTTTAAATTGAATCTTCAAAGATTCTTATGGAGCGTTAAGAATTGAAATTAGAAAAAGTTTTGAAGCTTGTTAAAAAGAACTACTGTAAGTATTAATTGTTGTTAATTTTTGTACAATACTTATCGATAGTTGTACTTAAAAGCAATAATATTACATTATAATAATGTATGGATTGTTTGCAATATTATTTGTATTTATTATAGAACTTTTACTATTATTTGTGAATTTAATGTCAATTTATGCAATGCATCAGCTACAAAGAAATTTAAGAAAATACAAAAGGTTTAAAACAACTAAACTAAATAAATTCGATCAATAAAATTCATTAATAACTCATACAACAATATAGATTTACTGTTCTATATTTTAGTCTATTTATCAGCATTAATTATAACAAAATTCAGTCTGCGATTAATGAGATTACATATAACACTCCAAAAGCGCCTGAAAGCAAATCCTGTGAGTTCAGTGTTATGATAATTGCAAATTTTATTGTGCAACAAATGGTTGCCCGGCAGCACTTAAGCAATTTGTGGCAATGTTCAAAATTTAATATAATTACAATAATTACGATAACAACGAGTGAAGCTTATGTTGCTGCTGCTATTGATGCTGCTCCACGAGCCACACTTAACGCAATTAAATTGCGAATTTTCATTTTGTGCTTTCGTTTTCGTTTTTTATTTCTTGTAGAACATTTTTGCCCCCACAGCCTGACAGGATGTTTAAGGCGCTGTCACGTTGGCCGCAGGATGTGTTTGTCGCCTGCCCCACGACAAACAACTAGTACAAGCGCGCACACACTCACGCACACAAACTCGCATACACACACCCTTGCACACTCACACGTTGCTCAAACAGTTGCAGTTGTTGGAATTTTTTCATAAATTTCCCAACGCCTGTGGAAAAGTCGAGACAGCACACAAGTCCTTGGGGGGCGGGGAGGCGAGAGTAGGTGGTCGTAGGTGTGGCCAGGCCGGGTCAGAGGGGGCTGCACAGTGTCAAGTGTCCCAACACCACCCAATGCAAATGTGCAAAGACCAGCATAATGTGCCATAATAGCCACACTTTAGCAGCGAGTAGTCAGAGTATTCAGAGTGTTCACAGTGAGTGTGCCAGTTTGTGAGTGTGTGAGTGCATGTGGATGATTGTGAGTGCGACTCTGAGTATTGGCTCTGAGTATTGGGTATTGATTATCAGTTTTGCATGCTAATAAGCGAGTGCTTTGTTATTTCTTCACACAAGACACGCCACACACACACACACAATGTGACTGCAAATGTCACTGGTTCTGCCTGTGTGTGTTTCATGTTATAGACTCGTTGTTTGCCGTTTGCCATGGCAGCTGCTCTGGACAGGCACGACCAAAATAAAAAAAGAGGGAGCGCCTCGTGGCCCCAAACGAGTCGCACAGTGTGTGCAGCAAAGTAAACAAATGGCAGTGGTATTCCCTGTAGAAACTAAGGGACGACTTAATTACTACAACACTTTTGTTGTCTGACATAGAAAGAATTAAACAAGTTAAATTAAATGCTTATAAATAATAAACTTATTTACTGATAGAAAATACAAGTAAAATTAAAAAAAGATATTTTTGAAATTAAAAATAATAATTATAGAATTATAAACTAAATAAATTAAAGAAAATAAATAACGATTATAAATTATTTATAACATTTTTTAATTTGTTTAATACCTAATACCTCATATAAATTATAATTCGTTTAGTTATAAATTATTTAAATTTTATAATTCCTTGTAAGAAGTACCCCTTCTATTTTGATATAAAATGCAGATATAAATAAGCAAATAAATTATAATTTCTATAATTTAAAATTATTATTATTATTAGTTTTTGTAATCACTTCATAAAGTGCAGATAAAAATGCACAAATTAATTACAATTAATAATATTATATATTATATTATTTACTTAATTTGCTTAGTTCTAGTGGGGAATACCCCTACCAATCCTACATACAATATACATAAGTATTTGCTTCCTATGTAACAGGCCTTTTGTTTTTTATTCGATTTGTTTGGCGGCGCCTCAAAGGTTTTTTCCTGCCTTTTGTTGGGGAAGTGGGCGTAGGCAGGCAAGGGGGCGGGCACAGAGTGAGGTGTGGGGCAGGCGGCAATCGGGGGTTGTCGGCGAATGTTTGCAGCTTTTTTTTTTTGTTTACTTTTCAAGCGTCGTCGTCGTCGTCGCCATTGTTTTTTGCTGTCTCTTTAGGAATTGGGAATGGGAGTCTATTGTATTACGTATACGCCGCGTATTTGGGCTGGTTTTTGTTTTCGTTCTGTTGCGTTCGTTCGCTTTCTTAGTTAGTTTTATTTTCTATTTGTATTTTTATCGGTTAGTGTGTTAGTGTGTGTGTGTCGGCGTGCTGCTTCCTGTTTCCTAGCTTGCCTCTGCTGCTGTTGTTGCTTGTAGATTTCCGCTACAGTCATAATAATACGCGTGAACAGCTGATAACGCATGCCCCCGCGACTGCCTGGGAAGTTGGTATGAGTTGCAAGCTATAAAAAACTGTTGCCTCACTTTGTTCCCAGGGGGGTTGACGAGCCGGCCCCTCTGCACTTGCTTCCCTGCGTCTGGGAGAACTTGCATTGTTTTGACGCCCTTCACTATTTGCGGCTGAAGCTCTCAAGTTGCAGGCAACGTCGATGAGGGCAGCCCATCAAGGGGGGGGAATGGAATTGGTGAGAAGAGAGAAAGGTTGGGGGGGGGAAGGATAAGGAGTAAGGGGTGTGGGAAATCAATACGTCGCATTATAATCAATCATGAACCTGAGCATGATAAACGCTTCGCGTTCGCCAAAGCAAACAATTGAAAAACAACAAACAATCAAAATGGATGAACTTGATGGGCAACAGTCGTGTCCCTCCTCCTGCCCCCCGCATCTCCCTTGCCACTAGCTCCCCCTATGCAGCCACATTTGTTTGAGCTGCGAATTATTATTGCATTTTCCATTTGAATGGCAATTTTCAGATGAGAGATTTATGGTTAAATGTTTGTGTGATATGAGGGTATTAGAGCGCCTGTGCCTGTGTGAGTGTGAAGTGGTCGCACATGGGGCCTATGATAAATGTAAGCCACATCAAATAATATAGGGGCAGAGTTTAAAACGAAACAAGAGAAAAGAAAAACCACATAGCCAATTGGAAATTTGCAAGTGACAAGCTCGCATGAAATATTAAAGAAATAAGGTGAAAGACAACTAAACTTGCTGTTTAAAAAATTCTTTTATATTATTATTATTATTATTATTATTATTATTATTATTATTATTATTATTATTATTTTTATTATTATTATTATTATTATTATTATTATTATTATTATTATTATTATTATTATTATTATTATTATTATTATTATTATTATTATTATTATTATTATTATTATTATTATTATTATTATTATTATTATTATTATTATTATTATTATTATTATTATTATTATTATTATTATTATTATTATTATTATTATTACTATTATTATTATTATTATTATTATTATTATTATTATTATTATTATTATTATTATTATTATTATTATTATTATTATTATTATTATTATTATTATTATTATTATTATTATTATTATTATTATTATTATTATTATTATTATTATTATTATTTCACCAACTTATAAACACTTAGAGCAAATATGCCTGCCATTGTGCAAGCAGCACACGTTCTATCCCTATGGCAAATATATGTATGTGTTTGTCTTGTGTACCATATATGCAAGACAAATCATTTCGCACCACATGACGAGATTTGCCTTCAGCAAGACACGCAAGCCATTTCTCTATTACTGCCTCTCTCTTTTCCTCATTCTCTCCTTTTCTCTCCCTATCTTACTCACTGGCAAAGTGCTTACACATTGATATACTTTTGCAATATTAATGATGTTGATGCTTATGTAAATGTAAATGGAAGCGAAAACAGCAAATCAAATAAAGAAAAAAATACACACAACGAGACACACACAAAGACACACACACACAAACAGATACAAAGACACACAGCCAACTTATGTCTGACTATCATCAAGTTGATGTTACTTTTTCGTCTTCTTTTTGGCAGGGCAAACCGGTCGACTTAAATCTCAAATCAAAACACTGGCAAAAGGCGAAGGCAAACAAATATCGAAAGATACTGCTGGCGATATAGATTGGAATTCTGATACAGCAACACCAACAGCAACAACTATGGCCAGCTTGATGGTTATATGCGTTTATCGAGCATACGCCGCATAGGCCGGAAACCGAAACGAAATCCCCAGGCAACACTTAAGGCATAAATCTAAACTCAATCACGCAGCAAGGTAGAAGGAAGCTACAATCAGGACACAGTCAGAACACACACAGCCCGTCAAGCCACATTCAGAATTGGGAAAACTGCGAACTGAGAGAGAGAGGACAGAGACAAACGATGCAGCAGTAAATGCTGCTGCCCCAAGTGGCTTGCTGCCTCGCTCAGATATCATTGGGCTGTAATCATCATCAGAGCATCATCAGTATTATCTAGGCTCTCAGTTTGACTGTTGATGCCCCCTCTACACAGAAAGAAATGTTGATTTAGTTTGCGGCCAGCACCGGAGGATTGTAAACATGCCAACGCTACCCCAGCAGCAGCAGCAGCAGTAGGAGCTGTTCAGACACTCAATGACATTTGGAGCCTGATTCAAGGACGACGACGTGCAAAGCGAAATCCGAAACGAAGGCCAAAAATTAGGCTGCCCCCCTCTCCTTTTGTTCTCTTCTTCTCTCGGTACTGAGCATCTGCGGGAGATCAAAATGGCAAGGTAAGTCAGCTTCGTCTACTCTTTGGGGCAAGTTAGGCACACTTTGAAACAAAGTGAATACCCTATAATCTATCTGCTGTAAATTAATCCTCTTCTCTCAAGTCATAATCGCATCTCAATTGGGATCATTTTGGGCTCGCCTAATAGACTTATTTACTCAAACAGCTAAACTTGAAAATTGTACAACATACCAGGAATATAATCTGTCTATATTCAGTGCCGCTGTAAGGGTATTCCTTGATGCGTACTCCCTTCTCACACAGTCGTGCCCCGAAATGTTTCCAGTTGAGTTCTCAAAGCAAACCGCATAACATTTTATAGGCATTTCAACACAAGCCCCAAACAAGGCAAACTTCCATTTGTCATGCTGACTATGTAAGTTATGTCTGTCTCTCGGCCCGAAATCGAGCTATAGATAAATTCAGCTCCCCCCTCCCCTTCCTCCACGCCCCTCTCCAACGACAGCAGAGTGAAAGCAACACGAGGTGAAATTTCGCAGATTTATTGCCGCCCCCAAACAAAATTAAACAACAACAATTTGGCAAGAAAAATTGTAGACGCAAAAATAAATTGAGGATTTTAATTTTTTCAAAAGAATATTTCTCTTTTTTTTCTCTTGAAAAATTCAGATTGTTAGCAGGAAAGGGAGTATGCTGTATGCTGGCATTTGATGGAAAACTTGGGTAATTGGATTGCGATAAGTCAGAGAAATTTGCCACAAATTGTAATGGTCCATCGAATCGGATTGAATGCGACAGAGCAAAAAAAAGAGCAAGAGTAGCGCAGAAAGTAAACGGCAAAGCATGGCAGAGAGTAAAGCAAGAAGCAAAAGCAAAGCACTTTTGAGATAATAAAAAAGCAAAAAGCAAACCAAATAAACTAATAACAAAGAAAAGATAGACTAAATGATGAACCACTTCAGTTTTTAATAATTTAAGAGACAAATTTGAATAACTCTTGAATTCGTTGGAGTGTGCGTTGCCTTGTCTTTTATTTTTCCTAACTATTGGTTATCTCTGAATTTATTTGCCATCTTATATGACCAATCTAGCAATCCCTTCCCCTACTTCAACTGTTTACCAAACATGTATATACCTCTCATACCTCTCATCGTAATTCCTCTGCCTGTATTCAATATCAGGCTAACCGCAAATACCTTCACGAGAGCGTAGGCGTGGCATGTGTTTGTTGTTTATTAATTAAATGCTAAAATACTTTTGGCCTGGCCTGGTAAATTTGGCAGTCAGGCAGGGGATATGGGAAGGTATGAGCAGACCTGGCAGAGTCTGACCGAGAAATGCACATATTGAAATTGCAGCACACGGCAAATTGCTTTAGACCAGAGGAGCCGGGCTAGACGGATGAGATAGACCAGCAATTTCAGCTAGCTTTGTGCCGCTTGCCACTTGCCACATGCCACTTGCCACCGCAAAGAGGCGAGTCTGGCTTTGGCAACGTTCTGATTAATTTGCAACCAGAAGACAGAAGTGCGATGTGACAACAGCAGCTCGACTTGGCCTTCAATTATCCCTCGACACTGAGGATATCCTATCCTCCTCTCTCTCTCTCTCTGCCTCACTCTGTCTCTCTCCATCCCTTCTCTTCTTCTGCTTCTCTTCCTTCTATTCCTCGTCACATTTCCGACCACAGGCGACTTGCATAATTTGTAAATTCGTTTGATTTGCGGCCAACTGTGAATAATTGAAAGCAAGTCAGGCGGGGGGGAAATGGAAAAGCGATAAACTTGCTAGGCAAGCAGGGGGGAGGAAAGTGAAATGGGAAATTCATGGAAAACAAACTGCTTGGCAACTAAAAACAACTTGTGGCCATTTTACGTTATTTGCATTCAATGCATTTTAATGCCAACACATTAGTTGCCGAGTAGGGAAACAATCGATGGAAGATATACATGAAAATACCCTGTAAAAGTAACTGGACGCCAGATAAGGAGATCAAATAAGTTAGTAAGGGGTATTTTGATGTGTACTAGCTCACCTTGAATATGGCATATTGTGTAACATATTTATGTGCCATACCAAGTGTCATATATGTGTATTTTCTATTTATTCACTTACATTATATACTTATTTAATATGTACTTATGCGGTATACCATGTGCCAGATATGTGTATAACATATTTTATTTTGTAACATATATATTAACTTATATATGTATATATTTGATAATTTATAACAGTTTAACATGACATATAAAAATGTATGTACAAGATTTCTATACATTCACAGCATTGTATTCTGCTGTCATATCTATCGTTTCTAGTCAACCTTAGTCATATGCATACGTGTGTGTACATATATCGTGTCATATATTCATATATTTATGTATATAATTTAATTACAACCTTATATCATTTTATATATATGTATACATTCATACATATGTATGTATGTATATGTATGAATATATGTGTTTATATCCGTCATAGAACATCATCAGATGTGACAGGTTACTTGTCATTTAAGTGAATATCACATTGGTTGTCATATGCCAGCTGTCACAAGTGTGAAATAATAATAAATAATAATAATAATAAATAATCTTTTAAATAATATGTGAAATATAATATATATGGAATACATAATAAATTCACCATACTTATGTATGTATGTACATATGTATGTCATATATACCATATGTGAAACTACTTTACATATCATACAATTCTCCTCAGTTATATGGCACCAACACACATATGTATGCCATGTTTCAAGCCTTTGTTTTACATGTCAACACGATGTTTTCATAATATCTAGATTGTCACACAAATAAACCCTTCCAGCCCTTACATACCCTGTAAACTAGAAGTCCAGTTTCATTGCCAATTGCAGAAGCTATGAAAAAATGCAGTCGGCGGCAGCTGCAACTCGACCAATTTGGCCACTTCAAACATGGCCAACTGCCGCTTGGCAACAGTTTCATGGCCAAAGTGCACAAAGGAAAGGCAAGCAGGAGTTGGAGGTGGAAAGGGTGACACAGGGTGTGACTGCAGCTAAATGTTTTGTATGCAAATGCGAAGCAATTGCAGAGCAAGCAGGAGCAGGAGTAGGAGGGAAAGAGAGAGAGAGAGTAGTAGGAGAAGGCATAACTACAGAGGGTGGGAAGCGGAGGCAGGGGCTCAGCTGTTGGTGAGGTCAAGTGAATTGTTGGCGCAGCTGTCAATTATGGCGGCCCATTGGCTCTAATGGTCTCTGCAACTGCTGCGCAACTGCTTTGCCATGCGGCATGTGGTATGCGGCATGCGGCCAATTGCCATGTTCGCTGACCATACGGGTTTTACGGGTTGCCAATTCCAACGCAATCGCGTCAAAGCGTAGCTTCCTCGGGCGGTGCCCGGTTAACAGCTGTCGCTTTATGGACTCCATACGAGTAATTGTGGCAGTAGTGGTGGGGGAGGGGGATGGTGCAAATAAGGCCTGCTCAGACATTGCTGGGCCTTTTTCATATGGCTTCAAGGCGCCGACTTATATGCCTGTAATTATCTACTCCCCTTTCACTCTTTCTCCTTCGGCTTACCCCACCCCCTCCCCTTGTTAGTAGCAACACAACAATGGAAAAATTTCAAAACGGATGCGGATACATTTCCGGTGCGTGCAGAAAGAAGCCTGAAACAAAACGTGACCAAAACAAAGGGCAATGAAAAGTTGTTTGTCATTAATTTCATTTCACTAAGGCAACACACACACACCCACGAACACCCACGCACAAAAAAAAAAGGTGTGCAGTTTTAAATTTCACTTAATGTCCGCCAAAGTTAGTGGAGAGAGTAGGGGAAGGAGGGTACACACTGAGCACACCCACGCACAGTATACGACTATATCGGCTTGGGGTCTGTCGTTTCCGGTGAAAGGATGTGCGAAAAGGAAACAGAGCATGGAGAACCACACATAATGCGATTGACGTTCAAGTGACACTGGAGAAGGCTAACTGAATGTGAAGCAGACGTAAGCCGATTGCACAGGAATGAAAAGAGAACAGGAATAGATACAGCATAGATACGAATAACAATCGAGTAGTGAAAGTATCAAAACAGATAGCTCAATAAGATGGATAACTCCATGGAAAAGAAGAAAACAAAGGACACTGGATTGAAACTGAGAATTGAGTTTTATTCTTAAAGATACTGCAGAACAGACGTTAGCTAATTGAACTGGAATAGTAGAAAGACACACGATGAAACATATATGTAAGTTTGACAATATTGAATAAAGTTAGATAACTACATTTAGAAGAGAGTGAAGAAGAGACTTCAATTGAGCTACACTAAAGATTGAATAGAGCTCAAGATTGAATAGATTGGTTTTTAAGAAATTAAAGTAAATATCCAAAAAACTATCAACTTCTTGAAAAAGTAGTTTTATTGTGTTCATTATACGATACCGTCATAATCTTTAAAATAATCGAAAAATGTGCTGATAATTAACAATTTAAATGAACGCTTTATCGATAATTGATCGATAATACACTCGTAAGTCAAAGTAAGTCAGTTATCGCTAATTAATCGATAAAACACTTGAATATAAAAGACTAAATCGAGCAAACAAATCATAAACAACTTATTAGCTCAAATAAACTGTTTATCGATAGTTTACCGATAGTACGCACTTAAGAACTATCGATTATACATACCAAAGTAAGAAGTTTTCAGCCTAGGCAAACTGTCTATCGATAGTTTACCGATAATTTGCTCCACACAAATATCAATAAGTCTCTTCCCTTTCAAAGTCGAAAACTAATCAAACTACCCAACAAAGTACAATAGAATACAGCGATTCCCAGCGATACTAACATGTGCCACGCCCACGCGAGTGTGGGCGTAACAATGGCACAATCCCCACCATAAGCACCTTATGCACGTTTCAGCTGAGTTCAAGGGGGGCGCATTTACAGCCAGTGCGACGGATTATGATTGACATTGGCAGCGATTGTGTCACAGCACATGTGCCCACTGTACAGTATGTACTCGACATGTCTACCGATTGTCCCTTATCTCGCTTGACTCTGAACTCGAGTGTGCGTGTGTATGGGTGTGCATCAAAGCAGAGATTAATTGGCTTTGTGTGGGGCTTCCAAATGCGTTGTTTACCTTTGTTTACGCTTGTCATCGATTCGATTGCCGCCTTTCTATTCCTTCTCTCTCCTTCTTTCTGTTTTCCTGTTCGTTACGTACAATTGTTAGGGAACATTTTTGTACACATTTTTTTGTGTGGTACAATTTTTTGGACTGATGCGTGCCGCACTTTTTGATTATGCACACTCACGTGTTCGAATTTTATTCAGCGCAAACGTCAATCAGGCTAAAAGCTGTTGAAGTAGATAAAGATTTTCCATTTTTCCATGACGATGCATAAAAAAGGGAGATAGCAGGGGAAATCTGACAAAAAATCTGGCAAAAAATTGAGGCGAAAATATTCGTCATATATCAACGAAATAGATGAAACTCTAACGGAATGATTTATCAAACGTTGAGGTTAGATAAATGTAAAGTTAACGTTGAATTTCTCAAAGAATTTAATCTTGGGTTGTACTTGAAATATCTGCTATACATGTTGACCCAATTTTATGATTGTCTTTACACATCATTTATTAAACTTTATGAGAGAACTACGTTATGAGAGAACTACCTTAGGTACTTCAGCTATAATTAATAAGGTCTTTTTATTATAATAATCACAATTGTTTTATCTTTAAATTACAAATATTATATATATATTTAAAACTCAACGGCTGTTTAGTTATTACATGTAGAATTTTCTTCTTCAACAACAATGTACTTTAGGAAATCGTATATAATATCATGCAACTTCATTATAATCAGAAGACTATATAAAATGAATTCGATATTAGAGTATTAACGCTTCCACAAGCCTAAGTTTCTGTTTTCTCTTAAGCCAAGAAACATGGCATATCTCAAAAGTTAAACATCAAGATTAGCATAAGACACTTTAGCTCATCGCATATGCAAAACTAATCGAAATCAAAGAGAGCACTGTGAAAATTGTGTTAGCCGAAACAAAGTGACAAAAGTTCTCTCTGTTCTTTTGGCCTGGCATAGGGAAAAATGTGTGAACAGGCAAAATTTAATTTTCCAGTTCAATAATACATAGATTATTTTCATTTGATTGAATTCGAATTGATGCGTTTTCAACAAATCCAATTCATTCCAGTCAACCATCCATCTATCCATTCGTCCTTCCATTTATTCATCCATTCAGTTCTAAGCTGCAGTTTGACCTTCTTTTCTGCTGTAAAATGTGCACATATTTCATGGAAGTCTGCTTGGTACTCGGGATATATATAGTATATATGGTATTGTATAGGGACAGTGTGTGTTTCGTCACAGTTGTCGCATTCATTAGGCCCAACACAAAACCGTTGCGCTTCGCTAGATCCTGTGCTAAATTCCTGCTGGGCCGTAAGTAACGTAGGCAGTAGAGCTCTCCTTTGCGAGGGCAGCTTAACATGTTGCAATAACCATTGATTGGGTATTATGAGCTTTAGCAAGAAAGAGGAAGAGAGAGACACTCTTGATACTGTTTGGGATACTCTTAGTTTTTTAGATTTTCAAAAATTCTCTTGGTGGCATTTGGTTTATACTTTTAAATAAACAAAATTAGAGCCTCTGCGTATAAAAAAATTTATTTATGTTAGACAACAATAAAAAACCTAAAGTATAATTAAGATATTAACCTTAAATACATTTAAACACTAAGTAGTATTTGGAATTATTGTAGAATTTATTGTTATATTCAAAATTGTATTGGAAGGTTGCATTGTTATTATTTGAAAATTATCTATAAACAATTCAAAAATATAAAAAAATAAAAGAAAAAAAAGCTGTAACTAAAATATTATTTTTCAATATACTAAAACAATTGTTTAGTATTATTCTTTAGTATTTTTTCTTGTCAAATCAAAGCATGATGCAACCCATGCGACTAGCTCGTTTGCTCTTCTGTGGTCGAGGCTATTTGTGTCTGTGCGTTTGCCATATGCGTGTTTGTGTACAGTGCGTTTGTCTTTGTGTGTATGTGTGTGTGTACATCCTTGTAAGTTCATTAAGAGGCTCCATTGAGTGAGTCCTGTTCGAAAAGCACAGCAAAATTTATGCAAAAATCATTTTGCTGGGCATTTAGCAAAAATTTTCAATTTTGCTATAGACAGAAGCCAAGTCATTTGGCCTTTTTTCAGCCAGACCTTGTTGGTGTCGTTGTCGTTGTCGCTGTTGTTGTTGTTGTTGTCATGACCGAGAACAATTAAGGCTTGTGTGTCCTGGAGGACATGGGCCTGCCAGGTATACAATGCATTTTTCAAGGGTTGCTCGACAATTTCAACAAGACGAGGCGCGCCTCGAAAAAGCACAAGGCAAACGAAAAGAAAGGATTATTATATATGTACGTAAGTAGATAGATATACAAATTAAATATTTACCGGTATCCAAGGGAAAGTTTCCGTAGCTATTTTCCCTTTTCCCACATTTTCCGCTGCAAATTAACCAAATGAAGCGGAAAAACGCATTAAAGTGAAAGCGCGCAGAAAACGAAAAAAAGAGAAGAAATTAACAAGCACATAATAATCCAAACTTTTATTTTTCCATCCAATGCGAACCCTTTAAGGGCAACGCTGGGCGTGGCAACCGCCCACTCACTGGCACTTGCAAGTTGCCTGGTTCTGGTGCCTGCTGCCATTCCGTTTAGCTGACCAGCATCAAATGAGCTATTAAGCCTGATGGAGCCTCAGACACTTTTTTGTCGCCACTTTCTCGCAGACCTTCACCCGTTTCCCCACCAACCAAGCTAGGCTGCCCTCGCTGCCGCCCACATTTGCTTTTGTTTTGCGGCAAAAGGTCAACACAAGGGTTTGAGCTGAAAATTCGAAATGAAAACAAGTCGACGAGTAACTAGAGTCTGATTATAGACGAGTGAATACCCTGTAGCTGAACGAAGATGTGCTGTAAAGTGTAGAAAAGTTGTTGGTACAAAATTGATTATATTCAGAACTTGTTGAAGCAAGAGGGTATTGAAAGTGAGGTAAACTGATCTTGATTGATTCCTATGTATATATATTCTGTATCAGTAAGTTTAACTGATCTGATCTGTAATTGCTCTTTTATTTTTATAAAAGTGGTTGGTACAGTATCGAATATGTTCACAACTTGTAGATGCAATTAGTTAGGGTATTGCGAGTGAGTTAAACTCTTATCTATATATATATGTAGGTATTCTGGCTGAATGAGTTAAACTGTTCTGTGATTGCTCTGTTATATATATAATTGCTATTCTTTATTCTCTTTATTTCTAATACTTACTTATTACCCACTAAAGCTACACCAGTTACAGTTACAAAACATTATGTCTTCTACAATTAATTTCCCCTTCTTCAACAAGCATACAGGGTATTCAAACGTAGCCCTTAGCTTGGCCTCGATTGGTTTTTGCAGCTGCCTTTTCCAGCTGCTGCGCCACAAATGTAAAGTCTAAACGGAAACGGAAATGACAGTCGAGTTGAGGCACAGGCACTGTCGACTGTGCCATACAGCAACGATCCGACTCTGACCACGCCCACCGCCCGCTCTCCACTTGCCACGTTACAGGCCAGCGGTTGCCATTGAAACGCAATGAGGCATTTGCTGCCTTCGTTTACTGCGGTCGGTGAAATGAACTCGTTTACCTTACTCTCAGACCCGCCATCACAACTCCTACCCAATCCGGAACATCCCCACCTAACTCTAACGTTACTAGCACCCCCTTTCTCGCAGTGTACTTCTCTTTCTCTTGCTTCGTATGTTGTGTAAATGGAGTCCCAACGCTTAATGAAGACATTTCGCTTATACACACGTGTGTGCGAGTGTGTGTGTGTGTGTGTTGTTTTTTTCTCTCAGTAGTTTTTCATGTAACGCAAATAAATGCGCATTTCTCGAGCTGGAAAATGAGCGCAATTAATAATGCAGTAAATAGTGTAATGAATATTTGTAGAACACAAATTCGCTCTCGCTAATCGCATTAGACGGCAGCTGGCAGGAAAGCTTATTAGGAACTCTAATCTGAGTATTCAATTAGCATGCGAGAAGGTTGGATATGCTATAAATAGTTGGGCTTGCTATAAAAAGTATAAACAAATAGAAGCTCAACTCAAGGGCGCTTGTTTGAACTGAAAAAATTGATTAGTTACGTTTGTTATATATTTTATCAATTAATTATTATTTCTACAAAGAATACCTTGCATGCTGGAATCTAAAGAGGAAAACAGGCTAATAGACTCACATTAATCAGCTTATTTGGATTAAATGCAATTTAGTGCGCAATTTTAATTGATTTTCGCTTTGAATTTGTTGTTTTTGTTGCTTTTTTTTCTCATTTTTCTTTCTCGTGTTGCAAAATTGACCCAATTAAAAGCAATTAACGCTAACACAGAGGCTGTGAAATTAATTATAAACAATTAACATGGCCGCAGCATTTGGAGCGGCTATAACACTGCGAACCACTCCGAGGTACTTGAAACCACTCGGAGAGCCACTTGGATATGTGTTCGCATTTAACGACCTTTAAATGCTGTACAAAGCCCAGCGAGACGACGATATTTCCAGGCTTCCTTCCCTATCTTGTTCCTCCATCTGCTTCTTCTTCTTCGTTGTCCTTCTTGTTCTTCCTCCCATTCTTCCACCCTGCTCACTGTCTGCGCACTGCAAAGCATACGAAATAACTCATTATAAAGCAAAACAAATTGCGGCTAACAATTCAGGGCGTCATTTCAGATAGCAGCACAGTCGCACCCGCCTCCACCACCCCCCTCCCAACTTTGTCGCTCCTGTAACTGCTCCCATTACATCTTCAGCTTTCCCCCGCAAAACCAAATAGACTCTCTGGCCTTGGGTCGCGAAGTCTCCCTGTTGTTTGTCTCTGTTGTAACTTCGACATTTTATCAGACTTTGTTTTCCAATCGCATAAGCTGAAATGTTGAATTAAGCGACGGATTAATCCTACAATGAAGAAAAACAAGCACGACAGTAACAGTCAAATGTGCTCGACTGTGATATACCCACAACTTAAATATATAACTCTTAGGTTTTGCGTATTTTGTGATGCATACTTTAGGAAGCGGTTTGGAAATCACTAACTCTTAAAATTATTTCTTAAATAACTTCTATGTTAATTATCCGATCGCAACCAAATTTTCAGAAATCATTTTGACGCTGATAGTTAACGGATTTACAAAAAATGTACTGTGCTGGATTAAGATTACATTAGGAATTCGGTTTTATCGATTGGCGGGGGGCATAAGGGGCGTGGCTAAAATCTAAAATAAGCTTGATCTGCGTTCAAGAATAGCAGAAATTGGCACCAAAGTTGTTATCCCTAACTATTATAGTCTCTGAGATCTAGGTCTTCATACGGACGGACAGACAAACAAACAGACAAACCAACAAACAAACAGACAGACAGAAAGACAGTCACACGGACAAGTATAGCTATATCGACTCTGCGGTTTATGCTGATTAAGAATATATTTATATACTTTTAATTAAAATTTAATTTTTTATATAATTATATTCATTATCTTTGAGCCGATAAATAAAAACAAAATAATCTCAAAATAAACATTATTAAAGCACTAGAAAGCATTAACTGAGTTAAAGCAAGAAGCCTTTCAATTGGAATCAACCTTGACCATATTGCATTTTCCCTTTGAGTTCTGAAAGCGCCTTCAGCTCGTGTCATTTGGGTCTTGAGCCGCTGACATTGTGATAGAGCGCACCGCGTTGCCAGCTTCCAAGCCATTTGAGTTATTTAAACTGTGCTTGCGGTGAAATTAACGCGATTTATATGAATTTATCACACAGTTTTTCCGCCACTTTCCGCCAGTTCTTTCCCCACAGCTGGCTTTTGTTTTCCTGTTTCCTTTTTGGGCAGAGAGAGAGAGAGAGAGAGAGAGAAAGAATGAGACATTGAGGGAGAGCGAGCGCGGCACAATCGCATTTTAGTTAACTTGTTTCCACTGGCATCTCCACCTAGTAATCCACCACCTCCTCCCCCACCCACGCTCAGTTGGCTTTGTTACGCGCGAAAATGGAAATTTTTCACGCCATTTTCCGCCAAAGGTCCCGTTACAGAATGGGACACAGACAGCGCTGGGGTAAATCTTGAGGATTTGCATGCTTTCAACGTGATTTCGGGTTTCGCTGGCATTCGCAGTTGGATCCGCATCGATTTATTGTTTTTCCGGGCACCCACGGCTGAACTGTCCTCTGCCTTGCACAGTTGTTACCCGGCTTATGTATGTATTATAATATTATAATATTGATTTACCTGCCTCTCTCTCTCTCTCTCTCTTCCTCTCATACAAATACACACACGCCCTTTCCTACTGTCACTTGGACAACCTTGAGGGTCGACTCAAGCAGCGATTACGGAATAACAAAACGCATTTAATAAATTGGGGCACCCTGTTGGAATTTTGCTGAAACACATGCGGTTTTTTTACTGTCTCTCTCTCTCTCTCTTTCCCTTTTACTGTTTCTTTCTCCCTTTGGTAATCGTGTTAATTGAAATTTGTAGTGTTGATTGAATGAGTGAATACCTTTTTGCCTATTCATGAGTGCACTAGTCTCACATTGCCAATCAGCAGCTAGGATTATAAATAGCATTATCGAGCCCATTTCTGCCCTTTGACCTTTGCCAATTGGCATTGTGTCGATGTCTGAAATGTAGACAGGTTTCCTTGATATAAATAACGCGGCCAGTCAAGGTTATTGAAGCGGAGTAGTGGCAGAAGGGTAGATTATTTGTAGTTTTTGAAGCAAGTAAAACGAGACAAAGGGAAAGCTATACGAACTAAAATGCAAAACAAAACGATGGCAACAAAATTACAATAATCCATAATATATATGTATCTCCATCTGCCTAATGGTCTCTTAGTTGAGACTTATTCCCAGTTCTATTTCGTAACCAACGAAGGGTAAAATTGCTGCAACAATGCGTTGTAAATCAATGGATAATTAGAGAGGCAGAGGGTTATGTAATGCGATTCCGTTTAGGGAGCGGTGTAAGCTTTTGTAAATTTGCAAATTGGAAACTGGCAATGATAATTTGCAATGATTTGCGCATTTTGGTGAACGGATTGCATGAGCTCAAATCACATAGGTCAGTCTAAATGTGAGTTCGGGGAAGAGGAATACAACACGAATAGGAAACTTGTTCGATTGACAAAAAAACCCCAATTTGAGCTTAGTAAAACGTGTTTCTAACTAGCCTATTGAGTGGGGAAGGAGGAGGCGTAACTGGTTTTATAAAATTGATTGGAGAATATAAATTGAAATCGAAGGGAGAGGAAAATCAAATTGAAATTTGTACTTAGTAGAAGAGGCATTCGATAAGATGACTTGACACTATTCAAGAGTAAATAATAAGATTATTGATTCTGTTTTGACATCATATTAAACGTAATAGAATAGATTAAGCTTAACAGTATCAGCAGACTAATAGATAGAAGATATATTGACTATATTACTATGATGATTATTATTAAATGTATAACTAGTTCAGTTACGAAGGAAACAGTTCATAAAATCTTGTGATATTATTAAAAAATCTATAAGAATACAAATATGTTATATATATTGAAATAAAAGGTTATTTTTTATTATGAATCAATATAGTTGTTTGTTCTTTTAAGTAGTACGAATAATTCAACTTGATAATGTACAGTTTTACTAACTGATTGATTCAGGCAATATAAGTTCTACGTTTCCAAAAGATTGACCGACTTATCCGCCTTTTCAACAACTTCTTTAATGACTTATTTGTACCATTTCTCAGCGACTCTTCATCTGCGTGACTCAAATTCAACTCTTAACTTAAAACGAATTGACGACTCTGATCCTATCGATAGTTGATGGCAGAGTTGCCACCTGTACATTAAATTAATGAATAAATTATTAATAACGATTTGAAATCATATCTTTAATAGTGTAGAGCTATGAAAAGGCAGATTCATAGCAATTACAATATAATACTATACACCTTTATTTTCTTCTATTCTACCACCTCAATTCTTGCTATTCCCACTAATATTTTGGCCACTTAGTAGCTGCTTAAAGCTCGAGGAGACTGCACTGGCCAGGAATAGCTGGCTGGCTCGTCTTGTTTTGATACTTATCCCACTGCAGGGTCGGTCATAAATAGAAATCAGGCACTCCAGAGGCAGCTGGATCAAAGCGAACAACAAACAGAGGGAGACTTGGAACTGCTGCAATCAGTTGCAGCTCTCTCTCTCTGTGTCCTCTCTGCCCTGCGGCCAAGCGTCAAGTAATCAGCAGGTGTGTGGCTAAGGAGAAGAAGCAGTAGACCAAGGGCAGAGACTGGGACTCTGAGCTAAACTGGACTGAACTCCAAAGCGGAGTGTGTCGAGGATTTTGTCCATCATTTAGAAAATGCCAGGGATTAGTTGTGTTGTTGCGGACTCTGTTGGCAGCGCCTGAGTTCCTTATCTACGACTACGGGCTTTGTCATCTATCAGTTGGTCCCAAGTCTCCAGAACTGTCCCGTGCTTTGGCACACTCCCTCTATCTTTCTATCTCTATTCATCCCCCTCTCTGCTGCTGCTGCATTCTGTCTGCACTCGGGCATTGCGCCTTTTGTTGGCTTATGCGCTTGGCTTTTCATTTCTTATTGTTGAGCCTCCCTTTTCAGCTCTAGGCAGCCCCAGCTCCCTGTCCCCCTTCTCTCTGTCTCCCCATGCTTTGCTCTGCTCCTTGACTGGGCAATTACTTAAAGGACGTACTGACTCCGGCACTGGCAGTCTGCGCTTAAAGCCAAAGAGTTGGCTGTAAATTAAAATGTGCATATTTTATGAGTCCAACTCCCTCTCCGCCCCCCCCGCTCCCTTGTGCCTCTGGCCTGGGAAATTCGATTTTGCTGGCTTTTGCGAACTTTGCTGTTTGTCATTGAGCTGAAATAGAAAAAGTTTCAACATAATCGCACAGTGCCTGCGCCTCTCTCTCTCTCTCTCTCTCTCGTCTCTTCTTTTCAGACTGCAGTGTCCATTTGCCTGACCCTCTGCAGACCACTCCAGCCTCTTTCCCTTTCCCCCTGCCCTCCTTCGTCTATGTTTCTGGCTGTCACTTAGCGCGGGCGCTTGTCGTAAATTTCTGCTCAAGCTTCGCTCTCATTATAACTCGGCAACACTTTTGCTTGCTGTAATGAACAGGCTGACGAGCAGTGCACAGTGGGCAAGCTTGGTGAATATACTGGTGAATATTCTTTGTTATAAAGTGTATAAAATGAATAATGCAGTTGAAAATGAATTTAGAAGGTTAACTTACTTTTAGTGGATTCATAATCTTTTATTTCTACTTTTCTTTTCATCGTTTTCAGTTTTAGTTTTAGTTTCTGTCCATTCCTCTGGTTTTTTATTAAATTTCTAATTTTTATACCCTTCGACCATTGAAAATGGTCAAAAAAGGGTATACTAACTTTGTGCAAATGTATGTAACAGGCAAAAGGAGGCGTCGGAGACCCCATAAAGTATATATATGTATTCTTGCTTAGTATCACAAGCCGAGTCGATTGAGCCATGTCTGTCTGGCTGTCCGTCTCTCCGTCTGTCTGTGTGAACGCACAGATCTCAGCTATTATAAAAGCTAGAGTTACTAGAGTTATTTGGCAGGAAGACTCCTGTGTACTATTTAATTTTTGAACTTAATTTGTAAGCGCTGTATAAAGGATACAACTTTCTGACTTTGACATATTCTAAGCTCATTAAGATATCTACGTATGCTCGAAATTGCAATCCGATCGGACAATAAACACAGAAGTTATTTAAGAAAGTATGTGCATAAAACCAAGTGCTTGTATCAGCTAACAGGGGAGGCGGGCGAGCGCAAAGCGCGAGCGCCATCTGTCGGCAATAATTTAAAAGCATGCGCATTTGTATATGTGTATGAATTTAACAAATTAAACTACACCGGAACATAGGTCGAAGGGTATTTCACTGTCGCGTGCAGCGCGACTGTGGTTTTTTCTATTTCTTATTATGTATTATTGCTCTTTATATATTTTATAAATTTTGCTCTTTCAAAGATTCATTTTCAGTTCAATGATATGTTTTATATAATTTAAATTACGTTGTTAGAAATTTTGTTTCTACATATTTTTTTTTTTATGCTGATACTTAATTTATATTTTAATTAAGGTATATAGTATTTAACTTATATTGTATGCTTTTTAATACTGCAATTTATAACCTTAATTTTAGCTGCTTCATACTTAATCTATTATTTCCATTTCCCTTTTCAAAGCTTTCCAGTTTAAATTCTATCCCATTCATTCCATTTTAAAAATGTTGCCTTGCCCTTAATTTGCCCCTTTGTGCCCACTGTGCAGGCACTGTGGGTATGGTATGGTGGCCATCATTATCGCTGCATGTTGCTGCTGTCATCATCATCAAAAACAGGAGCTGCGCCGCGCCCAGCATCAACTGTCGCCGTTGCTGCTGCTGTCGCTGTTGTTGCTCTCCTCTCCTTGTTGTTGCTGTTGTTGTTTTTTGTTGTTGTGGCAAGTTGGCGCTGTAATTTCGCTTGACTTTATCGCGCTTCAGGAGCGCCGTCAGCGTGTTCTGTGAGGCATCAAATGAAAGTTGACAGGAAGAAAACATTGAGGAATTTTTCAACGTTTCACATTGTCGACTTTTCTTCTGATTTTATTGTCGTGCCCAATGAAAATATTCTTTTGATGGACACGGAAAAGGGGCAGACGTATCCTTCAGTTCGGTCACTTTGCGCCGCGTGCTCCTAATTTGCGTAATTAAATTGAACGCTTGTTAATATTTATTTAAATATGTTGAGTCCTGAAATTGAGTTAACTTGGGATTAACTCACTCGGTCCATATCTGAACCGTTTACAGTCGAGCGCACTTAATGAGCTTAATGGATTTCATTGCGAGCCGCTCTCGCAGAGGCGTAATGAAACTAATTAAATAGCATTCGCCCTTAACTGCCGCACATCAAAAGCTGAAACTGCCGCCAAAGCAGAAAATACTTTTGCGACTTTTAAATGTTCATTGAAAGTTGCCCAATTGCTGCCTTTACTGCTTTTCTTCAGTCCAACTCAGTTTTTTTTCCCGTCAAATCTAGCGCGAAGACAGCAGCAGGATCCGGTTCGTGTCCTGGATGGGATCGTGTCGTGGATACGGATCGTGCTGTGGGATTTCATAGAAATGCAAGCAGTATACTGCTTACTTAACAGAGCTCAGTCGGCGCAACGCAGGGATTTTTTTCGTATTTTTACACTTTTTAAGTACAAAAAACCCTTTAAAAGCCGCCCTTGGTTCTCAAGGGTGATGGGGGCGGCAAACAACAATTTTAACATTGAAAAAGTCAAGGCCAGCCTAAAAGTATGCTATGCCAAGGCCATTGGCGCAGCAAGCGGTTGCACAACGGTTACCCTGGCTGAACGTCTAGCGACCTGCTGCACTTATCGATAGCTGCAAAAGAAACCGAAAAAATACCAGCTGACTGTGTGTTTGCGAATCTTAAGAGTTTTTAAGAATACAATAATTGATTAACTAAATGGGGATTATCTGCGGTTTTGTTGTTGTTGTTTTTATTTTTTGGTATTAAACTGGTGTGGGGCTTTGAGAGCGCAGCCTGCACACATACACACTCAAAATTTGATGGCTCTCTCGGTGATGCCAACTGTTGGCAAGCCAAAAAGCCAATTTCCAGCCAAAATAAAGGCTAAAAAACGAGTTTGTGACTGTGAATATAACAGTTTAAAAATAATTAAAGTGAATTTAAGTAAATAAATTAAAAATTAACAATGAATTGTGCAGCAGCATAATAAATTAAGAAGGTTAAGCCGTAATTCGTGTCATGAAAATCGCTAAATTTGGCATGAAAACAATTGGGCTGCCAACACTGCGCACTGGTCGTGGCTAATTTAACACTGCGCCGTCGCTGTCGCTCACTCTCTGCCAAGCAGTCAGTGCTCAGTTCCAATTGGAAGTACGGGCGAGCAAGACGCTGCGACGACGACGACGGCGACCACAGCGTTGTTCAAAATAAAAATAACAAATAATCTTTCGCATTGCAATTTGCAGCTGCACACGCATTAAAAGAAAGCAGCGCCTTAAAAGAGCTAACGGCATTGCTTGTGCCGCCGTGTGGGCGTGTGTAGTGAAAATGGATGAATGAATTGGTGCCGAAACAAAGAAAAAGCAAAGTCAAAAGAAGCAGCAGCAGAGCAGCAGGCAGCAACAGCAACAAAAGCACGTACTTGAGTGTTGCTTGCCTGTGTGTGTGCGGGATTGTGTTTGTGCGCGCGTGAGTGTGTGCGTGCTCAAAAATATTGCTTAACCCAGCAAATAATCGTGTTAAATTTTCAAAAAGTTCACACAAAAAGCATACAAATTAAAGAAAACACGTGAAACTCGTGAAAAACGCTGCCCGATGCGGTGAAAGTGCAACCGCGCCAACAACAACAACAACTGCAAAAGCGAGCAAGAAAATAGCTCAAAATAAAAAAGAGAAAGAGTGAAAAGTAAATTTTTACCTTAGCGTCGTCTACTCTTTCGCTCTGCGTTTGCATTGTGTGTGTTTTGTTTTTATTTTCTAGCAACACCAACAACAAAAAGTCAACGACAAGGAGAAATGTAAGTTAATCAATGGTTTTCTGTATTGTTATTAATATTATTATTGAATTAAATCTTGCCAAATATTGGCCAAATGTCGTCATCATTGGCGCAAATCTGCTGTTTGCAAAACGTTTGTTGTTTGATTTTGTATTTATTTCTTCAATTTTTTTTTGTATTTGTTGTGTTTTGTTTCATCGTCTCAATGGCCGACAAAGGCACACACGCGCTCTCTCAGCTGGTGCCACTTGCAGAGCGCGCGTGAGAGAAGCAGAAAGAGAGAGGCAGTTGGAGATGAGAGAGTCACAGTCACAGTGCAGTTTAAGAAACTAACAACAAAATATTATTATAAGAAATAAAATTGTTTGAACTTATTATTATTTAATGTACAAATCTTATACAGTCTTATACTTATACTTATATTTATACTACTGCTGTGTTTTTAACAAACAAACAAAGCAATAAATTAACCAATTAGGCTCAAAGTCACGGTTTCTAGTCACCGTTTCAAATGACTCGCGCCTCGCTCTGTTAAAAGTACGCTTGTACTTGACTCTCTCTTGCTCTCCGTCTCTCTCTCTCTCTCTCTGTCAGCCAGGCGTCAGCTGTGCTGCGCTGCAACTTTGTTGTTGTGCGTGTTCATTTAGCACGTTTTTTTGTCAAAATACAAATAAATAAATAAATAATAAGCAAAGTGAGAATGCGAACGTGAGTGTGAGTGCGACTGGTGTTTAAATAAAGGCTGTTAATTGATTCTGTATTCGTATCCGTGAAGTTTTTAACAGCAGCGCGCCAAATAAACAGATTGGAAAAAAAAGGCTGTATACAATTTCAGTTTTTAAGAATATGCGCAAACAAACGCGACTCTCGAGTAGAAGCTAAAGTGCATACAACAACGACGACGACAAGGTACTTGCTTGTAGGCAGGTTGAACGATTGCGAATTTAACAACAACAACAATTCCTCATTACAGTTAAAGGTAGCGAAAACAAAAAGCAAAACAAGCACAGAAAAAACAACTCACCTTGTTGCGCACCGCATGCAGCGTTGCCAGACTGATTGTGAAGTGAACACTTGTGCGAATTTCGTTTGGGGAAAATGATCACGCATAATAAACAAACATAAAATTAATTGTGTATTAATCAGAGAAATACATAAAAAACTGCTGAATCAGCTGCATAAATTGCGCCTTTGATTAATGCACATATGGTTTTTTATGGCTTTAAATTTGGTGCACGACTTGGTGGTTACTTGTTGTTGTTGTTGTTGTTGCTGCTGCTGTTGACATTGAATTTGATGTGTATGTGTGTGTGTGTGTGCACAGTGTGTCTGTATATAGGTTAATATTGTTGTTTTTAATTACATATTTAATGCTCTTGATGCTGTGTGCTTTTAAAAGCCTCTCAAAGTGCAATAATTGCACATGAACCCACTGACTAGTTTGAATGAACCTCGACGCCCCGCCCTGCATCATCCCTAGATTTGCTTCTCGCGCCGGTTGTGGTTGCTCTCTTTATTTATAATTACTGATTGTTTGATGTTAATCAGTTGCTACTACTATTTAATTTTCCGATTATACATTGCACTTGTTGGTCCGTTTTCTGTATGAGCTTTGCTTTCCCGTTTTTGTTATTGAATTACTTTTTGTTGGTCTTGTTTACACGATGAATAAGTTCGTCTGTGCAAACGAATGTGTAAACACACACAACACCCTCATGTGCATAAGTATGTGCACACTTATTTTTGTACATTTCCCTATTCCGCAACGCGTTTTCGTCGAATCTTCGTTGCGGCGTCGACAGCTGCTAAATGACCCTCAAGGCATTTCTATGAATTTTTCTTAATTAAATTGGCGAGAGTTGAGTTTGCACTTGATTCCGTCTATCGATTATAAACCGTAATTATTATAGTCCAAGTACTTTTGGCAGTGCTTAAAAATCTACCCTGGTCGTGTGAATCATTAAAAAAATATCTGTATATATTCAAATGGTTTGTTAACACAATCGATTAGCGTATATATCGATTCAGAGCGGAAAAAAGGTCAGATTGAACCAGTTTATTTTTAATTTGCGCCCCCAATCGATAGGGGAATACGTAGAAAAATGTATGAAGGTGCAATCAGAAATCGCAAATCGTTTACAACGAAATGATATGAACAAAACAAATATGACAATGTTTTTTATGAAGGATTCAAGGATGACACAGTAAAATTGGCAATAAAAATTGCAAAAACATGATAAATGAATCAATGACAAAATGCCAGATTTATAGGTATTTATAAAGTTCGATATGTTACGTAATTTACTGAAAGCAATAAAGATATTTTTGGTTTTTATAATAACTATTATTGCTGACAATCGATAAACAGCTTGAGTCAATAATATTATAAATACGCTTTTGTCATGTCATAAGAACTTCATTGTCGACACCCCTTGATTATACTTTTTTCTGTATTGGAACTCTTTTTATTCTTGAAATTTTTGAATTATTTGTTTCTTGTCCATCTACGTTATCTCTGCTCGTTACATGTCTTGAATTTGTTATTATTGATTGATTTCTTAGGCAATTATTGACAATTTTAGATCCGCGAGGCAACAAATTCAATTAATTGTACTTTGCCTATCTAATCTGAACGGGAATCTAGGTAGGCAGAGGTAGTAGAGCTACAAAGTTCTAGCTACAAACATATAAGGTCAATCACAGGTGTGTGTCACACAGCCGTTAATCAGATTAAGCTCTTAAGTCAACTTGTGAGTAACTATCTGAAAGTTTCCAGTAAATTACGCTTTACAAAAATAATTGAAGTAAACATACAAGTAAAAGGGCCGACAGCACCGACACGACCTGCCATAATACGTAGTAAGAACTAACAATGTATGAACAATAGCAACAAATCACATCAAGTTGTTGATTTACGGTTAAGCACTCAATGCGGACGATGGGAAGGGAAAACGGGAAAATTGTCAGACATAAATCAGTTAACGACCTTTACCAAGTACAGAAATAGAACGTAAAGTTAGAACTTCTAAGAGTTCTATGAGTTGACGAAGTATTTATCTGCTGGAATAGTTACTTTTGTTGTTTATCATTACTTTTTTTGGGTTCAAGAAACAAAGCTCTATTTTTGGCGTGCAACATTTGCGGTAAGGACATTAGTCACAGTTTAAATATATGTTGACAATATATACGTATATAATCTCTTAAGTTTATATGTCCATGTATATTTGGTTCGACTTTTTTAAAAAATTAAAAGAAAGTGATTTCGCAAAATTTAACATTGAATTGCACTCGCAAAAACAAGGCACTTTAACCCACTGTGCGCCCGTCAAATTGTGGTAATGTCTGTTTGTGTTTTGTGTGTGCGCATGTGTGTGTGTGCCTTATTAACGCTCATTAGCATTGCACATGTCTTTCGGATGTTGTTTTCTTTATCTTAATCTTTGCCGCTAAGGCCGATTCGGCCATAAAGCTGCAGCCAAAGCCGGCGAATAGATATGTACGCCAGTGTGGCCGTGTGTGTTCATTTGGAAATTTGCTAAATAAATACATATGTACACAATCGAAAAGTGTGCACACACTGGGGCGAATGCATAATCCAATATGGCGACTGCGGTTTGTTTACATTCGAATTTCGAATGCTGAAAAATAGAGTTAGAAATGAGTAACAAAACAGAGCAACAAATAAGAGGAAGAAGAAGCACAACTAGCACGAGTGCAAGCAAAAAAAAAAAAAAAAAACAAGGGGAAGAAGAAGAAGCAAAACAACAGCGAAATATGGCCAAGTCAACAGGTAGACTACGTTCGCCCAGATAGTCGTCATTTAGTCAGTTAGTCAATCAGCCATTTTGCAGCGCTAGAAGTGAGAGAAAGACAGAGAGAGAGAGAGAGAGAGAGAGAGAGAGAGAGAGAGAGAGAGAGAGAGAGAGAGAGAGAGAGAGATGGAAGGAGGAGACAGAGAGAGGTGACAGGGAGACGGTGGTGACTGTCTCGCGTGTTGTGCGGGTTTTTCTCGAAATAAATCGAAAAAAATCGACTACGAAGACAAAAATTATAAATTTTAACCTCAAAGTTGTTGTTGTCTATTTGGGTTTGCTGTTGTTCTTGTTGCTGTTTTTTTTTGTTTTTTTTTGGCTTATATTTCAGCTTAGTGGTCAGGCTTGTTGTTGCCAATCGTTGTTGTCGTTGTTATTGTTGTTGTTGTTGTTGCTGTTTCTGCCTTGTTGCCGTCTGAAAACGGGTTTTGGGCCGCGCTTAGCGCAAAAAAAAACAACGGACAAAAATAAATGCCGCACAGCGTTGCCAATCGGTTTTTTTTCTGATCGGCATCGCGTTGCCGTTTGTAAGTTGCGCCCCCGTGTCCCCCACGGGGCATGTCTAGTCGATGTTGGCATACAAACTAACAAGCCTCATAGTATTTCCAGCTGCTTCCCCGCTTCCCTTTCCCCTTCCCCATCTATTCACACGTTTATTTGTTTTTTGTTTGTCTCTTGACAGTTCTTGTCCCTTCTACGTTTTAATCTATGCGAATAGATTAGAACCAGAAGAGAATCAACAACAATAATAGAAATACTCGAGATATATATATATATATTTATCTGTCAGTCGTATTTGCCATTTAATTATATTTATCGTTCTGTCTTTAGCGCAGAGTGAATTTAAATATCTAATTATATTCAAATAATATCAATATTTAATTGCAATTATATGTATATTCGTTAATTGCCTGTGTATAAAGATATATTTCATGATACTTCGGTGCACATGGGTGTCGCTATCACATCTGCTGCAGGTTGAGTAAGTTACGACTTTGAAATTAAAAAATGTTTATTATATTTTATATAAAAAGTTGAATAGCGTGAAATAAGGCATAGAAAGAAGTTTATCAACTGAACTTGGTAACATTCAAATTATTATAATCCTCATTCGCTCATTTAACGTTTTGTTAACCCTAATGAAACCAAAGGTAGTTAGTTCGAAGAAGAAGAATTAAATTGCCCACTTTACCAGTAAATACTAATCGTCAACTGTGCTCAGTGTATGCTTTGCTTGAAGAGCTCCATAAAGGCTTTTATTAAAACAACTGTCAAAACATGTTAAATGACTAATTCTTTCCACTTTGAAATGCTGTTCAAATTGTCAAATACGCGTAAAAAAGTAAATCTTGACTATAAACTCGTATCTTACTCGCAGTGTGGCGGGAATTATGGCAAGAACTGATGATGGGCACGATTAAGAATCTAATCGCGTAAAATCTTTCGTTCTTCGCACATATGTACATACTTAACCAACAAAACGACAATGACGTCGGCACGATCTGAAGAATTTTCCAGAAACTGGTACTGGTACAGTAATGGGATTTCCTTATGACAGACAGTACAGGCAGAACTCAAACAATATCTATTTATATAGAATATATACTCTATAGAATGAATATAATGCTATATAATGTTCCATCTTATCGTCAGTAAACAAACTGTTTATTATATTATATTTTTGGGCTTTGTCTTCAGGCGATTGTTATCAGCAGGGACAGATAAACAAGATATGAGAACAACTTGTAAGGCGTCATTTCTTATCGGCCATATACACTATCTTATCTGGCTATATATGCTAGCTGTAGCTATAATTGTAGCTGTTGCTGTGGTTGTTGTTGTTGTATCTGTTGTTTGCTGATCATTAAGGCAATTGCTGTGGCTAAGTCCGAGACCAAATTTGACCTTGTTGTGAACAGTCGACTTTGCCATATATACAATATTTCTACAGTTTTTCTCTCCAACTGTTCGCACTTTGGGGCGTTCTCTTTTTCTCTCGTGTGTTCTCTCTCTCTCTCTCTTTGCTTTCATTTATCATCATATTTCTTGCATTTACCGCACATTTCACCAACAGTTGTCGTTGTTGTTGTTCCTCTTCTTCTTCGTTTTTGGTGTCACTTACGTGCTGTGCTGTCGACCCACTTTTGGCAACTGCCAAACCATTTCTCATTTCTCTGCAGGCGGCTCAGGCACAAATTCAAACAAATGCATTTTACAGCTCTCTCGACCAACTTTAGTTGGCCCAAAACTGCATGTAGCCAGTGTGCGAGTGCGAATGGGAGTGTGTGCGAATGTGTGTATGCGTATCTCATATCTGTATCTGTATCTGTATCTGTGGCTAAAGAAAACCACCAGCCAGCCAGGCAGGCACAGCCCGTTTGCCATTCGCTCTTGGCACTTGGCTTTCACTCGAATCCCGTTTTGCAGCTCGCAGCTGCCGCTTGAAAATGCTTTTCCAAACAACCCATGGCCTCCCCCTCTCCCCCTTCCCCTCTCTAGCCTGTTACCCACTGCTCCTGGCTGGCATCTTTCTCCATCCCGCTCTCTTTCTCCTGCTGCCCCGGTTGGCTGGCCATTACTCTTGATGTTCGGGTAGGTATGAACTTTATTGCATCGCATGCCATTACACAGATGCTGTAAATATTTTTCACAGCATTCATAAGTACGTTGAGCATCTCTCGGATACACACCCACACCCCCACATACACACACACACTCTCGCATTGCAAATGCTTTTTACAATTTAATTTTTATTTTTTTTTTGCGCTTCTCCGCTCATCACAAATTCCATTTTAAGTAATTTTTTTATTTTTCTCACAGTTCTCTCGCTGCATTCCTTTCGGCCTTATGAATTTGTATTTTATTCGAATCATATGCTTTAGCCACGCCCCCCATTACGCCCACTCCATCCGCCTGTGTCATGCTGTGTTACTGATTCGCTCGCGTGATTTCTCTTATTTGATTTGATATTCATTTTCATTAAGGCAACTTGTGACTGGGGAAACATTTCTAAAGGAATTAAATAAATTGGCAATTGCTTGATTAGTTTTCTCGACGATTTCTCCCCTCGTGGGTACAATGGGTGTTTAACTTGTAAGTCGTCAGTCCGCGTGACGAGCCTCCCTTGCCCAAGAGATAATTCGAATCATTTAAGGCTAGTTCTGATCATTTGCATATGTGATCAGATACGGAACTACTTACGTCTACTACTTTGGAGTGCAGAAAGTGCACTCTGCCATAAAAACGAGATTTATGCCATACATATAAGGTATATATAATCGTCATATATTACTATCTATCTGTATCTATCATGAGGGAACGTGTTTTGAACGTTTTAATGAAGCAGGAAAACGGTCAGCTTGACTTTAAGGCGGGTCAATCAATTACACAGTTGTCTGCTATAGTTATAATAGATTTATCATACATAACTAAATCCAGCGAGTCATAAGGCAAGTTATCATAAAGTACGCTTAACAACTTGAAATAAAAGTAAATACCATTTCATTATCGAAATCTTATTATTATATATTTTACATTCGGGTAAACTAGGCATAGTTTATGGTGCTTTTTTCGGAATTTCCCCGTTTTAGTTTATTCGTGTTAGAGAATTTTTAAATCGTTTAAAGCGTAACTTGGTGTTATGTTTTCATAATTCTCAAGAAAAAATTTTAATTAGGCACTAGCAACTGTTGTACAAACACTGAGCACTCGCAAAACTAGAGCATGTCATGCATTATTCGTACAAGAAATATCCTGTATTTAAATACACATTGGCGTTCAAGCTAATCTTCAATTAATAGCATAGGTATTAAGTAATTTAAGTAAAATAGTACTGCATCAAGTTTAGAGGGAACCAGTTGAAACATTTTATAGCATTAACATTAGCAACTCATTATAATTCATATTTGGTGTATTTATTTAGTTGTATAGTATAGTTTCCTAACCGACACAGCTTCTCTTCTTTAGCTGAGATATTACAGGGTATGCAGGTTAAATTTACAGAGGCTTAAAGTGGTTTGTTGACTGATGTGAGTCAGCCGAGATATTTAAATTTTACAATTTCCGCTCGAGTTACAGAAAATATACCGTATCGTGGTTAAGCTTATCAATTGATTATTCCGATTTTCGAGCGACTCAAATTGAAATAATTTGCATAATGTTTAATTTATAAAAACAGAGTGTTTTCATATTTTATGTTTGTCTAACAGGTCGCCGATTCAAATAAAAAAGACCTTAAAAACGTTTCCATTTAATGTCAAATTTTTTCCATTGATAATTTCTCATCGAATGGACGTGGGGAAGGGGGAGAAGGAGGAGGAGGAGGAGGAGGAGGGGAATGTGCTAGACCAGGTCTGAAATAATTCGATGCGGTGAAACTGGCCATTAAATGCTTTGCAGGCATTTCGAATTTCGAATTACAATACAAATGTGCAAAATCAACATTTGTTTATGGACTTTACGGTTTATGGGCTTGCGGTTGAGAGTTTTGCTTTTGGGCGTGGCAATAGTTGCACACACATACATACAATATATAGAATAATGAAACTGAAAATGCAGTGCATGCGAAATTGCGTGCTGCTGAAATATTATTATTATTATTATTATCGTTATTGTTATATGCGGAATTTGCATGCGGCCAAGAGAAGAAAAACAAAAACTTTTCATTTAGTTAAGACCGAAAAGTGTTGTGCATAAAATATTCATTTGGTCAGGGTAGAAGAGGGAAGCAAATATTATAACTTTTTAATGTGTGCAATTAAAATGTTAAAAATTAATTGGGAAAATTGTTTGCTGCAGGTAGTAAGTAGGTCTGCGTGCACCAAACTGTGAGATACCTCACCTTGCATACTGATACTGTGTATACAAATACTCCAAAATGATGGCAGATCTTTAATAGCTTCTGGTAATAAACCTGATCTGGCTATGTGTGTTAGATCACGTTTGGCATGGAATTTAATCAGACAAACTAGCTAGACAGGCATACTAAGATTACATATGCTTTATAGGAAGTTGTAGCAACTCAATCCTGCCTCTGCCACAGCGAGAACAAGTAGAACCAATTTTAATTACATAAAAAGCTTTTCGTATTCAAAGTAAGATTCACCTAATTGGGTTACCAACTGAGGCCTAGTTCTCTAGCTTCTCTTGTTCTTATTTAGATTGTTTTATTTTTACTTTACGTCTGTGTCTGAATTGTGTTTTCTTTTTATTTTGGGTCAATGTCAAGGTGTGAACAAACTATATACGGTTGTAAACTTGTTTATGTTTATGTTGGCTCGGAACCAAAGTTGTGTAATACACCAAAACACTCTCTTAAGTACTTTTGAGTGCTCCTATTTGATATTAAATAAAGAATGCTATAAAGAATTTAAACATTCTTTCATCATTGAATTTGTTAAATAACAAATGTTGTTCTAGCAATATCAACTTGAAATTCAATTAGCAGCTGAATTTTACTTAGGATTCGTTAATATTTAACTGTATAATTCAAATAACAAGTTTTCAAGTTATATTTGGGTGGTGGAGGGGTGATTTATTTATGACCATGACAAAGCATCGATAGCGGGTAAAGTTCCACGCCAAACTTGACATGAGAACCCTCAAATCAATTTGCAGCTGTGGCTTACCAAAGTGGAAACGTCTCAGTTCTACAGTCTCCACTCCAGTCCACTTCATGAGTCTTCTTCCCTCTTCCACTCTCAGCTGAAGCTCTCTAGAGCCGTCGCCACTCGACGTTATTCAATTGCAGCACCGCAAAGTTTCCAGCAGGCACTGGCAACAAAAATGCTTCATTAATTGCCGAACACAATGGAGCCCAAATTGCCCAAAAGCCAAGACTGGGAGACTAAAGACACTGAGTAAAAGAGGGGCGTGTCTACAGAAGGCGGAGGCGGGGCCGTTCTCCGCTTAATTTGCTGTCGCGAACGAAGGCTGCACTTATAAATATGGAATTATGTGCTCAAGCCGAACAACATTGTGCTTGACAGTGCCTGCAGGGCGACAAAAGAGAAAGAGAGAGACAGGGAGAAGAGTGAAAGAGTGAGGAAGCTGGAGAAAGAAAAGACTTGGGCATATACAAATCCTGTTACACAAAGCACTTTAAATATTTAATGACGCACGCCATAAAGTGCAAGCCAGGCTGAAGTTTATTAGGCAGCCGATAGCACACACACTCCCTCGCCCTCTCTCTCTCTCTCACTTCCTTTCTCTGTCTCTTACACTCTGTGTTTAACTCTCTCTCGCTATCTCTTCTCTTTCTCTCTTGCACACACACACACTGCAGCATGTGGACTGCAACTAATTAAACTAGAGGCCACACCAAGATCTTCCCACACTCCCACTTCTTCTTCCACTCCCACTTTCCACGTTCCCACTCCCTATCTTTGCAGCTTCTCGGCGTGCTGCATCCGCATCCGGGCAAGCGAGGAGCCAACTTTTAACGCGCTTATCTCAAGGCTCCTTCCCAGCTATAGCAGCAGCAGCCTGTCCTGCCACATCCTTTAGCCGTGGTCGCCGCAGTCGACTGCGAGTGTTGCTGTTTGCCTAACTAGTTTGCCCATAAAGTTTGCAACTGCCACACGGCGCGTTGCTCCTGCAACGGCTCCAGCACTCGCTGAGTTAAGGCCAAGCCATGCTGGGCTTTGGTTTTCTTCATTGTCAGCCCGTCTTTGTCGAGAAGGAAGGAGGAAAGTAGGAGGCTTGCAAGTGTTTGTGCAAGGCAAAAACAACTTTGGAACTCTACCAAAAATAGCTTTAAAAGCTTAAAGCTGTTTTCTCAAGCAACTCGCCGAACTGTATAAGCATCGTTAAGACTATCGGCGAAGCTGTCAACGGAACTATCGCTTCAAATTTCCCTGATTTCAGTAATTTCCTGAAGCTGTTTTATAATCTGCAACAATTCGGGCTCAATTTACTATTTGATTTCCCTTGAACTATTCAAATTTGCCAACTATCGCATGAACTATCGCCTCAACCATCGTTTATAAATTATAATTTAAGATGTTTTCATAATATAGGTTGAAGATGTTTAACTATCAACAACAACTCTCGCTTAATTTGCTGTTCGATTTCTATTAATCTATTGAGGTTAGTCAACTATCGCTGAAACTATCGTCAGATCTATCGCTTAAATGTCTTGCCTCTTTTATAACCTGCAAAAATGTGCAACCTATTTATAGTACTATCGATTTGCCACAATATATTCAGTTTACTACAAAGTTTTACAACTATTTGACTGCATATTTTACAAACTGTATATGGCGTATTACATAATCTTCTCCCTGTTCTTAACTATTAATACTAAGTGTTTGATTTGCATATCGAAACTCTGATCGTGCAACCCTAAGGTCTTCTCTTGCTTCATCTATCGTTGTCTCTTCCTCTCTCTCTTTGTGGTATTTAAGTTTTTACTTGTCACTTAATTGTCTATAATAATACATATAATAATTAATTATACGTTTTAAGAGTTATAGAGTGCCACAACTAATAATTGCCTTGTTTTCAGTTATTTATGGTACCCCCTTTAATGTCGGTTGTGTGTGTAGGGGAACACCCATTTTATAGGCAGATACTCAATAGAAACGCCCACAAATATGAGATAAGAGTAGAATAATGTATTCTTTACACTTGATAACTTTATTATAGTGCAAGGTTTTGTTATTATTATAATTACAGTATGTTACCAAGTTCTCTTTATAATGTGAATACCTTAAATTGTTTCACTTTGTATGGTATTTGTATCCCTTTAACTTTAGTTTTTTTCGAACTTATTCTACTTGTTATTGCTTCATTCGCTGCCAGCAATCCTCCCTTCTTTCTCTCTCTCTCTCCTCTCCTTGAGCGCGTGCAATGAAGTGCAGCAAACAAAAGCGTTTTTGTATTCTACGCTTTTGTTTGTCTGCACGTGAGTGACTGCTCCACCTCTGCCCCCTTCCTCATAGGTCTGACTCTATAACGGGGATCTGGGTGAATGCACTTTATGCGCTGCGATGTCGCTCTAAAGGACCGCAACGCGCCGGTCTCAGACCTCAAAACTGACGCAAGCAACGTCGCCGCTTGGCTTTGACTTATGAATGTGCAGGTGAATCGCCGCCCCTGTGGCACAGCTAACCTCCTCTTCATTCCCCTCGCCTGCCCCGCTAGTCGCTTGCACTGACGGCGTGTGCTCATAAAAATGCATAAACTTAATAACCCGTTGGCTAAATGAGGGGGCAGCTTAACAACACAGTAAAGCGAGCGGGCTGAAGTGGGAGAGAGGTGCAGATGAGAAGAGGGAGCGGTTGGTTAGGGTGCTGGCAGTCTGACCTTCCGGCTCTTGTTTGCTAGAGATTTTTCGCTTGTTTCGCTTGCAAATTGCAAACATTGAACGCATTTCGAATTCGTTGCGCAAAATTGGCGAAATATTTGTTTGCAACTGCAAACCGTGGGATCTGATCAACCGGAACTGAAACTGTTTCTGCTTTATTATTACTAAGTACTCGATGCGGCGCAATGCATCGCGCAAATGCCATAAATATTTCGCGCAAGAAATCATATAAAGCATATAGTACATGAAGAAGAACATCAATGGCTTGGGGGTGAGGCGAGGGGGCGAGAGCAGGGCAGACTATTGCCAGAATATAAAATAATAAACAAGACAAAACATATATATTGTTGATGCGGAAATTATTGAGAAATTCAACTGAAGATATTACAAAATATTTGGAGAAAAGTGTGGGTCAAGGAAAATGTCTTTATAATGCATTGATAAGTTTACAAATGGAATTGGAAATACTCTAATAAGCTAGTATCAGTTTAAATTAAATGAGGATATCTAAAGATATATTTAAGGTATATTTTAAAGATAAATAAACAAAATGAGAATAATAAACATAAATAATCCATATGATCTATCTCTATTGGACATTTAAAATATATCTTAACTGTCTTTAAATATCTTTCTCAAATTTTTGTTTTAAATGAAATTCTTTCAATTTATGCCGCAAAGTATAAAATGTGCAAAGTTCTCAAGATAATAATAATTAAGAAATATCCTAAAGGTGCATTTTAAGCATGTATTCAAACTGTTATTCAGTTTATATTCCAAAGATATCTTGTGCTTCTTTGTTTTCTCTTTTTTTACTCTATTCTCTTCTTTGCACAACATTAAAGTAATCACAGGGTATAAAGACTTAAGTACTTGGTACACATTGTCTGGCATTTGACAGTTATTGCCCGAGCGTAAAACTGACCGCAATGCACCGCACCCCTCTCCCTTTTTCTTCTCCCTGTCCTTCTCCCACTGCCGTTCTGTTGACACTTTTGAGGTGCTGCGCAAAAGCCTTAACTTCTCCAGTAGCTGCCCCCGCACCCGCGCACATGACTGAGCAATAAAAATAAGTGTAATAAAAATACAAAACAAATAAAAACCAGAAAAAGACGATGAAAGAGCAGTGGGAAAGATATATGGAGGGAGAGAGAGAGATTGAAATTGTCGTGCGCTAAATTTGCATACGAAATGTGAAAAATGCAAAAATTTGCTGAATGTGCTGCAAGTACTCGCACTCGCACTCATCGCACACTCATGCGCAATTGCCAGAATGACTGAATAACTGAGAGTGCATGGCAATAAATAAGGCATGAAATAACAAAGGCAAAGAAGCGTGGCCAGAATGCCTAATTACAGATAATAACACGCATACGCCGTGTGAGCCGCCAAGAGGGATTTTCCTTTGTCACTTTTGGCAACGGAAATCTTATCGAATATGAAGAACAAAAAGAACTTTTGAGTCACAGTTTCAAAACCTTAACAAAAAGAAGAAGAAACTCTTTTAAATAAATATTTTTGTTTCATTTTATTTGTAGATAAATAAATAATAAATTGCGGCACTTACATTGCTTATCTCTCTCTCTCTCTCCCACTCTCTTGGTGTGTGTGGGGCAACAACTTTCACTCAACTTGCCTTTCTCCTGCCCTGAACTTGGCTCCGCCTCGCTGCACAGTGCACTTGACTGGGGCCAGGCACGCAATGCCAAAGATCTTCGATCGCCGATCCCCCCTCCTTACCCCTTACCACATCTACCATATTATTTTGTATTGACCTCAGTGAGTTCAATGCACGAAAGAGTGAAAAGCGATTGTATTATAGCGTTTCGTATATGGCATATGGCAATACTAATTTTCATTTTACAACTGTCATCGTCTAATTATCCGCAGCAATAATAATAATAATGCCAGAAACAACAGCAACAACAATTAACCCAATTAAATAGCCCGTTTTATGCTGTGTTTACATTTAATCAGAGTTTTTCTTTGCCTTCTTTTATTTTGCTGTATTTTTGTTTTTCGCTCGCCTCGTTTCCTGTTTTACTTTTCGTATTTATCGTTGTTGTTTTTTTTGTTGCAAAAACACATTTTGTAAATTTTATTAGCTTTGCTTTTTATTTTCATTTTATTCGAAATTTTGTTTGTGTTTCACTTTGAAGTGGATGCGGTGGAAAGGGGGAAAGAGAGTGGCAAAGGGCATGGAAAAAGGAAGGGGTACGGGAGGCGTTTGAGCGAAATCAAAGCTAATTATCTGAATTGCATTTCTGCTGAGAGTTTTTAATTAAAACTTGCTGTCGCCCTTTCTCTATCTCTCTCTCCTTCTCTAACATTGCCTCACTTACAGATGCCCTGTATCTTAAGTGGTTTAAGCTAGTGACTTGATAAGTTAACTTTAGTTTTTTTTTTATAGGTTGTCCATGTCACTTGACCTTCAGTTAGTTGAGCTCTTTGGCTACTCTGAGAGATAGACTCGATTATAGAGGTACTTTACTGTACTCGTCGTACTGTCTATTATACCCCACACTCCACTCAACCTTCAGACTGAGCCTAAAGCAAACATTTGCGCACATTTAAAGCAGTGGGGAGGGAGGGGGGGGGTGGGCCTTACCTTTCTGGGGTTCTATGCTGTGCTAGTTGTGAACTATTATTATTTGCCCCAGAAAGGCCCCTGACTACTGAACTTGCTGCGGTGCGGTTGATTTTCATTTTTTCATTTATTGTGCGCTATTTTCACAGAGCTCGCGCTTTGTTTTCGTTAATTTTGAATATGGACTTGGGCAACGGAGCGTTTCGCATAGTAAACGAAGGTTGCAACATTGCATAATCAACAGCTCTATTGACAAGAGAGTAACACAAGAGATACAGATACAGAGAGATAGAGAGAGAGAGAGAGAGGGAAACAAGAGCAAGTTATTCCATTCTCGAGCGAGATGAAACAAATTTTATTTTGCCATGTCATACTGCAAACTGGTTTCCATAAAATTTGGCACACAATTTGCTCGAAATTTCCACTAATATCCAATCTGAACTGATAAGCCACAAGACAAAAGACAATAAAACTGATTCCATATGAAGGTAGAAGACTGAATCATGGACACGATCGTATATAATCACTGATAATTGAATAGCAGCAGCTGCTTCTGTTTGTCTTGCACAAACTCAGATGACTCAGATGTCTCTGTTGATCTGATAACTGATCTTGTTTTTTTTTATCACAAGTTGTTTTCTGAAATTATTTAAAAATGTGTTTTCAAAATTAACTATAAATTGTTGTGGGGTCTTTGTTGTGCTTATTTTAGTCACGAAGGTGATAAGCACCTAAGTGAGATTAATATAGCTATTTATTTATAATATACATACATAATCATTTATGATTTGCACATTACTCAGTAGTCGTGATGTGTTCTTGATCGTTGCAAGTGCGTCAATAAGGTGAAATGAAATCACAAATGCGGTTAATTGAATCAGAATGAATCACTCACCTTCTTTGTTGCTATTGAATGATACGTTTATAAATTGTTCATTTATACTTAGATTAAAAATATCCCTTATTTTATGAACTTTCTAAGTTCTTCCAGTTTTAAATCATGAATTGATTATAGCAATAATTGAAAATTTACTTGAGATGGCTCATTAACTGTATTTGTAGTACGTATAACAGATAACAGATATAAATATATAAATATATGTATGTTTTTTGATTCTGTCAGTGAAACGTTCTACGCAACGCAACGTCATTAATTTATTAATAAATCAATGGCTGCATTCAAGTTCAACTACAAATGATAATTGTACTCAATAACTCAATTAGGTGCTCACTGAACAAATCAAAATTGAAATCGAGAGAAAAAACTGCATAGACAATGCACATTGAAAATTGCATTATTGAATCCATGATTGGAACTCGCCAATGACGCAATGTTAAACGTGTCGAACTTTTTTTCACATTTGGAATTTCGATTCGGCTTATGTTATATTATATTTATATTGAAATCTGTATACTATATTGTATCCCGATATGCTGCTCTCCAAGTGCAACATTTGCGTGCCTGAACTTGCAATTTGAAACTTAAAGTTGTTAACTGAATGCAATTGTGGTTCAATATTTAAAATAAGAGCCTTCAATTATTTTTATTTTTATTGCATTACAACGTTTTTTTTTTTATTATTTATTGAAACTTGATCGAAGCTTAAATCATTGATTTAATGGCATTTCGTGCGAGTTGCTAGAAGGTTGAGGGAATGCAGGGAGAATATGAAATTGAATCTGAAAATTGTAGATATTTTCCCTTTACATGTGCACAAATTTGCATAGTTATGGGTTAAGTATTGATAGTAAATTGAGGAGTTAAGGCCAAATCGCCTTGTAATCAATTAACACGCAACAACAAAAACACGAAACCATTTCTCAATTTTATATTGCGCATTTACGCTCCCACATTAAAAGTCAAGTTGGGCTAAAAGCCAAATAAATTATATATATCCAAGCGATAATGTGTTTTTCCCCCGCTTTGAATGTATACTAAGCTGCAATTTACAATATATATCGCGAATTATTATTAATCCATTACGATAGGTTGCGAAAGGTTCAATATATTAGTGATTGAGTGGAGTTAATTGAATGCGAATTTAATAGATTTTGTACTTCAAGTGGGACTTTGATTAAGCCAGTACTAGTAAGAGTTGAGTGCATTCGCGAATCTTTATCTAAACCCCCTCTACAAATGCATAACATAAGCAGGTAGGTAATCAGATCGTGTTTCGATTTGGTTGCATCCAGATTCGCTAATCAAGTGTTCCACTTGTCTTGCTTGTCGCCCAATTACATCAGCATCAATCAAAGCCTTCCCTCCCTCGGTCTTTGCTGATAAGACTTGACACCTTAATGTTGTTCTTCTTGTTCTAGTTGTTGTTGCTGCTGCTGAGCACCCACATACAACAAGAAATTGCAAATTGTTGTCTCACTCAAAATGACTTCCTCACATACGTCTCGTAATTCAATTAAATGCGACGTGCTCGGCCTGATAAATCGCACATATATGGTTATAGCATCCATATAACGGGGAGTGCGAGAGACAGGCCAGAGGTTACTATTTTACTGCTATACGGAACTGATGTGCAGGTGTGAATTCTACTGATGCACTCAGGTTTCAGTAATTAGTTTGATGATTTATAAATGTTTTGGACGGGATGAGTTATGGTTTGCTTAGACTGATTAGAGGAAGTTCCAACTGAAAGAGTTGTGTAAATAACAGTTATACTGCTAATATATTGCTTTGCAGTCTTTGAACCGGTCTGGATTGATAGAATTCTGAATGAATATAGTTAGATAAATGCATAAACAGTTATATTAATGTACCAAAGCGCTGTGCTATTTTTATGCGGAACTTTGTTCTACATAAAATTCATTTACGAAACTTTTTTTTAAAATCTATTCTATTGAAATTAGTTATGCAAAATATTTCTAACTGTGTCAAATAAGTTGAGTGCAGTTGTCAGGGTAGTTTATTATCATCGATTGACTTTAACTGGAACTGTATCATTTAAACTAATGCAAATGCATTTTCTTTGTTCCTTTCTCATTGCAGGTAGGTCAACTCTGTCAAGCTTAAACTACTATATGCCGTATAATTATCTGCCCAAAGTGAATGGCATTGTGTGACGGGCAGGCATAGCATGTCGCTCTCTGTGCTGGGTTTACTAAACTGATATCTGGAAGGGGAGATAGAGAACAATGCAGCCTATTGTTTAGCTTACTTAGCAGACAATACAGTATGGAGAATACTGAATATAAGCCATAATTGATATTTTATTACACCACTGATAGAGAGTGAGAGAAAGAGAGAAAGGCAATGAGAAAGGCAGTGAGAGAGAGTATTAATTATAACAATACGTCAATTGTGTACAAAGGATTTGAAACAATATGCTAGCAAATCCCCTCAAGAGGATCACAGATAAGAACTCAAACAATTGCGAAAAAGGGTTTATTATTTATTATTTGTGGCAAATTGAAATGTAAAACTGAGTAAAACTGATGATATTCTGAATGTATTCATCGCTCTCGCTCCCACATTCAAGTGAAGGCTTTGCCATGTAACAATTTGACTAAAATGTGTTTGCAAAGCCAACAACACAGACACACCTAGACACAGAGTAGTAGAACACTGTGTGTGGTCAGCCTTGGCCAGGGCTGAAGAGGTTTTCTACTACTTCTTCTCCTTGACTGTATCCAAACGAGGAGTTAAATGCTTTCGAGCAGTACAAAAAAAAAAAACACAGTTGTTGTAAACTTAAACACACATGAGTGCGAGGTTTGCACGTAAAGTTGTGGTAAATCACTGACATAAGCGAGTCTGTGTTATATTTCTTAAAATAATATTAAGGTTGTTAAAATAATAATATTAGGTGATTATATAGTAAAAAACAGTATTTAAAGTATGGAGATATACAAAAAGGACTTGCGTAGACGAGGCAAACACACTACGTATAATTGTCGAACATGTTGTGGAACGGTAGACAACGCTGTATCTATTTATGTATTTATCGATATATATATCAATGATAGCAGTTCCAGTCATCATCATATACATCATCAAATTGACGTACGATGATGTTAAACTTTTTGATAGTGAGACATGGCTATCGTTGGACATCGTATGTGGCATAATGTGTGCAAACAGAGCAGTACTTTGATACTTCTCAAACTGCCCTTGCACTCAGTACAGATATATTAAAAGCCTGCAGAGACAGATGCATATGCAGATGTACAGATAGAGTCAGATAGTTGCCACGTATGTGTGAAGGAGGAGGCAAATATGTGCCCTGTGACTTGAAACATGAAGTATGTTCAGCCAACAGTTTCCCCTTTCCTGCAGTTCTCGGCCAGCTCACACTCACTTTCTCTCTCCCTCTCTTTGTTTGCATTGCTGTCAATATTTTGTAATGGCATGTGCCAAATTATGGTGTGTATGCAAGTGTGTATGTGTGGTGGGGGTGGGTGCGACATCTGGGCGTAGATTCATGTGTTTGTGTGTGTGCAACAGTTTATAGCTGACATGCGGGTAACGTGGTTCTGACCGCCTTTGTTTGCTTATCACTCTGGTTGGCCAACTGCAGTCTTGTTGTTTGTTTGCAAGAGATATACAAATGGGGATATGCCATAAGCTGCCGAGGGTCGCTTCAAAAGTACCCAAACTGAGCAGCACTTTAAAAGCGATTTAAATATTGCACAATCTTTTTTAATTACAAACTTTATCTACAGCTAAAACGTACCGTTATTTGATGCGATAGATGGTTGTATAATTTATCCAATTACTTAATGATCACGCCCCGTAAATTCACCATCTGTCATTGTATTTTTGCGCTGTGCGCTGCTGTGGTTGAAAGCTTTGTACATTGTATGCGCTTAATTAAATGACATGTAATTTCAATTGAACCCATGGCATAATTAAGTGCTTAAATTAATTTGCCGTTGACTTTTAGTTTGGGTTTTTTGTTCGCTTTTTTCCATCCATAACGAATACAAATTGCGCATACGCCCCGTTTGCATTGCGTCTCATATTCGCATTCGGCTTTTAATTGCACAATTTTCAATTAAAACTATAAAAAGTGCACAGAAAATGTCCCGCTATTCCGAGGGTGGTCCCCACTGCATATCTTCGTCTCTCTTCTCTCACGCTCTCATTCTCTCTCCGTCACACTCTGTATCTGTCTGTCTGTGTGTGCACTGTAGATTTGTTTATACGATTGCATTGTTTAATTGAATTTGCCGGCACTGTAACAAATGGCAAAGGGGCAAAAATACATTCAGCATTCGAAAATACATGCTGAATGCTCAACAGATACCCTAGATAATGATTTTCCTATAGAATCAGCTTTCTATTAATCAAACAAGTGTGCAGAAAGTTATGACTATATCTTGGCTAATTAGCTGCCATCAAGCGACCCCATAATTTACTACCATTACAGGGTATAAACCAATAACAACATCAACAAGCGAGTGCACAAAAAAAATAAGTTCAGAAGTGCAATTAATTCTCATAGTACTCCATTTTAAGCGTTCCCTTTTGCTGTTTGCTCTTCCCACTTTTGCCACGCAATTTGTTGTTTTTCTCTCTGCTTTTTATTTTGCACAGTTTTCCCCAGTTTTCTCAATTAATTTGGTATGCAATAAATCACCAAAAACAGAAACAGAAGCTGAACTCGAACTCCAACTCGAACTGTGCTGCTATTTGGATTTATTTATGTATAATTCTACTCGTTCTGTTTCTGATAAGTGGATAAAAAGAACTTTTCAAATTTATCTCATGCAGATAAACAAAACTTGCAGTTTATTACTTGGGAACGTGCATAAATTCACATGAAATAGATAGGTATAAATATGTTGGATAGATATTTACTCAATTTAAAATTTCAGCAATGTTAAGGTTGAGTTTCCATTCAGATATTTTCTTTACATTGCAATAAGTTTTGTTTTTATTAGGCCATGGATTTTAAATAAAACTCTTCTCTTTTTTGGTGCAAAATTGAACATTTTCATAATAATATTTTGCTTTGCTGTCAGAGAAATGTTTTCACATATCGCACAGCTGGGGAAAAAGTCAATGCAGAATGTCATTAAATGGCAGATGGGTTGTGCCTCGTCGCTTGACTGACTAAAAAAAGAGCTTGGGATGAGGTAAGCTGCCTGATGTTTTTCTTTTTATTTCACCTGCTATTGGTGGTGGGAAAAGAGTTGTTGCTGCAGCAGTGGGAGGTAGAGACAGAGAGAGAGAGAGGGAGAGTGACATGGGGAGCTAACCATTCAGTCAGACAACGAGCACTGCTCTTTATTCTGTCTCTGTGCATCTGCATCTGTTTCGCACATCAGTCTGTCTGTCTATCTTTCTCTCTGTCTACTTGCCTCTTTGTCTATCTGTCTCTCTATCTGCCTGCTTGTCCGTTGTCTGTATGTCTGTGCTCTGTCTCGTGCACTTCCTTCTTTTATGTCAGTTTCGAACAGGAAATTTTAAGCACGGAAATCATGCGCAAGCGACAAGCAACAGCAACAACAGCAACAACAAGAGCAACAGTAGCAGCAGCAGCAGTAACAATAACAACGATGTATACCTCGACATGTTTGTTAGTTTTTCACGTTGTTTTCAAAGTGTTTTTTCTCGCTTGATATTCGCATTGTCACGTTGCCAACTTAAAGCCGCAGCCAGAGACAGTTCAGAAAAGTTGTTCGACAAAATCTTCCACACGTTTTCTCGGGTTTTTCCTTCGTTTTGCACTGTTCGCTGTTCGGTTTTGCCATTTGTCAGGCACATGCGGGTTAAGGGCTTAACAATGTGGCGACTTTGTACTTATGCCACGCCCACTTGCCACTTGCCACATGATGCTGCCTTTTAATTAGCAAGCAAAGTGCGCTCAACCGTTACTTCTTCTGCCTTCAATCGAGCCAAAGGGGGCAAAACGATGAAAAGCTGTAAAACTTGCGCCATAACCAAATCGACAGACCAAAAGTTGCCAGCCAAATTTGTACATGAAGAAGATGAAGTAGAAGATTAAAATATACATATATATTACATACTTCCGCTCTTTACGACATAGTTGGATGACAATTTAATTAAAGATTTAAGAGAAAGGGAGAAATAGTTAATACTTGAGTTAAAGCAGGCAATGGGGGCGTTAAAAGGGGAACTTTAGGCTTGAAACTTCATAAAGGGCTCAATGCTGAAGAATAAGGAGAGTTTTATTTTAGTTAAATAAGAAAAATAAAAAGTAAAACTAAAAAACTTCCATAAAGCTTTAGCAATTTAATAATGTATCAAGTTAACTTAAGTTACGTATAGGAACCTTGTTAAGGAAGCACACTATATAGTTTGTTAAGGGGCTTAAATATAAGTTTAAGTTGCCTATGCTATTTGGCAAATGCGAGAAGGAAGGCACAGAAAGACGAACGTAGAAAGAGCTATCTAATAATTCAACTTAAAACTAAGTTTGAGCTAAATAAAAAGAATCCTAATTCCAGTACATAGAATCAATTACTTAAATATATAAAACACTCTTTAAGTTTAAGTATAGATTCGACAATATAGTATAGAACTCAATGCTTTAATTACGTATCTCGTGGCTGCCTCGAGCCTCAACTGCCAAGCTGCCATCAGGTTGTACAACTCCTTATCTCTATATTGCTTAAAACTCTCCCACTATCTCCCTTAACTATTGTATTTAATAAGAGATTGAAGTAATTATAAACAATTAGGCAGCGCTAAAAGGCAAGTCGAGACAACTTCCGTTATAGTTTTCTTTTACCGTTATTCGACTCGACTCGCCACGTCTCGACACCGTCGCCGTCGCCTTCTCTCTTGTCTGCTAAAAAACTTCAATTAGTTTTTCAAGTTGCAAAGTTTGGCGCAAAACGAAACGAAAGGAAATGCAAAGAAAAAAATGAGAAATATATTTTTGATCAGCGAACAATGTGCAACAAAAAGTTGCAAGCAGCACTAAGTACTTGCGCCTGCACAGTGTGTACACACGAAATTTTTGTGCTCTGCATTCGACGTAATTTGCACATTTACTTTTGCCCATTTCCCCTTTGCCTTAATGCCTTTGCCTTCGCTTGTGTTGCCTTTTAATTTCACACAAGCAGCAAAGCGGAAAATGTTTTTAGGCCATGGATTTTAAAAAAATTCATGGACTATTGTGTTTGTCGGAACGGAATTGTGCGTAACAGGCAGAAGGAGGCTTCTCCGACCCCATAAACTATATATATTCTGAATCAGTATCAGTAGCCGAGTCGATTGAGCCATGTCTGTCTGTCCGTCTGTCCGTCTGTCCGTCTGTCCGTCTGTCTGTCTGTATGAACACCTGGATCTCAGAAAGTATAAGAGCTAGAGTCATCAAATTTTGCGACAACATACGTATATATTGCAGTGTCTCAAAGTTTTTTTAAAATTTGGACACGCCCCTTCCCGCCTCCGTAAATCAGTAATAACTATTTAAAAACTACAATATTAGCTCAACATCCAAAGTTGTATATCTTACATGACAAATACTTTGCCACGGGCGTTATGTGAAAATTTCATTTAAATCGGACTATTAATAAGTGAGATATGATACGAATTAAACTCACTTTGAACATACATTTATACTTAAGCAGACCTAATTTACGCAAGCATACCGAAGTTCAAATCTAGACACACATCATTTTAAACTTTTTATTTGCATTGTATGGTAACAAAATTGGTTGACAATGCAGCTTTGCCGATAGGCCAAGGAGTGAGGCAATGGCCGAGTGGTTAGAGAGGCGGACGGCTGTGAGAGAATGCGCGGGTTCAACTCCCGGTTGAGGCGGGTGCGAATTTTTATTTATTAATTATTTATTATTTTATTTTATTTTTTTTATTTATTTTATTCTAATAATATTCGGACGGCGATTCCATACCGCGTCAGACACACAGCATTTTAAACTTTTTATTTGCATTGTATGGTAACAAAATTGGTTGACAATGCAGCTTTGCCGATAGGCCAAGGAGTGAGGCAATGGCCGAGTGGTTAGAGAGGCGGACGGCTGTGAGAGAATGCGCGGGTTCAACTCCCGGTTGAGGCGGGTGTGAATTTTTATTTATTAATTATTTATTATTTTATTTTATTTTTTTTATTTATTTTATTCTAATAATATTCGGGCGGCGATTCCATACCGTTAAAATTTTTATTACGGTATAATATGATAATCCATGGCCTTATACAGTCAGCACCTGACTGTAGCGTTAGTATTTTTTTTCATTTAACTTTGTGCAACACACACACACACACAGATAGTTTGTGCAACGTGCAGGGCAAGAAAAAAGGAGTAGAACTAGAAGGAGAATTGCTTGCCGCCTTTAAGGCGCTGCTGCAATTGACACTTTAAACTTATCGCGCATCCTACGTGTGCCTCGATTCCCTTTCCTCTTCCTCCTCTCAAGCTGCCTGCAGCTGTTGCAAGTCAATTTTGGTTTGGCTTGCCGCAAGGGTAGCTTTTGCTGTTGCAACATGGAAATGGCGACAGCTGCTGCTGCTGCTGGGCTAACTGGATTGTAAGAAGAAAGAAAGGGATGGCAGGGGGAGAGAGAGAGTAGGATGGAGGCCTTGTCATAATGGAAATCTTACTGTATAATTGCTGTCGCGGTACAGAACATTGCTGCAATTTGGGCATCTCAAGACATTCATTAGACAGAGAGTTGAAGAAACACGAAGGAAAGAGAAAGAAAATAGATGCGAGAGAACCAAGCTGTGAAATTGTTATTCAGTTAGAAGACCACAAAAGGGTCGCACTGCAGTGCATCGGGGCGTATACGTAATGCATGGGGGCATGACAAAAAAAGGAGGAGTGGCTGCTCTGCTTCTGATGTTGCTGGTGCTGCTGCTGCTTCTACATGCTGCAAGTTCTGCAGCCACTCAGTCTAGACATTCAAGTATCATACATACACACTTATATTCACATATTCATTCATTCCCTCATTCACACTCGCTCGCACACTGAGTGCTCTGTCTCTGTCTCATCCCATTGAAGCTCTGCCTTTAGCTCAACTTGAATTGCTGCCATTTTATGCAATTTTTCTTATTTAATTTTCCCAGCCAGGTGGCTTTTTCACGTTTTTCTCTTCGCATTCTGAATGCAACTGTGAATGCGTCACGTAGTTGATTGAAATTCCATCTGCTTATCGAGGCTGTCTCGTTGATGGGCTGCCTGCCATTGCCTGCCCCAACTCTGCACTTGTCACTCTCCTACACACCTCCCCCCTCTCTCTCCCCCCTCTCTCTTCTCTCCCTCTCTCTGTCTTTTCCTCTCTCTGTCTCCCCCTCTGTCTCACTCTCTCTTCGCCTTGCCTCGTTTCGTTTCTATTTTCATATTGTAAGTCGGCGCAAGCTGTCACATTTTATGTGTGTTGGCATACTTACAACGGTCACTGTGACACTTTGCGTCGTACATGTGTGTGTGTGTGGGAGTATGTGTGCGAATGTCTGTGCTTTTTAGCTGTCACACCAAGGATTACGCTGGGCTGTGTATAATCTTTGCTGTGACTGACGTCCATTTGCACCCAGTGGGACTACAGTGCCTGACAAAAGTAATGCCAAGCCGAGCGCAAATTGCTAAGCCAAAGTACCGAGTGGGTTAAGCTGATGTGGGCTTTAAACTAATACTACTACTAAAAACTAAAATACACTTTGCAGATTTAAAACATAAGCTTAAAAACCCAAAAACTCACATACATGCAAACAAATGTACAAAAATAACAAGCACGAATGCTAAAGTTGAGTGTGCTCGACTGTGATATACCCGCTAACCACCTGAGCAAAACGATTTCTTAAAGCTTATTTTGTATTGCATAATTTAAGGATAGGTGTGGCAATCAGTCACTCTTAAACTTAATTCTTAAAAAACATCTATGTTAATTATCTGATGGCAACCGAATTTTCGAACTTGATCTATGCGCACAATTTAGACATATTTTTATATATTTTTGAAAGTCCTTGTCTCTGAGATCTATATTTTCATACAGACAAACAGACAGATAAAGAGACGGAGCTACATCGACTCGGCTGGTGAAGCTGTTTCAGAATATATATGAGTTTGTGGGATTTGCCACGCCTCCTTCTGCCTGTCACATACAATCACACATGCCAAGTTAACAGTTTCTATCTCGCTGTTTAATGTTGTGCCCATTGTGACTGTCCAGGACTGCTGCACACTGGCGTCCATATGCATGCGTACACTTGCATGTGTGTGTGTTCAATTTGTTATGAGATTATGTTAATGTGCCTTGGGGACTGTCATTCCGTTATCTCGTTATCCTGTCATGCCGTTATTCGATTGACCTTTTCTCTCTCTACGGGGGTGGGGATTGTGTATGATAGTGTGATTTGTGTGGATGTAATGTCGATGTCTAACTAAAGACCGATTGAATTAGCATATCGTTTATCATATATACTTATGACGTCAAAGCGCAATTGCAATTGCGTGCCAATGATGTTGTTGTTTGTCAATTCTAGTTATACAATTCAACAACAGAAACAACAACAACAACAACAACAACTCGATAAACTGTGAGCAAGTCAATCGTTGTACCTGTGCGATACTTGTGGGAGGCGCGTCGTGCATTTCAATATACCCTGTACTTAACGCTGCAAGCGATCAGGATTATTATTTTGTAATTAGCTGTGCAATTACGTCTTTCTCCGGGAATGCAATTACACTTTCAATTGCCCAGCTGTTTGTGGTCGCACACACAGAGCTCTGAGTGTCCTTGTGCCCATGCTCAGTCGACTGTGTGGGCGAATGTGGTGTGTGGGTACTTTTCTCTATGTGTGTGTGTGTGTGTCTGTGTGTGTGTGGCTTGTACGGGCATGCCCTGTGGCCAACAGCAACAACAACTAATACAGCAACATGTTGCCAAGTGTCGCCAAGTCTAATTAGCCTCATAATTGGGCGCGACGTTTGGCTTTAGTTGGCACAATTAAAATTCCTTTGTGGCAACTTAAGCAGTAGCTTCAGTTACAGCTGCAGCTTGGACGACTACGCAAATACCCTAGCTGCCTTGACGAAACAAGGCACGGGGCAGACAAACAAATCTCTTGCCTGTCATTGTACCTTACCGGAAGAAACTGCTAATTGGAACAGCTTTAAAAGAAATAAACTGCTGTAGCTGTAGCACTCGACCACAGCAGTTTACTTAGCCCCCCGGCTGATTAGAAGCTTAAGCATCAAGTGAGGTAAAAAATACCTAAATACTTGGCAAAGCTTTCGCCAATTAATGAAAGGAACATAAATTCCTCAGAAATATAAACTTTAATGATTGTATAAATGGATAAACACGTACGAATTATTGTTACAAATAAAAGAAAGCTGTAAGACTAATAAAAATATGTTTCATATGCACTTATATACAAGTTTATAACTCCTTAAGTCTGATATAAACATAGATATCTCTTGAATTCTTGAGAAAATGTCTATAAAGTTTTGCTTAAGACTTAGCAAGACTGTTAAATGGCTATGAACATGTATTTTTTCCTTATTAGTAAACACACACTGTTGTTTAATAGAAACTGAATAAGCTTAAAGCATTAAAGAATAACTTAAATTACAATTAGAAATATTAAATGTGCTTAACGCATTTTTAAACTAATAAAACTGTAATGAAATCAATTAAAAACTTTAACAACTTTGTTCGAACATGCAAATCCAACTATTTATGTAATTAATAATTGTCTAATGTGTTTGGTATTTTATCATTTTGTATTTGCAGCTGCAACATCAACAACAATTCGTGGCATTTGACTACATTTGCATGCAGTTTGAATAATGGTAAGTTAAACAAATTAACAAAATAATAATAACAAAAAACTAAATTAAAACAGAAACATGCTCCAAATATGTCCATTGTTAGCTGCAATACCTCATCACTTATCTCTGATCCTGTATATTCTCTGTATGCTGCCCTGTCATTTCGCCTAATTAATTTCGTTGCCAATTGACGTGTGTCAATTAGTCGACTCTCGACTCCTTCCACTCTCTATCTCCCTCTCTCGCTCGATTTTCTGGCAAATTTGGAAATTAATTAACGTGTAATCAGATTAGTTTCAAGAGTGAAACGTTTCTTGTTGTCCAGGGGAAAATATAAACAACTTTAGGGCCAGAACTGAAACTTCAGCTTATGTTTTCAGGTCATTACTATCTAATGAAATGCAATAAAATATTAATGTTGTATTTAGTCATTGCGAAGACCACATTCAAGCTGCACTATGGCAATTTAATATCTTTAGGGAATTGAGTTCTACTTGTAACTTATGAAAATATCTAAGGAAAGAAGTTGTTTTTGCTAAAATGAATCATTTTGAATAGAGTTTTATAGCTCTATTATTATTACTACTACTATTATTAGCTATCTATTCTTTTGTTCGAATATTTTTACTCATGTGTAATTCTTTAATGTAATATCAATAATAAATCAGATATTCTTCAAAGCTTAGCTCATATATTCCTTGAGTTCCTGCCCAACTTAGCCAGAAGTAATGCATGCGCCTTAAACGATTATCAATTGTAATTGAAAAGACCTAGTAACAGTTGCGACTGTTTAAATTTGTTCTAGGCTTGTGCAAATTTGCGCAATTGTCTATCGAAGTTTGGCATTAATATGCCAACTTATTACCGGCTGACATTAATCTTCGTTTTGTTTTGTCTCTCACTCGCTTACTCTCTTTCCCTCTCTAATTGTCTGTCTGGGTGTCTTGGTCATATCTTTCTGCCGTCTTCCTTTGCTGGTTTTGCTGAGCCTGAGCTTAAATGACGCTAAATGAAAAGTAAATGACAAATTTCGTGTTCACTTTGTGCGGCGAAAGCGATTAATTTGAGAATGTGTGGGACTGAGAAGGAAGCAAAAACGAGGCAGATTGGGAGACCAACTAAGACGAACAGCAGGCGTATTTAGGCGTGGCAGCAACAAAGCTCCTCAGCTTTTATCTACCTAACTCCCTCCCCCATCGCAACTCTGTTCTGGTTTAGCTTCCCGGCATGTGAGAAGTAATTTATCTTTGGCATTTTGTTGCTGCTGCTGTTGTGGCTACATCGGCTCCCCCTTTCTCTCTGTCTCTCTCTTCCTATTCCCTTTATTTCTGTCTTTTCCTTTCCTCTTACTTACCAGATTCACTTGTTTCTCCCGTTTTCCTTTTTTTCTCATTTTGCTGCTCGGCAAATTATGCGAGTCGCGCATTTTTGTGTTGCATACTTTCATGCGCTGGCACACACACACACGAGGTCTCGCACATAGTTAGGGCATACCAAAAATTAATATACCCACATACCTGCCAGGCATGTGGCATGTGTCGGCTGCGTCTGCCTTTGAAATGAAGTCAAAATTAACGAATTTCTTAGTACAACAACAGCAACAGCAACAACAACAACAAACAGTGTGCCCAGTTGGCTGGTAGTTTCATTAAGCCAGGTTGCCAAGGAAATTAATATAATATTTGCCGAACTTTGCTTATTAGCTATTAACTTGACAAGTCTTATTGAAACTTGGACACAACTTGATGAGTGAACTGAAGTTAATACTGAATAGAATACTGAATTGCATATTTATATACTGCGATACTTTTGAAAGGATGTTAAAGTATTTTAAATTCCCCACGTTCCATTAAGTATTCCCAACAGCAGCTGCCCAACATGTTTGGCAAATCTTTTATAGCCTGCTCGACCGCAGCCAATTTGCATTATTTGGAGTGTCCTTTGAGACCATCTGGTCACACTGCCGCGAAGCTTAATTGACTCCACGTGCCTGCAGCCCAGTCTGCAGCTTGTGCCACGCCTCTTTGTTGTTGCTGCTGCTCAACAGGATTTATCTGCCCTGCGTGCATTCTCCTGCATTTCCAATAGATTTTTCGATTAATTGGACACAAATTGGCTGCGCCATGTTGCAGGCTAACTTGATTAGCGTTCCGTAATGTGCAACGTTATGTTGCGCACTGAGTCGCATTAGAAATTTGCACATGATCAATGATTCGCTGTCAGTCTTCTATTTACCTAATTCCATACCGCTGTGCGCCCAATGTGGGGCGGGGAACAGGCGCACATTGATTGATTATGACGTGAATTGTGCGCTACATTGAAATTCGCTTACGATGTGTATAACGCGCCCATCAGAGCGCGAAAACTGAAAAGCATTTGAACAGAGAAAAAGAGCAGAAAACAAGCTAAAATACCTTCTGCATCAATCTAGAAATCGCATCAAAATCAAATCAAATCAAATGGATTGATTGACAGCCATCGCACATTGATTGACTTTGTCTTGAATTGGCATTGTTGGGGATTATTCAGAGCACAGCAATATCATCTGATTACACTCGATATTATAGCAGTAATTACCCTTAGTCAAACAATTAATATTGACAGAATTTTCGACTGAATTGGCCACTCTGCCCTTGATTGTTACACTTGTCATAAGTACACATTAAACTGGTTGGCTGGCCATCGTAAATGGAATCGAAAATGAACATAAACAAATACTTTAACTCATAAAAATGCAAACTGGGCACAGCGCTCGACAGCACAAATTGAATTCTCCAATGGCCACGTGACGATGCCATCAATTTTGGCTTCGCTCTAATCAAATACACGCGTCGTACTGCTGCTGCTGCTGCCTGCACTTCTCTGGTGCCTCTTACGCCGTGCCGACATCAAAATCCGTTCCGATTTCCAATTCCAATGTGAAACAGAAACAGAAATTGTATAAATTCCGCTGTGGCACAGCAGGCAGGAATTGCAATAAATCAGACAAAAGCAAAAATGCAAATCAGGCGTCGGTGGTGCACATAAAAACCGAGTGCAGCTCGTAAAGGTGCTGGCCTGGTATACCTCATAAAGTTGGCAAGTCCAAGGCGGGTAGACAGTTTTCTATGAAATTAAAAAAAAGGAAATTTATTTCTATTATTTACTTATTTTATTATTATATTTATTTACTTATTGAACATCGACAAAGAGCCCTCGCAAAGATATTTTAATAATACAAATAAGTAAATGTAAAATATAATACATTTATGAATGAATATAATGAATAGTTAAAAGGTTTAAAACATTAAATAAACGTGGGTATAATACATTTTATTTGATCTAATTATGTTTTAATTTATTACAATATTTCTACTACAATATTTCCTAAACTTCGATTAACTTTTGGCTCCAAAGTGTTAAGATTTTGGCTACCATATCTTACTTATCCTTCAATACACGGTATCACCTAGTCCTATCAGTTCTCTCTTGTGCACTTCACAGTTTTGTTTTCTTTTTATGGCTGTTTTCTAACTAAGCAGTCGGGGCTGACCAACCCCGTCAGGAGGGGCTAGGCCACCACAAAAATGTGCAGGGCAGCAAGCGAGCGTTTGGGGCCGCAATTCGAATTCACACAAAATTTGAGCTGAAATCAATTTGAAAACCAAAACTAAAACTCAGCTGAGACCGCTTTGTCTGCTTTTTGATGCGGTTCTCACTTTGTCGAGGATTACAGTACAGTTCGAAATAAATCAGAGAGTGCAATCTGATGCGAAATGATTTGAAAGCAGAATAATGAGAATACAATTTAAAGGTTTTTCTCTTTTTTTCTATTCCTTTTTCAGGATATTTTCAGGATGTTGCTCGCTCTGCTAGCCACGGCTGAGCTGTGCCCAGTTTCAGATCCGTTCCAGACGCGTTTCGTGCGTCCCATTCTAAGCCAAAATGCGGCCCCCGATGCCGTTGCCAATGCAATCGACTGCGCTGCAGCAGAGTGAGCCATTTCAGCAGGCAGCGACAGCAGCACAACAACAGCAACTTCAACTACAACAGCAGCAGCAGCGGCAGGAACAACAGCAACAGCAACCAATACAAGCCACGCAGCATCAGCTGCAATTTCACTCGTTGGGATTAGACTTTGATCATCATCAGCAGCAGCAGCAGCAGAAGCAACTGCAGCAGCAGCAGCAGCAGACGCCGCAGCTGTCAACGCACAAGGCCAAACTGCCGCCCCTGGAGCTGCTTGTGGAGCACAAGCTCAGCTACAGCTCGGCAGCAACATATCAGCAGCAACAGCAACAGCAGCAACAATCGCAGCTGCAGGACTTGAAGGATTTCAGACAACACGAGCCAAACGATCTCAAACATTCCCAGCAGCAATTGCAGCGCAGCTCCATCAGCAGCCCCTCGTCCAGTGAGGAGTGCCCCAACGCTACGCGTGCCTCCATTTTTGATGACGCTGCGGAGAATTTTATTATTAATTTTCCCGCTGAGTCATCGCAGCAACTGCAACTGTTGCCGCTCTCTGAGACGGTGCCGCTGCTGACGCACATTGAGGCGACGGTGGTGGACAAACAGCGTTCCATACGTCTGAGCAAGAACAGCGCCTCGCTCATCTTCACCAGAAAGGAGCTTGGCAATCGACAACAGCAGCAACAGCAGCAGCGACGCCAGCATCACAGTCTGTACGGCGCCGGGGAACGTCAGCGTAAACAGCAGCAGACCAAGCATTTGCCGCCGACGCGTGGCCAACAGCAGCGTCGGAGCCTGCAGTTAAATTACAACAACAACCTGGTGACCACCGCCGCATGCGGTGCGGCCGGTACGGCTGGCCCTAATTACGCCGCCAGTGGCGGCAAGCTTGTGCCGCTCAAGCATCAGCATACACACAACAGCAGTCACGGCCACGGTCATCCTCATAGTCACAGTCACAGTCACGGGAACAGTCACGGCGTGGGGCTGACATCGCCAACGTCGAACGGCGCTGGCATCGCTGCCTCGGCGCGCAAACAGCTCTCGTACTCCTGGTACGCGCCTGTCTACAGTGCGCTTGAGGAGGAGCTGGAGCAGGATTCGAGGGTGAGTAAAAGAAGAAGATGCGATAAAGAGAGAGAGAGGAAAATGAGAGATAAAGGGAGGGAAAGAAGATGTTATCCCATATGGTAGGGTAAAATAAATGGTGTGAAGAGAAATTTGTAAAGTGATACATTGATATATTGATAGATTTATATATTGATATATTTATATGTTATTGATATATTGACATATTGATATATTTGATATATTGATATATTGTTATATTAATTTATTGATGTATTGAGTCATTGATATATTAATACATTAAATTATTGATATATTGATAAATTTATATATTGACATATTTATATTAATAAATTGATATATTCATTAATTAATATATTGATATATAATATATTGATGTATTGATATATTGATGTATTAAGTGATTTATATATTTATTAATATATTAAAATATTGATTTTTTGAAATATTGATATTTTGAAATATTGATATTTTGAAATATTGATATATTAAAGTATTGATATTTTGATATATTGAAATTGATTCGAAAGCTTTCAAAGCACTACGATGGACCATCAAGTTGCTTGTAAAAACTTAAGCTTAGGCATCAGTAGACTTTTGATTTATTAATCATTTCAAGTTTCTAGGGAAATAAATTCTAAATTATTTCAAGATAGATTTCGTCAGCAGGTTTCGATTTGAACAAAACGCGAATTTTAGAATAATGCTCAAAGGCATAAAATAGGCAATTTCAGAGAGCTTTCGTATTGTAAATGAAATAATAAAGCACATGGAAACAGTTTTAATAGAGTTGGGTAAGTGTTGAAAAAGCACGAGAGGAGGGAGTAGGAAGGGGGATTATGTGATATAATTGATAGCTAATAAAGATCATCTTTGTCGCCTGCAGGATTCCTCGCCAATTCACAATCTGGCCAACACAAAGCATCAGCAACGCGCCAGCAGCCAGCACAGTGGCAGTGCCTCGCATGCCGCTACGCAGCACGACTCGGATACGAACGAGACAGTTGCGCTGCTGGAGACGCAGACGCGCAACAAGATCAACATCATTTCGTCAGCGTCCAGCGAGGCTGGAATTGAGCGGAAGGCGCAGGTTCAGACCCAGCACCCACAGCTGCCTACTCGCATCTCCCTCTCGCTGCCCCCTGCATCCCACTCGCTGTCGGCCAGCTCGCTGGGAAATGGAGGTGGAGGAACTGCAGCAACAGCCGGAGCAGGTGGGTCAGGCGACGTTGAGAGCTCGCTGGGATTGTCAAGCGGGCAGTTGCCGCGTCGACGCCGCATCGAGAACTTTCTCAAGTCGCTGGTGGGTCTCAAGGCCAGCAGCGGCAGCAGCAGCCGAGCGAGTGAGCGGGAACGGGAACGGGATCGGGATCGGGAGTCGCGACGCGAGTCAACTAATCAGAGACCCGCCTCGCCGGAAATACGCATTACGCGCACACCTTCCGAACAGGATGTCGTGCTGCGCGATCCATCTGGGCAACAGTTAGCCAACGGACATGGCAGCCGGCTGAGCATCAGTGGGTCGAGCAGCTCACTGAACGTGGTGCAGCAGAAGCTACGGCACATGATGCGACGCGAGGGCAGCGCCAGCAGCCTGCACCAGGAGAAGTCACAATCGATTGTCACGTACACGGGTCTGCGCAAGTGTGAGACGGTGCTGGCTCTGACTTACCAAAGTCATACGCTGCATCCGATGACCGCGGGCATGGGGGATGCTGCCAGCCATGGCGGTAGCGGCATCTTCAGTGCCGGCGGTGTGGAACAGATACGTCCGTTGAATCGTCTGCGCAACAGTGTGACCAGCATCAATGGGGCCACCTGCTCCAGATGCTCCAGTCTGCTCTCATTGGCCGCAACCGGATCACGTTATTCGCTCGCCAATGGATTTGTGCCGCGTCCCGATTCCGCGCTATCGCTAAGCACATCACATCAGAGAAGGCCCAGTGTCAGCTTTGTGGATGGACCTGCGGGAGGTTCGGCGGAGCCTACTTCGGAACCGATGCCCGAGCCACACATCAATGTCAATGCACAGATTCGACTTAGCAATGGCAGCAGTTGTGGATCGCGCAAAAGTTCAAGTGGCCTCCACAGTGCCAGCAGTCCCAGTCCGCCGTCCAATGTGACCACAGCAACGTTGCACTCTAACAACAACAATAATAACAACAATGGAGTTACCATTGAGGAGCCAGAGGAGCAGCAGTCGTTGGCAACGCCAAACAGCAACACCGCCAACGGGGAGCAGGGCCCCTTTGGGACGACAAATGCATATCCCTTGACGGTCAGCTCGCTGCTGTCCATGGCCAGTGCCAATCAGTCGGCGCAGGCCTGCTGTGTGCGCGATGGCATCACGCTGCCCACGGCGGGCACGCCGGCCACGCCCATTAACTTTCAGCAATTCACTTGCAAGCTGTGCCTCATCGATGTGGACAACTTCGCGGAGTCGACAACGTTGCAGCAGTGCGGCTGTCAGTTTTGCACCGAGGTGAGTACGTTAAGATTTAAATGGTTTATATTGAGATATAGTTATTGATAGATTGGGAATATTGTGATATCCTTAGCGATTATTTGGTTTATTTATTAGTTGTTAATGATATATATTGACATAATTATTTATTATCGATAATTGCATCGATTATTTCAATTCGTATTCCTTGTTTTATATTCTTTGAAATGTTGAACCTTTTTTGTCGGTAAGTTTTTCAGAAAATATTGTAATTGTTTTATTGCGAAGAAGGTTTCGATTTTCACGAATAGTTCATTCGATATTAGCTGACTTTATTATTTTTCTATGGCTCTTGAATACTTAACATACTTCGATAATCATTTTTATAACTCTATCAATTAAAGATATGTGTTGAGAATTTCATTATCGAAACGTTGTGAGGTCGAATGATAACAATTAACGTATTCTTTACTTTATTATCTACTTTATTATTTATATGACACACTCTTTTCATGATTTCACAAAACCCTTATATATACAAAGCAAGGACCAACGATCATATTATTTGCCACTCCACTTCCTTCGATAATCATATCAACTGTTCTATCGATAACATGTGGAACTTTTCTGATTACTTCATAAATTTTTTATTCGAATGCACAATTGAAATATTCTCATCGATTTCCTCATAAGCGGTTTCGATTTGTTTTTAATGCACACAGCAAAGCTTTGATATAGAGAGGGGTAGATACAGTAAGAGACAGAAAGAGTTAGGTAGATGAGACAGCATATGTAAAATACATATACATATGTATGGTTAGTTTACAGCTGCAGAGAGCTAAAAATTTAAAAATGTCCGAGTGAAAATACTTTGCAAAGTCAAAGCAACTTTTGCCTGACTTAACCCCTGCTTGGCTGATTGAATATGCTGCAATTGATAACCAAACTACAGATAAATGTACAAAAGTTCAGTAGAAAAGTTCATGAGAGTTTTCAACATAATTGAAACCAAATATTTGTTACCACAAAGGTTTCTTGGTCATTACGGGAAATACAATATTCGTTGGAAAATGTTATCAGTAACAAAACAGGAATATTATTATTTTTATACGAGAATAATCATGAAAACTATGAACGTGGGGTAAAATTGCCAGAAATATCAATTTACATGGAAAATGTTGCTGGTTAAATATGAATATCCATTAAAGGGTTAATGCAGCTGCCTGCAAGTTGCCCTTGTTCTAGTTGTTGTTGTTGTTGTGCATGTAATCTTTGCTGTTGTTGTCTGTGTGTGCTTGCTATTGTTATTGTTAGTGTTAGTGTTGTTGTTGTTGCTGCCCGGGTTAAAGTAATTTCAGGTAAATGTTGCGCAGCGACAGCAGCTGCTTGAAGTTGCGCTGTGTCTGTGTGTAAGTGAAAGAGAAGAGATGGGCAACTTGTTTTTCGGGTCTGGATGCGGCTCGTTTCTCTGGCTTTTATCTTACTTTGCTTTTGCCTTATAGAAATATGCAGCATGTAGAATCAACAAATTGCATTTTGGCTCAGTCGTTGAGTAGATGAGCTGGCGAGGCAGGGTGGGGCGGGGTGCGTGTAGAGGGGGAGGGTTGGCTTGTTTGCTAAAGTACTTTGCGCACACAAAGTTGTGCATGCAGCATTTTAAATAATTGAATCAGCGCTAAAAGTGAAGCTGGCAATGATTTTTATACTCTGTTTGTCTGCTGCTGCTGCTGCAAGTTGGCCCCATGCCACATGTCCCACTCGCATCACGTAGCCGGTTGCATCCTTTCTCGAATCGAATTTCATCTGTCAAATTGCGCGCAGCGTAATTCTTTTATCTCGTACATAAATAAATTAGACGTAATTCACACACGAGCGTGAGAAAATCAAGCGAAGCGTTAAATGCGTATAAAAAACGAGCAGTGTTGGCTAACGCTTTGCAAACTGTGCTGCATGCTCTGCAAATGGAAGAAGGAAAGTTTTCTAAAAAATATAGCATACTTTTTGGAAGCAACATAATGTATGTGTGATATAAACAAGATTTTCTTTCATTTAAATTGCAAAAAGTGTAAGAAATATCTGTAAAGACATGCACACATCTAAATACATTTGTATAGGTATTTCGACTTATACCTCGCTCGCTTGTGTTACATATTTAATAAGTTTGCTGAGCTACCCATTTTTCCCTTGGGTGTATAGCGAAATAAAACTAAGTTTTCTTTCGGATACTGCGCACTAAATAAGTGTAGTAGTACCTGTTGTTGTTCTTGTTCTAGTTGTTTATGTGCAGGTGGAATTTATTGCATACAGACACACACACACACATAGTCACTTACACACATCTTGAGCTTGCAAAAACTGTCTACAGTTGCCGCTCAAACATGTCGTGTGGCTGGCAGAACGTGCCGCTTCCGACACGTCGTCTGACTCAGCTCTAACCCTGCCCAGACCTGCCCAGTTTCAGTTCCCGCTCTAGTTCCGGCTACGTGCCTAATGCTTACAAATGTCCCATCAAATAAGGCACCCCCTTATATTCCTCTGTCTCTCCTTGTCGCGCTGTATCTTCATGATCCCAGCGTGTCGTTTTTCGCTGCCATTTGTCACTCTAAACTGTTGGGCATGATGTGCACTTCACTTCAGTACGCTTCGCTCAGGAGTTGCTCCCTCCCTCATCTTGACACATGGAAAATTGCTGGCATTGCACATACGCAGCGTGTGCTGGCAGCGCTTAATTGAAAATCTACACGCGCAAATTCCAATGCAAACGAAATTTTCATTTCAGTTGTTGTTGTTGTTGATGTTGATGTTGTTACTGTCTGTGTTTGCCTTGCAGTCTGCTATACAAGATATTGTCTCGCTCCATGTAACTCTGCTTGTTTATGATTCACTGAGTTGACAAATTTGTTAAGCTCGTCCCACACTCAGCCCCCACGCCAGACTGTTGCTTACTCTCTTAGCAAACCAGAAACTAGTCGCAAAAATAATAAAATCAAAAAACCAAATCGCTAGAACAGCAGAATAAAACAACAACAAAACAAAAAGAAGCAGTAGAAGAACTAGCTAGCATGTAGATACTTGTCTGCGATATGGAATGGCATGTCATATTCTGCAGCATCATCATAATTCACGCTGGGGCGAACTAGACTGGAATGCTACAGCCAAAGCAAAATGGTTGATAGAGGCGACGAGGTTGCTTTCATATTGATAGAGAGGGAATAAGAGAGAGTAAAGGGAAATGGAAAGGGAGCTGCGAGAAACTAATTTGATGGCGGAGTTAATTCGAAAAAATAGATAGAAACTTTGCTGTTGCTACAATTTGTCTTGGATGAACTCTGATTTTGTTAGATTGTGCAAAAATGTTATATCTTTTATTTTCTCTATAGCTTTTATTATTACTTGAATTTAGTTTTCTGTTAGACTCAGTATGATATAAATAACAATCTGACATAAATAACAATCTATTATAACTAACAGACAGTCATAAGTCTCCTACTAAATCCAAACAATTTCTTTACTTTCTGAAGTAATTTATCATTTTAAAAACCTATATTATAGTGTTTGCTTCATTTACCAACCCAATATAAACAAAGTTCTTATCAAGAGTCAAGTGAAAATCGTTTTTATTTACGCAAGCAAAAGCAAAACTTTCATTTCTCTTATCGTTACAAAGGCTGTCAAATTGTTGTTTCCCTCTCAGCTCCTTCGAATTAGCTTGTTGAAATAGGGGAAAAATGATAAAGAATGTTGTTTCTATAAGGTGCACCAACATTTTGTGGGGCGTGTACGAAACTCTTGACGTGCTCTGCGGTTCTGCGGGCTGAGGGCCACAACTGTTGAGGAGCTGTTGAGGGGTTGCTGCTGCTGTTGCTGTTGCTGTTGCTGCTGCTTCAGCTGCTGCTCTGTTGACTGCGCATGAAAAATGACGCTACTTATTAAAAATGCTCGAATGGACACGGCAGCACAGCGCAGCAGCTACTGAACGTGTTCAACTTTAAACTTTGCCCTGACAACTTTCAGTTTACGAGCAGAGTTGAGTTGCTCGTCTCTCTCTCCCTTACTCTCTCTTCATCTCTCTCGTTGGTTTTTTAGTGCTGTCGAGTGCCAAATCATATTCAATGCACACGCGCACTTAACGCTCATTAGTGTATGAGAAGGCGACAGTAAAATCGTTGCTTATACATTATATTACGTATACGTATACGCAATAAACATTGTGAGACGGGCAAGGAAACAGTTGCTGCTAAAAGGCACAAAAGGCTGCCAGCTAAAATGACCTGAATTTATTTGACACCTAAGCAGACACACACACATAGACAGGGGCACACACACTGAGCACATAAACTGCTGCGTAGTGCAAGCTGCAACGGCGCCGCAAAGTAGGCAACTTATTGAAATTTATGCGACGCTGTCGCCGCTTTTATGTGTGTGTGGGTGTATGTGCTTATGTGTGTGAGGGTGTATAGGAGTGTGTGGAGTGTACACAATGCCTTGGCTTTAAACCTTTGACATTTTAGCTCAGTGGCACACCCAAATAAACACACAGTCGCACACACACTCTCCCCCGTCAGAGCAACTGGCCTGCATTCATCTATTTGTTTAGCTTTGTTTTTCATTTCGCAATTTGTTTGTCGCTTCTCATTTCCTTCCTCACTCTCTCTCTCTCTTTCTCTGCGCACTCTTCTCGCCTTTCATTAGACGCGCTGCAGCAATTTTGTTGTAAATTGAGATGTGCTGGCCACAGCAGCAGCAGCAACAACAAAATCTGGCAAGAAATCCCACACGTCCTGCATAGCAAAATATACGTTGAGTTCTCCTCTTGCTTTGCGTACAATTTGCACATGAGAAAGAACGAAAAATAAGCACGCGAGCAATTAAAACAAAAAAGAACAAAAGGAAATAAAGAAAGAAAAGAACTGCAACCGACTCTATAAGCAAATGACCAAGCACAAAGTCAAAGAGAAATCACACTGCGCAACGAGTTCACTTCTCCATTTACACTGAAAGAAAATTGTGAAAAAGCGGGCAATATACAAATTGATTTAAAAATAGAAAAATGCAGAGAATAAATTGAAATACTAAAGAGAAACATAAAAGTCGTTAAAATTGGTTTAAACTGCAAAAGGAACTCTGAGAGATTTCTTTAAGCTGCAACTTTTCTTTGCCTTTTGTTAAAGCAAATGCAAATGAAGTTGCCACAAAGAACTGCGGGTTTTCTTTAGGCTGCACACCCTGCACTCACGATATATACGTGGTATATGAGGCTTATGCAAATGGCAGAAGGAGGCGTGGCAGATCAGCATAGGAAAGTAAGAAAAAATTAAGCGAGGAAGGTGGAAGGAGAAAGAATGATACACAGAAGTGGTGAAGCACAGATAGAGAAAGGCACACAAAGAGGTTGGAAGATACAGGCAGAGGGAGAGAGAATAGACATAGGTATATAGAGAGAGAGCAAGGAATGTAATACGAGAGAGACAAGAAAAGAGAGCATAGAAACTTGCCCATTACTCAACTCTAAGTAAATCCAACTTTTGCTAGTACCTCATTGAATTACCATTGTAGGGTAACTTCAAGTTGAGTTTGCTTGAATTTCATTGCTTTCTTTTGGACAATCTACAAGTTAAGTCTGCTCCGCATAAACAAACAATCGCTGGGGCATTAGCAGGGCAATTTATGAGCCAACCGAAAGCATTATATTTGTATTTACTTTGGCGCAACATTTAAATGCTGCCGCCCGCCACAAGCAAACCCCTCCCTCTCACCCCCAACTAGCCCACACTCCGTGATCGCCCGCTGTGGCCAAGTCGCTGTTGGCCCCAAAAGCCCGCGACAATTTATGACATTGCCGCCATTGCCGAACTGGCTTAGAGAGCAAGACATTTGCAGAGACTGAAGCGGAGACCATAGCGACGCTAGTCTCAAGCGAGAGCTCTCTCTCTCTCTCTCTGCCCCCCATTCCTTGCCCCTTTCCCTCTCTTTTTTGCTCGTCGTAATTGCAGTCGACAAACAGTTTTTATTTTGCCTGCTGCTGATTTTGTTTTTTGTTCGCGCAAAACAAACGTAAGTGAAGCACGTGACCAGCATGCGGCGCACTGAGGTTTCCCACTGTCCTCATTCCTCTCTCCCCTCTCCTCTCTTCTCTCTCCCCTCTGCCCATGCTCTTGCCTCAAATGCAAATGTTTACGGCACTGCGAGGCGCGACGAGGCGAGTAGCAAATGGCCTTCAAAGCTGCAGGGAGGCGTCGGCACCCGCGTCGAGTGCGCGTACATAATGGCCCCACCAAAAAAATGTGAACTGCTGCTGCCTGCTCCTGCCCCTCTCCCACCTCCACCTCCACCTTCTTCCTACCTGCGCCCTCCTCTTTTGTGGAACATGGAAAAGCACTTCGAAAGGGCTGCAAGCGAAAGCAATTTCCGGCTAGCGGCCATTTGCGTTTGCGCGTCATTTCCGCTGTCCAACCCGCAGCAGACATGCCACGCTACGTTCCCCTTCCCCCCTCTCCTCTCTCTCTGTCAACAATTCCCCCGCTGTCTTGTTGACCAAAGAAATCTCCATCTGAACCTCAGCAGCAAACATCAAATTAAACGGGTTACGTGATTTTGGGTGAATTTAACGTGTGGAAAATTGACAATTCCGATTTGAGCTTTGACGCGGCTGTTCCCCCACTGCCCCCGTCTTCCCCCATTGCTGGCTCATTTGGTATGCAAATCTGCTGCTGCAATAATGAATTGTTTTTTATTTTTATTTGTCACTTTGCCTAAGCAAATTGAATTCGTTTGCCAAGCGAAGCGAAGGCGAAAGCAAATAGCTAGCAAAAGTTGAAGCTTAATTGGCAGCATATATAGAGCTGTATCAGTAACAGTATTTGTATCTATAACTGCAACTATAACTGCATTTATAACTGTATCTGCATGTGGTAGCTGTATCCAGTGCCTGCCTTCTATCTATGCATATCAATATCCGCATCGATTCCCTGCTAACTGTTTGCATGTGGCAGGCCGCAACGGAAGTGTTGTTTGGCCATAGCAACGGATGCAGTGGACATGTTCATGCATGCATCCTGCAGCAGCCAGAAAGGCAGTCAGTTAGCCAGGCAGTCAGACAGCGAGTTTAACCCGAAGGCAGTCAGATAGGGAGGCCGGCAGGCTGCTGGCAGGCACTCAACAAACCGCAGTTTGGTCCCTACTAAAGCGCAGTTAGCAGGCCACTTGTAATTCCCAGCTCAATTTGGCCAACAGAGAGAGAGAGAGAGACAGAGAGAGAGAGTAAGCCAGAGAGAGAGAGAAAGAGACTAAAGCTCATAATGGTTAAAAATGGCTGCAGCTAGGCTGCAAATGACTGACTATGCTTGTAGGGGTAAGCCCTCTTTCCCCCTTGTCTCTTTCGTTTTTACTGCAGGATTTGTCAGCTTAAATTGGCCTAAAAAGCAGCTACATTAATTTTGTGGCAACGGTTTAGGTGTGTACAGTGTGTGGTTAAATGTGGAAATTATACCTGTACTAGCACTCATTGGAGATATCTCTTAGCAAAAACTTAGTTTGTGGTTAAAACAGACGGATAGACGATCAGACAGACGGACGGGCTCAATCGACTCGGCTGGTGATCTTGAACAAGAATATATGGTATATACTTTATGGGGTATTCTACGCCTCCTTCTGCGTGTTACATAAATTTGAACAAAGTTAGTACACCCTTTTATGACCATTTTCTATAATCGAAGGGTATAAGAATTAACCCTGCTTAAAATACAAATTTGAAATAAATTTACCGTTTATATATAAACTGTATGTAACTTTGTCTTGTAATGGGAATCAATCTATTTACCAGTGCTTTGCATCTACTGTATTTACAGGGTATACAAGTGAGCAGCATCAGCTAACAGCACTGCCCTACTCATCTTAGTCTTTGAAGCTTTAAATGTTTATATGTTTTAGCCATATCCATAACGGACTGGCTTTCTCTTTCTTCGCTTAAAGCCTACTGTCTCTATCTCTTGCTTTCTCTCACTCTGTCCCCCCTATCTGTCTCTGCCTCTCACTCCATGTCTGTCTTTCGCCCTTAACGCATAATTAATCTGTCCAACTGGCGTTATTTTCCAAGTAGTTGCCCAAAAAGAAGACGACACCAGGACAACCCTGTCAAATACTAGCAGAGGGTGTAGTATACTTTCGCACAGTGTTGCCACAGTGTCAGAATTTCTGTTTCTCTTTTTGGGATTGCGTGCTGCGAACTCATCTGCAATGCAACTCATAAATTGCAACTTCAAACAGCATCATGGGGGCGGCATCCTAGAAAGAAGTAAAACTTCTTTTCTCCGACTTACTTGGAATGCATATTTCCTTCATATTTGATGACATGCGCCGGCAGGAAGGGTAGGAAGGAAAAGGGAGGGGAGCCAGTCAGGGAGGAGGTTGCAAGAAACCGAAACAAGTTGCAAACAAGCAAAAACTTTGCTTTAACAAAATTTTACGAATGCGAATTGCAACAGAAACGCAGCAAAGTTTTTAGTTGTTGGCAAACTTGAAGAGGATGGGTGGCGTGGGTGTTGGGGAAGGAAGAGAGTTGGGGGTGGGGGGTAGTAAGCAACCACTACTTGGTATTTTTGGTATTTATAGCTCAACAGGCGAAAAGTTTTATGCCAAACGCGCCGCGAGCTCAAAGTTTCGACAATAGCTAAATACGTGGCAGGGAAGGGAGTAGCCGAAGGGTTAGCAGCGATAGGGGTATGTCATGTGCAAATAGATACACATACAAATACACATACACATACGTATACTAGAGATACAGGCATTTATGTGTGTATCATTTACGCACGTCAAACATTTGACTTGACTTTGGCTGCACTTTTGCGGTGGCTTTGCCCACTTTTGTGACTTGGCTAAAATTGAAAAAGTTTTTGCTATTCCAATTCTTTTCCCACCCCCTGTTGCATCATATACCGTTTTTTTTTGTGTTTTTCGTTTAAACAAAAGTAAAATAAATAACGCGGGTCAACTTTGACAATAATGCGCTAGAAAGTATACTATGAAATTTCACGCATCATGTTGACGTCAAAGCACATTCCCCTCGCCTCCTGTTTGGGGCCTGCGGGCTCCACTTGCCCTTATTCAATACGGTTATTTGATATTTTACACGAATTGCATTTTGTGCGTCACACAATCTGTCAGAGAGGAAAGTGAAGGAAAAGCTGCCAAATTGCATTTACACGAGGAATTTTCCACAGTTTACACCTTTTACCTTTCACACGCACACATACAATCTCACACAGGCGTTGCCCCTGGCAACTTTGGCATGCATTTTCATTTTGCTAGTATGTCAAAAATGCACACACACTCGCACACACAGACTTGGCTTGCATTGTGTGTATTTATTTGTATTTTGTTTTGCTTTTTTGCATTTCTCGCACGCTTCAATTGCTGCTACAAAATTCATTTTATTAAATTCCAGCTTGCATACCAAGCATGTATGTATGTGTATGTTCGAGTGTATGGTATGTGTGTGTGTGTTGTCGTGCCATCTTGTCGCTGCTTCTTATTAGCTGCTGCCGACACAATTAAAATGCATTTAAAATGTTAATTCATTTAGTTGAAAACGCTGCGAACGCGCAGCTGCAATTTAATTTTGCACTCAACTCGAAAGTTAAATTGCAATGGCAACTTTTAACATTTGCCATGACATACCCTGCAATTTGAAGTGCAAGAAAAGCTGGATAGATCATATAAAAATGAACATTGAACATTGATAAAAGGAAAGGCATTAAAAAATGTATTACATAAAAAATACTTTAAAACGTTCCTTAACATTTATTTAAATTTAAAAAAACGGCTTTTAGTTATTTTCAATAGTTTTTTTTTTAACTGTTCAAACATATTTAAAATATTTCTAGATATTTTTTAATATTTATTAATCAATTTCAATAATTTTCTTATATAAAAAAATTATTTAAATTAAAAATTTTTCTTTTATTCAAATGAGTTTAAAATGATATAGAATTAATTTTTAAAATCTTAAATAAAAGAAACCTTTTCAAGCTGATTTTCCCTGCTTACATCATATTACAGGGTAACTTAAGCAAGAAGTGCCTAATCTAATTTACTTCTGTTTCACAAGTAAAAACAAACATTTCCCCTGACGCACTGAAGATTGTTTGTGCTTACGTGCATGTGTCGTGTGCAAGTGTACTTGGGTTTGTGCGTGTGTATGGGTGCGGGTGTTGAGTGTGTGTGTGTGTGCTTGTGAGTTTCGGTATGTTGCTGTGTGTCTTGTGTTGTTTTTGTAGAGCTGCAACAGCGTCGCAGCGTGTCGCGTTGACGTTGACTTGATGACTTTTGGCTTTTGGGGCGCCAGTTGCCATTGCTGCCACATGCGATTGCCACAAGCAATAGACAAACTGAAAACTTGACGAGGTCATCTTCTCCCTCGCACTCCCACTCTCTTTTCATGCCTCCTTCCCTCTCTCTCACTCCACACAGATAGTTATTGTGACACGTGTTTGCCCATGTCGACAGCTGACAACACTTGGGATAATAGTTAATTCTTGATTGGATAATTGCAATGCAACTGATGCTGCTGCTGCAATTGTTCTGGGACTGTTTTCTGATCGATGCGATTTACATAAATTGTTTGGGAGAGGGGGCAATTATGCGATATATATTTCAACGTCGAGGGTAAATTGCTGTTAATCGGCAATCGGATTGGTTGACATCGTGTTTGTCTGACTGTCTAGACCGGATGCTGAGTGCCAAACGGAAATTAATCACGCTGCACAGGTTAAGTTGGCGACTGCTCGACTAGCAGATGGCCTGTAAATACTTGTAAACAGCCGTTAACCCTTTTTCTTTTCCTTGCTTTGCTTGCATCCTTGAGCCTTTTTTAATCCTTTTCCCCAGTTAAATCAACTACAAATCGCAGCTCAAGTCGAGTGCTTAGCATAAATCAGCTCAAAAAAAAAGGGAAAGGAACAAGAATCAACAAATAATTTGCATAGAAGAGAGAAAAAGCAGGAAAGCAAAGAGGGACCCCAACGTAAGCGGCTTAAAAAGTATCTGATGCAGACGCAAGTTTCGATAATAGTTGCCCAGTTTCATTGGAATAAAGGTTCTTGCAACTGAAATTTCAGTTTTAAACAAAGAATGATGGGATGGGGAAAAAAGGAAGGGAGAAAGAAGGAGTGAGAAAGAGAGAGAGTGAGAGGGGGGGACGGGGCTTTAAATAGGCAATGCTTTTATGACAATTCATTTTCCATTCGAGCTTGCCTCATTTCACTTTTCGAACTGCGTGCAATATCATTAAACTTGCAGAGCATCTCCCTGTGGCATGTGGCAAACAATGCCACAAATACACACATGCACATACATATACTAGAGTACCTGCTCACATACATGCATACGCACATCAACGTTGTTGTTGTTATTCCTGTGCAATTGTAACGAGAGCTAAGCGGATTCTCTCTCTCTCTCTCTCTCTCTCTCTAATCATGTTGCCAGCGAGAACACAATGTAAGCACTTTCTATCCTAACTATAGTAACACACTTCCCCGCCCTCTCCTTACACTCATCCCAGCTGTGGTTGCCTCTGGCTTCGCTGACGAGCTGCTTATGGGAATATTTTGCGCTGCACTAATTAAATCGAACTGCAACTAACTTTAATGTACATTAAAGGTTAACGTGATGATTCCCATAAATTTGCATTAAAAGCAACGCAAGAAATTCAGTTGGAGGATGCTGCTGCCTGTCAAGTGAGTGAGACAGCAAGAAAAGGCGAGAGGAGGAGGGGGAGAGCAAACAGGACGCGTGAGTCGACAATTAATTAAAGTGGCGCTGCTAATGAGTTAGATTAAAGCGCACTGGGCAAGGCAACGAAGGAAACGCAGGACAAAGGGAGAGAAGGACAGCAAGGACAGTGTAGAGTGCGAGGGCAACTTGGTGTAATTGGCAGCAGGATCAAATCGAATGCCGGCTTACTCACACGTGAGTGTGTAAGCGAGTGTATGCGTGTGTGTGTGTGTGTGTGCCAAATTGGCCAGACATTCATTATGCTTTTTATGCACGACAGCAGAGGACAGACAGTCAGCGCGGGGCAAAGAGAGAGAGAGAGAGAGAGAGAGACCAGACAGGATGTTGGTTCTTTAATGCCTTTGCTGCTGCTGCTGCAATTACCCGCGCAGCGTTTACGGTTGCCCAATTTGTGACTCTGAGTTCGAGCCAATATGAAACTGCTGTCCTGAAAGTATGCTACGATAAATTTGTTTATGATTTCTGCTAATTCCAACTTTTATTTGATTCCTTTTCTTTGTGTGTGCGCGCCAAACTTTCTGTTTGCTTTCCGATGCGCAACTAATTTAAATTACCATTGCCGCAGTCGAGTTGGCCTTTAAATAGCCAGACTTTTAGCCAGAAAGTGGAGCAGCGGCTTTAAGGGGATTGAAAAGAGCTTAAAAAGTAGAGGGAAATGAGCTACTCTAGGCAACATTCATTTTAATGTTCATCAAAAATGCAATTGAGGTACATTCAAAATAAATATTGCAGACAAAAAGCATCAAAAATGTAAATGGGGGAAAGTAAATGGCAGACACTAAAACCATTAAGTAGCTTCTAGAGTTACTCAGTGTTGTAAAGTATTAAATATGCAGTTGGAATATTCAATTAGAATAACATTAGTATTGCAGGCACTGAATAAAGCAAACTAAATATGCAATCCAGTGTTATAAATGCAATGGATGTAGATTTATTCTTGTATTGCAGATACTAAATACTTTTAGTTGCTTTTAAAGTTACTTCCAGTGTTGGGAGGTATTAAAGAAGTATCAGAATCAGTTTTGCAGACACTAATATCATTAGGCAATCTCTCTAAGCTAGAGTTTAGAATACAGAATGCGTTTGACAGTGTTGTAAAACTACAAACAAGTAGATTAGAAAGTCAGACAATGAAAGAGTTAAACATATTATTTATTTTCATTGCTTTCCATATGCAATTTGTGTGCAAAAAGTTATGTGAGATTTAATATATATGTATGTAGTAAATATTATATATTAAACTTGTTTTTCAGTGTTGTAAAAGTACATATAAATGCAAACTGGGCAGTTGAACCTATTGTTTATCGCACTAAAACCTTTAAGTATCTTGCAAAGCTTTTAGAGTTCGTTTGGAGTAAATTAAATGTCACCAGCTTACTCTTGGTTTAGTTTTAAAAATAAATTCAAATTTTCTTTAAATGCAAATGTATTGAAAATATTGTACAACACTTAAGCGAATTGAACACAATTGCCTTCCCCTTCTCGGGGCCATTTTAAGCAAATGTTATTGCAGCTGGCGGCGTTTTCCTGTATATCAATATACAATATATGTATTATATATCCTGCACGTGGATATATTAAATTGTTGTTGCTATGGAATACAAGCATTAACAAATGTTGTTTTATTGCTAACAATGTCGTGTTGTGTGTCATAAAGTGGCATAAAAACAGACGCGCATACAGTAACAGCAACAGTGATAAACAGCTAGGGAGGAGGGGTGGGTTATGTGTGTGTGGGGGGGGCGGGTCACTGGGCGGAGTTTGGCTCTCAAATAAAAACCATATATCAGCGTTTCATAGTCACATACACACACACACACACATACAGACACAGGCGCAGAAGTTGTGTGTGCCGTCTGCTGTTTGCTGCGGCTGATAAAAAATGTTCGGCATGTAAATGGCAACTTTGTCAATTTTTATTTGTTTATTTCGTCTGCTACAGCCAATTCCCCGTGGCCCACTGCCCCTCTCACCCTGCCTTCCACTTTGCGTACTTTCTTTCTCTTCTATCTCCCAGCCTGCCTCTCTTTCATTCCCCATTTTATAGATATTGCCCATTTTTGTCATTTTCTTTCTCTCTCTCTCTCTGTCTCTCCTGCGTAAAGTGCTTTATGTGCTCTGCCGGAAATGTACCAAGTGCCGTTATTAATACTAATATTTTTATGCATCTCTGTGTGTGTGTATGTGTGCTGCGCCATTTGGCTTTTAATGGGCCACACAATTGAAGCGTTTGCCAACTGTAAACTGAAAACTGTCGACATGACGAAAGGTTGCCATGAGGCCAAAAACCTTTCTAAATTAATACAATTTGACTCTTGTGTACGTCCCCAAATGAGCTTAGCCGGCAAATGGAAAATGCTTTCACTGTTGCCATTGGCAGAAGAGCCACTGAGTGCTGGTTGGGGAGAGGCAGGTGGTCGTGGCATGGCATTTCATACACAAGCAATTACATTTTCATACACGCAAATGAAGCGTTTTAATTGTTGCTTTTACAACTTTGTTGCAGGGCGCGCGTTGTTGTGTCTTTGATTCCCCAAAAAAATATTTGGATATGTTTTTAAAAAGTAAACAAATGAGGGAGGGAGTGTGGATGGGGAATATTAAAAGTGGAACTTTTATTGGGGAAGTTCTTTATTCTTATTCATAAGTTATGATATTGGAATAATCTATGCTGAATTGGCATTATTTTATAAAGTATTTCATGCATTTTTCACTGCAACTAACCTTCTGCGCATTTCTAGTCATTGTGCCAAAAAAAAGTAACAAACTTTGCATTATTCTAGACTGATTTAAAATGAATCCCCCCTTAAGTAGGGCCTCAAATTGTTATACTTCTACTTTTCACTCTCAAAACTCACATGACATACATATTCCTGGAACTTACCAACTAACATACATTCAAAATGAAGTGTGGCAAGAGAGAGATTGGGAAGGGAGATGCCTCAGTTTTCAGATATAAATTGCAGAACGACAGCCGTTGCAACTTGCAAGTGCCGCAGGCCACTAAATTGTGGCAACAGCTGACGCTGCCGCTGCCACAGTCGCTGCCGCTGCCACAGTCGCTGCCGCAGTTGCTTCCGAATTCGCAGCCACATTTACTGCCTCAGTCGCAGTCGCCGTCGCCGTCGCCGTCTCTGCCTTTGCCGCAGCATATTCATTCCGCTAAAGCTTTGTGCAGCTTATGCCACGGCTGCTGCTGCTGTGGCTACGATGGCACAGCGACTGATGCAGCATGCCGCATGACTCTGACTGATGGCCAGGTATAAGCCTCGCGTTGCAAGCGCGTCAAGCTGCCGCTCGGATTAAGTAAAATATGCAACAACGTTGGGATTTTCCATGCTCTGATGGACGCGATTAAAAATATGAAGCGACTGCGAAAGCGCACAGCGGCTTTAATAAAGCTGCCATTTTTCCTGCATAATGAAGATGCCTCTGTCTGTCCGCCTGGTTGTCTGTCTGTCTGCCTGCCTGTCTGTCTGTCCGTCTTCCTGTGTGTCTCTCCTTCTTCTTGTGCAGCTTTCCCCTCTAAAGGCGTCTCTTTTTTTTTTGCGTGCGGCCACTTTTAATAGTCAAAGAATAAAGCAAGCGAGAGTGAGTAGGCTATTGTGGCTATCTCTTTCTAGTAGCTCTATCTTTCTCTCTGCCTCTCATTTAGTAAAAGTTTTTGCAATTTTTACCTGATTTTATTATGATGCATTAGGGTTTATGATTTTTATTTATTTTTTCCATTTGGCAAAAGTTTTCTATGCCACATTGCCGCACGCAAACGCCAATAGAGGGCGCTTCAATTCATTAAAGTCCTGCAAAGTAAAAGAGCAATTGCTGAACGTGCAGTTACCCTGTAAATAGAAAAGTATTTGATGAAGTGCTTTAAAATATGTATTATTAGAATGTGCAAACTTATGAAAAACGTTGCCTACTTTTGTGTGCCATTCATTTATTTTCCTTTCCACCTGTTGACAGACACACTTTTCGCACTTCTTTCTCTGCTATTTGCTCGCACAGGATACCTACATAGCTGGTTAGTTGGTGGTGCCATTTGGCAGCTTCCGTTTCCGTTTGCAATTTCATTACTTTAATGCGCAGCAGCAAGAATGAAGCGGGGGAGGTGAAGGGGGTGCCGTGCTGTGTGCTGTGGTAGAGCAACCGGGGGCCAAGCGGGCAAAGTTTTTAAATCTTTATTTATACAGCTTCCGCAGAGCGTTTTGTCGTTTCTGAAAGTTTGTGGTTATCACTGTGTGTGGTTCCGTGTGCGAGTGTGTGTGTGTGTGTGTTTGTGTGGGGGTGTGCTTAAAAATGAAATAATTTTGACAGCAGCCACACTTCTGCGGCTGCCCTATGCAAAGCAGAGAATGCCTTAAGAGCCTTGACAAAGTTTTGCCCAAGGGTCACAATGGACAATGCGACAAAAGGGAAATGCCAACAAGCGAGAGGGAGAGAGGGGAGTCGGGGGTAAGCTGTGTGCAAACTGTTTGGGCAGATAGAGGGCTAGGAGGTGGGTGTGGCATATTGGTTGCCATAGAGCAGTGAATGGAAAAAGCGGATTATGCTGCATCCACTTGCCAAATAGTTTAGTTTGTGCCAGCAGCAGCAACAACGACAACAAAAACAACAACAAATTAAATAAATAAATTATAACTGGCTCTCTCTTTAATTTCTTGCAGTGCATGCGTGCCTATGTGGAGTTCGAAATAACCGAAGGGGCTTACGAGATCTCCTGCCCCGATGCCAAATGCCCCTCACAGGGCGCCATCTCGCTGCCGGAAATCGCCAACCTAACCACAACGAATCTGCTGAAGAAGCACCATCGTTATCGTCTAAATCGAGGTACGTGCCAGCATTAAACCCACTAATCTTTCTCTCCATCTCTATCTAATCGAATCGCATTTATTTCACAGAAATCGAGCTGGACAAGACGCGCACCTGGTGCCCACGTGCAGGCTGCGAGACAATTTGCATGGTGGGTGCGAGTGCTAGTGCGGGTGCGGCTGCTGCTGCCACTAATGCTGGAACAAAGGCACTGGCAGCAACACCTATTGCTGCTGCTGGTTCTGGCGGCGGTGGCAGCGCCATTTGCCAAATGGATGAGTCACCTTCGACATCGCAAAGCTATACGCCACAACAGGACGCTGCGACGCCGCTGCTATCGCTGTGTGTGCATTGTCCCTCCTGCAAGGAGGAGTTCTGTGCGCTCTGCAAGAAGGCGGTGAGTATAGAGAGATACAGAGAGCGAGAGAGAGAGGAGGGAGGAAGATAAACATAACTTAAATTGATGGCCTGGAGAGGTAATCTAATGTAAATCCCCGTAAATCTCTCCATCCTGTTCTTGCAGTACCATCCCAACATAAGCTGCGAGGAATTCGGACGTCGCCTGATTGCCGATGGCCAGGATGATATTGGAATACCATTCGATAATGAGCTCATCAAATGCTGCCCCATGTGCGCGGTGCCCATCGAGAAGGACGAGGGCTGCGCTCAGATGATGTGCAAGCGATGCAAGCACGTCTTCTGCTGGTACTGCCTGGCCAGTCTTGATGTGAGTAGATTGCACTCTCCCTTGCTAATGTATTCACTTATTCATCTCCCCTTCTTCCTCCACAGGATGACTTTCTGCTGCGGCACTACGACAAGGGGCCCTGCAAGAACAAATTGGGTCATTCGCGTGCCTCGGTCGTCTGGCATCGCGCCCAAGTTATTGGCATATTTGCTGGCTTTGGTATTCTGCTGCTGGTGGCATCGCCGCTTCTGCTGCTGGCGGCGCCTTGCATTATTTGCTGCAAGTGTCGCGGCTGCAGTGGCTCCAAGATGGACGAGGTCGACGCCGAGCTGGAGGAGGAGGTGACCGCATTGCAGGGCTAATCCCGACCACGAGGACGACGTTGAGTTAGTTACTCTTTTTTTAAGCACTTGCGACTACTTAGTACTACAACTACTACTACAAAAAAAATAACTACAACAACAACTGAATGTGTATTTGCTAACAATGATGAGAGCGTATGAATGAATGATAGCGAGAAAGAGAGAGAGAGAGAGATCGTTTCAATTTTATAATTTTAATATCGTATGCATTGTATAGTATGTGTTAACTAAATTGTGATATTTACAGTGATTCGATTTGCAATTGAATCGAAAATTTGTTGAACCTATACTGAGAAAAAAACAAAAACGCGCGCGCCTTTCCGTTTCCGTTTTCGTTTTTCATATCCGTATTCGTATTTGCTTTTCTTTGTTTTTAATTCTGTCGATTTCTTTTTGCATCATATTATATATGTAGTATATTTACATAGATCAAATGTTAAACAAAATCTATAATTTACATATTCTCTTATGTATATTCAACTCTGTATTGTTTTATCTTTTTTTTGTTCGATTCGTTTCGTTTCCATTAAAAATAAGAATGTATAAACTGTGTAAGCCCAAGCAGAATGATGTTAGTGCGTAAGTTAGCCTAAATTTACTAGCCCACTCTAGCATTTTAAGTACATATTCGTATATGTATGTATATCTCTCATATATTGAAAAATACAACCACACATCCACACAATAAACCCCCCGAACACACACCCTTTTCTAAAGTATTACGGCATACAAAACTGCAACTAACAATCCGAGTTATTAGCGTAAAATGTTAATCAATTACTGCAAATACTGCTTGGGAATGCTTTTAACTGCGTACAGCAAGACACACTAGCACACACACATATACATACAATATAGCAAGAAAATATCTATGTATACTTACTGCTGAAACCCATGTACGTACATTTAAGAAAAGGTTTTGATCGATGTAAATTATTAAAATATTTAATGCATATAATCATACAAATATATTGAATATATATAAATATATATATATATGTAGATGTGTGTGTATATTAAAAAGCATATTTAAATTCTACTCTTAATGTGAAAATTACCGCGTATACTGTTTCAAATAAAATGTTTAAAAATGAAAATTACGTTTTTTTCACTTGTTTCTTGTTTGAATGCGCGCGCTCAAATGTATCGATCTGTTGGCCATCTGTGTGCAGATGTTGCAGGGTGACCATATATTCAGTGTTGTAAGTAGTCAGCTGAAAAGTTATCGCCTATCGATTGCAACGCAAGCTGATTTTTGCGTGTGCCATTTTGAGTTTGCATTTTCGTTTTGTTTTCTATGTCGGCATTTTTATGAAACCTTGTGAAATAAATAATTTAAGGAGTAAATAAACTAAACGACGGCAGCGCGATGGAGGAGCAGGCGTGCCCGCGGTGCAAGACCACCAAATACCGCAACCCTTCGCTCAAGTTGATGGTCAACGTTTGCGGCCACACGCTATGCGAATCTTGCGTGGACATGCTCTTCCTCAAGGGCTCCGGCGCCTGTCCGGAGTGCATGGTGCCGCTGCGACGGAACAACTTTCGCGTGCAGCTCTTCGAGGATCCCATGGTGGAGAAGGAGGTGGACATACGTCGCCGCATACTGCGCGACTACAACAAACGTGAAGAGGACTTTGCCACACTGGAAGAATACAACGACTATCTGGAGGAGATCGAGGATATTGTGTACAATCTGTGCAACAACATTGAAATCATCGAGACCAATAAACGCATCGAGGCTTACAAACGTGACAATCGCGAAATTATACAACGCAATAAGACACGCGTCGGGCGCGATGAGTACGCACTTGAGGAGTTGCTGGAACTAGAGAAAGCGCAGGACGAGTCACGTAAAAAGGAACTCGAAGATCTGGAGACAGAGCACAAGAAAAAGAAGGCACGTGACAAGCAGGCGCTCATCGAGGAGCTCATGTATAGCGGCAAAGACGCTGCCCAAATTGTCAGCGAGTTCGCCGAGAAGGCAGAGAAACAGCGCGAGGAAGAAAAGCAACTGCCGCCACCGAAAGCAGCTAACGAATTCTCCACTGGCATTAAGTTCGGCCAGACAGCCGATCCGACGCTACTGCCAGTGCCGAAGTCGGAAGAGGGACCGCTCTTTGTTTACGAACCGTTCATACCGCCCACCGAAGGACCTTCGCCGCCGCCCCTGAACGAGGTCGAGTCCGTGGGCTACATGGCACACATACGCCCGGAGACGCCGGCTGAAAATGCCGGCGGCTTTACGTCCTCATTGGCCTGCCAGCGTGCCCTGCAAGAGGCATTGCAGTGTCTCTACTACACGCCCACTGCCGGCATTGGCGTAGGTCTTTAGCAGGACGATCTACAGAGAACTGTCCGAGATGATGAAGTTTAAAACTCACGGCAGAGCAGAGCACAGCACGCTTAACTTTTGTTGAACAAATGTGTGTCCTATAGATATAGAAATGTATCCATTTCCGTATACTGTAATTTAATTTATACCCCATACGAACTATGATATAATAAAAGATATGTTTGATATTGGGTTTACTCTCCCAATCCCAATTTAGATGAACTATTCCCATTATTTCTCCTGGTATTTCAAACTGCAGATCGCTTCACATGATTACAGACTTGGGTTTTATTATAATTAAATACTTGCTTTAACAGTAATTTGATAGGCATACATATAATAGATATGCTAGACAGACCTATCCACAAACACGCGCACGCACATGGTATAGATATACATTTATATATAGATAGATATAGATATAGATTTTATACACAGTATTTATTACACGATAAATTATGATGAATTCGTATTCTAGTTGCACACAGAGTAAGAGGTAAATATGTTTGCGAACGTGCCACATGAGAGATTTTTGGCCGCATTTGGGTTTGTCCTTGCCAAATATCGTATCGTTAGTAATATGGGAGACGCGATTCGGTTCAGTATACAGAATGATTAGCTTATGTTTATGAATGAATAATGGCCAAAGATTACAAAATGTTTATGCGGGGTGAGGACAGTGAGATGAACGATAATGATAATGAATAAACTCTTAATACGAATACGTGAATATACAATGAATACATTTAAAATATTTCCTCTCCGATCTGTTTGAGTTTCGGTTATCAATGGGAAACCCAGGACAGCAAACATACTTTGAAGCATACATAAGTTAAGAGTAAACTAGGAGAAATTGAAATTGAACTGTTGCACCGCCCCTCACCCTCCCACCGGGAGTGCCGCAGCCAACCAGCATGCAGCGTATTGACTTTTGTGGAATGTTGCTGCCACAGCTGGACTTGAGGGCAAACTGCAGACGAGAGCAAGTGGTGGGGCACAACAGAATCCAATTTGATTGTTTTCGTTTTCTTCAGTTTACATATACATTAAGGGGGAATGGGGCTAGGGGGCTGGCTTACTGGTAAGTTGTCTACAACATTTAATTTAGACGTTAATTTCGGCGCTTACAATCTAATTTAAAATGGTAACATTTAAATATATATATTGGTATGGGGGTTGTATTGTATCTTTACACAGTGGTTTATAGTTTGCTTTGTTGCTCGCGTCGGTGTTGCCTTTACTTGATTGTATGCCTTTGCCTTTGCTTAGTATGAGTATCCATATATATATATATATCGGGGTAAATATATATTAAGTGTATATAATATTTTATTGCTCAACTGCAGTTTGATCTCTGGATGAGCTACTCGGGGGTATGTACTATGTGTCTGGGGGTGTGAGTGTGTGGGGGAATCTGTGAGTGATTTAGTTATATTTTGTAACAACGCGTCACAACTAATTTACACCTAAAGTGTCTCGGCCTTAAGTAGTTTCAAGTTGTTATTATTGTTGGTTGCTTTCTCGAATTGATTAGTTGGCTAATTAATTGGCTGACTTATTATCGTTATTACTGTTGTTGTTGCTGTTGCTTCCTGTGGGGGTCGCTAAAGACGAAGTCCTTGTAGCTTCATTTGTTTGTGTTTGTTCTCTAGTTGTATATACGCACGCAAGCAGCAGGCGGCAGTAGTCATAAATTGCATCGCTAACTAAATAGAATCATCTGCAATAAACAAACAAGAGAGAACAAACAAGCAAGAGAGAGAGAGAGAGAGTCAGTTATTTGCACAGATGAGATGATTGTAGATCACGCATACGCACCGTGATACCACCACTTAGTCTTTTTTGGATTCTTGTTGCAAGTCTTCACGTAGAGCGTGTTATCCGGAGGCCGCTTCTTTTCACGACAGCTGCTCAGCATGGAGGCTATGCTAAGGCACACCGACTGCACCGACAACGCCGGCGACCAGTCCTCTGTCAGGATGGACAGGCAGATGTGGCCATTGCTGTAGACATGCGGATGCACGGGTATGTTGCTGCCAATGAACGTGACCTGCCGACGGCGATAATAAGCAAATTGTTAGTCAAGTAATCGATATCGATAACGTGCGTGCACTCACCTCGGGCGAATCGAAGGGATATTTGTTGTTGAATTTGAACAGCAACTGAAAGTCTTCGCCCTCGTAAAGGGTGCCCTCGAAACCTTTAATATTTATTTTCCATCTGCAATTAAAGACAGTTTTTGTTTACTTTTTTATTGCACAATGCGCGCACTTAACAGACACAGAAATAATTAAAAAAGAAAACAGAAATAAAACAATTGCAAAAAACTGCGCAGATTGCTGAATTCAGGTAAACGAGTTTCGTCGACCTGAACTTGGCCCACATGTTGTGTGGCACATACATGGGTACAAGTCAACTCCCCCCTGCTTCCCCATGTTCCCCACTTACTCTGATAAGTTCTGCTGTACGCTTTCAGTATCCACAGTGACGCCTGGCGGTGGCTCCTTGATCAGGGACATAAGCTCTTTGTGCAGGCGGCGCTGTAAGTAGACAAAGGGAACAAATTAGTCTAGACTGTAGTGGAAGGAGCAAGGGAGAAGGGAGAGGGGGCAGGCTCACACCTATCTTATCGCGGAGTTGAAGAACCCAAAACACACCTCAAAACGTTTAGTTTTCTTTTTACATCGCGTGTTTTCCGCCCCTGGGCACCTTTTTTGTGCTAGCCAACCTTTTATCGCCCACACATTTCCTCTTGGCTTACAAACGTCAATCTGCCTTATATACAGTGTGTGTACTCATATTGTACATATACACTAGATAACGATAAAGATTAGATAAAGTAGCTCATGCATGCGATGCGGCTCATGCGGGGGCCCATGAAACTGTCGATTGTTTTGTTATTCCGCTAGCACAAAGTGCCAACTTGGCTCTACATTATCAGCCATAAATATACATTGTATAAATGTATGTGTATAGAAATATATATATCCGATAAGATTTAAGAGCCTAGTGGAAGTTCGCCATGTTGCACACTTTGACAAGATATAATTAATGAGAAATCACAAGACGTCTCGACGGGGCCCAAAAGGGGCCACTTGAAGGAACCATTCATCTTCAAGACGAGTGTCCCATTTAAGTTACCCCTCAGGTGAGATTTATTTACGGCAGGCAGAGTCAAACTCGTTCCCGGAAAGCAAAAACACTTTCAGTAGTGACGCAATGCGCGATGAGGTATGGCAAATGCATTTCAACACAAAAGAGAGGCAGCTATATATAGATATAGTATATATATGGGATCAGTTGATAAGAATAGAAGACCGCAAGCAACGAATTTACTCTACAACTGAACTGAGCTTTGTCTGGAAATGAAAGTAAGTCCCACAATAATACCATAAATTCCCCTAGATATCGGTCCTTCGGCATTGATATACCCTCTCAAGGCCAGAGCCAAGTTCAGGGCTCCGATTAGTTCTATATAGTTGTTTATCGGTACTTGCCTCCCAGCGCGTATTATCCAGCAGCAGTGGCTTGCCACATTTGGAGACCGGCGGCGTTTTGGGCTCTTTGGGTTCGGTTATTATTTCCGATTTGGGTATTTTGTCTTTGGTCTTTTTGAATAATTTCAACATTTTGTCAGCGTTTCTGATTTCTTAACTCACGATCTCAGCAGAATATATTTTAATTTGAGCACAATCCACTATAGTTTGAATATCGAATATTTTTGTTATGTCCTCAAATACAGTTCGCACGCACTGTTGCCTTGTTTAAAACTGAATTTCAATCAGATCTACGATGCTGTCTGTTTCACAGACGACTAAGTTCATTTAGAATTGCCCAGGGCCCAGCACAAAGTGTGAACGCACCCGACTGGCCACATTTTATTTAGTCAAACTAACACAAAGCACCACGAACACCAAAGGGGCGGGGCGGGGCACGAGGCGAGGCGAGGCGAGAACAGAGACGAGTATCAACTACAGCTAAATGCGCCAACGTTCGGCCAATGACTGTGGCCAAAGCGTTGAGAAATTCGCGCACGATACCAACTCGAGCCCGAGCCCCAGCCCCGAATGCGAATCGAGCAACCGAAGCTACTAAAGCAACCGAGGCAACTCAACCAATCTGCCAAGCAGCTGCTCGAGACGAGGCGACGTCGGCAGCAGCGGTGCGAGTCATCGTCGCGTCGTCGCGAACATCAACGTCAACGTGCCGCTGTCTGCGTAGTGTATTCTCTCATACTCTATGCGAGGATCCTTGTTTTCAAGTGAGGTAACATTTTAAAGGCAAATTTGAATACATACGGAAGTTTGTGACATGCGCCATAATGCACCTTAAGAAACAACTATATGAGTATTAAATTGTCTGTTGAAGCAAATACTTCTGTCTCTCTCACTACCTACCTACCTCCCTCTCTCTGCCTTGCTCCTTCACTCTCTCTCTCCCTCTCTGCCTTTCTCTATGCACTATTTAGTTACATTATCAAAATAGACGCGTTTCATGTCGCAAAACTCGTTTGCAGTTATGGCAAAACAGCAGCCAGGCCTGTTCCCTATATAAGTAGACGCTGCCTGGTCTGGTTTATGCAGTCTATGCAGCCACAGCATCTGCAATAATATCTGCAGCAACATCTAGAAGCTCAGGTACAACGGCCGCGCGACGGGGCCTGCAGATCCGCCATGACGCGCACAAAGAGCGTGGCAATCGGTACGCTCCACCCGCCTGATAACGAGCAACTGATAACGATGCGGACAGAGAAGTTTGCGCACACATATGCAAATATACGTATACATACGTGTACCTGCGTCTGTGTGCGTATGTAGTGTAAACAGGTCAACTGAAATATTTGGAAATTGAGTTCGCTGCAGAGTTGCCATCAATGAAATGGCCGGCGACGATCGACGACGTCAATTGGAAAAATCCATTTGGCAACTCAATTGGCAACATATATGAACATGCACATATAGTAATAATATATATGTATATATACATATATAGTACTGCAAATTTGCAATGCGAATTGAAAACGTGCGAGAATAAATAAAAGTCAATCGTTGCACGAGTCGAGCCAATCGAGAGAGTTGAGCATCGATTGTATAAGGGGTAATTGCAACTGTCCGAATGGGAATCGGCATCTGAAACTAAATTGTTCGTTAATAAGCTGATAGATCGGTTGCAACTGTTAGCTCATTCAGCAGCTGAAAAGTCAGCTGTATTTAAGTATTATTAGGAAGGTTCAAGTCTGAAACTATTTAGAGATATCTCAAGATATTTCGGGAGAAAGTGAGCATGAGTCACTTGCTCATGGTTAACCCCAAACGAAGTGTTTCTCTTTGTCTCCCACTGCGATTTATGTCTTCACACTTTCGTTTATTGCCATCGTGCACTGAATATGTATAAGATATATATTCTAATGCTCGAGAATCTGTGCCATTTGTTGCCAAGCAATGACTAAATATATTTCCTGGTAGAAAAACTATAAAAAGACTACAAACTACGCTGTAAATATTTAAATAATTTAATTAATTCTCATTCTTCAAGAAGACTCTTGTTTATGATCGCGAAAGTACCCTAGAAATAACTAGAAGATCTCAATCATTTTGCAATTTGTGATAAAAAGGGGGCACACGTATAGTATAAACAATGGGAGATAATAGAATTGAAAACAATTCCCAATTTTGCTATTATTATGGTCAATAATACACTGATAAGTATATACAAAAACTGACTGAGAAAGATAAACAAGAACTCTCACATTGTTTTTCGATCGCTTTTCATAAGAATTTGAAAGTAAACAAAAACAGAATTTATAGAAAAAGCCACGAAAATAAAAGATTATAGAAAAGTCTGATAAACCTGGCGACGCCTGATAAAGATGTGGCAGACAAGTGGGGGCGCTAGATGGGGCTGCTGTCTGGTGTGAAGGTCGTTCGGACCATGACAGACTAAAAGAAAACACACACACACACTGACACATCACGGAAAGGTGTGACGAAAGCTGTGACCAGTTCTGAGTCATGTCATGGTCAACATTGGGATGTTTCTTCTGTTTCTGTTTGCGTTTTCCATTTCTTTTGCGTTTTTTGTTTACTTTGCCAATTGGGCGCAGCCTTCAAACTGATTCACGACCCGCAATTATGCAACTTTCACGTGCGCCAAAGCCATATAAAACAATTTCCTGATTACCCCTGCTATCTTGGCCCTTTGCAACACCACCCCTTGCCATAGCTACCTGACAACGTTGGACACGCTAAGCACATTACAAGAGGAGGAGGAGCAAAAGAAATGCACGAAAATAGCAACGAGCTGTGCTAGGTAACTGCACGAAGCGGGACAGAAGAGGGGGCAGATGGGAATCTGTGGGCAGGCGGAAATGTACAGCATAACCTTAAACTTGCATTTGCTAAATCAACAATTTCGACCTTCTCTCACAGCCCTCACAATCGATAAGCACATACACTATCTCATTTTGGGGTACACTCGTATATTTATGTGCAACGTGCTGATTCTGCAACGTCACCGTGACGTCAGAGATGTTTTAGGGCACTGACTGTCACACGGTATAAATAACTGAAAGCAAAACCTGCTGTGCCTGTTTTTTAAAATGAAGATGGAAGGGAAGAAGGGAAGGGAGAAGGTGCCGCGTATCACGTACGCATTGAGTGTGCTTTGGCTCATCTTGCGGCCCATTGATTGTTCTTGATTAATCCGTCATATTGCAACTAATGAAAACAAACGTCGCCTCAATGCAATGGCAAAGCAATAAGCAATAAGCAATCGCAATCGGAACGTGTCCTCGGCAACAACACGTGAGATGCGCATGGGAACCGGAGTAGAAAACAACAATCGGACGAGCTGAGTAGTGAGTGATATAGTTGAATCAGTCAGCTCACGGAGGGCAATGCAATGTTTACACAGGTTTCGCCTTATGTACATATGCACATTGTATATATGTATTACAATATTAAATGACAGATAGAAATCTCTCCCTTTCTTTCGTCTAGAAGTGCTTTATTTGGCGATCTGGCAGCATTGATTAATGCCAAGAGTCTGTTAAGTTGGCTGCACCTCGCCAGAAATATGCCAAGGAGATTGAGAATTATATTATCTATTCGCATATGCCCAGCATATCGCGAGAGAGAGAGAGTGAGGGAGAGAGAAAGAGAAAAGTGTGCCGGACGACAACAATTCAGTTGAGATTAAATTCAATAACAATATAAATGACAAGTTTCCATGGACCGTGTCGGAATCCCAGCAGCAATTGGCAGCAATTCCAACGACGCTCTTTTATTATAATGATTAATTTGCATTTTCTTGATAAAGTGGTACAGTGAAGCAACGTTACGAGGGACAGACATACAAAGTATCACTAAGAATACTATGGAAAGTCAAGCGAGAAATGATAACGAGATTATTTTAATGCTTTCCCAACAGAAATTCAATTGCGCAGGCGAATAAATTAACTACAAACAAATAGACTTATCTGCAGTCATATATAATATATACAATATAATGCCAGGTGGGGTGAGAGAGACAACAGAGAATAAGCCGATGCTGAAGAGAACTTCTGACTTTTAAGGGAGTAATACCGACTGCTGCCTTTGTCTGAATTGATCAATGATAAGGAAGCGCCGCTTTTTATGATATCGAATCTCTTTGTCTGTTTTTGCATGCAAATTTCACGATGGGATCCGCATAGATCAACAAAAAAGCCGCACAATGAACCAAAATTTGAATACTAGACAGAAGCCGAAGCCGAAGCCGAAGCCTGCGTTAAGTGGGCGGGCAACACTTTCTGTGGATGTGGAGAGGAGAGAACAAGCAAGGGGAAAGGAACACAAATGTGGAAACCTGTATAAAGTTCTGATTTCGAAACGACGCAGAAATCGATGCCAAAATCGCCTATATAACGACAGAGCTTGCATATCAAATATGGAAACTGGTTCTCTTGGGATATCGGTATGCATATGAGTAGAGACACGCGTATATAGTGTACCTATAGACATATAGAGATATGTATGTCACTTTTGCTTGTTTATCTGTTTGGTAAAAAGAGCCAAAGCTGTTTTTGGCGAGCCATAAAGAAATTATTCATTTATATTTTGACTCAACATAATGCTTTAAGTGGACAGTTTTTGCCCTGGCCAATTTATAAATTGAGCGCGTGCCAAGAGTAAGAAATAAAACCGAAACTATATTTAATTTTCGAATAAGATTTGTGAAAAAACCGCGACGTGTGTGTTCAAAAATTCCAAAACGAGACTAGACACTGATTGGCAGAGCGTGTGCCAGAAGCAATTAACGGGCTGTCCCAAAATAAGCTGGGAATCAGTGTGCGGCTAGTCGATAATTAAACCGATAATTAAATCGATAATGAAGGCTCGGCTTTGTTCACACTGCATGCAAATCGTGTAAACCTTTATGCAAATACGTGTACGAATCCCGGGCGAGGCGAATTCAACTCGACGCGTGCGAAACCGTGTTTCAACGACAACTGAATAAAATCGACGGCAGCGAAATAAACAAAACAAAAATAACAAACGGAATACGAAGGCGCGTACACGTTGAGCTTTTTGGGCTGAGTGAGGGATCCAATTGGGCAGCACTGGCAGATATAAGAGTTGCAGGCGGGAGAGGAGGTTGCTGTTGCAGCACAGGATCGATAGATGGCGCTGTCGGTCGGTCGGCTCAAGGCTTGTTTACGGGGCATAAACAACAGCGCGATGCAGGCGGATATCGATGATATACGAACTGATAAACAAAGTGCCAACAACAACAAACAGTTAGACAGGCGGCCACAGTGCACCGCAAGTGCTTGCTTAAACAAAAGCGGGTCGATAATTGTCAAGACCTTCCACAAGGCTCGAGAGGTGAAAAGGTGAAAGCGATGAACGATGAGCGATATAGAGAGAGATACAGAAAGAGAGACATTGGAGCGCCTTTCAATTGTTATATAACTTCGGGATTATTCAGGTGAAACTGAGCTGAGCTGATAAGGCATCCGCGCAACATCTGAGCGAGTTAAGGCGACGATAAGATGACGTTGAACCACCCAGAAAGCTCGAAGCCAGCGTCAGCAGCAGCAACACCAGCAGCAACAGCGACGACGGCAGCAGATGGCAACAAACATTTGCACAACTGTTTCTACGCACGCTTAGTAATCCCCACGAGTTATTTGGGCTATTCCGCTGTTGTGGCAGTCGTTGCTGCTGCTGGTGCCGCAGCCGTGGCAGCTCCGGGCGGAGGCAGACTCACCTCACTGGGCGACATTGATGACATGTTCCCGGGATGTCTGCTGGCAGTTGCACTTTGCTCGTTCTATGTCGACTTCCACTTCCACTTCGATGCAGCGCGTACACGGGGCAGTGGAGGCTGAGGCTGAGACTGAGGCAGTCAGGGCGTTTCTTGTTTAATGATGCTGTGCAATCACTTTGTTGTTGTGCACAATTTGGAATATTTAATGTAAATTAGTAAATGTTATTACATTGTCAACTATAATCAAATAAATGTCAAATATATTAGCCAAATGTTTTTCTTACAACTGTGACGTGAGCCCAAGTCAATGTTTGGTATTTTATTGGTATACCATATGAGACTATCGATTGGCCGTCGATTATTCCAATTTAAACAGCAGCTTAAGACAGCTGTTGATATATAAATTTTAATTTAAATTGATTCAATAAATTATGTTGAATAATAAAACGATAAACAAAATTGAATATTTGTAGTAATTTATAACGTTTTTTTACAACAATGCGCTATTTGGTAGGCTCTTTGACATTAACAGTGGCGATTTATGTTAGCTAACATTTTGTATCGATAAGGGCGGCACCGATTAATTTGGTATTTTAAATCTTAATAAGGTGACCAGAAATAACTTAAATCAGCTGTTCAACATAAACAAAAATAATTATAGGGTTTTCATTAAAACTTTATTAGAAACGCTGACAATGTGGGAAAAAAAACAATCCAGAGAACATAATTCATACGTATTGTATGGTGTGATTGTTTTACATATTATACCTAATTTGTGTTATGCTAACTTGTTATAAATTTTAATTGTTGTGTACAATGGTGGCCAGAATTATATGCACAGTAAAATGGACTGATATCAGCTCGTGCTCTAATTGATAATTGCCCGGTGATAAGCATCCATCAGCTGCCTTATATACTCACAGTGCACTGCTGTGCAAATCAGTAAGAAGTTAACCTCACCAAGGGGCACAGCAAAACAGTGAAAAATGCATTTCGGAGTCTTGGGCAGTGGAATTATCGGTCTTACTACCGCACTCGAGCTTCAGCAGCAGTTCCCCACGGCGCAGGTGTCTATTCTGGCAGATCGCTTCAATGAGGACACTGTGAGCTATGTGGCTGCTGGAATCTTTCGCCCAGGCACCAGCTTCATGGGCCCCACCCAGCAAATTACGCAGTATGTTTGGGCTGAGCTACTTAAACTAATTCACAATTCATTTAACGTATTTGGTTCAATTGCAGGCAGTGGATGACCGATGCATTCAACTACTGGGACGATCTGCGACGCTCCACAGAGTCGGCTTTGGCCGGCGTGTGCCAGCTCTCCGGCTATATATTCTCACGCTCCTCGCCCTCGATCGTGCGGGTAAGCTAATCAGCTAATCAGTTTAGGTTTTTATCGCAGTTAACAACAGTTAAGGGAGGGGGTTTCTTTTCTTCGCTTTTCTTAGAATCATTTTATAGAGCAGCTGTTGCCCGTCTACCGACGCGCCACAGAGGAGGAGCTGAAGCTGTGCCAGGGCGACTGGAAGTATGGCTCCTTCTTCACCACCTGCCTGACAGAGAGCCGCCTCTTTCTGCCCTACGCCACCAAGAAGTGAGTGCGAGTAGCTTTCCCTATTTCCATTGATATTCAATTTTACTTTCGTACAGATTCCTGGCAAACGGTGGTCAGGTGGTGCGTCAGCATGTGAGCAACTTCTTCGATGTGCCACAGCAGTTTGATGTGCTGCTCAACTGCACCGGAATGGGCGCCAAGGAGCTGTGCAACGATCAGCAGCTGGTGCCCCTTCGCGGGCAAGTGCTGAAGGTGCGTGCGCCCTGGATCAAGACGGCTTTCTATGGCGATTACGATACTTATGTGCTGCCCGGCTTCGAGACAGTCACCCTGGGCGGCTGCCGGCAGTACGATAGCTACAACACGGAGTGGTGCAAGTACGATAGCATGGCCATCAGGGAGCGCTGCTACAACCTGCTGCCAAGTCTGAAGGAGGCAGAAATTGTGCGTGAATGCGTCGGACTGCGGCCACATCGATCGGTAGTGCGTGTGGAGCCAGAATTGCTGACCAACGACCAGGGTCGTCGACTGCGAATCGTGCACAACTATGGACACGGTGGCTATGGCGTGACTACAGCCCCTGGCACAGCCAAGTATGCGGTACAGGTGGTGCGCGATCTGCTCGCCAGCAACAGCAAGTTGTAGAAAGATTGTGAAGTTGTTATGATTGTTAATTTGTTTATAATTAAACTGTTTATTTGTGCAATCTTTGACCTGCATAAACAACTTTGTTTTTAATTGCCTGCTATGCAATAAATCAATTCAAATCAGAGGCATAAACTGCCATGCGATAAGCTAAAGATCAAACCTCAAATTCAAACCTTGCGCCCCCTTGCAGCTTGCCTATCGATTTATTGACAAGCACTGCCAGTGTTGACTAACGCGCTTGGCGTGTGCGCACTGCGCAAATGCGCCGTATGAATGGAAAGCTCTGTAACGATACTCGCCGCAAAGCTTCGCGCATCGATTTTCACCACTGGAGAATGAAGAAGCAGAGCAGCTGCTGCCCGAATTGAAACAGTTTTAAATGATGAAAACGTATACAAAACGCTTGTTTTCGCCGCGTCACACAATTCGCCGCAAGTAACACGTACAAACACACACAGCAATACACCCACACACAGTGTCAAACAGAGGGAAGAACATACGCAGCTGCAGGAAAATTTTGTGCCTCATTTGTGGTCCTGTAAAAGACGACGAAGACGTGTACAGCGACAGAGCGACGGAGCGAAAGAAAATTCTCAGCGACGACGAGAGATAAACGGAGAAGAAGCAGGTGAAAAACAGTTGAGAAAAACTCGAAGAATAACGAACTTGCCCAGTGCCGCCAGCGTAGTGCATGAATAATTGAATAAACTGCGACTCCGGGCGAGACAAACGCGCGTTAAACTGAATAATTGATTGAATAATCGTAAACAAGAGGCGTAAATTTGCAACATCAGTAGGCAGCAAGCAGCAGCAGGCAGGCAGATACCCTTGCCCACGCAGTGCCAAGGCTAAACTTCGCGACAGCATAAAACCGATAAGCAAACAGTCAGTGCAAACGAGAAAGAGCAAAAAAAAAGGAAATCAAGTAAAGCGAGTCAAATAAAACAAATAACGAGCCAAGCGAAAAGCGAGCGAAAAAAGTAACTCAGAGCCACATTATCGATTTGTGTATATGTGTGAAAAATAACAGAAAAGAGCTTACACCTACACACACACACACACACACACACACACACACATAGACAGAACTTACACAGACACACACACACACAGACACAGAGAGAGAGACGAAAAGAAGCCCGCATACGTCAACAAAAACAAGAGCCGCAGTTGGTCACAAGGAGCAGCCACAGCACTTAAGGAATTACACAGGATCTGCTGCCTTCCGGCGGAATCCCAGCTTGAGGCGAACACACACACCCCCCGCGCACCCCCCCGCACACAACAACAAACAGACGTACAGACGTTACAGCCGTAACAAGCGTAACAAGCTCTCAAGTCTAAGTCACAGTAAGTGCATTTGCATTGCCCATAACAATAAGTATACGCCGCATAGTACGTCATGTATGCAATGAATGCATGTCTGTGTGTGTGTGTGTTTTGTATGTATGTATGTGTGCGTGTATTCAGCTGCATTTGCTGGCTCGTTAGCTGCCACTGGGCACCAGAAGCAACCACAACAACAACAACAAAGCGAACTTTAGTTTAGCTTTTTGTTCGTGTTTTTTGATAAATCGTTTTTCTGCACCGGACAACGACAGTGAAAGTTGTCAATGCCAAATGCCACATACAGTAAATGATTATTTCATTGTTGTGGCTTCGCACCTGTGCGCAGGCACTTGACACCTGGATACCTCCTCATCCGATAACAACAACAACAACAACCTTACACAAAGTTAGCGAGGTGTCATCAACTGATGGAAGTGTTTCAAGATTGATTACTCGTCTCCTTCTAAAAAGCCTTTACTTAACTTTGTATACATAGCATATCGATTACGAAATCTCTATGGTGTTGTATTCATTAAGATTTTGTAATCGATAACTCAATCTCGAATACTTATCGCTCTCATATTTCAATGCAAACATTGCAACGCTTTTATAAATCTACGAATATCTCTCAAATTTCCTTCTGTTGACTCATTCAGTTCAGCAATTCTATATTTGCCAAGACCTTTGATATCGTTTGTCGTTAAGCTTATCGATTAATCCCCCTTTAGAAATATTATCGAACTTCTAAATACCGCTATTGAAATTTGCCCGTAAAGTTTTGTCAGAACGTGTTTCTATTGTACAAAGTTTATAGCACTTTGCTCCTGCCCAAATACACACACACACACGTACAGAAAGTTGTTAAGCCCACAAAAGCTGCTAGGGAGGAGCGAGCATATTGAATTGTTGTGTAAATGCCCGACAAAACTTGTGAAAGGCACAAATTTTGATTGAAGAAATTGATAACTTTGTGCATACTCAATGGGGCAAATACACGCAAGCCACACTCAACTCCACACACACACACACCCACTCACACTGATAACTTTAAGGGCATTAGGTTTAGTGATATTTGATGCCCGGCTCGTTATCAATAATTAAAGCAACCCACAGGTTTGGCGTCTGTCAAATGCGAATGGCAAACAGCTGCTTAATGAGGGGAAACTGCCTCGAAATTTGAAACATGAAAGAGCATCAACGAACGACAAGAACAACAATAGTTGCCCCCACACACACACAGACACAGACAGACACACAGAGTCACAGAGACACATTCACTGCGGGCGGGAGTCAACCCTCGAGCAGAAAATCGATAATACCAACTCTGGCGAGGCTGAAGATAAAAACACGCTCGCATTCAGTGCTGATAACAGCGCGTGCCTATTTGATTGTTCATGCCTGTCTGTGCATGTCGCTGCCAGTTTCTTGTCTCAGCAGCTAAGGCAGCTACAGCAATAGCAGCAGAAGGAGCCACAGCCATAGTCGCCTCTTTCATTTGCCTGGGGGCCTTGAGGATGACGCGTGAGTCGACCAACCTTGCAGTTGCTGCGCAACTTTCGAGTGGGAAAGCAGCGTGGCAAAGGGGGAAGTGGGGCGTGGGGTCGGGTGTACTTGTTATAGTTGCCTATACATACAAATTATCGACACAATGTTGTGTACGCAGCGTGCATAAAAAATGTCACTCTCGACTCTTGCAAAGTTGAAATAGCAAAGAGTGTTCCCTCTCTCTGCACCTTCCACTCATCCCCTCATTCCGCCGTTGCCGCTGAAAGTTTTCAAGGCCGAGCTGAAACTGATTGCCTTTGAAATTTCTGCTTGACGTGACAGTCATATTAAACAACGAATAAACTAGCGCGTGGAGTACCCTCAGCATGGACCAGAAGGAAATATGAATATCTTGACGGCGGAAATTGGAAAAATATTGACAGGAAGCGGCTGACAGGGATGTCAGCTGGCAGAGGGCAGCCAAAGTGCGCTTGCTTTCTATTTCTATAATCCCCCCCTCCCTCTTCATCAATTTATAACAGCAGATTCTTGTGTAGTTCTTCGGATTCATTTTATTTATTTATAAAATATAGAAATTCAAACTAAGGTTTAAAACACACGGAAAATTCAAATACTGCACGATCGCCCCAGCTGCTAGTGCACTCTTAAGGGTATGAGTTTATCGGTTATCGGTTATCGGTCATCGGTCATCCTTAAACATAGCTTCCATGGAATTGTGGCAGTGGTGGGCGTTGGGTAAGGCATAAACGCAATTAACTATCAATCTACATTTGGTTTTCTATTTAATCAACGGAACATTGAGGCTATCCCCGTTGCCACAGTTGCCCACGTCGATGTTGAACTGGTGAATCATCATGTTCTCAACCGGGTTCAGTTGAAAGTGCCCAGTGCTATTGTTGCTGTTGCTGATGCTGTTGTTGTTGGACTTGTCCTGCTGGCTGCTAACATCGCTGCCATTGCTATCGGTGTGGCTGCTGCTGTTCTTGCTGTTTGTTGTGCTAAAGAAGATGATTGAATTGGGGCAGCACGATGCCAGCTTCTGTGGCAGCACAGTGGTGCACACACTAGTGGACGCATTGGTTGTAATGGTGGTGGTCGAGTCCAGTGACTCGACCAGCAGGCCCTCTTCTTCATGATTGATGCTAACACTGATATTGGGCTGAAATGGCACCAGCTGTGGATGAGACTTGGGTTGAGTCAGCAACGGCAGCGGCAGCGGCAACTCCTCCTCGACCTCCTTCTCCAGTTGCTGCTCGTGTGCCTGCTCCTGAGCCTGCTCCTGGACCTGTTCCTGTTCCTGTGTTTGCTCCTTCTGCCGTTGCAGCTGCATAAAGCGCTCCAGCTGTTCCGCATCGTAGGGGCAGAAGTAGTTGAGATTAATAACACGATTGCCCAATGGCTGAACAGGACGCGAATTGCGCGAAATGGGAGTAAAGCCATCGCCGCCAAGCAGTTGCCGGAAGTGACGCAACTGGAAGTCACTGATGGCCAGCGACTCGGGAAAGATGAACCACTCGATGCCCTGGTAGCAGGGAGGCGTGGTCAACGAGCCGCCATAGCTGTAGAATCCGCTGCGAAACGGATAGACCAGATAGGAGAGCGGAAACGGAGCGATGCGCACACGTTTGCCGGGCTGCTGCACCAGCTTGAGGTTCTGCATGAGTGGATCTATATATGGATTATGTGCAGACAGCTCATAGATGTAGGCAACCATTAGCAGATCATAGCTGCTGGTGCACTTGCTTGGCACTGCGGCTCCGGTGCGATGCAGCACCTGCACCTCCAGCGGATACTTGCGATTGTTGAGCGTATGCTCGGATCCCTCGCTGTTCGACCAGCCCCAGTGGAAGCTTAGCTCTACAAAGGTGTAGCTGGCCAGCAGATCGGCCCCGCTAATGGTGGGCACATTGCTGCGGAACTCTGCACGCAGCAGAAGGGTCTGTCCTGTGTTCTCGAGCACAATGCTCAGGGGTAGCTCGTCGTAGTGATTCCAGATGAGCAACTCGTGGATGGCCAGACGCTGCACCAACTGCTCATCAATGTTAATCGGGCTTTGGTTGCCGCCCAGCTGGGTCCAGGTGTGCGGTCCCTCTAAAAGTCCATAGTCAAATGAGTACTTGTTGCTGTTAATGAGTTTGTTGTTCCCATTAAAGAGTGAAACGCAAGTTGCGACTCGTTGCCAGCGCATACGCAGCTGCTCTATCACTTCGCGGCGCATTTGTTCGTCTGCCTGGCTATAGGATCCCGCCAGAATGCAGAGCCCGGTGGCGAACAGCGGATGGTGCCAGGCCTGTTGCAGCACCAAGCAAAGCAACTGGACTAACCAACTCACCAGAATAGCAAACGCGGTATCAAACATATTCACAAAGTAAAACAGATAATACTTAAAAAAACGTGAAAAAACGCACGTTCTTAATTTCAATAGAGCCCGATTTTGAATGTTTTACTATTTTTCAAAGTTATTTCGAGCAATTTCTAAGTACTAGTGTTTAAACAGTGTTGTGAGTAACTGACACTACCTAACAAACCAGAAATATCTACCCAAATTCGCCAGGCTAAGCTGATTCCCAAAATTGCCACTAATTCTCTCTCTCTTTCTGCAGTACACAACTATGGCTGGCGGTGGAGATCCCAAATGGCAGAAGGATGCGGCCGATCAGAACTTCGACTACATGTTCAAGCTGCTCATCATCGGCAACTCGAGCGTGGGCAAGACGAGTTTCCTCTTCCGCTACGCGGACGACAGCTTCACATCGGCCTTTGTCTCAACCGTGGGCATTGACTTCAAGGTCAAGACGGTCTTTCGGCATGACAAGCGTGTCAAGCTGCAGATCTGGGTAAGTCTAGGTGCATCGCACGCGTCGTATACATAACACAAATGTGGCAATCCAAGAACTGTAGCATACTTTTATGCGCTGCCGCATTTCCTTGCGCCACAAGCTATTTGCATGCAATTTGAGCAAACCCACACACACACACACTTGCACCCAGGCACAGTATTGATTGCTGGGCTGAGTCTATTTTCGCATCAATGTCAGGCAAGGTTCTCTACCGTTGGGCAACAAGTTTCACAGGTGAGCGCACTACGAAGTGTCCTCACACAACCACACCAATGTTTGTGTATGTGCTTGTGTGTGTGTGTGTGTGGGCAGCACTAATTGCGTTTGCGTTTTATGCACACATTTCATGGACATGACGTGCCACTCGCAGCCTCCCCCACACTGTCTCACCCTGGCTATCTCTCTCTTTCTGACCCCTTGCTTGTCATTTGCTTCTCTTACACAGGATACAGCTGGGCAGGAGCGTTACCGCACCATTACCACAGCCTACTACCGCGGCGCCATGGGTTTCATTCTGATGTATGATGTCACCAACGAGGACAGCTTCAACTCTGTGCAGGATTGGTAAGCAGATGAATGACCAGAGGGCAGCCAGGGAGGGTGTCATCTGGTGGTCTCTTTGTGTGATTAACTTAATTATGTATTCTCGACAGGGTGACACAAATCAAAACGTATTCGTGGGACAACGCCCAGGTCATACTGGTGGGCAACAAATGCGATATGGAAGATCAGCGCGTAATCAGCTTCGAGCGTGGCCGCCAGCTGGCCGATCAATTGGGCGTCGAGTTCTTTGAGACATCGGCCAAGGAGAATGTGAATGTTAAGGTAAGTCAGAAATATATTCAATATATTTACAATGCGATATATATTCTCTCCACTTACAGGCTGTCTTCGAGCGCTTGGTGGACATCATCTGTGACAAGATGTCCGAGAGCCTGGACGCAGATCCGACGTTAGTGGGCGGCTCACAGAAGGGACAACGCTTGACGGATCAGCCGCAGGGGACGCCCAATGCCAATTGTAATTGTTAGAGCGGAATGTTGTAGACAACTTACTAGCCCGTATACAGCACACACAGACACAAACACATACTATCATACACACAGACACACACACACTTAAACACAGAGACACACTCAACTGGAGAGAACAGTTAGAATTTGAAGTTAGGCGAGTTTAGAGAGCATTTGATCGGATCGGATAGCGGATAAATGCGAACTTATAGCAACAGAAAGGACATAAGTAATCCCCGTATATAGTACTTCGATTATATATGTATATCCATATATATATATTTATTGTATTTGTAATTTATTTGCATTGTCGCTCACTGTAGATGTCGAGAGAACAGAGAACGATGCATGCGAGTGCGAGCAAGTTAACCTCAAAAAAACCAATATGAAACCCGATAACCGATTGTTTGTACCCATCGATATCGCAGCAGATGTTTGTTTCTTTAGTGTGCTTTCGGCAGTCGCTAATTTGTCAATGTGTTGTGTGTAAATTGCTAACGATAACGATTATGATAACGATAACGATAACTCATATGTAAGGGCTTAAATGCTGTTACATTGAGTTAGGCACTAATTAAAAATGCACATTTTGTGCTATTTCTCTCTTCAAACTTCATTCTCCCTCCCCCCGCAACCCCAACCTCATCCGCTCTCCTTACCCTTCTGATCAGTATTTCGAAATTGATTCTCAACAATTGTAGCTAAGCGAATGAAAAGGAATCTGTTTTTTTTAGTGTAAATACGCTGGCATCAAGTTTACAATTACAGGGAAAGGTTCCTCTCCCCTCACAAGAATGAGAAAAACAGAGTAAAACAAAGGCAAAAAGTGAAACGCACAAAGCTAGCGAATTGGTGAAATTATACATAATTATTGTACTATCTATTATTGTCTACCTTATGTAGTTGTTCTACACACACAGCCGGATGCAGGTACACGTACACACATACAGATACACACACAAACACACACAGATAGAAAGACAGAACGTCGATTTTGTTTGACCCTTGATAGAGGTTCTAGTCGAAAGTCATTATTATGATTATTATAATAATTATTATGTATGTATGTATTTATGTAGTGAAATGAACATTTGAATGTGTTGCGTATTATGAATAAAGTAAATATACATATATAATATATACACATATATACACGAACTTTGTGAAAAACGAACAAACCGAACGGCATCTTAGCGAATTCTTTGGCAATTTGTTTATTAGTTCGTACACTTTCATTGTCAATATCTCTTTGATTTCGCGTCGACAGAAGAGTAAAGATACTTAAGAGACTGGAAAATACTTGGAAAAGTGCTGGCGAATCGACTCTATTGAGCTTTTGTTTAACGCACAAAGTTTGCTTTCTTCCCGGGCAGCTAAACAAACACTTGACCCACCGTGCGACACTGCACAGTGCAACAAAACAATGACAAATCGGTGCATTTAATTTACCACACTTAACACTGACTAAGCTTGTATTTTGTATTGTATACGCACTCTAATCGAGCTTTTCTTTCTCAAGTATCGCCTCCAGCCTAAGTACCAATCAATTTTCCGCTGTCGCTTTGTGTTTCCATTGAACAAATATTAAATTGAGAAATTCTTGCGCTGCCTTCTCGACAAAACAAAATGAAAATAAACAAACGAACTATGTAATTGTCAGCTGACTTTGAGATATATAATTATTACAAGTTTATACGTGTTAATGTATAAAACACAAAGAGACTTTTTTATAGCTTAACAAGACGCTGAAAAATATAGAACTATTTGCAGAGTTTCACTTGAAATTTATTAAAGGCATATCGCTGTATTATAAATACCAAAAAACCAGATTCCCCAGCCCCGAACCCAACCCCAAAACCGAAACCCACGCAAAATGCACAACGAGACGCATAGCTAAATTATATCTTTAATCGTATTTGTTCGCAACAGAAGTTCAGTATCGGAGTATTAGAGGAAAATGCCTTACAGAGATGATGCGACTTTTTCCGAATTGGCATTCGAACTGTTTGTAATATAATCACAACACTTGCATGATATACCCTATATATACTATATATATATATATGCCATAGAGTTAGACATGTACGTATCTCTATACGATTATTGTATTGTACACGTATTGTATGCGGATTTGCCTATAGTCAGCAAGTAATCCAAGCAAAACATTGTTAAAACTCATATACTATTTGAAACTGAAAACTGAAAACTGATTACTGAATTTGCGCTACATTGTTGTCATTTAAATGGATAATGGAAGAGGGACTCCGCCAAAGGGGGACCTCATTAAGCATTATGTATATCCGTGTGTACTCAAGCTAACTAAATTATTTCGTTACAACAATAACATTAAAATTTATAATAATAATAATGATAATAACCCCATTAGCGAATGTATACAGAACATATTAATTATTTATCCAACGATGGTTTTTAAATACATATATAAATATTTAATGCATATGCATACAGCCACACATATTCCAGAAATCTATTAATTGATCATATATGAGATATATATATATATATACATATATATGTATACGCAGATATATGTATTATAGTATGTGTGCATAGAGATGCATATGTATTGAGTTTATTCCAACTAAGAAACAAATATTTATTCTTGTACTTTGGTGCAAGCTTCAACGCATACAACAACAACAATTGCAATAATAATAAAATGAAATAACGATAATAATGCATAATATGAAACTATTTGACATGAATAAACGTAAAAATTTAAAATATGAGAAAAAACTAAGCAACTGTTCTTTATTGGGAAAATGTGGGATCTTCTTAGACATAACCAGAGGGAAATAAGTTTTTGACATACGAAGTTTTATGCCAGCTGAAACAGGGAAAGAGAGATGGGAAAATAATGACAACTTTCATTTAGCATTTTTGAAATATAATTTACACATTTTATTTATATCTTCGTATTTTATATATACGTACGTATTTGTCTATCGAAATACTTGTATTTTCATTTACAATACATTTAAATATATCAATTCACATGAATTTCGGCAATTCGTTTTGCAATCTCAATCAGCGATGGGAGAGCGAGGGAAAAAGACGACCAAGAGGAGTCTCATTCTTTCACTAATTTGCTTTATTTGAGATTGATTTCATCTGCTTTAATGGTCTCCCTCTCTTCTCCCATCGCTCCTAAGCTTCACTAGTCGTGGTCAACTCAATCCTAGTGCACATACACATATCCTTGGGAATGTTTATTAATCATTTCAAGTAAGCAGCTTAACTTTGTTTATTTTGGTTTTGCTTTTGCTTTTTTCATTTCAATATTTCCAATATAATGTTATTTTTGTTGTTGCTGTAGCTTATGCATAATTTTGCTTCGAGTTGCAAATAAAGGAGGCACACAAAAGTGTTCTAGCTAAACATCTATTCCATATGTTATGAGTATTCCATTTAACATAGACATTTACTGATGGATATGTTGTGAGTATTTGTGTTTATGAGTGTGTGTGTGTGTGTGTGTCTGTATATCCATACACAATATATCTAGCACATATTGTATTTCTTCCTAAATAGATGTTGATCATAGTGCGTTCGTTCGTATATTTTATTTATGCGCTTCGCACTCGAATTTGTACAGTTTTGTTTTGTTTATTGTACAATTTCGTATTTATTCTCTGACTGCATTTATCTAATGTTACATGCATTAATTTAACTGTATTCAACCTTCAACTAAAATGGCAAAATGGCAACGCTCACAAATCAATTGGAATTTCGATTGGATTTTAGAACTTCAACAAATCTGGCGTAATAAGCTCGTTACGTATGTTCTGCGCTGAGGCACACGATTGTGTTTCAATGTTTGGCAGTAAAAGAAACTAGTTATGTAGCTGACCGACTGGCAGTTACCCTGTCTAAATCAAAATAAGCTAACGATTTGCATGTGTTGCTTTATGAGATTCTTCATTTCAAATCAGACATAACCTAACTTCATTTAGTTCCTATATCTAAGTAAGCTTAAACGACAGACAGATACTTGGGCAAAGCGAATACATATATGTTATATAAGGTGTCTGTCCGTTAAATACATTTACACAAGTTTAAGTTACTTTGTGTTTTCCTTTGTCTGTGTGCTTTTGAGTATTTGTATCTGTGTGTATGTGTGTTGGGCTCTTTTATGCGATGCTTAATTATAATATGTCAAGTATGTACCCAAAAAATGCATAAAATCAGTCTGAGTTTTATTTTAATACAAAATACCATAAGTAGAGCTAAGTAAATGCAAGAGTTATGAGCTATATGATCTATAAATATATTTTAATGTATTTAATGTGTACGATTCATATGCGTTAAATTACACAGTTTCAATTTAAATGCCTTTTAAATTAATTAAATATTAAAAAAAATATATATATATATATGTATATTGTGTACGTATGTTTTTGTATAATCGTATGCATGAAGTATTTATAAAGATGTCTGTATACTGCTTCATAGTGGCTCCTTCGTCTTCTCTTTATTTGCGGTATGTACAGTGTTTGTGGCCGTGTGTGTGTGTTTGTTTGTTGGTGTATTTGTGTTCGTGGCCAGCAATAATAAGTTAATTAAATTGTAATTTAAATGTGAAGCTTGCAACGAGGATTAATTTAAACATTTGCCTGCCTTTTAAAATGAGGCTTGCGTCGAATGGTCGCAAAATGATTTGCCTGTTGCAGCTGCCTCTGCTTCTGTTGCTGCTGCTTCAGCTGTTGCAGTTGTTGCAGTTGCTTCAGTTGCTGTTGCTGTTGCTGCTGTTGTCGCTTTGCAGTCAGTCGTCACACTGTGGTCTCATCATCATCAATATTCCGCCTGTTCAATTGAGAGAGAGAGAAACAGAGAGAGAGAGAGGAGACAATCAAGAATGTTAGTCATGGAAATGTTTTGTTTTCATCATTTTCAATATTTAATCATAGTCTGCATGCTATTTACTGTTGCACGTGAGCTATAAACAAATACGCAATGTCTGCGTGTGCGTATGTGTGTGCGAATCATAGACAAATGTTTATAAATTATTCAGTGTTAAGCATGCAAAATGATTTTATTATGATTTCAAAATGATTTTTCTACTAGCGCAATTTGATAATAGTAAAAGTAGAAAATAAACCTATTTAAAAGTTTGTGGGGGATTGTGTGAGGATGATATTTTGTTTCAGTAATAACACACATGTATGCATGTGTGTGTGTGAATGTGTGGGTGTGTTTAGTGTGTGTCAGGGTTCATCTATACGAATCCAGTAATAAATCTGAACTCATGTTAAATTAATTGCGCTCAGCTGTTCGATAATGCCATAAATCATAATAATAGCGGGGCATTATAACTGATTTCAGTCGGTTATATGTTGTTGGGCCTAAGGCAGTAAATGCTAAAGCGACATTTCTGGTATCATAAATCAAATTATCAAGCTTTGCCTAAGGGGGGGGAGTTTTATGTTGTCGATATTGTTAGAAAGTACTTTCGATTCGGATTTCGTGTTAGAATTAGAGGATAACATTTAATGGGTGATAATTGATAAGGAACTATAGGGAGAGGGAAAGCGAGCTGCCCTGCAGCTTTGGATATTATTCATATCTTATTCATATATTTAATGTGGTACGTATACGCCTAGTTGAACCCAAGTCTAGCTATGATTTATTGAATATTCTTTTGGTGATATCTCACTAGACTTGTGCAAGGAATCTTATTCACTTAAATTATATCTGTGTGTGTGTGGGGGAGGGGAGGGAAGAGGGGTTTTATGTACATAACCGGATACCATATTGTTAGCGACCAGGGATAATGTTGCCTCTGTTGCCTGCGATGCAGCCAAATAATGTCGAACTGTGGAAATGTTTACATAGTTTGTTGGTTGTGTTGTTGTTATTATTGCTGTTGTAGTTGTTGTTGATATTGTTGTATTGCATTTGGTTTTTGTTTGTTGCAATTAAATGCATTCGAACATGATTCTGAATGATTTATGCCAGACTTACTTAAACAAATATTACGAAAATACATTCCAATTGTGAAAATAGTAGCAGATAAATGTGGTTAAATTGAAAAGGAAATCGAAACAAATATTTAATTTATCTAAACTAAATAAAAACCATTTTAATTTTTTTGCATTCAATTAAGGCGAGACAATAAATGAAATGTGTTTTCATAGGATCAATTCAAATGAAATTTGTATAATAATTTAATTCGACAATGTATTTATTTAATTCGGAAGAATAACAATTTGAAATGCTAATTAAAATGTTGCAACAATAAAAATGAAAATTGACAAAGCTTTACGCTGTGGTTGAGCAACAATTGAATTGCGATGAATTTGAATAATTGTTCAATATTAATTGTATTATTGATACGTTAATCAAATAAATTATAATTGATTTATAAGGTACGACAATAAAAAACAAAAAATGAAGTCAATGAAAATTAAATCACTTTATCAATCAGTATAAATACAATTTTATTTACAGTTATTTCTATGTAAAAAGAAAACAAAGTTCAGTGCAATCAAAGTTGATAATCAATTGATAATTAAGCAAAAATGTTTTTTATTATTTACACTCAAACTACGTAACGGGAACTTAAAAAGCAAACCCAAGAGAAATGAGATAAATCGAGAAAAAAAACCGATGTGATGCGAACTCTTTGATACGATGAAAGTTGGAAAATATGGAAAATGCATTTCGATGTGGTTTACCTCGGAGCTGTTGAATTGAGTTGATTGTTGTTTGTTGTTGTAGTTGTTGTAGCGATTTGTTAGTGTGTTGTCGTTGTTGTTGTTTGTTCATTGTTTTGATTTGTTTTTGGTTAAGTAAAATGCAATTGGCCGCCATTGTTTTGCATTGCGTGCATTGACATGTTTGTGTACGTGTGAGTGCGTGTTAGTGTGTGTGTGTGTGGGTGTGTGTGTGTGATTGTAGTTAGTAGTGTGTTTGTGTGTTGTTTCAGTTATTGTTGTTGTTGTTGTTGATGTTGTTGTTAACAAAGCACAAAGCAGTTTACACAGAGCGAGAGAGAAAGCGGGCAAGTTCAAGAGAGCGAGAGAAGGAGAATAGAAGTGAAAGATAGTCAAATTAGATTTGCTTCAAACGTTCCCAGGACCAGCTGAAAGTTTCAATCACATGTGTATTGCATGTGTGTGTGTGTTTGGTTTGTGTTTGTGTGTGCATCAAAATTGTTGGATTTCGTATCATATTCATTTGCATTGTTTGTGGATTTCATTGTTGTTTGCATAACGCATGTGGGAGCCAAACGGGGGGAGAGTGGGAAGAGAGAGGAAAAGAAAATAAGGAAAACGTTTTTTTCTTTTTTTGTTATAGAATTTTTCATGTTTCTATATTTGTTGTTGTTGTTCTTGTTGTTGTTGTTTTCTATGTGCTTTTGTATGCCATAAAGTAAAAGAGAATTAGAAACAAAAGAGCGTAGATTAAAACGGAATCAAAGCAAAAGGAATGAAAGAAAACATCGCAATGAAATCTCCAACGTTAAATTAAACGAAATGTAACGAACTGAAAACTGAGTACAAGTATGAATATGAGTATGGGTACGAGGACGAGTACGAGCAAATGAAATAGAACTGACGGAGTAACGGAAACTGAAATTGGATTGTAGTACATCGAGTACTAAAGCGTTTTGCTGGCTAATTAGGAGTTACGAGACTACCAAAAGCCACAAAGGAGAACTTGTTACAAGGATACACCGAAAGAAGAAAACAAACATAAGGAAACGAAACCAAACCGAAACCAAAACCAAATCCAAAACCAAAAAGCAACATAAAACCAATGGAAAGACGTACGTAAAAAGGAAACCCTATGAACAAGTACAGTGGTCGCTCGCAAGAAAGGACAGGGAAGAACATATATAGTATAGTAAATTCCAGAAACTAAAGAGTATTATTACATAATATATACTCTGTGCTACATAGCTCCGTGTGCAGTCGAACTCATACTATAAAGTAAAACCCTGCCCTCTTCTGTCTTCACATCTCTCTCTGCGAGCGACCACTGTTGGTTGCGTTGTTGTTGTTGTTCTTGTTGGGGCCTTAAGTCCCCGTGTCCCTCTCCGGCTTGTACTCACTCAGTGTCCGTAATGCTGGCCAGCGGACCCAGTGGCTGCATGGGCGCCACCATGTTCGAGGGCGGTGAGGAGGCACGTGAACTGTGCCGTGAGCTGCCGCCACCGCCACCAACACCTCCCACCCCTGGCACGCCCAGTCCGCCCAGCCCGTTGAGCGTGTGCCGCGCCAGCAGCCCCGGATTGTTAATGTCATTCACCAGCGCCGCATGCGGATGCATCAGATGCAACTGCTGTGAGCCGTGCAGCTGCGAACTGGAGCTCAGTTTGCGTGCCTGCTGCTGCAGATGATCCTCCTCAGCGGTGTAGGGAAAGTGGTAGCCATTCTTATCCGATCCCTCGGACAGACGATCTGCCTGCTGGTGATGGTGCTGCTGCTGCTGCTGTTGCTGGGCTGCCGCCGCCAACTGTTGCTGCTGCTGATAGTCGTTCTTCAGCAGCGAGTGCACTGAGTGCAGCGAGTCTGTGGCATAGGTGGGCTGCCGCTTGAGGCTGTAGTGTCCATCGCGGGAGCCGTAAATATCTGGCGTAATGCGATCCTTGGAGAGATAAGGCGACTCTGGCTTGGCACCCAGGTAGCCACTGCCCAGCGTGCGCTGCTTGTCGTATATGTTGTCGCTCAGGTAAGCCGCATCCGGATGAAAGCTGCGCAGGCGCCCGATAGTTTGTGAGCCACTCGCTCCGCCAGCACCGCCTGCACCTCCACCGCTACCACCTCCCGGGTAGTCCTTCTCGCTGCCATAATGACTGGGTGGCTTGTAGGAGCCATACTTATCCGGATACTCATTGCGTCGTCCGTAGAGACTGTCCTCGTAGCCATCACGGGCATCGCGTATGTTCTCCAGTATCGAGGGCGTCATGTTGATCTTGTTGTGATGCTGCTGCAGATAGCTGGTGTCGGTGAGATCGGGATTGGGCAGTGGATTCGGCGAGATGGTCATCTTCTGGCCGTGCACCACATGTTCGTTGTCCGAGCCTGTGTCCTGCGACCAGCGGCCAATGTTCGGCGGCGACTGCAGATACGCGTCTGGCAGCTGGCTGGACCAACGCGGCGCATAGACGGTCTTGTTGACGCTCGGGAAGAGCTGTGGACTCTGTACCACATTCAGCTCTGGTGGCGTGGTGGCCTGCACATGCTCCGTGATGTTGGGCAGGTAGGCAGGCGTGACTGCACTCACAGCCGTGCTACGATGCGTGCCTGAGGAACGTGCCGTGCGACTCTCGTCGTCATCGCTGGAGTGACTGGAGGCCAGCTCCAGTGAGCGTCCGTCTGTCTCGGACCCAGAGTCGGAGTCCTTGCGCTGACGTCGCTGCTTCTCCTCGCCACGACTGCGTCCCGTTGTGGAGGACTCAAAGCCGCGCAGAAAACTGGGTGCATCCGAGGCAGAATTGTAGTTCGAGGTAGAGGTCGATGTCTGACGCAGTTGACCATCGCTGTAGGGACTCGAGCTGGTCTTGGCGGTGCTGCGTGACGTGGTGCTGGAGGCACTGATGCCAATGTTGCGCCGTGTCGTGTCATAGTTGCCCGCCAGGAAGTTATTCGGCCTGGCACCGGTACCGGCACCGGCACCGTTCACATTGTGCGAACTGTTGCTGACCACCATGGAGGAGTCCAGCAGCGGCACCTTGCGGCCCATGCAGCGCAGGCAGGTGCGTTGTAGATTCTCCCTTACCCGCTTATTGATGATGCAGTAGCCAATGAGGCAGAAGAGTGCGTGCAGCAGCACCACGCCTGAGAGCAGCAGGCTCAGCAGCTGCGAATGCTCCGACGCGGCCAGCACCGCCAGCACCCACATGACGCCCATGAGGGGCAGCGAGACCACAGACAGCCAGAGCAGTGTGCGCAGATTGCCAAAGCCCAGCACGTGATCCTTGAGTGTGAAGGCAGCCTTCACAGAGACAAACAGGATGAGCAGATTCACCACTGACATGCCCGCTATGGGACCCACCAGCCACCACACCACGGGCTCGTAGACCGATAGCCAGCAGCTGAAAGAGAGAGAGAGAGGGGAGAGAAGGGGAGAAAGAAGGTTGGTAAGGTAAGCTACACCAGAAGGTATCTATCCAGTTATACTCACAACAAACTGTTGCCATACTCGTGTGCACGCACGCCCACGGAGAGTCCCACGACCACGGCTGGGGCACCATAGCCCATGGCAAAGTAGAAGCCCATGGGGCCGTGATTGATGTCGCGCATCTCGGTGAGCATGCGATAGAGATGCACACAGTCCACAGTGGTCCAAGCGAAGGCAGCCAGCCAGAAGTAGTGCAGGCAGATGGCAATCAGCTTGCAGGGGAACTCGTTCTCGAGCAGATGCCGACGGGACTGCATCCCCACAAAGAAGAGCAGCTCGGCACAGAAGACACAGAGCACAATGTTCTGGTGAATGGTGTTCGAGTTGGTCTGCTGTCCACGCAGCAGGGCGAGTGCGAGCAACACACCCAGCAGCAAAGGCAGCGAGACCATGAAGGCCGAGTAGGAAGTGATCTGCACGAGCAGCGATGGTTCTGGTATATCCTCCGGATCGATAATGTCCACAATGACGGCATAGTTAGAGATGTGTGTGCAGCTGCAGTTGATCAGAAGCGGCTGCTGCGGGGAACTGAGCTGCGCAAAGTCGCCATCGAAGTCGGGTATCTCCGTTTGACAGCCAAGGCGTGTCCATTGATTGGTGAACGAGTTCCAGCGCACGCACTGTGGATTCGAGCGAGGCCCGAAGCGAATCGCTTCCATGTCGAGCCACATTTGCAGCTTGATGGGTTGCGAGAGATGTGGCGAACCCAGCGAACGATAGACCATGTGCTGTGGTTTCTGCAGCTGCTCCGAGGGGGTAGATCACCTCCACCTGTCGCTTAACCAAACGACGATCGCGATAGATCGCATCGTTCTCCCCCTTCGGCTGTTCGTTGCTCTCCACTGTCGGGTTACCCTCGTAGTTGGGGTTCAACTGCTCGGGGGAATCTTCTCCCGAATTGCCATGGAACTCAATGTCGTCCAGATTGAGACGTATGTGTGGCTCCACGTCGTGTGCGTCCACCTCGTGTCCCTCCTCGTTGCTGTTCGCCTCGCCTTGTTGCTCTGCCGAACTCGTTGGCGGTGGAATCTCGTGTGCCGTGATGCGTATGTCCTCGATCTGCTGCTCGCTGCTGCTACTCGGCGCCTTGGGCACATCGAAGACCTCAACGAACTGTTGCTCAGTATTGCCATTGGACGTGGCTGAGAACGTGGATCCTCCAGCTGAAGAGATCTTCCGCGATGGTATCTCGAAACGCGGCTGCTCACGCTCTGTAGACGGCACAAGGATCTGCAGTGACAAAATGGGCGTGGCCAGCTCCACATCGACACCCCAGCGACGCGTGATTGTCTCATCGTATAGATCCGGCATCAACTGCCCCACATCCTTGTACTGTGCATAGGCCACAATGGCGCGGTAATCGTTGCCTCGACTACCCTGGGTAACCTCATCACTCTCCGGCGGCGTTATGCCCAGCATCTCCAGCGGCACCAGCACCTTGGTGTGCTTGTCGAACTTGTGCTTGTCCAGTATGTAATTGTTGTATTTGGGGGAAGCTGATGACGGGCTTCTGCTTGGCCGAATGCTGCAGGAAGCCGCTGGTATCCGGCAAGACGACACTCTCCGTGGTAAAGGCATTTGGCTTGAGATACTTGGTTCTGTGGTACTCGCTCAGCTGCTCAGGTTCGTAGCCAAACAGTGACTCTGTCGTCACAATGTCCAGGCCCAGCACCATGTTGCGCTGCACAATCTCGAAGGGATTCGTGTAGGTATCGTGCTGAGACCGAGCTAGCACTACCATGTACTTGTTGAATGCATCCACAAGGTCGTCGGGTCCACGTTGAATCAGCTCCGTGGCGCGCTTCCACTCGGCATCGTATTTGCGATCCAGAATGACGCTCGCGGCATCCACCAGGTTCTTGATGAAGTACTTATCCTGACTGTGCGTCAGATTGAGTCCATTCTGCATCAACTCGTAGTTGATTAGCTCCTGGAGTATGCCCTCAGTGACAAGCAGATCGGCCCCGTAAAGTCGATCATGCGAGAACTTCAGCTCATCCGATAAGTAATCCATGTCCAGTTCGTGAGACCACACAGCGCCATTGCCAGCATTGAGGAGGAACGAGGACTCCATTTTGTATCTTCTGTTGTGCTTGGGCACAGGAGGTTTACTCACTGCACTGCGATCCACAGTCTCGCAGGCATGCTGCAGTTGCTCAGCCATTTTGATGGCCACAAATGAGTTGAGCTCCAGTTCGAGCTTCTCCAGCTGCGACAACTGGCGACGCAGCTCGACAAACGGCTCCGAGGTGCAGTTGTACATGTCGGGGCTGCTCCAGCTGCCCGTCTGGCTGTCGCAGTTGCGTTGCCCCTTGCCCCTTGCTGGCAAAGGACAATTCTCGACTGTGATGCTGCCCAGGGGGAGTGCGTGGCCACCAGATGCCGGCGGCAAAGGAGCGCGGACATGCATCGTAGACCACCTCACAGCCATTGAGTGTCACCTCTGCATAGGGATTCGAGCAGGAGTCGCAACGTCTGCCGATGACGCCCTCGCGGCACTCGCACTGACCTGTCAACCGGTTGCAGGCGCTGTTGAAGCTGCCAATGCTGTAGCAATCGCAGGCCAGGCACGCCGTCTCATTGGGTGGCTGGTAGTGGTTCGTCTTGCAGTAGCACTGGCCCGTCGTCTTGTTGCAGTCCGGATGGTAGCCCTGTGCAATGTTGCACTTGCAGGGCCCACACACGCGTTCGCCCCACCAACCCCCTGGGCAGGGCTGTTGCCGGGTGCGCTCGCAGTAATCCCCGTGCTGGTAGCTGCTGTTGCACTCACAGCTGTAGCCACGTGCCAGGCTGACATTAGCACGGCAAATGCCAGCAGCGCAGGGCTGTACGGTACAGATGGGGGCGCAATCCTCGCCCACATAGCCGCTGCTGCACTCACAGGTGGCGTGATCCCAGCTACTCGAGCAGCTCGAGTGAGCCGGACAGCTTGCAGGGCACTGGGCACGCGACTCGCAGCCATCCTCGACATTCTCGCGTATTGTGGGACGTGAGAGAACCGCTTGGCTCGCTCCAATGCGCACATCCTGCAGGCAACCCTCGAAGGGTACCGCGTCCTGCACTGTGCCAATGGTGCCGTCCACACTGCCCATCACAATCTTGCCCACATACAGGCCCTGCACCTTCTGCGACATGGGCACCGAACCTGTGCGTTGTCCGTAGTCCACAGAGAACTGAATCTCCGAGCCCTGTTGCCACTTGACCTCGACGCGATGCCACGTTCCGTCGGAGAGGTAAGCACCCGCCAAGTACATCGGCTCATTGTCGTAGATGTAGTAGAGTATTCCATGCTTCAGGCAGATCACCACCGAACTGTTCTGTCCAATCTGAATCTGCATGATGAACGCATCCTCCTGCCGTGTGCGAAGGGAGAACGACGTCAGCCAGGGCAGCTGAATAGGTCGCAGCAGCGGATTGAAACTCAGGCTGCCATCACCTGAGAAGCGCCACGGAGCGGGTATGTTGTCCTGGCAGTTGTTGCCCGCATAACCCTCGAGGCATTCGCATGTGTAGGTTCCCCAACCCTCGCGGCATGTGCCGCCATTGAAGCAGGGGCTCCGAACCGCAGAGCGGTGACTTCTGTGGACAACCCGAGATGGTCCCGTTGTCGGCAACATACGAGTTGAGATCCACATAACGCTCATCGATGCGCAGATCCGAAATACAGCCGACAAAGTCACGGTTCGCAACGGGGAAGTGAGCAGGAATACGGGGTAAGCCGCCCAGCTGAAAGGGTCCAGTAAGATCCAAGAAACGATGGCAGGTTTCGGTGAGCAAGGCACAACGCTTGTCCAGGCGTAACGTGGTCTGATTGGCACAATTCCAAGGGGCTCCAAGTTGCCCAGAGAGTGCGATGGCCGTGTCACACTTGTCCAGCACAAGAGTTACGGTACGATTGAAGTAAATGATCTCTACCTCGTGCCATTTGCCGTCGGAGATCTTCGAGGGTTGCACCAGCGACACACGTTCGCTGTGATCCCCAAGCGAGAATGAGAAGCTCACGTGGCCATCGAGCAGTTCCAGTGCAATGAAATCATGCAACTCATTGTAGCGCCCATTGTAGAGCAACAATCCGTTGTCTTGCACCGTGGAGAAGCGCAGTTTGAGATTGAAGCGATGTCGCTGCTTTAGACTCTCGAAGGTCAGGAAGGAATTGCGTGAGAAGGAACGCGATCGCAGCTCACAAGTCGCGGTATATGGAGGCGGCTGTGAGCTCAAGTAGTTGTTCATGCAGGACAAGCCACCTTCGCAGGCATCAGACATGCAGGGTCGCATTTTGCTGATGTTCGTTTCGCAATTGACACCCGTATGGGAGTCGGAGCAGACGCAGGTGTAGCCTCCCTCACGACGCATACAAGTACCGCCGTTCTGGCAAGGATCCGAGTAGCACAGATCCACCTCCGTGTCGCACAGATAGTGCTCCTTGCTGCCCGTAAAGCCCTCGGGGCAGGAGCAGGCGAAGGTGTTCACGGGGTAAATGGGTCTGAAGAGCACCGTGTCGCTGTGAATGAACTCGGAGGCGTTGCCGAACTTTAACACTGTCAGGCACTCCTCGAAGTTGAGGCAGGGCTCACGCACGCAGAGATTATCATCGAAGGGCAGCACCTCAACGGTGGCCAGACGCGCCAGTATCGCCCGATTGAGATAGACACGTTCCTGCAGATACTGTGGTGTATAATACTCCTCATGCGACACATCTGGTCGCTTGGCCGAGAAGCTAACATTGAGTATGCGGGATGTGACATCCGTATCGTCTTGTATGCTAAATATAAAGATGCTCTCCTTGGGACAGGGTATAATCGCCGCCAGTCCATCGAGAAAGAAGTTCAGCAGAGGCGAGAGGAAAGCCTCCTCTGTCATCTCATTGAGTCGCACCGTCACCGAGTTGAACAGCATGTCCTCGGTGATTAGGCGCACGGACAACTGCATAATGGCCTTGGCCTCGTTGATGCCGTCCGACACAGATACTTCCATGGTGGCAAACTTGGGTACATTTGTGTTCAGCTGAGGACTGAGTATCAATCCACCCGAGCTGCTGTTCAGACGCAGCAAATTCGCGTTGTTGCCCGAGAGAATGCGATAGTTTAACTTGTCGCTGACATCAGCATCGAAGGCAGGAATACGTCCGATCTCGCCACTGGGGAAATGATCACGGAAATTGTTGAAGATCACCTGGAAGTCGCGCAACTCGGGTGCATTGTCATTCACGTCTGTCACAAGGATCTCGATGTGTGCATCATTGCGCAGGGGAGGACTTGCAGCACGCACCACTAGCTCGAATCGCTTGCGGGAAGATTCATAGTCCAGTTCCGTCATTGTTAACAGCTGAGCCCGCTCCGATCCCGGTCGTGTGACTAAGGAAAAGGAATTCGAATCATCCCCTCCAATGATCGAGTAATGCACCACCGCATTGACACCCTCATCGGGATCATGAGCATGGATTTCTCCCACTACAGAACCAACTGGCGAATTCTCTGGCACATACAACGTGATCTTGTCGGAGGCAAAAGTTGGTGGCGAATCGTTGACATCCTCCAGTCGTATCTGCACCTCCACAGTGCTGGACAACGGAGGAGATCCCTTGTCCACAGCTATGGTAGTAAGATGATAGACAGCCACGCTCTCGCGATCCAAACCCTTGTTGGTGCGTATCGTTCCCGAGGTGGGATCAATGACAAACGAACCATCCTCCACATCGCGATCGCTGAGCAAATACTTGATGCGTCCATTGAGTCCGATATCTGGATCACTCGCAGACACCTGTATAACTGAGGTGCCCACCAGTGCATCCTCCAATATGGAGGACTGATACAATGGATTCTTAAACGTCGGCGCATTGTCATTCACATCCGTTACGCTGATCTCCACGTCGGTGGTATCGCTGAGTGAGGGATTACCACCATCCTTGGCGGTCACTGTAAGTAGGTAACCACTGGTGGTTTCCCTATCGAGTGCTGCACTCGTCACAATCGCCCCCGTCTGTGGATTGATGGTAAACGGATCGGGACTAGACAATCCATTGATGCTCTCTTCGTTCAGGGAGTACGTGATCTGCGCATTGATGCCCACGTCGCTGTCAGTGGCCGAAACCACCAGCACTGTGGTGCCCACTGGCGCATCCTCGAATACGGAGGCACTGTATGGGGCATTCTCGAATATCGGGGCAAAGTTGTTGGCATCCGTGATGTTGATATGCACCGTGGCAGTGTCAGACCTGCCTCCAGAGTCTGTTGCTGTCACGGTGAGCAGGAAACGTTTCTCCTGTTTGTAGTCCAAGGGTTGGGCAATGGTTATCAGGCCGCGTCCATTCTGTGAAGTAATGGCAAAGCGACCACGCGTGTTTCCCGTGCTGATCTCATAATGCAGTCGCGAATCCTCATCTGGATCTGTGGCTGTTACCGTTGTAACCGGCGTGCCCGGTGGTTGATCCTCACCCACATTGGCTTCGTAGTACTTGGGATTGAACGTGGGATCATTGTCGTTCACATCTTGCACTGTGATAACCACCGATGAGCTGGCTGACTTGGGTGGCACTCCACCATCCTTGGCCACTACCTGAAAGGCGAAGCGACTCTGCTCCTCTCGGTCCAGTGGCTTGATGGTCTGCACCCAACCAGTGCGTGAATCCACAGCCAGTGGAAAGTTGTCATCGCGCTCCGAAATACTGTAGCTAATCTCCGCATTGGCACCCTCGTCAGAATCGTAGGCCTGCACCCGTATGATGTTGTAGCCAACGGGGACATTCTCCAGCACGCTCTCCTGGAACTGCGATGTGTAGAAACGTGGCGCATTGTCGTTGGCATCGATGACATTGACCAGCAGTTGGGTGGTGTTGCTCCGTGACGGACTGCCTCCATCCTGGGCACGTATAACCAGGCGATAACTCCTCACGCTCTCGTAGTCCAAAGGTTTCACCAAACTGACATCGCCACTCATCGAATCAATGGAGAACTGCGACTGTGTGTTGCCTCCAATGATGGCATAGCGTATGGCCGCATTGTTGCCCTGATCCGCATCTGTGGCCCTGATGTGTGCCACATTGTTGTCATCCCCCCACTGATCCTCAGGCACCTGCACCGTGTAGGTGCGTTCACTGAACTGCGGATAGTTGTCGTTATCGTCAAGAATCTTTACCAGCACACTCGCTGTGGCCGTCTTCCGTTCGCTCTGTGCTGATGCCATGTCCGAAGCCGTGACCAGTAGGTGATAACTGTCTGAGGTCTCGCGATCCAGGCTGCTTCTCGTCGAGATCACTCCCGAACGTGAATCAATGCGGAAGATGGGCATCTCCTGGTCCTGTGCAGTGCCAGCACCGTCTGCAAAAACAAGATAAACAATTGAGATTTCATAGAGAAAGTAGTCCAGGTTATTCTTACCTGTTACGCCCTCAATGCCGTATTCGATCTCCGCATTCTTGCCAATGTCTTGATCCGTGGCACGCAACGTTATCACCGTGGAGCCCACTGTGGCACCCTCGCGTATGCTTGCCTCAAACTGCTCCGCCTCAAAGGTGGGACTGTGATCGTTGCAGTCCAGCACATTCACCTGCAAGGTGGTGGTGCCGCTACGCGGTGGAAAACTGTCATCGGTGGCCACGACACGAAAGTAATGCACATCCATGAGCTCACGATCCAGACTCGCAGATGTGGTGACCACGCCTGTGCGTGAATCCACCTTGAACAGCGATTGCGAGCGTGAGTCGAGCAACGACACCATGGAGTAGACCACGGGGGAATCCTCTGGATCACGTGCCCGCACTGTGGTCACTGCCGCACCCGACGGTTGCTCCTCCAGCACTGAGGCTACATACAGTGCCTGCTCGAAGTAAGGCGACTGATTGCGCAGCTCGCGACGCACACGCTTCGCTATGTCCGTGTCATTGAACTCCTGGTGATGGTAAACGATCTTCAGGCGATGATCCGAGTCAACAATGTCGTTGCGATTGCAGCGTATATTGAATGTGATGCTGACTTTCCACATGGACTCGTGGATGCAGACATCGCGACTGGCGACTAGGTCTCGATTCTGGTGCTCAATGGCAAAGCGCTCGTCGTTCACATCCAGGAAGTTGACCTTGCAGTATTGGCACACGGATTTGGGCAGAAAGGCGTTCAGATTGTTGATGAACTGTGACTTGCGCAGACAGATCTGATTCCATTTGTCTGTAGTGTGAATGGCATACGAGGCATAGGTCTCCGATATCCATTGCTTGGCATCCGTGATGCGACGGTGCAGTGCTGGCTGCAGCTGCAGTGGATCTGCTGTGGAGATGGCACGACGCTTTCGACTGAGTATACGATGCCGCATCTCATTGTCGAAGCTATTACCGAAGATCAGATCACCCGGACGAAAGTCTGTGCTGTTCTGGCTGTAGGCTTGTTCAAGCTGATTGCCATCGAGCAGCGACAGCATCTGCTGAGCATCACGGCGTCGTCGCTTGGAGTAACCCGTGTTATCCTCCTCCTCGAAGTGATGCAGATGATGTAACTCCTGCTCAATGCGACGATCCTCATTGCAATTGTGACCCGAAATGAAGATGCGCACAGGCAGACTATAGTAGTCAATCGACCTGAGACGATTCGATGTCGAGTCCACATAGAACGTGAACAGATTGGGGTAGTAGATGCCGTCGCACTGCAACGACTTCTTCAGCTGAATCTGGCCATCCTTGTGGCTGACCGCGACTAGATGATGCACAAAGTTCGCCGACTTGTGCGCATTGATTTTATAATGACGCTCCGAGCCCAGCTTATACACGGAGGCATTGAAGATGACAGCGCCCGGTGGCGTATCCTCATGCACAATTATCAGATAACCTGAGCTGTTGCCTATGTGCATTGCCAGCTGGAGCAGCAGCAGCGTGACCAGCGTGAGCAGACTGGTCTGTGTTTGCATGGCGAATCACTTGATTATGCTGCTAGTAGCTGTGGTCCTTCCTCTTCTCTCACTCTCTCTCTCTCCCTCTTGGAGGTGTGTGTGTATATGTGTCTGTCACTCCCAATTTGAATGGCAAACAGACCGCAGTGCAATTAATGCTTCTATTCAATTATCATCGGTGCATTGCTGCTGCGTTGCCTGTGGAGTAGAATTAAAGAGAACCCAAGTTAGTAATTGATTAAAGCAATCACACATACATGCATATGCTTGTGTTTTCATGCTGCTGCTGCTGCTGGTAAATCATAAATTAAATCAGCGCTCGAAAATAGGCAACACTTTTGGGAGTAACACACGCATGACTCATACGCCCCGCTGTCAGTGTGCAGGATCAAAAATCTGTCACAGCTGCTGACAGTTTTAATGCTGCCTTTTGGCTTAATTAAACAAGAGCACAGAGAGCTTTTACAGAGACCTATGCTCGACTAGCAGATACCCTGAATGAGAGTGCAAGAAAAGAAAAGAGTCAAGATATGAAAACATTTGAAATATGTATATATGTACAAGATACTTTCAAATGAAAGCTCACTATACAACTCTTAACTGTGCAATCTTCTCTTTGCGAATGCTTTTAATTTATGTACAAAAGTATATTAAAACATAAACTGAACTCTGTTCAAATTAGTTTTCATTTTTTTCTGCTGTTGTTGATGACGTTAGTTTATATTTTTAATGGGTATTTCGTGCGGCATTTCGCTTTTATAGAGCTTTAAAAAATGTCCTATTTGCCAGTACACTCGCTCCGTCACAAATTTATGACGACAGCACAGCGCGGCAGATAGCACACAACGGACGGACAGACGACCGGACGGACAGAGGGACATAGGGACGTAGGATGGACAGTTTTTAATTTCATTTTGTGTTGTGCATGTGAAAATGACCACGTTGAAACACAAAACTTTTCAGTTCGTGCTAAAAATGAAACTTGCAATATATCTCCTCCATTTGGTTGTGTTGCCTCGCCTCGTATCGTTTCATTTAGCTTGTTCATTTCTTATTGCTCGGTTCACCCCTTTGACACTGTCCGAAATGAAGGGAAATGTAGCTTAATCAGATAACAAGCTCATCGAGCAGCAGCAGCAGCCAACTAAATGCCACACAGCACGTGAATGCGCATGTGAATGTGAATAGGAAATTCCGCTGGCAACTGAGTGCGACTGAATGCGACTGAGTCATATTGAAATTTTAATGAAATTCGATTTGGGCAGCTCGCAAATGCGAAATGCTATACCCGTTTAGCTGAAGTTTCAGCTAATTAGCAGCAGATAACAGTCGCATTTGAAGGGGATGCGGGGTGCGGGTGGGTGCACGCAGACTGGTGGGAGGGTGCTGACAAGTGGAAAAAGGGTTGCCAATTGGTTCACAGGCGAATTCGGTTGCATGAGGTGTTCAATTACATACGATATCAAGCTTTGCATAGGGTTGTGGGTGTGGGTGAGTAGGTGGGCGGGGCTAGTGCTGTGCACTTTCCCACATTACCCATACGCCACGTTGTGCCTTTTGAATATGCAAAATGCGGTTCGGTTGAGCCGCACTAAAAGAGGTGGCTGCCTCTGCACCTCCCTCTCATACCACCCTGCTTTCGCCACAACCACTGGCAGCTTCGTTAAGCTCTCTTTTAATTGCAGTGTTAACATGTTTAATTAAAATTTCAGCTTGAACGCGCAACGCGCTATGAAAAATGCAAAGTCGAGACGCTTGCCAGACAAGCCGGCGCTCATTATGCTATTGTTGTTGCTGCTACTGTTGTTACTACTCTTCTTGTTGTTGCTGCTGTTGTTGTTGTTTCAGCTGCCTGCTTTGTATGTGCCTTGGTCTGTGGCAGCTGCAGCTAGTGCGATTGGGAGCCAACAAGCATGTGCCCAAGCTAAATGCTAGCTCTTTTCATGCTACGTCGAGCCTGAAACAAAAAATACTCATAAAACAAAACTCAGCGACGCGACGCGACTCGACGCATCGCAAAGCCAACGTCAACAGAGCGAAATTATTAAATTTTCACACGCTGGCGTCAAGTATTAAAAAAAAACACTGCCAGAAACTAAATCTAATGCGCAGCAAATACTCTACGATGTTGAAGTGGGAAAGAGAAACTTTCGCGAGATGGCGAACAGAACCGCAGCAATTAATCTGCTTTATTATAGTGCGTTTCTCTCTCTCTCTCTTTCTCTCTCTCTCTGCATTTCTTGGTCTCTGTGAATAATATAAAATATAGCATGACAGATCATTTTTCTAGCTTAACAGCAGCATTCGAGTAGAGGCGTTGATTGTAGTCAAAACTTTAAGCAACAATGCATTGAAATTTATTAATTTACATGACAAAGTTACTCTGAAAGTTGATCCATATTATGTTTTTATTATTAAATAATAATAAACAAGAAATGTTAAAAAACTAAACATTACATTTATTATATAGTTACTCTACTAAGAAATGGATGACTTCCCTTATCGCAACAGTTCAAAAAGTTAATCATAAAATGATTTGAATATTATTCAAATAGTTCCTTAGCAATTTATAGACTTTCTTATATATTCTTATATATTCTTAATATATTCATAATACACCATTCTCAATTGTTTAACTTGACTCCTAACTCTTCTCATATGCAACCCCGAATGACCCAAATAATACTCTAGCCTTGCTCGCTAAGAAATTCTCCTTCAGCCAGGTGTGAAAACGCTGAGGTGCCTATGTGGAATTTCTAAGTACATTGCATCAAGTAGTTGTTGTTCCTGTTCCTGTTGTTGTTTTGACGTGGTTCTTGTTGTTGTTTTCAGTTCAAGGAATTTGACAGCATTTCAAGTGAATTTACCGCGACACTTGCGGAACTAATTAATGTTTTATAGATCGCGGCGCCGAGTGTGTTGCTTATAAATTACAAACTAAATTTTTGAAGTTGAATTTGAATGTGAAGTGCGGCGCCTTGTGGCACTACGAATGCATAATTAATGAGCTTTCCTCTCAATTTGCCCGCTTCCCCTCAAGCAGTCGCTAATTAACAATGCGTCGAGAGCCAAGTTGAGTAAATTACATGTTGAAAATTTCAAATTAGATAGAGAGAGGAGAGAGAAGAGAGAGAGAGGGATGACACATTTGGAAATTCAGTTATGTGGCACAGATGATGTATGGCTTCGACATTGCCAAAATGGCGTCACTTGGCAGCCTACTAAAACCTATCAGCGTGCACAGACGGCAAACACACACATTACATCCACACACCCACACACACACAGAGAGACAGACCCTTGTGCTTGTGCACACCCACTCATCAGCCGCCAAATGAGCTGCCAAAATCAGGAAGCCAGCCAAATTTGCCACATGTAACACACACCCAGTCGCGAAGGGGTTTGTAGGTGTGTGAGTGTGTGTGTGGGAGGAGGGGTTTAGTGGGTTAGAGGTGGGCACCCTGCTGTGCTGTCTGCAGTGCGAAAGGGTTGCCATAAACATGCGAATTTTACGAGACAGCCGCCTGGCAGCGGGAAACTTTTTTAAGTAGCGCCATCTTAGCTGCTCCACCTGAAACATTATACAGCGCTCCTTTCTCTGCCCCTTCCCCTGCCCTATCCATCTGTGTGAGTTTGTCGTCTTGTTGTAACTTTTTTCCTGAATGCCATCAGCTGATAATATTTCAGCGCTCTTCAAGCTAAAAATTCAAAAAGCAAAGCACTAAACAAACAACAAACGAAGCAAGGCAAAGCGAGGCAAAACGAGGCAAACGTGGCAAAATGAGGCAAAGTCAAAGTTAAACTGGATATAAATTTAATACAGCTCGCTAAGTGGGCGCAATCTGTGGACTGTGGGCGTGGCTGTTAGCTGGCTTTGTCGCTTAGCGCAGCTAATGAACGAGCGATCACAACTTTCTCTATTTTTATTTATTTTCATGTTTCTTTTTTTCCTGAAAGAGTATTCTGTTTTTTTTTCTTCCGTTCTTTCTCTCTCTCTCTCCCTCACTTATGGTAATTGGAGAGCAGCAGGAGTCAGGATTTTTGAAATTTGCTTTGACTTTGCAGCAGAAGGGGCGGGGTGGGGGAGGCTGTAGCTTGCTAATGAAAATTGATCAACGTGAGGCGAGCCATTATTGTCACTTGGCCAATTTGCTTTGATGACTTTGCTGTTGTTTAATTAGCTGTAAGCAACCGAAAATTGCCAGTCTTTAAATGTAATTTGATATTGCAGCGCCAACACAAACTCAGAGACGCACACACACAAAACATACACAAAGACATACGCTGGCAGGCAAATCAATTAGGCTGCAGACAGAAGCAAAAGCCACAGTCCACAAAGAACAACAAACACGCAGAATAAACAAACGATAATCATAATAAATAACTATAAACACACTCTCTCTCTCTCTATCTTACTCCGCCCCTCTCCATCTCACTCGAGCTTATGCCAAATATTTATTCGTAGCATACTTTTTTGGGCGTGACTCATGTTAAACTTAATTTCCATAAATTTCGACTAATTTGCTTATGTTGCTGCGGCTGAAGCCGTGTGGAACCAATGCCACGCCCTCCGTGCCCCCCTACACACACACACACACACACACAGAGAGAGAAAGACATGCAATGCAATAAAGTTTGTCTGGCTGAGTTTGCGTGCCGGAAATGCGATTCCGGTCTAGACACAATAAGATAAATACTTTGCCGACCAGCTAAATAGTATTAGAGACAACAACGACAACAATAACAACTACAATAATAATAAAAACACCTGCAGACGGCATTTTTAGTGCATTCAAAAGCACATTTAAAGTGTGTGCGACCACATGGCGTATACGTAATACGCGGCACGTCTGCAATTGTGACTGTCTATGTGTGTGGCACTCTGGGGCATTTGCAGCCGACTGCACACTTGAGCGAGACACACACACACACGCACACACACTTATGTCTATTTTAGTTACGGCACTTGAGTGCTCGCCTGCCACAGTCTATTAAATACCAAGGTGTCTGTGTCTCTCACTATGCGTGTGTGAGTGCGTGTGCTAGACTGTTTTGGGACTAGCGAAGCACTTTGCAGCAAATTAATTTGAGCTTTTAACTGAATGTGGCAGTGGCATGGCAGCGCGCCAATAGCAATTAATTTACTATTAAATCTACAATATAACGTATACGTACTTGCTGCATTAATAAACAAACACAATTGATTCCAGTGCACACAGGAAACGGGGCCAAGGCAACGGAAGCAGAAGCAGCAGCAACAGCAACGGCAGCCGAACATGCAAACAAGAATAAAAACAAGCACAAGAACACGGACAGGCAGAAGAATGAAGAAAGGAAGCAACCGATGAACAGAGCTGCACATAAACAGCAACAACAATAACAACAGTAGCAGCAGCAGCAGCAGTGCACCAACAACGTTAAATGAGGGAAAAGTTTACTCTACTTTGGTTGGACATGCAACAAGAAAAACGCCTCGAGCAGCAACAAGCGAAGAAAAGGAAAAGCCACCACATCTTCAGCTATTTGTGTTGCGCGACGTTCAGCCTCCTACCTCCCTTACCCGCCTACCCTCGCACTGCACCCTAGCCCCTGCCTCTCTGTGTTGCGCCCACGCCACAGACAGAGCAATGCAATTGAGTTTAAACGGCAACAATCCTGTCGTGCTGCTTGTTTGCATAGAATGTGCATAGAAGAAAGAATCCAGTCGAAAGCACTCGACGTTGCATACCATGCACTAACACACACACACACGCGCACACCGAAGTATCGCATAACGTACATGGCTGCCTCGTGTCGCAACCAAGTTGACTTGCAACATGGTGTACAAATTAAAAATGTGCCAGCGGCGTGACAAAAAAAAAAAAGAAAAAAAAATCTAAATGGAACAGAAATCTCGGCAAACAGCAACAACAGCAAGTGTAGCAGGCTGCAGAGCAACAGGAGATGGAAAGCTCCTCACTTATATCGATTATGAAATAGAAAATGTCAAAGTGACAGACAAATGCAAAAAAATAATAATCGAAGTGCACGCATAATTTTGAAGCTATTTTTGTTTTGTTCAATTCAAATTCGATTTATCAACCTAAAAATTATTAATTAAATGTATTTATAAATGCGTGGAGGGTATATCACAGTTTAATACACTTGACTGTAGCTTCTGTACTTCTTCTACGTTCTATATTTAACAACTACAATGAAATTCCAAAGCTTTACTGTAGAAGTTCTTACTTGTCTTTTGTCTTATCTACCATATATGTTATATGCATGCTTAACCCGTTGAAACTGTCTCATATTTTCGCTCCGTTCTGTTCAGCTTTAGTATGCATGGCGCTTTTATTTGCCAAATAACTCTCAACTCGTTGCCGCTTTTAATAACAATAGTGAAAATATTTGAATGAGCATTTCCCTCTTTTTCCTTATTTTTTGTGCATTCACTTTATAATTCCCCTAGCTGACATGGCGTGCAGGATCAGTTTGCTTAAAGCAGAAGCAGATGCAGATGCAGAATTTATTGCCGAGCTGAGACAAGACAAGCAGCAACCACACTGCAAGTTGCTGCCCCAAGCACTCATATATTATAAACGCTATATGCATATAAATTTAAATGCAAATCGCAAAAAGAAAGAACGAGACAGGTAGAGAGAGAGAGAGGAAGAGAGGGGAGGGAAATGGCCACTCATGTCTTAGGGTTAACTCGCTTTAAATCCAAGACGAAGTGGCAGCTCGACAAAACACTTCATTAGCAACTTGTGGCAATTGGCGCGTATCGTGGAATTTATTTGCCACTGTCAGCTGCCTGACATTTTCATTTAATTGTGCGCCGTGCTACGTGGAAACGGGTAAATGCCAAATGCCGAAAGTTTTCCTGCGTTTTCTCAGCTTTTCCTTGGCTGCGTGACACAAAATCAATATGCGGTTGCAATTAATGTGCCACAGTGCGAACATAATTAAAAGTCTTGAACGTTTATTTCCTCCAAGCTGCAAGCGATACGCGATAAATTTAGTTGGCAATGAAGTCTTAAGCTAAAGAGAATGAAATTTTAAAGAGATATGCGCTGAAAAGTGCGCTACGAATAAGCCAAACCAAAGAAAGGCAATAGAGCGTGACCAGGAGCGGCAGCAGCATGCGTAATGCAAATGAGATGAGTGCAAGAAGAAATGAGAAATGGGCCAGCGAGCTTGAGCAGTGAGTGCTCTACATACACACATACACACACACACAGAAGTACTCCCGATTGTATCTGTAACCGTCTGCAGCGGTATCTTTGTATCTGTTTATCTTTTGTGCGAGCGAGCCCTCGAGTTAATTGAAATGCAGCCGTGCGCTTTGTTAAATCTCAAATGATAAACGATGCCAGCGGCAATAGATCAAAGAGGGCGACGAAGGAGTGAATGGCATGGAGAGGGGGGAGCAACAAGAGACATGCAGCTTTTGCCTGTCTCGCTTTGTGGTGGCTACGCTCTGCCTCTGCCTGTGCATTGTCTGCAATTAAGCATTGTGACAGCAAAGACACTCGCAACATATGGCAACGCTTAATCAGGAAAACAATGGCTGCCGGAAATATGCAGTGTCTCTTCTTCCCATCCCCCTTTTCCTCACTGCAGTTCCCTTTGAGTATCTGCAACTGACAAGCAAGCTGCGTGCAGCAAAGCGAACGATAAGCCCAACTACAACTACAACTACAAGTTCAACTTGGAGTAACTTGCTCTTCTGTAGCAAATCCCATTGAATTCATTTATGCACAGCATCAATTTATAGTGGAACTCTCAACTTATGTTAATACGCGCTCTTCCCTCTATCTCTCTCGCAATATTTTTATGGGGAATTTATGCAGAGAACCCGCTCATGAAATATTGCGGCTTAAAGTGGCACATTTAGCTCGCAACTCGATGGCGATTTAAATAAATTGGCTGCACACTGTGACGAGAACGTGGCTAAATGGCCAAGTTGTGCCACAACGATACCATATAGTAGAGTATATCTTTGTTCTTGTCTGCCTGATACAGAAACTCGTTGAGCACACTTCGCCAGAGCTGTCAATTAATTGAGAGCGTTTTGTGCACATGCAACGCCAATGCTGACAATGGCAGCTATCGGCTTTGCTAATGACTTGCAACAAACGCAGTACGGCCTATTGGGAATGCACAACCGATACCCTGTAGAGAAGTTATATATACAATATATATACAAGTTATAGGAAGAGGAAATGCGGTACACTAGAGATACGATGAGAGGGGGACCTTAAGATACTCTCTACTTTTTATATAAGACTATTAAATGACTGTTACAAAGTGTCTGCTTATTCAGGGCATTGTGTAGTTTAAATCATAGTTCCACCCTATTCCTAAACTCTAATTTATGTATGCGCCCTGCACCACTTCCATTAGTTTTGTTATTTATGTTGACTGAAAGCGATTTAAGAGCCCTTCTAAATCATATTTATATGTTATGCAGGCAGGAAATCAATTTTGTATTTCTTTGGCAAACTGCTTTACGATTTCCAAAGTGATTGAAGTGATTTGAGCAAGCACTCTTCAATGCTTCTTACAGGGTATAGGGAAAGCAACAAATGATGCGGAGAAGTAGCGACAAATGCGATTTAAGTTGTTGCCTCTGCTGCAACGAGATACTACGAGTACTATGTAGGAGAAGTGAGCTGAGAGAGAGTCTGTCAAGTAAAAGTGGAGCAGCAGCAGAAGCAGCTCCAATGACAGCTGGAACAATGGCAACCATTATCAATAATGGAATGGAATGGCAACTTGGCTTGGCCTAGCAACAGGCAACAGGCAGCAGGCAACTGGCAACTGGCAACTGGTGATGTCTGCTGGACACAGCGCAATAGGGCGTATGCGCAATGTAATCCACTTAGAAGTGAGTCGACGCAAGGCACTGCAAGTGGCAGTTAAAGCAAGAATTACGTGTTTTGCTTACCTTTTAGCGGAATTACGGCAATTACTGCTTAAAGTGCACATGTTGTAGCTGCAGACGAGAAAGAGAAGGAGAAGAAAGAAAGAGAGAGAGAGAGAGATGAGTAACAAGAAATCAATTAGACTATTGTGCGACAATATTAAACAGGAATCACAGCAGACAAGTCTGGCCACAGATAGACAAACCCCTTTAGAGACATATCAAATATCAAATAACAGACAAAGTACAACAAAAACTTGAGTTGGCCATTAATTAACAACAGATTTCTTTGCTGTAAGCAGTGCACACAATGACCATAAAACCCCAAGAAAGACCTACAAAAAGCAGCAACTTTTATGTGCTGCTGCTGCTTTGAACCCGCACTCGCATGTCAGAGAGACTAAGCCGGAAAATTAACTTTTGGCAGATCAACTACAATATAAATAAGTTGCCCGTATACGTATGCAGGCACTGAGAGAGAGGGAGAGAGAGAGATAGACTGCCAGACTAAGACATGCCCTGTAAGGTAAGCTCGAGTGGAGCTGAAGCTGCTAGACTTGCATGCTTTGTATCACTTTGATGGCACTTTAATGTCACTTTATCCCTGCTGTACTACTCTAAAGTAAAGCTGTACTATACCCTATGTAAACAAGCAGAGCAGCTTGATTACACACAAAGTTGGGAGCATAAAGAAGCTGGCACAGCTGGCATATGAATTGCTAAAACAGTAAAGATAGCAACCACATTAGACAACTTTATGCCAGTCTCTGTGCAAGAGAGTGTACAGTGTGTGTGCTGGTATGTGTGTGTGAGTGTGTGTGTGTGGGAGGACAGTCATAAGTTAGAGCTTTCAGTGCATACTTTTGTGCGCGCAGCAAGGCAACAAACTCTTTCAGGCATTATTAATGTGAGTGGCTGCCACTGGAGTGTGTCCCTGTGAGTGTGTGTGTGTGTGTGTGGGAAAGTAGTGTGCGTATGCGTGTGGGGTAGATCAGTTGTCTGCGCGCAGTGCTGCTGCTGGTAATCAGCATTGACAGTTGTTGAAAGTTTGTCAAGCTAATGTGAAGCTGCTTATGACAGTGCTCGACTCGTTCCTCGTCTTCTGTTGCAGCAACGCCCCCACTCCCAGCAGAACTAGGGGCGTGGCAAGGCAAGGCAAGGCAACACGCAATGCTGCTTAAGTTTCTTATGCGCGGCTCAACAAGCAGCGGCGGCGCAAGCAATCAACATTAAACAACGCGCTGACAGCAACTTAATCAGCATTAAGTGCAGAGCAACAGCAGCGAGAAAGGCAGAAGGAGAGAGGGAAGACGAGCAGGCGATAAGGCATTGCCAGATGGTGGTAAAACAAAGGATACAGGATATACGAATGTACGGTTATGCGGATATGCAACAGTGAAACCACGTTGCAAACACTCTCCCGCCCGTAGGCAGAGCGAATGCGAATGCGATTTTTATTGTCGTCGCCACGTTGCGCGGCGCGAGTCGAAACAAATTGCGAAAGTAAATAAAACAAAAGGCAGCCACGGCAACAGGCAACAAGCAAAGAGGGAGCGAAGGCGAGATAGGAGAGAGGAGTCGAGATAGGTGTCGACTTGTACGTGGCAAGGCGGCCACAAAGGACATAATGAATACGCTTAACTTTTAAGTCACGCTGCGAGAGATAACTTTGCCAACGAATAATGGCGCGAATAATGACGCTGACAACAACAACACCAGCAGTAGCAGCATCAGAACAAGCAACAATAACAACAACAACAACAGCCACAATAACAACAACAAGGAGCGAGGATTGAAGACAAAAGCCAAGCCACAGTGCTATAGACGCCACTCTGCATATAAAGCAGCCTTCGCTCAGCCTCTGTTGATAATTGTCTGCCTGTGTGTTTGTGTGCTTGCGAGTGTGTGTCTGTGTGTGTTTGCTATTAATGTAAATGAGACTCATTAAAGTGTCAATATGACTTTCAATAGTACAGCCAGGCTGGCCTCCACTTAAATCAATATCAAACGGCATCGCGCAAAACTCATTAAAGCGTTACGCGTTGCCACAGCAAATGAGTCATCATTGGGCAAATACTCGCAGCAGGCAACACACACACACACTCCCACACACAGCAGGATATACTCAACCTCACACACACACACACACACACACTTACACTTACATGAGGGGCAATGTCAACGCTCAAAATTTATTCGCGTTTTGCGTTTGTTGGCAAATGCAATCATTTTGTTACGTGGTTTCATTTCATACCCCTTCCCCTCTGCTCTTTGGACCGCTTGCCCCTAATCCAATCACATGCAAAAAGTTCGTTTATAGACGCCACACATACACACAGACACATACACTGGCTGTGCAACATGGCGTATGTGTAACGTGTGTGCAAATATTGTCTCAATTTGGCGCTGGCTCCACACTTGCCTGGTTGGTTTTGCCCAAATTGAGTCGTCGCAGCTTATGCAGATGCTGCCAACAACCGCCAACCCTCAGTCTCCTCCCCCCGACCCTCTCTCCACACCCCTGCACTGCACCGCGTGCTGTTGCTTGAGCTTCCACATGGAAATAAACAATTTGTATGCGAATTTTGGCTTTGCCTTTGCCATGAATATGGAAAATATTCCAGTTGCTGCAATTTGTGCAACGCTCTCGCAAAGTTGTCAGCCAGTTGTCGGCCCCGAACGCTCAACTGATCCCACACACCAGACGTATCCCAGTTCCCCCTTCACCTACCCCTTTGTCACCAACAGCCGCTAACAAACTTCCTGAAAATATAAAGCAAAATATGATGATGTTCGATTTGTAGATTTTCTATAAGGCAGCTGCACACACACACATACACACACACACACATAATAATCCATGGCAATTCTTCGCCCTTCTTCCCCATTCCTCCTATGCCTCACCCTTCATAGCTATTGCAATTTCGAGGCAAATATAAATATTTGGCTAACCGAAATACGTAGCACATCAAGCAGAAATTAAACGTTCATGCAAATTTCCTATTCGCTCTCCCCCCTCCTCTCCCTTTACCTCTCTCCCTCTCTCTACTGTTACTGTTGCCTACATATATCCTACTCCAACTGAACTGAACTGTAAATCGGCTTTAAGCTGCTTTGCCAGAGACAAAAGAGAAGAACAAGAGGCGAGCACAAGCAGATACTTTCACAAGGATAACTCACTCACACACTCACTCACACACTCACTCGCACCCACTTATATTCACATTCAAATTGGGCCTCGTAAATGGAATACTAAAAGCATATTTTATGCATCCGTATTGCCTGAGAGCTGAATGCATTCTCCCTTTGCCCGACGGAATAATTCATTGCATTGGAACAACAGTGCAGGAAATTGTCGGGGGCCAAAGCCAAAGATTGTGCCTGGCATTTGTCAGCCTCAATAGCTCAAAATATAATTATGCTGCCGACAAGTAAGAGGATACAGAGAGCATACAGACAGTATACAGAGGGAATACAGGGGATATACAGAGGATATACAGAGGATATACAGAGGATATACTGCATCATATATACTCACATCAGCTCGTTGCATGCATGCAAAAAGAGAGCTGATTTTTTTGCACATTTAATTAATGCAATGAGCAGTTGTCGCTCGTTTGCTCTTCAGTCGAACAGTCTTTCTGCCGCTGCATGCTACACAGTGCATAATCCACTCCAGACATAATCACCAAAGAGGCTGCAGGAGCAGTTGCAGGTGGAGCTGGTGATGGAGCTGCTCCCGCCTGGATGTGTAGCCGTCAAAGCGCTGCGATGCAAAAGTGCCGCATTTGTATTAATGGCAGAACCTTACTACCCTCTCTTGGGTCTCTCTCTCTCCTCTCTACTCCCACTCCTTGCCTCTTGGGGCAGCACCAGGTGAAGGCTACGACTCCGGTTTCAGTTCCAGTTCAGGTATTTGGCTGCCTTTTGGCATTTGAAGTGCAGAGCGAGCGCGCTTGCTCTGCATGCAGATGCTTTTGAGGCAGCTCATTCAACAGAGCCGACAAGAGCTGAAAAGCCTCCTCCCCTCCCTTCCTCCATCCCCTCCCGTGAGCTGCTACTGCTCTTCTGTTTGTGCGGCAACTGAATAACTGAATCTGTGTGCATTGAGTGCATCAGGCATTGCATTTATTTTGCAATTACTCAACTTGTGCATAAACATCCGCAACGTGGGTAGATCAATAATACAAACTGGTTTTCTGCTGAGCCAACTAACTAACTAGTTAGGCCAACCAGCCAGTCAGACAGTCAGACAGTCAGTGAGTAAGTGGAGTGATCTATAGCTCCTGAAGAGCTCGAACAAACAGCAACTTGTGTCATTAATGAGCTGCAAAGTAAATTACTTTAACATTCACATTAACATTTAATTCTTCCCTTCATTTTATTTCCAGTTAAATATATTCTTCCAAAAGGATTATAATTAGTGACTACTCTCATTTAATTAACTGCTTAATCTCTCAAGCAACCCTCGTTGGAATTGCAACATTTTCGAGAGTCCTTTGTCGGTTTGAATACAGTTAAACAGTTTCTGCCAATTTGTGCTGGCAGGTGAATGGGCCAACTCGAGTAGCAGTTAGCATAATTCAGACTAATCATAATACTTAGTTGGCTTTAAGCCAACCACATTTATAACGATATTTATTAGTGGCCAACGCTTTGCTGCCCAATTAGACGCGTCACAGCTGGACAATTTTTGGCCTGCAAGCAAAAGCGAAGCTGAAAAACTGAAAAATGAAAACTATAAATGCACTAGACCATGCAAAACTGGGACACTTAACTAGAGACAAAGAGAGGAAGAGAGAAAGAGAGGAAAAGCTGTTGAAAATATAGAACACTTTTCGGACGTGTAGATTTTTCGGTTAATTTTTATGTTCCTCTTTGCACAAATTGCAAGTGAAGGAAGGGTATTAAACTTATGTCAAAGCTTAGAGGAAAGTATATGACATAGTTTAATATGACTGTATATTGTGCTATTATGCCTAGTCTTATGTCATTAAGTGTGATCTAAGTCTATAGTTGATTAAGTTAACGATAACTCTGTCGATATTACTATCAATAGAAAAGAGTTAAATAACGCTGAAAGAGCGAGCAAGTATCCATATTGCTTGAGAAAGCCAAGGAATATAACAATAAATAAAGCCAAGGAATACTTGTATAAGAATAAAGTCTTATCTCCACAATAGAAACATGTATATTAAAGATCATCAACAGATTCTGTAGATACTATGCAAACTAGCAAGCAAGTTGAACTTAAAGTTTGAATTGAAATGAGCTCAGGTAGTGATATATTTGAATTTTCAACTTTAGCTCTTATTAAAAGATCTTTTGAGCAACTCATACTATATAATCTTATGCAACTACACCTTCCTGTAGAGCAATAAAACTACAGCTAATCAAAGATTTGCATCAGCTCGTCATTGTCGTGACGTTGACAAGTTCTCAATTAGCATCAGAGAAGAAAATGTACATAATTAAAGGGAGGAGTAGAGAGTGGAGGGTTAAAAAGGGGGTCAGAGGGGAGGGGAGGAGTTTGAGAGGGCGAGAGTGGGGCAACGAGGTGAGAGCGTGTCCATGACCGGGCACTTAAAATGCATGGCATACAAATGATGCAAAGGTGGCACAAAACACAAAACTTTTGCAGCAAAGACACTGACGAAGACAAAGTTTGGCTGTCGACTCCGGTGGCAAATGGCGCTTTGATGGCGTCTCAAATGAATCGACAACATGCCAAAGAGTGACAAGAGGCCAGTTCAAATGTCGCAGGTCACTCGCGCTGCCCCTTTCCCCTCTCTATCTCTCTCTCTCCCACCGTCTTTCTGTCTTCCTGCAAATCTCAAGTTTCTCTGAGTTGTTCGTTTCTCAGTTTTGCGTACTCTTTGAGTCAATTTGGATGGCTTGACTTTTCTTTTGCTTTTTACTTCATCGCGTTGCGTGCTCTGCCTCTCTCTCTATGTCTCTCACTCTTCTTCTCTTCTCTCTCTCTCTCTCTCCCTATTTGCATGATGAGCCACTGCAAAACACATCTATAAACTACTTTTTGCTTGACCATCCACAGTCACTCTGCATTTCTGCAGTGGCTCGCTCTATGCCTTCTCTTTCTCCTCCTTATTCTCCTTCTTGTCGCACCTTTCGCGTCGCTTCTCATTGCCGTTGGCCAACTGTGTCAACCAGTTTGACCAGTTGACTGACTCGCAACGCGCTCCTTTGTGGCAAACGTTGATTGCTCCTCAGCAACGGCAGCAGCAGCCTCGACTTGGACTTTGACTTCAATTGATTGGAACAGTTGCTCTTGCTTCTCTGCTCTCCCTCCCTCTCTCTCTCTCTCTCACTTCTCCTCCTCCCGCATCTCTCCCTCTCTCTTCCATCTGTTTTTCTCTTTGACTCGCTTTGGCAGTCAACTTTTATTTGGACTTTACCGTTTCGCGTTTCAGTAACAAATTTTGCAATTCATGTCGAACAGCGTGCCCAGTTTTCCCCTCTGCCTAGGCCAGTTTCCCCCTCGCTCAGTGCTATTTATAACATTTCCTCGCCTTTTGGTTTTCGATCTATGCAGCAGCCACAGCTGAGCAAGAAGAAAAATGCGCCCCTTGTGAACTGCGCCCAATTTATAATGCGCGCTTTGAAGGCCTTCGTCGCCATCGGACGAGGGAATTGCAGACCAACTGGCGGACACGACAGCTGGACTTCCAGCCGGACTGACCTGGCCTGGGTGAATGGTGTAAGCCATGGCAGATACTCGTTCACTATTTATCATACCCCAGCAAGAGGCTATGCGACAAAAGGGTTGTCTCAAGTGCGCTGCTTGTGCGATTTAGAGCAAAAGATCTTGGTCAATGAATCTTGGCAAAGGATTAAGGTAAAAGTAAAGAGAAATTTAAAGATATTTAAACGAGAATAACATGAAGTAGTTTGTATATAAAGGTTTCTCTTTTAAGAGAATCAATTCAACATCTATTGACATATCTTACATGACTTTCTGCCTTTGCTAGCATATGCAATTCTCTTTACAATATGCATTAAAGCACTCGCGTCTTAAGGTATCTTAGAGTCTATCATTCTACCCACTTCTTTTTATATTTGCTTAATCGACTAACGCGTTGCTGACCAAAACGAAACCAATCGAAATGCAACAGCGCGCAGGCAATTCAGCTTGGTCAGTTCACTTGAATGGCGTCTCTTATGCGTTGTTGTTGTCTCTGTTGTTGTTGATATCATTTATTGCTGTTATTGCTGTTGTTGCTGTTGCTGTTGTGGCGTGAATGTTGCATGATCTGCCAGATACCAGTCTGCACATGCAACACGCTCGTGACGTTCACACCCAGCGAACGGTTTTGGTTATTAGGTAATTGAATGGAACACATTACTTGCACAAGCAACGACCCCCCTTCCCCCCGTTTCCCGCTCACCAAAACAGCTGAGTAGGCGACAACAACAACAATAAATGAAAAAAAATAAACTTTTCTACTTTCGAAAAAAGTAAACAACAGCAACAACTCACAAATGTCAAACTCCTTTTTCAACTCTGAACCAAAGTCAACTTAATTCGAATTCCACTTTTCGGCACCAGAAAGAGAACTCGAAATGAGGAAAAGAATACAGAATTGGCAGCTGTTAATTAATTTGCAGCAAATTTCTCTCGTTTGCTGCAAAGTTGCACGAGCACAAATTCGTTTAGCTTTGATTCATTTGGATTTTTAGTTGGAACTGCACGAACATTCTCAGTGTGCGCGCAGCTGTTGTCAAACATTTTAATGCGAAAACTTTTCTCCAGCAACTTCATAGCGAAAATAAACAGATATATACATATATAGTAAACATATATATATATATATATCTGTGTATGTGTGTATAAGGACTCTGTGGCAACTCAATCATGTGTCTGCTGCACGTAGCTGCATCATCAACGTGCCACAACATGGACGTAAATTGAGTGGCAAACAGTGTGTGGCAGAAGCGCAAGCAAACACAGAGAGAGAAGCCACAGCAAGTGAGGCATGTAAACTTTATTTAAATGTTTCAACGTTTTTTGCACTTGCAAAGGGAAACACAAATACAAGCACAAACAGACCAACACACACACACACACACACACACAGGCAGTCAGAGATACCGTTATGATGCTGCATTGCAACTGTCTGCGGTGGCAGTTGGTCCTTATACGATGTGTAGATAGGCCCACACACTTGTGCAAATACTTCTGCCCAATTTCAAGTGTGTTAAATACCCTGTAAAGTTGCCAGCCAGAAAGTTGCCTGCCATTTATCATGTCTGGCTGCGATATGAAAACTTTATTTATTTATGCACGATAGAAAAATACCATTTATTTATTTTGCACTCCCATTTCCCAGGGAATATATCTCTCTCTCTCCCTCTATCTGTCTCCGTCTATCTCTCTGTCTCCCTTCCTCTTTCTCACTTTACCCTTTCGACTATTCTCAATTTTAAATTTGGTATGGGAATTTCAACTCTCACTCAACTTGTTTTACTTATTTTGATTTTATTTTGTATTTTTTTTGTTGCTTGTTGCAAAAATATTTCAAATGCTTCGCATTTTGTTGACCACTACAACCAAACTCAAGCGTTGAGGTTGATGTTGTTGCAGGGCAGAGCAGAGGGGGTGGTGCGGGGCAGGGCAGGGATACGTGGTTGGTTTTGTAGTTGATTCTGCCGCAAAACAAATTAAAACATTTGCTCGCAAAATGCCCTTAAATGAATTGCAACATTATTGTTGTTTATTATTGCTGTCGCTGTTGTTGCTGTTGCTGTTGGGGCTGTCTAAATGCCGTTAACGCCACTTGCTGCAACAATTACAATATCAGTGACAACAACAACAGCAGTAATAACAATAACAAGTGTGCTAGCCGCAAAAACAATCAGCTCATTACCAGCCTCAATTCGGTGTATCTGTCTCTCTCTACCCCTCCCTCTCTTCTCACTCCCACTCTCGCTTATCTATTTCTCTATCTCTCTCTCGCTCTCCCTCTCTCTGACTGATGGCTCAATTTGAGCAACCCTCGGGCTATAATTAATCACATTTCATTTATCAACCTAGCCCAGGGAGTCGCCCTCCTGCCCACCTGCTCCTGCTGTGCTCAACAATCATCGCAAAGTATCGAAAATTATAAAACAAGCTTATGCAGCATTATAGCCGATTAAACCATCGCCAGTTCGATATGCTAGTTAACAATAAAACACACTGAAGGCAACAAAATGCAATGTGAAATAACCACAGGTGAATGCATCATAAATGCATAATAATTACAACAATTTACAATTTACTGCTGCTGCTTTAGTTAATTAAAATGAATTTACTAAGTCTGCAAAACAAAGTGAAACTATTTGCATTAATTTAAATCGCATTGGCATTGTTTTATTGAGCTGAGCATTTGCTTAAATTGCCTTTAAATCAGTATGCTGAATCTGTAATCCTCTTTAATCTTGCGCCTCATAAATCAACTTTATTTTAATCAAACTGCAGTCTCTCACCCTTCAGCTCAGTCTGCTGCAGCCATAACAGGATTCTTGATCAAGTGAACGCGCTGGCATGGGATGAGCTAAGCCTCCCAACTTGGCTCGACTTGCCTGGACTTGGCATCTGTGTTAAGTGTTTCGAATTTGTCTGTGGTCAGTGACCCAGGGGAACGGTCTAGCGACCATTCCAGCACGAAAAAAGCAAAACAAACATGTTCTAAAAGCATTACAGTGCCTGCTACAATTTAATGCCCCCGGGCAGAGGCTGCGGCACAAAAAGACATTAACTGTATGAATATGAATGCTCGTTAACAGCAACAGGTTGGCAACAGCGAGAAAGAGAGAGAGAGAGGTAGGAGAAGGGGCAGCTTTGCGTGCCTAGTGCCATAAGACGAACGAGCTGGCTAAGAAGAACGCACATGTGTGCTCTCTTCTCCCGATTACGTGTAATTTTCATCATTGGACGTAATTAAGTTCAGGGAGATCGGTCGTTCGTTGTTTGAGTCTTTCGTTTCTTTCCTTTTTCAAGAATTCCCATTTCGCTCATTATAAAACTAAATGGATTTTAATGAAGGTGCGTTCACAGCGAAATTAATTCAAATTCCTCTCCCTCTCTCTCTCTCTCTCTCTCTTGGACATGATTTCTATAGTTGTCCATATGTTGTCCTCCAATGATTTGCATGCGTGTGAACTTGTCTCGGTGGAACTTGACTCGCAGTTCTGTTTAATTATTTCATTAACTTTGGTTACTTACATTTCCGCACTGTAAACTGTAAGTTAATGTTTGCCGCCTGCAAAGATAGAGAGACATATAAAGAGAAATATGAGAGAATGAAGAAATTAACACAAATACACGCTGGGGAAAATCCATTAAGGTTCGTAAAAAATTTAATAGAGCTCATAAAGTCATACGCAGACTTAATAGTAATCCATTAAGTGGCCTTTATACACGATAATATAATATTCAATTTCACTCAACTCTCCTTCACTCTCTTGCTATCATATTCTTTCTCTCTCTTCCTCCCACTTGGAAGCACTTTGCAGCTCAATCAGTCAAAGCTGCTGCAATCTGTCTGTTTGCAGGAGAGGGAGTGAGGGAGGTAGCTCAACGTACTGACAGCTATTACAAATTTAGACTTAGCTTCTTTATAGAGTATCAAATTTATTTGAATATATAGAACCATATTTAGTGATATTCCATTTTTCACTAATTTATGCCATTATTTCCACTCGCATCGCATAGTTTCGGTTTTTTTTTATAGCCTGCATATGCAAAGCTAAGTTTGTTTAAACAAAAGATCTCGGGGCAAAGTTTTTCCCGCAGACCTTCATATATCAAGCACTAATTAAGCAGATGCCGACAGACAAACTACTCGAAACATGGCAAACGAGGAGGAGGGGAAAACAGGGAGACGGAAAGATGGTAAGAGAGAAAGATGGGAAGAGCTAAGACCCGCAACGGAGATTGACGGAGGTAAGAAACTTTTACTCGAGCAAGGGCGGGACTCGGCTGCGGCACTTGCAGCCACGTCAAACTATGTGCGGCAGCAGAACTTGCAACTTGCTATGCGCTACTTGCAACTAAAAGCGAAAAGAACGTAAAGTGGGTAGCAAAATTAAATTAAGCGCAAGTGTGGGAAAATTACTTGAAGCGTAAAGTAATAAGAAAATTTTGTGGGTTGCGCACTAGAAAATCCACACACTCATGCCGCATGCCACACACTCGCACTCGGCGCAGCGAAGCGTTCAACTTTAAAGACACATTTTACAGTTCGCGCTGTAGGCGTGACATGTGTCAAGGTTGGGCGCAACCTTGTGAGAAAGTGATTGAAACTGAGCCCAAAACTTGGCACAACTTGCAACTTGCGACTCGCAGTGGCAGCTGATCCAATATGCCAACAACTCGTTGACAGTTTGGTAAACTGAGAGTGCCACAGTAAGAAGGGGAGAGAGAGAGAGAGGGACAGAGACAGACATATTGGAATTTTTATTGGCTTAACTCGCAGAGACGCACATCCTTTGCAAGATATGTCGAATACGTCGGATACGTCGGACATGCAGGCAGGCGTAAATCATATTACGGCTCGCACATGCCCCAACTTGCTACGCTCCTGACGTTGCTGCAACAAATGTCAAACAAATTACCAACAACAACAACAGCAATAGCAACAGCAACAGTAGCAGCAACATCAACAGCTGCAGCCGATGACAGCGGCAACAATGGAAGGGAAATCAGGCAGCAAGCTTTGAGCAAGATTTTCACTGTATGGAAATTGTAAGCAAAGTAATTGCTGAGAAAAAGTTATAACTGCAGCAAGATTGAAATGAACCTGCTGCAGCATGAATTGATTGCATTGAGGGGGAGGGGAAGGAAGAGAGCTAACCGAAAAACGGAAGCAAGTGCAAAATTGAATTGATTTTCCATCAATGGGAACAGCATGTAACTACAGTAACAACAGCAAGAGCAGCAACAACAGCAGCAGCAACTGCTCGTGAAGCTATTGGTCATGTCTGTCGTAGCCCTTCGCCAGGCTGTCAGCTTGCTCTCACTCACACACACACAGACACATATACATTCCCAAAAAGCCCACACAGCCCATCAAAACGACCAGAGAAACCCAAGAAAAACCCTACGGGGCATTTATTACACATGCATAAAGCGAACACGAAATAGGGCCACAGTCAGAAGGAAAGCGGTGGGGTGAGTGGGAAGGGCAAGCATGAAAGGCAGCGAGACAGAGAGATTTAAAATGTTTATGCCTTGACCATTGAATTTGTGTACCGAAAATTTAATTTTCCATGAAATACAATTTCGCTTTTTCCTTTTTTTTTGTGCGTCCTTCTCCCTAGAAATCCTTTGGCTGCAAAGCAAGTCCGCTGTGTGTCGCTTTGTAAGTGTGTGTGTGTGTGTGTCGGGCTGTGTTTGTATTAATAGATTGCATGCCCCAAACTTCAGCTAGGGTTTCAGGCTAGCAACCATAAATGGGAATTCACAATTCCGATTTAACGTATTATATTTACACGCAATGCTGAACCAGTTATTTACGATATTTATTTACAGTTGGGCCCCGGGAATAATATTTTGAGCTTTACATTATAATTTAATATTAAATGATTTAAAAATTAATTGATTAAATTACGCAATGCTGCGAGTGCTGCTACAGGCGCAGACAGAGCTTTGAGAATGAACTCGCAGATAAACGCGAAAAAAGATAAAACAATTACGACAATTCGCAGATGGAATACCCTAAAAACAAAGGTCTGTGCAGAAATTTTATCTACTTAAAAAGAATACTACAATATGGCAAGTTAAATACGAACTATCCCAATAGATAATTTAAAGAAACTAATATAATGAATGGCCTTTAAATATTTGCATTTGAGTAATGCCAACATAAAATATCAACTCTAAACTTCCAAAAGATTTTATAATATTACAAATGTCCAATACATAAAGTTTGATATACCATCAATATTCTATACGCAACATTGATATATATTTTTACTAGCCTTAATGCCCACATGCATAAAAACCTATTACCCAATTTGATAGACAAACAAAGGCTTGATTCGAGTCGAACATGCCTTACTTTATGAGATCGTAAGGCGCAGAGTGTAAAAATCAACTTTGATTAACTACCAGCACTTGCCGGCGTGGTTTATCCTTCGCTGAGTCCGTTCGTACTTCCTTCTCAAGGATGCCACGTGACCGCGCTTGCCTGCCGCAGTTTAAGACGAACATCACGTACGGCACATCAAACACTTTTCAAAAACTGTTCGCTCCATGAAAATGACAAACATTTTAACGGCTGTCCAGCTGAAATATGTGGAAATGTGCAAGTGGAAAATGCCAGCTTTTCTTTCCATGTCTGCGACGTGACAGAAATTAAATGTTGACATTAATTGCAACGCAGGATGCGCTACATTTAGTATAACTACCCCTAATGCTATACCTCAGCTGACTCTGTTTCTCTGTGACTCCTATCTACTGCCGTCCATATACAGTATATGACGTCAATTCGTATCAAGCATGGCTAAAGTTTATCCATCGAATGACAGAGCGAACACAGCGCAAGATGCAGCAGGGACAACAATTGAAAAAGTATTTCAATTTGTACGGCAAGATGAAAACATTGCAAATAGGATTTAGTTGCAAACTTCAATACTTCCGTCCCCCATTCTGAAGTCGATGCTGAAGTTAAAGTTTCTCTGGAGAGTGCCCGGCAAAAGTAATTCAATTTGCCGCATCATTCTGTGCTCTGCAATCTGCCATGTAAAAAATTCAACCGATCGCAAAAAAAGAAAGCGTTGACATTGACAGCATCATTTAATAAATAAATAAATTATAAAATAACTGCGAATGGTAACTCTATTTAATATTTCAATTTGCAAAAGCGCGTTTCAATGCTTTTGCTGTTTCAATTTCCGCGCCCATTTCCGTGTATCTGACACAATTCAAAGTGTAAATTGATTATTTACTGTGCATGTTTTCATTGAATAAATTCTGTGCAACAATTGGCAGTATCAATAAAGAATTAACACCATTTGATTTCCAGCAAATAAACAAAATAATTGAATGAAAATTACATCAGCTAATAGCGATATTTGAAAGTATTTTCAATTAAAGTTTAAAGTTTAAACGAAGCGGAAATAGAATTTAAAATGCATTTTAGCGGTTAGTGTAGAGATTGTTGACTAAGTGAAAACATAAAGCGCTAAAGTAATTTTTATCAATTAGAGCTTTGATTACAAACTGATTAAAGCTTGCATGTGCTTTTACCTTATTTAACTAACAGCTTTAATGCCTAAATGCTTGTAAAATCAGCTTCTTACTTCAGCCACTTAACGGGCACATCAAATTCGCTACCTACGCCATTCGCACACTTTACACCCGCAACTTTACCTCTGTAAGTGGCATTTGCAGGCAGTGTCATTGCGGCTTATGCAATAGCAGAAAATACTACGTTGCTATGTCCAAGATCATGACCCGCATAAGTAGGCAACAAATTTAAGTGCAAAGCCCAATGAACATAACAGCTAAGTGGCACAGTAACAGCAACAGCAACAACAAGAACAACAACAACTAGTAGGAGAGAAGGAACAACAAGAACTACTAAAAAAACAAAAGCAACAACATGTCAAGGGAAAAACACTTGAACAATGCTGTAGCAAATGCAACAACTGCAACATTATCTAAACAGACTGCAAGCTAAGCCCGCCTGAGGCTGCTGAAGGCGTGAAAGTGCAACTGAATGAAGCAGCTTAAACAAGGCAACTTTCAAGACTCAGCACGGACTCCTCCCCCAGGGGGCTGCATCCGCTGCGGCTTTCTCTGTTGACCGAATTGCGCTGACCAAAAGCAAAACGATTTCAATTCCGCACTGTGTTTCTGATTGTGTATGTGTGTGTTTGTCAGTGTGTGTGTGTGAGCTTTGTGCCTGTTTATGGCCTTTGTCCTATTTCGCCCTGACCGGTCCCAGTCCAAGTCCTGTGGCAGATTCGCGCACATAAACATTTTTAGGGCCAAAGCACGTTTCGTATTCGCCGAAATGCGTGTAAATTGCTTTCACTTGCTGCAGTCGCAGTCGCAGAATGTGAATGAAAACGAAAATGAAACTAAAAACGCTGCCCGACTGTTAAATAGTTAACAGTTGAATACAACCACGCCTCCCTATCCTCTGTTTAGAGACCCTTTCAGCGCAATGTTAAATGTTTGCATTTATAAACGTGACGCTGCGTCCATAAAACCCTGCCCCGCCAGCTGAGCTCGTAAAGGAAAGCGGAAGGAGGGATAGAGTGGGATTGAAATGGGAAGGGAGCAGCGAAAAAAAAGAGGAGAATGCAATAACAAAGTTTGTAGGCGCTTCTAGTTAGGGTTGCGTTCATTATGCCCCTCTTTTTCCCTATTACTGGACTGGGTTAGCGGGTCAATTACTTCTGCTTACTGGAGTCCATAAAAAAGCAAAGCAAATCGCCAGCACAGGAAATTGAAATGCCGCACGAATCAAAGAGCTCAAGAGCGCTCTCTCGTTGCCATCGTCAACGTGCTTATGATTGACAAATCCGCTCTTGGGTGTAGGTCAGCGGGTTGTTAGTTAACTAATGAAACGGAAAAAAGAGCAACATGAGAAATTAAAGATGAGAGAACACTTCGAGTGTGCCTTAAAGCTGTAGAGATTCAAGTTAGTGAGGGAATTGAGGCATAAAAAGATAGCAGAATAAGCTAAAACTCAAAACCAAAATATTTATTAAATTCAATTTCAAATTCGGAAACTAAATTGAATGTAAAATACTGTACTCAAATTTCAGCTGCCTTAACATTTAACAAATAAAACAAATTAAATTCCAAGCTACCAAACACACTGAGCAACCCTCGTCCTGTGACCGTAACGTATGCTTGTTTAGCTCATTTGGCTTTACACGCCTCAACGAAGTCCTGACAGACATTTACGTTGTGACAGCTGCCAGTTGAGCTTTACCTTCTTTTACATTATGATCCCCCCTACGCACTCCTCGCTCTCTCTCGCTCTCTCTCTCTCTCTGTATCTCTTTGAGTTGCGAGACAAAATGAAATTTAAATATGCAAGGTAATGAAATGTAATAAAAAGTAAAAGCCTGGAAAACTGGCGACTGGCAACTGGAAACGGGCAACTGCCAACGGGCTACAACGTTGCCATTAATAATGCTTAAAATCTAAGACCTGGCAAATTGGTTTAGCCCAAAAATTTCCCAGGAAAAATGCTGCTAAAGCAGTATCAAAAATGTCGCAGTTAATTATGATGCCTAAGCTGCAAAAGGGGAATGGGAAGGAGGCTGCTGCTTTACCTGACAGGCGTAAATAATTCACTACTGCCACAAAAAGTAACCCAACTCCTACCTCAACCACGAGGAAAAACTACGCAAGTTGCGAAAATTACGAAAAATTGCGTTGCCTAAGCTGATCAACCCAAAAACAACAACACATGTAAAGCCTTTCCCAACTAATTGAAACTTATTAACTGTATTTAGTGCAAAGTTTTGCACACTTCAAGCACATCGCGCATATATCAAAGAGAGGAGGTAACACAAAAATAAACCAAACCCAACTAAAAATGGAAATTTATTTTTCGTTCGCCTCGTTTACATGAAAATCACATTAAAAATTGACTTTTATGTGGCGAATGCCCTCTGTGGTTAATGTGCACACAGGAAATATGAAAACACACACACTCACGCACACACACAGACACATACAGAGCCTGTCAATTGTTGTGAAAATATCTGGACACCTGATGGGCCCTCAAGGTGCTTTAATTAAAGGTAATGTGCGACGCTGCCCATTTGCGCTGGACAGTTATCGGCACCGGACAGAGGTAATTTGAAGTGCCTAAGGACCTTTTTTCCGAGAGCATCTATGTCGCATACCCTGTACTGCCCTGCAAGGCGAGCATTGTTTGTTAGTTTGTAGTGTAGCAAGGAAGAAACTTGAGAAACTTTTGCAACTCAAGAAAGCATTAAGTGTCCTATATAGTTTTATTTATAAGGAATATACCAGCAAAACTCTAGTTAACTATGCCAGCTGGCTTTACAGTTCAGCTACAGAGTATCCATTAGTCAGGCACTTTTAGTTAGTTGCAATTGTGTCCTCTTTTTTGTTGAGCAAACATTCATTTGAAATTTGTTTAGGCAACATCATGTTTCAAATTTCATTGGCATATTTACCGTAAATTAAATGGTGCGTGAACGAAAACACTCCACACTCTGCATGCGCACCCCTATAAATCTGTAGGAGCTGTGCACACGCATCGTATACGCAATTTGTATGCCATTAGAGCGCTCATTGACGCAAGACGCAGCATCAACAACAAAGGGAAGCAGAGAGAAACAGAGGAAGCGAAAGGGAAACAAATTACATTAATTGCTTACAAGCGCACTCCCAAAAACAACCCCCAATGTTGTTGCCCCCTATGCGATGCTTCCTTTCGCTTCCTTTTTGAAAACATGTTCATTTGCAGGGCAGCCCCTTCGCAGAGCCCTCTCTACCCAACCCATCTTAGGAGGCAGCATTTGAATCAATTCAATTGTAAATTTTTCAATTTTGAAAGGCTCTTCCAGCTTGTTTATTTTTGCGCAAAACATCTGCCTCATTCTTCGATGCTCTTAAGTAATTCATTGTCTGATAATTGCGTTCGATCTACAAGTGATTTCATAATGAAATCACTCTCTGCCAACGGCCACCAAACTTCTTCCCCCCAATATCTGAATTATTGCAATGAACTGCGGCACAAAAATTAATTAAAATGCTAATTAATTTGCAATTAAAAGGCCAGCACAGCACAATTTCTATCGCAATATTTTAACAATTTCCAATCGAGTCGCAATCGAGTCGATATGCTAATGAAGTGAGTTCTATAATAATAAAAATTAATATCAATTCATGATGCCGGCGAAGGAATAAATATATTTATACCCGCTACTCATAGAAGTAGAAGGGTCTTTTAACTTTGTGACAACCGAAAATGTACGTAATATGCAGAAATACATATGTTCTTAATCACCATCAAAAGCCGAGTCAAAATAGCCAGGTCTGTCTGTCTGTCTGTCTGTATGTCTGTATGTCTGTCTGTCTGTCTCGGCAACACAAAATAGGTGGGTAGGTGGTATATCACAGTCGAGCGCACTCAACTGTAGCTTTCATGCTTGTTTTATTTGACTTTTCGCTTTCATTTGCATTTACATAAGTCTAGCATACGATATCAATCATAACTTAATCCAACTTAATCCAATAGATTAACCAACAAGTTAAGTGAGAGTGAGAAAAAGAGGCAATTACAAATAAATGCAGTTCTTTTTAATCTTTGAGCTGCATATTTATTTAGTTTGCGCTTTAGCACGTTCAATTTACTTGGCAACTGATTGGATTATTCCATATGAAATCCCCAAGTGATTCCCCCTAATCTCATGTGATATTCTGCACAAATTTTCGCTTGTATTTGCTAATGTTTTAAGCACTTTAAGATTGCTATTTTCCACTCTATTCATTAGCATAGTTTTTAGTCTTATTCTTTCATTTGGTTACCATAGAATTTTATTGCTCCATCTCCTCTCTCTCTCTCTTTCTTCTTTCTACATCACTTCTGCCCTTGTTCCCTCGAGTAGCAACACAATTCACACAGCTTGCTTATCTGATAGATGTGCATGGATGTTAATGCTGGGTATCTATGGTATCTATGACCACATGATTACGTGCTGTACACGAGATAAACAATGCACGATGGGGAGTGTAAGAAGAGAGGAGAGGGGAGGAAAGCGGAGCAAGGGGCGGGCGTATTGGCAGCAAAGGGAGTATGGGAATATGGGAATACGTTGCGTATTCAATGTACGTGTGTGCAACCAAACAAAATGGCAATAATCGCATTACCGTTAGTCAAATCCACTTAAATGGAAATCAATCAGGCCCATTATCTAGCTAACAACTATAGCAACAACAACAACAACAAGAACAACAACAAAATGGCCAATCAGTTGAGATTTGTAGGCAGAGTGCATGAAAGGTTGAAGGCAAAGTGAATAGCGACTGCGGGGTGAGACGAGGTGAGACGAGGTGAGGCGAGCGGGGCAAGACGAGCAGGAGTAGGACGAGTTGAGGCGAAGTGAGGCCACACGGAGTGAGGTGAGGTGAGGTGGATGGGGTAATGCGAGGCGATTCTAGTCGTGGTAGAGGAATCAAGCTGGTACGAGTATTCGCCCATATGCTGGGAGCAGTCGGCGATGGCAATCGACTGGCAGCAAGTGGTTGCAGACCAAAGGTTAATCACCCCAACACACACACACTCGCACCAGCACACACACATTCTCACACTCACACCCACTGCTGTGTGTGTGTGGGGAGTGTCTGACAAGTTGTAGCTGGAGCTGGCTTCGCTTCTAAGCCCAGCCAAGAATTGTTGTGTGTGAGGCCAACCCTCGGGGGGCTTTGGGCTCGAAGCTTTTTGCAAAATGGCGTGCACACACAAGTATCGTATGCATGTGTGTGTGTGTGTGAGTGTGTGCATGTATGAGTGTGTGTGTTTAGCACTTTCAATGCGCCCAAGTTCTCGATTTGACTCCAACTGAACTTTTGCGTGTTTCAATACCATAAATTCTGCATGCCTGTCTAAGCAGAAACAGAAACAGGCACCAACAGGGGGGAAGGTGTGCAGCAGTAGAGAGACAAAGACACACAGAGGAAGAGAGAGAGAGAGAGGCAGATAGAGGCAAGGCTTATTCATGTGTGCTGCTGCTGGTGTTTCTCGTTCCGAGTTTCAGTGAAACTTTGCGGCTTAGCAAAGCATAAAACATTTCCAAATGCATTATTGTTCAACTTTTTGCACAACTTCTATTTAATTTGTAGTATGTGTTTTACATTTAAGCAAGAGAGAGAGAGAGAGAGAGAGAGGAGGGCAAAGGGCAAAGATAACTGCTCAAGTTCAAAAAGTATCTTCAAGTGGCTGTCAAAATATTCTTCAAGATTCAATCAGTGAAAGTGCCGGCAAGCGACTGACAAATGACTGACGCGAAGCGTCCAAAACGGACGAGCGGTGATGATGATTCATTCCAGCGATAGAATCATTAAAAGTGAAAGAAACTTCCCCCTCTCCCTTTTCTCTCCACCCCTCTCCCTTCGCCCTTTGCCTGCACATTTTAGCACACAATGAAAATCCATACGAAATGAGCTGCTGATTATTTTTTCATTAGCACGCAAGCAATTTCTTAAGGGGCTGCACCCCCTTTCTCCCCCTTGAGGGCGTTGGCAACCCTGCTTGGGCCTTGGGGATGACAGTATGCTAAGTTGGCTCACACACAGACAAAAGAAATGTCACAGTTCATTTTTATTTATTGGCATTCATTTCCGGCAAGAAGAAGACAGCCAACAACATTTGATTTCTGTTTGGGGCACTCCAGAAAAAAACACGCAAGGCACGCTAAGACGCGACAGAGGGGGAGGGAAGCAGGCACAAAAAAAACCATAAAATAAAAAATAAAAGTAAAAATGCAAAGGCAGCTCGAGAAAAGTACGTAAACATTTGTTTGTGGCCTGGCGCGCTTTTGATGCAGTTCGTCAAAGGCACACATACACACACATACACACACACAGGCAAGCAGAGCCAAACAAGCTCACACACAAAAACACACACACACATAGGCACAAACACACCCCACGCCGTTTGACAGACACCCTTTGCTATTTTATAATAGAATTTAAATGCAACTCTTGCGGCAAGCAAAGCCTAACACAAACTTCACCCTCGCCAGACCGCTGCATGTGTGTGTGTCTGTGTGTGTGTGTGTGTGAGTGTTTTTATGTGTTTGCATGTTCAGCGCAGCATAAGAGCCACAACAACAACAACAACAGCAGCAGCAGGAACAGAGGCAGCGGCAGAGGAAGCAGCAGCAGCAATATGAGGTGGCGCAGCAACATTCTGCCGCTGCCTCTGGCAAAAGCTGCCCCCGAAAAACGAGGCAAGGATCCGGACAGGACTCTGTCGTATATTGATTTTTGTCACGGTCGCATCAACCACCGTCCACGCGTCCCGTTGCGCCGCTGCCACTGCTGCCGGGGTGGGTCTCCCGTTAGTTTTCCCCCGCGCCAAGCAACAAAGCAAATGCAATCAGCATGGGTCCAGCTGTTTTCCTTAGCTTACGACTCGTGTGGAACGTATGTGGCATGTGTGGACTGTATGTGTATATGTATGTGTGTGCGTGTGTGTGTGTGTGTGTGTGGATGGCAGGCAGGCTGGCTGACTTTTAGCCGTGTCCAGCTGGCCTCAAATTGGGCCTGCCCAACGACAGAGCTGATGTTGCTTATGATATGCAAATATTTGGTCAGTCAAATGACACACGCACACACACTCACATACACACCCATGCTGTTGCACATTGCTTGGCATTTCTCACAGTGTACGCATGCCAAATGAAACAGCAGCAACAACAACAACAACAACAAAACGTGCAGGCCAATGGGGCTACAAGTGTTTTGGGGGCGAGACAGACGCCATGTCTGCCTCGTTCTCTCTCATTCTGTATGTGTGTGTGTGTGTGTGTGTGTGTGACTGTGTGTGTCTGTGTGTGTGTTAAAAAGGAAACTCGGCAAATTACTACAAACAACACAGGCACAACGACAACAACAACAACAACAAACAGAGAGCAGTCTGCCTGCATTACAAACACATGAATGAACAAGCAGCCGAGGCGAAGAAAAACGTAGAAAGATTACGCGACTAGCACGACTTACAGATGCCCCGCATTAAGATTTATAACAGGTCTCGCTTGCTGCTACTAATTTCCACTTAAATGATCTTGGGTTGCAATGAAACTGCACTTAGATCGACTTTGGAGTCACCTATAAATTTGCTAAAAATTTTACATAGTTCATATGTTTAGCTGATAAACTGGCAGATACCACTTAAATATACACCTGCATTATTTTGCTGCCCGTCCAATATACCCGCTCTCTCCTATCTGCTTCCACAGGATATGCAGCTACAGTGCCTGCAAAAAGCCTTTTACCGACTGCAGTCTGACAAGTTAAGGCAAGCAGGACACAAGCGCCCAAGTCAAAGGCAAAAGGCAACGTGAAGGCCCCACGGCAGCCACGCCCCCTCTTCTTCCGCCCCCTGTCAAAAATGCACATTAAACACACCTTGCTTGCATGAGTCATGCCCATTTTCATGTGCTCTCGACTCGGCTTTATTATGACCAAAAAGCAGCCAGGATAACAAGCAACCCCCTTCGGCAGATGTGCGAGTGTGTGTGTGTGTGTGTGAGAGGGTATACCTGTGCCCGTGTATCTGTGTGTGTGTTTGCTGCACGCAAACCGGCTTCTGTCGCCAATGTTTGTCCGTGCAACCAGCTGTCCCCTCGACCCTCTCTCTTTCGCTCTTTCTGTCCCTCCCTTTGTCCGTCTGTCTGTGCGCCTCTGGCATCGTCGTTTATGGCGTAAACTTGTTTAATATAATGAACAGTGCGGCAGCCTTGCAGCGGCAGCCAGTGCCAGCCGGCTGTGGCAGCACGTGAGTCAGCTCGACTAAAGGAAAACCACCCCCAGTGGGTTGCAGTGTGGAAAAACAACCACCACCAGCATCATCACCAGCAACAAACCGCCCGGAACAGACTCCAGTCTATAGCCCAAAAAAAAGAACAGCAACAACAACAGCAACAACTGCGAGAGTGGCAAGAAAAACTGCATAAGACTCTCAATTTGCCAGACATATAATCAATATTGCAAAATCTCTGAAAGACCGAGAGAGAGAGAGGGAGAGGGAGAGGGAGAGAAAAATAGAGCAGGTGAGCCGAACAAGTGCCTCAACTCATTACCCAAGCAATTGCAAAACTCATTGATTAAAACTGACCAGAACAACCAGTTAGACAGGCCAGGCCGAAGCCGATCGAATGCGTTTCCAATTGGATTAGCCAACGGGTTGAAACGTAGCATTTAGTAGAGATTTAATACTGAATAGTTTGGTATTTAACATTTAAAAAGACTTTAAATATAAAAAAACACTGCCAAAATTAAGAGAAGTATAGATGGATAAGGTCTAAAGTGAAACTCTATTCTTGTTTACAGGTTAGGAGAAGTATCGAAATGACAAAAAGTCTCTAAAAGTTCAACATTTATTAGCAGCTATCGATAATGCTTATTATTATTATTGCAGTAAATTGATATAGGTATTTAATATTTAATGTCAATACTTTGAATTTCTTTTGTGGTCAATTAAAATTGAAAGGAATAATATATAATAACTTACACATTGCTTTATAATTTCAAAACAAGAAACGTTTAATAGAAATGGAAGTGATAATTCGGTATAGAATCCTTAAACGCATTAATTTTAGATAAATACTGAACATCTTGAAATTTTATATTTATTAACTCTTTGGATATCTAAAAGAAATTGCTGGTGTTAAAATCTCTATGAAAAAAGATATTATCTGCAATCAAATAGTATTTCAATACTCGTTTCATAAAGTAAAATAATTAAATAAAAAATATTAAAAATAAAACAAATATATAAAAAATATTAAAAATAAAACAAATATATAAAAAATATTAAAAATAAAACAAATATATAAAAAATATTAAAAATAAAACGAATATATAAAAAATATTAAAAATAAAACAAATATATATCATTATAATAATATCTTTTACTCAATTATTTAATTGAAATACTGTGCATGTTTCTATTATAGAAACGGTTGAAATCTTCTTCCATTTCTGACATGTGCACATTTTCACATAACTTCTTAGCCGCATTTAATTATATTAATACCGTTATTTGGCTTTATCCCTGAATATGAATGAATAAAGTACCCCCTTTTGAAATGCATTCCCCAGACATGACATGTTCTGCTTAATTCAACTGGGTTATCATTATGTCGTCTACATCGTGCACATCGTCTGGCTGTGTCTGCTCGTGTCTCGTCCATGTGGCGCCGCCAGTTTAAAGGCTTCCCATTGGACATATCCTGCCTGAGTAGCGTAGCGTGGCGATGTTTTTCGCCACAACTGCTGCTCCTTTTGGTCAGTCTGCCTGCCTGTCTGTCAGCCTGACTGTCCCGCTGTCAGCTGTGTGTCGCCTGCATTTGACTGCAATGAACTTTTCAGCATTTTCACAGGAAATTGTTGGCTAAAAACGGGAAGCATAATTGCCATAGAAGTAGCAAGAGAACAGAAGGGAGGGAGAGCACATTTGAAAAGGAAATACAATTGACACGAAGATGCGTCAAACGAGCCCGAAAAAAAGAAACCAAAGAGAAGAGAAGCAACGCAGGCAGCATAAAGCGTAAACAGCAGGCAGCAGCACAAAAAGCAGCTGACAATTTCCAGGAGATTGTCATTAAAAGGATGCCAAGTTGGCAAAAAATAAATTAAAGGGCAAAACTTGCGCACGTCCTTGGGGCAAGAGATGCAAGAGATACATGACAAGAGACACAAGCGACACAAGCGACGAGCGAATGGAAACGAGACACTACAATTTTCCAAATAATCTGTTAAATTACAAGTTTCAGCATAAAACTGACAAAAACTTTGCATTGCGAATGATGTCAGAAGGCGTTTGTGTTGTACCCTGCAATTGTGTGTAGTCCAACTAAAAGGGTATATAGAAAAGGGATGTCCAGTAGTTGAGAAAGTCAGAAGATCAGAAACATTATCGCTATGTACTCGCCACAGTATTCTCTTATGTATTTTGTATAATATATTATTTAGTTATTATTATACTATTCATTTCAGATTATATTCGATTTCTTAATTCTTATATCTCCATCATTTAAGATACTCTTAGCAATAGCATGTTGAACTAAGTATTAACTTCAGTAAGCCGAATTACAACAGGGTATCTTTTGGTTCATTACACTTTATATCTCTTCTTCTCTGCCTCTCCTTTGCCCTTTTCCTTTCTCTTCTTCCGCCACTCACTCTGTTCATAGCACAAATCTCATCAAAACTTTCCGTGCCCTGCTGCAAATGTAGCGAGCTTAACCTTAGTATGCGCTTGGTCCCTGCTGCTGCCACCTATCAGATTGAATGTGATTTGAATCTACCCATCAAAAATCATCATCAAGTTTAAGCCTGACAAATCACATCCCATCTTCCTTCCCTGCTACCCCCTCTTGACGAGAGCAGGCCACAAAATGGCCCACTAAACCGCTCATAATTGTTAAAGGCAATAAATTCATGGCGGCAAGGTCGAGTTAAGCGCCCTGAACGTGTTGTAACCCCACTTCTTCCCGTCTCTCACGCCCTCTCTCTTCCTCTCTTTCTCTCTATCTGTTTTCCTGTCTCTGCCTGCGCTTTTTTACTCCGTTTTACGCTTATCGCACGAAACAGACAATAAAATGAGAGTTGAATATTAAGTCGAAATACATGGGAAAGTTCATCAACGAGTTAAACTTTTGCTAATCGCATAAAGGCTATAAACATGCCGCGTACCCATGCGTGTATCAGGTCTCTTTATGTGTGTGTGTGTGTCTGTGCGCAGTTCTGTGTGTGTGTGTATGTGTGTTTTGCGTGTGCGGTTTGGCAACTCTAGAGAAGGTTTTACAACGCACTGAAAATTCAATTTACTCAAATTGAAAACTCGACTCGGTGGCTGCATCGGCTGAACTTCCGCATTGATAGTAGCCACAATACGTACACACACACACACAGTCACACACATTGACTCCACCAGCCAAATATAGACACTCGCCAGTGTTGCCAACTGCGTGAAAAGCACGTTCAGTGACGGCTTAACAACTTATTTATGCTTAGCTATGCTTGCCAACGCGAGCTCTGCTGTCACTGTCGTTGTCTCTGTCGCCGTGTACAGGATATACCCTGTAATGGGCAACTTATGGGGCATATTAAACTAATAAAGAACATTGCTTAGTTATTTCTTTACAGCGCATCCCCAGGTCGACTATGTGTAATTCCCAATTTGGTCGCCCTACTTGTTTGCTCACCTCGACCTTCCATTTTGGCGAGGATGCTGCAGGGTCTTCCCATCGAGTAGGTAGTGCTGTGGCAGCTGATACTACTGCTGTTGCTGGTGGTGGAGTTTGTGGGGGGTTGGTGTTGGTGGTGATGGTGGCGCTACCGCTGTCGTTGGCTGAGTGTTGATTCTCTCGTTCGGCAATTTCTGTTGATTTTTCCCAGCCACATTGTTCGCTCGTCAAATATCATTTAAATTAAATTCCCTACACCCTGCACAGACAAGCTATGGCTCTATCCATGGCATATAGTAACGCCATGCATATATAGTATTTCATTCGTCATTTTTGGGGGTGGGGGACGTTTTCGGTCTTTGAAATTCGAAGATTATTATGAATATAAATAAATATCAAGGAAATTGCAACGCAAGGACAAGAAAATGCACATAAAAAGCGATGCTGCGATGTGATGTTGGCTAATAAAAATAAATTGCAATATGAAACTACAAGCGGATAAACACACGCACACTCGCATACACACAAACACACATATACACACAAAGCTACAGTCAAACAAAGACTGCGAAGCTGGCGAAACAATGGCAAAACGCAGCCCCAAGCAAAGTAAACACCACGCACACTGTTTAAATGGCCCAGCTACATGAGCATCCCTACAGCGCCTCCCCCTCTCCTCATACAGCATACACCACCTCCTACCTGCCCCCCTCCGCGTTGTCTGCAGCATACAAATAGTTTGGCAATAAACAGAACTGACTTTTATGGCTGCTGTTGCTGCGATAGTCCTCATACAAGGAGTATTTCTCTCTGCTTTGTTGGAAATGGAAACCCTTGCGTTGGCGTTTCTCAGCATTAATGCGGAATCTATGTAAACGCTGCTTGCTGTGTATATGCGTGTGTGTGTGTAAGTCACACCTTTGCATTGTGCCGCACTTTGATGTGAATTTCATTTGATAAAACTGACTCAATGACTGACTGACTGACTGACTGACAGACAAAAAAAATTGCCGGCAGTCTTGCAAACGGAATCGGAATCGGAATCATTATGATAATGAAAATGGGACAGAGACCTGCAAAGGTGTGTTGATATGCCTGCAGGACATGTGCGTGTCTGTGCACGTGTGTGCATATGTGTGTCACGTCTGACAGTTATTTCAAACAGTGCTGGCAGCAAAAGTTAACAAGTTTCGTTTACGATTTGGTTTAATTGACAAAAGTTGACAAAATTGAAGGAATTTACGGAAATTAATTTGGCAAATACAAATACGCACATGTGTAAACATGTGTATTTTATATTCTATTTACATACAAACACAAGTATTTTGTTGGCTTTGGCAAAAACGCTTTGGCAATTTTGAGTTACGTTGCTCTAATCACCTTTACACGCTTGAGAGCGCATCGTGTCACGCACGACACGTGGCCAGTGCTAGTTGTGAATAGTGACAGTGATATATAGAATGTGGAGAGATGGAGTTCTTGTTTTTTAGGCACACGAGCAGAGCTTGGCAAAGGCCGAAAAATCATAGCATAGCTTTTTGCGCCCTCCTTCTTATACTCATCAACACTAGTTAAATAGGTGTTTTAGACTAGTGTTGACTACAGAATGTGTGTGCAATTTAAATGCTAAATACTTGCGTCATCACTCAGTCATTATTGCAGGGTATCGGTCAAGTCCAGTTTTCCTCTTTCTGCATTTTTTTAATAATAATTGTCGTGCTTCATGTTGCCATAGAGATTACTTGTGCTCTGCTAGTAGTAGTTGTAGCAGTGGCGCTGCAAGGACCCAACAGAAAATTGGGTCAGCCCGATAAGAATAACTTGGGTCTCTGAGTCTGTGCAAAGTTATAGATAATGCAAATGCTGATAAATTGCATGCAATTCATATACAAAAGAGCGTGACTGACATGCAAATTGTGATAAATTAGATGAACGAGCAAGGGGTGGGAGGGATGAACTCCCACAGGGGGGATGAAGAAGCTGTCAGCGAAGAAGGAAAACTACACTTCGAAGGGTTGCCCAACTGACGTCAACTTTGACGTTTTGATAAGCAGCCACGCTGCGCTGACTTGATGCCTGTCAGAGCTTGAGTTGGAGCTAAAAATGAAGCTGAAGCTGAGCAGCAGCGGCAACTTGACGGATTGTGGGCGTGGCTGGCAGCACAAGCCATGACTTTCAGGATTGAGTCATCGGCAATTGACTGGCGCACAGTGGGCCGCACAGTGGGTCGGTCAAGTTGATTAGGCCAATGAAATGACAACAAGCACGGCACTTTAATTATTGAATTTATACCCTAATTAAACATAATTGCAACTCTATCTTGCGCTGGCTTTCGCTCTCTCTGCAGCTCTATCTGTCCCTCTCTCTTCCTCTTTCTCGCTCCCTCACTCCCTCTCTTGCTTTCATTATTGTAGTTTTAATCAAATGAATGCGCGCAAGCTTTGCGTTTAATTATGCAATCAGTTGCAAGTGTCGCTTGTTGCAGACAGCAGTTCTACTATGTGGGTAGCGTAGTTGACTAGCAGATACCCTGCACTTGTAGTTAGTGCAATAGTATAGGTAATTATGCATTTTTACTGACGTTTCTGCTCTCTCCTTTAGTCGCTTCGCGTATCTCTGTTGTTTATACAATGGTCTGCGAACATTGCGATTTATTAATATTAAATATTAATGAATCAATGAATTTCATTATTTATGTTGCATCCCTGTCATTTCACTGTCTATTTGCCACACATTTGTTGCGCCTAATTAATGCAATTGTAACAAATTGTGTTGAACTCGCCTGAATAGCCGCAATCGAATCATTGAGCATCATTCACCACCTACCTCCCTATCCCCCCCCCCCCCTTCACCACCCCCAACCAGCTGGCTGCCTCATTAGCCATAGTGCCACAAGCTGCCAAGCCTAATTGAATTAACATTAATGAGCTGCTGAAACTATAGCAACAGCCCTCGCAGGCCGCAGCAACTGTAGCTGTTGCTGTAGCTGTAACTGAATCTATATCTGTATCTGTATCCTATGGAAAGCTGTTAGCATTGTGCTGCTGACACAGTTCCCGGCACGCCCAAGGACCAGCTTGCTCCGGCCTGCCATGGCCTGGCCACACATCCTGCCTCGTCGTTGACAGCTCAATAAATTTCCGCAAAAAAGTGAAATGAAAACTGAACTGTGACCCAGTTGAAGCTATCGAAAAAAAGCATTTAGAATACGCAGCTAGAGTGGCAGATGTAGATACAGATACAGATACAGAGATATACATATATAGCTGGCAAAGTTATGTATGTGTGTGTGTGCGTGTGTGTATAGGTGTTAAATTAGCGAACGCTCGCCAACAGAGCAAAAAGTGCTCGCCAATTAAGCAATTTGCGCAGTCATCTGTGGACATTTGCTGAGTAGTTGGACACCACATGCCACATGCCACATATGCACCACACACACCCCACACGCATTGCATGGTTGGCTGCAGCTATACAAACACACTTCAACACAAACACACACACAAACAGAGATACATTTAGTAGAGCACTTGCCATCGATGCTACATACTAATAAGCCAATACGCTCTATATAGACTGACAGAGAGGTAGAGGGAGAAGGAAGAGGGGAATAGCAGGAGTGGGAGCTATTTTGGCGATCTGCTAATTTGAAGTTGATTACGATGTAGCTTTTCACTTTGCGCACCAATCAATCAAGTCAAATAAATATAAATGAATTCAAGCATCATAAATGTGTTTTGAATTGAGAAGATTCTACGAAAATTGATTTATAAAACAAAACAAAAATATAACCTAACATTTAAATACTGTTATATGGCATGTATCATATATATATACATTTCTATATTTATATACATATATATATGTATATTTATTTGTCTAGATTAAAATATATATTACTTAACTATGCAATATTATAAGTTACTCAAAAGAACTTAAGTAAAATTCCTATTTTAATCATAAATATCATATCTGATGATTAAAAATCAAATAACAATATATTAAGTAAATAAATATCAGATATACATATATTAAATAAATAATTATTAGATATATCAAATATATATATATATTATATATATAAATAGATATACATATATTAAATAAATAATTATTAGATATATCAAATAAATCTGATATATCAGATATATCAAATAAATAAAGATCAGATATATCAAATAAATGAATATCAATCATATCAAATAAATAAATATAAAGTATATTAAATATATAAATATCAAACAATAAATGCATATCAAATAATTAATATTTGAAATCAGTATATCAAGTCAAATTCAAATTGCTTGATATAACAAATTTAAATTGAGAGTATTGTATAAGGTTTTTTTCCTAACTTTATATGTATAAAGCAAAACCATGTGGAAGCAGCTCCACATATCTTCACAATCCACTTAAATGCCAGATATAATACCTGATTACGTACCTAATATCCTCTAGCTTTGCCCCAAGGCAATCAACTACTAAGCGGACATAATTTATGTTGCGTTAATAAGCCACATTACAGTTCAGAGCAAAACCACAACAAAGCTCAAGCTAAACCGCCCACAAGCAGTTGGGAGTTATAAACTCAAACTATGCAAATACATGATTAACCGTTAGTCAACTTGTTGCTGTAATGCAAAGACAAATGTTAATTGCTTTCGGTTCCAATCGAATCACATCGAATTTGTATCTCAAGTTTCCTTAGGTGCAGAGACTTCTTCATCAATCATGCGCTACGCGCCGCATGACATAACCGATCCAGCTGTGCGACGAGCTGCTGTCTGAGTACGTCTTTGTCTCTCCCTTCTCCCCACGTCTCTCTCTCCCTACCTCTGTGTCTGTCTGTCTCTCTATCTCGAGTCTATTCGAGGAAAAATCAAACTATGCATCAATTAGGCTTTCATTCTAACATAACACAACAATTTGGAGTGCGGCCCGAAAAATAAAACACAACCGGTTTCTATGTCGAATGGTTATTTGAAAGCCAACCTACGCGCCCTGCTACAACAGAGCTACAAGTATCTCATAGATACGTGGATACGTGTGAGTGTGGGCCTTGCTTGAAGTGTTTGTTTGGGTCAAACGTCATCAATGTGGGTTGATCAAATATATAACTATACTGTGCATAAGTATGTTCCTTAGATATATAATATTAATAGCGCGTATCTCAACTTACCATTTGCACAGGGATGGCGCCACGTAAATATCTGCAAGGAGAACAATGTAAAAGAAGCTTAGGCAAATGTATCTTTCAGTTTGTGTATCTACAGCTAAATAAATCTAACTTAACAAAGACCGTTGTGGATCGTTTTGGGAGGCTCAGCTCCGGCATAAATCAGCGCGTGTTCGGCACGCAACGAAACTAATCAGAGACAACAACAGCAGCAGCAATAACAGCAACAACAACCTCATCAACAACAAGAAACAACGCAAACTCTGTCGCATTTTCATGTTAATTAATGAGCAGGCGACGTTAGCAGGCTGGTTGTGCGTGCCTGTGTGTGTGTGCGTGTGCGTGTGCGTGTGTTGTTGTGGTCGCAAGCACGAAAAACGAGTTATTAAAACAGTCATCTATAGTAGATACCACATATATAAGGTAGGAAAACCGGCCGGCATGCGCTTTCTTGACTGAGGTTAGTTCGCGCCCAGCGACATGAATTGCCATTTCTGTGCCATATGATGAGGCAAACTCGTCAAATTGGGCAACAGCTTTAGTTTGAATCCCAACCCAAGACAAGCCCTAAGCCAGCCCCAGCCATGCTCATATCCAACCTATCCTCAGTTATTTCGTATCCAGTTTCACACAAAATCAACATAAAATCTCAATTAAACAAGAATTTCTTGAAGTCAGCTTTAACTTCCACCTTGATCGCTAATCTATCCAGCTTAATCTTGAGCCTATAACTATGTCTTTGTGAGCAAATAAAGTGGAATAAAATATAGAATATATATACGAAATTTGCCTAATGTATCTGCTACAGTCTCTTCCCTCTGCTAGTTAGTATAATACATCGATTCAGGCAAATTAGCTAACCATAGCTCTGCTCTCGATTGCCCTCTATCAAGATTGCACAAGATGCGCATAAAAATCTACATAGCAAAAGGTTTCTTAACTCCCAAAACAGAAATTACATATCATTTTGTGTTCTTTCGTTGCTTGATAACAAACATTTTAAAACATTGCTGGAGCTCCGGGAACAAAACAAAAATCCCAGGCCATAATAAAAAAAAAGAACTCAAGCTTGTCTGCGATGGGAAAACCGGCTTGGGCGACAGGTTGCCGCTGCAATTTACAATAAATATTTGCCACAACACGAAGACGAAGACGGAGTCAGAGGCGGGGCAGGGGCACAGGTTCTGGCCAGGATAGTTAAGCGACAGCTGCAACTTCAGCAGCAGCAACAGCAGCGACGGCAGAGGCACCAACTCATTTTGGTGGCATCAAAAGGTTGCTCCCGGCCAACTTGTTGTGGTAAGAGAGTAGAAACACAGAGAGAGAGAGAGAGAAAGAGAACAAAAGAGAGGCAGGCCAGGCAGAAGGAAGAGAGGGAGAGCGACAGAGCGAGAGACCGCAACTAGTAGCAAACAGCATTAGGGAAGCAACAAAAGAAACAAAAAACCCGTTTTACAACAATTTGCTGCTACTTGCAGCCCGCAGTCGTCGCAACTTGCCACAAACTCTCGATGGTGCGGCCAGAAACTGGACTTGCCTTCTGATTGGCGCGACATTCCAACTAGAAAGAAGCAGCAGCAGTGCCAGAAGGAGTGCGAGCAGAGGCAGTGGCACAAGCAGTGGCAGAAGCAGAGTCAGAAGATGTATCTTCCAGCATAAAGCAATTATGTTTTATGACTGCATATGGCCCCGAAAACAGCAGAGCAAAAAGCTGTAGATACAGATACAGATACAGCAGCACATACAGATACAGATACATATACAGATACATATACATTTCCATTTACAACTTCTACTTCTCTCTTTTGCAACTAGCTCTTGATATATCTAAATGAAACGCCAGCTGTCCGAGCAAATGTTCATGTGAATAATGTATCTGACAGATACAGCTATATGAGCCCAGTTTCGGTGCCCTGAAATATTAATGAAGACAGCGCGTAAATGGTGTAAATTGCGCTCAACGTTTTCCGCTAAACGCCAAAAACGCAACCAAAACGAAAACAAAACACTGCGCTTTGCTTCCTCCTTCAGTTGAGATACATTTGTATCTTGTCGCTTGTATCTCGCGTGCATTTGATAGTGTTGTTGTCTAAGAATTCGCTGCTCTATACCTTCTCTCCCTCTGTCTCTCTCTGTCTCTGTCTCTGTCTCTGTCTCTGTCTCTCCCCCGTACACGTTTTAATGTGACTTTTATTGTGTTGCCTGCTTTGTTGTCTCATTTGGTATTCAAGTTTTATGTTTGCCTTCGCTTTGAACCTGGCGAACTGAACTTTGGCTAACCCAAAGTGTGAATCAACCAACGAAGAGCGGCAAAAAGGAAACAAATACTACGATTCTATTACGCTTCTTCTTCTTCCTCTTCTTCATCTTCTCCTTCTTGCCAAGCAATTCTTCAGTATAAGGCAACGCTAATTGGCCAACAGGTCTTCTATATATCTTGTTTAATGTGGGTGTGTGTGTGTGTTTAGGATTAGTTGTCAAACTTAATTAGAGCCTCTCACAAGAAACAGAAGCCATAGCGGAAAAGTAACAAAATCTAGAGCGAGATAAGCTAAACTGCGGCTGCTTAGCGGAAAAATAGCTGAAATTCAGACTGTAAATCGACTGCGAAAGCTGCTGCGAAGGGGCAAGAACTATATTACTCATTAAAGTGTGCGAAGAACTTTCTGACTTGACTAGGTCTTTCACCTGCTTCAGCTGTGCGCTCTCTAAACTCAAGAGATTGTTATGTTGTAGAACTTTAACTTCAGCAACTGCACAAGTCACTTTCTTAGTTTCATTCATTCATTAGGTATTCAAATTCATAGTTATATACAGACTAATAAGTATCTTTAGTTGTTACTACTACTTCATATATTAAATACATTTTATAATGCATATTATTATTATTATTTATATTAACTCATGACTTTCTATCGTTGTTACTTCTTAAAGATTGCATATTCATATAGAATATTCATAATTCTTTTTAGTTGTAGAACTTTCTCATAACTCTTCCAGTTAGTTGCCTGTTCAACCTTCCCGAAACTATGTCCAGGGAATCCAGTTAGAGCCAATATTATTTTGCTGTCCATTTTTCCCATTCACATATTTCTCATTTTGCATCCAAAATTCTTGACAATTTTTCGCTTTTCTGCCTCCTTCCCTGCAGCGGCAGTTTCAGAAATAACAACAGCAGCCAAAACATGGCGCCCACACACACACACATACACAGACACACATGCACACTCACGTGCAGACAGGTAAATGGTAAAAACTTACGGGCTTTTGTTTGCTTTACTTGGATTTTAACGCGCCACTGCAAATAATCCGCTTTGAAGATCAACAACAAAAACAATGACAACAATGCGGCATTTTCTTTTTGTAATTTCTTTCTTTTTTTTATTCACGCATTTTCCATGCATTTATTGATGGCATTTAAATTGTGGCAACACACACACAGATACAGATACACGTAAATATTTCATAGACTTTTTCTACAATATTTATGCGTCGTTTTAAATATTTAATAAGCTTTTTTCTTTGCACTTTTCACGCGGTTTATTTTCTTTTTTTGCTTTTGCTTTGTTTTACTTTATTTGTTGTCGCTTTTTAGGATTAATGCGCAGCAAGCTGTCTGCATTTTCTGTATTTTCCCCTGATTTTCACTGCTCTCCTGCTGCTGTGAAAAACCAAAAAGCCAACGCACTTTTCCAACTTGAATTTTAACTCTTGACAACAACAACAACAATAAACACGCACGCAGACAAAGACAGACAAAAACGTGCAATTATTCGCAAGCGTCGCGACACTAAGCAACAACAACAAGCAGCAGCAGCAGCAGCGGCGTCGACGTCAACGCCGGCGACAATAACAAAACCGGTAATTCGTCGCTGCCGCCATACAAGATATGCTGCTAGTTACAGCGTTTTCTGTTGTTGTTGTTATTGCTGCGTTTGCTTCTGCATTTGTATTTGCATTTGCTTTTGTGTTTGCGTCTGTATTTGCCTTTTGTCTTTGCTAGGGCGCGCGCACGCGTACCGTATACAGTTGTTGCAGCGCAGTCAGACGAAGCGCTCACACGTCCAAACGGCTCGAAGTCACAACGTAAACTGGCGTAACGTAAACGTGAAGGTGCTGCCAGAGCAGCAGCAGGCCTTCCAGCAACAATGGTCACCCACCACCAACAACGACAACATGCGAAAGAGTGGTGAGTTTGGTCTGCGTGGTGGTGGATACATAAATGACAGCGACAATTGCAATTGGTCGAACGAAGGCAGAATACTCTTAATCCTTAGCTCAACTCAATTTGGAGTGAAGTGGCTCTAAACCTGTGCACCTACCCGACTGTAGTAGTGCCAAGAATATATTAAACTATTAAAGCATTAATTATTTAATGTTTTTACTGCGTTTGACACATTTTAAATGCAATGTGAACATACACAGCTGTTGTACCCTGCACAAGAGTAGCAGAAGTTGGTTACATATGTTGCGCAACATTATTGCTGAGCTGATGTTGACAAGCTACCAAATGTTTACAAATCAACATGCAAATGTTGAAAGCTGTCTGCCTGCAACATACGAATGTTGCCAGCTACAATTTAGCAGTATTTTCTCGCACTAAAATACCGAAAATACAAGGATCTATTGCAGGAAAACTATACATGATATTAAGATGCCATTTTGTAAATTATGTTCATACGTTCTTTAGTTTACAATACATATGCTGATGAAGTACGTTAAGTGTATGTTTTGATCTAGAAAGAGCTTAACGTTTTGGCATGTTTTGTCTCTATAATTCAATATACAAAATAAGCAGACGCACATTTCAATGCAATGCATCAATATATGCATCAATATATGTACTACATTATTAAATTCATATTCTATGTAAATAAAATGCAAAATAACCATTTTGACACGTTATGCAGCAGCATTTAGTTAATTATTCAATCAGCAAACATTTGCAAACATTTCGAGCCACAAATTTATATGACACATTCCGCACAAATTTACCCAAAAGGAGGAATCCGATTCGATTCAATTTTAGGCTACCCCAAAATTATTCAAATTAACTAATGCTATTTCAGGCTGAACTAGTTAGGCATGCTAACTAGCTCGATGACTCTGTGTGTGTGTGTGTGTTGCACGTGGCACACCGCGCAGACACCGAATACTAAGGCTAAAACACACACACACACACACACACAGATAATGCTTGCAGCTGTGTCAGCTATGAGGTAACCAGAAATCGTACAACATTTTGGCAGCAAACAAGGGCAACAAATTGCATGTGTTACTGCAAACACGTAGGCACAGGCCCTAAAAGCAGAGCACACACACAGATACAGATACAGACACACACAAACAGACGTGTGTTAAATTTATAGATTACCAAGCTGTGTAGACCTTCTCTCCTCCCTCTACTCATCCTTGTCCTGCTTGTTGTGCGGGTCAAGAAAGTGTTGGCTGAGGCAAAGGGTCAGCGAGGGGAAGCTGCCTCAGTTGTTGTCTTTGTGGTTTATCTATTGTTACGCCGAGTGTGTGCCAGTGTGTGTGCCTGAGTGTGTGTGTTTCTGTGTGTCTACGTTGTGCTTGCAATTGACATTGGGCTCCCTCACGTTTGATTAATTGCATTCAGTTTGGCTTTCAACTCATTGATTCGGAATAATTTAACAGCCACTTGTGTATAGCACCTTTTCTTCCCGTACCAGCCCTCTCCCCCCTTTCCCCTCTTCCTTCTTAACCCTCTTGGCTTTGCAACTTTCTTCGGTTTTACCTCTTTGTGGTAATAAATTCGAGTTTTGCCCCCTGTCAAGTTGTTCGCCTGCTTATCAAGTGGCAACGCTTTCCAATTACTTAGCGCTGACATTAAACAAATGCAGCAAATCTGTTTTAACGAGGAACACCCTCACCTTCCCCCCACCCTCGCCCTCCTTTTACCTTTTCTAATGCCAACTTGTGACACTCGAGTTGTTCTAATGACGCTTGAGTTGGCGTTGAAAGTGCTGGCAGCACAACTTGAACTTTGAAAGCTGTTGAGTGGCAACTTTAATGTGCTTTAATTTGTCTTCTATTTGTTAATTATTTCGTGAATGCTGTGAATAATAACTCTGCACAAGCTGAATAATAAATCTAGACTCAATAGAAACTTTAATGTGCTTTAATTTATCTTGTATTACTTTATAGTTGTTTGTTTCTAAGAAAAATATATTATAACAAGACTTGTTACTGTACTTCAGCTGCAGCTTATGCTATCAAAAGCTGCTAAAAGCTTATCTAAAGTAAGTTTCAAAAGCACATGTTTATTAAAGCTTAAACTTTCAGTATTACTGTAACATACATAAAGAAACATAAACATTGTTACTACTTCAGTTTATAATCAAGTACTATATCAGTAAATGAGTTACTTTAGTGGAGCTTTTAAAGCTGATGAAAGCTTAAACAACTGCAATTTACTTAAGTGTTTGCTTGCAGAGAATAAGTGTGTGTTTATTTAAAACTTTAGTCTTATTAAAGCAAAGCTTGCATAAACTAAATAGCAACGACACAAGTTGAACTGAATCTTACACATTCAAAGCAACTGAAAGCTTCACTCTCACCTCCTCAGACGATAAACAGCCGCTTAATCAGTAAGCAAGTACCCTTAGTAGAGCTTTAAAAGCTGTTGAGAGCTTTAATAAAGCACTCGCTCCCTGCTCTCATGCATTTGCTTGTGGCACTTGCAGTTTGCGTCGTTGCAAGTTAAATATCAATACTGCCAAGTGCCAGGTCCGTTTGCTTGTCCTGCTGCTTGGTTTATGCAAGCGAGCCAAACTCAAAGCGACAAGCAGCAAGGGAGACTGGAGGGTGGTGGGAGAAAAGAGACAGAGCAGCAAGGAAAAGACAGCAGTTGCCTCAGTGCATCTGAATATTGGGCAGGCGGCAGGACAGGACACACATAACTCAACAAGGGGCAGCAAAAAGCGCAGCCTTAAGGAGATCGCAACACAAAAAATAAAGTAAAACCACTTGTGCTTTCTATGCAAAAATTGCTAAACGTTCTCACGCCCGACAATGCAGAGAAGATATACACTCACACACACACATACACATACAAAAATACACTAGTAGACTTGTACTGTGGATATATGCATAAATTCGTAGTGGAATTAAACCAACTGCAACCGAATTGCGGCAGATAATTCAATGCACCTAGCGAAGCAAAGCGGAACGTGAAACGTGCAACTGGCAACGTGCAACGTGCAACGCGAGAAAGTCAGCGCAGCGAAACAAACGAAAATGTTTAAGACTTTTTCGCGCAGTCCTTCTTTCCTTTCTTGCGCCCCTTGCCACTCCCACACAAACTGTCTGCCACGAGGGTAATTTAAAAATCCATTTGTGTTTTGAGATTTCGCCAGCAACGTTTTTGTCCCACGGCAGGACGCTGGGCAACAATTGCGGTGACACCAGAAAAAAAACACGAGCAGCAGAGGCAGCAGCAGCAACAGCGATAAAAATAGAATAATAGACAGAAAAAGACTAAAATGGAATAAAACTAACGAGAAATGGAAATTTGCGCCAGGCGAATAGCGCCCTCACCACGCCCCCCGCGTGCCTCTTGTGCCCCTCGCGACTGCGTGACACAATTTCAATTTGCATTGACAGCATGAATTATAGCAAATAATCCTGGGAGCCAAATGCGATTTTAGTGGAGCTGCTGCCACAGTCGCTGCCTCCTGCTGCTGTTCCTTCTCCCACCCTACCTCCTCTTGACCTACCCCCGTGGGTGATTCAGCTTTGACTTCCCACTGTTATTGATATGGAAATGACTAGCTCACCCGAAAAATTGTAAACTCAACTTTAAATATATTCACAGCGCGCGAGAAAAGAGCAATGAAAAGTGAGAGAGAGAGTGCACAAAGACAGAGCCAAATGAAGCGCTCGACAGTATGCTATGAATTTTGCGTGACTCGCAATGCGGCAATTATTATTCAAATTGCTTATGAGTCCAATTCCAAAGTAGATCCTCAGCTCAGCTCGTATATATTTATAACGATTTAGAGGCGCTGAAGTTTTGCCAGCAATCACAAATGTTTTGTTTGGCATATTTCAGCAAATATTTTGTGCTGGAATCACAAATCAATTGGCAAGTGAAATGTGTTGGAGAAGTAAGGTTATGTTCGAGTGTCTTATATGAAATATGTCTTGAGATTATGACTGTAAATCATAAAGATAAATATTGAAGGGCTGTTAAATTAAATTTATTTGTATTTCTCATATTTATACTTTTCTTTTTCATGCATTTTTCATAATCTTCTCCTTGTCTCTTTTGGTATTAAATATTCTATAATATTTTTATTACATTCCAACATATTTTCCTCAACTTTTTGTAGTCTATCACAAAATGCAAAATACTTTTTAGCCACCGGCGAAGCGGAAGCTCGTGATTAATTAAAATAAATTATTTGCCAGCTCATGAAGCATTGCGGTGTGTGCACTCCAGGCATAGCAGCTATGCCACGCCTACTCACCACCACCCTTCATCACTGCCCTCTCGCTGTTCGGCCTCTGCTCATTATTAGGCCACACGGCGCTGTGTCGCGAACACCAAACTGCAAACTTTGCAGCAAATTTTCCCATTTCCTGTGCGCACTTTTTAGGTGCGAAGTGTTGATAAAAAATGCATGGTCGAGTGCATTAGGCGTAGCTTCCGTTACACGACAGCAAGAGCAACAACAGCAACAACTGCAAGAGGAGCAGCAACAAGAACAACTGCTGCGCAGCAGGTGCAACTGGAGGTGCAGTTAAAACGCAGCTCATTAGCCTCGCGCGCGCTTTGCACTTCGAACAGTGCATGCCTGCTCGTTGTGGGCGTGCTTAAGTGGGCGTGGCTGGTGCACACCGACACTGCTGCCGCAGAAAAACTATGTCAAAAACTTTAAAAATATTTTCTGCCCACTGCGACGCCAGCAGCGACGGCAGCAAGTGCTTTCCCAGCAAGGAGTCATCATCAGTGGCGCGCTAAAGTGCTTTGTGTGTTTGCGGGTGTATGTGTGTGTGTGTGTGTGTGTGTGTGTGTGTTTTGGCCAGCAGGTGTGAAAGATGCTTTAAAAGTTTGCCCGTTGTAAATAATATGCAAATTACGCTGAGAACGACAAATAGACGAGTATCCGTGCGGTAAATCATGCAAAAACAAAGTTGCTGACGACAGCGCGCATTGCAAAGGGAGTGCGGGCATGGCAGGGGAGTGGAGTAAGGCAGGAGCTGGAAGAGGGGGGAGAGTGGGAAACTACAGCACTTGAGATACGTGCGAAACGTGTTCAAGACGCTCTCGGCCACGATACAGTGGCGCGTCCTGGCCCGGTCTCGTTTGTTCTGTGTGGCAACTTCACAGCTCGAATACTTTGCCGGTTTCTTCCCGTCTTCCATTATCCACCTTCACCCCGCTTGCTTCCATTTCCCTCCGCTTATATTGATATTTGTGGCACGTTGAAGTTGAAGTTGAAGTTGACGTTGTCGTTGCAGTCACGCCTGATGCTGCTGCTATTGCTGCTTTGCCTCTGCCAGGCATATCATTGCAGCCGCAGCAGCGCCTAAAACCATGCAGCATCAAACAATCTCACGCCCACACACACACGCACAGTAGCAGGCTGAGGTGTAAATACATCACGTCAACGCGCTGTCAATGAGCAGCACTTGCATTGTGTGTGCCTGTGTGTGGCTGCCGTGCCTGTGTATGTCTGTGTGTGTGAGTGGGTGTAGGTATTGCCTGCTGCCGCAGCGGGACAGGGCAAGGGCTGCACATGTTTTATAAGTAATTTTTCTGCATTACGATACCCAGTAAGTGTAAATTATGCCATAGGGTATGCGTGACTATGCTGAACATGAAGCATAAAGAGCAGAGAAAAGAATTGAATGAGGTGCTGTGAAAACCTGCAATTGAGTGATATATATAATATCAGACATATCTAGATAGCATATATCAAACTACAGATAATTTAGATTATTAAAGAAAGCAATAAAATATACAAACCACTTTAAATATAACTTAAATTGTAACAAAGTAAAGTAAAAAGTTAAATAAGCAGTATCTCAGAGATGTATAAAAGTAAGTAGGAAATTGCTACAAATTGAAAGGAGTTCATACGAAATTTAAGAAGAAATATAATATATCACAGAATCTACAAAGCATCTTGAAAAAAGAAACAATTATAATCAGCAACTGCTTTAAATATCAAAATATAATCAAAGATAACTACAAATGAAATAAAGTAGATTAAGTTAAGCAAACACAGCTCATAAGTAAGTTTTATATCAAACAACTACAACCCTTGCAGGGTATATGGTAGCCAGAACACGCCTGTTTGTGGGTATCTGTTCTCCAATTCGCGTAGCATGCTCTCTTACACAGCGAATCCCGGTTCTTCTCAGCTTGCTTTTTCCTGCTTATAAGTGAAGTGCAATTGCATTGCCATGCAGCACCCCTTGACGAAGCAGCATCTCCTCCCCTTCCTGCCCAGCTTCCCCCTCCCCTCTTCCCCTACTGCTGTGTATTTTTTTAAACCATTTCAGCTTGGTGCGCGCATGACTTGATGCTAACAATAGCATCCACTCCCGGATGCAGGCGTTGACAGGCTCGTTGCAAGCTGCCCGCCTGCCTGCCGCTTACCTCTTGCCCCTTGCTGCCTGCTGGCTGTTCTTGCCTGACTGCCGCCTATATCCTGGCTGGCTGCTCTTCGCTGTGACCGGCAATGCATACACACAGATTGACAGTCTTTTAATTAAGAAGCCGTCAAAGATGCCAAAGATGGCGTCGGCACGCAGCGTCTCTGCTGCAGCTGAGTGCAGGCGCAGCTTGAGCGTGCCACAAAATCAAGTACAAGTGCGGCCCACGTCACTGGCAATTTGCTGTTGCTCATGACTGCGACGGGGAGAGGGGGAGAGAGGAGTGGTTGTACGCAATTCAATTTTGCGTTTATTCACAGATTAATTGAATTTTCGGTTTGGCTTTCATTGTGCGCAGCAAAGGCAGTAGAAGGAGTCGATGAGATGCAGCAGCCGGCCTTCTCTTGACATCTACTGTCACTGCCCTTCTCCGTGTGTGTGTGTGCTGCAACTAATTAACCGCAAGCAGTGACAGTTTGCCATCAATTATGCTGACACCTGAACCCATTCCGGCATGGGGAATATGTCGCCAGTTGTCAGCCAAAACGTCCAAATAGCCAAGCCACCTGCCGCTGCTGCAGTTACTCCGGCTGCTGCTGCTGCTGCGTTGCTTGGCAATTTTCAATTTTTCCCCCACACATACACACACAGGCACATACACACACACAGAGAGAGGCGCCTTCACACATGACAAACATTTGCATTTTGACCCGCCTGCGACATGGGAACTCGACCACCTTTGCTTGCTCTTTCGCACTCCTCTTGGCTTTTCCTGGTTTTCCCAATTTCCCTTGTTGTTTTTTTCCACTGTGCTGAGTTTTGATTTCAGCTGCAACTGAGCTGGCAATTGCAGCGCTTTAATTGGCATTTAAATGATGCAAATAATGACTAAAGCTGTCAGCAGCTGAGCCAAGGCAGTGGGCAGAAGGGAGAGGGAAAAGGGAAGAGAGAAACGTAAATAACAATAAAATGGCAAATGATATGTTATAATAAAGCATTTTAAATGCAGGTGTGAACAGCCTGAATTGTTGTAAATTGATAAATTGCCTAAAAAACCAATACGAATTCCGAATTTTCTCAGTTTTCTGTTTGAATTTTATTTAAATAAAGTTGAAAATGTTAAAATTATAAGAAATAAACAAATAAATCATTGCCTGCTTGCTCTACACCTATTTCTGCCCACATGGCGTATGCACAATGCAAGAGAGCAAAAAGCGAATGTCAAAGGCTCGCGCTGACTTTCGGATGCCGCTGCTCAACCTGAGGGCGCAGCTTGACAATTTGAGCACACTACTCGGACCGGGGTCTTTCTGTGCCTCTCTATGTACTGCCTACCTCCACCTCTTCGTTTCTCTCTTACTATCTTTATCCTTTCCTTCCTCTCTCTCTGTCCTGTGAGGTGTTTAACTTGTTGGCAAGTTTGTTTGGCTCGTTGAGCGTGGAAGTAACTGGACACAGCAGTGCGCAAACTTTGTTAGTATTAGAAGAGGAGAGTAGGAGAGAGGGAGAGACAGAGGGAGCGTATCAATTAAAGCAACTTAAACACACTCAACCAGCTCATGTGGCAGTTAGGAGAGACAGAGAGAGAAAGGGTGCGCTCCAACTGCTCAACTAACTCCACTCGAGATGCGTCTCGACGTGCAACTATCGGGACGTGTGAACCCTTAAAGTGCCGTTATTTCAGGCTGCCTCAAGGTGTGACTTATGCAAAAGGCGCAACGGCAACGGCGACGACGACAAAGACGAAGTGCACTTGCCACACAACTACAACACATGCTTGCACACTGCCATCTTTCATGCCACAGCTTAGCAAGGTATCTACATATGTGTGTGTGTGTGACTGTGTGAGTGTGTATATATGTGTATTGCTGGTATTTGCTAAGCATTTTGCCGGCATTCACTTGCCAGTTGGCCAGTTGTAGTTGCCACTTTTTCGAGGGCGGGGGAAAGGGTTCTCAGCTTGATTACTTATGCAACAATGTGCATAAATTTCAAGCATGCCACATGCATATTACTTATACGACCAGTAGTACAGCGGCCCTCGAAAGTTGCCGGCACAAAATGTTGCACGTTCGACTTTAAATGCAAGTTCGTTCCCCCTCTTCTCCCCCCCATAATTGATGTTTATTTTTGCACTTTAATTGGTTATTACTTGCAGTAACTTTTAATGGGTTTGGCGGCAAAGCTCGCTGACGCCTGCTAAATGCCTCGAACACATTAGAGGAGCTGCTGTTCGAATTAAAAATTAAGCACAAGAAAATTATGTTTATTGTCATGGTAACTTGGTAAGTTGTGTAACCCTCCCCCCTGCCATGCACTCTACTCATGTTTCCAATTGAATAATTGATACTGAATGTGTGTGAGTGTGTGTGTGGCTAATTAACTCGATTTAACAATCGTCATATGCGCAACGTTCCCTCGTGTTGCGCCACAACTTGCTGTAATCTCCCCGTGACGAGCTCGCGTCGAATGATTGAAGAACTTTTGATTGAAGCAGAGCAATTCATAATGCCAATTAGTCGCAGCTTACTAGCTTCACTTACGGGTGAATTTTAGAAAATAATTGGAATTAATTGGCAGTCAAATTTCTGATTCAGCGTCAGCCCACATGGAGTGGGTGGTGATGCTGGTGATGATGCCTCATGTTTGGGTATGTTCGAGTATGTTCGCATGAGGTTTATGCTGCTGCTGCATCTGCATAACAAACTAATTCGTTGTAGTTCAGCGTGTCTGACATTTTCAATTTGATTAGCATTCCATTTATGTAACTAAATACGGTTCATACAATGTTATGTTAGATTGTTCACATATGTAGTAGATTATTATGGTTATGCATGAGATGCACTACGGTTTACTTGTATATCAAATAAATATATACACCATATACATACTTTACCCTATAAATTAGGATAGCTTTACTTCTTTTCTATACAAACTATATCAGTTATGGATTATTTGATTAGGATTTAATTAGAACAACGTTTAAGGAATTAGAAAAGAAGAGTAACATAGTTTTACATCCACTTACGAGTAGCTAAGTACATTATATATCAAATATAATATGTCATAACATATATTACATACCAAATATAGTATAGAAAGCGAACACCTTCCTTGCCTTAACATTTCCCTTTCAATTCACCTTCATATTTAGACTACATACACAGTCTTTAACTATCTCATTACTTTTGGCAATATAAATATAAAATAAACTAAAGAGAACTATGTATATTCAACGCCTACACAAACATGAACTGCCCTAGTAGACAATCAACACTAACAATGAAGTGGGAGGGCGTAACTTCCTTGCTTGTTCACAGCTTCCTTTTCACTTTTCGTCTCTCTCTCTTCTCGCGTCTCCTACTCCTCCAGTATCACTTCGATATCGATTGAATCATTATTCCGATGATAGACAACACCAGGACGCGCACCCGGGCCTGGCACCACAGATCGCCGATGGCGCAGGGCGCGCGCAATGGCAAAGATGATGCGATTCAATGCCTGCCGGTTTGGCGTTGGATCATTTATCGTCTGATAGATGCGTATGCGACAAGGACGCGTGGATGCTGGCGTCACTTGAAGGCTCCGCCGTGAACGACGCCGACGATTTCGAACCGTTTGCATTTGCGATGTACGCATCTGCGGCGTCGATGTAGACTGTCCGTCGACAACGAGATCATTCTCCTGGCTGTCGTTGAACTCGTTGGGGTCGATGTTAGATGAGCCGGAGGTCATTATCTTCTAGTTAAAGTTCAGGTCTGTGGAAAGAAAACCAATGAAAACTAAAGTCAGGAATCCTCGAGCTTGATGCTTACAATATCTATTGAAAGTCGCTGTTGTGCTTGTTGCTTTTTGTTGTTGTATAGACTGTTTATATCTAGTGATACATATATAAATGTACAAACTATATGGCACTTCTGACAGATGTCCCAACGTGCTAGTAAGTTTTCTAAATGAAAATAAAAATGTTACTGAATGTTTGACTGAGGGTAAAAGGTACACAATCATAATAAATTGCATTAAAAGCGTATTCCGTTGATTTAACAATATTAAAAAGTTTTCATTTTATATTGAAAATAAGTTGAGAGATTTCTGTACGGAGTGAGTTTGTAAATTGCCGTGTTTGCAGTTCACTCTGCCAACTCTTTCGCTTTTCAATTAAATACATATTAATTAAATTAAGTGCACTTCCGCTGTCATTAAAACACCACACAAACACAGGCAGACAACTCTTCCTCGTCAGGTGTATTGACAACGGAGGCAACTTTAACTAAAGCAACAACAACATTTGTCAGTTTGACTAACACAACAAACAACTGCACAAACAACAAACAACAATCAGCATTCAACAATCAACAGAGCACAGTCAACGCAGTCTACGCAGTCCCATTCCTCCTAGCAGCTAGTTTATGGTCAAATGAATGACATGGCCCCAGCCCAACCCTGACATAGACACGTCATCAAGTGCAGCGTCGGAGCCTGCGGCTGCGATGAGGCAGCTCTCGCTCTCCCTATCTCTCCCCCGTCCTCTCTCTATCTCAGTCTCCCTATCTCTGTGGGGCAACACAAAACAAGACGCTGGAAAAGTGTTGCATAGCCCAGCGGGAAAATGTGCATGGTTTACGCAGTAGGTGGCATGCATGGAGAAGCTACTCTGCGTGGCAGGTTGCTGTCAGCCGTGGGAGTCGCAAATTGGTAGAAGCAAATGATGCAAATGAAAAAACGATTGTCTACTTTAAATTGCAGTGTATACAGGGCCAAGTGTTGCATACTTTTTGGCAGTTTTAAAAAGATGTTAACAGTTTTTTTTTTTTTTTAGATATTTATTTTAATAGTGAATGTTAAATTTTTAAATTTCCCCACCCGGCCGCCCCTTGACACCAAAAGGCGGGTTTAAAACGGTCTTTATTTCAAACAAACGAGAGAAACTCAAAAATTAGGCTACAACTTTGGAGCCTTTTCCTGGGCGAGCTGTGCACTTTCCGAACTTGAAAGCGGTGTGTACTTATAAATGAAGAAAAAAGAACAAAATGAAAAAAAACCGCAAGTCGCTATCTCCTCTAGTTTCGTTGCAATTTCGAATTGAAAAACGAAAAAAAATGCCGTTATTCGAAAAAATTGACAGCTTTTTTGACGCTAACAGAAAATAAGCGCTGCACGGTATGCAACACAATATCAATTTGTTATCTGTTATTTATTCTGTTAAAATTAAAAATCGCCGACCACTGTAGATGTGTCGTCTGAGGCGTTTGACTGTATAGGGCCCTGTAGGGGTTCCGAGTTCGAAAACCGGGGGTAGGCACGGTTTTTAAAAAACAGACTTTACATAAAAAAACAAAATAGATATGCTAACTATAGTTAGTTAGCCGACGCGCCTAAATGAGCTGATTTAATAGATGACAAGGACACAAAGGGGTAAATGGATTTCCCCGTATGACTTAATAAAAATAAAAGGTTGAAAAAAATGTTTAAAAAAACTAATTAATACATATTAAAATAATAATATAAAAATAAAATTAGAAAAATTGAAAAGATGAAAATAAAAACATGTGAATTACATCTTTGTGCATCCATTTCATAATATTGTGAACTTTAGCTTCATATTAAATCTGCCATTTCTCTCTCCCTTTTCAATTCAAAGTTTCCATCGTTCAGTGACTTTTTAGTGCTACAAACTCCTGATTAATCAGGTGTCAGTCTTGCTATTCCACGCTGAACTTAAAACAATCTCATTGTATCGCAATATCCAGCAGGCTCCACAAACACACACACACAATAACAACAACAAGAACTTAAACTCGCTTGCACACTTTCACACACACGTGCACACAGACCCCCGCACAGACAATGCACTCGAGCTGTCTGTCGTTGAGTGTATTTGCAAGCGCAAATAAACAAAGCTGTTCCCCATGTGTGCTTTGTGAGCACCTTCTGACATTCTGATGAACTCATAATTTGAACTTTGACATCGCCAGCCACATGCAACATTGCAACATTGCAACATGACAGTGTAGAGTGTGGGGAAGGTGCATGTGCATTTTTACTAATTGAAAAATCTGCTTTTGCACTTATCTAAACAAATAGTTGGGCGGCAAATACAAAATTGAAATTCATTCACGCACCGCACGCACTAAATACGCTTTCAGATGCCGCTGTCGATTTTAATGCTAATGCTAATGTAATGCAAATGCAAATGTAAATGCTAATTGCGTTTATTGCGTGCACTCGTGCGTTGCTCATACGCACACACTTGCGCACACAGGTACATAGGTGCTCTGATACTCATGTAATAACAATTTGCAGCAGGTCGTGCGATTGATGGATATGTTTGGCATTGCATAAATTACTCGTCCGTCTGCCCCTCCCTCAGTCTGTCTGCCTATCTGCCTGTCTGTCTGTCTGTCTCTATACAAATTACATGACACGCATAATATGACAGCTCTGGCAAGTCCTCAACAACCATCGCTCACTCGTGCCATAGTTCAAGGATGCCAAGGAGTAGACGCCGCCGCGTCGCAGGTGCCGCGTGGCGTATAATTTGCTTCAAGGCCCAGTGGAAATGTCGCCGCTAAAGTTGCGGCTCGGTTGTTACTACAAACTTTTCGTAGCCCCAGAGTACAACACACACGGACACAATCACAAACAAACACTCGTACAAAGCAAGCTCGAGCTGGAGCCTTATCAAAGTTGTCTGTACAGTTTGCTGAGCTCGAGAATTTATCATTTTCCCCGCTGAATCGTTGAACTTCTCCAGCAATGAAATATTAACTTAAAGACACTTAAAGTGCGCAGTGAACCCACTACCCCTGTTTCCCTGTACCCCTGTCCCTTTTCTTCCTTAGCTTCTAATTCCATCAGGTCTTAAGTTGATTTGTGTGCTGACTGATGAAATTGCGCATACGCCCCATTTGCCATTGGCCCTTGGAAAGAGCACAGCTTAACGCCTGCTGCTTTGTAGTTCTTCATCTGGGCCAACAGCAACAACAACTACAGCTATAATCACAACAAAAACAACAGCAAAAATAAGTAGTGCAATAAGCAACAAGCTAACCACATCAAGCGAAATGACCAAGAGCATACGCAGTACACTCTGAGCGAAATCAGGTAAAATAATTATACCTCGCAGACAATGGAGGTGTATAGAAAAGAGTATATTACGTTGTTGTTAGTGGTTAAAGTATGTAGCAAAAGCAATAAGGCATGTTATCCAGCATATAGTCTGTAGTATATATGGAGCATGGCTATCTTCCTATAGCATTCGATTTAGCACCCATAACATTATCATAAATTGTTAGATTTTTATTTGGCATGTCTTTCTCTTTAGTTCTTGACACAGTTATTAATCTGACAACATTTTAGGTTTACAAAAAATACATTTTATAAAATAAAAATAAACTTACAAGTAGAATAACTTGTTCTCAAACCAACCGATTATTATTTAAACATGACTGAATCTCATTATTGATTTGACACCAAAGTATTTCAAAATTTGACTTAATTAAATTGTAATATGCACAATTTAAAAAATTAAAACCTTATTTTATATGTTTAGTTTTTAAACCAAGTCGAAATTGGTAAATAAATCGATTTAAAAACCATTTTCTGTAGCATTGTGCAGGCTTATGAATATAAACGCCATTTTCAATTGCTTTAAAGGATATACAAGTGAGCCTCTGCTGTAATCCTTGCACAATTCTTAATAAACTTACTGCATAAGCTCAACTTCACTACGCCCTTATTGCAATAAAAGTAATAGAATAATCGTTCTATCAATGAAAGTTCTAAAGCCGATCTAAAGAACTTTCTCAGTGCATTCCCCCTCATAATGTAATGCTCTCAAACGAGCGAAAGAAAAGCGCTAACAAATCCAATTGCACTTTGCCTGCTTTGTAGAGCGCACATACAAACACACACACAAGCACACACACACACACACACACGTGAGTAAATGTGCTTGAAGGGCAACAAGCGTTAACATGCCATACAGATGTCAGATTGACGCGCCGCACTTCACATCCATATTGATATGGAGAGTAGAGAAGGCAGTTGCAGAGAGAGAAAAAAAGAGAGGGAGGGAGAGAGAGAGGGGAGAGAGAGGGAAAGAAATAAAAATAAAATTGTCAACAGAGAAATGCGAAAATGAAGAAGTGAACGCAAGAATATGAAACCAATAAGGGAAATTGTAAATGCGGGAAAATGGTGCCTGTGGCTATTGGGGGCGGGGTTGGTTGATATGACAAACACACAGACACACACACACACAAACACACATTGAGATTGCATGGCAATGCAGCTCGACCACGATGACGATGATGATGACGATGATGGTGATAATGATGTTGATGTTGATGTTGAATTTCGATGCTGTTGACAATACGACATTTTTTCCCATTTACCATGGCGCGCTTTTCTTCTTTTTGTCCGCCATTTTTTGTTAACATTTACATTTACAGCTGCAATCAGGCTGCTGTATCAGGCAGAAAAATAAAAAAAAAAAAAAATATTAAACGTAAATAAACAAAAAGTGTTGAACATTTCACGCTTAAAACAATCAAATTGTTTTCACTGCACGAGCTGCGAACACAAACAACAACGACAACGAAACTGAAACAACAACAACTGCAATTACAACAACAACAAAAACAGCAATTACACCTGCTTTTAATAGCTGCGAGATTTTTTATTTAAATGCAAATGGCGTAAAAAATATCTACGCGGTGAACCTACATTTGCAGCGCCTGCAATGCACAGCTTGCAGCGCATTAAAGCTTTAAAGCTTAATTTATTACGCTCAGATTAAGGTGTCGATTATTCTTAAAGTGTACAGTTGCTGTATTTGGATTTAGTCTTTTATCAGCCCTGAAACTGAACAGATAACAGATCTTACTCGTTAAAGCACATTTAACCTTTATTGGGAGCCTCATTTATTTATGTATATAAGTATGTATATCAGAGCTATACAGATCGTTAAAAACAGTTTAAATATTTGGCAGTAATCAAAGATTACTTTAAATATAACAGATCACTCTTTTAAAGCTTTAAAACACCTCTGTTATTATGCCATTGTAGAGGGTATATTCATTGTAGACAGAAGTTTGCAACGCACCTTTGGCGATATCTCCGGCCCCATAAAGTATATATATTTTCTGAATTAGCATTACCAGAGGACTATGTCCGTCCGTCTGTCCGTCTGTTACAACGCAAACAAGCCTCTCAGCTCTTAAGCTATCTTGATTAAATTTGGAACATATACTCCTTATTGCTACATCCTGTAAATAAATCGGAACTCGCCGGATCGGACCAATATATCGTATTGCTGCCATACAAACTATCAGCAGATTTTTGTTATTTGTCAAGATATGGCAAACCTGATCAAAATCGGACATCTATAACATATACATACATAGCTGTCATAGGCACAATCGGCCAAAATGAAGATTTCTGTATGAAGATCAGTTTTGATTTAAGAAATAACTTAACTTATCAGTGACAATTAAAATGAGACATAATATGGAATATACCATATACAATACCGATTCAATTCCGCATTATTAAATATAACTAGTATTGAAACGATGGGAGAAGATAAGAACCTGGAACCTTCGGCAAGACGAATGTAGCTCTCGTTCTCGTATTTTATTTATTTTAATAGAAGATTCGATACTCAAGTTTGTTCCATAACAATAAATTTGTCTTTAATCAAAGATTGCCTTAATTAAGCACTTAGTAATTCTAATTGTAACACCTGTTAATGTGTCTAACTGCCTTTTAATTGTCTGTAATCCGTTGCACACATCCATTTTCAACACTCAATGATGTTCGCTTCTATTTTAAAATAATTCCACCAGTGGTTCTTCTCACTTTCAGCCAGTCTCATTGAATGCCAAAAGGTTTTTCAGTTCATTGTCAAGTGCATGGCCAAAATTGCAGTTTGCCGACAGTGACAGCCTACTCTGTTTTTCCCTCTGCTCTATCCTCACCTCTCCGCCCTCCCCCACCTAACACCATTCTCATTTCATTTTGTTTGTGTAATTAACGTGGCTCCAGCAGTGTCTGTTGGCATTTGGCCAACACAATTGCAGCGCTGTTGTTACAACAATTGCGGCAACAATTCGTGTTGCATTACTTCTTTCAGCCCCGTTCCCGTTGCCACGCCTCTGCGCCCACACAGACAGATCAAATATCTAAAAAATAGAAACGTTCTGTGTGGGTTTTTCCTATGCACAACAATTTGCCAACAGCTACGCAGCGCGTGTTTTTTCTGCTTCTCTTTGCTTTGCAGAGCACGCGTAATTAAAAATTCATCATACGCCATGTTGGCGCTGAGGCAACAGCAACAACAGCAAACACGGCGGGAAAAAAGTGAGCAACTTAATGAACTTTAAAGTTTTTGCGGTGCACGCTAATTGGAAAACAATTAAGGCAGGCCAACTATGCAACTATCCACGTGGCTGCTGGGATTGACGGGCCACAAAGTCAAAGGATTAAGAGAGCTGCAACAGCAAGAAGGGAAGAAGAAGAAGGAGCGGGAAAAACGGAAGAATTTTACGTGAAAATCATAAAGAGGTAAAATGATAAATGATAGGAGAAAATGGGGAAATGTTTGTGGGCTTAATAAACTCATCACGCGCGATATTCATCAGTGGCAGCAAGGGCAAACTCATAACTTTGGCCACGAACTTGCCGCATTGGCGCAACCCCCACTTGCCGCTTGCCACTTTCTTGTTTGGTTGTCTTGTTAAATTTGCTGCTGCTTCTGCTGCTGCTCAGCCGCGCAAAGAGACGCCGCTGTTTGGCTTTGTGGTGCGTTGTTGGCCAAGAGAACAAACAAAAGTGCAGCGAAATTTGAAATTTGTTAGGGCCAACAGAGAGCAAGAGAGACAGAGAGAGGGAGGGAGAGGGAGAGGGGGAGAGGAAGAGGAAGAGGGAGCAAGGCAGGCAATCGGATATGGCCAGCGGTCAGGTAATTGAAAAACTTTCGGGTCTTGGCGCAGGGCGCAAACTTTTGATTGCAACTTAATTCCCGGACAAGCTCAGGCCTAATCAATTGACGCTTTAAGTTACCAACTTACCGTTAGCTGTTTCTATTAGCTGTGCTAGGCTGGCCAAAGTAGGGCACACGTTGCCAACTGCCAGAGTGTCGCTCCCGAGGGACTAGTTGGCGCTGCCCAGTGGCTGCAACAGCTGCCTGCACCACATCCGACTGCCTTATCGCCTCGACAATCGAGCGCTCTTTCTCTTTCCCTCTGTCTCTCTGCACTCTCTTTTTCTCCACTCTCTCTCTCTCTCTCTCAGCATTTGCACGTTTCGCTATGCCAAAAACGGAAATGCACAAATCACGAACGTGCAACTCTTTGTTGCACGCAGCGAAACGTAACGGAAATATGCGTGCAACATATGCGAGTGCGCTGACGGTTGGCAGCAAACAAAAATCCTGCAAAAAAAATGAAAAAGAACAAGGCACTGAACGACTGGCACTGCACGACTGGCAGATACCCTGTAGACAGTTAAGGGTTTTGTGGCAAATAAATAAGAGAAGATAAGCAAGCAGAGGGACTTAAAAAAACTATCTATCTCACTTCCTCACTCTATCTATCTCTCTCTGCTTCTTTCTGTCGCTGCTTGAACTTTATCATACCCTGTAGAAACACTTCATTTACATTTACACCAAGTTAAATATGCGCGTGCAATTTATTTAATGTTGAATGAGTGTGTCGTTCGACTACATATACCCTGTAAACATATGTAAAGGCTGATTGTCGCTAATACGATAAGAAAGCATGATATTTCCTTTAGCATTTGCCCTGCCCAATTACAGGGTATGAATTGGATGCCCATTCAGTTGGCGTCAAACAAAAAGTATGCAAAGCGAGCCAAAAGAGCAGCAGAACAAGCGAGGCAAAGGCGACTACTGACACACATATGAATGCTGTCGGATGCCACTGAAAGAGTGCATGGAGAGGGGGATGAGTAAAGAGAGGAAAAGGGGTAGAGGTTGGAGACAGGCGCAGGCAATGCGGAAAGAAGAAAGCAGAGCAGCCAGCAGAGAAAGACAGAGAGAGACAAATAGACCAGCGGCAGGCAGTGTGGCAGAAGGTGAAGGCATGGAGGGAGAAGGGAGGGGCTGGCAAGAGGTTGCCACGCCAGCCGTGGCTTATGTTGCATGTGTTTTTTTGGTTTTGGCCTGTTTACACATGTTATGGGCAACAGCTCGACTGGGATCGGCACGAGCTGCCACTGCTGCCGCCACGGCTGCTGCTGTTGCCGCTGTCAGCAACTTGTGCGCAATTGAAACTTATGAAATGCAAAAATGTTCACCCGAAAAACAGCAACAGCAACAAGAACAACAAATAAAACACGAAGCGCAGCAATAACAAATGCGAGAAATCAAGAAAGTATACATAAATAACAGTGGAAAGAGAGAGAGAGAGGGGGAAAGAGAGCCAAAGAGGGGGAGCAAATAATGCAAAATACAATGCAAGTTAAACAAAAGTTGCATGCAACTTTTTGGGCGGAAACGGAAACGCATGTTGCGCCATGGCAAAGCTTTTGTTGCTCAAAATATGGAAGGGAGGAAGAAGAAAGATGCAAAAAAAACGAAGAGCAGAATACAAATGTTTTATTGTGCACACAGACAAGTGGCCTAAATGCGATTCAATAGTTAACTTTTGGCCCCATTGTGCAGCAGCAGTTGAGGCAGCAGTTGAGGCAGAGGCTGTTGGGGCAGCAGCAATGCAATTTTATGCGCTTATCCCGCACAGTTCAACGACTCGGGACGATCGCAATGCAATCTGCATGCTTAACTGGGTGGCCAAGCAGGCGTGGACAGGAGCAGAGGGGAAGGAGTGAGGAAGAGCTGCATGCAACGCTTTGCAGCATCAAAGCGTAATTAAAGTGCCAAAGAAATATGGCAAATGCCGTTAGCCACAGCCAATTAACCGCGTCGCTTTGTCGCGCTGCCGACGATGACATTGAACAATGGCAACGGCAGCAGTAGTAGCAGCAGCAACTCCGACAGCAGCAGCAACTCCGACTGCAATAACAACCCGAGCAAAAGGCAAGGCAATCATAAAGTCACTTGCCGCGCGGAAATTGCAAGCTGCGGTCAGCAATGGCACGTGGCACTAAGCACGCCCCCAAACCCACCATGCCACGCCTCATGCCTTACCTCGCCTCGCCTGCAAAGCTTTTTGCCCACAATTTTCACAGTTTTCCACTAAATTCGCCGGCTACGGAAATTGCAAACTGCGGGCGGCTGCTGCGGACAGTTTTTTCTTTCTGTCTCTTTTATTGCACGAAAAAGTTTTGTAAGAAAACGAAGCTCTTGTAATTATAGAAAGTATATATAAAATACTATATAGTATTTTAGTATATATATTTAGTATCTTGCCTCCAACAATTTAGAGCGTCAGCTCCAGTTCAATATGCTGCGGCTGCTGCTGCTGCTCCTGCTGCTTGATCTCCAGCTCCAAGTGCGGCTGAGGCTTCTGCTGGTTGGCAAAGATGTCCAGCTCAACGTGCTGTGGCTTCTGTGCCGCCTGTTGCTCCTTGATCTCTAGCTCAACGTGCTGGGACTTCTGCTCCTTGAGGATCTCCAGCTCAACATGGTGAGGTTTCTGTGCAGCCTGTTGCTGCTTGATCTCCAGCTCAACGTGCTGCGGCTTCTCTGCAGCCTGTTGCTGCTTGATCTCCAGCTCAACATGGTGAGGTTTCTCTGCAGCCTGTTGCTGCTTGATGTCCACCTCAACGTGCTGCGGCTTCTGCTGCTTGAGGATCTCCAGCTCAACATGGTGAGGCTTCTCTGCAGCCTGTTGCTGCTTGATGTCCACCTCAACGTGCTGCGGCTTCTGCTGCTTGAGGATCTCCAGCTCAACATGGTGAGGCGTCTCTACCGCCTGCTGTTGCTTGAGTTCCAGACTCACTTGATGTGGCTGCTGATCCAGCTGTTGATTGAGCTCCAACTCAACGTGTTGTGGCTTGACACCCAGTGGACGCACCTCAGCAACGATGTGATCGTAGTTAGGGGCAGCCGCGGCAAGTTTAGCTGGCTTGGTGCGGGGGACAGTACGTTCCCAGGGCAGGGCAAGGCTGCTGCCCAAAAGTGCAAGCAAAGTTACGAAAATTATGGATCTCATCTCGATGCGAAGGCTATGGAAAGACTATGAATTGTTACTGACTCTGTGGCAGTTTAAATAGGTACACTTTTTGCAAGTTCAGCAGGTTAATTAGACAGCGATATCAAGTGTTATCAACGAGTCTAATGAGGGGGAGAGAACCTGACACAGCAAGCAACAGTTGGTAGCATGGCCAATTACAAGTGATTAGATAAGACGCAGACGCCTTCTGCGGAAATTGTAATTAAACACAAGAGATGAATGACACGGTTTGTTTTAGAATCGAAGCCAAGTTTAATTTGATGTCAGTGAAATATCATAGATGCGCACCAGGTGATCCTCCCCGCAGCTGGCCAATTGCAGTGCCGTCTGTTGTCCTGGTCGGAACTGCAATCGCTTCACAGTCAGATGATGCGCTTGGCTAAAGAAGAAATAGACGATGTTAAGACCTCATATAGTTGACGTAATGCTACACCACTTACTCCTTGTTCAAATCGCAGCCAAGTTGCCATTGTCCATTGTTGAATCTATAAATCTTGACAAGGCCATTCTCCGTGCCCAGTGCCAGCACATAATCCTCGTCCAGACAACGCTGTGCAAAGCTCACCGCAGTTATTGATTCATTCTTCAGCTCCAGTGTGCCAGCTAGCTGCCAATCATTTAGGGAACTGCTGCCCGCCCCTGTCTTCTTCTCGCCCAGCGTCCACAGCACCACTTTGCCTTCGCGTGAACTCGTTGCAAAGTATTTGCCATCATGTGACCAATCGCAGGACCAAATGATACGTGTATGGACACCGTTACTTTTGTCTGTATTGGCTACAAGAGCGTAGCTGCTGAGCGGCTCATTTGGCTGCTGTCTCTCGTAGAGTGACCAGCGACGATCCCGGGAAACCGAGAGCAAATAACGGGCATCAGGCGAGAAACGCAGCTGTGTCACTGTCAATTGGTGTCCACTAAGCTTCTGCAGCTGCTTCCAGTTGGCTGTATTCCTGCGGGGAGAAGCAGCAAGGTTAGATTTAGATTGTGCTCAAGTGCTACAGCCTCAACTTACCAGAGTATAATCTGTGCATGCTCCGCTGTGCTGGCACGACAAGTGGATGCCAACAGTTGGCCATCTGGCGTGGCTGCCAGCGCATAGAGCTCGTAGCCATGCCCGTAAAGCTTCTGCAGCTCGGGCCACAATGTGTTCTGCATCAGTGTCTCTTCCTGCGGTGGCGTTTGCAGCGTTATGGGCACAAAATAGTTTTCAGGATAGTCATTCTTCGCCGTAGAGGGTTCGTTGTCGGATGTGTCTACCTTGTAAACTGCCTTGTTCGAGAGTCCTAGTGGAGGAACTGATGCGCCCTTAGGCAGAGCTGAAAAGATAGCATGTTGTATGAGAATCTCTCCATAAAATTGCAGTCTTTATGACTCTGTTACTCACAATCCAGCAAAGCATCCCCGGCCGTATCATTCTCCAGTCGACTGAGATGTCGAAAGTTCTCAATAAAGTTTGCCGGTGCTTGGAATGTGCGCACAATTTTCTCCTCGGCGCCGCTGGCGAATCTGTAGCGTGAGAGCAATGCCAGTGTCTGCATATCGTAGCCATGCACCTGAGAACGCGCAAGCTCATGCCAAGTCGCCGTTGACTCCTCAGCGGACTGCAACCAAGGTGCATGCAGACGCGTTGTTTGATCCGCGGAAACAGTCATCAAGTAAGTGCCCTCATGCTCCCAGGCCAAGTCGCGCACTTCGCCATAATGACCGCCTATAATGACATTCGATGTCCAGAGTTGTGGCTTCTCCTCATCCTGATTCCAGATGTGGAAGCCACCCTGATAACTGTGTGCCATAATTGAGCGACCATCCTGGGCGAATTTGCCGCCAAAGAAGCCCATTGAACTGCCGCCCACCACGCCAACGCGCACCTGTTCCAGCCAGACACCTTCCTCAGTGGGTGCCCAAATAATGAGTGTCTTGTCAATCGAGGTGGAAAGCAGACGCAGTTCTGAATTGAAATTAACATTAATGGATTGAAATTTATCAAGATAAATGTTTTCCTCACCATCTTTAGCATTCTTGTGCCAGTGTACACCGTAGATCCAACCCTCGTGGCCATAGAGAACTGATTCTAGTGTGATGGCAAACCAGGCCTGTTCGCCCAGTTGCACAATATTCTCCTCGACGCAAAGTTCGCCGCTTTCGCCCTCGCTGAAGTTCAGAATGTCCACGCGATTCTTGAGTACCTGCTCCTCGTTGCGTGGTGCAATGCGCCACAAGCGAATGAAGTTATCCTGTGAGCCACTGGCCAGCAACAAATCATCACCGTCATACACAAAGTCCAAGCCACGCACCCAATCCTCGTGGCCGAGCAGTTTGTGAACCCTTTCGAATTTTCCAGCGCTAGCATCACCGGAACCATTGGCCTGTTCTGCCCACAATGATACTGTTTCGTCGTCTGCACTGGAAGCCAATAGAACTTGCTTGCTTTGTGGCAGCAATGTGAGACGCAACGAGAAACAGAATCCGCCTGCCAACTGCACAGTTTGAAAGCAACTGAGTTCGTCGTTAGACTGTAGATGCCACAATTTAATTGTGTTATCAGCAGCTGCAGTTGCAAGCAACCAGATGCCAGTTGGACGCAGCACACCATCGACCGCATTGACGCCGCTATCGTGTCCCTTGAGTAAAATACGTTTCTTAGCTCCAGTTTCGTCCAGTTGCCATAAAACTGCGTTGGCGTCATCTGCGCCAGAAATCAATCTGTGCTCATCGAGCCACTTTACTGTATTCACACGCTTTGTGTGCTCCACCAGCGTGAACAATATTTTTGCCGAATTTCCATTGTACTAAAATTAAAACAAGATTTCGATAACTACTTAAAATTATTCATTGTTGTTGCTACGGCCTTACCCTCGGATCCAGCACAGCGACCGCATTACAGGCGCCATAAGCAATTAAGCCACTTGGGCCCCAATCAGCGCACTCTGTGGTGCGATTGCATGCCACCGAGGTGTATAAGTTTGCAATTTTCATGCTATTTTTTAATTTCCACTTACAGCACAATTTTTTTTGTTGTTATACACGTGCGTCCACTGAGCCGCACACTGCCTACAAAACTGTGGCTACAAACAGCTGTTGCTCAATCAGCTGTTACTGCAGTGCAAGCGGGACAACACTATGGTGTACATCAATAGAGTTGCCAGCCTGCCCAGATTCTGTTTATTTTTCAAATTAAAATCAAAATATTTAGTTAATTACTACAAATGTAGTGTAAATTCAATAAAATATATAAATTTAATTTTTAAAAAGAGATTGCGTTATCTAAATATTTGTATTTTCCATGAAACAGCTGCAAGAGATACGTAGTTTACTTTTTATTTAACGACCTGGCAACTCTACACTGTTTATAAATAAACATTGTTTGTATGTACACTTGTGTTGTCTGTCAGTGCAGTGGAAAAAATAAGCCGTCAATTGTTAAAAGTGCAGCTAGAATCGGGGAGGCAACGCTTAATTAAAAGTAATTTGCATAATTGATTCGATTGTAGCCTTTGGCTCAGTTACAAGCCTCAGTATAACGTCAAGCAGCGCATAGGGCGCTCGTAGTTTTTCGCTTCTCTGAGTCATTCGGAACTTGCATCTTTATTTATTTTATTTCTTTCTTTCATCGCCTCCTTAGGGGGAAAATGCATGAATGTGTTTCGCCAGCAGCATAATCGAAGCGCATAAGAAGTTATTTATAGCGCCAGAAGTAGAGGCCAGAGATAGAGACAGCGCCACGCCCTCCACCTCTAACAGACGCATTTCGGCCATCAAAATGTCTCGCAGCAAGTCTCGACTACAAACAGAAGTCTGTGGCGATTGCGGTGCAACGGGTGAGTTAAGAAGACACATTGAGAACCGTGAAAACAACAACTATATAAACTATTTGAATCAGATCCTTCTTGGGCTTCCATAAACCGTGGCATATTGCTCTGTGCGGATTGTTGCTCGGTGCATCGCAGCTTGGGTCGCCACATTTCCATTGTGAAGTCGCTGCGTCAAGGCAACTGGCAGCCTTCGGTGCTGAATTTTGTCAATTCTCTCAATGCCCATGGTGCGAACAGCGTGTGGGAGCATCATCTGCTCGATGGCAGCACAAATTCTTCCGGCGGCAAGCATTTGCCACGCTGGCGCAAGCCGTCGTCCAAGGATGCACTGCACCCAACGAAATCGGACTTCATTAAGGCCAAACATGTCAACTTGAACTTTGTGCTAAAGCCCAGTTTGCTGGACGACGACGACTCGAGTGGTGGCGGCAATCTAGAACAGGAGCTCAGTCGACAGCTGCATGCAAGTGTACGCACAAGTAATCTCGAGACTTCGTTGCGCTTCCTCGTGCAAGGTGCCGACCCGAATTACTATCATGAGGAAAAGTGCTCAACACCATTGCACATGGCAGCCAAGTTCGGGCAGGCATCGCAAATAGAAATGCTGCTCATCTATGGAGCGGATGTGAATGCATTGGACGGCAACGGCATGACACCGCTGGAGCTGGCCAAGGCCAACAATCACAGCATCATAGCCGAACGCTTGCTAGATGCCATGTACGATGTCACAGATCGTCTGATTATGTTCATGGGTGGCAAGAAACCCGATCATACTGTATGTTTGGAAAGCAACAACAATCATGATTGATTTCTTAATTAATTGATTCTATTAACCCCTGCAGACTGGTCGTCACTTGATCATACCGGAGACGAACAGCGCCGAGATCAGCGAGCAGCTGAAAATAGCACGTGGCAAGCTGCAACTGGTGCCGAATAAAATGTTCGAAGAGCTTGTCATGGATCTATACGACGAGGTCGATCGTCGCGAATGCGAAGCCAGTGAGTGTCAAAAACAATTAATGATTTGTTAAAAACAACTCTTGTTAATACTTTTCGCCAACTTGCAGTTTGGTCAACCAGCACACTAAACGCTGATCATGCAACTGTGCCATTTCTGCCGGCAAATCCATTTTTGAGCGCAACACGCAATCAGGTACGTTTTGCCAAAGAACTAGCTGCGAATTTAAGCAGTTACCTAATAATTTACTTAATCTACAGGGTCGTCAGAAGCTGGCACGCTTTAATCGCGCTGAATTTGCTGGTCTGCTGACTGATGTGCTAATCGATGCACTGCGTCGCCAGAATATGGCCAACCTGCGTCCAATGGACACACCGTTGCCAACACAATCGTTGCAACTGTTGCCCTACGGCAACAACTCTACCATGTACAGCAGCTCCTTTGAGCAGAGCATGCATGATCCGAATCTATCGGACGATGAACCTATTTACGATCCGGTGGCTAGTGATGATGACTATGCGCCAGTGCCACCAATGGCGCAGCAGGTAAACTTAATGCGCCAAAAGATACTCAAGCTGAACAACAGCTTCGGTTAGACTAAGAATCAAACAAACACTTGTGCTGTCTCCCATGTGTTCAACTGGTCAATGTAGTGCCTAGATCCAATATATATACATATATATACATCTACATATATATGCAACCTCATTAGCAGTCGATAAAGTAGACAACCCTACTACAATTAGCGTTAAGCTTTTCTAGTCCAAATAAAATTAGTTGCTATTGCTGAAATTGTAGTTTAAATGTAACTAGTATCATTCTTGTTAATTTCATAGTTTATTATGTTGAATTTATGTGTTATCTTATTATTTACTTATTGTTTTTTGTTTATTTCTGCACTCTCAGGCCATTGTACACACGCCGCCACGCAACGCGAACTCACAAAATGAGATGGAAACGCTGCGCAAGCAGCTCAACGAATACAAATCCGAAATCAATCAACTGAAGAATGTAGTGCAGCAGTTGTCCAGCGAGAACTCGCAGCTGAAGTCTAAGTTTAGCAGCACCTCCAACAACAGCGTCTACGATGAGCCACTGTGAGATTTGATTATGCTTTTTATTTGTATTTTATGTTACCTTCATTTATTTTCTTTGGGTTAGTCGCATTGATTTAAGCCTCAACAGTCCCGACTCGGAGCACGAGCCAATGTCACTCCCCGTAGGTATCAACTCGGAAGCAGCTGCGGCGGCGGATAGTTCATCTTCGAATGGTTCGTCGAATCAGTCGACTATTAAGCGACCCGCCAGCATGTATGAGCGTCGTTTGGCCTCCAATTTGGCCAAGGGCAACAACGATGTGCGCAACACAACTAGCATGTACCAAATGGCTGGCGATGGCAAACCATTTGGCGAGGAGGTCAAAATACGTTCCGATCTGGTGACACGTAGACTCAAGGAACTCATTCAGGCCATGCATCCGGCCACAGAGGCCGAGAAGCAATCGATAGCACCACATGGCGAACGCATACGCAGCGCGGTGACAGATCTAATTGCTCTGTATGCCAACTTGGTGAGTGCTGCAGAGAATTCAAATCGTTTATTCAGCTGTTGCTAAACTGAATCAATCATTCCATTGTAGCCACCCAATGCAAGCGACACAACACGCGAGACTCTGAAGCAGCTGACACGCAAGAACATACTCATCCAGCACGAGTGCGAGAATCTGCAGAAGTCCATTGAGGCAGAGGACCAACAGGCCATAAAGAAGAACACAATGGAGGTGCGCGACTGCGCTTTCCACATTGCAAGTGCCATCAAGACGCTGGTACTGCAGTTCTACTGAGTGGAATTCTAACAGTTAGATCTTAAGTCCAAAGTGTTTCAAAGCATTTAAGCCAATCAGAGCTAAAGACGAAGATAACACACACACACACAAGTATTGACCCCTTCCCCTGACAACTGACCCACTAACCAAGTGCTTCCTTCAATTGATTAACGAAATGAAATTTGTTTGCCAAATGAAGCAAAAGTTTTCTTTTATTTATATATTAATAAATGTTTTACATAAAGCGATTTCTCAATATGTTCAGTAAACACAAAATGCGTTAACATATTGAAAAGGAATAGATATTTATATGTGTTTTCTCTTTTTCCCAATTCGTAAAATAGTTGAGCTCTTTCAGTTAACGGAAATGAAAAGGTTTTTAGCTTGGCCAAGCACGGATAAAACTTAAGAGAGAAGTAATTAAATATAGAATGGAAGTGCTGTAAAGGAAAGTATCAAAGTTTCATATAGAAGTTAGGCAACTCTTTCTCTGTTGCGGCTGTTGTTGTTGTAGTAGTTATAATATCTATACATACATACATATATATTCTATATTGTACATTTAGTTAACTTTGTATTTAAAGCATGGACATTTATTATGCATATCATCCTGTCTGTCATCAGTTTTCGAACTTCTCGACTAATTCGAGTGTGTCCCCTTTATATTGTTTAACTTTATGTAATTGATTTCATTTGGTCTGTTTTGATTTTGTTTTGCGTTCTGCGTTTTACATGCACACACACACAAACATACATACATATATATATTATTTATATTTTTGTTGGCAATTCAATTGCTCTGTTTAATTGTTTAAAATATTGCGCACTGCATCATCTATGTAAAACACATGTACATATATATAGTATACCGATTTATTTATATGTTGTTGTCACTATCTGTAAGGAATGCTACATTGTTGCTTAGTTAAGGAACTGCCAAAAGCATCATTTAAAATCATTGGAAGAACTACTATTTCCTGTGCTCTTGAAGTACATATATATGATTGTATTTCCTTTGTTTGTTGTTTTCTCTTTTTTAAACAGTTTCAACATTCAGTTTTAGCGCGCCAAAAGTTCCCATAAAAATATATACGCTCATACAATACCTACATAGTTACAAACTGCAATGTACACGTGTGTAAAATATTGCTTACTTTCTTGAGTTATCGTACTACATAACGAACCTGAACCGACCCCAACATCGTCATCATTATCATTCTACACTACACTATCTAGACATTTTTTCACTGAGGGAACATTAAAAAACAGAAAATACTTTTAAAAACTGTCTACAACCTTTGCTGAATCGAGATGTGTTGGAATTTTAAATCGGAATATTTGTGAGTATGTTACGGTAAATAATTCTAAAGCTCGGCTCAAACTCGGCGAGAATAAAAGTTAATAAACATAAATAATAAGAGGTATATTAAAACTTCGTGTTTCATTAACTTAAGTTTATCAATTTGTCTAAACTAATGTAGGTACATACAATGTTAATATCAAGTTCGTGGTTTGTTTTAAAGAAGTCTTAAAATGTTTTTTGTTTTTTTTAACAAACTTAGAAAAATTCACAGTAATTGTTTTGTTTTTTGTTTTGTTCATTTGTAATACATTATAACAACAGCAATAAATAACGTATATCGTATCATATCTAACAAGACGATTTCCATCGATCCATAACTAAACTTGTACTTCCCTTAAACTCATATTTGTCTTTCCGAATCGGTAACTGACCTACTACTCGTATTCGTTTCGAGTTGTCTACACTTGTAACTACAAATTAAGAGAGAAAAAAAGAGAGAAATCAAGAGTAAATGCACACATAAAATAATAAATAACTGCAGAACTTTACTCGTCCTCTGCCTCGGTGATCGTTGAGTTCATAATGTGCGTCTCCTTCTTGTACAGCAGCTGACGATGATGCTGTGAAGTAAGACAAAGCGGGAATGAGTTTTTGAAACTTCTCTGTAATGTTTACTCTTTCTCTAACCTCCTCATTTTGTATCATAACAATGCGATGCTCCAACTGTGGCGCCAAATCGCATGTGGACTGCTCCAAATCATCCAGCGAAGCGCGACGTAGCATCTATGAAGGATACTACATTGATTCACACTGATTAGTTTTAAATGATCAGGCTCTACTTACCTTCTGCGAATTGCCGTGCGTCAGATCCATGGACTTGTTGTGATGACCCACCGACAATTTGCGTATGGGCGACGGACCATCAAGATCCAAACTGTCCAGGCACTGCACCAGACTGTGGCGACGCGAAAGTGTCACCAATGACTGTCGATGCTTTGTGTTCTGTCCACATTTGCGTGAATTGATGGCCTTGAAATGATTCTGCAGAGTTATACCCAACTCGGGACAGGCATCATCATCCATCTGCAATCAAAAATGTCCATTATTAAAGACAATTCCATAAACTAATAGACTTTCTCGAACACTCACCAGCACTTTGGCATCCTTGAACATCGTGTAGCCATCGCAGCCCATGAAAATGTAACTCTTGACGCACAGTTTGTAGGTCTGATCGAGATTTAGATACTCATCGCCCACTTGTATGAGTTGCGGATCGATACGTTTGCCAGGTGCAGCCTGTGGATCGAACGCAAAACTAATGCCAGCCACCTGAGGAAAGCGTCCCTCCAGTTTGGGGTAAGCAGAGACGCCATTCTCCAATGCCTGCCACAGCACACGCCCCTTAACCTCCAGCAGTATCAATGGATCCCTCATGGGTATAACATTAACCAAGTCACCCATTGTGAAGGCACCCACAGGATGTATACGATCCGAGCGGAAGGTGCCGCCATTCAAAATAACCACATCGGCACCAACGGCAGCCAAGACGACATCACACACCCAATTGCCAAGGTTGGTTTCCTGTGTGCGCACACGAGAGAAGCGTCCATCCAGCTCAACACTGAACACGCCCATCACATCCGACAGCTTACTCTCAATGAACTCTGCCAGGGCGAAGAAAGACGATTAATTAATCTACATCTTCCTCTTTACTACCTCCTACTTACTGGCATATTTGGACAGCTCCTCTTTGAGCACCGGATCCTCAGGTATTTTGGCTGTTACATCCACGCATCGCACATCTGTGGTAAACTGTGTGCGATTGTTGGTCTGTCGCTCGATAGTTATGACAGAGAACTGCTGGAAGTCTGTGCCGGATTTAACAATCATTTTGCCATTGATTTCAGTTACTTCACGCACATGATCGTGTCCACCCAAAATGATATCGATGCCATTGCATTTCTCTGCCAGATTGATGTCGTTGGGTGTGCGCATGTGTGTGAGGGCAATAATCAGATCACAGCCCTCGAGACGCAGCTCACGAGCCAAACGATTGCCAGCCTCCACATAATCGATGTACGTCACTTCGGTGGGATCTATTGTGGGCAATGTTTCCAGCCATTCACGCTCCACAAGACCAATGAGCCCGATCGAGATTTGATTATGTAGTATAAAGTGAGAGATTTTACCACCACCCAAGGGACGACCAGTTTCGTTGTCAACCACATTGGACATCAGCCACGGGAAATTGGTTTGCTTAATCAACTTGACTAGCACATCCAAGCCGTGATCTAGACGGGGACGAAAAGGTATAAATCAATAAAAAAACACAACTGCGTTTAGGATATGCAAATTCCTCACCGAAATCATGATTACCAAAGACGGCGCAGTGTGTGCCCACCTGGTTGAGCACGGGTATCATTTGCTCGCCCTGTGTAAAGGTGCTCACTGTGTGTGTGTGTGGATAAGAAATTTAAGTTGTCTTGACTGATAGATAAGTGTATTCCATATGCTACTCACGCATGCTTGGCGAGAAGGCATCGCCGCTGAAGAGTACCAAAGGATTTAGATGCGCATAACTTTTGATGGCTGTAGCAAAGCGTGCAGCGCCACCGATTGGCTCCGTTTCGGCCATGGACTCAATGTTATAGACATCGTTGTAGTGCAATATGGTCAAGGGTTTATCCTCCCCCTCAGTCATCTTAAGCAGCTTCTTAGTCTTCTCCAGCTGCGATGAAATCGATGTGGAACGTCCGTGCAGGCCGTTGGGTGTAGCACGCACACGATGTCGCGGACTCTGCGGTTGACTAACGGATGCGTAGGCTCGGGTGCGTGTCAGCAGCTTTGTATCGCAAGTATCCTCGTCCTGTGCAATGCCAATACAGCCAGTGGATATTATGGAACCACTTAGCGAACCCTCAGCACTCGATGCGGTCGGCACACTGCCAGACGAGGCGGAGACAGCAACTGTCGGTGCCAATGACAAGTCTAGAGAGCGAAAATTTGGATTTGTGCTTTGCAGCATGGACAGCGTGCGAGTGCCAGCGTCTCGCACCTCAATGGAAGCCTGCGAATCAGGATGAGAGAGAGAAAGAGAGAGAATCACAAAGAGATTAGCAACACTCAGACACATAAAGCGGAAATCTGACAGAGATACGACAAGAAGACACACATCGATTTATAAGAACATGGCAAGGCAAGGCGTCAGACAGATCACATGTGCTAGATCTGCAGGGGAAGGGTACAATAATCATAGCTTAGGGGACAGAGACTCTAAAAAGAATCATAGAGTAAATTAACTAAAATATGTGTATATTTGTAAATTAAAATATCAAATTCATTTAAATTGTGCTGCCAACTTAAAAGAGATTTAATTTTATGATATATTATTAAATATTACACATTATATTAATATATTATACCTGTTAAACGTCTCTATAAAGAACGTTCTTAGGTTCACTCAATATTCAAATGAATATTGAACATTTTCTATTCAAATAACTTAAATTCCCTTGAATGTTCGTTAAAGAGCAGTTCCACAGTGCCGCATTTTAGAAGGACCTTTTTAATTTCAAAGGTATTTCCTTAATAATTCGGAAAATATTTTGAGCTTTGAGCGCTGAGCACAAGTATGCCGTGGCAGCCGCGAAGGCTCTTCTGCTGTTTCACAAACAAAGAGGGGGGTAGTGGGAAGGGGGCGCTTGCATTCCGTATAAGCTTGTGCAGGATTAGTTTGCCAGACAGGAGGGTGTGCACAGTGTGTGCGTGTGTGTGTGCTTGCGTGTGTGTGTGTGTAATTTAGTGTTGTAATTAGAGCTGAATAACTGCTCTACTATCTCCGAGAGTGTGCAACAACAACAACAACAACAACAACAAGAACAACACACACATAATACATATAGAATAGACAGAGATATAGCTATAGCGGGATATTTAGCCAGCTAAATAAGAGTTGGGTAAACAGAAACCTGCTTCAGCCAGCCAACAACATTGCCCATGGCTGCTCCGCGATTGCCGCCTGTCAAGTGCACCAAGCGGCGACTGGAACTGGAGGAGACGCCACCTCCAGTTGCAGCTCCTGCAGCTGCTGCTGCTGTTGCTGTTGTGGGTGTCGGTGTCGGTGATGATGGTCTACCTCCACTTCCACTTCCTCCTCCTCCTACGCCTCCTCCTCCTCCGACGCCACCGCCAGCGCTTCCTCCTCCACCGCCGTCATTCAGGCTGTTTCTTTTGTTGTTGTTGCTCATCCTGCAGCCGCTGCACGCAGAGTAGAAGCAAAGAATAAATATGTTGCAAGGCAACACAAGAACAACAACAACAACTTACAACACATTTGTGGCATATCTAAAGCTACAACAACGTAGGCGCATTCTACGTGTTCGCGCGACAAACAAAACAAATTTCGTAATTTATGCGACAAACTAAAAATAGAAACGCGCGCAAAACAAAACAACACACACAACAAATTTGTATACGATTTTATTTATTTATTTTCCTTAGATATTTTCTCGTATTTTTCTGCACTGTTTGCTTTACAAATTGCGAGCGAGGGAACGCGCGTCGCACCTGCAGCGTGAATGGGCAGAATGAAATGCAAAATGATTCGTGAATGCAAAATGTTCTACTCAAATTGAATAATTTCAATGCAGCAAATAAACAAACAAAGATAAGAGCCACTCACAGATAGTGAGAGAGAGAGAACACTCGAAATGAAAATGAAATAAAGACCAGAGATAGTCACTGAGAGGTAGAAAGAGTGGGAGAGAGGGGAGATAACATATAAACAGACAGTCACACAATCACAAACATACTCTCTCCTCCACACACAAATTCTCTCTCTCACACACACACACAAACAGTTAGCAACGCGCAACAAAATTGCATTATATGTTTGATTGTGTATAAACAAAGACATCGATAAGTGCGTGTGAAATCAACAAAATAAAATTGCCAACAATTTCAAGCTGCACGGCCAAAAAAGGGGAACACCCTGTAACAAATATGAGAGACGAAATGCTTTCAAGAACTCACTTCCATTTACATATATTGAATATACTATAACTATATACCCCCTTTATTGTATATAAGCTTTCCTTCTAACTCTATTACTCTTCAAACCTTTGCCTAATATTCAATTAATGTTACAATTGATGTTTAAAATATCTATGACAACTCTAAGCATTATATTCAAAATGAAAGCGTCACGCTTCAGATCTTAGCTACCCAGCTACCCTCCTCCCTCCTAAAAGATCCCTCAATCACAAACTTAAAGAAACTAACTACATTTGTAAAAACGGCAAAGCTAAAAATTTAAAAAAACAAAAACAATATCCCGAGTCGAAGGCCTCTGTCGCTAGCGCTCATTAAGCTTATATTAAGTTTAGAATTTAATTTTAAATTTAATTTGTTAAATAAATAAATAAAATAATATTCAAAATACTGCTGCCACTATATACCCCCTTTATACCAATTAATTGTCTAATATCTGTGTTATTCCATCTACTCCATCTTCACTTCCAACTTATCTTTGCTGAACACCTTTGGCTAAAATTCAATTACCTTTCAACACGTATTTGCACGCTATACTATCATCAATCAAGCAATATAAATAAAACGACGACATACTTTTATTTTCATGTCTATTTTTGTGTCATATGCGCTCATCAAACCAAAATGCCTCATCAAATCTCGAGGCAAAGCGGCTAAAAGCAAGTGAGCATCAGATACAGATACAGATACAGAAATGCGTGTGCAAAGATGCGTGTGCGTATGGTGCGTGCAATTGCCGCATTGACAGTGATAATGAAAGAATGAATTTACATGCACATTACGTATACGCATCGGAGCAGACAAGGTCGTAATCGAACTGGGAATCGAATACGACGTCAGTTACACGTGCATGAACATATGAATACATATGTATGTGCTCACATTCATATATGTATGTGTATAAGCCATAAAAATGTGTGGTTTTACCGTCAGTTGAACCACAAAATTACTGACAGGAAATGAGCAAAGCTCGCGCAGTAAAAGGTGAACAAAATGGAAAAGGAAAAAAATGTGTTGCGTTGTCAGGTATGATTTATATCTGTAGAATCGTAAAAGTAGATTACATCAGCTATGAAGCAATTTAATTGAATGGAATCGCTTCAATGGAAAAGTTAAAGCGCAGATTACACTGTATACGCGTAATGTACTGCGCTTAATCTATAGATAAAACAAGAACATATATTCTCCCACTCTTTCCTTATGCTTTAAAATACATTTCCTACATCGAGCCTATAAATAGTTTCATAATTAATTAAGGCACGATTCCAAACTGTGTAAGGAAATCAATTTAAGGAGGGAATCAATTTAAAGCACGTTTACAACGACGTCGTTGCACTTGGCCGAGTTAACGCTGTCCGATAGCCCTGAATAAAGTTCAGAGACAGAGGTAAAAAGCCAAGGATACGTAGGAACTAAAACAATACGTATCGTTGTAGTATATCGAGTGGAGCACACTCAATCGAGACCTGAACAATTGCATGACTATTCAGGATGTCCTTAGGAACAAGGAAAGTGCACAAAAGGCAAAGGCAAAGGGCGAAAACAGCGAGGCAACGGCAACGGCAACGGCAAAGGCAAAAGCCAGACAAAGGCAATAAACCCAAAACGGGAACTTCATTTCGAGCAGACACCATCTACTGAAAGAAATAAAGTCAAGGGTCAATTGATGAATGCTTCCTCGACATCGTTTTGCGCAAGAGAGGCAGACACGTGTATTTCTGTGCCTGTCTGTGTGTGTGTGACGAGGCCAGCATGTAAGGTCCTTTGTGGCAACGCTCGTCGTTGAGGTCGAGAAGCCAAAAATTGCTGAATCCCGCCCCGGGGGCCACAAGTGAGCAACGGCGTGTGCCAGAAACATTTTCGTGCCTTGCCCAAGCAAAACTTCAACGAGTTTTTGCCCGTGCGTGTGTGTGTGAGAACGTATGTGCAAAAATATAGACATGTACGAAAAGTTAGCGGCAGTTAGGACACACACACGCACACACACCCACCCGAGCACACATGGGGCTACGCTGGGAAAAATTTGATTAGCATATTAAGTATACGTAACGGTTCAGTGCAGCGTTCTCACAGTTCTTTCTTTACCTTCATTTCTTTACCTACAAGAACACAAAACAGAAAAGGGAAAAAACAAATCACTGCTGAATTATTTACAAATTAAATTCCCCAAAACAAGAGAGAGAAAAAAGACAATATCAAAACGAAACCAAATGAAATACAAATCAGACCCTTTTTCTCTGTGCTCTGTGATCCTACATGAACTGTATTCAGGAATATGTAAGCAGCTCAAAGACTAAATCTAACTTGACTGACAAGTGCGTATTTACCGTAACCGTTACCGTTACCAGGAAAAGGAACAACAAACTACAAATTTGTAAAAAAAAAAAAGGAACAAACGAGAGAACATGGCAAGAAAATCGAACCGAGTTTAATCTCAGCTGCTTTGCCCGAAAGTAATTCCACTTTTGCTGATTGCTTGCAAATCAATAGACGCAATTGTTTTTTTCTTAGCGTTGCTTTTACCTGTTGTTTTCATGTTTTGTGTATGAGGTGAAGGTGGTAAAACTTACGTGCGTGCGAGGATTAGTTTTAGAAATGTTCCTGTTGTTATTCTTCGATACAGCAGCGACGAGGCGACCTTGTACAGTGGTTTCCCGACCGACTATGCGTTCTATTTACAGTTGCTGTTGCCACACGTTCTGCTGTGAAATGCAAGAGAAAGACAGAGGGAGGGAGGGAGGACAGTGGTTAAATTAAAAATGAATATTATACAAGCTCAGGCAGAAAGTTTAATTGCTTTAGAGAAATAATATCTAAGCTGTCGCAGAGCAGGAAATGCACTATACAAATACACTCACACACTCACACACAATCACATACACGAGTGCACACCAGTGCACACTGCCTGACACACACTCACTCACCCACCTGAAGCTGTTGCCGGTCCAAACTGAAATGGTCGCAGAGCAGAGCGAGCAACTGTTGAAGTATCAACGGGAGTCTGTTTAACAGGCTGCACAGTGGGGCAACGAGAGAAGGCTGTACGGAGGAGGACATGGTGTGGTGGTTAAGGGATGGCTGTAGCTGTTGCCTACACACACACACACACATACATACATACATATCCGCTGTGAAGTAATAAAGCAGCCTCAGGGCTTTTCGGCTACATTCAATACTTCTCGGAAACAATTTCAATGTTTTTTTTTAACAGTTATATATCTTCTTCTAATCTTTGGGCTGTCATGACAGCTCATGTTTCACATTTTTTTGTTTTGATGAGTGAAATTCCGCGAAGGCCATCAAAATGTTAATTGCCGTTTTAAAAGCGCTTTCCCGAATGCAAAGGCATGACTTGACAGCTTTATAAAATGCTTTCTGATGATTGACACATGAGGAGAAAGGGTATTGAAACCACACACAGAGACACGCATAAATGTGTATAATAAATTATATATTTAATAACTTCAAATTTACGCCTGACTTTTTTATTTACATCTCGCAGCACAGGCAACAGCAGCCGTCAACAACGGCGCTGTTAAGCCTTAACAGCGTGCTAACATTAACTGCCTACGCTCTGCAAGCTTTCGTCTCGTGTCAAATATTTTGATGCGTATATTTATCTATGCGAAATTTGTATTTAATGTAGACAAACTCAAAATGGGTTTTTTCTATTTTTTTTGTTTTTTGGCAACTTGACAGCAGCATAGCAAACACAAAAAGTATGTCAATGTGATTGCCATGCGCCGCTACCTAGACCTTGTTGGCCAGTGCTTGTTTTGGGGGCCAACACACACTCACATACATGTGCTTTGTGTAGTTATGGCTAACGGTTTAATTAACACTCTGCAGACAAACATAGTAAAAGGAGGCAATGTCACTTGTTGTTGCCCCACATAATCGTTAAGTTGTTGCTGTCATTAGCGACCGACCAGCAGGATAACAGCAAACACACACACACATGCTAACATAGTCGCACTTGAACTCGCACTTTCTCACGCTGTGCCATAATCAGCTGTGCCAAAAAGCTCTCTCAGTAGTCAGTCAGTCGGGCAGCCTCTCTCTCTCTCAGTTTCTCCCTCTCTTGCTCTCTTTATGTTAGCTCAAATGAGAGAGCGCGTACTAGCACGTTGTTTGTTCCTCTTACTGTTGTTGTTGTAGCTGTTCTGTTCTGTTCTTTGCCTTTGGCGGTTATTATTATGTATTTTTGTTGTTTTCTCTTTGAGTTAATTTTTAAAAACGTGTTGAACGGTTAACGCTTTAGCTTTTTTTACACTGTGTGTGGGTGTGTGTGTGTACGTAATGTAATTTGCCAAGGGTTATGGAATCTGAACTTGCAGCTGCTCCTCCTATATAAAAATAAACTGTTTATGCAGTTAACTTATGGCAAGGGGGAGGGAGGGAGGTGGGACCGCCTTTACTTTCTTGGCTTACGCCGTGTGCTTTTTCAGAGACTTGAAGGAGCACAGCCCAGCTGAGAAGCACTTGCTGTCTAGTTAGGATGGGCCTGGTATGGTGGGTTATAGACGAGTCCCTGCATGACCTAATATAGATATACAGCAGAGCTGTCAATTTACATACAAATATACATATTCATGTCTGCCTGCACAGTGTAGAAAGTACTTTAGCAAATCTGTGTTAATATAGTATTTTTTTTATATAAATTGACACTTCCGTTGTCACTTCTCGTTCCAAGGTTGTGTGAAATAAATTGCGAAATTCAATCGTGCAATTTGTGTTCACTTTCACTTGCAACAGTTGCTCAACATTATGTGTGCAGTTTAATCTAGCGATTAATCAATTTTATTAATTAATTGCGCACTGATAACAGACACACATGTGTGTGGGAATTTGAATGTCTTCTGGTTCGGTTCTCATTTTGCGCGCGTTTGTTTAGTTTCATTTGCATTGTTTGAATTTTCTCGAATATCATCTCACATACACTGAAACCCTCTTACACCCATACAGAGACACACACCTGCCCTTTGGCATCATTATTTACACACCTTGTGCAGAAAAGGAACCACGCGAAAATCCTGTTTCGCGCACCACTTTTTCTTGTACACCAAAATGCCGTGGTCTGTGTGTTTTTTTTGTTGTTGTCCCTTTTATTGTAATATATTCTGCGTATAAAAAGCGAAGACGAGAGAAAACGCAATACGCGACAACCGAAACGTCTCAGTGAAAGGCAGAACTCCAACTGAAATATGAAATTATCTGTTAATGTTAACAGGTTGAGAATTTAACTTGAGCCCATGTTAATGTTACGCCTCAAGAACGCTGTGAGAGAGCGCAATGCTGAGAGAGCAAAAGCATAATTTGCAAACGCACAGTCGGCTGTTAAACGGATTATATTTTCAAATGTAATTTATCTCTTAAATACGAAAACATGTTCTGCGTTTTATGATTTCATAGGAATATTCCAATTCACAATAAAACATTTCCATGACAGCCAATGCTGTCAATTAGAAGTGCTGTCAATTTAGCTATTTTACCGACAAGTTCGGCTTTCGTTTTAAATTCATCATTTTTTAATACGGAAAACCCCGTTACAATAATCTTTTTTATTGTTTTTCCATGTAATGTAGCTTCTTTTTGAAGTGAAGACTCCAAAATTCAGGCAGCTCTAATGTTAAGCTACGTTCAAGCGTAACAGAGCTTGAACTGTCTCCCTATTATATTAAATTATCATTTACGGCAGCACAAAAATACCTGGAAACAATAAATTTCAATTGAAACGTGATTGAACCAAAAATTAATATGAATAATAGTATTTGTTCAAACCTCTTTGAATCGATCTGCGTTAAATTTGAGCAGCTCTGTTAAGTGAGGAGCAACGCTGTTCACGCCCGCAGACAACATAACTTACAGTTTCAGAGCAACTGACTGTTATTCAAGCACAAAAATTAACCGTCCGTTAAATTTGATTGCATGTATTAAAACAGAAACATAATTATTGTTTATATTATTTAATAATTTTTATTTATAGTACCTCACTTTAAAAATTACGTTATACCAATATTACATTAAATGTTTGCTGTTTAAACTGCCTTCCAATTGCCATATACATACATCGAGCTACGTGTATTGTTTTTTGCATGTGTCTTAAGACATTTGCATTATCATTACATTTTATCATCATTATTGTAATTATTATTATTATTCTTTAGGTCTGTATGGTTCCGTCTGGGCTAACATTTAAGTATATAATCGATATTTTCCGTATATGTACTTGATAATCCGAAATGTGCTATAATATTGTGTGGTTAAATGAATACACTCTTACACTTTTAATAAGCTTATACAATATAAATATATATCCATGTATATATATATATTTGCTTTTGTTTTTTAAATGTTCTGTTAGATTTCATATACTACGTGATCTGATTTCAAGTTTCTTTCGGTTCGTTTGTTTTTTTTTTTTTAATTGTTCTTGCGACAATTTTAACAATGTTATTATTGATATATGTATAGTTATTGGCTTTTCTTTTTTGTTGTTTTTTGTTTAACTCTTAAAGACTTTACTTCATTTGCTGTTCATTTGTCCATCGAATTGTTAATTAATTTACAATGATATACAGTTTCTTTTCCCTATACAAACGAAAATCGAAATATGTTTATAATATGTATGTGTGTGTTATGAAAAATATCAACTAAAAATAATAGGAATTAAATTATATTGAGTTAAGGTAAGCATATTGCATTTCAGTTCTACGGTATGTAAACACACTATGGGTTAAATAATGCATTAAATAAATTAGGAGCAATAAGTGCAAACATTTCGAATTGATTACTTCATCTCATCATTGTTTTTCCTTTTCCATTTCATCTCTAGATATAACCGACTGTAGCCTAAAGATTTATTTTATATTTACAAAGTTTTTCAAAAAAAGTTTCCTGTTTTCTCTCGTGTCTCTCCTTGAAACCAAAACTTGAAGCAGCTTCAAAAATATGTTTAGTTGTTTTGTGTATATATGTGTGTGTGTTTCGTTTATCATCAGTGTGTGTTTTATTATACTTCACTCTATCCGACTATATTCTAATGGAAGCTATACAGAGTTTTTCATTTTTGTTTTTTTGATTGAAATTTTAGATTTTTTTTTGAATTTTTTATACATTAATTTATTTTCATTTAAGTTCCTTACAATTTCTGATTTACTTTTCCTATGGACTTACTGAGATATAAGTTTGTTGTGAAAGAAAAATACGAAACTATTTCCAGGGTATCTCCAAAATGTTTATGCTGTTAGGCTACACTACAAAAATTTTACATTACTTTCTAAATGTGTGTGTGTGTTTGTGTGTGGATGAGTGAGTGTTCATGTATGTGTGTGTATTTCTTTAGATACATTGTTAGTATTCTTCTTTGTTTTAACATATTAACAATATTTGCAATTTTTACAGTTTTCTTTTATCAAAAATACATTTGACTTCATATTTTTTGTCTTCATTCAACTTCAATTCTACATTTATTTATGCATTTGCTACATTTTTCGTGTTATTTCTTCTGCTTCACGCATTTCTTTAAAATTCAAATAACTGTTTTGTTTTGTTTTGTGATTTTCTTTTTACCTTAAGTCTTTACTTGCTAATGAGTTTAATAGCTAAGACCTTGATGATTTTGGTTTAATTCTAGTTTTAAGGTATTCTTTCTCATTCTTCTCTACACAAAATTATAAAGCATTTCTCATACAATGATCTAAATGTATATATATATATAGAATTTATATAAATATATATCTGTATATACTATATATGTATGTATGTGTGTATGTATGTGTGTGTGTGTGTGTGTGTGTGTGTGTGTATGTGGTTTGCCGCTATTATTGTTGCAGTTGTCGCACTCTTTCAGTCTCACACTAAACTAATTAGATACAGAAAATAATAATTTGTATATTAATGTATCAGAAATTCCGCTAAAAACGTTTCTCATTCATTTTGTGGTTCACTTAAATTGTATGTAATGTTTTCGCTTTCGTGTCAAATAAACAAACTGTGTCAAAACAAACAACAAAAAAATAATCAAATAATCAAAAGAATAATCAGCTTCTAAAACTGTGGCCGCAAATGTTTAATTTGTTGAAGTTGTAGTTGTAGTTTAGTGTTGTGTGTAGTGTAGTGTTTTGTTGTGTATAAAGCATATTTCATATACATTAATTAATAATTAAGTGTTTTATATTATGATTATTATTTACATTTGATACACATTCAAATTGTGTAATTAATGCGCTGTACTTGGTAGATTTGTTTGAATTTTGATTGATTTCATATTTTGATGATGTTCTGCCAAAATGTATCTCTCTCTCTCTCTCTATTCTCTCTCTTTCTCAAGTGGGCTTCGACACCAGCAAGTGAAACTGTTTCAGCTTGCGCTTCCAATGTTTCGAATTGAAGCGAAATTTAATGGCGGCGGTGGCGTCGGTGTTGGCTTTGACGTTGACGTTGACGTTGAAGTTCGCGTGGGCTGATCTATTGCTGCTGCTGCTGCTGCTACTTCTGCTGGCGTCGTCCTGCTCTCTCTCATCACTTTCTCAACGCTTTTGTTTTGCAGCTTTTTTGCGTTTGCTGGTGCCAGCTGCTGCTGCTGCTGCTACGGACGGCGCTGCTGCGCTGATGCCGCTGCTGCCCTGTTGCGTAATGCTGGCAAAGGGTGATGTTGCTGATGCTGCTGCTGCCGCCGCCGCTGCTGCAGCTGCTGCCGCTGTTATTGTTGATGTTGTTGCTGTGTTTGGATTGCCAACGCCGCCGCTGCCGCCGCCTAACATTGCCGCAGCGTGCAGTGATTCTCAACTACGCTCGGGCGTGCCGTGATGCTGATAGATCTGCTGAAGCTGCTGCTGTTGCTGCTGCTGTTGTTGCTGCTGCTGTTGCTGCTGCTGCTGGCTGTGAACCACTTGGCTGCTCGATGTTACCACATCCTGTTGCATGTGCTGCTGCTGATGGTGTGCCTGATGTGGCGACTGTTGTTGCATGTGCACCACATGCTGCTGCATATGCTGTGGCGTCGGTGGCCCTTGCTGCGAGCTATGATGCTGCGGCGTGCTGTGATGCTGCGGCGTCGGCGGATGGGGCGACGGACTGTACGGGAACTGTTGCTGCAACATATGCAACTTTGCATAAATAGATTTGTTATTGGTTAGTCAAAGCTGGCAGTTGCATGTGCAAGTTATTGAAGTGTCCATGACAATGGAATGAGAACTGATTAGAACAAACAGATGCAGATACACAGGCAAACAAATTCATAGACACGAATGCGTATATGGGAAGAAGAGAGTCACGATCAATGCTGATGATTCATATGTGAAATACACGAGAGAGAAATGAGTTCACACTTCACATGGTGAACATTCAATTAATAGTTAGATTCCATTCCATTTTACTTGAATATCTTTCTCTATTTACTGATGTGTGTATGTAGATGTGTGCATATGTGGCTGCTTGTTAGTCTTCCTTCTTTTAACCTACCGAATTCTCCTGACTATGTTCAATAATCTCAATGCTGCCGGTGGTGTTGCCCGAAGCGTTAAGCAACGAGACTCCGCTGACGTTGGCCACATCATATTTGCCCCTCTTGAAGCGCCCGTAGAGCGAACTGTAGGGCAGGTTGTAGTGTATGGCCGCCTGATTGATGGACATCTGGCCAACGCTGTACGAAGAAGCGAGAATTGATTAGTGATTGAATGATTTAAATACGTATATGTACATATGTATATAAAGCACTTGACATACCGCACTGAGTTCAATGCCTCGTTCATGGCATCTTCGGACCAAGGTGTTGGATTCGAACGTGAAAGTTCGATGCCCTCCCGTTTGCAGCGTCCATAGAGTGTTCCTTTGGCATTAAGAAGTGTATACGAATTAGCACAATGAAAAGGGAGAAGGTATACAAAACAGGGGGGGGAAAGATCTCAATCAAGTAGTCGACAAGATTGGGCGAGAGAGAGGAGATGAGTAGGTAAAGCAACTTGGAAATTGTTTCAAACAAGTAACGAGTAGGCAAAAACTGTAGCTGTTTACAACGAGTAACAAGGAACGAGTAAGGAGTAACTGTAAAAACCACTGTTGTCCATTAAGGCATTATAACTGACGAGTAGTCAGTGCAAGAGTTTAACGAGTATAAGTAACGAGTACAGAGAACGAATACATTGATTTTATAAATCGGGGATCAGTTACGCGACTAAGGTAAACAATTACAACAATTTGTAACGAGAAACTAGCAAAGAGTGACTGTTGAAAGCAATACAGCTTAAAGAGGGTTAACAACTAACGAGTAGTCAGTTAATAGTAAAACGAGACCAAGTAACGGGTAGAGGAGACGTACACGTTAATGAAACAACGAGTAACAAATAACGAGTAGAACAATCGAATACCAAAATGGCGAGAGCAAACCACAAAAAGCACCCATGGAACGAGCAGGAAGTCTAACTCGTTCCCAGTTCACACAGCAAGCCCAAATCTTAACTCGTTGCATAAAGTATGAGTACTCTGAACTCACCTGTTGGTATGCCAAATTCGGCACTCGCTTTTTGCACCGACGTATTGCCAGCACGTATCGCCTCCAATGCACGCTCCAAATCCTCGGGTGTCCACGTGGTTGGTGCGGCATTGAATGGCGCCGCCAGCCGTATGCCCTCCCGACGCGCTATCTTGTAGAGCGTCGATGAGGGTATACCAAACGCTTTGGATGCTTTATTAGCTGATATCTGGCCCGATCTCAATGCCTCCAGTGCACTCTGTAAGGCATCCTCATTCCATGATTTGGTACCGCCCTCCTTCTTGGGCGTTTCGATGCCCAGACGATGTGCACGTTGCCATAATGTTGTCGAGGGTATGCCATAAATGGCAGATGCTTTCGTCAGGCTCATGTTTTGATTCTTTAATGCATCTAAAGCTGAATTCATATCATCTTGTGTCCAAGCTTTGGGACCATTAAACTGACCTTTCTCGCCAGCATTACCACCACCACCACTACCAATGCCGCCACCGCCACCACCAACACCACCGGCGCCGGGGCCACAAACACTGCCACCCAAGCCGCCGTGTTGCTGATCCAAATTCGTATAGTGCGGTTCATTTTGATCGTGCGGCGAACCGTTGGCAATCATCATCGAATCCTCGCTCGTATCCGAGTTGTACATATCTGTGGTTACGGATAGAAGACTGTTAGTTGTAGATTCTAAATGATTCTCTTTCATTTCTTTCGACTTACCCATATGCCCAGTGGACATCATATTGACAATCTCTGGCGTTATAATCATGCCCGGCTCGTGTTTGATCTGGCTCGGATCAATCTCCATGACAGTGGCACCGCTGATTTCCGCATGCGTGGCATGTGCTGCATGTGCAGCATGCACTGCTGCCTGTTGCTGTTGTTGTTGCTGCTGCTGTTGTTGTTGCTGCTGTTGGTGTTGCTGCTGCTGTTGCTGCTGCTGTTGCTGCTGCTGCTGCTGCTGCTGACTTTGCGCCAACAATTGCTGTGCGTGCAAATGTTGATGATGATGTGCATGTTGCTGCTGCTGTTGTTGCTGTTGCTGCTGCTGCTGCTGCTGTTGTTGTTGCTGCTGCTGCTGCTGCTGTTGCTGTTGCTGCTGCACATGCGCCAAGTGTTTGGCCTCAATCACTTCGCTTTTGATGTGCTGCACCAGATTCGAGTTGCTCTCGTCTCCGGTCGTATGATGATGCGCTATCGAGTGCATGGGAGATTGATCGAGCCGATGAATTTGCTGAGCCAAATGATTGTCTATGTCGAGCGGTTCGGTGGGATCTGAAAGCAGACAAAGAAAGTAGAGATTGTTAAAGAAATGTTTGAGGGAAGAAACATGAAGATAAAAACGCATTTTTTACTTGCAAATAATTAACTTTAAGATTTAGATGAAGGCTAAAGATACATTGTCAAGTTACTACAGTAGATCTTTAAGTTAAAGTCTACATTAAGTTATTATAAAGTAAGCTCTAAAAATAAGTTTAAAACATAATAACAGCAAAGTATACATTTTTCGAAATGAATCAAATAAGACCAGAAATGAATCAATTATAGATTTTAAAACTACTTGACATGCACATATGTTTTAAATACATGTTTAAGGGAATTTTCAACTGCATATAGTTCATTTTATTGTACTGATTAAAATAAAGATCTATTTCTTATTTATTATTCTTATTCTTATTTATTTTATTTACTTAATGTCGACTAATGGCAGTCGACTGGGAATGGAATTTACAATAAAAATTAAGAATTAAAATTATTACATTAATAATAATTTAAAGATCAATCTACTATAATATATTTTAAACAATCTTTAACTAAGTAAACTTAAATCAAAGTGAAAATCAAAGTAAAAACACACTGTAATACTTCACTAATGAAAACATTACCATACAAGAGCTGTACAATAATGAATAATATATATATTTATATTTTACATCTACTAGTCATGCACACATTATACAATATTAATAGCTGTATATATTTAGAGGGTCTAACACTACCGAAACTCACTTGATAGATCGCGTGTATCAGTGCTGGGGTTGCACGATAAATCGACGTGTTCCGTTACGGTAACTGGTGTGGCCGATGGTGCTGGTGGTTCCGGTGTGAAGTCCAGAAAGCCCATGGGCACGCCCAACAGACCGCCGTTCTGTAAACCAGTGAAATATATGGGGAAAAATTCAAATGGGGAAAAAGAGAATGTTAAAATCAAGCTCAAATATGGTGTATAAACTGGGGAGAGAGACTGGATGGATAGGAAGAAGGAAGGAGTACAATCAATTGCTTTTTATATAAGTTAAAACATATACAGAAAGCGAAAGTGATAATAAGGAAGGGGAAGGCACAGGAGAGATTAGGAGAGAGTCTGTGTGTGTGTGTGTGTGTGTGTGTGAGAGAGAAGATATATATAGAGACGACACGCAGCTGGGATTCGCTGCGGCGACACTTACCATGCCCATGCCTAAACTAGTCATTTTATTATCTTTTCCGTCGCGCGCTACTACAATTTGTGTCACAATCGCTTGGCCGCTCACGCCAGCAGCGGCATTATTCGATGTGGACGATGTGGATGCCGGCGAGGCCACCGATTGTTCTGTTTTGCAGATCTTTTGCGGTTTATTATCGCTATCGGAATCGTCGCCAGATGTAACGGGTATATAATTGCCGTCGGCTGTTTGCTGTAGACTCACGATAGATGTTTGATTTTGTCCCTGAATAACTATCGTTTGTGCTTGATGATGTTGTTGCTGTTGTTGTTGTTGCTGTTGTTGCTGCTGTTGCTGTTGTTGTTGTTGTTGTTGTTGCTGCTGCTGTTGTTGTTGGTGATGTGCTGGCTGTGGTTGTTGCCCGCTGCTTGATAATTGCAAATCAGGCGATTTAGATCGTTTACGCAGTCGCGTTTTACGCGGCGTTGGCTGCAATTGTTGCTGTTGTTGCTGCTGCAACTGTTGCAAGCTGCTGCTACTGGTGCTGCTGCCGCTTGTATTGCTCAACAGCTGTTGCCCGGCCGGATTGGCCAATTGTATGCCACTGTTTGTTGCAAGACTATGCTGTGCCAGCAAAGCGCTGTTAACCAGCTGCTGCTGTTGCACCTGCTCCTGTTGCTGCTGTTGCTGCTGCTGATGGTGCTGCTGCTGTTGCTGTGCCGCCTGCTGCTGCTGTTGCTGTTGTTGTTGCTGCTGTTCGAGCGTTGGCGAGGGTGCACCGGGCACAAGACTCGCGTTCACAATGTTCCCAACCACTGCCTGCTGTATGTTCTCCGACACGGTTATCGTCGCAGATGCAGCGTCATTCAGATCATCAGCATTCTCAGCCGGTTCGCAGAGTCCTTTGATTTTCAATTGTTCCGCAGTGCGTAACAGACCCTGTAAATAACAAGAAAAATATAATTCAATTAGTCTAAAGTCGCTTATGAAAATAAGAATGCTAGAGATTTGTTTGTTTGGTTTTTTATCATAGTTAAAGTTGAAATTAAGTTAAAGGTTTTCTTGATTATTTGTTTCTATTGTATTTGTTCGGTATATTCTTTCATTGTTCTCCTGTCTTTCTTTGTATATCCTTCCTCCTCATTTCACATTATCCCATTCTCTTTTTATTTATGTTTCTCTATATGCTATCGTTCTCTCTGCAATGCCTTTCCCCATTTTAGTATGTTTTACTTTTTATCTGTAACCTTAAACGTTTTACTAGCTGCGACTTTCAAGTTTGTTCTGCTTATTCTTCTTCCTTCTCACTTTTCTTCTATCTTCTCTTATTCTCTCTACAATCATCACTTCTTATGCAGAAAAATCTTTGAAAACTATTATCTCCCGATTTCTTATAACCTTAAACGTTTTACTGGCTGCAAGTCTTTCTCGCCTCTCTTAATACACCTCTCCCTACCGTTCCTTTATACCCTTTTTTGTATATTCTCTCTTTTTATTACTCACTAAAACATTAGCTATTCTTTACATACTTTAGTCAACTTATGTTCACTTTTTTCTATAACCTTAAACGTTTCGCTGGCTGTCGAGCTATCTGCATCTCATAGTATACCATTCTCTCTTCTAAAGCTCTTCTATCATGTTCTTCGTCATCTGTCTTCCTTTCATAGTCTTGTTAGTCAATTATTTCTATAACCTTAAACGTTTTCACTGGCTGCCGGATCAGTTAAGCTGTCAAATTGTAATGCAAATTAGAACTGTCGTTTTTGACTGCCGAAATTGCCAGCGCATTCGTCGAGCCTCTCTGACAACCTCTTTGCAACCTAAAAGCCTTTCGTTCCGTAGCCACACCCAGAGTAGTTTGGCACCTACACTTGGTACATGACTAGACGGCCAGACCCAAAGGACGGACAGACAGACAGACAGACAGGCAGACAGACAGTTTTGTGGAAAAAAAATTGGTGCTTTTTCTTGCGGGCCTTGAGCACGAGCGCGCAGTCATTACAGCATTCGCTTGGCTTTGGTTTTAAGTCTGGATTCGGGTTTGGGTTTTGGTTTGGGTTTGATTTTGAGTTTGGGTCTGGGTTCGTGTTCGTGTTTGGGTCTGGTTTTGGGCTTGAGTCGAGGATTTTGGCATGGTCAACATTGGTTGACAGAGGGACTGAGTCTAGTTACAAGTTGCCCTGCCCGTGCACACGCCCACTTGAGAGAGAGGGAGACTCCCCCTCCGCCCGTTGCAGTTGGCAGTCGTCGCAGCAATTGGACAGACAAATATTTACTTCAAAAGTTTTTCTTTTAAGCAGTGCGACGGAGCTGCTTTTCTCTTCTTTACGTTTTGTTTTTTCTTCATATTTTCCTACTTATTTTTTTTTCTTTGCTGGACAGCCTCAGAGCCTCTTCGTATTCTCCCAACCCCAAGCACATTCGCATTTTAAATTAAAAATACGGAAAAAACACTCCGGCGCACACGCACAGCAGAGGCAAACCTACAGGAGGAATGGAATGAAGTAGAGATGGAGATGAACAGGAGCAAAAGGCTGCTGCTGCTGCTGCTCCTGCTCCTGCTCCTGCTCCTGCCGCAGAGAGAAGCGAAAGAAAAAATTCTTATTACCGCCTCTTGCTGCGGTGTCCCTTGGCAGTCGAAGAAACAAAAAAGAAATTAAGGCGAAAAATTGAGTAGGTTGAAAATTTGTATACCCGTTACACACAGCCCCAACTCCGCCTCCACCTCCCCCCTAGCAACATCCCCAGATACTCTCTCTCGTTCTCTGTCTCAATTCTTTCTCTGTCTCTCTAGCTGACCCGAGCAGTGCGTCCAGTTCGCCAGTTGCTGTGTGAGTTTCACAAAAAAAAGAATCTTTTCTTCTTCGACACGACAAAAATATATGTACATATATAAAAAGCGAATTGCAGGAGGATGGGGGTAGTGTGGGTTGTGGGGAAACCTTCGAATAAATGAAAGAAATTCTCTTTTTTTTCTGTGAGGCTGCTGCTGCTGCTTCGCTGTAGATGCAAATGGCTGGCGCCGGAAACGGAACTGCGGGACAGGGCGAGCGAACGAGGCAAGGGGCAGGTGGAGGAGGAGCAGAAAGCAGGCGGGTGTGGGCAGCGTGTGCTGTCAGAGTAAAGGATGCATGATTGCTCGGAAGGGTTCGCTTCGCTTGTGGTGCGGCGGCAGCTCCGGCTGGGGTTTTGTGGTTGTTGCTGCCGCAGCGACTCATCAACGCGACGCGCGCGCCTAGCCCACAGGCCCCAACGCCTTATTTATTTATTTAAGTTAACGAAAAAAGAAAAAATAGAACAACAACAAAAATGAATATAAGAAAATATGACCGAAAAAAAATAAGACGCGTAAGGAAAAGTACATAACAAATTTACGCAACTTTTATGCAGCGACTCGCACTTTTCTTGGTCTTTTTTCTGGGCCCTGCCACGACGTCTTGGACCGTGCGGCACTTTATTAACAAACAACAACAAGCAAATTGAAGAAGGTGGCAAGTGAGCGAGTGGGACAGGCAGGCAGGGAGGGAGTCAGGGAGGAAGGGAGGGAGGAAGGTAAAGAGTAAGAGAAAGAAATGTAGTTCTATGACATGGTTGAGAGTTCAAATAAACTAGGCACAGCAAATAAAATATAATTATTGTTTTTTATAAAGAGAATCTTAGCTGCAACCTAAAATAACTATGCTGAGCTGAAAGCTTCATTAAAAATGCATTTGTTTCTTATGATTTCTAAGATTTTGTATGCATTATCTCTTTACTTTCAAGTAGCTGCCTTATTAGTGTTGCATATCTCTTATAGACCTTTACATGATAAGATATCACAGAAATATAAACCCCTTTTGATTGACGCATTTCTCCTCTACAAACACCATCAATATTCCATCATAAACTGCATGTTCTTATCTCTGTTAAAACACATAGAAAACATGTTTCCAGCCAAGTTCCCTGACTAGTTCCAGACCTACAAAGCTTGCCAAATATTAGAATAAAACTTCCCCTTGGCAGAGCATCAAAAGCGTAAAGGTAAAAAAAGAAAAATCAAAGAAAAAAAGAGTTTGACGCACAAAATTTAAATAAATTTGCGGCCCTTTCTGTTGCTACAAGGCAGCAGAAGAACTTTGTCCGTTCCTTGGCCAGTTTCTTGGCACATTTTTTTACGCTTCTTGATGCTGTTTTTTCTACTGTTGTTGTTCTTGTTGTTGAGAATTTCTTGTTTTTAATTACGTTGCCGACGTCAACGTCGACGCTGCTGACGCTCTAATGGCCAGCAGAGAGTTCAGGCCGAAGGCGAAGGCGTTTGTAGATGGGGGGGGGGGTCAAAAGGGTTTTTTAACTGAAACTTGGACTTGGGCTTATGTACAAAAAAATAGTAGAAAGAACAAGAAGTGCGCGACCAAAAAAAAAAGGTTGCAAAGAAATCTTTAACAAGTACAGCAAGAGGGAGTTGTGGTGTGGAGGGGAAAGCGAAAAAAAACTGTTACAAATGGCAGTTAGCAACCCCTTTTAATGGAGGCAAAGAACACACAGAAGGGTTGAGGGGGGGCAAAAAAAAGAAAATACGCACACATAGACAGAGCCTGACCACGCCCCTACACACACACACACACACAAACCGAGCTCAGTTCGATTATTATTGAAGAGAAAAGTTCCAATTAAAAAATCTTCATGTGACCCAAAGTCAAAATGGTTGCGAACGGGTTAAGCTCAACTGGAATGGATAGGAGAGGATTGGAAAGTCATAGAATGGCACGTTGATAAGGAGAAAGAGAGAGAGAGAGAGAGAGTTGGTAAAAACTAGTACCCATTGAAATTCTAACGCAATTAGTGCATGAAAATGAAGCGCCAACGCTGCGTATGAGTGATATATAGCTTAAATGGCACAATGGCACAAGCTGAAACAAGTCGCAGCATCCACAACAAGCAAATCCTGGCCAGACCAGAACAAAGGCAAACACAACAGCACACACACACAGAAGCACATGCCAGGCCACACACACATAGACACATACATAATTGAAAAACTGAGAAAAAATGGCTGCAAGTGGAAGCTGAATTTGCAAAGAATTGAGCAAAGGCAAAGCAGATAGCAAAATCTGTCTAAACCATAAATGCAGTGGGAGAAAAAAAAGAGCAGAAATATTGTATATGGTTTTTGGTAGAAGGCAGTGCATAGCTGCGGGATACCCTGGAATTACCTTGTCAGGCATTTTACACTTGATTATTGCTTTCCATCTTTATCTGTGCGGAGATGAAAAGCAGTAATCGAGTGTGGAATGCCTGAGAAAGTAAATAAATCGAAGATAAACATTAATTGGTTCTTGTTACTATCGAAAGGAAACTATCGATTGTTAGCATATTCGATATTTTTAAGGGTTTTCAACAAAATACTCTCTAATTTCAATAATATCACTCTTATTACTTATCCAAACAGACTTAGAACAGAATAAAGTAGAAATATTTTTATTTTGAATACTATCGTTTACTATCGACTCCAACAATTTGATAGTGATCTTAAGTACAGAAAGGCAATACAACAAAAATATAACAATTGCATGGTCACCTTAATGTATCTAAAACTTTACCGAAAGTATGCTCCACATTAGATAATCATAATAATCGATGCAACTATCGCTAGAATCGATTGAATCCTGACTATCAAAACTATCAAAAAAGTTGATAGATGTTACTATCAATAGAGAAGATTCTCTACACAACGTTGTCAAGATTCTAAAGTATGGCTAAACTATGGCTTACCATAGTCTACATCTCCCTGGCTCTCTAGACAACTCAGAGTAGCTTGTATTCAATTCAATATCGTTCTGTATCGATAAATTGATATAGAACTTATGTTCATAATTTTTGATATAAATGGAATTTTAAGGTCGGTCTTCATAATTATTTCATTTCACATTCTATTTATTTAATTTATTCATTTCACATTCCAACTACACACTTGAAATTCATTTCTATTGATAGAATTCCTACCCCCTCTTCCCCACCACTGAAACTGTCATATGCCTTGAACAAAAGCATTAAACTGTACCCCACACTGTGCAACAAAGAAAAGAAAATCAATAATTACCAATGTAACTAAATACAATTAAGAAAAAAATTTATAACAAAAAGAGAAAATAAAGAAGCAAAATCGCGGGCGAACAAATGAGCGGAAGGAAGACCAACAAAAAAAAACAGAATAAAAGAACCGAGAAGAAACAACAATATAGATGGTTAAAAGCGCTTACTTACAGCCCAGTTGGCAAATGGGCAGAGGCGTAGGGCGTGGCAATGTGGGAGAGGACCTTAGTGAAGTGTGTAGGTAAATATGGGAGCAGGCAAGTTCCAACAGAGGCTCCCTGCCCCCGACCTCCCTGTCTGCCCTGCTCTCATCAAAGACAATGGCCACATTCAAGGGTTTAAAATTTCAGCATTTGCATCCTGGCCACATAGCTGGGCAGCAGAGAGAGGAAGAGTGTAAGTGAGAGAGAGAGAGAGATGGAGCTAACTGCTGCTGGGAAACTGCCATATAGCCCACCATACCATGTACTCTCGCAGCAGTATACCGTAATTTCATTTCATTTCATTTAGCATTTTTTCTTCCACTTCTCCACCCCCTCCCTCTCCCACTCCTTCTCGTTTTCTGCTATTGCTGTTGCGTGCATTTGTCATTTATGTTGGAAATTTTCCCTCCAAAGGATTTTTCCCTATTCTTTTGCAACTTGATGAAATGTCCATTGAAGCTGATTTTCTAGCAAATTACAAGGCATCAATATTGAAATTCAAGTACATGTCACATTTTTTTCACTGTCAGGGGTTGGCTGATAGAGGGGGTAGCAGGGTAGGAGGGGGTTGCTAGAACTAAAGCAAAATAATTGCATGCAAATGAGCTGCTTTTGAAATGTGTAAGATTCGTTTTTCACTCTGATTATCGGGACAACCGGATGGATATAAATTATGTCCCTTTTGACGGTTGTAATTATTAGTTAGAAGGTGGGAGGAGAACGAGTGTGAGAGGGGTGGTAGAGACAAGAAAAGGTGGTACAGACAAGCTGAAGACAAAGATTGCTGCCTTTCTTCTCTCACTGCTCTTTAATTTTTAATGCTCTTCCAAACTACTTCGATCTTAAACTAGTCTAAGTCATTATTCTACCCTCCATCTCTTTAGCTAAAACATATACTAGGCTTGACATAATTTTATATTGTATTTCATTTGTTTCCTCCACTTCTTCTTTATCTTCTCGCCCACTTACAATAGACGCCACTCGTAACTTACGTCAGCATCGATTTTAAAACATTATTAATAAACTTAAAAACTTTTCGCTACTGCAAAATTCATAAAACATTTATAAATTCGCCAATAGTTGTTGCTATTGTTGTTGTAGTTGTTGCTATTATTGTTGCTATTGTTGTAGTTGTTGTTGTCGACATATTTACCTGTAACGAGACAGAAAAGAGAAAATTTGCAAATTAGCTAAAAATGTATAATTAATTAAAGATAACGATATACAGAGACTGTCTGTGTCTATGTGTGTCTGTGTGTGTGTGTGTGTGTGTGTGTGTGTGGAGTTCGCAAAGTGTGCTTGTGTGTGTGCGCGTGTGTATTTAAAGAATTCCAGGGGTGCACGCGGTGTAAAACTTTTTGAGGCTTTTTCGAAAGCGGAACCAAACCAGTTGCTTGTTAACTTGGCTTGGCTTGGCTTGAATGGCGCATCATCATTATGCGAGAGAGACGCAGATCGACATTGTCAATCACGCAAGAGAGCGAGAGAGAAAGAGAGAGTGAGAGAGGGGCACAGCAACAATTTCAACTAATTGCCAAAGTAAAGCACAAGACAAGGCAAGAAAAAATTCATCCCAATGACTAAATGAAAATTGTGGCAATTGCAGGCACAAACACAAACACACACACAGACACAGACACAGACACACACACCCACTTGCGTTCACTTGGCCTGGGAAAATGCAATTGTCAACGTTAATTAAAAATTAAACTCAAGCTTAGAACATCACAGCACAGCAATTGAGCCAAAACTCAAAGTGCTCTATTGCAAAAGTACAGCAACAACAACTGTAGCAACAGCAGCAGAGCCAGCAACAGCGACAGCGCAGCAGCAGCGACGTTCAAATGGCAAAGAAAGAAACAGAAATTGGTAAATTACGGAATTGCTCAAGTGCTGATTGAGAGACTTACACGCAAAGCGAAGCGGCGAATTTGCCAAATTGCCAAACTGAGCTTCAAGTAAGTTGAGACAAGAGCGAGAGAGAGAGTGAGAGTGCGGGAGAGGTAGAGTTGAATTAAACTAATGCTGAGCGAAAAAAGAAGCGAAGCGAAGTAGAAGAAGAAGCAACGTCAAGTTTATTGAACCTTTTCGACGTTTCGTTTGCTTTTATAGCTTCATTATGGCATTTGTTGTTGTTGCTGCTGGTTTTATTGCTGTGTGTGTGTGTGGTGACTTGAAAGGTGTACAAAACTACAATAAAGTAGCAACAACAAACGCATATTAATGAGTTTTGCATGTGTGTGTGTAATAAATTAACGAATCGACAACGTAGAAAAGAAATGTATTGAAAGCACGTCAGCAACAAAAACAACTACAACAACTGTGCAAAATTGCAAAGTGGTGAGCATATCAAATAATAAAACAACAACAATATAGCACACAATGTAACTGCGTCTGGCAACGCCGTGACGTGTCGCTGCTCAGCTCCACCTCACAATACTTGTCAAACTGTAACAGGCTAACTACCATGTCGCCGCATATGTAACGGGCAATGTAAACAAATTGAGTGTGAAAAGGAGAGGCAGAAGCAGGGCAACAACGCCAACAGCCAACAAACGACCTTCAATCATAAAAAATGAGAAGCAATAAAAACATCAACACACAAAAGCAGCAGCAGCAGCGCTAGCAGCGGCAGCAGCGCAGTCATAAAGAAAGTCAAGCGAACGAAAGCGTTGGCAAAACACACACACACACATACACATATGTATAAATACTTACATATAAAAAGGGAAAAACGCAATTTTAGATTGAAAGCGGCCGGCAAATGCCGTCACACACACACACACACACACACGTATGACGAAGTGAAAACGTATGAATGAATGCAGCAGCAGCAGCGCGGACGCCGCATGTGTGTGACGACGCGACGTAACGCAAACAAAGGCGCTACGTAAAACGTAAACGTAAAGCGCGACTTTTGTGATATTCGAGTGCAAGAGAAATGTTTAAAATAAGAAATACAAATAAAAAGAAGTGCAAAAAATAAAAAACACACGCACAGTGAGAAAGAGAGAGACACCGCAAATTCAATTGACAGCGAGAAGAGTGAAAGACAGAGAAAACAAAAGTGGTGTAGGGGGGACGGGGGAGAACCACATGCCGGCATTGAAAATGCGGCAGAAAGCGCAACGAGCGTTAAAAGCGACAAGCAAAACAAAACAAAAAACGGCGCAATGAAAAATATATAAAAAGCAACACACAAAAACGAAAAATAATCATAAAAAATGCTCAAAGTCAAACACACACACACACACGTACGGGCAGAAGGCAAATACACATAAAAGAAAACAAAAAAGTAAAAGTTGAATTTTTCCAAAGAAACTGGCGAGCAAAACAGAGAATAACGCGAAAAATAATAATAATAAAATACAAGCAGAAAAGCAAAGCGACAAAGACGACGTCGACGGCGACGCAGGCAGAGGCAGCGACGTCGACAAAACAAATAACGTGTGGGAAGCGTGTGCGAGTAAGAAGATGAGATAAAGACGTAAGTGTTGGTGTGGGGAAGGGGAGGACAGGCGAAGAAGAGAAAGAGAGAGCGGAGACTGAGTAAGGTGGGAGAATGAGCAGTGAGCAGACAGAGAGAAAGAGAGAGGCAGAGAGGCAGCCCCATAACAACAACGCGCCAGACAAGCAGACGCAGCAGCCGCCGTCGCTGCTGCCGTCGACTGAGCACAAAGCGTGGCGTAAAAAGCTTTAAGAACTAAGCAATTTTTATAGCCTTGTCTACGAGGAGCGCAAAAGAAAATATAGAAAACGCGCTGTCTCAGACAGGAAGACGCAGTCAGGTGGATGGGGAAGGGGGAGGGAAGGGGAAAGAGGGGAACAGCGCAAAAGGGAACTGACAACATGTGGAGCCAAGCAGCAGCTGAGAAGTTGCACAAGTGCCGATTTAATTCACACACACATGTGTGCGAGTGTGTGTGTAGGTGTCTCACTCTTTCTCTCCCTCACAGAAAGTTTGTGCCTGTTTGTGTGTGTGTAAATGTATGTTAAGCAGCTGTTAAATGGACAACGACAGCAGCGCAGTCAGCAGAGGCAGCATATAACGGTAACATTGCCCACTTGAGTCAAAAATAAGCAATTTTACCGTTTAAACGATGCCAAGAGGATAACAGAAGAACGAGGAAGAGGAGGAACAGGAAGGCAAAAATTGAGTTCAGGCTTCACTTGTTGATGCTGCTGCTGAAGCAGATGGTCTCGAACTTTAATGGGAACACAGAGAACAGTCACAGACAAAGAGAAATGCTTTAAATTTCGAACAGCAACAATGCAAATTTTAAATGTTAAACCAAAAAAACCTTTTATACAAGTCAGTACAAAATTATCAATACAAACCCAAAATACAACTTAATGAAAATGCATTTTAATGACAACATTACATAAAATTACAATTGACTTACGCCTCTCTCTCTTTACCTACATTGACTATATAACCTCACACTCTGCCGCTCTCACTCTCTCTCTCTCTCTCTTTGCCTACTTTCACAGTCCCTTAAATGCTTTTAACGATTTCAAATCAAAGCTTCAATTATGCAAAGCTTAAAATATGCAAACTCAATGCGGCGAGAACAACGACAACAATGAAAAGAAGGACAACAACAGCAACAATATCAACAGCGATAGCAGCAACGAGTAGAACAACAACACTGACACCTAGCACAAACACCCACAGGAAGTGCTCAAACCATTTGGTCATTTAGTCATTTGATCATTTAGACAGGACAGTGACAGGCACAGAGAGAGAGAGAGAGAGAGAGAGAGAGCGAGAGGCAGAAGGCTGACCGCAAGGCGAGTTTGAATTGAAAACTTATAAAAACAGAATAAGCTTAAACTGCACTGAACTGAAATTGAACTCTCACATATCCCCACACACACACACACAGAGAGAGAGAGAGAGAGAGAGGCGTGCAAGGGAGAGAGTGTGAGTGAGTGAGCGAGTGCAGTGCCGACAGTGACAGGCAGAGGGCGAATTGGTGGCAGAGGGCGAATTGGCAGTCGTCGTCGACGTTGTCGTGAGGGCTCGCTGACTCACACGAGGCACAGCGCAGCGCAGACAGACACAGTGCGGACGGACACAGTGGGGCAAATACAAATCGTGAGGCTTAATATGCATGGCTGGATAAATTGCTAGGCTGCCTGCGACGTCGTCGTCGTCGCTGTCGTTGTCGCTGATTGAAGCAGAGCCAGAGCCAGCGCAGGCAGCCAGCAGGCCAGGGCCATCGCTGTTATTGAACACAACATGCCAAAGGGGCGGCAACGACGACGATGACGGCGACAGCAACAGCGACAGCGACGTCTCTCAGTCGCTGCTTGATTGGACTTGGACGGACCTCAAAACGTGCCATTTTCAAGCTGCCTCAGCTTGATGTGTGTCTGTGTGTGTGCAGTTGTTTTATTTGTGGCTTCACTGGCTAAAGGTTTTGTACACACAAGCACACACACACGAATACACACAGAAAGACAAGGCACACTCACACAAGCAACGGGTTAATTTGCCATTTTTATGGTTTCATGCCTTTGGTTAGCCTAAACAGAATTCACTACTCGAAAAACATGAAAAAACTAAAACTAAAAAAAAATCTGGGATAAACTCGCGGTAAATTTCATAAAGAGAACTATATACAATAAACCATCGAACGATAAGCGGGCTCCACTCTTGAATCTCTGTACCAACGTTTCTGTGTATGCGCAGGGATTATGCAAAAATCCTAAACGAATTCAGGCACATATAAAATGTACTTGGATTGATATTTTTTATAGAATATTAAATACCTTACAATACATTTGATAATTTACATTACTTTACATAATTTATTCACAATATTAAGCTGTATTTATGGATAAAATACTGTTAGATATTATACATTCCAACATTTTCAAAATTATAAACAATTTTAAGTTATTTTGTCATTAAAGACATACAGTACTTAAATCTTGTCATTATCTTTAATATTTAAGAAGTTCGCTCTAAAATATACTGCTTCAATATACCCTATTAGTGCAATAGCTGTGTTACAGGGTAACCCAAACTGAAAAAATAAATTACCAAATTTCAATTCAAAAGCTAAGGGCGTAGTAGAGGCAGGGGCAGACAGCGGGACTGGCTGGGGCGGGGCTAATTCTCCCTTGGGCAGTTGAGGACCTCACAAAGACTGAATTCACAATCGACATCGACTGCGTTCGCTCTCATCTCCAGAAATCTCTGTGGAGCCCATGTGTATGCTAAATATTTTACATTTATAAGAAGTTGGATGTACAGCAAGAACAACAACAACAACAAGAGTAACAGCAATAAAGACAACTCAAATGACGAGAACAAGAAAACAACACACACAAAAATCATCATCATTTATGCAGATTTCAAGGCAGTGATATGGAAACGACAGTTTCGTGTGCCATCACACACACATACACTGATATATATGTATATACATATATATTTATGTCTGTCTATATATAACGAAAAACATAGATATGCATAAATTTACATATGTAAAACAACAGACTAAAAAACTGAAACCCCAAATCCGAATTCCTCGTCCCTTTTCACCTTTTTTTTTGGGTTTTTTCATACCCTTCGAACATTGCGAATGGTCAGCACAGGGGTATGCATAGTGAGTCAAAATGTATGTAACATTCAGAATATTATATATATTCTTGTACAGAGGCTGTCTGTTTGAAGGCAGATATCTTAGCTATCAAAAAAGCTGGCCAAATCAAATTAAGCCTGTAGATTTCTGTATATCATTTTTAAGTTATTTTCAAATGTTTTGTGCAAAGTAAGCTTGTGAAAATATGTATAAATTGTTTAGTTAAAATTTGTTAGTATAAAGGCTACCTTACTACAGTCAACAGCAACTTTTTATTTTCTATTTGAAACTGTTGATCAGCAATAGAGAAATTTAATAAAAAATGGCCAAACCGACTTCAATTAAGGATGCGTTGGCACGCTGGGAGGAAAAAAACAAGCAGGAGGCTATCACGGCCACAGACATTGGATTGCAGTTTCAGTATCTGCCGATTGAGAAAATGGACGCCACACTGAGCACCCTTGTGGCATGTGAGAAACTTAGTCTGTCCTCGAACATGATAGAGAAGATAGCGGGCATATCGGGCATGAAGAATTTACGTGTGCTGAGTTTGGCTCGCAATTATCTGAAGAATCTAAATGGCATTGAATCATTAGCCGACACATTGGAGGAATTGTGGGTTAGCTATAATAGCATTGAGAAAATCAAGAACATTGAAGCAATGAAGGCTCTCAAGGTGTTATACATCTCGCAGAACTTGATTAAGGATTGGGCCGAGTTCTCACGCATGAACGTTCCTCCTTTGTTAGTGGAGATTACTTTTTGCGGCAATCCGCTGTATGAGAACGCAGATCCCGCCAGTTTCCTTAGCGAGACTATGCGTCGTCTACCGAATTTGGAAAAATTTGAAGGGCTCCCAATTATACGTTAGATCAAATCATCTAGCTGATTCACAAGATTGAACTTCCAATGAAATAAAGTACTGCAAGCAAAATTCAATAATTTTTCCATTCCTTTTTGTCATTATCGTCTGTCTGTGCGCATGTGTTTCTTACCGATATCGGTAACTATGAACTAGAGACTGTATTTATTATTTTAAATCAATAAAGCATTAACAATCTGCATCGGCAAACCCCTTGCATAAAATAATTTGTGCAGAATTTGCTGTTGGGAATTTTAAGTTTTATTTTTTTTAATTGTAGGGTAATTTAAGGTCGTGCGCACGCAACTGTTGCTTTTGTTGCCTTTGCATTGCAAATTGTAGTTTTGCAGTCTTCCAAAATATACGAAATACGCACACACACACACACACACACACACAGATACGTATAAAACTTTCTTTCTTTTTGAAAGTAAACACACGAAATGAAAAATACGCATATAATAAAAAAAAAGTAAGCCAAGGGGGGTAGATGAGTGGAGCGAAGAAAAATAAAAGTGATTGGAACTTTTTCTTGCCGATTTTTGTATGCGATATCGCGCTATCTCACTCTCACTCACTCTCCAATGAAATATTTATGAAAAACGAAGAAATTTTATTTCGATTTTTTTTTTTGTTTTGTTTGCATTTTGCAGCCTGATCACAATGCAAACTTCCTGCGGCTGCTGATAAGGGCCACAACTTTACAGCTGCTTATCGCTATGCTAAGCATATGCTGCTATATGTATATGAGCATGATATAGTAAAGAGTTGTAAGCCCAAGCCAAGTCGTGCCCCTCCTACTACAACTTCCTAGAATTATAAACTTTGCAACGACTTTCGATCGATTTCTCAACTGACTCAACACGAATAGGGGCAAGAAACTGTCAGCCAAGACGAGCTTAAACACCTACAAATTGCTCGACTGTCCAAAGTGCCCCCCGCACAACTCAGTCGCCGCCCTATATCTATCTCTCTCTGTACCCCTCAGTACCCCTCTGTTGCCCTGTTACACCCACAAAACTGACGACAAACAGTAAATTTGCCAAATTTGCTAAAACTTACAAATTGACAACGAGCCAGTCGTGATGGCGTGTGATGTGTTTGTGTATGTGTATGTGTGTGTGTGCGAGTTGCTGTTGTATTGGTAAGTAAATTATGTTAATTGTATTCTTTGGCAGTCACACCAGAGCCAAATCACACACACTTATAGGGGAATGAATATCAAAGAACTTAAACTAGAACGAAGTTTGTTTGCTCTATCATTTTCTCAAGTGATTTTATAAAGATATTCACAAGTATCCTTGAGTATTTAAGAACCTGACAAGATTATTATTTGTTATACATTTTCTTATAGATCATACTATAAAGTATTCTATAATAATACAATAATTATAATGATTAAAAGGTAATTATAAATTTATCTAGAAGATTTTTCACTTAAAACATACTTTGATCGCACTTCTAAGTCTTTGGTTTCATTTAAAGATCGTATCGCTGTTATTGATGATCTATCATCATTATATTCTTTTTAATACCAGCATATAGTCAGTTTTAAGTATAAATTATCGTTACATTTATAGTATTTTTAACTTTCCGTCATAGAAAAAGAGTTTATCCCCTTGCAATATCCAAGCACCAATGCCTTATCTGTCACAAATAAGTTCAGAATTTACGAATAGTGAAAACTAATTGAATATAGATGCATATATATAACTTTTTACTTCCAATCATGCTCAAATATTGAAATCCACACGCTCTTATTCCCCATAGTGTATCACACGAACTCATTTACGTACAGTTCAAACAGAAAGACAGGCCATCTGCCAGGTACAACTGCCTGCTACACATATATAATATAATTCGTTATATACCGAGCAACTGATATACGTAAATTCATGTACATATCTATATATAACGACGCATTATACATACTATATACATATATATCTGTATTCAAGCGCAACAAATTGAAATTCATTTGGTGTGCGACAATGTGAAAGAAGAACATTACAATTTCGCAAGATGGTTGCCAAGGCACCAATTCGACAACACTTGAATCATGTAAATATTTCTCATAAATAGTATCTAACCAGCCAGATCCCAACTATATAACTATATACTAATGGTAAGCTTCCGTTTCAAGATCATATTTAATAGATTAATAAAGATCTTGCCAACCTTTCAATACGAAGCGGAAATACAGAACCTTTTGGTGAGAAAAAGGCGACGACAACGACGATGGATCAGATCAGAAATCAGTCAAAGCTAAACAAAATACAAAACGGGAGAGCAGCAAGAAGAATAAGAAGAAGACGAAGAAGCTGAAGAAGAAATACGGAAAAAAACGTGCGAACTAAACTTACAAACAAGAAAACACCGGGCAACAACAACAACAAGACGAACGCGCTTGAGAAACTTAAATTTTTTACGTTCGTTTCTGTTCGTGTTTCGTATAAAGATTATATACTACATACACGTTATGCTGTTGTTGTTGTAGGTTTTTTTTTTTTCTGCCCGCCGGTGAGACAAGAAACTGGTTTTCAGTTGCCGGCAAAGCGTGTTGGTGTGTGTGTGTGTGTGTGAGTGTGAGTGTGCGAAAGAGTAAGGCATAGGCAAACGCATGACTTCAGCAAACCACAAGGCGGACGCGACAGCGACAGCGGCTGCTACTCGATTTCCCAGCTCAGCAGCAGCTGTTTGTTGACCTCAAAGCCGAAGCCGAAGCCAACGCCAAGTCAGAGTCACAGAGTGGCAAGTCAGAGCCAAGCCAAGTCATGGTTATGGCCAGCCGTAAAAGAGCCAAAAGCCCAAGCTAAAGCCGCAGCCCAAGCTGCGAAGCCGAGTAGCCAAGTTAATAGCAGGCAGCAGGGCCAACAGCAGAACGAACCTTACTGGTTTTTTACTGTCTACACTGCCACCTTCTTTACCCTGTCCCCTTCCCTACTAATTCTCTTCCTTCTCTACTTTACTCAAGTGTTGGCTTACACATTATAGCCAACAACAGCAACCGGCAAAAGTGTTATTTATAGCATTTGTTGTTAATTCTTTTCGAGCCACAATTGAGTAATCATGCGCATAAAGTGAGTGAACTCACGAGTGCCTTGCCAGAACCAGATCCAAGTCCAGGCTAGGCTTGTGAGGCAGCTCTGCTTGTGGAGAGAAAGATACACAATGTTACTAATGAAGGTTTCTGGGTTTCTGAATGGAAATTGTTGTAGAGTACGTTAGCAGCATAAGATCATGGGATCATCATGGTACAATCTTATGTAGTCAAGTTTTCAAGTTTATATTCAATTTGGCAATCCAGACTTAAAGATCATTGAATGTAATGTAATCAATGTATTGATTCAATAATATATTTTAAGGATTGCAAAGTTTATAGTCCTTTTCTTTAACCTATTTTCTAACCTATGGTTAAACCTATTCGTTGGCCTATTCTTCAACCTGTTCCTTAACCTATTCTTTAACCTATTCTTTAACCTATCCTTTAACCTATTCTTTAATCTATTCTTTAATCTATTCTTTAACATATTCATTAACCTATTCTTTAACCTATTCTTTAACCTATTCTTTTTCCTATTCTTTGATCTAACTTTAACCTATTCCTTAGCCTATCCTTTAACCTATACTTTAATCTAATCCTTAATCTATTCTTTAACCTATACTCTAAAGGTTAGGTTTGTAACCTATTCTTTAACATATTCTGTAACCTAATCTTTAACCTATTTTGTTTTTATTTATTTCTTCTTTTTTAACATTTTCCATCTCGATATTTACTTTAATCCACAATCTTTCAAGTCTCCACTTCTTTCGGTACAGTTCATTTCCCCAGTTCTTCTTCTACGTAGTAAGTTAAGTTCTCTGCACAAACAACTTGAAATCCCAACATACTCTCCCAACAATTCTACTACACAACCCAAGCTATTCACAATATGCAGGATATGCAATAAAGAATCTCGCAAGAGTCTCTCAACAGCAAGAAGAATCACTTCAGAAAATCTGTGCTAAAAACAGATTGCCAACAAGAATTTCAACTATGAGTTAAGCTCTTCTCCTTTGGCGTCTTCTCCTTCTACTCCTCCTTATCTTGCCCAGACCAGGCGACCCACTTAAAACAGCTGAACACAAGAAGAAAAGAGAGCAAGAAAACTGGGCGACACAGAAGCAACAGCAGCAGAGCATAAGAAGAAGATGCAGAGGAAGAGGTGCAGAAAGCGAAGGCGCAACAATAACAAAGACAAGACATAAAAACCTATAAACAAAATATAAAACGAAAATAAGACAAATCTTCAAGGACGTATGCAAGGTAAACATATGCGAGACGACGTCGACGACGAAAGCGAAAGACAAGACAGACAAAGAGAGAGAGGGAGAGTGAGAGAGAGAGGAAGAGGCAGAGAGAGAGGAAGAGGCAGAGGGAGAGAAGACGATGTCGGGAAAGTAGCAGCAAACAGCGGCAGCGTTGGCCGCGCCAACAGAGTAAAGTGAAGTAAAGCAGGCTAAAGCAAATAAGTAAAAGTCAAGAGAGAAGGAGGAGGAGCACAGTAGGTGGAGGGAAAAGTAACGACGATGACGACGTTGGTAAAGAAAACGCGACCTGTTTGATGTAGCACAACAACAACAGCAACAACAACTACGTGAAGACACACACACACACACACACACACACACACACACACACACACACGGCACAAGGAGATGTGGAAAACTTGCTTTTTGTAGGGAAAAACTCGTTTCAAGCAGCAGCAGCAGCAGCAGCAGCAACAGGAATCTGCCTCCTCCTCCCTCCTCCTTCTTCTCCTCACGCCCCTTCTCGCCCACTTCTCTTCACTGAAAATGTAGGTAAGTCTGGCTGGCCAAGGCGGCAACAACATAAAATTTAATCAAAAAGCAAAACGTTTGAAAATGCGCCAAGGAGACAAACCAAAAGAAAAACGCGAATAGAAAAAGAAAAAAAGAAGAAATAAATGAAGTTACGGTACGCAGACAAGCACAAACAGAAGGAGAAGGAGCAGCAGCAGCAGCAGGAGAATGAAACAGAGGGGAGGGGGACGTCGTAAAAGATGTGCGCATAATGTGAAGAGAAAACGGTGTGATAACAGGGCCTAGACACACACATGAGACTGTCCGCCTGCATATGTGTGTGAGTGTGTGTGTGTGTGTTGTTAACCCAGTTTTCCCCAGACATAAATTATGCAAGAAATCGCAAGCAGACGAAGCAGTAGAAATAGAGTAGAAACAGCGAGAGAGAAATAGAAGAGTCGCGGAGAGTCGCACTCACAAGGAAAGGTACAAATAGGATCGAGAGTGGGAGAGAGTGAGAGAGAGATAGTTCGAGCGCGCAGACAAGGTCAAGGTCTGCTCGTAAATTGCACGTCTGCTGCGTAGTATTATGACCTTGAAGCAGCAGGAGTTCTACCTCTCTCTCTCTATCTCTCTCTCTCTCTTTCTAAGACAGTTGAAATAAGGACTGTAGCATTGAAACGTGTTTGCTACGCCGAAACAGGTTCCCGACTCTGTTTTTGGCCTGCCTTCTGTGAGCAACTCTTCTAATGTCCAGTCTAAGACACTGTGCAACAATAGATTTAATTGTTTTCTCATTTAGAAACGTTTACGAATGCCTAAACAAAGCAGAACAGTTAAGAAATTTAGCTTATCAAAGTATATCAATTAATGTGAACTTAACAGATGGCAAAGCATAAGGATATATGCTGAAAAATAAATTCAATCACCGATTTTTACTTAGATATAATATTTATTATATTGTTATTTTACTAGTTTTTAATGGTTCTATGTGCCAACTGATTCTTTTATTTGATTTCATTGGTTTATGGTGTTATAATCTATCATATTTCTATAGAATATCTGTTACAATCTCAATAATAATTGATTTTTGATATTATTTCATTACTTTTGAATTGTTTTCAATGATTTTGTGTTGTAATCTTTATTCCCCCAATTGCTGTTGCACAGTGTACAATGTATTTCAGCTTCACAGCGAAGGTTTCTACCTGCCGCAACCTGTTGCAACAACAGCAACCACAAGCTGACAACAAGTAAAATTGAAAGTCATTTTTTTTGAAAGCGATCGCAATCAAACACACACACACACACACACAAACACACATACACGGAAGATGGTTTTTTTTCCTTACTATTCTGCTTCTTCTTCATCGCCTTTCGGTCTTCATAAGCGGCTTGTAAAGTCAATGTGCTGAGGGAAGTTACGCATAGATTTCTTCGAGTTCTATCATAAATGCTGATGCCGCTTTAATTGTCATGGGAGCCGCACTTTATTCTATTTTCATTATTCTTATTTCTATTTCAACTTTTATATATGTATATATATTCTACGCTCATTTTTTCCTTCTTTGGTAATTAATTCCACGCACTTGTCGCTATAATTTTCGGCCTAAACCGAAGACAGACAGAAAAACTAAATTATTTTCAAGGTCTAATGAGTTTGTTGCCGCCACCAGCAGTACCAGCAGTACCAGCACCTTTGAGAGCAACCGAAAACCATTGAAAATATAATGAGTTGCAGAAGGAAAGACGGTGAGTGGGGGAGGAAGGAGAGGCAGGTAGTTATGGGTCTAGCTATAAGAATAATAAACATCATTGTAATAAATGAAGAAATGAGTTTAATTCCGGTTTCTGCGCTAGCCTGATGATCATTAAGAGCAACTTAAGATCAAAGACAAGTTCAAGGCCTTTCAAAAACGAAACAAGAAATGGAAAAACGTTTTCTTGTTGCTATTGTTGCAAACAATATTGCAAATTGAAATTTGCCAAATATCTCGCGTGATTAATTAGTGTTAATTACAAATCGCGTCTGTCAACATTTCGCAAACTACATATTTCGTAAAACTTTCGAAAAAAAAACACGCAAGAAAATAAAACGACAAAATATTTGTAAAAACAAAACGATTACATAAGCTTTATGAATTTTGGTTGGGTTTTCAGTATGGATACGTATTCACGTTATGTCTGTATGTATGTGTGTATGTATGCGCGTGTGTATGTGTTTGTGTATGTGTCTGTGTGTGTGTGTGTGTGTTTGTTACGGGACGAGTTTAAGCTTGAGATGAGCTCATTTTGCTTTGGGGGGCAGCACATCAAAAATGATTATTGAAATATAATAGGGGTATTTATAATAGCCGTATAATATAGTATCTCTTTGGCTTTGGCCATTTATATATACAAATGTGTGTGTTTGTGTGTGTGTGTAGAGATATGTGAGCTAAACCGAAAACGATTTGTTTTAGCTGATTGATAAGCAGAAAGGGAATGTCTCTCTGTTTGTTTGTATGCAAAGCAAAGATTATCGATAAGGATTACGATAGATTGCAGGCAAGTCGATAAGAAAGGCAGGGGTAGATTTTTGTAAATTTGAGGTTAATTTGAATTACTACGATACATATTGTTGGCACTTGCTGGCAAGATTAAAAAATAATAGGTAAAAATTAGAGGTAAAAATTGTCCATTTTTGTCTTAGTTTAGTAGATAAAGCCACCGATAAGTCCCGATTTCCACCCTTACAAATTAGCAGTTAAAATGAAACCAGTGTGGCCATATTGCCAATAGAGAAATCAACCATATTATGATGCTTGCCTATGGTCACACTGTGTTTTTCTTACAGTTGGCATATGAAATAAGATAAAGGATTTATTGTGCGTTTAGTTTGCTTAAGAAAACCAACAACATTAGATCTTAGCGCCTCGATCTTAACTCCATGATATGATACCTGATTATAATCGATAATTAACGAAAATCAGTTCCATAAACTGTTAGCTAGATCGCTTTCTTCTATTGTGCCACTCAAATTTGTTAACGAATGAAAGCTTCATAAATCAATTTAGTGCAAGTTTAATCCCCATTGAAAGTACATTAGAAACACATGTGAAGTGAAATTTTCTATTAGATTTAAGACTAATTTCGAGTTCATATTAACTAATGGCAAAACCATATGAGACTCAACTCCCCTTTCCTTCCCCTCTACTACATGGATATATGCATGTATGTATGGCAGAGAGGGAAGACCTCAATAAGAAATAGAATGTGAACAACAACAGCAACAGCGCAACATGCTGAAGATTTTTAATTGAATTTCGGTCTAGCTGCAGCAACGCATTATGGGGAAGTGAGTAGAAGGAGGTAGGGAGGGGGGGTGTCCAACAAGCGCTAATAAGTTGATTATAAAATAATAATTACAGAAAAAAAAAAGCAAAGCAAAACTGTAAAGCGAGAGAGCAGCAAATAACGAGAAAGTCGTTGCACGCTGATTAGCTTTGTGGTCTGTCTGCAGCGCAGTGGCACAGACGCAGGTTAGGGGAGGAGGAGTTTGAGGGGGGGGCACAAGGCAGGCAGAGGCTGTGGCAGCTTTAACTGAAGCTAGAAAGCTTTAGCCATGTTGTATGTGAATGTTGCCCCAGCCAGCTGTTTGCTGATTAAGCTGCAGCCGCCTGTGGCACGTACGCAAAAGTGTTAATTGCAAATGACCAGAGAGAGAGAGAGGGAAGAGTGTCAAAGGGGGCACAGAGGAGTGTCTGTGTGTGTGTGCAACCCCGTTCCGCTGCTGCTGCTGCTGTTGCTGCTGGTGTTGATTGAAATGCAGCTTAGGAGGCTGGCAGCGCAGGCGCCAACAGCAACAGCAGCTGAGCCTGGCGAGAGAAGAGGGGGAAGAGAGGTAGGGGAAGAGAGAAAAGGGAGGGGGGCTTATCTATGTGCGTGTGTAATCGATGATCGCAGCAATTGGATTATTGTTTTATATGCTGTTGCTGCTGCTGCGGGTCTAAAGTACAAAAAGAGAGAGTGTGCGCCACACGCACGCTGCCAGCAGCGACGCAGGCAGCAGGCAGCAAGCAGCAAGCAGCGGGCAGCGACGTCAATGAACCGGTTTGCAAAGGGTCGAATGGTCGAGCCGGGCGACGACGACGACGACGACGACGCATACGCGTCAGCAATAATTAATCAATCAATAATTGAGGCAGACAACAGCAACTGCGGCAGCCAAAGAGCAACAGAGCGAGTGAGAGCGCAGCAGAGAGTGTTGTGTATTGCTAATGAGAGGCAAAATACAAAATGGCCGTCACATTAGCCGGACACATCCGGTGATCGGTTTGGGTCACACACACACACACACATACAAGTGCGGCGAAGTTCGCCCTCTGCACTGCAGCTCTCTCGCTCTCAATTGTTGCGCTGACTTACTCTATCTTTTTTTTTTTTTTTTTTGATGGTACCTGTCGAGCGGGGAAAGGGGCAGAGGGAGTAGCAGACAGTGCAGCTTGCACAATATTGCACAGCATAGAACAGAGAGAGAGAGAGAGGGAGAGAGAGAGGGAGAGAGAGAGGAGAAAGAATTGTCAAGTGAACCCGAACTGTCGTCGTCCCAACGATCGCAACTTACTTTCTTTGGCTTTCTTTAGTGATCTCGCACTTTGTTGTTGTTGTTGTTATTGCTGTTGGTATATTTGTATGTATTGTTGTTGTTGCTTCTTATTTCTCTTATTGTTGTTGTTGTTGCACTTGTTTTTATATTTTGCTTTGGCTTGCACTTTTTGTTGTTGTTGTTGTTTTGCGTATTTTCGCGCCGACGTTTCGCGCAGGAGAACGACACGAAGAAGAACACACGGCGACGAAGATGTAGAAGAAGAAGAAGAAGAAGCAACAGAAGACGACAACGACGACGACAACGAACGAACAGAAGACCACGAAGACGAGACAGACACAGGTAACACACCACGTACGTTGCGACTGTGCATTAAAATCGAACTGAACTGAAAACCAAAGAAGAGCAAGAGCAAAAAAATTCCAAAACCCAACTTATTTTTTTTTCGTTTCGTTTCGTTTCGTTTCTGTTCGGCGACGGCGTCCGACAGCGACAGCGACGAAGACTTTCAACGACGACGTCCACGACACGTTCATGTTCGCGTCGACGGCAGCAGCAGCAGCGGCGGCAACGTTGACGTCGCCGTCGCCGTCGCCATCGCCGTTGTTGGTTAACGCCGCCGGCGGAGCGGCAACAGCAGCTTAGCGTGGCCCGTTCGTTCAGCTTGGCTTGACTTCGCCGCGTGCAAGCGAGATGGAGCGAACGTGTGAGTCTCTCTCGCTCTCATACACTCGCGCAATCAACGTGCGTTTGCCTCTGTCTCTCTGTATGTGAGTGTGTCTGTGTGTGTGTGCACAGGTAGTGTGTGTGTGTCCCTTAGGTAAGCGACGATATGGAAGAAAGAAAATGTGTCCAACTTTGCGAACAGGTAGACCGACGCCGTCGTCGTTGTCGTTGCTGTTGTTGTTGCTTTTGTCGGCGGCGTCATCGTTGCCGGTGCCGCATTGCCGACGTCGATGCCGGTGGCAGCGACTGAGACAGCGGCGTCGTCGCACACGCTGACTTCGTTTTTGCGGCTTAAACAACAAGCGCACACAGACACTCAAACACTCTCACATACACACACACACACACACACACACACACACACACGAATACAGCTCACAGATACACGATATCGGCATTAGGGTGATTCAATAAACGAAAACAAATCTTTGGCTACCCATAAGGTGCTAGAAGATTAGTCGGTTTAGTTGCCGGAGGCACTGAGGCGAAATTGATGGGATAACAACGGGACGAAGTACAAAGAAAACACTTACGACCCGATCGTATCTTAACTTTGTCAAAAATTGATTGTTTTTCATACGTTTCATTTAATTTATTTATGATTTTATGAATTAATTGAACAGTTGCAAAGAAATACATGTAAATTCGGAATTTTATTAAGTATTTCCCATGCCAGGACTTTTAAAATTAGATTAAGAAATTACAAATGTGCATGAAAATCAATTCTGAAACAATTGCCGAGTAAAATTACTGATTTTACAACATATTTGAGAGGTTTTACTATTGTTTCAGTGTTGGTAAACGTGATTCCTGATGTTGGACATTGATATTTTTAATTATTTTACGAATTTTCAATAAAATAAAAATAAAATATTCCAATTTCCGAGAAAAATGATCAGTAATATTAAAAAAAGTAACATATCAAACGTTTTTTATGTTCAGTGCTGGTTAATGTGTTTCAAAGATGTTGGCTATTGATATTTTTAGTTATTTTACAAATTTACAGTAAAATAATCCAATTTCTGCGTTTAATGATCAGAAATATTAAAAAATGTAACACATTTCAAGTTTTAATTAATGTCTAGTGTTCATTAACGTTTTTCAAAATTGTTGGAAATTCATATTTTTAGTTTTTCACAAATTTTAAGTAAATTTTTCCTTTTTCCGAGTAAAATTTTCTATGAAGTAGAATATAAAACGTATTTTAATGGTATTATTTGTGTTTTAGTGTTGGCTAACGAGTTTTAAAAGTGTTAACAACTGATAATATTTATTTTCCTTTTTTTTTGTTATTTAAGTAATTTTTATTTTTCAACAATACGATCATAGTGTGTCACCCTAATGAAATCGCACAGGTAAACTAAAGGTTTTATGCATATGGGGGCAAATGCACACAGACACAGCGACACACAGACATGCGATATGTACACACACACACATACACACACACATGCACACACACATCAACCTGCAGAGACATATAGATACCATAAGCAGCAACAAGAAAGCATACGTCATATACAATATAGTAGTGAAATTATATGTGGAAAAAAACACGGCAACAATTTTTGCGCGTGAGTAATTTGTTGCCGATGCGAGGCAGCAACAACAACAACAAGAACAACAAGTCATCGTTTGGTGTTGCTGCTATGCTGTCGTTGTTGTTGTTGCTGTTTGTTGTCTCTTGTGAGGCTTCCGCTGCAGGTAGAGCTACCTAACTAACACACAACAGATTACGCATTGAGTGTGTGTGTTTGTGTGTGAGTGTGTTTGTGTGTGCAACTGACTGGCTTTGGTAATTATCGGTTTTCGATGCCATATGCGGAATTGAGCACAGAAAAACATGCAACTGCAGCAGCAACAACAACAACCAATGCTTTGGTGTGCAGCAGCCCTAAGCCCATTTAACAATATGTAGCACAGCAACAGGAAGAGGGGTAGAGGGCAGGGTGGATTAGGGGTCACTCTCTACATGGGTGTTATTTTCACAAACTTGCTAAGTAGACACAAAATGTTGCCGCTGCCAGCAGCAACAACAGCAGCAGCAGCAGCAACAACAACAGCGACGCCAACGTTGTCGCCTGTTTTGCCCAGCCCGAGCTACTTACAAAGTCTTTCGAAATTTTTCGCCACTCACGAGTCATGAGTCTTGCTATGTACATACATAAATATATATATATATATGTATGTATATATGTATATGCATGTGTGTATGTTTGAGTGTGTGCGTGTGTATTGTACATCCATATCGTTGCATGTGGAGAGTACTAACTCAATTAGCACATCGTGTAAACTTTTTGGCTGCTGCAAGACTGTCAATATCGTGCATTAGTGATGGGCGCGTGACACGAGCTATCAGTCGGGATATAACAAGATTAATGAGCTTTCGTATAACAATAATAGAAGATTATTGAATACCCTACAAATACATAAGTTACGAACACTGCAATTGAATCCAACTAAAAATAACTAACTAAAATAACTATAGTTTGATTAAATTGTAATTTGGAGTATAAATTTATGTTATCTTTATTAAATTGTATGCCGTAGCAGAAAATTGTAACTTAAATACTTCCCCAAATAATCGAATTTTATTGATTTAAGTGGGGGGTGGGCGTGGCCTTCGAAATTGAAACAGAACTTCATTTACGTATGGTATACAGATACTTTGATGCCAAATTTAACGTCTTTTGATTTTATAGTTAATGATATTTGAATGTTTATACATACAGATAGGTCTAAATAGGTTCAAACAGACAGATCTAAATAGGTTTATACTGACTGATAGGTCTAAATAGGTTCATACAAATAGATAGGTCTAAATAGGTTCATACAGACTGATAAGTTTATACATAGGTTCATACAATTGTTGCTGACCTAGACACTTTGTGGGTTCTTTCCCCTAATTTCTGCCTCGTGCCTTATAATCGCATCCTGCGCACATCTCTAGCAAGCCAAAATAACAGTTGGCAGTTGGTTAAATTTTCGTATCGTTCAGACAAAAACAAAATACGTATACAAATGCTGACACACAGAACGAGCACACGCTGGAGTACATGTGTTCAGAAGCTCAGACAGCAAATGAAATAACAAGAACAAGAACAGCAGAGCGAGTCGATTGGCTCAGTCAGTTCCAGGAAACTGGCCAAACTGACCGAGACGACGACGACGATCCATTTGTCCCGTCCACCCTAAACCGAATCGACAATCGTGAGGGCCAAAACAAAAAAAGCAGTAGAAGAAAACAACAATATAATATAATATCAGCTCACCTGAGCGAGGTGCGCATCGACAACAATAAAGAGAGGCAAGTGCCTCAAGTGGTGGCACGACGTAACCCAAAGCAGGGCATCGACACGCCCACACGACACGCCCCCGGTCGTTCGTGCGAGTGAGCACAAAGTGAATGCCTACAGAGCACAGTGCCGATGCCAACAGGTAATCGTTATAGTATATATATTCGAATATATATGTCCGAGTTTTGGGTGTATTCATACTTAGGTAAGGCAGCACAGGTAGCGCGGGTGGGGGGTTAAAGAGACCTACTCAAAACACTGATATGGTGGCGGCATCATTCAGTCAACTGCTTTCAATTTTTACTTATTGGAAACACCCAGTGCTTGAAAATCTATAGCAAAGGGTATGTCGAGTGATATCTTTATAGTTATTAGGAATTTGTGTGTATTGGAAAACTCTCTTTAAATGAATATTTCATAGTTTTTCTGATATTTTAAGAGATCGTTGTTTACATCATACATCATGTCCCTGATAGGATCCTCTTCATCGTTTATAGTATGTTAAATAAGAGGAACCTTACAGGGATTTTTCTTAAAAATAATTTTAACTAATTTAAATTTAAATTTCAATTTTCTTTCATAACTTTGAATTCAGGCACAGATTATTAACTAAAGGACGTTCCTTATGGAGCCACATGACCTAGTTAGTAGTACCCCATTAATTTTAGGACTTTTTAAGACTTTTCCCTCGCTAGCAAAACCAAATGCAAATCACTACAGTCTACAGGGTATGCCACAGATAGACTACCGCGTATCTACACACATTTCTTTAATTTTATTATTGACACGAAATTCAAGTCCGATCAACATTTTTGCATTGTGATTCAGTTTGCAATTTTTGTAGGCATTTCTCGCACGAACAAACACACACACACAGAGTCCATACATACGTGCATGTGTGTGTGTGTGTTTGAGGCATGTGTATGTGGTGTATATAGTTACTTTTATATTGATACAATCAGTGGGCTGCGCGCAGTGAAACTTACGTTTTTACTTTCTTGCATTATTGCAGTTTTTTTTAGCCTTTTTTTTTTGCCTTTATTTTGGCATTTTTTGGGCGTTTTACGTTGTCACGACTTTTGCTTACCTGCCAAAGAGAAAGATAGAAAGAGAGCAAAACAAAATTGAGGTCATTAGTAAAAGGTTTTTGCAATGGAAAATCACTTAAAAATATAATAAAGAATACTTTGCTTAAATTTAACCTAAATAGTAAATTATTTTAAGCTTTAATTGGGCGTCTAACAAAGTTGAGATAGGGAATTCTAGGGAATGTTTAATTCCCTTTTTAACAGTAAACATAATTAGGTTTAGGAAATGCTGGGGAATTTTGTCTTTGATTCCGTTTGAACAGTTTTCAATATTTTTCAATCTATGCAGAACTTTAACCCGTTTCTGCATTCCAAACTTGACTTTCATTTCGTAGACAGACAGAGAGAGAGAGAGATAGAGAGAGAGACGGAATTAATTGCTTTCTCGACATTTTTCTTCATTTACAATCAATAATCTTTGGCAGCGCCCAAAGGGGCTACCAGGATATACGTCAAAGGAACTCAGAAACCAGAACGATACTCATCAGAGAACTTCTGGATTAAGAAGTAGTAGAAGAAGAAGCAGCAGACCAGCAACAGCAGTAGAGAGCTAGAAAAAAATGTGAAGGGAACTAATTTTGAGTAAGAAACGCAGCAGCCTCAAAAGCAATTTTTAATTACAACTGAACTGAAATTTATGTGCAAACTTGGTCAAAAAAAAAAAAAAAACATGCGAAAAAAACTGAAAATAGAAATGGTAAAAGCAGAGAGAAAGACAGACAGAGAGAGGGAGATAGAGATAGGGAGTAGAACAGAAGAACAACTGCGCAATGGCGAAAGAGAAAAAGAATCTGTGCAAAGGAAATCGACATGCAGATTAAAAGGAAGTTGCATGCAACACAGGACACGCAGCGGACGTGGCTTGCAAGAGAAAAAATTCGATTATCTGCGAGAGGAAAACTGTAATTAAATCTATGGGGTTTTCCCACAGAGCCTCGCGCGCCACACCCCTTCACCACGCCAACGCCAACTCTGTTGCCCCAAAGAAAATATGTGAGGAAGAGAGAGAGGGACAGAGAAAAAGAGAAGAAGGTAAGAGATGAGAAGCAAGCGAAAAAAAAAAAGGAAGAAACGTTGCAACAAAATCACGTAAAGCAAACTAATACCGCAACAAGGCGTGCAGATTGCAGGCGGCAAAGACAGCAGAGAAGGAGAGGAGAGGGGGGAGCCAGTGAAGGAGACAGAGCTCGAGCTGTAGCTCAGTTCCGTTGCGAGTCCTGAATTTCTGAGTTGTGAGCCTGCGCAGGGTATACACGGAGCAGGCCCGGGCTGGACCCTGGACCCTGCAACCAGGACTGGGCACGGTCTGTCGTTCTTGGTCTTTAGTGGCAGGGATTAACAGTGAGCCAAATGGCATGAGCTTAGGCACAGACCAGAGCCCCAAACCCAAACCCAAGCCCAGCACCAGCGCCGGAGCCAAAGCTCCAGCTTCAGCTCATTCGGAGTAGCCTCCCAAACCCGAGACGCGTCCAGTGCGGCCATTGAAAGCAGCAGCCAAAGAAGAGGCTTCATTAGCATACACAGCAATATGAACGAAAGAGAGAGAGAGATAGGGAGAGAGTATGGAAAAAAACGCGCTCTATGTGTGTGTGTGTGTGTGAACCTAAAAACTAAAGAGACGAACCGACGGTTGCGGGCGGCTTATGTAGCAGCCACGCCTACTTGCCGCTGCTGCCCTGCACAGTTCTGCTTGCATGCCATGGATACAGTTGCGGGTAAATGAACAAACGCCAAGAAGAATGTGGCGAAAAAAATAAAAAGCGAAACAAGGCAGGAGAGCAAGAGGGGAGGTGGAAGGTGGAGCGTATGAAAAGACAGTGAAATGAAGCGCTGTAGCCCCTCTGGGAAGACCGAGGGGGGTTAGGGAATGTGTAGCACGTTGCAAGATGCCAACTAACTCAAACTCGAAGCTCGAAGCCACCTGAGCAGCAGCAGCAGCAGCAGCAGCAACATGATGTTGCACCGGCAAACGGCGGCGGCGGCAGGCAGCACAGGCACAGGTTGCACAGTGGGGATGACGTACAGGACGCGCAGCTTTGACTGCCGGAAATGAACATTGGAGTCGCTGCTGCTGCTGCTGCTGTTGGTGCTGTTGCAACTACAGCTGTCCCTTTGTCCCTTTGCCCCCTTGCTGTGACAAGCTTGGCAACTAAATAACGTCGTCGTCGTCGTCGTCCAAACACACAAAAGAAATTAATTTCATTTTTTTTCGCTGCATCCCCTGCCTACTCTCTTCCCCCCTCTCTCTCCCTTGCACTTCACTCATTCTTCTGCTGTTTTCTTGCCATTTTTTTGTTATAACCTCTCGATGTGTTTTGTTTTGTTTTTGTTTTTGCTTCATTCCTTTTGCACAGCTAAACCAAACATTGATTGTCAGCTGGCTCTCTCACCCTTTCCTTTATGGCAGCAGCGAGTCCTTATCATCATGATGTTCCCCTAGATCATAATGATGATGATGACGATGGCGATGCTGGCTATGCTGATGGGGACATTCCGGCCCCAGCTGCACAATGGCTTGGCATTTTAGCTGGGCCAAGTGCCAAAGTTCTTGGCTGGCGGCTTTAGGTTTTGAAGGGGCAGCGCGTTTTGAATATGCGTTAGCGGAAGAAATTCCGCAGACATATCATCTATGCTTATATGGTTGAATGTACAACTTTATACACACAAGAAAGTTTAGAAATTGTCAATTGCTTTGAAGGAAATTGACGGTAAAAGCGCGTCTTCAAATTGAAGATAAATAGAGAGTCCGAATAGTTGTGCGAGTATTAAAGTTGTTTGTATTTCTGCTAGAGTAAAGGTCTTAGTAGCAGGATTTGTAGCAGTAGGATTATAAGTAATGGTAGAAGTAGTATTAGTAAATGTAGCAGTAGTCGAGATAGCGAAAGAAGTAGTGGAAGCAGTAGTATTAGAAGTAGTAGTAGTAGAAGTAGAAGTAGTAGTAGTATAAGTAGAAGTAGAAGTAGTAGTAGTAGTAGTAGTAGTAGTAGTAGAAGTAGAAGTAGTAGAAGTAGTAGTAGTAGAAGTAGAAGTAGTAGAAGTAGTAGTAGTAGTAGTAGAAGTAGAAATAGTAGTAGTAGAGTTAGTAGTAGTAGTAATAGAAGTAGTAGAAATAATAGTAGTAGAAGTAGTAGTAGCAGTAGAAAAAGTAGTAAAACAGTAGTAATAAAAGTAGTTGAAATAGAAGTAGTAGTAGTGAAATTGCTAGTATAAGTAGTAGCAGCCGAAGTAGTAGTAGTAGAAGTAGTATTAGTAGAAATAGTTGTAGAAATAGTAGTAGTAGAAGTACTAGTAGTAGTAGTAATAGAAGTAGTAGAAATAGTAGTAGTAGAAGTAGAAACAGTAGTAATAAAAGTAGTTGTAATAGAAGTAGTAGTAGTGAATTGCTAGTATAAGTAGTAGTAGTAGTAGCAGCAGTAGTAGTAGTAGTAGAAGTAGTAGGTAGAAGTAATAAATGATGAAGTAATAGATGCTTCTATAGTAGAATTGAAGTAGAAGTGTAAGTTGCAGTAATATTTTTAGTCTCAGTTGCAGTAATAGTAAAAGTAGTAATAGTAAAAGTAGTAATAATGCTAAAGTAGTAGTATTTGTCGTATTAATAATGATTCTAGTAATAGAAATAATAGTTATAGTACTTATAGTAGTAGGCGCAATAAAAATAGAGTCCTTTCCAGCAGTAATTTTAATTGTTTAATCTCTACAAATATTCCATATTCCATGATAGATCAACCACGTATATAGTACAAAAAGTCGTAGTATTTTCCAGTGCCTCAGTGCATAGTATCATAAACAAATGTGGCAGTATTTTTTGTGGCATCAACATTAGCATTCAAAGAGCTTTTGCCTGCCTCACCCACAAAAAAAATGCTGCCCATTGTCACAGTGTACGATGGCACAAGGCAGGCAAACATTGCCTCGTCGCACGGGGCGTATGCGCAACCAAGCAGCGTAATGCAAACAGAGTTCGGTTTCAACAACAGCAACAACAACAACAGAACCGGGCATAGCAAAGCAGAAGAGAATAGCAGCAAAAATTGCCTGGGCGCGGAAGTAAATGAAGATTCTGCCCGGCTGTAAAGTGTCTCCACTGTGTGGCAACAACAACAACAGCAGCAACAACAACTGAGCAACTTTTGAGTTACGGAAATGAAACGTCAGGCAAGGCTAGCGACTCCTGCTGTCTGTGTGGGCTCAAGAGTAACGCGTCCGGCAACGAGACTACAGCTCCAACTGCGGCTCGGTTCTCTGGGCGCAGTTGCAGCCATTTGAGCAATTGGGCGTTGCCAAAGCAGAGGCAGTGTCACAGAGGGGGCAGGCACAGTTAGTGCAGGATATAGGGTGGAGGTGGGGGTCGTGTTGCAAGTGCAAGAAGCAGACGCAGTGAATGATGTTTAGGTTAAATGGCGTAGCGTGGACCACGCACAAAGCCCCCACCCTCACACACACACACACACAGAGGTACTCACGGCATCGCCGCCATGTTGTTTGTTTCCGCACAGCTGTAGCTTATGTCGCCCATTTCCAAAGCTATACACCTGTGCCCCTCCCCCTACGCCTTTCTCTAGTACAATTTCCCAAAAAGAATATAAAAAAAACATTGCCGGACTTTGGCTTTGGGCCGAGGCTTCCTGCTACGTGACCAGCAACAGCAGCAGCACAGGCTGCCCAATCTCTTCTCCGCTGCTTGCATATGCAGGCAGGTGTCTGCTGGCCAACACACACACACACACACACACATCTGTGTACTTGCAATTTACTAACTGCTTTTACGCGCATTCGCGTTGAGCTTTAGAAAAACCGCAACATTTGTCGCCGTTTCTTTTGCACGATGTTTTCTCTTCATTCTTTGATTCCTTCTCTCTTTTTTTCCTTTTGCCTGTTTACAAAAACAAAGCTAACAATGTGAGCAACTCTTGCTGACGCTGCTGCTGCCGGTGACGTGACGTCGGCAGTGGCAGCCGTTGATGTTGCTGTTGCTGCTTGCATTTTAATTAAAAATTCTTCAAAAAATTTGCTTTGTGTTTGCGCTTTGGCTCTACCAATAATATCCTGCAAAGCTGCTGTTGTTGTTGTTATTGTTGTTGTGTCCTCTTGTTTGTCTTGTTGTTGCTGCTGCTTGCCACCTAAAAGTAGACCACATATTTTTAATTTAACTGCTACTGCAGCCCTTTGCCAGGCAGCCAACACACACACGCATACACAGAGAGAAAGAGAGAGAGAGAGAAAGAGAGAGAAAGAGAGAGAAAGGGATAGATAGCCCACAGTATAAGCAGCAGCTGGTTATGCAGGAATCTCTAATTCTCCTCTCTTCGTAAATTGAATCCCTTCGTAGTGAATATTTTTCGCGGTTTCCATGCAACAGTCTTTATAATTGGTACCTCAAGCTCTTTATTCTACAAAATAACGTTTCTTTTTTATTAATCTTAACGTAGTAAAGACTTTGGCAGCACAGTTTAAGACAGATTTTGAAAATTAATAAGCCTAACTGTTGCATAATCTAGATAACTAAGACATCAACCTTTAATTTGTTTATCCCTATGATATGATTTGTGGTTATGTTATTTAATATAGAAATATGGTATTCAGTATGCTGAGAAAGGAAATTATTGAGGATAACTTCAAAAGATTCAAGAAAATCTACATTTACAGCTGTTCTGGACAATCCTAGCTTCTTTTGTTGATTGATTCTAAATATCTTGGTAAACCCAGTTAGGTTCTTTATTTAATTGTATATTTTCAACTACTTTTTTATAGTGTATTTATATATTTATATTTATATTTATATTTTCCTATTCCATTCTTTTCTATTCTTTTTCGACCTTATTAAAACCATGCAGAGGGTATATTTTTTATTTTTTTCCGTGTGTCTTTGTGTCCTTGTGTCCCTGTGTCCGTTCGTCTGTCTGTTGCAGTGCAAACTGGTCTCACAGTTTTTAAGTTATCTTGATGAAACTTGCCATGCTTCTTATTGTTGTAAGCTGTATATAAGTCGGAATGAGCCGGATCAAACCGATATATCGTATACCTGTCTTGTTATTTGTCTAGATATTACAACCAAATGTACGATATACAATATATAATACTATATCATATAGCTTCCATAGAAACAAACATCCGAAATGAAGGTTTTTCTATGAAGACTAGATTTAATTTTAGAAATAACTTTTCAGTGCCAAGCAAAGGTAGACATTATATTGAATATACACTTCATTCATTCATTTCATTCAATTCTGCACCATTATACATACATACATATATATGTAACTGTATTGGAACGATCGCAGGATTAAAGAACCTGAGTATAGAACCTTCGGCATGCCGAAAGTAGCTTTCGTTCTCCTTTTTTCATTCATGTGTTTTTCATTCTGAGCAACCCTAACTAATTGAACAACTTTATAAAGATTACTCCCACACACTTCCCTCTTTGCTACTTTAATGTGTGTGCTTAAACCTCTGCAATACCATTTACTCCACAGATCACAGACCACAAACAATAACAAATCACAACAACAACAACAAAATAACAAAAATAAACGTGACGTTTGAACTTGAGGATTTTAAGCAATAAAAGTGACGACGAAGCTCGCAATGAATGAAATGAAAAACTTCAAGAGAAGCAACAACAAAAAGAACAACAAACAGAAGAGTAGCAAACAAGAAGAAGAAGACCAAGAAGAAGAGGAAGAAGAAAAAGAGCAAGCAAGAAAGCTGCTGCACATAAAACGACGCGTCGCGTAGGTAAAGAAAAACAGAAGACGATAACGACGACTCGACGTCGCAGCTGACGTCGTTGTCGCTGCACATTGAGGAAGTTTGAATTATCAAAATACCCCACACACACATACACACGCACGCAGCAAGCAGACAAGTGAAAACATGTGAGAGAAGCAGCTGACTGACGAAAATAGTAAGCAGGCGATAGGAAAGAAAATCCAAAGCAAAAATGGCAAACATTTTCGTATGTGTGTGTGTGTGTGTGTGTGTGTGTGTGTGTGTGACTGAAAATCAGCCGCTAAAAGCGGCCGGCATTTTTATTATTATTATTATTATATGTTATGTTATGTTATGTGTATTCCGCTTTGCCACGCTCGTTCGTTCGCTGCGCTCAACTCTCTGTCTGCTTTACTTTTATTTACATTGTGCGACGCTGTTGGCTTCGCAGTCGACGTCGCCGTCGACGTCGCAGTCAACGTTTGCTGCTGATTTTTTGCTATTTTATTACTCGGTCGCTCGGTCACATGAGCAGCGGCAGCGACGTTTTGCGTCTTTTGCTTTTACTCGATTTTACTTTACTTTACCATTACGTTTTACGCGTTACGTTATGCTCAACGTAACGTTACTTTATGCTCTTGTTAAACGCTTTCTATCTTTACTTTGTGTGTGTGCTTCTCATTTCGCTTTTATTTTGATTCCCCACGCGCTTTTATTGCTCTAGGTCGTCTCGTCTTTTCTTTATCTTCTCTTTCTCTCTCTCTCTCTCTCTGCCCTATAGCGCTTTCGTTTTCATAATTTAACATTGCCTATTTGTAGGCGCACGTGGGGAAAAATTGAATTAGTTTGCATTAAATTTAATTGAAACACTTGCAACACTAATTAATAATCTTTGCCACAAACACACACGCACACAGAAAACGAGTTGAAGTTGGCTGTGGTTACTCGAAAGGGGGCACTCAAAAGGGTTGCAACCACAGGAATGAAAATATAAAAAAAATCCAATCAGAAAAAATAAAAAGGACTTTTGGACAAAAAAATAATGAAAAATGAACGAGACGAAAATAAACAACAGCAACAAAGAAACGGTCGCCATTTTGTATTTTTTCCGCGATTTAAACCTATTTATAAATAGGTTGCTTTTATAAAGACTCTACACTCTATTATGTTTATAAATTATATAGAGAATTCTCTGAGAACTGCCTTAAAAAAACTTCAAATTAGTGAAAAATGAAGCCAAAATTATGAAGAAATGTTGAAACTCGATTTTAAGGCAACAAAGTAGCCTTAAACCAAAGATTCTGCACTAAACCTAAAGAAATATTGGTCAGTATTATAATAAATAAGTGGCATAACCTAATCGGAACTGATTCTAATTGATTTAAAAACAATAAAGTAGCCTACTACTAAAATAAACTCAGGTTTCTCTAGTTATATATGTATATGTACTACTACTAATATAGTGATAAATATAAAAACAATTAATTAATTTCCATTAATTTGAATAGAATTTCTTGCCATAATCGTCGTGAGGGAAATAGCTTGCGATAAGAAACGCATGTAAAACTGAAATCGTAAGCAAAAGAAACAATTATAATATATACAGTTCGTTGAACCACGCAAAGCGGAAATAAAACAACAATTTTCACTAATATACAACAATTTCAGTTAATGAACGTAACGAATTTTACTTGAGTTTTTCACAACTTCTTCGAGTTTGCAGGTTTCGCAGGTTTGAGGTCAAGGTAAACCTTCTTAAATTTGTCAGTTCTTTCTATCGATGCTACACGTTAGACCCCGCCCCTTCCACCACTCCCCTTGGCAGACACAATGCTATATAATTACATAAAAGTCAGCAGCTTTTAGAGGGTGAGGGTGGGTTGGTAAACCCAACCAAAACTCAAAGCGCCAAATGGAAAAATCCCTCGTTTTAATTTCTCTACAGCGCACCCAAAAAAAAGGAGGAAAAAAGCGAAAAACTCAAGCTGAAACAGAGCGAGAAAAATGCGCCCAACAACGCCCACACACACACAGAGAGACACACGCTCTATCTATCTCTTTCTCCCTCTGGCACACACACACACAACTACTAAATAACCGATTTTTTTTTGGGTACGTTTCAACTCATCAGCAGTTTTTTCGTCGATTTTTGGGTGGATTTTTATTTCTCAACTAATCCCCCAACCCACTCACAGACCTCGCGCCACTCCACCTCCGTCTCCGTCGCCTACTCCATCTCCTTCTCTGACTCTTCGCAACATGGCACACCCAGTGATTTCGTGACGCCTTCCGCCCACCTTCACACACCGCGCCCGCTTTACCACCAACCGCTATCGTTTTGTTTCATTCTTTTTTTTTTCTTGTTTTTCTGTCGTTTTTAAATGTTGCTTCTGTTGTTATTGTTGCCTGGCAAAAGATATAGATTACATTTGTGTGTTGTTTACAGTTACAAAATGATGTATATATATATATAATAAATACTATATAGTCTCGCTTGTCTCTGTGTGTTTGTTTGTTTCTTAGGTATACATAGAAATATGTAAAGAAAAAAAAGGTTTGCTTTTTTTTTGCGCCCCATTTTCGCCTTGCTTCATTTAGCGCAGCTGCCCCCAATGGCCGACCTAACCCGCCTGCCTGGTAAGCTGTTGCCTTGGCCAAAGCAAAACCAAACCCGAACAGTTAGCAAAGGTGCCCAAAAAGACCCAAGCAAACTATTGTCAATGGTCGAAGTTTAAACAGCAGACAGAACCAAATAAAACTGAAACGTTTTCTCAGTTTCAGTCTGAGACAGATACATGCATTTTTAGAGTGGTATCCTAAACCCTTTTCTAGTCAAATTATATGTTTTATAATAGAAAGAATGCAACATACCCAAGACAATATAATATATGTATAAATTAAAACTATATGAAGCCAATGAAGCCAAAACAACATTTTAAACAACAAACCTTAACCAATTAGAACAGATTAACTTTCCCAGTTTCATTCACAACTGCCCAAAACACTCGCTAAATTTGAATCCCTAAGTTTGTTCTGTTTCTGCAACAATAAACTATGTTGTTTCCTTTGATTCCTATATCTTTTTCCATATTAAATAAACACTTTGTTTATTATTATAGCAATTATTAAAATTAGGGTTCGGATTAACAGATGAAAATCTATAACCTTACGAATATCTCGTGTAGTTGCCTTTTCAAGACTACTGCTAGGTGTCTCATTCTTATGATGTATTTTATGTTATAATACTCGTATGTAAATATTACACTTAAGTTATTATTAATACACAGAAACTACTTATAAGTAGTCTTGGAGAAGTAACAACCATAGATGCTCATTAGGTTATAGAAATATAATATATGTATTCTGATCCCTAATGAAATAAATAAATAAATAAAGTTTAAAGATACCTCGTATGTATATAAAATGTTTTGTTTATTATAAGTTGACTTTTCACACGTTTCTCTGCCACGCAAACTACACAGCCTACTTACAGGCGCTTTGTCTGGACATCTAGAAAATCAGCGAATTGAAAAACTTTGCATGATAAGATCTCTCAAAAGGGAAAACAGAAAACAAATTCATCCAGGCAAGATGCTCTCGTGATAAACAGAAGTTTTATTGAATAACCCAAACTTGAAGAATTTCACAGCGTGTGTCGCCTTTGAGCAACTGTGATTGATGTAGCCCGCGTTGGAAGCGTGGCCAACCCCAACCCCAACCCCAACCCAGCACATCCGCCTTCACCTCCAGCTCCTTCCTCCCCCTGCGTATAAGTCGATCGATTAGAGAGGCGAAACCGAAGCGAGCCAAAGAAACTAACGATGAGAAGAAACCTTTACAGGGCATAGAAATAAAAAAACAACCAGCAAAGTGAAAGAAAAATCCCAAAAGAAAAAAATATAAATGAAGAAGGAAACCTACCCTTAGAAACAAGTTGACTGGTGGGGGGGGAACGGGATTGGAAAATCTGAGGCAAGCGAAAAAAAAAAAAAAAAATAAAAGGAAAACGCTGCCCAGTTGTTTTACATTTCTTGTGATTTTCTTAAATAAATTTGCCTGCCACTCGACTGAGAGAGAGAGAGAGAGGGAGCGAGGGAAGGATAGAGAGAGAGAGAGAAAGGGCAGCAGCAACATCAAGTGCCGCAGAAAAGGGGGTGGCCAGCCCTGCCCACTGTGCCGCCCCCTGCCCCCCCTTGAGCAACTCATTTAAGCACTAAAAAGAAATTAAGAAGTAGCCGCCGTTTGCAGCGCGCAAATGAATGCAAAGGAAAATAAAATAAAGCGAATGCGAGGCAAAGGGAGAGTGGGTGGCAAAAGGAAAAAATATGTAAAAGAAAAATAAGAGGAACAAAAAAAAAGAACTCTCGCAGCAAGCGAAGGAGAAAAAAAAACAAATTGAAAAATATAAAAATCACAGCCTCGGAAATACCCTGATTACGCTATCTGTATAAGCTGTGTGTGCGAGACCGGCTGTAGCTCTGTCTGTGTGTCTGTGTGTATGTGTGTGTGTTGAAGTGTAAGCCGCCCTCAGCTCAACTACAAACTGCACACACACAAACACAGACCAACACACACACACACACTAAGAGGCGCCCCACAATTCCATTTCCATTCCGCACGCACACAGCTCAATAGGCCTCGTGATAAGCGCCTCATCTACCCTCCCCCTTCCCACTTTGCCCCTCGCTACCGGTATAGTGGACAGCGTGTAGAGAACTGGGGAGGGGGGGGAGAAGGAGACTCTGCTCTAGTGTAGACTGTGCACAATGCACCCGCAACTGAAGGGGGGGGCCGCGTACGTCCGCTGTTTGGGACTTGATAACCCGCTATTGTATACACAAAAGCTGTAGAGAAACCCGGCGCATAATCGTTCTATACCCCCCCTCATCAAGGGGAGTACCCCCCTTCTAACTACGCCAGTGTCTTCTTCTTCGACTTGCAGCATAGTTGGCTGTGGCACAGCTGTGTCCGCCTCTCTAGAAACGCCAGTTCCGATGCCCAACTCGACCCCAATGCGACCTCCAGTGCAGAGCAACCGCCCAGCCCCGTAGCCCCTAACCTCTCACCCCTTTTCCCAGCACTCTGTCCAGCTCTCTCAATTCATGTCAGGCTCGCAGCCTCAGACAAACCGATTTTGCTCTGTGGCGCTGTGCGGCGTTTTAAAAGCCATTGGGCTTTTGTTTTTATATCGCTCGAGTTGTTACTGTTGTTGTTGCTGCTGTTATTGTTGCTGCTGTTGTTGTTGCTGTTGTTATTGCTGCGATCATTTGATTTGGATTCGCAATGTGTATACCCTGTAAACAGGCAACTGAGTGTACAAATGAAACTAAGTTAATGCAGTTAAAAGGCCAGACTAGCACATACTCTTTAAGTGGAGAGCTTAGCTTGGATGGTAGAGAGAGTATACACTTAAATGTTTTAATAAGATCGAAATTTTTTATTAAATGTAGAGTAACTCTGTAAACACAAAGATTGTGTAGCTTGTGTGGCCTGAACTAAGTCAAATTTAGTTAACAGATCGAACTACTTATAAAGCATATATAATGCAGAATATATATATATATATATATATATATAAATATATTGCACTATATATTATATTATATATTATTATGTATTCCTTGTAATTGAATAACCTTATTATACTATATTGTAGTTATTCTTAATTATTCTTTATATCTTTATAACCATTTCCCATCTATTTTCCTAGCATATCTCTGTAGCCTGTCTAACCTCACTTTGTAGCACTCTTCAAAATGTTTTGCTCTATTTCTTACACACAGTTTTGTGCACGCTTCTTCTTCTACTTTATCGAGGCCTCACGCTCTGCGGCAGCTGTTGCCTTCACTCAACAGCGTAGAAGAGAAGCCTCATTGGCCCTGGCTTCACAACTTGCTCAACTTTGGCGCCTCTTCTTATACTTCTTCTTCAGCTGCTTCTTCTTTAGTTTTTGTTTTCCAGCACTGCACTTTGAAGAAGAATATCGATTAACCCTGAGCTCTGCATGCACCGAAATGCACTTTGCAATTGGCGTACGAATTGAACGACGAATGCTTCAAGAAGGATGCACTCGACCGGAAATCGATTCAAGCCGAGAATAAAGAAAATACAAAAGTTCACATGAAAACTTAAACGCTGCATTGGTCAGTGATGCTTGCTCCAAGGGAAAAGCAGGGAAAACTGTAAGAAGAAGCTCTGTATTCATCTTCTCTGATTTCAAAAACACTGTAAAACTGTTCAAACTATGCATAACTATTAAAATTATGGTAATTAACCTGCAGGGTATTTTTCTGATAATCCCGTAAGTTTTACATAGTTATAATAATTAGTTTTTAGATTATTGTGCTTTTCTTTTAACTTTTAAGAGTTTGAAGCTCATCGAAGTAATTGAAACTATGTTAATGATATACTAGATCATTTATAAGTTTATCTATAAATAACTGAGTGACATCCTAGTTCATTTATAGGTATATATAACTTTACTAATATATATTTATAAGTTTATATATCTGTTTTATCTTCTACTTTTACCAACATTTACTTACTATATTTATACCATTGAAAATGGTCAAAAAAGGGTATACTAACTTTGTGCAAATGTATATAACAGGCAGAAGGAGGCGTTGGAGACCCCATAAAGTATATATATTCTTGCTCAGGATCACTAGCCGAGTTGATTGAGCCATGTCCGTCTGTCTGTCCGTCTGTCTGTGTGAACGCACATATCTCACCTATTATAAAAGCTAGAGTTACCAAATTTGGCAGGAAGACTGCTGTGTACTATAAGCTGATCAAGTTTATTTCAAATGTTAGGTGCCACGCCCACCGCCCCCGCAAATAAATAATTTAATTTTTGAACTCAATTTGTAAGCGCTGTATATAAGATACAACTTTCTGACTTTAACATATACTAAGCTCATTAAAATATCTACGTATTCTCGAAATTTCAATCCGATCGGACAATAAACACAGAAGTTATTTAAGAAAGTACATATGTGCATAAAACCAAGTGCTTGTATCAGCTAACAAGGGAGGAGGGCGAGCGCAAAGCGCGAGCGCCATCTGTCGGCAATAATTTAAAAGCATGCGCATTTGTATATGTGTATGAATTTAACAAATTAAACTACGCCGGAACATAGGTCGAAGGGTATCCCACTGTCGCGACTGTAGCGCGACTGTGGTTTTTTCTATTTTCATTTATTAATGATTTATTATTTTATTTTATTTTTTTATTTATTTTCTATTTTTTTTATTAGTATAATTTCTAAAGGGAAAACTGATCTATACATTCATTGTACCCTTGCTAAGCTGAGAACTTCTTTTCTAGTCCAGTTCCTTTAAGGAATTCCATGACAGGACTGATCGACCTTATCACGTGAACTCCAGAGAACATCATCTCCTTCGCTCCGCTAATGCTGACTATTTCTCCTGACGTTTCAGACTCTAATTCACAGAATCTACATGTTGTCAATGCTTGGATTCTCGACCTTTTAGTATTCTCAAGGGATTCTTGCAACACTTCATTATGTGCTTATACTTTTGAAGTTATAGCAGCATAATTCGATTGATTGGCATAATGTCAGTAACTAGTTAGTTTCATAAATCTTTGAAAATTCACTTCTTTTATAGTGTTTCTGCCTTTCGCCAGTATGTCTGCTTTATGTACGATAATCCTGTTGTAATACAATGTATAATGTATAATTAAGCTGTTTATCTATGCCAATTTACTAGGAATATTGTATACAAATTTCTTTATAGATTTCCCAATAGAATTCGTATCCCTAATCCAAAATAGTTAGCAATTTCTACGCTTGACAGTTGCCAAAGTATTTTGTGACAATTTGCATGTTGTAAAACTTAGATAACACACTCATACACACACTCACACACACCCAAATACACACACGCATTCTGCAAGTTTTTCCTCACATGATTTTTCTAGTGGTTTTTAGTGGTCATAACTTTCACATTATGAACCGAAAAGTTGAAAACACAACGACAAACGACAACGACGAAGGCGACGGCGACTCTATCGATGGTTATTGGAAAAACCTTAAGAAGCAAAAAGAAATACACACACACAAACAAACAAGTTACTTTTTGGGTGTGCCATGGGCAGCAGGGGAAGGTAAGAAGGGGGGGCAGGAAAAAATTCGCTCAGTTTCATTGGCTTTCACGTTTTTTAAGCTTTTCTTTTTTTTTTTTTTTGTTGGCCGTTATTATGTCTCAGTTTTGTTTCTGATGGTCGCTAATTGCGAGCGCGTGCACGGGCGGCAGAGGGAAAGGGCGAGGCATGGCAAGACTGCTGAGGTTATTAAGGGTGTGTTGAGTGTGCCGCAATGTGTGTGTGTGTGTGTTTGTGCCTAATTAATGGCATTATTTGATGGGCTCGGGCCAAGCCCATGGAAAGGTGCGTAAAGCTAATTTAGAAGAAAGTCGCAGAAAGCGCAAGTAAAAGTTGAACTTGAAAAGCGCCTGCAAGTAGGCTACGTTTTTGTATAGACTTAAGAAGACATTCCTATAGTATATTTTTTTTTTTTTTTTTTTTTTTTAATTATAAATATTTTATACTTACTACCGTTCTGACAGTTTAATCAGTTTAAACATGCCTATAGAATTTTAACAACATTTCTTCACATACCTTTAAATAATATATTGCAATTCGTAATCCTTGTGGCCTTTTTGTCGATATATACCGATATTTATCGCAGTAGTTTCGTAGTTAGTTTTTACGTAGTTGACAAATTGTAGTAGACGACGTGACGGAATCAATTTTCATATGATATTTATTGTAAATTTCATATGTTATAGGGAAGTAATATATATATTTGCTTTATAAAGAGAAAACTTGGTTTCCTCTCAGACTCTTAACTTATACTTGTTATGCTTTTTCTTTTGATTTAGATAAGATATTTATGAGAAATGATTATGATTTGATTGAAAAACACGCACGAATGATTGCATAGACAAAGACAGACACAGAGACAGAGACAGAGACAGAGAGAGAGTGAGCAAAAAGGACGCTATCGTTACGATTAGTTAATGCTTATCATAAGGTTCAAGTGAGATAGATAATACATGTATATATGTGTGTGTGTGAATAAGACGGGGAGACAGACAAACAGAGTTGTAGTTGAAGTTGGAAGCATTAATATTGTTTTTTCTTTTCTTTTCTTTGCTTTTTTTTGAGTTTGCACAAGTTTCTTTGGGTTTCTATTCCAAATTGTTTAACTATATTTATATTTATATTTATATTTTGTTTTTCTTATTCTGTTTTATGCTGCACAAGAGAATGAAAATTATGAATTAATTTTGTGTTAATCCGCTGAAAATGCAAAATATTTAATAAGATTACAAAAGTAACGCGAAAATTGGAGCGCGCCCGAGTGTGTTTGTTTGTGTGTGCGTGTGTGTCTGTGTGTGCGGGGCTAGTTCAATAAACCGTAATGCGGAGCAGCTGGAGGAACGTCGACAGCGACGGCGAGTCAAAACACACGCGAATAACGCGGCAAAAGGCAAATGCACATAAAATAAATACGAAATACGCTTTATATATGTATAAAAATAATCATAAAAAGTAAAGCGCGCAGTCAGCAGCACTTGTCGCACTCACACACACACACACATTGAGCATATGTCAAAAGCTGCTTGCAGCGCAGCGGCAGCGGCAGCGACGCGACGGCAACGTCATACGAAAAGGAATGTTGCGGCAGCAGCAGCAGCAGCAGCAGCAGCAGCGACATGTGTTTGATGTATGCAGGCCAGACCCCGTTGATGTTTGTCTGTGTGTGTGAGTCTGTCTGCCTGCCTGTGTGTGTGTGTGTGTGGGTGCGGGAATGCCTCTTTACTACGTAAGAACGTAAGTAAGACTCGTAAGACGTTTTAAGCTTTGCTTGCTTAAATTTTTCATACGTTTCGCGGCATTTTTTGTTGTCGCTGCTGCTGCGTCGCTGTTTCTTATTGGAAATGAAGCCAGACAGCGGCACCGTCTGCTCTATGTGTGTGTGCGTGTGTGTGTTTGCATGTTTGTGTGGGTAAATACATATATTGTTTTTACGTGCGCGCGAACTTGAATTTATGCTAAAATAAGCAGCAAAGGCGGCCCCACATACAAAATTGCATATGAGACACGCCACAAAACGCAGCAGCAGCAGCAGTAGGCAAAAATGGGGACCGAGTTTTATTTTTAAGCACTTTTTTTGTTTTTGGGCTACGAATATTTGTAGTTTTGCAGCTGCAGTGAGCGAGAGCAAGACAGAGAGAGAGGAGGTGAGGTAATTAAAGGGAATTGGAACGTTGCTGATGAGATCCAATTGGAAAAATGCCGTTGCTTCTACTGCTGACTGTGTGTAGGCAGGAAGCGGCAACGTGTGAAGAGTGGGGCGGCGGGGAGGGAGAGGCGACTACGAGAGTACGCGATAATTACAACAGCGCGACGACGACGGCGGCGACTGAGCGAGCGAGTGTCCGATCGAAGCAAGACCCACCGAGTACAAATGTTGTCTGATGGCAGGCAACGGCAAAGTTGGCAGCATTGACCGTCGTCGCCGTCGTCGTCGCTGCCGTCGCTGCGGCGCAAAGAAAGAAAAATACAAAAAAAAAAAAAAGAAACCAAACACACACACACACACACATAAGAAAAGCAATGGCAGCAGCGGCAGCGGCAGCAGCGGTGGCGGCGTGTGAGCGAGCGCAGCGCCGCAACACACACACACACAGACATACACATGCGACAGAACGATGAACGATGATGATGAACCGAATTACAAATAAAAGATGATGCCAAAAGACGACGACGGCGGCGACGACGACGACGACGTCTACGTTGACTGCGACGACAACGATTAGCAAACAGAGCCAGGCGCAAGGAGCAGCAGCAGCAGCAGCGGCAGCGACGGCAACTGCGACGGCAGCAGCAAAAGCAACACCAGCTCCAGCACACACATACAAGCGCACCCACACTCAAACTCACACACACACGCACGCATACAGAGACGCGCGCGCTCACGTACAGCGAAAAGAAAAAATCGGTCGCAATCGGAAAAAATTGCAGAGCGTAGCCGCCGCTGCTCGCCGCTCTCTGCACATAAAAAGAGAAAAAGAAAAAAAACATAAGCAAGCCGCAACTCACACACACACAGAGAGAGCCAGAGACGTACTCAAGCACAGCAACGGCAACAACAACAACAACAACAACAACATAAGCAGCAACAAATCGAAGCAGCGAAAAAAATGAGAAGAAACACTGAGAGCAGCAAGCAGAGCCGGCAACGCGGCAACAACAACAACAGCACAAGCTGAGCAAGAAAGCTTGAAAAAAATTGCGGCACAACACGCGCGCAGCACAGCGCACCGTGGGCTGAGCTAACGCAAAACATGTACGAAACTTTAGCAGACAACAACAATTTGCATTATTGATGAGCAGAATGCGCGCGACCACCCAAAAACTCTCAACACTACCACCCACCTACGCCCCTTCCCCTCGCCCTCCCCCTCTCCCACTCCCTCTTCCACACACATACATTTCTTAACAAACTTGCGGCAAACTTACGAGTTAGTGTGCGTGTGCGAGAGTGAGAGAGCAAGATAGCGACAGCGAACGAATGGCGCATACATAAGAGACCCCATACTGCCCCCCTACTTCTTCATCATCCTAACGGTAGGTGGCAAGTATATAACACCCTTAGAAAATGACCAGCACTACTGACCAGACCCAGACCAGGCCACCAAATGCTGCGACGATGTACGCCCATTAACTGGAGATGAATTCGCATGGCCATGATTTGTGCTGGGCAGTGGAGAGAGGTAGGGTGTGGGTTGGGCTGCTGCAAGTATGAGTTAGGCACCGTTGCAAGCGGAACCAGTAAAAACAATGGAACATTTTGAAGCGACAAAGGCAAAAATAAATAAAAAAGAATTTCAGCAATTGATGGACGGACAGAGGGGAGCGTTTCTGCTGCTGTTCTTCTTTTTTCTCTTTCTTCATCTTCATGTTGTTTTTAGCCAGTGAGGACAAGCAGCATGCATGTTTTTAAAAAGGGTGTGGACAACAGGGTGACCGTTTACGGTATTTTTAATACTTTTTGTATATTTTTTATACGAAATTAGGTGAAGAATAACTGCTTAAAAAGAAATGTATTTGTTTTAAACGACATGGGGCGCAAGAGATTCCAAAAATAATAAATATGTACTATTCATTTGCAGTAATACTAAAGAAACAATAATATAATTTGTATGTTTTTTCATATATTTGTATACTTTAATAGTAGTACAATTTAGCATATATTTATTGATTGGATTGTATATATTTTTATTATTATCAGTGCCTCCTCAGTGTATTGAAATAGCAATCAGCGAGAAACCACAATCAAGGAACTACATTTTTATTACTAAAAATATATGCAAAGTATATTTTTTCAGGGAAAATATTTTACAATTGGCAATTAAATAATTATTTTTTGAAGCATGTGTGTAATTATTATATATAATTTCAGTTTTTTAATTTAAACTCATTTGTTTTCTTTAATAATTTATTAATTTTAATTTATTTCTTTTAACTCTTTATTGATTTTAATTTATATATTTATTTCAATTAAAATTATATTCGTATTTATTTTAATAATAAATCTACACTCTTACAATACTTCTGCCCACACGAGAAGATTCGCATGCAATTAACAGCCCTTGCACCACTGTGCAATAAAAACAATGCGCCGCTCTAAAGAAAAAATTGCGCTCTCCAGGAACAACAACAGCAACAACACTGGAAGCGAGGTTGGCCAGCAGGCGAATCCGAAGACAAGAAACAGGACGAAAAGTTGAAAGAGGCACACGAAAAAAATGCATGACGGAACTGGACAGACAGAACGTCGACGGCGACGTCCAAGCTGGCGCTGCCGTGAGAGGGGAAGCTACTTGGACCAGAGCAAGAGACCGAGAATGAAAGTGTACTATGAGTCCAAGCTCAGTAGAGACACACACACACACAGGCGCATGTAGCAGTCGTAAGTGTGTGGAGCAGCAGCTGGGCCATTGTTGGCGGACGCTCACACACACACACACACACACACACGGGCGGGCGCTCGTGTAAAGCATTTTTTCTTTTCGCTTCACTCAATTCCGAATTTTTTTTCATTTATTTTGCCTCCTTTTCGCTCAGCAGCGCAGGACTAACGTCGCTGCCGCCGCCGCCGCCGTCGCTACTGCCTCCGTCTCTGCCTTCGCCTCTGCTGCCGCTGCTGTTTCCTTCAAAAAGTTCAAAGTGGCAAGCCAAAGCGGGCTGCGCTCTCACTCACACACACACACACATACACTGAGACACTTTGGCGACGTGCCGCGGGGCAAAAAAAAAAAAAAAAGAAAAATACTCAGAGAGCACAGGCAGAAAGCAGAGGGAAAAAGAAGGAAAAAAAAGCGAATTCTGCTGCACAGAAAAATAAAAATTGTTTGCAAGAAAGAATGAAAGAAAAAATCGGAAAAAATGCAAGCCAAGTGGTTGTTGGGCGCAGTCTAAGTGGGTGGGAGAGAGAGGGGAAGAGAGTAAGGAAGGTGGAGGTGAGCACAGCATGCTGGCTCTTGTTGGGTGTGCCCGCTATGTCTCCAACGGCACCTCCCTCCCCCTATTAACTGGGTTGCTGCTGCTGCTGTCCAACGTAGCCACGACAACGTCGACGTCGCTGCTGCTGCTGTTGTTGTTGCTCTGCTGTGTCCGTGTGTGTCAGTTTCAGCTGCTCACATAGTTGGCCGAAGATAAAGGTGACGTTGATGGCACAAGGGGGCATGCAATGGGGCCAACCAGGGAGGTGGGGTGCAAGAGGAGGAGGAGGAGAAGCAGCAGGCGACGCGTTGGGAAGACCCTCAAGTGTTGGCATGCAAAAAAGGCAGGCAGGCAGGCATACAATAAATATAGCCAAGCACATGGCGTCGCCGTTGTCGCACGTGTGTGTATGTGTGTGTGCCAATATACATCCATACGTACACACATATGTAAACACACAGGCACACGTACAATCATGTAACGGCTTTGCCGCTTAATGAGTGTACGTGCGTGTGTGTGTGCGCCGTGGTCTGCAGTTAATCATTTACATACATACACATACATGTGTATGTGTGTGCGAGAGCGAGCTGACCACACTCGCTAAAAGCTTTCAGTGCTCAGCATAATTAACGCTAGCAAAAATCGAATCTAAGCTTGAGGCGAAAAAATAAGAAAAAACTAAACCATGTGGCAACACTGCCCTCGCATGCGACAGAGTCACAGCGCAATAGCGCCGTCTCACACGTACACTCAGCCAAAGTCCAGTTTGAGGTCCAGTCGCAGTCGCAGTCAGCGGCGGCAGCCATACAAATTTTTCAAGGCGATGCAGACGCGCCAAAAAAAGGGGGCCACCATGCAAAAGCACAACAAGAACAACAACAACATCCACAACGCAGCAGGCGCGCTGGCAAGACGAGGCGACGTCAACGTTGACGTTCCGCAAAGCTCCCATGCACAAAGCGACGCCATTGAAGTTGTGGTCGACGACGCCGACGTAGACGACAACGGCGACGACAACGACGACGGCGTCGGCGAAGTCGCAACGCACAACGGCAAAAATTCAAGAGTACAAGGGCAAATACAACAGCAACAACAACAACAAAGCAGTGAGACAGAAAATAAAAATGGGCGAAAAAAGTTTTATACATAAAGTGGAGGCAAAGTGACACGACAAGAAGAAGGAGGAGAACAGGAGGAGCCATGCGAAACTCCAAGAACATGTGCAGAAACAACGGCGATGACGACGAAAGAGATACAAACACACACACACACCCGTACAAACACAAGCATAGTTGCCCCATCGTTGCCACCTTGTCCCCACTTATTGGCAACTTGTGGATGAGGGAAGGAGCAAATGAGTGAGAGAAAAAGAGAGCGAGAGAGTGAGAGACGACAAGGGGCTTTCCCTCCCCCCTTCCACTCACACACAGATGGCCGGCAAAGTTTTGCAGCGAAAATAAAAATGGAGCGCACGTCTGTGACAAAAACAAAAAGCAAAAACAAACTTGCAGCATGAATGGGAAGTCGTCGTCGTCGTCGCCGTCGTCGTCTGACAGCCACCGCCACAAGAAGGCAGCACACTGCGCTGCTGTGAGGGTGGGCCGCCGTTTGAGTTGCGTCAGCTTGAGTGTTTTTCTTTTTCATTATAGTTTTTTGCAGCACCAACGACTCAAGCTACCGCCTCGTGTGCATTGAGTGAGCGTGCGAGCGAGAAAGCAAGTGTGTGCTGAGCACACACACCCCACCACAAGCACATTAATGCGCAGCCACTACTGTAAGCGAGGTTGGTGTCTTGGCTAAAAGGATGGTTGTTGCGCAAATAAGATTAATGCGTTAAGTGGCGGTAATTCGTTAAGTGAATTTCGTTAAGTTAATGTAAGTAGATAAACGCTGGATTTAAATGTCTTCAAAGAGTATTGGAAAATACAATTAATACTGTCTTCTCTTCTTTTATTTTCTTCTCTTTTTTTTACTGTTTTTCTCTTTATTTAATTTTGCTTTACATAATTTGCAATGCTTGCATGCAAATCAATAGTAATTAAAATCTGTTCGCATTCTTTATCAAAAGCAGTCAATAATAATAACAACAACAACAACAGCAGTAACGGTAATCAACAGTTAATGAAGCGAGCACACATGACATTTACACACACAATCTGTGTATATACATAGTATCATCATGGTGTGTGTATTGCCCTGAACACAGCATGCCCTAACAAAGGGCAAATGCCAGAGAAAGTGAACGCGCAAAGAGATTGTAGAGAGAGAGTTTACAGAACTGTGCACACAGATAACAACCCTGTCTCATTATTGTGCATGTCTCTGGTTTCATTCTTTACTTGCTTTGAACGATCAATAAAAAACAGCAACAAGAAACACAAAAAACTGTTAAGATTAAAAAATGTAGATCGCAATCGATGTTTGTGTTAAGGAAAATATTAAAGATAAGGATTGGGATATGTAAATGTGATAAAGATTAAAGGGATTATCGCAAAGAGAACAAACCAAAGCCCAATCCAGTGGTGATCATCTACTATATTTGCATTATTTATCACAAATTTAATTTGATTATCTTGAAAATAGCATTGTAATTAATGATCACAACTTCCTTTCACAATTCTTAATCTCTCTAATCTAGATCTTAACAATAAGAACTTAACAACGATATACCCTAGGTTATATTTATTTGTTTGCTCACCTGTAAATCCGATTCGGTGACATCGATTTCGCCGCGATAAACAAAATCGATAATTGTCTTAAGGTCTGTGAAGATGATGTCGGCGGGCAGGATGATTGTTGGATGTTTGCACGGATTCTCAAGCAGCAGCTTTTGGAAATACGTTGAGCAGGCAGAGAGAACAACCTGAGAGAGCAAGAAATTCAATAAACAATTTTATCGATATATCGATAAACAGTCCGCACTCACCTTGTGCGCCTTAAGTGAGCCATGCTCACAGGACAAGGTCACATCGACGAAGGAGAGATCCTCGCGCAGTTGCTGAAACACTGACGTCATCGTGTTCTGATAGTTATTCCAGCGCAGACTAAAGTACTGATGTCCCCGCACGGCAGCCATTTTGTAGGTGAGAGAGTCTGCTCTCTGTGCTTTCAGCTTGCTCCGACTTTTCTCTCTCTCTCTCTCTCTCCCACTCTCCTGGGCTTGACTCTCTGCGGTGTGTGATGTTATTGTCGGTCTCTCTTTCGCTGTTTGTTGTATTCACTTTCGCTCAGCTCGACGACGACGACGCTGGCGTTGTCGTCCTGTTGCTGCTGCTGTTGGCGACGCTGCAAAGAAATTGCAATTGAAATACCGTTAGTTGAAAAGTTAAACAGAATAAATTACAATTGCGCCTGCGCACGCACCACATTACAATTTTCACTTGTTCTCATTCCATAATAAAAAGTCTTAATTAAGTACAGCGCGCACACACACAGAAAGAGAGGGGAAGAGCGTAAATTGATCGACCGACCCAGAGTGACCCGACGACGACCCGATCTCCGATCCGTTCCGATCCGACCCGCCCGCCAATTGTGTTGGTGGCAACCGTTTGCTGCAGCCTCTTCACCAAATGCAACGCGAGTTGCGACTGAGACGCTGCAAGGCTGTCGCCTGCATCCAATGCGAAACCATCCGTGCAACTTGCCCCGACCGACCGACCGACCGCCTGCTGGGGCAAGAGATGTAAAAGGAGTCCATTGTGCGGCGCATTACAACGCCGCCAAGTCAAGAGCGCATTGAGAAGCAAACTTTGCCTGCCCCCACCGACCGAAAAACAGGTAGAGATGTGAGCGGGCTAGCCGGAGTCGACTTGTAAATACCCTATGAAAAGAAACATGGCTATAAACCTTTGTAATATGATGCTAAGAACCGAAAGAATGTGGGCACCAAATCTCCCAAAGAGATACAATCAATTTAGGCTAGACATAGGTCTCGATATATGTATAAGTCTCAATTTATATATATTTTTTAGAAAAAACAGTATAAACTGGCAGCACTGGTCCTTTACTAAATCTCATAAAACAAAGCATTTTATTGTTGCTGCAAATCGGCTCAAAATAATAATCTTTCACTTTAAAAACAGTATTCAATCCATTAAGAAAGTCCCAATAAATTCCTGAACTATCTTCAGAACTTTCTAGCTTGGATCCTATTCAATTTAAAGCTTAGCCCATGACAAGACGTCTCGTAATTTAGGCATTTCATAGTTTCGTTTATTTTGCAATAAAACTTTTCGCATTCAGCCCATGGTGTTGCACACAAAGCGGACAACGTCGATTCAGAAAAGTCTTCAGTTTTGTGCATGAAAATGTTAAATGTGGCGGCCCTGCTCTGCTCCTGCTGTCTGGCCGGGCCAAGAAAAGAAAGAAAACTGAAACCAGTTTCGCTTCAAGTTGAGTTTACACTCTTTACATTTATTTTTTCCTTTTTGTTAAGTTCTTTTTACGGATTTCAATGGCACGTACAACATCATGTTGTTGCTCTAGCCCGCGTGTATTGGCATTGTCAAAAAAGACCAAATAGGAATGCAGAAAAGGATGCTGCGGCGACTACGACAAGGATGGAGAATCGAAACCAGACCGAAGCCAATGCAGTTAATAGAATTTAGGCGACGTGCGACTTGTTCGGTGAGGTACGGAGGTACCGGAGGATCCACAATCCACAACCACAACGAGACATAGGCGCAGACAAACAACAACAATAACAACGACAGACAAACTGCACAGAAAACCAACATTGACTTGCAGTTTTAACGACTGCCGCGTCGCAGCTTAAAGGACAGTACGCTGTGCGTTATTAATGCGCTCAAAATGAGACAAGGAAGCAGGTTCTAGAAGAGAATACGAGGTATTTATTATTATTACACCTTAAAATTGAAATTGATACATTTTATAATCCAATAATTAAGTTAACAGCATAAGTAACACAGCATAACTCCAAATAGTTTTTTAAATAGGTTAAAGGTACCTTGATATGATCTGAGAGATCTAAATAATTATATATTTTTTATAATCCTTATAGACCACAACACATTCGTTAGGTATCACTTAAGATTTGAATGCTTTATTTAATGTGTACGGAAAAAAACTTTTGATTCAGATTATTTTTAAGTTGAACAAAATTTAATTCGATTTATGACCAAATTACTCAACTTTAGTTATACTTTATTAAACATGTCTATTCCTAAGAACAATGTTTTGGTTAAATTTAAAGTAGATTGGGCAAAGTTAAGTATGTGCAAATATGTATGTGTATTTATATGCAATTTTATTAAATTTTGAAATTTAATTTAAAAAACTAGAAACCTCCGAGACATAATTATTTGACCTAAATTCTTTATAAAAAATAGACCTATCTGTAAAAATAAACCAAATTACTCAACTCTGGTTATTTTTAATAAGTATATTCCTAAAACTCCTAATAAATCACGGCGCCTCCATAGGGTATCACATTTAATTTGAAAGCATTATCTTTTGTTCAAGAGGAGAATATTCTGGAACAGTTAATGTATAAAAATTCTTTTATCGAATTTTAGAGAAGTATGATTATTAAATTGTCCCATTCTTGTTTGTTTTTATCATAGATATTATTAAGAATTAATTGTATAACTGCTTATAGACCACGATACCTGATCTGTAAAGTGACCAAATAAATTGGCAAATAAGATTTCCACAGGGGAATCAATAAAATAGCAATTTCTTTTTCTCTTTTGCCAAACAATACACGTAGTCAGCAATGGGTTAAACGTGCCGTGGCTGTGCTTTGGCTTCTCACAAAAAAGCAGGCTAAGAGTGGAACACAAACTACTGACCAAAAAAGCGCGAAATCAAAACAATAAAGCGCGCACAGCAAAAGAAATGCTGAAAAATCGTAGAGCAAAAACGAGAAGATGAGAACGAAAAGGAGGAGAAGGCAAATGCAGGCGCCGTAAGCGGAAAGTGTTACCACCACCCACACCCGAACGCGCTCATCGACAAAGCTCAAGCCTTTGTGATGCGCAAGAGAGAGACAGAGAGAGAGAGAGAGATAAAGAGCGAGCAAGATTATAATCAGTCGTGCATTTTGTGCGGCCTGTTTGTTGTTTTGATGCCGTTTCTGCTTCTACCTCTGCTTCTTCTCCACATTTACGCGACCAATCCACGTTTTTTTTTTCTTCCTCCTTCACTATGGCTATTGTTTGGCCGTCCCCTGTTGCTCACTCACTCACACAGAGAAACACACATACACACACACACACGTGAGAAGTTAAGTTTGCCGCCTTTTGGAGCCTTCGTTCGTTTGCTTGCACACTACTTTGTCGTTTTCCTTTTTCCTTTGCATTTTATTGTTTGTTTGCCAAATGGATTTTTCTTTTTACATTTCGTTTGCACTTGAATACAATTTCAGTGTGCCCTGCACATGTTTCCATGGAGTATATTAGTGGGCTAGAGTATATTTCTTATTATAATCCTGCACTTCTTTACTGTTCACCCTCTGCACAGACATCACTTTATTTGTACTGGCATTGTCTATGTTTTTTATTGTCTTATGCGCTGATACAGTGTTCCCATGGCAGGTGTACAATGCTCAAAAGAAAAAATTAAAATAAACTCAATCTTTTTTTTGGTTACTCTGAAAACCGAATTCTTATAATAAATGTCTTGGTAATTTGTAATATTACTAATTCATAAATTTGTCCAACAAGATTGTTTGTTTTGGCGCTACTGTGCGCCCTGCATGAGTAAGCGAGACAGCTGTTTTGCACGTTGACGCTTGCATAAGTATTTGTGTGTGTGAGTGTGTGTAAACGAAGTAGATAAAGAAGAAGCACAAGACAAATGACAGACTAAAACAGCGCTGATGCGGCGGTGGGTGAAGAAGCAAAGAAAATGGATTTTAAACATTTTTGTTTTGATTATTATTGTTCTTGTCGCACAGCAATGAGGGGCGAAACTTTTGAAGTAAAACTAGAGAGAGAGAGAGAGCAAGAGAGGGAGCGCGTGCCAAGAGAGCTTGTCTGTATGCGTGTGTGTGTGTGTGAGAATGAGAGGCCGAAGTGCAGGTGGCATGGAAATTCGCACCGCATTTCGGCCTCCTCCCCTTTCCACATGTAAATAAATGTAAAATGCTTCAACATTGTGGCAATTGAAACCAATTGAAATTTCTTCATTTTTCGCATTCGCTGCTGTTGCTCTTCTTATTTTTAGTTGTTGTTTGTTGGTTTACCTTTTTTTATTTGTCTATTTATATTTAAATTTAACGCTTTGCAATTTGTTGCTGCTTCTGCTGTTGTTGTTGTTGCAAGTGTACATCAGCGTTGACGTTGCCGCAGTCGTTCAATTTGTTGCTCTTTTGCATAATTGGTTGCACACATGGCACACGCCGTAATAGATCTAATTGTAGAATTTGTTGCTTTTTGCCGCCTTCGCTGTTTACGTTACGTATGCCTGTATTACGTAGTGCACGCATAGAGATTACGATTACAGTAAGCGGTGCGTTTGGGTATTGTTGTTGTCGTTGTTATTGTTGTTGCGCAGTTTATTGGTTATTTTTATGCACATTTAGGCATACATTAACGGACACACACACACACCAACATACTTCCATATATAGCGAGAGAGAGAGAGATACGCATACACATGCATGCGTGCAGAGTTTACCGCCAAGTTTTATGTCGTATTTTTTTGCACTGTTAATTTCTCGTTTTATTTTTATTTCCTTTCGTTTATTTGCTGCTGTCCGTCCCGCTACCTTTTGCTAAACGCAATTCTTGTTCGCTCGCTCTCTCACTCACTCGCACTCGCACACACTCGCACGCACACGATTGTAGCCACACATTCGACTCAATTGGTTTTTCAGCTGCTTTTTCGTAATTTGCAAATACTTAATTTATTCTATTTAGCTGCCCATATCAATGCACAACGAATTGCACTTTGCTCGTTTCATACTTTAGATATACATTTGTTTGTTTTCCGCACTTTTGTTTTTTTTTTTTTTTGTACCTGACTCGCGTTGGAATTTCGCTGGCAAAACGGAATTTAAAATAATAATTATTTTTTCCACTCGTCGTTCATCGTAGGTTTGCTCGTGTTCGCCATTTTCGTATTGTTTTGGCCTTGCCAGATTGTTGTGCTATGTTTGCGAAGCCGCAAAATGCGAACGATATGAAGTTAAATAAGAGAGAACTTGGGTTTGGTTTGGAGCAATAGTTATAGGAATATTTAGTGATTTCTGCTAGCTAAAATAAGATTGTCTTCCCGTGGTAATTTTTTAAAAATGTTTAAGTCGCGGCATGATTACAACAAGCTGGCAATATTATGATTATTGTAAATCCAGTTGTCCCACTCGCACGCATTGTTCTCCGCCATTGATTTTTTCACTATTGTGTAGAATACGAAACAGCTGGAATTGAAATGTGCGCGCGCAATTTGAATGTATATGTGAAAACGATAGTACATTATAATTTTAAATAAATAATAATAATTATTTATGATAATTAATAAAATTATTGTAGCATTGTATTTTTTTAAATGAATTGAAATATATTTATAATTCGACTTTGCACTTGTTACTTTTGCTTTGGATGTGTACACACTGCTGAAGACCGTTGCCACACTTATCGAAGAAGGTGGCTTCGAACAGAAAGCTGAGTGATATGTGAACAAATGATAATTGTTATAGAAGGTTGGCGGCATGCTGAAAAATTTGAAATTCAAATTGATATAAAACAAACAAATTTGTTATTGGAAAATTAATTATTTATTTTTTGGCACTTACGAGTGCATTTGTTTGTTCTACAACAATTTGCACAGCTCGAGAGCTTAAGGTCAAGTTATGTATGTTCAACGATCATTTGATGAGCTTTGAGTGGGTGGGGTTGCCGGATGCACGACTCAAGTTTCATTTATTTATGTACTTTGTAATTAGCAAATAAAAATTCGTAGCCCAAACTCGCAATTTGCATAAAGAAGGCGAAACAATTCAAATGAGTTGCAATTTTCTGCTGTTGAATGCGCAAGTGAGCGATGCATGTGACTATGTGTGAGTGTGTGTGCCTGTGTGTGTGTGCTGTGGGTGCGGAAGTGGGTGGCAAACGAAAACGCGCTCAAAGCTTTCGTCGATGGGCTGTTGGCGCATACAAAGCGACTCATTTTGCAGACCAAGCGAAGCTTACGTGACACTCGGTTAGGAGTGCGAGTGGCGGTGCGAGTGTTCATTGTATGCTTGTCCCGCTCGCACATGCATTAGGCTAATTGACATTCATGAGCATCAAGGCTAAATACATTAAAATAATTGCATATGTATATTCTGTCTATCTCTCTCTCCCCCCTAATGCAAATAGCTCTGTTTGGCCTGTGCATAATTGGAGATCGCGTTTAATCTTGTCTATTAATAATAATAATATTAAGTGACACGCAAGCTTTTGGTGAAAAATCGATCGAAAATTGAAACTCGAATGTGCGCAGGCTCCAGTGGGGCGAGCCGACCTCGCGTGTACATAGGTACCCATACTTACATACATACATACATACATACATACATATGCATAGGGTTGTCATATCAACTGATTTTATGGCAATTCACTGATTTTGTAAAGTGATTACTGATTACTCTGGGGTAGGCAATTACTTACCCATCTGGCAACCCTAACCGTGTACATAATACATACATGTGTTTACAGTAATTATAGCCCCACACATGTGGCAACGCACCCAACTACTCCCACCATTAGAGAGACGCAAAAAGCGCAAAGCAAAACAAAACAAAACAAAAGATCCCCCCACACCAGCACGACGACGACGGCGCTGCCGATAGCGGCGACCGCAACGTCGATGCCTATGTTCTGTTTTGTATGTATGTATGTATGTATTTGTGGTTTGAGTGCTTGGGATCAAAATTAGAGCGCCCCAGTGCTCCGCTGCCTGCTCCACAAAGCGAAAGCTGTGCATATTTAATGCGCGTGAGCGTGAAGAGAGCGACAGCGAGAGAAACAGAGAGAGGGAGAGAGAGAGTGCATTAGAACAAGCACACACAGACACACACACACACATATACATTCAATGCAATGCTCGAAAAGCTTCCCCTAGTTTACAGCTGCTTGAAACAATTAATGCATATTAAGGTCAGCAGCGACAGCGCAGCTAGCAGCGACGTCGACAGCGAGCAGCGAAAAGCGGCCCTTTTTGCCAATCTTGCCCGCCAGCGGGCGCCAGCATGCCTGAAATGAGTCAATTGCAATTGAATAAATACGTATGTATACAATTGTTGAAGTGTGTCTGTATGTGTTCATGTAAGTATGTTACAATTTAATATATATTATGCTTATACTGTCATTTTGAAGGGTTTTGTTAAGTTTTTAACTGGGCAACGATTGACGTCACTGCAGCAGCAGCAACGACAGCAGCAGCGCTTGTTCTATGGAATTCTCTACTCGCTTCAACTAAACATTGCAATATTGCACTTGCCTGTGTGTGTGTGTGTGTGGGCAACATGCGTGCATGTGTTAGTGCGCGTGTTGTGTGCGACATGTGTGCATTGCATTATTCTTGTTTTGGCTTCCCATGCGCACTCTCACTCACACACTCACTCACTCTTACTCCCCACACCAACCCACCTCCACTCACCCTGGCAGCCAAAGAGAGAGACAGTGTGTGTGTGAGTCAATGTGTGTGTGTGTCATAAATGCAAAAAATTGCAACCATGAAATGTTTATGCGTTAGGTTTATCTATTATGCATATGTATGTGTGTGTGTGTGTGCTATATTTCTACACTCGTTAAACCTGCCCTAGAACTAATTTTTTATTGCTTTTTTTCCTCTTTGTACCGAGTGAGACACCTTAATATGCAAAAATAAAGTCTCAAGTCTCTCTCAAAACCTGCGGACAGGTGTCGCGCTACTTGAACGCCCTCGCCCTTTAGCCATATTTTTTAATGGAATGTGCTAACAGCAACAACAACAACGCCTACTCGACTGTGAGCTTTTCGCCAGCATGTGATGCGATCTTTAGCTATTTCTGTTTTTGTTGTTGCTGTTTTCTTTCGTTGTTTGATCTTCGTCTTATCGAGTCGAAGAAGCTTTTGATGTGTTGTTGATAATGAAACCTGAACCCTTTTATGTGCTGCGTATAACACAAAACAACAACAACAACTGTAGAAACTGGTGTAAAGTAGGAAGTATGAAAACTGAGCAAAAGCAATTAGCGCGCATTGTGTGGAGTTGCCACCTTGCAAAAAGGGTGCTATAAAATTGCCATAAATTATGTAAGCCACTAGAGGGGGGAAATTAAGCAAATTATTTTTATATTTTATAGAATGTTCTACAAAGAACAAAGGCTAAAAATAATTGAAAGAGTTCAAATGAGAGATCTCCCATTGTATATCATAAGGTTATCGTACTCCTCTTTCAGCCCCCATTTAATACGTTACGTTTTTCATTCTTTTTTTCTTCTAGATTAGTTTTTATTGACTTGCAGATTGTTGAGTTTACACAGTGCTTTAAATATGTTTGCCTGCAATAGGGTCTCATAACGTAATAGAACTTGCTGCGTCACATCTGAGTCACTGTTACACTGGAACTGCAGAGTCTGCAAAGGGCTAACATAATAACAGTGGCGTCCGAAAAAGAGATAATAGCTTTGTTTGAAATAACGGACCTGGCAAACCTGCTTCATATTACTCCCCGCTGTAAATAACTCTGAAGAAGGGGGATCAGTTCGCTATATAGTATAGCTGATTTTTTATATACATACGTCGAATAATGCAACCAAACTAACTGAATCGGAAAGGGTATACTAACTTTGTGCAAATGTATGTAACAGGCAGACGGTGGCGTGACCATAAAGTGTATGTATGTATATATTCTTGATCAGAATTAATAGCGGAGTCTATTGAATTTTGTCGATTGGGAAGATACAGATCTAAGCTATTATAAGAGCTAGAGATACCAAATTTGGCAGGAAGATTCCTGTATACTATACGCTGATCAAGTTTATTTCAAATGTTAGGTGCCACGCCCACCGCCCTCGAAAATCATTAATTTAATTTTTAAAGTCGATTTGTAAGCGGCGAAAAAAAGATACAACATAAATATTTAACATATACTAAACTGATTAAAATATCTACGTATCTTCTAAATTTCAATATGATCGGACAATAAGCACAGAAGTTATTCAAGAAAGTATGAGCATAACTCCAAATGCTTGTGTCAGCTAACAAGGTAGACAGGAAAGCGTGAAACAGGAGCGCCATCTGCCAAGAATAGTTTCGAAGCATGTACATGTACATATGTATGTGTGAATTTAACAAATTTCAATATTTCAATGATTATCCCTTGAAAAATATGCAGAACTTTAGTTTTGGCCTTAGATCGCATAAGAAGGTCGCATTCACAATGATAATCAGCTGCAATTCTAGGTTCGATCGAAGTTTTATTCGATTTCAATCGCATTCGAGATTTAATCGATTAAGCAGGTCACAAATGATATACAATTTAGGTCTAATATAAGTTTTCTTAGCCGGATTGTCCAAAAATAATGAAATGACCTTGATGGGTCACTTGCAGCTTTAATGTTAAACCAGCTTAGCGAAAAGCTTCTTATGCAGCAAGCAATCCAACAAGTCTGATTCACTCTTAGCCAATAATCATCATCATCATCGTATGTGTCTACTTGTTCTTCTTCTTCTCCTTCTCCTTCTTCTTGAAACTGTCATAAACCACTCTACATGTTGTTGTTGTTGTTGTGCTTATTGCAGATGTGTCACTCCGCGCACGTTAACCACATCGTTAACACACACACACACACGCACACACACACACACACACACACAAGTAGAACTCGCCTTGCACATGACATAAGCAGATATAAGCAGTTATCTGAAGTTGAATCTCTCCCACATACACACACACTAAAATACATAAATACATTTGTTGTTCTCTTGCTGACACTTTTAACCGTAATTCGACCCAAGCTTAATTAACTTTGCCTACTGCAAATTGCATAAAATGTGCCCCCCTCTCACTCCCACTCTCTTTCTCTCTCTCAGTGCACACACACACAAAGGCAAATGAGAGCACAAAGCTCGCGTAGCAACAGAAAATAAAATCGCACATACTTCATGGCGCGCTCCCGCACTTGCTCTCTCTCGCTCTCTCCCTCTCTCGCTCTCTCCTGCTCTTTACCTCCCTCTTTCTCCTAATGTGGATCTTATGTCACCCTCTCCTCGCTCTCTTACTGCGCTTGTATACAATGTACATAAATGCTGCTGCTGCTGCTGCTGCCGTCGTTGACGTTGCCGTCGACGTTGCGTCGTCGCTAACGTTACCCAAAGCCGTCGCTCGATCCAAAGCGACGTCCGCAGCGGCAGCGACAGCGACGTCAGCGTTTTTAGGGTAGTTTTCTGTTTAGTTGCTGCAGTTGTTGTTGTTGTTGTTGGTGTTCTTGTTGTTGTACTTTGGCCCTGAAGCTTTATTTGCTTCAATCGATGCCGCCCGGCTTCAGCAACCCCACAATTTAGGGTGGAAAAATAGTGCCGGATCATCTCATACACGTCGCCTGGCGTGGCGAGGAGGGGGAGGGGGACAAGTGTTGCGTTTAGGGTTTCACAATTGTTGTTATTGTTGCTGCTGCTGCCTCGACTGAGGCTGACATGACAACGTGAAATTCATTTTATTGTCTATCCGCGTAGTCTCTCTGCCATGTCAAACATTATTTGATGCGCCCTCGGGGCGCGCCCACTCACTCACACACACACACACATACACACCCATTAGCCGCATTACCATGGGATCGTCGTAGCTCCCTAGCTGTCCCTCCCCCACTTCCCCCAGTCTCTCCCTGCTCAACAACATGAAAATAATTTTAAAATACGCTGCAAATTTCTATGCGAATATAAATCTTTTTTATATGTAATTAACTTTTTTCCCATTTTATTTATTTTTTCGTTTTTTTTTTTTTTTTGGCAAAACTTGATTTTGTTGTTTAAAAATAAACGCTTACGATTGCCTGTTTCAAACAACAACAACAACAACAACAAATTGTTAACCATAATTGAGCTTCTAAAAATTGTGCACATTATTAGCGACTGCGCTGCCGCTGCTGGCGCTCTGCCGCCGCCGCCGCCTCCGCCTGCGCCATTGCCTAAGCGCGGCTTTGAAATAAGCTGGAAATGACAAAGAAAATACATGTCTGCGTTGGATTCCCTGACAAAATCAAGGAATGACGACAGATTCAACAACAAAAACAAGCATGTGAGCTACAGTGGAGTGTGCTCGACTGTACCTATACCCTATATTACTATACCCTAATTAAACTTGTGGGTTCAGCTTATTTAGGCCAAGGATTTAAAAAAAATGCATGGTCTGTTGGGTTTGTCGGACGTGGAGTGTGCGTAACAGGCAGAAGGACGCATCTATATTTTTGAATCAGCATCAACAGTCAATTTAGCTATGTCTGTCTGCCTGTCTGTCTGTCTGTCTATCCGTCTGTCTGTCTGTCCGTATATCTCTCTGTCTGTCAGTCCCTATGTCTGTCTGCCTGTCTGTCTGTCTGTCTATCCGTCTGTCTGTCTGTCCGTATATCTCTCTGTCTGTCAGTCCCTATGTCTGTCTGTCTGTCTGTCTGTCTGTCTGTCTGTCTGTCTATCCGTCTGTCTGTCTCTCCGTATATCTCTCTGTCTGTCAGTCCCTATGTCTGTCTGTCTGTCTGTCCGTCTATCCGTCTGTCTGTCTATCCGTCTGTCTGTTTGTCTATCTGTCTATTTGTCTGTCTGTCCGACTGTCTGTCTGTTTCTCCGTCTGTCTGTCTGTCTGTCTGTACGAACGCCTGTTTCTCAGAAACTATAAAAACTACAGCCACCAAATTTAGTTATGGATTGCAAACAGTTACATTGATTTTCAAAACTTTGCCACGCCCCCCTTCCGCTTCTGTTAAACAGTAAAGTGTACTTCACAGGTGCATAACAGTTAAACTATAATTTAGCTACCACAATAGTGTGATACACGTGACATACACTCTATTATGAATGTTTAGTGAAAATTTCATTAAGATCGGACAATTAATAACGAAGATATTAAGAGTCTTAAAGATATAACACCTTACTATAACACATTTAAATCCAGTATCAGACACTTTCAGACAGACAATGGTTTTATTTGAATATTTATGAATTTTAGCTGTTGGAAAGGGGCGTAGTAAAGTTGGAAAATATATAAATATATGCGTGCAATAATAAGACAAATTATCATCAATTTCAAAGCTCCCAGCTGTAATACTCTGTAGGATCTAGATGTAGATCTAGATACGGACACACAGCAATGCAGAAAGCTAGACAGACATTGCTATATGGAATCGGTTGTTGTGCCACGCCTCCTTCTGCCTGTTAAAGTTAAAATACCCTTCGACTCTATGGGTAATGAGTATAAAAACGAAAAACTTGTTTTGGTTTTTGGTTTTTTGGCAACAGTTTGTTGTTGTTGTTGTTGTTGGAGGGGTAAAGTGAAAATTTATGCCGCACCCGCTTGGACAGAGAGACTTGTACGTGATTTCGTAGCAACATTCCAATTCAAAGCAACAACTACAACAACTACAACAACAGCAACAACTATAACAACAGCGACTTCGATATGTAATTGAAATTTTATTTGATGTTTTCGTTTTTCAACGATTTTCGTCGACTCGAAAGCTTTCGCACTGTGCTTTCGCATAGTTTCTGTTGTTGTTGTTGTCCACACTTCATTTGAGCTGAGCTGTGCGTGTGCATATGTGTGTGTGTGTGTGTGTGGGTGTGCGAGCAGCCTCTACACTTTGATTTCCATTATGATTGCGCGTCTTTTTTCACAAATTCTGAGCTTCGTTTTCATTCGAACTCGCATTAGCCTCCTCTCTATCTCTATCTCTATCTCTATCTCTAACTCTCCCTCTCTCCCTCTCTCTGTGTGTGCCTGTGTATGTGTGTGATTGATGGCTCTCGGGTTTTTCAAAGAACGCTCGCAATCGGTTGCCACTTGACTCTTATCCGCTCGCACTCCCGGCTCTCCTACACTCCCGCTCTATCCCACTCTGCCATCTCCTTCCTCTCCCTCTCGCTCTTTCGCCCTCGCGAAGACGTTCAAATGAGGCTGCCAAAAATATTTTCGTTAATGGAACTTTCTGGTTTTCTTTGGCTTTTGCTCTTGCAAATTTATGTACAACCATGCATGTGTGTGTGTGTGTGTGTGTGTCTGTGTGCGTGTTTCTGTTTTGAGGTCAATTTGTGAAAATGTTGAACCAAAAATTCCGTTTTTTCTTTCTTTCTTTTTTGTTGTTAATCAAGTGAAAGGAAGACGCACATTGTGGAGCTGGATTAGGGGCACCATGAAAGAGTCGTGACAAAAGCTTGGAGCCCATTTTGTATGATAGTTAACAGATACATATGTATGAAGATCTATACGAAAATCTTTGTTAATCCAACTTGAGAATATTTAGCTTGAATTTACTTTCAAATGTGACTATTTTCTAGCTTGTTTTTGCTTAGACATGTTAATGTCAAATGGAAAAACCTCGTCCAAATAACTGTTGACTCATTATACTAACATTTGTATATAGATATGTACCATATAGACTCCCATCTATATTCTATAATTTATCTCTTTAGACTGATCCTATGTTTCCTTTTTAGAAATTTAAAAATTTCAGAGAATTGTATTATATATTTTGTTAATTAATATTTGTTAATCTTTCTATATTTTATTTATGTTCCATGTCGTTCAGAATATGATTTGGAAACTTATTGTTTTGTAGTGGAAAATCTCTGCCCAATAACAGTGGATTCTTTATTTGGATTTTCCGTCTCATATAGACTGCAATGACATTTGCATCGTTAATCAACAATTGTCAATAAAGATGATTATTTAAGAAAAACAATTTGCTTTCAATTGGAAATCCAGAAAGTTTCCATTTAATTACATATTTACTTCGATAGATCTTTAATTTTTGATTTATTTTTGAACATTTTATTGATTTAACAAAGCGTATTTTCAATTTTCATTTAACATCAAGAAAGAAAAACCTTTCCTTTTTAACACCAGCAGAAGATCTTTTTAATTGAACCATCCTTTCTTATGATTCCTGCTATATCTTTACAATTAATAAAAATAAAGAATTAAGAATAGAATAGAAAAAAGTTTTCATCATTATATATTTTGTATATATATAATTTATATATTTTATATATATATTAAACGCTCTATATTTCCGCAAAGTAATCCCAGCTTACGTTCTGTACAACTTTATTGTTCCGTAACAACAATATAGCTAATTATGCAGATTCACATGTTAATTTCACACAGTACAGACACACACACATACACATACACATACCATACATACAGTACGAACACACAGACATGCATAGGAAACAACTGCGCACATTTCTATTTCCGATCCGCCCAGCTTATCGATTTCCCCCAGCCCCTAAAGCAGCAAAAAGGAAGCAGCGAAATTTCATTATGCGCAGACAAAACAAGGGCAAATTGTCGGAGGGGGATGGTGGCGTGCGCCCGCCGAGGGACCGAATGAGCCCAACTGAACTGAGCTGAGCCGAGTCGAGGGGGTGGTCGGGTGTCGGCGTCGGTTGTCGGTCGTCGGTCGTCGGTCGTCTGGCGGCGACAGCAGCGAAGCATGATCCCCTCTGCGGCAGTAAGCTGCATTTCAACCCTTGTTGTTTATCATTGGGGGGGGGGTTGCTACGGGCAACGGAAATTGCCTAGCAAGGCAGCGAGCTTTTGCTGCTGACAAGGACACGCCACGAACCACCCCTAACGTGGAGCACAGCAGCCACAGCCGCCACAGCAGCCTCAGATCATGAGCAGACCGTGATGACGACGCTGGCAACGGGTGGTCCGGTTTTTGGTAGGGTTGCGTCCTGACTGCCCCGTTTCCATTAGGGTGCGAGGGTGGACCGAGCAAGTTTTAGTATTGGGGTGGAAAGCTGCTGCTGCCCCTGCTGCACGTACGTAGATCCGCAGTTGGCCAAAGGGGTTGCTGAGGCCGCTGCCGCCGTTGCTGCTGCTGCTGCTGCTTCCAAAATGGCCCCCACAGCAAAACTCGCCAACATGTGGCAGCTGCCGTTGATCACAGGCACTGTTAGAGAGGGAGGGACAGCGGGACGGACGGGCGGCACTTGGCAAAAATACGCAAATGTTGCATTTCAACCCCTAAACAAAATGAGAAACTGCAAAACAAGTTGAACTGAAATGTCTCAATTGAAGCGGTTGATGGATTGCGAAATATCGAGGGGAATGGTGGGAAATGCTTTGAAATAAAAGAAAATACAATTATAAACACAATTTGTTATAGTATAATATGATACATGATATGAAATATAATATAGAAATGGTTTACAGTATCAGAAAAGTGTTAACTTCTTCCTATAAGATTTCTTTCATGGAGCCTATCAAGCAGGGCTGACAACTCAGCCTTTTTTCGGACAGACCTGTCCTTTAATTTCTTCTTCTATTAAAGAAATATATTTATTTTACCATATTTCGATTCGGTATATCTTCAATATATAAAGAACCATTTGAAAATTGGATTCATGAAATTTTAGCCTTTTTTTTAAATCAAAAACCTTATTGTCCTATTTTTGTCTTCTTTTTCTCTTGTCTGTTCAGTTTTTTCCGATTTTTTCATCTTAATCTATCATGCTATTAAGACTGATCTTATCTTTATTCGCCAATAAACCTTAAAAGTTCAAAAGAAATTGAATCCTTCTTGAAGATGAAGGTGCAAGCTAAATTAAATAATTTTAAAGAAAACGGAAATAGGATAAATATGAGAAATTAAGATCAGTAGATCATAGAATTTACAAGCATTATCCCAATTTAACATAGTATAAGAAATTTTGAGATACACTTTATCATTAGTCAGAAGAAATCAAGTTTTTGAAGGAAATGCGGAAACTTAGAAGATCTTCCTTGCACGGAAATTGTAAACGATGTTTTAGAAACTTAAATAAAGAAAAATTCTTGTTCTTAGTTGTTGTTCTAAAACATTTAAAATGGTATTTTCTTTAGTAACAACTTAGGGTTAATAGCAAGATATAATTAAATAACTATTGATTTATTTATTTATCTATGCATATGATTGATTTATCATTACATTTAAGTACACTTCGAAAAGATCTCTCTGCGTTCGCAACTGATTTGTCAGTTAAGGAATTAAGGTATTATAGTTTACTATGTGTAAGATCTTCTATAGTATAGTATCCCTCAACATTCGTTGACGATGTCGAGATCCTTCAATTGGATACAGCGCCAGGTAACAGTCGATGACGATGACTGCTGGCCCTGCAGGCCCTGCAGGCCCCGATCGTGCAGCCTGAGCAAAATGGGACCTTTGTTGCATTTGGGTTTTTCCTACCCCCAGAAAGAGGGCAGCACACAAATACACACATACACACACACAGAGGGAGTGTAGAATGGAACAGCTGCCGAGGTGAACAGATGCTCCCTCCGTTTCGGTTTGTGGCCAACGAAACCGACCAAGCAACCCCTAGGGCCCCGACTGCAGTGCAGCCCCTTCTTGCATGGTTCTCTGATCAAGTTGATCGATCAACTTCCACCCTTGGCGCAGACGCCCATTTGCAGTCGCCCCTCGGCGGCGGCGCAACTCCATTAAATTCAATTGACAAAAGGAAATGAACATGAAATGCAAAAAACAAGGAGGAAAAACAACAACAATAAGAAGAACAACGAGCAGAATAAAAACCAAACGCACGAACACAGCCGCAAAGCAGATTAATGGAGAGAGAGAGAGAGAGAGAGAGGGGAGAGCAGAGCCGCAGCAAACAATGGGCAAAGAAAATGCAAAGAGCGAGGGGAGCCCACAACGCAGCACATCTGCTCTCTCATCGATGTCTGCAAGTGTGTGTGTGTGTGTTAGTTTTGCCAGTTTAGCATTTTCCCCGTCAAATCTGGCTTTTACAAGTTCAACGAAAATATGGCTCCATCTAGATTTTTTAAACTCCATACAATTAGCGTTTTTTTTTTTTTGCTAGTCCGTACAATATAGCTCTTCTTTTTATATCGCATCTAGCTTGTCTTCGCTTAAAAATTCTGGCAACACTGATGTGTGTAGCCAAGTTGCCGTTGGGCTTTTTGCATTTTCAAAATTTACATTTGTATGCATGTGCAGTGGCAGCGAACGAGCGAATAGCGAACAAACAGAGAAACAGAGATGACTTCAAGGTTAAGCATAGCAGAGCGTAGAGTTGACCCCCCTGTTATCGCCCCTTTGCCAACCACCCACGCATCCAATCTAGTTCCCCCGCTCTCACACACACTCAAACACTCTCTTATGGGCTCTCCCTCTCTCTCTCTCTCTCTCTCTTCCGCTCAAGTAAGCCTGCTTCCTTTGGCATTCGCCTGCTCTGGTTGTTGTTGTTGCTGGTTTTGCATGTGCGCATGTAAATGAGTTTGCACAATAATAAAAATAAACTTTTTTTCATGCATTTTTCACTCTCGTGCAATTGCTGCTTGCTAAAATTAAACGTTAAGGAATTTTTATGGAACAGCTGTGTGCGCCAAGAAGAAGAAGAAGAAGAAGAAACAGCAGAGACGAAAAACCCAACGAAGTTTCAAGAATAAAGCAACAGGCAAGGCAAGCACACGCACACACACACACACACACGGGCAAGCATACATATGTTTGTATGTATTTTACATGTTTGCATATCCATCCCACTCCCACGCACGCATCATTGGGCCAGCAGGTGAATCATTTCGAAGTTCGTGTAGAAAAATCATTGAAAAGCTGATCGAGTCGGCACAGTGGGACGAATGGCTTTCAAATTTGGCATTTTTGTGCTTGTGTGTGTGTGGGGCGCGCCAAAACGATTTTCACTTTACACAAATGGGTGGACAGCCGAAAAAGTGCTGCCAAAAAATATCAAATGACATAAAATACGCAATAACAACAACAACAACAACAATAGCAGCAGCAACAAATCAAAGCGAACGCAAAACGAGTTTTTTTCGAGTTTTATCGACTGTGTCCAGAGACCGCAAACTCTCGAGCTTAACGATTATTTTCTTTGTCATGGCAAACAATTTTCAACTTTTATTGTTGTTAATTTCTTGCAGCGCAGCTTTTAAAGCCGCGCCAAATATCAACGCCCCAATGCCTGTGCGCGGGCGGAGAGCGTTGAAGTTGTGATAGCGACGCAAGCAGAGGCAGAGAGTGGAAGCAGAGGCAGTGGCAGCAGTTGCTAATATTGTGCACAATTTTTAGATGCTCAACGCAATTATGGTTACCATTAGATTGTTGTTGTTTTCTGCTTTTTTTTGTTGTTGTTGTCGTGTGGTTTTTGTTGCTTTTTCTTCTCACTTTTAAACAAGTAATCATTATTTATTTTTAAGAAGCATCCCCGAATCAAGTTTGAGCAATTGTTAATGCACAAAAATAAATGTTAAAATGCCAGAAAAAGTGGCAAGATTTATACGATGTGCATGTGTGCGTGTGTGTGCATGTTTGCAATTTAGACGGTCCATTAGAAAGTCGCAAGTGTAGGAAACAACAAAAACAAATTCATATGATAAGTAGTATGCATATGTATGTATGCATGTACATACATTTATATTATGTGCATATAAACATACAACATGCATGGCCACTAACAGTGGCGTCTGTAATCATGGGAAATGTTTGGAATTTAAATGCGTAAACTAGCACGGGGTAGATCACAATCAAATATATGATCATGTTTAGTTTAAAAATTCAGTTTTTCTTTTAAATTTAAATTGCGACTAATGTCCTCGTTGAAATATGCATAAAAAGGCATTTAAAAATCATAAATTATCACCCTGTATATTCACATTGTTTAAATAGCTATTCCAATCGACGCTAGAGCCATCTCCCATAGCCATTTCGTAACCAATCCACCTTCTACAATGATCATTTTTGTTTAGGCCCTTCACTTTGTTTCTTTCAATCCCCCATGGACTTCACACACATGCATATGAGCATACACACATAAGTTCGTGTGTGTGTGCGCGCGTCTCTTTGAATTATAAATCGAATGATTCGCATTGAACTCTGCATTTCTTGACACCTTCTCTTTCTCCATTTGCGGAATTTTGATTGTTTCGTTAAATATTTATGAGTTGATTTATTGGCTTTAATGCACACATGTCAATACAATCTTTATTTATTCAACATGCTCATTAATTTTACTAAGTACTATCATTAAACAGGCGAATTTACATACTATCTACAAATACGATACGATAATTTAAGCACTTCTTAGTCAATTCTGAAGTTGCTTATATTGTTGTATGGCTTATTATTTGATTTGTTTATTATTTGTATGTATATTTGTATATGTATATATAGAACTGAGAATTGTCCAAGAAAATAAGTAATATAATTGAAGGGAATCTTTACATTGGGTTAACATATTTTTGTTCACTTTAACAAATGAAATAATAAAAAGAAACATAAAGTGAATCATAATTTAGACTGTTGACCGGAATTATCATCCTTTTTTTTTTTTTGCAATGAATTATTTGACACACTGTATCCTCAAATAAAGTACTATAACTGAGAGTAAGCTTCTGGTACATATTTTTTTGGAGTACAATTTCTTACTCACACATACAAATACATAAATAAATTTGTGCACATTTGTATGTGTGTAATTTATCTTTATATATGAGCAAATAGTATACATTTTACATAGCACATACATGTTTGTACATAAACATACATATTTATGTCTTCACACATACGCATACATGCGCAAGATCCAAATTTTTCTTTACTATTCCATTTAGCAACACCTTCCTTTCGACACCTTCTCCTACCGCATCCCTATCCACAAGAACAAGGCAAATGTCGCTACTTCTCACACACACACATAAAGTAAAGTCACTGCTGCGGTCCCCGTCGCTGCTGTTGCTGCTGTCGCGACCTCACTCACACAAGCGATCTTCGTTTTTCGCATGCAGCGAAAAACAACAATATTTAAGCTTCGTGTGTGTGTGTGTGAATATGTTGTGCTTTTGTTGGTGTTGTGTCTTTTCGACTCTTATTCTTATTGCTTGGCATTGGCTTCGCACTCGCCGCCAGCAAGGCAGCAGCAGCAGTAGAGCAGAGCAGCAGCACAGTTTTTGTTATTGTGCAGTAACAAACGGAACTCTCAGGAATATGGCGTGTGTCGCTTCATTGTGCATAACGTAACGTAAGCGATTTCCCCTACGCGTCCCGTCCCAGCGGGAAATAAAAAAGTAAGAAAAGAACAACCGTAAAAACACTTTGTTACATGCTTACATAAAGCGCAACAACAACAGCAGCAAAAACAACAAATGAGCTTGAAGAAAGACGGCAAAGACAACAAACACAAAAGTCGTTCGATTTGGTTTATGGCCCTCCCGGTCGCAGTTGAAATATAATTTATTATAATTAAAAAGCAGCAAACGAGCAAATAACATAACACAAACATACACACACTCAAACACACACATGCTTATGCACGTGCTTGTGTGTGTCCATACGAATTTAGATAATTGTCAGTGTTTGAATTTCACTTGCCTTGTGTGTTTGCTTTACTTGCAATCGCCTGCATGTGTGTGTGTGTGAGAGTGTCGCGCTGCCATTGCAGCGCAGCAGCAGGCCTAGGTGCCAGTGCCGCTGTCGTCGTTGACGTCGACGCTAACGCTGACTTGTATGTACATATGTAACAAAAGAGGCGCATGCAAAACGCAAGGAAAAAGCTTCTACGTGACCGACTTGAAGTTTTTGCTTATTACACCGCATGAGTGCGAGGGCGGGAACGGGAGAGAGAGCTTTTCATTGAATGCAGGTGAGTTACATACGTACATATAAATGTACCTATTATGCGGTACGTGTTGCTATGTAAGCTGCGACAACGTTTGTTTGTGTCTGTATGTACACGTGTGTGAAGGCAGACAAAGTGTACTTAGCAAACATCACACACCATCGTCCATACAAACATACGTACTTTACGTATCCTTTTGCCTGTAGATCGCTAAAATAAACTGGAAATTCGCACTCAAATTGTCTCGGTTTCATGTCAATTAGTGTCGCTCAGAGCTTTTTAATCAACCGTGTAGAATTTCACATAAAAGCGTTAATTGCAAATACATAAGGCATATGTGGCATAAACGTAACACCGTTAAGAATTGAAGTACATAATTACATATATACATACATACACGCATACTTACACACACACACACGGTCATGCACATAAATAAATCGAATAGGCAACGCGGTGTGTGTGAGGGGGAGGAGGGTCGAAGGGTGCTAGAAAATGTTTCCGATGAAGTCATGCTGGAACCTAAAATAAATCGGCACTCTCTGCGCATGTGTGTGTGTGCGAGTATGTGTGCATGAGCGATCATTAAAAAAACTCAAATGCACACACAGACACACACACACACACACACACACGAAATAATTTGCACTTTTTAAGTACAAAATGCAATGCATACAAACCATTTTATAGGCTGTCCCCTCCTACACACACAAACACGTGAACCACATATCTACATATACACACAAGTATGCATAGCAAAAGGAGACACAGCCAGCAAAAGAGAGAGCTCACGGCAGAGAGAGAGTGATAGCGGGAGAGAGAGGGAGAGCAAAATAGCTTAGCAACGGCAGTTGTTGTTCTTGTGAACATTATGGCTTCGCCTTGGCAAAAAAAAAAAAAAAACTCATACACCGAATCTCGCCCCCTACATGAGCGCCAACAACAACGACCGACCACGGCGAGTGATATTTTTGAACTCCACTACATAGACAGAGTTGTCAGCTCTTTCTCAAAGAGCACAAGGTGCGGCACAACTATTGCTCTATTATTATCGATAGTCGATAGTTTGTTGATTAAACAAAGTAAGTTGAATTAAGCTCAAACTGCTAATTAATGCTGACAAGCCTGGTACAACAAATAATTTTTTGGATTTGCATGCGCCGCTGAGTACTTTTTGTATTAGTGTTGGCAACTCTGCGCGCGCGCCAAGCATACAAAGCACACAAGCACGCACACAAACAACCGCACGCATGCAAACATACGAACGACAAAGTAGCCCAGTCACACACACTGTCGCCTGTTTGGAACGTGGCCAACACGTTTACATGAAGTATATTGAAAAGAAAATTGAGAATAATTTTTCTTTGATTGCCTATAAACTCCTGTACAAGAATTAACCCCCAAAAATATATTCCCCTTCTGTGTGTGCCAAAGTCATGCATTGAGCAGCGCTCTCGTCATGTTACTCTCGCGCCACTGGGCTGTTGCTTTTGTCGAACTCACTTACTCTCTCTCTCGCTCGCTCGCTCTCGTTTGGAACTTCGTTCATTAGCTCTGCTCTGCTCTGCACAGTGTGTGTGCGTGTGTGTGTGTGTGATGTTGGCGGCTAGACCAGAAAACTTTTCGTGCGCGCTCGTCAGTCGTCAGTTTTTCTTCAGTGGCTCCGCGCGTTTCGCATTTTGTTGTGCGGGCTGCTACTCCGCAGCAGCAGGAAAACTACAATACATACATACACACAACTGAAAAACTTGGCTTTTTAATTCAACAAATTATAAATTTCAATTTTATTGCTATATTTCTTCATCCCCCCGCGCGCTTTTTACACATATGTATACAACAACAACCACAGATAAAAGAAAAATATATGAAATAAAATCGTGCGTCTCTATGTGTGTGTGTGTACATATATCAACATAATTTTCGATGATGTGCAAAGCTCTTACAACAACAACAAAAATATGAAAAAATCTAATCAAAACGACACGACGACGACTATGTGCTGCCTGTGATTCTATTTCGGTGTGTATACCTTTAAAACGAGCAACTTAAATGCATTATATGTACACGTATGTACATATATACATATACATACATATATTTTTAAATAGACTTAGAACTGTACTTTCTAATGTGTGTGCAATTGATTGTTTCTGTCTCTTTCGTTCGCTGTGCGTTTTTGCATATAAATCAATAATTCCAACATTTTCCGTATGAGATGGTGCGCGCGTGTGTGTGTGTGCGAGTGAGTGCGCCTCACTTTCATATCGATTTTTCATGCGTTTCATGTGAAAGCTTTTCTGCACTGCATTTCAGAGCTTTGCTGTGCAGCGGAAAACACACACACACGTATGTATGTAAGTAATTTGAAGTAATGACGAGCAATTTTCATTAATTTAATGAACACACACAGACAAACACATGCAAATGAGGTCAAGTGTCGCTGTGAAAAATTGTTCGTTCTCTCCCTTTTTCGAATGCAGCCTACTTGCCCTGCCTGTGTGTGTGTGTGAAAGAGTCAGTGCGATGGCGAGTGCTCGTCGTTACATAAGCTTTTTTCTAATTGGCGAATATGTGCGCAGCAGCAAAGGCAGCATAAACTTCAAAAGCGAGCGCGCATTTCGCTGCGTTGCATTTTTGCCTTTCATAATCACAGATGTGTGTGTGTGTGCTTGCACGTGCATGTATGTATTGTTTATACACATGTCATGTGTAATAATACTGCTTAAAAGCACGTTGTTGAAAATGTACAATCAAAGAAAAAATGTGTCGCTCTTTTGAGCTCTATGTGTGGCCGCCATCTTGGTTTTTCCCCCTATGGGCAACCCAGCGGCAGCAGCAACAACAACAACAGCACGAAATATTTTTCAATGCTGGCTGCTGCTGGCGCGGGCTACGCTCTCTTTTTTACTCCCTCTCACTTTGGCTTCGGCCGACTTCGTTTTTTTCGTTTTATGTTTGTTCAAGACAACAACAATAAAAAGTGTACAATTTCCTCTCTGCACTTTTCACACAGAGAGAGAGAGACGTCGCGCGCTCAATCGACTTTGGCGCTTCGTTCGTAGTATGTGCGCGGCTCTCTTTGTAGCTTTTCGTCCGCCCGCCACATATTTTTGTTTCCACTTTGTGCTACACTTCTTCCACTTCCACTTCGTTGCCTGCCTGCCTGTGTGCATGTGTGTGTGTTTGTGAGTGGATCTGTGTATGTATGTACGTGCTCTACAGACACGTTTACATTTTCATTTTTCATATTTTCGGCCTGTTTTTGCCTTGCACACAACACACACACAAGCAGAGACAGAGACACGGACGCCTACTTTGTTTTGTCGCTTTTATAATCTTTCACTTATGTATGTGCGTGTGTATGTGAGAGAGTGTGCGCGAACGCCATGTTTAATATGTTCGTTGCGATGTTGCCAAATTTCACACACACACACACACATGCACAAGCCGACGCCAGCGCGCTCTCACACGCACACAACGTATACACTGTAAGCAACTGAACTTTTTGTCGTGCAGCTTGAAAGTTTCATTTGTTTACATTCTACGCACATGTGCGGAATAACAAAAGTACAATAATACCAAGCACACAATAATAATAATGAGACAGACAGAGGCACGCACAAAAAAAGCTAAAAAGCTTTTGCGCAACAAGTGCAGAAAAATAAAGAAACAGAAATAATGAAGAAACCAAAAAGAGAATATAAGAAGAAAACATGGCTAAACAAAAGGCTAAAAAATGTTGCTCAAGTATTTATTTTGCTTAGTACTTTTAATTTGTTTTCCCTCTTTTTATAGGCCAAGTTACTTGAGCGTATTTGTGTGACTGTGCATGTATGTGTGGTGTGCGTTCATCACATTCCTTGCTTGACTTTTGAGCGCGCTCTGTCTGTTGTCTGTCTGTCAATTTGAACCACCCACGTCTCTTTCAACGTAAACGACCTTGCAATTCTGTTTTATTTGTCTTCTTCAGTTTCAGTTTCTATACTGACCTACACGTTTATTGTCATTGTCGTCGCGTTGTCGTCAGCTATAAATTCTATGAGTGTGCCCTACACTGTTTATTATTATTATTATTATTACTACTGTTATATGGTGTTTTTCTTTTCTTTGCTGCTTCTTCGTTCAATTCTTTTTGTAGTAAACAAAATTAAAATTGTGCAAAAAATCGCAAGCGGGGGCAAAACTTTTGTCAGCCGTTATCGTTGGCTTCTCTTTAAACTCTTTACGCGTTCCACCTTCAGCTAGTTTCTTGTCTCACTTTAGTTGTGGTTGTAGTTGTTATTATTATTGTTGTTGTTGTTGTCTCTGTGTCGATGGCCAAAAAGTTCATTGAACTTCTTTCTTTTTATTTTCTGTGTTGATTATTTTTTTGTGGCTTAATTTAGTCTCTCTTTTTCACAATTTCACTTTCACGACGACGACGTCGACGCCGAGGCCTAGTGACGGATGGGGAATGAATGCGAAAAAGTGTTGCTAATAAAAAATAGTGCGACAATTAACTAAATTGCCCTAGTAAATTATTGCATAAATTGTTGTATATATTTTTAACACGAAGCACGATAAATATTTATGGAAACGACTCAACGTAATTAAATAATGAACTTATTCAATTGAAATTCGATTGAAGTGTGGTGATAATCTTTGTGAATACTCTTTACACTTTTTGCGTTTGTCATGTTCACATAATATAATTTATAGATATGCAAATATTATTTGTACATATATACTTCACACCGACATCACCTGTCATAAATGTATTAAAGCTAAGCGACACACCCATTTTCCAACAAAATAAAACCTGCCCCCTTGAACACACATTTTCAAATTTACAAGATGACCAAAAAAATAAATAAATAATACAAATCATTGCCACAGACCGACAAGTTGCGGGGGAAAAGGCTTTAGCGAAAAGAGACTTGGCCTGCGGGTTGAATTCAACTCTGTTAATGGGCAACTTGCTTCTCTGATAGATCAAATATGCCTCACCCGTTCCGTTTCGTTCATATTCATTTGCCATTTTCAGTCAACTCATTCAGATAGGCAGAGATCCAACCAGACGCCCTTTACCAACCGTCTCAGACCTTGTTCAAAGCCAAAGCCAAAGCCGCAAGACACACAACAACTACAACAACAGCCATACAACCCAACAAGCCCTAAACATTCACTTTAAATAGCTTTTTGAAAAGAGACAGAAATACAAAAAGAAAAAGGAAAGAAAGAAAAAAAAAACACATCAAATAAAAACGAGTTTTTCGTTTTTCTCTGCCGGCTTTTAAATGGCAAAAACGACATTTTCTGCTGTGGGTAGAGACGGTGGGGAAGGGGGTAGTAAAGGGAGGGAAGTGATCGCAGAAAAGCAGAACATAATTACGACTGAAACTGAACGACTACGATATACGCCTGTAAAAACAAAAAAGTGGGAAAAACTACTAAAATTAAGGAAAACCCCAAATGGTTGACCAGGATAGGTTTAAACAAGGGCAATAAGTTTTTGATTAAAAAATGCTATAATATCATCAATTAATATTATATTTTATGCTAAATCTATAATGTTCTATTGGTTCCATATACGTTGAAAAATATCCTAATAGAAATATGATAATATTAACCTGAAATATTTGTACTAAGACATTTTTCTATTTATGATTGAAAATCGAATCGAAAAAAACGGAATAAAGATTTATAGTCAAATCAGGTTGTTGTACATCAATTTTAAGAAGAATTATTTATAAATCATATCAATATTACTTTATATTTGAGAAATCAAAAAAAGACAGCTAGACAAAAAATAAAGGACATATGTGTCCGGAAAAAGGCTGACATGGCAACCCTGTTAGCAACACTGATTAATAAAATACAGATTACATTATTATTATTTATTCCTGTTAAAAGTATAGTAGTTAATTAACATGTACTGGTAAAGTCATCAGCTCTCAATATTGCCTGCACTTTGTACAGATGACGAGTTTATTTTCCACTCATGGAAAATTCCCCTATATGCAAAATGAATCAGGATTTACTTTCAAATACTATATATTCAATTAATTAAATATATTCAATAGATGATTAACACGACTTGAGCTACCCTTTTGTGGCTCTGTTGTGTAGGGTATAGACAAATAAAATCCGTTTCGTGCATATCATAAAATGAGAGTCCGAGAACGCCTACGTTAAAGCGATTTCTTTGGCTTTTAGACTTTGTTGTTGTTGCTGCTGCTGCTGCTGTTTTGAATGCTTCAAGTTTGCTGCTGCTCTTCAGCCAGCATCAGCGCCTCCTCCTCCTTCTCCTCCTCCTCTGCCGCTGCCTTTGCTTGCTCCTCCTGCTTGCCAGAAATTAAATTATTGAAAGTCACTGCCAGGCGTCGACGGCGGCGTTTATTTTTACGTCGTAAATATACAAATTTTATGTCTGTATGTTTGCCTGTGTGTGTGTGTGCCTGTGTGTGTGTTTTGCTCAGCTTTGCAAGCGCGGCGACAAGATAAATTCCACTTTATGCAAATCTTGTGGGGGGAACTTTTTTTCTTTGGTTTTATTTTTGTTGTGTATATGTGTGTGTGTTTGTGTGTGTGTATTTTCGTATTTGTTCTTTTTAGCAAGAACTCCTCTTTCTTTAAATGTTTTCTTGGTGATTTTGTTGTCTGCTCTCTGCTTCTTGCCAAGTTATTTCCATTTTAAATTTGTTTTTCAGTGTGTCTTCTCTCTTTATCTCTCTCTCTCTGGTTGATTTTTCTGTGGCGTATTTTTCTTTAAACTGGTTTTTCTGCCAACTCAACGCCCGTTTTTCGAAATGGCACAGTTCTTGTATATTTGCAAAACCGGTTTTTCTTTTGACTTTTTAGAACAGAACAGAAAACAGAACCCAACCCGAACTCGAACCCGAACTTGAACAATGTATGAAAAAGAAAACGAGGCAGAGAAGCAGCGCAGCGATGGCAGACAGTAAAACGTATTGAAATTTCAGCTCCAAGCAAAAGTTCCAGCAAAGAATTTTCACTCATTCGTCGTTTGTTTCTTTCTCGTTTGGGGTCTCGCCCTTCTCGACCCTTCTGTCTGTCTGTCTGTCTGTCTCTGTCTTTCTCCCCAGCCCCTGCTCTGTCGCGCGCACTTCCTGTGGAAAAAGGGAACACACGACGACAGTTGGTCGTTTGCGTTAGTATGTTCGCTCGATGATCCCCTCGATTGAACGTTGCCACTGAGGGTGGGGGGGATCACTTTTTAGGGGTTGTTGCCGCCTCTGTTGCTGCTGCCGCTGCAACCCCCAAATGATAAAGTTTACCCTCCTTGGCCATGTGGACCCTTTTCACTGTGGTGTGCCCTCCTCCTCGCTCCCTCTCTGTTTTTCCTGTGTGCGACCGGCCTAACCAGTTTTCGGGGTTGCTCTGTGGGATCCTGTGGGACCGTCTGGCGCGTGCTTAGTACAACGTTACCTTTTTTTATTTTTCTTTTTTTCATCTATATACCTTAATACCCGATTTATATGCGTGGCACTCAAGTTGTCGGCATTCGAATCCCTGATTTAATGAGTTCGATGCCGTTCAGCAGTGATTTATATTCAAGTGCCTAAATCAATTTTTTGAGAGTTTTTCGCTAACATTGCGTGATAATCTCTTTAACGCTACGTTTGATAGTAGATCTCTCCACAAGTAAAACACAAAAACTAGGGTTGATTTATCATGTACGTCTACTTAAAACTTGCAACTGTCTGTAAAAGGAGTGTTTGGGTTCATATCTCAACATCTGATCAAAGCCAGTTGCTAGAGTAATTAATATAAGTTGGGTTTTTCGCTAACAACGTACCGCATACACAAGTTTTGGACGTAGTTTGATAGTAGATCCCAGCACAGATAATTATACTATTGCTATACAATATTTTATTGGCATGCAACTACTTCTTGGGTCATATTGGGTTCGTATCTCAATTTAAGATCAAATACACTTGCTAAATTAATTATTGTAAGTTGGGTTTTTCGCTAACAACGATCCGTATATCAGAATTTTGGACGTAGTTTGATAGTAGATCCCTGGACATTTAATATTAATACTACTTTATAATATTATATTGATATGCAAATGCTTTTCTCGATCATATTGGGTTCGTATCTCACTCAATTTAAGATCAAATACACTTGCTAGATTAATTATTAATTATTGTAAGTTGGGTTTTTCGCTAACAACGTTCCGCATATGAGAATTTTGGACGTAGTTTGATAGTAGATCCCAGCACAGAATAGTATTAAGTTATATCATGTTCTTTATATAGTAGATTCTTTTGATCAATAGATAACTTAATACTGTTTATATCTGCAGTTGTCATACATACATATATCTCTCTACCATACATACAAATTGGGCAATTGCATTCTATGGAGTGTAACGGAAGTAACTGAAATTGCGCAAAAGAAAAAACATGTTGAGATTTTCGCTAACAATGTTCCCTAAATATTTTCGCAAAGTCCGTTTGATAGTAGACCTCAACAAATATCACACATGCATATAGTGTGTGTGACCACATTAGTCACGTTATATGTATGTATGTATGTATGTATGCTCGACTTTATACTATTAAGTGTTTTCTGAGCGCCACATCCGTTTTGGTTGGTGAGAGGAGGAGAGGAGAGTAGAGAGTAGAGAGAACCCCCAAGCGTATAAAGCGCGCGTCATCTACGAAATGTGTTTGCTGTGGGGTCCAACTGTACTTTTCCCAGCAACTCTCGCTCAACCAGCAGCAGCAGCAAGAGTAATAAAACCAACAACAACAACAACAAGAGAACAGCAGCAACAACTACGACAACAAAGAGGCGAACATTGCGCCGTTGCCTCTGCTGCTGCTGGTGCTGCCTGCGTCGGGAAAAAAGGATCCCATTTTTCGTTATAATCCTCCACCATCTGCGCAAAAATAAAACCTTGCATGTGCAAAGAGCGTGCGTCAAAGAGGGCGAGCGAGAGAGATCCTTTTTCATGCTGCTGTCGCTGCTGTCTCTGCTGACGTTGCTGTCGCTGCATGCGTTGGCAGAACGCAGCGCAGCAGAGGCCGAAAACGAAGCAGGCGGCCCTCCCTCCTGGTTTTTACCTAGGGCTCTCTCTGTCTGTGTGTGTGTGTGTGTGTGTTGTTAAACTACAATAACAACAACTACTAAATCCCCTTTGCGCCTTTGTTTTGCTTTGCCTGTATGCGTAGGAAAAACCCTCGGCGGCGGCAGCGGCAGCGGCAAAGCGTCGAGGGCATTGTCTAGCCAATGCATCATCTGCCTCGCCGCCGTCGCCGTCACTATCAACTGCCTCTTGGGGAAAAGTAACTCTAACTAAAAACAGATGGCGCCACTGCGCATGCCTTGCACCTTATGTACAAAGGCCACACAAGTTCATTATATAAATACTTACTCAGACACACACACACACCTACAAACATATGCGAAGTAAATATTAAAAACTGATCCCTCACACAAGGTAGCTGCCGCCGTCGCCGCCTAACGGTGCTGCTACCCTACGCATTCGCCTGCCTGCTCTCTTTCGCTCCACCTTGTCTCCTCCTGTTCTCCTTACTGAGAGAGAGAGAGAGAGAGAGCACAACAAAAACAACAACAGCCCGCGTTTTTCGCCATTATATTTTATATATTGATCGGCTGCTTCCTTTTCATTTGGCGAAATAATGAAACCGAGTTGTGAAAAAGGGAGCCCGAGCGAAAAGCCGAACATCGTTCGCATCGACGTCGACGTTGCGTCGTCGTTGATTGTGTGCGTCACGTATCGCACATGTGTTGCTGTCTCTGTCGCGCTGGCTGCGTTGAGAGAATTGTGCACGGGCACAGTTAGGTTTTCTATAGAACTTCTCTATGTGGCTCTGTCAGCCTGACGGGGGCCATAAAAACGAGCGAACAAACGAGCGAGCGAGCGAGCGTGCTGCAGCTGTCGTTGACGCTGCTGCTGCTTTCCACCTCTTTTTTTTATGCTGATGATTAAATTACGGCAGGAAACGGACGCAGAAAAAACAACAAAAACAGCAGTACAAGCAAGATGCAATTTCGCTCCCCTTTTTAGCTAAAATTTCCATACAAATTCGCCGCAGTGTCTCCGTCTTGTTTTATTTGTTCATCGTATCATTTTCGCTTCCATTTTGAAAAATGAAAATGTGGCGAAACTAGCAGAAGCAGCAGCATCATCACCAGACTCCAAAAACTCTGCCACGTTTTCTCTCTCTTTCTTTCATACTGTCGATTAGGCTCTCTCACGGCGAATTCAAGTGCTCATCTTGTGTCTGCCTCCTGTTTACCTGGGACTTGGTGTGTGTGTTGTGTACGTGTTTATGTGATATATTCCCGTTACAATTCTTTCTCTCTCACACTCTTTTTGCTCTTTGGCACGCTCACTGCAAGGCTCCTTTTTGCCTACCTGCCTGCCTACATGGCAATTTCGTAACGTGCCCCCAAATATGTGAGGCTCACTCTCTCCGCGTCTCTCTCTCTCGCGCTCACATTCATGCATATAAACGCACTCACTCACGTCCAGCATGTCGCTCGCTCTCAACAACTTCGCACTGAGCGGCCATATTGATGTGTGCGAGTGAGTGAGCGAGCATGCCAAAACGAACGTGCTGAGTGAGAGCAGCAACAGCAGAAAGAGCGAGCTCTGCTCTGCTCTGAGCGCAGCCGAGCGTCGCGTCGACTCAGCGTCGCGGCGAATATGAAAAAGGGTCTCTCAGTCGCTGGCACATTTGCGTCGTTTCAGTTGCTTTCGTGCGCTTGGAGCTTTTGTTTGGTTTTTGTGTGTGCACGGCGGATCGCGACGCGTGCGGTTTGCTGGCCGAACAATATTACAAACACATACACATATAAATACAATACACACACTTACACAGAAATAAGCAACACCAAAACCAACACTTAATCCGAATCGAAAAAGAAAATCGCTTTTCCGTATGTGCATTGAGAGCATTTTAAGTAAGTTTGTGAAGTGCAAAGAAAATTGATATAGAAAAATTGTGAAATCATTTTAGTGTGTGCATTTCCCCCCTCATAATAATATTTATGTGGATATGCAAGTTTGATTGTGTATGTGTGAGGCTTCTAATGAAAAAAACTGTTCTATTTATAAAAGCACCATAAAACAAACGACGACGAAACTCGCACACACACACGTACATATGCGCATACTCAATTATGTGACTGGCAGCGATTTCTTCAGACTTCAACTTTAAAATTATCAGAAAATCATAAACGTTTCTCTGTTTTGCGTGTGTCTACTTGTGAAATTTTCCACAACGAAAAACCCACCAGTAAAAACCTCATTGAACGCACACACACGCATACGACTTGTTCATCATGCACGCGTGTTGGTGTGCACGTATGCATGTATTTGTGACGACGCGAACGTCGACAGCAGCAGCGTTGGTGGCGGCGACTGCGAAACTTCCCCTCTTTATGTTTCATGCTTGCGCTGCCTGCTGTGCTGCTGTGTGACTCTGCCTCTTTAGCTGACGATGCGTCGCCGTCGTCGCATCGTCTCGTTGTCGTCATTTATCGTTTCCATCGATCTCCAACACTAGCAGCAACTGTAACATCGCCACAAAATCCGTTAGCCGAGCATTTGTACTTGCGCTCTCGTTGCTGTCGCTTGCCGTCGTCGAGTGAGAGTTTCATATCGCAGAGCGAGAGAGAGAGAGTAAGAGCGAGGAAGACTGCTGCGTGCGTGTTTGTGTGTGTGTGTAGGAGTGCGCATGTTCGTATGTGTTTTCGTTCGAAATGAGCAAAGTTGAGAAATGAGCTAAAAGAGAGAGAGAGAGAGAAAAAGTAAACATAGAAGTATTTGAAAGCAAGAAAAATTGCATTTTGCAGTTGTGTTTGGGTGTCGATAGAGGGCGTTTGTGTTGCGAAAAAAATGTATGTTCTCTCTCTCTCTGTGTGTTTCTGTTTGTTGGAGGAGCTGTGCAATTTGCATATGTAGCGAATATATATAAAAAGAATAATAATAATAGACTTGCAGTTGAAAGTGTGTTTGTCGCCTTTAAGTGTGCGAAAGAGACATTTAAGCGGCGTTGAAAAATAAAACATGAACTTGACCTTGAAGTGGTTGCTGAGCTGCTACAGGCGAAACATAAAAAAGCGAGTGTAATTAATTGCCGTTTTTACTTTGTGTTGTTGTCATTGATTGCGCTTCGCTTGGTGTGTGTGTGTGCCTGTGTGATATATGTGTTTGTGCAGTTTTATCAATTTATTTCTTGTGGCAACTTGACTAACGTATGTTATGTATTTCTTGTGTCATTACAGTTAACTGATATATAACTACAAATACAGCATTTGACAAGCAAAAGGAAAGGAAGATAACAAACAGAAGACGAAGAAGAGGAAGCAGACATACAAATTTAAAGCTTTACATTCAAACAAAGCAACAACAAATCTAAGTAGATTTCTACATAGAACTTTCCCGCAAGCAGCAAAAAAAAAAAACGTGCCAGGCAGAGAGCACAACCCAAACGGGAAGCCACGTCGAACGACGACGGTCGGCAAAATAGCTCCACCATCTCTATTCTGCCCTTCTCATACACAAAATACACTCCCTTTCCCAACAATAACAACACATCAAAACTGAATACTGTTAAATAAGAAGAGAAGCGTCAAAAATGGATGACGATCAACAGTTTTGTTTGAGGTGGAACAACCATCAGAGCACGTTGATCAGCGTCTTTGATACGTTGCTGGAGAATGAGACACTAGTCGATTGCACGCTCGCCGCCGAGGGTAAATTTCTCAAGGCCCACAAGGTGGTACTATCAGCATGCAGCCCGTACTTTGCTGTAAGTATTCAAATTGACTCATAAATATTAATTATAAATATATTAATTCATTGTTTATTTGTTTCTTGCTCTTGTTTAGACATTGCTGCAGGAACAGTACGACAAGCATCCGATTTTTATACTCAAGGATGTGAAGTACCAAGAACTGCGCGCCATGATGGACTATATGTACCGCGGCGAGGTGAATATCTCGCAAGATCAACTGGCTGCGCTGCTCAAGGCCGCCGAATCGCTGCAGATCAAGGGTTTATCCGATAATCGCAGTGGTGGCAGCAGCGGTACAGCAGCAGCCGCGGCTGCAGCACAAGCACCCAAACAGGATTCACACCATCGTGTCAAGCTGAGCGGTCCCTATACGCTGGAGCAGACAAAGCGCCCGCGCATCACAACTGCTGGCGCTGGTGGCATGGTGGATGTGTCCGGTGATGTGTCTGCATCGCGTGAAGGCTCGTCTAGTCCATCGCGTCGTCGTCGAAAAATTCGTCGCCGTAGCATGGAAAATGGTGAGTAAAAACAATAACAAACAATGCTAAGGCATCAACTAACTAAGGTATATCTTGTTAATATTTATTATAGAAGTGCATGACAACTCCAACTCGTCAGTGTTGCAAGCAGCCGCCGCCTCCAATCAGTCAATCCTCCAACAGACAAGCGCCAGCCTCGCCGCCTCCGCATTGGTCAGCACTCAATTGGCCAGCGGTAGCAGTGCAGGTGCAGCAGCCGTTGCCGCAGCAGCAGCAAGCAATGCTGCCGCATGTGGTAGCAGCAGCAGCCAAATATCGAACCAGCCATTGACCAGCAGCAGCAGTAACGTTACCAAAAAGACTGAAAGCGCTAAACTAACATCGACAGCTGCCCAGGGCGCCCAACAACAACAACAGCAGCAACCGCAGCAGCAGCAACAACATCAAACAACAAGCGATGCCATTAACACCGACAATGTACAAGAAGAACAAGAACAGAATCAAGGAGCCCAAGGCGAATCCGATGAAATGGACGTATCAAGCGGCGGAGCTGGTGGTGCGAGTGGCGGCGCTGTTGCAGTTCATCCCGGTGTCGTTAAGCAATTGACGGCACTCGACAAGTCGAATCATAAACAAAAGATCAAAGATAATAGCATAACAGCCTCAACTGAAATGGTAATTGAGCCCAAGGCCGAATACGATGAGGATGCGCATGATGAGAATGTTGAAGATTTGACTTTGGATGAGGAGGAAATGACAATGGAGGAGCTCGACCAAGCGGCCGGCACTTCACAGGGTGGCGAAGGATCTAGTCAAGGTGAGTTTCAGAAAACCATCAAACTGAAATTTGATTTTCAAAATCTAATCATATTAATTCTGATCATTATAGCATATGCAGCATGGCAACACGATAGATCTCAGGACGAACTTGGACTAATGGCCGCACAGGATGCACAGCAACGGGATCCACAAGGTGAGTTTTTGTTCCATACTCTATACCGAAAGATAGTTTCGAGCTATACCTAAAGATATATGAACAAATATATATATATATATATAAAGATACAAATGAAAAAGCAAATATAGTTAGATATGATTAGAAGAGCACGACGACAAGCTTAAAATTTCAAATGCAAATCAGTTGATTAGAAAGAATAAAAGCAGAAGGTCTCCCAGAGGCAACAAGTATTTCAAGATCCCACACAACTCTCTCATATATCGTATTTTTTGTTCCATTTCAAATCAAACAATTTGTTTAAATATACAAAACACACAAAAAGAAATACAAAAAAAAGTCGTGCTCCGAAAAAAGCTCTTAAACGTTGAGAAAGATTATTTAGTTAGGTAGAAAACAGCATAGACAGAAATATAAAAAAAACAAGCAACAAGAAGTAATAATAATATGCAAAAATACTACTAAAAACAAGAAGAAAGAATTGAAATAAAACTCGAAGCGGCAGGCACAGCAAACAACAACAAAAACAAGATAAAAACAATGATGATGATGAAGAAAAACCAGAACAACAATGTGAATATGTATCCCAAAATAAAAAGGGGGTGCATAAAATATAATCTATGGCATTGGTTTTGATTTGATTTTTGTTTTTGTTACGCCTTGCTCTCCGCTCTCGGGATGCCACAGTCAAAGATAATTAACAACAAAAAGAATAATTTGTGCAAGTTGAAAGTACTACACTTTAATTTATTTTATTCAATTTTTTTTTTTTTTATTAAATAACTAACTTAACACTATAATTTTTTTTTATGATTTGATCACACATAATTCGTATAACAAGAGTTTTTCTGTATATATATTATTGTATTTATTATATTAAACTACTTTAACTTAATTTTTAACACACATAATCTATCACAAAAACAAAAAAGAAGAAAATTAAACCAAACACACTACCAAAGAAACCAACCAACTTGTCCACCCCACCAAAAGAAACAACATTCCCCACTTTATACATCAAACTAACTTGAATAATATTAATAATAACTCAACCTCCCACCACTACCAACCATCCATATTCATTTGCGCTTTATGAAATGTGTTCTATGTATGATTTGTTCTACTGATTTGATTTCTTTTCATACCATTTATAATACATACTGTTTTATATACTGTTTAAATTCTGTAATCTCTGTTGGCTTTACCATTATATTTCTTATGTATTTGGTGTGTTTATTTTGTATCGCATTTGGTTTTAACATTTTAATGTATATTATTATAAATCTACTATATTTATGATTTATTTAACATACACACAAACACACGTGACACCCCCACACGAATACTATTCACAATTTAGTGCAACTATTTTGTTCCTTAACATAAGCCGCAAGCTGCTCTCCACAAATTGTCTCTCACTTCTCTCTTCATTCTCTCTCGCGAAGACACTTGAATTGCGCTCGCTCTCTCTCTCTCTCTCTCCCACAACACATTGTCAAACGTGCTCACACACACACACACACACACACACACACATTCGCTCACACTTACAAGCACACGCACACTGCAGCTTCGACTTTGTTTTTGTTTTAAGTTAGTTTTAAATTCAAAATGTGTGTTAAAGAGAAAAGAAGAAAAAATGAATTGTTGTCACCTTAAATATTGTTGTGCGCGCGTGTGTGTAGCGTTCATTCTGTCTCTCTCTATCGTCTCAGTGTGCGTGCAAAGGGTGCTTTCTCTCTCTATTTCTCTCTCACTCTCTCCTGCAGCGTAAAAGCTCTTCAGTGTTTCTTTCAAGTGCAGTTTTGTTATTGTTGTTCAGCGATTTGAACCATGAAAGAAAAAGAAAACTAACTTGATGAATTTACAAGTTTTCCCCTAGTTTATTAACATTTGTTTGTATATTTTTTTTGTTGAAAATACACAACGCACACACACCACACACACTCATACACGCACACTCCACATACACACACCAGCATTTATTGTGGGACCCACTGTATGTTATCATTATTTGTTGTCACATTGCTTCACGTCACATTCGCGCCACATTCATTTTATCTGTTGATTCGTCTTCGTTTAGAGCTCTCTCTCTCCCGCCCCCCACATGTCTCTATCTCTCTATTTCTCTCTCTCTCCGTCCCCCACCCCCCTGTTCAGCGCGAGCTAATGTTTTATTATGTACACAAATTTAGTTGAGTTTTAATTTTTCTTAAATTCTTTAAAAACTATATTTACATTATACCAAAAAAAAACAAAATACGCATGCAGTTTTTAAAACAAATTTTGTAATTTTAGTATACTATGTATAATTATCGATACATACATGCATACATATGTATGTGTATAAGTGTATATCTATATATACGTATTATTTTGCTTTATTTTGGTTGACGGGACTTTTTTGTTTCATTTATTGACTTTGATTTGTGTTCTCTCTACTATATCCAATTATGTTTCATTATGTTAGTCTATAAGAAAGTACAAATTTTCGTCTGCTCTCGTTCGTTTTTCCCATTTGCAAGTATCGAGCGACTTTCTCTCTCTCTCTCTCTCTTTGCGTTGAGAGAGTTTGTCCAAATTGCACTTTGCACATCGTGTCGCGTTACGGGAATTTGAAAAAATAAAACACAAAAGATTTTAACGAGTCAAGTGAACAAGTGTATAAAGACGAGCAGACAAGCCAAGAAGAAGAAGACGAGGACGACGACGAAGGTGGCGGAACAAGCACGGAGGAGGATTAACAACAAAAAGAAGGAGTCTTCGTTGCCAAGTCAAGTTAATGCCGCATCAAAAATAAAGCTCGTAGCCATCCAGAAGGTGGTGAGGTACAGTTGTTGCTTTAGCTGGCACTTGACAATGGCTCCCCCCTTCTTCCCTTCATTGAGCCGTGTTCAATCCGAGTATCTGTATGTCAGGTAAGTATGCTTCGCTCGACGGTATCGGTTGGGCGAAGTGTGCAATGAAATGAGATAAATTTTGATATTTTAAGTTCATTTTTTGTTTGTACCTATGCCAAACGATACCAAATCCAAATCCTCAACAAAATACCACAGCTCCCCTCCCAAAAACATATTCCCTCCTCAACAATTCCAAAAAAAGCATCAACAAATTTCTACCACAAAACAAAAGAAAGAAAATTACAGCGTTTTTCAGGTAATGTACCCAAAACAGAAGCTGAGTAGACTCTGTTTTATTGTACTTTATAAAGCGCCGGCCAGGGTAAGCTATGAAAAAACATACCGACTATAAAATCATATTCCATTTATCTAATTTACTCTGCATTATTCTTAAGTGTATACACATAAAGTTACATAGGTATATACGCATATATATCTACTATATATATCAACTATATATATACTGTATATATATCTAAACATACATATCTTATTATTACATGTTTACATTTATTTTCTTCTTAAATTTACCTTGCATTGCCCGCGCTCTCTTCTCCCCCCAATTCTCCCCCAAAAATTCTATAATTCGTATCTCTCTCTCTGTTTGTCTCTCTCTGTTGTATGTGTTTCTCTGACTGCTTGTTTTGTTGTGGTGCAGTTTAAATCAATTTAATACTGATCTCTGATCTCTACATATGATTATATTTTATATACGTACCAATGCCCCACAGCAACAGAAGAGACCCCACAACAATCTTTCCTAGACAGACAAAACCAACAAACAAACAACACAAACAAAAAACATATAATGTTATTTTGTTAATTTATTTCATTTTTACAATACTAACTTTGTTTCCATTGTGTGTGGTTTGTTTATCATTTGCTCTGTTGATGTCTTTGTTGTAATTTGATTTCATTTTTCTTATCATCAAAATATATTGATGAATTATTATGAATTTCAGTACAACTAGAACAAGTTGGGGAGTTACTTTTTATACCTTTTGCTACACATTGTAAGTGCGCCATTTGTCTTGTCAAACCACTTACCTTTTCAGGTGTATTTCCCTGTCTCCCTCTCCACTCCCTCTGGCCCTTTAGCTGTGCCAAGCTTGTTTTCTCATAATTTATAAAGAAGCCCCCCAAGCGGCTTTCAACAAACTGCGTCCATATGTCGTAGTTCCCGCTGGCTTCTCTCTCTCTCTCTCTCTCTCTCTCTGTCTATCTGTCGTACAGTTTGTTAATTGTTAATCAACATGAAAGGCAGCAACAACAACAATAACTTGAAACATTCGCTCAAGTTCAAGGTCGGACACAAATTTTTCTACACTTTTGTGTGTTTTATGTGTGTGTAAGATTCTTAATCAGCTTTGTTTGTGTGTGTGTGTGTGCGCCTTTGTTTTATATATATATGTATTTAGACAGACAGACACAGACATGCACATCATTTGAAGATAATGTGTATCTTTTCATCTGGTGTGTAAGATCTGCTGCTCTGTGTTAACCAGTGTTTGTGTGTTTCGCTTGTGCATCGGGCGCCTCAAATGACAATTATGAGAATGATCATGATGTAGATGATGATGATGATATGGTGGTTTTTTTTTATTAGTTGCAATAGCAAACGGGTTTTTCTAAGTGAGTGTTGAGAGTGTTGCTGGATGGGAATTTCCAGATTCATTAGCATTATTGTCTAAAAATTTCGATAGCGCGCAAAAAAAAGAACATTAACTAAATAATTCCCTGAATAAAGTTGTCAATTCTTTCGTATATTTTTTATTATGCATTCTGCTTTTTAATGGATTGCAGTCTATAAACAATTTAAAGATGTTCATCGATACCTTTTCTGTTCTGGAATATTCTCAAACGAGGATTTCATCTAGACTCTTTGCACTCTTGTCGCTCTGCTTTGCTTAGTTTGATGTGTGTTTTCTTTCCTTGTCTGACGGAAAGCTTTTGCTTGGCCTTGACCCACTTTGAGTTGTGTTGGTGGCCCCATAAAAAAGCACAAAAATCAAATGCTTTTTAGGCTGCAATGTGCCATGGAAGCTTTTGGCGATAACTGTACAGACACGCGAGTATGTGTGTCTATGTGCGTGTGTGGGTGTGTGTGTGCGTATGTATGTGCGTGCACTTAACTAGCTTATACGAATGTGAAAATAAAAACAAAAAAGGAGCAAATAAAAAGAAAAATATGCAATGCAATTTGCAGAAAATATTTCTAATTATATTCCGCATGGAATTAAGTTCTCTCTCTCTCTCTCTCTTTCATAAGTATTTTATGTATGTAGTACAAACACACACACACCTTTCTCCCATCTATATTTACTTTGTAGTTTTGGTAATAGTGTAAACTCTTTTTAAACTGGGCTTTTCCTTTGCTTTCAACTTGTACTTGCAAATGAAATTTTATATAAACATGAATTAAGTTGAGAAACTCAAGTGAGAAAGAAGAAGAACAACAAAGCACAAATTGAGCGTTATAAAGAGCTTTTTTTCCCTCAGCAGATATTTGAGATTTGTTTTAAGGTTTAGAAGAATTTAGAAGAAAAAGAAATAAACGAATGTCGCCTTTTGTTTTTGTCAATTCTCTATTTGTGTGTCTCTTTTTCTCTCTCTCCCCCCCCACACACACACATACACACAACACACACACACCCTTTCCCTTTGCGCTCTGCTAAAAAAAACGAAATAAAACAAAATTGTAACAGACATGTTAATGCACGCAAGCTTGAAGCAGCAACATGTGCGAAGAAGAAGCAACCGATCGACGGCAATGCAACAAAAGCGTCGCCATCAACAGAATCAGCAGCGGCAGCAGCAGCAACAACAGCAGAGGCGACAACAGCAGCAGCAACAACAACAGCAGCAACAGCAGCAGCAACAGCAACAACATGCAGCTAAATCGATGTCGTCTAACTTATCCTCATCGTCAACGTTGCACGTGTGTTCGACCTGTGGTCGCAGATATCAATCGATATCAACATTGACGCGCCACATGCGCAAAGAGTGCAATCAGCCCAAGCAGTTTGTTTGCCACATGTGTGGGCGTGGCTTTCACTATAATTTCAAGCTGCAAGATCATTATCTTCACACACACAGGCTCAGTGCCACCAGCAGCATTCCCAGATACTAAACTCTTTTACTCCCCTCTACACACACACACACACACAAACACACAGACACACAGACACACACAAACATACACAATTCTTTGTTAGAACTTAAAGAAAATAATGATAAATGCAAAAAAAGAGAAAAACAAACGAACAAAACTTGAAATAAAACTCAATTTTGCAACTTAAATTGAAAAGTTGAATTTAATTCGTTTTAAAGTTGAGCGTCAAAGTCGAGAGAGTGAAAGAAAGCGTTTTCAAGAGCTTTTTTCGTTGTGTTAGCAAGAGCTTTTTTTGTCTAGGATATTTATAGGGTATATGCATAGTTAGAGATACTTAAAGATAATGAGAATTCTTTTGCAATTTGTTCTTGATGTTGTTTCTTTTTTTGATGATGTGTTTGTCTGAGCCATGTTCTCTCTCTCTCTCTCTCTCTATCTCTTCTATCTCTCTCTTCTATCTGCACTTTTCTCTGCCTCTGTCTCTGTCGCTGGCCCATCAAATTGCAGTCGTGGTGCGTGGCGGGTCAAAGCGCTTGGCTCGAAGAAAGCCCAATGCTGCCACCACAACAAGCAGCAGCTTCGCCCATCAGCCCCGTACACAGTCGATGGCGGCTGCCACACGCAACATGTCCAGACGCAAGCGTAAATTGGGCAGCGCTGCTGGCAAACTGATAACGTCGTCGTCCTCGTCGTCGTCGTCGCGCAGGTAAATTAGAGAACTCTTCTACTCTCTATCTCTCTCTCTCTCTCTACTCTTCTTCTTGAGTACTTGCTGAGCTATGTCCAATTTGTTGTTGTTGTTTCTCTTTAGAAATATAACCAGTGGAGGAAATACTGTGGCTGTGACTGCTGCAGCAACTGCTACGTCGACATCTGCAGCAGCAGCAGCAGCAGCAGTTGCATCAACGTCGACAGCGGCGCCCTATGTATGCGAGACTTGCGGCCGCAGGTACAAAGTGCTGGGCACATTGACGCGCCACATGCGCAAAGAGTGCAACCAGCCAAAGAAATATGTGTGTCGCATGTGCGGACGCGGCTTCCACTACAATTTCAAGCTGCAAGATCATTACTACTATGTGCACAAGGGCATGCTAAAGAGAGACTAAACAGAAAACGAAAGGAAAGGGAGAAGAGGCAACACAAGCGAGAAGAGCAGCTGCGCGTGCTGGTTTATGTTAAGTCTTTGTTTTGTAGTGTAGTGTAGTAAGCCATACAAATATATATGTCAGTTAAATAAAGCCCAAACTAAAAAGAGAAGAGAACGAACTGCACAAAACAACGAAAAGAGAGTCGAAAATGAAGGATCTTTTAGGAAGAAGGATTTGCTCTTTTGAAATTTTATGCTGTCGTGTGACACACATACACACACATAGAAAGCGTAGTTAAAACAAGCTTTTACCTTGCTCTCTCTCTGTCTGTCTCTCTCTCTTTCATGCTTTCTTCCATTCTCTCTTCCATTCTCTCTCTCTCTCTCTCTTTGCCTTTGGTCTTGCAGGTCTGCTTGAATTGAGCTTGAATCAGCTTCCTTTTGATTTTGAGTGCAGTGTGGCGCATCTGCTTGAATCGCAGCCAGAGTTGCCAGCAGCGAAGCCGCCGTTGAGATCGACAACGGCAACGTTGCAAAGACGCATCAAATTGCGTTCACGCAAGAAGAGGAGAAATAATAAGATGACAACAGCAGCAACAACAACAGCAACAACAGCAGCAACAACATCATCATCAACAACATTGGTAGATGCTGCAACAGCAACAAAGAAAAAGTTGTCTGTCGTTTTGCAGTCGGCGTTGTCGTCATCGTCGTCGACATTGTTGTTGCAAGAGCGCAAGAGTTCAGCAGCGACGCTGGCGCGCAATGCTGAGCAGCGCGATGATGGCAAACTGCAGTGTCCACAGTGCCCCAATGCGTATACGCGTCTCTCGGCACTGAAGCGGCACATTGAATTTGAATGCGGAATGTTGGAGAATTTCTACTGCGAGGTGTGCGATGCGGGCTTTAAGCGCAAAGATTCATTGAATCGACATTGCAAGGTCAAGAAGCACATTACCAAATATTTGTGTTAGGATCTCTCTCCCTCTCTCTCTCTCTCTCTCGACTTAAATATACCCAATCTCCTTCTCTCTCTCCGTATACACATTATATGTCTCTCACTCAAAACCAAACTATATATATTTTACAAGTATTTTAATAATTAAATGAACTATAGCGACTGTCGGCAACAGCAACTAAAACATGCTAAACTTATTTGTGTACACCCTGACTAAGACGAACACACTGTCTTACCAGGCTCTAAAAAGTCCCAATCAACCAATGCAAAAATGAATTTGTTTATTTTATTTATTTCTTTATAACTTTCTTGCTCGTTTCTTGTGCCTGTGTGTGTGCGCCCCTTACTTCCTTGCTCCGTCTCTCTCCCAGTTTGTTCTGCATTTACACACACACACACACACACACAGCACACAACACACAACAAAAACACACCACTGCATCATGTCATACAGAAAGCTTTCTCTACTTAACTTGTCCCCATGCAGCGAAAGAATTCAATTTGCCCCCCCCTCTGTTCTCTCTCTATACTCATCTCTCTCTCTTCTTTTGTTATGTTCTTTAATAACCATTCTCTTTGTGCGCTGCTGCCAGCGTCTAATTTAATTTTTGCCTGTTTGAAATTTGTTTTTGTTTGACAAAAAGCGCGCGTCAAGAATTAAAAAACTAAAAAATCAAATCTAAATAATTAATTCAATAAACGACTGCAAGGAAAATTAACCAAAGATTCTTAATGCTTATGCAATTACTCAATTGATAACGATAACGATAACGATAACGATAACTAATCATTGCTTGTTTTGTTGCCTTGCCAAGAAACACTTTGAGCGCAGCATTTTCTTTCTTATTATACTAAAAAACAAACAAGAAAAAGCATGAAAAAAAGAAAAACCCGAAATAACGTGAATTATGAAATTATGAATTATGCAAACAAATTTTGATCAAAACGAAATATGAATCAAAAAACCAAAACAAAAACAAATTTCAGGCTTTCAACAACAACAACAACACCAACAACACGACAGCAGCAACAACAGCAACAGTTGCAAGCAGGACGACAGTTGCGAGAATCTCAGCGAAATGCATTTATCAGCAACTTATCAAGGATCCACAACAGCAGCAGCAGCAACAGGAACAGGAACAACAACAATAGCTAGTTCTCATCGCTTCCAAGCGCCACAATTCGATAGTTTTCAATCGATGCTCGGTCAGAGCATATTTAATGCAAATCCCCTTGAGGAAAGTTTCACTTGTCCGCAATGTTATCGCACCTATCGTCGTCATGGCACACTGCGTCGTCATTTGCGGCAGGAGTGCGGCAAGGGTAAATCGATGGTGTGCTCCGTTTGTGGCCATCGCACCAAGCGTGCAGATCATTTGCGGCAACATGTGCGCAAGAAGCATCCGGAAATTGCAATGCGTTCCATGTTCAAGCGACAACAACGTGCTGCAGCCGCAAAGGCAGCTACAACGCATCAGCAACAGCAGCAGCAGGCAGATATAGTCGATCTGGATATGTTGGATGATGGCCTAGATGACATGTTGGTGGGTGATGAATTGCAGCAACAGCAACAGTCGCATCAGCAACCCACGTTTGTTGTTGACGACGATGATGATGAGGATAACAATGAGGAACAGCTTGAGGATCAACAACAGCAGCAACAGCAGCAGCAGTCGCTGGATGAGGGCGTAGGCGGCGGCGTTACTAGTTACTATCAGCAGCAATTGCAACAGTTGCAGCAGCAATTGCAACAGCAGCAACAGTTGCATGCACTTGCAGCAGCTGCTGTTGTGGCCAAGGCTAGCAAAAGTGGCAGCAGCGATGCGGCTGCAACGCTCAATTGTTGATGGGGTGATTGAGAGGGGCAAATATTCTCAAAATGATGCCAAAACAGACTAAACAGAAAAGACGCGCCCCCTTTGGCGGGCAGCGGGGGGAGAAAACGGGAAAGATTTCTGAACTTTTTACTAATCAAATTAACCAAAGAGCAGTAGGAATATCGCATGGGGTTGTGTTCTTTTGTCACCCCATATGTTGTTGTTCCCATTGCCAATTTCTCCTTTATAATTTTTGCATTTTCTTGAAAGTATCTCGAAAGTATTTTGCGACAGTTTTTATTTATGATATACAAACAAAAAATGAACTTTATTTCCAGCAACGAAAATCAAAATTCAAGTTGAACTAAACGCTAAATTAATTTCATTTAATAATAATGTATAATATTATAAACGAAAAGGATTCAGTAACTAAACAACAAAACAAAAAAAAACAAAAAAAACTAATTACAAAATCAAAAAAATATAATAAATGCAATTTTTTACATACAGAAGCTACAAAATGCGTTTTTCAATTATCAATTGCATGTTGTTCACACACACACACTCACACACATACACTCACACTCACACACAAACACTCACATACACACACCATGCCACATACACCAACACATGCATTGACACAAGACAAAAGTTTTCCATGCATACAAATTAAGTTCATTAATTAATTCTCTTATTTTTTACTTCCAAACTGGTAAATAACATTTGATTTACACACACACACACAACCCCAACTACAGAAAAGTTTATGTAAAATTTTGGTGCAAAAGTTTGTGTAAGTTAATTAAGTTTCCCCCTTAATTATGTATTTCTCCTCTCTCTCTATTTATGTGTGAAGAGAAACTCAAACAACAGAAATAATTCGAGTGTAATTTATTATTATTAAAATGACGGTGCGGCGCGGTGTGCATTTTGCTCTTAAGTATTTTAATTAATTTCTCTGCTCCCCCCTTCCCTCCCTACTTCCTACTTTAGTTCTTAATCATTGATTAACTCTAATTTTAATGTGTGTGAGAATTGCGCCTAATTCTAATTACATTCTCGAATATAAGTAGTTGTAAATGATGAGAGAAACTCGAAGAAAGCAAGAAAACAAATACACAATACACACACACATACACAAGACACCCCTACACACACACACAAGCAAGCACGCCCACACTTGAAATGTTCCCTCAAAGCAACAAAATAGACGACAAATTTCTGAGCCCAAAAAAACCACCCAATCCAAAACTTTTTACAGATTTAAGGACGTTGTACTGTAATTTTGCCACGGCTGTTGTGGCGGCTGCTGCCAGCAAAGCAACGACAACTAAGACGCCAACAGCAGCAGGAGCAGCAGCGGCTACAGCAACAACAATTGCCGCCGACAGCAGCAACAGCAGCAGCAGTAACCACAACAACAACAGCAGCAGCAGCAATTGTCAGGCAGCAGCAACATCAACGTCTGTAGATGCTTTAGAAATGCGAGAGGTTTATGAACCGGAGGTAACGATACGCAGAATGTACAAATGCGGAGGCAGCAACACTGAACTAGCAACCATTGCGCACAACAACAATAATAACAATAACAAACTGCACTGCAATGCAAACAATTGCAGCGGTTGTCAAATGTCTGCGGCAGCAGCCTCTTTTCAATTGGCCAACTTGCTCAACTCGAGCATGTTGCTGCCAACCGCAGCAGCAGCAGCAGCAACAGTCGTTAGCAGCAAGCCTATGCGCAGCCTCAACAACAACAACAACAACAACAACAGCAGCAGCAATAGCAATAACAGTAATAGCAATAACAATAGCAACAATCACATGCTGAGAGTGTCTGGGAGCAGCAGCAGCAGCAGCGCCGCATTGCTCGCTGTGGCCAAGAAACCGAGCGTACAATTTAATTGCGAGTTCTGCAACTTCAGTTGCAGTTGGCGCTACGATCTGAAGTTGCATCTGCGGCAGAAACACGGCATACATCAGTTGAAGAAAGCGTAGTAGAACTGATGCGAGATTAACATATATTATATATATTATTAACATATATATATATATCTAACTGTTGTTGTTCCTTCCACACTCACTATATACCCCAAATTTCAACATTCTCCTGCACCTCATCAATGTACATACGAAGCCATTTCAAAAATGTTGTTAGCCAAGCTAAAGAAAGTATGAAAATGATAAGAAAACATGAAGAAAAAGTTAAATATATGTGTACAACTATTTATTGAACTGAAACTTGGTTTTTTGTTATTTAAAATAAAATAATAATAATTGAGATATATTTAATTTTGTTAAAGCTACATTTACAGCGTGCCGCGTTTGTGGATAAACTAAAAAAAGACACTAGACATATCTGATAAACATAACCTTATACAATATATACTTATTATGTTGTTATACATTTGACTATTAAATTGTTTATAAATTTGTATTCTCTTTTAGTTAATTTTTTAGTTTTGAGTAAACACAGAATAAGAATAATTTGTAATTTGTATTTGTGTAGTCTCTTCGGATTATTGTTGTAGCTAAATCAAATTTGTTGTAAAATTAGTTTTGTTTTAGTTTTGTCGTATTTGTCAATTGTATTTTAGTTTTAGTTCTCTTCAACTTTCATCAAAAAAAAAAAAAAAAAAAATTAACAAAAAATTGCTAATTAAATCTCAAGTTTAAGTTTAGTTTTATAAGTTACGAACGAAAGAAATGAAAGACTAAGCTGCCACTCTACATACAACAACAAGAAGAAGTTGCGCTGCCATAACATTTAAGGGAATTAAGTTTATGATTTTTCACACAATATTTTTTATTTTTCTTTTCATTTTCATTTCATACAAAACACACAAAAACACTATCAAAAACCAATCAATCAAACGAATCCAAAACTCAACACAATTCACAAATCATCGCATCATAATCTACATTCAACAATAACAAACATAACAACTAAAAACAACAACAACGACAACAACATATCACAACGTAGACCACGTAGATGCCAAGTTTGACTTTGGGCACAGCGTTTTTGGCAGTGATATGAAGCACGACCGCGACCGCGACGATGATTCACATGAGCGTTTCCCCTGCGCCGTTTGTGGCAAGAGTTATCTGCGCAAACGTCATCTGCAGCGACACATGCGCGACGAGTGCATTGGCATACCGCCGCGTTTCAATTGCGAGTTCTGCAGTTCGCGTTTCCGTCGCAAATATCATATGGTACGGCATCTGATCTCCAAGCATGGCATACCGCCTGAGATTGCACAGCAGACATCAGGCAGCGGTTCGCGTACGAGCAGTCTACGCAGTAATGGCATCATGGATATGAAACTAGACAGTGCCGGGTCTGTTGCTGGTGCTGGTGGCAGCAGTGCAGGCGGTGGAGTCCATCACAGCGATAGCGCCAGCGTTGGTAGCGCCGGTTCAACGCACAACGGTTGCGAGAGTCCTATACCGGAGAATCTGTCGTTGCGCAAGGAGCACTATGAACGGGATGAGCATATCCATGGTGGTGGTGGTGGTGGTGATGGTGATGATGGTTCGCGTTGTGCATCGCCATTGCCGCCGCATATGATGCCTATACCAACTTATGGTTTGACAGGTGCCATTACAGCTATTTCAGCAGCAGCAGCCGTCGTTGAGGAGCAGGCAGCAGCAGCAGCAGCAGCCGCAGCAGCAGCTGCAATTGGCAACAACAACAGTGGGGATCTGGCAACGGGTGGCAATGTAGCAGATTTGGCTGCTGCAGCAGCTGCCGCAGCCGCAGCCGAGCTAGGCATCAAGCCGGAACCCGTGACGCCAGGCAAGCAACAGCCGCATCATCTGCTCGACGAGGAGTGGAACATGAAGCTGGGCCTGCAGATCATATCGAATTCGTTGCTCAAGGAGCGTTTGATGAATACAATGCCATTTGCATACAACAACAACTAAGCGGGCTGTGAAACCCCTTGACGACAATCCCCCCACGCTCGATATGATATATGATAAAGTAAAAACCAAAGTATATTTTGACTTGAAGGAATACGAAGAAGAAGTAATTCCAGAGAATGCTATTTATATTTATTATTATTTAAAGAGAGAAGAAACTAACTATAATTTAATTCACATTTTAATTTGTCAGCTTATAATGCTTTTTATATGTGTAATGAAAACTATGAATACGATATAAAATGATTATGCTAGCTACTATTCAACTATTCCATGTATGATGATGAATCTCAGCCCTAGACATTCCAGCGCTATTTAATTTAATTATGTATGTAACTTATTATTTTATCTATGTTTTCTATTTTTTTGCGTGCTTTCTTTAGTCAGCGAAACGTGTCTTAAAAACTGAACAATTTAAAACAGGACCCCCGAAACTGTATTACAATGTTACGAAACTTTGCGGTACTATAAATATCCTAAAAGAACAAGAATGTAAACTCAAAACCGTCACGAATTTCTATTGCTTAAGTCATTCCAAAAAAAAACCCAAAAAAAAAAAAGAACTTTAAAAGAAAAAGGAAAACAATTTAATTATTAAATCATTTGTTAGAATTTTAAGATATTTTTAATACTAAGAATTTAGTGATCGATGCCATGTTATCAAATCTCTTTACTACGCGTAGAGTTAATTTGGTTTTTGATGTGTTGCCAGAGGGCGAAAAGCACGAATACTCAAGAGGAGAAACGAATACTCACCGATTCCAAATAACGAAAACTCCAAAAAATAACGAATACTTAAGATATTTAAGGCACTTATTCCAAATGATATGCAACCAAAATAATTTAATTTAAGCATGATATTTATACGTGTATGTGAATTATTTAAAATAATATTTAAATCTATATTTATCATACAAGAAGACCTAATACAAAAATACAAAAAAAAACAACCAACAAACGAAAATTATATTATTAAAAAATGAATAAAATACCAAACGAAAAACCAAAAAAAGAGAAAAAAGAACTTTATTCCTGCATATGTTTTTAAACTATTTTAATTGTTTTTAGCCGGCTTTACATGTTCTACTTCTTCTCTTCTATGTACTCTCCTTCTGTCACCCCACATCCAAATATCCATTGTTTTTTCACTTTTGTGTTTTGCTTTGTTTTTGTTTTGCGTGTTTCGATTTGGTCTGTAAAAAAGAAGAATGCAGAAAAAATGATATGAAGAATTTTGTTGTACAGAGAATTTCACTAACCTATTTCTATTACTAAATTTCTTTTAGATAAACTCTTCTACTCTACCTACTACTACCTACTACTCGGTACTGGCTGCAGTTCTAGGAATTATCTAACCAGTACCCAGCTACTACTATCAGTCTATCAGTAAACCGTATACCGTATACCGTACCGTACCGTAACCAGTACAACACCAAAAAGTCTGTCTCACTCACACACTCTACTATATAAACATATATAAATTATATATATATATATTATATATACTATATCATTATACATAGTATCTATACTCTCTGTGTCTATATTTCGAGTCTCTTTACCTCTCTTTCACTATATAATATATATATTTATAATAGTTAATGGGTTCTACTTGTTCTAGCCGCACATACAACAAAACCAATTACACACATACACTTAAACATGCTAACGCACGCACACACACAGACAAGCAACTTTTTAAAGCATGCCTATAGAGCGCCTAACTGTATGCTACACGAACCTTTAATTCTCAACTGGTTTGCGCCTCTGTGTGCTGTGTGTGTGTGTGTGTGTGTATTCGTGTGCCGGCTTGTGCTTTTGTGTATTGTCCTACTTGCGCTACTCACAAGATTTAGTTTAATATATTTTATACTATATATACATATATATATATATATATATATATATATATATATATATATATATATATATATCTACTTATTGTATTTGTGTGTCTTTCATAAACAAATAATAAATTTTTTAACACTCGATGTTTTTCTTACACAGCCTCTTCGAGAACCGAAGCCAAAGTTCTGTTTTCAGAACCTTGGCTGAGTTTCTGCGCTCTTTTGTGGGTTTTCTATTATTATTATTACTATATACATATATATGTATATTTTATTTGTGGGCGTGCCTGACTTAAATATCTATCTATAAGCAAAATATGTTTTATTTTTCTCTTATCAAAATTATTTTCTTGTTATTGTTATATTTATTTTACCCGTCAAATAGTTTTAAGCTTTATGTGGAATGCAAATCTGTATGTATTTATGTTAATGAATTTATATTTAATATTTGCACTTTATTTCGTTTTAAGTTTTATGTTGATTTCCATGTAGTCTGACTTGCTCAAAAACAAACCAAGAAGAAAAGAATTAAATATATTAAGAACTCAGTCCAAATTCATTCATCAGATATTCGAAACTTAACATCATTCTATATGTAACATTCAAATTCATCAATAAAATTCCTCCCTCCCCCCCCCACACACACACACATACACACACATATGCACTCACCTACTGCTTCATTCACATTTGTGTTGTTGTGTGCTGTTCTCTCTTTCTTTCTCTCTTTCTCTCTCTCTCCATGTGTGTGTTCCCTTCCGCTATGTTGGGCCTCAACAACAATCTCTTACAGATTTCGTACTCACCTGGTATCAACATGCATGCGATCAATGCGGCAAATCCTACAAGACCCGAAAGAGTCTCAGTCGCCATCGTCGCTTCGAGTGTCGCTTCACAACGGAACGTCCGATCTTTCAGTGCCCCAGCTGTAATTATGCGGCCAAGCGCAGTGACAACTTGACCAAGCACATTAAAACGCATTTTGCCAAAATGAAAAAGGAATTTCTGCCGCTGGCATTTCAAATGCAGGCATCAAGCATACAAACCAAATGGGAAACGGCATAAGAGGAAGCCGCCGAAAAGGAGGAGAAGGAAAGCAAAAGAGCAGGAGTAGCTAAACTACGGATTGTCGTTGTTCGCATAGCTTTGCAGTCAATGGAAAGAAAGAACCCTGTTTCCATATCCAACTAGAAACCAGATACCGTTTATAGATCTTGTTTGACATATATTTTCAAATAATTACCAAGCTCATACTGTTTTCCGAGATATTCCTTCCGATTTAAACAATTTTCTTACTCTGCTGACCACACTGCAAGGCTATAGCAAAATACTCTCTCTCTTTTCGCTTGGACATGTGTCGTCAACTATATTTTTAAAGTACTGGACAACGCAACGCACAAATCGTATCTACTTAAACAACATTTCATGAGTAGGAGAAGCGCACACACTTGCTGAAAATTTATGTTTACTTTGATGTGTCGCATGTTTTTCGTTTCTGTTTTGCATTTCGTTTACGTTTTTTTTTTTTTTTTGCATATTTAAACTTTCACTTTGTGGGCCGCACAAAATTTCTGTGTATGTGATTTGCATAAATTTATGTAATCTATGCAAATTGTATGCCACAAAAAAAAAAAAAAAATATATATATTCCTGCGACTTTGGGCTCTCATTTGAATTAAGTTTTATGTGAAATAATGTTTGTTTTATATTTATTTTTGTCGCTTTCTCATACATTTGTGCGTTGTGCAGCTCCACGAAAAGAGCCAAATAAACATACTTAAATTTACTTTTTTGTTAGTCATAAGTTGGAAAATGGTTCTTAAGCTTAATTTTAAAATATATTTTATAGATTTAGATTTAGTACTGTAAGCGCAATGTCCAAAGAAATGAAACCGAAACTAAGTCAAAAGCATTTAAAAGCAACAGTTATAGATATTTTACTAGACTACTGAGAGTAGTAAGAGTTCTAAATGATATATGAGGAGAAGAGGCACTTTCGTAACAATCACATTCCTAAGCAAAAAGATAAAAGTAAAAAATAAAAAAAGAAATATATAGTTTAGCTAAGTACGGCAACGCCAAACAAAGAGTCAATGAAATTTAAAAACAAAGAGAAAACAAAGAAATGATGTGTAGCTTAGTTGGAGAGCTGTAAAATGTAAGTTCCTTGCTAGCTTAGAGTTAAAGTTAAAAATTAAAATAGATATTAGATATTTATAAAGACGTGCGATTAGCCATACAAGAAAAAAACAAAGCGATCTCATCAAATACAAATGAATGCAACCAACAGTACAACTTTAAAGAACAAACAACAAACAATTTAAACAAACAAACAAACAAACACATACAGCAAATAGTTAAAATATATATAAAGATATTTATTATACAAAAAGAAGACCTACAATACAGCCAGCTGAGAGCTCAGCTCAGGTGAGGTAGAGACTGGTAGAAAGCACACACTCCTATGGCATATGTATGATTGAGATATATGTGATATGTGATTTTTGCCCAGTTGAGAACTGAACCAGTTGTGAGCACAGTTAATAACAAAAAGAAAAGATAAATGCTTAGTTCAAGTTTAAAATTTATACAGTTTCAAGTTGATATTGAGAGAATTTACGCTAAGCAGACACACACAAACATACAAACACACACACACACATCACACTAACAAAGATTCATGATTATAAATGATAAGTATATTGTAAACTAGGTTTTGGTATAATGTGACAAGTTCGAAATAATCTTAATTTATTGCTTTGAGTGACTCGAATGTTTCAAATGATTCGATTTAACTGTTTCATTTTCAAATGCATTTTATACTCATATCATGTCGAAATTTCAAAATTCAACTGTGACAGTAACCAGACAGACTCACAATTCCAGATTGTCCAACTAAATCTCATATTTAGTCATACTTATAAGTTTATCACACAGATATACACAGCCAATACTTACACAACTATATTTTCATTAAAACTTAAAACAAAAAAAAAAACAAACTATTTTTATACACATTTTGTCAAAGAGCATAATTAAGTATTTTTATAAACTATATACACACATAAACATATATACATATATAACGATATTTTTGTATGTAACTGAATAAAGTTGTAAGAAAATGAATTTGTTATTCAATATTTGATTTAATTCCATAGCTTGTGGGTTGCATTTGCCTTTAAACACCTCTTATGCTATTACTAAACATGTTTCATTACAGCAGCAACCATTCTAAATAAAAAAAAAGCAAAAATCAAAAAATGAATTCAATCAAATCGCATCATCAATTCACACAGCGCCTCATTAAAAAGTATCGCAAGTTTCCTCTATAAATATGCCTAAGCAGCTGCCTCTTATCATCATCCACTGCAACTGCAACTGCATTCGCAACAGCTCAGCATCAGCCTTAAAGCCTCAGCCTCAGCCTCATATGCTTCATCAACAATACACCAACAACAACAACAACAACAACCACCACCACCAACATCACCATCAAGCAAGACCAAGAACAACAACAACAACAACAAAAAGCAAATTGAACACTATAAACTGTTGCATACCACACACTAACTGTAAATATCACATTTTTATTATACAATTCTTAATATACCATAAAATAATCATTATAATTTTGATTTTGATTTAATTTCACACAACTTTTAACTGCAAAATACTTAAAAATACTTAAAAAAAAACGAAAAGTTTATTATCAAGTTGTTTTAACTCAAGATCTTGTTACTTTTTTTTTGTGCATTACTCTTAAGAGTATATCGAGAGAGTGTTGCCAAAGGCGCAAAGTTGTTTAGGTTTTATGTAAAGCCAACACTCTTTCTATCTATCTATCTACCTCTCTATCTATCTCTTTCTGTCTCTTGATTGTGTCTGATCCAAAGTTATATCCATATGTTTTCTTTTTGTGTATATCTTTTCTTTGATTTCTACCGTTTCTGTTGTTATTGTAGCGCCCAGCAGCTACGCCTCCAACTCCAGCCAAACGCCCCCACCATCCAGTACGGCGGCGCACTCACTGATCCGTGATTATTGGTACGAGCTGAAGTTTTCGGATTTATTCAAATTTATAAATCCAGATGGACGCTACCAATGCCCCAGATTCAATTGCCTGAAGAGCTACAAGGATGCCAGCTCATTGCAACGACATATCAGGTGAGTTATACGTACATACATATATGTACATATATATATTTCCCTATATATTGTCTGACTTATCTGTCTGTTCTGTTGTCATATTCAATGTCTTTATTCTAATATTCTATTATGATTCTTCGTAACGTTCTTGTCTCTGTCTAGATATGAATGTGGTGGACAGAAAAAATTTCGCTGTCTGATGTGCGGCAAAGCATTTTCACAAAGCTCCCACCTAAAACGGCACCTTGAGTCCGGTGTCTGTGTCAAATATTACTTATGAGATAATGTTTTCTTTAAAATCAAATAGAATAAGCGTTATCCGCATAGGAAAAGTGCAACATTTTGTTGAGCAGAATTCAAAGTATGATCAAAGAAATTCAAATGTAAAACATATTGCAAACTGTAAGAAGAGAAACAACAAAACAACAACAATAACAAGAACAGCCGTAACAAGAACAACAGACACACACCTACATACAGAGACACCTAAACCATACCCTACACAAATGAGAAGATGTTAACATACATACATATAGAGTACCATATATAGAGAGAACAAGTAGCTAAACCAAGAACAATTACAAATTACAAATAACAACAACAAAACGAATTTATTGGATGCCACATCATTTATAAAAACAACTTAAAAAAAAAAAAACAAAACTAAACAAGCCCATATATACATACATATATATACATATGTATATATATATATGAACGAGAAAATACCGTATATATACACCCATATATAAATATATATATCTATACATATTATGGTAATATTGTATGAACAAGAAGAAGTTGAGAATTATTGTTGATAACTGAGCATTACAAGCAGAATTAGTTAAACAAAACAAAAAAAATTTAAGGGAGATCACCAGGAGATGAAAAAAGAAGCAGAATACGAAGAAAACAGCGTAGCTATTATATAATATTTAACAAGCTAGACAACAAGATATATATATACATCTATATACATATATACATATGTATAGCTGCAGTCAGTGCAACGTTTTATAGAATTTTAGTAAAATTACAAACAAACGAAAAAAAAAAAAAAAAAAAAAAAAAAAAAACTGAAAGAATGAAAGAGTTGAGGAGCTAGTAGAAATTTGTAAGAGGCCGTAACAGAAGCGAAAAGAAGAGAAGAAAAGAGTACACACACGATAAAGAGACGCAAGGAAGCTAAGAGCAACAACATTTTAGTCAAACTAACCAAAACTACGTAATTTTAGTCAAAGTGCAAAATAAAGCGAGCAACTTAGTGAAATTAACAAAAAAGAGAGTAAATAATACAAATAATAATAATAATAATGATAATAATAACAGTAACGAGCATAGAATAATATATATATAGAGAGAAATGCATTATATATATATAGAATTAAATGACAGAACACTGAGAAGCAAAATACATATAACAAAACGTACTGTGTTTATTTGTTGCCAAATATATATCTATATATATTTCTAATATTGTATTGCAAGCAGAACAACAATGAAATTATGATTATTCTAACATAATTACATATATTAACAATAACAATAACAATAATAATAACAATAACATCAACAACAAGAGAAGCTAAAAGCCAACAAACAGAACAACAACAACAACAACAACAACAACAAGAACAACTAAGCCGAAACCGAAACCGAAACTATATAGAACTAATCCAATTACCAAAAAAAATACAAAGCATATGTGTGTATATACTATATGCGTATATGTATGTTATGTTATACATATATATATTATCGTTATATACATAAATATATATACATGTTATATGTTGCAATTTGAGCTAAATCATACATACGATGCATATAGATATATATATACACCCACACATACATATATGTAAAATGTGAATGTTTGTTATAAAACAAAGTAAAACAAAAGTTAGAAAGAGCAAAGCAAGTAGATTGAAGGAAACCTCGGCATGCCGAAGTCACGAAATACCCTTGCAGCAATCACCAGCTATTTTGGCAGCTATCTATCTATCTATCTATCTATATTTGTATCTATCTGCTTCTTAACTCACTTCACTTGAAATTTTCCGACCAATTGTGCCATATTGAACCGAAAATTTGTAAGAATAATATTAAATTTGTTAAAACGTATAGTATAATACTCCCTGCAAGGGTATTCGAAAATTGTTATTGATGAAATGCAACCAGAATTGCAGCTAGAAAACGTGAGAGATTTTTTAGTTAGTAATAGGACAAAGAAACAATGAGGCCAAACGATTTGTTGGTTCAAAGAACAAAAGTTTACCCAAACACACACACACACACACAACATAAAAACACGAACTACACTCATCTATTATAATACAGTATGCTATGTTAGCAAATTTGTTGTCTGTTGTTGCAAATGTTATTACAAAAAAAAAAACGCACTTTTTGTAACTCGAGTGTGTGTGTGTGTAAGCGAAAGAGAGAGAAGGAGGAGATAATAGGGGGCAGTATTGAATTTGTTGTGCAGATCACATGTGCCATTATGTAACTGGAGAACTCCGCCATAAAATGAAATAAAAGTAAACCAAAATCAATAGTAAGATTATATAGAACGTATATAGAAATTCAACTCAGCCGTAACCAAATGAAATTACAATTCAATGCTGCCCTTAGCGATGGATTAAATGATACACACATGCACTCGCATATATATGTATATATACTCACGAGTAAAGCGGAATATATGAAGCGCAGTAGTTCCGACAACCAATACCAAACCTCCAATTCTTTGTTTAACTGACATTTTGTTGATATATGCGAAAGAAAAGAAGATATTGTTTTAACAAGAGCAACAACATAGTTAATTAAATAACTTTGCATGAGATGAAAGAAAAACGCTAAGAGTGCCATTAAACCAATTTAAATGTAATAAATTATTGAAATTATACATATTAATATATACACATATATATATATATAATATATACATAATTGGATATATATAAAAGAGAAGAGATGAGAAACGATAAAAAATACTAAGGCAGGCAGTTAAAGTGCAACTAAAAACACGTATATATACAAGTTATACACAGTAATATATGTATATATATATTTTCATATATATATATATATATAGATATATGTTTTCATGTGCATTAGTTAGGTTCAAACATTAACATATTGTTTTCCTTTTATTGTTTTTGTTTTTATTAAAGTTTTATTTGCTTGTTGCATGTTAATATTTTGTGTTATTGTTGTAGTCAAAAGTTTAAGACATACGACAGTACAATAAACAATAAAATGAATCACTTAGAGCTGATGTTAGAGTATCCGCAAAGTCGAGGCAATGCTTCCAGTAATGATAGGAACAATGTGGAAAATAATGACAAAAAGAAATGTATTTATACGAGCAGAAATGCGTATCAACGAGAAAAGTTATACATTCAGTAATGCGAACAAATAATGTGCAATCAATGCAAACGGCAATGTGCAATTAATGAAGCATTAATGCGCTTTGCGATCACTTTGATCATCAGCCAAGCAATTAACCAGCAATAGCATAAAAACAGTTGAAACTCGAATTGAAACTAGACAAGTTATACTTAGCAAAAACTTACTAAACAAACTATTAAAAAAAAAAATACAAAAAAAAAAAACAAAAATACAATAACAACGCATAACAAACGCCATTGCAAATTTTCATGACTATTCAACAATTGATTTACATCAATTTGTTTGTTAATTTGCCACATTAAAAAAACCCCAATAATTAGCCCAATGAACTTATTTTTTCAATTTGTTTTGTGCTTTCAATATGTGTCAATTGAAATGTACCAAAATAATTGTAAAGAAAATAAATTAATAATTAATTTAAAACGAAAATATTAAGCACAAGACAAATTGTTAAATTAGTTTGGCCAATTAAATTAGTAAAAAATTTGTTAATAAAAGAAAATGATAATATATATGTAGCTTTAACTAAATAATTTGTTAAACTAATAAACTAAGGTTTCTGTTGCGCGTAGCTAAATTATTATTATGAAATTCATTGTTTGTTGCGCTGTTAAAGCTTAGACTAATTTTAAAAGCCAGAGTTAAAGAAAAAAGGAAAACGAAACATGAAATGTTTTATTTTTATTTTGTTGCATTGTTTTTAATACACACAAACACACGCATATACCAACACACACACACATACACAACACACACCTCTACTGATATATAATTCTCTTTGATTTTTGTTCATTAATTTAACAACTAAGTTTTAACTTGTTATTGTTAATTAATATTTATAAAATAGTTTAAAGATTGAAAGAGAAAAAAACAAGAAAACGAATAGAAAAACAAATAAAAAATGTTAGCCTAAAGCATAAGTTACAAAATATACTCCAAAGAAACCAACCAAAAAATATATATACAACAACACATACATATATATACATACATATATACAAGGACATATACATAAAAGTAAAAAACGTAAAAAACGTAAAAAAATGAACAAAACCCAGAACAAGTTTTAGTAAAAGTGTATTTGGAACAAAATTGCCATATAAAGAATATTATACATACATATATATATATATATATATATTATTATATATACATATATATATATCGAAAGTCAAACCAAATGAGCAGACATATAAAAAACAATAAAAAACAGAACCGAAATGGAAAATGTAATTGTAACAAACGAATGTTGTTTATTTTTTGTAGCGTAATATTAAACAAAACAAGAACAAAAAAGAAATAAAGTGTTTATATAAATATATATATATATGTATATAATATATATATATATATATATATACAATACATATACATATATTTATTGTTAAAGAAAACCACGGAAAAGGCGAAACAAGTTATGAAACAAATTTATATAAAAGCAAAACACTTACATTGACGAAGCTGATATTGTTAGTACCTTAAACAAGAAGAACAACAACAACACGATGGAAAGAATGAAAAGAACAACAAACAATTAATATTATTAATAATTGTAATAATGATAATTATTAACAACAACAACAAGTGTAGCATTAAACTAATAATGTTGTCAAAATATGTAAAGAACATTTGAGATTCTGTTTTTATAGGCAATGCAAAGAACAACAACAACAAAAGGCAGAAAAATTGTTATTTTTGCAAAAAGAACTAAGAAAAGGCATTATATGCATTGTTTATATACACAACATGTTTGAATTTGATGCAAGTGGTAACAAGCAAAAACAAAATAAAAAAACGTAATAAAGATTGATATTGAAATGTTGAAACCCCAAAAAAAGAAACAAAAACAAAACATTCATTCTTTTTATTGGGCTATATCGATGGGAATGGTTACCAAAAAGAATCTCCTTATCTAATCAAACTATATTTCTTTCTATTCTTACAGATCTAAAGAGGTCGGGCCAGATTTAAGTGTCTATTTTATTTTCTCTTTAGTTGTAATTTAAGAAATCAGTCAGGTCAATTGTGAATTGCAATTGCTACCGTTATTATGCATAGTAGACGGTACTACCTGCAACTATGTTAAGTTTAAAATGAATTGCAACATATCGACTATTCACGGCGACTATGATAACTCACTCTGTTAAAAGGGAAATAGTGTAAAACTTTAAACTTTCTTTATTTTAAGTGGTTTAACATGATGGTATTGCAAGTGAGCTGGTAAGACTTCAAGAATTCCCTATGTTGCGTTGAGTTTAGCCTTAAATTTAATTGTACTGTTAATTGAATTATTTTAGTTAGTTATTTCTTCTTTGACACTTTGTAAGCTTTTCCAGTATTGCTCTACTCTATCGCCTCTGCCTACCGCCACATGGTTGCCTGGTAGTTAAATATATATATACTATATATCTATATACATAATCTCTCTTAATACTCTTATTGATTTCTGTCTGCCTCAATCTAGCTAAAGTTATAAATCACATCAATCATAATCATCATCAATCGTATACCGTACCGTATTTATGTTCTTTTAGTTTCGCGTTTCTTATTTTGTGTGACATTTTTTAACCTATTTCTTTCTCTTTGTTATCATGTTTTAGAGAACAACTGGACATTATCCGTCAAGTCGGTAACATCGCTGAACAAAATAGCAACCACGTTGCAGCAACAACAACAAAGTAATACTGAGGGGCCATCGCAGGCTAGTGTGCATACCTGTCCGCGTTGCGACAAGGCCTACACGTACAAAAAGAATCTCTGGCGGCACTTGCGATTCGAGTGTGGCAGATTGCCTACGGAGAAGTGTCAGCATTGCCATTATGTGGCACGCTACAAGCACAGCCTCAATATGCACATGAGGACGCAACATCCGGATCAATCAACTGGCCTGGCCACAGCTCGCGGACTGTTTGAGTCGCGTGGCAAATTGGTATGACCACAATGCACTATTTTCCGATTGTTCCGATTTTAATGTGATCTCAGTTATGTTTGTATGCGCATAAGAGCAACAGGTAAGTTAAAAGAACTAATTCACAGCCTGTTACTGCTGCTGTTATTAGTAAACAAATTCAACTTGCCAATCCAAAAAAAAAAATCAAAAAACAAATTGTTAATAAAAACTGCCTTTTGCAACAAAATTGAACTGTGTCATTATTGAATACTTTAGTGATTAAGATGAAAAACAAACCAAAACAACAAATTTTTAAACCGTTTAAGCTGTTCTAAATTTTTGGGGCACGGACTTTATTTTAGTACAATTGTACAATTTTTGTTTTTTTGTTATGTACCCCTTTTTATTCCTTCCGGCTTTGGTGTTTTTTAATTTTAGTTTTAGATACAAACAACAAACATATGAAAGAGTATGAAAACAGCACACAGAAAATCAAAAACGCAAGTGTTATTTTATAAATAATTAATATTAATTTAAGCAGCGCAAGTTTGTTTGCTTGTTTTTGTCAAGTTGAAAGAAGAGAGGACACGTTTATGAGCTGAGCAGAAAGAGTAAGAAAGAAATGAAGAGAGGGTACTACGAATAAGTGATGCGGTAATCTTGTATGATGTACGAACAATAACTAATAATTCAAATTTATTTTTTTTTGCCGCCACGCCCCTCTCTTTCTCTCTTCCTTTCATCCCTATTCTGACATGCCCCTAACATAACAGCCAAGCAGGACAAATCGGAGCAAACGGAGAGTACACCCGATGAATTCGAACTGGACGATTGCCTGCTAGAGAGCAACGACATTGTCATCACACAGAACAAGGATGGCTTTGTGCTGCATGTCAAAAAGTTGGGTAACATTACGGCCGCCAAGTTGGGCGGCGATGAAGAACAAACGGCAGCCGTCACTGTCACCGGGCCCGCCGGACAACCCACCCAAACGATCACCGAACTGCTCAGCGGTGCAGCGCACAGCTCTGATGTGAAACCGACATTGACAACCCTAACAAATACACCCATCAAATTGCCCTCGACAGAGTGCGGTAAGTGCAATTTGAAAATCAATTATATCTATTGATATATATTGAAATCGTATGGTTACTTTTTACTAATTCACAATTAATTGTGATCTTGCAGAGCTCATCAATATTAAGAAAATCATCCCGACTTCTACGACAATCGCCACACATGGCGGCAGCAGCAGCAGCGGCGGCACAACAACAACAACCATTATACAACCGCACCACATAATACAGCATGTGCCGCAGGATACACAAATCCATCAGCAGCCGCAGCAACAGGTACAGCATCATCATCAGCAACAGCAGCAGCAGCAGCAGCAGCAACAACAACAACAACAACAACAACACCACCAACAGTTGCACATTGAGGAGGTGCCACAAAGCTCACACCTTCATCATCATCATCAACAGCAGCAACAACAACAACAACACCAGCAGCAACAGCAGCAGCAACATCAGCAGCAACAACAACAACAGCAACACCAACAACATCCGCAGCAACACCATCAGCAATTGCATACTAGTGCTCAGCAAGTACAAAGCATCATCACCGCCCATCCCGGACAGACGATCAATTTGGTGGGTCTGCGTAATGTGCAAATCGGCGATCAGAAATCAAACATTGCCTCACGCATACGTTATTCGCGTGGCAAGATGATCACAGTGCCGGCGTCAAGCAACTTGCAGATTGTAGAGACCCACGAGGCCATACCGCATCAGCATCACGAACTGGCCGATGGTACCAAGTATGAGATTAGTGAAATCGATTTAAACAATCCCAATGCATCGGCTGCGATTATAAGCGATTTGGTCAAGTATGCCGAAATCGATGATATTGAGCTGCCGGATGGCACTAAAATTGGCATTGGATTTGCGCCCTCCGAGATTACTGAACACATGCAGACATCTGGCGGCGAGACGCATATAACGACAATTGAGCATGAAACGCAAGAGCTGCAGGTGCATCAGCATGAACAGCAGACACATACGCATCACATACACGCCTCCCAACTGCAGACGCATCACATTCATCAGGCGACTGTGGTGCAGCAGGAGGAAGAGGAGGAGGAGGAGGAGGAAGAAGAGCAACAAGATCATCAAGAGCATCAACATCAGCAGCATCATCACATTCAGCTGCAGGCGGAGGATGATGATGGTGTTGAGACCATAATACCCGAAGAGCTGGGTGTGCATGATTCGAGCAAGAGCTACACCATTCTTACCACACGACCCATGAAGGAGGAATCCGATGCTGGTGGCGATCCCAGTGGCATGACCTATGAGCTATCATTGAGTGACTCCTCTATGGGGCCCTGCGATGATCCAGAGTCGCGTTATGTGTGTCGGCATTGTGGCAAGAAATATCGCTGGAAGTCAACGCTGCGTCGACACGAGAATGTCGAATGCGGTGGTAAGGAGCCGTGTCATCCGTGTCCCTATTGCACCTACAAGGCTAAGCAGCGCGGTAATCTTGGTGTGCATGTGCGCAAACATCATCCCGAGAAACCGCAACTGGAGAGCAAACGGGGACGAAAGATCTAAATGGGATCGCCGTGAGTATCACAAAACAAAAACACAAAACCACAAAGAAAAGCAGTAACAAAAGCGAAACAAAAATAATTTCTTCATTAAGTTATACAAAAAAAAAAACCAGTTTTCATTATTATTATATTATTATTTTTATTATCATTCTTTATTCTGGCCTATTTCATTTGATTGTACACATATACCTATGTTATATATATATAAATATTATTTTTGATTCTTCTCGAGTATCATTTTGATAATCGATACAGATTGTTTAGTTGTTGATTATTTGCTTAAGTTCAAACTAAACTAAACTAAATATGTTTTTTATCATGGATACATCGATCCAATTTACAAATTTGCTTATCGTTCATTTAATTGGGCTTTAATTTATGTCTTCACGTATAGTTTTCATTATGATTGAGTAATTTACAAAATTACATTTACCCAGGTTGGAAAATCAATGAAAATAATACAAAAAATTATTTAAAAAAAAAAATACAAGAATCATGTGCAAGTATTTTCATGGAAATAACACAAAGAATTATGTTAAAATATAATAAAACAAAAAATGAAAAAGAAAAAAAGAGAAAACTAGTTTAGATTTCAATAAGTTTAATTTTAAATACACTTCAAATATATAAAACGTAACGCATAACATCTAATTGTCTTCGCAGAAAGTACAGTACCTAGAAAATCTTCTACATAAAGTTTAATGAGAAACAAGTCGAAAGAAATAATTCAAATTCAAAGGAAAATTTCTATGTATTTAAGAGAATTTTTGCAACAATGTTAAAAAGCACAGTGTAGGTTTTTCTTCGATTGTATAAAACAATATTGCAAACTATTTCGATGTATTTAAGTTATATAACACGCAGAAACATAGAAGAAATTGAAATATACAAATTGTCTGACTTGGAGGCTTATTATTCATAAAGTTGACAAATGTTATTAAACAAAAAACAAACAAAATAAATACGTAGTGAAAATATTTTACAGAAATTGACGCAAGCATTGTAGTAGTAGTTTCAAAACGAAATATCAGCAGTCTGTGTAATATTTGAAACGAAACTGATGGAGATCCTGAATTAAAATTAAATCGAAATTAAGAGAAAATTGAAAACTTAGTAAAAATTGATTGTATATGACAGAGCGAAAGTCGGAAACTTTTTACGCATATAAATATATTTTCGCAAAATTAAAAAAAATTGAAAAAAACCCGTTTATTCGATTATGAAATTTTACATAAACTTGTGTGTACAACTTTTAATTCATTGCTAAACATTTATTATATGTATACATATTATAATAAATATATACATAGAAATCATATATTTTGAAAATAGATGTAAAATAAACGTAAAAATAAATCCCAAACAAAATAAACATTGTTTTATTCACTCTCCGTATATATATTTCCCCTTTTTATACTGAACTCTACTAATATATTTCTCTTTTTCCCAGGTAGACGTTGCAATACGGCCTCTCCAGCCGCAAGAAGCTATGCAGCTCTCTATCAAGTTGACATTCTCCATTAATATATTTCTCTTTTTTTAGGTGCTATCTGGACACGCATATATCGAACCTTTTCTGGACTACAATCCGAAAGCAAACTCTATATAAGTACCTAATTCTTAAGTAATTGTTTTCTGTATATGCCACTAAAATGATAAAAAACAAAAAAGAATAATAATAATAATAACCAGCAAATTGCCAAACCTTTTCCCCGCCCATGTGTGTGTGTGTGTTGTGTTTCCAGCTGCTGCGTAAAACAAACACCCCTTAAAAAAAACTAAGCCAAGAATGCCGTTCTATATAATTTTCACAAACTTTGCAGAGAGTATATAACAGTTTTGTTCAATCTATTAATTATTTATTCCTTTCTTCTCTTGAATTAATTTAAAATTGTTACAAAAATAATGAATATTATGCAAGTATTTTATGCTTTCTGCAAGTGTTTATGAACTGCGGACGGTCCGTAGTTAGCCACTCTTCCCTTGATTATTATTATTATTTCTTTTTTATGATTTTTTAAAATTTAAAGTTTAATAAATACGTTTATACACCCCGCACTAATTGGCGTTAATTTTGCTTTCGATGAGAGCGTTTTCGTTTACCTGCCCAACACCTACCTACCCACTCCCCCCATATGTATGTTATCTGCAGTTTCTTATTTGTATATACCTTGTTTATGTATTTCGAGTGTGTTGCCTAAGTCTAATGCTTTTAAAAAACTCTACTCTTAATTAGGCTCTGCTGCTTAACTAATATTTTTGATTTCTTGCTTAATTCGATTGTTCTTCCCATATATATATCATTTATTCCTATCACTAATGTTCTCATGCATAAACATTTTATCGTTTTTGTACAATTTTTAACCTTCTCTTTTGGCGTTGGCTTAACAGAACCGTTAGAAACCCGTTTTCCTCATTTCTTTTTTTTTTTTTTTGTTAATGTTAAGTTCTGTTACGAATTATGATGTTTTTTCCTCTTTTTCGTTTTTTTTTTTTAAACAACTTTGCGTTGCACTGTGTCCAGTCTCAAAAGTAATGCTATTGATTTTCGTTCTTCTTTTCTTTTGTTTTTTTCTTTTTTCCTTTTATTTTCATATGTTGTATGGCTGATCAACCTACTGTCCACACAAAACCAACCAAAAACAACAACAACAACTACAAAATAATCGCACAAACAACACAAAATAAACAATAATAATATATAAAAAAACGTAAATATACAAAAATAATAATAATAATATAAAAATGATAAATCAGATTTGAGTATTACGCGCATTGCGGGTCTCACTTGGAACGAGTGGAACGCAAGGCTGGCCATGCCGCTGGTGACACTAAGCGAGGGTAGCCAACCGATTGTCTTTGCCACCGATCTCAGCAAGTCTGCGGTAGGTGCTGGCACTGTGACGACGTTGGCGGCAGATGCTGTTGATCGGAAAACGCCCGGGAATTGCATCGGTCTAAAGACGGAACCAGGCGCCACTTCAACGCCTCGCAATAGCAGTGAAAAACAGCATAAGATCTATCCTGGCGGTTGCAAGCTAAAGCACTTATCCGAGGAGGAAGCCACTGCATTGATGTTCAAGGCCGTCGCTGAAAAACAGGCCAAGGCATTAGCTGCTGCTGGCGGTTCCAATAACAGCACCGACATGAACTATGGCGACGATAATCTTGGCTTGAGCGGTGGTTCTGGCGGTAATGGTAACAACAGCAGCGATTATCCGGCCACACTGAGCGGAGCTGTGGCCTTTGCCGATGTCAGTGGTGCAGCAGGATTATCTCATATCAATATACTGAGTACCATCAGTGCCATGAATAATCTCATTAGCGGCAGCTCAACAGGAGGAGGCGTCGGCGGTGGCACTAGCAGCGGCGGAAGTAGCTCTGGTGGCGCCGGAAATGGCGGATCAACTGGAAATCTCACTGTCACTTTGGTACCCGGCGGTGGTAACAATAACGATAATAATGGTGGTGCTGGACACCCCTGTCCCGTCTGCGGACGTGTCTACAAGCTAAAGTCATCGTTGCGTAATCATCAGAAATGGGAGTGTGGCAAGGAGCCGCAGTTCCAGTGTCCTTTCTGCGTTTATCGTGCCAAGCAGAAGATGCACATTGGACGTCACATGGAGCGCATGCATAAGGAGAAGTTCAAACTGGAGGACGACAAGAGTTTCATCAGCAGCCTGGCGGGCATTGGCGGTGTTGGTGTTGCCGGTGTTGGCGGTGATACCGAGACGGGAGCGGACAGTGCTGCAGCTGCTGTGGCAGCAGCGGCAGCGGCCGCAGCAATGGCCAGTGTGCCCGAACTGCACACGCATTTCTCATGAGTTCGATGCGGTATCGGATCGTTAAAGTTGGAACAGTCATTATATGGAAAGAACTATATATCAGGGATTTAAAATGCAGCAAGGATAAAGGAAATTACATAACTAGCAAGGAAAACTACTGAAAAACAAACAAGCTACAACTACAACACACACACATACACACAAACACACCAAGCTCTCGGGGTTTCTTTTACGGAATACGGAATCAGTGTGCCAAATTAATATTAAAAAAAGACAAAAACGAAAAAAAAAACAACAAGAAAGAAACGAAACAAAAAAAAAAAAGTTAATAATTCTAAGGAAGCCTGGAAAATTGTGAAAATTTTCGTCAAAAACAGAAAACAAAACAAATTGTTGCAAAGCACAAAAAACAAAAACAAATTTAGCCATTTTTTTCATGATAATTTTTTGTTATTGTTATTAATTTTTTAACAAAAAAAAAAACACCCACTCACAAAAAGTGCACAAACAAAATTTTTTTTGAAAAAATTATTTTGTTATTTAAACAGCAAAGTGATCAGTAAAATGATTTTACACAATTAACACAACAAAAACACACACATTATAAAAAGCTACAGCATTCCACAAGTTACAAAAATACAACAAGCAAACATAAAAACATCAACAAATAAAAGACAAATATTGTACAATGAAAGAGAATTAGGTTAGGTTTAGTAGTGTAGTGCCTAGATATAACTATGGATATTACGATAGGGCTTATGTAGTGTATAGATAAAGCGAACGCGGTGCGAGCAGTCAACTCAGTGGATAGATAGTTTTTTCGTAAAGCTTTTCGAACTCAGAGCATATTAAGATATTAGTAGAAGACACATGTACGAAGATAAGATGATGTTTAATTCAAACGATTTCAGTGCCAAACTATAATGCAGAAGATACCTAAAGTCAGACAGTTACAGAACCGTTAAAGTTACAGATATGGACAGATGACACAAACAACAAGTTACCTCAACAACAATAACAACAAACAATATTATAAAACAACAATATGTTAGTCTAATGGCTTTAAAAACTGTGCTCAAAATTGTTTAGATTTGTTTATTTGTTTTTTTTTTTTTGAATGAAATACGGTTTAGTCAAGTTAAAAGTGCCTTTTGAAGAAATTGAAAGTAAAATAAAAAAAAGAACGTAAATAAGAGAACATGAGAGAGAGAAGAGAGTATAAACTATATTACAACAATCACACAATTATTACTATAATCAATCGTAACAATTAAAAGCCATATCAAGTAGCTTTAGGCCTTAGTTTAAGTCGCGAGTCAGCTAAAACGAAGAAAACAAACAACGTGTCAAGTTTATTATTTTTATTATTATTTCTATATTATTTTAATATTTTTATTGAGCAAATGATACAGATTTCAACTCAGGTACTTAGTTTTGTGTTTCACAATTAGGCAGGAAACCATGAAACAGGCGAGTGCGTAGCTGAGCTACGTTCTGCGGCAGGGGCTACATAAATCAACCCCCCTCATTTCCCCCATACCTAAAGAAAAGTTAGATTATGGATAACATAATAAAAACACGAAATAAACAACGTAAACAACAACAGAAACACCGCCACTAAACGTCACATGCACTTATTTATTTGTAATATTTATAAACATATTCTAATTATGTATGTATGTATGTTGGCAACACAGACATATATACATATATATACATGATATTTTTATTATTTTATGTTCTTTTATGCTAGTAAAGCGTAATTTATTTTTAGTTTTCAATTTACAACTTATGTTTTTTTAAACACTGCGCAAGGCAAATACATTCCATAGATGATTTTATAAACAATAAGAAACATGATATGAAACTACAAACATTCACAGCGAAACAGCGATAAACAAATGAAAAAACAAAACAAAAATAAATGAGAAAACCAATTGCCAGTCAAACTGTGCACTAAAAAATTAACTACAACTACAACAACAACAAGAAAATCTCGAATTATTATTATATATTTGCTAATATTCAGTTAAGAATGAAAACGATTGGTTATATATTCAAGCGGTGTCGGGCTAAGTTTAGCACTTCTTTTAAAAATGAAGAAAAACAACAAAAATAAGCAATAACATTTCAAAAAACAAAAAACTCCTTCAACAACAGTTTAGGCAAAACAAAAAAAGATAAGAGAAAATTCTAAATTTTCTAAAAAAATATACAATATACAATATTTTGTTGAACAAACTTTGGTTTCAAACTGGCAAAATAGACACACACACACAGAAAATGTTGTTAAACATTAAAAAAAAAAAAAAACAAAATATATATGAAAAATTATAAATTTAAATACTTCTTATGTTAATACGAAAGCAAACACTTAATAAGAACACAAATACTCATTAAAGATATAACATTTGCATATAGTTGAGCCTATATGCATATAAGTATATACAAACTATATACATATATAATATATCAATATATATATACCTTATATTTAATTCTTTTCTATATGCGTCGTTTGTAAAGATTTTTGTAAATTATAAAACAAATTACATTCAATGTGAGAAATATACAAAAAATTTATGTAATAAAACGCAAAAAGCAAAATGTTGTTTGTTATGCTGCGTTTACGATCTATGCGTTCTCTATATATTCTATTATTATCAACATGATCATCACATTTATTATTATTATTATTATTATTCTTATGATTATCGTCATATTTTATTTGATTTTCTGTTGTAGCGTACTGCTTGTAAGTATTATAATTATGATTTATATATACATATATATATATTTATCTACATTTATTGTTTCTAAAACAAAAAATCATCAAATTGAAGTCGAGAGAAAAAATTATAATGAAAGCAGGGCACATTGTTTAGGCACACATACATATTAATATTCACATTCTTTTCTATATATCAAGTAAATCAAGTCTCAACTAATATGTGCTCTTTTATTATATATACGTTTTTTCAGATGATAATGGGCAACTCGATGCGGGCGAATCTCGTATCCGTGTACGCAATTGGCTAATGCTGGCAGATCAATCGATCATTGACAAGACGAGCGATGAGTCTACAGGTATTTACAACAGTTTTCCAGTTCATTTATTATACATTTCATTTGCTTATTTATCGTTTATATTATTTTGTCTAAATTTGTTGCGCCCAAGCAGATTGTTTTGTGACGAGTTCTCATTATCTCTCATATATTATGCTCTACTGTGACTCTAAGAGTTCACAAATTAGACTATATCGCTTCATTCCCTCTCTCTGATCAGTCTGTTTGGGTATCTTGTACTCGGCATGCCGAGGAAACATTTATTTCTCTTCTTGTTTGATTGCAATTTTTGCAATTATATTTCTTTTTGTTTCAATAATGTTTCGTTTTCTTTTTACAGTCGTATTTTTACATTACAATTTACGTTTTGTTTTGTAACGGCCCGGTGCACACTGTGGCATCAATTGCCCATATATATATCATTTAATTGTTTTTTATAATTGTTTTATAATTTTCACGAACACTCCCAAAAACTTTCATCAACGTTATAAACTAACCTAACATTTCCTAATACGATTTCTATTTTCATGCGCAAAAAAAAATAAAAAAAAACAAATTCAAAAAAATCCATTGCTAACACCATCTAAAACGACTAACTAACTAAAAACTGCGTTCAGACAAACTAACTCCGAGCAAAAAGCCAAATGCAAACAGCGCTAAAAACACTAACAATGCAATCAAAGCGTCGTCAACGTCCACGCCCACAACGCCTACCACAAAGAGAACGCTCAACAACAGCAGCGACGGCAACACGACTGCTGCCAGCAACAATAACAACAACAACAGCAACAACAACAATGTGAACGAGAAGAGCAGCAGCAGCAACAGCAACAGCAACAACGGGTTGCCTGTACTGGACCCAAAGACGCAAACCGTTACTCGTATCGGCAGTATTGGACGGACAACAATCGCGTGCATCACCCCAGCCAGCCTCAAGAACAGCACGAGCAACTGCAATGTGGATGCTGCATCGGCTGCGGCGCTGGCCGCTGCAGGCGTTGAGCTGGACAGCATTGATGATGCAATGACCGAGGTGATAGTGAAGATTGAGAATCCCGAGAATGTTTCGCTCAACGGCGACGAGGAGGCTGTGTGCAATGAGGCCATTGAGGATGAGAACACATTTGATTATGATCTCAAACTAGCCAGCCCGCTCTCATGGACCTATGATGCTGTTAAAATTGAGAACGAAGAGTTTGAGGATAGTTATCTCATGGATAACGATGATGACGATGATGATCTGTTGACCACGGCGGCAGCCTCACAGAAACATGCTAAGCAATCGAATGAGAAGCAAAAGGCGAACAACAGTGGCGGCAATAGTGGCTCGAAGCTGATGCTCAATGCACAGCAACAGCAGCAACTATTGTTGGAGCAGCAGCAGCATTTGCAGCACTTGCAATTGCAGCCCACTAGTCAATCGCTGCAAATCAAGCTTCCCACCATACCGGCCACCATAACTACAATCGCTGCACCCAAAGTGCCGGTTGCTAGTACCAGCGGTGGTGCTGGTGGTGTAACCTCAGCAAACTCGACACTGCTCTCCAGCAAGCTAGCACTCAATGTGGATGCACAGAATTTGAACTTGCATTGGTCGCACACCGACGACAATCGCTATCGTATTCTGGTGCAGAACAAGCGGATGCGCAAGGAGTCGTTGGAGCATTCAGCGGACATGATCTACAATGCGGACATTGAGAAGCCGTGGGTGTGCCGTAACTGCAATCGCACCTACAAGTGGAAGAACAGTCTCAAGTGTCATCTGAAGAACGAGTGCGGCCTACCGCCACGCTATTTCTGTAGCAAAATGTGCGGCTATGCAACGAATGTGCACAGCAATTTGAAGCGTCATCTCAACACAAAGTGTCGCGATCGCGAGAAGGAGGAGGAAGAGAAGGAAAAGGAGAAAGAGAAGGAGAAGCGAATGGGTGTTGTGGCAGGAGCTGCTACCGGTGTGAATGTTGGTGGTGGTGTTGCCGCCAACACTAGCAACACTACCGGCGGCAATAGCAACAGCAGCAGCAACATCAGCAGCAGCAACAGCAACAATGGCAACATCAACAGCAGCAGCAACAATTGCAATAGCAGCACCTACACACTGGTCTTTCAAAAGGAATAGACACACCGATAGTTGTACAAATGAGCTATAGGAACTGGCGAATGGCAACTGGCAAAAGGCAACTGGCAAGCGGCAAAAGAGGCAACTGGAACTGGCAAAAAGAGATAGCTTGTCTTAGTACAAAATAAGTTTTGTTTTTACTTTTATTTCTTGTTTATTATTTTGTTTTTTCGTTTTCCCCAATTAGTTTTTTAATAGCGCGTGCAATGTTTGCTGCTGCCACTAAAAATGACGATGAGCAGAGAAAAGATAAACATAAAGCGCAGCACTGAATTTCTCGTTAGGTTATATATAATTAACTTTAAAGAATCTGTTTTGTTGCATGCCACACAGTCGCAGTTGCAAGTACCCAAAAAGAAAAAAAAAACAAAAAGGGAATCCAGAAAAAAAATTTAAAAAGACAAATCTAGACTTAGTTGACAATACAAACGAAAAATTTGTATTGTTTTAGCGAATTCTCAAACAAAACACTAAAAAAAAAAAAAAAAAAAATCTCTTTAAAACGAAGAAACAAAATGTGTAAATTTTTTTCCGAGAATAATCTCACAAAAAAACCCAAGAAATTATTACCTAGTCACAACAAAAATTGTTTAAGTGTGCTATATAAAACATAAAACAAAAAACAAAGAGAAAAAGAAAAACCGAATACCAAAAAAGGAAAAACAAATAATTTTTGTATTAATTATTAATTTTACTTAAAACAAACCAAAAGTCATATGCATGGCATGAACACGCGCCCCAATTCCATAAACAAACATAAACTTATATAACATGACACACATACACACACAAACAGCCCTCACATACTTACACTTGACTAAAGTGAAACCATTATAAATTTGGTTTTATTTAGTTAAAATGGAATTCTTTCATTCATCCACTTGATTGAAAAGGCAGAAAAAAAGAAGCAGCAGCAAACCATTCTTGTCATTAATTATACGACATTCTGTTCGAATTGCTTTATATATATATATATACTATATATATATATGATAATGATACTGATAACAAGTTCTAGTCAAAACGAAATGATTATCTCTATTATAATAATATATATTAATATTAAATAATATTACTTATCTATAATGAATATTTTCAAAATTAGACAAAAATTATTATTATTAATTCTAAAATAATGTTTTAATTTTTAATTCGAAATATCAGCAAAAGAAAAAAAAAAGAAAATCCCAAAAACATTGACAAACTGTTAGATTTAAAGCAAATATAAAAAAAGAAGAAACCCGGCCATAACATAAATTGTAAAAGAAACCTAACTATCCGTATGTACAAAGATAACAAAGATAAAAAAATGAATATTGGCTACTCAAACTAAAATGAAATAAAAAAAAAAGACAAAAAATTAATGAAAGTACCTCTAAGATCACACAAATATACACACACATACACAAGGAACACACACCAACATTCCACAAATATTATGCGCTCCATATAAATGAATATATCGTAATTATTGCCGGCTATATGTATTAAATTAAAATTCGAAATACAATTAAAAGCAAATGTCAAAACAAAAAAATAACCAAAAACAATGTTGTATTTATTTTATTTGTAATGAAACCAAGTGAAACATCATCTTTTCATATTCTCTTTCCCTCTCCTCCAAAAGCCAACATATACTCTCATTCATTATCATCATCATCATCATTATCCAATCTCGAGTTATGCTTCCAACTTCCGACCTATCCCCAGCTTCTCCACACTTCCGAAATTCCCCGACAAACAGTTAAACGATTTGCGATTGTTGATATTTTTGCCAAGAATCTCTACTAATCAGCTCTCTATTTCAGGTGGATGTTGTCGGTTGCTATTGAGATGATGAGATCGATGAATGATAATGCTCTGGCTGGCACAACAATATCCAACCATCCATAGAACATGGTGTAGCCTCTCTTATTGTTGTTTGCATGCTCTTAACCTCTACTATACAACTCAACATAACTAGAACCAGTGTATCTACTGCTCTTAGATCCTATATAAAACCAATACCAAATATCAAAACGAAACACAATCGTACCAATATATATATATATATATGTATATATATCTATGTATTCATGTCTTACAGCAACGATGATTGTCGATAACGATGTTTTTGAACTAGTACATGAACATTTACCATAATATGAACTATATACATTTATATATATATATATACATACATATATATTTAAATACTATAACTATACTATATACAACTCTTAACTTTGTATGAAACCTTTATTAGATTTGTAGTTTGTTCTCTTTCGTTTGTATTGCTGCAGGATAATTTTAAGTTTCACTTTGCGCTCATAGTGTCGTAACGTATATCCAATATACAATATATAAATATACATATTATATATATACATACTCTAAATAGACTTAAATTATTTATATACCTATCTATATATATTATTAAAACCAACAAAAAAAAAAAACAAAAGATAAAATTATGATGAAAGCAACTTAGTTTGTAAAAACAAAATGTTTTTATGAATATTGCATTTTCTATCAACAATTTTTTTAATTTTAGATTGTACTCTCTGTCTCTCTCTCTATTGTAGTTTATCTTATCTATCAGCGTACATTTTTGCATGCGTATTTAAAGCAGAGAATCGATAAACTATAAAATATTTTATATTTATTTATCATTTTTTTTTTAAATGTCCCCCATAGCAGCTCGTTTATCGAGGATTTAGAAGTTCTCCAAGTCTCGAAAGTTGCGTCCCCTCTTTTTATACACATCTACATACAAAATGAAACTAATATTCTTATACATTTACAAATTATATATAAACTTGTGACTAACACCACAAAATAATTGAGAAGAATACACCGTTTTGACAATCCCATTGAAATTCACGTGTAACTCGAACAATATTTTCTTGCTTAGCTCAATTGTACATGTAACTAAAATATTTGTTGTTCCATTGTGATTATTAATTTTCAATTTTATTATTTTCTTTTTCGAATCTCTAAGCAGCGTACCACACACACACACACACACAAACACACACACACATATCAACGTTTTTATATCGTCAACAATATTCAACATCTTACTTTACATTCAAGCAGTGCCTACTCACACACACACACACACAACCTACACCCTCCAAAATACACACACACACACACACACACATACCTGTCATCCGCCACAATGCACCAAAATTCACACAAAATGTTACAAAATGATACGCAACATTTATAACGACTTCACGGTAATAAATTCAATTAAATATCGATTATACGTTTCCAATTAGATTATAGGATTCTTTTAATTTGTCTATCTATTCGAGAACGAAACAAAAAAAAAGAAAAACCAACTATGCAACCTTTTTCTACAGCATTTGTACGATCTGAAACACTTGACTAACATCAATTTCGTTTTGATTTTTCTTTATCTTCCTTGTCGCAGAATTTCCGCATGGCGGCCAGGGAACACCCCGATCAATACGGACACCTCCGCTGCTCCCACAACGATACTATCCACTGCTCAATCTGAAGACCAGTCCACCAACCAGTCCCATTGCCACACCCACGGGTGTCATTAAGCTCGAGCATGGCAGTTTGATGGACGACAATGAGCATGAGCTGCGCATCGACAGTGGTCGCACCACGCCCACGCCCACGCCCACGCATTGTATGTCGCACCGTGGACGTCATGGTAATAATGGCGACAACGATGATAGCAACAACAACAACGACGATGAGGACGACAACGACGACGATAGCAGAGACAAGCCGTTCGATCTCCGCATGGGTATCGCCTCAGTTCTCTTGGCAGCCGCCCAAGCGCCGGGTGGACTACCAATGGGTCATCATAACCCAGCAGCACATTCGCATTCACTTCATTCGCAGCATCAACAGCAGCAGCAGCTACATCAGCAAACACGTCCACAGCTTACACAGCTGATGCAGCAGACCAGTCCCGATCGCCGATACAGCAGCAGCAGCAGCCTGAGTATGGCACCAGTCACAGCGGCAGCAGCAGCAGCAGCGGCAGCAGCAGCAGTTGCAGGAATGCCCAGCAATAGCGGCGGCGGCGGTAGCCAAGTCGATTCGAAGGCTGTGATGGCTGCAGCAGTGGCCGCTGTGGCCGCCAACAATACAAGTGCCTCGGCTACCGGCGGCGTCGTCGGTGGGGCATCGACCTCAGCAGCGGCGGCTGCTGCTGCCGCAGCTGCGGCTGGTCTCCTCCCATCTAACACTGTCGGCGGCAGCAGTTGGGCTGGCAGCTCCAGCGGTGGCAGTGGTTCCGGTGGTGGCGCTGGGGGTGCCTATGCCTGCGATCGTTGTGGCAACACATATGCACGGCCGCACAGCCTAAATCGCCATGTGCGTTTCGAGTGTGGCGTGGAGCCGCAATTCGAATGTCCCATCTGTCACAAGAAGTCCAAGCACAAACACAATCTCGTGCTGCACATGCGCACGCACCAACATCGATGATACAATCAACAACAATTGCAATGACGCCAGCAATCGATTGCTGTCGCAGCGCCCGCTGCAATTGCTGTTATTGCCACTAGTTAGTTAGCCTTGTTTCTATGCAGCACTTTCGAGGATCCATATCCAGTACAGTCCAAAACAACAATGCGAAATGAAGCGCGGTTTGAGCGAGTTTTTTTTTCAAATGATCTTGAAAACATATAGTCGTTTTTTATATATATACAATACAATTAACTATAAACCACATGCATATACATAAAAGCGATATAACAGAGAATCAACGTACATAAAGTGAACATATTAACACTTTCTTATCCTTAGGTTCGCATCATACATCTCTATATACATTTGTTATATATCTTATTTTTTGTTAGTTTTCTTTTCAACTGCAACGTTTATTAATCTGTATTGATTCCGTTTCTACCATAGTCTGTCAAAATTGATGTTAGGGGGAGGGGCGCGTGAGAGTGCGAAACATGTTGCAATTGTTTGTTGTTGTTGTTGATGATGATGTTGTTGTTGTTGATGTTGTTGTTTAAAAGTGTGTAACATCCTTAGAAAACTCAATGATCTCAATGAATTTTTCTTTATTGTGGTGTAACAGATAAAAAAGGAAAAATCAATGCATTTGTTTTTGTTTTTTTTTTTATTATAAAAAGAAAAAGAAAAGAAAAAAGAAAAACGCAGCAAACCGTGTAACGCAAAACATTCACATTAATTTTAGTGTTGAACTTTTTAAGCGTATTTTATTTATTTAATAACAGAACGGAACGAAACAACATGCGGAACACATAGAGGAGTGTTGTTGGGGGAAGTAAAGGGACTCGCAAGACAGGCAATTAGGCACTCTCACGCGCTTGTGCAATTAACTTTCGTTATTTTTTGGGGCAATAGTTAAACTTAATAAGCTTAATAAATACACAAACAAACACACACACACCCACACATATGTACGAGAGGTCATATACCTATGTGAGAAAATAAATAACTGTATATGTATGGAATAGCAAGAGTCAATCGCTTAGTCAGAATGTTAGAGTCAAAATATAGTGCCTAAGTTAGTTTAAGCTTTCAGGCAACGATGAAACAAAACAAAATTATAACTTAACTAAACAAAATCAAAACAAAAATAACTACAATTAAAAAGAAAAACTTGGACATGTGCAATAAACTAAAACACACACACAAAAACAGCAATTTGTGTAATAGGCTAAAATCCAAAAATTGAAAAAAGAAAAAAAAAAGCAACGAGAAATCTTCTAAAGTTTTCCTCATAATATGCGCATAATCAAGTTGAAATTTTGGTTCTTAATTCGCTTTCTTTGCAATTTTGTAGCTGCGCGCCAAAGTCACCAAAGCCACGTTAAAAAAAAAAGAAAAGCAAAACAGACAACACGAAAAATGAAAACAAAAAACAATTATTGTTAGTGCAACACAACGATCTCTATAAAAAAAAGGAAAACTTTTCAAAAAGAACACACAAATACAATCAACAAATTTATTAATTTATCTTGTGCTCATTCCATGAAACAAAAATTATTCGTTTATTTGTTTTTATTATTTATTAAATGAGGAACACGAAATGTGATAGGCCGCAATTTTAGTTGAACCAAAAAAAAAAAATATATATTATAAAACAAAAAAAAAACTACACAAATGTTAGGCAAAAATTCAAAATTGATTTCAAACATTTGGCTTGTGGCTCTGGTTAAAGGCGCGTGCAGGCAATCGAAACAGTTATTAAAATTACGATGATATCGATTATGATAATATATACATATATATATATATGTACAAGTGTGAGCACATCAATTGGCATTGTAAAGAGAAAGAGTTAGAGACAAAACTCGCATCGAGTCACAGTCAGAGTCGCGGTTGAAGTCGGAAACGAAGACGGAGTCGTAGTTGGAGTCAGAGTCAAGTAAATGAGAAATAATTGGTATGTGATATAAAGAATATAGTCCTCATTGTAATTAATATAATATTAATAATTTTTTTCTTGTTCTTAATACAAACACACACAGTCACACACACACGAACACACACACACAAAAATACTAAAAGTAATTTAATTTAATTTATATTTTCAAAATTTTGTCAACCAAGTATAATCACAATGTTGCAGAAGTTTGTTATAACAAGTAAAAAGAGTAAAACATAGTTATTATAAAGCATGAAACGAAAAATGGAAAGGAAACTAAATTTATGAATTGTTATAAACTATTTAGAAATGTAATGTAACGAAAGAAAGGGTTAAATAATGAGCTTAACAAAACTCGTTGCTTAGGTACTTTAAATAATTATAATATTAACAATATTGTACTATACACACACATATAAATACCACAACACCCTCACACACAAACACACACACACATAGGGGCGCAATGTAATGTTCGTTATCAGTTTGTGCCACAAAATATGTGATAACAAATTAATTTGTACAACAGACAAAACAAAAAATTGGCACAAATTCTAGCAAAACAAATTGAGAAAAAAACGAAAAAATATTATTAATAGTTATAAAAACAAACAAAAAAAAAAAACACAAAACATTACATCCAACATGCGAATATTTAAAAAGAATCGAGAAAAAACAAAAACTTAATGTAATGTGTAGAAAAATGAAATGAAGAAAATCAAAATTCTTGTCGGTCAGTATTCGAATTACGTGAGGAAAAAGTAAATTACAAAACAAATTTGTATTTAAATTGTTATTATTTTTACGAAGTTTTCTGTTACAACAACAATCGGGCAACTTTCAAATTGGCATTCAAATTGATTTTAATTTCCTAATATTAATTGTATATTTAAATTTTGTTCAAAAGAAAGAACTTGGCATTGCTTTTGCGCTAGTCAGAGTTACGTGAGTTAGTCAGCTGTGCTTTTTGTTAAATTTTATATACATTAATTGTTAAGACGAGTCGAGAACGCGATAGAGACAGAAAAAAATTGGCGAAAAACTTTTAATTATTCATCTCGTTCATGCATCTCGCGTTAACAATTATCAAACAATTATAATGTAATGCAATTATTTAACTTTGTCTATTAAGGTTGTGGTTCTTATTTATACAACTAAATCACTTTTTTTTACTACTTTTCTAAGCAAATCAAAACAACAAAAAAAAAAGAAATCAAACAACACTTTTAATTTATCAACAGCGCATGTGATGGACTCCAAAGTGTGTCGATGGAAAATCATAGTGTATATGTTTGTGAATGGGCTAAATTAAATTCAAGACACGCCCACGCGATACACTTACGAGTCAAATAGTTAAAAATCAAAAACGAGAAATGAAATGGAAATATAATGAAGAGCATGTGATAAATTCAATATAATTTTGATTAACAACCAACTTACTAACACACTCACATAAAAACAAAAAACACAACACACATCCACGTATGTTTTGTAATTAATATAAGTAGTGCTTACACACCCACACACACAGATAAATACAATATTTATATGTATATCTAATATACACTAATGAACAGTTTTGCAGGAAACCCGAACCTTCGCAAGATATCCAGAATTGTAGAATTGGGCACCACAAAATTAGTTGATTTAGGCCTTTTGATATGAATGGAAAAGCATCAATATTTTTGAGAAATTGTATCTGTATCTTTTCTTTGGATAAGCTTAATACGAATTGAATGTATCTTTGTAACCTACACCTAAATACATATACATATGTAACGAAAGAGTTTATAATACAATAGCGCATACTAATACTACTACTACAACTACTATTACACACACACACACGCACACACAAACACACGTAAACATAACACGACACACACACACACAAAACGTTGTAAACAAGGAGCTGTGAATGTAAAATTATATATAACTATTACAATTATATATATACATTTATATATATCTTATATATGTACATAAAACGAAGCAAAATCGATGTGATCAATTGTGATTGTTAAGGAAAAACAAATGTTATGTGAATTGAAATGGTAAATGAACGGCATAGGCAAGCGGGGCAATAGGTTTTGGCTACATTGAATGGGCTTTTCTTTACACACAACAAACACACACACTCAAACACACACACAGAAACACACTCACACATACGTATACAGAACAATAACAAATACAGACAGATACACACATATACACACACAATGTTCTATGTTTTCTTTTCCCTTGTTTTTACTTTCTCTTTAATGTAATACAGATCTTATCTTAGCATATTTACAAATGGGTTTTTCACATCATACTAAACTACAACAACAACAAGAAATTAGCTTTAAGTTACACCAAAATTATTATAACTGTTAATTGCTGTTCACGCACCACACACCCAATACACACACACACACAAACACAAGAGTCATTTGCCTATAAAAACAAAAAATAGCAAATTTTAAATGAAGAAAATCATTATATTATATTTAAAACAATGAAAATAGATTAGTTTTGCGCTTATAACGAAATTTACAACAAACAAAAATCCAACCCAAAAAAATAAAAAAATAAAAACAAAACAAAAGAAACCCAAGAACCGACAAATGTAATTTGGCTTTTGAAATGCATAGAGAGTAAGAAGTTTAACAGATATAAAATAAATTGAATGAAGAATATATCCAACGACATTGGAACATTTGAAATGCCTGTTGTTGGAATATTTTGAAAAAGTGTGCTTAAAAACTATTTAAAACTAATGAATTGCAAAAACAATAAGAACCCAAAAACAAAACAAAACAAAAAATGATTAGCAACAATTAAATAATTATATATATACGTACATATATATATGTTATGTATGTATATGTGTATGTGTATAGAGCCGAAAAACGCCTTAAACAACTTTTGTGAAACAATTTTATTATTATGTATAATAAATAAATAAAAGAGGTATAAAAAATGTGAAATGTAAAACGAGTAAACGATTTAATTGTTATAAGTAAAACAGGAAAACAACTAAATTTAAAAATATATATTAAATTAAAAACAAAAAAAAACGAAAAAAAACATTCAATCATTTATTTGCCTTTGCTTTTATATCCCGAAATAATTTTGAAAATTTACAGCACCATCAACAAGTTTTTATAATAAAAAAAACAACCGAAACTAACATAAGTTTTTCTCTTCTTCTAGATCTCGAAGTCAAACTGGATAAGCTGATCGGAGCGTACCCTGTCTTACTATATGGCCAAATGTGAGAACCATGTTTTGCTGGGGAATCCAAAATCCGTTTAATCTTGTATTGTATTGTGAGAGGAGATATAAGAAATGAAATGAAATGAAACTGATAGTACTAAATATATTGATAAACCTAATGTATTTGATTGCTGTATTGTTGTAGTTTTTGAGAACCGCAACACCACAACAACAAACATTCACACACACACACACCCACACACCCACCCACAAACACATACCCAACCGGCACCTGCTCCCTCCTAATTATAGAAACTGTTATTTTGATTTATTTATTACTGTTTTGTATTTAATGTAATATGTATTTTTGGCGCTTTTTCTGTACTCAGAGCTAGGGGCTAAGTGTGCATATAGAGCGGAATTTAACCTGTGCTTGTCATAATCTCCACCTACCTCCATAAACATCATCTCATGACCATCATCTGCATCATCATCATCACTTGACCAGCGCATCTCATCGCCTGTGGCTCAATCATTGCTTCAAATTGTGTATACAACAACAACAACAACAACAACAACAACAACAACAGAACCACAACAACATCGTATCTAGTGGGTAGTTGACATAACACTAAGTACTCTCTCGACTCTTTTATAATTTCTATTATTGATACCCTTCTCTATTATTATTAATTTATTGCTATTTGTTTTTAAGTTAACTATTCCATACACTATAATCTTTAGTTAATGTTGATTGTGTTTGCTCTATTAATTTGTTCATTGTTTATGTTTTTGTTCTTGTTTTTCATCGCACCCAACGCCAATCAAAACCAAAGCAGACATCTATCCCATTTTGGGCAGTCTGTTGGGCGTGGACACCTCGACCAGTGCCAATACCGGCGGCAGTCATGATGCGACGCTCGGCGACTACTATGGTTATCTCAACAACAACAATAACAGCAGCAGCAACAGCAACAGTAACAACAACAGCAACAATAACAAGAATAACAGCAGCGCTGGCGGTGGCGGTGCCGCCAGCAGTACGACGCAATCTAATAATGTAATCCGACCCGGATATGTTGGTGGCATGGCGCGCGACGCTTTTATGCAATGCAAACATTGCAATCGCTACTACAAATCGCATCAGAAGCTGCAGGAACATGTTCGCAAATACTGTCTCAAGCAAAAGAAATACAAATGTGTCTCCTGCGAGTATCGCTCGCGTCGTAAGGATCATGTGCTGCGACATGCGAAGCGCAAACATTGTATGCTCTATGATCGTTTCCGACACGACGAGGAGAGTCTCTATGTGATACGCAACGAGGATGATTTGAGCAATGATGATAATGAACAGGATCATGAGAATGATGGTGATGGTGATGCGGATAACGATGCAGAGGATGCTGAGGGTGGTGGCATGGATAGTGATGTGGCTGCTGCTCTCTGTGAGATCAATTTCGATTTTGCCGGTCGCGATCTGACCATAACGGCTGTGCCCATGCTCCAGGAGAGCGACGATGATGATGATGACTACGATGAGGATGGCTAAAGTGTGTGTGCAAATTTGTGTGTGTGCATGTCTGCCTGTGTGTGTGTGTGTGTGTGTCTGTGTGCGTGCCCACAGCAATTCCGAGAGGCGTAATTTTTGAAATGTTTACCAAATGAATACACATTAATTTGACCTATGCGAGCACTGCATGCGAGCCTGATGCCGGGAGCCGAAGCTTGTCCAGTGCAGAGTCACTACTACCTCCAAATGCAGTGTGTGTCTGTGTATACGTGTGTGTCTGTGTCTGTGTGTGTGTGTGCGTGTGTCTGTGTGTGAGCAACAGCAACAACAACAACAACGAATCCATAGCTTTTTCTATAGTCTAGCACAGCCACACTTACCTATACCGTATACCAATATATCAATATATCAATATCTTTATATACATATACATATATATTATAAACCATTTACCATACCCAATGTATGCTTAACCAATATTCATGGCCAGTTCTTGTGGCAAACTCAAGCATGTCACATTCCTGCGCACAACGCACAAATTGTGTTACTTAAAAACGAAAAAAAACTTTTCAACTATTGAATTTTATTAGAACTTAAAAAACATTTAAAAGCTGCGTTCACACGTGTCACGAAAACAAGAGATGCTCCAGATGTTTCCTATTCAGTTTGCACTTTGTGATAAACCCAAAACATAAGCGAAAGTTTTTCTTCTTCAACAATGTATTCAACATTTTTTTCAAAATTGTATTTAAAATTAGAAAATTAACTGCATTCTTTTGAACTTTACTTATAAAACTGAACTCTGTCAAATAATTTTATAAAACTACATTTATATTTCTTAAAATCAATCAAAATTATAATAGCTGTCACGTGTGAACGAAACTAAACTATCTCCGAACGCATTCCGTGTTTATTTTCTTGTCTTACTATTAGAATTTAAATGTATAATTTTTGTTTTTGTTTTGTAATTTTGTATATTAAGTTTTGTTAATCGTGTGCCTATCCTACATAGCTTAAGCTGAGAAACGGTCCAAGACCATTAATATTTATGCCCGAAACACACTGTCTGTGTTGGGTCGGTGTTCCATATATATCTATATCTCTTTCTCTCTATCTACCAACCTATCTAACTAAATCTCTATTTAATCTTGCCAACATTAGTTCCCAAAAAGATGAAAAAATGAAATACGAAAAAGAAAAGAAGAGCATGTAAAGCAAACAAAGACTTAAATCGCCATTATTTGCCACTACATACAAGTACATACATATATACGTTTATATATGAATATATTCCTCAGTTATACAGAATACGAGCTACATTTAAGTAAAGTATGTATTTTTGGGTGTTCTAAACAAACCATCTATAAACTGCTCAACTTCTAAAGCAAAACAAATCGATAAGAAAACGTAAAAAAAAGTTGTGTACATTTTTATACTATACAAGAATATATATATATATAATATCTGTAAATGCAAGCAATTAAGAATAAAGCATATATTATAATACAAAATTCATGCCCGGTTCAGCCTATCTCTGCATAGCAAAGCAATTTGCCAACACTTATTTTATTATCTTTACTTCCTTTTGTGTTTTTTTTATTTTCTTTTAGCTGTGATTTTATACATATACGTTTTCCCAACCCGTACCTGTATTGTCACGCACACACACGCACACAAGTACCGAACATAAGCACACAGAATTGGATGATCAGCTGTGAGATATTGTTATGTAACTATATATATGCCTAAACTCTACCCCTTTTCTTCTCCTACACAGAAGTTGAGTCTAATTTTACACTTGCAACACTTGCTCTCTTTGCAGATGGGTATTGGACCATTCTGGAGACAGTGCCCTATTCCATTGCCAGTGCCACGAGTCACAATCAAACGCTGAGCACCACATCGAGTACTGCGAGCAACCTGTTGTCGGGTGCCACAGTTGTTGTCGAGCTGCCGCCCGATGATTTGGGTAATCCTGTCGGCAACATACAGTACACTATACCCGCTCTGACCAAGAATGCCACCACAAATACAAATACCACCACGCTGCACAAGCCACAGGCCACCACCATACAGATTGTGAAGCAACAGTCGCATCAGCAACAGCAGCAACGCCAGCAAATATCGCTGCAGCAATGCATCGATGTGCGACAACACCAACAGCAACAACAGCTGGCAACACGTCAGGAATACATCAAAATAGATACATCCCGGCTGGAGGATAAGATGTTGCTGCGCGATGTCATGCATTATGGCGCCACCAGCATCACAATGGCGCCCAGCTCGGCCAGTGAAGTGGTCACTACAACAGTAGTTACAGCACACGACTCCGAGCTGCTGCTTGAAGATGCGGCAGAATCAGAGCGTGATCTGGAGCTGGCTGTCATTAAGAACGATCAGCATGAGGTATTGCTGGCCGATGATGACTATGTGGACAAACTGGCGCCCTGCGAGGACGAACATGTAGAAGAGCAGCAGACAGAGAAGCTCTATGTGAATGGACTGAGTGGAGTGCATACCGCCATAGCGCTGCATCAGGTTAATGAGCTGGCTCTCGACGATGCCAAATATGCGTGCAATGTGTGCGGCAAGACGTACAAGATCAAGGGATCTCTGAAGCGACACAAGAACTACGAATGCGGCGTGGAACCGACCCTCAAGTGTCCTCATTGTCCGCACAAATGCAAATACAAGTCCGATCTGCGCAAACACATGAACCAGAAGCACACGGATTCCAGCGAGACGTTGCTAATGAGCAATTAAGAGAGTACGGGGGAGAGAGACAAAAAGAAAGAGACACAGATTTACTATTAATGAATTCTACTTTGTTGCCCATTATTATACACTTATCTGTAGAGGTCCAGTTTCAGAAGAAAGTACACTGTATATGTTAGCATTTGTTGTTGTCCTACTTTTAAGTGAGTATTGCACCTGTGCATACATACGTTTTACTCGATGTATTACTGTAATATAGCCAAAGATATGATCTCTAAATCGAAACTAGTTGAATAAGTTTTAAACGAATTTCTAAAGCCAAGAAACACACTCGATGTCCGTTTAGTTGAATTGTTGCTCAAATGCAGCTCGGAATCCAAGTGTAAGTACACCCACTCACACACACACACAGACAAAAATTAACACAGCCACACACCATACGTAATGTAATCAATCAGTCGTTAGTAATTTTTAACTCTCCGAATAATATTTATATCAGTCTAACCTTAATCCCGAAACTTATATAATGAAAAACCTGTATATGATTAAAGTAAATAAATGTTTACAATTTATTTGTGCACCCTGCATTATGTTCTATTATTATTTGATTAAATTTCAATAAACTCCAACGATCATTATTAATATGTATCTCTTTTTTCTAGGCATTGCCCCAAGGCTGTTGATTTCTACAATGACCATTGCGTTGGAGATAACCGGATAACTGAAAAAGGTCTTGAAAATGAAAACATAACTTGTTGTAGTAGCTAAACAAAAAACAATAGAAAAGCAAATACATTGCGTACCCTCTAACAACATTTTGCGCCACATTTGAATAAATGAATATTAACCTGAAATGAATTTGTATTCATCAGATCCATCAACTCACTATGGGATTATTTTCATAACAGAAATCTAATCGTCTTAATGGCAGTAATGATACCACTATGACTTGTTCTTCTCTATCATCTTGTTATCTCCCACAGATTATGTGCGGCACGGTCCAAAGAATCAATTGTTGTGCCAATGTGGACGATATTACAACACAGAGAATCGCCTGATGTTGCATCAGCGTGAGGAGTGTCAGGATTTCAAACGCTTCCAATGCGACTATTGCCTCAAATGGTTCAAGCGTCGTTCGCACTTGAATCGCCATAAGAAACTCCATAGAACCGAGCTGGACTCGGTGTATAGCTATAAGCAAGTTCAAACAGCAACAACAACAATAAAGACATCGAGAAATCGCACAACAAGTCGCCAGCTGAGTGCATTTGATCCAATGGAATTGTATAAAGTGGAGAACGAAGCAGATTTCGATTTGAGTTAAGCCAGGAGAGGGAGGGTTGGGGAAAGCTGTTGTCGTTCTCAAGTTAAACTGATGTAATTAATTAGCCAAGTTAATCTCGTTAATGCCAAACAAATTCTTAATTTTATATATGTAAATAAAACGAAGAAGAAGAAGAATCTCGCATCTGAAAAGTGCATTTCTTTTTATTACCCACTGTAATTACTCTGCGTGTGCCTGTGTGTATTTCTCTGTGTGTGTGTGTATGTGTGTATGTCCACTGCTAACACTTTATGTTAACAACTGATTTCATTTTAGTTCAGGCAACAACAACAAGTATTTGCCGTAATTAAGTTGATTATCTTTTTTACGTTTTTCATTTATCATTTACATTTTTATTTTGATTTCTTTTCATTTGTTTCTCTCTTTGCAGTGCGAAAATACTATTTGCGTGGCCAGGACTTGGCAACAGCCACGCCCACTCCCAGCACTTCCAAACAGCTGCCCAAGTTGGCCAAGGAGCCACGCAGTGAGAACGAGGAGCCCGAAACGGAGTCACAGTTGTTGCCAACCATCAGCAACACAAACAATAACAGCAACAGCAACAGCAACAATAACAGCAGCGGCAACAATGGCAAGAAACCTTTGGTGAACAATGCCCACGCCTTGATAGCTCTACAGCAATTGGCCTCCATCTCAACGGCACGCAGCCTGCAGCATCTGGTGCCGCACTTGCCACAGAACCTGCACATTGACACCAGCACATTGGTGGCCGGGCGCAAGTTGCCGCGTCAGAGCTCCAAGCGGACGCCGCCCTACGAATCGAATCGTTGCCCACTGTGCGCACGCGTCTATCGCTCTCAAGCCTTTCTCAACGAGCACATGCGCAAGGAGCACTCAGTTTTGATATAAGAGAGGGAGAGAGAGAGACAGAGGAGAAAAACTATTATATTACAATTTTGGAACAAAGATCAGCTATGTGGACAAGTGAACATTAGAATTTTCCAATGTTTGCAAATCAATTTATTTTATGTCTTGTAGTTCTGTAATTTTCTCAGCATCATTTATGCCGCATGGTTTTTATACATCATTTATTCATTCAACCATATATTTTAATTAGTATTAGACTCTAAATACACTCACTTTGTCCACTAAAACAGTAGAAAATATCAGCAATTGAAACAGTTCCATATTATAAACGGAGCCAAGGCTGAATTTGCAAATTGATATTCGTCAGATTCCAAGTTAATTTCGTATTGTTGAAATTTACAAAACTACACAAAAATATTTACCAAATTGAGACCAAAAATTACATATTATACAAAAGGAAAATGAAATCAAGAATATATATCTAGTGTTAATGTTGATTAAATATAAATAATAATGCCAAAACTCGCTTAGAATTAAAGATCACACACACACACACACACACACAGACACACTCGTATGTATTTTGAAGATGTTATTTTTCAAGCATTTTGCGTTACCTTTCGTGTGAAGGTGCGATCATCCCTAGTTCTGTTAGCAGGCCCCCAGTTGCATGTAAGCCATTAAATTCTAGTTAACTATATTACAATATGAGGACGAATCATAAGTTTTTTATACGTGTTGCTAATAAAAGGAAATCACATAGAGCACATGCCAAAAAATAATACAAAATAAATATATATTTTTAATCCGAAATTCGATTGCTACCTAAAGATTTTTTGATTGGATAATTTTTTAATATCTTTTCATTTAATTCAGATACGGAAGACGGCAGAAAGTAAGTCAACAAAATTAAGTTTTAATTTTATTTTACATTCTGTTTCATTAATGTTTTTATGTTATGCATTAATTTTCATTTTTTTTTTTTTATTTGCAGTTCAAATTTTAGTTTCTTTGACCAAATATGTCTGGCTTGTTTTCATGATCGACAGGTAATTATAGATATTTTTTTTCCAACTAACAATTATTCGAACATGCTCAGCCTAACGAGTTGCGAATTCGGATGTGTGCGAACAATAGAAAACTCCATTTCGTTTCGCATTTCACATACAAAAGGATCCTTAATCCTTTAACCCAAACAGGTTTCCATGCGCATTGTCCAGTGAAGCGAGTTGAGGGTGGATTTTGTTGGATGGTTGGCCTTGAAATCAGAATTGAATGCAGAACCTAGGATACTACAAATGAATACAGAAATTGGCCAACCACAAAGTGCAGCTAAGTGGACTGTACCTCTCTGTCGCTCTCTCTCTCTCTCTCTCTGGGAGTGCGTCCTTATCTGCTGAGAGAGATCTCTCGCCCACACAAATCTAGTATGTGAGAAACATTTGTTGCACAGATAAATCACGTACCATACCCGGGTTTTTCTCTAAAAATAAGTTTTCAATGTTTATATGCCTCTCTCTATATCGGTAGTTCTCTCTCTCTCTCTCTCTCTCTCTCTCTCTCTCTCTTCATCTATCTGTGTCTCTGTCTCACTCCTTCTCTCTTTCTTGTTTTGTGGTTTTTCGGTTCTATTTTTATGCTATTTCGTTTGCCTGTCGAGCGGCTTTTGCTTTTGTGCTTCCCACGGCGCATTTTCCAAGAGTTTTCCATTTGCCAATGCGCAGGCGCAGAGTTGTGCCCAAAATTGTGTATTGTGTGTGCTCAGCATTCTTTTCGTTTTTCTTTTGGGCTTTGCCTTCGCAAAGTCCAGTAAACAGGATAACAGAGTTTGGGCTACAGGCACACAAACACGCATGCAAGTTCCAAGGTCTGTCTACCAGTCTGTCTGTCTCTCTGTCTGTCTGTCTCTGCCTCATTTATTGTTTTCAAGCTATTTTTATTTCTATGTATTTTTCCAGGAAGCGCATCGTATCGAGTATGCGGCTTTGTCCCGCGTTCGTCTGCATGTTCCAAGCGTAGCTAATTCTATCTCCTAACCAATTATGCGAGCTCAGCATGCTTCATTTGTTCAAGTCAGCTTAATACTTTAGTGATTGCTGGCATATTTTATAACAATTTTTATATGAAAGTGCAATTCTTTAAGAAGAAAATTGCCATTTGAGGGTTTTTAAATAAACTAGGTTTCACTTAGTCTACTCAAAGTGTTGATCTTAACTTGATTCACTCAAATAAAGTTCTTTGCATTTATCAGTTTTCAAATTTTAGTATTCTCTTATAACTTTACAAATACAAGTCCTGAGTTTATGTCTAGATTTGCACTGTTGAGACTGACTTTAAATTTACTTTACATATTACTATGATCAAATTGAAAGGTGCATTTATTTTTTAAAGATCCAGAAACTTTTGCAGAAACTCAAGAAAGCGCCCCGCGAAGCTTCGGAGACATCGTTTTGACTCGATTAAGAAGACATAGTATTTATCGCCAAATACATCTTTAGTACCCCACAAAACAAAGCGTAACTCAAATACTAATTACTTTAAGGTGAAATGTGGCACAGCTGCCCCCAACTTACAGAACAAATAATTATCCACTTTTAAAAATCCCGGGATGTTTTAGAAATAAATTAAAAATAAGTTCAACTTTCAATTTGATCACATAGTATTTTCTTCTTTATTGCACATACATAACTAAGGCTTTTCATATAGTATTTTCTCATATGTGGCCTAACATTGTTAGCGCAATTTATTGCAAAATAAAGTTTCGAACAATTAAAATTAATTGGGGGCCCACAACAACAACAGTTAGCTGTTAATAAATTGCTGAAGCCCTCCCTTAACTTTAGTGCCTGCTGCATTTCAGATGTTGACCTTGAAATCTATATACGAAATCATTTGCCAACAGCTGTTGGAGAATGACAGAGAGGGAGAGAATGAGAGCACACCCGAAACACCACCGGAAGCTGCTCGTAAACACGCGCACACACACACATATGCACACACAAGCAGTGCTCTCACTTTTCCAGCACGGGCTGCGCCTGCGCAAATGCTTTCAATAACTCAACCTCTCTCTCTCACTCTCTCTCTCTCTCTCTCGATCAGCCCACATCAGGCTCGACACGACTCTCACTCGGAGAAAGTTTGCTGTGTGTGTGTGTTTGCCTGGAAAATGCCAGAAATAGTAGAAGGAATGCGAGTTAGGTAGAAAAATGGAAAATGAGCAAAGAGTAAAAATAAATCAAGGACCCGGATCAAGCAGGCCTTAAGCCTTGGGTACACTTGCTGTGCATGCAGCAACAGAAACACACAAACACACACACACATACACAAACATACACACACACATTTACAGGCAGGCAATATAAAACGAGATTTTTCCCGAATGTTGTTGTTGCTGTCCTCTGCCTGCGATTGGTTGCAGCTGCAGAGCCTTCTTCGGATTTTAGGATGCGCTCTGCCCTCTGCCCTCTGCCTCTGCCTGCGTGCTGCCGCTGAGCTGCGCTTTGGAAAATTGTTAAGCTAGTGCAGTTTAGTGTGTGTTGCAGTGTGGACGCTTTTCCCAGCGCTTGCGCGTGGGCGTTGAGCGTATGCAAAGTGAGCTGTGTGTGTGTGCAAGAGAAAAGGTGTAAAAGCTTCTAGAAAAGCTAAGAAATGATTGTGAACATACTGTGATATTGTGTAAACGTCCACACACACACGCACACACACAAACTGCACTCATCTCATCAAACTCAAGCTTGATTTAAATAATTAATTGCACTTTTCTTGGATTCTTTTTCAGCTCACTTGGAATTATGAAACATCTACACGCAACACAAAATGGATAAACACTTGTGAAAATTAAACAAAAATAGAACTAACCTATTTTCTCTGCTTTTCTAGATTGTGTGCGGCAGGTAAAGAATTTAATTATTTTGGTTATGGTACAACCACCAACAACATCAACATCACCATCACCAACTCCATCACCATCAACACCAGCATCACAACAACAACAATCAAAATAATGCAGCACCAAAAATCAAAACAAAATTGAAATTATCAAAACATCAACAAGAATTTTCATTTCATTTACATTTAATGTGTTAAAGAGAGAGAGAGAAAAAAAAATCAAAAATAAATTTGAAAATTATGTGTACTTAGATTTATTTATGTTTCGTATATGTATGTGATATTATTTCCTTTATATTTGTTGCACTTATCTAACTTGAATGTGATCTTGCATGCTCATTACTTTCACACTCACCACTAACCCCCTTCACTTCCCTCAGGCACTTAGCCACGCCCAGCAAACAGGATACAGCATATTAACAAATCAATGAGAACTCATCATTTGCTTTTTCATTTGTGTTCATATATACAATATAATATATACAATATTTACAGCTCACATCAAACAAACAACTGTCAGAAGTTATTAACAATCTGATAGAATCCTCAACTAACGCCAAATGCTTCCTCTTACAGATCTCAGTCGCAAGGAGAACACCGCCCCCCTGGTAGTTACAGGTGGCATACAGCGTGGACTGCAGCGCAGCATACTCAATGCCAAGCGCGATGATCAGAAGCAATTGCATTTGCCCGGCTCACGGCGCAAACGTTTGTCCGTTTCCGAAGTGTCCGATATGTTGTTCGAATTCTATAAGACCAAAGCGGCCAAGGCACCCAAGCAGGCGCAGCAGCCAAAGCAAATGCAACAGGATCCGGTTGAAATGAGTAAGTACGCTCAAGTGTCGCCCACGTCCGCGGAGACATTGGAGCCGTCCAGTATTGCTGCCATAGCTGTTTATGGTGCTGCTTCTGAGACGGCTTCAAAAAACTTGATGGCTGATGAAATGCAACAACAATTTAGCGCGGCTGCCGCTGGCGCTGGAACATTTCATCCACTCAAGTACTCCCTGAAGACAGCGGCAACTGGGGCCAATGTGGTGGCCGTAGAGCAAGCAAACAAGCCCACCATCACTGCCATACCCACCTCAGTGTTGGTGGCCAATAATGCAGCAACCGCAACCGCAGCAGCAGCAGCAACCGCAGCAGCAGCAGCAACCGCAGCAGCAGCAGCAGCGGCGGCAATTGGAACTGGTGCAACTCCTGTGCACAAGCCTCCAGCTGCAGCCATTGCTGAGGCCTTGGTGCGCAACGGTTTGCACAGCTTCCAGCAGCAGTTGCGTGCCCAAGAGATAATGCGTCAACAGGCAACACATCGTCGTGTCCACGATGACGAGACTGATCACAATATGGACGGCACAGTGGAGGATGTGACACCCACCAAGATATTGGAGAACTTGTTGCGCAAGCAACAGCAGCGCGATATGCGCAATTCAGAGTGTGAGAATGAGCCTGGATCCTCCACAGAGGATGAGGACGATGGACGCTTCCATGCCTTCGATGATATACAGTTGATGGAACAGTCGGGAGGAGCTGCGGCTGCCGGTATGGCTGGCAAGTTTGGCAACTATTCAATGAGCATGTTTGGCAACACTGATGGAATGAAGGATGCTCAGGCACAGGCTTTCCGCCAGCTAGAGTTTACACTGAGCGACTATGGTGGCAGCAGCAGCAACTGCAGCACCACCAGTCCCAATGGCATCGGCCTGGACGGCGAGCCCGTCTACGAGTGTCGCCATTGTGGCAAGAAATATCGCTGGAAGTCGACACTGCGTCGTCACGAGAATGTCGAGTGTGGTGGTAAGGAACCATCGCATCAGTGTCCCTACTGCCCGTACAAGTCCAAGCAGCGCGGCAATCTTGGCGTGCATGTGCGCAAGCATCACACAGATCTTCCCCAGTTGCCCAGCAAGCGTCGCTCAAAGTACTCCATGAAAATGGATGGCGGTTCTATGAGCATCAGCGATTCCATATCCGACGACTCGCAGGGCAAACTGATCATTGACTGCAACAAGTAATTGCGAATGCGAATGCGAATTCGAAGCACTTCATACGATTCATACCAAAAACGAGATTTTAATAGAGAGAGAAGGGGTAATTAGGGGGGAAACCGAAACTGAAACTGAAGCCTTAACTTCCATTTTAAACAAACAAATTATTTTTGCTTTTATGCAATTTTTTTAGATTGTCTTTAATTTGTCAAGAAACAAAATAATTTACGAATAATTTCTTGTCATTTTGTGTGTCATCCCAAAAAATATTTTATGTTTAATTGTAATATTATAATTTATCAATTTATATCGTATGCTACGTCTAAGAAGTGCAAACAAGTCTAATCAAGAGCAAAATCAAAATCAAAATCACAAAAAAAAATATATAAACAAACCAATTAGTATTAAGGCATCAACAATTTCGTATGCAACGTATTATTTACAACAATTTTATAGCTAATGTATGATTTAGTATTACCACAAACCGATAATCAAAAAAAAGAAAAAAAAACCTTAAAACGAACTGAGAAGAAGCAGGGAGAAGAGTCTGCGTTGATATTTTACTACTGATTGATATTTTACTTGTCGTAACAAATTACTTTTGTATGCATTTTATAAGCTAAGCATTTACTGTGCGAAATTATCATCATGCAAGTCCCGAGCATATCGACTCATCCACAAGGCCATTAACACAAACGAATCAAATCTCCATAAGTCAACATATCTATAATAATAAAAAAAACCAAAACCTTAGACTTTTATTTATCTCATATAAACAGATGGCCTGCGCTATTATCGTGCTTAAAGCGGGCACATCCAAGAGACTTATTATATTAACATATATTATTATAATTGAGAATTCTTGCCCACTCTTCCACTAAAACATTATCGATCGATTATTACCCAAAGATCTCTCAATGTATTTATATTTGTTAGTTTGTTTATTCTAAAAACCCTAGCCCTAACCTTTGACTGTCCAATCGATCTCCTGAACTTATGCCATATTAGGTATTTATTTTACTGAAATTTTGACTGATCATTTGTACGCTAGAGATACATTGTGGAATTGAAATATTCATTAATTTAAACAACATCAAAATTGTACGATATAATATTGACATTTTAAGACTGATTGCAATTATATTTAGGGATTTTTATCTTACAATTGTACTCATAATCCTAAAACCAAAAAAAAAAAAAAAAACACTCAAAAGACTCAAAATAAGAAATTTCACACATAATTCCCAAACCAAATATCAGATACTTCTTATGTACTTTTATCATATTTTTATATATTTATATACAGACGTATGAAACTGATTAGACTGCTTTAAGTTCTTACCATAAATGCCATTTCGAGTTGAGATACTTGCAAAACGATTAACTTCCAATCGAACGCCGAAAGAGCGAAGACATTATTATTGAAACTGTTGGTTGGCAGTGAAACTGCTCGAAACATTCAGATTAAAAAACAAGACATGTATTATCTTTATACTATTGACTTATATATACATATATTCACGATGTTCACACTTTAAATAAAACACATTATTTTACAATTACAAATATAAATATATATATAGTATATATGCGTTTATTTTTATTGTGATTCTTTTGTACTTATGTGAGTTAAGACTTGAAAAAACAATACTCAATGTGTTGCAAGAGATTACCATAATGTGATTGGCGCGATGGGAGGTAAGGAGATAAATATACATACACCAAGAATTTGAACAAAATGCTTAAAACAACGGAATTAGATTTACATCTGTAAAGGCTGTGTGCGGCGTGTACTTTGATTTCTTTGATAGTTCTGGAACTGTTTTTCTTTTTTTAGTAAGAACAACCAATGGCAACGGTCAAGAAGTCCTCAAAGCCAATGGTAATGGTGCCATTCTGCTGTGTATCGCGTTGCCTGAAGGCCTCTGTGAAACGCTGCACCTGCACGCACAACACAATGAATTGGTCCACCGAAACCTCCTTGTGATTCTGAGGATCACTCTTCTTCACCAGGAAATTGATAAACTCGGGCGTGAAACGGAAGCCCATTTGGGTGAAAGCTGTCAGGTAGAAAGAGGGGTTTAATTGAATGCCTATAAACTGGTGTAAAGTTTTTAAAGTTTTTATGCCTACCCTGTATCAACTCGCTTTCTTCGATGTGACCTGAGCCATCTGCGTCGTATGTCTTAAAAACCTGCAGCCATTGATTGATGTAGTTATAGAGCTTCTCAAACTCGAAGAGATCAATGCTGCCACTGGCGTCGTTGTCGAACATGCCTGCAAGAAAAGAACATAAAAAGTGCGATGATTAAAATCATATAAACAAATTAATCTTAGGTAAACACAAGAGAAATGTTTATCAAGATAGTGTCTCGAGTGTTTCACCAAGCAAATATGCACGTGTAAAGAGTTTACGGGGTTGCTGGCAAATATTTGAATTCCCATGTGGGGCTGTATATTTAAATTAGTTCAAAGTGAGCCCCAGGTGGGTCTGAATACGTAAATTAGTCCAAAGTAGCCCCATTGAGTCATGGGATACCCGTATGTGTGTTGTTGCGTGTTATGACTTACTTATCATGAGTTTGCAGGCGTTGTCCGAAAACTGCTGTCCACGCCCGTTTATTAAAGCTGCCTGAAGCTCTGAGGAGTTTATCTTTCCAGACCGATCCCTGTCCACCATGGCAAACCATTGCTGAGCCTGTGGTGAAACTTGTGCGTTTTGCGGCGGAAAAGCACCTGGAGGAGCAGCATAGCCACCAGCTTGACCGTAAGGATTGTAGCCACCGCCCTGAAAGAAGGAAACTTAAACATTACTTGTTTATTATTTTTTTAATTCCAATTGAACTTACGTAGGACATTTTGGAGAAATTAATTTGGCTGGAATATACGTCAATTAGTCGCAAGTCCGAAACACACGCACATATGAGAATGCACAGCTGTAGATTGAGTATCGATAGCGATGGCATGCGTACATATCGATGTATCGCATGGGTCAATTCGATTTTGTGACGACTATTCGATATAACGGCAAGTATCGTTTGCTTATCGTATCTGTGTATGTGTTTGCGAAAAAACCGGCGTAAACAAGCGAAATATATTAAACAAGATGTCGAATTTTGTGAAAATGGAAATATTCTCAAACTATCAGAAATATATAGACAACGAACAGGAATTGCGCGAGGTTAGTATAATTTATATGATGACAATATGCATCACTAACGAGCTCTTTAACAGAACATTCGCATAGTGGTGCGAGAAATTGAGCATCTGGCCAAGGAAGCCACAATACATTTGCAGGTGATACATTCCGATTTGAGCAAAAGTAAGCATTCATTTTGGATTTCAAATACTGAATATATATTAATAATTTTCTGAAATCTTCAGTAAATAATGCCTGCACGCTGGCACGTCAGCAGATTGAAGCCTGCTCTGAAAAATATCAAAAGTTGGCCTCATTAGTCCCAGCCGGGCAGTATTACCGGTAAAAGTCATGCTTGAAGCTATTGTGGGCGTTTTAAATCTGATTTCTAATCTTCACACAGCTATTCGGATCATTGGACTTACATTACCCAACGCCTGATATTTCTCATTGCGTTGGTCATTTACCTGGAGGCGGGCTTTCTGGTGACACGTGAAACGGCAGCTGAAATGCTTGGCTGTATGTATAGAAATAATACAAACATACCGTAGCATATCTTACTAACAACATTTGTTTGTAAACAGTAAAAATCAAACATTCGGATGGTTTTCACTTGGACATTGAGGACTATTTGCTGGGCATATTGCTGCTTGCCTCGGAATTGTCACGTTTCGCCACAAATTCCGTCACTATGGGCGACTATGAGCGTCCCCTAAACATATCGCATTTCATTGGAGATCTTAACACAGGCTTTCGCCTGCTCAATATGAAAAATGATGGATTACGAAAACGTTTCGATGCCTTAAAATACGATGTGAAGAAGATTGAAGAAGTTGTCTACGATGTAAGCATTCGTGGCCTTTCAAATTCGGCTTCTAATGAAAGCAAGGATCAGCCGAAAGACGAACAGCCTGCAGAGTAGTGTTAAATGGAATTATTGTAAAATAAGTTCGAATGAAAATAAGGCAAAGTAGTGTCAGTATAAATGGAAAATCAAGTTTAAGTTTATTCCAATATATGTTTTGTCAGCTTTTATGAAATATGCATATAATAATAAAGACAGTAATTAATCGCATGCATGCACACTGGAGTCACCCTGTGCTGCCCACCCCACTTGCATGCGCAACTTTGATCATATGGTCGAACATTCGAGTTGCGCACTGCTGCTGTCTCTGTTGCCTCTCTCGACGTTTACAGCACGCTGGCTCCGGCTCAGCAGTCTGTGCTCCTCAGTCTCTTTTGTTGCGCTGCTTCGTTTACAACAACGCGCGTCAACGTTGTGCCGTCGTCGCATTTGTGTGTGTTATTTTCGTCTTGTGCGTTTATTTTTTCGTTCCGCCTTTATTTTAGTCAGATATTCTGATAAAGCTTCATCCGTTTCTAATTGGATTTGCATTTGCAATTAAAACGAGTTCACTGCAATAAGGAAATACACACACACACATACGTAAGTGGCGGGCTTATTGTACCCATTGTACCTTGTGTTTATGTACCAACGCAAATAAATACCAATGTATGTGTGTGTATTTATGTACCGGAATACGTTGAAAAAGGCGCACTTTCCAACGCAGTTGCCTTGCGGTGCATTCACCTACGAGACACATTAATCGCAATGTTTAGTTACGTTTTTACCTCAGCATCACCTTTGGCCCAACAACCTAGTATACGCTGCATTGCTTAATAGCTGCAACTTCAACCTGTTTCGATTATTTGGGTCATACAAGCAAGCCCCTCTTTTTCCATTTTCCTCTCTCTCTCTCGTTGTGGAAAATACAGAGAGCCAACACAAACACAAACACATACAGACAAACATACATAAGTATTTATTTAAAAACCAACAACAACAATGATTACCACACCGCCTTGCTGCTGCTTATGCTGCCGAAGTGATTGCTATTATTGTTGTTGTTGCTGGGGATTTTTCAACTATTTCGTTTCTTTGCACACTCGCTCAGCGGGTTCAAAGTCCAATGCGACTCTCAGTTGAGTGGGTGAGCGTAAGCTCTCAGTTTTAAACAGCGTCCCCACGATTTTGCATTGTAAACATCTGTAAAAGAGATACATAAACAGACAGACAGAGAGAGAGAGAGAGAGAGAGAAACCACAGCAGAGGCAGGTGCAGTTGTGTGGGAGCAAGTCAAAGCCATGCGACGCTCTCAGTGAGTCTGTTGTGTGTGTGAGAGTAACACGAGCTAATTGAAAAAGACAACAACAAATGGCGAAACCCCAAGAAAATATCATGCACGAATACCACAAATAATTTTTTAATGCAAGTTTAAGTCGTAAACACACTATAAATCTAATAGAACTTCGTAAACTTGTTTGTGTTGCCCAGCAAGTGTGAATGATATAAATAAGCGTGGCAGATCTGAACTCAAAATTGGCCTAACCCGTTCCTCTCTTCCTACTACTTCCCCGCAGTCACAGTCGTTGGAGGCACGACATTTCAAGTTTGCTTACAGTTCAAAGTCCAAGCTGAAGATAGAGCGCAAATGTTGCGGCTTTAGCTATCGCGTATATATACATACATATAGCATTTTAAAGCTGATGATCTGGCAAGGCTGTTAACACGGCTTAACGGTAATTACCCCCATTTTCACTAAGACTTTTATCAACTGTTCAGACTCTTTTTGTTTTATGACTTCTTGATAATGTGTGCTGTTTTTCGGCCACAAAACTGTCTGATAACCGAGTTTTTTTGTTTGTCGTCTGCCAACCAGACACGACTGCCTCAATGCGTCACCAATTGTATACGATATTTCGTAGTACAAATTTGGCAATACTTGAGAATCAATCGATTATCAGGCGCGAGCCTCCCCTTATCTACCATTAATAACGGATTGCCAGAAATTGCGTTCTACTTTCATGGAACTTGCGACTTCGACAAGACCCCAACGGGCAAATGCACTTTGTATACACGACGATCGTGATAAATATAAAAATTATAATATAGCAAATATCTTATCGCGGGTTTGAAATAACTACCATTTCAAATGTTATAAGATCTGAGGAGATAAGAAGTAGTTTGCTTGGGTACGAAAGTAGTAAAAGAAGAGTAGACCTGTCAAACCATGTGATAAAACCTTATCAGCTCTCACGTCGGAAGGATCGTATAAAGTTTTCACTATGACAAATTACCTCCAAGGGCGCGCAGTGTATAAAAACAATTAGATTGCAAAAAACAAAGTTATATATCAGTTGTTTTGGTATCATAACACTCTCTGTGATTACTATTTAGCAGACTTATGCTTGATTGTCTAGATTACTGATTGTTCCAAACAACAAATAAATAAATAAGGATCCAATAAAAATGTATCACACACATTCTCGCATATTTGGCATATGCAGATCAAAGTGCAAAAAACCTAATAATAAATTCCGCCAGTGACAATAAATATCTATGTATGTATGTATGTATGTATAATAGACCTCATCATAATGCCTTCACTGTGCACATAGACGCGACAAATCAGTTTCATTTATCTCTCTTTTCCATGTTGCGTATTCAAAGCTATTTTTATAGTGCGCCTCGGGAGAGATATATGTATGTATGGCACACACCTACCACTGTGAAGGGGGCGTGTGCGACCAAATCGATCGGAATGCACATGACAATATCAGAAGAGTCAGAAAAGTATCTATAGATAATAGATATAAACATGTTTGTATACTTTATTTAAATGCAACATGTGGGTACATCTTAAAACGAAAAGATTTTGATACACTTTTTGTCGAAGTTCAGTCGTGCAACGACCGCCGGCAACGGCCACGAGTCTCTTGCTTCTCTCCCTGTCCCCTCTCCCCTCTCTAGTCAGCACTCTCCACTCTTCTCTCTGTCTTTCTCTCGGTTAGTGCTTACAGGCCGCCTTCTTGTTGGTCTGTGACGCAGTAGACACCAATACGTGTCTTATCTGCACACACACACTCACGTACATATATACTGTGTTACATACATACATTCTATATGTACACTGTATCTGTAGCTGTATCTGTATCTGCTGTAGCCGGCGACGGCTGTGCTCGCTTTTTGAGACCCCATGCGCTCTCGCCATGCAGCTCGCAGTTAGTTGACGCTCGTCGTTCAAGCGATCAAGTTGTTTCGTCTCTCTATATTTTCGTTGCAATCCCCGACGAATAAAAATAACAAATATAATTTAAAATTAACGCAACTTTCGGCTGTGAGATACTTTAACTTACTCATATTGTGCAATAAGTGAATCTAATTGAAAAACGATTAACTCGGAAAAGGTTTGTTATGCCCATTTTCAAAATGGTTTGTTGTTGTTGTTTTTTATATTTGTTCCCCTCGGCTAATTGAAGGTCAGCAAGAATGCAAAACAAAAAAAAGGCAATTTGCACTTCTGCATATCTTTGCAATGTATCGTGGTTTACGTTGCACTAGCTTTCTTCTTCGTTATTGTTGTTTACACGTTTGTCTTTCGCCTCGTAAGTGTTTGTCCTACTTAGCGCAATTCTCGATGTTTGAGTGCCTACAATACATATGCATATGTACGTACGAAATTGATAGGATTGATAAGGAGCACATGAAGCCAGCACACGTCTCTCTTATCAGCGCATTCGAAGATGTTCTAGTTTTCTGTGTTATATAAAATGGTTTTATTTTTAACATTTTCTAGATAATTACAATCAAAATGAGTTGCTAAACTTACTCCCCCCTCACCTAATCGAATTGATTATTTTCACAAAATCCGTGAAATATAGCAAAAATAATATTTGTGATTGGACTTTGAACCCCTCATGCCCAGCGCAAATAAATAAAAACAACATCAACATTAGCAGCAGCAACAACAACAGCAACAACAACATTGCCATCATTCAATGTGTGTGTGTGTGTGTGTGTGTGTGTGTGTGTGTGTGTGTCTGCTTATTTCTTGTTTTGCTGTGTCCCCAACAGAAACAAAAACAAATGAATATGTATGCGCATACATAAATATTTAAAAGCCGGTAGCGATCGTCTAGGAGAAGCAATATTACGCATACGCAGCGTGGCCGCCTCGTTTCAAACTAGGTCAAACGAAAATAAAACTGTTGTATTTGTGGTTTCTTATTGTTAATGATTTTAAGCGCTGCTTCGACTGCATTGGCCTTGCTTGCTTGCTTGGTTTGCTTTGGTCTGTTTGGTCTGTCTTGTCTAGAGTTCAACGAATCCAAGGCTGCAACTTTTTCAAGCTGCAAGTTGAATATAATAATAACTTGTTAGCTATTTCTGCTAATAAACACACTCGAACACACACACACACACACTCACAACGATTGATTGTAAACAATTGGTATGCAAAGAAAACAACGCAAACTGTTATTAAAGTGCGCTCTCCACAGAACACTTGCCAGATCAATCTACGTGCTTGTCTCCCCACTCAAGTGGAAGTTAGTCTTACTGGCCTGGCAATCGAATGTCAATGGAACTGCGAACGCCAAACAAAGAGTCGAGCTAGACACAGTCCACAGTATATAGCCAGTTACAAGTATTGATGGGCTAATGGTTTCCTTTTGCCGACTCGGTGACAATCTCTTATGACTTCTCTGTACTTATATGGGGTTATCGGCATCAGAGTTGCGAGAACATTGCTATGACGTCAATCATCAATTGTCTGAAAAATTGTTATGACATCGAAATTATTAGCTGCCCTCGCGCCTCGTCTATGTAATTAATCGAGAATACTTGCGAGGCTTGCAGGTTGCAGCTTGTAAATAATACCAAAGTACAAATGAAGCAGATGCAAAGTGATTGCGAAACGAGTGATCAGTTGCCTTATAGTCTGTTGATTGAGCTTTATGTTTCCCCTCCTATTTGAGTCTATTACTTGGTTGAAGTAATAATTGAAGTATTTAATCGATAAAAGGCTGTTCTCTTAGTGCAATGAAAGCAAACTTCTATTTCACGTAGATACGATTATTAATTGCAGATATTTATAAGTGATTTCATTTTGGAATTTTTTGAATTATTCATTATTACGTATAGCAGACCATTCATGATAATAAAGTGTTTGGGTCCAGACTCAATCGACCGTCTCGCCGAAATTATCTGCCGTGTTCTATTGAACCATATATGGTACAATATATAGAAGAGTAGCAATGCCAATTAGTAGAGCTTATCAGTGCCAATTAATTAGTCCGAAATGCAGTCAATAAAGCGAGCAAAACCGCAAGCACAGTTAATTAGTCAATAATGATGTAGATACCTGTAGGGTTATTTATGATGATTAATCCAATCTAATCTAACTCCCACTCTCTTCCAGCAGTAGCCAGTTAACGGAACAGGTATGGCTGAGGCCCATTCTGCCGTTGCCTTTTCGTTTGCGATCACGCACGAGGGCTTCGACATCAACTATGACCATGAGGTGCTCAATCTTGTGTGGAACTCGGGTGTGCGCTCCTGGAAGAAGCGTATGGCACGTGCCAGAGTAAGTACCCAATACCGTCTGCTTTTAAATTCCTCTTTAACTTATACTCTTCTTCTTTTAGAATGGCATTCGCAATGGTGTCTATCCGGCGCACATACAGAGTCTGTGGCTGATCACGGCCATTGCGCTGGGGCTGCATTTCGCTGGATATCAGGCTCCTTTTAATCTGACTAACAGATTCCTAGTGCATTTGCCCAACAACACAATGAATTGGCAAATCACAGCGTGCTTCCTGGCCGCACTTACCGTCTGGCTTTCCATTTGCTTTACAATGCGTTACACACTGAAGCTGCTGTTGATCTACAAGGGCTGGATGTATGAGTCAAGGGCGCCGGGCAGTCGTGTATCCTTACCCACCATGCTGTGGGTGGCTGTGGTGCGTGTGCTGTCCAGCTGGAACAAGCCGGGACTGTACAGTTTCCAGGGATCGTTGCCACGCCTGCCACTGCCCTCCGTGCACGATACGATGTCGCGTTATCTGCGCTCGGTCCGTCCACTGCTGGATGATGATAACTACAAACGCATGGAGGGATTGGCCAAGGAGTTTGAGCTAACGATTGGCAAGAAACTGCAATGGTATCTGAGACTGAAGAGCTGGTGGTCCACAAACTACGTCTCAGATTGGTGGGAGGAGTACGTCTACCTACGCGGTCGCAGTCCGCTCTGTGTGAACAGCAATTTCTATGGCACCGATGCCATCTTTATGAATCTCACCAATGTACAGTCGGCACGTGCTGCCAATGTTATCTCCTTGTTGCTGAACTTTAGACGCCTCATCGAGCATCAGGAACTGCAGCCCATTATGGTGCAGGGCATGATCCCGCTCTGCTCGTGGCAATACGAACGAACCTTCAACACGGCTCGCATTCCAGGACTCGAAACAGATCGCATTGTTCACTACAGAGATTCCAATTACATTGTTGTGCTGCACAAGGGTTGCTACTACAAGATGCTCATCTACTACAAAGGACGCATCTTACGCCCATGCGAGCTGCAAATGTGAGTATCAAATTATTCTTATTTGCAATTTGAAACAGATCTGTAATCTACCATTTCCTTAACAGTCAAATCGAGGAGATTCTGAAGGCCAAGGCCACGCCGGTAGAGGGTGAGGAGCATTTGGCTGCGTTGACCGCCTGGAACCGTTCCAAGTGGGCCGAGACACGCAACAACAATTTCTCGCGTGGCGTCAATCACGTCTCGTTGCGCACCATCGAATCGGCAGCATTCGTACTTTCCCTTGACGACGAACCCTTCGAGTTCGACCTGAAGCGTCCCGAGTTGCTGGACTCATTCGGCAAGAAGCTGTTGCATGGCAATGGCTACAACCGTTGGTTTGACAAGTGCTTCACCGTCTGCGTGGGCACGAACGGACGAGTCGGTTTCAATGCCGAACACACGTGGTAAGTATTGGTTTAGTATAGTTTTGATAATTCTAGCTGGCAGGATAAGCCCTAGACAGTTGTCTCTTTGTTCGACTTTAATTCAAATATATATATATATTGTACGATAAAAGGTCTGACGCTGCCATCGCCTCACACATGTGGGAGAATCTGATCATTGATGATCTTGTATCGGACGGGTAAATTTTCCGAATATATTCAAATTTACGTTTGACGGTGTCGGTCGAGGTTCTATTGCAGTTTCATCTTAAGATTCGCATATATAAGATTTATTTAGTTTTTAATTACGCATAAATCCTAATGGTTGTGGCTTAATCGATTGTATTTGTGCATATCTTTTATAGGGCGGACGCACCGGTTATGGGACATCTATGGGAATATATATTTGGTGATGATATTGATGGGTAAAACTTAAATTCCAACTGAGGAAATCTCATTTCATACTGTTTAAGTTCAATATATACCAATCATAAGAACTAACTCTAACTAACGTTATACAATCATCTTGTGACTAACAACCGTACTCTAATTTACCCAACTAACTAACTATGGCTTCTATGTGTACTATCTGACGTTGCTTTGCTCTGCTAATCACTGATTTATGTCTACAAACCTTATAGATATGACGAAGCTGGTAATACTAAAGGGACACCCGAGTTCCAGCCACCTTCGCCAACGCGTCTTAACTGGGATCTAAAGCCGTGTCTGACGCAAATTGAGGAGGCCACAATCTGTGCCACAAAGCTGATCAATGAGGTTGATTTGCGCATATTGGTGCACCAAGAGTACGGCAAGGGATTCATGAAGAAGTGCCGCCTGTCGCCAGATGCCTACATACAGATGGCGTTGCAGCTGGCCTACTATCGTGATGCTGGACGCTTCTCATTGACTTACGAGGCATCCATGACACGCCTGTTCCGTGAAGGTCGCACTGAAACTGTGCGGCCATGCACCATAGAATCGTCCGCCTGGGTTAAGGCCATGCAGGATCCCAGCACAACGGTATGACAACTGAGTCTTTTCTTCTAATTCAGCCATATTAATTCGTTTGGCTTTTATTTCAGAATGATCATCGCGTGCAGCTGCTAAAGGATGCTTGCGATCGTCACCAGTTGGGCTATCAGGATGCCATGTGTGGTCGAGGAATTGATCGTCATCTGTTTTGCCTGTATGTTGTGTCCAAATACCTAGAGGTGGATTCGCCCTTCCTTAACGAGGTGCTGAGCGAACCCTGGCGTCTGTCCACTAGTCAAACACCACATGGTCAAACGCCTAAGATGGATTTGAAGAAACATCCGAACTGTATCAGTGCCGGTGGTGGCTTTGGACCCGTTGCAGATGATGGCTACGGTGTCTCGTACATCATAGCTGGTGAAAATCTTATATTCTTCCATATCTCAGCAAAGACCACGTGTGCGCAGACCGTAAGTAACACTATCGATTTATATCAGTGATCATAAGCTAACTCTGATTCAATTTCAGAATGTGCATCGGTTTTCGGAGCACATTTGCCAGGCCTTGGCCGATATTCGGTCCATGTTCGAGCAGCACATGAAGGATCATCCGAAGCCCGCCAAGTCCCTCACAAATGGCAAATCCACATAATGCATAGTCCTATTGTAGTGAAACTCTTGCGAGATTCTTGTTAGCATTTGTTTTTACTTTTCTAGTTACTCGTTTTTACAATCATCATACATATTGTCGTCTATTGTCTATTGTAAGTTTTCAATTTAAGTGCAAAAGTCCTTGAACATGTTTTAAAAGAACAAAAATGAAACGAAATTCATGCGAAATGAGCAATGCAATTTTATATATATATATACAAAAGCAAATTACTACAAAAGAATGTGAATTAGTGTGAATGCCTTGGCTGATTTTTAAGATCTAGTTTAAGCAGCTTTTGCACAATTTGCTGTTTCTCAATTAATTAGTATATAAATAAAAGAAGTTCTTTAGTAACTTAAGCGCTAGAAAAAATATATTGTATATGTATAGAGCATTCGATTGGATTGTTTTAATCACGCTGCCAGCGGGTTGGCATGAATGGTAACTCCATTGATTTTCTTATCAACATGCGGGCGGTAGTTCTTGGGGTTTACAGGCAGTTTTTCCAATTCATCTAGGGCATCAAATCCATCAATTACACGACCGAAGAGCGTGTACTTTAAATCAAGATTCGGCTGTGCCGCGTAGGTAATAAAGAATTGACTGGCATTGGCGTTGGGTCCATTGTTGGCCATAGAGACCATACCACGGTCCGTGTGCTGGAAAATAGGAATTTGAAATTTTACCAGTAAATTTTATTCACACATCTTGAACGTAATACTACCTTAACGGTCTCCTTGAACTCATCGTCGAATTTAGTGCCCCAAATGGACTGACCATTTTTGCCGGTATTTGTGGGATCTCCGGTTTGCACAATGAATCCCTTAATGTTCCTGATGAAACAGCAGCCGCTGTAGTAGTCGCTAGCGCACAGAGCCAGGAAATTCTCACACGCCTTGGGGCATGCCTCGCAGAAGAGCTCGATTTTAATATCGCCAACGTCGGTGTGCAATGTGACAGACTAGAAATAAAGACAGAAAACGAAATAAGTATAAAATTTAACAAAATCTTTGGTTTGTTTACCATTTCAACAGCTGCGTTCCTATTCGAGTTCGAAAAGTCTAGTTAAGTTGGCTGCTCTCCCACACAATAACCTATCGCAAACAGAGTTGCTTGGGGCACATGTTATCGATTGTGTAGAGACAAGAATCGGTGCAACGATGTTTATTTTAGTTTAGTTTTCACATCACTGTCTGGCATTTGGGCGCGAAATCAGCATTCACGACAGAAAAAAACATAGACAATTCTCGTTAAGTAAGTTATTTATTTATTGATCAAACCGAAATGAAGTGCAAAATACCCGAAATATCATGGCACAATCGTGATCCGGTATTAAGTGTAGACATTCAACCTAACAGTGTGGGCCTAAATGCACCGACAAAGTGTCGCCTCGCCTCGGGCGGCACCGATGCACACGTTCTCATTTGGTATGTGAACCAGACAGTGGAAGGCGTTGAACTGGAATTGGCAGCGGATTTGGCGAGGCATCAGCGTGCTGTCAACACAGTGCGTTGGTCACCAAACGGCAAACTTTTTGGCCTCTGGGGATGACGAAAGTGTTGTCTTTATATGGAAGCAAAAGGCTGAGAATGAAGTTGTAAACATTGTGGATGAGGACGGAAACAGCGAACAGGATAGAGAGGTGTGGCTGACATTGAAAGTGTTACGTGGCCATCGGGAAGACGTCTACGATTTAAGCTGGGCACCCAATTCACAGTTTCTAGTCACCGGTTCTGTGGACAACACTGCCATGTTGTGGGATGTCCATAAGGGAAAATCGTTAGCAATTTTGGATGATCATAAGGGATATGTGCAAGGTGTTGCCTGGGATCCGTGTAATCAGTTCATAGCAACAATGAGTACAGATAGGTAAGTGTTCAAAGAGTATATTTGAAGGGTTCATAACCATCTTCAACTGCTTACAGAGTTATGCGGATCTTTGATGTCAACACACGTCGTTGTTTGCATCGGGTGAGCAAATCAACACTGCCAGTTAAGGAGGGACACGAGCTGCACGGTCGCAGTGTGCGCTTGTATCACGACGGCACGCTGCAGACCTTCTTCAGACGCCTCTGCTTTACACCCGATGGCAAACTGTTGCTTACCCCTACTGGCGTGACGGACTATGATGGCGTTCTAAAACCCACAAATACCAGCTACGGCTACAGTCGCTACGATCTGAGCAAACCTGCATTCGTTTTGCCCTTCCCCAATGAATACACTGTGGCCGTGCGCTGTTCGCCCGTGCTGTACCGTCTGCGACCGTACAATGCCGAGAAGAATCCACCAATCATATCACTGCCTTATCGCATGATCTACGCTGTGGCCACCAAGAACTCTGTGTTCTTCTACGACACCCAGCAGCCAGTGCCCTTTGCCATTGTCTCCAACATACACTACACACGATTGACTGATCTGACGTGGTCAACTGATGGCAATGTGCTGATTGTCTCCAGCACAGACGGCTTCTGCTCGTTGTTGACCTTCGCTGAGAATGAGCTGGGTGAGCGGTATGAGGAAATGGATGCAGTGCTGTGCGCTGCTGCCAATACTATTGAGAATCCCCCACAACGTATACGCAAGCAGAAGAAACAAAGGCAGCAAAAACTATCTTCGGATGAGTCGACTCCACGTCAGCCACTGCAAGAGAAGATGAAACCTAATGGAATTGACACGAAGCCCGCCACTGCCGATGTTAGCAAAGAGAGCAACGAAATAGACTTGGAGCCCGAGAATGATTCGTCCCTACAGAGCAGCAGCTCTGCAACATCATCGAGCAGTCCCAAGTCAGTGGCCAAAGCCGAAGTAAAACCACAACCCATTGCCTTCAGACGTGCACCTCGTAATGTGACCGAACCAACACCAATTGCAATACGCCGTTCGCCGCGAAAGGTGACGGAAGTGACGCCCACGCCAATTGCCGTGAAGCGTAAGGCAAGCGCAGATGCGGATGATCTACAGAACAAACCGGCCAAGCAGCCACTGGTTGTGCTACAGAAACCACTCGAAGCTGTACTCGACAAGGAGATTATCAGCACCGACGAGAAGTTCGAGTCGCCAGAGAAGAAAAGCAGGCCTGCTACGCCTATACAGATACGAAGGCAGCCACGCACACCGGGCAGCAGCAATAGCAATGCGATGACGCCCAAGTTACTGCCTGCCAAACATGCCACGCCCATTGCAGTGCGTCGTACGCCCCGTGTACTGATTGAAGTGCCTGCAGTGAATGCGCCTGTCGATGTAGAGGAAGCAATGGATGCTTGGCCACTAGTAGAAGGTGTTAATCCACTGTCAACAGATGAGAAGAGCAGATCGCCCACTAAAATGGAAGATAGCAAAGCTAAGGAGACGCAGCTTATTATCAACGAGGCGACTTGCGAACGCACTGAAGACATTCGTCTGGTTTACGAAGACACACAAGAGGGGGCAACACCTAAGAAGGAAGCGCCCGCGGCAAAAGAAACAGCTGCACTACCTGTAGCAACAGCAACAATAATGGAGTCAGTGACTAATGCCTCGCCAAAACCGACAACGCCAAACCCCAAGACGCCGCGACGCGTTTCATTGCGAACGATTTCGACGCCGAAGTCTAAAAAGAAACTGTTAGAGTAGAGAATAATAGCATTACGAGCACTTTAGCCTAGCCTTAATCGATTTATATCACTTCTTATATATAAATAAAACGCGCAAACAGACGGAACAGATCAACAGGACATCAAGTCATCTCTCTCTCTCTGCTTTTCAGATGGAGCAAACTTGGCTGGCACACGCCCTGCAGCCTGTGACAAGTCATTCAAATAATTTAATCACCTCGCAAATCCTTGCAGGAAATTCTGTTTTCATTATTGATACTGGGAAATACCCTTTAGATTACTATGTGAAGCCATTGGGCCAACGCATTGACGCAGAGACCGCACCTAGCAAGATCATTATTCTAGTGGCTACACGCAAACGCTTACTGGAACTGCGAGAAGCATTCGAAACTCAACTTAGCAAAGACTGCGACTTGTTGATAGTTACTACGGAGCAGTTCAGCAGATTGAATTTAGACCAGCTGCTTCCCCAGGCTTATTTAGATTGTCTAATCCTTGATGAATACGAAAAGTTACGAGCTTATGATGGCAGCAGCTTTCAAGCATGCAAGTCGGAACTTTTGAAGTATTGCAACTCTACGCAGATGGTAGTAACCAGTCGTCTGTGGCAAGCCGAAGAAATGAAAGATCTTTTGCAGCACGCCAAGCAGCCATTGCTTTTGTTCAAGGATCCATTAGAAGCGGCTGCCTATGGTGGAATGTTGCTTGATGTTAGTTTAGCTGAGGGCGTAGAGCAACAGTTGCAACAGTTAATGGATTATCTCAAGCGGAATCCACCGGAAAATCAACGTACTCTCATATTCTTTGCTCGCAGTGCAGATTTAATGTTTCTACAGAAACAGTTACCCAAGCACGCTTGCCTGCTGCATCGGGGACGAAAGGATACGGCACACATCGAGCTATGGCAGCGGCAGGTAAGCCAAGAAAGAAGAAACAATAAAAGAATTCTATATAATAATCCATATTTGTTACAGCACTCAGGAAAAATGTTACTGTTGCAGGCACATGCGCCGGAGTTGCATGTGCACAATGTGCAAAGTTTAATACACTTCAACATGCCGCTCACTTGGAGTCAATTCCGAAAGCGTTTTGCTGTTTTCCGTGGTGGAGTACCGAATCTCCTCATGCCCGAGGAATCAAAGCAGCAGCTGCAATCGCTGGTGCTGCTGGACAAGGAAGGCCAGCAGTCGCTGCCACAGCTAATGGAATTCATGCAAAAACACGGACAGCAGATTGACAATATATTGAGTGCGGCGCATGCGCAGCTGTTGGCGACACGTGAAGCGACCCTAGCTGCGCGTCAATGTGTGCTGTGTCCCGTGCTGTTGCTCTACGGTCATTGTGTGACGTCTACCTGCCAATATCGTCACATCCTGATAGACAGCGATCGCAATTGCGGGACTGTACCTCATGTCGGAGCAATACGGTTTCAGCTACTGAAAGTGAGTTAAAAGAAGGGTTGAGGAAATTTAGTGAAAAATCTTGTCTCACTTACAGATTTGCACTCCCGCGCACTTTGCTGTACGCTTGCTGGCTCAAAGGACTTCGGATGAGTCGCCGTGGGAGTCCTTATCCGTAACACAGCACTATGATCAACTGCAACAGCAACTAAGGAGCTATTATGCCACTTCTGAGCATTGTGTGGCGCCCACCTTATCGCAGCTACAGCAAATTTGCGTGCGTAAAGTTGCTACCAATCGCTACGAACGTCTCTGCGTCACTTTTGTTTCCCCTACGCCTTCGAATCCCACGTTGCGTGTCAAGCACATGGACTTGGATACTGTTATCCATCATGCCAAGCTACCTGAGTTGCTTGTCTGTCCACAGGAGCTGCAACAGATCGAAGCATTAGCACTGGATGTGCGTCTGGCTGGAATTGTGCCCTACAATGGTGAGGAGATTTGGCAGTGCACTGAAACAGCAGCAGCTACTGAGCTGTTGCAATCTGATGCCATTTATGAGGCAACAGTTGACTTTAGTTTATCCCACACAATCTTTGTAAGTAACTTGAAGTTGCAATCGGTCGAGTATCGAGAGCAACTTCAGCAGAAATCACTAGGAAAATTTGTTAAGGAAATAAAAGATCGGTTAGAACAATTGGTGATGGATTTTTAAAATTAAAATTAATATTAATACTATTTGATGTGAAAAATAAATATAATTTAAACTGTTTGTTAGTAATGAAAATACCTTGTTTTTGTGTAGTTTAGATTTAATTTCTATTTAAAATTTAGATGATCTAATTATCGCGGATAATACCTAAAAGGCTTCTTAAAAGAAGACACTTTCATAATCTTGTCAACAAACAATAAACAAAATCCCCTGTAAATATATTATAGCATAATATACATTATAGGAACAAAACCTTAGAAAAAACACTTTAACTACTTAGAAGTAGTCTTGGAGAAGAAGCTACACAAGATACTCATAAGTTTATAGATAAAATTATAAATAAAAACCTTTTTTAGCTGACTCAAGGTCGATTTCAGCATCATAGCTTATCTAGCCGATATTTTTGCCAAACACAACAAGACATTAAAATTATAAATCTGATCCCTAATGGAATAATAATAATAATATACAATAAAATAATTAAAAAAAGATGATCTATGGTACATTTTGTTTTCTTCGGTTTTAGGTTGATTTATTATTTATTCGGCATTTGTTTTTATCGATTTATATTAAATGTATTTATGATTTTTGCATGTTTCTTGTGATCTGTTTATTTTATGTAATTTAATTTGTAATTTTTCTGACTATTCTTTTACTGTTTTTCAGATTTCTCTTTTGATTTTATTTTGAATTGTTTTGAGCGATAGCAAGGTACTTTGCCTTGTCCAAAGCTGAAAGGCTCCTCGCAGATTAGATTTATCGCTGGGGTTCAAGTTTCAACAAGCTAAATTATTGCAGATGGGCCCGTCACTCTTTCGCTCTCTCTCTCTCTCATTCTCTCTTTCCCTCTATTCCCTTTTAATTATGCAAGTGCAGCGTAATTGAAGCAGTTAAAGCGGCAACAATTTTTATTTAATTGAAATTATTCTAGACGGAATGTGTAGTACGAAAATAACAATAATAAACTTTTCTACGATATTGATCGACTGATAAGAATTAAACAGGTTAAATGGGCGATATTTGTTTGTAGTTTGGGGCAACTGCAGCCAAGCAGGGGCATTCTAGGGTTAATCTACACAGAAAATACCCCAAAATAAAGCTTAATTTGCAATCATAATAATCGTCGGCAGGTTGTTTTTATGCTCAACCAAAAACAAACAGGTTTTTTGGTGTTTCTCCTTCTACTTTCGGCAGATTTCGGGGGCCAGAGGCCAAGCTGTGATAAGGGCAGAGACCCAGACAACAGCTGAGCAGCGGGCCAAGCGCAATGGGAAGGTAAATCAACTGGTGGCAGGAGGCGCGTCTGCCGGCACATGTGGTGGGCGGCACGTAGCAAGCGGCAAGCGGCAAGCAGGCGTGGCTGGGTAGCGGGGTGCGGGCAGAGGGCAGCCTGGGCATGCCGCTTATCTTATCAGTGCGCGCCGTATGCTGGCGTCGTATGCATAAAAACAGAAGAGCAGAAAACAGAAAGAGCGAAATATAAACTGAACTGAAATCGAAAACGAATCGAGAAATGTATGTCGTACTATATGTAGCGTGTGGGGTACGTGGTATAAGTACATCTGTTACTGTTACTTAAGCGCAACGTCGCCCATAGAGTTTCAGTTTGGTTTGTTGTGTGAACGCAGCAACAAGTGCCCCGCAGCAGCAGCAGCAGCAGCAGCGAAGCGCAACAAGTGCCACGGAATTGTCTAGAGTGAGAGAGAGAGAGAAAGAGAGAGAAAGGAAAAGGCAAAGAGTTTCCACACGCGCGACATACTCCTGCTATTAGTCTGTGTGCATTTAAATATAAATTCGCATTAGGACGCTGCAGTTTCATCAAATTAAGCGCAACGAAATAAATTCATTAAACTGCTCGGAATTCAATTGGCAGCCGACATAGCAACAGCAACAACAGCATCAGCTGAGCAAAAAGTGAAAGGAAGCTGAAAGGGAAAGAGGAAAAAGCGACATAGCAGAGACAAAATGCTGCTCAAAGGCATCCAGTTGCTGCGCAGCGGGTGAGTTTGTAATCTGGGGTAGAGTGTGGGCCACACTAAGCGGGTCATTGTCAGCCTGCGGTCTAGGCAAGGACACGCATTGAGCCCAAGGGCCGACATTGTTTGGCCTGCTTGTCTTACCAATTGCAACTTAGTTACAATTTTTAATTCGCTTTTGATAATAACCTACCTCAAGAGCACCTACATTACCCCTCCCCCACCCACTCCAATAGTGTAAACCTTATCGCGACTGTAGCTCATTAAACTCAATTAGAGGAAAATTCCATTTTACGCTTCCTATACACATAAATGGCATCCACAACAACAACAACAACGCCTGCAAGAGCATCAATGTTGATGTCGCCATGCCGCAGATAATCCAGAAGATCAATGCACTCGCAAAGAACAGAAGAGGGGGCGCATCAGAGAGTCTTTAGCTGCGCTCGCTATTGTCCTCTCTTTCTTACTCTCTCGCGGGTAAATGTTTACGTCGTTGGTTTGTTTATAAACAATTTTTCAAGCACCCCTGTTAACCCCCTCAAGGCCCCCTGCGAGCCATAGTTTATTTTATCAATGAAATCGAATTTTCTGCAACGCTCGAAAGTATGCAGCGGTTTTTAGTTGTCAAACTACATTAATATAACAACGTCAGCTGCTGTTATACTTGTTATACTATGCTGCATCCATGCATTGCAACTAGTGCAAATAGTTATATAATTATAAATAGAGTTATATACAAATTATATAACAGTTATAACAGTTATATATATATATAAATATTTATTTCTGTTTATGCAATTACGTGTTCGAAATCCTAAGTTTTGTAAGGCATTTATTCATATTGCTTGTGACAGCAATATAACCGTAGCATACTTTAGACCTGTCTGCTTAACCGCTAAGCTGCAATTACCTTGCATACTTTTACGGGCCAAAGCTCACTCTTTCGCTCGTTTTCTTCTTCGTCTGCTTTGTACTTTGCTTATCATCAGCCACTGCTTCTCTCGTACCCCGGCACTTGCCCACACTTCGTAGTATTTTTGTGTTTTTGTTTTGGCTCCGGTTTTTTCTGCTCTGCGTGTGCGTGTGAATGTGTGCAACGTGCGAGGGAAGGCGAGAGCAAACGATCGGTGAACGACGCTGCAGTTGACCGACTGGTTCTGCCGCCTATCTTTATGTCTGTGAGTGTGCGTCTGTGTCTGTGTGTGCAAGTATGTGACGTTTATTGGCGGGTAAACAAGCAAAACAACAACAAATGCTGTTGCTGGCGCTGGCGTTGCTGCTGGCTTTGTTTTTGAGGGCGCCTAGCAACAGTGGACACTGGAAATAGAAAAAAAGAACAACCGAAATCTCTTTTTGCTTTTAGCTACTTGTTTGGCTTGTTGTTGGCTTTTGTTTTGATAGCCGCTTTGGTGTGGCGTGTTTTGTTGGCCCAGGTGTGTGCGTCACTGACAACATTGCATTGGCTCTGCTTTACATTGGTTTCCGTTTTTATGCGCCTTTATCAGAGAGTGCAGGCACAGAGAATCGAAGTATCTGTCAGATACATTTCAAGCAGACATTGTGCAATTCATTCAGCGACGTCTCTCTGCTCTGACACGCCGTTGATAACCTTAGACAATCCGACGACATCGACAACGACAAAAACGAACGAAGACAACAACATTGTTGCTGTTGTTCTTGATCGGCATTGTTATTGTTATTGACGAGCCCCCCAAGAGAGCGTGTGTGGAGAAGCGAGAGAAATGAGAATAATAACAATATGCAAATAACACAATAATATTTGTGCATTTGCGATTTCAATAATAAGCGCAACACAGACTGCTGACTGACCATGGGGCCACAATGCGTATGCGTAATGTCCATGGAAGCAATTACCAGGCCAGGCCACGCGTCTTTTCCTTATCACTTTTCGCCTGAAGTCTCTTTGTCCCAATCAATCAAGTTTGGAAATTCTCGAAAGACTCAAAACAGTAACAGAAATTCACTTGCTAATTATGTCGAATTGTTTAGAGCTTATCAGTTAATTATTTGTTTACCCGTTACGCTCTCGACTATATAGAATATGGTATACAGCAGATATGAATACCAGGAATAGATTAGATATGCAATAGTCATTTCGATAGTTGGGTTAACACATGTTCAACTGCGCCCCGTGTGCTATCATTTTCATGACGTGTTTTTCATATTGATTCCAATAGATACAGCTACTCAGTACTTCCTATCTGTATCTGTTTCTTTAGTGCAGTCACTGTAACCGCAACAATCAAGTGCGACTTCGTTCCCCTTTGTCTGCCCATCGAAGCGCCCAGAGCACCGCATAGACAATTGACGACGTCGAGGACAGTGCACTGAACGGGGACGGGGATGGGAGGTGTAATCTCTATAGGGCGCGTTCGTGTTATCAGTTTCGGCAGCCGAAGTCGATGCTTCTGGTTGTTCCCTGGACTTTGATACAGCTCATTAAGACGACTACGACGACGACGAGTACAATTAAATAACGTTACACAAAATGGCAATTCCACCTCTCTAGAGTACCCAGTACCAGTTCTTACTGGTGCCGCATGTTGTGGGGCAACTTTCAACGTCGCAGTCTGTGGACCTTGACCTTCGATACGGCGGCACCATATCGCGTTATATAGGACGCCTAGGACAACATTCCTTGAGACTTGTGGCAATTTACAATCTGATAGTTTGCAGATAAAGTTAAAGCTATTTCAAAAATGTTTCACTTTGACTGATTAAGTTTTGTAGAATCTTTAAATAGTTTCCTGTAAAGTGAAATAGATTTCCTGTAAAGTGTAATCATGTGAATCATTTAATAAGCAGTTACTTAGGTATAGCCCTTATCCTAGGTATAATTGAGCAACATGCTCAGCTGTTTCCCAGTCGATAAGGCTAGTATGGAAAATGGAAACAGTTTTATGACGCCAGGAAAAACTTTCCATCGGGGTTCATCACACTGACAGATAGATGACTAAGACAAATTTCCCCTATATCTATACAACTATCACTCATCCATGTGTGCTATATACATATGTATGTGTGTGTTAGTAAGACGTCATAGTACAAGCGTCTGTAAACGATTCGGTAGTCTATAAACTAATAAATAACAATACAGCAACTATTGCTGTATAAATTGTCGAGTTGTTCAGCTTATTACGCGTTGCGCCCGAGCCACGCGCCTTTCCTAGGTACTTTGGATCTGCAGGTGTGAACTGGTTCAAACTGGCACTGAAAACTCGTTTTGTTTTTGTCTACGTTCCACTAAGGTTTTTTGACGATGGACGCCCGGCCTGATAAGAACACAAACAATAACGAAGCCTTCGAGTAATTTGTCTGATTAGGGGCCTCTCCTCGGTTCTGTTTCTTTCTTTATGTTCTTGTGCTTGTTTTCGTTCTCTATTCTCTGTCAAGGCGAGTTAATGAACTTGTCCAGACAGCAAGGCACGCTAACAACCTGTTTGCCAAAATGAAGGCACCAAATGCGCTGCCCTTAACATTGAAATTGAAATTCCTTTCAAAATACTCTTGCATCAGCCTCACATCACAAAGAAGTCCAATCAGAATTTCCATGTTTCTCTGTTGCCACGCGTCTTGAAATAAAATTGCCACGTCAGGGCATACATATACACAGATGCGTACATATAATAGACATATTGTTGCTGATATAGCGCATATAAATTTTCACGCATATATATAGAGAAAACACGCGCTTGTTAATTTTCTGTGTTATTCTTTTTGCAACGCACGAGAAAAAAGACAAACAAAATGTATAAAAATAAAGTACAAAATACGAAAATAAATGTGTCGGAGACAGCGCATCGTATATGCTCATTAATACACTTTTTAATAGGGTATACAAAACTAGAAAGGCATTCATAATCAAGCATAAAATATTCTCTAATCAAAGGGTATTTTCATATTACGAAAGTACATTTATAGCGCATCGTTTTTTCCTATGAATATATTGATAGTAAGAAACTACAGGGTATTTCTCTCGTCACGCACTGCAGCTGTGTGCAGTGTGTAATGTAAAAATGCACTTGCCATTTTTGCAAATGCCAAGCGAATTGACGCTCCCATTTTCAAACCCCCCCAACCCACACAAACGGACCTAGCCTTCCCCTCCTTCCCCTCTCTATCTGTAGTTTTCTTTCTTATCAACCAAAATAGATTAGCAGTTCCGTGAGAGCGCGTGGCAGTCATCAAATATTTGAAAACAAAGATCTGTGCCGAATAATTAGTTAGAACACTCAACACTTTAGGCAACTGATAATTCCCGACAGTCATCCCGAGTTTCCACTTTTCGGAGTCCAAATACTACTTCAATATACACTGTAAAAAGCCATGATACCCATTAAACTGCGCATGTCTATGGTCAGTCTCTGCTCGTATGATCAAATGAATTTACATAAAGGGGCTCACGCACAAGTTAAGCCAGTTTTAGAGCTCCATAAACTGTCTACAGTCTGGCAGATTTGTATCAGATAAATGAATATGTATTATATACATATATCTTTGGGGAAAGAAAACGAAAACAAAACAAAGAATCACGGCAAAGTGAAGAGCCAAACATGAGCCAAGCGAATGACAGTGAACGAATAGAAAACAAGACGGGAAGGCGAGTCTGCTCGACTGTGATATACCCGTTATCAAAGGCTGCAACTGTATAACTCATTTCGATGATGCTATATATAATACATACAAAAAATGAACATTCCAGCTATAAAATTAACCTTGCAATTCGTTGATTTATGATTCACGGGGGCGGAAGAGGGCATGGTCAGTTTTGAAAAGTAACTTGTTCTAGGTGCAAGAATAATATATGTTTATGTTTGGACAGACAAACAGGCAGACATGGCTATATTGACTACGCTGTGGACACTGACAATGAATAACGCTATAATATACTGAATAATAATAATAATAATACTATTCTGCTCCACAAGGTAGCGGGTACCAAAACTGTCAATTAGTTTAAAACGAGCAGAGAGAAGAAAACAAAATAAATAATTCAAACTTCATTTACTTTTAATTAACAGACTAATTAATTAGCGCAGTGCGAAGATTGGCCTGCAAAATATGAAAAATATATTAGTATACAAATATACTATATATAGTCTACTATATATAGTCTACTATATATACAATATAGATCACAAATGGGAAGATTTGTTTATATTGTGTGAAGACCTTTGTGCTTTCTTTGATTCGCATTCAATGCACATAGGAAACTGTCACAATTTTCATATAGAGTGCATTATTGAAGTACTTTATGTAACCCGTATATATCGGAAATTTGAAGTGCCTGTAGCTTTCCACTTGTCGTAAATATCAGTTGTATCACAAGGCTCACTCTAGTTGGGGCAGCAGCATCGAGTGTGCTTGTATCGTATATATTATCATGCTACAGTCATGCACATAATGTGTGCTAATGACACTATCCACACCAGACAGACCACAACACACAGCACACACCAGTCACCCACACACACACACACACACACATACACAGACTTGATTAGCCAAACGCGTTGATAGAAAATGCGCAGTTCCAAAAAAACTACAACGTCTAAATTGGAATATATAAATATGCTATGTATGTGACGTCAGAGTTGTCGAGGCGGGTTGAACGAGTTCGGACTTTGTACCCCCATTGACAATGTAACCCAGTCTGCGTGTGCGAGTGTGGCCCAGTTACAGAGATACTCGATAAACGATAAACGATTGAAGGGCAGATGAGAATGAGCAGCATCAAGAGCTTATCGGCTTATCGCACTGTTTGCCAAGCTAATCCGTAGTCAGAATGCAACTGCGTTGCAGCCAGGCCAAAACTAATTGCAGCGTTAATTACAGCACAATTTCGGTACAGTGTATCATGTAGATGTTGTCAGAAAGAGATGGAGATAGAGATAGGAACACGTCAGTTCCGAGAACTCGCTGACAAGTCAAAGCAAAACAGAGACACGCGTTGGCTGACGAAACATTGCATCATGCGCTGTGAGACAAGGAAAGTGACGAAGTCATGACGTCTCTACCTCCTCTATTCTCCTCTCTTCTGCTCTCTACATCTGTCTGTCTCTCGAATTGAAGGTTGTCTTCTCTCTTGGAATCCCCAAAACGAACGCGCTGTGCAAAAGTCTGAGCAAGTTTTTCATAAGCGCCAAAGCAATGATACAAAACATAAATAAATACAGAGGAGGGGAGAGAAATATTATAGACTTAGAAATACCCAGTGAATGTTTGAAGATATATAAACTATTAAGTTAGTTATTATTATTATTTTAATAAGTTACTTTTCTAAACAGAGAACATTCTGCAAATGTCTTCGTCAATTTCTCTTTTAGCTCTTCAGTTTACGACGCCAAGGAAACCGCCAGAATAATCTTAGCGGGTTTCTCTCTTTCTCTACCTCTCTGTCACTCTTTCTCTTTGTCCGATTAGCACATGCAACCCCAGTCTAATGCTTTGTATTCACTGGGTATGCAGCGAAACCTGCACAACCAGCCATGAACAGCTGATTAGCCAGTTTTGTTTTATTTAGCTTTTTTACAGCGTGTCGAACTCTTTTCCAGCAGCTGTCTGCGCATACTCAGAATGCCAATTGCGGTACAGTTGTGCCCAAGCTGCGTTAGTTGCCACAGCTGTCGGGCAACTCTCCCGAGTCGACTCGGGCTAATTCATGACTCAGGTAGAATTCTCTTGAAAGAGTTTCCTACATCATCTGCCCTGGCTGTGTGGAGTAAATCTTCCTCAACTAAGTTCGATATCTTTGCCTAATTCAAGCCATTATATATCCTTTATTATAATTCAAATTCACGCCATTATATATCCATTAATATGGTAGTAGTGGTAGTATATTATGCCCTGTACATTTTACCTTACTCTCTGATCTCTACCTACTCTATAGCTATGCTCTGCTAACCCTGCTCTCTCCCCCTTCCTTCAGGCTTGTATCTCCGCCCAAGCGCTACAACTTTCGTTTGGTTTGTCGCGCTCTCTCCGTGCAATATGGAGATGCCAAGGCACTGACGCCCGCCGTCAAGGATTACGTGGAGCAGTGTGTGGGCCTCTGCCAGCCGGAACGCATTCACATCTGTGATGGCACCAAGGAGGAGAGCAAACTGCTGCAGGGCCTGATGCTCAAGCAGGGCACCATTGTGGCGCTGCCCAAGTACGAGAACTGCTGGCTGGCACGCACCAATCCCGCCGATGTGGCCCGTGTCGAGTCGAAGACATTCATCTGCACCGAGGAGCGTGAGGAGACCATTCCCACGCCCCAGGAGGGAGTCAAGGGTACGCTGGGCAACTGGATATCCCCCATCGACATGGACGCAGCCATTCAGCAGCGCTTCCCCGGCTGCATGAAGGGACGCACCATGTACGTGGTGCCCTTCAGCATGGGTCCAGTGGGATCGCCGCTCTCGAAGATCGGCATTGAGATCACCGACTCGCCCTATGTCGTCGAGTCCATGAAGATTATGACGCGTTCCGGACAGCCAGTGCTGCGAGTGCTTCAACAGGGCGACGGACAGTTTGTCAAGTGCCTTCATTCAGTGGGCACCCCCGCCAGCGGAGTACACGCCCAGGCCTCTTGGCCCTGTGATCCCGAGCGCACTATCATCCTGCACAAGCCCGCCGAGAATGAAATTGTCTCCTACGGCTCTGGCTACGGTGGCAACTCGTTGCTTGGCAAGAAGTGCTTCGCCCTGCGCATTGGCAGCACCATTGCCAAGCGAGAAGGCTGGCTGGCCGAGCACATGCTCATCCTGGGCATCACCAATCCGCAGGGCAAGAAGATCTATGTGGCGGCCGCCTTCCCCTCGGCCTGTGGCAAGACCAATCTGGCCATGATGACGCCCACGCTGCCCGGCTACAAGGTGGAGTGTGTGGGCGACGACATCGCCTGGATGAAGTTCGACTCGCAGGGCGTGCTGCGTGCCATCAATCCCGAGAATGGGTTCTTTGGTGTGGCGCCGGGCACCTCTCGCACCACCAATCCCATTGCCATGGACACCATCTTCCGCAACACGGTGTTCACCAATGTGGCATCCACCTCTGATGGCGGCGTCTACTGGGAGGGCATGGAGAAGTCTCAGTTGAACAATGTCACTGTCACCGACTGGCTGGGCAAACTGTGGTCACAGGAGTCCGGCAAGCCGGCGGCGCATCCCAACTCCCGCTTCTGCACGCCCGCCTCCCAGTGTCCCATCATCGATCCCACCTGGGAGGACAGTGCAGGCGTGCCCATCTCGGCCATCCTTTTCGGCGGACGTCGTCCCGCAGGAGTTCCGCTCGTGTACGAGGCGCGGGACTGGACCAATGGCGTCTTCATTGGCGCTGCAATGCGCAGCGAGGCCACTGCGGCGGCAGAGCACAAAGCCAAGGTGATCATGCACGATCCCTTCGCCATGCGCCCCTTCTTCGGCTACAACTTTGGGGACTATCTGGGGCACTGGCTGAGCATGGAGCAACGCGGTCAAGTGCCCAAGATCTTCCACGTCAACTGGTTCCGCAAGAGCGCAGAGGGCAAGTTCCTTTGGCCTGGCTTTGGGGACAATTCTCGTGTGCTCGACTGGATCTTTAGGCGCGTGCAGGGCGAGAATTGCTACGAGGAGTCGCCCATTGGTCGCCTGCCCAGCAAGAATGCTCTGAATGTGGCCGGGCTTGAGGGCGAGGTGGATCTCAGGCAGCTGTTCGAGCTGCCCAAAGAGTTCTGGCAACAGGAAGTCAACGATATCGAAGAATACTTTGAGCAGCAGGTGGGTCGCCATCTGCCACGCCCCGTTGCAGAACAACTGGCGGAGCTGAAGGCGCGTGTGGCCAGCATGTGATGTGGCTGGCTGCCATAGGTTATTCCTAATCTTAGTTTAATAAAGTCATACACAAAAACAAAACAAAGGCTCGCTAAGATTCCGAGTCTATTTCCAACATGGGGCGGGGCATGGCCAAGGCTTATCAATTTATGAGAGAGTCGGAGGCCCGTCTACACAGTCGGCGTAAACAAGCATATAAATCCATAATCGCGCTAACCTTTCTGCACTGCTGCCAATTTAATCAAGATCCCCATTGGAAAACAAGCAAATAAAACTTACTAAATTCGGGCAACGAAAACTTTACGTGCACTGATGTTTAAATCAGCCGAAACAGGCCTCCGTCAGTTGCCAAGGTCTGATTATAGACCAAGAGTTGCAAGGTGGTGTGATGTGAAAAGTATCAAGCCTAAAAAAAGATGGCATAGGGAGCGATAAGGCTGAGAAGAGAAGAAGTTTCACATCCGGTTCACTGTTTACTCTTTATGGAATATACTAAACGAATAAAAGAAGAACTATCTGATCTAGAGACTTGTCTAGATTACTTGTAGACTACATATATGGTTAAAGCGGATACCAAACGAAGAAAATAATTTTTATGATTTAAAGACTTTTGTAGAACAAAGTGTGGAAGCTAAATTAATTCACACACGACGTTTCAGTACTCTTTCATTATTTGACACCTTAACACAGAATGCCTCTCTCAGTCTTTATGTTACGTTTCATAGGTTTAACATAGGCTTAACATAGTCATCGTGTTATATAAGTATCAATATATCAGTGTGACCCTCTACCAGCCTACTACAATATTCATTGCCGATTAAGATCTCTGGTTAAAGAAGTCCCTAAACAAAAGATGAGAAACGAATCTATAAAGTTTCATATAGAATATAGAATTATATGGTTATATAGATCATACACCTTTCCCGACTACAGCTTCTGGTTTTAGCAGATATTAAACAAAAGATTAGAAACGAAACTTTATGATCTAGAGACTTGTAAAGAGCAGAGTTTATCCGATACCACATGCATCTTATTTAGTTTAGTAAAACAGTTTATTTGTCAATCACAAGATAATAACTAAAGTAAGAAAAATACTATATCGTCCTAAGACTTATACAAAACCTGGTCCAATCCCGATTACGATTACTCTTTAAGCAAAAGATGAGAAGCAAAACTATATGAACTAAAGATTCATATACAATAGACCATATAGACGTATATAGAACATAAACCTTTCTCGACTACAACTTCTGGTTTAAGGAGATATTATACAAAAGATCAGAAACGAAACTTTATGATCTAGCGACTTGTAAAGAACATAGTTTATTACCGAGACCACTTTGCATCTTGTTGAGTTCCAAAAGTAAAACAATTTATTTGCCAATCACAAGAGACTAAACGAAAGAAAAAGGAAACTATTACATCCTAAGTCTCATAAAAAACCTATTATATTCCCGACTACGATTTCTCGTCAAAAAAGAAGATCTAAAAGATGAGAAGCAAAACTATATGAACTAAAGATTCATATAGAATATAGTTTATTCCCGATTCCGCTTTGCATCTCGTATAGTCCTAAAATTAAAAAGTTTTATTTGTCAATCACAAGATCCGGCTATGAACTATAAACATTTCTAAAATTAGAAAGGCATTTTCCACTAGCAGGGGCTCGTTAATCAGCTGATAACCCAGACAAGCTGTACTATATGTTATATATATAGCGGATTTACATAAATATTGATTTCCCTCAATATTGGAACTGTAAGACGATTGACGTAAGTTCGCAATAAACTCAACTCATCATTGGCAAACACGATCGCTGCTATAAAGCAAGTCGATCTTTGCACGTCGCAGGGCTTTGTGGAGGAGGAAGAGGAGGAGGAGGAGTAGTAGGGAAAGGGGATTGACATGGACGTAGACTGGGGAGGGGTGCGTGTGTGTGCAGGCAGACACAAGCTGATGATGATGCCGTTGCTGCTGATGATGATTATCAAGCTTATCAAGCTCAACTAGAAAAACAAGTCCATGGTTTATAAATAAAATACACGAAAAAATTCAACGAATTTCATTTGTTTTTGCTGCTTTTTTTTGCCAATTAAAGAGGCGCGTGGAGACGGGAGACCTTTTTATAGGAAAACAAAAACTAGATCAGACATGGAAAGGGTATCCTCAAGGCGGTTCCCTGGAACAATTCATTGCTGCACAATGTTTTGGGAAACCTTCATTTCTCCTTCTGAGAGAACACATGATCAAAGAGAAGACGTTCGTCTATTCTTGGTTATCCCAAATGTCACATGAATAGAAGATGAGTAGAATAGCAATGCGTGTGCTGGCCATTCATGGCCTCCAAACTGGATGTTTTGGCTGATGGCCATGGCCGGCATTGTGTAGGAGAATTGTAGGAGACCCGAACACGAGTTCTCTTCTATTTTTTTATTTTTGCCAGATCATTGAATTTTCCGTCAAAATTTTTGCATAATAAAATGATTGCCATGTGATGTTTTCTCTATAGAAAAGGCAGACAAAAACGTAGGTGGGCGCGTGTGCCCAAGACGAGAAGAGCGGGGAAGAAGAGGTAAATATCGATAGAATAAAGCTATTTTAGGTAGACTAATTGACTGATGTCTAGTATTTGTAGAGGACAGTAACAGCAAATGCTTCCTTTACTATCTACATAGGAAGAGGAGTGTCTAGAATTGTGGAAGGGGCCTGTCTGGCGGGTATTTACAAGCATAATCGATATACGCAGCTGGCTGAAGAGAGGACCGTGTCGAGTGGCGATATCGAGTGAAAATAGAAGTAAACAAACTAATTAAATTAGCAGCTAACGGCAATATCAACAAGACCTTATCAATGCCAGTGTTCCCCTATCAAAAACCCAAAATGAGAGAAGCAAAGAGACAAACAATAACTGAAATAAATGTAGCAACAACAACAAAATACGATTACTACGCACGTCTCTGACTGTTGCCAAGCAGGACTGTTCTTGGTCGCGCGCACTCTTCTCTCCCACACTCTCTCGCACTCTCCTGCTGCTGCTGCTGCTGTGAAAAACCAAAACAATCGGCGAGCCTCCTCGTTGGGGGCCAATCAGCGTGTCCGAAGTTTGACCCGACGATCGAACGACACGACGACGAGCGACGGCAAGCCGAATGTAGCGCACACGCAGCCGATCGCGCACGAAACGTTCTAGTCGCATCGGGCAGGCAGCAGCAGCGAAGCGTATAAAAGGCCGAACCCGCTGGCAGTTGGCATCAGTTACTCGTGGACTGAGTAAATGGAAAGATCAAGTGAAACATTTAATTTCAGTGATCTGAAAATCAAATTAACTTTTGACAAAAAACTCTGGCGTAACATACGAAAGCGCAGCTACACCAAACAGTAAAAAATAAATATATAAAAAACAAATATAAGTTACAGCAAAACTGTAAATTGTGATAATCAAGTTGTGATATAAATACTATAAACACCATATTCCAAAGTCTTGTAAAGCATTAAATAATTGTAAATCTTTAAACCAACGCAAAACACCAACAAAAAACTACAACAAAATGCCTGAGCTCATTGAACAAAGCAAAATTATGTAAGTAAAAGTTGCTGCAAGAAAAAAACCCGAAAAGACTAAGGCCGTAAATATGCCTGGCACCCCCTACACTCCCCCACACTCCCCTACACACCATTACCTCGTCACAAAGTGACCCACAAAAGTATTTTTAACGCAGTGCGAAAACTATTTTCATGTTGCATTTGAATTTGTGAAACTTGTTTGGAATTTCCCAGAATTGATTTATTAAAATATTACTCGATTCAAGCGAAATATATTTAATAAATTAAAGGGAAATTGCAAGCAGAAATACCCTACCTCCTCACACTGTCTCTTGCAATGCTTGACTTACGTTTCCCCCTCCTTCTTCTTCGCCTCTTCAGCTCCGCTGTGCCTCAGCTGTACAAGCAACGCCAGAACAACTGCGGCCTGTACAGCCACATTCGTGGCATTCCCACCTCATATGGCGACGTCAACTCCCTGACTGCCGGCGTGCTCAACTTTGTGGAGGAGGCTGTCGCCCTCTGCCAGCCCGACCAGGTGCACATCTGCGATGGCTCCGAGCAGGAGAACAAGATGCTCATTAAGAGCCTCCTCGAGCAGGGCACCATTGTGGCGCTGCCCAAGTACGAGAACTGCTGGCTGGCACGCACCAATCCCGCCGATGTGGCCCGTGTCGAGTCGAAGACATTCATCTGCACCGAGGAGCGTGAGGAGACCATTCCCACGCCCCAGGAGGGAGTCAAGGGTACGCTGGGCAACTGGTTATCCCCCATCGACATGGACGCAGCCATTCAGCAGCGCTTCCCCGGCTGCATGAAGGGACGCACCATGTACGTGGTGCCCTTCAGCATGGGCCCAGTGGGATCGCCGCTCTCGAAGATCGGCATCGAGGTCACCGACTCGGCTTATGTGGTTGCCTCCATGCGCATCATGACCCGCATGGGCGCCGCTGTGCTGCAGCAGCTGGCCAAGAAGGAGGAGTTCGTGCGTGCTCTGCACTCTGTGGGCGCTCCTGCTGACGGAAAGGTGGAGCAGCCCTCGTGGCCCTGTGATCCCGAGCGCACCATCATCCTGCACAAGCCTGCCGAGAATCTGATTGTCTCCTACGGCTCTGGCTACGGTGGCAACTCGTTGCTGGGCAAGAAGTGCTTCGCCCTGCGCATTGGCAGCACCATTGCCAAGCGGGAAGGCTGGCTGGCCGAGCACATGCTCATCCTGGGCATCACCGATCCCAAGGGTGTCAAGAAGTACATCACTGCCGCCTTCCCTCTCGGCCTGCGGCAAGACCAATCTGGCCATGTTGAACCCCTCGCTGGCCAACTACAAGGTGGAGTGTGTGGGCGACGACATCGCCTGGATGAAGTTCGACTCGCAGGGCGTGCTGCGTGCCATCAATCCCGAGAATGGCTTCTTCGGCGTCGCTCCAGGCACCTCGATGGAAACTAATCCAATTGCCATGAACACCGTGTTCAAGGACACCATCTTCACCAATGTGGCATCCACCTCGGATGGCGGCGTCTACTGGGAGGGCATGGAGAGCAGCCTGGCTGCCAATGTACAGATCACCGATTGGCTGGGCAAGCCCTGGACAAAGGAGTCCGGCAAGCCGGCGGCGCATCCCAACTCCCGCTTCTGCACCCCCGCCGCACAGTGCCCCATCATCGATGGTGCCTGGGAGGATCCAGCTGGTGTCCCCATCTCGGCGATGCTCTTCGGCGGTCGCCGTCCAGCTGGTGTGCCCCTCATCTATGAGGCACGCGACTGGACCCATGGCGTCTTCATTGGCGCTGCAATGCGCAGCGAGGCCACTGCGGCGGCAGAGCACAAGGGCAAGATGATCATGCACGATCCCTTCGCCATGCGCCCCTTCTTCGGCTACAACTTTGGGGACTACGTGGCCCACTGGCTGAGCATGGAGAAGCGCGGTCAGGTGCCCAAGATCTTCCATGTCAACTGGTTCCGCAAGAGCGATCAGGGCAAATTCATGTGGCCCGGATATGGAGAGAACTCGCGTGTGCTCGAGTGGATCCTGCGTCGTTGCAATGGCGACAAATGCTACGTGGACTCCGCAATTGGTCGCATACCCGCTGAGGGTGAGCTCAACTTGGCCGGCATGAAGGAGCAGATCGATCTGAAGCAGCTCTTCTCGCTGCCCAAGGACTTCTGGTCGCAGGAGGTGAAGGACATTCGCAACTACTTCGAGTCCCAGGTGGGCGCTGATCTGCCTGCCAGCATCTATGCTGAGCTGGACAAGCTAAGCAAACGCGTTGCCGACTTGTAAACGGCTGAGAATTTATCACAACCATCACCCACACACACCCACACACACCCAGCCAGCACACATCTTTACCTGCCCCGCAAACAAACTGAGCTAATATACACCACCCCCCCCCGCACCATAAAATGCCCTACACAAACCTTATATACTCTGTATAATCGTGCTACCCTTCACTTAATCGTTTCTTTAGCCCTTAAGCCGCAGACTTCCAAAACTATTTATTGTTTAAGTTGTATACACAAGTATTTATAAGTTTATATTCTAAAAAGAAAACAAGAAAAACAAAAAAAAAAAACTACAAAACTGAAATCATAATAAAAACAAACGATTTTATCACAAACAAATTGATCTGTTTTAAATGGGATTACAAATATAATATCATTATAGAATGAGGAAGAAAAGCTGCCTGTCGAAAGCTTAATAGCTTTGCAGCTTCTTATCTCCATTGATCGTTCAAATACTTGTTATATATAATATATATATATATATATACCATTATATATAATGGTGCATAATTGAATTGGTTTGTGTATATTCAATATTATGTCTCACTTTGATTTGCACTGATAAAACTTATCAGTTATTTCTAAAATCAAAACATCTCTACATACAAAAACTTTCATTTCATTATAAATATGGCAACTATACTTATGTAAAAGTTGTCCGCATTTGATGATATTTTATAAGCATATAGAAAGAGGCTGACGTAGTAAGATTCGTTGCAATATCTTGACAATGAAGACAACTCGGTCGATAGTTAGTATGCCAGCTATGCGATAGATACTTAGTTCCCACTTTATGTTGAGAATATAGATTACATTCGAAACAGTAAAGCGAATACAAATTAAATTATTCATAACTTAAACTTTGAGTGCTAACTGAATACATCTTATGTAATTTTAAATTAATAACTTGACCTACTTAATCATTTGAATATATTGGAAAACTACAAATGTTAACGAACTTTGCTTCAATCATTAAAACGGTTTAAGTTGTAATTAACAATAATATTTTTCTGATTGCCAATATTTTCAATGTTCTTACATAAATATAGTAATGTATAAGGTATTCATTTAATTCTAGAAATACTACGGTATATTGTCAAATCAAATTTAAAGTAGACTGTTGAAATTTATTACAATAAATCTTAGTGCAAATCTTTCAGGGACTAGGAATATATATGTTAAAACCTGTCTGAATAAATCACCTGCAGGTACTATAATAATACAACCATAAAGTAAACTATATTGTTAAAAAAATAATTCAAAGTCACATCAAATTTGATATTTTATAGTTAGAAATCGGTTTTACTTAAAGAGACTCATTGCATTTAATGAGTAATCATTCTCTGGAATAATACTATTCACATAATACACCAAATACTAATTGGTTATAGGTTAGGTTATAAGTATAGTAAATAGACCTATTGCAAGGGTAATATTAATACTTTAAGATGTTTCATCATTTTTCTATGGGAAAAACCTAATAAATTCTAAAATATAAGTAGACAGTACCTCTATTGTAATATAACAAGAAGATATTATGCTATATAATGACACAATACATTCAATTCAGTACATATAGGTTGTAGGTTAGGTTATATGTGTACTGAATAGACCCTTTGAAAGGGTAATAATGATACTGCGAGATGTTCCCTAAGTTTTCTATAAGAACTATTTTCTATTGAACTCTCAAAATCGAAGTAGACAGCTATCTCTTTTGTAATAGAACAAGATTATATAATGCTATATAATGACACAATGCATTCAATTCAATTGCAAAAGATCAAGAAATGTAAGCACAGGGCAGAACAGAGCAGAAAACGGTTTTGGAAAAGCACAAAGCAGGCAAGTCGAGGGGTTTTTCCAGGCTGGAAAGGAAGCTTTTTTGTGCTGTGCTGTGCGAAGCTTTTGTCAATCTTTTTGCTGTTGTTGTTGTTGCTGTTGTTGTCGTTGTTGTGCTTGCCACAAAATGCAGGCGATGTGTGGAACTGAGCCACAGTTCAGCTCGAGCTGCGTACGCGGTCGGTTAGGCCATTTTGTGCGGCAATTGCGGCACTTGCAACGCGCGCGCTTGGCTACAAAGCGGAAACGGAAGTGCAGCGAGAGACATAAAGAAGACAACAACAGAAACAGAGACAGAGGGCGAGAGAGAGAGACAGAGGGATAGAGACAGAGAGAGAGTGGGAGAGAAAGAGAGTGGGAGTGAGGGAGGCGCAGTGCAAACTGTTGCTTACCTTCAATTGTTGTGCTCTTCTTCTTCTTCTTCTTCTTCTTGTTGTGCTGTTCTTGTTCTTGTTGTTATTGTTGTTGCTATTGTGAAAGTTTCGTAACGCAATTAAGACAATTAGAAAAGTTAATTTCGGGAAATTGACAACAAGCGCAAATTGCAAAATCAAGCGAAAATGGTAAACACAAAATACGATTCACCTGAACCGACCCCAGTTTCCCTGCCCCCCTCCATCTAAATTTAGACACTAACTGTTGCTCAATGTGTGACAGTGTGAGTGAGTGTGTGTGTGTGTGTCTGAAACTGACAGTGTGTGTGGGTGTGTGTGTGTGAGTGTTTTTGCTTCTAAGCTGCGATTTGACATGTTGATTTATGCGCTTCTCTTTCCCCTCACAAAAGTTTCATGCTCTTACTACCAGTGAGAGTGTGTGTGTTTGTTTTGTGTATGAGTGTGTGTCTGCCTGTGTCTGTGTGTGTGCTTCTGTTGCTGGGATTACGCGTGTCTCTGCTGTGGCACTTGTTGCGTCTGTTCTCGCCTGTCGTCGCACAGGACACTCGCTTAATTGCTAATCCTCGCACCCAACTTTAACGCCAGACGCGTCTAATTACACGTAACTTGCCCCACCTTGTCCTGCGCCCAACTGCCAACATCGACTTCCCATGCCCCACTTCCCCTCTCCACCTAGTTACCCCCTCTACCTGCTTAATTGTGCCCCACTTGCTGCCCACAAATGACGCGTTTAAAAGCAAATTGCCCGCCAAATAGTAAGAGGAGCGTCCGTCACACAGACACACACAGACACACACAGCACACACACACACATACACTTAGCACGCACACACAGACAGACACTGGTGAACTTAATATGCCATCAACATGAGATTTGCACAAATGGCGCGCGTCAAGAATTATGTGTTGCAATAAAATCGATGGTGGACAGAGAGTGAGAGGCAGAGTAGCACAGTGGGGGAGAGAGGGGAAGAGAAAGGGAAAAGGGCAAGTGGCATAGGCTAATAACTAAGTTGCGAACGTGACTTTTAGCCTAGAATTCTAATTTGCCATTTGTCGGACTCAATCGAGCCTGGGGCAGTGGGCGCCGCTAAATAGGCTACACTTTCTTGACGTCTCTCGCATATTGTTTGATCCTAAGTGTTTTATGGACTTTTCTTGTTTATGCTGCACACAAAGATAGACACCAGCACCAGACGGACACACACACACACACGCACACACACGCACGCACACACACGCACGCCCAGTTACTTATACACATTTATTTTAACAAGAAACTCCCTTGGACAAGAAAATATTTATGTTTATTTATGTGTGTGTGAGTGTGTGGGGTGTGTGGGGTGTGTGTGGTGTGTGTGTGGTATTTGTGTGTGTGTTGTGTGGCTGTGCATGCTTGGGCGAGTGTTAAATATGTGCTTAGCGGGTGCGGGCGTGTAATTAAGCCAGCTTTACTTAGAAGGGTTAGCTGGTCAGCCCCAGCCACGGCCCCTAATCCCCTCCCCCTCCCCCTCCCCCTTCCTCTCACTTACTGCTAATGGCTGCCCGAGCAGTAGAACTGCACTTGATGATGATGACGACGACGACGACGGGTCACAGACATTTGAACTTTTTGATGACTGTTGAAACTATTCTGGAACGCGGACTTTCACAAATTACACCCTCACATATGCAAATCTCTGCCCCCCCTCTCGCTCACAGTCTTCCTATCTCCACAAATTGCATGCTAAATCAAATCAGTTTCGGCTGGCTTAGCCTCAGGGTTATTTGGCAAAAGTATGCATAACTTTCAAATACAATCAACCTCAGAGTCTGTCTGCCCTTTCTTCTTTCTACCTTTCTACCCTTTCTTCCCTTCATCATTTATTCATACGCCACGTCGAAGTTGTGTATTGCAATTAGATTGACCTGAAATCAGTTCAGATTTATGCAAAATTCTAGCAAATTCCACACGCAAACACACACACACACACACACAAACCCCTGCCCCTATTCTTCCTCTCTGTTATCTGAACCATGCATAGCGAATGCGCCTAATGCCAATACAAACCCAAAATCACTTTACTGAGAGTTGACTGATAGAGCGAACGAGGCAGCAGTCTTTGCCAGCACAGAGAGACAGAGAGTGAGAGAGAGAGATAGAGAGGGGGGGGGGGGGAAGGTAGAGAGAGTGCTTTGCTCGTTCCTTTTGCCTATTGATTTGTCAGTGTCCGCAGATTTTCGCACAACCAAAAACTGTTTGTCCAGGGCCGAGTGTTGCCAACTGTTTCTGTTTTCTATTCAACGTTTTTATGATTATTCTATACATGCCTCTGCATACACTCTACCTCTACCTCTTCCCCCTCTCTCTCACTCTCTCTTGACTCCCTCTCTGTCCATCTGTATGATTGGTTGCGGTGGCAACCGGCCCAGGTTACGTGATTCCCAGGCACACAATGAAGCAAAGTTAAGCTGCATTGAATGAACATCTTAACAATGGAATACCCTGTAATTATATAAAGCATCACAGCTTAGCGCTTGGTACTCATTTCACAGAATTTTCGCCATTTTCTCGAGCAGCTTACAAACTGTTAAGCCGCATTTTCCAAAGAACTTAGCTTCGACTTTATATTTACTTTGCCTTCTCTGATTGATTTGTTTTATGGGGTATTTGCTTTGTTTTTTTGGCTCTATTTGAATTTGATATGTATCGGCTTTAAAAGCCAACAAACAAATCAAATTAGTTTGTCTATAAATATTCCACTTCGATTTCCATATAGAATCATTTCAATTTGAAAGAATTTTACCCAGACTCGTCCTGGATAGAGAGAGAGAGAGAGAGAGAGAGAATCAAGCTAAACACTTAAGGCAGCCTCTTTTCACACACAATCGGTTTATGGCCTATGGCATAGTATGGAAGTATAGTATACTCCCAGTGGGTTTAGTGCGCTTAGGGGGTATAAGCTCCATCCAACAGGTAAGGCAAGTAGAGGCAGGAGGCGGCACAAGCGTGTGTTGGCGCATTCATATTATTTGCTTTACAATATGAACACGTATCCACGCTTTGTGTCTGCTTAAGTGGGCGGGCCCAAGGGAGCGGGGGGTGGAGGGACTGCTCCGCTATTTGTATAGTTGGGAAGCGCATATACACAACAGATAACAAAGTCAGGTTGGGTAAGTGGGTTGAGGGGTTGGCGGACTCAGGGCGCATTGCACAAAAGGCCGTGGGGCAAAAGCAACAGTTGGGACTCACGTTACGAGCATGGACACGGACAGAGACTGGAACTGGAAGTGAGAGTAGGGAGGAGGCAGGGGAAGTGGAAGTGGAAGTGGAAGGTTGCACAGCAGCTGGACAATAAAATGAAATGCTAGATTTGCTCATGTAAGTGACGAAGGATTTTATGGCTCTGCTGTTTCCTTTCTCTCTCCCTCTATCGCTCTCTGTCTCTCTCTGCCTTTCTGTGCAATGACAGGTAAACTATAAATAGCTTGTCGTGTGTATGGCCAGCGAGCTGCAATTGGAAGGGAGTCCAAATGGAAATCAAAGTCAGTTGGCTGCCGCCTTAGGAGTTGTTTTCTTTGGCGCCGAAAAGTGCGCAACAGTTTTGCAGTTGGCTGAGAGAGAGAGAGAGAAGGAAGAGGGAGAAAAAAAAGGCATAATAAGCAGGGAGAAAAAGAAAAATAATAGGGAGAGAAGAGAGATCCATAAGAGACTCATGGAATAAAAAATGGAAGATAGAGATAGATTAAGATTTTGAGAAAAAAGGAAAATAAATATGAGAAATAGAGAAAGTAAACTAGAGAGCAACAGAGAGAATATACATAGAGAAGGAAAAGTGAGAAACGATTTAGACAGAAGGGAGACAATGGGGGTAAGGGTAGAAGAAAAACGAGACATAACGCATATCGAGAAGAAATATAGCGAAGGGCGACAAATGAAGAACGGGGAAAAGGAAAAACAAAGAGAGAGAAGAAGGAATGAAGAGAGAGGTAGTCGAAAAGTGGAGAGAAAAATAAAAGAGAGTTTAAGAAATTTAAGATGGGAAAGAGAGAAGGAAATATATTAAATAAAAAGACTAAAGAAAGACAGAGAATACAGATAGAGAAGGAAGACAAAGAATAAAGACAGAGAAGAACTACAGGGAAGGAATACAGAGAAACAAGAGAGATATTAAATGTAGAGAACGGAGAGAGAGAGAGAGAACAATGAAAGACACTCTGCCTTGCCACAGACACAGAAGAGAGAAAAGCAATAAACTATTCATATAGCACTTTAAAAGTTCAATTGAAAGCAGAGAATACGACTAGAGAAGGGAGCCAAAAAAGAAAGACAGAGAACAAATACAGGGCAGAAAAGCAGAGAAGCAAGAGAGATATTGAATCTAAAGAACGAAGAGAACGGAGTGAGGGAGAGAACAATGAAAGACACTCTGCCATGCCACAGACACAGAAAAAAGAAAAGCAGTAAGCTATTTCTATAGTTAGACTTTACAAGGAAGAAGAACAGAGAAACAAGAGAGATATTGAATCTAGAGAACGGAGACAGAGGGAGTTAGAACAATGAAAGACACTCTGCCATGCCACAGACACAGAAGAAAGAAAAAAGAAAGTAAACTATTTCTATAGTTTCCACTTTTAGCAAGTTCAATTGAAAGTTTAGAGACGAATTGACAGTTCGACTGCTTTATCAATTAGCTGCTTAACCACACATTCTGCCAGAGTTCCACAAAGTGTTTGCCCCTTCCCCATCCCCGAGTGCAATAATTAAATCACCTGTTCGCCAAGTAGCAACTCGAGGCGCCTCTGTCAAGCCACACAGATGCCTGAGACTAAGCTCAAGTTAAACAACTGACAAACTACTTGAACAAATCTTTGAGGCAAATACGAAACTTGCTCGTTGTGTGTATGTGTGACAGTCTGTGTGTGTGTGTGTGTGACAGTCTGTGTGTGACAGTGTGTGCGACAGTTGGTTAAGCCAACTAAAAAAAAGAAACATTAACTTGCTATGCTCAGCAGATTGTTGCAACAAGTTGAAAGCTGCAACAAAATGCTTTGAGCATTTAGTTTGCTGTAAGCTGTGTGGACGGTGTGGTAACAGGGAGGGGTAAGGGGTTGATGGGAGTAAGAGAGGGAGTAGGGCATACAAAAGGGGTAAGAGGGGAGAGGGATGATTGAGAGGGAGAGCAGGCAAAGGCAGCCACTTTTGCTGTCAACATTTTGAGAGATGAATACGAATTTCACAACAATTTGCTGACACACGCACACACACACACACGCACACAACTATGTATACATACATGCACACTATGCTGGCTGCTGGCCATGTGGGCGTGGCATCTGCTGTTTGCTTTTACTGTAGTTTTCATTATTTTATTAAATGAAGATAAAGCCATAAATTATTCTGCGCGGGCATTTAGGCAAATGTCTGCGGCTTTGTGTGTGTGTGTGTGTGTTTCTGTGTGTAGGGGTGTGTGCAGGAGGGCAGTGTACGTGCGTGTGTGCTTTGAGTAATGACCCGTGATATTTACACATGAGTTGCCAACAACTTTCAGCAGCATCAGCAGCAGAGGCAGAGGCAGTAAAAACAGCTTCGGCTTTCTCAGTTGGCAACATGGCGCAGCAGCAGCACAGCTGGGATGGAGGCGACTCCTCCTCTGGGGGTGGTGCAGGTGGTGGACGGCATCATGGGCATGCTGGGCACTCGGCTGGCCACAAGCAGCCCGCTCGTGCCATCAGTAATCCGTTGCCCTATAAAGGCGCCACGCCCAAATCGCCCAGGTAAGCAAACGTTAATGCAAAGTGAAGCAAGGCAAATGAGCTCAAACACACACACACACACAGAAGTTATCATCCGGCGCCGCCCTCTGTGTATGCCACGCCCACACAGTCAACAGTTGGCAGCTATGCGGGCTATGGTGCGCCGCCTCGCAGTCCCAAGATTACCACCACCTATGCGAATGACAGCTGCGAGGATGTGAGCTCGTCCACACCCTCCTCCTACTACCAGACACCCATGTCGGGCTCCATGGATGACTCCTCATCCTCGCTGCTTAGTGGACACGCCGGACACGGCAGGCCCAGTCCCAAATCGCCGTGCAAATTCGTCTTCGATGCAGTCAGTCCATCGGGGTCAGGCATGTTGGATCAGGCTGCGCTGGGCAAGAAGTTTGAATACTACGAGCCCATTTCCCCGGACGATGGTTCGCTCTACTACGAGCCGCCCAGTTCGCCACGTCGCCAGGGCTCGGGCAGACGCCTCCAGCACCAACAACAACAACAACAACAACTGGAGCAGCTGCCCAGCATGGGTGGCAAGCGACGGCGCGATGAGTGGGAGTTGCCGGTGATAACCAAGCTCGATGCACGCAACTTGAATGCAGCAGCAGCAGCTGGAGCAGGAGGAGGGGCATCCTCCGGTTATTACGGCCTGAAGCGTGACTCCTGTGTCACGGACTGCACACAGCTGTCCATCGATTCGGGGGAGACGCAGACACAGCACACGAACAGCAGCTTGGTGACCACCACCACAACGAGCTTCAGCTACACGGATACCGATGCGGGGCCACAGGGCACAGCGCATCAACAGCGGCATCAGCGTCGACATGCAATCAACATCACCTCGAATCCGGGCTACCAAGTGCTGCACAGCTCCCACTCGACGCTGGATCGCACCTGCTCGGACAGTGTGGTGTCGCTGCGCTATCGCAAGTCAACCAGTGACCTGACCAAGGACTCCGAGCACGAGCTTAGCGGCTGCAAGCCCGTCAAGCCCAAGCGAGATGCCGTCGAGTACAAGCCACGACGACGTGGCAGCTCCAAGGGCGGCTTGGCCTACTTGGCCAGTCGCCGCAGCTCGCGCGAGTCCATGAAGAGCGCCTGCTCCAATGCATCGATCTACTCCAACGATGACATCGCACCCCTGGCCTTCCAGACCTCCAATCGCGGCCGACAGCGTCGCACATCAAACTTCCTCGAGTTGCCAGGTAGGTTGAGGGTGGAGCAGATGGATCTAAGTTTTAACCAGGGACCGTAAATAATAATTATGATATTAAAAAAATCAAAGCTCTTAAAAGTCTCTCGAAAATGTGGCAAAAAACCCTACGGTGCTAGTTTTTATCGGCGAACACAAAAACCGCGTAAACTTTTTTTCCAATTTTTAATTTAAAAATTGTTTTTAAATTTTAATATTTGATTTTTAAAAATAAAAATCAATTTATAACTTTATTTATTTGCTTACTAACACTAACTCTCCTGATCTGATTGGGTTTTTCTGAGTTTTCCCCAATCCTCTGCAACAAATGTTGGATCGGCTCTTTCATTTTTTTATCCCAATGTAAACTCAATTCAATTAATTTCTTTTTCTTTCTTTTCTCACAGTTAAGATTTTACTTTTAACTTAAAATTATTAATTATAACTATTAATTATTTTTTTTCTTTACTTTTAAACAGTCGACTGACCTTAGTCCGACTATAAACTAATTAAATAAATAAAAAATTTTCTGATTTTTAAAATAAAGATCAAAAATAAGATTTTTGACTTGATTTTTATTATAAAAATCAGAAATATAACTCAAATTGAAATTGCTCTTAAGACGAGCTCGATCATATATCGGCTTTTCGAAGCATGTCGCTATAAATCTTACCGTTTTTACGAGTTGAGCGACTGCAAGTGTGTCTGATGAGAAGGTTCATATGTATGTTATATATTTTACCCTTGGACTAAGGTCGCTAATAAGTCTAAACTATTGTCTAATCAAGTGAATTCATATACATATATATATATATATATATATATATATATATATATATAAAACTGATAGGTATATATTTACCAATATATGATCTAGGACTCTTGGTTCTTGAGCAATTTCAATTTGATTTTTATTTCTGATTTGAATAATAAAAATCAAGTCAAAATTCTTATTTTTGATTTTTATTTTATTTTATTATTTTTATTATTTTATTTTAAAAATCAGAAATAAAAGTTATAAATTGATTTTTATATTCACAAATTAAATATAATAATTAAAAATGATTTTTAAATAAAAAAATTAGTTTATAACTCATATTTTGCCATTTTTTTAATAAAAATGATAACCGTTAGGGTGCTTGGTTTTAACTGTAACTGTTTCTCATCCTCGTATATCTTCTTGCACAGTTCCCGATCACATTCGTCCGAGGGTCTGTTCGCTGCCCGAACGTCCCTACAATCCACGGGCCAGCGACGATCTCTATCGGCTGCGTCACTTCTCCATCAGCAAGGGGAACGTGGTCAATTGCGGCGACTCGATCATCTCGCGCCGATCGCGCAGCAACACAAGTGTCAATTCAACCAACAGCCGTGCCAGCGAGCGATCCCCCTTCGAGGGCAGCTGCTGTGGCGCCGGCTATGCCAATGTGGACTCGCTGCCAGCCTCACCCGACGAGTCGGAGAACCTTGAGCCACCTCCGCCGGCACGTTATCGTGTCGTCATGCTCGGCGATGCTGGGGTGGGCAAGACGGCGCTGGTGAATCAGTTTATGACCTCGGAGTATATGCACACCTACGATGCGAGCCTAGGTAAGTTGACTGTGCCACGTACCCCAGAGTGTGTTCCGTGCCCGACAGACACCCTTCACGATGTGGAACCTATGCGTCTTTATGCCGATCCCTTTGTCGATCCCATTTGCCGCTAGTTTCCGCTTGCCGCGTCTATAGACATTTAATTCTGATCTGAGTTTTAGACGATGAGTTCGGCGAGAAGACCGTGAGTGTGCTGCTGGACGACGAGGAGTCCGACATGGTGTTCATCGATCATCCCAGTGTCGAGATGAGTGTGGAGAACTCCCTCTCCACCTATGAGCCCCATGGCTGTGTCGTTGTCTTCTCTGTCGTGGACAAGGGATCGTTTCGCATTGCCGAGGAGATAATCAATTATTTGTGGCAGGAGAACTACACAAAGGATAAGGCGGTCATTCTGGTGGGCAACAAGGCGGACCTGGCGCGTGCACGGCTTATCACATCACAGGGTAAGCGATATACATATACGATATGCTAGAGTTGAGGGTGTCACGAATGTTATTTATATTATATATATATATATTATATTTGGTCATCAACTGCTATGATGAGTTGGAAGTCTTATTTACCTTGCGACACCTTCGTTCATCTCTAGCTGTATGAGCTGCACATGGAACTTGTAGCTAGAGATGAGCATGGCTAATATGCGTGACACGGACGTATTGTAAATAGTCAGCTGTTTCTGAAACTACTCAATGAAACTGTCGTTCTGATTTGCCTTGTGACTCACGACTTACACACTCATTACTAGTAGAATAGGAAAGAAGATAAAGCTACAGTTGAGCGTGAGCCACGTGCGTGACACGAAAGTACTGCTTGTGAAAGCTTGCGATGAGTTGAAACTGTTATTTAGCTTGCTTTCTCAAGCGCACATCTCTAGCTGAACAAGGTAAGTCAGAAGTAAACGAGACTCGAAGCTAGAGCTGAACGTGAGTACTCTACAATGAATTTAGATTCTCGCTCTCATCTCTAGCAGAGCCGTGCCTGAAGCTAGAGACAGTCAAAGAGGTAAGTTATCTCTGCGATAGATAGATAAGATAACTCTTGCGATAGTTATTCAGCTTACTATACACGCACTCTCGTGCTCACGCGCACATCTCTAACTGAACACGACAAACGCAAGTAAATCCAGGACTTAATTATGATGGCTTGATTTCATTCTCATTCCTGCCTTCTTCGTTCTCAATACTCATTTCATATTTCGTCTTTCACTTTTGCCTCCTACACTTCCGACAACTCTCTCTCTCTCTCCTTCTCTTTCTCTTCCCCACAGAGGGCAAAACACTGGCCGCCTCACGCGATGCCAAATTTATTGAGACGTCGTCGGGAATACAGCACAACGTCGATGAGCTTCTGGTTGGCATATTGAAGCAGGTAAGTCGCAGGGCAGAGAAGTCGCCAGGTTACGCTCGAGTTGAGCTCAGATATGGGGCAACCTCTTCCTCCCTCTCTCTCCGTCTCTCTGTCCTGCCTTGTGGTTATTTAGGTTTAGGTGCGAAATACACGCAACTCATTGATGCATGCGAAAATTGTGCAGGAAATAACTTAAATGGATTTGTGGTCGCCTCGTGGGGGCGTCTTGCCTTGCCTCGCAACTGTCAGAGTTGTGATGTGATGTGGCGGGGGCTGGAGTGGGGAACGGCATGTTAATTAATGAAAATTGAGCCGACCAAGGGAAAAGACAGACGGACAGACTGGGGGGAACTGTTAGTTAATTGTATTAAAAACTTGAACTAGAATCAAATTGCAACTCGAAAGCTTTTCTCATTGCAGATGCGCCTGAAGGAGACGCGCGAGAAGAAGGCTACCTCGTCGAAAATGAAAACCTCACGCACCCACATATCTTTGCATCTGGCCAAGGAAATTCTACAGAAAATTTGCCTTAGCGACATTTCCAAATCGAAAAGCTGTGAAAATCTGCACGTTCTTTAAAGGCGATAAATCAAAAAGAAAGAAAGAAAGAAAGACAGCAAAAAGAAGTAACAGAAACAGAGCTAAAGAAATAAACAAATGAATTATTTTGCTAGCATTTTAAACATATATACTATATATATATGTATAGCATATATATAGCAACACATAAACCATATATATTATATATGTCTTATATATAGCCAATGCTCAGCTTGCGAAACTGTTTTTGATGTTCTCTTTTTAAAGCATTTTTACGAGTATTATAAAGTCGACAAATTATTATTATGAATTTTGCAAATATGTTACAGCCAATTTGTGTACCATATATACATATATACCTTATATATATATATGTATATATATATGCATATGCGCATGTGTGTGTGAATGTGTGTGTGGGCGGGGTGCCAGTCAGGAATGCCATCAAAGCAAGAATGAAGAGAGCAAGCAGCCAAAAATGTTGTGGGAACAGAGTAAAATATTTCAGCGCGTAGCTTGACGTGCCTAGAAGAAGTTCGACTAAGCTAAATTCAACAAAGCTATTGTGAACAGCTAATTAAAAGATATTTCAATCAAAAGTCAAGCTAAATAACTTCGATGTGCACACAAAATTAGCTTGAATTTAACTTTAATAGACAAACAACCTGTCAGAAAGAATGACTTGGAATGAGGTATAAAAGGGGCTATCTATGGTATATAGCATGAGGTATAAAAAGGGACTCTCTATATAGAATAACATATAAAAAGGGAATCTTTATATATAATAACATATAAAAAGGGCTGTCTATATAGAATGATTTATAAAAATTGCTGTCTATATAGAATGACGTATAAAAAGTTTTCCTAAACTCATGCACAGAGAGGCCAAACATGAATTTAAACTGATTAGGGCTTGATTGGGTTAAGCCCAGGCATAACGTGGCATAATACAGCTTTAAAACTTGCCACACACACCCCACTTTATCTCTCCTTTCTCTGCTCCCTCTCCCCTCTGCTGCCTCTCTCTCTCTCTCTCTCTCTCTCTGTGTCCTCTGTGGACTTATCAAAAGGCGCCAAGTCATTGGCATGTGGCTCATGTGGTCAGGCCCCCGACTTTGACGCGCGATTGTTTCATTTGTTTATGGCGGATGTTTTGAATGGTTCCACACGCTGTTGGGCCTCGGCCTCAGTCTCAGTCTCAGACCTCAGACAGCACTTCGTACGGTAGTTATCACAGTTGGTTCAGTCTCAGTCTCAGTGTCGGGGGCAAGCGTCTGTCTGGCCTTGGTGCACCGCACCTACTTTTGCTGGACGGGCCTCGAGCTGATAAGGCTCAACACAGACGCGTGTCTGACGGAGGCCTGCCCTCTCTATACACACACACACACACACACACAGAGAGAGTGTCATATGAACTGTAAGTTAAGTATATAATCAATGCAAGGTAACTTTTATTCAATAACATGTTACGCTGTCAATTCTCTCTTAATCAAAGTCAAAGCAGAAGCAAATCTAGTACGATAAATGTGTTTTAAGCCTATTGACTATTTAACTATTAACTATTATTATATACTGTATTTATGGTAAGCAAAACTGAAGCTCCTTTGAGTATATATATATACTATATAGATGTACTATACATACTTCAAAACTATTGAGCTATAAATCTCTTCCAAATCGTAAAGAAAACTCATATCGGAATGACTGTTAAATGTTGACTGTTGTTATTATTAACTAAGCCTAAATGTTACTAAAAACTCTACCAAAGAAATTATTTATATAGCATACAAATATATACATATACCACATATATATATATATATATATATATTTATATATATTTATGTAACTCTTTTAGATCATATTATGCAAATGTATGACAAATATTTACACAGCAACAAGGGCAGCTTCATACTTCTTACATAAGCTATAAAGCCGCTCTAAGCTAACGGAATTTCAGCTCTAAACACTGAGAAGGTTTTTGTCCATATGCAAAACTAACACAGCAAATTGAAATTGAGCTGGCGTTGAGTGGGATGGTGTGGGGGACGGAGGAGTAGGTAAAAGAGAGAAGGCAGATTGGAACTTGTCTTTGTTTATCTCTCATGTTCCAACTGTCTCCCTTCTGCTCTCCCTCTCTCTCTCCCTCTCCCTCTCTCTCTGCTGCTACTCACTGCTTTCTCGAGTGCACTTTATCATTTGCCAGGCAGTTACACACACAGAAATACATATACAGCCCACACACATACACTTGAATGTTAATTCAACTGCAGTAGAGAAAATAAAGTTTCGCTTGGAGCAACTTTTAATTTGCAGCCGCGCTAAGTGCGTAACAAAAAACAAACAAACAAACACACACACACAGAGATACAAACAGTTGCTGAAAGCGTATAAATAAAAACAAAATATTAAATATTGTATATTGTATACAGTATATGTATAAAGAGGCGTATACGCAATCTCAAAACTCAATTCGAAGCTAACTAACTTAATGTGCCCACCGAATTTATTGTCTACTTTGTAACTGAAACGAAACTTTGAAAGAAACGCAATTAAATATCTCTAGATAACTATCTAGATAAATACTATGTATCTGCGAGGAGCGAGCAGAGGCATGAGAAAGTAAAGGTCAAGCAAAAAGGTAACAGAAAACCAACTAAAGAAAGAGAAAGTAGATCAACGCAGGCAAAATGCCATAGTAACGTACAAATTTCAAAGAAGATTAGAAAAAATCAATGCGATAGGTAAAGGTAAAGATAAAGCAAAGGGAAAGGAAAGCAAAGGGAAAGGAAAGGAATCAGGACTGTCAGAGGAGGCAAGAATGAAAGCTAAGTCAGGCCAAAGCAATTAGGACTTCTCGCTTTCTAATTACTTCAGCCTGCATTGCCAACTATTTCTCTATACCTTTCTCTTCCTCTCAGCCAGGGCATAACAGTACATACCAATACTATGTAGTATAGTCTATATATATATATATATATATATATTTTTCCACTGTGCGCACTATGCAACAAAAGAAATGCTTGCTTGACTATGCTTGAATTGTAAAAAGAAAAACAAAAAGAGAAAAACAAAAAGAAATACATCAACTTGTTGCGTAGTGTAAACATAACAAAGAAAGCAGATACATTATAAATTTCAACGAATTGTGCTGACATCACGATGATGAGAGAGCAAATTCAAAGAAGCAGAAGAAAAGAAAACTATGCGAAGTCAACTTACAATCACTTCAAAATGCAATCGCAATCGCAATCGCAATCTTCATCTTTCTCTCTATCTCCATCTCTATCTCCATCTCCATCTCTATCTCTGTCTCTATCTGTGTCTCCATAAGCATTATAAAGGACAAGGCCACAAAACTCTGTAACTCTGTGTTTCATTGGGAGTGGGGGCGTGGCAAAAGTTGCTGTCAGCACGTGGCAGGCTGACACGCTCAGCTGTTGCGCACTTGCGGCTCATTAACAGCCGCCACAGGACACGAAGCTGCACGGAGACGTGTCCACTTTGTACGGGAAAGAGAGAGAGAGAGAGAGAGAGAGAGAGAGAGAGAGAGAGAGAGAGAGAGCGAGAGAAAGAGAACAACAACGCGTTAAGTGCTCGTTGTCAATCACAGTGCGGCCTTAGGGCACACATACCCACACAGACAGACACACACAGTGACATTGCCGAGATTATACGCTACAGTGCAACGGGACAGCACAGGATGGGATGGAACTGGACAGGATGGAACTGTACTGTACTGTAGCGAACTGTCGTGCCTGTGCAGAGGAATCAATCAAGTGCAGAACTTTTCATAATTAACTTAAAGTTGACAATGCGCGCCCGACTGATTGATGGGATCAGCCTTCGCTTGGATCGGCAGCACAAGAGAGAGAGACAGAGAGAGAGAGAGAGAGAGAGAGGGAGAGAGAGAGACAACATGGCAACGGCCCAAACTCAGCACCTTTTCAGCACCTGCGCGGGCAAGCTCATCATTTTAATGAGCTTATTTCATTATATTTAACGCTTCAGTCCTCAGTCCCCAGTCTCCGCTTTAGTCTCCGGCTCAGTTTCAGTTTCAGTCTCCGTCTCCCTCTCTCTCTCCATCTCAACTTCCTGCTATCCCCGTCTTTCTTGTTGTGCCTTCTTCTTTTGGATATGCGGACTTGTTACACAAATTGCAAGGCCATTTTGCTGGCCGCTTTTCTTTCCTTTTTCGCTGTCAATTACGATTAAGTTTGTTGTTTGCCTTCGTCGCCGGACGAGGGTGGCCAAATAAAACTAATTTAAAGTTCAATAAAGAAAGCGAGCGCCAGTCTGCAACTCCCCACTGTCGCTACATCTCATCAAGCAGCTCATCCCTCAGCCACAACCAAAACAAATATTGACATACTTTAAATAATTTATGAAAATATACGAGCAGAGCCACAATCGAGAAGGATTCGAAGGCAATGTCGACACGGGGTGTCGTAATTGTAATTGAGTAAGTGCGTCAAGTATCGCATGCGGCACTCCCTTGAGCCCGTGGTATTCTTATCCCCAAGTCGACGACGACGAGAGGCGCAAATCGATTAGGAACTTAACAAGGATTATGCCAGGATAACACAACCGGCTTAATGTGCCGAGCAAGCCGAGCAACCTGAGCAGAGGGAAATGTCCAATTAAGGCCGCACGCTTAAGTCGATTTCCCGGCATCCTAAGCCGATTGTGATTCTACATTACATCATCATCGTCAAGCAGCGGCAATTGGGGAGTTTAAAGGCAAGTTGAGAAAGTAATTCTCTCTCTTGTTTCGCCTTCAATTTCCACCTCATATTTCCTTAAAGCTGCCGGCATTCGCGTCTATTGTTAACCCCTTTGTGCTAACATTAGCCCTAGCCCGGCTAACGTATTAGTCGCCTCGTCATCCCGTCACCCTTTTGAAGCGAATGTCTTAAGAGGATCAAAAGGGATGCTAAGTAAAGTACACAAAAATTTTATAGAGCCCAAGCTGTTTACACAGTGTGTGTGTGCGCTGGCATGCCTAGCTGTCCTGGAAAGCTGGTTAAGATGCCCACACCTGTACACACACACAACACACTCACAGACACACACGCACACAGAGACGAGGCAAGGCCAGGCCAGGTTTATGAAGAAATATTGGCGCACTCGGGACTCATAACCAAATAAGCTGCATTTTTTAAAGCATACTTTACTGCGCCGAGGTCCATGCGCAAATTGCCAAACAAACCATGGTCGTTGTCCCCTCATTTTCCTTGCCACCCTCCCCTTGTCCCACAGTCTCCCTTGCTTGCTCTCTCTCTCTCTTTTCTGGAATTTGCCAAAATGAAACTTTAAGCAATGTGAAAAAATGAAATTTAAATAACGATTTATAGCCTTTGAAGTATGATTATTTGCGCAGACGACGAAGGCGGCAAATAAACCCACTGACGTCACAAAATAGTAAAACCAAAAGATAATGGTGACTAATAAATACCCTTACAAATGTATTTTTAATTGTATTTCAATTGATTTTTAATATAATTGATTTAAATGATCTACTCAACTCAGTAGTATTCACCAGAGAGGTGAATATGTTAATTAACAATATGCAATGTAAACAACTGTTTGACAGTGCGATGAATATGCAATTAATCGATATCAGCTGTTCCTCTAGCAACCCAATGCACTGCACTATCGATATTCTGTGCAAGCGTGACTTACAGAACGTGCAGCTGCATAATCGATAGCTCGCACGAGCTACACTCCTTGCCATACTTTGCATTTCGAAAAGATTTATGGCAACACACACCAGGGAGCAGCTTAGCCAAACTGACTGGCCTAGTTAATATGCCCCATGCAAGTGCTTTTTCTTGATTACGGCTAGCACGAGCCAAATAAAGCCCAAATTTGTAATGCGTTCAAACAGACAAACAGGCGGTTGGCAGTCGACAGGGTGCGGGAGGGGGCCGTAGGTGGCAAACAGAACGCAATAGCCAGGCCAAGCTGTTGAAAGAGTCAAAGGCCGTGCAGCGCCGCCGGCTGACAAAGAGGTTGAGCGTGTCGAGCACGCACACACACACACACACACACATACAAACACAGATGTGTCTGTGTTGGCTGCGCGCTGTCAAAATCAAATACGGTGAGCAAGAACAGTGCTGTGTAGAGAAGGGGGAGAGAGAGAGGCGGCATGTAGATTGAGGATAGGTGGCCAATAAGACCTGGGGCCAGGCTTGTTGCTGTCACTGTCGTAGGCGCCAGAGATGTCGATGTCGACGATGGCGCAACGGCGACGGCGATGCCTTGTGCTTAAAAGCAATGCCATGAAATTGCTTTTTGCAAAAAGGTAACGGTACCAGCAGCAGCAGCAGCAACAAGTGAGAGCCAGTATATATGTGTGTGTGTATTTATTTGCGCGCGCGTGTGTTTGTGGCGAGTGAATGGGGCTACAAAGGAAATGAGAAAAGGTTGTTGCTGGCTTCCTTTTGCCGCTTTGTAAATTTGCGTAGAAGCCGCCGCCGCCGCGCAATAAGGAAGCAGGAAGTTTCCAGGACATTGTTTATTCCTTAGTGGGAAGAGGAAAACAGCCGCAGAAGAAGTCAAACTTTTGGAGACTTTAGAGCAAGGCAGACCTTCCTTAACAGGGTACACGGGGTACACAGGGCACACCCTGGACGAGGCCCATAAATTACTACAGGAATTTAGATTGTTACCTAGCGCAACGGATGTCTTTCAAATGTCTGTATTTTGTTTCTTTTATTATTTTACTTATTTGCCCGTCTTCCTTGTGTTTTCTTCTTTTTTCATTCCTTTTTTTATTACGGTAAAACTAAAATGTTTAAGGCAAACGCTGACAAAATAATCTGCTAAATGTGCGCAAATATATATGTACATATGTATGCGGTGGAGGGGGAATGGGACAGGTCAGAGCTACTACGTGGGGTATCGAGGGGATCGCAGAGACAATAAGCAGACACTAAATGGACGCCATTCTGTGTTGTTGTTTTACAGCTAAATGCCAAAACGCCATTTTCACGAAGTTTGCCTGTAAGTAAACAGACGAAGACGAAGGAAACGAGGCACAGTGGTACAGAGAAGTCTGCTGCCAAGCTAGTGTCTAAAACGGGAGAATTCTTTTGCATTACTCATACAATTTTGTATATGTTGTACCTTTCATTTGAAATATATGGCTTATTGGACACTGTGCACATCAGTGTGGCGTTTTACTCAGAATTAACCAACAACAAAATACATGCAATTTTATTAAATTTGAATTTATTTAATTCTTCTACCTAAATTCTTCATAAATAAATAAAAAATAAATTATAAAATCGGTGATGAGAGCACATATTTAACCTTTACTCTTTAGGTTGTAGAAAAACTTGCTTTTCGGTTCCCTAATGAAATAAAAATAAAATTAACAAACAAAATACAATTCTCCCTAAATAAAATTTTGTATTTCAACATCTATAAAGTTTTTTGAGATATATTAATCAATCGCTGCATATGTAAATCAAGGATATTTTAAAGTTTCATCAAAAATTCATTGATTTTTATAACGAAAATTGCTTTGAAAGCAATAAAACACTTTCTTAAATTCACGTGAAAGAAGAAAATAATTTAATTTATATAAAATACTTTTATTTGCTGTAGAGTATTAGTCTAGTAGATTGCGCCGTACATTTCTTCACATTTTAATCATTACTTTTTTGGCAATTACACATTTGTGTGGTTTGTTACCACTGTGCAACGCAAAACGACGTAAACAAAGACGACGAGATGGCAATGTCCAAAGAATGAAAGTCAAAGGCAACGGAGAGCAACAAAAAAGTCTGATTTCACTTTCTTTACCTAACTTAGTTGCTGTTGTTGTTGTTGTTGTTGCTGTTGCTGTTTGCATTGCAGCTTTATCAACGCCCTTCGCCAGAAAACACACTTGTTGAGCATTAAGCAGATGACGAAGTGGAGTGGAGCGAGAAGCAAAGCATAAACAAGAAACAAGCAGGCAAAAAAAGTGACAGAGAAATTGAAATTCTGTTAGTGTGCGGGTGTGGGTAGGAGCTTCTGTTGTTATTGTATTGAGACCTCCCTCCCCCCATATACCCTGTGCCAAGGAGTAAGCAAAAGAATGAACGTGCCAATGTATTTAAAATTTGTTTAGATATGATAGAAAATGCGATGATATACCACACATACGCGTATGATATGTTTGTTTTCTGATACATTTTCTTAGATATATTTATATTTTCCAGTTCCTATTTTGCGCTACTCAATAGAAACACAACACAAATAGAAGGCGTTGTTAAAATTCAACTTTTTTTTCGAAAAGAAAGTATGCTGTGAGCCTCTTTTTATGGAGCCTATCAAAGAAATGAGCACTGTCGTAAAAACGTACATGTGCTGACAACTGTTCTTGTGAAAGAATCTTTCCTTAGAAAATAAAACTAAAATTTAATATAGAAATTTTATATTAATTCATAAATTATTCTGATTATTTTTAATAATTATTTCCTAACTGAAAACTTCATCATAAGCGAAAATTTAACTTTGGCCAAGATGGGGAATAAAGATTTCATATGTTTCTTAATTTATATATTTATTTACTTGTTCGGCTATGTTCTGTTTACCTTTTACTTATACAAGACAAACCTTTGTAGCGCGTGTGAGGTAAGTTGAGTTTCCCCCTTTCTATAAAGCTTACTTTGTATAATTATTTTGTACAGTCTGTCCAAGACCTTATTTTGAAGTGTATACAGTATCCAAAACGTTGTATTGTGGCCCTATCAAAATGTCAACCTCTTTGCAAGGATATTTTCTAAAAATGCGACATCTCTGATCAGCGAAGACTGTTTATTTATCTGTTTTTTTTATATGTATATGGAAATTAAAGAATACAATAAAAAATAATATAATGGTGGAATATCATTTATGAATATCACAAAGTTCACATTGACTTTTCTGTATATTTTAAATAGTAATAAACACAATATAATAAAAAACAAACTCACTACATACATAGTTTCCGTGGTTGACTTTTCTATATTGATAAATACAGATTTTTCGGAAGAGTAAATACAATATTTTCATAAATAAAATAAAACGTTTCAATAATGGGAAACCCAATATACTTGATCTTCTGGTTTATCGTCTTGATTTTATTATCGTTTTGGGTAGCTCTCCTCGGTTCGGTTTTCTACATATTTACATATCTATTCGCGCAGTGCATAGACCCTTGTACAGTAAGTTCATTATGCCGCTTTTCAATTTACAAATTGTAATACATATCTCTTGTGCAGAGCATAGCGGACTTTTTCCTGAAATGCGTCCAGTTTCCAGGATATTGTGCGCATTCTATGATTCACATGAGAAAACCTTGCTGAAGTACTGTTACCCACGTTATAATTATTTAAGTTGATCAAGTCCCGGAGAGACCACAGTCTCAAGTATTTAGAAACGATGTATCCTACAATTTACAAATTATAAAATTAACGACATAAATAAAAAAAAATAGAAGAAAGCCACAATCACGCAGCACGCGACAGTGGAATACCCTTCGAAATATGTTCCTATGTATGTAGACATATACATATGCACATACTTTCAAATTATTCTCGACAAATGGCGCTCGCGCTTCGCGCTCGTCCGCCTTCTCTTGTTAGCTGACACAAGCATTTGGTTTTGTGCTCATACTTTCTTAAATAACTTCTGTGTTTATTGTCCGATCGGATTGCAATTTAGAGAATACGTAGATATTTCATTCAGTTTAGTATACCATATGTTAAAGTCAGAAAGTTGTATCTTTTATACAGCGCTTATAAATTGAGTTCTAAAATTAAATTATTAGTTTGCGGGGGCGTGGCATCCAACATTTGAAATAAACTTGATCTGCGCCGGCTACACAGAAATGTTGATGCTCTGGTAGCTCTTATAGCTCTAGCTCTAGCTCTTATAATAGCTGAGATCTGTGTGGTCATCTGGTCATCCGGACATCCAGACATCCAGACAGACAGACATGGCCCAATCGACTCTGCTAGTGATCCTGAGCAAGAATATATATACTTTATGGGGTCTGCCACGCCTCCTGCCTGTTACATTTGCACAAAGTTTACCCTTTTTTGGCCATTTTCAATGGTCGGAGGGTATAAATCGCAAGCTGGTAACAGTGATTTTGGCGTTGCCAGATCACTGCATGTGTGTGTGCAGCAAAGTTTGCACTAAGAATTTGCGTTAATCGAAAATCGATTGGCCTGTGCTCCAATTTAATGGTTGCTTTATAAATTATTGAGTATCTTTAAGTCGTAAAGTGGCAGCACACTTTTACATATGGGTGTGTGTGTGTGACCTTTATGCCAGTGGCTTGTGCTGCTGACTGGAGTCAAAACCATGACAAAACTTCGTTATCTCATTGCCAGACACGCACACACACACACACACACATACATACCCGCACACTCACTGATAAAGCAGTCAGCCAGACGCGCTTGGCGGCAACCAAATGTAAACGCGACACCAGGCGATTACTACGACTTGCAGCTGCCACATGCTGCTTGCTGCACCGCCACGACGGCCTTCAACATGCTTCAATTTGCTGAGAGCTCAGGGAAGGTCTATGCAGTCGGTCAGCGGGGAAGGGGGGGTGACTAGCAGCGAGTTGCCAATTCAATTGGAAATCTGCGTATTTTCATCGTCTTACCGAAAAACATTGCCTATGTTAAATGTCTGCGTCTCCAACACCCTACAACCCCTTCCCCCCTCCACTATATTATCCATCACAGCACATTGGGAACCGCAAGTTGAATACGAGAACGTGCAGGGCAACCAATTTACGAGTTTCACTTCTGCCGTTGCGCCATTTTGTTTGCTAGGCAGAGTGTGCGTGTGCGTGTGTTAGTTACTTTGTGTTTGTGTGTGTTGTCCCTTCATCCATCCATGTCCTGTCCTGGTCATTTGCTCTTTAATTATGCAAATTTCCGTCGATTTTTCAATATGCAGCGTGAACGCGAACGCGGACATTGTTTTTATATTTTTTTATATACAGTATATCGTATATAGTGCGTGTGATGACATAATAACCACACGCACGCACACACACAAGCTCACTGGGAATTTGTATGCGTTTGGATTTAATTTTCCATGGTATTGCTTTTTGAACGGGTTTCCCCCCTCCCCCTATCCCATGCCATCTCTTCCACGTCACACAAAATATATTTGCGTTTAATGACTGCAACGCGAGCGGACACTTCATTTGCATAATGAGCGAGTGTTTTCATTATGAACATCCTCGCGACGGGGATATTATAATTACGCATTTCAAGCTGAAATCTGTTGAATGTCTTTTTACTTTTGTACTGTGTAAGTTTTGCTGGTTTCTGCTTTCTTATAGAGATGGTACAAATATTTATTGCATACTTTAATTGCTTGGAAAAGTGTTTGCGATATATATTTCAGTTGTTATTATTAAAAAACATATAATATAATAACAATATAATATAAAAAAAATATATATATATATAATAGATTTAATAATAATATTAAAATAAAATATAATATATATATAATAGATTTAATAATATAATTATAATATAATATATATTATAATATAATAAATAATACATATATAATACTTTTGTTGATTCTATTCGATAAGTAGATATCTTTTCTGAATCAGAAGACTGTAATTTGGCATTGAAAACATTTATTTAATGATAAGTTTCTGGAGATATTTTAACATCGAATATATGTAATGTAATCTTCATTAATTTGCATAGATACTAGTCTATACTATATGAGTATCTATGTTACAGATATCATTTCAATCATCTAAAACTCTGCCTCTCTCGATGCACAGAACAGAAGAAAAGCTGGCTTCTTCATTAAAAGATTTTATTGCACTGTGGTAAGAATTGGAATATTTTATAGGGTATTTGCCTTCCGTCACTTGGTTTTTTTGCACGTTAAATGATTCCCATTCGAGTTGTTTCACAAATGAATGTGCGATTACGCTTTGAACGCAATTCCAACGGGATCAAAGGGCAACTGAATAAAAGTAAAGGCTTTAAGTATTAAGCAACTGAATCCCGATAATGACAGCTGCGTTATCTTTTAAAATTTAACCAACAGAAAGTATGAGAAACTTTAAAACCTTAACTTTATTGTAATAGGCTGGGAGAGGGTCACACTGATATATCGATACTTATAAAACACGATGACTATGTTAAGCTGATGTTAAACCTATGTAAACTAACATTAAGACTGAGATAGGCATTCTGTGTTAGAGTGGAAAATAAATAATTGAGCTTCCACATTATGCACAATAGGCTCTCTAGATAGTCCTCATATCTATTTACTCAAGTAAATATGCCTCTTCCACAATCACTTTGTTTGCAATCCTCCAATCAAGTTGCTTCTCTGGCGATCGTCGTAAGATAAATATTTATAGCTGTCATATATGCACTGATATGTACAGCAGATCCAGGACAATAGGTTTGACATGTTCATCTATGAAAGTGTGCCATCTGTGCCCTTTGCCCTGCAATCAGGTAGTCAAGATTTAAGAACTCTCCTTAAACAGAAATATGCTTTACAGGTTTGTGTCTGTTTGATTGATGTAGAAACTGTCGAGTGACACTTGTGGCCTAGAACACCTTCACCTTCACCTTCAACTCCTTTCATTCATTGCAGCTGTTTTCCAAGTCGGAATAGGGTTAGATCCCTCGATGCAAAGCGAAACTAAATGCACCACGTGCAATCAACAGACATAAAGTGCACATGAAATCCATAAGGAAATCGCTCAAGAGGCGACAAAGGACAAGGCAGGGGTACCATCCCCCTTTCCACCCTCCCTCCACATGCACCTGTAAAACGTGCCCCGAGGAGCAAGCAGGCAAACTCAAGTCGTTGCTGAAGTTTTCCGCCTGGACATTAGTTTTATGTGCGGCTCAAGGACCCCCCAAACGGCAGTGAAAGCCAAGCACCAGCTACCCCATACCCCCTACCCCTGGCTCCTGTGCCTGTTTCTTCCGCTTCCTTAAGAGCGCAAGCTTTGGCAGTGCACAAAAGCTTTTTGCCTGCGCTCTCTTAGCACATGCTGGAAAGCACGCACAGTGGCGTCGACAGTTAGGGGTTGCAGCGGGGTTTGCTACCCCTAAGCAGACACACACACACAAACACACTGAAAACAGGGTCAAACCGAGTGTGACTATGGCAACCGGGCCAAGCCAGGCCAGGCCAGGACGCGCCACTTTGTTTACATGCAAAACAAATAGTTGACCGAGTGAAAAGTGTCAAGTGTTTCTATACGAATGGCAACGCATGTGGCAGTGCCTGTTGGCATAATGATCACGGATCTCGATCACAGCGAGCAGGAGCAGCAGCAGCCACGTCCCTCGACGGCCACGCAGCCAAAACGTCAGCGCAAGGTGCTGCAGACATTGACGGGCAACTTCAGTCGCAGATCCCGCAGCGTTGAGGTCGAGCAGCGACAGTTGCCACCAGCAGGAGGCAAGAAGAAGCCTGCAACACAGGCAGCACAGTCGCAGGAGCGCACGCTCAATGGACTGGTAAGTGCGAGACTTCTCCTCCTGCTGCTCCTCCTTCTCTTTCCTTGGTGTAACTTCTTCCTTTGTTGTTACTTCTTCCCTGATGTAACTCCCTCCTCTCTCTTTTCTCAATCTGTGCAGCTGCAGGCCAAGGAGCAGCAGCTGGAGCAACTGCTGCAGCGTCTGGACACGCTGCACAAGTACAACGAACGCTTCGCACAGGAGAATGAGCAGCTGGAGCAGCGTCTCGCACAGGCGGAACAGCAGTTGGCGCAGTGCACACGCTGCCAGCAGCTGGAGCAGCAACTCAATGGTGTTCAGCAGCAGAACAAGGAGCTCTCCAACGATGTGGACATGTTGAAGACTCTCGTCTTCCGCCTCAATGTGCAGATCGAGTGCTATCAGGATCATGGCATACAGCCACAGCCACAGGCTAGTGGAGGCGCCGCCTCTGGCTCCACACTGCCTTCGTGGTCGCCGCTGGGTCTGCCCACGCACACTTTGACGCCGCTGCTGCAGGCCTACGATGAATCCATGCGGGATAAGGATGCTTTGCTTGCGCAGTTCTCCACGGACTTTGAACTCTTTGGCGGCGAGCTGAAACGTGCGCTGGAGGAGAACACGCGCCTGCTGCAGGCACAGGGAGCAGCTGCGTCGCGAGGTGGGCGGCTGGCAGGAGGAGCGTGTGCGTCTGCAGGCTCAGCTGGGTGTCTGTCGCACCAAGGCAGAGACGCAGACGCGCAAAACGGATCTGGTCAAGGAGAAACTGGTCGAGGTGATGCACTTCTATGAGCAGCGCAACCAGACGCTGCTGCTCGACATGAATCACCTGCAGGATGCCTATGCACGCTGCAAGGCTGAGCTGGTTACGCTCAAGTCAAGTCAGCTATCCCAAATGACGCCACCAACTGCCTCAACTCCAGCAGCAGCAGCAGCAGCAGCAGCAGCAGCAGCAGTTGCTCAGCAGCTCAGCCCCGAGGCGGATGCAGTGCAGCAGTGCAAGCAGCTGCTGGAGCAACTCAAGCAGGAGCATGCCAGGGAGCACAGCACTCTCGAGGAGCAACTGCAGGCGAGCAACTCTCGAGCGGCCTCACTGCTGCGCAGCTCCGAGAAGGCCAAGCATGCCAGGGATCGCCTTAAGGCCCGTCTGCGCATGACTCTGCAGTGGGCACAGAAGCTTGAGGCGGGTCAGGCCGAGATGAGGGAGACCTACGATGCAGTGCAGCATCTGTCCACGCTGCTCAAGCACAAGGAGTCCCAGCTGCGCGGCCTGCACGCACGCAACACGGAGGAGATGGACAAGCTGCAGCACAAACTGCAGCAGAAGGATGAGACCATCAAGAATCTGTTGCGCAGCAAGATCGAGCGACGCTCTGCCGTCGATTAGCAGAGCAGGTTCCAGCTTGTTCCGGGATTAGTTTAACAATTAAAAATATATAATTTCAATACAAAATACATTAATAACTTAAGAGTGTAGAAAGCTTTTGAAGCACAGCAATTAACGGCTCCTTCTCCGGATTGTGTTGTTGGTGTTGGTGTTAGTGGGGGTCGTGGTGGTGGTGTCATTGGTGGCATCCACATCTTGATTGGTCATCAGTCGAGCGGGGTCTGATTGGCCCCCTGATTGGCGTCGCCAGTCTGCAACTGATTGGAGGAGTCATCGCCGGCGCCACCACCTCCGCCGCCGCCGGCACAGACGCCGCATGCCTTGGGCACCGTCTGCTCAATGTACATGGTAATCTTCTCGAGCACTTCGGGGCAGACGTTGCGCATCAGTTGCTCGTAGCGTGCGGCGCCCAATTGTGTTTGCAGACCCTGCAGCTGCCACTTGAGGTAATCGGTTAACGGTATCTTATAGACAGGATCCTTCAGCACCAGCTGACGATGGCGATCATCGTGATAGGTCTTCGCATGGAAGTCATCGTACAGTTGCTGCTGAAAATCCTCCAGTTCGTGCTCATCGTGTATGACCAGTGAGTCATAGTAGCGCGGCGTCGCCTTATCCCCCGCCGTCCCACTCTCACCTGTCGCCGCATATTGCTTATCCATCACCTCAGCCAGCGTCTCCTCCACCAGCTGCAGAATGTGTGGCAGGCGGGCGAGCAACAGTTCATTGTTGCCAAAGATCGAGGCGAAGGCAAGGCAGAAGAGCTTTCGCTTCTCCGCATGCGTATCTGCCACCAGCGGAAACATCTCTATCCACACGTCCAATATGCGTGCCAGTGCATCCGACTGTGGCAACTCCTGCACCACAGACATGAACACAGACTGGTCGATGAGCAGCGTGCGCGCCAGCAGTGTGAGATACCAACCCATTGTCATGGGGTACTCCTGCTTGAGGCACACCTGCTGGAAGACAAACGGCAGCGCTGGACGCACCAGTCGCAGCCCCATTGTGGCATCTGTCTTGAGGCAAGTCTCGAATATGCGCAGCATGGCGATGATGCCCTCGGCACGTATATCCTCAAACGAATTAACGCAATACGCCACGAACTTCTCGCCATAACGACTCAGATAGACCTGGAAAGGGGCGGGGGGGAAGGATTAGAGGTTAGTCATGGCGTAGTTACTCCCTGCTTTGGCTACTCACATTCGCATCCAGCAGTATGTAGGCGTGTATCAGTTGCAGCACTGTGCGCAGATTCTCTGAGGACATCTCAATGATGGGCAGCAAATGATCACAGAGCGACAGCAGCTCCGGTGTCAGCGCAGTCGAGTTGCCAATCACCGCCAGCCACAGCATGATGCCGTCCTCGATGAGGTAGACGTGCGAGCGTTGCTACAGATGGAAAAGGAATCAATCAAGGAATAGTTTGAAGAGGGAATCTCTTTGTTCTACCTGCAGATCGGTGCTCAGTTCGATGACGCTGTAGAGGAAGGGCTTCATGCTCTCGGGCACATCGCGTATGGTGCGCACCAGCTGCTCCAGGGTGCCAATGATGGCGCAGCGCAGCATGTTGTACTCATTGACTTCGCTCTCGCGCCACAGCAGCGGCAGATAGCCAATGAACTGCAGCGCCTGCGGTTCAATATACTCACTCATCTTCTCCACCAGCAGTGTCATGGTGCCCAGCACCACGATCTTTGTGTCACAGGCGGCCGCCTCGCGCAGCAGCAGGAAGAGCGCTTCGAAGAGCGCAGCGAAATATGGATGAAATGCTTCCGGCATGAACTCAAAGTCATCAATGAGCAGGTTGAGAGTGCGTGCCGCGGCCAGGCGAATGGGCATATCCTCCTCGGGTCGCAGCAGATGCAGACAGGCCTCGTAGGCCAGTGGACGCAGCTCACGGGGCAGCTGCACCCCCACCCAGTGGCCCACCAGCCAAATGATGCGACGTCGCAGGATGCGGAAGTTGGGCGCCTCAATGCGCAGCTCTGCCAGCAGCTGCGAGGTCAACCAGTTGCCAAAGTCAAGTTTGTTGAAGAAGTGAAAGGAGGCCTGACCCACCGCATTGTAGATGGCATCCTTGAGCAGTATCGCCTTCAGTTCCGAGGATTCATTGAGCTGCAGCTGCTGCGCACGCCGCACGAACTTCAGCACCTCGTTGATCATCACCGTCGAGTGTTGTGTGAAGCAGGTGAAGTAGAGCGTCTCCACGCAGGGGCGCAGCTCATATTTCCACGCATCGCCGCCGCCATCGTCCTGGCCATAGCCCTCGGGATCCTGTTGCCACTCGGCCAGCTCATCGGGCGTCAGTAGAAAGTAATGCGTGACAATCTTCTCGCACAGATACGTTACACGCTCAACGCTGAAGAACTTCGTCTGGGTTTGCGCTGCCGATGCGAGCAGCTCATCCTCCAGTGAATTGGACGAGGCATCTGGTGTGAGGCTGTCGTTGCCACTCATCATGATGCCCTTGAGCAGATTGATGGCTTGTATGATGAAGTTGCTGAAGTTGATGCGCTCCCCGGCATCAAAGATTAGCGCTGTGCCCTCGTGGAACACATAATGGAAGCTGAACTCCAGTGCCATCGGCACAAAGCGGGCAAAGGAGAGTGAATGACGCTCCATGAACTCGTTGATGGTCTTCATCATCTTGAGTATGAATCGCTCCAGATCGACAATCAGCGGCTGTGGCTGCTGCTCCTGCTGTGGCTGCTGCTGCTGTTGTTGTTGTTGTCCGGCACGGAGCCGCAGCTCGTAGCGCAGCTCAAGGCACTGGCGCAGCCGCTCGAACAGCTGCTCGATGAAATTCATATGATCACTAGACTTGTAGGGTTTGCTGCCGCATCCGAAGACGACCAGTTTGCGCAGCGAACGCATCGCAATGTAGGCACGCTGCAGGCACTGATGCGCCTGCTGCTCCGTATCAGTCTTGACCAGCTGCAGGAAGCGTGCCGTGAGCGTGGCCCAGATATCCCAGGCCATGTAGCTGAAGATCTGTCCGGCCAGCTCCTCGAAGGCCCGCTTCTCGGCCATGAGGCGGCGCGAGGCGAGTGCCTTGATGACGTAGTGCAGCATGAGCAGTGTGCGCTGCTGTTGCTGCTGCAGTGTAGCTGAGTCGCCGCTGCACGCCTGCAGTTGCTTCATCAGCGTCGGCAGCAGCTCGGGCCAGCAATCGATGCGGGCGATCTTACTTAGCAGCACCGCCACTTGCAACGCCACCTGGGGCACATCCTCGGCGCTGTAGTGCTGGAGGAGTATGTCGCGTATCTGCTGCTTCTGTTCCGCTGCCAGCTCTATGCGAGAATTGTGACGCCAGTAGCGTTCGATGCCGTTCTTTAGATACACCGCTGCCATCCAACGGATCTTGACGGCATCTGTGAAAGTTGACGCTGTCGCTGCGTCGCTGCCATCGCTGGGGAACTTCATGCTTAGTCTGGCCAGAATGGGAAAGAAGCCGGGCTGCTGTTCCCATTCGCTCAGCTGTGCTTCGGCCTTCTGGACTATCTCGTGGTTGGCATTGGCGGCGCCCTGCAATGCGGCTGCCACAAGCTGCTCGGCCGATGCCATAGTTCAACCGACCAACCCACACACTCACGCACGCACGCAGCTGCTGCTCACGCACAGCTCTCAGCACTTACAGCACCGGTCTCGGTCAATTCAATTCCGAATCCGCAGTCTCCAGCAATTTTCTTGCTGCTGATTCAACAGAAACTTGCGAAAAAATTATTGACGAAAAATTACATCGCCATTCTGGCTGCGGCGCTATTCAATTAGGGATGTTCAAAATATATCGATGGTTGTCGATAAGCAATGTGCTCGTGATAGCTATCACTGACATCGAACGACGTGTTTCCACGACGATATAAAACTGTTGCACACGCAATAAATACGCAAAATTCGATTCAATAAATTTGCAATTTCAAATTCAACAAATTTAATGCTTACATCAGTTAACATTAAATACATGAAACAACAAATATTAACGTCAATAACTTTTCATCATTTGTTCTTACGGCTTAAATATGTGATGCAAGTGATAAGCACATGTGCATTTAAAATTTAAATATTTATTAAATTTAAATTCATCAGACTTATTTTTAATTTATGCACATCTGTAATAAAATGAAAACCGCAACTTGCGATCTATCGGCATTACACAGCATGATTCGCAACTATCGCAAAGAGCATACAAATAGGTGGCAACGCCGCTGCTTCAACAGCTGTTGAGAGTAGGCAACGCGATGCCACCGTATATATCGATAAACACTGTTGTTGGCAACGTAAACACAAAACTGATATCAGACACAATTAAGAGATAACAAAAGTAAAAGAGGAGCAGAAATAAGGTTTAGTCACAAGTTGCCCACACAGCCTAACCTTGAAAAAATATGCTAAAGGCAGTGATCCTAATTGGCGGACCCCAAAAGGGTACACGCTTCCGTCCGTTGTCGCTAGACACGCCCAAACCGCTGTTCCCCGTAGCCGGGCGGCCTTTGATAGCGCATCACATAGAGGCATGTGTGCAGCTGAAGGAGCTGCGGGAGATTCTTATCATCGGCTTCTACCAGCAGACACAGATGGAGGGATTTGTGGGCGATATGCAAGCGCTCTACAGCAGCAGCAACATTAACATCAGGTGAGGTTTAACTGGCGTGTCCCTACGATATAGGGAGAATTGATTGAATGATTGTTTGTGTTGTTGTTGTGCTCAGGTATCTGCAGGAGTTCACATCGCTGGGCACCGCTGGCGGCATGTACCACTTTCGCGATCAGATACGCGCCGGCAACCCGCGCGCCTTCTTTGTGCTCAACGGCGACGTCTGCGCCGACTTCCCGCTGCAGGAGCTGTACACCTTTCACACGGAGCGGCCTGCGAGCGCCCTGGTGACGATCATGAGCACGGAGGCGACTCGCCAGCAATCGCTGCACTACGGTTGCCTCGTATTCGATCGGGCCAGTGGTGCCGTGTCGCATTACGTGGAGAAGCCGAGCTCGTATGTCTCCACGTTCATCAACTGCGGCGTCTACGTCTGCTCCATGGACATCTTTACCAAGCTGGCGCAGATCTTTCATGCCAAGGGGGAGGAGTACAGCTGCTCCAGCTACAGTTGTGTCAATGGCAATGGCAATGGGCGCGACCAGGGCCACATTAAGTGGGAGCAGGAGGTGCTCACTCCTCTAGCCGGCACTGACATGCTCTTCGCCATGCCCTCGCCCAACTGGTGGTCACAGCTGAAGACCGCTGGCTCCGCCATCTATGCCAATCGACATTACCTGGGCCTGTACAAGCGCACGCATCCTGAGAGATTGGCCAATGTGGGCAGCAAGCGTGGCGAGGGCGATGGCAGTCTCATCTGCACTGTATACCCCGATGTCTTTGTCCATCCAAGTGCCACTGTGCATCACTCGGCGGTGGTGAGTAGGCGGAGGAGGGGAGTGGAAACTCAGGCAGTGCAAGCTTAACTCATGTGTCTTCTCCTTCTTCTAGCTCGGCCCGAATGTGGCCATTGGTCCTGGCGTCTCTATTGGTCCAGGAGTGCGTATACGCGAGTCCATTGTGCTGGAGCAGGCACAGATCAAGGATCACACGCTCATCCTGCACTCGATTGTGGGACGGGGCTGCACCATTGGCGCCTGGACACGTGTCGAGGGTACGCCCAGTGATCCGGATCCGAATAAACCCTTTGCCAAAATGGAAAATCCGCCGCTCTTCAACAATGAGGGCAAACTGAATCCGTCCATTACGATATTGGGTAAGCTCCTCCTCCCTTCTTCTCTTGCTTACTTTCTTCTATTTTTCTCTTGTTCTCTCTCTCTCTTTTTGCAGGTTGCTTTGTGCAAATTCCCGCCGAGAAGATTTTACTGAACAGCATCGTCTTGCCGCACAAGGAGTTGAGTCGTAGTTTCAAAAACGAAATAATTCTGTAAATGAATCGTTTATGCTTCATGTTTTTGTTTCATCAGTATGCTAAATTATTTCCTTGTAATTGTATTTTGTATTTGTGCAATAATCGATAAACGTATTTAAATGATTGTTTGCAAAGCACTTGCGGTATTTTTTTCATATCTATTTGATGCGTACGATAAGAGTTGAGATTAGCTGCAAGTTTATGATATGCAATTACGATATTCCGTTTACGATCATTGCAAGTCGTGCAAGGCTACTTACGATACACATTAGCATCAGTTGCGAGGTGAGCTGAAATCTAGTTACGTTTATGCACGTACGACATGCGCTATGCGGCTTACGATCATCGCATGTCATGCAGACGCAAACTCTTTTGTACTTTACACTACAAGTTATTTTTATATGCAATTACGATATTCAGCTCTACGACCATTTGCATATCATTGTATTTACGATATACGTTGTGACTTGCACACGATATTCAGCCCTACGATTATTTGCATATCGTTGTATTTACGATATACGTTGTGACTTGCACACGATATTCAGCCCTACGATCGTTGCATGTCATGCAGCATGACCAACTTTGGCGCTCAGCTCGACTGCCTACTCATTCACACAAATCACATACCCACTCACACACACACACACACACACATACATCGTGCGCACTCTCTTTCTCTCTCTGCACTTCACACACCTTTGGTTTTCGACCAAAATGCGTTTACACTGCGCGCTCGTCAGTCAATCGCCGTCGCTTGTCGCTGTCAGAAGGGGGAGAGAGCCAACTTCAACTGCTGCTCCCAACAAGAAAACGTTCAACAAACTAAACGATAAGCAAATAATTGTCAAAAAAATAAAACCGTTTATTGATGTTATCATCTTGTGTATATCGTGTGTGGTGAATAGTGGATAATGTATCGTAAATGTGCAGAAAAAGAGACTCAAACAGGTACGTAGGCAGTTCTGTTGGTAGTTGACCAAGCAGAAGAAGAAGAAGAAGAATAAGCATAGCAAGCAACAGACTCACACACACACACACACTCACAAGAGCCGTACAGGTGTGTGTTGGCGCGGGGGTTGCGCGAGCGGCTTGCGCAGGTATGTAACTTCTACAGAGAGAGAGAAAAAGAGTGAGAGCGCACACAGAGCGAGAGAGCGTACGAGTCATGGCTCAGCGAGCGTAACTGTCTTGTTTAGTTGTGTGCGCAGCGTGGGAAAACTGCAATCGGACTACAGTGGGCGCTCCCCCCTCGAACTACGACACTGCTCTCTATACTTGTGTGTGTGTGTGTTTAGGCCGTTTAACTGTTGTTGTTGTTGTTGGAAAGATTTCTTGAATTTGTTTAGCTTTATTCATTCATTCTGTTGTTGTTGCTGCATACGCAAGGGGGCACCGCGTTGCCAACCATCAGCAACAAATCTAGCCAACCTTTTCGTATACTGCCTGTTGTTGTTGCTGTGCGTTTGCGTGCTGGAATCTTGTTTGAGCAGCAGCAGCGACGGCGACGGCAACGGCGGTTAAGTGGCCTATACACCTGAGCTCACTCTCTCTCTCTCTTACTTTGTCACTCTCTCGGAGAGCAAACACACACACACACACACACACGTGCGCAATCGAGTCGGGCAAGCGCAGCTCACTTACCTTCGTGGCTACCTGCGGCCCACGACGACGATCAGTTGCTGTTTTAACCTGGAGACAGACGCACGCGGCCGTCGAGCAGAGCAACAAAACAAACTTAATACACACTAACACACACACACAAGTACACAGACACACACACATATACACATGTAAAGAGACATAAGCACGCACACCTTTTAGTCCAAAACTAGAAAGAAAACAAAAACAACAGCGAGAAGAAATAAGACAAGAGACACACTCACACTCACACACACACGCACACAAAGTGTGGTAGAAGAAGAAGCAGCAGTAGAAGAAGACGGCGAAAAAAAGTGACTTGTTTTTTGTTTGCATGTATGCGCCGACGTTGACGTTGACGTTGACGCAGACGCAGACGCAGACGGAGACGGCGGCGTCGCTGTTCGTGCTTGAACGTGTTGTTGTTGGTATAAAGATCGCGGCAAACTAAGTAACTAACTAACTAAGCTAGTATGTGTGACTAGCAAAAGAAGCGCAAATACAAAATAAAAACACAAATACACACACACACACACTTACGGTATATGTACTGTGTGTGCGAGCGTAGCAAAATTTGTTAAACAAGCAGAGAAAAGAAAGTGCAATAAAAATTGTGAAAAGCAATAACAACAACAATAAAAACAATAAGAAAGTGCAATGTGTACAACGTGCTAAAGATCAAAGCGAAAGAAAACAGTTAAAGGAACAAGGAGGCAAAGCCAACAATAACTACTACAACAACAACAACAACAACAACAACCTGTTGCAGAGGAATCTGAATAACTGTGAACGGAGCTTTCAGTGTTAGCGTCATTGTTGCTGTAAGTTTCTTGAATGTGTGATACACACACACACACATATACCTGTACATACCTGTGTGTTGTGTGTTGTGTCTCTGCAGTGTGAATGAACGAATGAATGAGCAGCAACAACAGCAAGAGCAACAACAACATTTTGAAGACGGACCAAGTCAAAAGCAGATGCGCAAACATAACAAAGTGAAAACATATTTACAGTTACACAGACGAGAGATAAAAATTGAGCGACGCCAGCGTCGACAGCGACGCCAGCGTCGACAGCGACGCCAAAGCTTCAAAAAAGTCAACGGCGGTTGCGGCTGCGCTTAGCAGAGACTTGTTTTGTGCTTGTTGTTGTTGTTGCCTTGTGCTTTTATGCTTACTTTTGACAGCAGCAGAATCACAACAACAGCAGCAGCAGCAAAAACAACAACAACAACAGTGGCAACTACTGCACTTGTTGCTTGCGCAAGCGCGAAAGAGACAGAGTACACACACACGAACACTTTGTAAATGACTTTGGCAAATTGACGTTTCTCTCTCTCTCTCTCTTCTTCTTCTTCTTCTTCTGCAATTTGCAGCAATCATAAGTTTCCTGTTGGCGAAAACGAACGAAAAGTAACGGCACACGACACTAATTCCAATTCCCATTCCAATTCCAATTCCAACTGGCATTCCCATTGCAATTCCTTTTCCAGTGCACAGTGGAACAATGCGAATGCGAACACGCTTGCGCAATGCAATCAATTACAAAGGCAAAGCAACAACAACAATAGACATTTTATAGCAACATTATAATTGCATTTGCAGTTGTTGCAGTTGTTGCTGTTGTTGCTGCAGATATCACTAATTTATAGCTGATTTTATAATTCGGCGCTTTATGTTGTTTTTAAAACAACCGTAAGTCTCCATCTTTCCCTCTTTAAACTCGTTTCGTTTCTGTTACTTCTTTTTTTTAATGAAGTTTTTTCGTTGTTTCTGCTTTGGAGCTTTCTTCCCGTTCTAATTAACCAAAAAAGACTGAGAGAGAAAGAGAGAGACTCACCGTTATTCTCACTAATGAGAAACTCAACTGAAAATAAGATTTATTGTGGCGTCAATGTGTCGAAAACGGTTTAGTGAAAACTTTGGAACTAACATAGACTATAGAGTAGGCCCCCAAAGGTCGAGGTTAGGCCTCGCTTGCTTCCCTCGGTAAGTGTGAAATGAAAGGGAAATCTATTCAATTTTATGATACGTAACGTACGCGTCTAACGGTTTACAAATAAAACTCACAATTCACTCGAGCAAAACTAAATATATAGATAGAAGATCTTTCATTTCTTAGATGCATTAATTTTGGCATTAAAATGAAATTGGGTTGAAGAATGTAATTGTTAATCTGTTGTTTTGATGAGTTCCACTATAAATCACATTGATCGAAAAGTTAATTTCCTCTTCTTGGAGCTGAGTCAACCAATATCGATAGTTTCGATATATATTGCATTTTGTGTAAGCACTTTAAATAATTTAGTGTCGATGATGAAGGATTCATCAGTATTCGGCCTTGATAGGTTTGACCATATGTTCATAAATTAAAGTGATAGAATTGTAAAAGTGCCACCATCGATAGTATTGAATAATTTGTATTGAATAAGCAAACTATCGATTATTTCCCTGCTCTATTTCTCTACTCACTTCACGATTAATTCATTTACTTCCCGATTCCCGCTAACATGATCTACAGTGCTATCTAAAATAGCATTGGAATGTTAGTTACAGACTGCGAATAATGACACCCATACAGAGAGTACATAGATCAACACTGAGAGATAAGATATAAACTTTAGAAGGGCAATAAATGTCTATTAGACTAGCCACACACTTAACCTTTATCATTTCCTTAGATCAACACTAAATCTTCTTCTTCAAATCATAGAGTTCTCTGGCTTCCCTGGGAAAGTGCACAATTCACACATCACATACGCAGTTTAGTAACTGCAGAGTCACTACAAAAAGAAGTAGTAGAAGTAAGGCAAATAAAGGGGAAGGGGAAAAAAAGAGCGAACTACAAAACATTGCACAAGTCGCAAGTCTCTCATTAACATTTCCACACACACACACACACATACACATACAGAGATACTACTGGACGATGATGCTACAAAAACATCATTGAACATTTCCATGACGAGAGTGTAGCGGAAATGTGCAGAAGCAAAAAACCAACAAAAAGTGACCAGAAAACGAAAGAAAAGAGCTTTAGTTAAACAATATGAGAGTTATAAACCAAGTGTGCGCAGTGGACAGCACAGGCCAAAAAGAAAACAAGACACAGTCGAAGAGACGTGCATGAAAAACCAAAGCGAAGACCAAAGAAAAAACAATATCCGAGAGTTGAGAAACTGTCGCAAATGGTTAAACAAAAGCACAAAAAAATAGTCTTAATTACAAAAAGCTTGAACTTTTGTTTCTTTTTGCATTAATTGAAATTTTAATTACAACAACGATTTAAAAAGAAAGAGTGAGAGAAAGACGAGAGAGAGAGAGAGAGAAGCAAAGCAAGGCACATAATTCCGTGTCGTGATTGCGACAAGTCTCTGTGCGCCTGTGCACCCCGATTAACCCATGCGCGCCGGCGACCTTTGGCTCAGCCAACTCGCAAGTTGTCCGCCAGTCAGTCCGTCGGTCGGGCAGAGGTTTGATGCTGTATGTGTGTGTGTGCAAGTGTTTGTTGCTTTCATTAAAAGTAAAACTTTTCACATTAAAAATGCTCATAAAATTGCACTTTAATTTTCGTTGTCGTTGTCGTCGTCGTCGTTGTTTCCCCATTCGCCTTTTGCTTGACTTTGTCCATTTGTCTGAGGGTTGTGGCTAGTACGTACATATGTATGTACATACGTCAGTTTGTATGTAGCTTACGGGCAAAATTAAATTTCAAATTGTCGTGCAGGTTAATAATTTCAATTTGACCTCTTTGGACATGTTTCTGTTTCTGTTTCTGTTTCAGTTTGACGCACTTGTATTTAGTATCAAAATGTCGCTCCAAGCTCTTGTTAGTCAGTCATCCGATTGTGATTGCGCTGTGACAGCGTCGAGCAGGTGAAAATTGGCAACGTTGCAATTGGCAATGTTACCAGAAAGTTTTCAAAAGGTTTCCAATTGGCAAACAGCAACAGTTGCTTGGCAATTCGGTTTGGCTTGACATTTTCCATTCGAATGCATTTTAATTAGTTTTTTAAATTGCGTTAAATTTTAGGTGATAAGGTCTCATCATATTGTATAATTATTGCACTGCCATTTCCTCTCTCTCTCTCTCTCCCTATCTCTTTCTCTCTCTCTGTTTCTTTTTCTCTCTTTGTTTCATCATGTATTTCTCTACTCTGATTTATTTTGCAGGCTTCTTCAATGGGTCTTCAACGATAGAACGCACAGCTGATCACAATGTGTTTCTAAGCAGCTGAACTGCATTGTAGCCTGGACCTGGAAAGCAAGCAATAGAGCGAGAATTGAGAAAACCGAAACGACTTCAATATAGGAAATTAGAAAATTAACTGAGTCGATTTAAATAGCGAATCGAATCGAAAGATCATCACAATGCAGGGTCCCGAGCACGTTGTCTCCCTCTACATTGCCACCTGTGGCCAAAATGGACCCGGCCTTGGCTCCGATGAGAAGGAAATCATTTTATTGGTCTACGTACTGCTGGAGGTCTCCACGGGACAGGTGAGTCGTAGTGCAAGATCTTCTGACTGTGTGTTAAAGGGGGAGAGAGTAAAGCTCAAGCGCCGCCTACTGAGCGACGCCATTTTGTGTGAGGCGGCGATCGTTTAATTTAATGAATGCTGCGCAATGACAGGCACACAGATACTCGCACACACTCAGTAACACACAAGCACACTCTGACACACACATGCAGGCACACGCACTTGTCGTTAAGCTGCACTTTCAACTGTGCGCGTTCATTATGCTGCAACAACAACAAAAGCAACAACAACAGCTCGACTTTGATTCGTTGACAAGTTAAGTACAGAATGTGCCTTTAGCTGATAACGTTGCCCAGCGCATACCCTGTATAAATGCAGTTTACTGAAGCAAGACTGGCAACTGGCACTGTAAAACTAAAACAATTTATTAATATATTTATTTACTTATTCAGAAATCAAGTAAAATATCAAAGATAACTGCAGAGGAACAGTATTCAAACATAAAGAATTGTACAGGGTATTCAAGCGCAGCATAAGCAGTGCAAGTAACTGTTTGGGGTATTCAGCGATTCTTGCAATTTCACTGTAGGCAGTCAAGAGAAAGAGAAAGATATAGATGGAGATTGAGATGGGGAAAGGGAAGCGGGTATACCTTATCCGGTCACTATATACAAATAAGTACGGGCCATTCTAGTTGTATTTGCATATTTTGAGTTTGCCAAGCGATTGACACTAATTGTTTGAAAATGACTTAAACGTCGTCAGAGCCCTGGTATTGCGAAATGCCCACAAATAACATATAGACCCCCCATATGATGTGACTGTGTTGAATGCAACACGTGTCTGTTTTCTTTCCATAAAGCTGCGAAGGAACTGTTTGAAAATGCTATGAATGTGAAATAATTCTAGAAACTAAACCTTGAGATGTGTTAAGGAATTTGTTTATTTCCAAATATTTCAAGAACTCTTTTGTTCTATCTATCTGTCTATCATCCCTTTCTGTGATAGTTTTTGGCAAGAGTTGCAATGATAAGTCTCTCAATATACTCGTAATGTCATAATCAACTTAAACTTTGTCATTTTCCTAATGCTTTTCCATTGATTTTTCGTTGAGTTTTCAGTCGAGTCAAGTTTTTATTTGCATGCAAACAATCCTAAAGTCTTTGGGTTCGTCTCACTTACGATTCGCTAGCAGTCTGGTCAATAATTTCAATATACGCAATATTATTTGCAAAACGCTTGACAACAACAACAACAACAGCAACAGCAACAACAACGACGAAGGCATACAAAGTTGTACGTTACGTAGGAAGCATGCCGCCCTCTCTGGTCGCGCCGCCCCGATCCGTTATGGACTGTGGTCTACAGTCCGAGCTGCGTGTTCGTTTGCCTCGACGTGAGGAGCAGAAAATAGCTTGGCATTATATGGATATATATGTATATTGTAGTACTTACCTGATGTTTGTGCCTCTCTGCCTATGCAGTTGACATTGCCGAAAGCTAATCGCGCCACAACAGAATTTCAGAGCGATTCTGTGATTTGACAAACACGCAATACTTCTCGGAGTGCATCTTTATACGCTAGAGCAGATGACATTAAGTGCCTTTTAATGGCAGGGTCACACTGACATTGAATAGCCAGACCGATAGACAGGCAGACAGAGAGAGCGAGAGAGCAAGAGACGGGAAGAGAGAGTGGGGGTCTACCACTTTGGCCATTAGAGTTTCACGCTTTTGGCCAAATTATGATTAATTTACTAAATGGTAGTAGCTGCTACTAGCAAAGCAAAACGAATTCAAACGAATTTGTATAGACTTTCGCAAAAGGTTCGCTTTGCCTTGCTTTGCTTTGCTTTAGTCCATACGGGGGTTCACCTCTTCGCCGTTATTATGATAATCCCGAGAGTTCATTAGATATAATTAAAATGTTTGCGACCTGCTGACTCTGTCTTTGTGTGTGTGTGTGTGTGTGTCGAAAGTTCGATAGGTCAAATATGTTTACCTTTTTGTTCGCTTTCGAAATTGATCATCCTTAAATATTCCACTGTCAGGTCGCAAAGGTCTTATACAATACGAGTTGTATTTAATATTCGATTTGTATACTTATATTGCTAAATTTGTGTAAATTTCGGGAAATCAAGTTGAAGAAAGTTGTCCAGTTATCAATCTATAAATAGAGTGTCTAAATAAATTATAAAGTATGTATTTAGTATTCATAATTTAGACTTGTAACTTGGTTGGCTTAACGCACATTTTATCTATGGGCTAGTCACATTTGGCTAGACGTACCGCCCTTCGAGGCGTTAAGGGGTGTCATCTCTCTAATTTGTTGTTCATAAAGTGCAATGGGATGTGAAAAGTGTTGAAATCTCCAGCGAAACTCTATGAAAACAGGTACATTTTATAAGGTGTTTACTGCTGGGAAAAGAAATACCCTGTTGACAGCTTAAATTTATTATATTATTTCTTTCCCATGAGTTGTGAGTTGGAATAACTCAAGTGTTTTAGTGCAATAAGTGGGAAGTGTGACCTAAAAAAGAAAAATTTTGTTCTAAAGAAATAGCGGCTAAAAGAGAACCTTATTTCGAGTATTTTTATAGCCTTGCTGAGGTTATATTTGTATGAAGAGCAGTTTTGGTTTTAGAAATAACTTTACTTATCAGTGCCTGTCAAAGTTAGATATGCTATTGAATATATACACATACATTCCACTTAATTCTACACCATTATATGTAACTAGAATTGGAATTGAAATCAAACATAAGAACCTGCAAGAATATAAAACTTTCAGCATGCCGAAGCTAGGCTTGCTTCCTCGTTAAAATAAATATTGAGTTTTAAACGTGTTCATGTTAGGTTCTCTCTTATTTTAGACTCCACTTTAAAATATGCAGGGTATAACTAAAGCATTGCCAGAGGCACTGAGCCGCAACGGCAAATAGCACTTAACTGGTCATAGAGTTTTGAGTTTAAATGGCTTATGAAATAGCTTTAAAGTTACATACATTTGTAGTAGAATTGCCGACCCTAGCTAAAAGCTAATAACCGAAAAATCAGAAACTTTCAAATAATGAAAAAATCATGAGTAAACACGACTAGACCGTGTGCTATACCGTTAGTAAAGAGCTGACGCATGGCAATGCCCCAAAAAAAAAAACTAAGAAATATACAATAATAATTGCCCACTGTCTCTCTCTCTCTCTCTCTCTCTCTCTCTCCCCAGTCTCTCTCTTGGTCTGTCAGTGGCATTGACATGACTATTTTGATTTTGATGTTTAATATAGTTTCTTGATTTTGTTTTCGCAATTAAACTGCCAAATGGAGCGCAATCCAAATCAAGCTAACTTTTTTTGGGTACTTTCATAATGCTGATTAGAATTCAAATGTGATGAAAGTTAGCGATAAATCAGGCACTTCCTTATCGATGGGGGGCGCGCTGTTTGATAAGAGAGCATGAAGTGAGTTTGTGAATTGGTTTCGGTTTGAATAAGCAACGATTTAGTTTATTATTATGGCATTTCGAATTGTATATGTGGTCTATAAGTCCACAATTTGTTTGTCAATTGGTTTAATGCGATTTAAGATCATCCAGATTGTGTTGCCATTTGTGAGATTTGTGTTGTTCAGTTTCTTGAACTCGATTGACAGCACAATTTGTTGGCTTTCTAAAAATCTGTCAAGAGTTTCCTTTCGAGCCAAACTTCCTCCCTCTCTCTTTACCTCTCTCTGCACTAGATAATAAGCCAAGTGTTATAGATTTCTTGCAACAGAAGCTGACAGATATACTGACTATATACACCACACAGCCACACACACACACACACGACAATTATTGGCATGTTAATTACAGGCTAGTTATGACTTGCATGGCAACAATTAAAGTTAATTAACATTCGTTAGGAGGGGATAGCGGGAGATAGATAGAGAGAGACAGAAAGATAGTCTATGTATAAGTCGCATCGAGTGTAGCTAAGCTTAAGTCTGATCCAAATCCTAAAATTTAACAAAAATCAATACAGCCGAAAGACTTAAACTGATTTTCAATTGAAATTCAAGAAAACTCACTTAATTTTCACTTGCAAAGCTACAGAACTGGATCTAGATCTAGATCTGGCTGTGCTTGTTTTATTGATCTAGAAATAAGAGAGGAGGAACGGGGTTTACTCTGTTTAATAGTCTGTTAGGCTATTAGACTAACATACTGGTTTTCAATGGGTTAATACGAATGCGCAACGATTGGCTGAGCTACATTTTTCCACTATTGTGAATGGTTTACCGTGATTTTCCTTTCCTACTCTCGTTCTCCACTTCATTCCATTATGGGTCGTCTATTTTTGGGTCGTTGTGCATAATTAGTGCATGGCTTAACCCCAGAAACCCCTCGCTTTTTTCGTTGAATTTAACATTGCGCTGTACTCATAAATATTTCATATAGTGTCTAGCGTATTGAAAAACGTACGTAGAGTACGTATGTATTCAATGTATTCCAAAGTAATGCAAATTCGATGGCATCAAAAGTCAGAAATCAGAAATACGAATTTCGCCTTAACTACAGTTTAGTTTTCATTGTGCCCCCTTCCTTCCTTCCCTTCTTCCTCATGCCCAGCACCACTAACATATGGAAACGTATTTGCATAGCGTAGAGGTACCTGCAGCTTACACGGTACCCTCATTTTCAATTTCCAATTCACAATTCTTTCGATTCACAATTCCCAATTCCGATCACATATCCGCTGACGCAAGCGCCTACTTCAAGTAGGCATCAACCAACCATATGGAAAACAGTCTGTGCTCTGATCTTGCACCTTGATTGTCATTCCAGTGAATCACACTATATGCATACTATAGTCGTAATTGCGCTAAAGATCTCAGCACCTTGTTGCCATCAATCGAAACTTATTCGTGGTTAGGCAGGTGGCCAGCGCTATCTGGAGATAATGATTATTATAACCGATTCATGTCTGTGATTAGTTTCTCTCTCTCTCTGTGTATTTTGTGCTTATCATGCGTAAGTAGGCAGCACGAAGAAGGTACCCTACCCATATTTTGTGATAAGAAAAACCTTTGTAATACTTTATGGTAGTTGGAAAATTACAATTTTAGGGACAAAAATAAAACAGTTCTAAAAATAGTTGAAAACACTTTAGTAAATGCTTGAGAAAATACTGAAATTTAATCAAGATTCTAGATAAAATTACTTTTTGTTGGTATAATGAAAGAAAGTCATTTATCTCCTCTTTTCTTTCTGTTCTCCCTTAGATCATTGGCACCAAACAAATACTCGTACGTCCCGATGGATACTTCATTAAGGATCGCACCATATCCACCTCGTCGGACAACTCGAATGCCACCAGCAACACAGCCTGCTCGCCCCCGCTGGCCATCGGCTATGCTGGCAACAGCGATAACAGCTCCAACAACAATAACAACAACAACAACTGCAGCAGCAGTAGTGTCAGCAATACTAACAACAACAACATCAGCAATAACAATAATATTAGCAATACAACAAACAGCATCACAAATAGCACCAGCAATGGACTTTGCCTGACCACCTTGGAGAACAGCAATGAACTCATCCTGCCCATTGCCGAGGCACAGGCTGCAGGGAAGCCCCTTACCGAGGCCATTGAGGAGGTATGTATAAGAGAGTATAGAGTAAAGAGAAGGGGAAAGAGAAAGGGGATAGAGTGTATTGCTTATCAGGTGTGTGGGAGTTAGTTGCATGAAACGGATAAGATAAGAGCGTAGGAAGCGAGAGGAGGCACATGTTGACAGCATGCTTGATAGAGTTGCTCACTCACAATGATAATCTTCCACGAGCACAAGCCGAGTGCAGTTGGACTTGAGCTTACTATAAAATATTTAACAATTTCGTCAGATTATAAACTATATAGCATATACCATAGGTGCATAACACTCAAGCATTCATTGTGATCTGAAGTAGACTTGAAATTGTTTATAATCATAGCCATTATATAACTTAGAGTCGAGAAAATCTGTTAGTTATTCGAGATTTGGATTACCTCTTGACCTCATAGAGCAAAGTATCAAACAAACATTTTAAGGCTAACTAGTTGGCTTTTCTAGCTAGAATTTGTATTAATTACCAGCCCAAATACCCTGTAATCAATTGTCGACTAACTTGGCTTTACATACATACATATCGTCAGATTGATTAGCACTTGCGACTAAACCCGTCAAGTCACTGAGCTGGGCAAGTGCAATCCCCAGCGATCTATCTATTTATAATGGGTCAATTTAGCATGATCTAGCAGAATTATGAATAAACAAGAAATACACATATATATATACATATGTATATATATGTAAATATATATCTATACCATATCTATGACGTAGTGGACTTGTCGAGTCACCGAGGATTGCAAATTCTTCACTAGGGATACTCATTGGGGAGCTGAGTTCGTTGTGGTTCCCTTCTTTTTTTTCATTTTCCATTGTTCGCAATCTTATCAGATTGTGATAAGGCAACGGGGGAGCTACTTGAGCAGTTCGACAAGCCTCCGCTCTCAGAGAGTTGTTGTTACGGAAATGTAAACGAGACAAATGGGTTGCGCGGGTAAATAATGTAGAACTCTACAGATGCGACAGATAAAATATCCGATTGGCAACAAGAGAGAAAGAGAGAGAGAGAGAGAGAGAGAGAGAGAGAGAGAGAGAGAGAGAGAGAGAGAGAGAGAGAGAGAGAGAGAGGGAGGGAGAGAGGGAGAGAGTGAGAACTGTAAACTTGTGTGCTGTCTGCGACACGCTTGTGAAATGTTCCATATTATATTATATTGTCATATTGGATTGTTTGTGAAATGACCTCCATTTCGATACACCCTAATGAACTGTCTGATCTCTGTCGAGAGGCGCTTAGTGGAGATCATTAAGACGTTATTGCTTTTTGTACCCTGGACCTGATCATTTAACTCCATATGTTCTCTGCCAATTGGATATGGATGTCGTATTAACATCATTCATCAGTGGAAGTGCATCTTTTCATCTCGAGAGATCTGTACGTCGTCGTCGTACTGACGCAATACTCTGCTTGCCTGGCCCACTAATTTGTTGGGTCAACATGCACTTAGTATTGCCAATAAATGGTAGACTATTAGCGGGACCAATGGCCAGATCTGTTACTGCTTTCTTTCTCTCCATTCCCCTCTCTCTCTCTATCTCTCTCTGGCAAATGTTTACCCTTTCCAGGGGGAAATACTACGGGATCTCTTCGTAGGGTTGCAACAACAGCTGAGTTGGCGATCACGATGACAGGGCTAAAAGCGTAAATTGTTGTTGCTTTTAATTGAAAATAATTGTGAATAGCTGTCGCAACGTTGAGTAACTTGTACATTAACTAAACGGGTTTAAATAGCGCACAATTCTAGCCTAGATAAAAATCAATGTGTGTGTATCGAAATTTGCATGAAGACTAATCCAAATTTGATTAAATTTTCCCTAGACGCCATTTCAAACAATATAGAAATATTAGCTTGGCATATTTTTACTGCCTTTCAGTTAATGGCAAAAGTCTTCTTTGATTGTTCCTATATTAATTATATACATATAATAAAGTCTCTAATTGCTGGAGTTATAAAATTATGTACTAAAATCTTTATTTTCCACAGTTTGATTTTATGAGAGCTTTGCGAAATTGTTATCCGGATTAGTATGAATATAATAAAATAGTTATGGATAAATTTCAACATTAAATTGCTAAAGTTTTATTACAATATCTTAAAAAAAAATACAAATTTGTATGAATTAATCAATACGCGATTATTCTTGACATCCTTTGTGTGGTTTTGAATGTTTAAGCTTGGGTTTGATTGAAAATGCAACGTGATTGCAATTTGCAAACTGTTGTATCTCTATTTACAAGTAGATATCAATGTAGGATGTAACCAGCCTTGTACTCTATACAAAATCTTAGGGCCAATGTTTCTGTCTAATTTTGTAATTTGATTCGTTTATCTTTTGTCTAGTTCGATGCCTACTTGCGCTCTTTATCGCTCATCGATACGGAGATCAAGTTGATCACCGACGGGCAACTGCCACTGCGACAGTGCCTGCATCGAGAGGCCTGTGCCAAGGACATTGAGCTGCCTGCGTATTACAACAAATTCAGCGATCTGCGCAAGGAGTTTCAGCGTTACAAGTCCGGCGATCTCTCCCGGGCTCTGGTGCCGCTCAAGGACATTAAAAAGATGCTGCAATCGCCCACGTTGCCAATGCCACAGTCCATTGGTGAAATGCTCAAAGGTGCGTCTAACTATTTATCTATCTCTTTTCTGCATGCTACAATATATTGTTGTCTTTCTTCCACTCGTGCAGAGCTCAATGCAACTTCTGTGGAGGATAATGACTTCTATATACGCGAATCTCGCGATATGGTCACTGTGATTCAAACATTGCTGCAAGCAGGTGAGGAGAAATTAATGGGGAATGAATGTTATAAATAAATATGAATACAGTCTTGGATTATGAAAGGAAATCATCATTGGATACTTTGTTTGATTGGCGACAAGTTGTTTAACTCTTTATAAAGTAGGCACTGCTTATATATTTTCATGAGTTCATCTATTTGTAATTCATCTACTCAAAAATTCATGAAATTCTTTGTATAATCATAGTATGCGCTCATATAATTTGCATGAATTCATTTTTGCCGCATAAACAGTGTCTAATTTGATTTAACGTATTTGAAAACAATTGAAATACTTTATGTAGTATCAAAAATATTAAATTCAGAATTTGTTAACCCTTCATTTCGGTTTATACTTTTACAGGTCATAAGTTCGATACGAATGAACTGGTGAATTTAATACTGGAACCAGGAATTTGGTAAGTCCAAATGAATTGCATTGATTCCCTAAACCGATAAGCCCCACAGCGATGGGGAAGCGGATGCGCAACGCATTCTACTCAGACACAGACTTGAGTACCTGCGCGCTCTCTCTCTCTGTCGAGTTACAGCCTAAGTCGTGAGCACACGCTCTCTCTCTGCCTCTCTCTCTCTCTCAATTTCTGTTAGTGCGATTAGCATATGTTCTCCATGCGCACTCCGCTCTAAGCTGCATTGCTCCAATTCTGTCAAGGTCTGCACTATTTCGAGTGTGTCTTAAAACAGAACCCACTCAAAAAAAGTATACACAAAAAAGTGACCATAAAAACAAACTCAACAGACCGCTGAGACTGAAACCGAACACGACACGACGTGTTCTGTTGTGTTGTTGCTTGTCGTAGTCGTCGTCGTCGTCAGTCAACGATTGGATCGGGATGCGATAAGAACTGTTTGACTTGGGGACGCACATCTTGTTGGAAGATCGAAACAGAATTCAAAATTGGAAACGCATCGAATTGGTGATGAATTGTGACTATTGTTATCGCTATCGACTGCTACACACACATACATACACACATATAAGTGTGTCACAGCGGGAATACAATCGTAGTATGCATCTATCCAGAATTGCAAGGCAGTTCTAGGCAACTGGCCATAAAATATTTTTCAATTAGTGCAAAGTTAAACAAAAGGTAAAGTCATGCAAATCCCTTTGCCGACGAACCCAAAGTTAAAGCAATGAACTGATTATTCATGTTGCTTTCAAGTGAGTGAGTGTGAGTGTGTGTGAGTGCTTGAAGAGTCAGCAAAATATGTTTATGGTCTTGAAAATGGAAACGTGACTTGAGCGAATGCGACTAATAATTCCCTTACAAGTGTCAGGCTTGGCCTGGTTGCATAAGTCCGCGTGGCAGAGAGCAGCAGGAGAAGGTGGAGGAGGAGATGGAGGAGGAGTCTGCAGAGCTTCTTCTTCAGGCTAGAGCTGATCGCGTGTTCACGTTCTACTCGCGATGAATTCCCCATCACGCTGTCATTTCTACTTGCAACTTGTATTCCCTTTCAGTTCCAGAAACTTGACTTGCAATTTAAAACCTTGTAGAATATATTTCGCTTTAATTTCACACGTTTCTCCCTCCCTCTCTCTCTTTCCCCCCCCTCTCTCTCTCTCTCTCTCTGTCTCTCTCTCTTTCTGCAGCTCAATTGACGACGAGGTCGACGGCAATTGCATTGTACGGGCCCGTGGTTTGCCCTGGCAGAGCAGTGATCAGGACATTGCCAAGTTCTTTCGCGGCCTCAACGTAGCCAAGTAAGTAGTGTACAAATTGGGAGCGTACGACGACACTCTCGCCTGTGCTATGTAGATCATACCAAACGTAACCCATTGATAGCCTCGTCTTGCTTATCGGGAACACTGTGCCGAGTTCAGACGGGGGTCACCGACAGATTACGTCGTGGAATGTACAAAACGTTGGCATATTCTTTATGATTTTCCCTTTATCTAATGCAACACAACTCAACCCATTTTCCCTTCCCCAACTACCACCTTCTCTTTCTCTCTCTCTCTCTCTCTCTCTCTCTCTCTCTCTCTCTCTCTCTCTCTGTCTCGCAGAGGCGGCGTTGCACTGTGTCTGTCGCCGCTGGGACGGCGCAACGGTGAGGCATTGATACGTTTTGTCTCGCAAGAGCATCGCGATATGGCGCTGAAGAGGCACAAACATCACATTGGCTCGCGCTACATTGAGGTGTATCGCGCCTCTGGAGAGGACTTTCTGGCTATTGCCGGTGGTGCCTCCAATGAAGCGCAGGCCTTCTTGTCCAAGGGCGCACAGGTTATCATACGCATGAGAGGGTTGCCCTACGATTGCAGTGCCAAGCAAGTGGTGAGTCAAATCTTTCACTTTGAAGACTGTGCTTCCATCTAACTCTCTCTCTCTCTCTCTCTCTTTGCCCTTCCCTTAGCTGGATTTCTTTACCACAGGGGAGCAGCCACCGTGCAATGTACTGGATGGCAACGATGGGGTTCTGTTTGTGAAGAAACCCGATGGACGTGCGACGGGAGATGCCTTTGTGTTGTTTGCCCATGAAAGCGATGCCTCAAAGGCGCTGGGACGTCACAGGGAATCGATTGGACAACGTTATATCGAATTGTTTCGATCCACAACGGCTGAGGTGCAGCAGGTTTTGAATCGCTCGATGGATCCCAAGTCATATGAGTCGGGAAATAATCACAGTCAACCGCCGCTGATTGGACAATTTCCGACCACCATGCAGCTGCCGTTGTTGCCGCAGGTGGGTGCCGCCGCTGGCCACGCCCTCAACCCGATGTCAGCTAGTGCTAGCCACGCTAACCTGTGCCCTCAACTTACCCATGCCCCACAGCACCTCATCACGTCGGGCACCACCAAGAACTGTATACGGCTGCGTGGGCTGCCCTATGAGGCCATGGTCGAGCATATTCTACACTTTCTGGATGACTTTGCGAAGCATATCATATACCAGGGCGTGCACATGGTTATCAATGCGCAGGTGGGTACACTGAAAGCACCTTCTTGTAATCTTAAGAAGGGAAGCACCATTTTGGAATTACAAGAAAGGAAGCACCTTCTTCTTGTTAGCACAAGAATGAAAGCACCTTCTTGTAAAGCCTAGAATGAAAGCACCTTCTTCTTGTAAATCCAAGAATGAAAGCACCTTCTTATTATCAGCATCAGAAGTTAAGCACCTTCTTATTGTCATCCCAAGAATGAAAGCACCTACTCCTTGTTATACTATGACAGGAAGCACCTTCTTGTAATCACAAGAAATGAAGCACCTTCTTGTAAAGCCAAGAATGAAAACACCTTCTTGTAGTCCAAAGATAGGCAGCACCTTCTTCTTGAAAGCACAAGAAAGAAGGCCCCTTCTTGAAATCATAAGAAAGGAAGCACCTTGTTAGCATAAGAAAGAAAGCACCTTCTTATTGTGAGCATCCGAAGGGAAGCACCTTCTTCTTGTAATCCCAAGAATGAAAGCACCTTCTCCTTGCTATACTATGACAGGAAGCACCTTCTTGTAATCACATGAAATGAAGCACCTTCTTCTTGTAAAGCCAAGAATGAAAGCACCTTCTTGTAGTCCAAAGAAAGGCAGCACCTTCTTGTAAGCACAAGAAAGAAGGCACCTTCTTGCAATCACATGAAGGGAAGCCACTTTTTGTAAGCACAAGAAAGAAAGAACCTTCTTGTAATCCCAAGGGTGGAAGCACCTTCTTCAGGGTAATCCCAAGAAAGGAAGCACCTTCTTGTAATTCTAAGAAAGAAAACAGCTTCGCTTTGCCAAATCCTTGACCTAACCTTGTTCATTCCTCATTCTAACCTTTCCCTCTTCTCTTCTCAGGGCCAGCCCAGTGGAGAGGCCTTCATCCAAATGGACTCGGAGGACTCCGCTCGACTCTGTGCACAGCGGAAGCACAATCAGTTCATGGTCTTTGGCAAGAAGTTCCGCTACATTGAGGTCTTCCAGTGCTCTGGCGATGATATGAATCACGTGCTCAATGGCGGACTGGTCTCACCTGTTGCAGCAGCTCAGCATCCGGGACATGCTCATCTTGCGGCCGTTGCTGCTTCCGCCGCTGCTGCCGCTGCTGCTGCTGGCGTGGGCAAACAACCGTCGCTGCTCTCTCCGGGTATGTTAGCTCAACCACCGCCGTCGTCGTCAGTGAACGGCGCTCAGGGCATCGGCTCACACACGCACGCACACTCACATACACACGCACACACACAACATACGCATGCGCCGCACGCCGCTCATTCACACGCCGCCGCTGCAGCTGCTGCTCATGCCGCCGCTGCTGCCGCTGCTCATCATGCATTGCAAACGTCGCCAGTTGCTGCTGCTGCCATGTTGGCCAACACATCGCATGCTCCGCTCACGGCTGGCACAGCCAGTGGCTTGGCTGGCTACATGACAGCACCTCCTCCACAAGCAACGCTGTCCACGCACTCTTCGCTCTCCGCAAGCGGTGGCATTGCCTCGGCTGCCACAGGCGGTTACAATCCCTTCAATCTGCCACTGCAGACACCTTCCTCTGCCGCGGCTGCTGCGCATGCAGCTAATCCCGCTTTGCTTGCACAGCAGCAGGCGCAGTTCATAGCGCAGCAAAGTCTGCTAGCGCGTCAACAAGCTGCGGCTGTGGCCGCTGAGCAGCAACAGCAGCAACTATACGCCAATGCGGCCATGTTGCAGCCACATCCGTTGTACATGCAACATCCTGGCGCCGCTGCGGCAGCTGCTGCTGCTGCCATGGGTGCTCAGCCGCAGTTTGTGCTCATGCAGCGCCCTTATCTGCAGCCCTTTCAGCTGGGCTACATGCCCAGCCCCTCGGCTGGGGGATATCAGTTTGCAAGCGCGACGCCCACCTCTGCCGGCGGTGCAGGCGCAGCAGCAGCAGGCAGCGCCAGCAGCAATGCCGCCAGCCTTCAGGCGCTTCAATCGCACTCCATGAAGCGTTCCTATGAGAACGCCTTCCAGCAGGATCCGGCAGGAGCTGCTGCTGCTGCCAGTGCGGCCAGTGTTGCCAAGCGAGCACTGACACAGCGGGCGCCGAGTAGTCTCTACTCGTATTACAATCCGGGCATTTAGTTCAATCACGATTGATTGCTGAAGATTCAAGAACCAAAATGTGTTTCCAAATGAATCTTGTTCTTATTGTAGCTCAACTTACATCATGATACATCATAATGATTGACTCACCTCTTCCCAATTTATAGTTAACTGATTCATTCATGCTTATTTCAATCATGATTAACAATTTGATTGATTAATTGACAGACTCCGAAACTTCAACTTACATTCCAAGTCGGCAAATGTGTTTGCAATGCGCGATGAGTGGCGATTTTATATACATACATACATATATATACAAATATATATAGAATATATATACCCTATATATAGCATAATTCATCCTGGCAATTCATACTCACTCAAACACACACACACACACGCACATACACACACATACCAGACATTTTGTTAGTGCTTAATAATGCGTTTTTATCGTACAATTTTTATAGTAAAATTTTTTCTAGTTTTTAAGTTCTTTTTAAAAAAAGTAAAAAGATAAACTTAATACTTTAAGCATTTTGTCTAAGGTCTAAGCATTACTTATACTCTGCACACACACACACACACATACATATGCATTGCACACAGACACACACACATACTACTCATACACACACACACAAACACACACTCCGGGCAAGCTAACAAATATGTCAAAAATAATTGTTTCTCTTGTGAACTAAAAAAGATGAACGATTCGATAACGAATCGTGCTGCTATATATTCTAAGCTTCACTATGCTATGTGTATGTGCTTGTGTGTGTGTGAGAGTGAGTAGTTGGTGTGCGTGTGTGTGTCAATTAAAACAACAACAGAGGCTAATGTCCTTGGGGCAGCGAGTGGAGAGGGAAGCTGCTTAGATTGTCTATACATGTCTATACGTGCCTCTGTGTGTGTATGTGTGTGTGTGTGTGCCACGCCCATTGAAGTGCAATCTATAAACTAATATTTAAGCATAGGCTTACCCACACACACACACACACACACACACACACACACACGCACACTCGCTGCCCAAACGGCATCAGGTGTTGGAAATGTGCAAAAGAAATTTGAAAAGAAAAACAAAAAACGAAAAAAAAACAAAACAAAATCTGTTCTATAATGCGAAATCTATAGACATACTCTATACTTAATATTAATAATAATCATATAATATTAATAATAATCGAAAATAATAATAATGGAAGAAATATCATAGCATCTAAGTCGTACAACTTGTAAAATTGGTTGGCAAACATATTGATTAATAATAATACTTTCTGCTAAGCATTGGAAATTCTTTTCCATGCTCTGGCACAGTCTGAGTGAACATTACAATCCAACTAGAATACTTAACTACTTAAATCAGCTGAGATATATACAATATATCTTTATATATTGCCCATGCATGGATCGTAACGTTCGCTCACTGTCGCTGGCTGATAGCTCTAACACTCCATTTGATTGATTTTGATATCGCATATCGTATATTGCATATCGTATCGTATATCGTATATGTATCTTCTATCTATAATAAGTGTGCGTAACTGGTGTTAGTCGCAAATTGGAAACTCGTTTATCAACACTGAATATTTATATTTATTATCAATTTGTGTGTTCTCTGTCATCACTAATTTTAAACTCTTCCCCCTCCTTCCCACCTTGTCTTGGGGGGTATCTCAAATTGCTTAATTCATTATACGTTCGTGATTTGGTTATGGATATATATTGGGTTTACGATTATATACTAAGTATATAGTTTGTCTGTCATTCGTATGCGTTCTTCAAACTACACATGGATCGACTGTAGACCATAGATGAGATATTGCATAAAATATACTAAATATATAATATATATACTGTATATAGTATATATGATATATATTCATATACAAAGAGGAATCTACTTACATGTAATCAATCTCTCGCTCCCTTGTCCTCTTTCTCTCTTCTCTCCTCTTCTGCGTCTAACATACAGTTTTGCGCTTTGCTATAGATAAAAGATATATGTATGATAGATATCATGGAAAAGATTTGCATAGCTTAGCTCATAGTTCATAGTTCAAACGAGTGGTTTCCCATGGGGTTATTCTTTTGGCTTAATGCAATACACATAATTAAAATAAAAATAATGATATCAGTCTATGGCTTCCATACAAAACTCAAAAGCGCAGCCACTTTAAAAAACCAATCTAAATACAATATGCATACCTACTCTATATAATAATAATTATATCGTATAAACATTAATCATAATTCAATGTGGATTTCGATTTACTTAATTAGTTTTAAATGCACATGCAATTTTTTAAATTTTACAAAATTTTACAAAACATTTTTTTGATATTTCAATTTAGTTTATTCGAATTTGTCTCTACTTTTATTAATTTTTTATACTTCAATAAATATACATATATTATATACACATACATATCGCTAAAAACAAACCAACAATCATCTCTGGCAATCTCTTTCTCTCCCTTTCCCTATTTTCTGTACTCTTTTTCATAATTCGGTGCTAAAAATTATAATTTTGAACAGAGTTTTACTAGAATCTTTTCGAACTTTTTGTTAATTTCTACCAGTCGAAATTGTGTAATCGTCCAAACCTTCTCTATCTTTATATATCTCTATCTCTGTCTCTGTTTCTATCTCTGTTTTTTCTTATTCTTATTCCAAATTCCCCTTTACTTTATCACTGAAATCTACACAAGTATTTGTAACTCGGGCTCTGGGCTTGGGTCAAGCTTTATACGTATTTTCAGGCGCATCCTCTCTGTCTCTCTTTCTCTCTCTCGGGGTCTGTGACATATTGACGGCGTTACGAGTTGCAAAATTGAATTGGAAATTCGGTCAACAATTTGTAATTTCCCTTTGCTTTGTCTGTATGTGTGTGTGTGTGTTTCTTGCAATTTCGTAACGTCGCGTCGGTAATTCGTAATACTCGTAGCTCTACGCTCTCTAGACACACGCATCTTGTACGTAACAACAAAGAAAAAACAAGAACAAGAACCAACACGAGCAAGACAAACTGTAATTTAAGAACCTCCAGTGCTTTGAGGTACCTTGGGTTGTACTACTTTTAGACCTAACTATATATGTATGTGTGCGAAACGATAACGATAACCAAACTCTGTTCGCTCTCATCTGCCGTCGTTGTTGTGGTCCAGAGATCTCTTTCTTTTCTCTCTTTGTGTATGTGTTTTGTTCTTGTACCTATTTCTATTCCTTTTTGATTTGCATTAAAAATGATATGTGACTTTTTGAAGGCTGGTTGGTGCTTGGATTAAACAAAACAAAAACAAAAACAAAAACAAATACAAAAACTGTTGGGATAAAACATGTCTTAAGTTTACTGTGTGCGCAAAGAAACAAACTGTATTCATGGTCTCTGGGTAAGGTGGTAAATATATAAATACATATCTGCATATTTAAACTAGTATATACCGAATACATATGCCATATAAATACTAGTAAAATCGTCAATCAATCAGAAATCAATCAAATATATAAATTAAACTACATGTCTCTCCTCTCTCTCTCTCTCTACCACTAAATAAATGCAAATGTCTTAAACGGTGAGTGTTTTTGAATACGAATATATCTAACTACAGTGGTACTTGGCTACAGTGGGAACTGGCGAGGCATGGCAAATGGAATAGTTTGAAAATACTTAAGCTAGCTACTCACAGTTCTCGTTGGCGGAGTTCCACTGTATCTAAAGTACTTACTAACTAACCCAACTAATCCTAATCCATACTATATATACTATATATGATCTACTAACCCTAACATCGTCCGTCTCTATACTGCCTACCTTCACTTTGTGTGTCGCCTCTCTTGGAGTGTGTTAAGAAGCAGCGACTCTTTTAAGACTAACTCCCGACCACCCCCCCGCCCGGAAAAGCAGAAAGAAAAGAAAAGAAAGAAAGAAAGATTAATATAATATCTGCCAAGGCATACTCACAATTTGTTCTTTCTCAAGTTTATTATGCTAATTCTCAATCTGTTTCTTTTTATGTGTGTTCAACCTGTTCTCACTTTTCTCTGTCTTCTCCTTTCGGTTCTTTAGGTGCCACAGTGTTGGGCGCACATTTTGGTGCACATTTTCCGGCTTATGGGGCGCCGCCGCCGCCGCCGCCACACACAGCGCTGCTGGCAACGCCGCGGGCGCATCATGGCCACGCCCATACACATGCACACGCCCACCATCATCATCACCATCATCATGCATCGTTCTATCCGCCGCCGCTCGTCTACTGGCCCTATCCCAGTCCGCCCGTCTCGCCCACCACCTACTACAGCCAGCCGGGCGCCCACTCCCCCTCGCATCAGCATCAGGCACTGGTTTGTACCAACATCAACAACAACAACAACAGCTAACAACTAACTTGTACCTTTTGCAGTACCCCTTGGACTTCTTTCCGCCTTCGCCGCTGTCGCCGCTGTCGCCGCCCAATGCAGGTCTGATTCTCACGCCCAGCAAGAGTGCTGTGCCCTTTGTGCCTGCCAAGCAACAGCAGCAACAGCAGAACAACAACGTAAACAACAACAACAACAAATTAACCCTCACACCGGCCATACAAACGAACCACGCTGCGCCGTCAGCGTCGCCGTCAACAGCGACTGCGCCTACGCCACCTGTTGCTGTTGTTGTTGCGCCTGCTCAGCAAGTAACACCAGCAGTGTCGTTGCTAAGCCTGGACACAAACCATACGACGGCTGCGACGCCGGCACTGAAAACTGGCGGACAAAGCGGCGCTGCAAGTGCCACGCCCATTGTGAGCAACAATTGTGTAGAGCTTTACATATCATAGACACGCACACGCGTGTCCTTTTTCTCTCTATTTCTCTCTGTGTCGCTCTCTCTCTATCTATCTAGCTAAATATTTATTTGCTTGAAAACATAAACAAAAAAACGAAATCTAATTTTAACGAAGCGATAATTAACGAAAAAATGTCTTGCCACACGAAGAAACTTGTTTGTAGTCTAGGTTAGAACCAGCTGTAGATAAGTTGCCCAGGCATGCATAGCCGGGACGCGAACCTTTTACGATGTTCACTGGCTGCGCGGCGAATTGGTGTCGCCTAAGGAATCTCTATTTGCCTCAACCAACCCTTAAACCAATATCCAATATCCCCACCACCATGGCCCCTTTCCAATCAGTCAAATGGAATTAAATGAATTTGTTGATACTTAAAACGGTAAAAGTGCCGTTGCTTTATTGCTAAGTAGTCGCCCAGTGCAATTCCCTATCAAATGCCTTCTCCCATTCACAATTTCTATTTATTGATTAGCAGCATTAACTGTGCACTGGCGCACCCAAACTAAATACATGATATGTGTACGCATGAGCATATACAATATATATTCCAAATATACAGATTAGCGCATATATACTGTTAGCAAAGACAAGAAACTACAAATTTATCCCTAGTCAATAGTCAAATTATTTATATAATGTATCTGCAATTATCTAATTTTATTCCATGTTAAATGTTATCGATATCAAAAAAAAAAACAACATAATATCGTTGCCTGGAACTAACTTAAGATTCCTTGCAATCGATTAGTCAAAATATTTGCAATATGATGAAAGAAGAAAACAAAAGAGTATGAAATAAAGCAATAACAAAATAATTATAGAATATTCGCAATATCAGATTGTACGATTTTTTATTATTATTTCATGTTTTGTTTAGGCTAAGCCATCAAATATACATATAGTACATAATACATACATACATATATAATTTTGTTATCTTACGTGCTCGTCATGTGAAACCAAGAAAACACGCCTATTTAAAGATCTGTTCTGTTTTTACGTTGTTATGCTATATATGATTTTGAAAAGATATTACCAATTGTTTCCAAATATGCAACTTTTAAATAAATCGAGGAAAACCACAAATGTATTGAGTTTTTATTTATAGAAAACATACTAAAATGTAGTGTACTGTAGTTTATCTCTTTATTAAAAAGTAGAATGGCATTCTTACTGGCAGAAGAAGATATCTCCGACTCCAAATGTATATATATTCTTGATGAGTGTCAGCAACTGACTCGATATAGCCAGGTTCGTTTGACTGTCTGTACAAACATTTAAATCTTTCAGATTAAAAGAGCTATGGCTATCAAACTTGGTAGGAATATTTATATAACATGAAGGTAAATAAAGCTAGTTTTGAAATTTGGTCACACCCTGTTCCACCTACGTTATTCGATGAAAATTTCATTGCACTTGTGTGTGTATTAAAAGAGATTAGCATTCAAATGATTTGTTGAGTTAAGACAGCTTTCTCACTTGTATTCATCTGAAATTAACCTTTTCCATTCTCTTAAACTATAAGATGTGAGCCTGTGCCCTTTTAATTTCCCGCTCCACACCCATGTAAAAAAAGTCATTTATTTAGCTGTTGATTTGTTTATTGAACGACAAATTGAAAACACATTCGCCTCGCCTGCTTTACACGGTAACTCGCATCTAATTAATGACACGCTAATCGAGGCACATTATAAATGGCAGATGCAGATGCAGATGCTCTGATAAGTGGCAGCCCACACTCGTCATCGCCTCATTGCAGGTCATAAATAATCACAAGAGGGAGAGCGAGATAGAGCAACAGAGATGATAAATCGTTGACAAATGGCGTTACAAACGGACGAAAGTCCCACCGACCAGTTTAAAATATGCACGGTCGTTGTGAACCATCATCCGGTCGCACCGTACCATCAGGGGTAACAGAGATGGGGCAACACAAATCGGCGATTAAAAATTGACCCAAAGTATTTAACTTAGGTTCTTTTTGTTTTCTTTGTGTGTGTGTGAGTGTGTGTGTTTGACGGTAGCCATCGTCAGCTGCACCTGGCCCGGAAGTTGGGCCCGATCTGGGGATGCGCGCTCATGATAATTTATCAATGGGGCTGGAGTGGACATGGGCCGCTTCCTTCCTGCAGCTGGAACTGGCGCCTATCAAAAGCACATTAGGCATTGTCCTGCGGCGCCATTTGGGTTGACAAGTTCGTCCTCCTGCTAGGCGAAAAGAGCAAAGAAAACAGTTGGTTAATGCGACAAAAATGCAGCAAAGCACAGCGAATGGCAAAGGGGAGAGTGGAAAGGAAAGAGAAGAGAGGGAGGGTAAACAACTTTTTGGCATTTTTATGGCCGCACACTCGACTTGGTAGTGCACTTCCGCTAATGTTGCCGGAAATGGCAAATAAATCTCATTTGTAATCGTGAAATATATATTTTATGCTAGTTAAAAAAGTGCCAAAAAAAAAGAAGCCAAACTGCGCTGAGCCTCTCGCTGAGTGCAGCAGCCGTGCGAAAAAGATGCCAAAGCCAAAGTTGCCAAACAGTTGCAAAACTTTCTGCGCCACTCTGCGACACTCGAAAGTAAGTCAATAAAAATGCCTGCAACGAGTCACACTCACACACACACACACACATGAAAAATACAAAAAATACCAACGAGATATGCGAGTATGAGAAAATAAAAAAGCCGAGCAAAAAGATATCGGCATATTTTCGAGAGCTTAGCGACTTAGCGACTGTCGCCAAAGCCTCTCCCCCCATTCCCCACAGTCAGTATTGACAGTGGGCGTGGCTCTTTCCGGTGCGCTATACGCTCTACGGTCTGTGGCAGTAAGCCATTGAAACTTTTATTGATTTAGTGGAACATTTCTGTCTCTCTCTCTCTCTGGCGTTTTTTCAGATTTCGGCCTGCAACAATATTCACTTAAGCTGTAAATGAATACCATGAATCATTGCGCAAATCTATTCACTTGTCGTGTGGGATACTGAAGTAACTATATGAATTGGGGGTATATCGCTTGATATTCAAACAGGGTTAGTCATGGATCCGTCTGGCCGCATTTCTGTAGATCTGTGTTGGTAAAGGTTAGGAATATAAAAGATAAGTGCGATATATTTATGGTTATTGTAATGTTAAATGAATATAGACATATGTAGATCTATGATAAATATCTGTTTATCTGTTGAGTTTTGTTTTATATATTGTAATAATGGATAATCATCTTATTATTAATTGTATTGTTGTTATTGTTTTTATGATGGTTATTTATATTAACCATATATTTTTTTAAGTGCTTGTTTTTTTTTGGTGTTGATTTATTTATTTTCATTATTATTTAAATTAGTAGTTTCATTAGCATTTTCATTAGCATTTTTATTATTATTTTCATTGATATATAAGTATTTTCAATTTTATTTTGTTTAGTATTTTCATTATTATTAACATGGCTATTTTGATTAGTATTTTTATTATTATGCCCATTATAATTATTTTGAATATTTATGTTTGTTGCAATATATATTATCAGCGTTATGCTTATTATTTATCTTTGTATTAACATTGTTTTTTATTAGTAGAGCTATAATTATTTGTGCTATGATTTTCAGTATTACTATTGTTGCTACTATTTATATTATTATTATACTTATATATTATTTTATAATATATATTCTTATTATTATTATTATTATTTGTATACCTATTTTCATTATTATATTTAAAGTCAGTTTATTGTTCATTCTTCATTTTTCCAATTTTATAACATTTCTTTTGTGTATTAACTTGTTCTCTTTAACAGCTAAATCGGTTCGAGAACAGTTCAAACAGCACTTCGACACCTGCCGCTCGAGTACTCACATTTTGATCAAATATTTACCCGCGGGATACTCAGCTCCTCCACGTGCAGTCCTCGTCTGTCTTGTACTGTGAAGGAAAGAGACAGATAGACAGTGAGGGAGAGTGAGTGAAAGGGAGAAAATCAATTTGAAGCACATTACGAGAACACAAGCCATGCGAATTTTCCAAGTTGATTTTATTATTTACTTTTGCTTTGTACTTTCTGTTTGTATTTGTATTTCGTATTTTGTATTTCGTATTTGCTGTTTGACAGATTTTAAGTTGGGCTACGGAAGGAGGGGGGAGAGAGGAGTGGCATTGGGGAATAATGTGACTGCATTGCGTCCTTTTGAGACACGTTATAAGCTTGAAGCTTAGCCAGGAGATAGCAGGGAAGCCAGACAGGGAAGGCAGGCAGGGAACAGGAAACTCGCATCGTCTTCTAGCTGCAAGTCAAATAAATCGAAGCATTGTTAAATGAATGCCGAGTGGGATTTGAAGATTGTGTTTCAAACAAATCTGAGAAAGTGCGGCCAAATCGCTTCAAGCTTTTTATTCCCAAAGGTCTAAACGGGAAAAACTTAAGCTAAATTGAGTTTAGTAGCTAGTTTTGTAGCTGCTTTCTGTTAGTCTAACTAAACTACTTTGGGCAATTGATTGTCAGTCTAGCTATCTCACTTGCCTCTCTCTGTCTCTCTCTCTCCCTCTCTCTCTATTTCTCGTTCTCTCTGGCTGATTCGGCGGCATCTGAGCCAGCGCTTTTTGATGTCTGCCTTGCTTTTCAAACATTTTGTCTGCTGCTGCGATTTCATTTACTTTGTAGCACACACGAACACACACGTGCACAGCCTAAGTGTTGCTATATATGTGTGTGTGTGTGTGAGTGTGTCTCGGAGGCAATGAAGTGCATTTGAAGCACACTTGATGCACGTACAGCACGCAGTGCTCTTTAGATGTATTGTAAATGACTGCAGTGGGCGGCGGCATTGAGGGGGGATGTGTGTCGACGCGGTTCGTTAGTTTTGACACACACCAATACACACACACATAGACAGGAAGCGGAAGTGTATGTGTGAATGTGTGTGTGTGTGTGGCGCGTCTGTTTGATAAGTGGCAGCAATTTTTTCTTCACATTTTCTTTATGCTTTTTGCACTCCTTTCCTTTCAGTTGGCAGTTTTTTCTGCTGCTGTCTCTCTATTCTCACTACGTCAAGCCTGTCTGTCTGTCTATTTGTCTGTGTGTGTGTCCTAGCTGATCCTTTGGGGGCTGCTGCCAACCGTTTGCCCACTAATGAAATTGTTAATTTTTGTTAGCAAAGTCACGTACACGATGTGTTGATGACGCTCGAGAGCAGCTTCATGCCGCCGGGCAATTGCCAACGCGCCACAAGAGTCTTACAACAGCAGCAGTGGCAGTGGCAGGCGAGGAGGAGTAGGGGGTGAAGATGGGAAGGGAACTTGCTACGTGTCAGCTAACTTGAGCTCATCAGTCGCAAACGGAATTCAGGTGAGCAACAGGCGCAAACTTCCTCGAGTGTCTTCGATTCTGGCCTGATTTGTGCTGCAATATTTGACAAACAACAAACATTATTTAGTTTATGGCTTAAAAACACTAACACACACACTAACACACACACACAGTGGCACTTGCTGCACGTGCATGTAACGACAAAAGAAAAAGCGAAGCGAAAAAGTCGCATTGCAGCAATTTCAGTTACGCTGCTTGCCAACAACTGCTGCACAAGGCTGCCACTGTGTGTATATGTGTGTGTGTATTGTCTGTGTGTGTGTGTGTATTGTCTATGTGTGAGTTAGTGTGCTTTCCATTAATACCGTTTACCTACATCTTGCCAGCTTGGGCCTGCGCTGGCACGTAGAACATTCTCGCTGCCAAAAATATATATTACGTATACGCCAAAGTGGCTGACTGACTAACTGCCGTGGAAGCTCCTCCTTCTCCTCCTCCTCCATCGAACACCAGCACTACCACTCAGTGTCTTCTTTCTCTCCTCCTCTCTCTCTCTCTTTTTCTCTCTTTCTCTGTCTCTCTGTCTCGCTGTCTGCCTGTCTCCTGCTGTTGTGCTTATTTTTGTTGGCATTTCGAGTTTTGCATTGCATTTTATTCTACTTTATTCGCGCTACTTCTACTTTTAGTTGCTTCTTTTCGTGCCTGCCCCCTCCATCCCTTTTGCCATTGTATTAATGCACAAGTGCAGAACGAAATGTCTGCGTTGCATGCAACATTTCATTTTTGTTTTCTGTTTTCCTTGCTTTGTTCAGCTTTCTCTCGTGGCATTTGGCATTGTTTGCGGCTTGCATAAATTCAAATTAAATGAAAATTCATTAGAAAAGCAAAGTGCAAATTTCCATTGCATACATTTTGGGGCAAAACGAATATCAAAAAACTGTTAAGCTAATTACGTAAGCATTTAATGTGCCGCGAAGATTTCAAAGAACTGCAGCAAGTTCTATTCGGTTTACTTTCAGTCTTCTTCAACTTCCTCAACTTCTTTTCCGGCTTTTATGCGCTTCAATTCGCCTCAACTATTTAACTGCTTTAATAGCTTTTATAGCCCGCTCTCTCTCTCTCTGTCTCTCATATAATTTTCTCAGCTGTTTCTACCTGTTTCAATTTGCGACCATCATCGGCTGTAATCTTGGCCACAAGGCATAGGTGCGCCACATGGCAAAAATGGCCGAAAAACAGCAACACATGCGGCGTATACGTAATCTGTTTAAATACACAATAAATAATGAAAAACTGCGCATATGCGAATAAAACGCTAAAAGCGAATTTACATATAAAAAGCAGCAGGCAAAAGCCGACAGCGTAACATATAATGCCTCAAGAGGGGCAGGGGCAGCAGGCATGGAGGAAGGGGGGAACGGGGGGGAGGTAACGGGATATAGAAGGGTCTTGGCCAGAGCTGGTCACGTATTTTTTGGAGCTTTTGCTGGTACAACAGCCAGCGAGAGAGAGAGGGATTGAGAGCAAGAGAGAGAGAGAGAGAGGAAGAGAGAGAGAGTTGGAGAGAGGGGAGGGTGTGGCAAGGGTAGGTAAAGGGGGCTGTAGTGGCAGAGGGAGGCGCGGTCGCTTGGCAATCATGAACATGCCATAATGCCTGCGACCACGACTATTAAATCAACACACGCGCTACATGTATGCACACGCACACAGCTGCAAGCACGCACACACACACACACGCACACACACACACACACACTCACATTTACACACTTGCAGGAGAGCATATATTTCCTATGATTTATTATTATTTCGTGCGGTTTTTCGCTATTATTTAAATTTTAAATAGCTGTAAAGTGCCCACACAAACACACACACACGTACACATTCACACGCACGCACACCCACTAAAAATTGTATTTGGGCTTTGCCTGATTTTATTGTAGTCCTTCTACAGCGCTTGCCTTTTATAGACCTGCCCCTGCCCCTGCCCCTGCCCCTCTCTGCTTCAGTCGCTGTCGCTGCCTCTGCCTCTGCTGCTGTTGCTGTTGTTGCCATTGTTGTTGTTAGTATCATTATTATTATCGTGCATTGTTTGCTGGCATGTTGCATGCCCCGGGTGCAATTGCAGCTGCCGTTGCTGCTGCTGCTGTTGTTTTTGTTTTTGTTTTTGTTACTGTGCAGCCATTTTGTGGTAAATAGAGTCGTTTAAATGCATACAAATAGTGCACTGGCACACAGCCCCCCTCCTACTCTCATTCCTCTCTCTCCCCTCTTCCTCTTCCCTGCCTTCCCTCTCTCCCTCTTTCTGTTACACTGTGTGTGTGTCAAGATTTTATAATAACATTCATAATGCAACGTTTGCATGTCATTTGCAACATTCACAAGCAAAAGCTGAAAATGTAATTTTGCTTTTTTTTCTCCCTCGTTGCCAGGCCAGGCCTACCATATGCATTAAATGGTCAGCCTGAGAGCTGAGTATAGATGCTGTTGGCTTTATGCGGGAAGCTGCGTAGACTTTGTGATTGAGAGCTGCAATTGAAGGCTTAAATTTAGGAGAAGGAAGAACCTTCTTACTAAGAATCTTCAGTCTAGGCAACTTCTCATTAAGAGCCTTTTTTCCTCAGAAATTTCGGCCTCAAAACCCTTCTACATGAGAACCTCCCTGAGAACTTTCTCCAAAAGAACCTTTCTGAGAACCTTTACTCCAACAACCATCGTCCTAAAGGAACTTCTTTCTAACAACCTTCAAGTTGAGAACCTTCTGCCTAAGAACCTTCTTGTTAAGCCTTTTCCCTGGTTGACTTTTCTTCAATAACCTTCTCATTGTGTGCCTTATTTCTGACAACCTTCTCCTTGAGAACGTTCCTGAGAAGTTTCTCTTAGAGTTCCAGTTCTCTGAAAACACTTGTCCTAACAATCTTCTTCTCAAGAATCTTCTTACTTAGGACCTTCCTCCCAAGAATCTTTTCCCATAGCACCTTTTCCCTAAACACCTTCTCCCTGGGCATCTTCCCTGCATATCTGCATCTCTCCCCTCTCCTACTCACTCTCTCTCTCTCTCCCTCTCTTCTTGCCACACGGGCTTGTGGCATTCAGCTCACTTGGCTATGCTTTTCGCATGCATTGGCAGCTGTCTTCTTCGCTGCTTCTGCTTCTTCTGTTTCTGGTGGCGCTGCTGCTGTCACTTAGTGTCAACTGGCTGCTAATAACTTTTGTCTTGGCTTGTAAAAAATCGATGTGGCACGAGTTAGATTCACGTGGCATGAGGCACATTACAGCTGATTGGTTTGACATTGTCTGCCAGCCATAAAATCTGCACGGGCATTAAGCGGCCACGACACGCCGTCACACATAATGAGGCAGCTCCACCTGCACCTGCACCTGCCACTGAGCTGTGCCTCATTTCACCTGCACATTATTCATTGTATGCCTCTTCTCCCACCCCCTCCCTGTAATCTCAATTCGCAATATCATTCTCAATCTCAATTTTCTGCTGCTCGTTGTTCAATTTCAAGTTTCGTGCAGCTGCCCAATAAATGTTACTAAATGTCGAGGGGCGATGTGAAATATGCGGCATACTTGGCGTATACTTAATAATATTATAACAACAAAGCAGCAACGGGCAGTTACTGCATAAACTGACAAGCTGCCCGCCTTTCTTTCTTTCTCTCTGCCGCTCTCTCTCCTACTCTGCCTCTGCTGCTTGTTGCCCCATGAAAATAAAACTGGCTAAAACTGGCAACAAATAGGAATTTATTGCCTGGAATTTATGACATTTTGTGCACTGTGCCTTTTGGCCATTTTTATGTGGCGCTTCTGGCTTCCACTTGGCATGGTTAAAGTTGCGAATTTTGCATTGCACCAGCCTTTTTATGCTCTTTATGCTAATTGTAATTGTGAAAGAGAGGGGAAAGGAAAGGGAAACGATTACAAATTAGCTGCATTAATATTATGGCAGGTAAAAGCGCATATTCGGTAAGCTTTTTATAGCTTAAGCTAGATATAGATTATGCTAGATATAGCAACATTTTGCAGCTAAACGAATTGAAAGCAATAATGCTTAAGGCTAATCGATAAAAGCAAGCAGAGCTGTTAAAGCATTTGAATTCATTTTTAGCTTTATACATGAAGCTTCTTGAGATTGCAAAGAATCTTATAAGATGGATTTAGTTTCAAATTAAACATAATTATTATATCTCGAGGTTAGTTTCTTAAATAAGTACATTATCTGCAGCTTTTAACATTGTTAAAGCTATTCAAGCAGTCAAAAGCTATTCAAATGTGTTTTCATTTCCAAATAGATTCTATTTAATTGTATCACTGAAATCAAGTAAAACTGCGCCAACTTGTGCTTATTTTTAACATCTTTTTAGAACATTTTAAACATGTTTTTTTTTTTTGCTTAGAATGTTTTTTTTTTTATCTTTAAATTTAATTTATTTTTTTATTTCATTAGAAATCAGAATACATATATTAGAATGTTTTAAAATCCCAAATACAAGCAAATTATTATATTAATATTAAAAAACTTGCGCCGTAGAGTATGCAACACTTTGTAATGCGCTTAAGATTTTCACTTGAGCTTCTGCAATTGAAATGCTCGCACTTTAAGCCCTCAACTGTAATGCGCTTTAGCCTTTGCGCAGCTTAAACAGTTTAGGTTTCTTAAATTTGTTGCAACTTGAAATAAGTTTGGCAGGCCAACAACGGCAGCAGCAGAAGCAGCAGAAGCAGCAACGGCAACAGCAGTAGCAACGACAACTACAAGAAAACATTTGTTGGCACATGTTCAAAAAATAAAACGCTTTGGCTGCCATTTTTTTGCTCGCGCACAGCTGTGAGTGTGTGTGAGAGTGCTATGTGTGTGTTTGCTGTGTGTGTGCATTGTGAGTGTGTTTGTGTTTGTATAATTTCTTTTTTGTCTTTAGTTTTTAGCTGCTGGCACTTGCGCCAACTGCCACACACACTCACTTACAGCACACACACACACACGCACACAAACATATACTCCCAGCACACTCTAGTAATCTACACACACACACGCACACACAATCAGCGCGTCGCTTTGGCCCTTTGCAACACTTAAAATGCATTTTACTTTTTGGCCGCTCACTCAAGCTGCCCCCTTGCTGTTGCCTCTTCTCTCTCTCTCTCTTTCTTTTTCACATAAACCATCCCTCTTCCTCATCCCTCTTCCTCCCTCACCCTGTTTCCCTCTTCTCTGCCTCTTGCTGTCCCTGTCTGGCATCTAATTCGATTAAAATGTTGTAAATTATTGCACTCACATGGCCAAGTCTTGCATTACTTATGCGACTCAATGCAGTCGAGCTGCCTCTGTCTGTGTCGGTGTGTGTGTGAGCTGCTTGTATGTGTGTGTGTGTGAGTTGGCAATATTACGTAATGCCTTATTGAATTCGCAATTCGAGGCTTTGCCCATTGGCTGTTGGCAGTTTGGCTTGGGGCTGCCTGCAAATGTGTTTTCAATGAACGTTTTGTGCGTTTGCATTTTGCAGCATGAAAAATGTCCTTGCGCCCCATAAATCTTGCGCCATGTCCTCGCTGTGTTGCCCACACTCTGCACTCTCCCCCCTCACACTTCTCTCTCTTCCTCTTTTGCTCTATAGATTTTTGCGAATTTTCAATTGCATTTTGCCAGCGGTACTTCTTTTTCCGCTGCGAAATAAATGCGTAATAATGATCGCAAACCGGAGAAGAAGCATCAACGCGCAGCAGCAACAGCACAGAGGAGGTAGGCTGCATGAAGAGGAAGGAAAAGGGGGTTGGGAGAAGGAGAGTGGGAGAGGGGGTGCGTGGGTGTGGGCCAAATTTATGTTATGACTGTGGCAGAGGCTGCGTCTGCATAATGTATGGCCGTACATTTAGTCATTTAGGCAACTGACGCATGCCACATGGGGCATATCAAAGCGAGGCAACACCAGGCAAGGCAAGGCAACACAAGGCAAGGCAAGGCAAGGCAAGGCATGGCAAGTCCATGTGGGAGGCTACGCCGTGGCCGGCAATCAAATTCGGCAATTTAATTTATTGTTTATTTGGCCAGAGAAATGTTTTGCTGCAAGCAGATTCTGATGCCACGTGATGTCCTCTGGCAGCAGCAGTAGCAGAAGCTGCCGCACGCTACTAAATAAATAATTTCTGTTTCTGCAGAGGGAGCTGGCATGCAAGGGGGGTAGGAGGAGGGTTGCAAATAAAGAAGCCCTTCAATCATACGCAAAAAGGACTCAGTTTCTGAGTGGGTGGGGGGAGGGAGTGCAAATTGAAATTAATGACTGACTGCGGCGCAGCAGCTACAAATCTCTACCCCCTGTACCTTCCCCACACTCTCTTTCCCACTCTCTCCCCCTCTCTTTGCCTTCCTCCCACTGTGTATCTGTTTGCTGCCTGCCCCACGGCTCGTCAATGATGCGTGCCTGGCAAATCAAAGCAAATCACACAAGTTACAGTTCTGCCCCTCCCTCTCCCTCTCCACCCCTACCCCTGCCTTTCCCACCCTCTCTAGTGCTGGCCCCAAACTTACTCAGAAACGTGTCGCTGCTTTATGCGTCCCTCGAGGTAGCGCGCGTGGTCTGTGGAATGTGGCAGACGCAGCTGATTATGATTATTATGATGATGATTATTGCTGCATACTTTTCGGCGAGGGAGTGCTCTAGGCAAAACGTGTGTGGCAAACTGGAAATAAGAGACGCACATAAACGAATTCATTAAATTGTTGCGCTGCAAATTAGTTGCATATTTGCTGTGGTCGCAGCAGAGGCAAAGTCAATCGACGTAATTAAAATAAAATAAATATGTATTTTTAATTAAAAATCAATCAAACAGAGGCACGCACGCACATTCAATTGACAGTTTAGCCGATCAATGCGATTAAATGCAAGCGAATGCACACAGACAGACAATCATATGAATACTCACACTCACTCACACTCATTCAATTGCGTATCGATGCGAATGCAATTGACTGAAACGGATACACGCAGCGCAATTTACAGTTGGCAATGATCTGAGCTGAGCTGGCTTTGCCTTTGGCTTGTGGCGTATGACACGCGCATATACCCTGCACACACACACACACACACACAGTATAATAAACACATTTCTCTCTGTTATCTAACATAATAAACTCTCTGACTGCCTGTGCAACTTGCATTATTTAGTATTTTATTAAATTTGCCTGCCCCCCCTACCCCGGCGCATGTCATTAATCATTTAATTGTTTTTAGACTTTTGCACCTGCACAATTTCCCAAGTAAAGCAGCAACAGCAAAAAGTGTGCGTGCCAGCTGCGTGTGTGTGTGTGTGCAGCTGCCATAATTGTATGCGTACACAAAATGTATTATTTATTGCAATAACAACAACAAGAACAACAAGACTGTCTGCCTGGCCTGGTCAGCTCTGCTCTAGCCTACTCTGCCCTGCTCTCTCCTACTCTGCCCTACCCCCCTCTGCCTCTGCCCTGTCGCACTCCGCTTTCAGCTGGACAAGCAGCTCGTGCTGGGCCTGTGCTCGCTTTGTCCTTGCAGCTGATAATGCGACGCGTTATAACTTTTCATTTTAATTTAAAATGCATTTTCGAGTAGAGCCAAATGCGTTGACTGCCCACGCCCCTCCCCCTCTTGTATGCCTTGTGCTGTCTGTGTTTATTCGCGAAATGAGTTTTAAATTAATGTGATTTCTGTTATTTATGAGCCCGTGTCGTGCAGGCTGCTTCACGCGGCGTATGCGCAACTTAAAGCCGCAAAACTGTTTGCACTGCAAGAGACATTTAGGCCAAATCGCCGTTGAATTTGGCCAAACCAATCAGCAACAGGCAAACAACGAGACAGCGACACGCATAACATATTTAAATTGTGTCTACCTCAGACACACTCACATATACACACACCTGCACACACACACAAACACGTGTCTCATTTGAGTTTTAAACTCATAAAATATGCAATAAATTTGTTGGCCTGTAAAGTGGAACTGAAGCCATAGTCAGTGTGTGAAAACCAAAGCGACAGTTAGGAGGCAGGGAGAGGGGGGCGGGCAGAGGATTATGGTAGTGTGTATGCAGTGTAGTCACACCACCCCCCTCCTCCTCCTTCTGCACTGCCTCATTCAGCCAACTCATTTGAAATTCTAATTGTTTTTCAAATTCATCAATCGCTTTTAGTACTTTGTCTCTTTCTGCTTTCCCTTCCCCCTCCCTTCATTTCCCACTGTGGCACAGTATGTACCTGCCCCAGTCTGCAATTGATTTAAGTATTAGTAATGCATGTTGTTGTTTCTTTTGTTGCTCTCTCTCTCTCTCTCTCTCTCTGTCGCTCACTTTCCCCAACTTGTTTGTTTGCCTGCCTCAATTTCATGTTGTTTCCATTGAAATTGATAATAAATTGTTGCTGTCAATAATTTTAATACCATATGTCTATCACCCTGTAATCCAGCCATGTTTGACCACGCCCCCTTCGCTTAAATCAAACAACTCCGCAGCTCACACGCCGTGATTGATACGCTATGATTGATTTTTGCCCAGCTAAAGGTTGACAATGAATTTTCCGCTTTTCATTTGACAGTTTCACAATGCAGATGACATGAGTGGGGCTAGTGTGAGATTATAATCGGCTGTTTGATACCCTGTGGCATTGAAATACTCTTTCTCTATCATTCTTCCAATTGAACTCTCTCAGCATCTTTCTCTCTTTTGCTTTTACTAAGTTCTTCTTGCTGTTGTTTTATTTGTGCCGCACTGAATGTGGACAGATTGGCTAATGGATCTAGAATATATATGCATATACAATACCTCTTTCACTTTCAGACTGTTCATATTTCTCGCTCTTCTTTAGCATGTGCTCGAGGTTTAAAGTGATTCCTCTGTAATAAACTGAATTTAAATAGATTTTCTAATGTATCAAGAATATATATGCATATATGTATGCTTATAGTGTACCCAGATACCTTATTACCTCTATCAAGAGAGATTGCAGGAGAATCTCTTCACACTTTTTGCTGCATATAAACAGATAAGCTTAAGGATGAAGAATATATATGCATATAGTATATATATACCTCTATCACTCGCAATCTGTTCATATTTCTCGCTCTTTAGCAGTTGCTGGAGTTTTTACTGTGATTTCTTTGTAATAAACCTAATACAAACAGATTGGCTAATGGATCAAGAATATATAGTGTATTTATATCATGGTAAATCTCTTTCAATCTCTCTCCCAATCAATTACTTATATAATTTTCTCTTATGCATTTACTGCTTAGGTTTTGTTGGTCTACACTTTTTGAAAATCAATAGATTACATAAGGGATCAAGAATATATATGTACAATACATATACTATTAAAATATAGTATGTCTGGCTTGTCAAACAAGTGCAGAGTGTCTTGTCCAACAGATTGCTGAACATTCGCTGAACTTCTTTTGCTGTCGGGTAAATCAATTGAACAACTGATACTGATTATGATTAAGTATATAATATAATATATATTATCAGGCACTTCTCGATAATCCCAAAGCATTAAAAGCTGCTGAAACTCAACAATTTACTTATCTTAATCGCAGACTAAGCAGACAAAGAGTATTAAAGAGACTTAAATGCGAAGCACTTAAGCAATTTAGTTAATATGTTAGTTCCTTTTCGTTGTGCGCTTAATGTAGCATAAGTTTTGGCCAATAAATGTGGCATATTTCTAGGCGAATCCAAGCTGCGTCATGTCACGCATTGTTGAGTGCCAGCCCCGGATGGGGGCAGCATGAGGCAGCGCGTGATATGCGTGCCACATGTAGCACAGGAAAGTCTCTCGCAGCGACAGGCGTTTTAATCACAGAGTGAATACTAAGTGAATACCTTGTGAATACAATAGTGAGTGCGTGAATGCAGCTGCTGCTGCTGCTGCTGCTTGGGTCACGCCCCATCGATAAGGCCGATAATAAATCATGCGCCGTCGGCTCTACGGCTCAACGCTGCGGACATTTCCGCTTCCGTTGCGCTTTGTCATGGTCAGGACAGCCCAAATAGTGGTGGGGCAGGGAGTGCGGAAAGTGCGGGGGCAAGTTAAACAATGCAGCGCGTTGCTTGTCCAACTTCAAAAGCGAAGTCAACATTTAGCGGCCCATTTGACGCAATCAATGCTGCCTTCCCCAACTGCCGCTTGCACTCACTTTCCTCCTTTCTTCTTTTTCCTCTCTCTTTCTCCCCTACTCTCTTTTGTTCCCTCCCTCTATTTCGTTCCTCCTGCGCCGCCTTTGGCTGCTCCAATCAAGTGAATAAACGAGCGAGCAAGCATTGAAATTTGATGAAGTCAACACGCATTAGCATTGCTTCTGTGTTTGTGTGAGAGGATGTGCGTGTGTGTGTTTGTGGTATGGGTGCGGCACAAAGGCAGAGCCAAATCTCTTATTTATAATCACTTACATCCGACTGGCAAATCGCTTGGAATGGCACGAAAAAAAAGGAAAACCGCCGCAGGTCAAAGAAAAACTCAAGAAATAAGGGGGAGAAAAATGCGCACAATATACGCACATTTCTATGCCCTGTAAGAAACCCGATATGGGGCATATGCAAAGGCAGGTTGAGTGAGGGTAAATGGGGGTGCAACCTAAAGAGACTGTCAAGTAAAGAAAAAATCGTTAAGCTGCGGTTTTCTTTAAGGTTTCTGAGGTGAAATATATGAACAATGATCAAATATATGTTTTATATTGTTATATATTATAGTATATGTTCTTATACCTCATCACATCAAGTCAATATATGTTCACATCTAATAGTACAAATCATAAATACATAGCGTAGCTTCTAATCGATCATAGTCCGTTCTAAGCTTCCTCACTTGCTCTCCTGCTTCCTCTGCTTCTACTTGTTATGAATGCCTCCTCTCGCCCTGTGAGCGTGCCTCTGAGTATGGGCGTCGAATTATAGCTACACTTTAATTTGCGTGCGTCCTGCTTTGTGCTGCGCAGCACTTAATGTTGCGTATACGCAACGTTGACCCTTAAGCAGCAGAAGAAGGCGAGGCTGCATATCAAATTAATGGAGCACAAGAAAGTGTGTGCCACGTGGCTGTGACAATAATTAAAACTGTTGCCACGTCAGCAGCAAAGAAGGCGTTAAAAGAAATGGCGAATGAAAGGCAGAGAGAGAGAGAGAGAGAGAGAGAAGGAGAGAGGGAGAGAGAGGAAGAGAGACAAGGGCTGCAGCTGAAGGCTGAGGCTGAGGCTGAGAGGCGCACAGAAAGCATTAAACGCTTAAGGTTGTCTGGCAAAATGTCTCCGCCACACTTTGCCACACTCAGCTGCAACTTTATGCAATTATGTTAATAACAATGAACGGCCACGCCCACTGCCACCGCCTGCAAGCAACTAAGGCGGCGCCTCGAAGTCAAGAAGAATGCTGTGCAAACTTTTTTGGGGCGACAAAAATGCTGAGTGCATCACTTGAAGGGGGAGTGGAGGAAGCCAGTGAAGGAGGAATGTAACAGCAAAAGGGGCGTGGCAGCGTTTGTTTTACTACGCCCTAAGCATAATGAAATAATTGCCAGACAGGCAGATAAGGAGGGAGGGAGGGAGGTGAGGTAGGGAAGACGGCGCAGATAAGAAGAAAGAGGGAGACGCAGGCAGATTGCAAACTTTCGGCAAAATAATTTAATAAGTAATCGCAGTTGATGCAACATTCCGGGGCATGGCTAACTCTATTCAATTTGCGCATTTTCACGCCGATGCATAGCCAGGCTCAGCTTAATTGCAGCATAAACTTGCCTCCTATTGGCAAGTCCGATAAACTTGCAAGTCCGGAATGCAAGGGGGGGGTGGTGCAAGGACTGCCTAATAAATTGCAACATTACAGCAGGCAGAAGGCAGGGGAGGGGAGCTCCTACATATGCATTACATGTGTAATTTGTGCCGAGTATATGTAACGAAATTAGAACTTTTCTTGCAGAGGCGGAAAAACTTGTGGAAAATCTCACTTGCTTGCAAGGAAATGAACTGCCAGCGCAAACTGAAGGCAGCGTCTGTCTGCCACTGCCTCTCCCTCGCTTTCTCTCCCTCTCTCTGTCTTTCTCTTACTCCCTCTCTCTCTCTCTCTTTCGCAGACAGTTAGCAAGTTGAGTCCATGGGGCAGATTAACTTGTAGCAGCAGTGGCAAGCACAAACATTGCATGCTACAAAGCAAAGAGCGACAGCATGCTGGTGCACCCCCTTTCTCATTCCCCCTACCCCTACCCCGTCTTGGCCTTCAAATGCAGTTGAAGAAATTGAAAAAGTTTCTTTTTTGCTGGCATAATGCAAAGTTCATGCGAGTTTCGGTCTGTCTTGCTGTCTGTCTGCCCGTCTAGGACGTCTCTCTGGCAAGTCTTTCAACAGCCATACATATACACAACTCCTCTGTGCTGTTGTATATGTGTGTCTGTGCTGTATGTGTGTGCTGTGTGTGTGTGTGCAGTAAGGCATGCGCCAGTGCAGCTGCAGAAGAAAATTGCTAAAAAATAGCGTAAAGTACACACACCACAGACACCACACACACTACGCACACACACACACACACACTGCACTCACATCCGCCCACTACATATGTACTTTTGTGTGCGACGCCCACTGTACACATGTGTTGGCTCTACGCCTTCGCTTAAATTACACAACTTGCCTGCTATAAAATTCAAATTAACTCCTCGTCCCTCGTTCCTCGTTCTCTGTCTCTGTCTCTGTCTTACTGGCTCACTCAATCACTTTTCCCTCACTTACACACTCACAATCTCTCCCTCTCTCTCTCTCTCAGTCATTTTCTGCCTCTGCCTGTCACTCTTTTCCTCTCTCTTTGCCTCGCTTACTGTTTGCCCTCGCTCTAATATTAAAAATGAAAACAAATCTTAATTAAAAATTATTGTTGACATTTTTGCGCCTTTCACATTCCTTCTTCTTCTCCTTCTCTCTCTGCTACTTCTTCCTCTGTTGCCTTTTGCCTCTGTACACTGCCCCTTCCTTCATTTCCTTCGCTGTGTTCACACGTCGTATGCGTAATTCACTTGTGCCGCGACAGCAAGACAATTAATATGCCCGCAACTTCAACAAGTGTTGCAAAACGCCAAAGAGTTTCTTAGAAACAAGTTTGCGTTAATCGAGTTGGATAAAGCTAGACAGTAAGACAGAGAGAGACAGAGAGTGAGAGAGACAGGGGCAGAGAGAGAGAGGTAAATGTTAGCTAAGCATGCAGAAGTTTCTCTTTAAAGCGTTTAGTGCCCCAACTTGATTCCATGGCATTATATATGCCACAATACTCGCCTGTTTACTCTTGAGCAGCTTCAGCTTGTTTCGGCTGTCAAATCCCGCTATAAGCTGCCTACCTATTCGATTGCGCGCATCATATTATCTTCACAATTCGAGATGAGGCAGGGACAGCAGGGGGCGACAGCATGCGCAATTTGCAGCTTAATCCACGCTTTAATCAACTTGGCAGCCATTTTGTTTTTAAGCTTAAAGCACGTGCTGAGCACGTAAGCTTGGCAAAAGTTGCACAAACTTTTGTGGCAGCAAAAAACTTTTATTTAACTTTGCTACGCAGTTTTTTGCCGTCGCTGCTCTCGCTGCCGTCGTTGCTTTTATTATTATTAAGAACATTGTTAACCCCTTGTTGGCCCATTTTAAAAGTGCAGCCAAAGTTTTGCTTGCCTTCTTGCCCACACGCACATCGCATGCAAATAAACATTCAATATACAAGTTGTAATGACACACACAGGGCACACACACACACACACACACACTTAGACACAGTGTGGCACTGCAACATGTCGCGTTGCAGGATAAAGTTTTGCCTGTGTCTCTTTACGTGCTCGGGTCGCATTCGGTTTCTTCGCTTTTCAATTGCTTTCTATCACTGCATTTTGATTTTCTTCTTCAATGAGTTGCTCAATTGTTTGCCGCATGTTGCAAGTTGCCTCCAAGTGAGGGGGCGGGAGAGGGAGGACAGGACAGAGAGTCGTTTACTTTTATTACATTGTCGTGCGGTTGCCGCAACTTGCAGAAAAAAGTATGCAACTTCATTCTTAATTCTTTGCCACCTCCCCCCATCCCCTACACTGACTAAGTTTGCAGCTCAAGTGCAACACACACAGACAGTCACAGTGAGAGCTTGCTGGCACACCGGCTGATTAGACAAGAACTATAGCAATATACACACTCAAGCTCACATTCAAGCTGCCCCTAATGAGATCTCTGCCACACTCGGCTCTCACTCCAAGCCAATTAGCTGCAAATCACGGCAACTATTCAAGCTCAAGACGTGTTTGAAACTAGCTTAACTTCCTCCTCCCCTTCCCCTGTCTCCTCTCTTTGCAGCTACTCTAAAGAGAACTTGTTTAATGTAGCACGTAGAATTCCTGGTAACAAGCGACGCATGTCGTAAAAAACGCGAATTTAAACTGGAAAAATAAAGGCAGAAGCTGGCGAGATTTACGTGTCGCACACAAGTTGCAAATTTTAGTTGAACTAATTAAATTTTAATTGCGGTTGCTAAATAAAAGCTCATTAAAATTAAGCTGTAAAAAAACGTAAACAAACAAAAGGGAGAGAGAGAGGGGGAGAGAGGAAACTAAGGTTTGCCCTGCAGGAATTTTTTTTCTATTCTAATTCTATATTGTATTTTATATAATATTATATATTGTATTATATTGTAGAAATATATAATTATATAATATTATTTAGTATATTTTATACATAATTTATATAGCTTAATTATTAAAAAGCAATACCAATGTGTATTAGTATGAAAGGTGCAAACTTAACTGAATACTTTCCAATTTGTTACGGAATTGTTAACATTGGATATATCCAAGGCAAAGTGGGGAAAAATCTCTTGATTTGATATATTATGCTATATATCAAATCAAGAGATTTTTCCCTACTTTGCTTTGGATATATTCAATGTTAATAATTGTCTACTATTTATGAAATTTATACAGTTTATGTAAGGCACCATAAAACTTAAATTGAAATAGTTTCTTAAACCATTTAAGATTCCTATCATATTATTTCATCATTATCATCATAAATAAATATACCTAATAATATTTATTGAGATATTGATGAAATGTTGGCAACAAAAAATGAACAGTTAGTACAAGGAAAGACTATAAAGTGTCTGTTTGTGTTATCTCTAAATTGAACTCAGTCTTGAGAATAGTTTCCCAGACAGCTATGCCATATATTGGACTGTTTCTTCTAGCTTCGATTTGTTTACAGCAAATAGCACTAATAATAATAAGTGGTAGACAGACAGATCATGTAGAGGGACTGAAGTGTAGACTAGAGCTAACATAACCCTCTGCAAGGGTATCAATAACGAAAGTCCAGACCAGCAGAAAGTCTGACGAGCTGATGCTCTACCTACCCATAATAGTCGACTGTGCCTTAGATAGTCTTCTATAGAACTCAACTTTGATAAACTAACTAAACAGACTGGTAATTATTGTGTGATATACATAAGTGATATATAACCTTATAGAGAAACTACAAATTATATGGCAAATTATATATTTACCTGCAGTGCGTGAGCTGTGCTTCCTCCTCCTCCCTTTCCGTCTCCTCCTCTGTGTGTGCAAGTGTGTGAGTTCTGCAAATGAGAACGCAATTATTAATACTTATTATAATAATTTAAATACTTAGGCTGTAAATAAGCCGAGAGTGGCAGCAAGAGCAGGGGCGTGAGCTAAGGGGGGTGCGGGGGCTTGTGTGTGTACTCCATTATTCTATTATTCTATTATAGGCACTCGCATTCAGCATTTGCATAAAATATATATTACAATCCGGCCCTGGCCAGGCTGGAGCTCGTCGAGCTTGCTACAAACTGTGGCAAATGAACATTTTCCTTCCACCTTATTGGCTTTTGCTGCTGCTACTGCTACTTCTGCTTGAGCTTAGTTGCGAAAGTTATTTTTCCCGGTGCTGTTTTTCCTCTGCCTTCTGCTTTGCTGCCTATGGAAACTACTTGTAAAACTGAGCTCGTATACTCGTAATGCCTGTCATGCCACGGCTGCAACTGCAGTGCGACCTTCGACGGCGTTGCGGCGCTGTGTGAGAAACTGTGCACCTTGCAGCAAATAGAGAGGGACAGCTACAGCCAGCAATGGAGAGGGAGAAAGAGAGAAGGAGAGAAAAAGAGAGAAAGATAGGAAGGAACAAAGGGAGAGGAAGGGAGACAGATAGAGAGATAGAGCCAGCGTACTGCTCGATTCGGCATTCTCAATGAGTACGCAAGGCCTCCATTTACCCCTCTACTTCTTCCCCGACCTCCCCGTCTATGAAATGAGCACAGCAATGCGAAATTTTTATGCAATTTTGCCACGGCAAATGCCAAGGAAAATTGCGACGACAGCGGCTTAAAATTTAAATCGCCGCAAATTGAAATTGAAAGAACAAAAACTAACACGCACCTTCTCTCTCCCTCCCTCCCTCTTTCTCTCTCTGTCTTTTTTTCGCATTAACTAGCAAAGAATCCATTATTAAGCGTCGATTTACATAACGATTTGCAGAAAATCAATTGCAACTACTTAAGGTCTTCGATTTTAGCTACAGTTGCACTAAGATACCTCGCCGACACATTATATTGTCTTTGTTTCTAACCTAACGTATTCTGAATACTTTATGTATATTAGATTATTACTTGTTTATATTTATAATCGCTGGCCATAAGGTAGAAGCGAATTTTAACTTTGTGCCAACTGACATTTATTGTGAATCAGCATCAACAGTCGAGTCGATATAGCCATGTCTGTCTGTCTGTCTATGTGTCTGTTTGTCTGTCTGTCCATCTGACTGTCTGTCTGTCTGCTGTCCCTTTGAAAACCTATATATCAGAAACTATCATAGCTAGCGCTACCAAATTTGGTGTATATGTATTGTATCATTGCATACAAATCAAGTTTATTTAAGATTTTAGCCACGCCTCCCTTTAGCCCCGTTAATGCATTAAAACCCAATTACAAGCGTAATTTAAATGCAGGACAGTTTATTTTTGGTAAACACAATGAATATCAACTCAATAAATGATTGCTGAAAATTTGATTGCAATCGGATTATAAACATAGAAGTTATTTAAGAAATCAGTTTTCAAAGCCGCTCTTGAATAAGCTCCCCAAAATATGCAACATAAAATACGCAAAACATAAAAGTATTTTTTCTTCTTTCTTTATTTTTATTAAGTTATACGGTCCTTTTTATCTATTAATTCTGCCAATTTTAGTCTAACTACATATAGTTAGCGTTATCTATTTTGTTTTTATGTTAAAATATTTATTTTTAAAAACCATGCCCTCCCTCGGAACCCCTGTATAATAGTCGAACGCCTCAGATTGTAGCTTTCGTGCTTGTTTATTTATTTCTTTATTTTCAATTTTTTGTTTATTGTATAAACAAATAGAATTTTCCTTGCAATTTATTGAGTTATAGTTTAGTTGCTTACTATATATTATTTATTTCCTCTATTATATTTGTTATATTTCATTTAATTTCCCTTATTTGTGCCCCTTTCAATTCGCATTTGCAGCTGAATAAATACAATTTTGACTAATCTTTTGGCAATCTTTTGCATACATTTTGGACTAGCTTGGTAGCTCTATAATCAAATTGTCTGCTTCCGTTTCTTTTTTGGTTACTTTGTCTTGCGTGTTGCTTCAAATTGTTGGCAGTGGGCAGCGAAGACAAGGGGAAGGAGAGGAGACGGTGGGGGAGGGGGTGTCCTGTGTCAATTTGAGCACATTTGCTGCTTGATTTGCGCGCGTGCTCGCATTTTGCATAACAATTGCACTGGCTGTGCCACGCCCCCTCTGGGAGTGTCGTTTGGGGCACAATTGATTTAAATGTTTGCGCACATGTTGCCAGCGAGAAAGGCAGAAAAAAGCAGAGAAGAGAAGAAGAAAGCAGCGCGAAATGGAAACAAGTGAAAAGAATTCACGTAATAATATGCAAGGGACGAGGCGATGCGGTGGCAACAGGGGCACGAACAGGGGCAGTGGCAGTGGCAGTCGATGCAATGTGCAGGCACAAGCGAAAGGAAAGAGAAAGAAGAGAGAGGAGAGAGGGAGAAAGGGAGGCTGCTGCTGCAGGTTGCAATTGTCGCAGCATGTTCGCTGGTGCAGGGCGTCAACAACATTTTTCCAACTCAATTACCAAGCAGCTGCGACGTGTGCAACGTGCAACATCGCAGCGCAAATCTCAAGCGGCAAGCGGCAGCAGTTGCTGCTGCAAATAAACTCAAATATTGACAGGCGGCATTAGTGCTTAAAGCTACACGGAGCGGGGCAGGGCCAAGGGGGGCGTGGCTAGTTTAGGCAGAGATAGAATTTAAGGCCTGCAGCCAAGCTGTGGCAAGGCATGTGGCACGTGCACGTGGCTGCTATTTATATTTGCCTGCCACAAACAGACAGAAGGCATGACAAGCATAACCCATGCTGCACACACACACACACACACACACATGCATAGAGAAAACAACACCTTGCACTAATAAATAAACAAAGCCAAGCGACGGCAGCAGCTCGAGAGATGAGCAAGTGCTGCCCCTACCCCCTACCTCAGCCCCTACCCCAGCCCCTCTCACTGTCACTGGCTAATCACTCATATAAATAAACCTCAACCATGTAGGTGTAGCAGCTGTGTGTGCGTCTGTGTATGTGTGTGCGTTGCATTTTTGCAGGTAACTGACAAAACAATGCGGCGTTCATTTGTTGTTGCTGCTGCTTGTTGTTGCTGCTGCCAGCATGCTGCATGTTTGGCATATGTAAATTATGCCAGTGCCAAGTCAGCCACTTAACTCGGCATGTAACTCAGCTACCCTTGCTTGCCCCCTTGCTCCCTGCACCCTCCTGCCCAGCAACACCTTCATTCTCTTTGCTGCTGTCAGGTTTGTGCTTTGCCCATCAACATCCTCAGCAGTTGCAACGTCTGCAGCTCACTCTGATTACAAAAGTCAACTTTCCCACTCTCTCCCTCTCCCTCCTTCTCTCTCTCTCTCTGTCTGTCTTTCTTTTTTGGCAATTGCATGTACCCTGCACACATAAATATGCCCCACTTGAATGGCATTCATAAAGCACGGCGAATTTATGCCGCACTTACTTCAAGGCAGCCAAGGCGACGCCAGAATCAATGCCATAGGGAATAAATATATATATATATATATATATATAGAATATACACATGTATAGATGCAGGATATACTGACATATATATATATATTCATTTATATATATTTATATATACAGAAATGCATATTCTTTATTACACTTCAATCGATTTCAGTGCCAGCACTTTTTAGCTTCTTTTCTTGCTTCTGTTTTTTATTTAATACTTCCGTCAAGTGTCAATTAACTTTTGCACAGCATCTGGCAGTCGTATATACCTTGAACTACTCACAAATCTCAAGTATTTGCCTTGTTGCTGATGCTGCTGCTGCTGCTGCTGTTTTTGCTGCACTTGAGTGAGTAAATACTTTATTAAAACTCAGTTGAGCCAAATGTAAATCATGCATTCAAAATGTCTGTGTGGGCGGCACTAGGCTAGTGGGCGTGGCTAATGAGCAGCAATCTCTCTCTACTTTCCTCTCTTTGCACTTGTTTAAATTTTGGTTTACGGCTCAAGTGTTTGTCAGTTAAATAGCCAAGTATGTACACAGACAACGTGGCGTATGCACAATGTTTGCAGAGGTTGCAAGGCACGAGCTTAGCTTGGTAATTGATATGAAGACTAATAGTATTACGAGATGTTTGCCAAGTGGCAAGAGCAAGCACACACACCAACACACACACACACCAACACACACACACACACACTCACCAACACACAGAGAGAGAGAGTGGGACAACAAATTGCTTGCATCAGCTGAACTCTAAGCAAGGACATGGCAGGACAATTGAAATATCGACTCAAGTGTTGGCCTCATCTATCTCTGCTAGTCTACTGCTCTCTCTCTCTCCCTCTCTCTCTCTATCTTTCCCGCTTTCTCTTTCTTTAACTATCTGTCTCTGCCTTAAGTTTTCGACACCTTTTATCAGCATGACAAACAGCAATTTGCTGTCAATTGCAGCTGCCTTCTGTCTGACTGCATCCCTTTTTTCATTGCTGCTTCTTTCTCTTCTCTCTCACTGCCTCTGTCTTTCTTCTGTCTTTCTCTTTCGCTCTTCACACATTTCATACCTTAATTCGCGCTACTTCGCGCGTCATTCGAGTGTCAACATTTTGAATCATTCACTTGACTTGGCGTCACTTTGCAGCCGAGCAATGTTGCTTGCCCCTCAATTCATATTGTATTAGCCTCTGCTTACCCCCTTTACAGGGTATGCCAGCAACAGACAATGACTGACTTAAATATTCAGTCTGCTGTCTTTTGTCTCTGTCTCTCCCTTTTCCTCCCTGCCTCTCTCTCTCTGTTTGGGCAATTCCTGAGTGCCTGCTGTGTCTTTCGAGTGAGTATTGCTATCAGCTTGTCTATCTCGACTCGCCTGTCTGTCGCGCCACACACACACACACACACACACACACACACACCCACACCCACACCACTGCAGTCATGTGTCAAACTCTGATGTCGACTTCTGACATAATATTGACAGCTAAACAAATCCAATTATGCCCAACTCCAGCAAACTGAGCTGAAACCGAAACTCGCATCGAATCGCAGCGCCTGCTCTGCCTTATGCTAAATGCTGACCACGTTTGCTGTGAGTGGTTGCCAGTATGTGTGTGTTGTGTGTGTCTGTGTGTGGTGTGTGTGTGTGTTTGTGGTGTGTGCGAGTGCTCGCTCAAGCGCTTTAAACGTTTTCTCTCCTCACTGCTGACCAGAGAAGCAGAAGCTGCTGCTGTTGCTCCTGCTTTGCCCTGTTTGGAGTCGCTCTGGTGAGGCCCAAAACGATATTTCAATATTCCGATATGCTGCAAGCTGTAAGCTGATTGCTTGCCTTGTTGTTGTTGCTGCGGCTGCAGCTGTTGTTGTTGCTGTTGTTGCTGTTGTTCTTGTTGCGGCGCCAGTAAATTGCGTAGGTGTGCAATTGAATTATTGCAGCCAATGCACACATTCACACTCCCTTTTACTCTACCCTACCCCTGTCTCTTGCCCTCTCTTTCCTTGCCTTTTCCCTGCCCTTCTCTCTGCTCCGCTCTCTTCATCTCTGCTCCTCTGCTTCTCCCTGTCTCTCTCTCTCTCTCTCTCTCTCTCTTGCTCTGCTTGCGCTATCATAAATATGAAATTTTGAGACTGCTCACGTTGAATGCAGTTGCAGGCATCCATACAATCACATTCACTCACACATACACCTCAGCTTGCAAGCATGCAGCTGCGTGCCCTCTGCCCCTACCCTACTTCCACAAGCCACCCTCTTCAGGCTTTGCCAACAAGCATTTTACGGTTTATTTTTGGGGCATTGAATGCAAATATTGGCATAAATTTTGGCTCTTGCGGTCGGCTGAGGGGCGTGTGCATAGGGGCGTGGCCAGGCAGCAGGCACCACAGCACAGCCTCAGTTTGGCCAATTTTCATTTGGCTTTTGGCACATACACACTCACACAGAGACACACAGAGTCGTGCACACGGCGGACTGCATTGTTTGCTGACTGACAGAAATGCAGTTTGGATTTTGGTTTTCGGCTTTGAAACTTTTGGCATTTTGGCTACGTTTTCAGTTTGTTCTAAGAGAGAATTTTATTAAAAACAAGCGAATTTATTATCAACAATAGGGCAGGGCAGGTAAAGGGCGGGGGAAGGGGATTCAGACTAGGAATTGGGGCAGCCTAGAGAGACTGTCAACTTTAACTGGACTTGTGGCTGTTTATGTGAGACAGAAAAGGGGGGAGGGCACATAGAGACAAAGAGAGAGAGAGGGGGAGAGAGAGGAAAAGAGTGAGAGAGAAGTAACTGACATTATTACACTGCAGCAACTGACTTGATATCAAATTGAATATACTACAATGCATACCTTCAACATTTCCATAACATTTTCAGTACTTACTTCAACAGTGCCCTCTGTCTTCTCTCAGTGTAATAAAATGCGCACCCTGCGCCTAACACACGCTTGTGATTTATGTGTTTGTTTTTGGTTTTTGCGCATTTATCAGCAACAGCAACAACAGCAACAACAACACAGAGAGAAAGGCACAACAACAAACAACAGGAGGCAAATGACAGATCAGCTTTTCGTTTGCTTAGGTCTCATCCCTCTCCCGCACTCACACTCTCGCACTCTCCAACTCTCCCTAAACAAACGTTTATTTAGTCGAGAAAAAACTATTTGAATTTCACTCAGAAAGCACTCAACGGCTGCGAAGCACGACCTCAGCGCCAGCAGGCGAAACCTTCAATTCGAATGCGATTCGTTTCGATTGCGATTGCGAATCGGTTCCATTTGTGGGTGAGTTCAAAGTTCAATTAAGTGAACATTTTGTGGCATCTCCGCCGGCATTGTTAAGCCTTTGATTGCCATTTAGGCCAAACATATAAATTTACACGACCCCCCATCCCCCCTCCACAGGGCTATCTGTGTTGGGGCAACGCCCAAAACTGACCCAGATCAATAAATAAAAGCGTTGCTTTAAAACTTTTTCTCACTCGGGGAAATTGGCAAAAACACCAAAAAAGTTAGTTCGCTTAGTTGTTGTTGCTATTGTTGTTGTGCCTAAAACTATGTTAATTTCCGACATGTATCTCTATCTGCTGCGCCCTCTCTCTCTCTTTGCCTGCGCTGTTGTTGTTTGCCTCAGAATACTATTAAAACCGCATAAATTACAAACTCGATTTGCAGCGAGGCGAAGGCAAAGACGAAGGCGACGAGGCGACAAACGCATTTAAATACATTTTAATTAGCTGCCAAGGCAATTTAGAGGCAGACCAAGAGGCAGAGGAAGCTGGCAGAGGCAAGGCAGCTAAGGAAAGGCAGCAGAGAGCAGAAGCAACGCCTCAAAGCGGCGCCTCAAAGCGTACTACAGTTCTTTCATTTCTCATTTCGTTTTTCATTCGTTTTTCCCGTTGATTTTCCTGCTTTTCATTTGCACAAAAGCTACTTAGACACGACTTTGCCTGGGCAACAGCAGCAACAACAACAACAATGCTCATTGGCTCAGGCAAAATGTGAAATGATGAAAGGCATTTGGCTCTGATGTTTAGTTGCAAAACAATTAAGCTGAAAGCAAAGCTGTGTATTCAAGTGTGTGAGAGAGAGAGAGAGAGAGAAGCGAAACTCAATCACATTGAAGAAGATCAAGGCAGCAAAGGAAGAGGTGTGTGTGGGGGAGAAGGGCAGACTTACGACTACAGAACTCTGTGATGCCCTTGCTGCCAATCAAAGTGAGATCATTTATGGTAGACTCGCATAGGTAGCTAAAAAAAAGCTAATATACCCAGCTAGAATAGGGTATAAGATGTCAGTTACTCCTCCAATTGAATTACAAATGTCTCTGACAATGAGTTGCCTTCGCCTTGCCTCGTCCCTCACATTATCATTAATAGTCGAGCATTAATTTGAAGGCGCAACATATAGTCTGCTTTTAGGCGGCCAATTACAGGCGCACAGACCTCTATTAATATGCCCCGTCAAGCGTGTGTGTGTGTGTGTGCGCGCGTGTGCTTTAAACACATTATGTATACGCAGAGCAGACCATGGCAAAGCCACTTGACAACAACTTGAGGTAATGTTTGTCAGTTGCTGCTCCAAGTTTGCATAAATAATTCAGTTGAGAAAGGAAAGCAGGCTTTTTAGGCGCTGGGCGAAAACTGTGAAACTGTTGTAGACAAAACTGCTTAAATATGCATAATTACCTGGGCTCCATTCAGGAGAAGGCGCTTGCCTGCCTGCTCAAGTTTCAAGCAGCAGCAGATCTCCTCACGCTGCTCCTGGCTGAACGAACTCGTGTCGAGTCAAGTCGAGTCGAGTCGAGTCGACTCAAGTCAAGTCAGCCGTGTCGTGCCGGAAGTGTGTGCTGCTCCAGCGCATCCCAGGGCACTTGGCATAAATTTTCCGTGTTGCCAGCCCCCAACAGCCGAAAGTAAACAAGCTGAAATAACAGAAATAACATAAATAACAGTTAGCAACAGCCAACAAAACCCTCAAGGGGGCGAAGGGAAATGAGTTGAGAGCGCTGATTTAATGGGGGAAATTTGACAAGTGCCTTGCCAAATGAATGTAATGCAAAAATGCTAATCAAATATTTAGCAAATTGCGCTAGAGGCTGCTCTGGCCGTGACTGTGGCTATAGCTGCTTTCTTTAACGGTGTCTCATTTCAAAAACACTAATCGAAGTCGCTAAATGGTGAGTAATATATACAAACAATGCAGATACGATTCCATAAAGGGTAATAAGAACCTTCTTAAGTATATAAATATATATTCCTGAACAGCATCAGAGCTGGCGTTGTGTGGCCAGACATAGCTCTTAATGCTTTACGGCTATTGGTAATTGGAATAAGTAGCATTAATAGGATATATCTTATTGATCATGTAAGCTATATAATGTATAACGAGTAAACTATTGCAATTTATTTCCAATAGTTTTCTAACTTAACCAAACGTAGTATGTAATAATTAATAGAAAATAGGTTGGGCGAAAAATAAATTTATTATTTTTGTCAGTATACACTTTGTTATTCTGTAAATTTATAATTGGTCGCACTAATTCACAATTAAGCTTTTGAGAGAGTAAAACTTGCCTTTAAAAGAAACAGAAGTCTGTTTTTAATAAGTCATGTCTACTGTAAGATTGTTTCATTTTTTAATATTATATATTTAGTAATCCATTTGGAATAGATCGTACAGCGGTTTCTATAACCTAATGAATATCTCGTGCTGTTGCTGTTATTCTAACTGATCTGTACTTTCATATGATGTATTATACGATATATAATATATTAGCAAAGGGATTTTGTTAATAGCTGGTTGACAAGACTTTGAAAGTGTCTTCTTTTAGGTTGCCATATTAAGATTGTCCGCGGTAATCGTCGCGCAAGTTTGCTACGATGCGCTAGCAATGTATCATTGATGCTGCCTGCTAAAGTGAAATCAAATCTGCTCCTACATGAGTGCCAATATATATGTATGTACATATAGTAGTTATCAAAATCTCCCACAAATGCAGCTTAATATAATGTCCTTAGTTCTTAATGACTTTATGTATCTTTCTTTAGAGTTTTTACATGACATAAATAAATATCTAATATATCTTATAATCTTAGTAGACTCTCCCTCTTCCTCTTTCTTGTACCTTGTTTTCCTTCCCTCATGTTGAACCAATAAACTAATATTAATAAAACATTTAGCAAATGTCATTTGCTTCCCTTTGTCTCCCCCCACAACACTAGTTAAATCATAAAAAAGGGGTTAATAAAATATTTGTGGGATTTGGTCGCCTCTTGGAAATCACTTAAATATGCCGCTAATGGGCTTAAAGCAGCGACAGAGTCAACAGTGGCAGGCAAGGCACCGTCCACCAGCGTGTGTTGCCACAGTGACACGCAACATTGTCATGAGCATGTCACCCCATGTTATGTATCCCTTTGCCTGTCCCTGCTACTCCATGGCAAACATAGCATAGCAGCGCATTCCACATTCCGTTTGGCCATAAATATAATTACAATAATAAAGGAAATATTTACCACAATTGTAAATACCTCGACTCAACTGTGGCACTCAACACGCACGGCCCCAAATTAATAAACTCCAATTGGCAACGCCTGAACACCCCCAACCTACTCTCGCTGGCCCCCTTGCTGCCTTCCTGCCTTGTTGCCTGTGATTGCCGGCGACAAAGCTTCCTGATGAGCGTGTGAGCTCATAAAGATTTCCTGACTGTGTGGGCTGTGCGTGTGATAAAGTGGTGCAGCAGGAGACTGTAATTGACTAGAGGATACCCTGTGCTTTGTCTCTCTCATTTGTCTGTCTGCTCTGTCTGTTTGTCTCCCTGTTGATCTGTCTATATCTGTTTGTCTGCTCTGTATGTTCTTCTGTCTAATTGTCTGTATGATCTGTCTCTCTTTGTTTGTCTGCTCTGTCTGTCTGCTCTGTCTGTCTGTCTCCCTGTTGATATGCCTCTGTCCCTCTGTTCTATTTGTTCGTCTGTCTGATATCCAGTATGCTCTGTCTCCCTGCTTTGTCTTTCTGCTGTTTACTTCTTTATCTGACACTGTCTGTCTGCCCTGTATGTTAATCTTCTTTCTAGCAGAGTATAATTGAATTTAAGGGCATGCCTTACTGTAGTATACCCTGTAAATGGAGCTAAGCACAATAAGCACAACTGCTTATGCTTACTCTTAGATATCATTGCATTACTAGCCATGTTTAAGCAACATAAGTTCTTAATATGCCCCTGAACACCTGCTCCTTCCGCAGGGTATACCTGCAGTACAAGGCGTGTCACACTGTGACACTTAACCCCATCTACCCTGCTGCCATATTCCCCATTTGTACCTCTACTTAATAGAACTTTTACCACGTTAACTGGAACTGAAACTGGAAGTACGACTGGGACTGGGAGTGTAACTGTAACTGCGACTGGCAGTGCGGTATCTGATTACACTGGCACGCCATAATGTCATCATAAATTGTAGTTGGCCGGGTTAAAGAGCAGTTGACAGACCGCTTGATGTGGCAGCAGCGCTGTGTGTCAGGTTGCACGGGGCACGAATCACTTCAGCCAAATGAAATTTATGATTAAACCAAAGCCCTCGGCCAGCCTCGACTGACACTTTCTCTCTCTACATATATATATATATAGAGGGATTGTAGTCAAAGGTACGATTGTCCAACTGCCCTGGAGGCGTATGCTAAAGAGGGAGAAGTAGCAGAGAAAGAGAGAGGGAGATGAAGAGAGATCAGTAGCATGTGGCATGGGGGGAGCACGGGTACAATGTTGGCCGTTTACCGCAGGCCAAAATGCCACACTTAAGTGAATTACAAAAGCAGCTTGCCTAGGCTAAAAGGGGAATACCAAAGGGGGGAGGAGGCGTGTCAGAAGAAGGAGACTAGAGCAAAGTCAGAGGCAGTCAACGCGTTGACAGCCACAACAAGCGGCTTAATCGCATTAGTGCGGCAAAAGCACAAGGTCCCCCAGCTACTCACCTTAATCCCCTCTCCCCCCTTTCCGACACTCTGCCCAGAAGTGGAGCAAGTGCGAAAACTGATTGTGCGGCGCCAGAGCAAGAGTTCTGCTGCTGCTGCTCCTTCTCCTTCTGCCGGCTGAGTTTTTGTGCCTGGCACTAAGCTGCGCATTGTACGCGCTCTCTCGCGCGACAACAACAACTACAACAAGGAGCAGAGGCAGCACCACTATTTACACAAAGGAAGCAGCCAGTTGGGCCTGGCCTGGCCTGGGCCGGGGCAATTGCTCTGTGAACTTTCCCAGAAATCATAATAAAAATAATAAAACCAAAAAATACTATTTATATTACACAAAAATGTCGAGCGAAAACAAAAAAAAAGCCGAGTACCAACAAAAAAAAAAAGCAATTAATCTACGACACAAAGGACGCAGCAGCAGCAAAAAAGAGAGCGCAGGGGAGGGGGGAGAGGATGAACAGAGAGGGTGCTGACTGTGTAGGCAAAAGTGCTTATACTTTGGCTGCCTGCTTGCTGTCCAGCAAATCCAATAACTTATCTTGATTTTATGGTTATTCCAACAAAGAACGGAAGTTGTAGGTGCAGCAAGGCGACAGCAAAAGGAAACAAGGAAGGCGCGGCGTCCCTCCCACTACCCCTCCCACTCTACACAGCACTCTGCTGTCTGCCATTTTATTCTCTGTCATGATACGGTTCGTTCTTTCATTTTGTGTGTGTGTGTGTGTTTTTGCATTTTGCACTTGACATGTCATTGTGTGTATGCCAAAAAAGGAGCCAAAGGACACGGAGTGAGTCCGGACTCCCTCTGCCTGCCTTCCCCTGCTTGTGTGTGTGTGTGTGTCTGCCTGCAATTGACATATGGTTTCTTTTCAGTTTTTGGTTTTATAAATTTTACATGAAATATTTTATTAGAATTGTCCGACATTGTTGCCTGTCCTAACCTGCCTGCCTGGCAACGACTGCAGTTGTCCAAATTCCCACACTACCTGCAGGTGATGGATATGTTACCTGCCTTTCTCTCTCCCGTCCTTCTCCTCCCCCACTCTCGTCATACCTTCCACTCCACATATCCTTTGCTGCACACGCACAAACAAAGCAGAAGTCAAGCAGTTTGTAAGCTGACATTATCAAGATTAATTGAAGTCCTTTTGACTGCATAAAATACATATGCATATGTAAATGTACATATGTTATACACACACACACACACACACACACACACTGTACAGTAGACAGTTGTGCGTTTGTGTGTGCATTTGACATTTATGAGCCGCATAAATCTTAAGCCACAAAACAGCATTTAAATGCAACATCAGCTTTTCGACTAATTGATTAACAAGCGATTCATGCTACGCCTTTCTGCTTTCTACCCCCCCCCACCCCTTCTCTCTCTCTTTCTCTCTATTCCCCCTAGTGCCACGCCTACTCGCCTGCGTACTACACAAAAGTACCATTGACTTAAATGAGCTCAGCGCAGAGAGGAATGCGAAGCGGCACACGAGGCGGATGAGGATTTTCAATTAATATTTAAATTCAGCAAGGCAGAAGTAAATAATCAAATTATTTTGAAGCAATTACCAGAAAAGTGGGAAACATAGACAGCGCATTGTAATGCCCAGCTAACAGATACCCTGTGAATGTAGTATAATGAGTAGAATGAGAAGTATACCATAAATATAAAAAGGAGAGAGAGGAAGTCAAAGCTCTTCAGTTGCAAGTCAATGTTATCCACTGCACACACAACTATTTACAGGGTAGCTTTCTGCCCCGCCCCCCATCAGGCAACGCGTCAATTACAAGCCATGAGGGGGGCGTGAACATGCTTGTCTGGGGCGGGCAGACGCGTCAAAAGTTTAGCGAGATTGGCACGTCGAAATTTTCTTCGCTTTGCTTTGTTTTTTCTGTATTTTTTGCAGTCTTTTGGGTATTTTGACGCAGCCGCTGGAAAACAGCTGCCAAGCGCAGAGCAACAGTAAATGAGGGGTGGGGAGAGAGAGAGAGAGGGCAAAGGATGGGGTGGAGAGATGAACAGAGAATGATAATGATATTGCTTTGTTCTCTCTGTTTACCACGAGGGGTGCTCAAAATTTATGCGGCAAACGATTTAATTTTTCTTTTTTCTTCCTCTTCTACTGCTTTTTTCTTTGGTGTTTTTCACATTTGCCATTACGTATTCATTAAATTACGGAAAAACTGAATGGAGACGGCGACTGATCCAATCTTAGCTGAGTGACTCTCTTGAAAGAGAACTAGAGAGAGAGAAAGAGTGGGGCAAGCAGCAATGGGATCAATCTGTCACAGTCTGCCACAGTCTCACAGTCTGCCACACTCTTCCAGGGTTTCACTGTCTCTTCATCTTTCTGCCTCTTTCCCTTTTTTTGTATCATTTCTTCCCATGCTTAATCGCATCGCAGACATTCGTAATAGAAATCAGAACAGACTTCAAAACGAGCTCGCAAACGGGTTTAGCTCGACTGCTGAAGATGACGCAATGGGGCATTTTGGCTGAAATCATTGCACAAATATTTCTGATACTGTGCGCAATGACATCAGTGAAAAACTTAGAAAGACAGAGACAGCTCAGCGTAGCTCTTTCTCTCTTTCTCAATCAATTGTAGACTTAAAGTAAGTACTCAAAACTCATTGCAATGAAATGCATAATAAATAAAGTAATAAATAAAGATATGGTAAGTATATTTCAAGAACTTTGATATTCCATTAAAATATACATGACATAAATTTAACATTAATTAATAAATAATTGTAAAGAGTCTTTCTTAGAATCTTGAACTACTTCGTATTCTACTTCGAATTCAATATGCTATAATAATTTACTATGCAAATCAAGTGTACAGCGAATGCAAATGGCAGCTGATGCTGCTGCCTCTGCCTCTGCTGCTGCTGCTGCTGCTGCCTCTGCTGTTGCCTCTGCTGCAGTTGCTGCTACTGCAGTTAACTGTCAATAAATTCTAATGAAATGCAATAAAGGCGCCTCGCAGTGGTTTTTTTAATGGGCGCATTAAAAGTTTTACGAGGCCGCAGGACGTTGACAGCAACAGCAGCTAAAGTGTGGCACAATCAAATGTGCCACAGAGAAAGAGAGAGAGAGGGAGAGAAAACCGCATGCGGGACCATCATATAAACATATACGGCCAAACCATATATAAACATAAATCATACGCCATGTTGACGATGAACTAACCAAGCGTAATTTGTTTGCGCGCAAGTAATTAATAAGTTGCTGCTGCCGCTGCCGCTGCCGCTGCCGCTGCCGCTGCTGCTCTTTAAATGATTTAAAACTATATTTTATGGCTGAAAGTCAATGACGATTCGCGCAGATTAAACAAATGTTTTGTTGTTTTTCTAGAATGCACTCAACTTTATATAGAATGCAAATGATTTTTTAAATTATGCACATCAATTGTTGGCTAAACAAAAACTTAAAAAGTCAATTGTGGCTGAAAAATATTCATGCATATAACGGGTGGAAAATTGCAGGTATTATTCACCTGAAAATGCAAGAGAAATAAATATTCAAAAATCAAAATTTAATAAATCATAAAGCGACGATGTGATTTAAATGCGCGTTGATCAAATTGTCGCACTAATTTGTTTGTGGACAGCACAAAAAAATGCAATATAAAATATAAATAAAAGAGAGGGATAGAGAGAGAAAGAGTAGAGATTGCTGCGTGGAAAGATACCCTGGATTAAGCAATCAAATTAATTTGATATAAATTAATAAAATACGAAAACGAAGGCTACCTACGCCGATTGTATCTATGGCAGCTTCGTTCAGGCTCGTTCCAACTTATATACAGCGCTTCCTTTCTTCCTCGTTTTATATATCTCCAAACTCATAACCCACATTACAGGGTATACCACTATGCAGCACATATGTATGTAATTCTCCCCAGTCTAGCAACATGGGGCTGAACTAACAATTGAATGGCGGCTGGTTAAAATGTCGGAAGTGCACGCAAAATGGCCGCAATTAAACAATCAGCACAACAATTACAATTTGTTGACAATGTGCTGTGTGCATGTGTGCACATATGTGTGCGTGTTAAGAGTATATATGTATGTGTAACTGCATAAAGTTGATATCGCTGACAATGTGAACTGCAAGTTCTGTGTGCAGCAATTGATTTATTTGCCAAGGAAGCATTTCAAATATCTCAGCGACAATATATGCCAATTACCACAGTCTGTTGCAAGTTTATCAAGAGTGGGAAAGTAGGCAGCAGGGGGTGGGGGGGGGTATGGCATGATGAAAAGCAAAGAAAGATGGCAAAAACTTCACTTGAGATTAACTAAATGTTTGCGCTGTGCCTAAGGCAAGTTACAATTAGGGCAGAGAGGGGGAAAGGGGCGCGTAGCTGAGCTCTTCAAATGATTGATATGTTAATGCAGCACGTATACGCCGCGTGCGCCCAGCTTCTTTTCAGCTCTGTCATTTGCATATAGACATCATATGCAAATACGCTTCGCAATCCAAACGATGTGTGCTGTAAAGTATCTGCGAATTTGCCAACATGTCTGTGCGTGTGTGTGTCTGTGTGTGTGTCTGTGTGTGTGTGTATGTGTGTGTGTGTGTTGTAATGTATGCATGTGCAAGATGGCGTCGCTCTTAGGGGCACCTCGCTCTGTACTTCATTGCAGCTTGTCTCATTTTCCATTTTTCAGCTTTCAGAATTTTCCGTTCTCTTCCGGCATTTTTTGCATCATATTTTCAGCTTTTCATCTCGTTTTTTTTTGGCTAAATTGCTTTATTAGACATGTCAGAAAGTTCTCTAACGAGCAGCAGTGCAACTTGGGGCGTGGCAGCACCGCCTCTTTGCTCCTTCTGCTGCCGTGAGTAACTATCTCAGTGACAGACTCGTGTTGTTGTTGTTGCTGCTGTTGTTCGCTCTTGTCAAAGGCAGGTGAAGTTGTGTTGCTTTCGTCCCTCTCCTAGCTCTCTCTTCTTTGCCTTCTTCCCTCTCTTCTTTGCCATCCAATTTTCCCTTCCTTTCATTCCCTCGTCACTCTGTCTTTCTCCTCTGCCCCGCTCAGCCTTGTGGACAGTTTGACAAACGAATTTTTGCAGGCAGTACAAAGTGAACCTGTATTTCATACTGTGTGTGTGTGTATATGAGTGTGTGTTTGTTGCCTGTGTGATTTGCACTGATTTGTTGCCATTCGCAGCGTCATTGACTTGTTTTTTCCGGCCTAAAGCAGGACACAGGTCTCTGGGTCACTCGCATGAGAATAGGCAAAGGGCCGCATTGATACAAAGCACATATGGCAGGACATGGCATAACAAACATAAAAAAGCACAACACCCACACGCGCCTGCTACGTGTATGTATGTATGTATATATGTGTGTGTGTGTATTTTGATTATAACGTTTGGGCCATGCTGTTTTTTGTCAGTTCCCGCTTTGCTCTTTTTTTTGTGTGTCCTCTTTTTGCTGCCTGCTCTATTGTTGCTTCTAAGCTGATTTACGTGGCTTTTATGTGTGTGTTTCCTTTACCACCGCACAACTGGTCGTATGAGTGATATTTATTTTTTTTGCCTGCCTGCCTGCCTGCCCGTCTGTCTGTCCGTCTGTCTGCCTTTTGTAGAGTTTAGTTGGCAACAGTTGATTGATTGATTGAACGTTTTGATAAGTGCTGTCAGTGGGTTAGCTACGTTTTTTATCGACTCTCTGACACTGCTGCGGTCGAACACACACACACACACACACACACACACACACATACACACATGTGATCTATAGTATAATCCCTAGCACAATCTATAGCAATTGCTTTTTGTTTTGCTGTTGATTCCTTAGAACATGTAAAGCTGTTCTGTCTCTACTCAAAGAAGCTTAATTGGAAGGCAAAGTCAAAGGCAAGATCTTTAAGGGGTAATACCATTAGGAATTTGTTTAAATGTTGCATAAAGAAAAGAAATATATATCGCATATTATTGTTATTATTGTGTAAAGCAGTTTGTCATTAGAGAAAGGCTGAGGCAGAATGAGTTTGCTTGATATTCTTTGAACTGAATGCAGAGAATCTGTTTGACTTTGCTTGCTTTACTTTTTATAGAAAAAATACTCATTTATTATATGCTAAAATAAACCAAAAATACTTTTCTTAATACTAGTTTATAATACCAAACTTTCCACATTACATTAAATACTAGATTATAATAGCAAACTGACAAGTTTAGCTGTGCAACTGCGGCGCATAGGCAGCGCCAATTGAGACATGGCAGCTGCCAGTGGGTTGCACCTTGCGCACTTGAGGCGCGCATTCGAAGTCAATAGACACACACACATACACATACAGCTGCACATACTCATACATACAGCTGGAGATTACTAGCACTCGGACTTGCAGGCAAGTGAAGGAGGCTGGCAACACTTAACTAAGCTGCACGAGTGGGCGGTCGAAGCTGAGAAGCAGAAGAGCTGTTCGCAGACTGCACTCGAATGGATTGCCTTGTTAGAGAGAGAGAGAGGAAGGAGCAGGCAGGGAGGCGAAGCACACAAAGCAAGCAAAAGAGAGCGAACTAAGGCAATGCGAGACGCTTTCTTGGCTCAAAGTTGTAGGCAAAGTTTCATTCATGCACTTGATAGCACCTAATGCAGTCAAGGATTGAAATTGAAGCCGGACCTATGTCTTTCTATAAAGAGCAGAGCAGGGCAGATAGGGAAAGTGTGTGGCAATGAGGGGGGGGCGAAGGAGGCAGACTGGGGATGTTTTTCTGCGCTGCACACAATTAGCACGCATCGATAGACACGCGCGCGCACTCGACACCGAGAAGCGTAACAAAGGCAAAGAGCAATTCAGGCAAAATGCTAATTAAGTGGCCCCCCCATAACAAAAATTGCCGCATTTAACAAAAGCAAAAGCTTTAAGCACACTGCTCCCTCCCTCTCCCCTCGTGGGCTGCCTGGCACACATGCTGCGCCCCACATGGCACTGCAGAGAGAGAGAGTCACCAAAGAGTCATATATCATAGTCAGCGCCAACTGGCACCGAAAAATCTCGCGTAGTTCAGGAGTTGCAAAAAAATTAAGTATACGCAGTGGCGAGCAGCTGTCGGGGAGAGCATTACAAATGAAAATTTTCAACACTGAATCAGTTTATTTGGTGGGTCAGTTTGGAGAAGGGAGGAGAAGGGAGGAGAGGGAGGGACAGACACGCAAGCGAGAAACGGAATGAAACTTTTGGCACAATTAATGTATGCAGAATTTGTTTAATTGACGACTCACATGCCATAGCTCATGGGAGGGGAGGGAGAGAGAGGGAACATGCCACATGTAGTATAGAAAGGCAGGGAGAGAGAGAGAGGGGAGAGAGAGAAGGAGTGCTGCTGCGTCTGAGTGCTTGTTAATTGCACAATGGAACTGCTTGCAGTGCCTGTTAGTTATACTGGCCATACCCTGTAAACAATGACTAAGGGTAGCTAGCACTGCATACAGTACTCTCTTTAAGCTACTCATTCTTTTTTATACTATTTCTAGAGCGTATCTAGTGCGTTCATCAGCCTGTTTGCACTGCCAACTGCAGACTTTGCCCAACTTGCCTGAGCTGCCTGCACTGCACTCTGCCAAAGGGGCATTCTAGCCACGCCCCTTTGGGCTGCCAAGTTTGGCTAAGCAAGTCTAAGTTTTGTTTGTAGTATGTTGTCGCTGGCGTTGGGAATAACAGCAACGCACAGAGGCACAAGTAGAAGAAGAAGGAGTAAGTGAAGTAGGAGCAGCAAGAGAAGAAGAAGAAGAAGGAGGACAAGAAGTTTTTACTGCGTGGCCATTTCATGCTCATAAGCAGAACTTTCCACGCGCTTGTATTGTATTTATAGTGCTGGAATTTCAGCAAGAATTTGCATAGCACAGCTTGAAGCTGAGCGTGAAATTGGCAGCAGAAGTAGAAGCAGCAGAAGCAGAAGTAAAGGCAAAGAAGAGGGAGAGGTGGAGTAGAAGTAAAAGCAGAGCAAGGTGTTGGCAATAATAATTTGCTTGGCAATTCGATGGCTTAAAGCGAAGGCTTTTGCTGCCCAGTTAACAATCAATTATAGCAGGACAGTGTGTAGGGGCAGGGTCTGGGGCAGGAAGAGAAGTAGAGGAGGGAGAGAGGAAGAGGGCAGCAGGGGCGTGGCGTATTGTTAACCTGTCCGACACACATTTAAATGCAATTGAATGCAATTTATGAGGCTTACACAAGCAGTCTGACTATACCACATGTACACTTCCCTCTCTCCCCTTCTTTCCCTCTCCCATACCTTCCACCCTCGATTGCAATTGGCTTTCGTAGCTGGTGTTGTTGAGCCAAAGGATGCAGAGAACAAAAGTCCTTATTAAAAGCGGAAACAATGCGCACTTCCGCTTCAATTGTATGCGTCGCTGTGCGTGCGCCCTTCTCCCTCTCTCTGTCTGTCTCTCTGTCTGTCTGCATGCCACAAGCCACGCAAATGAGCCCAAGCATAATGTGTGTGTGCATGCCACATTATTATTCATGTTGTTGCTGTGCGCTGATAAAAAACCAACAACAACAAACACAACAGCAAAACTTAACAATTTATAGCCACAACTGACCACGCCTCTTTGTGGGACTTGAATGGCGAAAAGCACTTGGCCGCATTTAAATTACCAAGCCATAAATAAACAGCGTTCAATTAATGTGCCCCAAAGCAGGAGAAGGAGATTGAAGTAGAGGAGCAGGAGGGAGTGGAGTAAAAGAAAGAAACCGTGGATAGTTGCATTGCTAGATAACGCGCTTACCAACTATGAAAGGTGCCAGAAGAGAGAAGAATAAGGAGAGGGGAGAGGTGAGGATATGAATTAACAACAATATCAGGTGCTGTCACATTTGCAATTAACATAAATCTGGGGAAAACACACGCAAAGAAAACAAAGTAAACATGAAATATCAATGTGACAAAGAACCTTTACCGCAAAATGAGAAAGAGAAAAGTATTTTGAACATTTCAGAGCCCAATTCCCTTCATCCTTTCCTCTTTAGTATTAAAGATGTTAATACTATATAAACTGTATAACATTTTTAATTTGCTGACACTTAAAAGAGGCAACTAACAAGATTATGGTTCTTCAAACGAAAGGTGGCAGAGGCACCTTTACTGCCAGAGGCTCTTTATAGATTTATATAAGTTGAGTTTAAGGAGAGGCACATATATCAAATGTAAAATAAATTAAGTTACCATTAGTTATGTGTATACCATCTTAAGACCCTTCAAGTGAACTATTCAAATTACTAAATGAATCATTTAATAAATGCATAACATTGTTAAGTTTAATTGTATTGATCTTAACAATGTTATACATTGATTGATTGATTTATATTGTAATTTGAATAGTTCATTTGATCGATACAATTAATTTGTAATAACAAATCAAACTTTGATGCATTCAAGTCATATCACATATTTCTTAATTATATAACTCACATGTTTAGCGTAATTTGTGTTGCATACTTTGCAGGGAGAGTTTTGCAACTCTTCAAATGATTTTTTCAATAACTTTTATGTTACTTATCCAATTGCTAGCAAATTTTCAGAGTTCATTAAGGCATCGACAGTTATTGTGTATACCAATAATGAATTATCCTGCATCAAAATGACGCTTGGATTTCGGTTTAAATCGGTTTACGGAGGCGAAAGAAGGCTGAAGTCTAAAATAAACTTCTTCTGTGTGTAAGATATTTTAACATATTCTTTTCTATGGTCACTGAGATACGGACAGACAGACAGACAGACATACAGAAAGACAGATAGACAGGCACACAGGCTGTCAGACAGATAGACAGACAGACGGACAGACGGAGAGAGACATACAGATGGACAAGCCTATAATGACTCATCTGTTGAAGCATATTAAGAATATATATATACTTTAAGAGCTCAGTCACGTCTTCTTCTGCCTGTTACATACATTTTCAGTTGGCACAAAGTTATAATACCCTTCTACCCTATGGCTAGCGGGTATAACAACAGGGTATTCTGCACGCTGCTCACTTCACTTACCTCATTTCGTATGCCTCAGAAATGCTCAAGAAATTGTGCGACATCAGCAGTAACTGCAAAGGAAATAATAATAAAGAAATATGATAGTTAGTATTCGGTATTCAAATGTGCCTATAGACAATTCCTCCCCCCTCCCCATTCCACTTTCCCCTCCCTGCTCTTGTTTTTTGCGTACTGTGCATCAACATAAAATTCACATTTATCAAATGTGAGACAAAAGTCGAGCATCAAAAAAGAAAAGAAAAAGAAGGAAAAAAAGAGGGAAACTTCATGAAAATGAAGAATTTAATGGCAAAACGAACACATGCCACCCCCACTTGTGAACTTAAACTTTAACTAAAACTGAAAACTGAAAATGAAACGTTATCAAAGTAAATTTGTTATGTGATTTATTTCAAATTGCCTTTCCCCCGCCATTAGCTGTCTCTTTCTATTTCCCTTTTGTTTCTTTCGTGAAATTCTTTCTTTCTTTGGATCAAAGTGCTGGATAAGCTGGCGTTCTAAACTCATTTGACCATTTTAATGTCGTTTTAAAGACAACAGAACTGACACAAAAAGGATGCCCCCAAGTCACACACAGGGAGAGAGGTAGAGAAAGGGAACTTGTCGCAGAGTCTGCACCGTGTTTGCCTTTCTCGTTCGTTTTGGGGTTTTCTGGCCATGCCAAATTTGCTGTCATCACGATTATCCTTAACGTCCTATGGCTGCCAATGCCAGTGCCAGTTGTTTCCTCTTCCGTTCTATCAGCACTAGCACACACACACACACACATACACACAGACATACATACCACATGCTGCTGCGGATGTGTAAGAATTTGTAAAACGAGCCACAGCCAGAAACAGAACCTGCTTGTTAAGGCACCACGCACAGCCAGAAGGGTATAGATAGAGAGAGGTATAGAGAGAGGGAAGTACATAGAGAGAGGTATAGAGAGAGAGGGGTGTAGAGAGAGAGGGGTATAGATAGAGAAGGGCATAGAGAGAGGTGTGTAAAGAGGGAGGCACACATAGCAATAGCCAAAAGCCAGCGTCGTTTACTTTCTGACCCTTTTGCAATGTCTGCCTAAAAGTGCGTTAGTCTCTTGACTCAGTCTGCTTCTCCCCCCTTTTCCCCCTCTCTCCCTCTTCGCCTCCCCACTCAGCTTGCCCTCTTGCTCTTTGTTGTCTGCTAATTTCGTTTTTTTCCTTTATTTTCTTCGAACTTTTCTCGTTTTTGGTGTGCATAATTTTTCTTTCATTTCATTTCAGTTCACTTTTCAGTTTTGCCTGTTACTTAGCCTCTCCCTCCCTCACTCCCTCTCTGTCTCGTTTTTTTTTGGCTTGCAAATTGAAATTTAAAATTTATGCAAATTGTGCTGTCAACCCCGAAAGGGTTTCGTGATGGCACAGGAAATGGTTATTGCCACACACACACACACACACACTGAAGCTGAGTCTGAGTTTGAAGTTTAAGTTGTGTCTGAGCGCAAATTAATCGAAATGAAAGTTTCAGCTGCGCTTTGTGTGAACACATTTTATGGCATACTTTGAGGCGACGCTGTGCTAACAAGCCACGCCCAAAAGACACGCACTGTAAGGGGGCGGAGGTGAAGGAGAGGAGAGTAGCTTATCTAAAATCCTGGCACGCTATTCAAGTGTGTCCTCACTGACCATTCGACTTAATCACACTGAAGCACGCAGCGCTGCCCTGCCACGCCCCACCACAGCAGCGCACACACATGTGAGCAGGGGTGGAGAGGGAGAAGGAGGGGGGGCTGTTTCGTTGGTGAGTTGCTGAGAGTTTGCCTCAGCGTCGCCGCGTGCAATTAATTAAAAACAAACAAATTTCAGAAATGCACGAAACAGGCGCAAAAAAAGGAAGAGAAGGAGAAGGAGGGGAAGAGAGAGGAAGAGAGAGAAAGAGAGAGCACGGCACAGAGTAAAGCGAAAAACTGTCAATGAACAATGCGGCCCATGCGGCACTGGACACTAGCCCTAGACTGAGACTGGCCGGGGGAGACTGCAGACTGGACGCGACAGTCGCCAGGCAGGCGACAAAAGTTGCCGCTCTAAGCGTTTTTTAATGCAGCGCACTGATTTTTTTTTGCGCTCCTGCAGGACACACAAATTGAGAAAGAAGAGCAGGAGGAGGAGGAGGGGAGGCGGATGCAGGGGGGCAGCAGTAGCAGCTCCCGTTGGTAATTTCGTTTTATTATTTTGCAGTTTTCTCTGCTCTACTTTGTAAATATTAAATTATGAGCGAAAGGGAGCGAGGGCCAGGCCCAAAGGAAGCAGCAATGCAGCAAAAACGAGAGAGAGAGAGAGGGAGAGAGAGTGAGTGAGAAAAAATGGCAAAAGAAATCAGATAACAGTTATGGTTATGGCCATAATAACTGCAATTCAGGTGAGACTCTGCGAACAGCTACACGACTTTCTTGCTCTCTCCCTTTCTCCTTCTCTGTCTCTCTTTCTCTGTCTGCCACTAGCTCTGGCAGCTGCTGGCGCAGTAATCTTGCTGCCGCTTAGGCATTTACAGCTGCATATGCTGCGTATACGTAACGTTGCTAGCATTACGTATACGTAATGTAAGCCATTTCAAGTGCTATGCTGCCTGCGCCATTTGCTGCAACAATTACGTGACATTCGCTTTACCTCTTTCGCTGTCTCCAACTACATTTCTCTCTCTCTCTCTCTCTCTCACTCTCTCTCATTCTTTCTCTTTACACTTCTCTTACTTTTTCTCTGTCTCTGCTCGCATATTTCGTATTTCAGTGTCCGCAATTCACATTCGCGTCATGTGCAGCAAATGACCAAAGCCGGAGGAGTGGTCACAGCTACACTGCACTAAAAAAGGCAGTGCAGTTGCAGTTGCAAACGATGTTCAGTGCAGAGTGTAAATATCATGCAACTGCCTCTGTAGTTTCTCTCAGTGCAGCAGCACATGATATGCCAATGATGGTCATCGCGCTAACTGCTTTAAGTGCTCTCAGGCAAGTTGCCGCGCCCCAAATAAGAAAAAAGCAGCAACCAAAACGAGAGCAACAGTTCAGCACAGTCGACAGTAGAATACCCTGCGACTTATGTTGAAATGCCGTAAAGAGAACTTAACTGTACGTCTGCAACAGATGAAATGATGCCCACTTACACTCTCGTCTCCCTTCCTTCTTCACTGCTACATACTTTCTTGAATAAGTATTGTGTTTATTGTTTAATCATATTGAAATTTAGAGGATACCTAGAAAAATTAATCAGCTTAGTATATGTATGTCAAAGTAGGAAAATTGTATCTTTTGTACGTCATCTACAAAGTGACTTTCAAAATAATATTATTGCTTTGCGGCGGCGCTGGGCGTGGCATCCATCATTTGTAATAAACCTGATCTGCGCATAGTATACAAAAATCAACATGTCTAATTTGGTGTCTCTAGCTTTTATAATAGTTGGGATCTGTGTATTCATACAGACAGAGTTGGCTCAATTGAATCGGCTTGAGCAAGAACATATAACATATATTGCGGGCTCTGCCACGCCTTCTTCTGCCTGTTACATACATTTGCACTAAGTTAGTATACCCTACTTTGTAAGGTACAAAGAGCAACCAAAAATAGTAAGTGGAAAAAAAGGAGAGAATTAAAATTGAAAACGACAAAAAGTTGCGACCACATCCGGAACAGGCCGACGACGCAGGCTGCCTCTGCCTCTGCTTGCTGCCTCTGCTTGCTGCCTCTGCTTGCTACCTCAGCCTGCTGCTGTCGTTTGCCCTTTGTCGCATGCAATAAGTGCTAGTTGAGTGGCGGCACTTGAAAGCAGAGCCACACCAAGTGCACACACACACACTCCCATATACACACACACACTCCCAGATACATACACACTCCCAGCCACACACACTGCGCTTATTCAATTGGCCAGCGCTGCATGTGTTTCTGGCGACGCTTCGGATTACAGTTCTCGCTGTGGTGTCGCTGTCGTTGCTGTTGTTGTGCTGGCGACCTGACGCCGCCATTTCCGTCCAGCCAGCACGGAAGTGGTAACCCTGCTGCCTCTGCCACTGCCCCAGCCCCTCCTTCTGATTCTTCCTCCTGCCTCTGCAAGCTTTGCTTCTTATGCGACTCTCTATAACTTTTTGGCGTTTCGTGCGGATTTGCTGCGGCTGCCATTGCATACAAAATGTGTTGCATACATTTCTGCGCAGTTGAATAAATACAACAACAGCAACAACAACAACAAGAAAACACACTTAGAGAGGCCGTGAGCGAGTTGGCAATCAAAATAGAAATAAAAACTGAAAACTGCAAACAGCAAACACGACGAACTCAAACTCGGTTCCAATTTCTGTATAATAATACCAAAGCAACAGCAACAACAGCAACCACAACAACAACTCGAATGGGCACAACAACAACTGCACAATGCAAACAATGAGCCACATCAGTCGCTTAGCGTTTTGCGGCCAAAAACAGCCGGAAAACAGTGGTAGAAAAAAGCTAACAAGGGTGTTTCCATATCTATATCTATCTATATATATCTATATATATCTATATCTATCTATATCTATCTATATCTATCTATATCTATCTATATCTATATATATATCTATCTATATCTATATCTATCTAAAGTTAAATGAAATGTTTAATGAAAGTTTGGTTAGGGTATTTTATGTGCTTTATTTTAATATTAAATAAATAGTAAATGGTGTGTTAAAAGAGTTAAGAGTAAAGTTTAAGACACAAGCTACATTCACTGCATTACATAAATGCTACAAAGGTTGTTATTTGTAAGCTAGAATAGCTGCTCAAAAAGCGCATTCTAAAGCTTCGATGGAAGTTTTTAGTGCAAGAAATACCTTGACTGCAGCTGTAGATCAACTTGATTGTAACTTCTAAATGAAACCCTACAAAATTTAAAAACTACTCAAATTATTAAAGATGATATAGAAAAGCTGCTTGAGAAGCTCATTGAAAACATGCCTCTGAAGCTTTAAGTGCAATGCATGATTTAAATGCCACTGAGCATCAACTTGGCTGAATTAAATAAATGCAACCGAGGCTGCTAAGCACTAAACACTTAAAGTGCAAGAAATACTTTGATTATAGCTATGAATCACATTGATTGCAACTTCCAGGCTTCATTCCCTACAAAATCATAATAAAAGTAATAAATAACAAGCAAGGTATTATGTATGCCATAAACTTGACTGCACCTTCTGATATTCAAATACTGCATTTTATTAGGAATCAGTTGAAAAGGCTGATTAAAAAGCTTATTGAAAAGCTTTAATCAACACTTAAAATGCAAGAAAAACTTTAATTATAGCTGTGGCTCAACTTGATTGCCACTTTCAGTTCTTATTCCCTACAAATTAATGAAAATAATACAAAGTATTAAGCATGAAGCTGTTTGAAAACCTTATTGAATAACTTCTCTCGAAATTTAAAATACAAGCAATGCTTGGCTGCAACACGCAAGCTTCATTTACTGCAACTTCTTTTATTTTCCTTTGCAAAATGCCCACTGTGCAGCCTGATGGAGGTTTATGGCGTAGCATATGCAGGCCATACATACAGCAAAGCCTGACAGCAAACAAATGTAATGTAATGTCCTTCAGCCGCATTAAGCCGCGTTACCCAACGTTGTCCACCTCTCTATCTCTCTCTCTCGCACCCTCTCCCTCTCTGTCTCCCTCTCCTTCTGTCTATTTGTCTCTCTGTCTTGTTTCATTCTTTTTCGCGCAGGGCCATTTGCCAGCGCCGCTTCCGTTTGTGCTTTGGTTTGTGTCGAGAGTTTTTAACGGGTCGACTAACTTGGCCATTTAAGCACATTTGTCGTCATTGTCCTGCCACACACACAGCTCTGCCATGTCCTGTGTGTCTGTGTGTGTGTGCCGTGGCCTGGTCGAGCGGCTGACAGTGTGCTAATTAGAAGTCCTTGTTGCTTGTGGCCACAACACAAAACAGACGTCGCGAAAAAACAATGAAAACTACTTTGGGCCAAAGTCACGACGTGTGGCCAGGCCAGGACAGTGCTGCTGCCTCGACTGTATCCTGGTGTGGCCCCATTGTTTGGCCACTGGCATTGGCTATAAAATGCATGGCACATGGCACAAGGCACAGAGCGGCAGCAGCTGCTCAAATGGCCTGCCACGTTTTTGCCAAGCTCGGCAAGTTTCCTTATTCCTTATTCGTTATTCGTTATTGAGCCCCCTTTACGATGTTGAATTAGATTTTGCTGCGTGTGACTTTAATATTGAAAGGGGAAGCACTGCCAGCAGGGGGCGTGGCACTGAGGAAGGGCGCTGTGTAAAAACTGCAAGTTGAGTCCTTTTATAAAGTGCTGCTGGCCCGAAAAAGAGTTGCTTGCGTCGCTTTCTTTCTGGTGCTTCTTTTGCCAGCCACAGCCAACAACAATAACAACAACAACGAGGGGCAGAAGACAGAAAAAACAGGATAAATAATTGCCTTGCTTGCTCAACTGTAAAGTGGGCGAGGAGGAAGGGAGAGGGAGAGGTCGAACGTGGGCCAAATGTGGGTTTATAAAATGCTTAATGTGGCTGGCATTGTCTTCCAGTGCAACGCACATTAGTTTCGGCAAGACCGGAAGCCACAGGACTTCTTCCACAGCTTCCTTCCCTTACTCCATATCTTTTTCTTCTGCCTCTTCTTCTGCCTCTTCTTCTGCCTCTTCTTTTGCCTCCTCTCCCTCTTCTGTTCTTGCCAAAAAATGAACATTTCGCTTACAACAAATTTGTTTATTATGAAAATGCAGCGAGCCGAGATAAGCAACTTGCCAAGCGGCCAGCAGAGGCAGCTGACCATGCCCATCAAGCCAACGCCCACACACACACACACACATACACATACACATATACACATCCTTGTTAATTGCTGTGGCTGTCGGTTGGCTTTGCCAACAAAATAAATGAATATTTTTGCTCGGCGCATGCTGTGAATTATCGTCGAAAACTGGCTATGCTTGAATTATGTGGCAAGTGGCAAAGGGGCAAGGGGAGGGGTCAGGGGCAACTATCTGATACGAGCTGGCGAGCTGATGGCAATCTCTCTAAGCAAATTATGCGTGCAACTGCAATTGCTGCATCCTTCTCCCCCTCGCTGAGTAATTGCAGGCCATAAATAATGTGTCTGCCCTGACGCCTGTCAAAGCAGCAGGAGCAGGGAGCTGGCAGGAACAGGGAGTAGGTAGCAGAAGCTGGCAGCAAAGAGGAGTAAGAAGAAGAAGAAGCTGACAGCAAGCAGAAGCTGCTGGCAGTAACAGCCCTGAGCTGCTGTCTACCCACCAAGCAGCAATTTCTTTTGATAACTCAATGCGTTGCTTATGCGCTTTGTTGGCCTTGCTGAGGTGGAGCAGGAGAAGGAGGGAGGGAGGGAGGCAGGAAAAAGGATTCCCATTTTAATATCTACGCACGCAGAACAAGCACTTTATTGCTACTTAAATGAGCTGCAGCAATTTAAACGACGTTAAACCAGCCACAGTACGTGAGCTACGCCATCAACATCAGCTTCAACCTTGCAACTAATTCCTAATCTGCTTCAGCTTCAGCTATTTCTGCACTTCTCCGAGTGTTCTTATCCCTTATCTGCCTTATCCCTTTGCAGTTTGATGCAAGATTCAAAATGCCTAGGAAATGTTAGTTATTTATAGCATTCAAGGAAATATCAAAGTGTTATTTGTAGAAGGCAGCTCAAGTTGTAGCTGAAAATGCATTTAAGACTCTGAGGTGCTCATTACTAATGTAGTAGGCTGGTAGAGGGTCACACTGATATATCGATACTTATATAACACGATGACTATGTTAAGCCGATGTTAAACATATGTAAACTAACATTAAGACTGAGAGAGGCATTCTGTGTTAGCGTGTCGAATAATGAAGAATCACTGCAACGTCGTGTGTGAATTAATTGAGCTTCCACACTAATAAGTTGTCTTCTCTGCTTTATTTATCCCTCTCTTGCCTTCTCTCTTCACTTCTTTCTAACTTACACTCCCCCTCTTTACTTACAATATATATTTTCATTTAACTTACATTCCTTCAACGCAATTCCTTCAACCAAATTCGAATTCTCTTTAAACTGCAACCCAATTTCAGCTGAAACCTTTAAAGTCTTCGCCTTAGGGTAATAAATTCTCTCTGCTCTGCCCCCCCCCCAAGCATTCTTCCGCTGTCTCTGCTGTGGCTTGTAAAGCTGCAAGGATTACAGCCATAGTTCTTAGCTGGGGAATGACAGCTACTAGTTTCCGCACGCATAAATCAACTTGCTCAACATTTGAATTCATAAATTATGGCAACATTTATCAAAAAATTATACGCGTGTAAGATAAATACGGAGAAAAAGAAATAGAAATGCAAAATATTTATAAATTATGGCAGCATAATTCTAAGGGGTGTGCTGCACTTAAATCAAATGCAGCGCGAGCTGAGGCAAATCTCACTCACACTTCAAGCGAGGCAATGCGACGGATGAGTCAGTTGTCGCTTGCTGTCAGACTCAAGTAAATACATGACACACACAGACACATACATACCTGGCACACACACACAGGGCTCTGTCACGCTCTTCAACTGCGGCTGTGTTGTTAATTTCATTCATTATTTATGGCTTAGCTCGAAAACGCATCGGCACAGTGCACCCACTTTTACGCCAGGCTCTCTTACACTTCTCTCTCTTGCTGTCTCTCTCTCTCTCTCTCTGCTGGTTACACTTTTAATTAACAAACGCACGAAAATGCCATTTTACATGAGACATGTCGGGGCTGCTGCCCGTTGCCGTTGCCAGTCCGAGTGCTAAAGTGGCATACGCTGTCTGCCAGTCTCCCTCATCCTCTCTCCCTATCTCCCTATCTCTCTCTCTCCCTCTCTCTCTCTCTCTCCCTCTGTGTGCCTTGTAAATTAGCGCGCTCATGCAGCACACGCCACACACACATTTCATATGCAACAGCCGCGACTTGACTTGCCTTGCACGCGCATTACGCATACGCCGCATTGGCCTGGCGCACAACCATTTTAAAGCCTACTTTACAGCGCTTGCAAGTGCATTGTTGTGTATGTGCTCTTTTTAGGCACTGCAATTAAACGCGTGCATTAATCAACAGGCCTCCCTTGCGCTCCCTTTCTCCCCCCCTCTTTCTCTCTTCCTCCTCTTCATTGCTCGATAGTTTGCGCCTTTGGCTTCAGTTTATTTAGACCAAACACAACGCAAGCGAAAAATGGCAAACGACAGAAATTTATCTCTCGCACGCCTTGTCGCATAAATTATGTTCACTCTGCCCACCTCCCCCCCCTTGCCGCTATCCCTTGTGAAATTAATGAAAGCGACGCAGCGGCAAAAGATGCCGAACGCAGCGCAAAAGCACAAGACAAAAGACAGTTAAAATGAACTAAAATTAAATGAAATAAGGCAACAGCAAGAGAGGGGGAGGTAGGAGGAAGGAGGGAGGCTGGCAGGGGCCTAATGACAACCACAAAATGAAGCATGCGGCAGGCAGCGGAAACGGAAATGAAAGCAACGCGCAATGCAGAATGAAAAATGGCAGAAGACAACGAATGACGATACGAATCACAAAGCAAAAGGGAATGCGAATTGCAATACACACACACACAGAGACAGACACACACACACACACACACACACACACACAGAGACAGAGACACACACACAAGTGCAACGCACAGCAAATGTTGCATGGCAAATGCAATTGTCAAGCAATGACCTCATTAGAGAGAGGCACACGGGCACAAGGGGCACAAGGGACACATGGGGCACAGGGGCGGGAGCACGAGACACTGCAGGAGACGTGAGTGTGGCAAAAACCGCTAGCAATTAAAGCAGCCATAAGCACGGTCTACAGAGAGGGGGAGAGTGGGGGAAGAGGGGCAGACAGGACGCGTCTTCTCGGGGTTTGCCGCAAGGCGCAGCTGTCAGGCAGCATGAGACATCATATACGTCAAGCGTGTGACAGGCAACGCGTGCGAGAGGGGGGCGGGGGTGCAGCAGCAAGGTATAAGACATACCCTGTAAATAAGAGAGTGTGTATTTAGACAAGAGTATTAACCATTAAGGCAGCTCAAATAACAAGAAAATACACTGTACAGCAAAATTGCTCTTGCTAGTTTCCATTCACTCTCTCCTTCTCTGTCTCTGTCTCCTTCTCTCTCGCATCATTTGGCAAATCCTGCCTATAATTTGCAGCATATCTGCTGCGTAAATCAAGCTCAAGTCGATGCCTGCTTAAAGGGGACAACAACTGACAGGCGTGGGCAGCATGAGAGACAATGGAAATATGCGACGCTTTAAGGCGCCTCAGTCCTAATTCCTCCCCTCCCCACACAGCTGTCAACCGCAATCAGAGAAAAAGAGAGAGAGAGGGAGAAACTAAAAACTGCTGGCTGTCAGTATACAGATATAGAACTTGCTATATACAGCTGTGTTCACAAAAAAAGCAGTGCGAGAAATGCAATCAAGTAATGTTATTTTTTGGTGGATTCTATGCTTCGCAGATGCCAGGCCGTAATAAAAAATAATGGGTACACAACTAAGTACTAGCCCAAGCAAACAAATTAAAATAGTTTTTTGGAGTTCAACAATGTTTTTTTCAACTAATTCCACTGTTTTCATACTCACTGCTATTTTTATGAACAGCTATAAACAGCACCTTTTTGTTTAAATTAATAATGTAAAATATTAACATTTTGAATAATAAATTGATTTGTTTTTGTTTAAAATAATCACAAAGTTAAAACAAAATTAAATTTGTGAACATTCATTTACTTTTTGATATATACAATTAAGTTTAAAGTTGCAGCTCATGAGCACTGCTATTTCTATGAACACAGCTGTATATATATATATATATATACATATGTGTGTATGGGCAGGTTTGTTATAAGATATACTAAGCTGCTAAGCTGGCTTAGCCTTGGCGCTGAGTAACCAAGCAAATTATGTCGCATTTCAGTTTCATAATATGCTTAAAAATGTACTTCCTCTTACAGCTAACACTCCACTTCCTCTCTTCCCCTCTTTGTACCTCTCTGCCTTCCTCTTTCCCTGCTCCTTCACACTGTCTTTCTCTTTTTGTGCAAATCTAAAAGGTAATGTTTTCTTTTGGCATTGTTCAAACTAAACCGAAACACCTGCAAGACAAAAGGGCCAACTACCTGGCTGAAGGTAGCGGGGGGAAGGCAGAAGGTAGTGGGGGGGAGTGTGCAGGCTGCCAGAGGGGAAAAGTGTGCGAGCAGAAAACAGTTGGAGCCTGAAAACAGTAACTAAAAAGGAACAGCAGACACATCACACAGCACTAACCAAGTTGTCCTGTGTCGTCTCTATGCTGCCCCTCTATCTACCCCTCTGTCTACCACTCTGTCTGCCACTTTACTTGCTCCTCTGTCTCCCCGTCTCTCTCTCTCTGTCTATCTTCCCTTCTGTCTCTTTGTCTGTTTCACTGTCTTTCTCTGCTCGCTGCTTGTATTCCCGTCAAGACAATGGACTGCGACAAGTGCGGAGTCTATAAAAACTACATGCTTCGTGGGAGACAACAACTACTACAACTACAACAGTAGAAGCAGCAACAACAGCAGCAACAACAGCTACAACTATAGCTACAACTACAACAACTAGAACAGGAACAACAATAACAGCAACAGCAACAACTTGCAAATGCACAGTTAGCTGCAGCAGCAGCAGCTGAGACGTGGCACAAGGCAGCACCGACGAAAGACGACAAACAATACCAAATATGAAAGGGGAAGCCAAGTGTGAACTGTGTCTGAACAGCAGATACCCTGTAATAAGGTTAATATATATCAGCTACCCTGTAATAAGCTGAATCTGTGTTCATAGCGATAACAAGTTAGATACTCAATGTGATTTGCCTTTAAGTTGCTTAGCTTCCTTTTATCAGCTCTCCATTTACAGGGTATATGCAAACCACACGTTCAACAAGCCCACAAATGCACTGTGTATGTGTGTGAGAGTGACGTGTCTCGACATGCACTTGTATTGCCAGGAAGACAGGAACAAGAGACGAAGTCGGAGGACGAAGGACGACAGAGCAGGAACAAAGGGAAACAGGGATAAGGCAGGGAAGCTTTCCGCATTGTCTACGCGGCGACTTGTTAAGCACAGCAGCAGTTGCATTCAGCTGCCTTGCAACACACACACACAGAATGTGCCTGCTCTGCTTGGTATGTCTGCGAGTGTCTTTGCGTCTTCGCGTCTTCATATCTTCGTTGTTGTTTACCTTCTTTTGTTGCTGTTGCAGGCGCCGCAGATGTTGCAAATTCAGCTAGCTGCCATACAAAATTAAGCATGTGTTTGCATTGTGTATGTGTGTGTGTGTGCAACAAAAAGTTGCTCAAGCAAATGTGAAATGAATCTATTGACTTTAAGTTGAGATGAGGCTGAATAACTGCGGGTTGTTTGCCAGGCTAATTGACTTGCTGCGTTGTTGCTGTTGTTGGCCCATTAATAAACAGCTGCAGGGCAGAAAATGTTAATTGCTGTGACCTTTGAACTGGCATCGCATTGCCGAAACTAATTGAGCTGACGCGACAGAGGCAAAGGCAGCAAAGGAAAACTGCGCCCCGCGGCGCAAGAGAAATCAGTTCAAAAGGATGCGGGTAAATAAGCAGAGCAAAGCGGACTAAGAAAAAGGGAGAGACTGAAGAGGGGGAGAGAGTAGAAATAGGAAAGAGAACAGAGAAGGAGAAAAGGGCAAAGAGAGAGAGAGAGGCAGAGAAAGAGAGAGAGAGAGAGAACAGGCTCAGATTCTTGGAGCAACTTTTGCGGTTTTGCTTTGCAGCAGCAGCAAAAAAAGCAAATTATGCCGCAGCTTACATAAATCATTTAGCTGGCTGTGTGTGTGTGTGTAAGTGTACGTGTGTATGAGTGTATGTGGGAGGCGCAGGCTTGCCTGGCTAGGGTTTTTTGGACCAGGGCAGGCCACATGTGGCGCTTGGGTCACTTAAAAATTATGACAAGCTGCAACGAGCCAAATCCAAAAAGAGCCAGAGCAGGAGTAAGAGAAAGGGAGAAGGAGAGGAAGACAGAGAAGAGGAGAAAAAGGAGCAGAAAGGCAGGGGAAAGGCAGAGGAAGCAGAGGCTGGCAGAGGTAGACAGAGGAAGAGAGAGGAAACGAGAAAAATTCAGAGAGAGGCAGATAGAGCGTAGCAGCCACAGACACAGTACAACACGGGCAACTGGCAACGTGCAACGTGCAACGGGGCAGGCTGGCAGGCAGCCACAGCCACAGCCGTAGCCACACACAGTAAGCCGTGTGGAGCAGGCCCTGTGGCAAGCCAAGGTAGCTTGCCACACACACAGGCAGGCAGGCAGGTCAGGCTGCAAATCGCGACGGCTTTCTGCGACTGTCTACGCCAATTGGCAGTGCCACCAAATGTGGCACGTTGGCAGCGCTTAAAAATGGGCGTAACAGCCTTCCCCTTCAGTGCTGGGCGTGGCACACATTTTTTGGCAATCGAACCTTTTGGCTAACCGTTGCTGCTGCTGCTGGCACAGCACGGGGCACACAAATAAAACACATCAAAGAGAATATAAAACAAAAACAAATCAAGAACAAGAGAAATAAAAAAACAGCAAATAAAATAAAATAAAAAAAAAAAAAAAAATAAAAAAACGCAGCAAATTTAAGTTTACCTGCTGTTGCCACACCCACCGCCCACCGCCCCCCTGGTATCGAGAGAATATTTACAATATTAATTTTCTATCGTTGGGCAACATCATAAATTTCCCAGAGGGGGGTGAGAAAGGGGGAGGGGCTGCTGCCAAAGTTTTTACACAAATTTTCTTTTCGCGCGCATGAAAAATTCATGGGAAAAATGCAGGAAGCGCACAAAAGTAGGCAACACAAAATTGTGCCAACTCAGGCAGCAAAACGAAACACAAACAAAAGTTTCGCCTGACAAGGCAATGTGTAGAGGGGCGTGGCTGGAGCGGGGGCAGTGGCGGTGGTTCGTTCGCTTTGATAAGCTGTCAAATAAAAATATCGCATACAATTTTAATGCATATAAAATGATTTAATTTAGCGAAGCCTGAATAGCTTTAAGTTTGGGGCGTGGCACTCATGACTGGCCCTTGAGTGGGCATGGGCGTATGCTGGCTGTCAGTGTGTGTGTGTGTGTTGCAAATGAGAGCGAAATATAAACGACTTTGGGGTAATTACTTTGATGAAAAATGGCAGTTTCAGTGATTAAGCAAAGAGCAAGAGAGTGAGGAAGGGGGGAGGGAAGGAGGGAGGTGGAGAGAGGGATAGAACGAGTGTTAAGGCATGTGTGTATGTGTGTGTGTGTGTGCCTACTACAATTCACTTGATTACACATACGCCATGTGGTGCCCCCTTTACAGGAAATTAAGCCTGGGCAAAACGGAAGTAGCCAAGCGAGCCCCGCTATGTGTGCAGCTCACTGTGCCCATATGTGTGTGTGTGTGTGTTAGTTAGGCCCTAATGATGTCAGCCATGTTTGCAGCAACACGCAGTTGCCGCATTAGTTGTAATTGCTGCTGCTTTAAACGTGCCACGCGGCATCGTCGACGCGTCCTTTGTGTATTTTTAAGTAAATATCGACAGAATATGCTTGTGCCACAAGGAAAAAGCTGCTTGCAACATTGCCGTTGAGAAATTACAATGCAGAAAGCTGCAGCAAAAAGTGGCAACAACAACAACAACAACAGCAATGACAATAAATTGCTGCTAAAAATGAGCAATGAGTAATTCATACAGTAAGTTGCAAGTTGCTTGCTGCGCGTAGCGCAATTCAACGGACCATCAATCTTGCAACTGGGCGAGGGGTGCGCTATGAAGTGGACAAAAAGCAAGAGGGAGAGAGCGAGAGAGTGGCAGAGAGAGAGGGAGAGAGAGCAGGGTGAAGCAAAGCGAAGGTTCTTCGAGCTTGTGGCGCCGCAGCGTCTGCCTCAATTTGGCAGGACGTGAAACGCGCTTTTATGCGACTGCTGGGAATTGCTGTGTGGCAAGCAGCGGAGCGAGGCGTGGCACAGCCTTGTGGCAAACTACGTGAGCGTTGCGCGTTTGTAATATGCTTGTAAATGCAATAAATTTCTCGTACTCCAAGCTGGCGGCAAAACTTCAACATTTCGGACACACAAAGTCAGCCAGCCAGACGGACAGAGCAGAAAAGGCAAAATGGAAAAGACAAACAGACAGAGAGAGAGGGAAAGAGAAAGAGAGAGAGATATAGCCAGACAGACAGATGGATGGATGGCTGGACAGACGCAGCACATCAGCAGCAGCAAGCGGCATAAAACGCGTTTTTGATTTGCTAAATTTATGTTGCCACATTAAAATCCAACCCTCCCAGGAGAAGGAGGGGGAGCCAGGGCAAGGCAGGGACAGGGACAGGAGTAGTAGACGCAACAGGCGACAGGTGTTGGCTTTATTGCTTGCGCTGTAGTAACTCTTGTTACACATCACACTCAGCCTGCAGCACCGCAAGTTGTGGAAGACCAAGACTCGAGTTGAGTACAATGAAGCAGGCTCAGTTCATTGTGGTCATGATGAGTATATATATATAATAAGACTTAAGGGTATATATATAGTACAACTTCAGAGTATATATATATAATAAAACTTCAGAGTAGCCCCTTAACTTCCCTAAGCATTTAATAGTTTTGAGAAAAATAAATAATTATCAAAGTTTCTAGTTTTAATGAGTTGAAAAAATTCGCAAATAATTAAAGCTATTTGCAAATGTTTCAAATCATTTTAAGCTAATAAAATAACAATTATATTTATAGTATTATTTGTTTAATTGTTTATTTATTTGTAGTATTATTATAATAATTTTTATAAAACAAAATTAACTTTTTAATAATTATTTCAAATCAGTTTAATTGAGAATTGCTTGAAACAAATAAACAAATAAAACCATTTGAAACTTTGGATTATTGAATTATCTCTGCTAAACATATTCGTTCACTTATTGCAGTTCCATAATAAAGTTATTTAAAATCATTTGAATGATTCGGTTTGGGATTAAATACTAAGTACTTCCCAATCATCTAACGCTTTTAAAGATTATGCTTGTAGCTTTACATATTCTTACTGAGTTTGATTCAACATGTTATACAGCTAAGAGTCATTTCAAATATTTTGAGCAACTTCAGATCATTCAAAACCATTTGTCCAATGTGAATCGTTTGATTACTTGAAAAGGCTTCAGTTTGTCTTCTTGCCATAACCTTCTCTAGTTGCCAACAACATATTGAATGCCATTTGTTATCTCTATACAGTTGAATCATTTGCAAGTCAATTTGACAGCAATTTCAAACATTCAGAACCATTGGGAACCATTTGGAAACGCTTGGAATCACTTAAAGTGAGATTTTGTTACGCTATTTAACACTGACTGAGCTATAAAAATAAAACCAAAGTCAAGCTTTTTTTAGAATATCCCCCAAAAAGAGCGTTGGCGTGGGCGTGACAAGTGACAATGTTTACGGTAACGAAAATAAAATACAAAAAAAGAAGTACATAATATTTTCGGTCACACACGCTGCATATCAAAGCGACGCCCACGCAGACAATGTTGACAAGCTGTTGCTGTTGTTGTTGCTGTTCGAACTGGCAGCCTATTTGCAGTGAATGATGAGAAAGGGAAGGGAGGGAGAGCGAGGGAGTGAGGGCAAGAGGGGGGAGTGGGCAATTGATGTAGGTGCAAAACTTTTGCTTGTTGTCGTCATCGCTCAAAGTTCAACGATTGTTGTTGCTGCTCTTTTGTGTTTATGTTTGCTTTGCTCTCTGCGCTACGCTCTCTATCTCTCTCTCTCTCTTTTTCTCTCTCTGTCTTTCTCGCTCTCTCTCTATCCCTATATATACATATCTCTCTTGCTCTGCACTCTTCATTTATTTGTTTACAGCAGTTTTTATGTATCGCGAATTGCGAATTCGCAAATGCAAAGCAACCCAAAACATGTGGGCCTTAGCCTGCATACATATGTTTGTATGTACACTGCGAACATATATGTATATATATGTATATCTGTATCTGTACTGTATCTGTATCTCCCTTGTACCACACTCGAGTTGTGCGTTGACGTAATGCTCATGAAAATAGCCACAGTTCGAGGCAAACAGCATTTTTGGAATTGCGAATTTGCCACTTGCGAGCAGTTTACAGTTACCACACACACACACACATACACACAGTGGTACATTAGCAGATAGAGTGTTGCATGTTAAGTGGCTGCTCTAACGCCCTGCACTATGCTACAATTGTTTCATTTCAATAAACTTTAACCATGCCCCGACACATTCAGCCTCATCATAAAAATGCCAACTGTCTTTGCACTAACCCAGAAACGTGTGTAGCTTGTCTATACAGCTTAAGCTCATGTGTGACAGCATCGTCAGCAAACTAAAGTATGAAATAAAAATTGATAAGTAACAAAAGAAGGCTAGACAAGGCACATTATTGCGGTATTTTAAATGTTGCACAATCTTTAGCAATTTGAATTATGAAATATTAGTTGATAAGTTTCTGAAGTTGCAGATGAAATACGTTTTTAAATTAAACTATATTCAGTATTCTTCAAATTGAATCTTCTGAATATGATATTCAACTTCATTACTAGCGAAAGAGCAAGAGGAAACCCAAAGCTAAGGTAAAGTTATCTCTCCTTCTCCAGATCCTTTAAATTACAAATGAAATCTCGAGTGGAATTGCAACTAAAACGCTTTGAAGTTTACCCATGTCTCTCAGAATAAAGATACCATTTAAATCATGAGATACCATGAAGTTCTAGCAGAACTAAACCTGCTTAAAGTTTCCTTTAACTGCACAATGAAGTATAACTCGAATATAAGTTGCAGTTAGGCAGAGCTATCAAATCTACACATATGTATTATATGTATGAATAATATCTGATAGGCAAGAAACCTCCTAAGATGGTTTCCTAATCGAATATCACTTGTTAAGTTATAGTTTAAATCCTATCTACAATCCTAGAAACTGCAAATATCTGTATTAACTTTGTCTGTCAATTTTAAATAAAATATCACTTGTATAATACTCTTCAAAAAGCAGAAGAACTGTATCTATTTTATCTTAATAACTCAGTTAGAATACTCCCAAATTGTCTTCACTGCCTAAGCTCTTAGTTTCATATTGCAGTCTTGTTCAATTGCAACAGAACAGAATAAATCAATTGATGACTAGCTTTGCGTTCGAAACAACGACAACAATTTAGTATATATATCATCATGTCTAATCCCCCAAAAACATTAAAACAATTGAATGGAAATCGATTCCCTCGTTGATGTTGTCAATTAAATCGCTCAGCAGTGGCACAAATTGCATTTTATTCCAGCTGAAAGTGCACAAAACTATGCCAACATTTTGTTATTTATGATGGAGAGAGGAACAGAGAGAGGGAGGGATGGAGTTGGGACATTCAAGTTGTAGCAAAAATCATGTAAAATAGTTATATCTCAATATTTTATTAGCCAAGCTCTACGAAATTGTGCACAATAAATTGCAGATGTTGCATGGCAGAAGAAAAGCAAGCACAATAAATAAATACAGCAGCCATTACACAGAAAGAGAGAGAGAGAGAGAGAGAGAGAGAGAGGGAGAGTGAGTGAACTAGAAACAGCAACAGATAGAACCACTGTAATGGCTACAGTTACAGCCAAAAAGCAACCAACATGAATGACACAATAAATAAATCCGAGCAACGGTTTAAAACAAATCGAAAAATCAAGTAAGATATGCCAAAACAACAACAACAATAACAAGAATAACAACCAGTATTGTTGCTTGTGCAAAGAGCAAAAACAAAAACGCAAAACGAGCGCATAAAAAATCTAAAATGCCAAATAAAATTTGCATTTTCTGTTGTTTAAAGCGTCGTATCAGCAGCAAAGACAACAACATAGTAAACTACAATATATAAAGAATATATGTAGAGAAAGTCAAAGTCAATGCGAAATGTTATCGAAATTCTATTGAACACACACACACACACAGAGAGACACCTACACAGACTTTAACACACAGCATCATCAGTTCAAGCAGCATTGGCGATAAAGAAGTGAACGAGCAACCGCAGCTGCTGCGAGATGAGCAAGATGCTCTTTTTAGTTATGTGCATATATTTTTGTACACCCCACAGACACACACATACACACAGACACACAGACATGTGCAGCTACAGCTGTATACAGTTATTTACTTGTCTGTTTATTCTTGCTTCTTCTCTACTCTTGCCCGCAAGGTGTTTGCCTTGTCTTGTGAAACATAAAACACATTTAGGGGAATATGTTTCCATATATAATATTATTCGTGAGTTCTTCTAGTTCATTATAGTTCTAAATTCAAGTTGGTTTTAAAAGTCTGCTGCATATTTAAATAAACTGTATCCCTGTAAACCTCTTTTCTCTTTCAGTTAGTGAGCTTCCTCTTCTATCTGTCAGTTAATGGCATTGATCTTCTATATATCAGTTTATATCAATACAAAGTAGAGTTCTTCTTAGTTTTGAGTATGAATTTCTACATTTAACTGTAGCTTACGGACTGAAGACTCCAATAGGATCAATCGTTATGTGATTCAATTAAAATTGATTTTAATTTGTTGTCAAACTTTCTTTCTTTCTTTTATATACAATGTTTTATTTCTTTCTTCTTGCAATCTCTTTCCTTCCACCTGCGTTGAGTGTATCTAATCATCAACAGTGCTCTGTCAATTCTACATTTATCTCTGACTTTGTCTACACTTGCGATTGTGCTCGACAGCGCGCTAACATTTCTTTTTATTCCCGATCAGATACAAAGCGAAATTTGTTGTTGCTTTTTTTTTGCATAAGTAAATACAAAAAATAAACAAATAAAATACAATGAATACTGAAAGCTCAACTGAACGAATTTGCTGTTTTCAATGCCAGCTGCTGTCAACGGTGCGTATGAGCAACGTATTGTGACTCACTTGTGCTCTGCTGAGTTCACATTCCCCCCTCAAACAACTTCAGCCTGCATTGGCTCGTCTGTTGCGCTGCCTGACCCACCTCACTTCCAGTTCTCTGTTCCTCTTCTACTCTCCCCTGCCTTGTCTCGCTCTGCTCTGCTCTGCTCTGCTCTTCTCACTTTGCTCAACACATCGCAAATCATTTTTATGGCGCTCTGCTTCGCTTTGACTTTTAAATTTTCTCGCCCATTTGATTAAGCAAAAGTTTCGACGACTTCAATTTAATCCCCCAAAAACCGAAGCCGAGTTCGATTCGCATCTCCTCCTTCTCTCCGTCCTTCTCCCCCCTCCCACACTGAACATGCCATTGCCATTTCCTTATCGTCGTATCAATAAATTAATTCGAAAACTTTGCGCTTCCATTCGATTGCGCCAGCCTCCCTCTCTGCCTCTCTCCACCCTCCCCCCTTGCGCCTGCTCGACCCACTTTACTGCACACTGTACAGTTTTTTTTTTTTTTAATTTTTCGTGCAAATTTCGCCTGTTTCAAATTCGCTTCCCCGCTTAGACTGCTCTCCTCTGCTCCCCTTCCTTCTCTCTTCCTACTGTCGTTTTTTGCGCTCGTCATCGTCATCGTCAGTAGCCTGCCTGCCTGCCTCCGTCCTCCCCCTCTCTGACTCTGGCGTATCGTGTATCTATAAGTTTGTCGAGTAATTTGGGCTGCTTCTTTTTTCGGATATCGCAGGCAGCAAACGACAACGACAACTACAACTACAGTGTGGCAGTCACTCCAACAGTTAACTGCAAAAGGGGCGTTCCAGGGGGAGTGGGGGAGCACATTGCAAAGCAACTCCTGTTGCCATCCCCCCCCGTCTCTTCACTGTGTCTCTATTTTTGGCTATTGAATTGGTTTCGTGCTCATGCATTTTATATGAAATTGTCTGCATGTCTGTCTGACTTTTTGCAGGCCCAACAGAGTCCTCAACAGTCCCCATGCCACGCCCCTTGCCCCATGGCACCCCGGCAAAGACGCCCCTTAATAGCACCCGAAAAATGTTTGGCGCTGCAATTAGTGGACAACATTTGTTAACTAACACTCGCAGAACAATCCCACAACCCAAACCCAAACTGAAGCCCAAGCAGACAATGCAGGTACCTGAGCTCTTATCTTTATTGCAACCATAGACAGCAGGTGAAACGGGGTAGGGGGGAAGGGAGCACAAGAAAATGTGGGTGCCACCAAAAGCAGCGAAACGAGTAGAGCACAAAAAAAATACGCGAAAAAAGGGAAATGTTAGAAAGAAAACATGTCGAATAAAATGTAGCAAGAGGCAGGGTCTACTTCTTCTTCCTCTTATACCTCTACTTCCTCCTCTGCTTCTTTACCCACTTCTCCTGCCTGCTTTCTTTGTTTTTCATACCTTTTTCGTTAGTTTTTTTTGTTCGTTTCGTTAGCTACTCCTATTTGAAGTAGAATTTTAATCCATGGTTTTTTAATGCGGGCGATAAACTTTTACTACAATTGTCGACAGCCTTTCGGGGCTCTCTAACTGTATATTTATGCATACATACATGTGTGTGTGTCTCTCTCTCTGTGTGTGTATGTGTGTGTATGGCAGACAGCTCTCTAACTGGTCGTTCAGGTGCTACAGTTTAATTATGTGACGTCGTCGTCATCGTCGTCGTCGCTTAATGTTTTAATTAAATGTTTTATTAGCACGCTTTTGGGGCACGTCTTGTCTGGGGGGCAGATTGGAGAGGGGACAGCGGGTGTCATGCCCCTTTATGCAGGTCTATGGGAATTGCACGTTTAGCGCCGCCGTCGAACAAGCCACAACTTTATGTGCTTTTAAAGAGACCTCGATTCATTTCTATGGACTGAGGTAAGTATCACAACTAGAATCGTTTTAGCGCCTTGTGCGGCACTTCAGTTCAGGCAATCTAGGGTTAATTTAAGTGGCCAAACAGTGTTGCCAAAGTATTTTGAAAAGTGCTTTCTACAGAGTGTTTTCAAGTGTCGTTTTTGAGTGTTATCTCTATAAGTTTTCTGTGTGAAAATCATAGTATATTGAAATATTCTGTATAATCTTTTAATTAAATCCATTTTAACAATTTTAACCCTATAGAAAATTAGTATTATAACTGATAAAACTGTTCTTAATTGTCCTATATAGATCGAGACATCATAACATAATAAACATTTTTCAAAGTTCTTCGATTTTTGTATGTTAATAATCAAAATAATCAGTTATAACTGATTAAAGTGTATTTAAATTCGATTTATAGGTATATAGACGGAAATATTAGAGTTCATTCAACTATTTTCAGTTTATACGACAATTTTCTTATATTATATATTTGTATTTTAACCAACTCAATAATCAAAAATATAATACATTACGGAAAGATTTATATCTTTTAATATCATATGAGGAGAAATGAATTGATAAATCATAATTCATTTAATTATTTGAAGTAATATCATAGAAAAGTTTTTATGCAGTTATTGTTTTCTCAATTCTAACTGATAGAAAGCTCAAATTGAGCTAGAAAATTCCACTATAAACAAAACTCTCGAATATAGCAGATAGATTTTTCTCTTTAAATAATATAAATCGATAGATTGATCGATATATCACACAACTACTTCAATTAGTTATAAAAATTCTTCTAATTGTATTTTTAGAATAACTGGTGGAAATATCAAATATAGATAAAAGGAAAGATCTAATATAACATATGTATATAGATATAGAAAGATCGATTTATATATAAATAATTGAGACTAATTGCAAACTTTATCATGTGATGTGTGATCATTTCAAATTATGAAGATTATATGTAATTTCTTTTAATATTTGAATATAAACTGCTGTTACTTCTTGCTTACCTATTGAGTCTTGTGTTGGTTCTATCGAGACTTCACCGTACACTGTGTGCTGCAGCCTGTTTTCACTTGGTTTTTCCTGTTGACTTAGGCGGCATTCAGGCGGCAGCTGCAGCGGCTTTTATCTGCCATCATCTGGCATTCTTTTTTCATCATTTCATTCCGCAGCACAAGATGTCCGCTAAGATGGCTGCTGTACGGCCATGTGTGTGTGTGTGTGTGCGTGTGTGTGAGTGTTGCAGGCCAACAACAAATCAACATCCGGTTAGGCTGATACGCGTCACACAAGCAATGCACATATGAATTATACACATAAATACGGCGAGTTTGCCCTCCTCCTCCTTCTTCTTCGCCATGCTCGCTCTGCCTGCGTCTCTGTCTCTGCCTCTGCCTCTGCCTCTCTATGTCTGGGCAAGTTGACAGACCGGCGGCGGCCGCATTTGATAACTGTAGCTTCTAACTGCTAAAGTGTGTGTGCCTCTGTGTGTGTGTGTGTGTTAGTTGTCTGGCCGGCCTCAGTTTGTCTCTCTGTAGATGAGCGTACGTTTTTTTTTTTTGCGTTTGCGATAGTCGCGCTTCTGCTTTGTTGTTGCTGCCGCTGCCATTGTTGTTGTTGCTGCTGTTGTTGCTTTTGTATTGTGTGAGTAACGCGTTGTCGTTAACTTTTTGGCGACTTTTGGCGTCGGCTTTTATTTTGACAGCATTTTTTTTAGCATTTGTTTTTGTTTTTATTTTGCTGTTGCTGTTTCTGTTTCTTTTATTGTTTGTTCACTTTTAGCACTGCTTTGTCTTTGTTTCTTACTTGGCACTGTGAGAGAAAGCAAATGTGTCTGACTGTCAAACTGAGACTGAAACTGCGACTGAGACTGTGACTGAATTGTGACTGAGAACTGAGGACTGAACTGAGAAGCAACTGAGACAGAGACTGAACTAAGGCAGAGTCTGAACTAACACTGTGAACAGAACTGAGAACAGACCTGAGAACAGAGCTGGGAACAGCACTGAGACAGAGACTGAACTGTGACTGCGACTGAGACACAGACTGAACTGAGGCACAGACTGAATTGAGACTGCGACTGAGCGCTGACTGAGACAGAGCGTAGACTGAACTGTGACTGAGAACTTAACTGAGAGCTGAGAACTGAGAAGTTCTGCCCAAGCCGGAGCTGAGCGGCATTGGACGACCGGCACAGACGAGACGCGCAGCACGAATGAATGAAGTTGGCAAGCAAACGACATTGCGAAGCGTGCGGCCCCAACACCAGCAGCAGCAGCAGCGACGCCAGCGCCAGCAGCAGCCGAGTTGGAGCAGCGCTGCCGCAGCGACCGTTCCCGAATGACAAAGCACGATGCAAAAACGATACGACACAAGGGCGAACACGAACCATAACACGAGACGACATCGGCAATGGCATCGGCATCGTTGCGTACTCTTGCCTGCCTCTCGTCTCCCTCTCGCACTCTCTGCCGGCGCCGCCGCCGCTCTCTCTCTCTCTGGTTACGTTTGCTGCTCACGCGTGTAGGTCGTCTAGAGGCCGTTTGGCCAGGCGGCTGCTGCTTCGGCTGAACTGTCTGTCTCTCTTTGCTGTGTGCGCTCTCTTTGGAGGCCACTCTCTTTGCACTTTGTGTTGCTGCCTCCCTTTCACGCGCACTCGGGCTGCGTCGGCTCTGCGTCGTGTTCGCTTGCAAATTCTTTGCTGCAAATCAAAGTCGAGGTCGTTGTACGAATGAAAGAATGTCGGCATGTGCTGCCTCTGCTGCTGCTGCTGCTGCTGCTGCTGTTGTTGTTGTTGTTGCTCGGCTAGCAGTGCAGTCACTGTCGCTGCTGCTGCTGGCGCTGCTGCTGCGACGCTGATGTTTAATGCTTGGTCCGATCCGCCATTGTAGTTGTAACTGTGCCTTGCAGTCACTCCCCATGCCCCCCCACCCCCTACCACTCTGTCGCTGCATTATGCTGCTTTTGTCTGTCGCCTGCTCTCTCTCTCTCTCTCTCTCTCTCTCTCTCTCTCTGTCTACTTTCTATGTGTGTGTGTGCTCGGCATGCCTTGGTTTGGCTTTCTTTTGAATAATGTTGCTTCATGCTTTCTTCATCTTCATCTGCCTTCGTCTCCCTCTCTCGCTATCTCTCTCTCTCATACTGTCTCTCTGTCTGCAGAGTTGTCTGCTAGGCAAAAATGCTGTTACTTTTTATGTGTGCACTCTCCCACTAGCCACCCTACGGCCCTCTCTTCACAATTCCCCCTTGCCTTCCCCCCACCTCTGTCCAGACACTCCTTTTGGAATTTTGTTAGACCTGTCCCCACCCCCTGCCCTCCTTCCCTTCATTTCGACTTATTTTTACTACTTTTTTAATACATTTTCGGCTCTTGGTAAGTAACGGTACCACGGCAAAAGAAGCAAGGGAGTGGGCGGGGGGGAGGCAGTGAAGGAAGATTGAGTTCTTTTTTTTGGGTTTGTTTGTGTGCCGCTTTCGCGCGTTTGTAATAAAAACTCGTTATAAGTAGAAATTCTTTACCCTCTCTCTCTCTCTCTATCTCCCTCTCTCTCTTTCCTCTTTTTGGTATTTTCTTTGCCTCTTCTTTTTGGCTAGCTCTTCTCGCACACTCATCTATTTCCATTTTTTAAGCACTCTTTGCGGCCACTTTTCTTTATTGTGATTTTTCTTACGATTCTTCGCCTCTTTCTGCGTTCTGCGTTCTGCGCTACGCTGTGTGCCATGACAAATGTGAGAACCGCTTGTGGCGCAAAAGGTTTGCTCGGTCGGCGGCTTAGAAGTTTCTTTCGCCTGGTTAACGCCCCCCATCAAGCAGCTGCCTCTCTGCCACCTCTCTTCTACACAGTGTACTCAGGTAACCCAGTGATTTCTTCCCCCTCCCTTCTCCTCCTGCTGCTCGCAGAGCGCAGACTCAATTATTAGGCCAGTTGGCAAGCTAATTTGCTTACTAGCGCATCCAATTCTGGCAGAGGGTTACAAGGGGAAGAGGGAAAGGGAGAGGGGAACGTTGATATGGCATCGAAATGCGCGCCAAATGAATATAGTCACTTGGACTGCAACAATCGCTGCTGATAGCGGCAATTGCCCTCTATTCCCCTCTCTCTCTTTGCCTTTCCCTGTCTCTTTCACATCTTTTCATTTTGCTGATAAGATAGAAGAGCAGGCAGAAAACTTGAAATTAGTTTCGCCCTACAAAAGTGCAAATCACTCCACAAAGGGAAACTACGAGAGAGAGAGAGAGAGAGAGAGAGAGAGAGAGGCACAGCGAAACCGGCTCGAACTATTTAACGCCATTTAACACAAGTCAGAAACAATAAACCGATGATGATTGCGCACAAATTACATTCGTTATTTCACCGGCTCAAAGTTGTTTCTCTATCTCAACAAATTAACATGGAAATACTAGAAATACGCAATTCTTAACGAATATATCTGATTCTGTATTATTAGAGAACAAGCACAATACAGATATTTAGAAAACGTAGTCTCGCATTATATTATAATGTAAGAAATCTTATATTTTATAAAATAAAGCGACCTACATTTATGTAATGTAAGAAATCGTATATTTCACAAAATAAACCGACCTAAATTTAAATTTCCCACTTTAAATAGTTCGTATAAAACATATTACATTATTCCACATACCAGGAATAGGTTAACTGATTATTTGCCTTGATTCATATAGATCCTTTGCCATTTTGTACATATGTTTCTCAAGTTTTCTTGTTGAAATATTTCAAATGTGATATATCAAATGTATATCACATTATATTAAATATCAGCATTTGGTTTAATGAAATTCTAGTTGATTATCTTACTAAAACACGTCAGTATAATCAAATCGGTATCTATGTATATTTGTAAAGCTAGAACATATTATATATGTCTTGGATATAATATACCTACAATTCCATTTCTCTGATCATTCTGTCTGCTATTTTCCTACCTAAAACTCTTAAATTTCCTTTCCAATCAAACAACAAGCAATCACATATCATATGACATAATATCAAATAACAGCGATAGGTCTTTTTGCAATTCTAGCTGAATCTTTCGTTATCTGAGCAAAACTAGGACGCATGATATAATATACTTGTATATATAATATAATCAAACAACAAGCAATCAAATATCCTAAAATGGTATATCAAATACATAGATAATATATCATATCTTATCACATATCAATTTCACTCACCTGCCAGAGCCAGCCCCCAATAGCACAGTGCATTCATAACATTGAGCAATTTTGAACGATTGCAGTTTCTCTTTCTGTTTCTGTTTGTGTTTTTTTCGTTCCGTTTTTGTTTTTTTTCGTTTTTTGTTTTTGTTTTCTTCCAGTTTTGTATTACATTGTTTGTTTATGGCGTTGAAATGCAAGTGGATTTACGGCGAATTGATTAGAGAGCCTCGCGTTACACACCACGTTAAACATTTGAGAAGTTCGCATGGTTTATCATATTTGGTATATAGTATTTTGTATATAATAATTGATGTGTTTATTCATTTGTTGTGCATTCATTTCTGTTCACTTGATTCGAATTTTGCTGATCACAGGAAACTGTCGAAATGTTCTTTGGAATATATTTTGCTGACTTGGCACAACTTGACTTGATGATTGCGTGTTCTGTCACAGTGTGCGTGCGTGTACCGTTAGAGAGTGCGTTTGCGCAACGTTTCGCAGTGAACGGCAACGCTGCCACTGGCCTCTGCCTACGTCTCTGCTACTGTCGACCGTTTCGGCTGAGCGACCAGACTCAACTGCCTGCAAGTGCGACGCCAGCGTCGCCTCTTCGTTTCCGTCTTTCGCCTTTCGACATTCGCTTTCGTCTTTGCCTTTGTCGTGTCGTCATCGGTGTCGTCTGCTCGGCTGCACGTGGAGCTGACTGAACTGTCGCCGCTGGGCAACCGCAGCTGGCGAATGTTGCGTTTCGACTGAATGCCAACTTCGCGGGGACTTGCCCAACGAGAACTGCTGTGTGCAATGCGCAGCGAGTGCAGCGACGGCAACGGCGACTGCAGCTGCGACTGCGACGCAGGTCCAAACAGCTGGTGAAGGTGAAGGTGGCCACAGCGCAGACAGCAACAACGCCAATCAATGCAAGCAAGAGAGAGAGAGCACACACGACTGCGCTGCCATTGCAACTGCTGCTGCTGCGGCTGCGTCTGCTGCTGCTGCATTGCAAAGCATTGCGCCGGCTATGTGGAGTGTGGGGCCGAGAGCATTGGGCGCCAGACGATGACGACGACGTACCGTTGAGTGCATTGGCATAGTAAACTTTGCACGAGGCGCCGCCGTCGCCGACGTCGTCGCGGTCGCGGTCGCTGCCTGCATTAAAGTAACACGCAACGAGAGAGCGCAGCCGACAGCGCCGACGACGACGACGACGACGACGTTGACTCTCATTTGCATTGCCGAATGCCGTTAGATGCGCACTTGACGATTCGTTGTCGTCGTTTCTCATCAACAAGTCAGCGACTGCGACGTTGACTTCGACTTTGCTGCTTTTGCTTTTCGCTTGCAGGAATTCCCTTGACTTGTATTCAAATAATAATTATTTTTAAACAGCAACAAATATGCAATCAAGTGCAAAGAGAGAGAGACAAAGAGTGTGTTAGAGAGAGAGATGGAGAAAGAGAGCGCGAGACTGGCGCCAGCAGCGGAAGTAAACGGAAAGCTTCAATTTAGCCGGCATTTTACACTGCATCCGCTACGGCTGAGCAGCGCACCGACTGCGACGCCAGCAGCAAACAAACGCTGGGGGTGGTCCGCAGCAAAGAGAGCGAGCTTGCTAACAGAGACAGAGAGAGAGCGAAAGAATGAAAGGGACAGAGCGAGAGGGAGAGAGAGAGAGCGCGCGCCAAGGACTTAAGAGCAACATCAATTTGAGGCTCTCTTTGACGGCAGTGAGGCAGGTCAGTTGCGTTTCGCTGCCTGCTGCCTGCAGCGTCGCCAGCTGACGGCGTTGCCGAACGACGCGTTTTCGATGCGGCGCACAGCTTGCCACAGGCAGCGATAGCAGCAGCAGCGACAGCAGCAGGCGAAACGAGACACAGCACACGACAGGAGCTTCGCGCTCTCGTCGCATTATTAGATTTATCGTCTTTTAGCGCTTAAGCAGCGGCAACCTGACTCCCCTCCCCCTTGCCAGCTACCACTGCCCCTTCCCCACCCCCTGCTCATCCACTGCACTCACTCGAGGCACATTTTATGGCTTGTCCTTTTTGCCTCGGCTCCTGCGGGCACTTTTCTCATCATTATTTGCGCCTGAATTTGTTGGCATTTCTTTTGCTGTCGTCGCCGATGCCGATGCCGACGTAGCAGTCGCCGTTGATGCTGCTGCTGCTGCTGTTGTTGTTGTCGCTGCTCCCTCGTGCAGTTTATGTCCTGCGCTGACTTTTCATTATTATTATTAGCACAACTTGAGCAGAAGCTGTCACTTTCTTGCCACCTCTATCTCCCTCTCTCTCTCTCTCTTCTCGCTCTCTGGACTATTTGTGTGTTGTTTTTGTGTGCAATTGGCATGCAAATATATTTAATTAGTCGCCTCCAGTTCTACTCAAGCTGTTGCCAATTTGCCGCTTTAATTCTGTGGCATGCAACTCTCGCGCCAGACAGCAACAATTTAATTACAAACCAATTTCAGACTTGCCAAACTTTTCTCTTTCTCCCCCTCTCTCACCCTATCTCTCTCTCTATCTCTTTTGCTATTATTATTAAATTTCTCACATATGCATAGCTAACACCTACACACATACACACGCACACACACACACATTGTCAATGGGGCGCACATGTCGCCTTTTAACCGCGCACAATTTTCATATGCCAAAAATACTAAATATTCGATAGGCAAACTGCAAATATGCAAATATTGATACACTGAGCGAAATTAATCAACACAAAAGAGAGTAAGGTGCAAGCTGCAAGAATAAAACAACATTTTCGGAATTTTAAAATAATGCAAAGCATTTATATACAATGTAAGAATGATTGTTAATATAATAAAAATAATTAACTGAATTTTAAATCATTAAATACGATAAAGCAAACATTTTTGGTATTGTATTTACTTAATTAATTAGAAAAATTAAAAAAACAAATCTGTACAATTTATATTTTCTTTATTTTATTATAATTATGTAAATATAATAAATAAAAATAATATAATAAAAAATAAATGAAATGAGTCTATAAAACTTATATTTATATGCTTTATTTTAATTCTTTCACGTCTATCGTTCTCGAGAGAGAGATCGCACTTCCTCTATCGTGCAAGTTTGATGACCATATATCGAGTGCCCGTTTCTTATCGATAGTTACAGTGTTACCTTATCTTTAGCTTATATTATATTTACACTATTTACAAATCAAATAAATCAATCATCAATCATATTAATTTATTAACATTATTATTTACTTGTTTAGCTTTTTAATTTATTTTTTGTTTTTGAATTTTTTGTTTATTTATTCATTCGTTTATATTATGATTTACTTATTAACGTATTTATAAACTTGTTTATTTGTATACTTCCCTTTTTATATTTTATTCAGGATCAATTAATATTACGATACTAAATAGCTTTATTTGGTATAATTACAATAATTATGTAATTAATAAAAGTAAATTGAGAATGAAATTAAACTAAAATGAAATCTTATTAAGCTTAAAAATAATCATTAAATATTTATTAAGAGTTTAATCTCTTCTTCAAAATCACAGCACATTATTTATAATATTATATCTATCACATTATTTATACCATAATTTATTTTATATATATTTAATTATTTAAATTGTCTAAGACATAAATCTTGAAATATCCATAGCAATTCCCTCTTACTATCCTTTAATATCTTACTATTATTAATATACAGTAAAGCTTTTATATATTACTTCTTCTCCGTCGTTTCTTCACGTGTAGCTTGCGTAGATTGGCGTAGTGCAAACTGTATTTTGGCTATTTTATCGCTAAATTGAGTTCCGGCCCTACATACACAAAGTCAGCGGGGGTGTCCGGAAAATCGCTTGCAATTAAACCAGAAATTATGTTGGCAGAAAACGCAGAAAACAACAAAACAAAAAAAAAGGAATAGCAACAACAACAAATGTTAAAAACTGTCGCAGCGACAAGAAGTTGGCAGCAATTAAACAATGAAAAGCGTTGCAAATTATTTACGAATTTTTGGCCGTTTTTGGCATTTGCCATTAACAAAGAGAGCGAGGCCATTGCCAGACCCAGCCAGACTCAAACAAAATACACAATTTAATAGCAACACCAACAACAACAACACGAAAAGTAAATGCATTGAAATTTGTGAAATTTGCAAAATTTATTTGGGGAAATATTTAATGTGCAACTAATGGCGCCAGCGCGTTGCAGCATTGCAACAGAGCTTAAATTAAACATTAAAACGACGCTAATCAGACGATCCCCTGGCAATTTCAGTCACAGCACAGTCCCCCCTTCCCTTTGTGCTACTGTGGGGCAAACTAAAAGCCTGCGTCAAACTTATGCGCAAAATATTCAAATGCATCTAAATAAATGCGAGAATTTTATAACAGGCCGCAAAAATGCACAAAAAGATATGCGACAAACAAGAGCAGCAAACAAAAAAACCAAATAAGCATAACTATGCTTGCAAACATGATGAAATAACAAATACCCTGTACAATTTGAGAAGGGAATGCAATGTGAAGATTTTGGAATTGAATGAAAACTGCAATTTAACTTAAAATTAAGAAGAATTAAAAGTTTTATGCCATTTACATTTGCAAAAGGTTTTTCCGAAATTTACGCATTGCATTTCCTTCTTCACAATTTATATTTTAATATATTATGTATGGTAATAAGATAATATTATAGTATATATAGACAATTTTATTCAGTTTAGATTACACTGAATACATTTATTTATAAACATTTTTAAGTAATTGTGCTTTCTATGCTTCCTAATGTTTTAAGATAAAGTCATTCGTATTCATTATATTTTCATAGTATATGTTAACAAAAGATATTGATATAGATAGATAACATTAGATATTGATAATAATATAATTAAAATTGGTAGGTTAAGTTGCAGTTACTTAAAAAAAGTAGAGTTTTTCAGCTAAGAACCTCATTTCAAATGATTATTTCAATGTCAGCTATTATAACATGATAAAGTAAACTGATTTCAATAAAAATTTCAAATATATAGAGCAGATAATAATAGCAACGAGTTTGCTTTAAGTTGAGGAATAATAAAAGAGGAAAGCAAAGTATACTTTCGGACGATTCCTTCTGTAATAATAGTCGAATTTGGATAAACTTATACGAGTTTATTGTTTACATATAAAATATTTGATGTGCTTAGTTTACTTGCAATACCATAAGAAACATCTGCCAAAAAGTTCTACGTATATAATATGTTGTTCGGTTTTGATTTATATAGATACAGAAATGTATACTTTAAGATAGTTTGATACAAACCGATAGTTTATCTATTAATAGGGTATTTAGAAAATATTACGCACATGTAATATGCTAAAGGATTAGCTTTGATCAGATGCAAATGAGCGAGAGCAAGTGAGAGTGAGTAAGAGAACAAGAGAGCGAGAGGGAGCGAGGTGGGGTCAGTGCGAATGGCGCCTAGGGACGCAAAGCTGTGGCACAAATTGAGCTAATTGCACGGCATAGATACGTCTATAGCCAGGCAAGGGAGAGGCAGACAGAGACAGAGACAGAGATGAGAGTAGAGTAGAGAGTAGAGGCACGCGCATTAATAGCCGGTCACATTAGCATAAAACGGCCGGGCGCATTGTCAACTCGCTTCGAGTGACAATCGTCGAGTTGGTTAGCGCGTGGAAAAACCAAATTGCAATATCACAGACAGTTCGAATGGAATACACAGAGCAACACACAGACAGCGGACAGAGGAGAGAGGACAGGAACAGAAACAGAGCCGCGAGAGCAGATGAATTTGATTGACACGTGTCATGCCACTGCAATTGACTTCAATTATGCAGGAGCTGGGACATGGAGAGGCAGGAGAGAGTGACGAAGAGAGAGAGAGAGAACAGACAAGTAGACTATAACTGAGAACAGTACCACCAGGTGCAGAGAGGGATATATGAGGGATTAGTGGCAGTCATACTGATCAGGAATATATAATGCATAAAAATATTTGTTTATAGTATACAAAATAATATGAATAATATATTTATTAAAACATACATTGAATATGGTTTCAAATTGTATTATTTGCAATTGCCCAACTCTTTCACTCTCTACAAGCGAATTAATGGAAAAACCATTAGAAAGAAAAGCAAGAATGAAAAGGAATTCAATACTGATCAAGAATATTTATTTATTTATTTAATAGACCAAATATTAAGATAAAACTTAGTGTGAAAGCAGCAGTGGCTGCTGTGGCCTTCAAGAATATGTATACATATATATTTTCATAAAAGTTCTTTTTGTTCCCCTTCTCTACTTTTGGTCTCTAAGGTAGTCAATTCTGTATTACTATGCAGACATCAATACTGATTAAGAATATATATATACAACACTCTCTGACAATAGGTTTGTTTCCTCTTTCTCTTTTTCTTTTGATTGTTTTACACGGATATATAGAAATTAATCGACTCATTTTGTACAGAAAATGAACAGAAACATATATTGTATATACCATATATGGTATATTCTTGATGCTTAGTCACATTTCCTTTGCTGTTACATTACTAAGTAAAAGAATAGTTAGCACACTTAAATATACATTCCATCCTCGATACTGCTTAGGACTATATATCTTATATGCTCGCAGATTTCTTTCTTTAAACTGATAGCGTGCAAGACATTGCATTCGTCTAAACACTTTCTGTTCTCTGCAGATCTTTGCCCTCTTCCATCTACCTTTAGGTTGCCTTAACTTATTTCGCTTCTAATCCTTTGAGGCATCAATTGAAGAGGCAGAGTAGGCCCTGTTCTACTCATTCTCCTTTGCCCCTTCCCGTCTTCAATTGATTCGCATGTAAGCAAATTTTTTAATTGCGCTCAGCTGGCGCAGAACGGGCGTGGCAGTGGCAGGCGTGTTGCATAAATCTCGGCAGCAAACGTTGTTAGCTGCCAGCGGGTGTTGCCAACAGAGGTGGCGCCTCCTGTGGGGGCAACCACTAAACGCGCACTAAATGCGGTTCGCTTAGGCGCTGCAAACTGCATGAAATGTGGTTGCCGACTGGGTCGCACAGGTGTTCAAGGAGAAACATTCACACAGTGTAGGTGTGTGTGTGTAGGAGGGACAGAGAGGGATAGAGAGAGAGAGAGAGAGAGAGGGAGAGGGAGAAGGAGACAGCTAGAGAAGGAGGTTTGAGTGGTTGCAACTGTTATAAACATTTATGGTTTGCTTTTGCTTTCTTTTTTTGTGCTTTTTTTTGACTGTTTTGTTTTTGCGTGCCACGCAGCATATGAAGTCGAGTGCGAATGTGTCTGTCTGTGTGTGTGTGTGTGTGTGTAGCAGCCACGTCTGCGGCAAACCGTGCAAACAACGGTTTAAGATGATTAAGTGCTTTTCTGGCCGCACTTGTGTGGCAAGCTCAACGCTCAGCTGCCGCTTGTTCTGCGCCTTGTTCTCGCTATTGTTGTTGCTGTTATCGTTGTTATCGTTGTTGTTGTTGTTGTTGTTGCTGTTACTGCTGCTGCTGCTGCTGCAAGTTTTCATTTTCTAAAACGTACACAAAACGCCTACGAAAATTTCAACTGAAGCCACACGCGACAGCCCAAAAAAAGCTGCAACAAAAATGTTGGCCAGCTCTGCTTGGTATACCCTGCAAAAGAGTGTATAAAGAAAGAAGTGTCTTTAGCCAGAAGAGGTACATGTATGTATACTTTATTTATATGTACAATATATATTTTAAACTATATTCTATATATGCTAAATCACATTAGATTTACTTAGAAATATGAATGATAAAGATACATAAATACTTTCCTTGTTCCACAGCAATAGAAGGCTCAATAAATAACAACATCTGTATATATTATATACACATACACTCGCATATGCAAAACTATATATATAACTATAGGAATAATCACTGAAGGCATCAACTAAGGGTACAAAGTCTGTCTGGCAAGCCAAAGTTCAACTTTCTTTCCTTCCTGTTGCCTAAATGTAATTTACATATGTTTTCCTATGTGTGTGTGTGTGTGTGTGTTGGCAGATGGCAACTGCAAATTTCTGCTGATCTGCGGTATTTTTTGCACCAGGCAAACAACATCATAAATTGACCCTGTCTACCTCTCCTTCTGCCTCAACCAACCTCCGCTGATTTGTTTATATTTGCATTGAATCTTCTGCGTTCTTCAAGTTTTGCGCTGTGCCTGTTAACCCATTTGATGTGCTCGACATTGAAGTACTCACACAAAGGCACACACCAACACACACTTGCAATAAACACACCCGCAAGCTGCTTTCGTGCAGTTTAAAAAGATTAAGTATACGTCAAGTTGCACGCCGTATAGCGTTTTTCAATTAGCGCCGTCTGCTCTTCCGTCTCCCTCTCCCTCTTTCTCTCTCTGCCTGCTACGACAAATGCTCCTTCTGCTCTGGCTTCTAGCGTCTGTTAAACTTGCGTATGACACCTGCCAGAGCGTCATTTAGCCAATGGCATTGGCGCTTCTGGCCAACTTAACTAAGCCACTTGGCCACTTTGCCCTGCAGTTTAACGGCTAAAAACTTTAGTTTATTGCCTTAATTGGTTCAATGCTTTAATTAGCAGCTAAATGATAAGTGCAATGAAAGCCAAAGCGGCATTAGGTTCCCTATATCAACACTATATGTGGGAATACAAATTGAAGTTTATTTGCTCGATTTCATTTCTTTACACTATGAGTATTTTAACAAATAATAAAAGTTTTAAATAATGTCACTGGGGCAAAACAACCGACTTCGAGTTTTGTGCAAATCAACAATAAAAATAAAAATAAAAATAATAATAATAATAATAATAAAAATAATACGCACGTCTTTTCAATTCAACTTCTCTCTCTTCTGTGTCGTCTTCTCTTCTTTTTCTGAAACTTAAAAAAGTTAATTCAATTAAAACTATCGATGGGTTCAATGATGTTGCATCGAGGAGGGTACGCTGTTACAGCGATACTATCCCAATCCTACATACATATATAAAGTAAATCGTGTTCAAGCTTATCAAATCTAGTTTGCAAGTGTAGAAGTCTTCGAACTGCGCACAAAACATTTGCAATGTCAAGCGCATTTAATTTGTTTAAAACACAAATTATTGTTAAATAATTGTTAATTATTATTACAACATTTGTTTCGTATTTAAGCCGCATTTAAACATTAGACTGCTCGCAGTTGCAGCTCGAAATTGGCACAAGGCAATTTGAAATTTGTTTAGCTGGCAACGTGATAAAATCTATCGGCTTCTCATTTGTTTTGTTGTCAGCAGCAACAGTTGACAGTGGCATGCCTAGCTCACTCTCTCTTCTCCCTCTCTCCCTCACTGCCTTCCCCTCTCTCTCTCTCCTACTTCCCTGCAGGCTTTGCATATTGTGCGAGCATAAAAAAGGAAATAAGCGACAAAAGTTGCGGCAACTCTTTGAATTTTGAACTTCGCTGAGTGGAGGGCAAAAGAAAGCATACACTGTAAGTGGCTTGCTAGACTAGTAGATACCCTATAATGAATAAATTAATCAGAGAGGGGATAGCAGTGAGTTAGAGACAGCGTTAAGTTGCCTGAAGTATAGCAACTTTTAGTAGAGAGTGTACTAAGCTACCCCACAGTTAGCTGCAGGGTATACAGCAAACAGCAAAGTTGCGCTGCCTCGCATTTCAGCACGGAAAACAACTAAAAGTCAAATAAACAATTCAACTTAACGCTGTCAACGAGGCAAGAGAAGGCAGGCAGAGCAGACGAGAAGCAGCAGCAGAGAAGGCAGGCAGAGCAGACGGGGCAAGGAGCAGGAGCAGCTTGGCAGCAATGGCAACGGCATCATCATCGCTCATAATACAAAACAGACAACTAGAGCAAAGAAGGACGACAGCCACAGCCAGCCAAGGAGCTGCTCCTCTGCTGCTACTCTGCTGCTGCTCCTCTGCTGCTGCTACTCTGCTGCTCCTCTGCCTTAGTTTCATATTTCGCTGCCTTTTGCATGTTTTATTTATTGTTGAGCTTCGTCTTCTGCTTCTTCTTTTTCTTCCTCTTCTTGGGGTCCTTCGGCAGAGGTTACAACTCTTGACTTTAATTGTTAACAAGTGACTGCTGCGAGTTTAAATTATTGAATGCCACAAGCGGAAGACATTCATCATCATCGTGTTGTTGCCGCACTCTGTTGCAAGCACATATTTCATACGCATCTCGTTTTTGTTGCTTAGGCCGAGCGTGTCTACAACAATGATATATAATACTTAGGTATAGGTAGTTAGGTCTGCAGCGTGATCTGTCTGTGCATTACATTTTGTCGCATTAGCGTCGCGAATGAGGTCAGTAACACGCGTTGCCGTTGCAGCCAATCGCCCAAGGCAGCGCATGCATATTAGAAGAGCAACAACAATAACAAGCAGAAGAACATAAAGAAGAAGCAGAGAGGAAGGAGGTGGAGGAGTGGGAAGAGGAAGCGCAAGTGAGTAACAAGCGCAGCCTGAACATCATTAGTCTTCATCAGCAACTGCTGCTGCTGCTGCTGCTCCCAGTTGATGGGCCTGCGTTGCGTATACGTAACGTGCAATATTTCAGCGCAAGTCACAAGGACTTCTGCAGCGCAGGTAGAGCGGAGGCGGCTGCGACAGATACTCTGACACCTTCAGCACTCAAGTTAAGCAAGCAAGTCAGCAATGTTGCAGCGGCGTAGCGCGACTTCAAGATACTCCTTAAGCAGCACAGGGAAAGGGAAAGAGAAGGGAAAAAGAAGAGGCAGAGAAGGGAAAGAGAAGGGGCAAAGCAGGCAGAAGGGGGAAGAGAAGAAACAGCAGCTTAAAACAGGCAAATATACAGAGTATTCTTTGGCTGCTCAGCCTTAAAATACCCTGTAATTGTTTGCGTAAGTTGCACTGCAAAGATTGACATACTGCAGTCAAAAGAAAGTTAGACAAAGAGAGCAAGACAGAGAGATAAAGAGAGCAAGAAAGAGAGCTGTACAGTCAACAGTCTCTGCAGTTACTGCTGCTTTAAATGTTCTATAGTATGTTTAGTATATCATACATAAATACCCTACAAATAAACTTAGCTGTCTTAGTTTATTCTCACTTCAACTTGCTCTGGCTCAATTGCCATGGCGAGCGGGTCTTAAGCCTCTCTACTTCCCCTACCCCAACCCTGCTGTTAGCTAACCCTACGCAGCATTAAGCCAACCCTACCCAGATCACTTAGTCTGTTTCCAGGGTATTCGAAAAGGTGAAAAAGCGTAAAAGTTTGCCTTCAATTAACTTTGATGTGTTGAAATTCAGCCGCAGGCTCAAAAATAATTAATTGTTGTTCTTCCCTGTGACAAACACTTGTTAGACAGTGTGTATATGTGTATGTGTATGTGTGTGTGTGTCTGCTGTGTGTGTGTGTCGCACTTGACACCGCGTCGCGCAACTTTGTTGTCGAGTGTAGCGAGCAGAGCGAGTTGAATTTAAAGCTCAAGCTGCAACAGCTTTTTGCGGCCAATGAATCATGAATTGCCATGGGCATGGGGCATGGGGCATGGGGCATGGGGCATGGGGCATGGGGCATGGGGCATGGGGCATGGGGCAGTGACATGGACTAGTACACGATATCAATGCAAATTGAAGTGGCCAACGTGGCGCTGCCCAATTGACGAGCAACGAGCAACGACAACGAAGCAAAGCGAAGCGGAGCCAGTCACATTTGAAATTCAATGAATTTTTACCCAGCGAGAAGTTTTGTGGCTTAGGATGAATAACAGGCAGGACGATGTGGAGCACAGGATGGCTGCAAGCACAAGCCGGGCACCTGCCCATGTCAATTGGCTGCGAGCTGGAGCAAAGCAAGTGCCACATGCCACATGCCGCATGCCACAGCGTCGCTTGCATTATGAATGATTCGGTCAGCAAATTGCCACAAACTGTTTGCAGTTTAAGTTGAATTCAATTTCGTCGCTCTCTCTTCCTCTCTCTCTCTCCCTCTCTCTCTTGCTCTCCTGTCTGTGTCTCTCTCTCTTGCTTTGGTTCCTTAGCCCTGCCTGCTGCCACGCCCCTGCCTGCTGTAGCATCCTTTGCTTGCAACGCCGTGACGAATGTCCTTAAAAAGTGCCATAAATTGCGCTTGCCGGCGTCGACAGTAAATTGCCGCTAATTATCCAGAGTGCCAAGTGTAGCACCGAAAAGCGACAACAACAACAACAAAAGCAGCTGCAACAGCAACAACAACAACAACAACAAGCTACAACAACAACAACTACAACTATTTTTTATTATTTTTATAATATTTGCACATTAAAAATGAAAAAGATTCATTTGAGTTTCATTTATTAACGACAACACTTGAAAATTAAAAGGGATTAAGACAGTATGCTGTGCTAGCAGATGCTCTGTAAATGCAGAGCAAGCTGAAGATGAAAAGCAAGTTGAAGATTCAGTGCAAGATGAAGACTGGAATAGGGGGAAAGGGGGAAGGAATGAATAAATATATATTATTAATATTTTATTAGAACATAATTTTTAAATATACTATCAATCTATTTAATTTTATCTAATTTCCTCTCTGCATATATCTTTCTCAATTTTTCTCTGTATATCATTTCTCATATTTATCAATGTATTTCTCTTTCTTAACTTCTCCTTCTTTCTCACTTGCTTTATCTCAATCTATAGCTGCTTATTGTAGGGAATCTCAAGATGAAATAATAAAAGAGAATGATGAGTAAAGAATTCCACGTAAGAATTCCACGTAAGATACTAATTGGTCCCTCTCCCTTTTCTCCATCTCTGTCTCCGCCTCTTTCTCTCTATCATTCTCTCTATTTTTCGCCAACTCTCTGTTTTTCGTCTGTCTTTCATCTGTCTTTTGCTACATTGCTCTCTCTCTATCTGTCTCTTTGTCTTTTTTTCTCAACCAATCTCTTTTTCTCTATCTCCATCTTTAACTCTTCCCATTCTCTAGTATTCATTATCTGTTAGTAATGTATTTTACAGGGTATCAACAGCAACACTTAGCTTGTCTCACTGACAGACTGGTAGCTGTCTCTGTCTCTCCCTTAACTCGCTGTCTTGCTGTCTTCTCGCACTATATATCTCTATATATTTCACTGTCCTTTTCTACATTTCAGTGCATAAAATGAAGACCATAACAAGCTATCATATATCCAAGTAAATTATAAATATTCCACTTTATAGAGAATCCTAATGTTAAGTACATTTTCAATTGAATCTAAGCGTATTTACAGGGTATCTCAGCACACAATTGACTCTGCTGCTATGGCATTTTGTCTTTAATTTGCTTGCAGATCTCATGAATTTTGTACCACATTTTCTAGGCCAATAAACAAAGTGGCCAAGAGGCCAAGTCAACTCTGCCTTCTTCCTCTCTTTGCCTCTCTTTCACTCTCTCTTCCTTTCTCTCTCTTTCTCCCCCTCTCTCTGCGTGTCAGTGTGTGTATAGCAGCGTCTGATGATGCCCCGCTTGGGAATTGACAGCTCAACAATGAAAGAGAGAGAGAGAGGGAGAGGGAGAGCACAGCAGACAATGAAACGGAAGAGGCGGCAACATTGCGTATACGCAATAAAACAATTAGCACGAGCTGCAAAATGCAACTTGACATTCTGTGTGTGTCGAGTTTCCTTGCCCCATGTTGCCTTGCCAAAGCTTAAAGCGGCAAAATTCCACAAGGAACTCGAAACAAATCGAAATTAATTTCATTTCCGACAGAGCGAAGAGAGAGTAAGACTGACAATGTGTGATGGAGACAGGGACAGCGATAGCGAGAGCGATCTGTACCGATTCCCCAAGCATTTGTTGTCAAGTTGCGGCAATTAATAAATCAATTTGATATGTGTGCAAACTTCTTTCTGCTGTTTAATTTTGCATCGCTTTGGATTTCCTTGTCAAACATTTGCCAAAAAAATAAAACAAACAAAAACAAATATAAATCAAACGGAAGGAATCAACAATTTGCACTAGCCACGCCTTGCTGAGGGGCTGCTGAACAGGGAATTCAATTATCAAAGCAATGTGAAACGGCAGCTGCAAGGGGGAGGGAGAGGGAAAGAGAGAGAAAGGGAATGACAACTCTTCAGATACATATATACTCTGTTATCAGTTTGAAGTCAGACTTGCCTACTGGTTCCAATTACAAACTAGTTCCCTTTATATGTAGTTCACACTGAAAATACCCAAGCACCCTAATTGAAATTAACTTAAACCTAAAACCGATTCGCTTTACAGTTGAAAGTTCTATAAGTTTACCTACTGGTTCCACTTACAAACTTGTTCCGTTCCACACTGGTACCACTATTAGTTCAGCAAAGAACTAGTATATAAATCGAGACTGGTTTCATATTGCTCATCTCATTTAGAGTGTAATTTAAATACTAAAAAGTGTGACTTCTGGTTCTGGTTCTGCTTCTCCCTTTACTCACTTCTCCTTTTTCCGGTTCCGACAATAATCATTAAGCAAAAATTGAGCAGAACTGGATTCGAAAACACTTATGCTTATCTTGTTAAGCTTTTAGAGGTTTTCACTGGTTTTTACTGGTTCACTTAAGAAGAGCAAGTGTTCTGTTCCCAACATGTTACGCTACTGGTTCCAGCTGTCTTACTGTTTTAGACTGTTTCCATTTTGGATTAAGTTTCAACTCTTACTGATGGTGACTTCAATTTGGCAATTAAATGTAGCAATTAAACTTTATAGAAGACTATTTTACTGGTTCCCCACATAGACTTCTTCTGGTTCCAGACTAGTTTCGATTACAGAAAAGCTTTACTATTTTTGAATTGAAAACATTCTTCCCTGCTCTGGCAATTTGGTAATATTAGGATGATCATTTACCTGTTCCGTTGCCGTTGCCAGTTCCAGTTCCAGTTCCAGTTCCAGTTCCAGTTCCAGTTCCAGTTCCAGTTCCAGTTCCAGTTCCAGTTCCAGTTCCAGTTCCAGTTCCAATTCCGCTGCCAGCTTAATTTATATATACTATTAAAATACCATAAACGCTTCCGGTTCCGAGTCGACGTAAAAATGTTAAGCTGTTCTTGCGCAAATTAAACTTAGTGAGCTTCAGATCATTCCCCATTGTTGTTGTAGTTGTAGTTCCTCCCCCCTCCCCTCTTGTTGTTGTTGTGGCAATCATGTGAGACACGCGCAAGCTGCAAACGCACATAAATCATTTGGCTATTTTTGGCAATTTTTGGCCATAAGACAAGGCAGCGCAAAGCGGCGAGGAAAAAACAGTTAGGTATGAACAACGTTCGCACAGGTAAATGAACTAAAAGTGCGAAACGGTGCGTGGCAAAGACAGCAACAACAACAACAACAACAAGATGAAGCAAACGATAACAAAAACAACACGACAACAACAACAACTAAGCAACAACATGGAGAAGAACTAGTGATCGGTGAGCGAAATTAGATTGCCACACTTTCAAATGAAGTAGAAGAGTAGAGACAGAGAGAGAGAGAGAGAGAGAAAGAATGGGAAAGAAAATAAAAGAAAAAGAAAAAGAAACAGAGAGAGAAAGAAAGCAAGAGGAAAGAAAGAGAGAGATTTAGATATAAAATGTAGCAAAGAATGAACAACAAATGGAAGCAGCAAAGTAGTTCAAAAGATGGCAACAAAGAGAGGTAGAAGTGGAGTTGGAGGGGGGCGGGGCCGGCGCTTATAAGGGCCACATTCAAATTCGAATTCATTCAGCGAATCCACAACAACAACAACACCGCTCTCATTCATACACCGCCAGCAGCAGCAGCAGTTGAACAGCTGAGCAACTGAGCGCTTATGCAATCGCAAGTAGAACGGTAAAAAGCACAGAGGCGTCCAGTTGACGCCGACGCAGCGGCGACTGCAGCGTTTGGTTGGCCAAGCGGCACCGAAACCCCAAAAAGAAAAAAAGGTGGTAAAAAACGCGCTGCCTGCTGCGCTGCTGCGTGCTAAGTGGCACGCCTTGGCGACAGTGAAGCCTCGACAGAGTGAAAAGTAGGAAAGAGAGAAACTTGGGGAAGGCAGGAGAGAAAGGAAGAGGGAAGGACGTGGGAAAGGGAGGGAAGGAGGAGTAAAGGAGGAGGAGGGAAGTAGGGAAGGAGGTGGGAAGGAGAAGAATGACATGAGGAGATATGAAAAGGCAAATTGAGGGATGGAAGAGGCAAGCAGAGGGGGACAATAAGTGGAAAGAAGAAGTAGCAAGAAGAGGCAAGGTGAATTAAAAGCAGGCAAGGAGTAGCAAGGGGAGGCAATGTGAAATAGAAAAAGCAAAGGAGAGAGCAATAAAACTAAATAAGAAGAGAAAGAGAGAAGTAAAGAAGGGGCGGACAAAGTCAGAAGAAGGTAAAGAGAAGTATGAAGAAGGTAGTAGAAAGGGAGGGCAAGGCACAAAGAACTCTACTTGAATTCCCTTTAGTCTGGCTTCACTGTGCCACAGCAGCAGCAGCTTGTTGCATTCACTTCCTCATTGGCTGCGGGCTATTTCTAGTTTGCCGGCAGCGCTGCCGCTGTTGCAGCTGCTGTCGCTGTCGCTGCCGGCGTCGCTGCTTGCGCCGTGCGGCGTCTTCGTCTTGAATTTCGGAATGCGGAGAAAGTAGGCCACGATCGTCTGGAGCGCGCTACAGCTGCCGCTGCGACTGGCGCTGCCAACGTCTGCGCCGACGTTCTGGCCGCGCTTGTCGCGTGCAGCATTCCATGCAACCGCCGCGTGCAGCACATGCAGCACATGCAGCACAGGCAGCACTGGCAGCAGCATTGAACAGTTAGACGCGGCCTCGGCAGTTCCGTTTGCCGCCAAGCGGATTTTGAGCCACTAATTGGTCTCAATGTGTCCGCCGTGCACACATACCCTGCCCCGTGTGCCCCTCTCTGCTGACTGGGTTATCTACGCTGCACCTAAGTCCCCTTCCCCTTCCCCTCTTCTTACACCTGCCCCTGGCCTGCTGTGTCTGGCAGCGGCTTTAGCTGTGCATCTTGGCGATAATCAGGCAGCTCATCATGACGATCGTCAGCGAGGCAGGCAAGGTTGTTGCACGTTGCCAGCACATTAGCGCAACATTGTTGCAACGAGTGGGCTTACTGTGTGCCCCTCCCCCCTAACTCCTCACTGCCTTCACCAACCCTCCCTCCCTCTCTTTGCCACCTTTCATTCGCTTTGTTTGCTGATATTTAAAGCGAGTTTTGTTGTTGCTTGTCTAGGTTTGTTCTTCGCGTTATTGTTGTTTGATTGTTGTTGCTACCGTTGTTGTTGTTGCTACAGTTGTTGTTGCCGTTGCACTGTCTGCAATGAGTCGCCTACTGTTTGCAGTGCTGCATTAGAAAGCAGCAGCAGCAGGCGGCAGTTGAAAGACATCATAAGAGGCAAGTGAATACAATCATAACATATTATCATATCATATACTATCTCTATCTCTTCTATCTCTCTTTCCCACTCCCACTCCCTCTCCCTCCCTCTCTCTCTCTTCTACCAGGTCAAGCTGTAATACGTTAATGATCTGTTGCAATCATCGTATAATAGAAATTACAAGATCCTGTTTAAATTTGAAAGTGAAAGAGACAAATAAGAAAGAACTGCAGAGGAATAATGAATAGATTTAACCGTTACTAAATCATTAAGTTGGATAAGCATGAATTGCATTTTTATATATTTTTTAACAGTTTTGCAAATCTTGATATTAAATTGTTTAATCTTCTCTTTAGAGACTTAATAAATGGTTTCTATTTAAAGATGCAAAGATTAAACGAAACAACTTTATTGTACAGTATAAATAACATGAATAACACCTTCAGTTAAGGTGGTATATATCAATTTATATATCTATTTCTTTATATAAGTATATATATATATGATCTGTTTACATATGTGTGTCATTCTTTATGCTTGGAGTAATACAAAAGTTATATAAATATATTCCTAGCTTGATTGTTAATATCTTTCCAACAATTAAGAGCGATGCACTTTAAATTAAAGAGTTATTCTTGACTAGCATCCATATATATACTATAAATGTATTGTATATAAGACTCCCCTGAACATATCTGATATATATGATATATTAAACCATTTCATATCTTAACAATTGAACAACTCTCACACCATAAACCTATTTATATTTAAACCTATTTATATATAAAAGTTGTTGAATAATTATCGAAATAGATATGGAAGTATGTACCTGCAATTCATACATACATACATATGAATAGCAGTATATCTCTTACATATAGTGTATATTTTTGTTATGTATGTGTGCACGTGTATTTACTGTATGTACTTTCTATTCTTACATATAGTATCATATACACGTATATTTATGTTATGTTCTGTTTGTATGCACGTGTATTTCTTAATGTTATTCTGCCATTTTCAATATTCTTTTATTTTGTTGGTTTTCTCTCTGTCTTTTTCGCAGCTCAAATTGCTATAAATATCAGGGATAAACAGTAGAGAAACACATGTTTGTGGTTGTCAACTTAGCAAACACAAGAGGGAAGGGGAGAAAGGGGAGGCAAAGAGAGGCAGGTAAAGTTTGTTCAAGTTATATTTGGTATAGCGCGTAAAAAACCTGCATTATCATAGATATTTGCACAGCTGTAATTGCCATAATTGTGTTCAGCAAAGAGAGAGAGAGAGAGAGAGAGAAAGATGAGAGAGAAAGAGAAGAGAGAACTGAAGACCCCTTCGGGCTTGGTTGCGGGGGGAATTACCCAACAAATCGCTGCTCACTAAGCAAATACGCGAGAAGACAGCAAATTCTACAGATAAATAAACAATATATAAATAAACGCAGCAGGCAGAGGAAAAGATAGAGAGAGAGGGAGAGTTAGAGAGAGAGAGCGAGGTTGGCACTTCTAATATTCGCAGTGCCACCTTAGAAACCCTTACCCCCCGCTCCCCCTTCGCTTCAACTTCCAAACACAGCAAAGCAACTGCTGCTGCTGCGTAGAAACACGCGAGAGCAAAGCACAAAGAGAGAGAGGGAGATGGGCAAAGAGAGTGAGGGAGATAGACAGACATAAAAGTACTTAAAAGTTTTCAACTACTTAACGAACGTGCTTGCGTGTGTGCGTGTGTGTGTCTAAACCAATTATACAAATATAGCGATTGCGTACAAGAAACAAGGGCACTATAAACAACAACAACAACAACAACAACACGATCGCATTTAGCTTTGTATAGCACATTTATGGCTAACCGGAAGTTCATTTACCTTTCAGTGTCTTTCCATTTAGCGCCGTCGAAGAGCGACGATCTGGCAACGCTCTCTTAACAGCAGAGAGCGCGCGCTCTCTTACAGCTGCACTTTGTAAGTGCGCGCTCTCTCTCTCTCTGTCTCTGCCTGTCTCACTCGCACGCTCGCTCGCACACCAAACGAACTTGACACACTGACGCAGTTTTTGCTGCCTCTCGATCGCTCTCCCCGCTCTCTTCACCCTTCTCTCACTATGTCTGCATGTGCATTGTGCATAACTCTGACTGAGCCTCTCTCTGTAACTGTTAAGCAAATATTTACGCAGCAGCGACGGCAACGGCAACGGCGACCGCGACTGCGACGCAGCTTCGTTGCGCTTTCTGTTTGCCGTTTGATTTATTTGCCGTTTGCACTTGAATTCTTTTCTTCTCTCAACGTCTTCATCGTCTGCTCTTCACATACTGTTTAACTCGTTTAACTGCACTTGTTTGCCCGTCATGTTGTTGTTGTTATTCTTGTTGCTGTTGCGAATTACAGTTAACGTTAGACGCCTTCTCCCGTTAAGTAGCCCGGCTAAGCTGTCTCGCTCTGCATCTGCCCCCCTCTCTCCCCACTCTCGCTCTCTCTTTCTGTCTGCCTTGCCAGCTATAAATAGATGCTTGCCTTATTGGAAGGCCGGCTTAAGCTGCGCTCCCTCTCTCCCTCTCTCTCTCTCTCTCTCTCTCAGTCTACCAGTCTCGCTGTGTTTCCAGTGACGTCAGCGTTTTGCAAGTCGATAAAACGAAGCAGAATATAAAACTGTTAATTAGCCTGTCTTCAGGTGCTATTGCGCGTTAATACTCTAGCGAAAGGTGGCAACGCTGCGTGGAAGTTGGACTGCAGTGAGGTGAACTGAGCTGAGTGGTGTGGTGAATAAGGAATGCAAAGGGAGTTGAGGCCACAATAATAAAATACATTTATTGAATAAATACATAAACAAATAATTGAATAAATAAATTAAAATGGAGTAAAAAATAATAAAATTAAGTTAATAAATGAAATAAAATAATAAAATACATTTATTGAATAAAATACATAAATAAATACATGAAATATAATAAAAGAAACAAGATAAAACAAAATTAATTAATTTAAAAATTAAATTATTATTAAAAAAGAAACATACATAAAATTAAAACATAAAATAAATAATAAATGACGAATGTAGTTTGTTTTCATGCAATATTAAACTAAAAAGGTTGTAAAAGTACATGGTTTTTAACATAATACACAATTATATTGACAACATAACGATTAAAGCAGCTTTAACTACTTTTATACTTTTAAGTTACATATTAATTAAAAAGAAAAGTTCCTGAAAGCTAAAATCTGTATTGAAGTTCGCTTAAGTTCGACCATAACCTCACATAATCCCAGCCAACAGCGCGCTCCCTTTTTTGCCTTATTTGCCATAAACAACAACTTAAGCACTCGCCTTATAAACAACAACAGGCATACACACTCACACAAACACAACACATACATACACACACACAGACAAAGCCAAACAATGCGTAAACTAAAAAAAAGCTGTCGAAAAAAGTTGGACAAAAACTTTTGAACATAATTCACATTTTATAATGACAACATTTACCGCAGCATACTTTGGAGCGCCTCCCACACGCTGTCTCTCTTTCTCTCTGACTCCCTCCTACCCTCCGTATCTCTCTTTCTCGTGCCATCTCCCTCTTGGCCACTGTCTGTCGCACATTGTTGTGTTAATTAAATGCCAGACGTGAGAAAATTGGCGCCATATTGGATTTTATCTGCCTGAGCTGCGGTTGTGCGAGCTTAACATGTGCCGCATACGCATGTCACGGGTGCAGCACCTTCCCCTCCTCCTACCCCACATACTACCTGCCCCTGCCGTTCGTCACTTGCCCCATGGCAGTTTGGCAGTTCAATCCTTTTTCTGTGCTCAGCTTCGCTGCTGCTGCTGCTGCTGCCTCTGTTTGCTGCTGCTTATCTGCCTTTTGCCTTTTGGCTTTTGGCAAATTAATGAGGCACCTACACGCTGCAAGTCCCCAGCTCCCTTCCCTGCCCCTCTTTTGCTGCGCTTTTTGTTTCGCATGCGCCTTTTGGCGAGGCAAGTTATAAGTAAAACATGTAATTTCAATTTTGTGGCTTCCCCTTTTGCTGTTGTTGTTGTGTTTGTCCTGTATGGCACATCGCGTATGCAGCACAGGTTTCTGCGAGAGGGGGAAGGGAGGGGGGTAGGCTGATTTGTGGAGTGCCCAGCGCCACCTACCGCCCCGTTGTCGACAACAAAATTGAAGTTGATAATAATGCAGTGCGATTTCTTTTGCGGCCGCTCTCTCTCGGTGATGTAACGCGGTGCGAGGAGTCCTCTTTGGGGGGCGTGGCTGATGGTGGACGAGGGAGGCGCCCGCTATACTGCCAGCTGCAGTTCATATGTCAAATTTTTGGCACATGTCCAAAAAAAAAAAAAAGGGGGTGGCAAACAAACACAGCGGAAAAAAGGGAGAGAGACGTACAAATCAAAAGAGAGAAAGCTAGCCAGGAGGAAGCAGGGCGCTGGTAGTAGGGCGGCGTGTGGTAAAGAGCGCAGTGCTTCAGGTCGTCAGCAGTTCTTGGTTGAGTGTTGGAAAACGTCGCGCGGCACTTAGCCAAAACAGTAGCGAGCTTACCTACTGCCCTTCCTCTCTCCCTCTCCCTTTCTCTCTTGGTATCAAAGAAAAAAAAAATGGACAAGCAAACCTTCCCACCTCCTCTTTCCTCCCCCTCCCCCTGCATTGAGGGGGCAACAGTATCCGCTAGTGATGCAACGGAAGCGGATGTTCGTATTTGCACTTTTGCATTTTCGCTAAATGCGCAATTTTGTTATGCGCCACTGGCTAACGGGCCACGCCCACACGCCACGCCCACACAGCCGTTGGGCAGACACTTGGCATATGCGGCGTATGTGTAATATTTGACTCTGCCTTTTCTTTTTTTTTGCTGCTGCTGCTGTTGTTGTTTGCGGCCTCAGTTTTTGAACTCAGCATTTTTCTAATTACTTGAAAGCTCTCTTGCCCAAAAAGCACTGAATGATGAGGGACAGACAGCCTAAACAGACGTGGCAGACAGACTGTCAGGCTAAGATGATGCAAGTCCTTTGGCTAATGAAGCAAAGGGGGCAGACGAGGGGGAGAGGGGAAGGGAGAAAGGGAGAAGAAGGCGAGCTGAGACAAAGCCAAAAGTTGCCATAATCAAATTGCATTTTGTGAATGCTGCGGTTGCAATCAGTAACAGAGAGAAAGAGAGAGAGGGGGAGGGGAACAGAGAGAGGAGTGAGAGAGTGAGAGAGAGAGAGGGGTACATAAAGAGTATACAATGGCAATACAAAATAGCTGCACTAACAAATACTCCTTAAAGAACAGCAGCAAAACATGAAAGCAAAGCCACGCAAAGTGTGATTCAAATATATAAACTGCTGCTAAGAAGCACACATATTTACAGGGTATTTCTGATACATAATAAATTAAATGAAAACATGTCAAAGATACATAAAATATATATAAAATATAAATAATAACTTGACTATAAAAGAAACCGTCTCAAAGCTAAACTTGACCGTCAATCAACAGCAGTAAATAGGCAAACACATTGCTGCAGTTTCTGCCCCATTTACAGGGTATTTGCGACACTATACTGCCATAAAAAATAAGCAAAAATAAGCTAAAAATGCCAGCAACAATAACAACGAGTGCAATTTTGTGTAGTTGGGCGCTGGAAGCAAATTTAAAATGAAATACAAACGTTCTGGCTGAATGGCTTGACATGGACTTAAACCGGAAACGGAAACGTAAACATTACTTTCAATATGGCCAAGTGGCAGGGGAGAGGGGGGCTGTGCAATGGGCGCATGAAAGCCGCAGCCCATGTCCAGCTCTCAGGAAAGAAGGAGGCTCGAGTTGAGTTCTGGACGAGAACGAAGCGCACCAGCGACGTCCATGTCCTGACAGGCCTCAAACGCAAACTGCATACCAAATGCGTGTGTGTCGCACAAAAACCCCCAAAAACTCCACAGGCACACATGCAAGAGCGCAAGGCAGGCAGGCAGGCAGGCATGGAGGTGGGTGTAACGGGGGGGAAGGCAGCTCGGGCTGGGCAATCTTTTTGCTGGACATTACAATAAATCTAAAATAAATATATAACGGGTCCTAAGGGGGAGCAGGGCGGGACGTGACAAGGCGGCACTATGATGAGAATGGCACAACACAACACTGGCACTCACCAACACACACACACACACACGCACACACACATGCACTGGCAGAACAACACACACTGGGCCTGAGCAGAAAAAACATTTTTACGATGTGGCAAAATGAAAATGACTTTTGCAAGTTCGGTTCGCTTTTCATTTTTATTCCTTTTGCGACTCATTTCCTTTTTTGTGCAGCGTCGTCTTCTCTTCCTCTGCCTCTTCCTCTTCTACTTCTTGCTCGACGAAATTAGGTGCAAAATGAGCACACAAAATAAATTTTCAATTGCAGCGCGTCCACAAAAAGAAACAAAACAAAAGAAACAAGAAGGCAAAGCAACCCGCTGGACGCCATAATAATGCTAAGGCCGGACAGGCAGAAAATCAAGTGGCGGCCCATGGAACACATATTGAAAATCAAAATCAGTAGAACAAGCCAATGGCAAGGTGTAACTAAGTATAACGAAGATTGAATACCCTACAAACAACATGAAGAGGCAAATAAATGAGGAAAAATGAAGAGTAAAATTGAAGAGTGAAAATAAAGTAGGAAAAAGAAGAGTAAAGAAGGAAAAAGGGCAGCAAGTTTATAAATAATTATTATTTATTATTATAGTATAATACAATTTTAACTAATTTTAACACTGAATACCCCGCTTGCCCTTATAGGGTATACAAATCAACAGCGCCAAAGAAAAAAAAGGTTGCTTGCTTCATTTTTATGCGCTTTTTATGGCTTTTGTTTTTACGATTGTCGAAGCTAAAGTGGACGCTGCTTTAAACAGGCGAGAGAAGAAGGAAGAGAAGAGCAAGAGAGAGAGGGAAGAGGTAGAGCAGGCAAAGAGAGCAGAGTAAGGGGAGAGGTAGAGGGTAAAGGGAAGCTTGTTTTAATAAGCAGAAGCCAAATCGTTTAATATGCATAATTGTTTAGCAGGCAGTCAAGCTGGCAAGTCAACTCAAATCCCACATAAGCCCAGGCACAGCTAAGCACACACAAATTGACACTGTACACACTCATACACACACACACACTCATACATGCATAGATTACACACACATACAGACGCACTGAGGCGTGCAGCCAGTCGAGAAGGCAAAAGACAACTTTATGTTGGCTCACACAAAATTGATGCCTGCTTAGAGTGCCAGGGCAGAAACTGGATGTGTGTGTGTGTATGCGTGTGCCGGCTACAGCTGGCAACTGTCAGGATTTGCAGTGTAAATGCGTTAATCTCTCTCTCGTAGTGGCATCAAAGAGCCTCCTGCAACCTGGTAACAAAACAATTAAAACAATATGCAATTTTGATATGTTTATTTGTTGTTGCTGCTGTCGGGCCTCCTCTTGCCCTTCCCTTACTCCTCTCTGCTTGTTGCCCCTTTCTACTGCCTGCATTTGGATTACATTAGAAGGAAGGCAGCAACAGCAGCAGCAGAGACAGCAGCAGCATCCTCTGGGTGCAGCAGCAACTTGTGCTGCAGCAGACGTAATAGCATCAGGCTCTGCTTGTATCTCTCCAAGTGTGTCTGTGTATGTTTGTGTGTGTGTGCGTGTGTGTTGGTGTGTGCCTTAATATGTGCCTTGCAATTCTGCATAAGCAACAGTGCGTGTGTGTATGTTCATTGTTGTTGTTCACTCACAACTTGTGACACAATGCAATGAGCTCAGTTTGGCAACTGCTTTTCATGTCCATTTCAATGTGTTTTTGTTTTTGTTGCTTTTTTTTGGGGGCAACTGTTATTTCAAAATTTGCAAGCCCAAATGTTGGCAAATTTTATCACAGATTTTTGAAATATTCCAAGTCAAGTTTGCAAACGATTTGTTTTCTTTTCTTTGGCTGCTGAATCAAAGTTGTTTCTCTTGTCTCTCACATGTTTACACAGATCGTACATTGCCTGTAAGAGTGAGAGGTCTCCCTCTCGAGCTCTTTCTCTCTCTCCCTCTTTCTATCTGTCCATCTCTCTCTCTCTCTCTCTCTTTGTCATACCAGCGCTTTATCTTGGTCTATAATGTCTCCTCATTATCCTTTTAATTTGTCGCTAGGTAAGTGCAACTTTATTTCCCTCTCTTTCGTTCTTTTCATAAGAATTTCGTTAGATAACTCAGCTTGGATTCAGCCTTGCATCTCACTCTCTCTGTCTCTGTCTCTCTCTTTGTCTAGCCTCTTTGTTTATCTGTTTCTCTTTTTATGCCTATTTATTTTTGCCCACTCTCTTTCTCTCATAAACTCATTCTAGCTCATTGCATGCTTTGCTCATTTCCTTCTATCCTGCTTCCAATTTGCCTTTATCTACATATTCTCTATATAACATTGCCATGTCCGTACGAACATCTATATCTCAGAGATTATATAAGCGTAGACTTTCAAATTAGTTGACAATATGTCTTTATATTACACTTAGCATAAGCTGCATTAAAAAGTTGGCCACGCCTCCTTACACTTCCTCAATTCGTAAAAAACCGAATTGCAAACTTAGTTTTAAGGCGTTTCCGACAGCGCAGCTACGCAGCTAAGCTTAAGCAAAGAATATGTAATAGACTAAGAATTCATTCAATAAAAATACTTGGAAAATAACAGAAGTTCTTCTCCCAACAAACCCCAACAAACTTATCTTATTTAACAAGTAGACCAATCTAATTCTACATGGCGACCTATAAAATTCTACACTAGAACGTTCATTTATCATTCATATTATCCTATCATCATTTATCATATTATCATTCACTTCATCTACATTGTTACAGTTACAGCTTTGCCTAGAGGGAAGACTCTACTGTATCAATCCTACTTATTCTACCCTTATTTGCACTCATACCCGTATCTTCCACTTACTGACAGTAATTATCACTATAACTGTCAATATTGCATCTCTCTTCTACTCCTCTCTCTCTCTCTCTCTCTCTCTCTCTCTCCCCTTCCTCTTCCTCCTTCTCTTTACATGCAACTTCTTTAGCTTTTAAATGCAACTTACTCGATTTATTGCAATTTGCCCAAAAACCGCCAAACAATTGCAGCATAGGCCTTTTTATATATACGTATATACATATAAACGTCAACATGCCACGCCCACTGACCGTGCTGCAATCAATTGTCAAGCAAATTGAGCTGCATAAGCTGCCACGCCCAGCGCCCAACGTCCAACGCCCAGCATCCATTTATGTGGGTAAAAGCAACTGCAACTGCAGCAAATGCAATTTTCGGTCAATTTTGCACATAATTTTTGTGGTTTCCCTCTCCCTCGCACACTGTGTATGTGTGTGTGTGTGTGTGTGTGTATTGTTGTATGGCACGCCCCCTTTTGCAGCCATTTTTAAATGTGATTAACTTTTTGAATAACTGCAGGGCCGAACCACTTCGATGCTCGGTTAATTTGTGGTTGACGCTGCGACAGTAGGAAAATTCATACATTTCCCTCTCATTCACATTTTCCCACAGCATTTTCTCTTCTCTTGCATTTGTTGTTGTTGCTGTTTGCCTGTTTGTCTGTTTTTCTGCTGTCAGTTGCTTCAAGAATTGTCGCAAGACTTGATTAAAATTGCCAGCGATATTTGCGCTAAGGGACAATGCGCCTAAAACTTGACTACGCATTAGCTGCGCATATACCCTGTAAAGTGAAGGGTAATAGGGTAGCAGGTGTTGTCGGATAAGAGCATAGATGAAGCAGCTTGTGGGTCTTCAATTTTCATCAAAGAAACAATTCAAATTGCAGCACATTCAAATTGTGGCTTTTATGTTATATTTACTGCATTTCAACATGGAATAATTCGATTATTAAATAGTTGTGCATATTAGTCGCACACAATTGTATACCCTCTACATTTGTATTTAAGTGTAGTTCTAAATATTTACTGCTTTCAAGCTGCAGTTATTTCGTTCTATCTGCTATGTCAGCGTTACAAGGTATCTGTTAGTCACGGATAATCTGTTTATTAACTTTAAAGGTTTGCAGACACATTTAATTCGATCTCCTCTATCTATTACACTTCCTTTTGCTTTTGCTGTGCCTGCACTTCAGTTTCTTCTCTCAGTACTTTATAGCATATTAAGTAGTATCTGCTAGTCGTGTCTTTGTTTTGCACACGCCTCAAGCAGAGGCTGCTACTTGTTTAGCTCTTCTGCTGTTGGCAATTTAACAAACATATCCGCATTAAGGTTACAAACTTTTAATTGTTTGCTTGTTGCGAACGACACACACACACACACACACACACAGTCACACACAAACACACACACACTGTGCTCCCTCACACTCAGGCTTAGCTTGGGTCACAGCTGTCGCTGCTTCTTGGGCGGCCTTTTGCCTGGGCCCGCAAAAAGGGCGCACTAATTAAAATTCGCGCGCGCAATTCGCGTTGGTCAACCAACAACAACAACAACAATAAGAAGAAAACTTTAGCACAAATGTCACTTCTTTTTGGGCACTTTCGCGAGGTGCAAAGAGAGGCTAGGGAGGCGTGTCGGGGCAACGTTTGGGGCATCGCTTGTCGCAACTCTCTGTATGCTCTACAAATGCCCAGCAGCGTTTTTCGGCCATTTTACGTACTTGGCTTGTTATTAATTTTTACAGTTCTTTCCTTTTTACAGTGCAACCTTCCCCTCCTCCCTCCCTTCCCCCTTGTTGCCTGTCCTGCTTCTTCAACTCTTCTACCCTTCTTCTTTCTTTTTTTTCAGCTTTTTTTTTGCGCCGACTTTTGTTTGCCTTTTCCTCGCTGAACTCAAAAACTAACTGGACTTGTATGTCACTTGTGCGAATCCCCTCCTGCGCCTGCCCCTGTCCCTGCCCCTCTTCTCCCTCCTCCTAAATCTGCTGTTGTTGTTTTGCAGCATTCTAATGAAGTTTACCCACAGCAATTGTTTAGCAAACGTGCCTTGGCCTGCGTTAAAGCGATTTTTTTGTCAACGCGCGCACAAAAGTCGACAACGCTTTGGAAAGAGGCTGACAGAGAGAGAGAGAGAGAGAGAGAAAGAGAGGGAGAGAGAGAGAGAGGGCAATGAGTGACAGAGAAGACAGTGTAGGGGTGACAGAGTAGAGGAGGAGAAGTATTTTGTAGGTAGCTGGCAATACCTTTGTATACCCCGACCCTGCCCTCTTCCTAGGCTCACAAATTGCCAGCGATAGTTTAGTTAATCGATGCTATACTATATACTATAATATATATCTACTATAATGAGTTTTTGACCAGCTTGGTTACAGCATTTCAATACGCAGTTCTTTCTTGGTGCAGCTAATTAAACTCTACGTTAAGTTGTTAATTAAAGTTTCTGATAAAACGACTGTCTTATTAAATGCTTTTGGACTTTATTATGTATATCATTTATAGGGGCTTCCCACGTTAAACTGCTCGTTTAGTTTTTACACATACATAGAAACTAGATACATGACAAAATTAATTTAATAACCTAACCCTACCTTACCTAACCTTACCTAACCTTACCTAACCTTACCTAACCTTACCTAACCTTACCTAACCTTACCTAACCTTACCTAACCTTACCTAACCTTACCTAACCTTACCTAACCTTACCTAACCTTACCTAACCTTACCTAACCTTACCTAACCTTACCTAACCTTACCTAACCTTACCTAACCTTACCTAACCTTACCTAACCTTACCTAACCTTACCTAACCTTACCTAACCTTACCTAACCTTACCTAACCTTACCTAACCTTACCTAACCTTACCTAACCTTACCTAACCTTACCTAACCTTACCTAACCTTACCTAACCTTACCTAACCTTACCTAACCTTACCTAACCTTACCTAACCTTACCTAACCTTACCTAACCTTACCTAACCTTACCTAACCTTACCTAACCTTACCTAACCTTACCTAACCTAACCATACCTAATCTAATCTAACCATACCTATCCTAACATAACCTAACCTAACCTAACCTAACCTAACCTAACATAACCTAGCATAACCTAACCTAACCAAATTTAACCTAATCTAACATAAGCTAACCTAGCATAATCTAACCAAATCTAACCTAACCTAACCTAATCTAACCTAACCTTACATAACCTAATGGAAGCTAACCTAACCTAGACTACTTACATGGCATCTGCTTAGGTATATATTCATTGAACTGTACGACAAGCTGATGATGATAGTTTACAGGTAGTGAAATGCTATGGCAAGACAAGACTGTCCGATTCTTCAACGAAAGCCTTGCTACTGTATAAAGATATATGCAATACAAGGTATACAATTTCCATTTCACTCCATATAAAGGGTTCCCTTTGTGAAGGGTATGTCATTTACAGGGTATATGCCCTTCGGTCTTATTTGCTCTTTTTTCTTGTATATCTTATTGTTGTCAATGTTGTATGTCGCCCGTTTTTTAGCAGTATCTCTCTGCTTGTCTGCTCTGGGCATTTATACTCGTACTCGTCTGTTTACATATTATATGTATGTATATATATGTAGATATATATGCATGTATCTGTAGCAGATTCTCGCCCGATTTTAATAGAATTTAAAGCTGCGAGCTGCGACACATTTTGTCCAACTGGCCGTAAAAATGTCGAAATTTAGTTTCTCGTTCGGCTTTGGTTTTTCCTCGGTCCTCGCTCCTCGTTCGTCGTTCTCCTTTTCGTTTCTCCTTTTTCTCTGTGTTTCCTCTTCTTCTGCTGCTGCTTCCTCACGCCTCTGCTGTTTCTTTTTCCGGCTTTATGTGCGACAATAAACATGAAAACAGACATAAATGCGTTTTTATTTATTTTTCTGCCTCTCTTTCTTTTCCCTTTGCTCTCGCTCTCTCTCACTGAACTGAAGGAAAAAACACTGCGCGAAACATAGAAACATTACAAAACACAAAACCCAATAAAATGTAAGTAACGACAATGGCAAAACGAAGAGGGAGAGGGGAAGGGAGGAGTACACGCGGAAATAGAGACAAAATATTGGCAGCTTGTTTAAGCCTTTTTCGGCCAATTTTCGCATTTGTTTTTTGTGAACTGCGGTCGACAGTGGTCAGTGCGACAGACAGAAAGAGAGGAAAGAGTGAGGAGAGTGGATAGAAGGGGGCAGGGGGAGAGACAGCCAAAGCGAGGTATCAACAAAAGTTTCATTTATTAAAAACTTTGTCACGCGGCCACTTTTCAAATGACTCGCAATTTTTCACGTGACAATTGCACTAGCTGCCTCTCGCTCACACTGTCTATCTCTCTCTCTTTCTCTTTCTCACTGTCTCTTTCTCTATCTCTGTGCTTCTCACTTTGCAATTAGCAGGCAGTTTGCTGTTTACTTTTCAACACAATTTGTCTTGTCGCGCCTCGAAGTAGGCGACGTGCATGAAACAAAGCCGCAAAACTTCATAAATTGCCACAGAGACAGACAGAGAGACGGAGAGAGAGAAAGAGAGATGGGGAGATGGGGAGATGAAGAGGGAGAGTGAGAAGATGAGTGCGAGAGGCTGATAGAGTTTGCGTTGCGTCTGCCATAAATTGTTTGAAGCGCAATTTAAAGCGGGCTACGCGCTAACGAGAAGTATCAAACTGCCGCTGCTGCATACTTTGTGGCGTCGCATCGCCACGCACGATTTATCATCATTTTTGTTGCTGTACACCAGCCAGCAGCAGTGACAGCAGGCTGTGTGGCAGCATCAGTTGCTGCCGCACAATGCGGCGTATGAGCGATATTTGTTATTTATGCAAATAAAGTCGCGAGCTGCCCCCTGCATATTTCATTGCGAGAAAGCCTTCAAAACTGCCACTGAATGCGGGCTTAAACAGTCTTCAGCTACCCTGTAGATAGGTGAGAAAACAGACTGGGGTATACAGTGGTTAGCAAGGCTTGGTTGTGTAGGGTAGCTTGACTAGTTTAGAGTGTTAGTCAGTCTAAAAATGGTTTAGCAGCAAGAGAGCATTAGTTTAGAGCCCAGTGTAGATTAACTTCTTAGTTTGGGGTGTGGGCCAGCCTGTGTGGGGTGTATCAACAACTGATAAGGGGTATAGGGTAACTGGAAACGGGCAGGCAACACACTATATCAATGGTCTGGAATATGTTCAGGGTATTTGCCTAGTCAGTCTCTGTCTTCATTCAGTTAAGGTAGCTTATAGAAATAAGGGTACATAGAAAGATTTCTGCACAGTTAGTCACCAATCTTCTCTGTCTTGTGCCACCGTCATGACAAGAGGCAAACCCTCTGCTCAGTAAATGCAATATCATTGCCCTGTCTTTTCTACAGAGTATATACCCAGTCAGTCAACTAAAGCCTAAAGCTACTTGTTTTATTGCTTGTTAAAGAAGCCAATCAAAAGGCAAATGCAATAAATTAGCACGTGAAAAAGAAGACAGGGAGAGGTAGAGGGAAAGTGAGAGACAAAGAGGGAGACGGAAACAGTCCATCGGACTGGGTACTGGGCAGATAGATATATGGACAGAGAGACAGACAGACAGTCGTTCACAGACAGCACTCCAACTATGACTGTTTTGGCCAGTTTATGGGCCTGGCTAACGGGCTGAGAGAACTATGTTGTTGTTGCTGTTTGTTGCTGCTGTTTGTTGTTGCTGTTTGCTTGTTGCTTTTGCTTGGCCTGGCCTTTTTGTTAGCTCTGTCTTTGGCTTGTGCCTTCGTTGCGCCTTTTAGTTATGTGCTGCAGATGCACTAAAAACTGCCAAGGCACAACACGAAACGGAACGAATGGCGAATCCTTCGGCGCCTTCTTGCCTTGCCTTGCCTTGTCCTTGCCGCTAAATTTTGCGCCTCTACGTGCGACATACGCCACGCAAATGCCAGCAGCAGCAGCAGCAGCAAGAGGGAAAGAGAGAGAGAGAGAGAGAGAGATAGAGAGAGTGAGAGAGAAAAGTGCAACGCGCTGCTGCATGCAAAAATGCTACGACGTATCTGCAGCGCTAAGTGGGTCGCCAGCAGAACACGCGGCACAGGACACACACAGCAGACACTGCACTGGCAACTTCAGTTGCAAGTAGCTAGTCCCAACTCCCTGCCTTCCTCCCGCCACCCTCTCTTCTTCTCCCTGCTCAACACTAGTCACGTTAACCGGGCCCATTCAGGCGTTAAGATGCGACTTTTTGCGTTGTCCATTAGCCGAAAAAGGCATAAAATGTCCTCTTGATTGCCAGCACCTGCTGCCCTTCTGGGCCTTCTGTTCCGCTTCAGCTTTCAACCTTCTTCTTTTTCTCTCCTTCGCTTTGCGCTATTCTCCCTTCTCCCCTTCTGCTCGGCTCGCACTGCTGTAGCATCTGCTGCGCTCTGCGACACTGAGATTTGATATACTTTTACTACTTCTTATACTTCCACTAATACATATACTACTTCTGTTACTTCTACAACTTGTATTACTTATACTATTTCTTTTACTTCTTCAACTATTTCTCTTACTTCTACTCAACGTCAATAACGTCTACTTCTACTACTCCTATGACTTCTACTACTTCTACTTCTTCTATTACTTACACTACTACTATTACTTATACTACTTCAAATGCTTCTTCTACTTCAACTACTTCTACTACTTCTCCTACTACTTCCACTACTTCTACTACTCCTAATACTTCTACAACTTCTATAGCTTCTTCTACTTCTACTACTTATATTACTTTTACTACTTCTCTTACTTATAATACATCAATAACTTCTACCACTTCTTCTACTTCTACTACTTCCCCTACTTCTACTTCTACTACTTATACTACTTCTATTACTTCTACTATTTCCATTACTTTTACTACTTCAAATACTTATATTACTTCCACTACTTATACTCCTTTCACTAATTATACTACTTTTTTTACTTCTACTACTTCTTCTTCTTCTACTTCTTCTATTACTTCTCTTACTTCTACAGCTTTTACTTCTTCAACTACTTCTAGTACTTCTACTACTTCTTCTACTCTTTTTACGTACATAAGTTTTACAACTTCTACTAGTCTATTACTTCTACTACTTCAACTACTTCGACTACTTCTACTTCTTCTACTACTCCTAGTACTTCTACAAATTCTACTACTTCTACTAATTCTATTACTTCTGCTACTTCTATTACGTATACTACTTCTACAAATTCTTCTACTCCTTCTACTTCCATTACTTCTACAGCTTCTACTTCTTCAACTATTTCTAGTACTTCTAATACTTGCACTAATTCTATTTCTTCTACTACTTCTAATACTTCTCTTACTTCTACTCCTTCTACTCGCTTTGCAACTGCTTATCCCTAGTCCTGTTGCACCTGTTCACCGCCTTTTCCCGTTGCTGCAACATTTGGTGGCACTTGCCGCAACGATTTATCAACCAAGACGAAGGTGCAGCGCAGCAAATTGATTATGCTAATTTCCAAGCTGTTTCGCTGCTTGTCGCTGTTGTTGTTGTTGTTGTTGTTGTTGTTGTTGTTGCAACTCCGTTATGACCGCAACACTTTTGCCCCAAAATACAAGGCCCTCTCTCTCAGCTAGCAACTGCACCCCCTCCCATACTTCCTCACTATTAGCCACATTAATGACTGTCATTATGTAATGACAGCGACAAGCGGCAAGAAAACGCGACGCGACGCGCCCCTAAAATGTATGCTACGATTCGGGAACGAAGCATTTAAATTTGCATAGGCAAACAAGTCTGCGAGTCGAACTAGACGCTGCAAGTTGTGGCAAATCGCTACACATAGCGTCAGTTCAATTGCCGTTCCCATTACAATTTTAGTTACCATTGTTGTTGTTGTTGCTGTTACTGTTGTTGTTGTTGTTGCTGTTTGGACTTGTCACAAAACTCGCTGACAGTTTCACAGTTGCACACAAATCGCACAAGTCGCGACGGCTTGTCAATTGTTTACTTTGCCCACAGACAGGCAAACAGATGGACAGACAAACGGACAGACAGACAGGCAGTCAAACAATTGTACAATGATGGCACGGGGGGCGTGGCAGTAAAGGGGGCATTCAAAGATGATGACAGACAGTTTGTTTTAATTCCTTTTTCGATGCTTGCAAAAGAACAAATAAAACAATTGGTAAAAACAGAAAATAGATAAAGTCATACACTGCAGCACGTAATACTCTTACTACATACGAACTTAGAGAGTTTTAGAGACTATTTTAGAATTTATTAAGAATTTTTTAAAAATTCTTTACAGTTTATAATGTCAATAAACATTTTGACATTGATTTTTTTCACTTTGTATAACAAGCAACTGATAAGTGTAGAATAGAAAGTATACAAAATGTCTGCTACTAGCAAGAGCTGCGCGAAGAGTGCAGGGGAGAGAGCGAGATGAAGAGAAAGACAGAGAGAGAGAGAGAGAGAGAGAGGGAGAGAGGGAGAGAGGGAGAGGGAAGAAACAGATAGAGAGAGAGAGATATATAAAACTGGCCTGGGCAAATTAAAAATTTGTGCACAAATATAAACATCGCTAAAGTTCTGTTGTTTTTGTTCGCTTCTGTTGTTGTTGCATGTGGCTTTTGTACTGCGAGCGTTGCATGCAGCAAAAATGTTGTCAACTTTTATTACAATTGCTGCTGTAGCTGATGTTGTTGTTGTTGCCGCGTTGACACTTAATTGATGGTGGCAAGCCGTGATTGGTGCCAGCGCGCGCTAAGCGCGTTTAGCCTCAGTTGCAAAGGGCGGGCAGAAAGCAGGGAGAGCGAGAGGAAGAAGAAATGATAGGGGCATAACAGAAGAGAGGGGGGGAGGGCTATCTCCGTCACAGACTGCAGCGCCATCAAATGGAATTGGCGCGAAAATCGTTTTACCAATTGCTGTTTTAGTTTTTGGTCATTAAAAGCAGCACCGAAAAAAAAGGGAAAAGAAAACTCGCCAAGATAAGCTCGTAAAATGTGCGCGGGCAGCGGGAAAATGCAGCGATTTTTCTTTTTGTTTTTGCAATTAAAAATGCAGTCGTTTTAGCATGTTGTAAAACTGTGATGAAATCGCAAGTGTTGCACAAGGGAAGAGGCAGAGGCAGAGGCATGGCAGGGGCAGGGGCAGAGGGAGGGCTGGGGCAGGGGCAGAGGTAGGGGGAGGGCAGGCAATTAGCAATGCAGGCAATAAAGGAATTCGTTTCAAATTGAAATTGAATATTTACAGTAGAAGATATAGTGCAAGGATGGCAATCAATATATAGATTGTTATTGCCCCTGCGCTGTAATGTATGCTATATATTTTTGCCATCTCTCTCTCTCTCTCTGTCTGCCAGTTGGCAACTGGTTAACGCACTTGAAGCGCATTTCCTTCGATTACACGTGCGAGTCATGTCATGAGGCAAGTGCGCTCGATTGGCCAGCAATTGCATTACGCATTACGCATACGCACCTTGGGCCTGTGCAGGAAATGCTTGCTTAAGGCCTCGTTACATGCCAGCAAAAGAAGCAGAAGAAATCGTAAATCAATATGCGGCTGACCAGAGTCAGGCCAGAGCAGGGCAGGCCAGGCCAGGCCAGCAGAGCACAGGCTGAAGAATCAGAGTCTGTGACTCGCTGGAGGCATCGAGGCATTGCAATGGCGCACACGCATTTCCGGTTTCTCCTTTTAAATTATGTTATCATTGAGCGAAACGCAATTAAGCGCCGATAGCCTACGGTGTGTCAATCAACGGCAAATAAAGGCGGCCCGTGCTCAATGTTTAAGCAGATAATAAAACAGACAGACAGAACAGGCCAGGCCAGGCCAGGGCAGAGCAGAGCAGAGCACAGCACAGAGAGGTAGGTGGGAAGAGAGAGAGGAGGAAGTAGAGGCAGAGCCGCACAGCAAGAGGCGAAAAGGCAACGCTGGCTGCCTTCGTGCAGAGAGTTATCATTTTGCGGTAACCAGCGACAAGCAGACACAGACACAGACACATACACACACACACAAGCAGACACACACACACGCTGGCAGAGTTAACGTATCTGGCTGCTGCTCCAGTCGCCTCCCCTGGAGTGCGCAAATTGACTTTTGCCGCTGCCAATGCAGTTGCCGTTGTCATTTCCTGGATTGCACATTGCACACACACAGAGGCGACACATGGCGACAACTTGCAAGACAGCTGCAGCAGCAGCAGCAGCAGCAGTAGCAGCGGCATGCAGCACGTTAGTTGCCTCCCGCCTCACGCACTCGACTGTAACGTGATAATTTGTCTGACGTCGCACTCTCACGTCTCTCATTGTGGCTTTGGCCGAGATTGTCGAGCGGGCCATGACTTGTTTGGGTTACGGTTTGCAACGCCTTCCACCCGCCTCCCTCCCCTCTCTCTCTCTCTCTCTTGCCTGCTTTTCTTTATCTCTCTGCTGTGCGCTGCACATATCGTTGACATGGCCTCGTCCACGTGCTCGTCTCCAGCTACGCTCTGCCATTTCCATTCAGCAAATCTGTCACCTGAGTAACAATTATAGCTGCTGGCTGCTGTGTGTGTGTGTGTGACTCTTCCTTAACTGCAGCTCTTGTTAGCTGTAACTACAGTGTGTCTTCCTCTCTCTTTCTTTCTTCTGTTCTTCTTGCCTTGAATCAATCAGCTTGCAACTTTGTTGTTGACTGCAAAACTCAAGTTGGCTGCGAATTGAAATTTCTCTCGCAAACTCTTTTAATGCAAATGCAATTTTCCTTTATTAAAATCTGTTTTTATTTTTCTCTCACTTTCTCTGTCTCTCCCTCTCTCTCTCTCCCCCCTCTCTCTCTCTCTCTCTCTGGTGCTCCCTTTCTGTCTCCCCCTTTTGATCAGCAGTACAAATTGCATAATGAGCTCAATTTGCCAATCGAGCCTAACTAGCGCGTGAATTAAACAAGCTGCACGACTTGTATATACCCTAGCAAATATGTAAATAAGCATAGCATGTAATACAGTGAATTAATAGTATATAGAAATATATTTTCATTCATCTTTAGGCTCTGAAAGTTGCTTAACTAGTTAGAGGTGAAACTGACTTTTGATTGATTTAAGCGCAGTCACAATCAATTAATGAGCAGCAACAGTCAATGAAAGTACAATAAAAGTGCTCTCAAGTACCTCTAGGCGAGGCTCTGCAGTGCCTCAAAGTAGCATCATAAGAGGAGAATATACTTTAAAGTGCTTGCAACGCGTGATACCTCGCCCTCCCTGAAAGCAGAGACAATTTGGCAAGCAGCACAAGGCAGTAGGGAGGCATGTAGGGGGAGTAGGGGGAGGCGGGGCAGTGCTGTAACGGTAGCAGCGCCTTGCCTGGGATCGTACTATATATAGGCTATAAATCAATTGGCTTTAATGCCTGGTTGGGCACAACAAATCTGAAACCTTGGTGCAAAACCGCAAGCCAAAACGCGTTTTCGATCATAAATAATGATGTGACGATGGTCAGGAGGCAAGTGGCAAAGTGGCAGGCGGCAGTGGCAAGTGGCAAGTGGCGCCACTGGCTGGCCAAAAACCTAATTAAGCCAGCACCAGAACCGGAAGTGGAAGCGCACACAAGCAGCAGGCAAGGCACAGAGAGAGAGAGACTGAGAGAGAGGCTGTTGCAGAGGTGTGGGGCAAAGAGAGAGAGGGAGGTTAGGTATAGGGGGAGTGTGGCAAGAGTTAGCTTTGTTTGGCTGGCGCCAGGAAGCGCTCGAGTGTGTGGCAACAATGGTTAATGCTTAAGTAATTACAATGGGCCGACGATTAACTATGCTGGCCAAGCCAGAGACGAAGCCGTTGCTGGAGCCGAAGCTAATGAAGCTGCACTCCACGGGCTGCACAGGATACAGGCACAGTATGCAGCTAATTATCACACACTCACACACACACGTGCACACACGCAGGCAGGCAGGCAGGCAGGCTGGCAGGCACGGCGACATTTTGTGGAAATTTATGTTATGAGCTCATCGATGGATGAAACTTGTTGGCTGATTGATTGGCGCGCTGCGTGTGCCTCATGCCACATGCCGCAAGATATGCTACTGCCACCCAAGGCGTTGCCAATCACTCTCTCTCTCTCTCTCTCTCTCTCTCTCTCTCTCTCTTTTGCCGCAGACTTTGTGACGCTCAGCTCGACTCTCTTTTTGGCCCATTATTTTTCCATGCACAACGCACTTCAGACATTTTTATACTTTATGCCACATTCAGAGGCGCGACCAGTTGTTATTGTTGTTATTGGTGGTTGCTTGGTTGCTTGGTTGCTTGGCCAACGCATAAGCCACTTAAGTTTTTGTGGCACACGCGCCTGGAGCCGCCATTTAGCACCCCGAAGTTTTGGGCGTCATCGATGCCGGCGTCGTTGCCAAAACGCATTTACAAGCAACAGCAAGGGAGGGGGCAGTGGGGGCTGAAGGGAGTAGAAAGATGTAAACGGGCGCCTTGCATAGTTTAAGGCAAAGTTGGTTATGCTGCAGTGGCAGTGAAGCTGGTGGGGTATGATGGACTAGACAAGTTTGTTTGCAGAAATTACAAGAGGAACTTCTTTGAGGTTTCGAGGCTTGTCAACTGTGCAGGGTATCTAACAGTCGGGTATGCTCTCTCTGCTTCTCTCTTTACTTCTCCCTTTACTTCTTTCTCCTCTGCTCTCCCTCTCTCTCTTTCTTTTGTTGTCTCCCTCTCCCTGTTTAACTCTCTTGCTCTTCTCCTTCCTCTCTCTCGCGCAGTTTTTTACGCTATTTTTGTTTGGCCATGGCACATAAATTGCCGGACTGTAAAGCGGCTTAAACGAATTGCCGCTCTGCAGCAGCAACAACTTGGCAACTCGCTGGTGTACCCCCTACCTTTCCCCCTCACTGCCCCTTCTTCTTGTTCTTTGCCTCCCCCGCCTTGCACTTCTTCTTGTTGGTTACTCGCAACTTTTGCACAATTTATAAATAGTTTGCTTGGTTTTAAAGTTTCCCCTGCTGCTCCAGCCACCGCCCGGCCCCATCCGCCTCTGCCTGCTTGGACTTAGGCATTATCGAGCGCGCATGCCGCAAGTTGCTGCAACTTGGCTTGATAGTTTGGCCACTTCGTTCAACAGAAATTAACAAAAGGAATTTCATTGGCAAATTAGATTGTGGTGCATTGCAAAGCAAACAAACAGAGGAAGAGGGAGAGAGAGGTAGGAGAGGGGAGGAAGAAGGAATAGACAGAGAGGAACAAGGGAGGGAGTGAGGAAAAGAGAGAGAGAAGAGCAGCGCCTGCTAAACCCTTTTGCACTTGAATTTCTCATTCCTTTCTCATTTCATTCATTGTTCAATATTTATTGGCAGCTTCGTTCTTGCAACACGTAGCCGCACTTGCTGCACTTGCAACTTACCGTGGCACGCTGTGGCATTTAAAGCATGCCGCAAGCGATGCGCGCTTGCATTTTTGACAAATCTGACAACGCCAACAACTCCCGCTGCCTCGTGCCCCCGCCTTGCTCCCCACTTCCTTGCCCCTGCCCCCCGCCACCCCTCTCTGTAATGGCAGGCTTTTAGCATATTTTACATGCCAATCTCTTAGCTGCTGTGGCATGCAACGGGTGGTGTATAGGGGCTGCCTACATTTATGCCCCAGTCGTAAGTAAAACTTTCCGCACGCAAAACGCAACTTGCAACTTGCAACTTGCTACTTACTGCTTGCTGCATGCAACTTGCAAGTTGCGACTTGCGACTCGTAAAGTAAACACACTTGAGAAGTTACTTTGCTAGTGAGGTGGAGGGGGGAAAGAGGGAAAAGGGGTCTTGGCCCTGGCTTCACTGTGGGTTTTCTGCCTCGCTCGATTTGCGCATTTTTCGCGCGCAATTACTCAGCGCAGCTTAAATTGCCTGACCGGCAAAACTCTGGCAACCTCTGGCGGCACTGACTGGGCTTCACTGTGCAGCAACCCTGACCTGCCCCCTCACCTGCTCCCTGACGACACTGCTTGCCGCGCTAAGCTGCACCTCATAAGCTGCCTAAAAGGTGCAAAGTAACTGCCATAAGCCGCTTGCCATAGCCAGCTCTGCTCAACCTGCTGTCCCTTCTCCCCCCTGCCCCTCTCCCCTCTACTGTCCCTTCTCCTCTCCCTTCTCCTTCTCTTTTCTCTTCTCCCTTCTCTTCTCCTCTTTCCCTCCTACAGCTTGTCATTTTTTATAAAGCAAATCTAACAAAAACTTGTTGACAGTCTTCTTTTCTCACTCCCTCTCTCTCTCTCCCTCCGCCTATCTACCCATCTCTCTCTCTCTTGCCCTGCGGCATACATTGCGTATGCGTGATATGCGGACTACGCTCGCTGTCTTCGTCTTCGGCTTCAGCTTCAGCATTCACTGAGCACATTTTAATTGGCTGCCAACGCTTAACCCTTCTGCCACATAAATCTTACCCACACATGCAACGCCCCCCCCCCAACCACCCTCTTGCAACACACTCAAATTGACTTTTAATCTGCAGCACATGCAGCCGAGAGCATCAACTGACCAACAGACCTCCCCCCTTGGCTGACCCTCGCCCCCGTTCAACTGCAAACAAAAGAAAGCTGCTGAACTTAGCTAAACTTTGCCACCGAGTGCAGCCCCGAGTTGAGCAACTCAAGTTGCATGCCACGTCGTGTCGAGGCCGCATAATTGCCTGCGATTTAAGTCGACTGCCGCAATTAATCGTGCTGCCATAAATCAGCATACTTTGCCATAATACCCCTTCTACCCCCCTGCCATAATGTATACGTTGCCATCTTCATCAAAACGAAACTTGATTCCTTTGCTGCTTGAGATGTAGATACAAAAGTATCTCAAGGATACAAATGTATCTCATGGATACATAAGTATCTCATGGATACATAAGTATCTCACGGATACAATTTAATATCATGGATACAGTATCTAGTGGATACAAAAGTATCTAGTGGATGCAAAAGTATCTCATGGATACAAAGTATCTAGTGGATACAAAAGTATCTCATGGATACATGACTATCTCATGGATACAAAAGTGTCTTGTGTATACAAGAGTATCTCATGGATACTAAAGTATCTAATTACACAAATACACCCTATTTAGGATAGATAACTAGAATACAATACTAGTAGTATCTTATGGATACAAAACTATCTTGAAGATACAAATCACCACTTTATGCATTCAAGCTGTACAAGCAAAACAATCTCTGGGATACAAAAGTATCTCAAATGACCGAAATGTCTCAGAATGTCACCGACTGCAGATACAGAACTATCTAATGGATACAGTAGCATCTTAAAGATACAAACGCATCAACCCACGCATTCAAGACTTAGTCTGTACATATGTGTAACACATGTATCTCATGAATTATCAAATCACCAAATTCGCAACCAAATACAGCAGTATCTTATTGATACAAAGGTATCTTATGAATAAAAAAGTATCTGAAATATGCAGAAGTATCTTGAAACCACAAGCTCAAAGTCTTCAAGTACAAAAGTACCTTACAGATACCAATGCATCATTAAATGACTACATTCGAGAGCTAGCCTGTATATATGTAGAAAGGTATATTCTCAAAACAAAAGTATCTCACGAATGGAAAAGTATTCAAAAGATACAAATTCATCATAAAATCAGCGAGCTACGAGTCTTTTCTTAACCAACTTCCTTCTCTAGTTCACACTAACATTCGCACCACCTTGCATGAATACATTATTCACTTCCCTTCAATCGTATTCATCATGTGTAACCTGCAAATGGTCTCACTTCTCTGTCACAGCAAGGAAGTCTTCCTTCGCTGTCCTTCCACACTTGTAGACCGAAAGAAATCTATTAAATTCGCCTTTAGATGTCGATAAATATGCTGCATAAAAAGAGAGTCTCTAGCTGTGCTGCTGGACTGGCTTTCTATGGCCATAAATAAGTTTAAGCTGCTGTCAATTGACTTGCTACCTCACGATAAGTGGTCGCCAGATCAAAGCGCTGTCAGTGCCAGCCATATCAGGCCATATGCCTGGGCAGTCTATAGAACTGCTTCGATCCGTTGACGCACTTCATTTCAGTCAATGACAAATGACACAGCAGTGGCGAGCAAGAGAAGGGAAGGGAGGGGGATATCATAAGGAGCTACATTACAGGCGACAGATTGCAGTTAAGAAAAGGGCCAAAAGGGGGGTTGGGGTATACAAGGAGGTGGAAATTTATGCTCTTGTTTGTTCAGTGTAGCGCACGGCAACGGTCGGACCGGGGAACTATTCATTTATGGCCTTATTTATGGGGCGCATTTAAGCAGCGGCGGGCAATGGCCAAAACCGCCGCTGTCAAGCTGGATTACATCTACAACGTTCTTTGCGATATTGCAGTTCATGGCAATTGGCTCCGTCCTATCGCTAATGGATTGCGGCACACAAATCTTTAAAATTACCCGGTAAAACTTTGAAATTAGACGTGGACGCAGCGGACGAACGAGCAAAGGGAAAGCCAAAGCAGCCTGGCAACTGGCGTCAGTCTAGCTGAGGTCTTGGCTAATTTGTAGTTTGATATTTGATCAAAGGCCAACAAGGCAAACAAACAAACCGAAAGCAGGCAGTGGCAACAAGAGAGAGAGAAAGAGGAAGAGAAAGAGAGAGAGGGAGTTGGGGCTGCTACTCTGCCGGCAGTTGAAGGGTGAGTCAGGCTTGTTTCGCGTGTACTTTAGGTACATGCTGCACAATCCTTATGAAATTTTGTGCATGTCTAGTTAAAGTATTAAATTTCTTATATACCCAAGATCAAAGCTTTATCTTGATCCACAAAATAGTTATGGGCTTTGGAAAAGGAAGAAATAAAGGAGTAGAAGTTGAACACTGATTATCAAAGTTCTTCCACTGTACATCGTGAGGACCTCAGCCCATCTACATTTGAGTTGTCTTCAGTTCTTTGTGCCACACACTCCCTGCAATCAGCACACTATTTTTACAGGGTATCATGGCGTTGTCTTCAACTGATTGCCCCCAAAACTCTTGTAAGTTGCAACATTTGCAGCACATGTCGCTGGCAATTTGCTGCGTCGCAAATTGTTTGTGTCTGCGCCTACTTCAAGTACAGGGCAAACACTAATTGAAGGCCAATTGCCCAAGTTAAAAGCCAATCAAGTTGGGGCGGCACTGGGCGTGGCAGCTGCACGTGCCACACAGTAACAAAAAAAAGAGGCGAACTTCTCCAATTGAATTTAGTCGAAAATATTGAGGCAAAAGATTGAAAGTTGCCTGCCACCCATTTGTGTGTTTGACTGTGTGTGTGTGTGTATATAAAGAGTCATTTTTATCGCATCACAGATATGTGTATGTGTACAGTAGAGCTTATGTGCTGACGATCCAGACAGATCGCAGCTCAGACGCAACAACTGAAAGGGCTGTCAGGCCGTAGGCCAATCGCCAAATCCCAGGCCACAAAAGAGGCAGAGTACAAAAAAAGTAACGGGAATAAGTAACGTAAAGTCCAGACACACACGCACATACACAGACAGACACAGACACAGGCAAGGCAAGAGCTCACATGGCAAATGTAACGTAAAACGTAAAATATTCCTGAATGCAATTCCCCTGCATACCGCCACACACACACACACAGAAAGTACACACACACACACACACATTGTGGAAAAAGTCAAACTACAGCATTGCGGATGTTCAGGACATTCAACTGCACTTTGACCCATATTCCATTCCATTTTGTTGCAGCGTTGGGCGTTGCGACGCACTGCACAAAAACCGAACAACAACAACAGCAACACGAACAGCAACCACAGCTGTTGGCAAGACTTGACTAAACCCCCCTTTACACCACCATCCCCCCTGCCACTACCCCTGCACGCCGTTGGCTCAGCTCTTAGCCAGTAAATCGTTTAGCTGCATGGCATTTGCAAGAGCCTCTCTCGATTTGGTTTGTTGCCTCGTCCGAAAGCCAAGCGAGAAAGAGAAAGGGAGAGAAGGGGAGAGAGAGAGAGAGAGAGAGAGAGGGAAGTAGGACACCCCAGCTTCGCATGATCTCTGCACGCAGTGGGCGTGGCTCCATACCTGCCTTGGCCCTGTCCGTGGCCCTGGCAAGGCGCAGGCATCGAAAACAATTTTCGTTGCCTACTTTTCAGGGCATTTAATGATTTTCAATGAATGCCAGCAGCGCCTGAGCGCAAATTAAATCCCTCACTTGATTTATGTCTGTGCGGTGCTAAAAATAAATTATTAAAAAATATTTGCAAGTCATTGCGAGCATATTTTGAATGCCTCAAGAGGAAAGGTATAGTAAGTTGGAGAGTTTAAACTGAAAAGAAGCAAGAAGAGGCGACAGGAAAAGACTACAAAGAAAAACAAATATAGGAACGAGGTAAGAGCCAATAAAGAGAGCAAAGAAGAGGGAGAGGGACAGAGAGGAGGGAGAGAGAGAGGTAAAGAGAGAGACAGCAGCCAGAAGAGTTTTGAAATCGAAGCAAGATCAAAGCAAAAAGCAAACCACAAACTTAACTAAAAACGCAGCGTAAAAGCCAAGAAAGCAAAGAGAAAGCAAAACAGAAAGTAAGACAAGTCACAAAGCAGATAGCAGCATATCAATGCAGCAAAAAACGTGTAGGTGAAGCCAAAAAAGAATATAATAAAAGAAGTAAAAATAAGAAAACGCAGCAGAGCCAAAACTGATAATGATAAGGGCAGAAAGACAGAGAGAGAAAGAGACACAAAGCTATACTATACTACAATAAATTATAATTACAGTATGTCAAGAAACACTACACAGATTTACATAACATTAACATGTACATATGTATGTGTAAAGAGTTACTTGACTAGCTGTATATTGTATTACTTTATCGAATGTTTCTTTAAATTTCGCTATGTGACTTTATTTTATACCTGAAACCAGCAACAGCTTTTTCTCTTACTGATTTCCAGCTTATCTATTTTTATTTCTTGTCTGTGCCAACCCCTTTTCCTGCCCTCGCACAATGACTGCCGCATTTTGTCTGATATCTGAGATACTCGAACCAAACTCAATCATATTTCATCAAAGGGCCTTACACAAAAAAACAAGAAGAGGGAAAAGAGAACAAACAAAAACGATGACACAATGTTGCTGCGTTTTGGGCCAACAAACTGAAATTTCAAAGCCGAGTCCCCCATTAGAAGGGGCGTCTTCTGGGAGTATTGGGGCATTACATACAGTTTGGCAGAGGCCACAGATGTTCAGCTAACCCAAGGCGCAGGTGTGTGTGTGTGTGTGGAGGTATGTGTGCCGCATCCGCAATGCAAGGCAATAAACCAAAAATACGTCAACAACAAAACCACAAAACCAAAGCAACAAACACGCAGACACATACACACACACACACACAGCTGTGACAGGTAAACGAGGTAATTTTAATTATGGCCACAATGGTCGACCACTTGGTTCATCAGCATGCCGCCGGCATATGCCATGGACCAGAGACTAGAACATAACTGAAGCAGTCCTCGATCCGCTCCCTTTCCGGCCCTCGCCTTGCCTCGCCCCTGTCTCGTTATGGATGGGCGCCAATTGCCAGAGACGCAACATTTGCCTCTTAGCCAAATTACATAAATTAGTCGCGAGTCGAATCAAAGCCAGCCAAATTTAATGGACTCCTGTGTAAAGTTGTTCCAGCAGCAGCAGCAAAAAGAAAAAAATGGAAATACAAAAACAAAATGGAACCAACGCAGCTGAGCACAAAAAGTGCAACAACAAATCGAAACGAAACGTCGAATACTACGTGATGCTGCCGCGAGCAACGGCATGAAAAAAGGCTGTAGATAACAACTAAGTAAAGGTGAAGAAGTGTAGAACAGATGATACCCTGCATTTGCAGTTAAGCAAAGTGAAGACGTGAGAGGGAATATTATTAACCCTTTTTGTTTTAAGTGGTTGGCAACACTTGTAATATACAGCGCAGTGCACATAAATTATCGATAAACGTCTTTGGTATTTTTCGTTGTATTTTGGCAGAAGTTTTATTTGCGCATTTTCAATTTAAATAGTTGGCAATATTGATAATATAGCAACACTATTAATGGTAATCGCGCCTAAAAACTATCGCCACATTAGCTAGGCAATATGCGCAACATCGATAACTTCTAAAGAGCTTGCAAACTGTTCCAATTAAGCGAAATGTAGTTTCAAATATTACTTGAAATTTCAATGAAACGGAAAATAAATAGAAATGAAGACAATAAAGAATATTTATTATATATTTGTTGTTATTATTTATGAGTTGTTTTGTATATATATTTTTGCCTTTATTATTATTATTTACTTATTATTAATAAAAAAAAATATAATAAAAATAGAATAATACAAACTAATTATTAAATTTGTATTGCATTATTAAATTACAATATATTATCAGAGATCTACGCAAGAACAGCTCTAGAACTTTTCATTCCTTACATTCCTCTCAGAATATAGTTTAACTTCCGACTGTCGCATTAGCAATACACAACATACCCTTCGCTACAGTTTTTATTAGCTACAGGGTATGCGAAAGTGCAAAAAAAACGAATTTCTGCAACATTACTGATTTCATTAGAAGCCGTTGAGCATCGAATGTGCGGATAAGGAGAGACCTCGCAGTGACAGCGGGTTAGAGAGTGAGAAGAAGGCAGGGAATGGGATAGAAAGAGAGAGGAGGGAAGGGTAGGGGGGATACGGTCGAGAGTCCGGGGTTTTGTGCGGTTGTTTGGCTTTTTTGGCGGTGCACCACTGCGTATACGTAATGTTGCATTTTTAGTGCTCGTCGCTCGTTGTCTGCGGCGCTTGTTGTACATTTCTGCTGCAGTTTGGGAATTGCTTTGCCCCAAACCTCCACTAGTCCACGTGCCCCTCTCTCCCCTCGCCCTGCCCCCTGCCACCTTCCCTTACCTCCTCTTTCTTGTCTATGCCATCTGTCCCTCTCTGCTTGGCATTTTTGCGCATACCTTTGCCAGCTTTTGGCAAAGTCAAAGGTCTGAGGGCCCCTCTCTCTCTCGCTCTCTCTGTCTCCCTCTCTGACCGCTTTCTTGTTGCGTTTCTTTTGCGGTCATAAAATGTTGCCGGGCCCCAAAAACGAAATATGGGCCCAGGTCTCGCACATTGCACATCGAAAGAGGTAATTTAATTTATGATGCAGTAAAATTGAAAATCCCCCCGAGCATTACACACCACTCACAGTGCTGAAGAGAGAGAGAGAGAGAGGGAGAGAGAGAGGCGGAAGAGAAGGGGGGATGGGCAGAAATGTATGCTGCTACGCTGCTTTTGGTGACATGCTGCCTGCGCTGTCTGTGTGTGTCTGTGTGTTTGTGTGTCCATTTCCCTGCCTGGCTGTTGGATGGGCAGATGGGCGGGACCAGCTGACAGTTACAGATGCCCAACTTGTTGGCCAAGCTTAGGAGATGAGCCAAGTTTTGCATGCCAACGCGTGCCGGCGTCGCTTTGATGAGCTACTGTACCTGTGCACAGTACACTGAGAGAAAAACTATCAAACAAGATACTGATTTATTTATTGAAAAAAATATGTTGAAATATGAGATAAGTGAAGTTCCTTAATGGAATTTAAATAAATAAATCAGCATCTAATATATATTTATGTATAATATTCTACATATTTAATTAAAATAATACCTTATTTTATTTAATATTTCATATTTCACCACATTTTAATTGCTAAAAACGTTTTGCTGGAATATTTTTGGCATCAGCTGCTCATGTCCTTTTTTTTTAATAGTTGGCAACACTAGTAATATACTTACAACATCAATAACTCTCACACAGCTTGCAGCCCAGCTGATCTTGTGCTTTTTGTTTTGGGTAGTTGGCAACACTGTTTATATACCAAAAGTAACTGCAATCTATCGATAACTTTCATTCAGCCTCGCTCAAAGTTCAATTCAAGATCAAAGGAATCTCAGAGCTAAGAAACTTTCTCTCCGTGCAGCTTTGTCAACGCACGAACAGACGTGGCAGGCCGCTACCAGAAACAACAACAACAACAACATACACACGAAGAGAAGCTTTCCAAAAACTGATAACACACTGGTGAGCCGCATTGGCTGGACGCGAGGCATGAAACGTTTCGGTAACGGTTTTATTTTTGTTTTTGTTCTCGGCTTTTGTTTTGGAACTGTTGCAACGTCTGCAAGTTGTGTGTTGCCAGCGTTGCAGGGCCCATGGCTTTGCATATTAAATATGCAACAGCCGCACGCGGCAAGGACCATAAAGCACCTGGAAATGGTTGCCACAGCGGTGTAGCAGCAGCAGCAACAACAAAAGCGGCTATCGCAGCCGTGCGAAAGAATTTACGAGCTGGCAACGTCAGGCAGTTGCAACATGCGGCATGCGGCATGGGGCAAGGGGTGCAAGCATTTGCAGATATGACGTGCATCCAATCATTTTAACGCAAATAAAGCACAACAGATGGCGCTGCGTGTGCCTTGCAAGTTGACGCACGACTGGCCACGCGGAGGTGGCATGCCACAAACTGACAGCGGCAACGAGGCCCAAAAATGGATGCGTGCGGCAGCTTATCAGGAACTCGTAAGATTCTTCCCGGTTTATGTATGCCACCGCCCGCCTGCCTGTGGTCACTTGTGGCATGCCCCCTCCCCCTCTCTCCATGCCGTCTGCCTCCTTTTGTTTGCGCTGCGGTCGTCGACGCTTGCAATTGGAATTTTTGTCGCATTTACCAAAGTGCAACAGGAGCAGTGGCAGCTTGTGGCAAGGCAATGTGCTGCAGATAAATCTCATGAAATAATTACACGTGTTACAGTAAATGCTGTTAAATTGTCTGACCCACCTCTAGTCCCCTGCCCCTGCCAGCAGCCAGTGGGCCGCCATGTAAAATGCATTCATGAAAGAGTGGACTGCATAAGTGCCACAAGCAGTGGCAACATTGGCGCTGCCTGCCACGCAATGCATGCGACTTGGCTGAGTGTTTCAATTTACCCAACGCAGCGCGGAGTGGGTGGAGGGTGCCACAAATGAAGAGAGGCAAAGGCAGATACAGTGAGAGCACGACTGGCACAACAGTAACAGCAAGAGAGAGAGAGAGAGGGAGAGGGAGATAGTCCAGCGAGCCACAGGACTTATGCCCAATTGGGGAAAATGATTTTGTGCCACTGCGGCAAAAAAATAAAATAAACATAAAGTAAAAACGTATAAATATGTATATATGCCACATATACGGATGCATTAAAATACACATATTTATATAGCTTTTGCATATATCCCATAAATGAGCGTCCGCATCTCGTGTGCTTTAAATTAAATTGAAAATCAACGCGACGCGTCTCTCATTAGTCGGAAATCGTTGCCTACTTTTGCGCGCAAATAAATGCCCATTTAACAATTAAAGGCACCACATTCCCCGACACAATGAAATGCCAATTATTCACAAATATATATAAATATATGAATATAAAAATATATATAATATGAATTATTTAAAGTTCTTTTGAAACATCGCACAGAGTTTACTCGCATTTCTGTTTGACTGACAAATTGATTGCATTGCTTGTTATCGATAGCTATGTTATCGCAAGGAAGTACGCTGGTATTGAATATCAAATTTTGATTAGCAGCAGAAGAAAAATTGCGCATTTTAATAGCAGCATAATTTTTATACATATTTGAGCAGGAAAGAGACACAGCGAGAGAGATAGAGAGAGATGGAGGGAAAGAGATTCAGATTTAAAATTACGACAATCGCGACCGCAAAATGTTTGCAGTCAACGGCCATTTTATGGAGTCATCCAGTTGATTATTACGCGCTTCCATCGCAGTAACGGACGTTGCTGGTTCAATGGCTTCTCTGCTATGGCTTCTATGCCGGATTCTTTTATTTTTCTTACATATTTTATACTCTTCAGCTACCAGTTCTTTATATATTCTTTTTCTGGTGCGCCGCCGCCGCCGCATTGAAGTAATCACATAAATCACGCCGCGTCGTCGACTGCTCAATGGCTGCGCTCCATTATGAGGCGACGCGCAGATAAAGTCCCGCACCGATGCATAGATAAAAAAGAAGTAGAAATAACAGACAACAACAACAAGAAGCGCACGAGTTGCTTTATTAAGCATAATAGGGCCATAAAGCCCATCGAGTTATAAGTGCCCAAGTGGTGGCATGGCCAAAAAGGATTACCAGGCCAAAAGGTGGACATGCTAGTACGGTGCGCCGACTGCCAGTACCGTTATGATTGATGAGCCATTGCGGCTAATTCTTGGCTCACTCGCTTTTGTTTCTCTCAATAAACTGTAAATCATGCTGTGCTACGTGCCAAGTCATAAATACAAGTACTCCCGGTACCCATACCACCCGCCCTCTCTCTCTCTCTCCTGCTGTCCAGCACTATCTTCTTCTCGCACTTTTACAGCGATCCCAACTGCATTGCAAGCTGTAAGCTGTAAAATGGAGTGCAGCTTTTTAATTAAGGCGCCGCATTGCCAAGCAAAACAACTAAGCAAACTAGTCGGGCAAACTTTCGACGAATATCGTATGCTCTTTGCTGTGTGATTAGTTGACAGCCTGTGAGAGAGTTGCAATAATACCTATGACATTAAAGCGACCTTGCAAGCGCAGCCTGTTGCGAGTTGCCATCCTTGACAGTAACAACTACTAACATAAGTGCTGCCACTCTATTCGAAAATACCACAGCAATTATAGTTATTGTTATATATTGTTAGCCCATTGAGAGTTGCCACTCTTTGCTGTTCATCTCAACCAGCAAGTACCTCTGTTATCTCACACGGTCAGACTACATGATCTACCAGTTATACTCGCTGCTAACGTAACAGAAACAAAACAAGCACAGGAGCAGCAGGCAGTGGCAACAAGAGGAACAGCAACAAATAGAAAAGCTACATAAAGACAAATGACCAAGGCGCGAAATGTTTGACAACAACATTGGCCAAGGACCGAGGACAACGGGTGGGCGCCATCTATCAAAGCTGCCTGGCAGCGTGCAAATTGAAATGGCAGCCATTGCAATTATCGCAGCAGCAGGAGCAGTAAAAGTAACAGTAACAGCAACAACAACAGTAACAGCAACAGGAACAGTTACAGTAGTGGTAAAGGGGAATGGAAAGAGGAGCGGGTACTAGGATCGTATTTGCCAGTAGATTAGGCCCACTAGCGATATATAACTGAATTAGCGCCGCAGGACATTCGCTTTATATGAAACCCAAACCCCGTAATGGAATCCTTGTCATGCATCATTCGCGCCTGCAGTCTGTAATTTTTGTCAAATTTTCTACTCAGTGTTGCTTTATTTTTTTCTTCTTTCTTTCGACTGCAGCGCATCTTCTCGTCATGGCATTAGATTTATGAACAATGCCCCACCGAGTTGCCACCACTCCCCCCTTCACTTCCCCTGCCCCCTGTTTGGGCCATTTCGCCTGCGCTACGGCAATATTGTAAATCATTTCCAAATTATTTAGTCGCTCTCTATTCATATTGTATATGTATGTATTCATATTTTTGGCGCCTTTGCAGTGCTGGAGTGTGGAAGGCGGGTGCGGCACGTGATTGCGTTATAAATTATGAACCATTGGATTTGCCCCCCTTTATATGTGGCCTGTTTTTTCTTTCTTTATTCTTCTGCTGCTCGTTAAAGTGAGGTTAAGTATTTGCTGAAAAAAGGAAGATCTAATGCAGAATAAGGCGAAATAAAAGCAGCAAAAAACTAAACAGATATATAAATTTATTTATTATTATTTATTTATTTACTTATTTGCAAATTATTTTCAATGTGGAACGCTTTCAATTGGCAATTACAACGCCAGGTGGCGTTTTCCGATAAGTCGATTACTTTTCTTATTGCAAATCGCATATTCGGTGCCAGTTTTGGGGATTGTAATTTAATATTTAGCATATATGCACACAATATATGCTGCCATTATGTTTGCATGATCTGTCAATCTAAGCAATTGCCGAGCACACGTTACTCCTTCTCCTCCTCCTTTCTCTCTTCTCTCTCTATCCGTGCAAGCCAAAAAGAAAGAAAGAAAGAAAGCGAAAAGTGCCGCTATCTATTTATATCGCTTTTGGCTTTTCGCTGGCAGCAAAAACGCTGAAAACTACTAACGAACGACACCTGCAGGTGGCTCCGGCTCCAGTTCGATTCCTCCAGCTCCAGCTCCAGCTCCAACTGCAGCTAGCGTGTGCCGCTTCTTCTTCTTCTTGTTTGCATTTGTTGTCCGATTTTTTTGCTGCTGCTGTTGTTGTTGTTGCTGCGATACATACACCAAAATTGTTGCTGCTGCACGAATGTTGTAAATCAAAAGTAGGCGAGTCACACGAAGGCTCCGCCGACTGCGACTGCGGCTCCAGCTCTGCTTCAGGCTCCAGAGTAGGCACCAAGCGGAGCCGATTTGACTGGCAGGCCGAGCGGATAACGCTGGCAATTATCGCGCTTGTGCTGCACGAACAGCGGAAGCAGCAGAGGCGCCATCATGTTACCTCAGCCCCCAGTTCCCCCTCCCTCCTTGCCATCTCTTTATTGTTTGCTGGCATCTTTTTGTGCATTGCAATTGTTAACAAAAAGCATCAAGCGAGCTTGTTGTTGTCCCGAAATATGGCCCAAACTCAACTGCAGCCCCCACCCCCTCTCGATGTGGCCCCATGTGGCTCGACTAGGCAGTCAGTCAGTCATTGAAGTCATTTAATGCCACCAATGTTGTACGTTGTTTTTGCCCGAACAACTGTACTAAGTTTCCTTTGCTCCTTTTTGCGCGAATGTGTGTTTTTGTGTGTGTGTGTGTGTGTGTGTGTGTGTCTGTGCGCGCGTGCCCAAATGTGTGTGTGTGTATTAGAGTACTGCATGAATGCATTCAAAGGGGGACATGAATTATTCAATGTTAAAATGAGTACAATTTGTTGAGTACAGTTTTAAATGAATGCCAGTGAATATTGTACCCTCACTTGTTGTGATACCTATCACTGTAAAAAAGGAGAATAATTTATAATAATAATTGTTGGGTGTACTGTCAAGCACAAAATTAATGTATTCATGCAAGACTCTTGTGTGTGTGTGTTGATAGCTGGCTAAGAGTCCGTTGTCGTGTGCAGGATGTGTTTGCAATTTGTGGACACGCCGACTGTCGTCATTGTCGTTGTCGATTTGCCTGCATTTTATAGTATATTTTATATATAGTTTTTTCGCTAGTTTTTTAATCACACGTGCCTACTCCGTGGGAAAAAAGTGCTTTGAATTAAGAACTGCTTTTTACAGTGGCCAAATGAAGTGGTTGCCAATGTTATTTGGGATTGCCCTTCGGTCTGGTAAGGCCGAGTCGAGTCGGGATAATTCTCCGATTCTATTTGAACTGCTAGCCCTCCTCGTTGATAAGCCAATTGTTTGTTTTCTTGACGCCACGCGATAGTTAACGTGTCGTTTCACTGTGTTTTTATCTTATTTTCTTTACCCTTTTTTCCCCTCATATCACGGCACCAATAAAAAGCTGCAAGGCAAACATGTCAGATGCATACTAACACAATTGCATTTCTACAAACATACACACATAGTGCATGTGTTATGTATGTGGACTTTCCCACTGGCGCGAGGTCTCAAAAGACAATCAAAATTAAACGACTCTCAGTGCTCACATGCAAGACGCATAAAAAGAGGAAGCACCCAGTGGAATTGGAGTTTATGAAAAATAATATCGGCTGTGGCAAAAAAACTAAAACTAGTCTGTTTAATTTAGCAGAGATATGAACCCGGCAATGCAATGCAGTAGGCGTTGCCAGATGTGAGAAAAAAAGGATCATGTTTTGAATTGATTGGCAACGAAAGAAATATATCACAGTTGGCAACTCAGGCCAAAATCTAGTAGCTATTATTCAAACAAACATCATGAAATTGAAATACTTTTTGTTATTCATAATTTTATGTTTCTTTACGATTGGCAACAAATTTTTGAAATTCTACTTTCTCAATTGGTCTGGCATGGAATTCAGAACGAATGTCATGCCGTGCCCTGACGCGTAATCAGCTGTTCAGCAAACCATCTCGTCAGCTGCTTCGAGTTACACGCGTTTTCAAAAAGAAATGAAAACTAACTAACAATAATGGAATGCATAAGTTGTTCCAACCCTACGAATAAATACAAATGCAGCAAGTGCTTGGCTCCTTAGTATGTAACGCAACCAATAAAAATTGAACTATTAAATAAATAAATCTCCTTTCAGCTGTTCCCTTGACTGTTATAAAACCCACAAAGGCTCACCGAAATGTACAGAACTCTCGGGTGCAAAGGACAATTCTCCAACTACGCAGGATATTACGGACGAAGAACCCACTCTGTACGCACCCTTTAGCACTGAAGACACTGTGCTTATCGATCTGTTGCAAGAATTGAGTAAGTACTGAGATCAGCGAAGGGATAAGCTAGTGTTATGTCCTTATTTCCCCAGACAGAAGTGACCCATTGAGGCACCTCCTTCACAATCCGCATCTACGTTCACTACTGCAACAGATCGATGTGTCGCACAACGCAAACCTCGCCATGACTGCAGCCATGCAGGAACCGCTCTTTGTCGAGTTCGCCAACGCCTGCTTGGAAGTCGTGGAACCAATGTCAGATGCCGAACGCGCTGATCTGGAATTGTGTAATTGATAATCAACAAATTTCTCAAAACCTCGTGTAGGATAAATTAGTATATAGTTTGTAAAGATATATGTAAACACTAGGAACTACATATCTTGAGTTCATTTATTATTATAAAGTACTTAAATTTAACACATTTATTGTCTGCCATTATCGTTGGCACCTCGAGGTCGGCCTAAAGTATTGTCGTCATCGTCGAATAGATCATCGAAATCATTATAGAAGTCGGCATGGACATGCTTATCGTTTGTAGGTGTTGGCAGATGATCCAACATCATGCCTGTGGCGCTACCCGACTGCAAAATTTTAATAAATTGTTAAACGTTTACAGAAAAATATTTTATAGTTTCATTCTCATCTGCTTGCCTCTTCCATGTCCATGTAGCCGGCTCCTTCAGAGAACATTTCATCCACAGCCAATGACGGTTTCATATTTAGATCCATTATGTTCTTAGGTTTTTCTATTTGCTTTATAAAATTGTTTATGCTTTGTGCTCTTATTGTTGCCACCTAGCACAAATGCTGCTCCCATAGCTTTCTGGCACACTCTAAAAATAGCTGATAGGCAATTTGGCAACTCACTTTTCAGAACTATCTGGCATCACTGCTACCACAGCTGTTGTGTCAGTCAGCTTTTTACATTCTTTGTTTGCCAAAATGGTTCGTGTTGGATTACAAATCTCAGCAACTTTGGAAAATATAGACAAGCTAGAAACGCACACCGACTATGCATACTTCTTTAAGTTAACCTGCAGCAACTGCGGTGAGCGGTCGGATAAATGGCACGATATAACTGAATCGGAGCGTGTGCAGCAAGATTCGCGAAATTCGAATGGCTTCAATTTTTACATGAAATGCAAAATGTGTGGACGGGAGAACAGCATCGATGTTGTGGAGAAATCAAGAGGTAATACTATTATTAACTATTATACATAAATAATATCCATTGTTGTATCCACACACAGCTGCCTACACCGCCGACGACGCGGGCAACTACAAGACCATCGTTGTATTCGATTGCCGCGGCGTCGAACCCTTCGAGTTCTCGCCACGAGCTGGTTGGACAGTGCAATCTGCTGAGAATGGCCAGAGCTTCGAGGATGTGGACTTGTCCGACGATGACTGGGTGGAATACGATCAGAAGAACAAGAACTCAGTGGGTGTCTATGAATTTGCATCCCAATTTGTTAAGCTAAAGAAATAATCTCACATTTGAGAGAATCCTTTTATAATCTCTCTCTATCTCTGTTAATAAATTTGTTAAACAAATGAAAAGTCAGATAGTTGTGTTATTTTAGAAGCATTTTTCTTGCAGATTTACTTTTCACATAGAAAATTAAGCGTACGTGAGTCTAATAAATATAGTATGTATGTATATGTATATTAAAATATAGTTAATTCAACTTTTAGTCATTTAATGCTTAGGCTGAGGCGCTTTAAGACACTATTGATGGTGTGTTATGCAAAAATATATATATGTACAGAGGGTGTAAATATATATTCAGTTGATCCATTTGATTTTGGGTTGTTCAGACACAGTTGCATGCATACATTATATGTACATTACCAAATTCTCATTTACTTATAAAGAGAAAGTCTTAAAATACAAATCAGTATCAGTAGAAAGGTATATAACCACAACGCCTTGGTTAAAGTGATGAAAGCCCTTAGTTATCTTAACATAAATGTGAAAACTATTAAATAAATTCTGTCTCTATTTCGTGTCTCTTTAGTGACACTTGTCCGCCACAATGGGAAAGCGGACAACGCGAATCTCATTGCCGTAATCGCAGACAACAGAGTCGCAGGCGAGCATCATGATCTTGGGGCACAGTTGACGATTGGCAAAGTCTAGCTTGACCTCGCGTGCTGGCTGACCCGTGCGCACATCCCAAACAATCAGGGAACCTAGAGAAATCAGAGACAATGAATCAGTTTCCAGTTTCATTCATTCATTCACTTATTTTTGTTGGCTTACCCATTTTACTGGTGACTAAAAGCGATGGGGTTAACATCAACAGACTCGAGTAGGCATTCGAGATGTTGATGGTGGTCAGTAGATTACCCTGAAAGCGTTCCCAGACGCAGATGCGCTCATCGGTGCCCAGGGAGATTACATAGCTGGGCGCACAGGCCAAGCAGCTGACAGCGCCGTCATGTGCCTGTATATTGTACATGCAAGCGCCCGTAAAGAGATCCCACACACAGAGCAGACCATCTTGTGAGCCCGATCCACCTGTGCCTGGCTGCCAGCGATCAACGAACAGGCAAGTGATGGGTCCGCAATGACCATGTAGCGTGTACTCCACATCCGATTTGTTAAGGCAATAAACCTACAATTTAAGAAGAGTTCCAATAAGTCTCTCGGCAGTTGAAGCCTACGCTGTCTACGCACCTTTAGTGTGTGATCCTGGCTGCCGGTGAAGACCATATCGTTGACCACCTGCATGCAGGTAATTGGCTGCTGATGCGCCAAGCGCACACCCTCCAGCGTGATCTTCATCTCCTCCTTGGTGGTTTTCTGAGCGGCGGCATCCTGCTGGTTGCGCTGCTGCTGTTGCTGTTGCAGCATCAGACCCAGGCTGCCTGTGGAACCAGTGCGTACATGTGCTACACGAAGAACGGAAGGAGAGAATTAGTTGGAGTTAGAGGAAAGACTGGCGAGCTGAACTCACTGCGTCTGTAGGCCGAGGTGAAGCCCCAATCGATCTGTTTGCCCTTGTAGTAGGTTTCCAGGCGATAAAAATCGAGTCGTCCATTGAGGCGCGCCACAATCACACGATCCCCATTCAGATGAATGTGCGTTATGCCCTGATTCCGTTTGGCATCCTCCTGGTAGGCACACTTGAGCACACCGGCAGGCGCCTCCCACAACTCCACACGACCGTTGGCACAGCCAACAGCAATGAGATTATCAAAGTAATCCAGACACCAAACAGGCGAAATGGGCAACTTGCGCAGGAAGGTCAACCCATCTTGACGTGGCTGTGCGATCTGCATATCCTGGCGTGCAATGCTCGACAATTGTTCGCCACTGCGACCATCCCACACACGTATCTGCCCCTTCAGGCAGCAGCTAATGATGTAATTGCCATCCGAGACAAGGCATTCAATGCGATGCTTGTGTCCCGCTATCTGAGTGGGCACTCCCTCCAATATATGCTCGGTTTGCTTGTGCGGCACCTCCGATTCATGCCAACTACTTCGCCATTCGGCATAGTTGCGTGTGCAGATGCAGCGATAGAAGACGACCATGGTGTAGCACAGCACAAAGATGCTGATACAGCACAGCAGAATGGCAAAGAAGATTTCCATGGGACTCTTGGGAACCAGCGGCATGCCGCCCTGCATCACCATTGGCGATTCCCTGCGCACATCATCGTCATTGAAGTCCAACGGATCCAGCGCTGCAGCCAATGCCTTCCATTGAAAATTCTGTTGTATTTGCTCCTGTGGATTGCGCAACAATGTTGCCAGCTCCGGGGAAATGGCATGTGTCAGTCGTATGGTGGGCAACAAGGTGACATACTGTCCACTCAGCGAGACATTGTACTGCTTCATTATGGTTGACCAATGGAAGTTGGACAAAAAGTAATTCAGCTCGAAGTTAGGATAGCGCAGGCGTAGCAATTCCGCTGCAGTCTCGTTGATCTCATGCAATGGCTGTTCCGCAGTGGGCTCAGTGGGCGAGAGGTAACTAGTGCTGGGCAGTCGATCTCCAGTCTGTCGGAATCCCTGCAGGAAACTGCTGACAGCGCCGCGTGTTGCCTGCAAATGACGCTGCAGCTCGTAGGCTGTGCTCATGGTGCCATTGCTTTGTATACTGAAGAGCTGCTCGAGGCAGCCAGAGTTGTAGACTATCGAGCAGATCCACACGCTCATCCAGATCATGAAGGCACGCTGAAAGAAGCGTGTGCGTGCCCAGAAATTCACAATCTTAATGCGTTTCGGTATGCGCGCCTCCTGCGCCCCAAGTGCGCCGGCATGACCATTCACCAGCGTTGAACGTTCCTCGGTGAAGCACAATTTTGGATGCGATTGAGAGCGCTGAAAAGTGCCCGGCGCAAAGGGTGTGGCGCCAAAGAAACGAAAGTCCTGACGCGCCAATGATCCTCCTCCAGCTTGTCCATTTCCCATTGTACAACTCAACATCATCTTGGGCAAATGCTTCGCTTCTGTCGTGTACTCCGCACGCTTGATATTCATCGCCAGTATGGTGGAGAAGAGCAACATTTGTAGCATGAAATCCGAGAGTAATCCGACAATGGCAAACACGCAGAACTCCTGTATGACCGGCACAAATGTGGCCAATCCAATGGTCAATATGGTAATCTCAGTGAGCAGCGTCTTCGAAATGTGCCAACCCTCCTTGCTGAGCGCCTGTGCCACGCGTATTTTCACATCAAATGTTTCGTCCATGGAGACGACGCTCTTGGTGATCACCAGACTGTTCTCAAGACCCACCAATATGACCAGATATGGGAATATATCCTTGGATTGCAGCGATATGGTCAGACCAAAGAAGAAGCACAATCCCAACGACATGGCCAGGCTGCCCAGGGTGGTGAGCACACTGCAGAGGGCGAGCAGCACACGAGATCGAAATACATCGATCTTACGCACTGAGAAATACACGTAGACAAAGACCAACACAAAGGCCACAGACAGTGGCAAGAATTCCCAGATCTTATATTCGCCTGGATAAAATATATAGGTGATAGTCAAGGGTTCCTCCTCCTCCTGATTCGTGGCGGGAACCTCACTCAATGGTGGATAATAATGCAACAGCTTCTCCTTCAGCGTCTCCAAATATTCTGCATCATTTTGCTTGAGAATCAACGTCATGGCATATTGTATTATGCGGGAACGTGCACGTAACGGATAACGCTTGAAGCCCGTATCCTGCATCGGCAGACCGAACAGCATTTCCGCTGTCGATACTTTCGATTTCTGCAGATTCTAAAAATTGGAAGACAAGCAAAACAATCGATTAGATTATAGATAATGATACAATATGATCGATCGCCTATTGTCTGCCCGAACTTTGTGCCAAACTCAAACAAAGTGAATCCATCAACGCGTGCGCCGAGTGCGTGCTCTGATTGATTAATCAAGGTAGTCAAGGTGTGAATCAGCAAAACCCTTAACGACAATTCAATCTACTCAATCTACAGACCTCCCTCTCTTTTTTTTTGTATCGCCTCTTGTAAATTCAAATATTAATTCTACAAATATTTGAAGCGTCTTTTTTTATATAGAAATCTAAAATTGCATATCAAAAAAACTTATTTCCAACTAATCTATAAGTTCATATGAAAATGAAACTCGTAAAATTTCCTAAAAGAAGCTCTTATCGGTTTGTGTGTTTACGCCAAACAAAAGTTGCTTATAATGCTTGAGACTTCCTTATCTCATTTACAGTATTGTAAAACATAATTAAAAGTAACTTGATGGATTATTTCAATGTTGTTTTCTGCCAAGACTTAACATCTACCAATATATATTGCTATATTCAAAACAAAAAGAAACTCAATGACTCACGAAACGTGGAGCCAAAGTGGCTGATAGATAAGTATCTATATACATATATACAAACAAACAAATACACACACACACTCGACATACTTCTAGAGATTGGGCAGGTGTACGACGGACGACGTGCTATGCTTTTTTCATTAGCAAAATCAAAAAACTTAGGTGTAAAATCACAATCTAAGCTAAATTGAAAGTGTTTATAGAGAAAGTTATACTTTATAAGAGGGGTATATAAAGTGTAGGCATAATATAGCAAAGCAAATAGGAAACTAGTCTGACATTGACTCTCTATTCCATTCTCTTTCATTTTCGAGCACTCGATTTAATCAACAACGGAATGTCGAGTACTTCTAGTATACCTGAGCCAGATAAGGCGGCCTACAGATCTAAAGATCTTTACTCAACTATAGCAAGCTGTGTTGCATTTGCAAAGTGCAGTGAGGCATGAGCAAATGGCAAACAGCTACAGCACATTAGCCCTAAGTACACACACACACACACTCGAGTGTTGTTGTTTTGGGGGCACCTACGTGATATTGAAAGATGGTATTCAGTATATTCGTGTCTCTGGTAAAGTTCTGTGCATTCTGTGTCCATAGATTCGCTGGGGATAACAGCAGGCAGCCATATTCCGGAAAGATTTGATCCAATTGACTCTGTACGCCTCGCTTCACATTATCCACATGCAGACAGTTTTGCTCCAGTGTGCGCTGACTGTATAGGGAAATTTGATTCAATTAAAGGCAATGTCACGATATATATATACATATACATATATGTATATATAGTTAGTACTTACTTCTCGCTGCTCTGATGATTGCGCACAATTTCGAGCAATTTAAAAACTTCGTAGAGCGGCGCTCGAAACGCATCCATTAGCTGCATCTCATCGGTCCAGGGCAGCACGCTAACTCGCAGCGTAATCTGTTGCACGTACAAAGCGGGGCTGCTCTGAGCCCAGGGCAGGCTGCCACGATCGTTGTTATTGCTGCTGCTGCTGCTGCTGCTGCTACTACTCCCCCTCCTTCGAACAGAGGCGTCGATGGTGAAGCAGGCGGCAGCGTAGTCGTTCCCACATTGCCTCCACCTCCTCCACTTTGATTGTATTTCTCGCCAAAGAGCGGCGAGTAGCGTCCCCTCATAGGGCAGCACGATTTTGGTTGGTATGGTGCCCGGTAAAGGTATGTTCATCAACGGATAACTAGAGAGAGAGAGAGAGACAGAGAAAGATACATTAAGAAAGCTGAAACAATTTATTTGTCATCTATAACGCGTGTGCCAAAACTTCCCTAGGCATATTGGATTTATCAACAGTTTCAGTTTATATATTATTCAAGGTTAGCGGGCCAAGAACAAGTACAACAAGCGAACGAACGACGCACGACCAGGCCTCAATATTTAAAGGTGCTGACCACTGATAACAGAGCTGAATCGCATAAACAGACTACAAACAAAACCAGCTGCATTACACTACGAGATAAGGCGCCGCGGAACGGTAGCTAGTTGCCAACTGAAGCCGATTTTGGGCTTAGCTAATTTTGGTTGTGCCCACAAATTAAACACATGTATTGTAGGTTCTATAATAGGGCGAATCGAGGGAAATGAGGGCGTTAAAAAGGGGACAGTCAGTGTACAAGTCGAGGAATCTTTGTTATCAATCGGATGTAGAAAACGGAAACAAACAGGGAGTGACTGAAGATAAGTTAAAGAAAGTGAGTGGGAACTTTAATAAAATATAATATTCAACTGCACATATACATATGTAGTAATATATGTATTCTTGAACAGTGTTAACAGTCAAGTAGATTTAGTACCCTAGATTTCAGACAGGTTTATTTATTAGTGCAGATCAAGCATGTTTACGAAATTATTTTTATATATTTATTATTATTAAATTATATTTTTTATTTCTGCCCTATAAATAGAAACGAGAGCAACAGGCGAGCGGGGCACGCAACAGTGGAATACCCTTCGACCTACATATGTTCCTGAGTAGTTTTAACAAATTATTCTCAACAGATGGCACTCGCGAGCTCGCCTCCCCGCCTTGTTAGCTGACACAAGCAATTGATGTTATACTTTCATACTTTCTTAAATAATTTCTATGTTTATTGTCCGATCAAATTGAAATTTGCAGCATACGTAGATATTTTAATCAGCTTAGTATATGTTAAAGCCAGAAAGTTGTATTTTTTATACAGCGCTTGCAAATTGAGTTCAAAATTAAAATTATTGTTTTGCAGGCGCGGTGGGCGTGGCACCCAATATTTAAAAAAAACTTTATCAGCGTATAGTATACATGAAACTTGCTGCCAAATTTGGTAACTCTAACTTTTATAATAGCTGAGATCTGTGCGTTCACACAGCCATAAATGGCTCAGTCCACTCGGCTAGTGATACTGAGCAAGAATATATGTACATATATACTTTATGGGCTATGTCACACCTCCTTCTGCCTGTTACATACATTTGCACAAAGTTAGTATACCCTTTTTAGACCATATTCAATGGTCGAAGGCTATAAAAACGTAGTACAAGCTTAATTTAAAAACTAGAATGTTTTCTTTTTGAGTGTAGAGTAATTATTAGCTGCCCAATGATTTCTGCAAATTTAGTTGCAATCGAATAATACACATAGCAGTTAATTAAGAAACAATTTTAGTGGCAAACTTGACTATAGCTTGTTTTAAGATAGACAGATGTTTTTTTCGATATACTTCCTATATTATATATTACATATATATTATATATATATTATATATATTGTACTTAAGGTTTGCCAAACAATAACTTTTATTGCAGCTGTAACTTTGTAAAACGAACAAACTAAAAACTAACCAAAGGGCAAATAAATAAACTAAATTTTAACAGACTTTTAGTAAAAGCTTTACATGTACTACATTAATACACCCCGCACGCTGGCTAAAGTAGTGGGTACATTGTGGTTTTCCGCCCGTCATGGCGTTATTCATCATCCAGCGCTACCTCAAACGCCTCTTTATAATTCCGACCAGAATTCTATCTATCGAATTTTGTGCATGAATTGGAACAAACGACACACATGTGTACTACACACACACACACACAGACGCACACACACATGTACATATGTGTAGGTGCATGTACGTGGTATTTAATACACACATTATTTAATAATTTCAATTATCTATCGGACACTGTGTCGCAACATGAGTATTTTCGGGGCCAGTCTGAGGTCTAGACATTGTTTATAATTTAATTTTTATTTTTTATTCCAATATTGATAGAAATCTTTGTACGCGTGTCTTATGTACAAACATATACAAAACATTGTACAGATATTTAAATATTTAAAAAAGATCAAGAAATAGAAAATAATTGAATTTAACTTTTCTATATTATTCACAAAATAATTGATTTCTATTCAATAAGTTTCTATACTACAAAATGAAATTTGAATTTTGCTTATCAGAAAATAAGTCTATATAATACATACGTATATGTACATAGTACTTTATGTGTTTCTCTCTATATGTTTGTTTTAATTCTATATAATGTAGAATAACTCGCATTGACGCATGCCACATCGCACTGGGGTTCATTAATTTTTTTTTGCTGATAATCAATATTATTATCTAACTGCAAGCGAGGCAAATTTGCAATCAGATTATTTTCACTGAGTTTTTCGGTGCTGTAATAGAACCTCAGCGGAAATCGGTTTACTTTTATAAAGTGTTATTAAAGTTTTGATAAAGAATTGTGATACACTGGGGAAAATACTAGAACAAGTTATTACCTTGCTTGAATTCGCTTTTAGAAGGAATTTAATTAATATGAAAGCCAGACAGGGTATTTAATTACAGGCAACCTAAAGCAACACCCACATACCAAGTACCGTTTTAAGTTAATAGCCCTTAGTTTGCTTTAATTATTCTACTTTTTTTATGTATCATCTTGGACTTTCCCATGAAGCTTTTATAAACACGTCACTTTTATTAGATCTCAACTTAAGGCACTTTTAATGTGCTTAAAACATGCCACACGGCACATTGAGGGTAGTTTCTTAAACTGGGAAGTAGAAAGCTTTTATATGGATACATTTACTTTATGTATGTTCCTCATATGTACAATACATACACCTTATACACATTATTATAACACCTTAAGCAAATAAACAACTTGCGAAATATATCTCTAAAGACAGTACAAAATTCTGAGAAAAGGTAGCGTAATCTTGCAAAATATGCAAAACAGTCTGGCCACGCTATAGCGAACTTAATATTTCCAGTTCCAATAATTTCCTAAATTATTCCCTTTTAAATTTCCTCTGCGATCAAAACAAAATTCACCACGCAAGGGTAATAAGAGAATTGCGTAAAACACCTGTTCGCAACTTACCACGACAGCAGAATGGCCATGAAGGCAATGCTGGATGCGCATGTTGGATAGCTGGAGAGGAAAAGTCCGTGCTTATAGTAGAAATGCGATACAGAGGCGGGCAGACCGGCGGAAGCTGACTTCGACGTCGACGCCGGTACTGATGATGCTGTGTTGATTTTTGGTGATTTGTTGTTGCTGCTGCCGTTTGCAGTTAATGGCAACGAGGTGGACGCAGCTGCCGCTGCTGCTGTTTTGGCAGAGCCATCGGTTCCCACTGCCATGATGTTGCCACACAAATAAACTCACACACACTCACACTTTTAGCAGAGAGGACCGGAATTTGCACCAAAGTAAACACTGCTAACACACACATACGCGCAAGCACTCACACACACACACACGGGAACGATAAAGGCACGCACGAGGAGAGCAGAGAGTATGGTGAACTTTAAGCTTAGTTCTAAAGTCAACTTGTCAAAGTTTGAGTTTTGGCCTTTTTCTAATGGCAAAATATATTACGCAATTTCGCATATGCAACGCATTGTTTGCGCGTAGGTAACGCGTCACTCGCAACTGCGATATTATTATTTATAATAATATATTAATAGTGGTGCCGTTGTTTCTTAGCTTTTTGTTGTTTTTGTTGTTCTGATTGGTTGGCTGTTCTATAGCTTTGATATTCGGCACAACAACAATATCGACACATTTTTGCATTTCGGGTTTCCTATTGATTTTTCTTTTTCTTGCGCTTCATTCGCACCTTTTGGCCCCCACGTTTATTTGCGATGTCTCGTTTTGCGGCTGCCAGTGGTTGTGTTGTTGATATTCTGCTGTTGTTGTTGCGATTGTCATTACGAGCAATTAATTGACATTTTCGCGCATCTCCTTACACACACCCACACACAAAACGAGGGGGCAGCGCGCACACACACTATCATGCGCACACACCGACAAAGATGACAATTGTGAAGGCGTTTTGGGTATTGTTGCTATTGGTGTGCTTATTGTTATCAAATTAAAAGCACAAGAAATGCTTTAAATCATTTTTATTGCATATGTATATATAAAATTTATCATTTGCCAGGCACTTTGTATTTTAAATTTGCTTTTCCTTTTCCCTATTTGGTATTTTTTGTACAACTGCGACGCACAAGTTCTGCTTCTGTACCGTTCTTGCTTTTCTACCGACGAGTAAGAAATATTTATTATTGATTTTGTACAATAAATTTATATGCAGAGGTTTGCATTAAAAAATCGACACTACTTTGTTGTTTTGTTAAACACGTTTTTCTTTTTAGCAGCTTTAATGCGGGAGCGTACTTCACGGCACGATAAAGTTATCGTTCTAATAAGAACAACATTAAACAGCTGTGCCGGAGCATTGGCAAAGCCGCAAATATCGGCGAACAGTTACCGATATTTTGCAAAGATATCGATAGGTCTATTTTATACAATTGTTCGTGCAGCTTCGTGCCTGCTGAATAGACTTGTCGAAGTATCGATACTTGTTGAAGCTATTTTTAGGGTAACCATTCCCTTTTTTTGGAAAGCAGTCAATGCGCGCTCAATTCAAATTCAAATTAATTTTTGGATATATATTTACGTTATTAGGGGCTTACGATGTATGAATATACATTATTACATTATATATATTCTAATAAATTAAATTGTATTGATTTTACACCAAATCAAAATCTAAATTTTATAATAAACGAGTTGAATAGAAATACTAATAAATATAATTGAACAAGTTGGAACCTTTTAAAACTGTTTCATTAGTTAGAAGTATAACCTCACTGAGCATAATTTGGTATTTGCCTTAATGGTATATTATGTACACTATATTCTCGCAACCGACCTAACATAAACTAATAGGGACTAGCTACATATGTACATATGTACGTTTATAGGCTCTCGTTTGAAAAGTTACAAGTTCAACTCAAAAACAACATCATCATCGCTAAAGTCTATAAATTGACTCGTGTAATAGACTTGTGTCAGATGCCGAGAGACACCTTCGCTGCGCTGTACTAGTCTATTTTGGTCGTGGGCATCGTGTACTCTGCCGCAATCGACTCGGCCGATGCATATTCCTGCTGCTGCTGCTGTTGCTGATGCGGCAGCTGATGGTAGATCACATGATCGCCATCAGTGGTGGCTACATAGCTATCCACAGAGTTGTGCAGGCCGTTCTCATTGGCGCTGCTCTTTGAGGAGCCGAACAGGAATGATGTTCCCTTGGTAAGCAGCGGACAGAGCAGTGCCTGATGGCAGCAGGCAAAAAGTCTGTAGTTCTGTCCCTGAAACGGATCCGACACTGCCGCACACAACATGTGATCCAGATTGATGCCAGTCAACTGAAACGAAGTCAATAAATATAGGATAGATATTTATTCCTTTTGGGCACTCACTATAGAAAGCGGGGAGAGCAGCACAAAGTGATAGAAGAGCATAAAGGCAGTGCCAATTTTGGTCCACTTAAAGTCCCCCAAGTCTTCTATGGTGTAGGCACCTAAAAACAATTCAAAGAGTATTAAATTGATATGTATGTATGTATGTCTGACTTCCACTTGTCTTACCACTTCTTAGAATGTAAATGGGAATTATGTAGAGCAGCGCATGCTGTATCCAATACGTTGCCTGCTCGAACGGATACGTGCGTCCCTCGACCTCCGGGAACAAGAAGGCCAAGAAGGGACCATTCAGATTACTCATTTGTATGCGAAAGAGCGCAGTGTTTATCTTCGTTGGCTTGGCAGCCAGTAAATAGATCTATAAATTCAAAATTAAATCATAATAAAGATGGACAAGGAAGGGAAAGACTTTAGTGACTCACCTGCAGACACGTTTGTACGTGGCAAGGATTCAGTGCAAAGATCATGGAGCGTCCTGCCAGTTTGAAGCCCATCTCAATGCCAAATATGATGGACATGCTTATGAGCAGAAGTAGTCGCATTGGGCTGTGCGGCTTGTGTATTTCGTGAGGAGGAGGCAGCCTTATGGGTGCCAGGCGCTGCCACGAACTGTGCATTATATAGATGAATAACGCCGATAGCAGCACCGTCTCTGTCCAGCGGCGACGGTCTGTCATATAGTTAATGCACTCGGAGCCCGTTGTACGGGGTATTTCATCCGTAATCCCGCCCAGAGCCCAATCCCAGTCCATGTCGATGAGATTATCAGTTTGTCTGCACGATTTACTGCAATATAAATATCAAACTAAAGTCAAAATCAACTTAGCTGAGCCCCCCCTTAGAAAACCTTTATAAGGAAAGGGTTCCATTAAAAATTAAGCGCATTGCGTGCGAGCAAGTTCTTTTTTATTGCTTGTGTAAACGCTTTAGCGGAATGAGTGGCGCGTGTCTTAGCACAGTCCCGCATAGATGAAGGAAACTCAAACAATCCCCCAAATATGTCTTGGTATACGAATAGCACTCTGCATATATATTTCTATTCTGTATATATATATTTTATACATTTGAAGTTGTATTTAAAATGTAATATCATTAATTTTGTAAATAGTTTAAATATAATAAAGGCTAAAGATAAGGTAACACTGTAACTATCGATAAGAAACGGGCACTCGATACATGGTAATCGACCGTGCACGATCGAGGAAGTGCGAGAAAGCGCGAGACGAATAGACGTGAATGAATTAAAATAAAGTATATATGTATAAGTTTTACAATTTATTGACATACACTGAATTTTAAAGTGTATACAAACGTCGGTAAGGATTCAATTTCTTTTCAAAGTTTTGTCTTAGTTTGCTTTGCTGCTTGCTACCAAAAATGAAGGACCGTTAACACTGCACAGGTGTCGGAAGTTCTACATTGAGTGCCCCCCTTAAGCCGGCAACCCTCCTCAACAATTTTTGCTTATACCACAACTACAAGTACCTTCAATTTCGTTCGTCAACTGTCGAGATTATGGCGTCTTACATATGTGGGCGTGCCCAGGCGCATTGTAAGTGTCGCTTGTGTATGGCGGGGAGGGGGGGATGGAAGAGGACTTGCTAAGTAGTGCAAAGTACATTGAGAATGAAATATTGTCAACGCAGACAGTTGCCGCAGCTGCAGGCAAACTTGGCAGAGAGCCAAGCACGAAGGCCGCCAACAGCTGGTCAGTTATAGCCTCCAAACCTACCTCCCGCCCTCCCCCTATTGATGAAACAAGTGTAGGACATATATTACATATACCTGTTTACCTCATAAATAATATTAAACAAAGAGATTTTCAGTGGCTTGAATTAATTAATGATAGGTCAATTGCGCCACGACGTGGCTGCCATTTTTGTTCTAACTAGGAAACATGTTCAAGCAAAATTTAAAGCCTACTTATTTAATGCTCTCTGTCTCTCCCTCTCTCTCTCTTTCTCAAATACAATCCCACTCAGTGCTGACACAGCAAGAAGAGCAGAAGAGAGAGAGCGGACATTGAGAGAGAGCGGCATAACGAAAATGTTTGCTGTCCACAAAACAAAATACACTGTCCTTGGGGGTATGCGTGGGTGTAGGTGTGTATGTGTGTGCCGGCCAAATGTCGGGGGCTAGTCAGCTGATTGCTGAAAACTGTGAACTGCAGATGGCGCCACCAGCAAGCTGCCAGTTCATTCGATTCGATTTTTCAAAACGCAAGAAAGACCAAAATACAAAAAAAAAGCAAACAATGAAAAACAAAGTCAACAATTCAGTTGACCCACCAGGTAAATAAATAGTTGTTTCTTTTACTAATTTGTAATTCTCACTTGTCTTTTCAGCCGTACACGTGGCTGCAATCAAAGCTCAAGGCGTCGTTTTTCTTCGTCGCTCTTCGTCGCCTCAGTGCACAATCATTATTTATTTACACTCATTTATTTATATTTATCTTCTTTCCTATGCTCTCAATTATGATTTTGCACTGCAAACTGGGCTGTGTCTGCCTCAAATTGTTTTCGTGTGAAAAAAAGAAAAACAATTTATATATATGCGGATTTATGCGACTAAAATAAAACACGACGCGTAGCGACATCGACTGCGAGTGAGACTGCGACTGCGAGTGCGAAATGCGAGTGGTGTCGGTGACGTTGTGTCTGTTTTTATCCCCCACGGGGGGTGGGTTTCCCTTAATACACTCGTATTTTCCCATTCGTGTAGGGCATTTCGAGCTCTCACAACCCCTACTCAAACTTATTGCGAATCTACAAATAGGAAATACAAAGGAAATGTTTGATTAGTTGTACTATAAAAAAAATAAGTATATGTATGTTAGAAATTAGTTTTTTTTTTTTTAAAAATCAGTATAACTTTTAGAGATTTACTGATAAATCAGTAGATATGGCAACCCTAATCATACTCATATTGTGTATGTTGGGCTTTTCATGTCCTTGCAATTAACATTCTCACCTCTATGTTAACTAACTCACCAGGGCAGACTGCTACTAAAAAAAGCTTTCCCACCCTCTAGCTTGTACATACCCTCTCACTCTCTTTACTCTCTCTAAGACTCTCATTAAGCTCGCAAATGCGATAACAGGCGGCATAAGGGAAGCAATTGTGATTTTATCTGACAAATAAATTGCATACATTAATAAATATGCGAAATAGATACCCACACATATAGAACGAATATACATACACACATACATACATACATACATATGAATATGTACATATGTACATCCATATGTATGTGCATGCTTTATAGGCCATTGGCGATAACATTTTAGATATTGTATGGAATATAATATATTTGCCAAAGCTATAAATACTATTCTGCATATACCCAGATAGATGTATATATACTTTAGCGGTTTCTAAATATTATTTATCGTAAAGCAATTTTTCTTTTACTGCTTTTTACCACAGACATACCATTACAATCGCTAGCGTTGCCGTCCGAGACATGCATAACTGTAATTAACTAAAACAAAAACCGATACAAGGTCTAGTGGTGACACTAGCTGAAAAAGCTAATGTACTTAATGTGAGGAGTGCAGCAATATGCGTGTTTTTCAAATTTCACAAATTCAACATGAAATGTACAAAGAAGATTAGGCCGACTGATTGAACTGATCGATAAATTGATTTGACAATTTATTACCGCAACTGGATACTCATGTCTGGATCTGTATGTCTACATACATTGCTCCTTAATCTCACTTGGATTCAAGCAATGCTTGAATTTCATTCAAAGTTTTTCCTTCAGTCTCCGGAACAAATAAGCAAACAAAAAAGGCGGCTAAAAGCGAAATGAGCGCAAATATGAGAAATGTTAACTCTGGTCCACAAAATTTTAAACTGACTGGAAAAAATTTTGTCACACAAAAGGCGAGCAGCCAACTTGAGGTGCCGACAATTGAGCCACAAAGGGGCTTGACATCATCTGCAAAGAGTTCGGCCAAGATTAGCCAAGGCACGGGCCCAAATCCCAGCGCGAATCCAACGATAAAAAAACTGATTGCAAAAATGGGTAACCAGCTGATATTCGATTCCGTCCAAAATGCAAAATATATGGCCATTAAAGTCGTTGTAACACACATGAGACTACTTGATGTTATTAACAGAAAAACACGTCCGCATTTCTCAACCAACGCGGTGGCCGTAATTGTCGAAACGACCTGAACCACGCCGAGGGTAATGGTACAAAGATACGCCGATCTGCCCATCTTAGCCTGCTCAAAAATTCTGGTTGAATAGAAGATAATTGCATTGATTCCCGTAAATTGCTGGAAAACCATCAACATTATTCCAATGAATAGGCCTTTCCTTGAGGAACTACGCCCCAACGCTTCGCCAAACGTGACCGTCTTCTTACTTGCGTCCGCAGCCATTGCGGTCATTTCTCCACTGATATCGATATTATCGCCACGCAACCATTTCATTGCTTTGCTGGCCTGCTCGTCTTTACCTTTCTGTATTAGATATACTGGAGATTCTGGCATCCATATGAAGACGATAAAGAATATGATGGGACAAATGGCGCACAAGAGATTCACCATAAATGGTTTAAGTAAACCACCAATAATAAAGCTATAGAGAATACCAAAGACAAAAATCAGGTGAAAAAAACATCCCATAACGCCGCGTAGACGGAGCTGGGCTATTTCGGTTGTATAAATTGGTAATGCAACACAGGAAGCTCCGCCGCAAGCTCCTATAATGAATCGTCCAATTATGAGCATAGCCGCGTGCTGGGCGAACAGAATGAAGAGCCAGCCAATTACATATGGCAGCACCAAGCACAACATAACCATCTTACGGCCAAATTTAGCTATTAAAAGACCAATTGGGATGCATATACAGCCAGCTCCGAGCGTTAGCATCGAGCTTGTCCAGCCCCATTCATAGTCGGACGATATAAAGCTGTATGCTTCGCCTTTTGTGATAGTTTTCTCCATGGGACCAGACCATCCAATCGAAGCGCCGAAGGAAAAAGCAATCAATGCGGCACTCAAGGCGGCAATATATTGTTTAATAACACCCATTAAAATCGTAAAAAAAGTAAAACAAAAATACTAAACAGATTCTTAAAAAAAAATTTAATAAATAAATGAGTACAACGAGTTCAAATCAGTAACTCGTGTGACAACACATTCGACATCTATTTTTTATTCAAAAATTCTTAATCACCATACTGAACAGTGCTGCCACATGGTTGAGCTAATCAAGTTACGGCCAGAGACAACTCTGGTTGCACATTCTGGCAACTTTATTTACATACTTATTGTTCTCTTTATTTTCACAACACAAAACATAAACATCTGACTCACTTCACAATATAAAATAACTAAAAATAATTAAATTTTTCGCAAAATTGTGTTCATTAAAAATCAAGAAATTAAACATGTCGCTGGTAACTGACGAAGAATGGGCTGAATATAAGGTGAGTGATACAGCAAAGGGCGTACAACGCAAATGCTTTGGTTACGCATTATTTATTTCTTTTTTTCTTTCAGGGCAAATTTAATAAGCAATATGATGGGGAGGAGGATCAAAAACGTCGTTCATTATATGAGAAAGCCAAAGAAAAAGTTGAAATGCATAATAAGAAATTTGAAAGCGGCGAAGTGACATATAAAATAGGAATCAACCACTTGGCTGATCTAACGGAAGATGAGTTTGCTATGCGTTGCGGTAAAGCAAAGCCAACATAATATCAACTGAATAATCCAACAATGAATTCTCATACATATGTACATACATACATATATGTATATTTAAGTAATACTTTTGTCTTTTGCCAGCATTTATACATGTCTATTGTTTCAAATATATATTTTGTATATAAAATTAATAAAAAATAAAAAGTACGCATTATTAAGTAACTAGATAAACTAAATATAACAATTTTAAGGAAAATTATGTTTTTTTTTTTTGCGTGTTAATATAATAACATTAAATCAGCTGACGATTTTTCTTGAAGCAAAATATATCGATAAAAAGACCTACACTTGCGATAGTTTCGAATGTAGCCCTGGCATCCGATGTATGTATTAGTTTTCCAAACTCGGGCCACACTGCAGTGGACATATAACTTTTAAAAAGTTTGTAAACTTTTCTCTTTGATCACATTGACAAAAACACGAACAATATTTGTTTTTTATTTATTTAACAACATAATCACAAAGTGTGCGCGTACAAATTGAATTGAAGTGTATTTCTCATTGCAGCCCCAGTGGACAGTAGCAACACCCCAAAATGTACCGATTCACGCGTGTGCCATCGATTTTGGCCAAAAATGCAGTCACCTCAATGGTACGTAGAGAGCCGTCCGCATCCACATCCACCACCAATGGCCATCAAATCCATTGCAAAAACCGGCCCAGCTGTGTAGACAGATTCCATTATACAATCGGTCACACATTTGCCTTTGTCATAGAAAGAATTCTCAGCCTCCAAACTGACCAAAAATGAAAGCAGACGTCGCCGTGTGTGTTGGCCCCCTCTTGGCAATGTTATGTAATTTGTTAAGTTTGCGCCGCACAGCACCGTTGTTCACTAATATTGCGTAAACTTCTGCATGCAACAGTTGAAACTGTTTCGCATGGATAAATTGTCCCCAGTCGATGCAGTCGGGACTCTCGTCTGTAATTGTGCAGCAGAGGTTATGTTGCGCGTTGCACACACCCACACACGCAAGCCTTCTCGCCCCTGCCTGGCCAAATGCTTAGAAATGCGGCATTAACTGGTGACCAAGGCGTTGTCAGCGTATTACTTAAGCATTTGCTCGGCTGATAAGCGACTCGTCGAGAGAGAGAGAGAGGGGGAGCGAGGGAGGCGCGTCCATCACGACAGCTGATTATACAATTGACAAATTTGAGATACAAACGAAATATTTGTTACACTTAAATCTACCTTCTATCATTAATTTCTCTATCTATTTGCATTACATAAGTCGTCTGAGCTCCGCTTCCTCTGATAAACAACGTTCCCCACTTGCATGTGTGGCTCTCTATATGATTAACCTGTAGCTGTGTGCGTGTGTGTGTGTGCTTGTGATTGTGTTAATTGACTGCAATTTTGCACAGGCAAAATAAGGTGAAGTCATCTTAAGAACTATGCACAATTGCAGCTGCAGTAAATGTCAATACTCCAGCCTAAAGAGCAGCTCGAAACTATCGATTTATTATCGTGAGACGTGTCACGAGTGCAGCACATGCGTTTATAATATCGAAACATTAAACAGATCTAACTGGATACAGACAGTCAAGTAACACTTTACTCAAATGCACATGTTAATGTAATGTAATGTTGTGTAAAGAGTTACTTGACAGACTGCATATATACGAGATACATATATAATGATGATTGCCGTGAGGGGGTGATCGTAAAATGGGGCCTCCGTTTAGGCAATGAATTTGCAATTTTAGAGCGCATTAGGGGTATTTTACCTAGCGTAGATCGTGTGACTAATTGAGCTAATACGAGGCTATTGAAACTAATCGCAGTGCATTTTATACATTTTGCAGCAACGTGTGGCTGCAATTGCGGCTGAGCGCAGTTATCACATAACACCCGGATATCAGACCGCCAAAGCAGCCAATCCTGATGCTATATCCAAGCAATATCCCGTTGTGGATCATGCATACGATGCGATTGTTGTTGGTGCCGGCGGTGCCGGTTTGCGTGCTGCATTTGGACTGGTCGCCGAGGGTTTCAAGACGGCAGTGATAACGAAATTGTTCCCCACACGATCGCACACAATTGCCGCCCAGGGTGGCATCAATGCTGCACTGGGTAACATGGAGCTGGATGATTGGAAGTGGCACATGTACGACACGGTCAAGGGCAGTGATTGGCTGGGCGATCAGGATGCCATACATTATATGACACGCGAGGCGCCCAAGGCTGTCATCGAGCTGGAGAACTATGGCATGCCATTCTCCCGCACCCAGGATGGCAAGATCTATCAGCGCGCCTTTGGTGGCCAGAGCTTGAAGTTCGGCAAGGGTGGACAGGCGCACAGATGTTGTGCTGTCGCTGATCGTACGGGTCACTCGCTGCTGCACACCCTGTATGGTCAATCTTTGAGCTATGACTGCAACTACTTTGTGGAATACTTTGCTCTCGATTTGATCTTCGAGGAGGGCGAGTGCCGTGGCGTTTTGGCCATCAATCTGGAGGATGGTAGCCTGCATCGTTTCCGTGCCAAGAACACGGTTATTGCCACCGGTGGCTATGGACGTGCCTTCTTCTCCTGCACCTCGGCTCACACCTGCACCGGCGATGGCACGGCTCTGGTCGCCCGTCAGGGTCTGCCCTCGCAGGATCTGGAATTTGTGCAGTTCCATCCGACTGGCATCTATGGCGCTGGCTGCCTCATCACCGAGGGTTGTCGCGGTGAAGGCGGTTATCTTGTCAATTCCAAGGGTGAACGATTCATGGAACGTTATGCACCCGTTGCCAAGGATCTGGCGTCGCGTGATGTTGTCTCACGTTCCATAACCATTGAGGTTATGGAAGGTCGCGGCGTTGGTCCCGAAAAGGATCATGTCTACTTGCAACTGCATCATTTGCCGCCCAAGCAGCTGGCTGAGCGTCTGCCCGGCATCTCCGAGACGGCCATGATCTTTGCCGGCGTCGATGTCACCCGCGAACCCATCCCAGTGTTGCCCACTGTGCACTACAACATGGGTGGCGTGCCAACAAATTATCGCGGCCAGGTGATCACCATCGACAACGATGGCAAGGATAAGATTGTGCCCGGTCTCTATGCTGCCGGCGAGGCGGGCTGCAGTTCTGTGCACGGTGCCAATCGTTTGGGTGCTAACTCCCTGCTGGATCTGGTGGTCTTTGGACGTGCCTGTGCGAAGACCATTGCCGAGGAGAACAAGCCCGGAGAATGTGTGCCAACAATGAAAGATGTGAGTGCGCAAGTTAGTTAAAGTCTTTCTATTTGTATTCCTTTCACCTTAATCCTTTATAGAATGCCGGCGAGTTTTCGGTTGCCAATTTGGATAAGATTCGTCATGCCAACGGTAAAATCAAGACTGCCGATCTGCGCCTCAAGATGCAGAGATGCATGCAGAACCATGCGGCCGTATTCCGCGATGGTCCCATTCTCCAGAAGGGTGTCTCTGAAATGAACGAGATCTACAAGCAATTCAAGGACATCAAGGTGGTCGACAAGTGCGTAGAACTCTGCATGATATGTGAGCAGCTTCTCTTAAATATATTGCAATCATTTGCAGATCGCTTATCTGGAACTCGGATCTGATTGAGACCCTTGAACTGCAGAATCTGTTGGCAAACGCGCAGATGACCATTGTGGGCGCCGAGGCGCGCAAGGAATCACGCGGTGCACACGCACGTGAAGATTTCAAGGACCGCATCGATGAATACGTAAGTTTCCATTGTGCTTGCCCCATTTCTATTCATCCATACTAATGGAGATCTTTGTTGGTTAAACAGGATTACAGCAAACCATTGGAGGGACAGCAGGCGAAACCCATGGAAGAGCATTGGCGCAAGCACACGCTGTCCTGGATTTGTGATGACGATGGCAATGTCGCTCTCCAATACCGACCTGTCATTGATAACACCTTGGACGGTGAGGTGCAGACGGTGCCACCTGCAATTCGCTCCTATTAGAAGAACCCAAACACCCACCCACACACACACCTACACAAGCAACACACACTCGCAAATCTACTTAAGGGTTCACAGGCAGACCAAGCTTGTCGCTTACTTCAAAAAAGAAACGCCCCCCACAAAATTCTTAGAGATTGATTGACGTGTAAAGTATATATATTTAAAAGTCTTGGCTTCTTCCCAAGCTAATAATGTGAGTACTTTTTATTTGTTTATTGATTAAAAAAACTACACAAAAAAAAAAAGAAAGAGTAAAGCGACAGTTTTGTGCGAAATGAAATTAAGTTTAAAGTGGCGACTACAAGATCCTGATGATAACAATTCAAGATCACGACTAACGATGATGATAATAATGACGGGGATCGCTGTAAACTAACGTCAGTAAAACCAATTTTTCTAGTATTTGTTATTAAACATATTAAATTATTGAAAAACAATATAAAATGAGAAAACAATAAATAATTAAAAGAAAACAATTTGCAAAAGAAATGATGAACGAATTAAGCTTGAAATACGTGTATTTGATTGAGCTGCAGCTTCAACTCCTTCAGGCTATCCACGGCTGCTGTATTGAATCCAGTGGGTCCACATATGAGGGCATAGCTGAAGGTCTCCGCCGGCGGCTTCTTGAAGAAGGGTTCGAGCAGCTGCTGAGATATGCGCGCTGTCTGGCCTGCCTCTTGAGATAGCATGTGTTTGCAGCTAAAGCGCTCATCGGATTCCTGCAGCGACTGCAGCTTCTCCTCCAGCCAAATGTCCGCCTGCGTCTTGTTGAAGTACAACAGATGTAGGCGCTCACTAAAATGAGGGGGAGCAGGAGGAGGAGATCAATAAAGCAAGTCATTTGTATAGGGAAATATGAGTACTCACAGTCGATTAATTTGTCGCTTTAGCAGTGGCTGGAGTAGGCTCAACATGGGCGTGAGTCCACTGCCCGCAGCCAGCAGCAGTAGGTGACGATGCGCCTCGAGCTGGGACAACTGGAAGTTGCCACGTGGCAGACTCAGCTGAACCACAGCGCCCAATGGCAGCTGATGCAGTTGACTAGAGACAACTCCATGTGCATAATGCTTGACAAGAAAGTTCTGCGACAAGGAGGCAACGGAACTGTCTAACAGGTATTCATGTGGCACAGGTGTGTAGCTGCGCTGCAGTAATTGATCCTTAAGCGGCACTTGGATGTCAACATGGTAACCCACTGGTAGCTGCAGTAGCAACTGTTGTTGCACGCTCTGTAGGCACAGCTCGAAGGAATCGTGGTTGAAACTCTCACGACGTAATACTTCAAAGTCGTACAATTCCTGCTCCTGCACTCCACCTGCCTCCTGTTTGCTAACCTCATGGCTACCGTATGTGGTCCAAGGTTCTGGATTCTTTTTCGTTAGCACCACCTCAATTTTACCCGTCTCTGGTCCCACGCGCACGTGCTTAGGTGGCCAATTGACGGCGCCATTTAGCCGGAATTGATAGACATGCCAACTGGCTACAAGTTGCACGCGCAGCTCAAGCTCCTCTGCTGACGCACAACGCTTTACAAGTAATCCGGGATTTGCCAGGCGACGCGTGTAGAAGATTAGAGTAAGCTCGCTACGCTGTTGTATCCAATCGTAACGTGGCACAGTTTCCGTTGGAGCCGGAGGAGGTCTGAGAATATTCGTTTCCGTTTCTACTTTAGTCGTCGCATTCTCTTTCAATGGTCCCACATAGCACTTTCCCAACAGCTGGGGATAATTGACCCATGCGTGCACTTCGTCGAACAGTTTGGTGGCATCACGACCCACACCACGCATCAGTTCATCCACGCCACCTGGATGAAAGTCCATGTAGCGCGTTACATTGAATACTCGACCGCGTATCGCCATCCAGGCGTCGTTCACCTGATTGTGCTTGGCCAGCTCGCTTTTGCTAACGGATACAACACGGCCACCAGTGCCGGCAAGATCCGCTCCAGAATTGCACAATCTTATCCAGTTCATCAACGAGTAGCCTGGCTTCAGAGCGCACTTATTGCGCGGGTTGCCTGTTGCCGAGCCCGATCCTGTTCCTGTTCCCGAGGCACTTCCACTTGTTAGCTTTTGTGGTACCGAGCTGGGCAGTTGCAGACTGTTTGTGGCCAAGGAAGCCACTGCTGGTGGCTTCAACTGCAAATTATTGCCGTTTTGTGTGGGAGGTTTTAGTGTAGACTCATCCATTGTGCCTTGTTTTGGTTTTTGGCACAACAGCTGTGAGCGAAACTGGGGAGGAGCACATTTTATATTGGCCCATTTCACGCATTATCGATAACTGCAATTCTGTTACATCGATAGTTTGCGTGCCGAATGAAACAGTTCACAGTTTTAATTAAATAAATAAATCATATTTATTTTAAATACATTAAATACAACTGACTCGTTTTGTGGCTTGTAACATTTAATAAATGTATTTTGGTTAAATTATCAATTTATATAACTTAACAGTTTGTTTTGCCATCAACAGATGCGTACCGTCCCTTTGCATTACTTAAGCACTGTTTGCCGCGAAGTAGTCAGTTTTCAACGAATCGGTCAGCTGTTCGGATCATTCTCATTTTGCGGGTAAAAGCTAGCGCCGTCGCGATTCTATTGCCTGACTATATAGCTATCTAATGTTTTGTGTATGCATATCTAATTGCCATTAAGTAAAATGCGTTGTTTGCCTTGTGATACAAACAAGGAGAAAAACCCCGTTAAGTGTCACTGCCAACATGCACAGCGTTGTAGCGTATAGTAATGCATACTGTATATAACACACAGTCTAGTACGCAATACTATGGTACATAGTGTACGCGTGTGTTTGTCCATGTACAAAAATGAAATACAACTTGGCGCTTTATTTGACGCCTGTTTGACGAACCGGTTCCATCTTAAAATTGAGTGAAGGGATATAGTACGAGGAATTAAATGCAAAAGATGCAGAAAAGACATACATATTCATTTCTGCAAATAATGCAGTTGAATGCATATAATCCTTATTTCATACATAATACAATCAAATGCATTACAATTGTTGGAATGATGTCATTGGGACGTTCCTCTGACCATTGTGCCGGTCGTTTCGTTTGCTATGCCACCTTTCGCCCACACAATTACATACCCTCACATAACACAAACACACTCGTACAAATTTGACATACAAAAGTTCTGTGCGTGTTACTCTATTGAATTCGCCCCTTTCTGCTGCACAGCATGTCACTCAATTAGTCTCTCACGCGACGCTCTCTCTCATTCTCCTTCTATCACTCTCACGCAACAATAACAAGCACAAGAGAAATACGATGGCAACAAGTGTCAAAATAACATTTTGAAATGCTTACGTTCATAAATCAAAACTTTGGAGCGAACATTTAATAACTCTGAATATCACAATCTTATCATCTGGTAATCCACATTAATCAGTTTGTTCCCTTTATATTGGTACATATGTATGTACATATGTTGTTTGCTCTTTGGCACTTGCAGCCTATCGATCTGCTTGATAATATATCGAACTTTGCGCAATCAAATTGGAAAATGCAAACTATTTATAGTTCTTTCAGTTGATTTGATTACTTTGCGTATGTGCGAACTATTTGTTGCCATGTGTAAATTGACGGGGCACTTCAATTAAACAAGTTAAAGAAAAGCAGGAAAAACATTGCTTTAGCAAATTGCTATATGTTGCCTCAAACAGGTGATAAGAAGAATTGACAGCGAGCTTGCATAGAGACCCTGACCATGACAGACAATTACAGTGGCAGATAAGAACACCACAGAAGGAGAGAGTAAGTGAGAGAGCGACAGACACACAAATATAATTAGATAGAGAGAGAGAGAGAGCACTTTTATATGAAGAGCAAGTGAAGAATGCGATGCTGATAAAAGAACTTTGAACATAGTGAAAAGTCTTCTGGAATGATCAATATTAGTACTGCAAATAATATATTAAATCTATAATTCCTTAACACCACTGTATGTCAGTTAAATTGCGTTTGTCTGGCGACCTAGGCGTTATGAGTAGTTCCAGTTTTATCGTATTTGCGACGTAAAGCATGACTATTTCTATGGATCACAGAGTCGTCTCGCCGATGCGTCATTCGTGGTTGTATATATATGTATGTATGTCATGTGAAATCGCAAGCGTAAATTCTTATCGTCTATTGTGCGGTACTTAAACTCAACCGCAGCTACGAACATTATAGCAGACGCTCTGTAATGAACATTGCATGATATACAAATGCGTTTTATTCGAGTGCAATTTTTTTGTCATTGGGAAATCTTTGTAAACACTGTAAGCTCTTGTCTGCGGCTAATTCGCCGCAGTTTATTGGAACACGATAAGATAATAATGCTTGACAGCCTGAGATATGGCGACAACAATCGGTTGTATAGCTTTTAGTGTTTGATGAACTTTCCGTTGAATTTTATCAGGTCGTAAAATAAAATATAACGATATTAAGCGATATTAACCTTATTGTGTTTAACCAATAGTTTTGCATTTTTCCCAAGTTGTTCTGAGCTTGTTTGAATATGCAAAACTTTCCGCTGTTAAAGTAAACAAAGTAGAACAAAGTATTGTGCTTAGGAAATCGAAGATATTCTATGAGTATAGCAGATTATTGAAATGATACTATATATAATATATTAATCTTAAAAATATACGACAAAGAATGAAGGAAAATCAGGAATAGTAAATTAAAATATCCTGATTTTGCAATTTTGTTTTATAATAATTATAACAGTTACGATTCGCGTTACGTCAGAGTGTATATAGTAGGCTGTGTTGTTAAAAGGGAATACAGAGAACTTAACAGTCGAATGACAACAGACGTGTTGGATTTCTTTTGTTTTTTTTGTTTATGTGAATTGAGAACTGTTGTGTACATTATTAGTTGTTGGGACTGCAAGGGCTGTCAACTAGCGTGTTATTTCCCATCTCTTGTGGGTGCAAAGTTTTGTGCGGCCCAGACTTCGTAAAACCGATAGTGCTATGATGACTCAGACAGCGTTAGAATCTCAGCGAACGTAGCGTATTCGGAATGGACTCAAAACTTGACGCATAACAAAGAAATTGTTTATCAGTATGCTGTGAGCATTTTGTTTAAATTATTTCGTAATAACAATTAAATATTCCTTTTATAAAAAAGCAAATTTTACTCATAAATGTTTAAACCATTGGCGAAACACCAGGTACATATTTATGCGGCCCAAAGAGAATATTCATATTCTGAATCGGTAATATGAAAATGCAATTAAAATGTTATAAAACTGTAAACCGTTTACTGTAATGGCCTCACACTGTTATGTACCTCTATTAAGCAGTTTTTGTACCTGTGCGTACCTCTGTTAAGTTGCCTATGTACTCCTTTGCATACCTCTGTTAAACGCTGTACTCTGTCTGTCAGCTAATGTGCCCCAGCAAAAGTTGTACACTTTACAGCAATAAAGATAAAGCGATTAGACTCGATGTTTATACAAGATTTTAGCAAAGTGTTTATAGAGAGAGAGAGAGAGTGCTATCTACATAGACTCTTGTTTAATTGTACGGACAGTCTTCTCCATTTACCTTGCAGCGAACACACATTTCACATGGGCCACAGCCAGAGGGAGAGAAGAAAACCGAATATACAAAAGCGTGCTTGAACGTTATACATATATTTCGTAGGATTTGCATTCCATCCATTCCCCCAACATCATGCCGCAAGAACAGGAGACAGTACCCCTGGGTCGTGCCATAGGCGCTTACATCTTCGGCCTGTTGCAGCTCTTCTTTCGTCAGATCTTTCGCCTGATCTATGGGGCGAAGGGCGAAAGTATGCCGCCCATTACGGATGCTATACAACTGGAATCCGCCACATCGTTGGCGAAAAAGATACGCAATCAGGAGGTGAGTTAATTTAATGTTTTTACTGGTTTTATTCTTTATATCTCCCCCTCCCCACCAGCTGAGCAGTGTTGAGGTGCTGGAATCGTTTATCAGGCGTGTCAAGGAGGTAAATCCGCTGCTGAATTGTGTTGTGGATCAGCGCTATGAGGATGCTCTAAAGGACGCTGCCGAAGCGGATGCATTGATCAACTCCGGTAAATACACAGTGGAACAACTGGCCGAGCAGAAGCCCTATCTGGGCGTACCCATTACCACCAAGGATTGCATATCGGTTAAGGGTGAGCTACCTATCTCTCTCTCTCTCTCTCTCTCTCTTCTATCTCTGCTTATTCCACGTGCAATCCTCTCCAGGCATGCTCCACACGGCGGGGCTGTATGTGCGTCGTAATGTGCGCGCCGAGAAGGATGCACAGGCGATGGCATTGATGCGTCAAGCTGGTGCCATACCGTTTGCCCTCACGAATGTCTCCGAGGTCTGCATGTGGTGGGAGAGCAACAACACTGTGCACGGCCGCACACGCAATGCCTACGACACGAATCGCATTGTGGGCGGCTCAAGTGGCGGTGAGGGTTGCGTGCAGTCGGCAGCCGGTTCGGCCTTTGGGTTGGGCTCTGACATTGGAGGTTCCATACGCATGCCCGCGTTCTTTAACGGCATCTTCGGGCACAAGCCGAGCAAGTTGATTGTCTCGAACGATGGCCAGTTTCCCACACCGTTTACTGCCGAGCAGAATGCGTTCCTCGGCCTGGGTCCCATGTCACGCTTTGCTGAGGATCTGCGGCCCATGCTCAAAATTATGGCCGGCGAGAAGGCGCCGTTGCTGAAGCTGGAGCAGCCTGTGCAGCTGAATAAGCTAAAGTTCTACTATCAGGAATCCGATGGTGGTGGCAGCATGGTCTCTGCCGTGGATGCCGATCAGCAGCTGGCAATGCGTCGCGTTGTCCAGCATCTGAGCAAGCAGTTTGGACAACCTCAGGTGGAGCGTGTGCAAATTCCCCAAATCCGTCAATCGGCAGCAATTTGGTTTGCAAATATGCGCGATGATTCTGGACATGGATTCAGTTTCCAACTGGGCGATCTGCGCTACGAGATTAATACATATCTCGAGCTGCTCAAGTGGATGGTGGGCGCCTCCAAGCATACATTCATTGGCCTGATCACGGCCCTCATGGACAGCGCTCAGTGCAAGCATGGATCCTCCAAGTACAAGCACATGGTGGCCAAGCGGGATGAGCTGCGTGCCACGCTGCAGAAACTGTTGGGCGACAATGGAGTGCTCATTTATCCCACGCATCCCACTGTGGCACCTTATCACAATGAGCCCATTGTACGTCCGATTAATTTCTCCTACACTGGGATTGTGAATGTCTTGGGATTCCCGGCCACTGCCGTGCCACTGGGATTAGGCAGCGAGGGATTGCCAATGGGCGTGCAGGTCATTGCTAATTTCAATGAAGATCGCTTGTGCCTGGCCGTCGCCGAGGAACTGGAGCGCGCCTTTGGTGGCTGGAAACGTCCCGAAGTGCGACTCTGAACCCTGAAACGTAACCATAGCTTTTACTATATATAACGTACATAAAGAGTATGTGTAGTAGGAATTGTATCCTGGGTCCCCCACGCTGTAACCCACCAAGCAACAAAAGAAACCCATCAACATTTTATGAACCTGGCTGGAAAGGAATCTTTAACACGCATTTTACATGTTTCCCACACAACACCAATACATAAGTACATGTATGTATGTACATATGTATATGTTGCAGGTTTTCAGTGCCTCACAATATCAAAATTTTCTATGTATTTTTATTGCTGATATGTCTACTACTTTGTATACTGTATGTTTATTTGTACTAATAAGCTTTTAAGTAATGTAAGCTCACATTTCATTCTGCATTTAAAATAAAAACTAAAAAAAAATTACGTTATTTTAGATTCGATATTGTTTGCTTACCAGCCCGAAAAGTTTTGCCTTCTCTTCTCTGTGCATCGCAGTGTTGCCAGTAATTTTGAGCGAAGAAAAGCTAGATTATATATAAAAGAAAAACTAATTTGTATGGAATTGCAGTTTGAGAAAAGCTGATTTTATTAAAATAAATTTATAGCTCAATATTTTTTATTTGATCCCGTTGTTAAACTTTGAAAAAAGCTAGATTTGACGAGAAAAAGCCGAACTGAAACTCTACTTCGCCGCAGTACAAAGTGGCAACTGCAGTAAAAAAGGAAGTTCTGTTAACTGTTAACAGCGTGGTAACATTGGTTAAACAGAACAACGTTGGCTTTGAAGACAATGTTCGGAGTTGTCACTCGTCGACGTTTTTGTCTCGCACATTTTTACTTACAAATTGAACATCAAGTACAAATTTCTTGTAAAATGTTGCCGAAAGACAGAATTAATTTAAGGTTCAATAAATAAATCATCTCAGGCATCCAAAAATTACACAAGCAGTGACATATTTTGGAAAATTTTCAGGCAAAACTCACAATATAATCAGGGTGAAAATCAGACAGTTCGCCGACCCATTCAACGACTCGCTAGAAGAGCCCAACACAGCAACAGCCGCAGTAGCCATAACAACAACAACAAGATGAGCATGGCGGATCCCATCTCGCTCAGCTTCCATGACTCCTGTCTGCGCATGTCCGACGTGCAACTGCTCCACGGACCGAGCTGGCTGAATGATCAGGCGAGTTTCGACGAGGGGGATACACTTTTCCCACCTATCCCTAACTTCCCGAAATTGTATACCCGCACAGATACTGAGTTTTTACTACGAATACCTGTCGCACGTCAAGTACAAGAACAACAGAGACGTCTATTTCATAGCGCCGGAGGTGACCCAGTGCATGAAGTATATGGACGAGTCCGAGCTGGAGATGCTCTTCACAGAGCATAATGCGGCCAGCAAACCGTTCATATTCTTCGCGCTCAATGACAATAGAACCCCCCCATGCCGGAGGCACCCATTGGTCCCTGTTGGTGTTGTCGAGGCCAGAGAGAAGCTTCTTTCACTTCGACTCGTATGGGAACAACAATACTGGGCCCTCTCTGGAGCTGATGAACAAGGTGAAGGATGTACTGGGCGTGCGACAGGTTAGATTCCGTCCAATGAGATGCCTGCAACAAGCCAACGGATACGATTGTGGCATCCATGTCATCTGCATGACCGATCATGTTGCCGACTTTGTGAATCGCTACGATATGATCGAGGGATTGCCCACACTTCACATCGACACGGTGAAGGCCAAGCGGGCCGAGCTGCTCAAGCTAATCCACTCGCTGGGCGGCAAGAACTGAAGTACAAGATTCGACTGACTCATTTTAGTTTTTACAAATTTTCTAATTGTAATACGCCCCCCACAATCTCTACTCACCATATATATCAACTAGATATGTATGCATCAAGTAAAGATCTGCGCTTACAAAGCATTAATGCAAATAGATTTGTATATTCTTTGATCTGGTGACTTTGGGGGACTTTGTCTTATCTCTCGCAGTAATAATTGCAAAAACATAAACATAATAAATTGGTAATGTTTTCCCCGTCATCTGTTGGTGTGCGTTATCTGGCGACTGCATCAGTTCTTTCCTCATGGCAAACTAATATCGAAGTGCAATACAATCATAAAATAAATAAACAATATGTGGAATAAACAAGCGTTCATTTATTTGTTGTCCAGCTTTAAAATAATTCTCGCCCTTCTTTCGAAGATACTCGTATTGCTTGTGTCTTTCTCTCTTCTGTGCCCAGCACTGAGAAAGCTGCGGACTTTAATAAATAATATACATTTATCAACCAGAATAATATCGTGATTGCATGGAAGATTAGCTTTTGGTCGACGTGTTCTCTCTGCCCCACACACACACACTGATAGACTGTGTATGTGGGAGTGTGTGTGTGGTGTGTGGTTTGTGTCTCTAAATCAGCAACTCCTATTGCAGGTCACTTAAATCTACATATTAATTGGAAAAGCATCTTAACACTCCTCTCCCTAGTCCTTGCCGCCCAGCGAGAGTATTAGCTTGAGCAGCTCAGCCCGCTTGGCCTTCACCGTGTCGATGTGAAGTGTGGGCAATCCCTCGACCACCTCGTAACGATTTACATAGTCGGCAATGTGATCGGTCATGCAGATGACATGGATGCCACAATCGTAGCCATTGGCCTGTTGCAGGCATCTCATTGCCCGAAACTTGGACTGTCGTGCGCCGAGCACGTCCTTCACCTTATTCATCAGCTCCAGCGAAGGTCCAGTGTTGTTATTCCCATAAGAGTCAAAATGAAAGAACGTCCTCTCTGGCCTCGACAGCACCAACAGGGACCAATGTGTGCCTCCCGCTTCGGTGGTGCCATTGTCATTTAACGCAAAGAATATGAAGGACTTGCTCAGTGCATTGTGCTCTCCGAACAGCAATTCCAACTCTGAGTCGTCCATATACTTCATGCACTGAGTCACCTCCGGGGCTATGAAGTACACGTCTTTGTTGTTCTTGTACTTGACGTGCGACAAGTACTCGTAGTAGAAGCTTAAGATCTACAAAAAATATAAAAGGTCATCAATATGTGTCTATGAAACAGGGAGAACTTACCTGATCATTCAGCCAGCGCGGTCCGTGCAGCAGCTGTACATCCGAAATACGCAAGCAGGAGTCGTGGAAACTGAGCGATATGGGATCTGCCTTGCTCATCTTGTTATGGTTGCTCTCCTTCTTATTATTACGCAGTCTTCCAGTCAGTCCTTGAATAGGCCGGCGCACTCCCTGACTTTGGCTCTGATTCTGACGTGCGTTTTTCCTGCAAGAAGAGTTGAGTAATTTATTTATTTCACAACGGTGATGAATGCTGTTGGCTGTTGTGTATTGTCAATAAACCTTAAAAGTTTTCTATCGTTCGGCAGCATCTTGCAAGGAATATTTTGGTTACGGAATATTTATAATAAAGTGTGAGCAAATTTCAGCGAGCGACTACTCCGAACTTCGTCGTTCAAAGCCAACGTTGTTGTGTTAGAGTTATGTTAATCTAATGTAAGCTAACATAAACTTTATTGCTTACCGGCTGCTGCACAGTATGGTGAATATGTTTATAAATACACTGGACTCTTTATGCAAGAGTTAAGTTATTGCAATTAAAATATTTAGTCTTTAATTTTAATTGTTCACTTAAAACTGATATTGCCAATTAGCTTTAGGGAAAATTCAAACTAGTCGGCAGAATATGCGTAGCAAAACAAACATCAACAAAATCTGCGGCGAATTGAAACTGCAACAACAACAAGAATGTGCATAACAAACAACACTTACCAATAAAGATGGCAGACTCAAGCTGAAATCTCTGCAGTTTTCTCAGGGGCTTCTTGGGCTTACGGAATCCTAATGTATTTATCATTTAAAGCTCTGCAACTTGGTTCACAATATGCTATGCTTAAAACAGTAAAAATCTTAATTTTATAGTGATCCCTGACTTATTCGACTTGCTCAAAGTACTCCAATTGGAAAATTGCAGCAGCCAACTTAATGTATGTTAAGATAGTGTGCAGCCAACTTCGCGTGAGTCTCAAATTGCGTGCAGCTAACTTAACGTTAGACCCATTTTGCGTAGCGGTTGAATTCAAAATTAGTGTAATTGACTATTTACGTTAGTCATTTATCTAATAAGCAAGCTCTGCGTTATATTATTTTATTAAACTTAAACTGGATTACATCAAAATTGAAACTTATATTGAAACATGTCGGATAACTCGGCACCGCTAAGTTCAGAAATTACAGACAATAAACTAAGAGATATCGATTTAACCGATTGCTGCCGAATTTGTAAATGCAGAAGAGAAACAGGAATTAAGTTGCGTCCACTTTTCAATGGCCGCCGTTTAACACGTATTATTGCCAATACCATACATATGGAGGTACGACGTGTGCGTGTGTTCAATGTTTATAAAGATGTAACACTCGTTTTCCTTACATAGATAAAGGACTCCCCGGGGTTACCGCGTTTTATATGTGAGAAATGTTTGGGCCTTCTAAAAACATTTTCTACATTTCAAGTGAATTTTCGACGCTCCGAAGAGGGTTTTAAAATGGCCCTCGAAGCAAGCAAACATTTTCATATGGATTCTCTTATTGCGTTTTCCAACGCTATTAAATTGGAGAAGGAACAAGAAAAAGATCAGAATAACGTTGCCATCGTGACGAGCTCAATGCATAATAAAAAGACTGGCAAATCAAAGTTTAATATTGAAAAATTTACCAAATAATACAGACAATTAACAAATAACATTGTCATTGTATTTTATTTAAATTTGTTTAATGTATATTTTGTTAATTCATAATTATTTTTAAATTTATATCGTATTTAATTCTATAATTTCAAAATTAACAGCTTGGCTTAAAGTTTTCGGGGCATGCACCTGGCCGTATGACAAAATCTCCGCATTCGCTGGATTTCTTAGGTTGGGGGGTGGTGGTGCAGTCCACCCTGAACGCGTTTTCGCTGCTGCTGTCAGTAAAAGGTACAACACCTTCAGATGGCGCCCATGCACCTGGCTTGAGTTGGCAACTGAGCCATTTCATTTGTTTGTTGATCTGCCGATAAAAAATCGCAATTGTGATAATAACCAAACAGATATAATAAGTTCTGTATTTAATATTTCCGATCGGATTGAAGGAGGAGTAGACTATTGAAATAATCTACGTCAACTGAAATTATTCCTTCAAGCCAAATTGGCTTTAGCTTTTATAAAAGCTGAGATCTCGATGTTAAAACGGATAGACAGACGGACATGGCTCAATCGACTCGGCTTTTGATCTTGCCTGTTATACCAATGTGAGTAGAAGAGTATAAAAAGGAAAGCAATCTGCTTTCTTTACCTTTCTTTCAAGTTTCTTCTGATTATTGCTACTGAATAGTTCGGCAGCGAATTGGAACATGTTTTTCGGACATTCCTTAACAGCCTCCGTTACAATAACGCGTATTATAGCACGAACCTGTATGTTAATAGATGTAGAGATATAAAGCTGAAAACGTTTCCAATATTTTTAATTACCTCCGGATGCTGGCATAAATATGCCCAATCGGCCCTACGCATGTTTCGCGATATCGCATTAATTGTTTCATCGATTAATTTGAAGTCGTCATCGTCAGTTTTCGGATCTTCATTGGCTAGCGGAGCTGAGTTAAGAGTAGAGTCAGAGTCCACTAAAATGGATTCATGGCTATGAGACATATCTTACAAATACAAGCTTACAACAAATTTGAAAAAAAAGTATTTAATATTATTTGTGTAACATGTACGATTAATAGTAGCCTACTAATCGAAAAAAAAGTATTAAATATTATTTGTGTAACATATACGATTAATAGTAGCCTACTAAACGATAGTCTACTAAATTTTAAACATTTTATATAAATACTCTGTATTCAGATTCAGAGAGGCAGGTCATGGTTTAGCTGCTGTTACTACTAGAGTACTAGTGTCTTGCATAAATAAATTCAATTAAGTAAGTAATCTAATTTGTTAATGCCTATGCATTCGTAATGAGTTAAAAAATAAAACAATTAATCAAATAAAAAAAATTCAGCCCAACTCCGTGACAATGCATATTGCAGCATTGCCGTGACCAGGATTCGAACCTGGGTTACCACGGCCACAACGTGGGGTCCTAACCACTAGACGATCACGGCTACGCCGGGCTGTTATATGTCAGCGTCTAAAACGCACTTTTCAGACACATACGCAAAAGTTGAGCGAATCAAAACTCACACTCGGTAAATCAAAGTCAACCAAAGTGAAATAAGTTAGCTTTCTTTTTTTAGTTTTCTTAATATTTATTTCATACAATATTTGTTAATAATTATTGTAAGTTTTACTGCTGTACAGATTTTATTTTTTTACTGTCGCACCTGGAGCATTTGTCGTCGTCGTCGTCGTTGCCGTTGTAGCTCGTTCCTTGCGCTGCTTCAGCCGTTCGCGGAATTGAAACTTAAGCATATCCGTGTGTGTGTTAAGCATAAAGTTCATATCTGGCAACTATAAAAATATATGTATGTATATATTATATATATGTATTATAGATATAAAGTCTGCTAAGAGTCTTACCTTATATGTGGCCAGCAGAAAATTGCAACGCACCCGCTCGTTGGCAATCCGTTGGATTATTTGTTGCACTTCATCGGAAGCCAGAAATTGGTTAACTGTATCCTTTATTGGATCACTCTCCGACGGTAATCGCAGCTCTTTCTGCTCCTGCTCTTGCGCTGCTGATGTTTCCTTCTCTTTCGTGTCATTGTCTAGCACAATGCTTTCAAATTGTATTTCATTCTCGGCCGCAGCATTGCGTACCGTATGTTGCGTCTTTCTCGCCCTGTGTCGCACTTGAGGTTTTGTCTGATTCGCACTGGAACTGCTGGGCGGGCTACTAGTTGTATCTGAAGATAAAGATTCTGTGGATTTCACCATGAGAACGTCTGTGGACTTAGCGGCGGCTGACATTGAGATCTTTCTTTTTTTCTCTGGCGTCGGCTCGCTTGCCTCGCTGCCACTAGTTACTGCTTGTTTCACCCTACTTGAGGGCTCTGCCAGTTCGTCGTCAGAGTCTGGAATTTCGATGGGATTATACATTTCGTTTGCTTTCAACCTTTGTCTTCCTCTTGGCGATTCAATTAGGGAAGTTGCATTGATAAAACTGGTTTCACCGATTAGTTTATTTGAAACCGGATTGATAAAATATTGTAATGTCAACTAACATTTTGCATTTGCCGTTGCACATTTATTTGCAATATTAATTTGTTATATTTCACAGCAATGCTTCGACAAACACAACATTATATTCAGGTTATTATGAATCTCCAAACCTGGTCACACTGATTACTTTGGCTGGCAAACTATTGTATTTGTAAAACTGAGAGTTATCGGAGGCTTTATCTCGTTAATTAAGCGAGTTACCTTAAAATTCTATTCAACATTATTATCTTATTTCATCGAGTTCTACGGGTATAAACCGTCAAATCTTTGCACCCCGAAAACCGCAAATCTTCCGATTGTAGAACAGTAATAAATCGATCACTTGTTTGCATGTCCAGCTGTGTTTTGTTTACGCTTTATACATATGTATGGTATCATATATATACACACAGTCAACTAACACTTTACTCAAATGCAAATGTTAATGTAATGTTACTTGACAGACTGTATAAACATACGCACATACAAATGCAGTTTAAATAATAATTGTCTCTTTTTCGGTATTATTTGTACTGCCTAAAGGTATAATTTAATACAAAATTGTTGTTTAATTGATTTTCAAAAATACTTATGTATTTCAGATATCAAATTCAAGTATGAGCACGCCAACAAAGGAAAAGGAAAGCAATGCTCTGGAAGCAGATGAATTGAATGTGGGCAGTGAGCGCTTCGATCCTCTTCGGGCACTGTATGCGAAAGATTATCGGGTTACGGAAAAAGCGCCAAAAGTATTGTATCAAAATTTAGCAGCATTTGAGAGTGCCTTCTTGAAGCTTGGAGTTTGGCAACTGAACAAGCGACCGAAACAAAACCAAACTGCAAAGCCTTCATCGAGCGAGAAAGCCAAGACCGTGAAGACAAATGTGGAGACCACAACTGCTCGGCGATTTGAGCCTCATCAAATGGCTATAGCAGGCACTGCGAAATTAAAGCATCAGCGCAATCTTTTTACACACATGGCCAGTACAGAAGGTCCGCTAGCATTGCTACAGAAATGTTTGCCTGGAACAGCAGATGCAGAGCAGCAGATGCCGTTTAAGACCCGTATACGGGTCTACTTGCGTTATAAACACGGTATTGGCGGCAATATTGAAGGCGATCTTGTGGCCTATGACAAACAGTGGAACTTGTTGGTCAGAAATGTCGTGGAGACATGGCGACGTCGAAAGTATGCATATGGCGAGCAAAGCATAAGCGGTGATCCCGCCCATGAAGAATGTTGCTCGCGTCTTCAAGAATTAGGCATAAGTCTTCCTCCTCTTATGCATGTTAAGAGTTTAAACCGCAAAAATGTTGAACTGCGACGGAAAATTCCTCAGCTGATGATACGCGGAGAAAATGTAGTATTGATAAGCTGTATTTCTCGAATTTGATATAATTATGTTTTTGTAAGGAGTATAAATAAAATTTCATAACTAATCAGCTAGTATACACCATGGGTACGCATTCTTCTGCTGCTACATGACAGGGCGAGTCGTCCTCCATCAAATGCTGCAAGCTCTCGTTTGGATATCTGCGGAATAGATATATCATTAGTTTTGGATTGTTAGGATTATTAGTAACAATCATATTTACATCTTTGATGGGCTCTCGTCGCTAAGCATTGTAGCTGGAACTGTGGCGGAGGCACACTCCGGACTCATTAGCTCTATGCGAGTAGGACGACGTTCCTGTAATTGACGTGCTATTTCCGCTGTGCTTAGTGAATTAGATGCATCTTGGGCAGTAAGCTGATATTGATCTTGCATTTGTAGAGATGGTGATCCAGCTGCAGCAGCAGCAGCAGCCGTTGTTGTCGGCAGACTCCTTTTCACCGGTGGACTCTGCACAAACCCACTAGGTAGCACTTTACGTTTGCGTCCACGTGTTGCACCACTTACGGCAACAGAATGTTGTCCTAAGACAACCGTATTTACATCTCCCTTTTCTTTTTGCTTTCGTCGCACACCAGCTTTATAGTTAGCTGATTCGTGTTCCCGCTGTGGTTTTGTGCTCGATGGAGTCATCTGCTCTGTGTCGGAATTGGAACTATCAGTGGCGTCACTGTCACTGGAGTCTTTCGCTGGCTTCTCATACAATAGCAGACGATCGATCAGAAAAGATCGGTCACGGGATACTTTCAGCAAACGTCGTTGATTTGTATGTAACAAATCCTGAAAATACTCGTTCTCCTGTCATTACAAAAATGGTGTGAGCTTCATCAAGAACAAACAAATAAATCTACCTACATAAATAAGAAATTTTAACTTCCGTTTCATGTTTCTGTATCGCTCCTTGTAATCTACAGATGAATGCGCTGTGGATGTTGAGCTCAATGCAGCTGGCAGTGCTCTCGGAACTGCTGAAGAAGGTTCTTTGCTTTGATGACTTTCATCCTCACTCTCCTGCTGTTCTCGCTCAGTTTTATTAGATTTTGTCTTTTGATTGGCCAGAGAGCGACAGTACCATCCTTCTAGCATGTTGACGCGTATAAATATAGTTTTATCAACTTATAGAATGTCAATCATGTAACTTTAAAGTTGTTTTCAAACAATTGTTAACACATTTTTTGTAAATCTCATTAAATGCTTTATTAGAGATGGACCTTCAACCTAGTGCTGGAAAGAATATCAACTATGTATCGATACATCGATGTTTGCCAATTTTTAAAAACATCAAAGTTTTTAAACATCGATGTTGGATGTTCAACCACTCTATATTTACAAAATGTATACTATATCGATTTCTTTTGCCGATACTTATGTTATCTAAGCTACTAAGCAATGAACATATAGAGTACTCAAACAGCGAAAAGTACTTGCCCAGTGGTCTTCGGATTATTATGACCCCCCGGCATGAAGTGTTTCACGAGTGAGCGATCGGAAGATAACTATTTTTGCCCACTGTACTTTAGTCTCTTGGCTCTCGACGCCGAAACAGAAAATTGACTTTAGGCTGCCAGCCCGCTGGCCGAAGCATTTGCCTGTTGTCAAACTTCACAAGCAACGAATACATTCATATGCGAGCTTGTGCATACATAGCACACATACATTGATGGCTAGCGCAAAGAAATATGCCCATGCTCATCGTTTCGCTGTCGTTGTGACTGAGTTAATGCCGCTGTTCGCTGCTTCTGGATTGCTCACCAAAGAGAGCCGATCGCTCACTCGTGAAACACTTCGGGCCGGGGAGTCATAATCCGAAGACCACTGGGCAAGTACTTTTCGCTGTTTGAGAACTCTATATGTTCATTGCTTAGTGATCTAAACATAAACCAAGTTTGAATGAAACTTCGATAAATCGAAACACAGATGTTTTGCCACATAACTCTGTCCCAAAACGCATATCAAAAACCTATTAACACAATTTATTGTATATATATATTCTAGAATCATGGCTGTTTTTCTTATTGTACAAATACATATAATTATTTAATTCAGTACCTTAAAAATCTTTATATTATTATTATATTATTTATATTTGATATATCAATAATATGAATTCAAATTAAAAGAAAAATAGTTAAAATTAATTAATGCATAAAAATAGTTTACATCAATTTAAGACTAATTGCACCTTGATAAATAATTTCCTGTGCTAGTTGGTCTTCTTGCGACTATGTTATACAAAGCAGAAAGTCTTGAAGCCCCCCTTAGCTTTGTAGATTTCAAATCTGACTGCTATCTGCGCTTGACCACAAAAGCTTTTCTTCTCGCTTTCTGTCTACACTGAAAGCTCTTGTAATCAAGCAACAAGTGGGAAGGCAGTAGCATCGAGTAATTGATAAGCGAAATGCAGTCAGGTGAGAATAGAATAATATAATTATACAAATCATATTATATAGTATCGTTTACATTTAAAAACATTGAGTGCAATCCAATATGGCTGGAGTTGGCAGCACAAGCAACATCTTTGGAGTGAGCAGCAAAGTTTTAATTGGTGCCAGCGCCGCATTGATCACTGTCGGTGGCGTTGGGTACTGGTTTTTTCGCCACTCAAAGCGCGATGTGATGCCTTTAAAATGGCGTCGAGTTGGAACATTGCAACAGATCAATGTGTTTCCAGTCAAATCTTGTGGTCCGCTTAAGGACTTGGAGAAATCAGATTATGAGTGCGATGTGCTTGGCATCAGCAACGGAAAAGTTCGCGATCGCAAGTTTATGCTCATAAATGATAACAACGAAATGATAACGGCAAGAGGGTATCCACACATGGTGAAAATTCAGCCAAGGCAAACGATTAATGGCCTCGAGTTCAGTGCCCCCGATATGCCCGTTTTGTATCTCGATTTTGGGCAATTAGACCAGACCGAAAAGAATGTGCATACCGCTGTATGGGGTGTACCTCTAGATGTTAAGTTGTGCGGTGCACAGTTTGACAAGTGGTTCTCAAAATGTATACTGGGCAAAGATGATGGTCTAAGACTTGTGCACTATCCTTTCCCAACACCAGTTCGTAAAACTAATCCTCGACTTAAGCATATGCCTTTTTTGAGGCAGAAAGATTCGGTAAGTAAAGCCTGCACTGTTAAATATACACACATATACATATATACATTATATGTACAGTCTGTCAAGTAACTCTTTACACATACAATGGTACATTACATTAACTTCAGTCAAATAACACTTTACTCAAATGCACATGTTAATGAAATGTACATTTGTGTAAAGCGTTACTTGACAGACTGTAACTCTTTACAGTGTATGTACATGTTAATGTTATACACATATGTGTAAAGTGTTTCTTGACATACTGTACACAGACTGTCAAGTAACACTTTACTCAAATGCACATGTTAATGAAATGTATTATACATTTGTGTAAAGCGTTACTTGACGGACTGTATATGCATGTGTAGATAAGGCTATTCATATAAAGTACGTATTTGCTTAATTTGTTGGATACATTACCAGTTGAATACACATTTCATCAATGTCTGTTTCCTTTTTTTTTGCTAAAATAACTTATACTAATTTCATATGCAAACTATTGTGTTTTAATATAATTGAAACAAGAAACACGTCTCCATAGTTATAAACGTGTAATATGTTCACTTTCAGGGAACTTTAAACGATGCAACGAGCTATATGCTCATGAACATATCATCGGTTGCTGATCTAAATAAGCGTTTGAAGAATCCCGTTGAGACGCTTCAATTCCGAGGAAACTTCGAACTAAAACCGGACATTGATGAACCCTATGCCGAGGATCACTGGCAATGGATAAAAATTGGTGAAAATGCAGTTTTTCGGGTTGTTGCGCCCTGTACGCGTTGCATATTGCCGAATATAAATGCAAACACGGCTAAACGGGATCCCGATGGTGAGCCATTAAAGACATTGCGCAGGTAAGTGGTGCTGGAGATAAGAAAGAATATCTGGAACTTAAACTATTTACTTTATTTACAGCTATCGCTTGTTCGATTATCCATCGCCAGCACTGGGGATTCACTTGGGTCTTCGACTTCCAGGAAACGTTAAGGTCAACGATATTGTTTATGTGGAAAGCAAATAAATGAGGAATCTTTGGTGGATTTTTGTAGAAATATACTTGTAATGCATTTGTTTAAATTACATTCAACAGATATTATAATAGCACTAAAGTTAAATACATACATACATATATAAAGGTAATAACCATGAGCATACGGTTCAACAATATATTCTTTTCTTCTTTGAAAAATTTCGTCTTATTGAATGCAGGACTGCCAGAGGAGACCACCACAAGCCATGCTAACAATTACATAGATTATAAATAAGACCACAAAGCCGACAATGACGTAGACACGAATATTTTTCCAAAACATTTGACGCGCCAAGTTTCGCGATGCCTTGCGGAATGCTACAGACTATCAAAAAAGAAGAAAAACACTAAATGAGTTATATATTGAAGGGATTTTCGTATACACGATTAACTTACATTATTACTTAAGTTTTCGGTTTTATTAACCAGCAGCTCCAGTCTCTCGCCGCGATCGCGTAGACTATCTGCGATTGAATGTAAATGGATTAATAATTTCAAATAAGAGAGAATTCCTTTTTTTCTTCTTACCAATATTCTTAATCATTATATCTTTGAGTTCGTCAATTTGTCCATGTACACGGGATATGGTATCTACGTCGCGCGATTGACTGAAGTACACCATTTGCTGGGAAAGAACTTTGGAAAACTCTGTGTTCATTGCATAGGCAATTGCTGTGGCCACTTGTAGACCATAGGTATGGATAAATTTCTGTTTTATGTCGGCCAGGAAGAGAAAAGCACTTGAACGTTCAAACTCCTACGGAATGCAGTTAAAACACAGATATACAATATGTATGTTTATATGAGAAACGTTAAGAGGCATTGATTAGCTTACTTTATCGGTTATACACATGTAGATCAACTTGTTCTCGCATGTGTAATGTATCAGGTAGTCGCCGTGCGTGTAGGTCATTTTGTGGTTGTGTACTCCAATTTTGCCCATTATTTGATCGGTTACTTCGCCAAAGTTGCCAACACATTCAGCAAACTTTGCGAGAACCGTAGTTCCTCGAGCTATCACGCTATATAATATCGGCATTATGCGGGTGTCAATGTATACAATGCGTAATTAATGAGAAATCAAAACGAGAGAGAGATGAATAACACGTCTTCAGATTGGCGCTGTTATCTTTTCTATTTTATTAAGTACAACGCATCTACACACACGTCTGCACTTATACAGTTTCTTGCCTGTTAAATATAAAATATTGTTTATAATTTCTTCAACTGTGATACTGATTGAATTGACTTAACTGTTCATTCGTGGCTTATCCAATCATAATATTTATATATGTATGTATAAGTAATACGGGCGGAAATTCCTTTCATAAAATAAGTCCAGTGATAATATGAGTCATTTGTTCAATTGTTCCACTTCTGGAACCAGGAATAAATTATCTATTGTTTAATTATATTAGATATTTAGAAACCATTACAATTTTCAAGTTTCAAATAAGATTTAGATGGTTCTCCGCTAACAATCACAAAAAGTTTATTTCATCTAAAATGCACTTGCACTTTGTATTAGAGCAGGGCAACAGAGAAGGTACAATCGCTGACATCGATATTTAAAAAATATATCGATGTTGCATTCAGAGTTTCAAGTAAGACAAGGGTGTGATGACTATAAGGTGTGTTCTTCGTGCGATGAACATAATTGTTTATTCTCAATGCATACCAATTAAAAATATATTATACAAAAGTAAAGTTAATTAGCCAATTGCAATTACTTCTTTTTAATTCACTTAAATAACGGGAAAGCTTAAAATATGACGAAATATTTTTAAATCAAATTTTGTTCAATTTTCCCATTTCTCATTAAATAAATCTCTTTGTTTGCAAAACAGAAATCATTTTTACGATCCATAAGGCTGATAAGGGTCATGCCGATTTATTAACAGCGTGGAGCACATTATCAACATTAGTGAATTTCATCAAGATATATAGTTTTAATTTATATTATTAAAACCCCCGATTATGAAACGATGGAATGCCCCTAACATACACGAATAAAGTAAAATTAAATTTCATGTAGTATACAAACATAAATCTTTATTTCAAGATTGGCGTCTCTAGCTCTTGTTGGACTTATTTCTGTTCATATAGTGATTTATTTTACATGCACTTTACAATAAACTCCATAAACGCCAAGTCTTTGCTTAGCTCGGAGACTCGCTTAAAATGCCGTTGTATATATGGAGTAAGTACCTCCACAAGATTGCCATGGTTGTAGAGCTTCTGCGTGTGGTTAAACAATGCATCCCCCAACAGTTGCTGCAGAATAACATTGGCGATCTGTGAGTGGCGTGAGTTGGTGCTCCATTCTTTGACGTGCCTTAGCAATGTAAGTCGCTGATCAATGTTCAGTTGATCTACGAGTTTGGTAACCACGGCTTGGTCACGCTTTCGCATGAACTGACGAATGATATCGTAGGAGGTTTTCGGCTTATCCAGCAAAATAGCTAATCGAAAAGCCTCCTCTAACTGTTGCTGTGCGTGGAGGAGCGATTGCAGTTTTTGCTCCTGGCGCAGCAATGCCTGCCGTTGATCCGTTGCCTCCTGTTGAACATTCTCCGTGACATCGTTAAAGCGTATGAGCTTAGAGTCTGCGCCACCGGAAAAGAAATACCGATTACTTCCAGTTGATACCGCCAGGGACCAGACGCGGTCGCTGTGCTCGTCTATGGATTGTACACAGATGTTTGTCTTGATGTTCCATAGCTTTAATAAACCATCAGCGGCAGCTGATAGTATAAATTTGCCATAATCCAAGAACTCGACACGCAGGATGGTGCACTCCTGCTCCAAGCGCTTAAGACAACTGAAGTTCGCAATTGACCAAATCCGAAGACTACAGTCCGATGAAGATGTCAGAACAATTTGGTCAACGGGGGAGAAACGCACGCACCACACACCGCGCGTGTGACCACGCAGCACGCCGAGCAGAGTGTTTGTCTCAGCGCTCCAGATTCTGGCAGTCTTGTCCTGCGATGCAGTCGCCAGTATTTTATTGTTATGCGCATAGGTAACGCTGTTCACCTCCTTGTCGTGTGCCAGGGCGGCATAATGTAGTGCTAAAGTATATGAATTCTCTTCGCGTTTGTCCCGAGATATCTTCCATACTTTCATGCTGCCATCTTGACTGCCAGAGGCGAATGCTTTAGCACCATGATGTGTAAGGGCCACGCATCCAATGGTAGTGGTGTGACAGTTGGTTTGCTCTGCCACGGGTTCCAACAGGAATGATGCCTTGTGCGATAGCTTCCACAGTCGAATGCTGCAGTCTTTGCCGACGGAGATAAGCAGATTTTGTGAAGCTGCCAATGACATGACCGTGTCAGTATGTCCAGAAATCAGTTTGCAGTCCATATCTTGTGTTGTATCGTACAGTTTGAAGTGCTTGCTGTTTGTTGCCACTGCCAGATAGCGATCGTTGTCACCCAAGAAACACATATCCAATATCTCATCATTGTAGCCGACCAACTGCTTCTGCAGCTCCAGTTCTGGTTCACCTTCAGCACCATCGGATATATTATATATAAGCATATTTTGTTCCGTTGTAACAAGCACCAGTTGTTGGGGTTTATTGCAGTAGAGAAGGCGACTTATCTGGAATTCTGTTTGGCTTAGGAGATCTCGTATTTTCCATGTCTTTGTGTCGATCTGTAGCAATTTTCCTGATCCACATCCAGCTATTAAATGTGTTCCATCAGCTAAGTGGACCGCACCTTCCAATTCTTCGTACAAAGGTATAACCTTTGCCTGCGTCCACTTATCCGATTCCAGCTGCCAAACAATAAGCACCTTATCCCGACTCACTGTGACAAATTGACTACAGTCCTCCATTTTGCTCTGGAAACTGATGCTCGTCACTTGGGAGATGTGTCCACGCAATTTATGTAGCAGTAGCTTCGTTTCATAATTCCAACAGTATATGGCGTTATCAGAGCCAACGGCATAAATTTCTCTTTTCAATGGACTTGGATGGAATCGCACCAAAAGTGCCGGGCCTTCGAAATTTTTGAGTGCACAAATACAACTATTGTTTGCGAAATTCCAAACTCTGATCGATGTATCCGCGCCTCCACTGGTGCAAATAAGATTGCCGCATTCACTGAATTCAATTTTCACGACCGGACCTCTGTGCTGGGATTTCCATAACTTGGTTAACTTTTGGGTTCCCAGTTCCCACAGGCGAATTAGGCCACTGGCATGGGCGGTAACTATATGCTCCCGTGACAGTGCAAAACAGTAAATGTTATCCTCATCTACCTCAGCATCGTCTGAAGTTTTTTCTGATGTTGTCTTTTTGACAACAGATTCTTTGCGGTTATCATTAACTCCATATCTGCAGACAATCTGAGATGTTTTCACGTCTACCTGATCAACCGCGTGCCCATTAAGACAGTAGAGAAAAAGTGCATCGTCGCTCAACGTAATGTCTTGTCCTGCATAAAAGTTCGTGTATCGAACTTCAGCGGCATATCTAATTAATTAATAATTAATTAATTTAGTCAAAACCATTCCTATATTACTTACTGTTTTTCAGTCGATTCTTCCGCGGTTTTCATATTTGTTTACAATCTATTCAACTAGCACGTGTTCAAAAGTACTGAGAGTCATTTGCATTTAGGAACTAGTTCGCTTTCACTGTATTTGACAAATAAACTTTTCTTTTTCGATAGTTACAATAAACTGTAAATGTCATTATTTTAATAATCAAATTTCAATTTATGATATTTAAAACCTATGGTTTTTTGTTAAGTTTCCATATTATTTATGATTTAAATTTGGTGTTAAACTGGCTTAACACATTGTTTCCACTTTGCAACACTTATCGCAATAGTAAGAGTGGCAACGCTGTTTTAGCTGTCAAACTAAAAGCCGTCAAATCATCGTCTGTTGTAGCAAGTCTTGATACATTCGGTTTATAATATAAAATTCACCAGCCATGAGTACAATAGGAACAGGAGTAAGTTATAATTTGATTTAATGTAGTACGAATAAAAGTAAGTCGAATCTTTTGTCAACAGTATGATTTGTCCGCTTCACAATTTTCGCCGGACGGCCGCGTCTTTCAAATAGACTACGCATCTAAAGCCGTCGAGAAAAGCGGAACAGTAATTGGAATCAGAGGCAAAGACTGCGTTGTTCTTGCTGTTGAGAAAATAATAACGGATCAACTTTATGAGCCCGATGCCGCCAGTCGCATTTTCACAATTGAGAAGAATATTGGCATGGCCATTGCTGGACTAATGGCAGATGGTAGCTTTGTAGCCGACATTGCCCGTCAGGAGGCAGCCAATTTTCGTCAGCAGTTTGAGCGCACTATCCCGTTGAAACACTTATGCGATCGTGTCGCCGGCTATATCCATGCCTACACATTGTACAGTGCTGTGCGCCCCTTTGGATTGTCTGTTATATTTGCATCGTGGGATAAAACAGATGGACCTCAGCTGTATAAAATAGAGCCTTCTGGCACATCCTTTGGCTACTTTGCCTGTGCTAGTGGTAAAGCCAAACAACAAGCGAAAACTGAGATGGAGAAGTTCAAGTTTGCCGAAATGAATACTGATGAGTTGGTTCGCAGTGGGGGTAAAATGTATGGAATCATCCTCATAGAATATTGCCTGTTCTATTTGACTAATTGCTATATTTTCTATCCATGAAGTATTTATCAAGTGCACGACGAACTGAAGGACAAGGACTTTCGCTTTGAGATGGGCATAGTTGGTGCGGAAACAAATGGGGTTCATCTTATTAACCACGAATCTTGGACTCAGTTGGCAGTTGAGGCCGGTGAAGCCGCCAAGAACGCAGATGATAGTGAAAATGAGATATAAGATTTAAATTATTAAATCTTTAATGTTTGTACATCTGATTCAAAATCAATAAACCATAAAGATTTATTTTACAACTTCTCATTCGATCTGCCGAATCATTATGAATTTCAGAATTTAGAGTTGTTGATTTAAGTTCGTTTTAGGGCCTTAGTTTATTAGTTCATTTTTCGAAGAACTATAATTCAATCATTAGTTCGTTCGTTGGAGTCTTTCAGTTCGGCAGTTGTAAATAATAAGATTGAAGTTTAGTTCTTCGAAAAATGAACTAAGTCCCTCACACGAACCCAAATCGACAACTCTATTTCATTATGATTCAGCAGATCGAATGAGAAGTGTCCAAAAAATCGATAAAAGTCCAATTCTGTTGTAAATAATCGACACAAATTTGAGCAAATATGTACTTCTAAAATCATCGATATTAAGATTTATCGAACATAATCAGAGGACGTTGTTATGGCAGTAACATCTGATTCAGTTAGATCGTTGACTGATAAAAAGGGTTGTTTTTTAGAAATGCTTGGGGAATATATTGGTAAGTGCTAATGCAAGTTAAATTTATCTTCTCTTAATAACTAATCATTGTGATGCAGACAATTGTGTTCGCATTTTTATTGTAGTGTTTGCCGCTGATTTTATACAGCGTTGTTATTTTGCTGGTACCGAGTATTTCCTGCACAGCCAATACTATTTACCTAATAATCGGGCGAGCACAATTATTTGCCGCACATTCCTTTATAATTACAAAACAGTATGCCTGGCAATAGGATTAGTGTTCATGGGACTTGTACGTTCAAGCAGCTCGGGAAGCTTATCACTTATGCTTCCCAGCAAGTCCTTTCTCATGTTCATGCCGCTCTACTGGATCTTTTTTGCTGTACAACTTAGTTCTAGCCCTTTAGACCATGCCCGCTGGATACGGGAACCGCACGGCCTCGATTATGCGTCAGGAATGGCCTCGAATTACTTTCATGGATACATCAAGTTAGCACTGCCCGCACGCAATGAGGACGGTCTCCAGAAACGAATGGAGATCTATGAGGACGCACAAAATGTTAGCTTTGGCTTGAATCGCTTAATCATTCTTATACCGGATGAAATGTTTATCAACGGAGTTATCGAAAGTGATATTTTAGAAAAAGCTGAAGTATGTACGATTTTTTTCCTTAATCAATTCGCTAAAAAAACTTATGTCGAGTTTTCATTAGCCTCTAGAGACTAAATTCATAAATCGAGCTGGAGTGAATCGACCCTTTAAGCATGCGGTTTATAGACTTAAAAAAAAAATCAATGGGAAATCATACTACTTTGTTATGGAGGGGGCCACCCCAATGTTATCATACTTTGACGCCATGGAAAGTTCTCTGTCTGCTACGTGGGAAATGAAGGAAATGAAACGTGAGATTTGGCTTAAATTTTGCAAGCATCTCAAGGAACTTTTGGACACTTGGCCGGAGACACGAAGTGAAGTCAAGTTATTAATTTATAATTGTAAGTCTATTTAAAATAAATATCAAACACATAATAAAACAATATCTTACAGCTCGTAAACCAAATGGAGAATGTCAAGACGTTGGTGAATTACTTTATGATTCTGCTCAGTCTAGATCATAAGAAAATTCTAGTTAGATAAGTTTTTTAACTTACGCTAAGATTTATTGACAAAAAAAACGAAATTGAATGCTCTCATTATGTTTTAACTTATGAACAATATGAATCTGTTATGCCAATATTAGTTTATGTTAAGAATAAAATCAATTGACATATACTATACTTAAACTAATTGCTTTAAAGGCTTTCAGTTTGTTCCAATTTTTGCAACTGATCTCGGGCCATAGCGAGCATTCGAGATTTCCATTTATCGTAATCTTCCACTTGTACTTTTGGACTTTTCACACTCTTCGTGTTAGCAGATATCGCTGGGTTAGATTCAATTTTATCATTTAATTTTAATTCATTATTATTTTCCTTTTGATATTTTGCCATCATGAGCTCCCATTGCTGTGCGAGTTGTTGCCACTGCATAGCACGCAAATTGCTGAATGACATTAGTTTTGACTTGGACACCTTCTTCTTGAGCAAACGACATGCCTGATAAACTGCCATGGCAGCGTATTGTGGATGGTCCGCATCAGGATTCTTACCGACTACAGATTTAAACAAACTGAGGAGCTCGTCTGACTTTTGAGTTACCTCGTTAATGCTGAGCTGCACACAGATATCGTTGACGCTAGGAATCTTGTTGAGATCAAGCAGCTTCTCAAACATGCGTTTGTTTGTTTCATAATGACTTTTTCGTAATGAGGACAACTTTAACGCTTGCTGTTTGTCAAACTCAACTGCAAGGAGTGAGGACGCAAGATCCAAACATAGGACTATCTTTCCATAGTCATTTATTTGTAATGGAACATTTGAAGAGCGCAGTTCTAGCAGTCTTATCAGCTCTGTTGTTTTTCTGGTAAATAAATGATGATAACTTCAAACATATTTGATATTGTAGTTTGTACACTTACCCCAAAATATTGGGCTCATCATGAAGGCCCATTTTTGAAATAATTTGTTCTATTAAAGTACCCATTTCACAATGATCTCTTTCGTTTACTTATTTTGGCGCGCGGTTAGAAGCATGTTTATGTATGTATGTGATCTACGTAAAGGGTTGCTAAAAAATATAAAAATCGATATTTATGGAGGAAAGCAAATATTTATCGATGATGCATATATCGACATTATGCGCGCAACGTTTTCTCAAGTACAATATTTATATTAGTACAATATTTATAAAATGTAAAAACAAGTGTGTAATTTTCATGTGAAAATGTACAGTTTGTCAAGAAACTCTTTAAATGTATATGTAATGTACATTCAGTATGTGAAGTAACACTTTACTTAAATGCACATGTTTGTGTAATGTACATTTGTGTAAAGCGTTACTTGACAGACTGTATTTGTAAAGTGCTACTTTACAGACTATCTATATTCTCGATCAGCGTCCATTTCCCAGTCGATATCGCTAGCTTAAATGTAATTACTGATCCAAAAGATGGACGTGGCAGCCAAAATTGATCTGCGTAAAGAATGCAGGAACTTTAATGCCGAATATGATGTCTTTAGCTGAAATAGACACATTCGTACAGACGGACATGCAAAGACGTACATATGTATGTTTGTAGGTACATTTGTATGTACATATTTACATACATTGACCATTGGACATTTATAATAGGTAATGAAATACATACAGACAGTCAAGAAACACTTTACTCAAATGCACATGTTAATATTATGTACATCTGTGTAAAGTGTTTCTTGACATACTGTACATATTTTGCAACGACTTCTTTCGCTGTTACATACATTTCTTCTCAGTGAATACGCTCGTTTTGGCCATTTACCTTGTTGAAGGGTATTAAAAGCTTTTCATGCATGTAATTTTATGCTTCAAGGCCCAGACAATACAACAATAGCGTTTGCCCAACTTTGTGATTCCATGTGTGATATGATTATTAATTGATAGTAAGACAATTCATTTGCCATTAAACATATAATATTTTCTTATATACGTATGACACAAATAATCATTAACCTACTAAACATGTACATATGTATGTATGTATATAATAAAATCCTGAATTGACTAGCCCTCATTAAAATTCGAATCTAAAATAAGACGAGATATTACTTGTGTGAAATTAATTGAATACTGCTTTGTTAGAGGGTATGTGTAAGTTAGTGCTAAAAACAACATCAATTATTGCATATCGCAATACTCCACATCATAAGTATATTAGTCTTTTATCTTATGTGGTGAAGAGTCTTACAAGATGCTCGGGAAAGTTCTGCGGACATTAAAAATAATACAGATTGGTATTGACACAATATTTAAAAAGTTTTTATAAAATTGGTTACGCTTTTATGTAAAACCATTTAAAATGAATACCTCCGAATAAAATTGATTTTGCATTATATGTAATGTGACTTAATTACTTTAGCTTTGCTAGTGCAATATTGTATATAACTTTCTCCCATAAATGCACTGAAAGCTACGATACATTTATTAAATATTATAATAGTATTCCACACAATAACAATTTTATAAACATATGTACATAAATATATATTCTATTCCCTAAGGAGAAATATAAAGTTTAAAACTCTCTTTGTTATAAAAAAAACAATCGCATAAATTTTAAAGACAGATCCTCCTATAGTTCCTTAACTTTAATAAGCTGCACAGCGTTGTTGATGTATTTTCTAATTTCACTGCGCTTTCTCCCATTGTCCCCATTTTACTCTATATCCCATTTTTATTTAACTTATCATGTCGTTCGTTTTATTTCAGGAATAATGATTATTATATCCACTAGTACCATATCATCTGATAATCTTAGATATCATAAAGGGGTATGTAAGAAATTGAAAGCGTAGTCATATATAACCACCAACTTCAGAATCCTATTTACCACCAATTATCAACGAAAAACAATTGATATGATCATTCACTCTTTGTATTAAATATATTATCTCTTTCTTTAGATGTGGTCCTTTGACCCACAACTTCTTTATATGTACAATCAAGTAAATACCAATCAGCCAAGTCAGTTACGAAACTACGTGAATTACTGGTACCCGATCAGACAACCAATACTAACTCCGAGAAAGCAACGTATGGGAAATTTCCATATTAAACAAAGATATAAAAATTCACATTTTGACATTCCTGCTCCGTATGGAAATACTTTCAGGTACTATTTTGTAATAAGAACTTAACAATAGTATATTATTTCATATATTATTTTGAAACAATTTTAACTTCACTAGAGAAAAATGATCATCATACACGAAATTAACCTTTTTCTTTTAGAAATATATTGCGAAGTACTCCTGATAACCTTATGTCAACAAATAATTTCAAAACAAACATTAAGCCCTTGGTCGTATCTTCAACAGTAACACCGATAAGCCCGCTTAATATAAGACCTCCCATGAATACGATGTCGAGTGATATTTTTGAAGATATCAAGAGTTGTGCTGAGAGAAACATAAGCACATCCACACAAAGTAGTTTCTTTTCAGTTGCGAATAGCATTCGTCCACTTGAAAGTACTACAAGCAGCACTTTCCATAGCATGCTACCCATGACAGACAATGCATTCATACCATATATTACGCATACATATTTCACACTTGACGATGTCATTATTCCAGCTGCATCTGATAACTATAAATCTGAAATAAGAAATAAAAAATTGATACCCTATAACTCGGATATAAAAAAGACATTTACTACACAAAAAAGTAAACTTTTTAATGATTTCACGACCGAGAAACCTGCGTCTATTACAACAGTGCCTCCAGAAAACACGGTATCTACAGTACAGCCAACTATACCATGGATACCGATCACAACAACTACAATTATTATTGATCAAAAAGTCATTGAGAGAACAACAAGTGCTCCAATAAAAAACCAAACCATACAAGAAACTTTTCATCCAGTACCTACAGTAAAGAACTTGTCTATTCCAAATGAAACTCCATTCCGGGAAAACCAAACTCAAGCAATCAGAAATAAAGAGTTTTGCCCGAGTTGTTTAAGACCCAAAATAAGTATTACAAATATTACACTTAATAGTGTCGGACCTATTGAAAACAAAGCACAAAGTATTATTCAAGCAAAGAAGCCCATCAAGAAATCAAATGTTACTTTAAAGACTACTAGAAATGAAATTAAAAAAGATTTTAAAAAACCTGATGTTACTCCAAATATGCCACGTATTGCTGAAACTTCGTTATACAAATCAAGGCGTAATTTATCAAGTCAGCTATATATGAGACGGCGAAAATTAGACAGAAAAGTTACAAAGCCCAATAACTTTACCAATTATCAAGCAAAAAATCTGTCACAAGTTACTGAGCCTACAGTAAAACTGATCCAAAACAAAACTAATGTTGAAAAAATAAATCTTCGCTCCGTAAAACCGATAAATAAAACAAAAACTATTACGGAAACTATGAGTACGGTGACAACTACTGCTCTTGCAGCTGAATCGGCTATAATGACTATATCAAATACAAATGGTAAATTTGTTAGGGGCTCAATACCAAGATCGCGAAGGCTTTTACCCAGGAACCACATCATAAACCAGGTGGATTTAGTGCAGACTACCGTAACGCCACAGCTTCCAATTGAAGTTTATTTTACAAAGTTGGGCAAGTCAAATTAGTCATTGGATATATGTAAAAAATGCCCCCTTTGTCTGTATATGCAATTATTAAAAAAACTCAATAAACAATTATGATGAAAATATATGTATATGCTTTTTGTGACAATGCAGTTGGGCATACCCGAATAGGGTAAAGATATTCTTGATCTCTGTCAGTCGAGTTAAAGGCACTAGCAACTATTATGCCGTTACCGAAAAAAACGACTTTTTTCCTACTGTGCATTGACAGCTTACTGTAAGCATAGAAAAAAGTGAGATGATATTAGTTTGGTTCCGAATCGAACGATATGTCAGTTGTAAAATAAATACTTATATCCATAGTGGAATCTTTTGTATATGTATATTATGAACACATAAAAGTGGTTTCTAAATATATCGCCAATTAAAACACGTTGCATAACCTATAAAAATTCCACCTTATAAAATGTAGTCAAATAAATTGTGCTTTAATCATAATAATATGCATATGTGTAAGTAGTAAATTCAAGAATTTGTCAGGCAAGACCCCCAACCAAACAATACTGCAACAAAATAATAAGTTGTTTGCCAAGTACATGAATATGTACCATATGTATGCATCTGTATGATGTATCACTTCTATTTATAGCAAATAATTAAACAAAATTTTATATTTGTAATGACATTCTTCATCCACTGAGAAAAAAGTAGATATATGTATAAATGTAACCTCATCCTTTTTAAATAGAAACAAACTTTTTGTATGTATATTTTAATTATTAAGTTCTATTTTATAATTTCCTTCATTAATTACAGTCAGTGATGAAAACGAATACAAAAATAATATTTACGAAAGAATTCACATTTATCTGGATAATCAATACACACAAGACTTGAATTACTTTTCATTCTCGAACAGGTACAGCTCAATTAACCAAATAAAAGTAGTCAGGAATCAATTATCTGGATAAATAATAAAAAATTTCCAATTAGAAATATAATAGAATTAATTTGCAAAACTTGTACTTACTCTCTATTCAAATGGGCGCCCGTGTCTGTGGACAAGCAGCCAGCACCACCACCGAATCCGTAACCCTTGGGACCGTACTTGCGTCCGTGGCAGTTTTTGCAGAACAGAGTCTTTTCGTGTTCGGTGCAGTTTGTGGAGTCCAATGCCTTGTTGCACATACCTATTTTAAATAATATTCGTTAATCGTTGCGTTCCTCACAATTGCGATTATCAAATGAAAATACTTACTGCACTTGAAGCAAGTCTTATGGAATTTGTAGCCACCAGCAACACGCTCTTCAGCGGCGTACACGGACTTGCCGCACGCTGGGCACTTGGGAGTCTCTACCGGAACAAAAGGCATTTTTGTTTTATCTGCGAATAGTACAAGAATTGAGAATTGAATAGGCGCTCAAAAGTCTCTCTATATATGTAATACAGGTGAACACGTTTCACACAAAACGTTGCACATTTCAATTTAATTTAACTTCACATACAGTCTGTCAAATAACTCTTTACACATATGTACATTCCATTAACATGTACATTTGAGTAAAGAGTCAAGTAACTCTTTACACATACGTACATTACATTAACATGGGCATTTGAGTAAACTGTTACTTGACTGTCTGTATGTACATATATGTATGTTTGTATATGTGTTGTATACGTACCGTCAAAGGTACACTAAAGAAGTTCCTGTTTGTCAAAGACGCTGAAGACTAAACTGGAAAGATTCTGTACCCTGGTAGTCTATATTTGTGGATGCACACGGCACAACAAGAAAACACATTTTGCGTAAGAAATACAGCAATAAAGCGATGAATATAATCGAGTGTTCTTGTCTACAAATCGTAACTAGTATAAATTGCCACTAAGTATTCTGACATAAACCCATACTATCTGATCCATTGAATCATCACATATTACTAATTCCTTAAAATCTGAATTATCCTTTGAAGCGCATGAGAGTATTTTAAATTCGGTTTAAGAACAACAACAAAATATAGTGTATCGTGTGGATGTACATTTGGATATATATATATACATACATACGTACGGAATACATCCATATATACATATGTATGTAATAATTTATGTACATATGTATAATTAAGTATGTATTTTCATAAATTTCATACGTATTTATGAGTAATCACACATTCATAGATCTAAATACCTATGCACGTACATACATATGTATGTATGTATGTACATACATATGTACGTGTGCAATTCATTTCTATGTATACGTACTGTCTATAAATAGATATGTTATAAATATTTATAAATGTTTATTACGTGTATGCGTGTTGCTGTTGTATATATAAATACACATATAGGTATGCATGTATTACATAATGTTATTCACCCATACTCACATACATATATTTACATATATAAACATATACATATGTAAATATGTATATGTTTGGTATTTATGGTATCTACTGCGTTGTCCGTTAAATCGAAATCAAGTGTATATCGATTTATGAATCAAAGCCTTTGCTCTCAATTATGACAAATAAGGAATTATCAATTATTTCTAAGAAGTATTAAGCTGTTACCAATACTATGATTCCACATATGTATATATGGTTGTTTGCATAATTTTAGAATGAGTTTTTAAGAGTTTGATTACCCTTTGAACTATTCGTAAAAAGTATGCATATCATTCAAAAATTAGTACATACATAAAACCGAAATATGTATGGACATACATACATATGTACGTACGATGTCTAGTTTAGCTTGCTAGCTAGACCTGTCTACAATAGATTAAGATAATACATACATACATATGTGGTGAACATGAGTTTTGGTAGACGCATTATGGAATGATACTCAATGGATGATACTAAGACTATTTTGATTAAATACATAAAGTTCAAAAAGTTACGGAGCAGCACATGTTGTGTGCTTGATGGTTAGCGATCGATAGATAAGGATCTAACGATTATTAAAAGGATATCGATAAATTAAACAGATTAATAAGTATTGAAAGTGAATATTTAAATAATTGGGAAATCAAGAGGGTTGCCAGATCTGCATACATACATACAGTATGTCAAGAAACACTTTTCACATATGTATGTACATAACATTAACATGTACATTTGAGTAAAGTGTTTTTCTTGACATACTGTATATCAACAGAGCAGTTTTCGAAAAACACTCTGTATACACCATGAGTCATGCGTAATCCCCACGTACAAGAATACGTATATATGTATGTATATACAAAAGCATAATCATGTTTGACACAGCCCGCATAAGCTACATACATTCATACATATTCTTTTCATTATCAGTAGTCGTCGAGTCACATCTGTATAGATATGCACCCATTGAAAATGTTTGTTACAGGGAATATATCTTATCTTTACAGCCACAGCATCGGTTGTTGAGTCAAGTCGGCTGTATGTATGCAACTGAGCTGGTTGGACATTAGATAACTAGCACTAACCTAACCGTAGATATCTATAATGTAAGGGTTTGCGACTGCAAATATACCTGCAACAGTCAGAACGAGAGCAACAGTCGAGCGGCACACGACAGTGGGATACGCTTTGGTTACCTGCACGGCTCCACAAAGTTAGTATACCCTTTTTTGACAATTTTCAATTGTTAAAGGATATAAAAAAGGCGTACCACTTCCACAAATTGCATATGTATGTATGTACCTTATTTCTCTATAGTAAATGTATTTATCGTATAATAATAATATGGAGAGCTGTTGCTTATTTGTTGTCTCTAAGATATTTGTTTTTAGGATATGTGCTTCATCAGATAATATGTCCAGATATCTTTCAGCCCAAGTATAGCAACGTCGGCATCGAATCGTTGCTATGGGCTGATGCGGTTAAACTTGTATCGAAATCTATAAATAACCAGTAAGAAAAGCAACAGTCGCGCGGCACGCGACAGTGGAATACCCTTCGACCCATGTTCTGGTGTACAATAGGTTAATTTGTTAAATTCATATACATATACATACATACATAGGCACATGCTTTAAAATTATTCCCGACAGATGGCACTCGCGCTTCGCGCTCCCGCCTCCCTTGTTAGCTAACACAAGCACTTGGTTTTATGCTCATACTTTCTTAAATAATTTCTGTGTTTATTGTCCGATCAGATTGCAATTTAGAGATTACGTAGATATTTTATTCAGCTTAGTATATATTTAAGTGATTTGAAATAAACTTGATCTGCGCCTGGTACACAGAAACCTTCATGCCAAATTTGGTGTCTCTAGCTTTTATAATAGCTGAGATCTGTGTGTTCATCTGGTCATCCGGACAGACAGATATGGCTCAATCGACTCGGCTAGTCATCCTAAGCAAGAATATATATACTTTATGGGCTCTGCCACGCCTCCTTCTGCCTGTTACATACATTTGCACAAAGTTAGTATACCCTTTTTTGACCTTTTTCAATGGTCGAAGGGTATAAAAACTGGTTTTCATGCACGGAACTAGACAGCGCTCTGACGTCAAATGTTCCATGAATAAATAATCTTGCTGCAAGAGAACCTTCCGCAATAACAGCAGTGAGTAGTAATATTTGTTACAGTCCATCTTAAATTTCCATAAAAAGTTGACACGCCTTAATGTTTTATATTTTAAATTGATTGTATCCTTTGCGGTTTTTCAAAAGTATATATCGCGTTATTTATTTGTACATACGGATTTATTAATGTAACACAGAAAACTAGTTAAGCAGAACTATAAAAGAAATATGTACATAGAAAGTAAAAGTTGTAGCTTGCCATTTGTATTATAATCAATTGAAGCCTTGTTTTGAAACAATATGTATAGTAGATATCTGGCTGTTTTATAGTAATACATGATTCAGATTGTGAAAATCTGAACTGCTTCGACTGTATGTGTTTTGCAATGCGTGTAAGCTTTAAAGTTGAGTGCAAATATTATGAATACAAATAAAAATGAATGATGATAATGTTCTGACAGTTCCAATGCTATTTATCTTGTCTTCTTATTATTATCATAATTTTTAATTCACAATTATTTGTACCTTATTTTACTACACAATTTCATTTTCCTTACAATTTATGTACGCATGATATACATATATACATTACATTATACATATACATCTATTATTATTATATATATATACATAAAGATATATACACATACATGAGATATACATAGGAAAATATGTCTATGCATATATGTATATTTAAATGTATATACAAAAATTCAAAAACTGTTTAATCCTTATTTAAAATGAATTGATAATCACTATATTTTTAACAGGAATTAAGGGTTTATTCATTTTAAACTAATCACTATTTACATCTAGAAATCGATCTTTGTAAACTTTTTCTCTATGGTTGCAAGTGAGAACACTATTCAATATTGGTGCAACCCGCCGAATCCGTTGATGAAATCTATCACGATCGCGAGCAATCTCCTGCCATTCACCCTTTCGAGCCGCTCGATATGCAAAATCCCATGTGTGCATTACGTGAACTTGGAGCTTAAGATTAAACCGCACCTAAATAAAAAAAAGAAACAAGTTAATATCGAATAAAATATATAAAATATTATTTCTTTACCCTTTTCATAAGCTCCTGGTTATCGGGTTGACAATCAGCACTGTTTGCTGAGGAATCGAAATCAATATGATCAATTATTGCAGACTCCTCTGCATCGCTGTCTTCCTCGAAGCATATGAAACTGTCATCGCTACCTTCGGAAATACTTCTTTGACGGTGCAACTTAAATTCTGTGGACTCGACTGGGCAATTCGGATTGCCACTGATCTCTGTATCCTCATCATTTTTGTCGTTAGAGTCAAAGGTATAGTCCGAATAGTCAATTTTATTTCCATTTCCATAGTTAGGTTGCAGATCAATAAAGAAATAGCAAAACGATGGCGCGTTGCTCGTATTGAACTGAATCCCCGTCATTGCAGCGTTTGTTTGATTCTGAGATGTACAGTGCAGGGCCGATTGAAAGAGGGAACACATTGCAGCCACCAATGGCTGAGGTTGCAGAGTCTCCATTAGTCCGTTTGTGTTCCCTCCTTCTTTGTTCGAATTTTCAAGCATTCGTGACTTTTCAGATTCCTTCACTGTTGCAGTCCAGTTTCGTTGCGATGGCGCACACCGATAATGATCGTGAATTGGAGAGCTCATGATTCCAATCATTCGAAGTAGATTCAACAAATAGTCAGGCAGTAGAGTGTATAATATCGATAAGTGAATGTTTTGCAGTTCCATTTGTAACAGAAATTTTCGGGTTTATTGAAATTCGAAAATCCATTTTTTGAAGTTTTGTTGCTCCTACTAGAGGCATACTTAATCAGCCACAATTAATCCATAGTTAGTTCATTACTCATGATTATATCTGTATGTATGTAGTAGTATGTCAACGTTGAAGTGCGATAATGGTGTACCATGCATACTATGAAATATGTAAGCACACTTGCGAAATATCAGTGATAAAAGTCTTGCTTTTCTTATTTGGGTTGCAATCACAAGTGTTTTTCTTTGTTGTAATAGTTTGCGAGTTTGCTTCGATTGTTTCGCTCAATAAATTACACAGTAAATAGTCGTTATTAAATTCACACGTTCGCCACAAAATAAATTCCATACTTTTCACCTTGAGTACAAAAATTGTATGTCAATGTATGGGTTGCCTTTGATGTACAAAGATAACACAGTTGCTCTAAAAAATATCGATAACCAGCATTTTATTCCCACAGCACGCGTTAAATTTTCGATAGACATAAAAGTGAATTATTCGATTATTCTAAACCGGAAAATATACCGATAATTCACATAAATATAAAAATCTAAAGGATTTTGAGAATCATAACCAAATAAATGCATTGTACATGGCTACGTTATCTATGTATCTGTAAAAAAATAAATAAAAATAATATGTGCACATGAAAGTAAACTTCAGTTAAGGCTTGTATATTTCTTATCATCTTCTTCCCCTACTTCTAGCATAATTTGCATAATCTTTCGTTTTAATATTTTTCGAGATATTGCTGAATTCAAATTGCGAAACTCATTTGCAATTAATTCACCAAATGCATCCCATTGATCACGTTTCGTGCTGGGTTGAGAGGTTGGTCCGCACGTATTTCCTTCGCTTGGCTTCCCAAGAAAGGCAGGATTGGGAGAATCACTGCAGGTTTCGAGTGGAGATATATTTGTAACACCTTCAGACCTTGGTGTCGCATCGATGGCACAATTTACTTTATCGTTCAAGCTTTTGCCACTAACATGTTCAACTCGCAGAATATCAGTGATATCGGTTTTGAAATTTTCACTTTGGTGCTCCTCCCGTGCGCTGTCAGAAGTATTCCAGTTCTTCACGGTCTTCTAAAGAAGAAATAGATTTTAGGTTTGTAAATAAAGAACATCTATTGTTACGTTCCAATACCAAGACCCTCCTCGACAATCAGTTACATAATTTCATTCAAATTTAAACTTTTAAGGTTTTTGATCGGAGCCTAAATCTTAATTAATGCTAATATGGATCATCATAATTTCCTTATGTCTGTTATATCCTTTGTTGATGCTAAATTTAGCCATACTGCCGTTTAATCATTGGTACTGGAAATAAACATACAGATAGTCAAGTAACTCTTTACTCAAATGCACAATTAATGTAATGTACATACAGTATGTCAAGAAACACTTTTCACATATGTACATAACATTAACATGTACATTTGAGTAAAGAGTTACTTGACAGACTGTATGTGTAAAGAGTTACTTGACAGACTGTATGTATGTTTTATGTATCATAAAAAAAAATAAACCTTGCATTGTGGTTGGTATCCCGGTCGTGGTTCTATGATTGGTCTTAAAAACATAAGCGTCTCAAAATGTTCCCAACGGCAAGCTCCTGCCTTTCCTCCTGTTTCCTGCAATCGGCGCTCATATTTTTTCAATTCAGAGTTAAACTGATTACGTAGGTTGTGGACTTTTTTCCCATAGGCATCCTTAGTGATTCCGAGAGCTGTACATATTTGATCAACGGCTTTAGTACGGCAGTCTTTGTTTTTGTATAGCTCTGAGTAGTGGTTCCACAAGCAGTCCGAGGCTCGGTAAAGCTCAATCAACTTATAAATTTTCTCTCGTGTCCATATGGTAGGCTTACAGCGATTGCGGCTGCTTCGTCTAGAAACTGAGGAATCTTGGACGGCTTCTGAGCTATATGGCATTCTATTTATTGATTAAATAAAAATATATTCAGTCAATTTGTAAGTTGCAACGATCTTATGGGAGAATTTCTCCACAACAAAAAATAAAAACAAACATGTTATTGGGGTAACAAACCAGGGCTGATTAGCTTCAAGTGAACGAGCAGAACAAGTTCAGAATGTATTTAATTTATTTATTCATTAAATAAATTACCTTAAAAATAAGTAAGTAGTTTTGATTTTAAGACTTAGTATATAGTGATATAAAATAAGCATTCAAACAGTATAATAAAATTATGAAACTTATTAACGTGGTGTGTGACCATTTGCAAAGGAGTTCAGTAGATTTTAGAGCTGGAAAGAACATCGACGAAGTATCGATACTACTTTTCCATATTTTTAAAACATCGTAGTTTTTAAACATCGATGTTGGATGTTCAACTGAGAATTTTATATGGGAAATCAGGACTTTTCGAAGGTTATATCTTCTAAACTAAGCTGAAAAAAAAAATTATTACTTAGTATATTCGTCATATCTCGTCAAGATTTATCAAGATAAATCGTCAGATCTTGGCGCCTGGGAATCTTTAATCTCCGCTTTTGATTAATTAATTTGATATATTAATTAGCAGCTTGCGCTCTGAGAAACTTTGATATCGATACATTGATGTACGTAAACATCGATGTATTTCCAGCTCTACCAATTGCAAAGGAGTTCAGTAGATTTAGTAACACCATGAATAAGTATATATCTTAAGGCTCGTTCACACCGGCATTTCCAATGTTTTGAATATACCATAAGTGTATTTAATATTAATTCCCCTAGTTAGAACGTAATAGCACAAATTGAAAAAACAAAGCTCACTTAATAATCACTTCTTTATTTAATAAATACTAATTTTTGGTAGTTCTAATTTGGAATATAAAGTACATTTATATGACTTAATATTATATATTATAAATATTTTTTTTTTATAATTCTTCATTTTGTTTTAATTCTAAGAGGTATGGTCAATTAGTGGGTTTAAACTAAACTAATAAGATAAAACATATATCAATAAAACTCATTTATAGCGAAATTACATAAATAGCGGCATGTATAGATCCGATTGTTAAAAAAACCCTACTTTACCCATTTTTTAATGAAATAACTTTATGTTCGTGTATATAAATATTATAATTATTATGCTGGTAATAAAACCCAAGGAAAAGATCTTATTATATACAAGAAATTCTGTTTTTGACTCGATACGTTTATTTTCCAAACTATATATTTTTTTCGGTTCGACAAAAAAAAAATTATTTACAGAATAAAAATATTTTAATTTACTTTTAAATATATTTTTTATATTTCATTTTACCCTAGTTTTGTTATTAAATATTGTTATATTATCCAACATTAGATTGCATTGATTCCATTGAAGAGCCCGAATGCGTGGTATCGAATAATCGATACATTTTATCACTATTAAAAATATCTTCTCTGTTTGACACAAAAAAAATAAATGATAAAAATTATTATTTGATTTTCCATTAGAATATGTTTTTATTAGCGGGGAACTAAGTGCAGTATAATCTATGTATTAAAAATAATGTGTTTCTCGTGCTGTATTAATCAACAATTTTATATATGAATATGGCCGACGCCCACGCCCATTGATAATTTTATTATTTATAATTAAAATTCTGGTAAATATTTTTGTTCATGGATGTTATAAAAGATTTCGAAGACTAAAATATGTTTTTCATAGTTTGTAGCCATTTTGAAAGGGAACAGAACTCAGCTTTATCAAGGAATCAAAGGCGTAATGTCACAAATAATATCAAACACGCCCACACCTCAAATGCTGACGACATCAATAGACGAAACAAAGCGACGACTTTCCTCTTTTCCTATGTTAGCGGACGATATTCATTCAAATGAACAGAATACGGCCACGGATGTTATTCTTAGAGCATCAACGATTTTTGGCGACCACAAACATGATTCGCCACTGGATCTCGAAAATGTACAAAACGCAGTAGAGACTGAACACAATCTAACATCAAGTAGAGACCCCTTAGGATTTATCAGTGACTCGAAGATTCGAATAATGCCTACAACAAAACTAATGGCTGTTCCGCATGCAACCGATCCCAAACGAAAATTTGTATGTCCATACGAGAACTGCGCGAAAAGCTATGGAAAAAGTTCCCACCTACGTTCCCATCTCACGTGGCATACGGGTATCAAACCTTTTGTGTGCAATGAGCCAAAGTGCGGCAAGGGATTCACTCGATCTGATGAACTCAATCGTCATCTTCGTACCCATACGGGTGAGAAGCCCTTTGAGTGCGTGCAGTGCAGTAAAAAGTTCTCTCGGAGTGATCATCTCACTAAGCACTTGGCCACACATGACCGGCAATTAAAAAGCAGCAATCCGAAACGTTCCATGTCCAATAATACCAGGTTAAAGTCAACGAAAAAGGATTCATCCGAATCCGAGTCAGGGTTTCATTTCATGGCAGTGCTTGGTGGCAACGATGGCAATGTAAATCAAAGTCATCATCAATTAGATGCTGAAGAACTGAGTGGATTCGAGCACTCGCCAATAAGAATAAAGCTTGAGCGACCAGAACAAAGTGACAAATACCAGATCATCGCTCCAATACCTGAAAGCCAGCTGGCATCTAGCTACAGTACGAAGCCCGAGATTAAGTATGAGCCTACCGACGAAATAGTAGCACGCACATTGACTCAACTACCGTCGCAGGATGGTCCTGGTACATATGGTATGCCTCATTTTGTGCAAGACCGTCCCTTTCGATGTCGCCAGTGTGAGAAGAGATTCAAGCGGCAAGATGATCTAAACCGGCATATACGAACCCACACTGGCGAGAAACCCTACGCATGTTCTCAATGCTGTAGAAGATTTGTACGAAGCGATCACTTAAAAAAACATCAACAGACGCATTTAAAAACACGGTAGTTTTTTTCAGATAACCTTTAAGTTTCAGAGCCAGTGGCATCCGAATAACTGTTAGTTAAATCAGGCCTGTCTTGGTAACAAACACAGTACAATAAAATAAATTCACAGTAAATGAAATCTATAAAATTTGTTTACCTTTTTTAATAAGTCATCATTAATATAATTTCATTTAAGGAAGTGAACAGATACTTCTGAACTATTGACTGATAGATGGTCCTAGATCAGACTGTACTTACTACTATTATTATTAACCCCTATCAGTTAAATCGATCAGCCAGTAATATCAGTAATATGACACTCTATATGCAGACTAGGTACTTAGAAATACTACCTAACGCAAAGCTTATTTGCTGAGACAGTGGGAGTGGCAGTCAGCAGTTGAAATAAAGGAGATAATCGAAACTTTATGCAAAATGTATTATTTATAGCTGCTTAAGTTACTGAGATCAAACAAAGCTAAATCGACTCGAATAATGATTTTGAATAATAATACACATATGTATGTCTTTAATTTATGGGATCCGCCACGCCGTCTCCTTCCTGCTGCATACAATTTCACAAAGTTTGTTTAACCTATTTTGATAATATTCAATTCAATGGACGAATGGCATAACAATTTCTGACTTTGCCCTTAGTTGAGATACTGTAAAAACTATATGTCAATTTTTATTATGATTATTATGCAAAGAAAGCAATTATACCCTTGTTTACCCTTACCATTATGGTTGACTAATATTTAAAGTGCAAACTATGGGAAATAGAGTATTGATTTAAACAAAATAGGTTGCTCCCTTTAAAGCTGAAATCTGTAATCTATACAGTCTGTCGAGTAACTCTTTACTCAAATGTACATGTTAATGTTATGTACATACATATGTGAAAAGTGTTTCTTGACATACTGTATATGCAGTACATTGATGAAAGTAGAGTTGTTTTATAACAGAGAATAACTTCATGCATTTCAGAACAAATTAAAATTTTATCGGATGGTAAACACAGAAAGCAGAAGACGATTTTAAAAAGATGTTTTTAGAGTTTGTTGTACTGTAGACTTCTGTCCTTTTTTGTATTTACAGTATGTCAAGTAACACTTTACTCAAATGCACATTGTTAATGTAATGTACATTTGTGTAAAGAGTTACTTGACAGGTTTCCAACTTGTTGCATATCCTTTTAATAAATTCAATTAATACAATGCAGACATTCATATTTGTGAATGTATTCAAACATTAATGAGTAAAATACACATATTCCTATATGTATATAAGTATGTATACATTGGTATACGTACACTTAATAACAGGCTACACTCCTATTATTCTGACTATGGGTGTATTCATATGTATGTATGTGTGTAAGTATATAGATTAATGTACATACTGTGTACATATTTTTTATTTAGACAAGGAAATAAACAGTGTGCATACGTCAAAATATTTATTCGTTTAATGTTTTTCAGATTTACAATTAGTACATATGTATGTATACGCCCACATGTTCAAAAATGCATGAATGCATGCACTTACATACATACAAATATATTATACTCATACATACTATAAAAGTTGACCTGAAGTAATCAGCTGCAAGTTGAATATTTACATATGTATGTTTGTCAATACATACATACATAAATATAATAATCATATATCAATAATTAAACTTTATACGGCTTATGTAATTAGCCATATTTCACTAATTTATAAATTTATTCAAATATATATTATAAATATATTCATTTAGTATCAAACATAAGTATATATGTACATACATAAATACACAATAAGTTAAAGGCTTGTCAGCCAACCATATGATTAATACTCGCTGAACAGCTGATTCATCCGCATTTACCCAATGTTTATATATACACATAAGTGATTATACATACATACACGACGTACGCTGCCATGTATGTATCCAGTTTGTGCTCTGCTGTTTACTAACACATGAGCAACCAGCTGGAGCAGCTACTGTGTTGATGGCAACACATGCATCCATGCATTTGTATACATGTGCATATGTGTATGTAAATAAATAAGATAGGAGCGGAACAGGCCCAAAGTAGGTGTACGTTTCAAAATTAAATCCATCATATTTGTTTAAATTGGATTTCTGCAGTTGTGCTTAGCTATAAAAATTGTAAAATTGTATTAATTATTTATATATACAGATATACACGCATAAATTAATTAAAAAATACTGAACTACTGTAGTGCGATATAATTTCAACTGTCTTTTATATCGATCACTTGTAACGATTTCAATAAGGGTTCCCACTTAGTTATGATTGATCACAATCTAACAATGCTACCAGCCAATTATATTATATACATATGTTTTTAAATACGTGCTACTTATAGTTACCCTTACTAATACTGTTACTACAATACTTCTTATCTAAGCATTGGGCCTCAATATACCCGCGCTACGCTCCTTGTCTGTTGCTGAGAGTCGTTGACTATCTGTGTGTGTGTGGCTACATACATATATACGCATTTGTATATTTACACTCTCTCAGTCGGGTGACTCTGCTCTCTCATATTTTTAAATATGCAAGCGCAAATAATGCACACATGTGTATGTGCGTACATGAATATGTGTGCTTACAAATGTGCATTCATATATACGTATGTATACATATATGCATATGTATCTGTATGTACGAGATGTGCTGCAGGGATTCAAGTTATAAACTTTGCCAAGCAGTTCACTTGAACAGCTGTAAGCGATCGGCGACAACTTCAACGGTTAACAAAAATAAATAATAATGAATACATAAACAAGTATATACACAACTCTGTATGTATTTAAATGCATACATACGTTCATATTTATTTACACATTCGTTTTAAAAAATTACCAGCTTTTGCGTAGTTTATTCGCTCGGCCGTGTACATGTGGATGTATGTATGTATGTATTTATTTACGTATTATAAGGCATACGCATATTCGTATGCCTTAATGTCCGCGTACACACACACACACACATGCACATTCGCACATAAGTATATTAATACATAGGCATGTGCACAAATGACTGTTCACTGCATATGTCCACAGACACACGCACACAAACATAAACACATACTGTATGAAGTACGTAGTTTTCGTCGCGTTCACCTCGTATATTCGAATCGTGTTCGGTTCTTTGCAATATTCGTTTGTGCTCCGCTGGCTCCACTTGGCGCACGGATTGTTTTGAACAAGAATGCTCCGTCTTTGGCGCGGAGCAGACGGCCACGTTATGTGTTCCGCTGAGATTTAAATTCGTAAAACGTTCATCTAAAATACGAGTAAACAATAATGTACGTCGAATGTTAACTATCGAAACTAAGCACAAACAAAATAAAAACAATTTATCAACAAGTGTTAAGCTAAATACACACACGCACACGCGTACATATGCGTGCGTACATATGTACATACTACATACATATGCTTGCCATGACTGGATAATTTCTGTTTATAAAACTGTGATTAAACTTTAAAAATTTAAAAAAATTTCAATATAAACATTGTGCTTTCATATAAATTATGTAAATACATACGTACAGAGATTTTGTTAATAAATAAATGAGAGTGACAATACATACATACACACAAGGGTGATCAGCTACTTGTGAATCAGATACGTGCAGTGCAAGAACTTACATAGTGTACATAGCACAAGTGAATATTAACAATATTAAAAAAAAATTAAGAATTATTTCAAAAGTAATGCAAGAATAAACAACAAGTAACAACAACAACAACATTATAAAACAACACAAGCAAATAGTACCAAGTATGTTGGTGTATGTGTGTGCTTGTATATTACTTTACACACATCCAACAAACGTACATTTGTACACGGATGTATGCAAGTTTGTATGTACATATATGTATAGTAGTATGTGCATTTATTCGTGCGATTGTGATTGAGCGTCTGTGCATTTTGATGCATGTGTATGTGTGCACTTAAAAGTATTGAATACAAAATTGCATATGTATGTATAAATATAATAAACTCATTACCACAGACGAAACTCGAACGTGAGTCTTTGAACATTGCAAATACAAAACAAGGAACCAGTTTCACCTTGAGTCAATATTAATACATACATACATATGCATGCACATATACCATGTGCACTTGCATACACACACACATACATATATATGAGTATTTATATCTTATAAATGCACGATCAGATAAATAATACAAACATATGTACGTATGAACATATACAGACATACATAAATGAATACAAATACATATTCATACATATGTAAATACACATGCACATATGTACATGTGTACATACATATGTTTATCTATTCACCTGAAACAATTATGTACATATAATTGTGGTATCGATAAATCGAATACATACATATACATATATAAGAACACTCATTTCCTCATTTATATTAATAAATTTGTGTAAATGTGTATATATGTATGTATGTGTTTACATACATATTTATTTATATGGATACAATACACATTATCAGAATAATACATGAATGAACTCGTATGTATATACTTGCATTTGTTTGTATTGTGTGTACACTCATATGTATGTATGTGTGCATGTGCATATAAACGTATTTGTAGGTGCATGAATTGCAATACTACTTATGTATGTACATACATACATACATTCATATGTACCTTTAAATTTGTATATTTTTGTAAATCGAATTAAAATAAATATAATTGCGCAGTCTACTCAGGGATCAACAGCTATTGATACCTCGTTAATTCTGTGCATAGCCAGGAGGAGCGTGCCCACTGATCCTGCCATCTGAACTACCTCAACAGAGTAGTTACGACAATCCAAACAAAAAACAACAAAAAAAAAAAACAAGACGACAAGCTTTAATAGAGCACTATCAAACTATATCAAAAGTCGTGCAAGTTAAACCACATACTACCTACGGCACGGCGCTCTTGCTGTATATTTCTTTTATATATAGCATATAACTATATGTATACATATATATGTATACATATATGTATATGTATATATACACAAATCCATCAATAACAACATTACAATGGAGAACGATGGCCAAATCGAAAGATGTCCAACAGAAAGTATGCATGGAGTGGTTGGCGGGGACAATAATTTTAATGTGGTTTTTGGCTCAGCTCGTGTTCCTGTTAATTCCAGTACCCCGTATTCGGATGCAACTCAAGTAAGTGACATACAATCCGTCAAGTAACTCTTTACACAAATGTGCACATTACATCACCATGTGCATTCGAGTCAAGTGTTACTTACATTACATTAACATGTGCATTCGAGTCAAGTGTTACTTGACTGTCTGTTTATGTATTTGCTGACATTTTTACAATAGAAGTATAACCTATAGTTTATAATAAAGCCAACTCCACCACTTTATACATATGAAAGTTTAGTTATTTATACATATGTATTCAAATATTCGTATTATTAATTAGTATTATTAATATTGTATGTATCATATTGTAGAATAAGAAAATTGAAGTCTACGTCTATGTTTTTTCCTTTAAATAAATACATGTACATAGTATGGAGAATGCATCTATTTATGTACATATGTTTAAATATTTCTTGAAAATCAACTACGGATGTAATTGACTTGATTTTTTTAAATTCCAAAAAAATGTCAAAATGAAACATGGTAGAGTAGCAGAGCTATATTGTGTTCGTTCAATCAAGGGCAAACGCGCAATGCCAATGACCGTTGTAGCATTCGTCTGGTCTCCCACCTCATCATCATTGCTGGACATCCCATTCGTTTCAGCTAACACATTGCTCGTGTTGTTGCTCTGCTCTCGGTCGTGTCGTTGTGCTGCAGGCAACATTGGTTGGTTGAACTTGAGGTTCACAAACTGCCACAAGGTCGAAGTTACCGCTATTAATAGAGTTTTTACTGTCTCTCTCTTTTGTATACTTATATACATACAAACAAACATACATATGTACATATAAAGCGGTTATTCACTTTAACCATTTTTGTCTACAGGACATACATAGATGTATTATATACTTACCCATACACATGCATATACATATGTATGTACATATACACACAAGTACTTACGTATACGTGTGATATGCATTTATACATATACATTTGCACATACATACATACATACATACAAACATGTAGATAACGTTGTTGATTATCAGATTGCGTTAATTTGGACATCGATAGAATTCATTATTGCCAATCTAATTTAAAAATCGAAATATGCCAAGCTTACACAACACTGCAAAAGTTGCCTCTCATCGAAATTTAGAAATCCGTCACAACACTTGCATTTTTAAAATCAAATTCCGTATTTACATCAATGGATGGGCGGTACTAGTCAATTAAAATAATATAAATAGATTAAAATATATACAATAAAAATATTATATAGACAAATAAAAGTACTTACAGTTATTTAAAATTATTTATTTATTTACTTTCAGACAAAAAAGCATTCTCCTGGTCATATCAAAAGGCCAATGAATGCATTCATGGTCTGGAGTCAAATGGAGAGACGAAAAATTTGTGAAAGAACGCCAGACTTACATAACGCGGAAATATCAAAAGAACTAGGAAGACGATGGCAGCGTTTGTCTAAAGATGATAAGCAGCCATACATTATGGAAGCGGAAAAATTAAGAAAACTTCATATGATAGAATATCCAAATTATAAATATAGGCCACAAAAAAAACAATCTAGATCCGTAGGTGTAAAGCAAAGCCAAGATCTAGATAATAACGATGGTAACCATGACTCAAACAATACATCGACCCCTGTCGTCATTGATGGAACCTGCACTGCCGCCGGTCGAAAACATAAAAGACCTACCTCAAGTTGTCAACCTGGTACGATTTCAAAACGATCGCGAAACGATTCAGGTGATAATACAAAAAATAAATATATCGTAAAGAAACCCTCTACCGATATTATACTCCCATTGGATAATGAATATTTAAGCTATCCGTCATCGGAACTTGTACCTACAAATAACAGTAGTGAGAACGGTATCAATTTGAATACAGATGAAAACAATGTGAAAACTGAAAACTTATCTGAGATTAATACAAATAACATACAAGAGATAAATGAAGTTCTTAAATATTTACCATTCTTGGAAAATTTCTCAAAGAATGAAGACTCTTTATCGGAAATGAACTCGCTGTCAAATGGTCGAGATGAATGCCAAAACATAATTGAGCCTGTATTTGATTCTGAAGACAACATTGTAAATGACGCGAATTTGCATTCGGCGAGCCATCATATACCCCATTATGTGCCAGATACACACGAGTGTTATGCTGAAGATTGCGGCGGATCGGAAAACACATCTCAAAAGGCGCCGCCGTTTGTAATGCGGCCGCAAACAGTTACAATGAACATTGAAATACATAATAGTACGCTTTCCTATAGCGGGCAAACATTCCAAACTGATGAATATAACCCAATTCCATCGGCAACCGAGGACAGTGACTGCAGCATTCTTACCTCCACGCATTCACCGCACATCGGATTCTCTAACAGCAGTATAAACAACAGTTTGGTTGAGTCAGATGGTATTGTTAACCCATGTCCGTATTCAATGCAGGACTACAGCGGTAATTTAATTGGAGCAAATAATGATCTCAACTGCACAGTACATGATAATAACGGAGCTCTTCTAGCTTACACTTTCGAGGACTTACCACCTCAGCCAACAGGTAGTCATTTAGAATTTAACAATAGATATGAGTTTTCAAGTTTATACAAAATGTGAGCTAAAGATGTGAGAAAATATTTAAGCTTTGTGTAATTTGTATTTAATATGTTTTTACGTTTATAATTATACACCAAAATATATATACATACATAAAAATACATATAGATATTTTATATAAACATAATTATATACATAAATTCCATATATAAAAGAACAATAAAATGCTTTGCATAAACAAATTTTCTATGGTCTTGTATATTTTATCAACCGGATTTATATCTTATGACAAGTAAGTTAGCAGTTAGCAAGAAACGATAGCTACAGTCTAGTATGCTCGCAGTGAAATACCCTATTTTCCCTTTTATATATATTTAAATACATTTGGGCCCGGCAACAAATATTTGACTTGATCGGCGTATAATATTCAGAAACCTAGTTGCCTAGTTTGGTATCTATCTCTAGCTTGTATAATAGCTGAGATTAAGATAGTTTTATTGACCGACAGGCGGAGATCCCTATATTGACTTGGTTAGTGATCCTCATCATGAGTATAAGTATTTCCTTTGTGAAATCTAGCACGCCTCTTACTTTTTGTTACCTTTTTTGTCAATGTTTCAATAGCCGAAGTGTATACTGGGTAGAATTATTAAGTGCTGGACAACGCAGACCAAGAATATACATTCTGTCAAGTAACTCTTTACACAAATGTACATTACATTTACATGTGCATTTATACATATATCTCTTTCTGTGCATTGAAAGTTACTGGACAAAATTTGGCAAGGGGATATAAAGAAAGATTACCTTAAGCAAGCTTTTTTTAATACGATATCTAAATATAATTTTATCAAGTGAGTATAAAATTATAAAGTTTTCGTAGAAAATTATGTTCCCTGTGATTGTTTCTATAGGAGCTGTGGGATATAGCAAAATAAGTATTAAGATTATGAAATGTTAATTTTTACCTGCCACTTTATTGAAATGCAAAATTGTCATATATACATTTGCATAAATAGTCTGTTCGTTAACGATAATCCGTTCGGACACAAGCAAAACAGTGTTAGTAAATGTTGATCGATTAGTATCGATATAAGTCCTCTTATTATCGATAGGGAAATTATACATAAGTGTCATCTCAGTATAAAAGTATAAAAGACTGTGGCAAATACAGGACACATATTTTATCACTTGTTGTTAACGAAAGTCAAAGTTTTTCGAAACGGATTAAAATATATCAATAAAAAGAAATGAATCTTCGAATAGATATTTTTTGTTACATCTTTATATGTACTATTGTGACTTCGTATGGTCTCGTAGATCCGAAACTGCGCATCTATCAACAAAATGGATTATATGATGACGTAGAGGAACAAACTGGCTCGTTTCCATTCCTTATGCCTTCAGTTTCACCAAAAACTGTGAGATACATATTAATTTGAGTAAAATTTTTAATTGAAAATAATCAGATATCAATTTCTTTAGACATATGTACATACAAATATTTGCACACAGTTTATGAAATGTATAGGAAAATTTCCTGGTCCCGCTTAACATATGTTTAATATAATTGTTGCATTTCTTTGGGGTTTCCCGCGTAGCAGTGTAGAGTTCATGTTTATCAGCCCCCGATTATCAAAAGATAAATGTGTTGATAATATATTCGCACATACACACATATCTACAAATATTGTACGTGCGTATTGTCTCACGTAGTCATGTGCGAACATCAGTGTTCTACCATCCATATGTGTGTACACCTGTATGCATGCATGTATGTATATGCATACATATGTACCATATGGCTACGCTAGAATCATCAGAGAGACAACTTTAGTTGGGGTTTTTTTGTATTTACAAATGCATTAACAGTGTAAAATGTGAGCAGAGGTAAAAAATTCTGTAATTTACTGTATATTGTATATTCTAAATGGGTGCCTTTTTCTATTGATATTTCAATATTTCCACGAATCAAGTATACATATGTATACATATGTATATATCTTCATGTAAATTTTGTACAATATGGTGGCCTTTGGAATTTATAGACTCCTCTGTATGTTCATAAAATTTGCGAAATAAAACTAAATTCAGATCTCACCAACTATTATGTTAATATGCTTCTATATGCAATAAATGATTTACAAAAATTTGAACTTGTTTGCAGCCCGATTTATATCTGTGCACTCCTATTAAAGTCGATCCATCTACATCATATTATATTGGTATGTAAATCAATGATATATACAAAATTGTTAGTTGTTATTGCAATTTATTTTAAAGTCGGCTATAAACCAAATGCAACAATGAATACCGCTCATCACATGTTACTTTATGGCTGTGGAGAACCTGGAACTACAAAATCAACTTGGTAAATTTTCTAACTAAATTAAACCTGACTAATTAAGCACACTTGAACGTTCCTACCAAAGAAAAAAAAATACAAAATACATAATCATATAAATGAATAAATCTTTTTCTTCTCAGGAACTGTGGAGAAATGTCGAAATCAACGGAAGAAGAAACGGGGAGTCCCTGTGGTGCTCAATCACATTCACAGGTTAGTTTTTGTTTTTTAATCTGTTGCTGTTTCGTTTAAAAGGGGTTCTTATGTGCTTAAGCAGGATTAAAGTTATATTAATAATTTACTTAATTTTAATCTTTGTACATTAAAAATTTTCACCATTAGATTTTATATGCTTGGGCAAGAGATGCACCTAAACTCGATTTACCTCCTGGTGTTGGATTTAAAGTGGGAAAGGACTCTCAGACAAAATATTTAGTTTTACAAGTACACTACGCTCACGTAGATAAATTTAAAGGTATATACATATTTACTTACGAATAACAAGTAACCATAGATTAAGTGGATCGAACTAAAGTTTACCAATTGTCCGTCTGCTGCAATGCAAGCTAGTATATGTTGTGTTCCAAAAAATTATATCTCTCCAAATTTTCATACTTATTTAGGTGGAGCTACTGATGATTCTGGCATATTTTTACAATATACTGAAAAGCCGTAAGTGCTTCTGTGCCTGCAATAGATATTCTTTTAATAAAGCCTTTTTTACAGTCTGAAAAAGTTAGCGGGGACTTTGCTATTGGGAACTGATGGAGTTGTTCCTCCAATGAAAACGGAACATATGGAATCTGCCTGCGAAATAACCGAAAATAAAAAAATCTATCCATTTGCTTATCGAACTCATACACATGGATTGGGACAAGTAGTTTCCGGTTATAGGGTTCGTGCTAATGCTGATGGAGTTCAAGAATGGACGCTACTTGGAAAGAGAGATCCATTGACCCCACAAATGTTTTACAATGTGGAGAATACCTCACCTATCACAACTGGTGATTACGTAGCTGCGCGGTGTACTATGAAAAGCACACGAAATCGACCAACACATATCGGGTAAGTATTTAAATACATGAATATATTTGTATTTTATTTATAAATATTTACTTTTATTTTAGACCAACAAGTGAAGATGAAATGTGTAATTTTTATTTGATGTACTACGTTGACGCTGGAGAACCTCTTGACATGAAATATTGTTTTAGCCAAGGTGCTCCTCATTACTATTGGGCCAATCCGGATACCGGCTTACATAACATTCCACATATCGAAGCAAGCACTTTGTAAATCTCAAATGTCAATCTCAAATCCAATTTTAAAACGTGAAACGAATGTATACTTATTTATCTGGGCTATTTTTATTGACAATTTATGTATAGTGTAATTTATTGTTGAACGTCATATGAAAAACAAAAAACCAAGTTATACTTTAACATTTCCATTTATTTAATGTACATATACATTAACAATAAAATATATACCTACATGTTTAGCAAATGATTGTATATTGTGTAACTGAACAGGCAACGGGATGCACGGTATATTCGCATTTTCATGGGACGAAAAAAACTTTAATTGCCTTTAATGCTTAGATTTCAACGCAAGATATGTTACATGCGGAAAAAAGGAGTATCTAGACGTAAGTACTACTCAAGCCTATGTGCAGCATTTGTGTTCATATTTGACAAGCTTCTATTTTAAATGAATACATTTTAATTTTTTCACAAACCTGTACCTATGATACAGGGTATAAAAGTAACTTTATTACAACGATATAATTCACACAGTACATATAGAACTTATGGTTTCTAAAATATCAATTTATATTCGTATTATGTGGTTTCATAAATTGTTGCATTTGACTTTCGTAAGCATTCAACTAAATTAGAAAATTGAGTTATCATCATTAAAGTTGCGGTCCCAATAACATCCACTATAACTCCAAATATCGTTTTTTGTATAGGGACTGTAAACTTTTTTAAACCACCTAAAAACGAGTACAAAAAAATAGATTATTGATTTTTTTGTATGTACAGTTGCTTACCTTGGGCTAAAATCCTTTCCATTTGAAGACTTTAGAAGCTTTCTGGAATCTCTTTGCTTTTCTTCCAGCCTGGTCTTTTCTTTTGAAGCTCCCTCCAAGTGGCCGTTTTCTAAACATAAAATATCAGGGCGTAGTCGAGCATCAGTGGGACAAAGAGATCCTGACTTCATTTTGTTGTCCATTACATTTAATTGCATTGCAAACTTAGTAAAATGATAATACTGGAAAACAATACCAAAAACAAATAGTTGTTTATATTACAGATAAAATGTATATCAGATTGAAAATATTAAATAATTCCACGCTAATAATAATGTAATTTATTTTACCTCGCTACTATTTTCAGGTCTTGAGTTACAGCTCCATAATAATGTGGAATCCGATATGTCAAGCGAGTTTGAGGATTCGCTTCTTATGAAATCACCCTCCGATTTATGTGGTGAATAATTATCGCTCTTAACAAAAAATACATATAATAATTGGTTGCAATTTACATATTGTATTTGTTTTGTACTCACATCCTGTATAGACAAACTGCGAAATGAATTCAGCTTGAAGCTGTTCAATTTGGAGAACATTTTCTTGGGAGTGGCGTTAGGTGAAGCCGAAGAACTTTTCCCCTCTTTAATGTTATTGTCTTGTTTAATATATTCTTCATAAATCTCAAATGGGCAACACTTTAAAAAAGTTGTCCATTTTCCGTATAAAAAGAATATATTTCTGTCGCTGCAGTGTAAATGAATTTTAAGTAATAATTCTGAATTTATAACTTTAAATACATACTTTTCATCTTTCACAAATCCTTCGACTCTATGAAGATCTTTTTCTGTTGATGCTGAGGATTTAAAAGTTAATTTGGCACTATGTCCGGTGGTATGATTTTTTATTTCCATTACTCCATGTTGTTCAATCCACAGTTTTCCTACAATTATGTTCTGTACACAACAGTTGATATTACTCCATGTATATGTTTCCTGCCATCTATTTGAACAAATAAAACGTGTTTATATTATTTTAGATAGCCTAAAGCAAAGCTATATGTAACTTACCTTGGAAACTCAACCGTTAGAATGCCATCCGGATGTATTTCGACACTTTTGCCACAGAACTTTATTGTTGGGTTAATTGAACCATGGAACTTGAAATCATCAGATTCTGCATGAAATGCAGATATTGGTGGGTGATGCGAGACTTGCTCACAAATTACTCGATAGCCGTCTTTCTCAAATTCGTATGTTTCTCCAAGCAGTGGATTAAATGGCTTTCCAAGACGATCCCAATTGGAAGCTAGCGCGGACACGGCAAATGCTAAAAAAATATATAAATAAAGCATAAAAACATGTGCGATATTATATTGCTTTATTTTAACTTTATTTTATTTAAAACGTCGTATAAAACTTACCAGCAATATATTTCATGCGATCTGCTGCATTTTCCTGGTGGGAAGCAAGAGTTAAGATATGTGCATACTCCATGTATTCACATAGCCTTTGAAGGAAGCTTAGGGGCTCATTCAGTACAACTGGCATTGTAATTTTGCTGAGGTCTTTTCCAATGCAGTTCTTTAAGATGGACCAAACGCTTATTTTCTTTCGAGAAACCATTGGAGCCGGCAGCTCGGTCCTAAAAAATTTTATAATACTAATATTACAAATCTTATAAATACATCGACAATACTTTCTGTATATGTTTATTTAACTTTTATGATCTTCAATTTTAACTTACCTCTCAATATGTTCGCTCTCGTTATTTTCAGCCATCTCCTTTTTAAATTAGTTTTTAAAAAATCGTGGGCTTTTTTAAATATATCTGTAAGAAAAATTGTATCAGTAAAGAATATTTTAATTTGTGATAGTAAGTAATTATTTTCTCAAAATGTATGTTGTTAACTGAAAATTTTGATCGTGCCTGTTGCAGCACAACTATCGTAAGTACATATACATGTATTCGGTTCGGTTTTGATTGTAAATAAATACGATAGTTGTGCTGCAACAGGCACAGGGACATCTCCATTAAAATTTAAATCAGTATAGCAATATATGATTACACAAGCCAGATATTATTTGTATGTATAACAAGTGTAAAACAATCAAGTGTTTAATAGCTTTATATTTGAAGTTTTCTGTACTTATATGGTAATAGCCTGAATACAATTTGTTACCTTATTTCTTTACGATAATGAAGACAGGTGGTTATCGGACGGACATATCTTCTGGGAAACATACAATTTAGGCCCGTAACGTTTAAAAACTTAGTTTCCCTTCAGGACGGGAATCGTTTGACGCACTTGTTCATTTAGAAAAATCAATACCTTTGGTTTTGTGATAAGGGTTGGGAATTATCATTACACATGTTTCAACCTTAAAACGTACTTTTCATAATTTCAGTTCATTAAGTTCATATAAATGTACATTCATATGTACATGTGAAGTAAACATTCATATGTATTAAGAAAATTACCTAATCAACATCGTATCAGTTCATGTTAAGATACTTTTAATGAAAAGTTTATATTGACATATGTAAATGGACATATAACGTTCAAGTTATCTATTTTTCATGCAAGTTTTTAATGTTTCAAATAGTTTCCAATGCCACCTACACGAAATTTGTACGTTTTCAGTTGCTTTATGGTTACTTTATCTTATGGATGTAATTTTTATCTGAACTCTTATAAATTGCTACACAAAAGCGTATTGCTCATTTAATAACGATACATTTAATTTTATTAGAGATGCTTTTAAGAAATCGAAAATCGAATATATTCATCGATTACAATTATTTTGGCACCCACTAACTTAGGTGATAACTACATAAGTTCAAAGTCAGTTTTAACCGCTTGTTTAATTGTTAATTGTTTTAATTTTTTTGGTATTATTTTAAATATTGAAAATATGTTTAACGCGGTAGAAAATCAAACACAATTAATGTATGGATGCTGTTTAAATTATTTTGACATTTTTATCTTATTTAGATGACATTATTTACTAATTAAATTTGCCTACTCAAAAAGGGAAAGTCAATCATATTAATTTTTAATTACACATTTGTATCCATATTACTGATGTTTTACATTAAATATAAAAATACACTAACATTAGTTTGCACTTTCACGTGAGTAAATCATTGTGGCGACACATTTGCCTACATATACATACATAAGTACGTACCTACAAATGTATTGTCTGTATATTACATATCGTACATACAACTAATTTGTTTTATGTACAATTAACTATGTGCTTTCTATTAATGTAGTAGAAGTATGTCGGCATTCTATTTGATATGTATGTATTAATGTACTTACATATGTATAAGTAAATACGAAATGCATGTGCATTATTTTTAAATTGTACTTTTTTTATTTTGAGGAAAAAGTGTTGTTGTGATCAGAAAATATCGATCAGTACCATTTGCTCAGTCGTATAGTTCTTTAGTTGCAGTCAAAGTCGTATTATTGCAGTCGTTCATTTTCAAATCGGTGATTGTGCTAAATTTTCTTAATTCAAAATTTCTTAACATCGCCATAACGCAAAATGTGAAGACCTGTGAAAAACTATGATTATTATAACGCACCACAATCTTATGCAATCGTACTTACTTATTCATACATAATATACTTCGGTACATAGTACATAATCATTCATACATGAACATGCTTATAAATTATAAGTATATGTACATATGTATACGAATATGTGTATATTTATATATTTAGCCATATGTAACTACATCGAGATAAACATCGATAAACAAACTTAAGTTAGATTATAAAAATATATAAAGTATGTTAAGAAATACTTTTCACCTATGTACATAACATTAACATGTACATAACAATAAAGAGTTACTTGACAGACTGTATATATTAAATATATATAAACGAATTGTGCCGAATTCTGCCTTTATTTGAGTTCATGATTGTAATAGATTTTAATTATGTAAATTTAGGAAATAGAAATATATTAAGGCAATATCTAATTTTGGCAAAGATGTACAGTGTGACTTTTTTTTTTTATTTAAATCAATTAACAAATGTGAGGATTCAGTACTTGATTCATTTACCCTACAATCCAATAGGATATAAACCAAAAATAGAATGTCTGTATGTATTGCGGTCCCAGATTTACTTCTTTTATTTTTATTTTTCTTTTATATTGTATAAAATGTCTGTACACTTGCAAAGATTATATTAACTTAGCCCAGAAGTTTATTATACACAAAAAAACCCCATAAAGTAAATATACATACATACATATAGTACATACTATATTTATGTACATATTTGTGATCAGCGTCAACAGGCATGTCGAACTAACATTGTCCGTCGGCAGCGGCCCATTGCAATGCAAACTAGCCACTCAGCTTTAAAGATATTTTAAAGAATCTTGGCACACATACTTTTTATTGCGGCACGCTGCAAAGATATGCTCCGATATACCGTATGTATAGCTGCCATTAAATATATTGGGTTGACCGAAAAGAAACCGGTGATTTTGCATACAATTTGTTGACAATGTTTTTGAACGGCTTATGACTCTGTTATTGCATTTTCTCTTTTGTCCGTTATCAGCTGCCACTTTTAGTTTGCTTTAGAAAAAAAGCGAGCGTAATTTTGTTTATATTTGTTTGTTTGGCGGCAATTTAAATAATTTATTATTTCCGTAAAGGAAAAATGCAGCTCAGGACAAAGCCTTAAAAGAAACACAGTGTCTTAAAAGGTTTTCGAATGAAAAACTTGAGTATTAAAATATATATTTAGTATGCATTTAAAGTGCTTACATAGAAATCTTTGGGAGCTGGTGCCTGAAAGTCGCTATAAATAATATATAATATAAATCGAGACTGTTGCAGGTTAAGTTCATCAAAATTAAATCAATAAATTGTATAGTTGTATATAAATTAATATAAATCCTACTGGGAAGTACAACACCAAGTACAAACATTTCATAAGAATATTCATAATAATTTAAATGTGTAATTTATGCATTTTATGTTCCTTAGATGTTTCTTATGAGGAATTGACGGAACTGAAAGCGAAAAGTTTTTTATTATTTCAATGGATATATTAGAAATCGAACCAAATTCTCTTTCCTTGGGATGTAAGGGAAGTGAAGATTTGGAATTTAAAAAACGGTAGGTAAATTTATGGTTGTTGATTTATGAACTATAGCTTTGCCATATATATAACTGAACGTTTTAATTTTATTTTGATAAATTATATTCAATATTAATTTTATTTTCAGAATTATTATCGGAGAACTTGTTGATACGGAAGAGGAATTCTCAAAAGATTTACAATATGTAGTTGATAATTATATAAAGGCAGTGGATAAGCCTGTTGCTCCAAGATCAGCAAAAGATAATAAGGATGTTATATTTTCCAATTTCTTGCAAATTGCCGAGTTCCATAATATGTATGACTTATAATATAAATCCTAAAGTTGGTTAGTAAAACAGTTACTTTTCAGGGTCTTAAAAGAAGGCCTTAAGTCCTATAGCAACCAACCTAACATGATAGCGAAAACATTTTTGCGACTCGAACGTGATTTTGATAAACATGTGAAATATTGCCAGAACGAGCCACAGGCACAAGAATTTCTTGCCACAAATGTTGAATGCCAAAATTATTTTCAGGTAAGTTTTTTAATAATAACTTTGAAACTTTAAAAACTATAAAACATCATCGTCCCTCTGATTCTCCATCTTAAGCAAATCAAACTAGTCTTCCTTTCAGACATGATTCTATAGTATATTCTGAACAACTTATAAAAAAGGGTAAAGAAGGGTATCTTACTGTCGATTGTGTTACATTGATGTCATCACTCGCCGCAGTGAGTGACAATCAATTTTTCTGCTTTAAATTTCGCACGACAGAGTACTCAATACCAACAGAGATCGATCATTAGAATTGCAGAAAGATTAAAACTTAGTTATACACAGAGACGCTAAAGTTTGATAGACAGGAGAAAGTGGTCGATCTATAAATACGCTAACTGAATCAGTATAAACAAATGAGATAATATTGCCATTTCCTGACACCTACAATACATAGCAAAAGCTCCACATTTGGAACATTTTGTGTGCCTATGCGCATCAAAATGTACTCTTTTCAAATGAGTATATAAAGATTTGAAGGTCATCTATTTCGAATTCTAAAAAATATTTATATTGGTTTAATGAACTCCCATTTATTGAAGCTAGAGTATAAAAAATGACGTTATACAAAAAATAAAATAAAAAAAACAAGAAACTAATTCAATAGATCGCAGAACTGAGAGCTGAATAATCAAAGGGATATGTACTTTTAATAAAAATGTAATATTCTCCACAAAATAAAAATAGTAATGAGTAAGACTATTTTAGGTAGTAACATGGTATCTATTGATGTAGTTGCATACATATACATATTATCGATAGACATTCGAAATGTATATTTTTTCGTATAATATTATTACTACAATTTATTATGCGACATACATATGCGTATAGGATATATGAATATAAATGTGCAATTCTTGCAATATATGTTTGATTTCCATTGGCCATATGTTCAATGCTTTTATGAAGATCGTGTGTATGTAGAGTATAACAGTTTATTTTTAAAATCAAGCAATTCTATATATTAAAGCTTTTGCATATCTCAGTGTTTTTCGAGTAGTGGTTGCCGTCGTTTCGTGTCATTTTTCTGCACGTGGATTTTGAATTCCCTTTTGGTACCTAAATATACATATATATTTATTAATTTACTATTCATTTACAAAATATACAACCTAAATAAAATACGTCACGTCAATACGCAGTTAAGCACCAAAGTTATTGAAAAAATCATCACAAACGCTTTCTGATTATCAGCGTTTTCCAGCTATCTTATATAATACAGAACAAAAATTACTTGAATATACGAAAAAGAAATATACGAAAAATGAACTGTGTACAAATATATATCACACAATTATACATACATTAATATGAACATCTATACGTGCAAACATATATTTAATTTGTGTGAAAATAAATGTTCAATTTGAAAAGTTTCTCTACATACTTTTATCTATGAATATTAAAAAAATATAAATAGTGTTTATATATTTATAAATCGAGTACAGATGCAAAAATGTATCAATGTGTGTGTGCCTATGCATACATATAAATCCGCGTATACATAATATTCGTATATATACATACATATATTTAATGCGTGAGCTTGAAACTACATATTTATTTAAATATATTTGGGAACGTTGTGCATGTCAATGTTTGTGCGAGAAAAGTTTTGAATTTACATATAAAAAAACGCTGCAGAAGTTAAAATAAACTATTTGTAGATAGAAGAAAATGCGTCGGCGTACCGGGGGCTTTATAGCCTTGAAATTGATTTTTGCCGATTGGATCTTGATGCAATTATATTCATAGCAGAATAGTATATTAACTCTTTATAAATACATAGTTGTTAAGAGGTTTTAACTAATTATTGATGCAATTTCTTTTATTAGAACTGATTTTCCTTTATTGTAATAGTTACAATGTATTACAATATCATTGGTAAAGGCAGCAGTATCTTAAAAAGCAATACTTTCCATTTACAACGATTTTCAGCATAAAATAACGTACAATTTGCTCAAATTTGAACATTTAATATAGGTATAATATAAATTCAAAACATAGAAAAGAAGAAAAATCGACTTATAGCCTCCATAGCTTCCATATCGTTACAGTATATCGGTTTGATCTGTCTCGCTTGAATAGCTCATATGTTTATTAACCGATTGAATTCGGAGAATATATATACAAATATGTATGTTTATATTTAAGGCATGAGATCGAGAACTCAAAAATGGGTTGTTTTTGATTTGTTGTTGACAGTGCATACATATGTATTTAATGTTAGGCGTGTATGTGTGAAAATCAACAAGAAGGTCATATTCCTGTGTTTTAGATAATTAGTCAGAATTTAGACTTTGTTATTTATTCAAGTCTTTATTTTTAAATTATCGTTAAAGGGACTGTCTTCAAATCTTGGGGACGATAAACTGCTGTCAGAACACCTAAAGCTCCCACTTCAAAGGATAAACGATTATAAGCTTTTATTTAAGGTTTGACTATAATTAATACGTTCATCTGATATTTATAAACATTAAATTTTTGGCATACTACATGTTTCCATACCATTTATATTATGTTTGCTAGCTGTTTACGGCTATTCGGTTTTAAATTATTTTATATTTTAATTCACAGGATCTAATAAAACTATCGCAATGCTTAAAAGAGAATGTTAGGGATTTGGAAAGAGCTTTAGAGTTAATGCTTAGCGTGCCAAGTAGAGCGTATGATAATAGATTCATAACAAGCATTGAGGGATGTAGAGGTAATATTGGAAAGTTGGGAAGATTATTGCTGCATGAATGGGTCACAGTAACAGATAAAGATGATAAAACTCATGATCGATATTGCTTTCTATTTAAATCAAGAGTTTTAATAACCAAAGTTCGAAAAATATCTGAAAAGAAATCGATATTTATTTTGCAAAACATTATAAAGCTTCCACACTGTGATATTGAGCACAGAGAAAATGATAAACAAATCTATATTTCATCAAAAACGATAGATGAAAAATCAAATTTTCCTATAGTGATAAAACCACACAATGAGGAAAATCATATAAATTGGTATAATGAAATTGTACAATATATGAATCACGAAGTTACACTTCAAGAACATAATGCAGATGATCTCAAAGTAGATCCCACAAATGTTGCTACTGAAAACGAATTACTTCTTCGTCTTCCTCAAAAAATTGAAGCTCACGATTCAAACTTGGGTCAAACTCGGCCATCTGACGTTGCCGAAAATTACTTCTTAAGTAAAGAAACTAAAGAAAGACTTCAGCTGGAACACCAAGAACTTTTAAAGTTTGAAAAGGAATCTATAGAACTATTTAAGAGTCAACAAAACGTGACTCAGGCAAAAGAACAAGTTGTTAAAGTATCTGATAATTTAGCTCAAATACCTGTTCAACAAAAATTAAAATGTGAAATAAGTTCAAATCTATTAAGTAGTTCTTCCGAAAATAAAAGTATCAAAACTGAAGAAACAACTTTAATTGCGGAGAAGATTAAGTCGGCACAAGTACAAGATTCATCAAATACCTCTAGTGTAGTGTTAGCTGCGCATAGTGAGTACGAAACGGAACAGTTGATCGATACATATCTAAACAAAGAGTCTTCTATTAAAGAAACTTTGGATGAAAGTACAACGACCAAGGAACAATCTCAGCTTATTGGCTTAAGTAACGCAAGCATACTAGAGGGTAAGGAAGAGGAATGCATACAACCTTACGAACCTAGGGATTTGATTCCGAAAATTGAATTAAGCAACCCAGCAGAAGCACAACAACATGTCATTAAACCAAAGCATAAGCCAATTGAACTTACACATATAGTTGGTTATAATGAATCTATGCAAGATAGCGATAGAGTAACAAACAGCTCTCAAAGCCGACCTGGATTTGCTAATTATACTAATATAACCGATTCTGCTTCATTAACACAGTGGAATAATGAGCTTGCCAATATCAGATACAGTAATGGCGGCAATCGTTCTGCACAAGACGCACCACCACCCCCACCAATTCCACCTCACTTTGTTCGAATGCCTGGCTTTTTTCAACCGCTACCGCTTATTGCTTATGAGACCACCATAGAGATACTAATTATTAAATCACGACCACCATCACCACCTCCTCGAATGCCAACAATCAAGCGCGTTCTTATCCATAATGAAAGCCTAGAGCAAAAAACTCAAAACTTTTTGGAAGGCATCTACGACGTATCAACGACAGACACATCACTTCGCAATGCAAAACAAAAGATACGCAATATTAAAAATACAGTATTAAAATCAACTGACACCACCAACTATGCACAAGACACTGTACAAAAAGCCAAAGCTCGCGATTTTATACATATATTTACCCCACCCATTAAAAAAAAAAAGACCAATATATGAAATAATCGAAGAACCTGTAAATATAAATATAGTCGAGGGCGAATATACTGAGTCTATTGCTGACGATTTCAGAGAGTCAAGTGCCGATTACGAAACACGAGGCCAAAGCGTTGGCGGTATGGATGATAACTATTCTGGGTATTCCATGGCTTCTAGACGCCGGCTTGAAAGTAAGTTTCCATAAAAACACTACAAATTTAAATAAATTATAAACTAAATTATAATTCAAGATTAATGAGACAAAACATAACATATATAATAAATTTAAAACAAAAAAAACAAAAAGGAGATTTCTTTGGCGTGCCGAAGATTTAACACCTTTGCAGATTGCTTTGAATGTCACCTCAATATAACAAGATGGTCCGATATAATACTGCATGTACATATATTTGAATTGTAAATTGAATAGAGTTAGGAATTTCCCATTTTGATTTTAAACTTTTTCTATACCATGTGGATGTGGTGAACAGAGTTTTGGTAGACGCTTTATGGATATGGAAGATTTAACGATGATTAAAAGGATCTCGATAAGTTAAACAGATTAATATATATTGAAAGTGAATATTTGAATAAGTGTGATTGGCAAATTGAGAGGGTCGCCAAATCTCCATATGGTTTTAACCATGTCTGAATATATTGTCACATAATGTAAGTCTATTTTGCAAAGGTGAAAATATCTCTTATGTTACAATATTTCCAAATATAATACATATTAAAAACAAAAAATTGAGAAAAGTGTGTTTATGGAATTGTTTTTTTTGCGAAAAATGTGTTGATATCGAATAGATGCCTCGTGTTTTTTAACAAAGTAAGTGACTAAAACTAACCATAAATTTGTCAAACAATTCATATAATTAGTACAGCATATATACATCTAAAATGTTTTAAAAGTAAATGTAAATAATTAAAGCGACACTATCTGATTAAAAACATTTAGTATTGAATTCGTGTTAAATTAACTTTTCATTCTATGAGCTCCCAAAATTCCAATTCACTAAAATTCAACTCATTTATCTCTAATAAATTCCTACAAACAAACTCCTATGAAACTAATATATCGACATTGTTGGTAGTTTCCGTTTAAAAATGAATAACTTTTATTGCGTTTTATCACAATCTTTGTAATAAAGAAACTGGTAGGTCTAGGGGCTATGAGGAAAGCTCCCAATATCTTGGCCTTAGTTCCAAACGTGAAAGAAGTACTGTGGATAGAATTGAAGCACGATCAACTCTTCTGAGTTCCAGTCGCAACGAGAGCCGAGCAGAAAGTCGGGCAGAAAGTCGAGCTGAAAGCCGTGCATCTTATTCCCGTGCCGAGTCACGTTCCGGGAGACGTTCAGTTGTGGATGAAATAGGACAACGATCGGTTGAAAAACCCGTGGTTATCAAGATGCTTAAAAGTGTTCAAGTCCAAAGTATGTTCAGACTGAAAATAAAATTAAAATTGGTTTATCTAATATTTATATTTTGACTTTAAGGTGGAGAGACAGCACATTTTGAAATCCAGTTTAAAGAACTGCCAGGATTAGTCACATGGTTGAAAGATAATAAGCCATTGGAAGATCGTTTGGCAGATCGAATTACTCAAACAACTGCTCCAATGAATTCTTTTCGTTTGGATATTAAAAACTGCAGGTAATGTCAATATTACATATAAACTTGTTTATGTTTATTGTAGTATCAAATTATAGATGGAGAAATTGTACACACATTCTTCCATTCTTGTAGTACTAGAGCTGGAAAGAACATCGACGATGTATCGGTACATCGATGTTTTCCAATTTTTAAAAACATCGAAGTTTTTTATGGAAAATGATTACTTAGTATTTTCGTCTTATCTCGTCGAGATTTATAAGGATCAATCGTCAGATCTTGGCGCCTTGTAAACTACAATCTCGCCTTTTGATGTATTAATTTTACATATAAATTAACAGCTTGCGCTCTGAGAAACTTCGATATATCGATACATCGATGTACGTAAACATCGATGTATTTCCAGCTCTAGCTTGCAGTACTTTTCTTACTCAGGTTTTATAATAAATCGCGTTACATTCATGAACTTATCGATAACTATCGTTACTAATTACCACAGTTCATTTTTTTTATTTCTGACGAAACTTTGTTATTATTGTATTTTATTATAACTTTAAAATATACAAATTAGCGAGAGTGATGCTGGAACATATACTGTTCGCGCTCAATCGGGCTCTGAGAGTACAACAATTACTGCTCAGTTGGCTGTTGGTCAAGGTGAGCTTCACAATATTAATTAAGAGCCAATCTGGAATTTTTGTTTAATTTCATTTATTTTAAAGTTTCTGGACATGATGAAACGAAAACCAATGTTCCGCCAGCCTTTTTGGTTAGCTTGAAGGATGCGGAAATGATTGAAAACACTCTGTTTCGTTTTATGATCAAAATTTTAGGTGACCCCAAGCCTAGAGTTAAATTGTAAGTTAATTTAAAACGCATATTTAAAAAAGACTTATAAACAAATTGAATTGTTCATTTATAAAGCTATAAAGATGAGGCTGAAATACTTGAAATCAATGATCGTATCCAGATAATAAGAGACAAGGATTACTTAGGGTTCTATGAGTTGGTCATTGAGGATGTGCAAAAGGAAGATGCTGGAATATACTCCTGCAAAGCAACTAATAAATTTGGCGAAGCTGTCTGTGAAGCTACAGCAACAACTGTCGGCAAGTATAAATAATTTAAATACATTACATTTCATTATTTTTAGTCTATTCTTTTACTAATACTGCACATATTTTTATATTTATTTAATATAGAATTTAAGAATCCTTTTGGCGCACTAAGCGGACAAATTTTGCCTGCTGGAGAAAAACCAGTTTTTCAATGGAAACGGAACGGCGAAGAATTTGATCCCGAAGAACGCTTTAAGGTTCTCTTTGGTGAAGATGAGGACTCGCTTGCCCTTGTCTTTCAACATGTTAAGCCCGAAGATGCTGGCATATATACATGTGTAGCCCAGACTTCAACTGGAAATATATCCTGCAGTGCAGAGCTATCGGTTCAGGGTGCTATTCAAACTCTTAATAGAGAGCCCGAGAAACCGACTTTAATAATTGAGTACCGAGAAGCGAACACAAGTATTGGAGGCTCAGCTATACTGGAACTTCAGTGTAAAGGTTTCCCCAAGCCTGCTGTTCTTTGGAAACACGAAGGTGAAGTTATTCAAGTTGATGATAGACATAAGTTTATGTACGAGGATGAGGAAAGTATGTCACTTGTTATCAAAAACATAAATACGGAAGACGCTGGAGCATACACCATTGAAGCTGTGAATGAGCTCGGACAGGATGAGAGCACTATTAATTTGGTTGTTCAAGGTAACGTTGATTTCAAACCATAAAACAACAATAAGATAATTGAGAACTTTTATAATTTCAGCTCCACCTAAAATAAAGAAGATACAGGATATAACTTGCACAGCGGGCGAGACAGTCAAAATAGAAGTTGAAGTTGAAGGATCTCCCAAGCCAACTATTAATGTTACCAACAACAGTAAAGATGTATCCAGTGAAAGCAACGTAAAAATAACATCAAATTCAGTTGGAAAAAGCTCAGAGAAAGTTGTTATTGAAATATCGAATATAAAACTTTCGCAATCAGGAAATTATTCTATTAGAGCTGTGAATACCCTAAGTCAAACATCTGAATATTGGAATTGCACAGTTAAATCTAAGCCAGTTTTCGTAAAACCACTCGAAGAGCAATATATTCATGGCGAAAAAGAAAACGTTCAGATGACAGTGCGCGTAGATGCATTCCCTGAAGCGAAACTAATATGGTATCATGAAAATACTGAGATAAAGTTGACTGATAAGAAATATCAAGTTGATAGCGATGGAAATGCATATACCTTAAAAATAGTTGGAGCTACTCGAGTAGATGCTGGTAAATATTCGGTAAAGGCGGTTAATGATCATGGATCAGCAACTAGCGAAACGCAGCTACTTATGAAATGCGCTCCAGAATTCAAGAACAAGTTAAAGAACATTATTGTTAAGGAAGGTGACTGCAATGTTGAGCTTGTAGTAGGTATTGATACCTACCCTGTGCCACATGTTAAATGGTATATTGACGGCATCGAAATCGCTGAAAAACGAAACGATTTTCGACAAGTTCAAGAGGGCAACGATTTTAAACTGGTGTTAACGGAAGTGGCAACTAACATGCAAGGAAATTACTGCTGCAAAATTATGAATGATTACGGTGTATTGGAAGACAACTGTTCTGTAACTGTTAATTGTAAGTGTACCTTTTCTTTGCTATTGATTTCAATATTCATAGATATATACATATATACAATTATTACATATAAACCTGCTTGCGTATCTTATCTTCAGGTAAACCAAAAAATACGACGAGCTCTTAAAGATGTGGAAGTAAAGGAGGGCGATTCCCTAACTTTGGAAGTAGAAGTTTACAGCACTCCTGAAGCTGACGTTAAATGGTAATTGTTTTATTTAAATGTGCTTAGTTTTATAGTTTCGATTCCCAACGTAACTCTCCCATCTTAACAAATTGAAACAAATACACTAAAATTGTCTGCTGAGCAATATTAATTTGCTTTTTTAATTATAGGTTTAAGAATGGTCACGAAATTCATGAAGATGCACGTATCAAAATTAAAAGAGATTCGCAACGAATTGAAAACTATTACCTAACATTGAATCTTGCGAAAAGTGAGGACGCTGGAACTTATGAAGTGAAAGCAACGAACTTCATTGGAGAGACTACATCCAGTTGCAAAGTGTTGGTTTTGAGTAAGTGTGTTTTAAAAACTGCATTTATAGTTTATTTTATATTTGTAGAGTTACCAAGAAATGTAGTTAGATTTTCAATTGAAAATCAAACTTAATTTATCACAATATAAACAAGAGTATTACTAAAGAGGCAAACAAATCAATAACTAAATAAAATACTTTTCTACTTTACTACGAAGTTAAACAAAACTTAATACATTTAAAGATGTTTAAAATAAAACTCGGTTGTTTCTCACTTATATTTAAAATTAAATATGAAAAAACATTAAGGTATCCTTATCTAGTCTCAAATAATAATTAAGTTTTCGTATTTCGCTTTCCTTGAATATTTTGTGTAACCGTCCTGCCTATTTAAATATAACTATATTTTTATAGCAACGTTCACATTGCTTCGGGGATTCATAAAAGTTAGAATACAACTCTAAAATACTCAATGGTTACATTATTTATTTTATCGGGCATACACGAAACATAACATTTCCTATATACAACAATATACTACATACATATTAATAATTATATACACTTCCTATAAAATATTTGTATTCATAAACGAAACTTTAATCCAGCACAAGACAATTTATCCGTCGGAGAAACTGTGACAAAAACTCTTATTTGTACTACAGAACAACCAGAGGAAGGGGGTAAAATGATATTTTTATCAAAATTATTAATAAATAACAAAAGTAAACCTCTTAAAGACAAACGGAGATACTGCCTTTGTTATGCTGTAAAAATGCTATAAGTATAACATAAAAATCAACAAAGTGAATGTGAATGTATGTACATATGTGTGTATGTTTTTAATAACATGACTATCTTTCGAAGTCGTTCGCACTCTACGTTTTAAGAACCAGTTTTGAATTTTGTATCCAACATTCTCATTATTTTTTTTGTTTAAACACATCATACATCATATGCTGTAAAACACACAACATGCAAAACTCATAACTGCACGCCCTGCACATTTACTAATTGACATTCCCTACAAATGAATGAAACAGAATGCAAAAAATAAAAATATTTTCCATGGGAAACTCTGTTAACACTAATCCAAAGATAAAACCACTTATACATTAATGTAGAGAAAGACGACAATCTTTCTTGCAAATCAACTATACATAATGTTAACGGTCTGCGAAATATTCATGATTAAATTTGGGTATAAACGGTCAGAAGTATGTCCAAAGTGCAACGAATTCAAATGATCAATACTTGTATATAAAAGAAATTCGCGAGGGATAGTATTTTATGAATCGTAACTACGATACCACATTGTTTGAAATGTAATTATGGTATTAAACAATATTGATATTGTAAGGAATGAATTAATATTATACCTAATCAGTTAATGCTGCAGGAAATGTATTTCTCTGCAATATTTGTACATAATATGAACGAATGTAACATAAATATATAGTACATAAGTACTAACTTAAAAAACAAGTAAAGAAAGCTACATACGTCTGTCTGTTTGTAAGCAGAAAGTTATGTTTTGAAATATATTCGAAATCTAAACTATCAACTGACCGATGATGTCCAACTGCTGATAGCTCTCTTTACTTATTTTTTTATAAAATAATTATAATTTAAATACTCCGTTAACAAGTTATGTAATTTATATATTTTATAGCGGTACCTGAAATTGTGCACATTGATGTCTTTCAAATGCATAGCTTTGAAAGCGTTCCTCTTAAATATGAGGTTATTGCGAAGGGTATACCCAAGCCGGAAGCTGTCTGGTATCGCGATAATAAACCTCTGAAGCCCGACGAGCACACCGCTATTGCAGTTGACGGGGTTTGTCTGATATTTAGTATATATTAAATTATACTTCTAGTTTTTTAATTATTTCAGGATCATTATAAATTGGAAATAAAATCATTGGATCTTACGGACGCTGGAGAATACAAAGTTGTTATAAAGAACAAAGTCGGGGAAAAGAGTCATCAAGGAGTACTTTCTCTATCAGGTAAACTTGAATACTCAGATTACGAAACATGTAATTACCTAATATTTATTACAAAAATAGGCGTGGCTGAATACAGGAAGCCGTTGCTCATATCAAACAGCGGATTACGTGACATCAAATTAAAGAAGGGCGATAAAGTAGCTGAAACTGTAACATTTACAGCTGATCCAAATCCAGAAATCATTTGGCTTAAGGATGGACAACCAATTTCTGACAACAAATCGCTTGCATTAAAAGTAACATCAAAGGATCTAGAACATGGATTAAAGCAGTACGATTGCAGTCTTAATATATTAGAAGGTAATTCTCATTAATTTATAATTAGTTTTATATGTAATTAATGTTTCTTTTTTATTAATTTATTAAATAGCGGATATTAAAGACTCTGGTCGATATGAACTGAAAGTAAAGAATAAATATGGTGAGCTAAGTACTAAAGGCTGGATAGATGTTTTGGCCAAGCCTGAAATATCTGGTCTGGAAGATCATAAGTGTATGCCCGGTGATTCTGTATGCTTCGAAGCATTAGTACTTGCTAATCCAAAACCGAAGGTATCGTGGACACGAGGAAATGAAAACCTATGCAATAATGAGAACTGCGAAGTTATCGCAGATGTTGATGGAGATAAATACCGTATTGTTTTCCAATCAGTTTCACCAAGTGATGACGGAAAATATACAGTTACAGCAGTTAACTCAGAGGGAAGAGTTGATAGCCATTTCAATTTGAATGTTCTTGGTAAATTTGTCATATATATTTAATTGAAAAATACTTTAAATAATCAGAATTTATTTTACAGTTGAAAAGCCCACATTTATCGTACCACCAGAAAATCAATCCATACACGATCTTAAGTCGGTTTCTACAAAAGTTTTGGTACATGGAGTTCCCACTCCATCTATTTCTTGGCTAAAGGATGATAAGCCTATCGACTTAAATAGTTTGAACAGTTCTCAGGAAAAAGCTTATAGTACAACAACGAATGCAAAATCTACTGATCAGGTTGAAAGTCTGTTTGAAATAAACAAGTTTAGAGCAAATGACGTAGGAACGGTAAGAATTTATTATTTATTGCTATAGTTTATTTAAAGCAGAGACAAATATACACGTTTCTTATTTAAATTCTTTTTTCAGTATTCATGTGTAGCCAAAAACGAAGTGGGAGAAACAAAAGCTCCATTTAAATTGGATTTGCAATCCCTTTCACCGAGCTTTGTTAAAAAACTTAACAATGCACTTGATGTAGTACAGGGTCAACCTCTTCTGCTTGAATGTGAAGTAGACGGCAGCCCCCTGCCAACAGTGCAATGGTTCAAGGATAGTGAAGAGATTAAGCCCAGCCAAAGGTAAAAACAATTAAGATTGTCATTATTTTTATTTTTATTAATTCATTATTTAAATGTTATTTAATTTAAACTTTATAGTGTGAAAATGTCTACATCCCCTGAGGGACTAATCAAATTGGAAATTAATCATGCGGAACCTAATGATTCTGGAGCCTACAAATTGGTTATTTCTAATCCTCATGGAGAAAAAATAGCTTTGTGTGCTGTGGCTGTAAAACGTAAATATATATTTATTTTATTTACATGTACAAACCAAAAAGTAATTACATTTAATTTTATCTTAAGCAAATGATGTCAAGCCTCAATTTTTGAAGCCTATTGAAAGTCAAACGGTCGTCGTTGGAGAACCATTGAACTTAAATGCTCAGGTAACAGGCTTTCCAGCACCCGAAATCAAATGGTACAAAGATGGAATGCTTCTACGCCCAACTTCAACCATTAATTTGGTTAATAATCCCAATGGACAAATTGGTCTTAGGTATGTATACTAATACTTAAGTCTATGAGTTTTCTTATTAATAAGTAACTTCTTATATTAGCATTGATGCTGTGGAGCCCCAAGATGCTGGTGTTTATAAATGTGAAATAATTAATAAAGAGGGAGAGATGAAAGGATCAGCAGAGGTTAAAGTTGTTGCTAAAGAATCCGTACCGTCATTTGTTGCAGAACTTCAAGATGCATCAAGTGTTGAAGGTTTCCCTGTTAAAATGGATATTAAGGTAGTTGGTTATCCAAAACCAAAACTTCAATGGTTTCACAATGGTCATGAAATATTAGCCGATAACAAACATATTGCCATTGTTGAAAATCCTGATAATTCCGTAAGCCTAATTGTTGATAAAACGGCACCAACTGACTCTGGATTATATGAGGTTATTGCACAAAACTCAGAGGGTTCAACAGCTTCAAAGGCAAAACTTTATGTTGCTGCTAAAACGGATGAAACATCTACCGAAGAGCAGCCGCAATTTGTCTCAGGATTAAGGGATGTGAATGCGGATGAAGGCCAAGAGCTCGTACTATCTGCACCTTTCATTTCAAATCCCATGCCGGAAGTAATGTGGTCCAAAGATGGTGTTTTATTGACACCTAATGAACGTTTATTAATGACATGTGACGGTAAACATGTTGGCTTGACTATAAAACCAGTCGAAGCATCCGATTCTGGTAAATACTCTTGCCTGTTAGCTAACCCCTTGGGTGAAGACACATCTAGTTGCGATGCCAACGTAAGAAAAATCTATAAGGCACCCGTTTTCACTCAAAAGATATCAGATCAACAGCAAGTATTCGGAAATGATGCGAAAATTCCAGTCACAGTTTCGGGAGTTCCCTACCCAGAGCTCACATGGTTCTTCGAAAATAAACCTATTAAGTTATCCGACAAATATACAGTTAAAAATGATGGAGACCACCATATATTGACAGTTAACGACTGCCAACAGAGTGATATTGGAGAATATAAATGCATTGCTTCCAATAAGGAAGGTAAAGATATTACCCAGGGTCGTTTGGAAATTGTTAAGGAAGTGTAAGTCAATTGCAAAGTTAATCAGTCTACAAACTTAATATATTTTCTCTTCCAGTAAGAAGCATATGCGCTCCGAACCGCCAGTATTTCTTAAAAAAATTGGAGATTGCGATTGTTTTGATGGAATGGCAGCTAAGTTTACCGCCTGTGCCACTGGATACCCAGAACCTGAAGTGGAGTGGTTTAAAAATGATCAAAGATTATTCCCATCGGATAGAATCAACTTAGACAATGAAGCGAACGGCCTTTTACGTTTAACTATTAAAAATGTATCTGAAGCTGATGTCGGCCGCTATTCATGCCGAATTTACAATCCCTATGGTGATGATGTCTGCAATGCGGAACTTCTTTACGATGGTAAGCATAACAAACATTTAAAAGCTTCCATTGCTGAATTTTCTTCCTTTTTTATTATATTTTAAAAGTCTTGGATTCACCACAACGTCCGTTGGGAGACCAATATGCAGATTTTAAACAATACAAAAAGTCTGGTGCTCCACCCCCATTGCCAGATGCTCCAATTATATCGCGTATGACAGATCGCAATCTTCTTCTGTCGTGGAAGCCATCAGTGCCTCTATCACCTCGTTATCCTGTTACATACCAGGTAATACATTAGACTCTACATGTATTTCTTTATTTTGCACTCTACACTTTTTGCATAGATTGAAATGATGGATATGCCAGAAGGGGATTGGCGTACCTTAAATACTGCAGTTCGTAGTTGCGCATGCGAAATTAGAAACTTGGAGCCCTTGCGGGATTACAGATTTAGAGTACGCGTGGAAAACAAGTTTGGCGTAAGCGACCCGAGTCCATACGTTCAAACATATAGGTAACTGTAAGACAAATTATTTTTAAACACTTAAACTAATAAACATTTGTTACAGACAAAAACTCGTACCAGAGCCACGAAAAACATATACTTATTTGCCGCCTGGTACCGACTTTAGACCAGAAACTTCACCATATTTCCCTAAAGATTTTGATATTGAACGTCCGCCACATGATGGCTTAGCTCAACCTCCACAGTATGTGTTCCTTTAATGTAATGTATTCCTTTATAAATAATATAATCATTGTTTATGCATTTCTAGATTTTTGCTACGTGAAAATGATGTATCATTTGGTGTTAAAGGCCACAACACTGAACTGATGTGGTTTGTATATGGTTATCCTAAGCCAAAAATGAGCTTCTACTTTAACGACAAGCTAATTGAATCTGGAGGAAGATTCGATCAAAGTTATACTCGCAATGGCCAAGCAACCTTATTTATAAATAGGTAAGCAATATATATTCAAAATGTAAAACTAAAATTTGTGTTTATTTTATATTATGCAAAATGCAATAACAATTTAATCTATATTCTTCTGTAGTATGTTAGATCGAGATGTTGGATGGTATGAGGCAGTCGCAACAAATGAACATGGCGAAGCAAGACAGCGCGTAAGACTTGAAATTGCTGAATATCCGAGATTCGTTAAGAGACCAGATGAAACATTTATAATGTCTCGTAAAAATGGACGCATTGAAGCCAGAATAACGGGTATTCCATTACCAGAAGTACATTGGTATAAGGATTGGAAACTAATTGCAGACTCTTCTCGTATAAAGGTTTGTATTTGTTAGTTTTGTAATATATTTTACACTTGTAACATATTTGCTCCTTATATATATTAGATAAGTTCCTACGATCCTGATATATACGTCTTATCCATACACGATTCAATCATAAAAGATGAAGGCTTATACTCTGTTAGCGCGAGAAATGTGGCTGGGTCTATTAGTACTTCAGTGACTGTACACATTGAAGAAAATGAGGACAAATATATCTTCAAGACATATGGCAGGCATCCGTTTGTTCGAACAAAGCAATTACGTTACGAGGATAAGTATGATATTGGCGATGAGCTTGGTCGTGGAACCCAAGGCATAACTTATCACGCAGTTGAGCGTGCGACAGGAGATAATTACGCGGCAAAGATAATGCACGGAAAGCCAGAACTGCGACCATTTATGTTGAATGAATTGGATATTATGAACATGTTCAATCACAGGAATTTAATTCGCCCCTATGATGCATATGAAACAGATCGTTGCATTACTTTAATAATGGACCTTGCCGCTGGAGGAGAGCTAGTCAGGGACAATTTGCTAAAGCGTGATTATTACACGGAGAGAAACATTGCGCATTATATTCGTCAAAGCTTATGGGGACTGGAGCATATGCACGAATTGGGTGTTGGTCACATGGGCTTAACGGTAATTACATTATCAAGTACTTTACTTTACTTCACAACTTAACATTGTTTACTTTGCTTTAGATCAAGGACCTTTTAATTTCAATTGTTGGAGGTGAACACATTAAGGTTTCTGATTTCGGCCTATCAAGAAAAATCAATAAACATAATTTATCTACATTGGATTATGGAATGCCGGAATTTGTTTCTCCTGAAGTTGTAAACAAGGAAGGTGTTAACTTCTCACATGATATGTGGTCAATAGGATTGATAACCTATGTACTTCTAAGCGGTACAAATCCGTTCCTGGGAGCAAATGATAGAGAAACTTTGAACAAAATTCGTGAAGGTCGATGGGATTTCAAAGACACATTATGGACACATATATCAGAAGATGGACGAGATTTTATAAGTCGTCTTCTTCTATACAGCCCAGAAGAACGTATGGATGTTAAAACAGCGCTGAAGCATCCTTGGTTCTTTATGCTTGACCGTGAAATCTCTGGCGATGAATACCAAATTGGAACTGATCGGCTGAGAAATTACTACGATCATTTTAGGGACTGGTATGCAGATGCCTCTTGTAAAAATTACTTCCGCAGACGCCGTCTTAGTGGTTGCTTCCAGCACCCATCGAAAATGGTTTACCCAAGTGGACATTTATATACACCAGAACGAACCCCTGAGCCTTTAGTGGAACCAAAGAAAAGATCTAAACGAGAGGAAGTTGTATCCAAATTTTTGCATCCTGATTATGAGTTGGGTCTCATACAATCGGAAAGCCAGTAAGTGAATAACAATATAATCTAGTTGAAGAATAACTAATGAGCTTCCTGATTGTTTTAGTTACCAGTATGGACCAGATACTTATTTACTACAGCTGAGAGATGTTAGCTTCCCCGTACGATTGCGAGAATACATGAAAGTAGCTCACAGGCGTTCTCCATCGTTTGCTCTTAACGATTCAGTTGATTGGTCGGCAAGTATACAAAATAATGCATCAAATAATTGTGTTGCAATAAACGGACAGACTGACAATTATATTATGTTTTACAGCTTCCAGTAATTCGCGAACGACGACGATTCACGGATATAATGGATGAAGAAATTGATGATGAAAGAACCAGAAGCAGAATAAGCATGTATTCTGCAAATGATTCCTATTCCATTAGGCGTTTGAGAACAGAACTTGGACCTCGTTTAGATGAATACACCGAGGCTGATGCAATGATTGAAACACAACGTGAAGGATATCCACCGTTCTTTAGAGAGAAACCACAAACTATTGCTATTACAGAAAATAGGCCGGCACATATTCATTGTTTTGCTGTTGGCGATCCTAAGCCGTGCGTGCAATGGTTCAAAAATGATATGGTTTTATCAGAGAATAAGCGCATCAAAATAACTTATGACGACGATGGGCGATCTATACTACGATTTGAGCCTGCTGTTCATTTTGACGTTGGTGTCTATAAGGCAGTTGCAAGGAACAAGGTTGGCCAAACTATAGCACGCTGTCGCATAGTTGTTGCCACACTTCCTGATCCTCCAGACTCACCAGAAATATCAGCGACCAGTGCAAGCGAAATTCTTCTTAGATGGAAACAACCACGCGATGACGGACATTCGCCAGTTTTATGTTATAGTCTCCAATACAAATTGGCCAATTCGGATGCTTGGACAACGGTAGCTGACAACATCGACCATGAGTTTTACCTTCTTCATGAACTTACACCCAACACGAATTATCAATTCAGACTTTCATCCAAAAATAGAATAGGTTGGAGTGAAATGGGAATACCAGTGAACGCATCCACATCGGGTTCTGACTCTCCAAAGGTTCATATTACCAAAGCAATGAAACATTTACAGCAGCTAACGGAAAGGGGACAGGAAGTCATACCTGAAGAAGAGCGTGTACATACCGATTATCATTGTGAGCGTGAGCCTCCGAATTGGGTAACCGATTCCTCTGTGAATGATAAGTACAGCTTTATTTCTGAAATTGCAAGAGGAGAGTTCAGCACAATCGTTAAAGGAATTCAAAAATCTACAGATTCGGTTGTTGTCGCTAAAATCTTTGAGCTGACTGATGAAAATGAAGAGTCAGTTGTAGCCGAGTTTGAAAACTTTAAAACATTAAGGCATGAACGTATCCCGGCGCTCTTCGGAGCATATAAACCAATTAATGTACCTATTGCCATATTTGTAATGGAAAAACTTCAAGGTGCTGACGTGCTCACATACTTTAGTAGCCGACATGAATATTCAGAACAAATGGTTGCATGCGTAATCACTCAACTTTTGGATGCCTTGCAATATCTTCACTGGCGTGGATACTGCCATCTCAATATACAACCAGATAATGTTGTCATGGCATCGGTTCGTTCAATTCAAGTCAAACTTGTTGACTTTGGTGCAGCAAAGAAAGTAAATAAATTGGGTGTGAAAGTAACACCCGTTGGTATGCTGGACTTCCAACCACCAGAGATGATAAACGAAGAACCTGTTGTTCCTCAAAGTGACATTTGGTCTCTGGGAGTGCTAACATACTTACTTCTATCGGGATGTAGTCCATTCCGCGGAGCTGACGTTTATGAAACCACTCAAAATATATCTTTTGTCCGTTACCGATTCGAAAATTTGTTTAAAGAAGTTACCCCGGAAGCAACACGCTTTATAATGCAATTATTTAAGCGACACCCCAAGTAAGATATATTATATTTTTATCAGCACGATTCATTTTTGTTACATAATATTATTTTGTATTTATTTATTTATTTTTTATTGCCTATTCACAGCAAACGACCATACACTGATGACTGCCTAGAGCACAGATGGTTAATGTCTTCAGACTATATGGTGCGCAAACGAGAACGCGCTGTTTTCTTAGGATGCCGCCTTAAGGTACTTTAATAAATAGTTTTTCGTGTATCATTATATATGTTTAATATGTTTATATTATTTTCGATTTTTTCAGAATTTCTATGAAGAGTATCATGAATATAAAAAGCAATTCACATCAGCCAAGCCTGCTCTTTCGGTTGACGGCGGACCTACCCCTTCTCAGCTGCTTAGGTCAAACAGCATTCAAGAGGAATTGTTAACAACATTTTAGATAAACCTCGTCAAATATATAACCCAGAATTTCTTCGTATTTTGGTTATGGGAAAAAGGAAATAATAAAAGAGATTCTGTTTTTTCACAACCTGTATAAATTTCCGAAAATATAAATATATATAAAACAAAGTTTTGCTTGTTATAAATAAACTTTAAAATTTTACTATATTTAGTTTTTTAATTTGCAAAATGACGCCTGTGTGTACAACTATGTAATAAGATATTTCATGGCAGCATCACCTTACCTAAATATTTATGTTAGAAATTCTACATTTTAATAATTGCAATTAAGTTTATTTGACATTTTTTCAAATGTTCCCTTCGATTTCTGGCCGATAACAATACACTCACAAAAGGCAAACGACAACAAGCTATCGACAAAAAAAAAAACCGATTGTTTTTCTATTCAACTGAGTTTTATTGATTTTAATCTGCAAGCTTTAAATTTTTGTTTGTAGCTTACAAACATGTATTTTGTAATCGTTTTGCTAAAGTTTCCATTTTGTGTATTTTAGTACAGTCGATTTTTTTGAATGTACCTTAATTTAAAGTGCAATTAAGTGCGCACTTGTTTGCATATACGCCAGGATATTTGTATGTACAAAAAGCATTTGGATAAACCACGTTATTAATGTATAAATTTCACAGGTACCGCTAAGCCCTTGAAATGACTAAGTACGCTTTCTACAACATTATACGGAAAAATAAAACATATCCGGCCAATATCCATATAGAGTGCAAGTCTCAAATGTTAGAAGAACACGAAAGTGTTACTCTAATTGTAAACCGCAAAAATCTAGTTCGCCATGCTTCAAAGAAGTGGACATTTCTGCGCTGTAGATGGCAGAAAAAGTTGGCGTTGGCAGTAACACTTATTTGTATATGCGTTCTAATTATTTTTGCCTATACAGATCTACTATTTCGAAATAAAATATTTTCGGTATTTCTTTCAAGCCGACTAACTAAAGCAAAAAACGTCGGAAAGATGTCATCAAAATATCCAGATAATGAAGAAGCACCAATTACAGTAAATCATCCCAGCTTACAGCCAATACAATATTTGTTAAACTACTCTTCAATCCACTTAAATTTGAGTTCACATACACACACATTATCTTCGAACTACAATATATTTGTAATATATACTAGGGAAAACTATCGTCTTCATATGAAATTTGACTTGTTTGCACATAGCCTATTTAAACATACAAGTGCCCAATTACATTTACATATAATTACTGATAAAGAAAGTGAACAATCAGTACTAGAGATACTTCAGCGAAAAATTCGTAGATTTCGTAGAGTCGTTATATACACTATGTACGATGTGCAAATATGTTTCAATTTAATTCAAGATATAACTGCCAAGTTATCGCCACATTTTAGCTCTGGTCCGAATTCTTACTACAGCGACTCACTCTTTTTCTTATCGCTTGGCTTACATCGCATAGCCGATGTAAGTATAACCCGTGCTATTCTATTTGATTGTGATATTGTTTTTCGTTCGGATGTAAGATTATTATTCGAAGAATTCGATCGCTTTTTGCCTCATCAACTTTTTGGACTCGCCCCTGAATTAACACCAGTGTATCGACATATTCTTTATCGGTATCGTATACGATTTCCGAAATCAAATTTTGGAAATCCATATCATCCAATGCAATTGGGTAACAAAAATTATAACAATAATTTAGTCTCTAACCGCGTTCATGATGGTGGTCATGGTTATCCAGGTCTAAACTCTGGTGTAGTTCTTATGTATTTAAATCGAATAAGGGATTCAAGAATTTACTTTGAAATGCTAACAGAATACGAAGTGCATAGACTAGTTGAGAAATACTCTTTTAAAGGTCATCTAGGAGACCAGGACTTTTTTACATTACTTGGATATGAGTACCCAAACGTAATATATAGGTTGGACTGTATATGGAATAGACAGCTCTGTACATGGTGGAAAGATCATGGCTATAGTAATATTTTTGATGCATATTTTCGTTGTGAAGGCGTTATAAAAATGTATCATGGAAATTGTAATACACGTATTCCAGAGTAATACAAATGTGTAAATCATTTATTCATGCAATAAAATTCATTGTTTAACAAATTAAGACTTTTTTTTCTTAGCAATAAGTGACATGGTTGCTCAAAATTAGAATAACTACTGCATGAAAATAGTATAGCATATAGGCGATGGCTCGGCCGGCAAACGCACGAGTGTAAAGTGGTCGACATGTGCTCGTGCATGATTGGCAAAGCTTCGTACAATGCAGAAATGCAAAGTCGGTACGCGAGCTTCGTGTCTGTTGTTACAAATACGTACGGATCTATGTGTTTATGGATGAGTGCCAACTATGATATTAAAATAATACCTTGGATTACTATCGTTATTATTTTTCTCAGTGTTGGAAAGGTAAATCGGAAAACAATGGTTCTACGTATCGATATAATATCGATGTTGTTCGAACCTGTAATGAATGGCAGCAGAACATTTCTTAAATTTTCTCATTTGGTTATATTCTCATCATGTTTAATTATTACCGCTGTTGAAACAACTCTTTGGTTGTTAGTAACAATGCTTTGTGGAGTCTGATAAACACATTTACACAGAGATACTAAGCTTAATATTACGATTTACTTTGGGTATATTTAATAAGGTCAAACTCACTAAGTTCACTCGCGCGCCTACCAGAAAATACCATTTAAATATCGTTTAATATTATAACAAAACTATCGATATATCGATATAATCAAATTATGATGAAATTTTCGGTACAACCCTACTTTAAGATTTACATTGAATGTTGAACATTCTATAAGCAAAGTTGTAAACATTTAATAATCAATTTAATAAAATGTCTGAATTCGATTTATTATGGGCAGATGTGATAAAAATATTTCCAATTTTAGAAGGCAAAGTAAGTGACAATAAATGCGGATTAGTATTATTTGTTTTTATTAAATTGCTTTGCAGGTTACCTACCCGGTTCAAGAACTTGAGAGTGTTGCCTTTGAAAATGTTTGCGAACATCTTTTAAAATTAGGAACCATTACAACATTGACAACTGTTTTGGATTTAGAAGTTGAATCAACAATTCGAAATATTATTGTGCCCAAATTTTGGAAACATTTTTGCTCAGAAAGTAAACAAGACAAGCCTTGTAAAGAGCAAGTTGCAGCAGAACTAACAGACAAAGATGGAATGTTTGTAAAATTTATTGATGCAATTGATGAGCTTTATGATGGCTATAGGTGCTTACAAGAGGTAAAACAACGTCTAGCACGTCTTAATAAAACCTCCGTATCATCTATAAATAACGAGAGTCTAAAAACAACACTTCGGAACGCATTGCTGGCGGGTTTACCACCGACATTTAATAGTTTCGTTAGAGATTTTTATTGCGTTCATTATAGACTTTTCACTAAGGATTCGTCTTTGGCTTCGACTACAATCGGTACGTTCTAAAAACAACTATATTTTATTATGTATTTTGGATACATACAAAATAGATTGTTGAACAAGCAGTTGTTATTTAATATTTCGAACTTCATATATACTTCATATTTACTATCTATTATTTTAGATTCCGATGTATTTAATGAACTGCCTTGTCCAGGTTGTAATTTTGATCTTGAGCAATGTTGTTGCCAAAAGCTGACGGAAATTGTTAAATCAACAAATATGAAATTATTGGAGATGCAATTAATAGATCGAATGGCAGGAAGTGGTCTTACAGCTTTAATCAAACTGAAAATCAAAGACCACATCAACGACACTTGTCTAGGAGTGTTTGATAGGAGTCATCTTAAGCAACTGGAAACGGTAAGGGATATTCATAGCCTGGAGTGGTTTATTATATGTATATTGATCGGTACACATGTATTTTTTGAGAAAGGAAAACTACTATTATTTTAATTTTTCATAATTTTAGTGGATCAATGAAGTTGTAATGGCTTGGTTAGTTCGCATATTTACTGAATGGAAATCAAATGACGCTTGCTTAGAAAAGGTTTCCGAAACAATTCAGACATTTAAAGTAAAGTTGACATATTTTATGTATGAAAACTTTGCCCAAAGTGTGATTAGCCAGTTTTTCAGTATAATTATTGGTAAGTTTTCCATGTTGTATAAATATATATAATCTGTAATCCATGTATGTTCGACACACTAATGCGTTTTTCATTCTTTTCAGACTATCCAGACTCCACACCTGCCATAGAAGATTTAAAGATTTGTATGGAGAAAATAGATATGAGAATTTACCTAACTGACTCACTAAGAAGTACTCTAGAGGCCAGAATCTTGCATCCCGGTGTTAACACAATGGATATATTAACTGGGTACGTTGCTGCAATCAAAGCGATTCGTCATTTGGACTCCACTGGTGTCATATTGGAAATAGTAACTGCGCCAATAAAGGATTACTTACGAAAGCGAAATGACACAGTACGACGAGTTGTGACAGGTCTAACTGAGGAAGGACCTACTGATCTTTCTGAAGAATTAGCCAAAGGCGAATTTATTAAAGATGGCAAAGATTCTGGTCTGAATGAACTCAGCAACTGGGAGAATTGGGAACCTGATCCATTTGGAATAGACCCTGATGTTTTACAGTTTAGTAGTTCGAAAATCGTTAGATCAGCTGATATTATATCGATGGTTGTAGATATATATGGAAGTAAAGAGTTGTTTATGGTTGAATATCGAAATTTAATGGCTGACAGATTATTGTCACAGCTTGATTTTAACTCTGAAAAAGAAATTCGAAACCTAGAACTTTTGAAAATAAGATTTGGCGAATCACTTCTACATAGCTGTGAGGTGATGCTTAAGGATGTTACTGATTCGAAGCGAATTAACGCTCATATACATAGCGATAGAAGATCTAATGAAAGTAAGTTGAGAGTGAATTATCTTTTATTACAATTATAACTGAATACATCTGTCTTTAATTAATTAGGTCCTTTATTTGATATTTCATCGCTCATAATTTCTGCGCAATTCTGGCCATCATTCAATAAGGAAAGCTTACAATTACCAGAAGAAATAGAAAGTGAATTTAAAAAGTTTACGAAAGCATATGAGTCCTACAAAGGAAATCGGACACTCAATTGGCGCAATGTGACTGGTCGCGTCAACATTGTTATAGAAATCGGTTCTAGAACAATGGAGATGACAGTTCCACCTACACAAGCTGTTATTATATATCACTTTCAGCATAAAAGTAAGTATAATATTTTCTACGTTTTTCTCTATATAATATTATATTTTTTTTTTTTGTAGATGAATGGAGTCTAGAAGAACTAAGTAGTCTTATAAAAGTCCCACCATCCGCACTAAGGCGTCGAATAAGCTTTTGGCAGAATCATGGCTTAATTACAGAGATAGAGCCCGGAGTTTTTTCCTTATTAGAGGAAGAATCAGAAAAAATACAGTTTGAAGAAATGAACATTACGGATGCCGATGAGGAAGATTTAGAATCAGCCATGGCATCCGCCAGTGATCAGCGAGAAGAAGAGCTTCAAGTATGCGAGTATACAAACATATATAGTCTTACGAAACTAATATGATATTTTCAAAAACTTTTAGGTATTTTGGTCATACATTGTTGGTATGCTAACTAATTTGGATTCTATGCCAATTGATAGAATTCATCAAATGCTTAAATTATTTGCGTCGCATAGTGGAGGAGTCGAATTTACTCAAGATGAATTGAAACATTTTCTACAGCGCAAAGTGCGGGAACACAAACTCTTGTTTTCTGGTGGTGTTTATCAACTGGCAAAATAAATTAGTTTTATATGCATGGTTTATCATGAACGCCAACTTGGATTAATTGCCTTTGATGTGTGAAACAATCTATTAAAATTGTATAGATTATAAACACTATTAATGAATACATAAAATGCCGATGTATGAATGTTTTTTATAGATAAGTTTGAAAACTCATTTATTTGCTTCGACTGTACAAAGAAATTTTGTGGTGATACATGTGGAATCTTTTACCTCGTCAACTACTGCTATTTACATTTAGAATTTAACAATAGTTTCATTATCAAAATTAAATAACAGGCAGTATCAAAACTATGAAGTATATATTATGATTACAACTGTACTTTCGCAGAGGTTTTTCGTTGGAATATTGAGTCAATAGTTGAAAAGACATCACTTGATTTTTTGGCAGCATCTACTTTAAAATGCAGTCCTCGTAAGCCATAATAATCAACCAATGGCCTGGTTTGTTTATGGTAGGATTCAAGACGTTTTTTCAGCGCCTCAGCATTATCATCACTTCGTCTCATTAATGGTTCACCAGTTAACTGTTGGCAATTAGAATTGTTTATTTTTGTGGATATTTGATTAAAATAAGTTTACTAACGTCGTCTTTCATTGGAACTTTAGGAGGAGCAAACTCTTCGTGGTACGATCTTCCACTTGCTTGATGAATAAGTCGTCCAGTTATTCTTCTGACCAGCAAGTTGTCATCTATAGCAAATTCAATTACTGCATCCAAATTCGTATTTCTCTTATCAAGCAGTTTATCGAGCTGTGAAAAGAGAACAAAAATACAGTTTCTACAATTGTATAAGAAACTTAAATAAAAGCAAAAAAAACCTTTTCAGCTTGAACAACTGTTCTGGGGAAACCGTCCAAAAGAAAGCCATTTTTGCATTCTGGTTTATCCAAATTTGAATCAATCATATCCACAACAAGATCATCAGATACAAGCTTTCCTTCATCCATTACTTTTTTCAGCTCGGAGCCAAGATTAGAACCGGACGCGATTTCCGCGCGCAGCATATCACCCGTTGACAAATGACATACGCAAAACTTTTCCTTCAACAAGGGAGCCTTAAAAGATGAATAAACAAATTGTGTAATTATTATTAATGAGAAATATTTACTGTTTCAATTTAGCAGTAGCGGATAACTAACATATCAGTATTATATCTTATGATAAGCTCGGCGATTTTGCAATTTGTTGATAAATGTGTCTGGTATAGAACTGACTTAATTACATAAGCACGTAGGTATGTATGTATGTGTATATAGACAAGAAAGAAAAGTTACCTTCGGCATGACGAAGGCTTGATAATCTTGCAGTTGATGACATAAGTCTTCACCGTTTGTTCCTGTGCAAATTATATATTGTACAATATCATCTAGTTTTTATAAAGCTTATTGTGGCATGCGCCACAATCTTATGAGTGTCAAGTCTCCTGTTCCATTGCACTAATGAATGCCACAGATTGTTCCTAAAAAGCAAGTTTCATTAAGACAGCTTCTATATGATAAAGACTAGCTTGCTTTGCAGCAGATGATCAGACAGATGGACATATTCTAAACCCTGTGCACTGGTCAAATTATAAGTCTTTAAATGAAGAGAATGTTTAATATGGATGTTTTAAAAATCCGTGGCAACTATACGATAAGTCGGTGCGATCATGCTCAGGACGACTTGGGGAATAACGTAATTTTGAAGACATGTAATTTTAGGCTGTCTCTATTTAAATATCTATTTATGATAGGTATTTATTATAGTTGTTCATTAAACTTGTTTTCAATTGAGTATCCTATACATATTTTGATTTTTGTGTGGGCCTGTATACATGTGTGTATGTATATATGGCATGTATGTTTGTACGTACAAACATACATGAGACACGTTGTATCTACATTCATATACATACATATCTGTACATTCATGTGTACTTTCGAAATTCAGTTTCTCTAGGCTATATATATTTTAAAAATATCAATATTAAAACATTTAATTATTTCTTCAATGTATGTAATGGCCGCTTCTTGGCGGCAATGTTCACCTTCGGTCAAAGTTAAGTTATATAACACAATACAGACCTGTGTTCCCTTTCCGGAACCCGGTGGACCCAGGAGAATTGCGTTGACGCCAACACTTGGCTCGTAACGTTCCCTTGCCAATGCTGCATTCGGTGCCATCGTTATGTATTTACTTAAAAATGTTTTCAAATTTGAACTTTATTCATAACATGAATAAACTCCCTTTTAATAAGGGTTTATTTAACAATGAGTGGCAGATGTAGATGTCTGCGGTACTGATAAGTGGTTTTAGTGTGGCCAGTCCATTTTTATAGAAATATACTACAAAAAATTAGTATGATATAAATGCTTCAGCAATTTTTTGGTAAAATTTGCAACTTATGCTTAATTTGTGTAATTTCCCTTAACTTGTTTAACTAATCAATACTTTTACTTACTAAATTTCAGTAATTAAAATTTAAATTGTTAACCGCATAAGCTAAGCTGTTGGTTGAAGAACATATATGTCTTTATATATAAACAAGGTCGTGTTTGAAAGACGGCAGTTCGGAAGCAAGATCACCAGATCCGATAAAAATATTTTTTTTTTTTTAAATGACATCCCGTGTCGCACCATGTAATAAAATATAGTGAAGCGAGTGTAGACATAATTTCACCTCATTTTTTAAACCTAGAGATGCAATTAAGAGCAGATTTTACTATAATTTTATTTAAATAATTTTAAAAGCATTTGATTATTGCTTGGTAAACGAACTTGTCGTTTGCACGGTATCTCCCGATTCCAAATGCTTTATTAGACGATATAAAGCAGCAGCCTCTTTAATTTTACTAAATCCAACGCAAAAGGCTTCAATTTCAATAAACAGTTCCTGAAATTTAAAAAGAAATTTTATTCAATTGAAGACGACTAAAACTTTCAGGATACTTTCAAAACAAATAAGGACTTCTTACTAGAGCTGGAAATACATCGATGTTTGCGTACATCGATGTTTCGATGTTTTTTCGATGTTATTCTCGACGAGTAAAGACGGAAATACAAAGTAATAATTTGTTTTCGACTTAGTTTAAAATATAAAGCCTTAGAAAAGTCCTGATTTCACATATAAAATTCTAAGTTGAACATCGAACATCAATGTTTAAAAACTTCGATGTTTTAAAAAATTTGAAAACATCGATGTATTGATACATCGTCGATGTTCTTTCCAGGTCTACTACTTACCTTAACGTTTATTATCTTGTTCCGAATTAAGGATTGAAGAAACACACATACTAATCGAACCAAGCGTGACTGCATATACTTATCTTTAACAGTTTCACACGTTGAAATACAATTACTAATATATAAATGGATGAATTCGGTCGGTAAAGGACACGATGTCGTCAATCTGAAAAATAATCACAATCTCATGAACTCTTAAACCAATTATTCAATGATATTAATATATGTAGTTGTTGAGACTATAACATACCTGTTTACAACCTCCATTGAATGAAGAGTTATTTCCATGTTGACCAAAATATTAAAATACTCTGTTATATCTGTATTCAACATTAGTCTTAATAAAATTTCAATTGAAATCAGTGGATTATTTTCAACAAGTTGAGGCAACTAGATATTTAATATAAAAAGATAAAGGTAAGTATTTTTATGATATACAAATAGTTATTTCATTTAAATACATACCTTTGCAGGAGTCAATCCATATTGATGAGCAATATTCCTGTTTTGTTTCAATAAATCATCAAACAGAATTTGTTGATCTTGAAGGCTAAGTGGCTGAATAAATGCTTGCTCAATTAAAATTTTAGTGTTGGGAGTTACATAGTTTGATTTATCATATACAACAGATAAATTGTTATTGTTTGACTGGTTGATCCACAACAATTCATCTTCAAAGTCCATCAATGGTGGTGCAATTGACAAAAACATTTTTGGTTTTTCAGACAAATTTATTTTTAATATCTACGGTGCAATTGACAGCATGTGCGGCTCAATCTCATCAATTTGTAACTCACACCGTAAAGATTTTACTTCCACCGACCAAAATTCTGTAATTTATCAAGAAAATGTATATGCATATTTTAGATTGTTTTTAACAGACTTTTAAACAAAAAATCTAATTTAGAATATTCTTTGGTAATATGCCAATACATATATATTTAACAACAAACAAGAGTTTTTTTCCTTTTATGTTTGTCAAGAAAAAATGTCCAGGATATGTTTACAAATCAGGCCTTTAATCAGGTCTATTGTCCATCGATAAGACATCTCTGCAATAGGTCTACAAAAAATGCTTTTTAATGCTTAAGCTCTTCAGATTACATGAATCCAATCAGCTGCGTTGCATTATTTTGACAAATATATATCTACATTCAGCAGACATTAGCATTATTCTCTGCAACCTTTTGTTTATCATACATTTGATTTATCTAAAAGTTGTAATGGTCGATTGTTAATCAACGACACACTATTTCATGTGGTACAGTGATTTGGAGACGGAACACTTTAACATATATAAGTACTACTGAATATACATTTGCACAAACTCAAAAACATTAGTCCTGTAAAATAATCTGCAAATTTATACAAACTGCTTATTTTAAATATTCAAAATATTTACATTTTTTTGTTGACTTGGAACTCATTCTAAAGATGAACAAAAGTTTTCGATATTCTAGAGAAGAACTTTTCATTCAGGTATCGAAAAAAGCGTGCAAGTCGTTTGTTTTTACTTTTACTTTAAGAATATTTATTTCGTTATTTTTATCAGTTTTACATAGTAAGTTTGAATACAAATTTATGTGTTATATTTTTATATAAAATATTAAGTTTATTGTAAATATATTATAAATTAAGAAATTTCTTAAAATGTACAATACAAACATAACAAGAAACTTTCTCATTTACGTAAAAAATTTAAATTGGAAATAAATATATTAATATCAGAGAATATCGGGGCCCGGGAGTACTTTTCTATGGGCCGTCAATGTTTTTCGCATATGGGGTCTGGTCCCATTTTTCGTTTCTAACCAAGTTGTTAACTATTTCGAAATTTCAGATTTTGATTGAAAATTGGGCTTTGCACTTTGTAAGTCCATTTATTTCGGAAGTCACATTAAGAAGGATAACTCTACTTGAGAATACCTTTTACATTTTATATTATCGATTATTTTCCAGCAGCTTAAGCTTAATAATACGATATTATGATAAACATCATGTAGGACAACTTCTGTGATTATTTTGGCATCCGATTGCAATTTAAAGGATGGAAATAAAATGAAGACATTCTGTATATCTCACGCTTATAAAGTTTATTTCAAATATTTAATGTCAATATTCACCAACTACGATAGTAGCTAATCATTATACATGAATATATATATATAGTAAAATTTATAGCTTTCGTATTTTTTTGGCAAATATGTATAATAATCCTTCATGTTTGTAAAAAAAAAAAAAAAAAAAAAACAGAGCTAGTAGAAACTGGAAACTTGGAATTTGTTTGCTAAAGAACTGGTTAAGATTTTAGGCTTGGATGTAGAAATCTAATACAAAATATGTGTTTCGGCTGGAAGAAAGTTTTTACGGTAAAGAATTTTCATTATTTATAATAATAAAATACACATATGTATATAACTACTTAAATACAACAAATCATATAAATTAAAATTGTTCTGCACTTCGACCGTTGAAAATGTGCAATTGTATTTAGTGCATTAATTATATACTCTCGGTGAGCATCAATAACCGAATTTTAGCCTATAAGAGCATACGAGATGCTATTTGGCGTTAAGGTTTGCTGTCGCATAGAGAAGGAAGACTCAACTAGACAATATCCTTTTTTACATTTTATCTTATCGATTATTTTGCAGCAGTTTGAACATATTAAAACGATATTATTAGAATGTGTTATTGACAGTTCCGCATTCCCTGTTGCGAATCAAAATTTAGTTTGTTACGCTTTTTTTTAAATTGGGCAATGGGTATTTTACTGCCGGCCATGCTTAACTCTAGCTTCCGTTACTTGCGTCAAATGAAATAAATTATTTACTATTAACTATCGTATGTACATATATATATTCATACACTCTCAGAGGGTATATTAATTTTGCCCAGCACAAAAGCAGACAACTCTGACCCCATAAATTAAATATGTATATTTTTAATTAACGAGGCAAAAGTACACTGTTCGTCCGTTAGTCTGTAAGTCAACAATGCACCTTCCAAAAAGTAAATCATTTTACTTGAAATATACAAATCTTAGACTTATAATTAATTTATTTCTATAAAATAAAATAATCAAATAATCTCTTTTATTAAAAAAAAAAAAATTAAACACAACTTTTAATAATGAAATGGAAAGCAAATTTCAGTTAACACATATTTTACACTGTTAAAAAACTTTTTAGATATAAACTGTATTCGTAATTTGCACGCATGATTCATATTGATACATGCTGTAAAAAAACAAGTAGGAGCCTGATAATTACAATATACCGAGTACCTGCCATATAACCTATTGGCTAGTATTTGTTATTGCAACCAATTATACATTTACAGTATGTCAAGAAAGTATGTCAAGAAACAGTTTTCACATATGTACATTAACATGTACATCTGTATATGAATAAATAAATAACATATAACTGCTATAGGAATAATCGGGCAGAAATGGGAGTTTTGTTTATAAATTTGTATTCTTAGCCAATATACCGAAACTATATTCTATAGGCTTTATTGGAACAATTGATCGAAATGTAAGAAAGACTGCAAGGTATTTGGAAGGCAGGCTTTTTTATTGTTTATGCAATATTTATACATGCAGGTTTTTATATTACTCTTTCAGAAAGATAAAAATATGCATGCACGAAAATATATAAATGTAAAACACTTATAGCCATATTTACAGATATTCGTAACATTTTTTATGACATCAGTTTAACTGGGAAAAGCCCAATTTAGAAAAATAAAATATATCAATTCTTGTGGTAGACAGTCTGTCAGGATAGAAAATATTCGATGTATAGACACACAATACTTCTCAGTATAACAAGAGTCTCTTACTTGCTTATATGCATGAAAGACTATGACTCATAATGACATTAAGCGTAACGGAAAGATACCAAACGTATAAAAAGGTATACAGATAGTCAAGTAACTCTTTACTCAAATGTACATGTTAATGTTATGTATATATGTGTAAAGTGTAACTCTTTACTCAAATGTACATGTTAATGTTATGTACATATGTGAAGTGTTTCTTGACAGACTGTATATAAAATGGATATACTTTAATAATATTCCTACACATCATTTTCAATCTGATAAAAATTGTAAAAGACTCAAATATAATAGATATAATTGTAATACGTATTTAATAACATCGCTATATGTATTATAAGTTATACAAACTTAATAACGTACTTTGACTAATCACTAGTTTGACATTCGACCGAGAAGGCCTTACGTTTTAAAGTCTAACTTTAAAGTGCATACAAATAAACGTTATAAGCATTGTTGTATACACATACAGCAACAAATATATACACATCGATTTGTAAATTAACATACATACATATACATTTGAAATAAGTCGTCGGCTTAGTATAAAAGCAAACCTCATTGAAATCTTCGTCAGTTCGATCAAGTTTTCCCATTACTACACAACTAGTTTGTTGAATCTTCAAATTATCATTCGATCATTTGATCAATAACAGTGAGTGCGCATTCGAAAGTTTTATTTGAATTTTAATTAGTACACTTTATCCTATTGTTAGTTTGCCTATAATGACATCGGAGCTGATGTTTATGGCTTATTGTGTGTATTGAATTGCAAATATTGATTACCAACCAATTTATAGTTTAGCTTTGTTTACATCAATTTAGTACATCACTTCGTGGAAAACCTTGGCATACTTTGTATTGTACTTTGCACAGTCAAAGTTACCAACAGTTTTACCAAGGGCTAAAATATAATCGACATTTTAATAATAATATATCATGTACGTTATTATCTATATAATATCGATATATGTGTGTATAGGATTACAAAATAGTTAAAGGTCTCGCAAAGGAAAAGTTTCCATGACTAATTGTCATGTGCAATTAAAATAGTTATTATAAATCAAATTCTATTTTGATTTGCTTGAGTTTTCTAAATTAATTCTACTTTTATATCGAGGTTTTTATATCCTTCCTATTCCTTGGCTTAGTATTTCAAATGTTATTCAGTTATAGATAAATAATTATAGCAATACTAAACATGTTGCTAAGTCTCATGAAGACAGATCAAAAATTGAGCGACTAGTTTAAGTTAGTAAAGACAGACAGACATGGTTAGTTCGACTGGCCTGTAAACATTCATTTAAAATAGGGAATCACCAAAGATACTGAAGATACTCTGCAGCACATATAGAAAATACTGAAGATGTCAATAGCTTTACCACGCAAATTACAAACGTAACCCTCACATGTGCTCTTCACTTACACATATATTAAATATTTATCCATCCTCTTTTTCATTTTGCAGAAGCAACATAGCAAAATGAAGATATTTGTTTTAATTGCGTTGAGCTTGGCAGTGTGCGCTAGTGCTGAAGACAAATATACAACAAAATATGATAACATTGATGTCGACGAAATCTTAAAATCGGATCGCTTATTTACAAACTATTTCAAATGCCTTGTGGATACCGGAAAATGCACACCTGATGGACGTGAGCTTAAAAAGACGCTGCCTGATGCACTGAAAACTGAGTGCAGCAAGTGCAGTGAGAAGCAGAAGCAAAATACGGATAAAGTAATTCGCTTTATTATCGACAATAAGCCAGAAGAATGGAAGGTTCTGCAGGAGAAATATGACCCCGAAGATATTTACATCAAGCGTTACAGGTCACATGCAGCTGATGCCGGAATAAAGATCTAGGCAAAAATAAAAATACTAATTTGTTAAAAACTTATGTATATATAATATATTTGTTATAAATTTGTTGCAAGCGTAAAGCAGAATCGTCTTTTAATACTCTTTTATCCATTTAAAACCAGGCTAATCTAGAGTTATACAAATAAAGAACTAAGAAATGTAGTATAGCTGAATTAAAATAAATTATATTGAATATAATTAAAGAAGGAACAACCAAAGATTCGTCATGTCGAACGTAATCTTTGGTTATTGATATAAATCATATGAATTGAAAAGAAAGTACATATAAAGGATAAAGCTTACGTTGTTTGTCAATACTGGCCTAACCTAAAGCGGATAGAGCTTTAGTAATAACTTTCTATATATATTTTCTAAAGCTTCAAATCTTTATTCATATTTTTACGTGCAAGTATGAAAATACATTTCACCATATGTATATCGAAAATTAAGTTATGTATATCTTTAATTCTATTGCGAGACAATGGGACTTTTTTTGTCTATTTCTGCTATATTTGCATTGTTTTGTGGCCCGGAAGCATTTCCAGGACTAGCTGGAATATTGCCTGCTCTCTCCATACTCCATGGATTTGATCCAGATATCGGTGAATCGGCGTGACCAAACCCTGTATGGTTTTCATGTTCGACTGCGTTGGTACCATCATATTGTGTGTTTTCCAATCGTGTTATAAGCCTCTCATCCTCTTCTCCAAATTCACCGCCCATTAATGTTGGTTCACCAACAACCATTACATCTTGTGAAGAGAGGGAAAAGCTGGGTCCAGATGGTGATCTCTTTTGATTTGCGACTGGTGGGGTATTTGATGTATTGCCACCTCCGGAATTGGAACCTTTTCTTTTGCGCCGCTTATTCGGCGGTCTTTGGGGATCCTTTTTGCCGGGAGGGGCCACCATTCGTTGCCATTTTTGAAATAGAGTCGTTTTTAAACAATCACGGGGGCTAAGTGCATAGGCCTTATGACGAGACATTAGTTCTTGCATTGGCTCAAGAATTACACACAATCGAAGATAGTTTAATGTTGAGTTTGTAATCCCAGCTCTGGTTATATTTTTTAGTTATTTGATCAAGAAGCATTGGATCTGGCGGAAGAGAAGTACCAATCACGGATCTTGGAATCAGTTCTCTATGCCCTTTGATAGTCATATGCCATGATTTGATTCTCATGTAGTCATCATACATAAACTCTAAAATAAGCCTTGCATCCGCGCATACTTTTGTAAAGAAGGGTTTACCATGCTGAGTGATTACAGTACACTGATCGCAATCTAACGTTATTGAAGTATTGTGAAACGATTCCTTAGCATGTTTCAGTTGAAAGTACAGATCAGAAACTCCTCCTTCGAATATGCTTCGGAAAAAACGAGGAACAAGAGTACGTCCAATAGTATATCTTTTTGGGCCGTCTTCTAGGCAGAACAATATAGTCAATCTTGCATCATCCTCGAAAAATTCTGTTGTAAAGGAATCCCACCAACAATTATCGCTGTCTTCGTTTCTTTGTTGTAGGCGTTTGTTCAATTCAAAAACGCGATGTTCTGTGTGACTGAAGTAAGAGTTGTGTCTTCTAAAGCCTTGGTCAATTCTATCCATTTGTTGTGGGCCGCCCATCATGGGATGGTTGCCACCATGGAATGGAGAAGCCGGAGGCATGGGATTAAATTGCCCACCAACTCCAAAGACTGTTGGTGAGGAAAAGTGACCCGCTTGTCCACTGTTAAATGGAGTCCCTGAACTCGCTGGTCGGCTAAATTGTCCCAAACCTGATGATGGTGAGCCAAATGGTCCCCCCAACGGGACCATTGAAATTTGCTGCAGTTGACGATTGTGAATAATTTCCTTGTATATTTTGTGAGCCAACTCCAACTGGACCAGGTGTAGACGAACCCGAGGGAGCAGGCGACGAAGTATACTGAGGAGTATTAGATCCGGGTTGATTAGTAGTTTGAAATACTAAAGACTGGTTTCCGGCAGGAGATGATTGACCACCTTGTGGATACTGGCTACCACTTGAGTTATACGGTAGTCCCCCTTGAGGGAATCCACTTTGATTGCTGGCGTCCGGATTCAGAGACGAAGAATTTGTAGAAGGCAACAAATTTGGGCCCTCTGACACACCTTTCCAGTTTCCCTCATCAATATTAGATTGAGAAGACATTGTGTTACCAGCATTTAAACCGCGACGATTCATCTCTGCTGTGACTGTGTTATTGACATCCGATTAAATCTAAAATGAAACGCAAACCAAATTTCAAAATTTATATCCAACGAGAAATTGTAATAGTCCCGTTTGTACAATCCTTCAACAATTAAAACAAACATACCAACAAAAACGATAAAAATACGATAGTAACTTGTTTATATACTATTTCAATAGTTAATATAAACATACCAACAAAATTAGAAAAAATAATCAAGCCACAAGCAATTATGTATCTATTATCCGAAAGAAAGTATCGAATTTAATTAGATAAATTTCTTATCATCTCTAGCTCGGTTAGAGGCTTGGATTTTTTAAACAAGATTTTTACCGTCAAACTAGCGTCACTGCGGTAAAAACGAAATGAAGAAAAGAAGTACTTGTTCCGAAATCCTCATATATTGAGATTATATTATATTATATATATTATACTAAGATATATTATATTTTATATTATGTTTATTGAGATTAAATTATATTATATATATTGTACCAAGTTATATTATATAATAATAATTTAATGTATATATTATATTGTGTAATAGTATAAACGTTTTTGTCGTAAATTCCACAGTGAAACAAATTAAATATTTTCCAATAATATCATTAGAATCAGCAAACGTTTGGCGTAAAGGTGTGTTACATAAAATTGTACTCAAAAATATATTTAATTTTTGTCTATTAAATCAATATGGAAACTATTATTTGTTATTAGTCAACGTTTTACTATTGTTTTCAATATAATAATTATAATATTTATATATTATGAATTATTTATGTAACCTAAAATACAAAAAAAGTGGAATGGATATAATAATATTGCGCAGTAAATAAAAACATCCACAGTATCATATGTTAAAAACAATTAACAACTTTCCTTATAAATACAGCCTCAGTCAAAAGATGTCTCAAATAAAATAAACATATGTCAAAATAAATAAAAATATTTATGAATGGAAAACCACTCAAAAACCTTATCTTTTCTGAATACTTTACAAATAATATAAATAAATCGATAATTTATCGATTTGATAATCGTAAGAATCGACGGCAACAAGTCACAAAAAATAAAAATATACATATGTCTGCTGAGTGCCATGTAATGCTTTAGAGAATATTTGATACTTGTTTTTAAATTTGACAAAAGTTATAAGGTAATGTTTTTTAAAATAAATATATGTATGAATTAAAGGAGAGATCTAGAATCGTTGTTGTAATGCGAGTGGAAATATTGTGATCTACTTGTATAGTATATATATTTTTATATGTACATACATAAACTAGTGATAGTAAAGGCATTTGATAATTATTTGTCTTTTAGAATTAAGGAAATGTTTGTATTTGTATAAGTTACAGTCAAATGCCAGTAACAAAGTACTATTTTAACTTTGTACACTTTTCATGCAATACTTCGATTCTGAAAGTATAATCAAATGCAATCATTCTAACCATTGACAACATCAGAAACTGCATAAGTGCAGGAACTCAAGTGGTTTTATACCGCGTTAAAATTTATTTTCCAATCTGGATTATGTTAAAACGCATTGTTGCAAGTGTTTGGAACCGTGTATACAGCGGGTTTTCCTATAGTTTGTATGTATGTACATATATATTATGTTTTCATGTCTCAATTGTAGAAATATGCAAAGACACATGTTTGTCCACATATGTACATATCTGCAGTCTGTCAAAAAACACTACACATATGTATGTATATAACATTACAATTTACATACAGTGTAAAGAGTTACTTGACTCACTGTATATTTGTCAAAAAACAAAATGATCCAAAATGATCGTCATGCAAATGATTTAAAAGTAAAATAATTGAAAACTGATATGTTAAGGGTCTTAGGTTTAGAAAGAAGGAAACATCTCAAACTGAATATATGTACATATATTGATATTTCTTTCGGCAAAGCCTTTCTTTGTGTTTCTACAAATGAAAATCTAGCTATAAGAATTATTTATATAATTTGTATATTGTAACACAGAACTAACGATATTGTAACTTTTGACATACTTGGAATTTAATGTTTTCTATTCAATTTATTTTTAGATAATCATGTCCGTCGATTTTAATCGTATGAGCGATTACGAAATACATAAAAAACTAACGGAAAATGGATTTCCGGCTATTCCAGTAACGGAAACAACCAGGCCAATATTAATTAAAAAACTAATGAAACACATACAAAATCAGAATTTGAAAAAAGGAAAAATAAAAAAGAACTATGTTCTCTACTCAAAGGAAGAGCAGAATTCACCACAAAGTACCCCCCAGCTTAATCAAAGCACGAATCTCCCCGAACATTTTGCTGAGAATAATAACGACGTAAACGCATATTCAAACTCTTCATTAATTTATAAAAACGATAACAAGCTAAATAGCATGCCAAATACCGCTTCCAGGATGTATTCACCACCTCCAGTTCTTGCGTCTAATTATGAAATTGATAATGAACAGCACAATCTATATAACAGCTATCGTACACCACGCTCAATGCCTTATGATGGCAATGCTTCGTACGGTAAGATAAACACAAAGACTAGCACATGCGATGGTGGTGTTGTAAACAGATTACTCAGCTTTCGTGATACTTCTATTAAAAAGAAAATGAACTCCAAGGAATCTGTGCTTGTGTCAAGAGCAATAATAAGCAGTGGAATTATTAAAAAATGTGTTACATTTAACTATAAATCGTTATTGAAAAAACCGGATATTAGCATTATCCCACATATTCTTATTGCTTCATTTATTATCTTTTTAGCAATGATTTCCGTCTTGTACACAGCTAAAAAATTTGAACTTAGTCCAATTTTTCGTACTGACCCAACGTATACTATATGTAGTCCAAATGAAAAAGACGTGCAGTTCTCTTCTCAAAAAATAATGTGTATTAGCGAGGAGTTATTTAATAAGGCTATATTTATAAGTGAAGAACTATTTAAAAACTTAAATGAAAGAGCAAGATTACACCACTGCATTAGCAAAGACCATTCACCGACTTATAAAATGAGTGAGCTAAAAAGCGCCTTAAGTATAGGCAGTAATGAGATCAAAGATAATTTACAGAAGAAACTATTAGCAACAGAGTATCTTATTTCTCAAAACCCCCAGTGGATGATTAAAACCATAGATTCATCATTAAATTCCACCGAACAAGGATTATCGTTTGAACTCATTGAACCAAAACTTCCACTAAAATGTATAATTATGAAAAAGTTAACCCGTTTCTTAACTGTTATTGGATTGCTTTTATTAATTTCATTTGGTGGCCTCGTCATTTATTTCTTAGCGGCCGTTATTCGGATTAAACAGAAAGAAAGATTGTTGGCAACTGAACAGTTCATAAAAGATATAATTAATGAGTTAATATATCAAAGTTCAACATCAGAAAACTCTGAGCTGTTAATAAACCAATTACAAGAGAAATTTCTCCCCACACATAAACGATCGAAACTAATACATTCATGGAATAAGGCGCTAAAGATTCTTGAGGGAAATGACAGTCGTGTTTTATTTGGTATGATTGAACGCAATGGGGAGCAACTTCGGACGATAACTTGGAATAAGAACTTAGCTGGCAAAGAATTTAGCACGTCTAAAAAATGGCAAAGCTCAGCGTTTGATAATTCTAACAAAATATTAAATCCGCCGACGTCATGTTTGAAAATAAGACATATGTTTGACCAATCTGAAATCGATCAACCAAATTTAAAAAAAATGATTGTTGATTCAATATACGAGAAAGTTGGATCGAATTGCAAAATATGTGATGTGCAGCTAGATACCCAGTCTTGTTGTGTGTACATTCGATGTGCAACTGAAGCAGACGCTGGTATGGTACATAACGAAATTAATGGGTGGTGGTTTGACAAAAAGCTTATATCAATCAAATTTCTTAGACTTGAACGCTATTTAAGCCGATTTCCCAAATCATCGGCCGAGCCCTTATATTTAAAATCATCTAATATAAATTAAGTTATAAATTTGTATAATCAAAAATAAAAGTTACTTCTCTTTTTATTATTTAATTATGTAATTTGATTTTCAATGCCGGGCAAACCTTAAGGGAAGGGAGAGCATCGAACATATAGCGTACTCAATCAGGGAGTATGTTAAAAATGGTCGTAATCACAATATGGCAATACTAACAAATGTTTCTAAATTATTTGTGACTTGGACGTGCTACTTTTTATGATTGAAAATCGAAAAACCGGAATAACGATTTTTATATAAATCATGTGATTGCAGGTACATTTTCGTAACATTTTCATTTAAATTATATCAATGAAGCAATAAAAACAGGTTAGATTTCCGCACAGCTGAGATAAAGAAACTTTTTTCAGGGTAATCGAAATAATAAAAGGACAGATCTGTCCGAAAAATGGCTGATCTGGCAGCCCTGTTGTCAATATATGTATGTATGTATCTAACAAATTGTTTTATACATTTCTATAGTATTTCTTAGAAAGTCGTAAATGTTCTCGAGAGAGTTATCAATGTGTCTAATATTGTAGTACATACTTTGTGTGTACCTATGAAGTTGCTACACATAATCATAAAAGTTTCATAAGATAATGTATGTAAATATGTATGAGCTAGATATTGTCAATTGAAGAACTCTCTCTCTCTCTCTTTGTATAGTGTACGTACTCAATTTTAAAGTAAAGAAGTATGCATTTACACATGCCTATGTATACAATACATATGTACATATGTATGTATGTAGGTAGACTCAAGGAAGAGGATTTCCAGTTTGTGCTGGAATCGTGACTCGAGTCTTCTGTTGTTACCCACCCCCTCTTAGTTACCGTGGGCCTTGCCAGTATACCTACTTCACATGCAATACGCACAAACAATACACACACACAATACATACACACACACAAGCCTGCAGTACAGTGCAACAGCAACTAGAGGTGGGGAAACATCGATGCCAACATAGATGTCATCGATGTTTTCCAAACATCGCTAACATCGATGTCATTTTTGCTAACATCGTGGAAATTGTAAGTATCCAAATTAACTTAGGGGAAAACAAATTCAACAAAAATGCGACCCTTTGCAATTCTGGAAGGAAAGATCAAGTGCATATATACAATTTTCGAATATGTTCATGTTTTTTTAGATGAGTACTGGAGACAGAGTTCTGAAAACTCTCGTATGCAAAACTTTATGTGTGCCGGCTTCGTCTTGTGAGTCTCATCGGATATTCAGCAAGGCGGGCCGGCAGATCTCCGACTGGCGAACAAGACTTTCTTCAAAAGTGGTAGACCAATTACTGTTACTAAACAAAAACAATGATCTCAATAAAGTTTAGGTATTATTTTGTCTATAAAAAATTAAAAAGTTTTTTTCCAAAACATCGATATCCGCAGACATCGATGTTTTCCCACCTCTAACAGCAACAGCTTGGAACTGCGCCTTGCCGCGTCGACTCGACGTCGTCTGAGGCGCACATGCGCAGCAGCTGATGCGAATGTTCGCTGACCTTGACCCTCAATCAGAGCGGGCTCCGAGCTGAGGCAGAGCGAAAGCGGTTGAACGCGATGCGCATGCAGCAAGCAGCGGCAGACTGGCAAAACTTGTTGCCAAGTGCAGCAAAAGCAGACGGCGACGCAGTCAAGTTGAGGTTTGCCCCCAAACAGCAAGCGTCGCCCCATCCAACTCACACACACACTCATACACATATACAGACACGCACACGTTTGCATGTATATTTATATATGTAGGTATGTGTGTGTCGCTTGCAAGTTTTCACCATTAGCGGAGCAGTGCGACGACTGTACTTTGCCTTAAGAGGCAGCACAAACATTCACATACAACACACATACAGACGCAAGTATGCGCTTGTTTGCACGTGTGTATGCGTGCACACACACACACACGTACACTTCCATAGGTATCGTTGCACAAGGAAGCAAGGCAAAGAAAGCAGCACACACACATACATATGTGCATATGCATACATTCGCTCACACGCACGCAAGAAACAATGGCAGTATTTTTGCTTTATGTAGCTGAGCTGACTCAGAGAGATACACACACATACAGACACGGGTATACAAACCGACCCAATGGAAGAGAGAGGGAGACCGAGAAAGAGAGAGCAGCAGGCCGGCCGGGCCAGGCCAGGCCATCAGCTGCCGTACCATGTGTTCGCGCAAAAATCAGAGGGGGCAGCTGCTGCATTTGCCGGCTCAGAGAACAAGAACTGAACAACTGAAGATGGCAAACTGGTTAGCCAAGGGAAGAAGGAATATGACAAACTGATCCGCTAAACAAAAAGAAAAGAGAAGAGGCACTGCAAATGAGGAGTTAGCCAAGGGGGATTGCGACAAACTGATCAGTGTTGCCAGAATGTTTGTGCTAGATTAGATAAAAAAGGCTGAATAGTATGAAGTTGTAATCAAAAATAAGCTGATTCTATGGAGTTTTCGCCATTAAAAAGCTAGATAGAGCAACATTTTCATGTTTGTACCGATGTTGGCAAGATTCGACATGAAAAAGCTGACTTGGCAACACTGAAACAGATGCGATAAAGAAAAAGAGCCTAAGAGAATGTTGGAGTAAAACACACATGCGTATTGTGGGGTTATTATTATTATTTCTTTTGTCTCAAATCAGCAGCTCCAGCATTTTAATTTACAATTAAAAAACAATCACAGTGATATTTGAATTTGTTCTCATCATCTTCGTAGTTCGTCGTTCAAGTGAAAAAGTTATTACATCTGAGTTTTTCTTCTGTCTGTTTGCTCGTCATCGTCTTCATCTTCTCATATAGATATTATCATGTTCTCTCATCCTCATTATGCAGCTTTTTACTTAACTTCTTCTTGTTCTTCTGTGTCGTCTACTATCTGCCATTGTTGAGTTGTTCTTCTTCTTGCTTCGCTGTTCTTGTTCTTGTTGTTTTAGCTAACCCGCTAGAGATCTTGCTTGCTTGTTGTAGTTGTTGCTGTTGTTGTAGATGATTGGGTGTGAAGTGCAAAAGCTCACCGGGCACACGCAGTATCTCTCCCACTGTTCTGCATTCTCTTCTTCCTCCCTCTCTTTCGTTCGATCTTCATTTACAAACATCTTTCTACTGTTGTTTATCTTCTGCGTGTTGGAACTCCTACTAGGATACTTTGTAGTACATACATATAAATTGTGTTTTTTTTTTTTTTTTGTTTAAGGTAAATTATATATTCTTATATATGTTTTCTTTTGCTTTCCATTCGTTATAATTGTAATTAGTAAATTCAAACACGTTTGCAGCATAATCGTATATATATGATGTATATATATATATATATATATATATAAAGTTGTTGCTATTGTGGTGTAGCTACTAAATACAACGACGTTCGTCTTTGTATCTCCGACTGCTTCCAACAGCTGCACAGCGCCATCGTTGTCTTCTGCTTCTTCTTCCACTCTTCTCCCCTGGACTGCTGTTCTTCGTTCGTGCTTTCTCCACGCTCTTTTTTCCCATCGTCTACTGCAGGCTCAGAGCTTTGGAATTAGAGATGTGCTGCTTAGATGATGGTTAAATATGTATGTATGTAGATGTATAAGTGTGTTTGGGGTTGGTTTTTGTTATTTCTATGTATGGTGTGTGTTGTGTATGAGTGTATTTATGTTTGTGTGTGTGTGTGTCAGTTGATCTTGACTTGGTTTACAGATTGGTCGCTTCTTCTTGCTTGCTTTTGCTGTATATGTTGTTGTTGGCTGGCAATTGATTTTTCATTTTCATAAATTTTTCTTTTCATTTTCATTTTTTTTTTTTATTTGACAAAACATTTTCGTTGATTTCTCAGAGAGTTGTAGTTGTTGTTGTTGTAGTTATTCGTCTCTGCGCTGCTCTGCTCTGCTGGTCTCTCCCACTTCTAGTTCCGTCCACCTTTCTCGTCGCACTCGCGTCTCAGATGTCCGCTCTTGCCACAGCCATAGCAAGTCTTTGACGTCTCCGGGCAGTTCTTGGAGATGTGTCCGGTGCGGTTGCACTTATAGCATGAGACATTAGCGGGACCACCGCCACCGCCGCCACCACCACCACCCGAGCCGCGCTCGTTGACTGCCTCGGGGCAGTTGCGGACCCAATGGCCGGGCTTGTTGCACCTGTAACAGGTCGGATTGTCCGCCTGGGTGCAATCCTTGGAGATGTGGCCAACGCCGTTGCAGCGATAGCAACGCTCCGCCTCCTCGGGGCAAGCGCGTGCAAAATGCCCAAATTGGTTGCATTTGTAGCACTTTTCACGATTGCGACGCATACCGCCGCCACCTCCATCCCGCATACCGCCACCGGGTCCACCGCCTCCTGGTCCACCGCCTAGACTGCAGTCCCGGGCGAAGTGGCCCTGCCGGTTGCACTTGTAGCACGTGGCAGACATCGACATTGTACTGTACTTGAGTTAATTAAGAGAGACGTGTGAAGAAGATAACTGAGGGAACACACGTTTTCAATTTTCGGACACACACACGAGCTTCGCTGCTGCTGCTGCTGCCTCCTGCACGAGCTCACTGACTTGCGTTAAATGCAAAAAAACAAAAACTACAGGATATGCGAATTTCGCTGGCCGTAGTTTTTTCGACGCCAAAAATTAAAATGGCTACCGCACAAAACTAGTACAATGGTATCGAGAGAACTCGAGGTATCGAGTATGGAAAAACGTCGATGAACAGTCACCGCACAACGCATGCACAATCAGGGATGTTTTCAATTACACCAATGCAACACTGCAGGTCCACGAGGTATACATTGGTACGAAATACTGACGAAACGGCAAGCAAAATTTTGAATTGCGTTTGAGTTATATAATTTCCTAATTCGTATGAGACAAATTTCAATACTAAACGACTGTGTTGTTTTTAAATACATGTAAATATCTAACAAACTAATTTTGCAAGCCTGATAGTTACAAAGTTTATTGAACTTTCTCTGTGCTGTTGTGATAGTACAGTGCAAACTAATCTCAATGCGGGCTCTTTTGCCGTTTTCCTCTCTCTGTGTCTCTCTCTCTTTCTGTCTTTTTCTAAAAATATTAAATAGCCAATCGGCAATCATATCAGCCGAACTGATACGTTCCATAAACATATAAATGTTGTTTTTTGTTATCGGTTTGTTTTTACCGCAAACGTCATACCACTGTTTGTTTGTCAGTGTGCTACCAGACGTCGAGGCGGCAGCCTTGCCACATTTCGGTGTTAAGTCAGGTTGGCAGGCCAAATGAAACCAGCGATATATTTTGCAGCCGTGCAATGTATTTTTGTGGGATGTCTTTTTATCAATAATAAACACACGCTAGTTATGTGCCCAAAATGTTAATTGTCCTGTTGGTAATTGCCACACTGAGCCAATGCACCGCCACGTCCAACACAATCAACATACCGGTGAGGACACAGGACATAATCGGAGGTGACGTGTTCTTCGAGATCATTTCGCCCCACGACCTGGAATACACATATAGACTGCGGCCGGCTAAGGACTTCGGTGGGTCATTCTCGCAAAAGCTCGAGGGAGTGCCCATGGTGTTGGCCGATCCACCCGAGGCCTGCCAGAAGCTACGCAATGCTCGGGAGATGCAGGGCAGCATTGCCCTTATCGATAGAGGGTAAACAAAAGATTATAAACACGCACATATGTATATATATATATATTTCCCTTATCGCTTATCTATCTGCCTGTCTGTCCTCTGCCGTTCATAGTGAATGTTCGTTCGTCAGCAAAACACTGCAGGCTGAGGCAGCGGGAGCGATTGGTGCCATCATCACGGAGTATAATTCCAACTCGCCGGAATTCGAGCTCTACGTTGAGATGATCCATGACAAGACGGATCGAGATGCACATATTCCGGCCGGATTCCTGCTGGGCAGAAACGGCATCATCATACGCAGCACGCTGCTGCGAATGAAGCGTGTCCATGCGCTTATCAATATACCTGTGAACTTGACCTTTACCCCGCCATCGAAGATCAATCATCCGCCCTGGCTGGGCTGGTGAGGGCGTGGGAGCAGAAGCAGGAGCAGGGCCAGGAAGATGCTACTGAAAACCAAAGTGCACACTTAGCCACAACGCTAAACGTAGTTCCGTTTTAAGATCTACACAAACTATATAGATGCCAGGGCTCAAAGCTTAGAATTCGAGACTTTTCTAAAGTATTTCCTTTTATATCTATTTATATTTTCTTGTCCATCAATTTGTGCAGAAAAAGATATCAAATAATTATTTAATTCGATGCAAAGCTTTATGTATAAAGCAACTTCTTATCTTTCTACTAAAATATTAGTTAACTGTAGCATTTGTTCCCGCTAAATGCATTTAAGTGTAGCCCAAAACTGTTGAATCGGTTCCCAGTTTTCCTAATTCCGTATCGGTCGTAATTTGATGGAAGAACAATCAAAGTATTTACATTGAACATACTTTGTGCATTCTTTAACATCACATACCGTTAACGATCCATTAAATGAATAATTGGACAGTTGAATCATTTAATTAGGAATAGCTTTTCTGACACGTTTACACGGCCCCCCAAACTATGACTAACAGTGGAGAATTGAAACACGCAAATTGAAACCGAACTGAATTTAAGTAGTTAAATTGTAAACAAAGCAATGCTTATATTGTATAAATACAAGAAACGAAAGAACTGTAAATTATAGATGCAGAGACATCGATGTCTGCTGTGGTTGTTCATATGGCAACATCGAGTGTAATTTACTGCATCTCTACTGTAAATAGTGATTATAGGTTGCTAAGCATGCGAGACAGGTCGTAAAGTTGTAAGCGAACAACATAAATAAAGACAAGATATGATGATGATTTAAACAATTGTGTAATAATATGTTGTGTAAGTCTTAAACAGGGCTAAGTACAAGTTGCGAGTTGTGTTTTTAGAACTTTCCCAGGGCACTCAGGTTCAGGCACATGCCCAGAGTCAGCACCACAATGGTCACCACCAGGATGGCAAAGCAGATGTAGTTGGACTGGATGGGCATGCGGAAGAGCTTGGCGGACATGTCCAGCGAGGAGGCGAACAGCAGCGTGGAGTTGAGATCTTCTGCGGCCGTATTGTGATAGACAAAGGGACGCACTCGTATCTGGTGGCCATTCGCCTGAGCATTCTGGCAGACGCGGGTCACGGAGCCGGCGACAAAGAAGGGCAACAGGCCCAGGAAGAGCCACAGCATGACATTGGCGATGTTGAGCAGCACAAGCTTGAGGGCGCAGTAGTGGAAGTCGAAGTCCTTGAAGAGGTAAACGAGACCAGCGAAGGCGTAGGCCAGATTCATGATGATCAGGAAGCAGACCGGAATGGATACATGCTGATTGACCCGCTCGAGCAGTTTGCGGAACTCGAGAATCTCACGCATCCAGTCCAGCGAGTCTATGGAGTTCATCAGCAGCTTGTGCGACAGTGTCTCCAGGTGCACGCGCAGCAGGTAGCACTCGATGTAGTAGCTACTCAGTATGACTATCTCGACCAGATCCTGCAGCAATATGGTGCACAGCAGACCGATGCGCAGGCAGAGCTCCCAGTTGCGCAGTGCATCGGCCAGCCAGGCCACCTTGACGATCTGTTGCGGTTGCATAATTACTACGCAGCAGGCGTAGCCAAAGAGCAGCAGCAACAGGGTCAGGGCCAAGCCCAGATAGAGCCAGAGCATGCGGCACAGTCTCTTCGGCTTGGCGGAGAGCAGAAACACGCGCTCGATAAGATTCTGCAGCTGCTCATGATCGATCACCTTGCAGACCAGCACGGCAGACACAAAGCTCAACAGATTCAGCACACTCGGCACCACATACCCGAAGAGCAGTTCCCCGATGGTGTTGCTGCTGGTGGTGGCAGAGGATGAGCCACAGACATCGGTCTCATTGCCAGGCCGTATATCTCGATAGCTGCTAAAGCCGCGATCTCCACTGCAATGAGAGAGAGAGAGAGGAGAGAGAGAGAGAGAGAGAGAGAGAGAGAGAGGGAAGGAGTCAATGTTGTTTATGGCTTCCATTTGAGATTGCTGCACTCACCGATAGCCGCATAGATAGCGCAGCACGTAGCCAATGAGCAGCACGCAGAGCACCATCAGTGCCTGGACGTAGCTGCAGCAGGCGCGCACATTGCTCATGTCCGTGCAGATGGGATTGAGTCCGACCAGCGTCAGGATGGCCACATAGGGACGCAGGAACTGTGGCGCAGCAAGAGAGCATTAGCTGGGACTAGTTTGAGGGTGCTCTCGAACTAGAGCGAGGGTACTCTTGGATTCAATTGAAGGTACTCTCGCACTAGAGCGAGGGTACTCTCCAACTACATCGAGGGTACACGGAGTAGATCGAGGGTACTCGGACTAGATCAAGGGTACTCGGAGTAGAACGAAGGTACTCTCGGACTAGATTGAAGGTACTCTCGGAGTAGATCGAGGGTACTCTCAGACTATATCGAAGGTACTCTCGGACTTGAACAAAGGTACTGTTGAACTAGATCAAGGTACTCGAATAAGAACAAAAGTACTTTCGAACTTGATCAAGGGTACTCTCCGACTAGATCTGAGTCACCTTATGGGACTTGAGGTTTACCCACCTTGCGCTTGCAATAGTTGAGCAGGGCCGATGTGGGCTCATGCTCGCCCGGCTGCTGCAGTTCGTCGTGTACGCCGCCGTTCAGTCGATTGATGAAACAAAATGAACTATCCGCATTATTACGATACATGGCAGAGGCAGAGGCAGAAGGCGCAGACAAAGAGTTTTACATGCAGAAACGACGACGTCACTCACACACACGTACACAACACACACGCACACATAACGTTACACTCTTGTTGTTGTTGTGTTGATCGACTCGAAGTGAAGCGAGAGATCAACAGACGATCGCCCGTGCTGATGGCTCGACAGCAACTGAGTCCAGCGAGTGTGCGGCGGCACGGCGAGAGCGAATTGCCGACAGCGGGAGGAGAGACAGAGAGAGACAGAGAGAGAGAGAAAGAGAGAGGAACTTACGGCTAGCTCGTGCAGCCAGGATGAGGCAGCGGATGTGGCGCGGCTGCTCGATAGCAGCGATGGCGACTCACTGAGCAGCCCAGTTGGGTTCGCCTCAGCCTCAGTCGCAGTCGCAGTCGCAGTCGCTGTCGCTGTCATCAATTGTAACTATAACGGTAAATTGAATAAATTGAAACGAATGCGATGGCAAAGCCGACACCGAAAATGAAAACGAAGCCGAAGCTGAAGCCGAAGCTGAAGCTTTCCTTTGCCCAGCGAAGCTCTCTAAAGCTTTGTTTCGCCCGCCGTGTTCTCAGTCCCGCGCCCGGGCCCGTTATCATGGGAATTTATCTGAACTGGGCACGAGGCCTGCTCCGTGCTGCTGTGCACCTGTTACAGTTTAGATAGGAATCAGCGCGCGTTATCGCACTCGCTATCTATTCAAATTGCAAGTGCGACATGTATTACACGCATACACAAACCTGTCTCTGTGTGTGTGTGTGTGTGAGTGTGTGTGTGTGTTTACTTATGTTTCTCTTGCCGGGGTTTATCACTTGTTCCCTTCGGCGAATCTGCTGAGAATCCCAGCAAATCCCAGTCGGCTGACGTTATCTATTTGACGGACAACTTCTGAGTATTGCTTGCTCATCTGCTGCCGGAATGCAGGCGCTGGCACTTCTGTGTGTCTGTATGTGTGTGTGTGTGTGTGTGTGTGTGCAGTCTCTGCGTGGGAGAGACGAAGAGAGCAACTGATAACCTAGCACGAGGATCAGCTTGCACTGCGCTACAGCTTGAAGGAGCGGCATCTTGATGTTGGGCATCCATTTAATTAAATAATAATTTCAAATAATAATAGTACTAAATAATATAATTATTAAATGCTCACACTAGTATAATAATATAAAGTAAATAAAATAATAATTAAATTAAATGCATAAAAGTTATATAAAATAAATAAAATAATAATAAAATAAATAAAATGTATATAAAATGTTTAAAATAATAAATATGTACATGAGTGATATATTATAGTTAAATGTCAATACAGTTTAATTTAGTTTTAAATTTAATTAAAGCTATAATGATATTTGTATATTTCATAAATAAATAAAATAATAATAAAATAAATAAAATGTATATAAAATGTTTAAAATAATAAATATGTACATGAGTGATATATTATATTAATGTCAATACAGTTTAATTTAGTTTTAAATTTAATTAAAGCTATAATGATATTTGTATATTTCATAAATAAATAAAATAATAAGTGACATATTCCATAAAAAAGGAAAGTGTTGTTAAATATAATATTAATACACTTCAGTTCACTTTTAAATTTGCAAATCTATTTATTCTTTATTTGCACTTTGTGCTATTAATTTGCTTATTGTGCTCTTGCTGTTATAAAAATGTTTATATCTACTTGTTTTATTATAATGTACAATTTTATACCTAATGTGACTATTAATTTTGGACTATTTATATAATGTTGTGTAATTTTATATAATGATACTTTAATTTACAGTATTTTTTGATTTTTATTATAATTTTGATTTGAAAAGGGGTTTTGTACTGCCATCTACTCTATTGTAAGATCTACTGTATCTTCCATTATCAGTCCAGTGTTTCTTATAAATTCAAAGATTTTCATTCTTTTATTATATTATTATTGTTGTAGTGTTTCCATAAGTCACTGCAGCAGTCCCTCAGAGTTTTTCTTTTGCTCTCCCCGTTATCTGAAATGAAACGTAAACAACAACAACAACAACAAAAGCTTTGCAGAACATAAATAAAGCGACACTCAAATACATTTTTCTCGTTTTCCGCTCTGGAATTCATTGAGAGACTGTACGATCGTACGGAGATCGCAGTTGTTATTGTCGCGTAGTAGTCGTTGGATGCAGCAGGGGCGTGCTGTCAGGCGAAAGAAGGGGGGGAAGGTAAGCACGTAAGAGCAGCAATAAAAATGAAATTGATTTAAAGCGGTGTCACAAGTTGTCGAAACTTTACGTCGATTTGCATGTGACGAAGCCACAGTCGCAGTCGAGGTTGACGTTGACATTTCCATACCCTCCCCCAGAGAGAGAGAGAGAGAGAGAGAGAGAGAGAGGAGAGAGGGAGGGAGGGAGTGAGAGAGATAGTGGAAGGGAATAGGGGCTGCTGTGGACACACTCATGTAAATTAGCTGCGTTGTCAAATAATGCTGATTTGTTGTTCTTGTTCGTTCGTTGACAGACTAATAAAAGCAATGTGACCCACACACATCCCTTGCACACCCCCCTCACACACCCGTCAACACATCCATCGAGCTAACTAGCCAGTGGATGCCACTGGACGCATATCTATCGGCGTGCACAGTTCGGCTTTTTGTTTAAAATTCAAATCAAATATTACAAGAAATTTTCGTTGCGGTTAAATGCATAGGAAAGCTGACGTCCATCGTCCATCCAGGACAGGCAAGACCGCAACCGCAGTAACGCAAATGTTGACTCAACACGTCCCGCTTCCGTATTGGGGCATTCAACATCTTTCGATTGGGGCAGTGGTTCCTCCCATTTCGGCAAGTTTTTCAAATTGTTAAGAGCGAATCCTTCTGAGCTTCGTTTTAGTATGCTTCCAATTATACCTACCCTTGCAGAGGGTATATTCATTTTGGACAGAATTTTAGGAGACGTTTTCGACCTTTTAAAGTATATATCATTATATGGTTAGTATATATAGCATATACATAATATATAGTATCGATAGAGGTATGGATCAAGCTATGCCTATATGTCTTTTGCAAGGGAAACTAGTCTCTCAGTTTTGCAGCTATCTTCATGAAATATCTTAGGCATAATTATTATTATAACTGCATACTATATGTACATCGGAACGAGCTGGATTGCCCCTATATATCGTATGGCTGACATACAACCTCAACTCGTATTTTCGTTATTGTTCAAGACACTTTAATTTACTGCATCGGTCATTTTCAATATAATTAATATGTTTATACAATTTAATTAAAATGGGAACACTATAACATATAGTATTCGTTGGAACAATCGGCCGAACTGTGGGTTTCTGTATGTAGAACAGTATTTTTTAAAGAAATAACTCACTTATTATTAAAATTGAACAATAATCTGATTGGAGTTTTCCCATTTGATTAGAATATGATAGAAAACGATTAATACATATTTTAATTCGATTTGTAAGCAGCTTCTTAAAGATGCACATAATTTCTGTTTTAACATATACACGTAGTTAGTTAACTAACATATAATATCTAACTTTACTCAAAATTTTGATCTGATCAGACAATAAATACATAATTTAGTAAAGTCCACTCATAGTATCGGGCAGTTTTGCCTTATGATATACTTCAGTTCGACTTTGTTGTTGACAATTGTAATTGTGTTCATAAAAGTTATTCAAAATAGAGCGAAGGGTATCTATCTGTCAGGTGCGCTCGACTGCAGCTTTCGAAGCTTGTTCTCTTTTCATTTAATTTTAAAGGGTTTCAATGTCTTCTTACTCATGGCATTTGCTGTAGAACAACTGAAGTCGAGTCAAGTGTGAGTATGTGTGGGGGTCTGCCTTAAAGTTTTAAAAGGTGCCACGCCCCGTTGCACTTGCCACACTTGCCGTCTGGTGCCTGAGATCAGATTGTGCGACGTGTCAAGTGTCCGAAATTCAATTTGACTTCATTTGCATTAGCCCAGCTTGTGGCACAGTTGTTGCTGCTGCTGCTGCTGCTGCTGCTGTTCTGGGAGCAGGTTGTGGCTGTGGCATGGTGCACAGATTAAACAGTTGCAGATTAGCATAAATGAGATCATTAAAATGCGCTTACGTTTGTGTGGGAGGCAGGCTCACTCGGATTCTCCCAGCTCGTCTCGGTTTGTTGGTGCAGGCTGCGAGTTGCTTTCGCACGTAGCTGGCGCAGCCTGCAAATTGCCTGTCTGAAGGTGTCACCACTGTCGCACGTCCGTCCCATGTTCGTCCCATTGTCTGTGCCTTGCCTGTCTCTGCCCCTCCCTCTGCCCAACTATCCGTGCATCGTGCCTTAGTTCGTGTCTTGCAATTTGCATAATTATTGCCGCCATCTTTGGCATTAATGTTTCATATAACAACTACTCTCAGCTAGCTCCAGGTATCATGTTTCTTCTTCTGCTTTTTTTAGTTTTTTTTTTTTCCCGACGCTTCGGCAAATTGTTCATTAAATTAAGCTAAGTGAGTCGGCAAACAATTTCGTTGCTTACACGCTCCTACACAGTTGAGGCACAGAAGAGAAATCAAATTTCGTGTTAGGGTTTTTTATATGCTTGTAAAGGTTTTATTAGTTTTAGTCAGAAGTTTACAACGCACCTTAGATGACAATCGCAACTCTATAAAGTATATACATATATACATATGTATATTCTAGATTAGCTTCAACTTACGTCTCTACATCAATTTGACGACTATACTCAAGTATTTATTTATAAATATGTCGAAGAAGAAAGTTAATATTTGAATACTTTGCTTAACAATAACAAATTACCGATTTGCTTGGGCTGTTGGCGGGGCAGTCAGCAACCTATGTATGTATGTATATACCAAATTTGGTATCACTAGCATTTGTAGTTGCTGAGATGAGAGCATTTATATAGACAGACAGACGGACAGACCGACAGACTGACGGATAGACAGACAGACAGACAGATAGGCGGACAGACAGACATATAGACAGACAGACCGATAGACAGATAGACGGACAGACAGACAGATATACAGAGAGGCGGACAGACAGACCGATAGATTTTTAGTTATCCTGATCAAGAATATATATCCTGTATGGGGTCTGTCACACTTTCCTGCCTGTAAGTAACATTTTGTGAACATTTTGTGGTGTAAAAACGCCAAGAGAAGTTTTCAAACAAAAGTTTCGAGACGCATGGCTAAAACAGCCGGATCTTCAACAGTGGATTTCTCGCGATGGGAAAGATCCTGATAAGGAATATTGCAAATACTGCAAATGCAGTGTAAATCCCAAAATTGATCAGATCCGTGGTAAAAACCAAATTGCGCAATAGGATGCAGATAGAAACTTTAAATGCTATTTTATCTATCAGGTAAATAAATTGTTTTTTTTTTTTAAATTATTCGCATATTGATAGAATTCGTCTTTCTCAGGTTTGGGCTATGCCGGCAAGGTGCATGTTGACACGACTACAAACTCCCTGTAAAGTTTTACAATATGATAGGAAACAGTGCATCTTATGGAAGTCTGGATTCAAATATTTGTGAAGATGATATCGTTGACGAAGTGCTCAAAGAATTGTCAAATAAAAATTTATAAAATTTGCTTAAAATTTAAAATTTGCATTGTTTTATTTTTTCCCGTTTTCATATAAGAGCTATTTTTATGATTTTTAGACAGTTGAGCACAGAAAAAATATTAAATTAACGTATAAATGGTTGAACAATAATCTGTCCTTTTTCTGTCCTTTTTTTATAGCTCATCTGTCCTTTTTCAGAGCCAAGCTGTTGGCAACACTGGCCTTCATTCACCTGTTGCTACTTGCAATGTTTTACGTCCTCTCCTCTTTCTCTGCGTGATGTGGTAAGTGCAGGCACATACATACATATGTGTGCATGTGTATGCAAATGTGTACGTATGTGTCTATGCATGTATGTGCGCTTGTAAGTGCCACACGAACTTTAGCGGGACAGCCGCCAAACGAGCTAATTTTCATGATTTGCCCTGATGGAGTAGACGAGTCGAGTCACTCACGGCGGACAGCTCCAGATTGGACAGGTCGATTGACTGGGCGTACTGGAGAGCTGCACTAAAAGCCTTTTGCAGCCTGTAAATTGAATCAGTGTATATATGTGTGTGTGTGTGTGTGTGTGTGTGTGTGTAAGCAGAGTATGACGTGCACGCTCTGATGAAATGTGACCGCAATTGCGGCTCGTTAGCTGCAGCTAGTTGAGCGATATCCCCCGCAATGAACCTGGTAAGCCTTGCTGGATGACAGCAGAAGGGCTAAAGACAGGATATGGAGTGGACTTGGTACGAGGCTGCAGGTGTGCAGAAAGGAAGGGGGAGAGAGGATAACTAGCCCTTTTAAATCGTTGCCAGCCTTATTAACTATTTATTTGAAAATGCAAAATGCTAGAAATACTCCGTGCACTTAGTGGCAATTAGAGGAGACACCTGTAGCTGCCCTGGCATGGCAACTGAGGTGAGTGGGAGGATACCCTGCCTGTATAGAATGTGTAATTTGTGCGACAACTTGTAGGTAATTAGGAGTACCCTACACATCCGGCTAAGCACGTTCTCTAGCATCCCTTCGGCTTGTTTTAAAGAACGTGACCAGTGTGGCAAGTTGAAAGGTCAAAATCTCAAGCCAAATATGTTGCGTGACATACTCCAGGAGTTCTTCAACGGAAGTGACCATTGAGGGCTCAGCACAGAAGGTGGATATGAAGACACCTTCTCAACTTCCGTTACCTTCTTATGCTCTTTCCCGCTACGCCTGTCTTTCTTTTTTTAAGCTAACTAAACATTGTTAGTGAACGACTCCGAAGACAATGGCAGGCAACCGACCAGGCGCAGAGTACAGTGGCTTAGGTCGTGTGCAGAAGGGGGGATAAATTACTGTACTGATGGGAAAGTTGTTGAATGGGGTTCCTGGAACCAATTGCTAAGGTTAGTGGAAACTTCTAGGAGGTATAAACTTGGTTTATTAACTTTTAATCTAAAGAAATATTAAAGTGAATGAAGAGATGCCAAAAACCCTCATAACTCTTTCTTTGCTATTATAATATTGAGCAAAGTAGGAGGGGAATAACTTAGCTAAGATAAGAAACATGTCGAATGGGGTTCTTGAAAACATTTGCCGAGGTTAATGGAAATATCTAGGAGGTCCTGGTTTAGTTTAGGTTATCTTAGGGTTGGGTAAGCTTAAGTTAGTTTAGTTTAAGTCAAAGCTTATGGACAATACAATAGAGTACTTCTTCCATTGTAGAAGTATTGTCTATAAATAAAATAATACTTCTATCACTGTCTCTCTCTCTCTCTCTCTCTCTCTTTATCAGCAACTATTTTGAACAGACCAAGTCCCTGTTGGATTTACACTACGCCCCTGCTCAGCTGCATCCCAAAGGAGCCCATTATATGTTGCTAGTGTCTGATATAAAACACCGGCGCCATGGAAGTCGTCATCCTGTCTTGGCTTGGCTGCTGCTGCTGCTGTTGCTGCTGCTGGTCTTTAGCTATCGTTTATTAGAGACTTCCTTCATGCAACCATTGTACCGTACTTGCCTTCCGTCTTACACACATATAATAGCCGGGCAAGGCACAAATTGAGGTAATACCTGCACAGCAGCATATTCTCTTTCTCCTATTACTCTTCCTCCCTCCTTTTAGTGTTGCTGCTCCTCCTCCTCCTCCTCTGCTTGTTGACTGTGTCGTGCTCATTAATTTTTACGCTTAATGTGTTCTAATGCTTTTTAAATTGCGTCTCGGATTTCCAAATCTTTGCATTTCCCATTTCCCAGTATTATTTTTATGCTTTTCATCATTTTGTTGTCTCCTTCATTTTTCTCCACGCTGACGTCCAAGTCAGAAGGCAGCTCATTAGCGACTTCCATATGTATTTCCCTCTTCTTCGCACTCTCTCCCTCTCCCTCAACCCCTCTACCTGCTGTAGAGCTCTGTGTATAATATTGAATCCGTATTAATTTACAGTACTGCAATAATTGAAATGAAATTAAGGCTCGAAAGACGCAAACAAAAAGCAGAAAACCAGGAGGTTATAACAAGCTATTGACCTGTATACTCCTTTGGATTGGCCACCAAGGGGTATGACAGTTCGGAAGTATCCAATTATTAATGATATTCAAGGGAATCACAAGTCGAAATACTTTTTTCAGGCGACGCCTCAGTTGCACATCCTACTTCCTCCTCTCTCTCTCTCTCTCTGTCTCTCTCTCTCTCTGTTAACAGTTGTTTGCCAGACATTCACACACACACACACTCACTTGCCTATCACGTAACCGTCTCTGGCGCTGCATCACGCATACGACGCGTTGCACACTTTGCCAGCTTGCCGGCTTGGCTGCCTGACTGACAAATTTAATTACCATCCAGCTTTATATCTGTCTCCCTTGCACAGTGTGTCTCTCTCTCACACTCGCCTTCTGTCTCTTGCTCTGTTTGTCTGTTTGCTTCAGTTGAGGCCAGTTGGCCCTTGTCGGAGCCATTGTTTGCGTCGTTACTGATATGCCCCACCAGCAGTTGTGGCAAACGAGGGGACTGAGACCCAGAGCCAGAGCCAGAGCCAGAGTCAGAGCCGACCCATCTGAAGTTGCTTCATTTGATGCATCAATCAGCAGAATCAGAAACTGCAGCCATGAAAATCAATTAAAAAGTCGTTGTGCTTGTAGAGGCGGGGAGGTGGGCGAGTGGCAGTGGTAGTGGGTGTGGGGAGGGGGAGCGGGAGGGGGCGTGGCTTGACTACAGATTTCGTTCGAGCTGCGCTGTCAACGCGACTCTCTGAACATTTTGCAATTGACGCCGTCGGGATTAACATTTGCATTTCCACAGGCGCTGTTATTTTCACTTGTCCTTTTGTTACTATTGTTGTTGTTGTTGCTGTTGTTGTTGTTGTTATTTGTGTCCTTGTGCTTTATTCGTGTTTCATTTGATATGCAAATTCCTTTTGTCGCGGATGAAACAACACACTGGGAAAACAAATCAGAGGCCTCAACATGATGTGGCACTTCCATTGGCAGGAGCAGGAGCTGCTCCAGGTGAGGTCAGCTTATTGCATCGTTAATTGCTGAGTGACTGAGCTGAAATAGCAGATGGAAGGGGCAAGGGTAGGAGAAGGGAAGGGAAGGGAAAAGGAAAGGGGAAGCAGAAGGGAAGGGGCTGAGCAGCGTCACTTTATAAATGAAATGTCATCGAGGCGTGCGGAAATCAACGATACAAAAATCCAAACGGATTTAACACCAGTTCAGCCAGGACAAATGATGTGTGTGGAACTGTTGTGTGGGGAGGGCTAGAGGAGGGGTTGATGAGGGGATTGGTAAGCAAGCAGGACAACTTGGCTAACTGCCTGCCTGACTGACTGAGCCGTTGAGTATCCAGCCCTGGGCACGAATAACTGACAGCCTTTATCTGCTCTCGAGGCTCCCACGCAAGCACATGCACATACATGTTCACATATACACACACAGACACACACACATACACATACATATATACACACACAGACGCATAAGCTTGTTATTGACGCCTGACGCGCTGCAGCTGCAAAAAGGGTCGCCGGCCATGATCGACTGTTGTATGCGCTGCAAGGAGAATGCATTCATATGTTTGTTATTATCACGAAGAGCAAATAAAGATATTAAAGTCATAATTGAGTAAAGAATTAATTAAGTAAGGAAATAAATAAGTAAAGGAATAATTAAATAAAGAAATAATTAAGTAATGAAATTAAGAAAATAAATAATAAAGTAAAATAATCAAAGTAAATTGTCTTCGTATTCCATTCCATTATTCAAACATTATATAACTAGCAAATTCATAACTTATTTGCGTATTAGGGTTACCATATTTTTGTTTGGACATAAGCAAATTATAAAAGAATAAACGCTCTTTTTGCCTCTTTTTAATTTATTTTGCTTATTTACGAATAAGGGTTACCATATTTATATATTTAAATAAGCTAACTATTATAGAATAAATTCTGTTTGCCTTCTTAAAAGTTATTCTGCCTATTTACGTATTAGGGTTACCATATTTATGTGTTGGAATAAGCAACCTTTAGTTAAATCCCGGCAACTCTCAGTACTTTAAAAGCATAAGGTGGCCCTGCCCAACTTTGCTGCTGCGTCAGCTGCAACTGATGACACTGTGAGACAGCAAGACGCAGTCAGGACTAACAGAAGGACTAACTGGGCATACACTCACTCATTGTCAGTCAGTCAGTCAGTCAGTCAGTCAGTCACTCGTCCCCAACCAGTCTCCTGTCCAGGAAGACTCCTGGCCCGATACCAATCCTTGCTACGAGCCACGTTGGGTAATCTAACTGTTTTTACCCCACTCGACACGTGCTTAGAGCAGTTGCATGCAACACACGCAGTCGCCACACAGACCACAGCACACGGTTACTTTTGTGCCGCCCTGTGGCCAGTTACTGTTTTGGCAGCTTGAGCAGAGGGTGCCAGGTGGCTGCAGAACAAGATAGAGTGCTGGGGAGAGGGAAGACAGGTTTTGGTTGCGTTACCTGTTAAATTTATGGGAGGACGCCAAACGTCAACTTGCGTGCAGCTGCATAAACTTGTTGCATACGCGTCTCCCCTCCTCTTTATCACTCCCTCTCTCACGCACTCATTGACTACACTGACAATGCGACGGTGAAATTTATGTGCATGCGGCCAGGTGGCGTTGTCGGTTGAGCAGAAGAATTGCAAATGAGGTTTGGGCATTTGGCTGCTTACAAAGCGAGAGCGGTTTTCCATTAGGGTGACCATAGTTACCCAAGGGTAACCATACTTCAACATTCGGGTGAATATACTTCAATATTAGGGTGACCATACGCAGCCAATGGTACCCATACTTCAGGATTAAGGTACCCATACTTCAATATTAAGGTGACTATACGTAACCAAGGGTGAACATACTTAAGCAGGGGTTACCATACTGAACCAAAGGGTGACCATACTCAACCAGTAGGGTGACCATACTCAACAATTAGGGTGGCCATACTCAACCATTAGGGTGACAATAGTAAACAATTAGGGTGACCATCGTGCGTTTGGTATTATTTTAAATATTATTTAGTTATTATAGGGGAACTTTATATGTTTATTGTTTGTTTTTCAAGTAAAATTTCCCATTTATTTGAGGAATAATTCAAAGCCTTCCTTGTAAAGACTCAAGCAGCTGCTGGTTCTTAATGATCATACCCAAATAGGGCTTAAAGTGGAAGACCAGCTGATTGATAGAGGCCGAAATAGATTTGTAGAGCTTCATTGGGTCTGTGCAGGATTGCTGCTCGAGGTTGGGATAACAATACGAGCTAGTCAAATGTTCGACCTCTAAGAGCAGCCCAAAGATGTACTCCATGTCCTTGAGCAGCACATTGCTGCACTTGAGTTGAAGCGAGCGAATGCAGATGCAGACGAGTCCATTGAGCAGCCAGATAAGGGATTCACCCTCGCAGAGGGTGTTCATTGGTTGCGGAAATGCAACTAAAGGATTTCTGTTGATCAGCTGGAAGCCGCGCAATAGACATGACAAATAAAGGAAGATCTTGTTCAACTTGGAACGGGGCACGCAGATAGGCGGATCGTAGCCATAGCGACGACTTAAACGGATCACGGGTCCCGGCACCGCCAGTTTACGAAGCCCATCGAAGGAATACTCAGGAGGATTATGGGGCAGTTGATTAAGTCCCAGATTGGATGCAGCACACTTCGAATTCAGTTTGATGAAGCGTTTGATGCGCTTGATCAGCACCTGACGCAACTGCATCCAGTTTTTGGGGGTCCTGGGGACACAACCTTTCACCTCGAAAAGCTGTTGAAACTCACGATCCCGAGTGTTTGCCATTTTGTAATAGAAATCCTTGGCCACCTGCAGCTGGAAGCCAAATGGACACTCCGCGTCCAGTACCTTAGTCATTGGCAGCTGCTGCTCCTGCAGGCAGTTGCAACTTGTGATGGCTGACTCCACTATAGCTAGTGGCAGCTGGCGCAGCATCACCACGCCGAAGGTCTGTTTGATGAACTGCAGCTGCAACGAGAGCAGCACGTTGAGGCACGCACAGATCCAAAGCAGGCTGCACTGGCAACTGAAGTTCACATCGGGCAGCAGGAGGGCGGCCGAGGCAAAGGTGGCTATGAAACTGGGACCCAGTGCCTGCTGCAGATTTTCACACTGAGGATAGTAGGACATGGGCTGATTGAAGTACAAGACGGGAAGATGCCACACGTCGTCACGAAGCATTAGATGCTCCAGCAGAAAGTAGATGACGCCACTAAGCAGCCCGTTGAACTGCACAAAGTACCAGCCGAGTCTATGTTTTCCCTCCACATCGGGTAACAGACTGTCCACGAATCCTGCATAGAAATAGCTGCTGAAAACGCATAGGCATCCAATTACGATAAAGAAACATATCTTCAGTGGCAGAGCCTGCTGGATGCGCTGTTCCCAAGTGCCGTGGCAGGTGGCAAACATGTGCTGCTGGTGGCACAGCAGTACGCCATAGGCAGCCACCAACACCAGTTGCAGCTGCACGAAACTGCATGCATGGAACGAGAAGATTGTCCAGTCGATCACCTCGCACAGCCACTTCAAGGGATGCTGCAACTCCAGACGCACCACCAGCACAAACAGCCCCAGCAATTCGTACTCCAGCAGGCAGCATACACTGAGGGCGATCAGGAACCTCGACACCAGCAGTCGTCGGACCGAGGGATGCAGTACCAAGTAACACGAGAAGATCCACATTGCAGGCAAAAGGTTCACTTTGTGCTCTTAACTGATGCCATATAATTCTCTAAGGAGACTCATTTGATAGCCAACTAGATTGCAAATCAAAGCAGTTTTATGATATGTTATAAAGTATGTTTCAAATATTTTAAACCCGTTTCTTTCTCTATGTGAAATTTGCAACAGCGGCATAAAATATTTAGCAACTACAACCAATTTAACTAGTTGCTTGAACTATGGCAAAAAGATCACGTAAACAAAACGCTAAACTGAATCAAATATTATTTATGGCCGCGCAATTTTGCTGGCAACGCAAAAAACAATCTTTTTTTCCAGGCCAAGTTTCACACATGGAATCGCATAATTTCCAGGTGTAATATGAAAACCAGCGGGGGGACATGGCACTAGGGGGAGGGGCAGATAGAGCTGAAGCTTTGGCAGAGGCTTAGGCAAGAGTAGAGAGAGAGAGAGAGAGGGAGAGAGGAGGGAAAAGGAAAGGGAAAGGGGGAGTGCTGTGCTGGCACTTAACCCGCTGGCGCGATTTTTATTTTCACAGTAAATGTTTGTACCCTATAAATTAGACAGAGCGGGTAACTACAATGAACATACGCAAGTACTATATATAATATATATATATATATATATACGATAATATATCTTATACGATAATATATACACAATTTATATACATAAAACATATAATATGTTAATTATCTATAAATAAATCTTATATATCTCACTCCTAACGTATCAACAATATGATAGAATAATGATATAGAAGATCGATTTGCAGTAGATTTAATAGACTGTTATCCACTCCACAATTTCATAAGATTTTCAGTCTTTTACAGGGTATATTAAAGTGCATAGAGTTATTTAGCTTGGCTCTGTTGGAGGTTTTGAGTTGTCAACAAAAATATCACTTGTTTGCCTGGAAATATGCGTCGTTGAACGGGTTCAGGCTGGTACCCACTGCGTATGGTGTTCCAAAATGGGAGGGGGGAACGTGGGTGGAGGGGGTGATGCGCCCATCCATTTGCCTGGCTTCATTCACAATGTCGCAGTGACACGACGAGACAGAGAAACAAAGAGCGCTTGCAGTAAAAATAGCAAACGCATGAGAAATTTTGAAATTTTTATGAATGGCAATCGGAGCAGCGACACAAATGGTGAGTGGAAGAGAGGGAGAGAGAGAGAGAGAGGGGAAGGAATAGATTTAGAGAGGGGAGGAATATGGGAAACATCTGACGTAGGCTGTTATCCGTTAGTTCAACTGTCATGCATCAGACTGGGGGGCTGCTTGACAGTTTGACGCCCCGTAATTCATGGCATGATGAACGCTAACTGCAAACCCTTGTTAGACTCTCAGCATAGTTATATAATGTTTGCAATGCACAGATTGAGATATGCCTAACCCCATAAGGTACATATATATATTTATAATTATATTATATTATAAATATACATTATATGTTCTTGATCAGCGTCAATAGGGCAACGGAACGAGCGTCTCCTGTCTCCTGCAATGCTGAGGCTTCTCTTTCTTATTGCTATATTGAATTGAATATATTATAATAGAATATATTATTGATAAGTTCATATTTCAGATATTACCTACTTTACCAGTGTCATAATTATGTTTTTAAATAATAAATAAAATCAAAAGAAACTATAACAGCAATCAAATAATCTGTATAGCTTTCCAAATACATATTACCTTTCTTAAATTTGTTTTCTGTTTAAGATTAAGGCAAAGTAGAACAGTCTTCTTAAAGTTAAAATTATAAACTTAAACAAGGTAAATCTTTTACGAACTTTATAAAGGTTAAATCGAAACTGGATTATTTATATATATATATGTATTTTATAAAAACATTTTAATATCTAAACATGTATTTTATATCTATATTTTTTCTTATGATAACATTTCTACATATTTAAATTCATTGTTAGCTATTTCATTTACCTTCCCTTTTTCACGTTAAATCAAATTAAATGTATGGCTAATTTAATTTGGCTATCGCATCAGATTCAATTTGCGATATATGAAGGCGGAGAAATCTATGCGTTATATCTTGCAAAGGGATTTATAATGCATTAACTTGTGGGTCTAACGCAATTATCCACTGCAAAAATCGAAGCACAAATTGTGCGAATGCCAAACGCAACAGAAAGAGAATAAGGCGAACATTCTCACACTTATCGGAACTTTCGATGTCTCACGTTGCAATTCTGTTTCAATTCTGCGTTCCAGTTGAAGCGATTGCTAGCAGGCACAGTGCAATACTGGAAATAGAACACAATATGATTGATTGAAGAGTTAATTCGGGAATGGAATGAAACAACCTGATGCTTATATAGTTAATCTTGAATTAAAGCTGATGAATAAAGTGCTGTAACATCATTTGTATTTAATTCATAACAATTGCTTCTTTTATAGGCCATTTATCGATTACTATCCCTGCAACAGTTGTTATCCTATCTATACCATGATATTAATGACTGTTGTAACCAAGAGTTGCCACTTAGTGCCCAGAGTCGTAGTGCCCCACTGTTTGTAGAGTATCTTGCAGTCTAGGCAGGTGTCGGGATGGTTTACAAAATTTTCAGGCTATTCATAAGAACAGATAATTGAGTCGACGTTGGTGGGGACTGCGACGCCAGCATTGACTGCATTGCCATTGAACGTTGACCACAGCGTGCAATTTTTAATTCAGCTGCGTAATGCCAGTGCCACGCCCTATCCGGCCACGCCCTTTACAGCCAATATTATCCCAATGCCAAACTGTTTCCCTCCTGTTGCCTTTTTCAAAAGCCAACTAATTTAATTAACTGAATTCATTTGGTGGCACCTATATGTGTGTTCCTGTACTTGCGTGTGCATGTGTGTGCATGTGTGTGTGTGTGAGTGTGTGCGTTATATGTATGTAGGTGTCTCTGTGTCGTATAACATCTATTAACGCTGCAATTGCCGCCTACCACAGGAGTGAAATTCCCGCACGTTGCAATCCGTTCACCAGGTGATTGTGTTAAGCGCGATAAAGCCATCTTTAAGCATACATATTTATATATATTATATATATGTATATATGCATGTATATATGTATATGTGCATACAATATTCTTGCTATAAAATGCAGTATATCCGAAAGCAGTTCAACTGCGACTTTAGTGAGAATTCCAAAAGAACTATTAGCTCTTTCATATAGGGGCACACTACTAGCCACTGCCTCTCTCCCTATCCCTCTTTCTCTCTCTCTCTCTTCCCATTATCCCTGGCATTGCACAACACTGAAAACATTCAGCAATTTCGCTTAGATTGAACAACATTTTGTGGGCCGCACTGAACCGTCAAACGTTTCGCGATGACCGCAAAACAAATTGCGTAAATGAAGAGCGCCGGTGTGGTCCTGTTGTTGCGTTGAATACCCTGTAAATACTGTAGAGTAGTGTTGCAGTCATCAGTCATTAACCGTGTGCTTATTACAACAAACAAAGTTGACTCTTTGAGTAAACTGTCATAAATCTGTAAACTGTCTCTTCTGTTGCAACCTCTTTCCTGGCTACTTATTACAGGATATTTTGCAGTCATGTCTAATTAGTGTCGTTTACATGGTAATTGCTTGGTAGTTCTGTTGCCATTCGCAGCAATTTCTACTGTATAGCCCCCGGTTTTAATGAACATATTCCCCCAACGTCAACTTCATTAAAATTCAATGCGAAAATTGATGGAATTGTTCTAATCAATGATGAGGCAAGGCAGGATGGGGGAGAGAGAGGCGGGCGAGAGGAGAGTGCAGCCGAGCGTGACATACGGGAATGTGAGGCAGAACTTGTTCAGCTGGCGGCATTGATGACATATCCAACCGGGATGCCATGTCCATGTCCCTAACCGTGTACGACTGACGTTCTTCCGCAGTTCCCTCCTCCCCCCTCGAAAGCTAACATGCACTTCCGTCTATGCTGTATGGCCTGTGTTCTTCTTCATGGAAATGCGATGGCGATGGCGATGGCAATGGCGACATCGACAGACAGTCAATGCACGCTCAATTTCAGTTTCAGCTAAAACAATTTCATTGCCAACTGGCGACAACAAAAGCGGCCGCGGAAATGTTCACAATGATGCGTGTGCGTTTTCCAATCCTTCTTCTCTTACCAGAACCGGAATGGGCCCGTACCTTTGTTCTACTTCTGCTCATATTACACATCTGTCGCGGCATACAGTGCAGCACTTGGGTTTGGTTAAGGCACAGATATCATTGATTGATACTTAGCTGGAGAGGGAAACAGGGAATAGAAAAAGCGAGAAAGAAACAGAGACTGTTTTTGGTCAATGGTTTGTCTAATTGTCAGCTTCGTTTAAGTGTCCGAAAAATGAAGTACAATTTTTCTAAGCTTTGTGTAATGCCTTAAATTATACTCACTTTATGACATTTCTTCTCGATTGTTCGATTGTTTGATGACAATTATGTTGTTAATGACCTTCGATCATTGCAAACGATGAAAGAAGGGTTATTATTAAGTTTGTGGAAGTGTATGTTATATATATAGAAGGAGGAGTGGCAGACGATGTACCGAGTCGATTAAGCCATGTTTGTCTGTCTGTCTGTCTGTCCGTATGTCTGTCCGTATGTCTGTCTGTCTGTCTAGATAAACGCGCCGATCTCAGCTACTATTATAGCTAAATTTGGCATAAAGGTTCCTGCATCCCATAAGTAGATCAAGTTAATTTCAATCTTTAGATGCCTTGCTAATTTTTGACTATTAAGCAAAGTATTTAAGTCATAACTTTCTCCTTCTCATATGTATCTAATATATACTATATGTAGCAGTATTCATTCTATGCACTTATTCTTTCTTTCAATTTCAATCCTTTGCTCTCTTGTTCTCTGTTATGTCATTCCTTTCGATATCATCATCTACTTCATTTACCATATTTATGTATCCAATGTACCGATTGTAATAGATCATCAAGTGAAACTGAGCAGCCACAAGCATCTAACGTGGCACATCAATCTCTGCAAGTATGTGTGTTATAGAGTTAAACGAGTGCCCTTAACTTATTCTAGTCGTACTTGCTGTTGCCTCATTTAGTTTCAAGGCCACCACAATACCCATACGGGCTGCATAAAGCTGAATAAGTTTGTCCAATGTCACGGCAATTAGGGTAAACGCTACGATTCGTGCAAAGATTTTGACGTCGAGCGAGTGCACCTGAAAGGGACGGATGGGCGAGCAGCCAGCCGGTCCCATCAGAGACTCTTGAAAGACGGAAGAAAGAAGGACTGAATGAGTGACTGAGTGACTGGCGTGTAGCCTTTGTTGGCATTTATAAGGCATGTCGTGTTGACGCTTGCTGCAGGGACAATGCAACTGTATGTGTGTGTGTGTGTGTGTGTTTGCATGTGTTGATAATGTTGACGTTGTCAATGCATTATTTATGATGAGCTTGACATTTGCTTAGGCAGCGCAGTGCTTGTGCCTTGTCTACGAAAACATGTTGCATACTTTGAAGCGCATTTAACATACACTGCACAGCTTGCGGTATCTACATCTATCACAGAGTGGAGAGTGGAGCAACAGTAGTTAGGCCTGAGCTGCACTGCTTAAATTCATTTTAAATATTCATAATTCAATTTTGAGTTGGTTCTCGCAAAAGTTTTGCGGATAGTCCGCGCTGTAAGCTTGGCTGCTTCAGCCGGCGGCAACTTGTGTAGTTTGCTTCTTCGTTTCTGTTATTAATGAGCAGGCGAAAGGCGAAACACAGACCACACCGACAGCTTAAAAGAGAGAGAAGAAAGAAGACAGAGAGAGAACAGCAGTAGAAGATGGTCGATAGGCGCAGAGGTAGTTAAGATGTACATAGATAAAAGAAGGGTAGAAGCAAGCCAATATTAAATGGAAGAGTGGGTTAAAATACAGAAAGAGAAGTAAGGGAGAGAGTGAGAGAGACGGGCGAGTAGAAAATTAGTAAACAATAGTCTATTTAATTTTCATGATGCAACCTTCAATGCAAACTTACCATAGCCGTGCAAGGGCCTGGAAGCGTTTGTTATATACGAAAAACGAAATGAAAAAGTAATTCCCAAAGTTCTGACGTTGCTTCCATTCTCAGCCAAATATGCCTCATCTTCCATCCCCTGGCCACGCCCAGCTGCGAATTGTTGCAGCTTTAATATGCAAACTGTATTTGCAATAAGGCCGCGTGGTCATTACTTTGTGCTACATAAAGAATGATAAAGATGCTTAAAAATATATAAAAAGCGAAAACAGAAGAGAACATGGCCTAGATAAGGATGAAATCCTTGCTCTATATAGAATATATGTATTTATTATTTGAGCAATCTAACTAAAGTCTAATATCTCTTTCCATTGGAAACGAAAAGAACTAGAAACGTTAAGTAAATTTGATGCACGACAAAGAGTTAACTTTGAATTGTGTTGACTCAGATTCATTTATGAATATGAGAGCTCAGCAGTGTTTGGAACTCAGATAGGCATTGGGGCTTCCAAGATGAAGGGGTGCAATAATAAATAATAAAAGAGTCGTACAAAGCTGCGCGAGTATCCGATTAAATAGCTCAGCGTTTTCTTATACAATTCCTTGGCTCCCTGAAGTTTTTTCAAGTTATAAAGCGCTTTAGCTACGGATTTGGCTGTATATCTGTAGCTTAGTATACCATGCTGTAGCCGTGTATCTATTTCTATGAACTCGCTGGTATTCCACAACCTGCACTTCGTCTGCCTTTGCGGCTTTGACTGCTGGGGATTAGGGTTGAGAGAAGTGAAACAGCAACAGCAACAGCAACAGAGCCCACGCATGAAGATACTTTTACTTAGATACATATATGAACAGAACGACACGTGCCATTTGATGAAGCTGCAGCATAGGACAAGCTCCCCCATCCCCAACTAGATCAAGCTCAAGATATGTGAAAGTTGAAAATATGAGAGCTCAAAATGTTTATATCCGCTGCAACCGTCTGCCGGCAGGGAGCGGGAGCCAGGATCATAAATCGTAAGAAATGTACTGGCAAATATTGCGGAAAATGTGCAAAAATACGTAAGAAATCGACAATAAGCACAGGAAATAAGCTGAGCACCTGAGTAGAAATAAGGATGCCATGTTCTAGATAATACAAACACACAGACACACACACAGTTGCCGCTAGCCTTTGATCTATTTGCTAAAGCGTAACCCGTCAACTTTTTAATTGACTTCAAAACTAGTTTTGCTTCACATGAAACAAAGAACAAATAGGGGAAAACAATATAAATAGACGTAAAAACAAAACTGTTGCATACTTTCCGGGGCAGTGAAAAGCACTGCGTGTAAACACAAAACATTTAGCGACGGCAGCTCCGTAAGTTGTTGATTGTTCAACCATCGCTTTTAAAACATGTATACGATTTTATTATCTTTAAATTAGAATTGAAAACTGAAACAATCAAATAACTCAGCAATAAGAAAATAAATATATAAATGATAATTAAAATTTGTTGTTTAAAATCTATAAAATAAACATTAATTGCCTGATTAGAGAGGAGAGACTAGTTTCGCATATTCTGCTAAACAAATGAATAAAATTAATATTGTTATACATATTAATATACTATAATATTATGACTAAGCTAAAACTCTTAGATTATCCCCATTTCAGGAACTTTATTCTACATTTAGCACACTTAAATGCACATCAAATTGTACAAAAATATAACTAAGCAGGAAAAGTGAATGCAAAACATTTCAACTCTTTCGTTTGTGTGTGCCATGGTTGGGGAATGTAATGTGTAAATGAAATGAGGAGAAGGTTTTTGGCTTTGGCTTTGGCTCCTGCAGCGAATTGGAAAAAGTATGCGGCCATTTGTCTGGCCGGACATGTTCCCAACTCAATTGTCGACGAATTTTGGTTATAAAACTTTCATTTGATGTTTCATTCACACACACACACACACCTTTATACATGCGTTTGAGAGTGTGCGTGTGTAAACTCCTAATTATAATTACAGTCAAGCGAGAGTGGTGACGAGGTTGCCCCTGCTAGAATTCTAGGGTTAATTGTGCGACTCACGTGGCTTACACTCGCTGATGATGTTGATGAGGTTATTGTTAACCCATATTTGAAAGGGCTACGTAAACTATTGACTATCTAACAGTGAGTAATTTACTGCATAGTTTGCCTTTGATTGACACAAGGGAAGAGAGAACTTGCTTCAATTTCTTATCTCGTATTTATGTAATTCCCCAAAGAATATACTATAGTGTACATCACAATCAAAAGTTAAATGAGATGTTTTTCTATATATTATATATCACAATTTTTAATGGGAGCGCTTATCAATGGTGGTTGCTTGGTAGTCTCTCTTGCTGTTGTGATTTAGTCTGTTTCTAAGTCGAGTCGAGTACAATACAGTATAATGCATAAATTTGTTCATATTTTAATCGGTATCTTGCCTATAATATATCTTTCTTCATTCGTTGGCTCAACAAACATAGCTGCACAGGAACAAGGGAGTACTGTAAGTACTGTGTAAAGTGAAGCAGACAAAGGAAGCAGACTTTAATCATAAATAAGAGTATCAATTTGAAATATATTTATTAAATATATTTATACAGATCTCTTCTTGCGAACATATATGTTAAATATAAAATCAAAACATATTAACTTTATATAATATACACTTTTGGAAAAAATAATAGAAACAGCACCTGCACCTGGACAAAGGCATATATATATATTGTTCATTATATGCCTGAAATTAGCATCACATAGAAGGCTGATAAGTGTAGTTTGATATGCGACACATTTTGGGTCGATTTGACCTTTGATACTTTGGTAATCTGGCTACAATGTGCGTGACCCTGTGTTTGAGCTGGAAAAAATAATAGAAACAAGCCACAAATCTGCGAATATTTTGCGTTTTTTTCAATGAGTTCCAAAAAAAAAAAAAAAAAAAATTATATACATCTACTATTTTATATTATTCTCTACATTATCTTTTAAGACATTTCCGTTTATCTTTTTAACAGAGCTGTGTCGAAGATAAGCTCATGGACATTCAATGCTCAACCTATTGCTACAAGGTCGTAAAGCCAATGCTGGCCATACTACAGCAATGCCAAGGCAAGGATGCTTTAATGAAGCAACTTTACGATGAGTTGGTAGACCTCAAGCAGGAGTTGGCTGTCTACAAAGAACGCGCGTCCAAGAACAAACAGTTGCCAAAGGACATGTGGCAGAAGGAACAGAAACAGGAGAATCGAACCAATATCTGTTTACACGATGAAGGGTTTACCAGCTGGACCGTCATACAGCGACGAACAGACGACACTAACTTCTTTCGTAATTGGAGCGACTATCGCGTTGGCTTTGGAGATCCCAACGGCTCGTTCTTCATAGGACTGGAGAAGCTACATCAGCTGACAACGCAAGAACCAAACGAGTTGATTGTTCAGATAGAGCATTTTAATGGTAAAGTGCGCTTTGCTCGCTATGACAATTTTGTTATAGGTGGCGAAGACACACAGTATCAGTTGCTGTCTCTGGGCCTGCATTCGGGCAATGCCAGCGATGCCTTGCGTCGCAGTAAGTTCATGAAGTTCACGACCCTTGATCGTGATAACGATCAACATAACTATTCAAACTGTGCTGTAATTAATCACGACGCCTGGTGGCATAGATCCTGCTCTGACTGGTATGTAGCATATTATACTGCTTGAACTTTACCCTAAATTATTTGTATTTTGAAGTAATCTTAATGGCATCTACAATGACAATTACCATTGTCTTTCCTGGTCGCAGATGTCCGACAATTCCGATTGTCTGAAAACGGTGCAAATGCTTGTTAGATCCAAGAATTACTGTAAATAAATATTGTTTTAAATACTTCGATTTTGACAAGATAAATACTGTTATAGCTTAATTATTTTTTTCGATATGTAAGGTTATGTTATTTTGAACATATTTTAACCTATTTTTAATCTATTTTTAAGTTATTTTAACCCATTTTTAAATTATTTGAATCTATTTTTAATATATTTTTAAGTTATTTTAACCCATTTTTAAATTATTTGAATCTATTTTTAAGTTATTTTAACCTATTTTTAAGTTATTTTAATCTATTTTAACCTATTTTCAACCTATTTTAATCCATTTTTAATTTATTTTAATCTATTTTTAATATATTTTTAAGTTATTTTAACCTATTTTTAAATTATTTGAATCTATTTTTAAGTTATTTTAACCTATTTTTGAGTTATTTTAATCTATTTTAACATATTTTCAACCTATTTTAACCTATTTTTAAGTTGGTTTAACCTATTTCTTCTGCTATTTCTCAAACACTTGATTCCGCCTGTAGCCCAGTTTCGTAAATGTTTCCTAGGGCATTTTCTTCTTTTGAATTTGCCAATAGAATTTTGGCCTGGCTTGGCTGCTGTTTCGTTGGCTAGCTCCAGTTGTAGGTCGAAATGGGGTAACGGTCCCAGGGGACTGCAATCTGGGAGAGGGGAGTGCAAAGTGCGGGGAAGCAGGCAGCAAGAAATGCTGTTTCAGTGTCCTAAGGGCACCATGGAATGCCATAAATAACGTTGCCGGTAAAGCGAAAGAGAGAGAGTTCGCAGACCGCGGTCAAACGTCCGAGCCGGGCTGCTGTGGACTTGCAGCCAAAGACTTGCAGCCTCGGCGATGTGCAACGGATAGTGGCACGTTGTGTGTTACAGAACGTAACGTAACGTTGCGTTACGTTTTTGGCTCTAAATTAAATTTTTGCCAACGCCAAAGAAGTTGCGAAAAATTTTTGTGCTTCGCATTGCACCGATGCGGCGGAAGCCCAAAGCCATTAACAGACGATCCCCAAGGCCTGCCCCAACTCCTACACATACATGCACATAGATACATACATCTACTCCCGGTTGCAGCTTCCATTCATGCTGCTTGCTCCCCTGTTTCAGGCTCCGCAAATATTTCTGGTGTGGGCTTTGCTTTGCGGTAATGGCTCATTATGTGTGCCCCTCTGTATGTGCATGTGTGTGTGTGTGTGTGTGTGTGTCCTTGTATGCACTGGCTTGAGTATAGGCGCCTCTGCATGTGTGTGTGTGTGGGAGCGCGCAATTAGCAGCGGTTTTTAGTGCCTTGGCTGAAGGCCAAGTGATATGAACTATCGCAGAGTCCCTTGAAATTTACTTAGTACAAAAGCAGCTAAGGTGGAGAGAAGGAATAGAGATAGAAGGACAGAAAGAGAGAGAGAGGGGGAGAGAGAGGGGACAAGTAAGGCAAATGCTTACCACATTATTTCTAGACACTGACATGGTCATAAACTGTCGGACATGACAAGTTGGTGCGACATTTGCGACAGCCTGCATCCAGCTGCCATCTGGGGTGCCTCCCAACATCCTTTCGTCTTGGCTTGGCGTAACAAAAAGCCGCACGTTATCCGTGCTAAGTGCAAAAGTAGATTGCAGTCAGTTTTGCCGGAAGAGTCGGGACAATAAATAAGTGCAAGCCAGACAAGGACACTTGCAAATGAACAGAACAACGGCAGCAGACGCCGCAGAGCAAGAGAGGCAGAAATAGAGAGGAGCGTCAGACAGAGAGAAGGCAACAATATGGGGCGGCAGTTAAATGAAACCTGCAACATCGCTGCCATCGTCCGTTGTTGTCAGGTGCAACATTATTAAATAGTTTAGCAGCAGCAAACAACTTTCCCTCCCTCTGCATCCCTACGCCGGTCAAAAGGATTTGCAGCTGCTGGAGGTGAGCTCCATAAAAATGAGCAAAATACACGTGGATAGGCAGAGAGGGGGGCAAAGTTGATGGGTTAATGGGGATCTTGGCTGAGTTATGTTGTGTCAGAGCAAGTCATGACGTGACCGCTGAGAAAGTGCCAAGTGTCACAAGTACAGCACGCGGAATATGATTTAAATGGTTGCCTTAGCTGGCTACTGGAATATATCTACATATACATATATATATCCTTGTTTTAAAGGACACTTTAAACAGCACATAATGGTATTCCGTATATGGTTTAAATTATTTGAAGTGCAATAAGTTAAACCAGAGAAACGAACGAGGTCGAGTTCCTTTGGCCTGCTTTGAAAGCCAATAATCAAAACAGAGTCTTCTTCTGCCTATCAAAAATAGAGTGTTCTTTTGCCTGGAGTATAATTGAAACCATCAACTTATCTTCTATACTACTAATTGTAGTATCTTATTTATTTTATACCAAATCAAACACTTATGCGCTAGTATCTTGAGGATAGAGCAGCCTGTAGTTCTTCTCTCCACTCAGTTGGCAGTATAAATAGGTATAATTATAGCGAAACATTTGTCGTAAAGTTTGAGCCTTTAAACGGCAAAGTTTCGTGAAGTGAAAATTGAAAAAAGTCCTGTCTCCGGTCGCTGGCCAAGAGGTTGTCCTGCAGACGACGGATATTTGTCTTGCCACCGCAGGATGTGGACGCAATTCCCTGCACGCTCTCGGCTAAGCTCGTCGAGCGTTGGCTTTGCCATAACCAAAACAATCATCATGTGGACACTTTTAATACTTTTTGTGTCGCGTCCACAACCGAGAAGAAGAAGAACGAGATGTAGAAGCCAGAAGAGAAGCAGCAGTCGAAGCAGAAGCCGATCCCGAGGCAACAGCGGTAACAAGTGGCATCAACAGTGACAGGCAACAAGCCAAAGCCACAGTGGCAGTTGCCACAGTGTCTGACGTTGCCTAATTTCATGCGACATAAAGTGTCGCCAGAGCTCGCAGTCGCAGTCGCAGTCGCAGTTGAAGACGCAGTTTTAGTGCGAAAGGACGACTCCGGCACTGAGGCAGTCAAAAGTTGCAGGCGAAATTTGTTGCGTCTCCCGCGGGATTGAAATTTATTCGCCTGGTGAAGTTTTAAAGGGAGATAGAAACACACACACACACAAACACACTCACTCACTTCCTCCATCTCTCTCTCTCTCTCCTCCTTCTCGCTCTCTTCCTCTTTCTCCCTATCTCCCTCTCAAAAAGCAATAACCAAAAACTGCGCGTGCTGATTTGTTTATGTGACACTTCAGCATAGAATCGAGCATGAGTTTGTGTTTCTAATTGAGTATGTTGCTGCAACATGTGTTCTCTACTCTTGCAACAACACATTTTGCTCTTCAAAATTGAAGACTGTGTATAGTTGGCTCTGATTATAACTGTGATTATTGTTACATACAGAGTAAATACCCTTTAAACATTGAAAATGATGAAGACTTTGAGCAAATGTATGTAGAAGGCAGAAGAAGAGGTTAGAGACCCCACAAAGTATATATATATTCTTGAACAGTACCAACAATTGCCTGAAATGAGTAATGTCTGTCTGTCTGCCCGTCCGATTTTCGACTGTCTGTTTGAACACAAATATCTCAGTTATTTCAAAAGATACAGACAACAAATTTGGCATGAAGGTTACTGTCTACCATAAGAAGAGAAAGTTTATTTTAAATGTTGGATGCGCCCGCTGCCGATTTGTGAGCAATGTCTTAAAGATACAACATTCCGACTTTGACATATATTTAGCTAATTATATTGTCTCCAATTAGTCTAAATTTCAATCTGATCGTACAATAGACAAAGAAGTTATTCAAGTCTCCTTCTCAACTTTACTTTTACTTGCACAATTCTTTTGTTTAAAGAAGTCATGAATTAGTTAGAGCTCAGTTTGTATGCACTGCTTGACCTTTAACCGATGCAGTAGGAGCATCTTTGCCCGGGGACTTGACATTCTCTGCAGTTGCATTTCATATGCAGCGCCTGATTTGCTTGGCCAATTTGCAGGACTCACAAGTGTGTGGAGCCACGGAATTGTTTTACAGTGCCCAGACAGTTGTTTAAAAGGGGAAACAAGCAAAGAACTGACTGACTGACTGAAGGATTGAGAGCGCAACTGACTCACTGACAGACTCACTGACAGACTGTCTGTCTGTCTGTCTGTCTGTCAGACTTTTTGTCATAGTCCTAGTCGCGCTGTGGCTGTTGGCTGTTGCCAGCTCTTTAGCCCAAGATGGGCGTGACAAGTAGTGAAAAATGAAGGAGTAGTAGAAGGAGGAAGGGGTAAAGGGGCAAAGCCAGCATATGCTGACTGAAACAAATGACTTTGGGTAACGTCCTTTGCTTGTTTATGCATAAATAATCCAGAAAAGTAAAAATAAATGCCCTGAAAATGCGCGGAAATTGCGCTCAACTCTAATGATTTTCAAACGGATTATTCCCGCATGTCAGTCCCTTTCAGCTGTGCCTTTGTGCCGCAAGTGGGCTGGCCTACGCGTCGTATGCGTAATAATGCTGCGTTATCAGTTTACATTGAACTGAGTCTTAATCGAAATTCAGTTGCAAATTTGGAATAACGTCAGAGAACATCATGGGAACCGCAATTTCCATTTTTGTTCTCGTTCTCGTTGTTGTTGTTCGAATTTAATGCCAGCTTTAGCAATTGCTTAAAGGGGGCGTAGATGAGACAGGGGGGGCGGGTTGTGTGAGTGTGGGAGGGGCAACGACAACTGTGGGAAAATTCTCAATCAATCGGTTTCTCTTTCAATTTCATGCATGAGAGCTGCTTGAAAGGTATTGACCGGCAACAGCAGCACTTGCCTCTTGTTGCACGTGTCTTGTTGTTGTTGTCTGCATACGTGTGCGGTATTCAATAGTTTCGACTGCCTTGCCGATTCTTGATTGCCGTTTGAAGTCGAGCAGGCCGTTTATTGTTTTAATTCTGCACATCCTGGAAAGCATTCGACATTGTTTACCACTTTGCCATTTGGCTTAGGGTGCCACAGCAGCAACACAAACAGCAACAAAAACAAGAAGGAGAACAACAGCAACAGCAACAAATTGTCGCAGCATTAGCAGCAACAAAAAGTACTTTGATTGTGCACCTTGAGTGAAAATTCGGTTTTCTTTTTTGACATATGCAATCGAAAACTTGTGGATGACCAAAGGTGGCAGCAGGAAGAAGAAGGAAGAAGGCACATCGGAAACAGGAAACAGGCAATGACAACTTGTGCGCTAGATAAAGTATATAATACAATTAAGAAGAGGCAAATATTATTTGCATTTTATATGAATATTTAATAAGATTCCCAATATTCATTTATATATGTATTTATGATATATCTTGTGCTTTGTTCTCAGGCTGATCGATTGTGCCTTGGCAATTAAATCTATGTAAGATATTCGGGGACATGTGTAACTCTTTGTGAACTACAAGTGCAATTGAAGTTGCCAGTCTCAAGAGGTGCTGGTACTTGCTACTCCCTGCTCTGTACTCTCTACTTGGTACTTGGTACTTGATACAAAAGCGACTCGAGTTGAGCTGAGCTGCCTGCTGACAGAAAACTTGCTGCAGTTTTCGAGTTGACAGCGCACAAGTTGAACTTGCCTTCTCCGCAGTCGAGATATTTTATTGATAAACTTTTTGTGGAGTGCCTCGTCAGTGGGCGGCCTGGGAGGGAGGCAGGGAGGCATTTGGAGTTGGTGGGACGACTCTTTGACGCTTGCTTTGCGCTCTGTCTTCACATTGCTTGGCTTAAATGGCATCAAATCCTTCTAATGCCGCATTCAAGGCACGACGAGGGAGCTCGCCGACAACTCGCAGCCACTTTGGGGAAATCAATTGTGCTGATTGTCCTGCAATTGAGATGCCTCCACTGACCCAGCGGGCTGGCGGGGAAGGGGGCATGGTATCCATCCATGGTTAGTTGCATCCTTTTGCCTGCTGCCTGCTGTCTTCATCATTCGCTATCGGCTGAGTATTTATTTTAGCCCTCTCTTCATGTCCACTCAACTCTTAGAGCATTATCCTTCTCGCAGGCAAATTGAAAGATTTGTGCAATTGTTTAAAGCACATTTAGCAGACTCTTCTCCGCAGAAGGACAATGTGAATTCGAATTCCAATGCGAGTGTGAATGCCAGCGACAGGGAGAGAAAGAGAGAGAGAGAGAGAGAGAGAGTTCTTTATTGTTCGTGGGAAACACACTGTGCAGGCATTTGCAGCAAATACCTGGCCGCGTTTATTGCCACTTTCGAGTTGCATGAAATGAAATCCCTTTTTACGAGCAGCTATGTGAGAGGGTCGTCTTTCTTTGCCCTTTACCCTTTACCCTTTAGCCTTTGGCCAACTTGCAGGCAGCTTTAATTCTTGCCTGCGCTTGCCTTTTTTATTAATTACAAAAACTGCACAACTTTAAGGCGCATTGCATCAACAAAGGTTGCAAAACAAAACTCAGGCAAAGACTTGGCCAAAGTCTGCGCAAAAGTGGCCAAAACCGGCAGGCAGTGCGCAAATCTTTTAGTGCAATCTGAAAAGCGGTTCACGCAGTGGTCACGTCGTCGCCGCCTTTCTCTATTATTCTGTCTTTCCCTCCCTCTCTCTCTCCCCCGGCTGATAAGAGAAACTATAAGCAAAGCGTGACTGCCACAGTCGAGGCTGCGGCCAGGTGCATTCACAGCCGCATGATAAACTCCTGACTGAGAAACGCAGCTTTTCATTTGAGCTAAAACAGTTGCTGCACTCTTTTTTGTGCGTCTCTTCTTAGCTGTGGCTTTCTTTAGCTTTCATTGCTTTCACAGTCATAAAGCGATTGCCATTAAGTGTTGTTTAATGCATAAGAGGCAGCGAAAATAAAGCAGTTTGAACAATTTAGTCTTTTTTCCTTCAAATCTATAATTTCTCTATATAATGATTTATACCTTAAAGTAAAGTTATTGTATTTTTAATCAGCCACGTTCGTCTGTCCATTTATCCATCTATCTGTCTGTTTGTCTATCCGTCTGTCTGTATGAGCGCCTATATCTCAGTAACTATAAAAGCTAAAGCCACCAAATTTTGTAACAAGACTTGTATGTATTGCATGCAGTTAAATTGATTTTCAAACATGTTGCCACGCCCCTTTTCGCCTCTGCAAATGAGTAAAGTCTACTTCACAGCTGCATTACAGCTGCAATATAAACTAAACTACTTGAGTTGTATGACAAACACAAAATACACTTTATTGGGAACGTTTTGTGAAAATTTCATTAAGCTCGTACAGTAAATAACAAAGATATTAAAGAATGCACTTAGCAGCACTTAAAGTTGCACTTGATATTTCTTTAAGCTGCCTGCCTTTTGCCGTTACTTATAGCCGGGGTGTGCCACATACTCCAGCACACCCACAAACACATACAGGCAATTTGGCTTTTTAATTGCCTTTAATTTTCAACACCTCCGGCTTCGGCATTGCCTTTGCTTGAGTGGCTTCCAGGCCCAGTGAGTGAAAGTCAACAGCTCTGGCAACATAACCTAAGTTTAACACACCCACACACACACACACACATACACCGTGACGTCTTCTTGCCCTAACCCAAAGGCTCTCTTTGGCTCTACTCAAATATTAACATTGCACTTGGGTGGCAGTCAGCAGGCTGGTCTGGGGCAGCTCCGTGTCAGCCTCAGTCGTAGTTGCCACAGACGTTGTCTCTGCAACAGCTTCGTCTTCATTTCCCAGCTATTTTCAACTTCATTTGCGTGGTAAATAGGTGAACAAGTACGCCCAGCCAACTGTGCAGGGACTCATGTTAGCGACTACGGGTTGACCTTACACTGCCTTGTGCCTTGCTGTCTGTCCTATAGGGCACTTTTGGCCTCGTAATGTTGTCATTACGTGTATTAGCATGGCCAGCCTTGTGGCCTATTAGCATTAGTCCTAATTGTTGCCAGGTTGTAAGAATCTGCCCCTCATTAGGTGCTGAAGTGAGAAAGGTAATCAAAAACAAAGAGATGTCTGTCTGTTATATATATATGAATAACATATATCTGTTTATCTCTTACAGAATACATAAGTGAGCCTGCACTTATGTAGAGTATTTCCAGGTCGTTGTGCTCTCTCTCTCCCTCTCCCTCTCCCTCTCTCAAGTCAAGTGCAAAGAGTTGTTAAAAGCGAGCATAAAATTCATTTACCAAAAACTGCGGCAAGATGCAGCGCATCAAGAAAATTGGCCAAGATTCTCGACCATATTCCCCTTTACTCTCGCCCTGCGCCTGCGGAATGTTGTCATCGCCTCGTAGATGTTTTGATAAGCGTGGGTAATTAAGCGCTACACCCCTTAAAGAGGCGCCCAAAGGTTATGAATATAAATGGGAATTAAACTATACTAGGGCGACACCTCTTCAAGAGTCTTTCTACTTGCAACGAGAGTCACTTCAGTTGTTCAGCTGTTGCCGAGACAGACATTGCTGTATGTGTTGCTTAGCAGGGTTTGCTTTTAATAGAGGTACCTGGAGGTACTCAGAGCTACCTCTAGAGGTATTCTTGATGGCCACATAGTAACTTGATGTATACAATGATGTGCACGAAGAGTTTGAGATCTGATCTTTGAAAGCTGTTCGATCTTTCTCTTCTATTTTTAAAACATACATAGCCGCAAGATCACATGCAACAGAGTGTATAGATATATATGCAGCACAAATATCAGTGCAACTTGTACACAGAAGTGGCTTCACTTTAGAGTAGAGTGTGTAGTCATTTAAACTTTACAATAAATTCTTAATTTACATACATATGTATATTCAAAGATTGTCCATTGTTGCACTCAGCCCGTTTCTTTGTCGGCATTAAAACCACTGTAAGTTGCAACAGTGGCAGAGTTACAACAGTGGCATTCCAGCCCCCTGGCAGTTGCATTGTTTGCCACTATTGAATAACACTTGCCACGGCTTGTTGCACTTTTCGCTTTAATTTGAATTCTCTTGAATATTCCGATATTCGGTTTCTTCTTTCACATCCGGCGCGATTACCATAGGCAAAGTGAATTTTTAATGAATTCTGAACTCGATTCGCAGCTGCAGCTGCTCAAATGTCATTTGGTTTTATTTAAATACGATTGAATAAATAATTTAAGTTGATTTATTGGTTTTCATTTATTAATTTAAGTAAGTAAGTAAATGACAAGCGCATTGAGTTGGATTGCGGTCCATGAAAGGTTCTCGACAGTGTTAGTGTTGAAGGGATGGAAACAGTTCATCTCCAGCCTGGCAGGTATTTGATTTTCTTTATTTTTATATTTTTATTAAAATGGAAATGTAGGCAGAAGGAATTCATCAAATAAACATTAGGTCTATTCGATTTTATTCGACTTTGGATTGTCAGTCTCGGTTTCTGTCTGTGTCTTTGTTTATGTCTCTGCCTGTCTGTCTGGGTCTATGAATACCAAATATGGCAGAAAGGTTACTGTATACCATGCGCAGATCAGCCATACGTATATTCTTCAAATATTAACTACCACGTTAATTGGTATTTTGTTTATTTTAAGCAAAGTATGTAAGTCATAATTTTGCTCTTCGACATATATGTATGTAGATGCTAAAAGGGTAATTAAAACAAATGCATTAGTTAACCATTTTTATTGAGCAAAAGCAGGCAAATACAGCGAGGTCACGTAATTTATCAATATACAATTATTATTTTGACATTAATTTTGTAAAAATACGAATCGTAAATATTAAAAACTTGCATAACCATTGACTTTTCAGAATCTCTTCAATATCCAATGGCCATTTAGCAGTCTGTGAACTTTAAATTACAAAATTAATGCCACGTACGCAGCCACACACGCACACACTCCCACACACATTTCCACACTCACATACACACACACAGCCAACCACGCAGGCTGTCAACTGTAATTAATAATTTCTAAAAAAGCCATTCAAAATAATTATATAATGCGCGCTAGTCGATGACGTGTCCGTATGCCAGAAAGAGACAGAACGTATTGGAACTGGACGTGCCAGTGTGACCAGATGCGGCAACGGGTTACAAATGTTGCCAGACGTGTGAACATTCATTTGTTTGCAATAGTTCTGTAAATCAAAATGCCCGCAGACAAATCGCAAAGAAATCCCCATTCCCCTCTCCCTGTTCCACTTCCATTCTCAATCCCTCTTCCCCCCTTTCCATGGGTTTCTCTTGTGCACTTTGCATATTTTTTACTTTTAATGCAATGCGCACACACTCAACTAATCCTAATTTAAATGTTTTCCACGGGGCACATGCGGCCCGTTTCCCGTTTCCCGTTTTTCCAATTTGCCACAGCAATTTAATTGTTGTTACGAAAATAGGCAACAAAATCGTTTTGCAACGAAACTCAATTAAGTTTTTACTGTATTTGTATTTTATTGCCATAGAATATAACTGTATATAACTGAAAATGAAACTTGTATTGTTTTAATTTCAAAATGCAATTCAGAACGTTGATTGCAGGCTAAGAAAGTTAAATAATGCGATAATTATTACTACTCATTTATTTATACCAGACATATGTATCTATGCTTTCTCTGCACATACATATGTGTATGTATGTGTCTAATCGTTGTGCTCATATTAACTTCAACAGGGCCGTAGCGGGGGCCCTTGTGGAAAGCTGTCCCCAAACAGCCCCATTGCTTTATTGTCTTGCTTTAGTTTGGTATGTATTATATTTAGTTTATAAAATAATATAATATAAAATATAAATACATATAATAAATAATACATAAACAATATAAAACAAAATAAAGTCACCTTATACTAAAAATATCTTATTTAATATTGCCTTAATTGTTTAGTTTTGTTGAATTCTATATTTAGATCCTCTTATGCTCGATTGATAACATTGTCAATCCATTCAATCATTCTTTTCCCCTATATATGTTCTTGTTCAGTGTGAACAGTGTTCGATTTAATCATGTCTGTCTGTTTGAACGTTGAGATCTCAGCTAATCTAAACACTAGAGACACCAAATTTGGCATGAATCTTTCTGTATGCCACATCTTTGGCTACTTGTTCAATTTATATTTTTCTTCTAACAGTGGCCTCTTGCAGGCGGGGGCCATTGTGCACCGCAAACCTGGCTACGGACCTGGATATTGTCTTGAATCAAATATAATCCCATGTTGCAGAGTAAAACTTTTACGGAATCGCATAACTTGTATGATGCCATAAATAGAAGCATATTGCCATATTGCGTATATATATTATACTGTGCATGTGTATGTACATGTGTGTGTGTGTGTGTGTGTGTACGTGCTTGTGTGTTTGTATTGATGCAACAATGTGTGCGCCACAAATCTCTAAATTCCCGCAATAGTTTTTTAAGAGTAAAATACAATTTATTTTCGCGCTGCTACAAATACTTGTGCAAACTTTTAACGCCAACAAGTTAAATCAAATGAATGGCGCACAAATCTTGTTGTTGTTACTGTTGTTGTTTTTGTTGCTGTTGCACTTGCAGCAACTGTTGTAATTACAGACATTATTGTTGCTGTTGTTATGGCGCGGCAACATCAATTCGGCAGCAATTAAAATTGCCAAAAAGAAATAAACTTATCGAATGGGGGGATGAGAAAAGAATAAGAGGCTAAGGCACTGGGAAACAAGGGGGTGGAGAAGGGAGAAGAGGGGTAAAGGGAAGAACACCTTGTATGCTGCTCATCTAACTTGAGGAACAACAGCAACAACATGAAGGGAGATCTACAGGGAGTCGTGGTCTTAGCCTGATGGAAATAATAAAAATGTTGCAGCACGTGATTGAACTAAAGAGTGAGAGGGAAAGAGAGAGAGAGAGAGAGCAACATTGTCGACAACACATGCTGCAATGCATTGGTGTGTGTGTGTGTGATGTGTTTGTCCTCTATGCAACATAAATCGTTGTAATGGAAACAATGCATTTTATTGCATTTGTTGCGTTCCGTTTCTGGCTTTGCCTTTCTGCCTTCCCGTTTTGGGCCAATAAGAACTGATAAATGGTCAAAACCGGCTTTGTGTCGCTCTCGTTGCCAACTGTGACTGCTGCAGTTGCTCATTTTGAACGTTTCTGTCTTCTTTGATGAGTCCAAGCACACAAAACATATCGAGATTCATCACATATGAGCTGCAACCTCATTAGAGCACGCAGAGCACACACTCTCATTAGCTTGAGTGGTCGAGGATACACTGTATCGAATGAGACTGCCATGTTATGTATATTATCTCTGGCCCAGGCTGAAGAAACAGCAGAAAATGTAGAGCCCAAAGTGCACTTTGCATAGGGTATTGAAGTAGTTGGAGGATTGCTTTTCTAACCATACTGTAGAATGCTAAAATGAACTGAAAAATCTCTTTTATTGGAACGGAACTCAACTTTGTTCCATAACAATATATTATAATATAAAGAGGTTAAATTAAAAAAGGTTTGATAAGGTGCAAAGTTATTTTCCCGATTGTTCTTTAATTCATGTTCACTTTATATACTATACATGTGACTATTATAGGTACTATCTATTCTGCTATAGTGTGATCTCTTTGGTTAGATCTGTTGAAATAGATACTATATAGTATAAGCTGCCTTTACCTTGCCTATCACTCAGCACACTCAATATAGAAAGTGAATAATTGAAATAAACACACAAACATTTTAGCCAGTCTGCTCTATCAATACTCGCAATCACACTCTCCATATAGCAATGAGATGTTGCACATTTAATTCGAAATAGTGCACTAATGATTCCTTTGAGAGTGTTCAACAACTAGTCAGTTGTCATCAGTTCTGGACAGGACACTGATTAGTGTGTGCATCTTTCTGTGCATTCTACTCTTTCGAGTACAGACCACAGTAAAGAGTTGTGTTAAGTTACAAGAGTTACTAAGAGTTATTCTCCCTTGTAGTTGCCAGTTAACCCATTTGCGAATTGTAAAAACTCCTTTTGTTTTTATTTTCCATTTCCATTATCAAGTGTAACTTAACACGCAGCACAAAGAGTTGCAGTTGGAAAGAGTTCAAGTTGAAATTGCAGCAGTTGCAAGGCAAAGGCCCAAAGTAGTTCCCCTATGACAGCAATCTCATATTCATGCTCATATTTAGCTTTCACTTGGCCAAACTGCTGTAGCTGAGAGGCGAAAAGAGGCCCAGAGGAGGGGAGGAGGGCTGTTTTGGGTTTTGAATAAATTGAGGGACGTGCATCGAAGCGAAGTGCAGGAGGCAACGTCAGCTGTTGGTCATGTGCATTGCCTACGTGATAGATTTCTGGGGTCAGCAGCAGCAGCAGCAGCAGCAGCAGCAGCAGCAAATGTTGTTGCGTTCCATTTGCATTTGGGCCTGCATTGGCTCGTCGTGTTGAGGTTTCTTGCAACATCTTGTCCAATTTATTACCACTTTCATTTGGTAGCATAAAAGGTAATGTCCACACACACACACACACACACACAGACACGAATCACTTGCGGTAAATGTGCAGATCTATAACACATTGCAGGCCTCCTCTTGCGAGCCTGCCACATGTGTTGCAAGTTATTCAATTATATTTCTGTACATGTCGCAACTAAACCATAAAAGCCTTTTCAATTCGAACAATTTCTCTTCCCACTTCTCGTACGGCTTTTGCAGGCAGGCACAAATTAAAGAGCTCCTTCATAAATTACGTATACGCATCTAAGCATTTTTACTGCATATCCCCAGGCGCACTTGGAGCATCATTTGTCGCCGCTCTTTGAACCGTGCCAAGCTGTCACAGTGCCTGCTAAAATGTACTGAACCATAGCACTTTAGGGAGAGAGAGACATCCATCGCCGCCCACTACTCCCTGCCACGCCCCCCTTTCCACACTTGTTGGCCAATCTGGCTGGCTTTGTATGCAACTCTTGTGGCAAACCTCGAGTGCTGCCAGCGTTTTAATTGCCCTGAAAAACAAATGCAAAGCACTTGTTGGCCGCCTCGTTGCCATCACGGGCCACTTGCCTCATGCCAGTTGCCACTTGCCGCATGCCGCGTTGCAAGCGACGGAGGTGTCAAAGCGACGATGCCTGCTCCCATTACTCCTGCCACTTTGCGCTGCCATTCCTCAGTCAGTTTATTGTGCTCAGGATTTGATTTCTTTGCTATTAAGTTGTGTACATAAAATACAACATGTTTAGTATTTAAGTATTTATTATTGTATTTTATTTTTTATATTTTTAATATCAACTAATGGGTGTCGACTAAGATAAGAATTAGGAAAAATACATCTAAATTTTATTTATGAATTTATTCATTTAAATTAGACCATCCTTCATTTTAAACACTGCAAATGTAATTTTTACTTTAATTATTTAATTTAATTTAAATTAAATTCAACACTCCCCCCTCTTCTCGTCTACAACATAATTGCAGATTAGTCGCTAAAGAAATGTGCAATAAAACAAGAAGAAAGAGCTTAATACTGCAAAAAAAATAAAGTGTAATCTAAAGCGGAATTGAATACGCGTGAATTACACAACACTGGCAGCGTGCAAAGTATGGCAGGCTAGCAGGAGGGTGGGGGGCAATAGGAGACTCCTTTTAGAGTGTATGAATCAATGAATGAATGAATGAATGAATGAATGCTGCCCAACTCTTGTCGAATATTTTGGCACTCACACTGAAAACCCCCATTTGCCTTGTGCCGCTTGCAATTTGCCTTTTGCCTTTGCCACAGAACTATTTGCAATTAATTTAAAAGAGGTTGAAAGCTATTTCAAATGCCAACTAGTTGCCTACACTCAGCGAAAGGGCAGTGAAAGTTACAGATAGAAATTAATTGCTCGATAGATAATGGAATTGAAATTGATACAAATTCCTCCAAGAAGTAACCTCATCTTCCACTCTCCTTGTCAGCAGAAGCTGAGACAGCCTAAGTATGGCCTAATCTCTCTCTCCTTCTCTCTGTCTCTCTCTCGCCCCTCTCTCTCTCTCTCTCTTTCTGCCTCTTTTCTCGCAGTGCAGCTGCTGGCCTGGCCTCAAGTTTGCAACAACTCGAACTCCAATTGTTCAGCCTGATGGTCTCGCATAGCTCAACCAGTCGAAAATATGACTTCAAATTGACACACACACACACACAAGCACATGCACACAGAGATGCTCACATGCAAACACACACCTACAACCACATACACACTCATTAATATACAGTCTGACTGACAGTAAGAGGGCAATGTGATTCGCCTATTTGCACAACAAATGAAGTTGAAAATGGCTTGGCCGGACTCAAGTGTGTGTTGAGTATGGGTGGGTGTGTAAGGGAGTGTGGGTGTGTGTAGCAGTGTGTGTGTGTGTGTATGTGTGTGTGTGGCTGTGTACTCTGATCTTGGGCATTGCAAAGTCCCACCTGTTGTTGGCCACTTTAAATGCAACGTAAATATTCGAGTGCCCTCCACGCCCCTCCTCTGCTTGCCTGCCTCTTCTCTTTCATCTGCCTTCTCTCTCACACCCACATAGCAGCAATGTCATGGCAGTCAATCGTCATCCGAGTGCCCTTCCTATCCTTGAGTCACCCAACTCGCCTCTGCTCGATTCCAAATGCAATTCGTCTGCTGCCTGAGTGCCCTGCCCGATGTAGGTTAATTGCCGACTTGGCATATCTATTCTATATCCGATAATGCATCGTATCGTTGCACCTGCAGGGATTGGCACAAGTTTGAACTGCATTAGGTGGACCCACTCAGCGAACTGCCTGGGGCAGCTGCAAATAGTTTAAGAGAGCTATAGCTATGGCAATCCACATATAGTTGAGCAATTACAGCTCATTAGGTATCAACGCTCAAGCTGACCCTCTTCACTGCCCCCCCCCCACCCTTTTAGATAAATTATATGCTCTGTGACAAGTCAAGAGTTTCCCTGGCTGCATTGGCGCTAATGAACGCACCGCATAAGCATAAATTATGGCCTGACCCGGCAAAGGGGGGCGTGGCTGCAAAATGGGGCGCGCATTTTTGCGCAACATTCATCTGGCTACGGCAAACCCCAAAGTGTTGCATACTTTTCGGCAGCGCTTAAGCGCGTCTCCCCTTGCACACTCCACACTCCACTCTCTTCTCCCCCCTCCTCCTTTCCCCTTCTGCCAGCCTGCAGTAAAAAGCATTTTGGCACAGCTTTTCTCGCTCATTTTCAGCGCATTTTTTCAGTTTTTCATTTTTTTTTCACGGTTTTTCTTCATTTTATTGGTTTTGCTCTCACTGCGGTTTTTTGTGTACAGTTTTTACTTAAAATAAATGTGTTGCTCTTTAATCGTACAATATATTCACAGTTTTAAATTAAATAAATACTCTCCACTCTGCGACACAATATCTGTATTCCATTATCATATCATATCGTATTATATTGAAGCTATGACTTTATTGCGAGAAATGCACTTGAATTGTGTAGGCCAGTGTAAGTGAGTTAGCTTAGGTATTTAGCTAGCAACAAAGAGAACAACAACGAAACACTTAAGCCAAGTTGCAGTTACTATAAGGATCGACTTAGAACAGAAAGAAACAAAACATGCACAGTTTAAACTCTTCTTTGCCACCTTTTCATAAGGGGGCATTCTGCCAGATTCAAACTGGAACTGTGACTTCGATTTACCTTCAACTAGATACACATACATCCATCTGTATTTCGTATATGTATTGTATATAACATAGTAAACATTTACAACTCATAAGGGGGCATCCTTGTGATGGCCCACAAAGTTTAACAACAAATAACGAGCCTCAGCTTTCTGTGTAGAAACCATTACTTAAACTTAGCTTAATACACTACATCAGCTGGCTAAAACTGTCCAACTATCTGTCCAGCAGCAGCAGCAGCAGCAACAACAACATTGCCGTTAGAATGCCCAAGCTGTTCTGCCTCAAGCTGCTTGCCCCGTTACCATTTCGACATTTCTCCGGATGCCGCGTAAAGTCGTCGCAATAGATCTGAAATTTAAGAAGAATAAGAATAATTACCATATAAGAATTTGTATATTAAATGTAAGGTTATGTCTGAACTCACCTTGGTCAGACTGCTGGTGTATTTCTGGACCAATTGGTGTGTGAACTTGGCTGCCTCGTTGCCACAAGTCTTACGTGCTGCGTTCTCTGAACACTCAGTCAGTTCAGATATGGAACTGCAAGAATATATAGAAGTGTATAAGGTAGATATATATATATACCCGATGCATATATGTATATGTTATATATATATATAATGTATAATAATTCTATATTGCATTAATCATTCAAATAAATCTAGGTATTGACCTCTGAGTAAGCTTAGGCGACTGTGGCTATACCTATTCAGTTGACTTGCACTGTAAATTAGCTAGTTAACCATGTATCTATAGTTTGAACCCAATCACAATTAAATCTTAAGCTGCAAACATGTTCTAGAACGAATTCGTATCTCAGAAAGAGAAAGCAATAGTACAAAAAAGAGATAGAGAGAGAGAGAGACAGATTGAGTAGATTTCTCACCAGCAAATCGTTTTGATATTCTCCGTTGCAGAGCCATTCTCCTGGTTCTTGTTGGGCTGTAGAAAGACCATCGTCTCCTTGTACTGATTGGCGCAGACTTCAAAGTCCTTTTTGGCCATTTCCGAGCAGGCCGCGTTCTTTAGATAGTCTGCAATGTGTAGGTGATTAGCAAGACTCAAGAACGAAGATCATGGAGTACCTTACCATCCTGGAACTTGCCCTCGGTGCAGAGGTCCCTGATGAAACGATTGGTGCCGTGGTAGAGTGTATTGAAGTGGTTCCTCTGCTGCAGATCCATGCAGCGCCGTGTGAAGCTCTGTATACAGCGTACGCCCTTGTGCAGCTCCCTGTGTGTGGCAGTGAGAAAGGTTCAGGGGTTAAGTAGCGCCAATAGATGGAGGTATAACATACTCTGGCATTCACACTTTCAATTCAATTGGACTCACCGACAGAGCTTATCCAGATCCTCCTTTTTGCCAGCTCCAATCGAGAATTTCGGGGATAGATTGAGCATTTCAAGTGGTTCGGCGCACTTGCTGAACTCCTCGTGGCCGCATTCCTCTGCCTTAACGAGCACCGCCATCAGCAGGCCTGTGGGGCACAAAGTGCAGTACAAATTGTAGCGATAGAAGGTATAAAGAGAGTGTAATCTATGGGAGCTCAACACTCTGGTACCCAGCAGGCAGTTGGATAATGCAAGACATAGCTGCCTTTTCGAGTCTGAATTGTCAGTTTGGGAATAATTAAATGCTATATATTTTGATTCTAATACGATTGTAGAATATGGAGGTATCTGCAGAACTAATTTATTATTGAATAAATGCAGAGACACATGATGAAATACGTAAATACCTTGCCTAAACAATCCTTGTCGTTCTCGAAGGCTGTTTGTAAAGTAAGTAGAGGTGGTTCCTTAGTAAGTCTTATTTCAACAGTTCTGAGCTAGTACCCCGTTCTACAGGAATTTGAAGAGCACCTTTTTACTGTGCACACTTTGAAACATTACAGGGTATTCAAGAGGTCTGCGCAAGAAGATAAATAAACAAACAGAAAGCGGTTGAGAGCCAAGATGCAATTTGAGACTTGACTCCGTGCAGTCTCCCACACTATCTTCAGTAGGGGTACTCCACACACACTCCTCTCCTCTCTCTCTCTCTCTCTCTCTCCCTCTCTCTCTCTCTCACTTGCACTTAGCTGCAACTGAAAGTTGCAAATGTGCGTCAGGGGTAATAAAGTTGGACGTAAGTGAAATTGGCATTTCATAAATTTCAACTTTTCGGTCAGAATGGTTGCTCAACACCTCCCCCTCCTGCTCCACCTCCTACCTCCTACCTGCACTCCACAGCCAGCCAATCTACCAGTCTACTAACGGAAGTGAGACAGCTGCCAATTAAACTGACTGACAGCTTTCCCTCTCTCTATCCTCCCTCCCCCCCGCTCTGACCGTCTCACTCGCTGATCGCAGCCGATAAGCCAGAGCCAGAGGCAAAGTCACGCCACATTCAGTGTAATTTACTCACCCGCCACGAGGAGCGTCGCCGCGCACCTCCAGCTGCAACAGCCTTGCTGCATTCTGTTTGTACTCCTTCGCCTGTTGCTTTTGCCTGCTGGTTCGCGCTCGACGTTTTCTTTTGGCCTCTTTTACAGTTCACTCGCACTCTTTACCCCTTCACTCATTCCGTGTGACGTCAAAGGGTGGGGGAGAGAGAGAATCTATGTAGAAGCAACTAACGTTACTAATTGCTGCTAATGTGCCCCAATGGCAAAGCGAGTGCAAGCGTATCGATGCCCTGCAAACAACAGCAAGGCATATTCGATTACAGAAGGCGAATGAATTTATCATCAATGAAATCACAGCAAAATATATTTAATTGCAGAAATGTATCATGTGTGCAATTGAGAATGGATGTGCTATATATACCATAAATACTGTTCTATATATGTAATCCATATACAGAGTACATTGATCTCTATATTAAACACGCTTTTAAATGAAATGAATGTGAAATTCAAATCAACAAATTCATTGCATGCATATTCAAAAGAAAGTTACAATATAATTATAGCTGTACTTGAGGTTCTTCAACCTTTTATGGCATATTCATACAATGAATATTCATTCAATAGAACAATTGAATTTGCTGGCGATAAAATCAAAGAGAGACCTGCCTCGCCTTCTGCATTACTCAACACTGTTGTTTATTGTTTACATAACCTACATATATTAAACAAGATCGTGCTGCAAACAAATAAGCTCGATGAAACCGCTCTAACTGCACTTTGTAGTGTAACATTGCGTAGGCAAGAAAGAACATGTAAAAATGAAACAAACAGAAAGCAAAACAAATACAAGAAGAGAAGATAATATTTTTTCAAATCGGTTTTTCTGCCAAAAATTGCACTTTTTCTGTATTGTCTTTTTGTAATTTATCATTGCAAACTATGTTGTTTATTTATTTACTTCAGTTTATTGTTTATAAATGAACACTGTAATATCTTTTGATAGTTCTGGTGAACAGGTTCTATTTACTTTCCATTAACAGTGTGTTCAAATAGGAGAAGAAAATAACTTTGTTTGGGTTTGTCTAATAGAGCAAAGATTTGCTTGATGGGAATGCATATCAACTGTAATTTGAATACATTTCCAAGGAAGACAAGTGCAATTTAAGTGATCACACTCTCTCTCTCTCCCTGTCTTCCTGCTGCTGTTGTCTCAATTGAACGAATCAACAAAACACTTAACGACGTAGGGGCAAAGAATGCAGTCTCTCTCTCTCGATGCTTCACTGAAGTTATTCACAATGCAAAAGCGATAAAGGTCGCAGATCTCCAATTGCCGATCGATGACTGCGGAGGGGGGGTAGGAGAGGGGGGCTCTGCTCTTGACGCCTCGCAGACTAACAAGAGTGCAGAAAGAATGCAGTCGGGCGAGCCTCTCGCCAGGTTTGACAAATCTGGTTTAACTTGTAAATTGTTGTTGGTTTAGTGAACTATATTTCTAATTATTGTTATTGTTTTGATTATTTTATTCATTCATTCTTTTATCTGTTCACACCTGCACGGATGAAGAAGATCCGCGGAATTATAAAATGTTTTAAATCGCAGCCGAATTTGCTGCAAATTCGTGTTAAGCGCGACGTGTTGTTCGCTGTGCAAGCAACAGAAACGTACTGAAGAAACGAAGCAATTGGCGAAGCAAGTGCAGCAGCAGCAGCGGTAGCAGTGGCGTCGACAGAGGCAGCCACAACAGCAGCAGCAGCAGCAACGACGCGTCGCGATGCCAGCAGCAGCAGCATTTGCTGTTCGTATTTACACGAAGCATTCTCCACCGACACTTGTCGTGCATGCTTGGTTTATGTTGCTGTCAACATTGTTGCTTACTTTAGCAACAGGTGCTGGCAAGTAAATGTTGCTGTGCTTATTCAGCAACATGTATGCAATATCTAAGCACCAGGCAAGCAGTGTTTTGCATGCAGTGCAGTGCATAAAGTGTTGCCAATCATTATTTGTACTGTAATTATATAAGATGCCTTTGTTTTTGTTTGTTTTTTACTTTATTATAGATGATTTAAACTTAAAAAACAATAACACATTCATTGATAACAAATGAGGAAGATTTTCTTTATATATACACCTAGAAAAGAGCACAAAGTTTGGCAAGTTCGGATAAGTGAAACTGAGAAGGCTTTTCCGAAGAGTTAAGAATTGTTTGATTACAACCTTAATAGTCACCTGCAACAGCAACAGGTGCTTGCAAGTATGTAACTGTCTGTTGTTGTTGTTGTTGTTAGAAGACAGACAGCTGGTGCATTTGATAAGCATACCACGTTCTATTATTATCTGGCTGCACTTGAATTGTTATAAGCTGATTGTTCGAAATATTCCCGGCTGATAGTTATAATTAATTGAATAAGCCGAAAGTGCGATAAGCGCAATTATCTTATAAACCCATTGCGACGTCAAATCAATTCAATTGTTGTCAATAATAATTCTGCTTCCTTCAACTTGCTGTTTGTATTGTGTCTCTGATTTATATTTGCGCACCTTAACATTGCCACCGATGGAGAGAGAGAGAGAGAGCGGGAGAGGGAGAGGGAGAGGGAGAGGGAGAGGGAGAGGAGTTCACACGCGTGTTGCGTCCTCTTTTTACTTTCCTTCTATCTCGTACTCACGTGTCCTCCTGTTAGGGCCTCAGGTTGTTGTTATTCTTATTCCCTTTGCCAAAAATAGGTGCGTGAGGTTGTTAAGTTGTATACAAATTTGCAGATAAAGTTGTAAAGTTTCAAATGCTCAAAATAACACATAATTTACAAGTATAAGTACGTCAATATACCATAATGAGGTACATATATTAAAGTACTTATTAATAACATAATAAGGTGTCTATATTAACTTACTTATTATGCTGGTTAGTGTATTTCAAGTCGATCAGTGCCGCTTTGCAGGCAATGTTTGCATTTCGTTGAACCTCAGTTGAGTTCAGCTTTGTTTGTCATATGCCAATTTGGCGTTATTTCTGTCTATTTGTAGTAAATAATAATAAATTAGGCTGCAACTTCTTGACTTCCTATAAACAAGCAATAAATATGTACAAAATGTTAAAGGAAATCCACTGGATTTAAGTACTTAAAATGTGATAGAAAGGTTTGTAAATATAAGTATACCATGAGTGTAGACTTTATGTAGTTCGTATTTAAATCAAACTTCATATAAACATAAATAAGAAAAAACTGTGTAAGTAAATTTCAATGTAAATCAAATTGAATATTAACAATTTTATCCTATTTAAACTGAATATTTTATATCTAAATAATTATGAGACTCTCTACAGTAATTTAAATAATATTAAACAATTTTAAAGTCAATTTTAAATTCTTTGTCGAAATAAAATAAATAAACAGCTCTTATTATTATATAATTGTTATTTAAAAGGACATCACTCAAGTAAGGGGGAACAATTCTCAGGCAGTCTAAGTGTATTTAAGAACCCTTGCAAAATGGCCAAAAGACTTAAGCCGACTGGATATAAAAACTCAGCACAGAAACTGGTGTAACAAACGTTTTCTATTCAATTCATTCGGGTGGACAGAGATGGATGGGTAGAGTGTGCAGGGGAGGGAGTGTATAGAGGAGGTTGTGCAAGGAGTGGGGGGGGGGTAGGTTAGACATGCTCACATGTGTGTGTCGAGGTCATTACCATTGAATACACTTGGCAGGACGATGGGGACGACCTGGAAAGTTAAGCTTATTTTATTTCCGGAGCAAAGGCAACAACAACAGTCTGAATAGCAACACCTACATACACATGCATACGTAACATACACATACACACACACACATACACACTCACGCAGTCAGTAAAAGTGACCTTGGGTACGTGTAAAAGATATGGCAAATAAAGAAGGGTGGGAGGAAGGAGGTGGGGCAAGGATTACGTTGGCTTCGACTCCTTTCTGTGCTGCTCCCTCTGCACTTTGCTAAATTTGCCTCGTTCTTGTTGTTGTTGTTGTTGTTGTTGTTGTTGTCAGACGACAAGTTGCAAGTTCTTTCAACTGTTGATTTTCGAATTTAGCGCATGGATTTATGAACTCCGCATGCGAAGCACGTAACGTGCCACAATTTAAAGTTTAGCACAAGCTGCACAGACACACACACACACACACACAGATCCACACCCATACACACACACACGCACATGTTGTCTTATTAACAAACGAACTGCAGAAACAACAACAATGAGCATTGCACTGGACAACAATGGACAAATCCTTCGCCAACTCGCAGAACATTCTCAATCCAGCATTGGTTTGCTTTTATTAGTTAAGCAACAAAAGAGAAAACAATTTAAAAGTTTACAATTAAAGAGAACGTGAGGATTTCTTACGCTAGAAGTGGCAACAAGAGCTGGAGGGAGAGGTAAGTAAGAAGGCCGCACTGAAAACACAGTAAGAAGTGAAGTGCGAATGTTGTCTCGGCTAAACGTGATGCCGAGGGTTTGTGACTTCGCTTAGTACTTTTATAGTAAATAAAACAGAAATGACCTGCAAATAAAGGGAAAATGAACGAGTCCAATAGTGCACATTGTGCTTGACCAACTGAGTGATATGAAGAATGTCCTGCTCTGTACATAATCCCAATGGGCGTTGAGTAGTGCATCATCATTTTGTCACTCACTTGTCATTGCAGTTGCAAAGAAGGCGACAGCCACGCTTGACCGTCTTGTGAACTTGACTCAAGCTTCCTTTGAAGACGCTTCTCTGCTGAGGTAACGCCATATGCAGAAAGCAAGTCACAGTTAGATCTGTAAAAGGACAGTCAAGGCTAACAGTCACTGACGCCAGACAACAGGGACAAATTCCCTCTCTCCCTCACTCCTGCTGCCCAGCTACTTCAAAAAGTTCTCAGCATTAAGAAGTAAGAAAGCCGCCGCGAAGTAGCCAGAAAACGGTTATATTTCTGCCCACTCTGCGGCATGTTTGTGTTTGCATTGTTTATGCAGAAAGGGAGGATTGTTTGAATGAAAACTTGAGGAACTTGAGGAACATGAAGTGTTTTGGTAGCGTTGCTTGGGGAATTTGTAAGAGGAAGCCAAGGGGAAGTTTGCATGCAGCTGCATAAATTTGTTGCTTATTCATTTCGCATTTAGTCTCTCTTTCTTTCACACGCCAGAGAGACTACTGCATTTACATGTGTAAAATATGTACATACATATATACATATGTACACATACATATATACAAATGTTGGTGCACTAACATATACATATAACACCTGGTGGGGCCAATTGTTGCTTGTTGCAGCACCTATGTTACCTCGTATGTTATTTATAATTGAAATATACATATATACATATAATAGGAAATAAGCAACTTTAGTTATAGTCAATGTCAAGTTTTGAACTAATTAACCTGTTAAGTTTGGAGGGCCATCAAGAAAACTGAACTTGACTTGAACACGTCCTTTCAAGTGCCCAAATTTGTTTTGATACTTTACAAAAGATATATTTATATCGAAATACGTCTGTGATCTCTTTAAAAATGATATATAATGATATAAAAATGTATATATATTAAGATAGATCTCTGTTCTCTTAAAACTTGATTATTCAGCAATAGACATCGGAGTATAAGACAGCACAAATTCATTCATAAACTGCTGAACAAATCAAATGAATGCTTTCTTGTTTGTCTTCCTCTCTCTCTCTCTCTCTTTCTCTTCTTCCTCTATCACTCTGTTTCTCAAACTAATTGACTGTGTAATTGCTTCAATTGAATTCGATGTGCGATTAAAATGTGATTAGCGACAGTTTTAATTCTTTTAATTTAAGCTGTCAAACAAAAGGTCGCCTGGCAAGAGCCACTTTACCAGAGAAATCATGTGCTGTGTCTCTTTTGTTAGCATGTTAAAAGCCAGAAATATGGCTAAAAAACAGGAGGCTTAAAAAGGTTTGCAGATGGCGTACATCATGCCATGAATAACGGGGCGTCAAACTGTCAAGCGGCCTTTCCTTCTGCCCTTCCGCCTCTTGACAGATGAACTAAAGGGCTACCGGTCAGGCTGACTGCCCACAACACTGGATATACTGCCTACCACACTCTCTCCTTCTCTTCCTCTCTCTCTCTCTCCCTCTCTCTCTCTCTTACACATATTTCCATTGCCATTCATAAAAATTGCTCAATTCCGCTCGCGCGCTTTGTTTCTCCTCGTCATCGTGTAAGTGCGACATTGTGAATGACTTCAAACAGGAAGGGCGCATTTACCCCTTTGGAAAGAACTGCCTGCACCCCGCTACAGTTACCCTGCCCCACGTACAGTGACTACCAAGCGGAAACCAGCTAGTCAGAAATATTTATCACTGTTAAAACTCTTCTTGCCGTGGTTCCCTTTGCAGTTGTGCAACTGTAATGTTTTCAACTGAAGTGTATCTAATATAGTACGCTGCATGTTATTCCTTATTGCATTGGAATAATAAGGAATGCAACAGAATGATACAGAGTTTACTATACTAACTAACTATAAGAACTACCATCTTAACTATCAGTCTAGTTCGAGTTTTATGTTAACATATGTATCTGAATGCCTTGGGTATATCTCTGCAAACTGTGTAAATTGTGTAAATTGTGTAAATTGAATGCACATTTATTAAAGCAAGCAAATTGTTTTAAATTCAGTTGGATGATAGCTTCGGCTGCCACTGCCACGCCTAATCTGCCCTACTTTCACTCAAAATAAGGACTAATTTTGTTAATTGAATTCATTTGGTCACCTGTCTGTGGGAGTGTGTGAGTGTGTGTGTTTACTCACTTCTATATTAATAAATTGACATTGCAATTGCCAGCAATCACATCTGCGTGTGTGAGCGCACTTTCGGTTTTGGCTTTTGAGGCTGAAACACTTTTTGTGCAACAGAGAACAGCGTCATGTGGCACATCAGGTGACTTGCACTGCCCTGTGGCTGTGGCAAGCAGGCAGCAGGATTGCTCTAGAGGCAACACTCGCGTTATTCATGTGGCTTAAGGGCTGGCATGGGATATTAGATTGTGTGTAATAATACCTGCTATGTTGTCTATACTGCAGAGAAGTATAAACAGTATAGAGAAGTATCGAAGTATATATGTATGTGTAGATATGTATATGATGTCGCGAGTATATTTAGTACTTACACCCCTGAGTAGATGAATATTTGAACTATTACTATTTCTTCAGGGGAGATATACTCTATTGTAACAGCTGCTGAGGTTAGTAAGTATTTGCAGTTAAGTGAAGTTCTTCTAATTGTATCTAACATATAACTTTGCCTGCTATATTCGAACTTAACTATCTCGTTAATCCCGAGAAGGTGCTTGCCTAGGCAGACACTCCTTTTTCAAAAGACAATGCCAGCCATACTGTCAATACATATTGTGCTTCTGTGTCTCTCTACTCCTAGTTGGCTAAGTTCAACTCTTGGTCTAAAGTGTCCTGTAAGTATTCCTGTAGGTATTCGATCTGCATCTTCAGCTTTATTATCTGTCCTTTAAGGAACTAGGCTTGCCGCAAGCCTGTTGTTCATTCGCAGTCCTTGCCCCTTATGATCTCAGGCATCCTCTGATACTGTTCCCGCCTCTGGCCCTGTGAACTAACTTGAACCAAGTCAAGGGAGAGGCTGAGAGATTCCTATAACAACTAGAGGAAGCCTGAGCACACATGAGTGTGGAAAACTTTGGTCAGCCACAATTAAAACTAAACAAAAGCCTAGAAAAACAAACCCAGGGAGGAGCAAAGCGAGGTGTGAAAGTGATGCGGATCCCTCATCCCTCAACACCCCAAAGTTTGCTCAAATATTTTGAGAAGTGAAAATGTTTATTGACTTTATGCTCCTTGGTTCTTGCATGCGGGTAAGTGGGGCACGCAGAGGAATGGAGGGGGAGTGTATACAAAAGAAAAACAAATGAGAAAGTCAAAGTCAAGGAGTGAAGTGCAAGGCTCACGCCTGGACAAGTGTCCCACACTGAAGCTGAAGGTGACAATGAAGAAGACGAAGTCGGAGACAATGTGACGAGGTTGAGGATGAGGACACTCCAAAGCAGCATGCAAAAAGGGCAGGTCACTCGGTCAGTCACGCAGTCTGAATGCTATCTCTGTGTCTCCAACTCGTTTTTGTTGCAGCACATTCAGGAGACGAGGCAAGAGAGAAGCAAGTGAGGCAACTAGTCAGTTTTTGTGTGCCAAGTCCAACTCCCCGTTCTTGCTGTCACCTTTGTCGTCTACCCTTTCACCTTGCTGCACACTTTCAATGAACTGTGGGGTATATGGGGCTGTAGACAGCAAGTAAAACAGAATAGTTTACACTTAACCTCACTCTTCAGAGCGTATCTTGGCGTCGTGTATGCCCTTTTCTTCGGCTTTCACACTTGTTGTTTGTCATGCACTCATTCTGCTCTTTGTGCACGTCGAGGTCACGTTGTGCCCCCAAGGCCGCATGCAGATGAATAAATTCGCACAGTGTCACGGCAATTATGGAAAGCAGCGCGATTAGTGCTGAGATTTTTCACCTCCAGCCATTCCGCCAGCCCAGCGACCCTTGACGAACTGACGACTGACGTGCCACACTTGTTGGAATTTATGAGGCATGCAAGGACAATGCAAATGTGTGTGTGTGTGTGTTTGTGTTTGCGTATGTTGATAATGTTGTCACAGTCGTTGCCGTTGTGGGTGCATTATTAATGCCGAGCTTGACATTCGCTTAGGCAGTGCACAAACTACTCAAATTTGTTGCAAGCACATTTGTTATTCTTCAATAGAAGTACTTAATATTTCATGTTGCGAATGCAGTTTGGGGCACAGCAAGTGCAGCTGCGCCTAAGCCACGGCTTGCATTCATTTGAAATATTCATAATTCAATTGTGTGCCGCGGGCAGTCGACGCATTAGACGAGGCTGCATAAGCCTGTTGTATCTTGTGTTGTTGCTACTTAACAAGTCGAAAGGAACGAATGAAAGGCAGCAGAATGATAAAGAGAAGGAATACGAGAGCAGATGAGTGACAGCAAATAAACTAAAAAGGGCAGTTTAATACTGAAGTTGGTGCCAGAAGAAGGAGACAGGCAGAGGAAGTTGGCAGTAGAAGTTCTTTAAATGCAGCAAAAACAATGCAGCTTTATCATTTCCACAGTTCTGACGGTGCCACATCCTGCTGTACAATGCACTTTAATAAGTATACAGTATTTTCAACGTAGCCATTACTTTGCAGTTAATAAAGAAAGACATAATGAGGAAAATAGTTTGAAAGGCAAAGCAATTAGTGCAGGCTGCGTCAAGGCTGAGAGATATCCAGTAAAGTTGTGCTTGCATTTGGACCATGCATTTCTCAGGGTTGCATATAAACCTTATCAGAACCAGCAAAATACACACAAGTTGCTAGACGCGTTGCCTGCCTCAGTTGCCTCAGTTAGAAGGGTTGCAATAAGAAGTGAATATAAATCATGGCTCCGATTCTTTAAAGAGCTTCGCTATATTCAAATACATAGCCCAGTCTTTCATATATTGCAGAGAAGTTTGTCTAACTTATAAGGATAGCCTTGGCTGTGCATTTGTAGCTTTGTATCTCAAGCGCAAGCCGTAACTATGGCTGTATCTATGAACAGGTAAGTTAGTTGACTGCTATGGCTGAGCTGCGTCATTCTTTGTGGCTTTGGTAGGTGGGGGATTTACGTTGCTAAAACGGAAAACATAAACAAACATCAGCAACAACAACTACAGACTGCACTTATCCTTATATACAAGCCACGGGAAGGGCACGTCTTCCATGTGGCAGCAGCATAAACGCTGTGAATCATCTAGATTCGCATCCCCTACATTGACTACATCTGGCCAATTCATATGTGCAAGTTGAAATGAGTTCAAAAATGTTAATATCCGCAGGAAAAGGCCACAAAGAGCATAAATCGCTAAAAATGCGATGCCAAACAATGCGAGATGTGCGCAAAAAACCTAAGAAGTTCACAATAAACGCTGCGCACTTGAGCAGATCAAGGATACTCACAGAACCAAAAACGTACTAGTTATATACAATGTTGTGCACGATTGTTATGTTATAAACGAGGTCCATTTACAATGTACTACTATATATGTATGTATGTATACCTTTGCAAAGGCTATGTTAATTGCAGTTCAGAAGTTTTTTTCTATCATTCACGTGGCAGTGAAGACCACAAATAATGTAAGTATTTCTCAATTTGCAGCCTGTCGGCCAATAAAAATGTGTAAATGAGATTTGTTGAATTAAAACGGAGTGCATAAACTGATTTATCCGTTTTTTCCATAATCACTTTGCTCGAGAGCCCTACATAGTAATGGTATTCGAAGTTTATAGCCGTTACCGAAACGATAGAGGGATATTATAATTCTGTGCCAACCAAAAATATATATTACAGGCAGAAGGAGGCACCTCCAAACCCACAAAACATAGGTACCTATATATTCTTGAGCAGCATTACTTAGAATTGACTTGGCTCAATTGAGCTATATCTGTCTGTCTTTATGATATCGTAGAGACTAAAAACTATACGCAGCACTACCAAATTTGATGAGAATGCGTTTTCTTATTGTACGCATATCATTTCATATATTTCATATCATATCAGTCTATTATTATTGTCCTAATGACCTCTGAACATATAATTGCAAGAGGATAGTTTACATAAAACTAATTTATATTTTTATTTAACTCATATTTGAGTAATAATTGAAGTCAACCTACTGATTTTCTAGACACTGCCTGAAAGTATGCAATACAAAGTACGCTACACATGAAAAATACATACTTTGGAAATAATTATACCTTTCGACCATAGAAAAGGGTCAAAAGAAATGAATACTAACAAGCAAAAGAAGTTATGGGAGACCCCACTAGGTATATATATTACATATTATATATTCTGGCTCGGGCATTCTTGATTGCAGCTTTCTAACTTGTTTTCTTACCAACTGCTAGCAATACTATCAAACTATGTATATACTATATAAGTATATGATTAGAATAATATTATATTCATAATTATCTGACTGAGCCGTAATATTCAATTGACTGCTCAGTTGCCAATTTACCACCCCAGCATAGTTGCAGAGCTTACCAACACATATAACATATATTAGATACAGCTCTTATATACTTGCTATGACTATTTTCAATTCAAAGTTAGTCATTTGCACTCACCTGCTGATAAGGCTTCTTATTATTTATCTCTCGAGCATCTCGCAGGTATTTAACATTTTTAATTTTCTCCAATGCATTTTGGCCAAACGAGGCTTGACCCGGTTTCATCCTGTTTCGATTGGGATACAGGAAAAGGTAGCGGCAGCATGAAATGCTGCTTGGGCATCCAAAGGCCGCCCTGGAATGCCATTAATAACGTTGTTGGCAAAGCGAGATCCTCCGCAGTCCGCAGTGCTAGGCGGGTCCTCCTGTGGACTAGTGCCTGCAAGGACATGCGGCCTGAGCAATGTGCAACGGATTGTGGCACGTTGCATTGCGTTTTTGGCTCTAAATTAAATTTTTGCCAACGCCGAAGGAGCTGCAACATTTTTGTGTGGCATTGCACCGATGCGACGGAAGCCCACAGGCATTAGCAGAAGATCTCCGCACAGCTTCCTCTCCGACTCTCCCACTTTCCCTTCTGCTTCCCATTTGGGTTCACAATCTATTTCTAGTGCTGATTTTGCTTTGTAGCCATGCCGCAGGACTGCATTTGTGTGTTGGAGTGTGTTGTACGTGTTTGTGTGTTGGTGCATATGCAATTAGCAGCGTCGTTTAGCGGCTTGGACAAAGGCCAATTGGTTTGAGTTTTAACAGAAGTCATGCTAAATGTAGTAGGTAGGAAGAGGGGCAGGCAGAGGGGATGCTGCTTAGCACATCATTTCACAGAGAAGGAGAGAGACAGCTGCAATGATATGTTATGATATGAAAGCTGAGGGGTCAATGTGCAGCTCAACTAAGTTATATTGTGACAGAGCCAGTAATGATGTCAACTCCAGTGCTAAGTGCAAAGGGTCATAAGTTTGCTTGCGGAATATGAGGGAAATAGATGCAGACAGAAGTACATTTATCTAAAGACTCACTATGAAGGACAGACTTACTTAAACTACCGTCTATAAGGACACATGAATCAATCCTATATTACGCCAATTAGTTTCAATATGCTTGTCTAATAGCCTTGAAAATAAGCCGGAATCTGACTCATCAGGCTCACGTAACTGGCCCACAATACGGTACGCAATTTAAACTCTCCTTCCCCTTGCAACACGCACTCCAGCCTTGTGAAATTGAATTTAGAGTAAGGTGCCCGTCACGTACTTCTAGATATGCTCAGCAAACTTTTTCACAAATTATTTTTGAAGAAAACTTTTGATGCGAAAGTTTACTGCATAATAAAGAATAGAATAAAGAAAAATAGGGAACGAGAATCGGGAATAGGACTGCCAAGGAGAGCAGCAAAAGCACAAAAGGAATCCCCTACCGCCCCTTTCCATTTCAACATTGGGCAAATCAAAATTCTGTGTGTGATACTGCCTTTGATAAGGAACCCATAGCAACGGGAGAGGAGAACTGCTTAGCTTTAACTTTAGGGACTTAAAGCATGCCTTATCACATCTAATTAGGGGACGACACGGCGAATGCATAATGTATAAAGTCCAATCAAGTATACGCCACCGAAAGGACTTTGCATTCGCGGCTGCTGATTCTGTTTGTATTGCTGGGATCGTCAGTCAAAATAAACAGCACGTCAGGCATGTAAAGCATTTTAAAAATGAGAGGACCTCGGAACAGTAACCCTCCCCTTGCCCCTGCTCGCTCCCCCTTATCTCTGCCTAGGTTCCTCGTCTAACCACCTTCCAAACATAAAAATGCAGCATACATTTTTCACTTATTTGCGCCGGCTTTGAGTTTCCCTCTCGTTCCATAGAGTTGGCATTGTTGTTAGGCGCCACACATACAAAAACATATACATATATATTCATTCGTCTTTCATTGTTAAATGTACGATTGTTAAATGTACATATATATGTATGTGTATATGTATTTAACATTCGGCAGCCGTTCGAGGCCAGGCCCTCATATGAATTTTAACATTTTCCACACAAATGAGCTTTCATTTCAGCATAATTGCTTTTGTGGGAATTTTTATTTTCCTTCATTTGCCTGCAATGTATTTTTTCGAACAACAAACACACGAATATTTGTATAAATGAGAAAAATAATAATGACTTTTTAATTACTACCCTCTTCACACAAATCTTTGTCGATCCTTTTCTCGGTATTTGTGAATTTTACGATTTGGTTGCACTGCACAAGAACATATATGTTGGAAGATAAGTACTACCAATCATGAAGCAGTTATTGATTGTGAGAGCTTACAAACTAATACATAAAACATTTTATGTTGTTAGAGTCTTAAAAAAGGACCTTTCGTGTGCAAAAGAAAACCCTTCATTCTTGTTAACCCTCTTAAGAATAAATTCCTATTATTTATGTTGCTTATTGAATGCAAATTATAGATATTCAATATACACAGAAAGGTTCATCATCATTTTGTGTATTAAGTACCTTCACTTACAATAAAACGCAGTAAAATAAACTCCTGCAATGTTCTACACTTGTTAAATGAGGCTTGGCTGCCGGTTGGTGTTGCATTACTTCTTCTCACCCCCTTCCAGTCCTCTCGTGTGCCACACATACAAATACACAAACATATTAGAAGGGACGGTATTTTAGTATAGAAGCTTCAACTGACTGCATCGCGTAGTGCACTCGGCACAACTATTTCTCTCGACACTACTGCAAACAGAGAAAAAAGCAACAAAAGTTGTTCATTTTTACGTAATGGGAAAAGTTTTTAATCTGCCGTTTTGTTTTATTTTTAGGGATTTGTTGCTGTTAGGATTTTTGCTTTGTTTCGGTGCCACGCATAGTGCGCGCAAACTCAATAAAAGCGGGCTTTTTGGCAAGTCTAGAAAACACTAAAACTAAACCTAAACAAGTAATGAAAACAACAATCAAGCATGCACCACCGTTAAATACCCTTCACCCTACACTACAAATAAACTGAAACAACAAATTCATTATAACAATTCTTTAAATTCAAATTCTTTATATGTTTATTGTCATTTTACTGTTACTCATTGAAGTTTATAACTTCTATAATAACTGATTTTTATAGTAGTTCAATCGGATTACAATTTAAACGATAGATTAATTTTATCTTAACTGAATCTTTCAAAATTAGCTTAACATTCTCTCTTAACTCTTCTGTTGATGCCGATGAAGAATAAGTAATTCGTATAGGTACTGAATAACCTTTCTCTGTCTGTTTTATATTTATACAATGCTGTTATAGAAGGGTATATGGCTATTCTCGTAAGGGGTATTAAGATAGTAAGCCACATATTTGTTGGCGTAACATAGCTAAACTCTATTGCAGTTACAACAAGCACAACTTGCAATGCTTAAAGCACAATCGTATCTCGCAACTGCAACTCTAAGCGCCCTCATTCCAGGGTATATTGTGCACCGCACTTTGCCATAATTAATTCATAATTAACGCTATGCTAATTTATTTGCCAACCTCATAATGAGCTTTTCCCCAAATTCGATTGTCGGCCACATATTGTGCAGTTGGTCAGCTGCGTTCTCATTGTCATCCATAAGTAATGAACTCTAGACAAATTTGTCAAAATTAACTGTCACAACATTCAAATTGTGGTTGCGCCTTGGAACTGCTGCGGCCACTACTGCGGGTGGCAATGCTGTCTACGGCGGTTTGTGCTCATGATACAAATATCTGGCAACATGCCCTGAAAATTAAACTAGTAAGGCTTGCTGATTTTAATTGCGATGGATATATATACATATATTTCTGGATATCAGTATCAAATAAAACCTTCGAATGAGCAGGAAACGGGCGTCAGGTACAGGCCCGTATCAATGGTTTGGGGGGCTGTAAATGCCTTGTTTTAAATATATGTAGTATATATTTAATTCATACAACATTGCACAAAATGCAGTATATGTATACTAATTACATCTTACTTCTTCTCAATTGAATGTTGACAAGATCAGTATTAGATTTAATGTAGTCTATGTTTCGTGCTCTTTTATTCCCGATTGATAATTCTTCTTGTTCCATTATGCATCGCAATTACCCATAGGCTAGAATTTAACAGGCTACATTGACTATATTTAATGTTTTCTGGTAGTCGTTGGCCCCTGGCATGCGAGGGCCCTTGTGCACCACACACCCTGCACAGTTACTCAGTGTCTCTAGCTACGGCCCTGATCTGGTAGTTACTTCACAATTTCAAGACTTCTTCCCTTTCTCGAGGACTGGAACAGGGCAAGGCAATTGACCAACTACTTCTCTTACTTTTTTGTGCCCCACTTCGCAGTTATATTCCGTAGGAAGCGCTCAATTTGCTTAGTGAACTAAAGGCCACTTGGCCAGCAGGTAACTACAAGGTGTTGTCAAGTGGTGCCACAAATTCGTTGCACTAGTGAGAATAAAATACCAAACAGATGAAAGACAAAAGAACAAACTGAGCGACTGAGAGTCGTGTTTCCTCATGACATGCTGACTGACTTACTTTCAGGGTCCTTAAAGGATTCTGAAGGCTACAAATGGCTTTTGGCTGCTCGCCAACTCTTAAGGGGCGTGGCAAGTAGTGCCAAAGTGCAGGGGAAGAGGCAAGGGGTGCCTGTGAGCACTTGCTGCCTGAAACAAATGACTTTGGGTAACGTCCTTTTGCTTGTTTATGCATAAACTCGAAATAATCCTGAAAAGTGAAATGCGCTGGAATTGCGCTCCCCTCTAATGTTTTCAAGTCGGATTATCCTCAGTCTCTGCCTTTCTCTATACCCCTCTCTCTGTCTCTCGTTGTAATGTCAAAATCATTATTTGAACTGCAATTTCAATCTTTATTTTCTCTTTTTTAATCAATTGCTACCCTTACAATTCCATGCATGATTTCGGCTAGTTGACCGACCTCAGCATAAGCGCCTACCTCTTGCCTCATGTGGCATGCAACGCATTTGTAGTATTTGTTTTGTGTGCGTGAGAGCCGAATTTAAAACATTCAAAAGCTTTCACCGATTTCCGCGTGCATTCTGCAAGACACTTTATTGTTTTCATTTTGCACAACGTCCAAAACATTCCACATTCTTTGGCTTAGGGTGCCACAGCAACGCCAACAACAAGCACATCTAAATGAAATGCACCTTTTTTTTGACTTTTCAGCTTACTTCTCATTGAACAGAGGAAAATTAAACCAACCTTGGGCTTGCTAAGGAGTTTATTCCCTTGGGTTACTTCGCCTCCATCAGCCAGTAATATACATTGCACAAAGTTTATGTTTTCCAGTTATAAGTTATAACTAACACTTTTAGGGCCTAAGGATTAAAAAGAAACGCTTGCCGGAAATGACGAGAGAATGTGCAGCAGAGATTAAATAATTCATTAGGGAAACTTGCCTGGACCTGGACCACCCTCTCTTCTCTCTCCAAGCTCCAAACTCCGCCCCTGGAATGTGTCATCAGCGTCATCGCCTCGTAGATGTTTTGATAAGCGCGGGTAATTAAGCGCTGAGTGTTCTGTTTGCCTTGGCCGGGCAAAGTTTATCCTGCTCATAGAAGACATGAATTTAAATGGAAATTAAACTAAAATGAGGCTTAAATTGTGCAACCAATTTCGATGCCAAGGCTAGTTAGCTACAGTCTTAGTTGCCTAGTTCACCTCAGTTAATACTCTTGCAACTTACAACAGTTGAATGCCCATTGGGCGCAGTATTAAATTGTCCAAATTTGTAAAAAAAAAACTTACTACAACTTCGCATTGATTTATTGTCGTGTTTGTGGCAATCTCTGTGTACCTCTCCCTGTTTGTTTACCCACCCCCACCCCCCCTCACTTTGTTGCCTATCTTGGGGATATGCCGTATTCGTCGGTGCATGAATGCCCCGAGGAGGAGGCAAGCAGACAGCAAGGCGAATAGATCTGAGTATGGAAGGAGAAGACTGCCAGAAGGTGCAAGCGAATAGAAGGGATTTGTAGGCAGCAACAACAACCGTAAAAAATGTAGCAACAGAAATCAGCGTACGTTGGCAATTAATAATGGCCAAAAGCAAATGGACAACGAACAAGACACGAAGATTTTAGCGGATGCTGTGTGGGGACCGAAGCGAAGCAAAACTGACAAAAAAGAGCAAAGTGTCCAGTGGGTACAGTGAATGAATAGCCCAAATGGCCGCAGCTGCAGACTGTCCAACCGTTGTTTGGCAACGAAAAAAGGCTTAAATGGGCAGTAATCACAATAAACATTCACTATATCATCAATGAAGCTACAGCCAAACTTTAATGGCACAACCAGGAACATTAAAACAAGGAGAAATTGTATACTGAGCTTTGAAACTCAAACTAAACTAAGCAAACAGGGCATATACACATAACTGACATGGGAACAAACTATCAATAGTTACGCTATAAATTGGAGAGGTGTTCATTTTAAATTAAACTACCAAAATCAAATTATTGTTAGACTACCAGCTCAAGGTGTCTTCATGCCTTTTTGATATCGTAAGTGTATTGGTGGGTTTGCACTTCTTGGTGTGTTTGTGTGTGTACTTGTGTTGTTGCAACACACAAGTCTGCCCCACAAATCTGTAAATTGCATCTTAATTGCTTTTAAACGGCGAAACAAATATTATTTTCCCCTTGCAAACTTTTAACGTCAACAAGTTAAATCAAATAAATGGCGCACACACTCATTGTTGTTGTTGCTGTTAGTGTAATAGTTTATGTGAGCAATGTTGTTGTTGTTCTGTTAAAACGAACGGGAAAAATGTAAATATTATTTTATTTTTAACCATTTATGCACTTTCAGTACATCATTATTTATTTATTATTCAAAGAGGGATCAGATTAACAGTTTTATCTATAGTTGAATCTATAGTTGCAAGTAGTTATAGTGTCTAGTTTTAGATTTTTAAGAAATAAATAAAAGGCGTATTGATTTCCAAGCGGCCGCCTGCAAGTATGCAATACAAAATGCGGTAAACACAGAAGCTCAATATTTTAGACTTCGTTTGGTTAGGGGTGGTGTGTATACGTGTATATCAGTCGAGCACGCTGTTCTCAGCTTCAATTTTAGTTATATTCGACAGCCAACACTATGCAGAATCATGTGTGGCAAGCTGCAACTGCATTAAGCCATGCGCTTGCATACATATCATACAAAAGAATGAAGTTAACCACTCTCTTTTGTGATTTTGCTTCTCTCACTCTCTGTTTCTCACTCACTCTCCCACGCGTTGGTTAGCTTAAAAATTACGTCGATCAGCGAGGAAGGTGCTGCACTTTGTCTTTGGCTTTCAGTTGACACTTTGAAAGCTTATGGGGAAAAAACACGCTTTAATTAACTTAAGTACACGGCAGAGGAACTTACTGAATCGAATGAGATGCCAAAATGTCAGCTCGCGTCTGAGAAGAAGATTCTTTCTAGTGCCGCAAAATGATTAATGCAAAGTGCACTCAGTTTATTTACATTTGCATTGCATTTCAATGGGGCCCACTGACCACACTGAGTGCAGAGAGAGCCTGAGGTTAGTGGCAAAGGAAAATACATTTGTTTCAGCAGTTGGAAGTAAAAACAGAAGTCGCTGTGAAAGCCTTAACTGCATTTGATATATACAGTAGTCAAATTTATAAACTGCAGCTCTGTGGTAACTTGAATCAAGGCTTTCACAGAAGGCCAAACGGAACTGGCTCTTATACCGAATGCAACAGTGACTCACATAAATATACTGTTCAAATTCCATGTAAATCGAAGAGCTATTGTCAACTATATATACAATAGACAACCTTTCCTTTTTTGTTTTTGCTTAGATTTGTCCATTACACTAAGCCGCTTTCAGACCTTTTAATCTGCTGCACAACCTGCCACCTTCTTATTCTACTTCACCCCTGCAATCTGCAAAAAAATGTGTGTGGGAATACATTTTTTGACAGCTCTATAAATAGGCATAATCAACCTCAGTAAGCCCCAATAAATATGTTTGTGCATGTGCCACTGTGTGTGGGTGAGTGTGTGTATCTGTGTGTGTCCGCAGATTAATTTGGCGTGGTATTTAGTGCAGTGACGAAATAGTAAATGCATGCGCAAAATTCGAGTTGTAACGTGTGGAAAATGTTTTCAGGGTGCAGACAGATTAAAGTAGATTACATTTAAATTATTTGATAATGTCCATGTAGAGAGTGCGGAAAAAACATAAAAAACATGCCAATAGCCATCGCTCTCATTTCAATTTGTAACATTTTCCATTCAATTTCGGCATGACAATAATTGCAGCACGAACTTCTCTGCGATTTCCTCACTATTTTCCTGTCTATTTTCTACTGTTTTTCTGTGTAATAAAAGTACTTTTCTTTGGTAAACTGAAAATACACATAAAATAAGTCGTGAAATTGTCACGACACTATCTGTAGCTGACTGTTTCCCTCTGTTCTTTCTGACTTTTATGCAATATCATAGTTAATACATGAACACACAGTATTCATTTAAATTCCAATTCAATTTGTGTAGAATCCTTTAAACAGATGTAATGACGAATAAGGATTGCAATGAGAGTTGTCATTTACATAGATATCGTTGCAATATAACCACATTCCAGACAATTTTCGGAGCTTCTCCTCGGGGAACAGCCTTAAAGTTTTGCATAACTCATAAGTCAGAGCCGCAGCTGGCCAAAGACAAAAGCTAACTATAACTTTTGCGCTGCTCACCTTTGTGTGCGAAATCTTTCAACATTTTCATATGAATATCACAACATATCCCGATCTTATGTAGCCAGGCAACTGTTGCTTTCATTCACACACATTCACACATAAATGCATACATAGGGAAAGTTTTGTAATAGAAAATGTTTAATTTCCCCAAAGACAACCTCGTCTCAGCTCTGCTGCCTCTTTGGTCTAAGCTACGAGCAGCTACGTTACAATGAGTGCAAAAGTTTTTAAACTTCAGCAAACTTTGTCGCGTTAACATTGTAAAATTATATTGTTTTCAACTTTTCAAATGTCGCCAGATTGCTAGAAACTAGCGATAAATTTCAGTCAGAAATCATTACGTATTGAGGGGTTTACATAGGTAAAGGGCTAGAAGCGCCCTTAAATATTACGTATACGCCTTTTTAAATGTGCCATTTTTCCTGCATATCCTCAGGACAACTAAGAGCCTCATTCATAGCTGCCTTTTGATACAGAAATTATTTACTGGCTGTTGATAATTGATCTAGAATTTAAGATACCGCAAAATAAGAGAATATTAAAAAAAGAGAATATGATGATTAACTGATTATGATTGTGTGAGCCAATTCAACTACGATACCCTTTCAAATAGAAATCAGCCGAAGTTCAATTCACAAACAAGCAATATACCCTATGAGCCATGATAATAGGGTATGCATGAACCGCACTCGAGTGACAGTCGCGGCACCCGCAGTGACGCTAAGGGCTTTGTGTGCTGTTTTTGCTTGTTGCTTGTTGCTTGTTGTTCCTGTTGCTGTTGTGGCTCTTTGTTAGTTGACAGCAAGAATAACAGTAACAGTAACAACTCGACAACGACAGCAGCAACCCTCGAGCACCGACAACGTAGCTATGCGCATTTTAATTGCACTGAAAACAAAATACTAAGCACTTGTTTTCTGCCTCCTTGCGCAGAGCGAAGTGTCAAAGCTGCTGCCATTCTACCATCTTCAACCGTATTCCCCCCTCCTGCTGCCACATCTTCATCACTTTGATTGTGCCATATCTAAATGTTCAAGTGTCCGTCGCTTGCTTTGATCATTGGTAACATTTTGCGACAGTTCAGAGTAGAAGATACAAATGCAAGCAAAGAAATATTTCAATTAAATAGAATAGAAGTGTACGAGATGCAATCGCATTGCAAGTGCAAGAAACATACAAAACTGAAACTGTTTTCAATTGGAGCACAATGACTTGTTTCAAAGTGTTATGAGGATTCAAATAACGCACTTTGATTGGCTAAACAACCTCATTTAACTGTCGTATTCAATGTAACCTGCACTGTCTAACACGTTCTCAGTGGAAGGTGCAAGCTAATTGAGGTGTCGATACCACTTGCACACAGGCTGATCCGCTTCCTCATCATAATTTGGTATGCAATATATTATATTACAACTTCTTTGTCTTATTGGTTAAAATGTATATTCTTTTTATTCGTATCTCAACATGTTTTACTCCTTAATAATTATCGCACAATTTACATTGAATGGCAAAATAATCATCAATCGTGTAAGGAAAGTACTGGTAAATTCAACAGGCTGTCTTTCCCTCTCAGCAAACTGTGCTGAGAACAGAACTTGATGCCTGTTTTGGTAGTTGCAGTTGTGTCTGCCAACTATCGCAACAGGCAGCAATCAAGCTGCAAGAGACAAGAGAGTCCAATATAGAAACTTTTGCAGGCGAAACTTTTGCGGAAACCTTTGTTTATCCTGCAGTTGCTCTTCTCGTTGTTGTTGTTAGTTTGCCTGTACGAAATTAAACGGTTTTAATATGAAACACAATTCCAGATTAGCCGCGGCAAAAAAAGAGAGAGAGCAATGTGAAACAAATTTTAATGGTTCTGTTGCCGCTTAAAAAGGATTACAAAATGTTGATTAAACTATACAAAAGCTGATAGCACGTGTGAGTCTGCAATAAAGAGAGATTCTATACAGCTTTTGGCCAATAAATTCTGCCCAAATATTAAGCACTGAAACATCCGAATACCTAAGCATTCTTTAAATTTTTTTTGAATATCGATAAAAGGAAACAATAAAAAGTGGAGCAACGAAAGTGGCATACACTGAGCAGAGAATAAATATCGAAGTTTCTAACTATATAGTTATGTATGTATTGGGTTAAAAAGAAACCGGTGATTATATGATCATGTATGATTGATTGTGGTATATTTAACTTCTCTCCAATCTCACGCTCAGTTACATGACAATCCGATTCGATTAAAGCCTTGATAATGTCATCATCAACTGCACTTGGCCGACCTGAACGTGGCTTGTCTTTGAATGAAAAATCTCCCAAAACGGAATTTGTCAAACCAACTTTGACACTGTGTTTCTTTTAAGGCTTTGTCACCATACACATCGCGTAACTTTTTAGCAACCTCAGCTGCATTTTTCCTTTTCGGACATAATAAAGTAAAATATGACAAAAATGCTCCTTTGTGGGCTCCATATTAAAATTGCCGGCAAACAAACAAATATAAACAAAATTAGCTAAAAGTGCCAGATGATAACTGACAAAAGATAGAATGCAAAAACAGAGTCATAAGCCATTCAAAGTTTCAAAAATGTATTCGATAAAAAATTATGTATGCAAAATCCCCGTTTTTTTTCAGTCAATCCAATACTTTTGACTAGCTTTATAAATTAAAATCTATATATCAAAACTCTAAATTTTGAAAATTTTTGAAAATGTTGTAAGGGGGGACCATATGGACATGGTAAACAACTAAATTAAGTTCAGTTCTTCGATACTCTCCTTAATTTCCATCGCAAACACTTATCGGAGGAATTTTTATACTACTTTTGACTGCTTTATCCATTAAAGTCAAAATATCAAAATTCTAAATTTTAAAAAATTTTGAAAATAATGTAAGACTGGACCATATGGACATGGTATACACAATTAAGGCTATTTCTTCGATATTTTCCACAATTTCCATTGCAAACCCCTTTTTGAAGGACTTTTTACTATTAAATATGGTTTTTACTTAAAAGGGGCGTGGCAAGCACAGCGATATATCTCCTTACGGCTTAGGGTCGCATTTTTGCGCAGCATACTTTAGGGTGCCAAAGGGAACAGCTAAAGCACTGCATACTTTTCGGTTTCACATGCTCCAGTTTCCGCCTTGTACTCGTTTTCTTTTCCCTTGCCGCATGCCACATGACTTGCCCCTACACTTCTCGCCCATTTTGAATGTATTTTTTCTCGCTTCAGTTGATTTACATTTTAATTTAATTGTTTATTTCATTCTGTTTGTGTATTTCTTTGGTTTTCTTCTTTTTGCAGTTATTAAGTGCAGTTTTTACTTAAACTATATGATACTCTTTAATCGTATACATTCACAGATTTTACTTTTAACTAACTGTAACAAGCCATGAATAAATACGCGACCTTTATTAAAGATCACAAGACATAGAACTGAAACTACAAAAAACAGATGAGTCTCTAAGAGAGAAAGAGAGAGAGACACTATTTTCTATACCATGTTAAGATTGCACTACCTTATGCAATTTGACTAATCCATTATCGCTTCATATCGTGAATGTGTGTGTGTCTCAGTGTCCAAGCCATAATACAACTTTGCATGCTATTTACAATATGTGTACTTTGGTGTCTTTAACAAAGTGCTCAATTTTCATATATAGTCTGAATGAATAAGCGATAAGCTAGATTAGGCATTCCATTTCACAAGCCACTGTTATTCATTAGCCAATCTTGTCTACAGCTGAATAATATTAGCTAAAATATTTACTAACAGCACCTTCAACATTAACGAGAACAGCAGGCCACAACTCACTTAAATATCATTGCACACGACTATTAAAACCAACAACAATTTGCAAAACTGAGCTGGCAACAAAAAAGCAATTTGCAATACAGACCCCAAACAACCTGATCCTAACTACAACCTATACATAACTTGTCTTTGCCTTACACATTCACTTGCAATAATATCAATAATATAATAATAATATTGAGTTAAGTCTAGAGCTAAAGAGCAAATGCTGCTTTCCATATCTCTGCTCATCTGTTAATATTTACAACATGTATCATGCCTAGCAAATATCCTTATACACCTGTCCCACTATCTGGCCAACAATAATAACCCAATTAACACTACTACTGAAGCCAAAGTATTCTGTCTCAGTGTGCCTGCTCCATTGCCATTGTCGTCCCGACATTTCTCCGGATGCCTTGTGAAGTCGCCGCAATAGATCTGAAGTTGAAGATGAATGGAATCAATATAAAATTGTTATTGTACAGTTATAGTTCATCTCACTCTGGTCAAACTGCTGGTGTATTTCTCAACCAATTGGTGAGTGAACTTGGCCGCCTCATTGCCACAAATCGTACGCGCTGCATTCTCTGAACACTCTGTCAGCTCAGTAATGGAACTGAAAGTAAAAAGGCAGTTATAATATACAATTTATATAATATATTTATAATACTTCTTCAATGGCATAAAATCATTCATAGATAAATTGTTAATAGAAGTATTGATAGGTCAAGCTGAAAGTGCCTTAGCTTTTATTTATCCCATGCATACTTACCAGCAAATGGTTTTGATATGCTCCGTTGCTGAGCCATTCTCCTGGTTCTTGTTGGGCTGTAGAAAGACCATCGTCTCCTTGTACTGATTGGCGCAGACTTCGAAGTCCTTTTTGGCCATTTCCGAGCAGGCTGCGTTTTTTAGATAGTCTGCAATGTGTAGGTGATTAGCAAGACTCAAGAACGAAGATCATGGATCATCTTACCATCCTGGAACTTGCCCTCACTGCAGAGGTCCCTGATAAATCTATTGGTGCCGTGGTAGAGTGTATTGAAGTGGTTCCTCTGCTGCAGATCCATGCAGCGCCGTGTGAAGCTCTGTATACAGCGTACACCCTTGTGAAGCTCCCTTTGAATGGATAAAGAAGATGATGAAAAGCATTTGACAGCAAAGATGCAACTCACCGACAGAGCTTATCCAGATCCTCCTTTTTGCCAGCCCCGATAGAGAATTTCGGGGATAGATTGAGCATTTCAAGTGGTTCGGCGCACTTGTTGAACTCCTCGTGGCCGCATTCCTCCGACCCAACGACCGTCATCAGCAGCGCTGTTCAGAACAATAAACATTTTCATTGTGATATTTCGAGTACAAATTGTATTCTTAAGTGCAGGGAAGGGAAGGGAGTGAGTCTGATAATGGGCAGCTCAACTAACAGGTATCCTGAAGGCTATTGTAACAAATACAAAGTGGCACTCGACTGTTGGATACCCAGTGGCTACTGTCTGCTCTATATATTACTCAGCACATATATATATATATATATCTATATAGCATGCATGTACTTATGACACTGGAAATTCTCTTAAATCATATTCTTCCATTCTTTTATTTATATACACACTATATATCCTTGCATATCCCATTTCAAACACTTTGAAAACATTGCAGGCCATGCGAATGGGGTCAGGGAAAAGGCAAACGGCGAAAGGGAACTGAAAATAAACAAACTGGCAAACAAACAGTGGAAAGTGCTCAAGTTGAAGTTGAAGTTAAAATGCAACCTGAGACTTGGCGCCTCGCATTCTCCCACACTATCTTGTAGCGCATTCCTTTCGCTGTCTCTCTTTCTTTCTCTTCTTACAATATCTGTTTCAGTCTTTCTCTCTCTATCTCTGGCATATTCTCAGAGTAGCTCAATGCAACACAAAGTTGCAAATGTGCGTCAGGGGTAACAAAGTTGAGAGTAAGTGAAATTGGCATTTCATAAATTTTAACTTTTCGGTTTCCCTAACGCAGACAGAGTCATTTCTCAAGACACTTTTCCTCTGTCGACTGCCGCAAGAGAGACAGCTGTCAATGTGACTGACTTACTGCTCCTTTCCTCTCTCTCTCCTCCTTTACTCCACTCGCTTTTTCAACTGATCGCATTCACCAGACTCAGACTTGATTTAAAATCGGGGCACATTCGCTTTTATTTACTCACCTGTCATGAGAAGCGTCGTCCTAATCTTCCAACTGAAACAGTTTCGCTGCATTCTGTATTTTTTTGTAGTTCCCTGATTGAGTCAGACTTTTTGTCTGTTTCTACATCTGACTCTTTGGGTTATTCCGAGACTGATAAAATAAAGAAAACTCCCAAGTTAACAATAATTAAAGAGTATTTAAATATTGCATATAATTTTATGAATTCTATATTTCTATATATTGATTTAAGTGTAGGCATTTTTTGCATATCTATAACTTAGAACATAAGATGTAGCCAGGATTCAGTAGGGAGTTTTTTTTTTTTTTTTATATTTAATCTTTTTATTAAGTTATACGGAGTTGAGAGTGTTGGAAGTAAAATATTAATTATTTACTACAATGCTCTGCACATTTTGTGTTGCATACTTTTGGCTGTCGAGAAAAAAACACAATAGACATTCGCTCACAATACGCATTCCTTAATCACATTTTATGTTTTTATTTTTATTTAAGACTAGTGATCCTGAATATATATACTTTATGCGGTCTGCCACGCCTCCTTCTGCCTGATACATACGTTTGCACATAGTTAGTTTACCTCTTTTGACCATTTTCAATGGTCGAAGGGTATAAAAAGAAACGGAGGCATTGCTATATCATTATCTTTTACAGACATGACAGACAGACTTGGCTAGATCAACTCGTCTGTTGATGCTGATGTATTTACTTTATAATGTTGGAGACATTATTATTGCACAATGAGAGTGCAGAAAGCAATGCAGAGAATGCAGTTGAATGAATTGCTAATCGTGCTGATCTATGCCTTCAGTTTGGACAACAAGCTTTGCAATTCTGTATGTTTGTTTGTTGCAGATAGAACTAAGTAATATAGATATATTACAATTGTTTCTACAACTTTGCAGATAACCTAGAGCTATCACAACTACGCCAAGATGAGGCACGACACTCCAAACACCTTTTTAAGTTCGACTTAAATACGTCCGCGTTGCATCCCTCGCTGCGCGAGTAACCAAAACGAACTGCAGAAAGAAAGCGAATGCAGTTACAGTTGCAGCAGCAGCAGCAGTAACAACAGCGGCAGTAACAGCGGCAGCGTTAGCAGTAACAGAGACAGCGGCAGAGGCAGCAGCAGAGACGCTGGCAGTGGCAGCAGTAACGACGCTGGCAGTTGCGGCAGCGTCGTGACGCCGACAGCATCAGTAACGTCGTCTCACGAAGCTTGCCCGACAGCCGACGACTTGTGTTGCTGTTATGTTGTCTCTGCTTGTTGCTGGCCACACATGTTGCTAAACTAGCAGCAACAGGTGCATTTAGATATGTTGCTAACAGTTTACAGTTGTCCTCATTGTGGCTGGCAAAGCAAATCAAAGAAAATCAGAAAGAAGAAACTTAAATAGAAGACAATCAATGGAAAAATGGTGCAATATTCACCTTGATACTCCCCTAAACTTGTGCCTGTCCTGTTGCCTCATCATATTTATACCCTTCTACCCATAAGGTAGCAGTAATTGGCAAATGGAGGCGTGGCTGACCGAATATAGTATGCATATACCATATATTCCTAATCAGCATCAACAGCCGAGTCTATATGTTCGTTTGTCTGTCTGTCCGTCTGTCTGTCTGTTTAGATATCAGAGACTAAAAGAACTAGGACTGCTAAAAAAAGTATAAAAATTCTGCGCGCAAATCAAGTTGGTTTTAGAATTTCATCACGCCCCATTCCGCCCCAGTAAATCGAGAAAAAAGCGAATTCAAAGAGTAATTTGAATGCAGTACAGAGTACTGTACACATTTTTGGTAAATAAAATAATTATCAACCATCGGATCATTTTTTTTTTTTATATTTATTTATTAAGTCATACCCATTAACCCCTTTGTGCCCTTGTCATCTATTATTTCAGCCCAACTAACTATAGTTAGCGTTATCAACATATATAATACCAATTTTAACAGAATAAATAACAATAACTATAACCTAATAACCTTCAAACCTAATAAAAATATCGGATAATTAATATAGAAGTTATTTAAGAAACAATTTGAAGGGTTACTGATTCCAAGCCGCTCCCTAAAGTATGCAACACAAAATACTCTAAAAAAAGGAAGTTCTTTATTTAAGACAACTTATCTAAACATAGCTATGTATATGTAATAATGTATTACCTTGCAGTTAATTGCTCATTCATGAACTCATTAACCTATTGCTAGACAACCTCTTTTCTGCATACTCCGCCTGTCTTCCACTGGTCAGGCACGTGGCCAAGTTTTTAAGTACTTACCGAGTCTGTCTTTAAATAAAGAAGTTGGAATGTAGAACATAGGAAGGGCATCCGCAACGGGCCAGTCGTGAAATGGTCTAATTTTGATGATATGCAAACACGGGCAGACGAGCCAAGTTCCTCGGTCTGTGCTGGAAGGTTGCACTAAAAGCCTGTCGCAGGCTGCAAATTGAATCATTCTTCCCAGTGGGCGACGTGCAGGCTCTCCTCATATGTGACCGCAGTTGTGGTTCGTTGGGTGCATTTAAGGGTACTGCAACAAGAGAGGGTGCCTAGGTAGCATGTGGCATTTGCTCTCAGGCATCTACCACGTGCCCGCCAAAAACAGGTTTCGCATCAATCTGCTTAAGTAGTCACCTGACCAAAAGCACTTTGACCAGCCACTGAGCGGGGAAGGATGCAAGGGGAAGGTGCAGAGGTAAACAAAAGTACTCTGTGAGGGTCCCCCAACTACCTCTGAGTCTACGATAGTCTAATTAAATACGACAAAATGCAAATTGCAGCAGCTTGCCATGGAACTTAGGAGGAGGTAATTGGGAGATACCTGTACTTGCTGCAATTAGACAACTGGAAATCTAACTGAAGTAAACGATATATATATATGATATTTAATCATCGTTATCGTTTAAGACAACCTTTGGGTAATTACGTCATTCGGCCGGGCACGCACAAAATCTCAGAAACTTTTAGCAGTTCAACTTTTCAAAAGAAAGAACGAAAGAACGTGAAAAGCGTTGCCAAGTAAGCGACAAGCTGCAAAGCTCTTTAAAGGTCAAAATCTTGACCACGTCGCTAATGTCATAGTCTCCTTCCGTATGTCATATACAATAAGAAGTAAGAGAGGGAATCAACAGAAACAGAGTGAGAGAGCAGGATCTCCCCTACACACACTCTTTCCTTTTGCTTCTCCTACTTTTGTCCTTTGTTAGCTAACTAAATTGTCAGGTAAACGGGTAAACTAAACGTCTAAGTGACTGGCATAGTCAGAACTACCCCACAACTAATTGGCTGTTCAACTTTCCCGAACTTTGCTACAAAGCCGCAAGGAATGGGAAACGTTGCAAGTGCAGACCAGACAAAAGTCACAGATGTATTTAAAATATCAAAAAGTCAAGGCTTTCATGCGTATTCGCTTTGAATACCCCTTTGAAAATAAAGCATACATTTTTAAGTGTTGCTACACACCCTCCTACCCCGTGGGAACCGCAAAATATTTCAATAATTAAAGGACTACGAAAGAATAACCTTTCCCTACCCCACGATGCCCGCTTTGAACAGAAAATCATTTTTCACCTACGTGGACTTTGAATTTCATTTTGGTTACATAGAGTCAGAATTGTTGTTGGGCGAGCACATACATACACATACGTATGTACACGTGTCATATACATATCATAATATATGTATGTACATTTATCCAACAAATGGCACGCGCTGGCATTTTAACATTTTCAACTGAAATGAGTTTTAATTGAAGTATAATTGCTTTCTGCGTACACTTTTATACCCTTGCAGAGGGTATATTCATTCTAGCCAGAAAACGAAAACATCTGCGAATCTGCAAAGTAAATACAATGTGGCATTTATTTATTTCTTTGCCCCCCGATCATTGTGCTCGATGACTCGTCCCTGCTCGAGCAGATCTTTGAAAGTCTTCACGCCTGCGCGGGTGATGTGTTTGCGATATTTGATATTCAACAAACCATACAAGAAGTCCAGTTCCACCTCCTGGCTGTGGCGACCCTCCGGCAACTGAGCGAGCACTGCACGTTTCTCGGCGACAAATGTATCGATTGCCATCCCATCTCCCTGCCGGCTATCGAAGAACTCCATATAGATCTGGTACGAGAGCTTAGCAGGCGAGAAGTATTCGCGTATCAGGCCAATGGCCTCGTTCCATGTCTTGGCCTCCTTGCGCAACCCTTGCCTCCAGGTGGAGGCGATCCCAGTGAAGAGCAGCGAAAGACCCTTCAGAGCAGAGTAATGAACTCCTCGACCGTCTCATGATTGCGAAACCCGTTGAATTTGTGTGTGCAGGCGCAGAAACTAGACTTCGCCTTGGCACCTTCAGTGCCAGCAGCAAGAGCACCGCCGACTGCACTCACGGCAGAGGATCGTACAGTTTCGATGAGGGCACGCAGTTGTTCATTTGTCATTTGTATGGTTGCTGCCTCGGACATGTTTGTTATTGTTTTTGGAGCTATTCAGCAAACCGGATGTTGTGATTTTAAGAATTGTGCGAATTCAGAGAGTTTGAGGGGCCAAAATGCAATAAAAGATTGTGTATTATTTTTGCGGGTTTTATAGCGCGTCATTGTGAAATAGGATTTCGAAGAAGCTTACGCACTGAGTTCAAATTCAGAATTCGCACTAAGTCAGCATAATAATTATTGGTACAGTATTGAAGTACAATCTTTTATATAGCTTAGTAATTCTACAGGAGAGAGTTCGAATTAAATGAGTAATCTCTATGGAAATTGAATTAATAATTTCTATAGCAACAATCGACAATGTCTGTTCATATTATGCATATATAATATGTATTCGTATAAGTATAGAAATGTTTTCTATACTCTCTTTAGAGACTCATTTAAAATCTTTTAATTTAAATAATGATTCTGAACAAATACAATAACAATAACTAACCATTAAATAATGAAATTATGATGTACTATTATTATTTTTTATTATTTATATACATAGATCAATGCTCGATTAAGCAAAAAAAGCAAAACATTCCCACATTTGTTTATAAACGTATAAAAACGTTTGCATTCACATACTTGTACATACACACATACATATGTTATTGTTCATGCATACACACAGATACATCATGTGTGTAAACAAAGAGCATCGAAAACAAATGCCGGCTTATCGAACTCGAAAGCTTTTGCACTTACTCTCACTGTGCTCAAGCAGAGAGAGAGAGAGAGAGAGAGAGGGGACCGAACAATAAAGAGAGAGTGAGAGTGACTGGGAGAGACTTGTTCGATGTTTATTGAATTTCACAACCTGAAAAAGCTTATCGAAGCAGAAATTGTGCTCAGTATTTTACGCTAACGGAGACAAAACAGTTCGAAGTGCTGCGTCGATGCGTATTGTTTATGTTGATTTGATATATAAACAATTTACTGTACATACATATACATATTGTATATAGAACACACGAAGATAAAATGACGCAACTGTCGGACGAACAATTCCGCATACTCATAGAGACCATCCGGGCACTGGCGCCACAAAAGGAGCCCGAAGAGCCACAGTCGAAGGGGAGCTTCAGCAACTGCACGGTCCGGTTCAGCGGGCAGCTGGATCATGACGCCGTCGATGAGTTTGTGACGGCCGTGGAGACCTACAAGGAGATGGAGGGCATTAGCGATCGCGACGCACTGAAGGGCATCTCGCTGCTGTTTAATGGTCCTGCAATCATGTGGTGGAAGGGTGTGCGACGCGATGCCAAGACCTGGAAGGATGCACTGCGGCTGCTGCGCGAGCACTTCTCCCCGGCGAAACCCTCGTACCAAATCTACATGGAGATCTTCGAGACGAAGCAAAGAAGTGGCGAAGTAATCGATGCCTATGTGTGCAAGCAACGCGCTCTGCTCGCCAAGCTGCCCGAGGGGCGACACAGCGAGGAGGTCGAACTGGACTTCATCTATGGCCTGATTCAGCAGAACTACAGGGGACACATACCTCGTCACGAGATCAGAACCTTTCGTGATCTACTAGACAAAGGTCGCCAAGTAGAGCGAAATCACTTTTAAAACAAACACTTCTTTTCTCACCTAAAATACTTTTGTTTTTTAATCCAACACTCTTTTCATAATGGATTCAGCTCTATCCAGATGTAATAGGTTAATCATTAGATAGCAACTCTGTAAATATATATATATATATATAAATATAATTTTAATGTTTCACTCGTGTTAAATATCATTAACTCATAAGCGATTATAAGTATGTAAATAAGTAATATAAATGTTTATCTTTCTCAAGTTTCTTAGTGAACAAAACTCAAATTGATATATTTGGTATATAGTCTTTTGGATTGGTATAGATTGGAGCTTCTCTGCTGGTTCTGCCAGGTCTTCTGCCATCTTCAAGCTGTTTCTAAAAAGGTTCTTCCCATTCCTTCTTCCCCAGAAGTCGGGTTCTCCCCAAGAGAAAACAGTTTAGAGGTTTGGTTTTGTAGTTTAGTTTGTATTTAGTTTGGATTCTGGTTTTGTGGTTTCAGTCTTTTGTTTTATGTTTTCTGATTGGCTTCAATCCATCCTTGTGGTCATCCATGGGCCCCCAGTTGAATGATCATGCAGGTGCAAGATGGAAGGCACTTGGACTTGTCATCGGGGACTGCGAGTCGTCGTTGCTGTGGCGCTTGTGGCCAGGGCTCCAAGTGCTGACGCGCCTGACTAGGACAACTACGACCAAGATGGGATACCGATGTAGGTGGCACTACGCGCCCATTGACTCTGCACAAGGAGGGATTCACAATCGGGGTGGGCTCAGGACAGTCGCTGCGTGCTGGAGCGGCGGGGCAGCAACGAGTCCAAGAGCCCGGGTGTGTGTGCACCTGTGTGTGCATGTGGAATGCTGGCGTGCCTAACGCTTGCCCAGCCAGTGGAGCCCCAATCGAATTGGAACTGCCAGTGAGCAGACAATCTAGCGTGCCAATTGCACGAATGGCGACGGCATAGCCATTGTAGTGCAATAGTTCAATTTCAAATTGAAATTAGTTGGTTTGTTTGTTTGTTTGTTTGTTTGTTTGGTGCCTCTGTCCGAGGTGCAGCTGTTGCTACTGCGAGAGACGCCAGTCCAGGCGGCAACAACTTCAGGCGGAGGAGCAGAGGCGCATGCGGCTGGGCAGCAGTGTTGCAGTGCACCGAGGTGCAGCACAAGGCCGCTGACAGCAGCTGCATGCGGAGTGCCCCAGCAACCTGGAGGTGCCCGCCTAGACGTGCGCCACACAAGAGAAACTGCCGCCACTCGAGCATTAGCGGGTTTTTGTTTTTGCCGCATTGACTAAGGACCCGCACTGCAGGCGAGTGCAGTGCAGACGAGGGGGACAAGTGTGGGGGGTGCACAGCACGGTGAGCCGAGGCCACCCGAGCTGGACACACACCTCAGCGCTTGACTCTCCCGTGCACACTGCAGCCCGTGCTCAGTGCCGACACTAGGCCAAGACAGCGGTTTCTGCCCCCTTGACTGGGGGTCCTCGCAGGGAAGGACTGCGGAGCAGACTGAAGGGAGGAGGGTGCTGGGTGCAGAGCAGGGCGAGCCGAGGCCCGTCCAGCTGGACATGCACCGCACTCTTGCACTCCCTCGTACACTCTGCAGGCATAACTCTGCGGAGACTACCAGCCAAGGCAGCGGGTTTGAGCAACAACGCACTAGTGTCCAGTGGGGGGAAGGGCGCACGCAGCACTCATCACAGCCCGAAGTACTCGGTGCTGACGTGGCAGGGTGTCCGCCCGGGGGAGGGCGGACACCCTGCCACGTCAGACTGATACGAGACACTTAGCCTGGGAGCGAGGTGCGTGCGCCAATCCTCCTTCCTCGTGCTGTGCTGCTCGGTTCCTTGATTGATTCATTTGCAGTTGGTTCATTTGAAAAAGCTTCAAATATAACGAAGTGGCGTTCGTAGCCACAAGCCGCAGGCGCGGCGTCAAGTTGTGTGTGTGTTGTGTGTGTGGTTTGTTGGAAGCTCTGCTCAGCTTGCCGACACGGTACTAGGCATTGAGTGAGAACATTGAGAGTTCGGACCGTGGTCTATAGAGGCCTGTTCTTCTCCCTCACTCTACCATGTATGTGCTTGACGTGGCGGAGAGAGCTTTCTTGTTGCTGGAAGCGTGATCTCAGCGCGTCTAGTGTGCGCTCTGCGCAGGCAGCGGCAGTTGTTGGTGTTGGTGTTGGTGTTGGTGTTGTTGCTGCTGTAGATTGCCGATGATGGTGATGGTGATGTTGATGATGGTGTCACGTTCCATTGAGTGTTGCGTGTGGGGGCTCTCTACGCTTGTTCCCCTGCCTGTTGACGTTTGCGACAGGTCTCGAACGTGTGGCCACGGAAGTTGCAGTAGGTGCAACGCTCGGCGCGGCGGGCACCGCGCTGCGGTCCATTGGAAGCCGATCCGTCCTCCTGTTCGTTGTGCTCGATGATGCGGCCCTGTTCGAGTAGGTCGCGGAACGTCTGAATGCTGTGGCGGGGAATGTGCTTGCGGTACTTGATGTTCAGCAGGCCATAGAGGAAGTCCAACTCGACCTCCTCACTGTGTCGTCCCTCGGGCAGTTGGGCGAGTAGGGCACGTTTCTCGACGACGAATGTGTCGATGACAACGGCATCGCCCTGGACCTTCTCGAAGAACTCCTTGTAGATCTGGTAGGCGGGCTTGGTGGGTGAGAAGTGTTCGCGTACGAGACCGATGGCGTCATTCCATGTCTTGGCCTCCTTGCGCACGCCCTGCCACCAGGTGGAGGCAATGCCGAATAAGAGTAGCGACAGACCCTTGAGCGCGTTCTCGTCGCTGATGTTTTCCAGCTCCTTGTAGGTAACTACGTTGGTGATGAACTCCTCGACCTGATCGTGACTGCGCGTACCACCGAACCTGTGTGTGCAGGCGCTGAAGCTCCCCTTCACCTTGTTCGATGGGTCGACGCCTGCGGCAGCGGCGTTGCCAGCTGCACTGGTGGCGGACACGCGGACGGCCTCGATGAGCTCACGCAGTTGCTCGTTGGTCATCTGTATGGTTTGCGCCATTCTCTTGTCTCTTGTCTGTTCTGTGTTGCACTTGTGAGTTGTAGAGAGCACACGCGATGTTGCTGCTGTTGCTGCTGTTGTTGTTGTTGTTACTAGTTACTTGTAGTAATTGTGAGTTGTTGTGCGGCAAAGCCAGAGAGTGGCGAATGCTGCGCTTTCACTTGGGTTGGTCGTCGTCGACTGAGGTTGCCCTGCCAAGCAGGCAGCTTTTATAGCGGCTCGTTGTGAAATAGAACTTCGAAAAAGCTTAGGCGCAGGGAGAGCGCGAATGAGAGTGGGAGAATGGAAGACTGCCAGAGTATGAATGGGAGAGTGAGAGAGCGGAGAGTGTGAGTTCTGTTGTTGCACTCCTAGTGAGTCAATTTAGCCGTTAAACTAACTTCAAACATCTGTATTAGTACATATGCATATACATATGTGCACACACACTTATGCATGGAATACATGTGCAGACATTTCTACAACTTTGTCGCTCTTCTTTCTAATCAAACTAATGGAAACTGTACTTAAGTTAATTACGCATATTCTCATATCATATTATATTCTTATCTATGTACCTTTAATATATATTTAATGCTAATTAGGCATGGCAGTGCCAACAATCAAATAAGTCAGCTTAAGTTCTAAGTAATCGTTTATAATCCTTGTTATTCTTCTAAATACATATGTACATACATATGTATGTGTGTAGTTCAGATTGCGGCCCATGATGAAATGAATATCACTTCATTCATATGTATGTATAAACAAACATGCACAAGTGCTGTGTACATACATATATGTATATGTATATATATGTACATACATACTCAGAGAACATCAAAAGAAACTGAACTGAACAGAAAATCTAACGGATATCGAAAAGGCATTAATATATTATACATATGTATGTGTACATGGTTATATGTACACATATATACATATACATATATGTATGTACACAGCACTTGTGCATGTTTGTTTATACATACATATGAATGAAGTGATATTCATTTCATCATGGGCCGCAATCTGAACTACACACATACATATGTATGTACATATGTATTTAGAAGAATAACAAGGATTATAAACGATTACTTAGAACTTAAGCTGACTTATTTGATTGTTGGCACTGCCATGCATAATTAGCATTAAATATATATTAAAGGTACATAGATAAGAATATAATATGATATGAGAATATGCGTAATTAACTTAAGTACAGTTTCCATTAGTTTGATTAGAAAGAAGAGCGACAAAGTTGTAGAAATGTCTGCACATGTATTCCATGCATAAGTGTGTGTGCACATATGTATATGCATATGTACTAATACAGATGTTTGAAGTTAGTTTAACGGCTAAATTGACTCACTAGGAGTGCAACAACAGAACTCACACTCTCCGCTCTCCGCTCTCTCACTCTCCCATTCATACTCTGGCAGTCTTCCATTCTCCCACTCTCATTCGCGCTCTCCCTGCGCCTAAGCTTTTTCGAAGTTCTATTTCACAACGAGCCGCTATAAAAGCTGCCTGCTTGGCAGGGCAACCTCAGTCGACGACGACCAACCCAAGTGAAAGCGCAGCATTCGCCACTCTCTGGCTTTGCCGCACAACAACTCACAATTACTACAAGTAACTAGTAACAACAACAACAACAGCAGCAACAGCAGCAACATCGCGTTTGCTCTCTACAACTCACAAGTGCAACACAGAACAGACAAGAGACAAGAGACAAGAGAATGGCGCAAACCATACAGATGACCAACGAGCAACTGCGTGAGCTCATCGAGGCCGTCCGCGTGTCCGCCACCAGTGCAGCTGGCAACGCCGCTGCCGCAGGCGTCGACCCATCGAACAAGGTGAAGGGGAGCTTCAGCGCCTGCACACACAGGTTCGGTGGTACGCGCAGTCACGATCAGGTCGAGGAGTTCATCACCAACGTAGTTACCTACAAGGAGCTGGAAAACATCAGCGACGAGAACGCGCTCAAGGGTCTGTCGCTACTCTTATTCGGCATTGCCTCCACCTGGTGGCAGGGCGTGCGCAAGGAGGCCAAGACATGGAATGACGCCATCGGTCTCGTACGCGAACACTTCTCACCCACCAAGCCCGCCTACCAGATCTACAAGGAGTTCTTCGAGAAGGTCCAGGGCGATGCCGTTGTCATCGACACATTCGTCGTCGAGAAACGTGCCCTACTCGCCCAACTGCCCGAGGGACGACACAGTGAGGAGGTCGAGTTGGACTTCCTCTATGGCCTGCTGAACATCAAGTACCGCAAGCACATTCCCCGCCACAGCATTCAGACGTTCCGCGACCTACTCGAACAGGGCCGCATCATCGAGCACAACGAACAGGAGGACGGATCGGCTTCCAATGGACCGCAGCGCGGTGCCCGCCGCGCCGAGCGTTGCACCTACTGCAACTTCCGTGGCCACACGTTCGAGACCTGTCGCAAACGTCAACAGGCAGGGGAACAAGCGTAGAGAGCCCCCACACGCAACACTCAATGGAACGTGACACCATCATCAACATCACCATCACCATCATCGGCAATCTACAGCAGCAACAACACCAACACCAACACCAACACCAACAACTGCCGCTGCCTGCGCAGAGCGCACACTAGACGCGCTGAGATCACGCTTCCAGCAACAAGAAAGCTCTCTCCGCCACGTCAAGCACATACATGGTAGAGTGAGGGAGAAGAACAGGCCTCTATAGACCACGGTCCGAACTCTCCATGTTCTCACTCAATGCCTAGTACCGTGTCGGCAAGCTGAGCAGAGCTTCCAACAAACCACACACACAACACACACACAACTTGACGCCGCGCCTGCGGCTTGTGGCTACGAACGCCACTTCGTTATATTTGAAGCTTTTTCAAATGAACCAACTGCAAATGAATCAATCAAGGAACCGAGCAGCACAGCACGAGGAAGGAGGATTGGCGCACGCACCTCGCTCCCAGGCTAAGTGTCTCGTATCAGTCTGACGTGGCAGGGTGTCCGCCCTCCCCCGGGCGGACACCCTGCCACGTCAGCACCGAGTACTTCGGGCTGTGATGAGTGCTGCGTGCGCCCTTCCCCCCACTGGACACTAGTGCGTTGTTGCTCAAACCCGCTGCCTTGGCTGGTAGTCTCCGCAGAGTTATGCCTGCAGAGTGTACGAGGGAGTGCAAGAGTGCGGTGCATGTCCAGCTGGACGGGCCTCGGCTCGCCCTGCTCTGCACCCAGCACCCTCCTCCCTTCAGTCTGCTCCGCAGTCCTTCCCTGCGAGGACCCCCAGTCAAGGGGGCAGAAACCGCTGTCTTGGCCTAGTGTCGGCACTGAGCACGGGCTGCAGTGTGCACGGGAGAGTCAAGCGCTGAGGTGTGTGTCCAGCTCGGGTGGCCTCGGCTCACCGTGCTGTGCACCCCCCACACTTGTCCCCCTCGTCTGCACTGCACTCGCCTGCAGTGCGGGTCCTTAGTCAATGCGGCAAAAACAAAAACCCGCTAATGCTCGAGTGGCGGCAGTTTCTCTTGTGTGGCGCACGTCTAGGCGGGCACCTCCAGGTTGCTGGGGCACTCCGCATGCAGCTGCTGTCAGCGGCCTTGTGCTGCACCTCGGTGCACTGCAACACTGCTGCCCAGCCGCATGCGCCTCTGCTCCTCCGCCTGAAGTTGTTGCCGCCTGGACTGGCGTCTCTCGCAGTAGCAACAGCTGCACCTCGGACAGAGGCACCAAACAAACAAACAAACAAACAAACCAACTAATTTCAATTTGAAATTGAACTATTGCACTACAATGGCTATGCCGTCGCCGTTCGTGCAATTGGCACGCTAGATTGTCTGCTCACTGGCAGTTCCAATTCGATTGGGGCTCCACTGGCTGGGCAAGCGTTAGGCACGCCAGCATTCCACATGCACACACAGGTGCACACACACCCGGGCTCTTGGACTCGTTGCTGCCCCGCCGCTCCAGCACGCAGCGACTGTCCTGAGCCCACCCCGATTGTGAATCCCTCCTTGTGCAGAGTCAATGGGCGCGTAGTGCCACCTACATCGGTATCCCATCTTGGTCGTAGTTGTCCTAGTCAGGCGCGTCAGCACTTGGAGCCCTGGCCACAAGCGCCACAGCAACGACGACTCGCAGTCCCCGATGACAAGTCCAAGTGCCTTCCATCTTGCACCTGCATGATCATTCAACTGGGGGCCCATGGATGACCACAAGGATGGATTGAAGCCAATCAGAAAACATAAAACAAAAGACTGAAACCACAAAACCAGAATCCAAACTAAATACAAACTAAACTACAAAACCAAACCTCTAAACTGTTTTCTCTTGGGGAGAACCCGACTTCTGGGGAAGAAGGAATGGGAAGAACCTTTTTAGAAACAGCTTGAAGATGGCAGAAGACCTGGCAGAACCAGCAGAGAAGCTCCAATCTATACCAATCCAAAAGACTATATACCAAATATATCAATTTGAGTTTTGTTCACTAAGAAACTTGAGAAAGATAAACATTTATATTACTTATTTACATACTTATAATCGCTTATGAGTTAATGATATTTAACACGAGTGAAACATTAAAATTATATTTATATATATATATATTTACAGAGTTGCTATCTAATGATTAACCTATTACATCTAGATAGAGCTGAATCCATTATGAAAAGAGTGTTGGATTAAAAAACAAAAGTATTTTAGGTGAGAAAAGAAGTGTTTGTTTTAAAAGTGATTTCGCTCTACTTGGCGACCTTTGTCTAGTAGATCACGAAAGGTTCTGATCTCGTGACGAGGTATGTGTCCCCTGTAGTTCTGCTGAATCAGGCCATAGATGAAGTCCAGTTCGACCTCCTCGCTGTGTCGCCCCTCGGGCAGCTTGGCGAGCAGAGCGCGTTGCTTGCACACATAGGCATCGATTACTTCGCCACTTCTTTGCTTCGTCTCGAAGATCTCCATGTAGATTTGGTACGAGGGTTTCGCCGGGGAGAAGTGCTCGCGCAGCAGCCGCAGTGCATCCTTCCAGGTCTTGGCATCGCGTCGCACACCCTTCCACCACATGATTGCAGGACCATTAAACAGCAGCGAGATGCCCTTCAGTGCGTCGCGATCGCTAATGCCCTCCATCTCCTTGTAGGTCTCCACGGCCGTCACAAACTCATCGACGGCGTCATGATCCAGCTGCCCGTTGAACCGGACCGTGCAGTTGCTGAAGCTCCCCTTCGACTGTGGCTCTTCGGGCTCCTTTTGTGGCGCCAGTGCCCGGATGGTCTCTATGAGTATGCGGAATTGTTCGTCCGACAGTTGCGTCATTTTATCTTCGTGTGTTCTATATACAATATGTATATGTATGTACAGTAAATTGTTTATATATCAAATCAACATAAACAATACGCATCGACGCAGCACTTCGAACTGTTTTGTCGCCGTTAGCGTAAAATACTGAGCACAATTTCTGCTTCGATAAGCTTTTTCAGGTTGTGAAATTCAATAAACATCGAACAAGTCTCTCCCAGTCACTCTCACTCTCTCTTTATTGTTCGGTCCCTCTCTCTCTCTCTCTCTCTCTGCTTGAGCACAGTGAGAGTAAGTGCAAAAGCTTTCGAGTTCGAAAAGCCGGCATTTGTTTTCGATGCTATGACTAATATATTTATGCACAAAAACATATGTATTTTTCCTTGTCTATAAACGTATGAGGGAAACGTTTTGCATTAAAGTCCACTGGGGGGGTTTTTTTAGTTGCACAGTAATCAAAAAAGATATAGATACTGAACAATTCGATATTATAATTCCATTAGCTAATGATATGTTATCAATCGTTTGTTTAGGAGTGTTGTGTTTCTACGGAATTGATAAGAAACTAAAAAAAATAATAAATCAAAGCAGGTTGAGCATGTAAAGATAGTATTGAACATGGTACAATAAACTTCTATACGTATACGTATATATGTATGTATGTATGTTATATAGTATATCAACAGTTCATTGTCGTTTGCTGCTATAGAAATTCCGAATGCAATCCGCATATCCATACATATGTATGTATGTATGTAGACTATTCATTTAATTCGAACTCTTAGTTGGAACTCTGTGCGTAAGCTTTTTCGAAATCCTATTTCACAATGACGCACTATAAAACCGGCAAAATTCTACACATTCTTTTATTAAATTTTGGTCGGTCAAACTGCCAAATTGCATACCGGTTTGCTGAATAGCTTCAAAAGCAAAAACAAACATGGCCGAGGCAGCAACCATACAAATGACTAATGAACAACTGCGTGCCCTCATCGAAACTGTACGATCCTCTGCTGTGAGTGCAGCCGGCGATGCTCTTGCTGCTGGCACTGGAGAAGCTGCACTGTCCAAGGCGAAGTCTAGCTTCAGCTCCTGCTCACATAAATTCGGTGGTTTTCGCAATCATGACAAGGTGGAAGAGTTCATTACTAACGTAGTCACCTTCAAAGAGCTGGAAAACATTAGCGATGAGAGTGCTCTGAAGGGTCTTTCGCTGCTCTTCACTGGGATCGCCTCCACCTGGTGGCAAGGTGTGCGCAAGGAGGCCAAGACATGGAACGAAGCCATTAGCCTGATACGCGAACACTTCTCGCCTTCCAAGCCCTCATATCAAATCTATATGGAGTTTTTTGCAAAACGTCAGGGGGATGCGGTGGCAATCGATACATTTGTCGTCGAGAAACGTGCCCTGCTCGCTCAGTTGCCTGAGGGACGGCACACTGAGGAGGTCGAACTAGACTTCTTGTATGGTCTGCTGAGCATAAAATATCGCAAACACATCACTCGCACCGGCGTGAAGACTTTTAAAGATCTGCTCGAGCAGGGACGCGTCATCGAGCATAATAATCTGGAGTTTGAGGCTACTGCCAAGGTCTCTGGGTATTCCACACGTCAGGCTATGCGTTGTACCTTCTGCAATTTCCGTGGCCATACTTATGAAAAATGCCGCAAACGGAGTCACGAGGGTGGAGAAGATCCAGCAGCAAAGAGAACACGGCCATAAAAAGGCACTTATTTTAGATATTTCACACATGCATATTTAACTGTGAATCTAAATTCATTCATTTGTACATTATGTCGAAGATATTTTTGTAACGCTGTTTAACTTTCCACTGTATATCAAATAATATTTAATTTTTTTTCATATCATGAAAGTTGAATTTAATTTTAAACACTCATATCTACATTTTTTTTGAAGATATTTGTGTAACGCAGCTTAACTGTCAATAATCCAATCTACTGTATATAAAATAAATGTAAATTTTTGATTTCATTTTTTTGTTGTTATTTATAACTGCTAGTTCAGATAGTTTGCGTCTGGTGTTGCCATACATAAGGGATGCCAATTGTTAATCAGTTCGCCATATTTTGACTTGCACAACCAGGGCTGCATTAAAGGTATCGAATTCTCATCTGGGCCTGGGACACTGCGCAGTGCGCAGGGTTGCTGTGCAGCTAAAGTATCGGTATCGGACTGTCGTATTTTTGTTATGCTGTTGTTGTTGTTGTTTAGCAAAAATGGATCAACAACTGCACCGTCTGACGGATCGTCATTATTCAGAAGTGGAAGGTTTGCTACAGGTACGCATAATAAAATACACATTCTGTGCATGGTCGCAATATAATTGTTATGATTACAACAACGCCCCATCTATTTTTCGCCCGTCTTCGTCTGCCCACTCACGCGAACGCACCCACTCTCAAAACACCAACACACACATGCACACGAACACGAATACGCACACGCGCTCGCTCGCACATACATACAACATGTACTCCCCATACACACAATCACAACAACAAACACGCACACACACACACACACACACACATACACATGCGCTTCTCGCCGCAGGCTATGGACATGCCGAGCTCAGACCACGAAGAAATCGAGTCGGAATCGTGCCGACTTAGCCGGTACAATGTTGCCAACCTGTACGAGGGACGTCAGCGGTGCTACACAATGCCGCACGTACCTCCCGCGCCGCCCTCCACACCAACGCTGCTAACGTCCAACTCCAATGGCACGGGCATTAGCACCAGCAACGGCAACTGCAGCGCCATCCCCAGTGTTGCCACTCTCGGAGCCAGCAGTAGCATCGGTGCCATTGGTTCCATTGTCGTCGGTGCCAATGTGAATGCCAACGGAAGCTCCAGCTCACCCACCGCCAGCCTGGTGGCCGATAATAATCAAATCAATCATTTTATCTATGTGAAAAATGGCAAGAACCTGCGTCGGGATTCACGTTGCGTCGACTCGGAACTGTCCAAGCTCTTCAACGTTGTATCCATTACGAATCGCCTAACGGCGATCAAGAATCGGGCGCACAATAAGCAACCTCCCCAGCATCAGCAGCAGCAGCAAATGGCCGAGCGTGGCATCATCAATGCGTCGCGCACCATATCCAAGCTGCATGGCGGGGGAGTGACAAAAATCTTCAAAATTCATCGGGATCCCAAGGAATTTCTGCGTGAAACGGACGAGGATTCGGTATCGGCACCCGAATACGATGAGGAGGAGGAGGACACACGGTTCCGCTTCTTTCGACGGACACGGCACTCCCGTCGCCGTGCCTACACCCGCATGGGACGCAAGTTTGCCCGCTTCGAGCATCACGAGCGCATGGAGACAATTGTCGATAGCTTCGATGCGGCCATGAGCTTCAACGATGCAGATACCTGAGCGGATGCTGCAGCCAGACTAGCAGCAGTAGCGGCAGCAGCAGCAGTCGCAACATTAGCAGCGGCTGCAACTGCAGCTGCAACAACAGTAGCAACAACAGCAACAGCAGCATCAGCAGGAGCAGTTGCTGCGGCATCCGCGAGCAAGCAACAACAACACCACAGGCACGGGCAAGTGGTTCGCCGCTAAGTGCAAACCAATGTGATGAATGTGAATTTCAACTAAATTATTTTTATTACTACTACTATATTATTATTATTATTACGATTATGATTACCGATTACCGATTATCGATTACCGAACTGTTCTCTCCATACATTTAGTTCTTTTGCGCTGATTGCCGTCGCGTCTTGGATTCCACACGGCTGGAATGGGATCCACAACTGTATTCCATATTCTGTGGCATCCCTGGCGCAGTGCAGGGCGAGCATTTAGTTTTTAGCTTAGTTCTTACGCCTGTGTGGACACTGTGCCAACGTTCAACCACAACAACAACAACAACAACAGCAAATAGCAATAACAAGCAACAATAAGAGAAGCAGCAGCAGCAACAACAACAGAACAGAAGGCACAATATCTAGTATTTCGATTGTTGGCTGATTGTGTGGAACGTGTGCACAGTGGAGCCAAATAAACGATTCCAATAAATGCACAAATTAATTGTGCTGTATTTGTGAAGATGACGAACAATGTAATTTTCTTCTTATCCGCCAATCGGATCTATTTAAGAGATTGTTTGTATTGACAGCGATACGATATACGATATATACATACATATATCTTGTTGTGATCCAGACTATATAAAACAAAACACAAAATATGATGAAAGTGAAAACAAAACAAAAAAACATAAACTAAAACTACAAAAGAAACCGTCTTAAAATTCAATTTGTACAAACAAGTTTTTTCAATCAGACTGTTTATTTAAAAAAACAATACTATATAATAGTGCAATCCTGATGAAGTTTACTGACATCATCTAGTTCTATATGGAAAACGTCACAAATTAAACAAATATCGTGTAGACCTCCTCATAAACAAACATGTATGTTTTTCCTAACAATCAATTGGCAAACAGGTAAATGGTAAGTTAAATTGCTAACACTCTCAAAATTCGACATTCAAGTTGGTTGAAACAAACCTGAACTGGAATGACGACGATGACGACCTGTTTTGCGATCGTCGCTTAGGTCATTCAAAAGTAATGCTGGCGTTAGGTCTGTTTATTTCAGGGGAAACATGGATAATAATACATCAGATAAGCGACTACGATTATGAAAAATACAACTAGTTCCGAGAACCGACTCAAGCTTTAAAAGCCATGCAGAAGAATAAACAATAACAATAATTGTTAATAATCATAGTAATATAACTGTTAAGTTAATATCTACTTCGAGGAGTAATGTCAAGGAGAGTGTCAGGGCTTAGATGCGCTCCTTGTAGAAGTTGGCCATTAGATTCTCCTCCAGCTGGGCGGGGTCTGTGACGGGCATGCGGCAGACACGATCGTGGCATATATAGACGGTTGTCTTGCCATTGACCATTTTGAACTTGCGCTGCACTCGCTGGTTGCACGCCTCGTCGGGATGTTGTGGATCGCAGTGTACGATGATCATGCCAGGTATATAGAACTTGCGGCAAATCTCCACAAAACGTTGAGTATCCGGTGAATCTGGACCCACCACTGCCACCAGATCCAGGCCGTGCTCGTGCAGCAGCAGGGCCGAGAGCATTTCGGGCAAGGCGTGGCCAAAGGGCGAGACATCTGCAAAGTAATTGAGCAGCTTGGCGGCACGCTTCAAATACGCATCCTCATCATAATAATGCGAGAGTATGGTGAGATTACGTGCAGCGACGCTGTTGCCACAGGGCTCGGCTCCATCATGGTCTGTAAGAGAGAGAGAGATGAGATGCGTGCTGTTTGTACAGCAGGTAATCCTGCTCTCGCACCTTCTTTTAGTCTAACAATCACGTTGGGCGCATCCTGTTGCGAGAAGAAGTAAGCGCCGTTTTTCTCATCCCAAAAGAGCTTGTCCTGTGTCTCCTGCAGCTCCTTGGCCCAGCGCAAGGCATCTATATCTAGCGAGGATTTATAATAGTCCAGCAAGCCCCTGATGAGGAAGGCGTAATCGTCCAGAAAGCCCTCGATGCGGGAGCTATAAGCCAGAAGTCCTTTCACAACATGTTCTTTATGATATGATATGATAAGTTCCAGCAAACTCACGTATTCTGTTCCAGCGTGTCATGCTCGACTCCGGCTCCATAGCAGGAACGCAAAAGCAGTTGACGCTCTGCGTCGTAAAGATGCGTGCGAATGAAGTGCAGCAGCTGCTTGGCTGTCTGCAGATACGCCTCGCGTTTGCCTGTGCCACAGTTTGCCAATTTAGATAGACCCGAAAGCACCAGACCGTTCCAGCCACAAATGATCTTCGTATCGAGATGGGGTCGTGGACGTTTATCTCGGATCTTGTGTAGTATATCGTTTGCCGTCTGCAGCACCTGCTTTAGCTCAGCCGTTTCCAAATTAAAGTTCGATGCCGTGTCCTCCTCCGAGCCACGCACAATGAGTATATTCTTGCCCGTGAGGTGACCATGTGGATCACTGGCGGGCGGCACATTACCACCGGGCTTCAGATCATAGTGGAAGGTGTAGATATCAAAGACGAGCTGTGGCTTGATATCGCTAAAGCGATCCTTCTCCGCCACGAACGCATTCTGTATTTCGTTCCAGGTCCAGGCATAGAATGCGCCCTCCACTTTCACAGTATCCTCATGGGTTGGCAACGAGTCGGCATCCTCGCCGGCATAGAACCCGCCGGCCGGATGACGTAGGTCCTTGACAAGGTACTCATAAATTCGATCCGCATAGTTGAGGAAGTCTATGCTGCGGGTCAACTTGTACCCGTTGGCATAGGCTGCCATTAGCTGCCCCTGATCGTACAGCATCTTCTCGAAGTGCACATTATGCCAATCCCGTGTGGTGGCATAGCGTGCAAATCCGCCAAAGATGTGATCGTTAATGCCGCCACGTCCAATGTGATCGAGTGTCTGCAGCACCATGTCCAGCACGTCCACATCTTTGGTAACCAAATAGGCGTGGAACAGAAAATTGAGACGTGGCACCTCGGGGAACTTTGGCTCCCGACCAAAGCCGCAATGCTGCTGATCGAAACGTTGCTTGTGCACACCCAGTGCCTCTGCCAGTTTAGCATCTGCGCTGCCCGGCTCAAAGGCTGCCTCCCCCAGGGCAGCAGCATTCTGATTGGTCTGCATCGCCTCCAGCAGAGTGGCGCCGGCCTTCTTAAGTGACTCTTGATCAGTTTGCCACTTCTTGGCTATCGATTCCAGCACCATGGTGAACGAGGGCATGCCGTAGCTGCGTGGGTCAAAAGGGATTAATGGGAATTAGGAATCTTATGCGATAGATATCATTGCCTACCGTGCTTTCGGCGGAAAATAGGTGCCCGCTGCCAGGGGAGCCAGTTGTGGGGTGATCCACACGCTCATTGGCCAACCGCCACTACCCTTGGACATGAGCAGGAACTGCATGTAGATCTTATCAATGTCGGGTCGTTCTTCTCTGTCCACCTTGATGTTAACGAAGTGCTTGTTCATGATGGCAGCCGTATCGGGATCCTCGAAAGACTCGTGCTCCATGACATGACACCAATGACAGGTGGAATAACCCACAGAGAGAAATATTAATTTATTTTCACTACGCGCACGCTCGAATGCCTCCTCACACCAGGGATACCTGCAGGGGAAGGAGGGAAGGGTGAGTTTCTCTCGTCTCCCTCTAGAATATTCTCACCAGTCGACGGGATTGTGCGCATGCTGCAGTAAATACGGTGACTTGGAAGATGCCAATCGGTTGGTGTGGGTCGGCGGCGGCGGCGGCGACTGCGCCTTGACTTCCCCGCCAGTCGCCATGCCACGAAACAGGTGAGGCTGCTTCTGCTTTTGTTGTGCTGCTGCTGTTTGCGTTGTTGTTGCTGTTGTCGCGCTGCTACGTTTTAAAGATTGCCTTTGCCTTCAAATTGGTTTGAACGAGATTTATAATTTATGCCATGTGATGTCAACTTACGCGTCGTAAAGCCAACTCTGATGGGGCTGCGTTTGTGTATTGTTTGGCGTTGTTAATGCCAAAGCGCTTCTTATCCAGGACTGGCAGATTGTTTTGCCTCTAAACATAGCAATTTATTGATAATATGCATATAGAAAGAAAAGGGTATTCCATCAACTGATTTAATTGATTACGCTTCAAAAACACATTTATCGATTACAAATCAGCTGCTATGCTACATTTTGAAAAACAATAACAAGCACTACTTGAATTTAGCTGTTTGCGCTGTTTTATTTATTATTTTGATTTTATTTGCAAATTAGATACTTGAACAATGGCATATTGGCCATGTGAGTTATCGATGCTGCAAAGTACTCGATACTCATATTACGATAGTTGAAGTCAGGATGTGTGTAAACAATAACAGGTGTTGTTTGAGAGTTGGCAACTCTACAAGTGTTGCCAGACCAAAGTGCGCGGCACATTTTAAAGATTGCGTTTCAATAAGGTTGCCAGACAGTTAGTTTAGTTTACTTATAAATATTAAAAATAATTTTAATTTCATACACTAATTGTTTTAAAATTTTTATTAATGCATATAGTTTATCTTTGCTTTGATAATTATATAAAAAATTGCTTAGACCTATGCGGTTGATACATAGATTAACCTACATGCTAATTGAAAATCACAAATGAACATAAAATATTATTTATACATTATAGTGTGTGTGTGTACGCGTGTATGTGTCTGTGATAGGGGATAGCTATATTTAAGCACATCATCTTTAAGTTAATACACACACTCAGACAGGGGGACAAGGAGGGGGCGAAGGAGGAGGAACAGCCAGGAGAGCTAACAATTCTCGCAAACGGCTCTCAACTTTGAGTTGACAGCAAGGAAAATTGCGGCAGCAGCCGCAGGAGAAGCACCTGGAGAAGCAGCCTAGCAATCGCTCTGGACCAGCGCATCGCTGAGGGAGCACAGCTGCTCCTCGCTGCCCTTGATCCTGTCGGCCAGATCGCGTGCATCGGCAATGAGTTTGGCCTTCATGTTGATAAAGTAATCATAATCGGCGCATGTGTCGGCGCTGAGATGTTTGCCAAACAGTTTGGCAATGCTGCTGCCACGCCTATCGAAGTCCGCCTTCAGGCGTTGCGCCTCCTCCAGCTGCTCGTAGAGGCGTTCACGTTTCGCTTCCAGCGTGCTCTGCATTGGGAGAACGAACGAGAGAAATAAGGATTAATGGTAGGGAACAGCAATGTGAATGTGGGGGGGAGGGAACTCACCTTCTCCTGCTGGCTGCTGGGCGGACGCACCTCGAGACTGGCTTCGGTTTGGGCCAGGCGCTCCGACAGCGACAGCAACAGACTGGTTATGTGACCCACATCAGCGATGTAGGTGCGGAACTTGGACGCTTCGCTGGGACGCACCTTCTCCGTCAGTTTGTCCAGCAAATCCAGGCCGAGCTTGTCATTGATGGCGCACTCGTCCCCAATGGTTTGCTGTTCGCGCTTCAATGCGCCAATCTTCTGATCCAGCTGCTTGATCAGCTCATCCTGCAGAGAAATGGAGAATGGTTTAACACCTTGACTAGCTTCATTCTTCAAGCATTTACTCACCAGCTTTGATTTGATGAAACTCGTGGCTTCCGACTCGTTCGTCTCGTCGTTCAGCTGCAGCTCCACACTGACCACCTGCTGCTGCAGTTGCTCCACTGTGCTGCCAAGCGAGGACGCAATCGTCGTGCTGCCTGCCGCCTTCATGCGCATCAAAGTTGATGTACCCACATCCCTCTTGGCCGGACGCAGCGGCACATTCGGATTGTACAGATTGCTGACGTACTGCGTCGTTGGCTTACAGCTTTTTGGTGTCAATATTTCGATGAGCTTGTCGTTGGCTGGCAGCTGCCTAATCAGTTCCATGGCCAGCAGCTCGTACTCCAGCTCGATGGCCTGACGCTGTCGCGGCTGCAGTGTGGTGCGTGTCTGTTGCTCCTCGCGCGTCGCCTCCAGCTCAGTTTCGAGATGCTCTTCCGTCTGGCAGGCCATGTCCGCCGTGCTGGGCATGGGATTAACCATTAGCACAAGTTCGCTGCGCTGCAACAGCTTCAGACTGTCCGCACTTGTGGGTGAAGTCGGAGGTGGAGAGTCCAACTCTGGTGCTGGCTCTGCAGGAAGGCTTGGCGGCAAGGCTGCTGGCTCCAGCACTGGCTCGACACTTGCTGGAGTTGCTGGCAACTGTTTGCTGGCATAACTAAGGATTCCCGTGTCACAGAGATGCGCCGACATGAGCTGCGACTGCAGCTGGGTAATCTTCTCGATGTTCTCACGCAGTGATTCCTGTCGACTTACTGGCGGCGGTGGCGTCGGCGTCGGCGTCGTCATTGGCATCGGCTTTGGCAGCGTCGCTGTTGGTGTCGTTGTGCTGATCAACTCGGCACGGAAGATGTGCGCCTCAGCACTAGAGTTTGAGTTGGAGTTGGAATTGGGATTGGGACTATGATGATTGGCATTCACTGGACTGCACTCGAGCGAACTGTTGCTCAGGCTGCAGTCGGAGGTGGCCGGCGAGAGACGCGGCGGCGTCTCAGGCAGCACCTCCTCCAGCGTCGTCTCGAGTTCATGGACAACTTGCTTCAGATCGACATGTGACTGGGACATGAACTGTGCGGGATCGTTGTGCTGCTGCTGCTGCTGCTGTTGCTTCACGTCATACGACTGAGATCGCGTAAATTGAGGCGCTGGCGATCTGCTGTAGGCGTGGCCCAGCGCAGGCGTCGAGTAGCGCTGCTGCTGCTGCACTGCCGCCTGTCCATAGATCATTGCGTAGGCAGTGCCATTGGGCGTGGCATTTGTTGGAGATTTCGTAGCGAGGTTATTATTCGATCCATAGCGCAGTTGCACAGCAACCTCACCGGGCGAACTGGGCGTCGGTGGCAGTTTGGCAGGCTGCTGATGCAGCTTGACGCCCAGCGGCAGCACATCAGGCAAATTGTTGGGCAACTTCAGTTTGCCACCACCAACGCCATAGCTGGGTTTGCTATGCGCCACCAGATCCTCATTGGAGGTGAGCGTTAGCTTATAGATGCCATGATCCGGATCTGTATTGTTCAGCTTCTCCAGGCTCTGGCGCGGCAGATACGAAGCCTTCGAGTTGGATCTGCAAGCAGATAAGGAAAGAGAGAAATACCTTAATTAGACAAGTAACTTGAGTTAACTTTAGACGCAACTAAATGTCAATCGTGGGTCATCTACTGTGGGTCATCTCAGCTGCTCACACAGCCCACGATTCGCCAGTTATATTATGCAAATTATGCATGCCATAATCTAGACGGGCCTGCTAATTGAGTCCTCAACCATATCCCAAGTTCCCATCAAACCCTCAACTCAACGTGCACCCACATGGCGAAAGTAGCCGAAAAAACAAGCTGAAAATTATTCTGTGCACGATGCGGAGACAACATTTTGTTCGTACGAGTATTAAAACAGTTTCAAGACAACAAAAAAAAAAGCCAAAAAAAAAAAAACAGCTGAGAAAACGAAAGTGAAATGTTTACAGTGCAATTATAAAGAGTTTTATGTTTCAGTTTGGAGCCGCCTTTGGACAAAGTTGGAGACTCATTTTAGTGTGCAGCGCGTATGACGAGCAACGCCAGAGAAACAGAGGAGAGGGAGAGAGGGAGTGTGAGAGAGGGAGAAGCAGAGCGACACCTTGTCGACAACTTTCAAAAAGTGCTAAACTAATTTTGTGTAAATTTCAAAAGCCAAAAAAGCAATCGCAATTTTCAGCTTGGCCACCCCCTCCTAACGGTCTCTAGCGATTTGCACTTTTTCACCATATAACTAGATAAATATATAAGACATTTGTATACAAATAGATATTATATAGTAACTATATGCATATGAATCGAGCAAAAGTCAAAAGAAAGCCGACTTGGAAATGCTGTGCATAAATTAAGCTACATTTTGTACGCTTACATCAGCGAAAACAGCTGTAGTCCAATGTATCTTTGTATCTCAGAGATACACACACACAGCAGACACATGCACGCACACACACATGTGTGTATCTGCATCTGTATCTGTATCTGTATCTGTCAATTGGCCTCAGCTGGCATTTGCATAAGCTTGCAAGGGTCTTTTGTCTAGTTCCCAACGCTTCACATTTGATTATGTCTCAGCTGAGCTTCTTCACTTTCTTCAGGGTGCATAGGGTGGGACAGAGGGGGGGAGGAGGAAGATGCACAATGTATCTGTAGCTATCTCCACTTGTTTGCCTCTCTTAATCACTTCCGTTCGCCAGCAGCCTGTTGAGTAATCTGCAGTCTACTCCATCGCATTGCCAATTTTGCCATGTTTATTGTTTCAACTTGATGTTTTCAGCATCTCTCACTCTCACTCTTCTCTTCGTATCCCCCTTCCTCTCTCTCTCTCTCTCTCTATGTTTGCTGCCTTTGGCCAAAAAAATTGTTTCATTTGCATAAAGATATGACGGCATGATTTGCATATTACAGCACAAAAGAGCAGAAGACACGACGACAGAATGTCTGGCGAATTGAGTGAGTGAGTGAGAGAGAGAGAGAGAGAGAGAGAGATAAGCAACTAATATGATGTTGTGATAATGTCTCTCTCTACACATGTATTCCAAGTATCTTATGATCAAATGGATCGTTCATTTGTTAGATTGTTAGCTTGTTTAATGTTCTGTGTCACACTCGAATCTTGCTAACTGAGTATTACGCATCGTTTGAGGTGGAAGTGCAAAAGAACTTGGCTACTTGACTTGAGTTTATTAGATTACTCGAAAAGAACAATAAGGAAGTAAGACAAAGAGTCTAGTTCTTTCAACATATATATATTACATATATACATATATAGTATATACTATAGTTCCCCGTACTAGAACAATAACTCTGTTGTTCAGTGAGGTCTGCAACATTATCAAATTGGTAAAGATTGTAAATTGATAAACCAATCGATAGCACGATGGCAAAGGTACTTAGCGCAATATAATGACAGCTTAGGCTGTGCATATTTACAGCACTAGACAATGTCTATATGGTATTGTATATATAACATATATATCTGGCTTAATATGCGTGCGATTGGGCAACAGGTCGTCTGACATAAGTCGCCCGTTTCTCTCTTTGATTCAAATGTGGAGAAAATTACACCCGCAATGATATTTGGATTATAATGCACAGATTTATGGCAAATTATCTGTTTGGCTCTTTTTTCTTCTTCTTCCTCTTCTTCTTCTGCCATTTGGCTTTCTTTGTCTAACTGTTTTTGTTGTGTAAGTTGGCGGCTAGACAAAAATGCCACCATGCCGGGCAAGAAGAAAGGGCCAATGAATCGCTTGGCTGACTAAGGCAGGCTGTCTCTCTCTCTCTCTCTCTCTCTCTATCTCTCTCTCTCTCCCCTATTCCTTCTCCCCCTTTCTTGCCTGATCTGCTCAATAACATTTCCATTTCCATACAATTAACGCATATTTTCGATATCTTTCGCTGCTGTTGTTGTTTCTATTGCTATTTTGGCCATTTTTTGGCCATATTTTAGCTATTTCGGGGCGCTGTTCATTATGTGATGCAAATTATGAATACCTCAGAGCAGATTTTGATAAATTGCTTTGGCTTTTGTTTGACCAAAACTGTTGCATAATGTCACCCCCCCCCCCTCTTCTCTGCACCTCCCTGTACTACTCCCCCCTGCTGACCTTTAGCCATCCGCTTGGGTGTTACGCTTCTCATTTCCAGGGCATAGCAGAGGGACAAGTGTAGGGGTGATGGGAAGGGGTTCAGTGTCCAAATTGGCGACAATTCACACACACACACACACATACACACAGACAGACAGACAGCAGCAAGTTGCCAGCAAGTCTCTCTATGGTCAGTGGCCTCTGCCAGCATGTTGCACGTTGCACGTTGCACATTGCGTATGCGCAATGGTTGCCTGGCGCCGTTGCACTATAATTTCTGATCGGCCTGGCTGACTAGTTTTCTTTGATAGTAAAAGTATTTTATTTAAATATGCCGACAACAACAACAACAACAGCAACAACGACTACGCATGGAAATCACGTTTTTAACATCTCGTCTTAACATTGAGCCGAAAAAAAGCCAAAAAAAAGAAGCTGGCGCTGATGTTGTGCTCTCGCTTGTTGTAGTTGTTGTTGTACACGATTGTTGTTGTTGCTGCTGTTGAAAACATAAACATCTCTCGTTGCGGGCAACGAAAAAAAAAACCGGATTGAACGCGTCGCACACATTTTCACTTGCCGCAAAATGACGTCAAGTCCAACATAAACAGATGGCCGAAGCGTGTCGTCGTCGTCGTCGTCGCAGTCGCCACTTTCTTCTTTCGGTGCGGCGGGCATGAAATTGCACTGGGGTCAGAGCAAGTGTACGGCGTGGATCATAAGGTCAGTTTGCCAACAACAACAACAGCTGCAACAACTGCAACAACTGCAGAACAAATCGAAGAGGCAAGTGCCACAAATTGTTGCGCTCTTCAAATGCCTCTCGTGGCACTCTCTTGGTATTTAGGCTTCTTTCTGTGCACAGACGGACACACACTCGTCAAACTCTAGCATGAATTTCTCTTAGGAAAACTACTGTAAAATACCAAAAAAAAAAAAAAAACAATGCCAAACAAACTGGGAAAGGCCGACGTCGTTGCGAGAAAGAAAACGCAGCCAGAGTAAAAGAAAATGTAGAGAAAAAGTCAAGTAAAGAAAAGAAAAGAAAAGAAAAGTTCTTTCTTCATGTGAGAGGCACGGAAAGTGCCGGATTGCAGCATCTGCAGACAGCAGCAGCGGGCAGCAAAAGCCAAGTGGAAGATTCGCCACTGTCCAATGTACAGTGCACAGTGGGACAGAAGTGAGCAACTAGAGATAATTGCAACTGTTTTGTTTATTAGAGTAGAGTAGACAAGTCAATAACATTCAACGAAAACAGAGTGAGGGAAGAAATAAAGTTCCCAATAGATAGATCGACTATAAAAAAATGTATCGATGGAAAAATAAAGTAAAGATGAATAGATAACAAAACACATTTAACGATTGATATAGACGGATTAACAGATTAATACAAAAATGAATAAAAAGTAGTACAACTATTTGGTACATTTATTTATCCATCTATAATCAATTTTCGCTAAGTATATCGGTTATTTAATCTATATATAATATTACACCTATCTATCTTTATATTTATTTATTTATTTATCTATCTATTAATATATTTATATATTCATATTTATTTATCAATTTATCTATAACCTTTTTATCGATGCATCTATATTTATATTTTTATCTTTATATTTACTTATTTATTGATCCAGATATCTGTTTTTAGGCCATGGATTTTAAAAAAATTCATGGACTATTATGTTTGTCGGAACGGAATTGTGCGTAACAGGCAGAAGGAGGCATCTCCGACCCCATAAACTATATATATTCTGAATCAGTATCAGTAGCCGAGTCGATTGAGCCATGTCTGTCTGTCCGTCTGTCCGTCTGTCTGTCTGTATGAACACCTGGATCTCAGAAAGTATAAGAGCTAGAGTCATCAAATTTTGCGACAACATACGTATATATTGCAGTGTCTCAAAGTTTTTTTAAAATTTGGACACGCCCCTTCCCGCCTCCGTAAATCAGTAATAACTATTTAAAAACTACAATATTAGCTCAACAACCAAAGTTGTATATCTTACATGACAAATACTTTGCCACGGGCGTTATGTGAAAATTTCATTTAAATCGGACTATTAATAAGTGAGATATGATACGAATTAAACTCACTTTGAACATACATTTATACTTAAGCAGACCTAATTTACGCAAGCATACCGAAGTTCAAATCTAGACACACATCATTTTAAACTTTTTATTTGCATTGTATGGTAACAAAATTGGTTGACAATGCAGCTTTGTCGATGGGCCAAGGAGTGAGGCAATGGCCGAGTGGTTAGAGTGGCGGACGGCTGTGAGAGAGTGCGTGTGTTCAACTCCCGGTTGAGGCGGGTGCGAATTTTCGTTTATTAATTATTTATTATATTATTTTATTTTTTTTTTTTTTTATTTTATTCTAATAATATTCGGGCGGCGATTCCATACCGTTAAAATTTTTATTACGGTATACTATGATAATCCATGGCCTTATACAGTCAGCACCTGACTGTAGCGTTAGTATTTTTCTATTTATCTTTTATCTACTAATCCTTTTATCTATTTTTTTATTTATCTACTCATTCATATATTCATTTACTAATCTTTTATCTATTTATTTATCGTTTTAACTATATATTTATTTATCATTTATCTATCATTATTTGTATCTATTTATTTATTCATCTATTGAACTATTGACTCATTTATTTATATATATTTCGATCCATATTTATATATATCTACCAATCAGTTTATAACTTTATATAATTAAATATAGCAATCTATTCTATCTTAATCTCTCAATCTATATATCCATCTGTCTAATTATTCAACTATTCACCCGGTGTCTATTTGTGTACTACTCTTCTCTGTCAACACAACAACATGTACAGCCTCCTTCGACCCACTGTGCACAGTCTGTGGCAGCATCTTCGAGCTCAACAATTGTTTGCTTCATGTTTGTTTCGTGGGCTGTTTTCATTTCTAATGCTGTTGATATTGATGCTGTTGTTGTGATCATTGTTGCTGCTGCTGCTGTTGCTGTTGCTGTTGCTGTTGCTGTTATCGCTGCCGTCGCTTTGGCCATAATTATGATCCATTAATTCTGGCGGCAGGCGGCGCCTTGTGCAATATTTTTAATGTAAAATCTATTTAATGCCATCTTGCCGCAAGGGCTCAGACAGAAATAGACAAACTTGAGAAATGCAACAGCAACAGCAGCAGAAGTAGAGGCAGAAGCAGCAACAGCTTCAGCAGCTGCCACTTGTTGAAAGTGTCGAAAGTGTTGGCTAGAAACTGGAATTGTTGCTGCCACAGCCACTGTGTTGCTGCTGCTGCTGCTGCAATGGGGTAATTAACTTGTGAGCTAAACGCTTCAGTCATAACAATTAAGCGCAGAACAAAAGCGGCGGCCCAGAAGAAGACAGGCTCGTAAAATGTTAGATGCACTGGGCACAGTCTCAATCTCAGTCACAGTCCCTTCTCAACACTGCCCACTCTCACCCCCACCCGTCTTGGCCCACAGCTTGGGTCATTGTCTATGGCGTGGCTTTTGTTTTGGGCCAACTCTGCTTTGTCTTGTCTTGTCTTGCGGCTTGTAGTGAGTGTGGTGTGTGTATGCCTGTGTGTGTGTGGTGTGTGGTGTGTGTGTGTGTGTGTGTGTGTGTCTGTTGTGCCTTGTTGCTAATATCCGCGACACATCTGCCAATGACATTTTCACTCTTTTGCGCTCGCTGTGAAATTATAAAACCAACTGCGAATTGGCCTGCGGGCGCATGCGCAACACGTCCGGACATGGATCAGACGAACTAGCCGGAGATGGCGAATAGAGAAGGGTAAGCGGCAGGCAGGCAGTCAGTGTAGAGGGAAAGGGGTAGAGGAAGAGGCAGCTACACTGAGCTGAGCCATTTGCGTTTTAGACATTACACAAAGCCAGCAGCGAATGCCAAAGTGCCTCAGTCGTCGTCGTCGTTGTCGTTGCTCTTGAGGAGGAACTGCCCTGAATACGTATTTCGCATTTTTTTTGCTTTGTTTGTCTCTTTTTCTTTCTTTTGTTTTTGGTATTTGTTGTTGCTAATTTGTGCGCTTAGCTTTTGCGAAATGCTTCAAGTGCACGCCGTGCTGCAGGTGGGAAGTGGCAGCCGGAAGGGCAGAAGGAGGGGGGCTAAGTGCTCTACTTGTTGGTCATGTCACGGCCTCAGAGAGATCCGGGCATGCAAGAGATGCAAATGATAGAGAGTTGGGGGCATATATAGAAAGGTATATATGTATAGAGCTAGGCATGTGACTATATAGTAAAGATTTCAAGATTACATTTCTATATATAAACTTCAACTCTATTAAATATTCGCTGCCTGTCTGCGTCATCAGCTAACTAATTGCAATTTAATTATTATTATTTTTATTATATTATCACGTGATATCATAGAGAAGAGAACTGTGTAAAATTAATAATGCATATGTAAAATGTTTCTCTGAGCTCATCAGTGAAACTTGTCAGCAACAGGCATGAAATACCAAAAAAAAAATGAAGGGAAATACAAAGTTAAAGGCAGCAACAGCAACAACACTAGCAACAACACGTACAACGCGAGCAAGAGTAACCTCTCATCAACAACATGGACAATTTTTTAATGTATTTCAACACGCGGCATGATCGACGAGGGTCGGTGTCAACTGCAGATACATACATATACACATGCAGATACATACATATACACATGCAGATACAGATACAGATACAGAGGCACATATACAGATGCAGTTACAGATACAGAGATACTTACACAGATGCAGTTACAGATACAACAGCATATATACAGATGCAGATACATTTATACACTCACATTGCTGGCACAGATGCAGCTATTATTGCAGTTGCAGCTACAGATACAGCTAGAGTTGCAGACACAGATACAGCTACAATTGCAGATACATATACAGCTACAGCAACATTTAGCAGCGAATTCCTACAACTTTTTGTAGTATTTCTCTTTTTTTATTTAGTTTATTTTTTTCGGAATGAAAGTGAGAGATTGATGGATGGTCCCGACCCAGGCTGATGTATATTTATAGAGTATGCGCCACACAGTTAATTGCCCAAGTTGTTCTTGTTGCTGTTGTTTTTAGCTGACCTTTAGCGCACTTATTAATGATACAGTCCGGCAAGAACAACATTAACAACTATAACAATCGCTTGCATTGTCTTTCGTCGCGCCCAGAACAAAACGAAGCTGTCGAATTGCCAATGTGGAATTGGAATTGGAAGTTATTGGATGTTATTGATCTGCTGCTGGCGCTGTTGCTGCCGCTGTTGCTGCTGATCAGACAAGGTCAAATCGTAGAACTCCCATAGAGCTAAAGAGAATTTGCATCAGTTAGCGATTATTTATGCAAATCACAGTGTGTAGCGTAGGCAACACACGAAGAATTCTCACGCTCGAAACGATCGAACTAGGCACAGTTCAGGGCCGTAGCGACGCTCCCGCGGGCCCTTGTGCTAAACCTCTCGGGGGCCTCTAGTGTCAGTTGACTTTCTTTTAAATAAAGTTTGAATTTAGTTCATAAAACATTTAACAACATGAAGAAATATAATACTAATTAGATTTTAATTATTACTCGATTTTGTTTCGGCAAAGTCATCAATATGTTTAAATAAATCAATATTTCTGGCGCTCTTATACTCGATTGATATATACTTCCCATCCATTACATCCTAGTTGACCTAATTTACTTTGCAATTATTATTACACAGTTGACGTGGCAAACCCCACAAAGTATATGTATATATATATATTCTTGTTCCCTTTCTATTTTTTGTAGCTGACCGCCCTTGACAGCCGTGGGCCCTAGTGCAGCCCACTGCATACCTTTAGCTACGGGCCTGGCCAAAGTTTCGTTCGATTGATCGATTTCTGATGTAGTCATCGTGCTAGTCACCCCACCCTGGCCCCCCTCTCTGCCTGATAGCAACACTGTGAGACATTGCCCCCGAGTTGCAGTTGTTGTTGCTGCTGTTGCTGTTGCAGTGTCAACATGTGTTGACTGTTGGGGCTGCACTCCAGTTGTTTTCTATGTCACGCGCTTCACAGCCGAAAAGCAAACAAAGCGCAACGCTTCTCTATATAGACGCGACTAGTATGACTCGACTCGACTCTCCCGACTTCAATGAATGTAACTTCTGCTCCTCAGTTGACGTCACAAGGCCAGCACAGGCACTTGGAGACGGGTGTGTGTGTGTCTCCAGAACAAACAATGCCTCGAGAAAGAATAATATTTTTGATAGAAAGAATAACTTGGATCTGGCATCAGGCTAGAGGTAATCAAATTGTTGTCAGGGGGAACTTGAGACTGAGAAATCTTACAAGTCATATGTGTCTTTGTATGTATGCAAGAAATTTGAGAGTGTTCTATTGGTTTCGTTTATAATTATTGTAGTACTTGAGTTGTTGTACTCGATTTAATAAAGAAAACACTCTGTTTGGCGGGAACTTCAGGATTTCGAGTTCACTTTGAATTTGTTTCTTTTATAGATTGCAATTAGTTGTAAAGGGAGTTATGTAGATAGTCTCTGATCTTGAACACTTTTAGCTGGTTCCTATGTGAAAACTTTCTATAGATAGATAGATAACTCTGATTACTATAAAACCTCAAGAATTTTTCTTAGTTCTCTGTTAGTGATCATTTTAATCTTGATAGTGATCTGGCGAGTTGACTCTTAAAGGGAAATGTAGTAAGCTTCTATGTATCTTTCTATAGATATCTCTGAGTTAAACTCTGAAATATATTATAAATATGATATAGTGATCTCGGTGGCTTACTCTTTAAAGTTATCTGTAACACATTTATATATATTAATAATAATAATAATAAATAATAATAATCTACCTATCTACAAATATCTCTTATTTTAGATTTGTAATTCAGGAACATCTTAAATTCATGTAATCTCTCTCTTACTATCTTCCTTACAAAACCTTTATACTCAGCTAGTTATCTCGGTTTTAAAAAGTATATATAGAAGACGTCTATTCTTATTACTCTAAACTGAAACCTCTTCAGTTATAAATCTAAAATTGCCACCTAGTTTCTTTATGAAGTTCTCTTGCAATGCTTTCCTTAGGTTAACTTTATCTTTAGTCGGTTGTCCGATCTTCTTAGTTCCTTATAGCACACACTCTTATATTACTGCAGTAATAGCACTCCCAACTGTTTTGTGTATAGTTATTAATGTTTTCTATCGCACTTTGTTTACTTGGAATTTCAAAAAGAACTCTGCAGTCTGGTCTGAAGTTTTGTGGAGTATAACTCGAGCCTACCCCGTAGCCAAAATTGAAAAATCTCTATACAGCAGGAGAGCTGGCAATGATGTTGGTGATGATGGGGGAGACCCAGCCCACATCCACACCCACACCCATGCCATGAGCTTTTGTTTACAAAACCTTGGACTCTCGGACGCGTGGCGATCATTGGCCCCAGAGTGCTCTGTGGCTCTGGTGATGAGTGCCACTCCTAGCTTTGTGGAGAGACTGGAGACGGCGACTGTTGGCTGAGACTGCGACTGAGAAAAGCTGAAACACATCCGCGTATTGTTCGCACAACAATTGCAGCTGCCCCGTCTAGCCTCTCTCTGCCTGCCTTCCCCTCCCCCCTCCCCTCGCAGTCACTCGATAATTAACGGTTTATTGATAAAACGATACGAATTGCAATTGATGATCAGAGCAGGCCGATTATCACCAGCAGCCGCAGCAGCAGCAACACCACAGCATCATCATCCTGCAGCTACCCTCCTCCCTACCTTCTCCCACTACCCCTCCCCCTCTTTACCCAACAAACTTGTATCCAAAGCCCGTTGGTCATTTGGTGGGCGTTTTTTGTGGCATTTTTTTTCTGCGTTTTATTTTTTTTGTCGATTTTGGTTTTGATTTTGCCATAAACATAATTCTCTGTTGCGGCAGCGTGAAGCAAAGCGTGAAATTGTTTTTGCCTCCATTGGGCAGCCATGACATTCAAGCACAGCCCTCCCTCCCCCTTCTCCCTTCCCCCTCTCTGCCTACTCTCCTCCTGCACCCGCCTCTGTGCTGCGACCCTAAATAGTTCGCAGTTGCTGCGCTGCGCTGAGTCAAAGCAATTTTTATGTGTACAACGAACCCGTCGCCGTCGTTGCGGCATTTTCATAATAATAATAATAATAATAATAATAATAAAACGACATCAACAAACTGCTGGAGGAGCCACAACACTTGTTGCACTTTGAGGATGGGACAGGAAGCATTTGCAGCCGCTGCTTTGCCCAAAATTGGCTGCATGTTGCTCGCGTGCAGCAGCAGCAACACCAGCGACGACAGCAACATGCGCGGCAGTCTGGGCAAATTTGTAAAAAGCAAACAGCAACAACAACAACAACAAGAGCAGCAACAGCAGCAACAACAAGAGAGTAAACGCAATTAAGTACGCGCAACAAATCAAAAACGAGATCAAGATTTGGCTTTGATTGCATTTTCAAGGTTGTTGTTGTTGTTGCTGCTGCTGTTGCATTGCCCAAAATTGGCGCGTTGCAATTAAAAATGCCAGCATATATGGCATGATATATATACATATATATAGTATACATCTGTCTGTCTGCTTGTATAGAAATATATATCGCAGACTATCTGCTATATTTATTGGCTAAGGAAACGCGGCTGCGCAAATTGTTTTGGCTGCCCCAAATTGCTTTGCAAATGACGTCATATTTATTTTATTTTCTGTCGCTATTTAAAGTTTTTGCAACACACACACGTACACATCCATAGACACACACACATAGATACAGCTGTCGTCTAGACATTTCTGCCATTTTACAAGCTACACTAATGCTAACGATCGTACCTAAAGCCCAAGTTTTGACACCAATGCGACATCGTTGCTCGTGCTCGCTCTCTCCCTCTCTCTTTCTCTGTCTCTCCGTCTCTTTTTATCACTCTCTCCGTCTCTGTCTTGTGCAGTGTGTAACAGGTTGAAGTTCAAGATTGAATGCCGCGTAAATCAAGTGAAATTATCCGCACAGCGCGCACTTTTCGACTGAGATACAAAAATCAATGTGTGGCGTATCCGTAAGATACTCACGCTAATATCTATCTACATACATCTGCTGCTGTCCGAGCAGAGCACATGTGTGTGACAAAAGGGAAAAAGATAGCGAACTGAGAATGCCCTTGCTATGGAATGTTGCGATAATAATGGGAGTTTTTTTCTTCCCTAGAACAAATAAATGTGGGAAAAAAGGCTAGAAAAATGTAGTAAAACAATGCTTGAAATTAATATGCTACTTATTAGTTAACAATTCCAGCTATTGTCTACAAATTCATTTATAATTAAAGATGGTTAATTTAATTTATGAGAAGTTGAAGTGTTTTGCTATAAATTCGGTATTTTTAGCTATTTAAATTTTATTTACATTATGCTTTAGCTATTTAAAGTTGATTTCTTTAATTTTTGAGCTAATTAAATTTGATTTCTATAATATTTTAGCTATTTAAAGTTGATTTCTATTAGTTTTTGGCTATTTAAATGTGATTTCATAATATTTCAGCTATTTTAAATTGACTTCCCTAATATTTCAGCTATTTGAATTTGATTAATATAAAATTGTAGCTTATTTAAATTGATTTCTATTATATTTTGGACATAATGTATTAGCTATTTAAAGTTGATTTCTATAATATTTTAGCTATTAAAAGATGATGTTTATAATATTTTAGCTATTTAAAGTTGATTCATAGAATATTTTTAATGTAAATTTGCATTTTAAAATATTTGTAAATTATTTTAACTCAAATTTAAACAAATATTCACTTAACTAATCTTAAATTAAAACACTTATTTAGCTAATGCAATTAACCACTTATTTCGCTAAGTGTACATGCCATGCGAGCATGCAAAACCTGCTGCATCATGAAGAAAACAATTTGAACAATTTGCGCTGTTGCAGTTAACTAAAATGTATCTACGAGATACTTAAGTGTCATCACACACACACAAACACATGCATATAGGTGTGTGTATTTTCAAGAACTTTTGACACATAATTTGACCAGGCCGTTTAATATTTGCAAAAGCTTTATTCAAATCCAATTGAAAGTTATTTCCGTTTAGCGGGAAATATTTAGCTATTTATCTGACACACACACATACAGGGGAAATTCGGGTTGACTAAAAATAAATAGCATAATTCGGGTTGCACTAGAATTTATCACTGATGAAAATGGGAAATGGGGAAAAATGTTGCGTGCAGTGCGCGCCAGTGTCAACTCCGGGGGAAAAGAAAAGCGGCGCCGTTCCCAATTTCCATTGGGAATTTCCAGCAGAAGAAAACTGCTGCTGCTGCTGATGCTGCTGATTAGCCAACAAATTAGACGCTTGCCTGACATATTAGCTGCTGTTTTCCGGCCACGCACTGATTTATGCACTGCGGCTGACCCAAAAAAATACACACAGAAAGAAAATCAAAGCCCGAACAAAACAAGAAGAAGGGGAAGAAGTGTATGTAAAATATATAGAGAATATATAGATATTGTTAAGTGTTGTCTGGCTTGGCATTCTGTTTTGACTTTAGCCTTATTCTGTGCTGCTTAGCTTTGCATTTCATTTCACCAAATTGGCCAAGCCAAGCTGAGTCGAGTGAGCAAATTGCAAATTGAAAATTGTTTTCCCTGTAGAACGTGATGCGGCGCAGGATGCATATTTGTGGTCTGGACCTGGGGACCGTTTTGTGGCATTTGCTTTGTTGTGCATACCTCTCTTTTTATATGTGTGTGTGTGTGTGTGTGTGTGTTTGCGTGTAATTCGTCATGCAATCGAGAACGGCAGCTGAAGAGCAAATAAAAAGCAATATTCGCCGCTTAGTTGGCGCTTTTTACTTTGTTGTATTATGCAGTCAGGCAGGCAGACGTTAAAGAGGTGGGGCTGAGGGGGGGCAGGGTGTACAATGAGACGGACAGAGACAAACAGTGGGACATGCAGACGAGTGCAGCAGTCAAAGGCAGCACAGCAGCTCCAGACAGCCGGCCTTGAGCTGTCGTTGGCCACGTACGAATGCCAAAACGAAAAGCGCAAACAGATCGTGCATACATATACCATATATAAACATACATATATATATACTTGATATCGAAGTTGGACGCGAAGTTGGACGCATAATAATGCGAAGCGAGCAAGCCAAAGTGTTCACATTTGATTGCATTTCATTTGCATTGTAAGAATCAATCACGAACTAGAGTCTACAGAGAGCAGAGACTCGTCTACAGTCTACAGTCAGTGCTGTGTCTAGCCGCTTGCCAGTCATTTATTAGTTATTAACGTGCGATCATGCTACACACTTATTTCAAGTACTTACAACATGCAATCGCAATTGCCAATTGGCAGTACGAGCTGGCCATAATGATTGAGCACAAGGCAGACGACGACGAGGATGACGATGGCGATGACGATGACTTGACTGGTTGACAATCATTGCGACATTGCTCACAGGCAGAGACTATTAAGCTAGTCAGCCACATAGTCATAGATACTTAAAGATACTCAACTTAACTACACGCATAGACAGTTATAGATACTTTGATACTGCTGACTGCAACTGCAGCTGGCTTTGCATTTCAATTGTGGCCCATTGTGAGTGCTTTCGTTTTCATTCACTCTCTGCGCTAATCGACAGGGACAACAAATGCCGCTGATTAGCTAAAGAGGGATAGAGAGGGGGAGGGGAGAGTAGGAGGGGAATGTTGGTCTGCCTCTTGTTATGTCTGGCTTTCGTTTTCAGGCGTCGCGTCGCTTTCACGCCCAAGCGGCATGCGTGCGTGTTAGATACATTTGTATCTGCCTGCATGACCAACAAACTATCTATATCTATTGACTGTGCATTGTATCCATAAGTTCAGTATGAACTGAGGCAGTTGCAGGCACTGCTGAGGAGCCTCTTTCTTTCCTTAGATACATTTGTAACTACCTGCTTTATATCTACAGCTGTTTGACCAACAAACTGTCCATATCTATTGACTGTGCAATATATCTATAAGTTAAGTATTAACTGAGGCAGTTGAAAGTACTGCAGAGGACCCTCTTTCTTTCCCTAGATACAAATGAACTTCTCTGTATTGTCTCTGTATATCTATAACTATCTATATGTATTGCATCTTTAACTTAACCATGTCCTGAGATGCACCTTATGCTACCCTCTCTCAGGCAAGTGAAAGCTTTTATTCCCGGCAATATAGCGCTCTTTCCCATAATTTCCCATAGTTTTCTCCCCATCATCTTTTTACGCAGTCCACTCACATTTGCCTTTCAATTGTCACAGGGCAATCAAATCAAATCAAATCGAATGTAATCGAAATATTCACAATTTGACACTTCCATTTCGACTCGTTTCCCAGGCTGAAATCGCTTTGGGTTTTCTTGGTGTCAATTTGAGTTGCTATAAAATTAAATTGCTTTTTAAGTTTTACGACACTCTGCATGTGTATTCGAATGTGTGTGTGTGTGTCCAAGTGTGCTTGTTTTTGTGCTTTGCTTTTGTAATGATTATGTCCATTAAGCAAGAGAGCACGAGAATGCGCCTTTGTCCCATTGTCCACTGTCGTGGCATGCCGCGTGTATCTTGTGGGTGTCACTAATTGAATTTCCACACAGCGTAGCTTCTAACGGCACTTTACGAGCGCGTTCTCAGACTCTGCGTAGGCTCACGTCGAGCGCATTAAATGTTTCATTTCAATATTGAGATACATTGCGCAATATATTTATTTCGGTTGCTTTGTCCACACATTGACTTTAATTTCAATTTATGCAAAAGGTGCTCCGCTTTGGACACTCTACCCTCCTGTGACAGCACCCGCCCCCTCTCCCTCTCCCTCTTCTTGCTCAAGAATAATTGCAGGCACGTAGCAAAAAGACCAAGTTCATTGACAGACAAGCAGAAAGAGAGAGAGAGAGGGGGAACAGGAGAGGGAAGAGAGTTGGAAGGCCTGCCACGCCCGATTGTCAATTCGCGACTTGCGGTTATCGACTTGGGTAGCTTGGGCCAAAGAGAATCCCGAGCTCTCAATGCGATTCCCATTGCGACTGACATGCAAAAATATCGTGACCAAAACAAAAGACAAAGCATCAACAACAACAACAACAACAACAACAGCCACAGAAAACGTTGCATGATCTCAACTTATTTGCAATTACAAGAGTACCTCCATGACTCCCCTCCAGATCAGTGCCATAAAATCAACTCTTTATGACAACAGATTTATTTGCGTCACTTCTCACGCAGAGTGTTAAGTTTTATGGGTGAATAAAGTGTTGTTTTCTGCATAAAGGCAACCCCAACAAAACGATAGATTCAACTGAAACTCGAGCCACAGTTAAATAATACTCATTTATACAGTTTGGGCAACGTGTTGGGTTACCAACTTCAATTTTGGTCTTTATAACAAAACCATAATATTAACTGCAACGCAGTGTAGAGTTAGAAATTACAAGTATACTTTGGTTAGACAAAGATTTTAATTACCTACTTTGGGTATACAGTTAGAAACCTTAATAAAACCATAAATAGCGCTGAAATTAAGTGATTATTGCATGTATACTGCGATTAGACAAACATTTTGATTAACAACTTAAGCCTAACAAAACTTGCAAGCCAAACAAAACTATATTTGCAGCTGAAATTTTTAAATAACGTATTGTAATGACTAAATACCAATATTCTCTAACGATTTACTTTCGTTAGAAAGGGATTTTAAAAAAAGCCCTAAGGGTTTTATCTTTAAAAAACCCTAACAAAACTATAGATTGAGCTTAAACTCAGTAAATAGCTAAATAATACACAAAGACTGAGATTAGACATAGATTTTGATCACTAATTACACGTTATACTATTCTATTCACTTCAAAAACTCTAACAAAATTATGTATTGAGCTGAAACTCAGTAGATAGCCAGATATTGCATTTATACTGAGATAAGACATACATTTTTATCATCAACTATATGTTATATAGTTATACTATAACCTATTTACTTAAAAACCCCAAGCAAAACTATTATTTCAGCTAAATTTGAAGTGCAGTTTGTCATTAACCAAACATCAATATTCTGTAGAGTTCAAAGTTCAGTTCTTTAAACAAACACACTTTATAAAATATTATAAACCATCTTCCATCTTGCTTAAGTCAAGTTATCAAACTAAGATTAGAGAAATTAGCATGATAAATTCCCAGGTATTGTAAGTAGTGGATATTAGTTAAATTCAGGGCGATCTCTATCGCATTAACCTGCTCCCATTGCCCAAGACACACAGAAATGAAATCCCACCCAAGTTCCTCTTATTCAATTACATATTGCACGAGCGTTACATTGCTCAAATGGCACGAAGACCTTCCCAGGCGACTGTGAAAGTTGTTGCGTTTTTTAAATGGCAATATGTATAAATAAAAACTCAACTTAATTGCAATACATTTTGCCCAAGGGGGCCAGGGGGAAATACGAACAAAACAAAGGTAAATTAGGCAAACACACACACACAATTTAAACATGCCGGGAAACCCAGCATAGGCTAAGTAATGACCAGACCCAGACCCCGTTCCGTAGCAAACACAGTCCAAGTGCTTGCTCCGATTTTAATTTGGGTTTTTATTTTGGTTATTTTTGAATCGTTTTTTGCGCATGTTTTTGATTTTTATCAGCTGGGTGGGCTGGTCGCATGGCCGAGGCTTCTCATTTGCCCCTCCCCCCGTCCGTCCACTGTCCGTGTCCGCGTCATGACGCGCGTGACCCACTAAAAAAGAGCATTTTTGTTCACTGTGCTTTTTTATGTCAAAGCAATTTTCGTGCTTGGCCCAAGCCCAAAAAGACAGCCCAGAGCCCAGAGTCAGGTCCCGGCCCAAAAGAAACGAGCCAGAGAAGCCAACGATCGATGCGATCGATTCATACACACAATACATACATATGTATACGTATGTGTACGTATGTCGTCTGTCGTTTCCAGTAGCCAAGACAGAAAACAGTAAACAGTTAACCCGTCAGGCGAACAGGAAGCCACAAAGAGTTTTTTATTTACCTTTTGGGCACTTTTCAGCTCATAATTATTAATATATCGTTATATCGTTATAACGTATACGATGTATACGATATATATGTATCGTGCATCTCTTGTCTCGTCTCGTCTGGTCTCGTCTGGTCTCGTGCGGCAAGAAATTCATTCGTGCTATAAAGTTAATTTGTGAAATTTTGTGCTGTTTGGATTTCTTAATGATTTCACGATGTTGGAAAGGAAGTTGCACGCCGGAGGTTACTGGAGCGTTTAAAGCTTTGTTTCTTCATTAATTTTGCGGGCTAATTGAAACAGTTTTATTGTCGGACCCGAGTTCTCATTAAATACCGCGACCTTGTCACCCGGCCCGTATACCAAAGAGCCTTTTGGCTACAGATACAAATACATTTGTATCTCGTCATCACACGTAGGCCGTACAAACTGTTCTCTACAATATATACATATGTATATGTATATGTATATGTATATGTATGTGCCCGTAGACACCTGTAGCTGTTGGCTTCTTCTGCTTTAGCTGCCCTTTTGTTTCCTCATTCTTTTTGTTGTCTGTTGTGTCTTTGTCGCTGACTTGTTGCTACATTTGTTTAACTTTTGCGGTACTTTGCCAGCCCGCTCGACTTGAACTTGTTGCCCGCTTTATCTCTGAACAATTCTGCTGTAGAATGTTACCCTCCATAAACCGTTGTTGTAATTATAATCTGAGGTCTCTGCCTATGCACTATGCCAGAGCGGGCATATCTTAATCCAATGTTTGTTCGCAAATAACAAACGGAATTCAAAGATTCCAAACAGGATTCTACAATGACAATATCTAGAGCATATACATATATACTATATACATATATATTGTAGTATATGACTAGGTGTGTTTAGAGATTTATGACAGATAAGATTTAACGTTTATTGCGGAGCTATAGCAAAATCAGCGACCATTGAAAATTGTTGGAATTGTGCAATATATATTCTTTTTATAATGCTTCATAAATTAGAAACTTCCCAGGCTTATATAGCCGTGTGAGATTGGGGGTATTCCTGTCTAGAATTAAAGAAATTCCATATTTAGACACGAGAGATTCTGGTAAGAAAAGCTGAGAGAAAGTTGAGAAGCATTATAAAAGTTGGAGTAAGAAATAAAAAATAAAAGTAAGAAATTATATCATAAACATGATAGTTATAGTTGAAGTTTAATATCAACTTTATGGCAACTTTTATAGCGTATGTCTTAGTCGCACTCGGCTTGATACTTGACGCCCCTTTTGTTTTGTCGTCTGCACTCATTTAACTTCATTTGGCTTTTTGTTTTAGAATATGCATGCATAATGCCCGCAGATAAAGCCAGAGTACTCGACTCGACTTGATGGTTCGCTGACTCCCCAACAGTGCTTCCCTTCCCTCCACTCCCCTTCTTTCCCTTCCCCTTCTTCCATTCAGTCTGTCTGTTTCTCTCTGTTCTCTACACCCGTTCACTTTCAGATAAGCTGGGAAAGTAACTACGTAAATATAGCACAAGAAACAACAACAGCAACAACAAATTACAATTAGAATGCAATGATATATACACATATCTGGAGTAGCAGGCAGCAGGTAGTATGCCTGGTATCCCAACTGGGTAGTTGAGCTTGAGTTAACCTCCAAAAAGGGTTCTACATAGAACACCAACGATCCGACGCAGCATTTGCATATCGGGTACATTGACATTTGTAGCTATAATGGATAATCTAGAACTTGGCACGTACACACACTCACACACACACACACACCTCCAATCAGAATGAGACAATTGATTGAGTGGGAAGAGAGGCACAGTAGACAAGTGGCTGGAGGAGGAGGAGCGGAGCGGGGCGACGGCTTTGCTGATTAGAGGGCAACATTTTGGGGGGGGCAGTTTCACGTTTTCTACGTTGATTTTTATGACGCGCTACAACTAATTATCATAATACAGAACTGGCACAAACACAACAACAGCACGAGATATAAGGAGAGAGAGAGAGAGGGGCAGAGAGAGACAGACAACAACTGATCAAGCTATTGATTGATTGATGAATTTAAAACGAGTTCGCTGAGCTGCGAGTCAAAAAAGGCATGTTTAACAAATTTTCGATAACATTGCGGGCGGTCTAATGAACTCTGTTAGTTAGCAGAGACACTGAGCGAAATAGGCAGGAATATGTAGAGCAAACTACAGTTCTACACTGAGCAAAGAGGAGTAAGGGTTGGAAGGATATAAAATAAATGTGTCAGTTAAGCAAATAGGGTAAATATTGAGATAAGTTTAAGAAGTAATACACTTAGAGCAAGCTGGAGTATGTGAGAAATTGTCATATAACGAAAGTAAGTTACAAGCTACACTGCGAGAAACAATTAAACTCAATTGCTAACTTAGTAAGGGTTCTTTGTTCATATTCATCTTTAGTTATATCTGATTGTTTATCGCTTTGTATTTATGACAATTTCCGCCTTTAACTCAAAACCTTTACGCGTCGATATTTAAATGAAAGGCTTTAATTGTCAATTTGTCAGTGTCGCTTAAAGAAATGGAATATTTTGTATACATTTTAATTAAGACTGAATAATTGTTGAATTGTAAAAAGCGTATTTTATTGTCGCTTGCTGCTGTTCCTGCTGCTGCTCCAATTGATATGCATGTTCAATTCGTATTTGCTCAAGTGTTGTATGATATTTTGGCATGCCACAAAAATAACCCAAAGTCGAGCAAAACACGCGATAAACAAAAGCAAACATCAACAGGCAAAAAAACCCGTTTAAAATATATATATACAATATATATATATATCAGCCATACCTCTGTCGCTCTCATACAACAGAGATCAACTGATCTATATTCAATGCGAAGGAACAATCAATTTTTATAGAGCAGCAGGCGTTAATTGAAAACTCTTGACATTTTGCCGTTGATGTTTTTCACTTTTCGTTAGAGAATGGAAGTAATAGAGGTAGGAGGAGGCAATAGGGAGCGAAGGTAACAGCTTGGCATTACCAGCTACATTGTAAATATACCCTGTACATGCATTTGGCTACCAGTAAGGCATTTGCAACTGTAAAATGTCGTGAGAAAAGTTAGATATAATGTATAAAGAATTATTATAATCCCTGAGAATATCTGATTAAAGTCATATAAGATCTCTACTACGTATAAATATATATATATATATGTATAGTAGTCTATACAGTCGTTTGGAAATCAGTAAGACACTTAAAAGTCATGCTAAAAATTAAAAAAAACCTATTTTAAACATGTAGAAAAGCCAATTTAAATCAAAACATTATGCAATTTGCTAGACAAACGCATCAAGTTCTTTTCTCTCTATGCCAAAAGTTTAATAACGATGCAAAAGTTATATCATATTGTATTACCAGATCTTTTCAATTCTTTTACAGCGCATCTTACAGTCGAACCTCCCCTAAACACACCGCATCGAATCGATTGGCCATGTAATGCGCTCTGTGGCACAATAAACGTTTATTGTTTGATTGTTTGATTTGTTTAGTGGCCTGCACCAGCACAATATCATAATAACAGCAAACATTAGGCCCTGCACAATTCAATCAATTCAATTCCGTTTGACGCTCCCCGAAGGTCAGAGCAATTTCCACAAAACGTTCCAAGTTCTACTCGTGATCGTAAACCAAAATTCTATTGGCCGTCAAGTGATTTAACATATTTTAAAAAGGGCAGATAGTATTTTCAATCTTTCTCCCTCTTCCTCATTTGTTTTCTTCATGTGTTTATTTTACTGTTTTCTTTATTGATTGCGAATGAATTTAGTGTTGGTTCGTTAACATTTTCTCCATTGACAGCAAATTCTTTTGCCGATGTCGAAATTCGTGCAAAGCTTTAATAAAATGAAGCAACAACAAAACAGAAACGAAATGTATAACAAAAAAACGGAACAAAAATGGAACAAAAGCAGAGGAGGCGACTTATTTGTAAACGCAAATTAATTTGCTTTTTGAAGTCGGTACTCGAGCAGAACTGAGGGTGCTACTGGCTACTGGCTACTGTTGTTGTTGTTGTTGTTGTTGGCATTGATAGCGTGCGGTAATTAAAGTAATTTATGCGCAATAGAGCATGTGACTCTGCATAAATCAATGTTAATTCTTCTGATGAATCCACAGTGCAAATTTCATTGAATTCGTTGCTGTTTTAAGGGTTCTACGCAAGAAAACAATGGGTAAAGGAATATATAGTATGTATGTATGTAGTGCATGGGGGTAGCAGTCAGCTTTTGTCAGCGTTGCAGCTGTGCAGGTTGCCTGAGGGTGAGTGAGCCTGCTGCGAGGATGAGGGTGACGATGTTGCTCAGGGTGTGTCGTAGTCGTTAAAAAAGTTGTTAAGGGTGACTCGAGACAGAACCGGTTTAAACTAGTTTACCATAGAAAAATCAATATAGGATCCCTTGGAGTTAGTCAGAGAGGGCTACGTTTATATGGCGCGTGTCTGACAAAGGTTTCAAACTACTCTATTTCTCTATTTCTCTTTCTGTCTGTCCCTTTCTTACCCTCTCTTCCTGTACGTCCCTTTCTCCTTCAGCCTGATTTTGATTGTCAGCAGCAGGAAACGTGCCATAAGAAAAGGTATTCCAGTGTGTTTCTTTGCACCTGCCGCCTACAAGGCAAATTGCAGTCAGTGGCAGCGTCAGTTAAAACTGCCATGTTGCATGCAACAGCTGTGCACAGTTATTAGCAGCTGTTTCAGTGTGTGTGTGTGTGTGTGTCTCTCTCTCCCCCTCTCCCTCTACCTCTCTTGCTAACTGTCGTCATTAGCGACTCGCGCATTGAACATGCTAAATATGGTCACACTAAAGTTAGCCGACAGACAGTGACAAGATCACACACACACACACACACACACACTGACGCAGAAACTGGTGCAATTAGAGGTAGATAAAGTTGAGCAACTGTTGCAGGCTGCGCTCTTTGTGTTTTAATTAATTAATTAATTAATCAGGAAATTCTGTCAAACAATTCCTGCTTCTCCCACTTTTATTTGCATTTATTTTATTCTATTTATTTTGTTACCTTCTGATGCGAAATCTGCCGCCGAAAACCATTTTAAGCTGATCGACGGTATTCAAAATTGTGAAATCCAATTTGAACGTGCAGCAACGTGTTCGATTATGTTTTTGTTTTTGTTTTTGTTATTTCGCTCTCTTCCTTTATTGTTGTTGTTATTCACAGTTGCTTTGGTGCAAATTAAATGCAATTTTCGCTGTGCTACTGTTATTGTTGTTGTCGCACATTTGAACTGCGCCGCGAACTTCCTTGTTTCACTCGGATGACTCTTTACTCTCTCACTGTCACACTCTCTCTCTTACTCTCTTTGCACTTCTTTTCTCGTTGGAAGGGGGTTGCACTTGTGCGATTGTCTGTATGTGTGTGTGTGTGGGAGGGGGATGGAGCTGCTCTATTCACTCAATTGCAATTGATTTACACGTATGCAAAAGAGGCGAAAGTTTAGCATTGTTTTCTGCTGTTGTTGTTGTTGATGATTTTGTTGTTTCTCACTCTTTTCTTTTATGACAAATTCGTTTGCATTCGCGATTCGATCTTCGACACAGACACACTCACACTCACACCCACAGCTGGTGCTGTGGTAGGGGCGGGGAGAAGGAATAGGTGGGAAGAACTTTAATTTGCACACGCGCCGAATTCAGTCGCTGTCGCTGGTGCTGCGCGTACGTCTGCACGCGTCAGCGGTTTTCACTCGATTGAAGTTGCGACCACAAACGACAAATAAACGAAGCCGGCAACCAGTTTAGGAGAGAGTAAGAGCAAGAGAGCAAGCACTGTGAGAGAGCACTGTGCGTGTGCTGTGGGAGAGCGCGCAGTAACACAGGCCTATGGGGAGTGTGCGCGACGGCGACAAGTCTGCGCAGTGTTTAAAAGTGAGAGTGTGTTAGTGGTGCAGCAGTTGAGAGAGTGAGAGAGAGTGCATGCACGTTCTTATGCTCGTGTGCTCACTCAGAGATTTTCTTTGCAGTGCAGCGGGAGTTAGTACATGGTGCTGCTGTTGTTGTTGGTGCTGCTGTTCGAATTCGCTCTGGCAGTCAGTTTGCTCTCGCTCTTCCACTCATCACAGGTTTTTGAGCGATCATAGTTGCGGTCAGAGTATGCATGTTTTGAGTGAGTGTTTTACACTGCAGCACATTGAGCTGTTTATTGTGCATAACAAAATATTTAAAGCATATTGATTCAGCATTCTTATAAATATCTCGATTGTTTAATTAATTTTCGTCTATTTATAAGCTTTGCTTCTCATGCCTTATCAAAATTCGAGGAATGCGGAGTTCCGTATTTTTAAGGTTCGTTGGTCAGTTCCGACGTTATCAACCTCACTCAATTATTGTTTATTTCGCACTTGATTATTTCTTGATTATTGCTTGCGTTTAATTGTTAGTCACAGTAGCGAAATAAATTATGCTTTTGGTTTTGGTTTGGTTTTCAGAGGGCCAAAGTGTTGCGATCTCTCTCTTTTCCTCTCTCTCACTTTAGCTTAAAATCAACGCGCAGCAACAACTATCTGTGTTGTCAACTCAGCTTTTCCACGCCAAAACTAGCTTTATTTCAATGTTCCAAACATAGAAAAACAGTGGAAAATCTAGCTATTTTTATTGTTAGTCACACAGGCAAATGAAATTTTCGTTGCATACTTTTGCATGCTGGCGCTACTTATGCAGCAGCCTAAAAGCAGGCAATGACAACCTACCCTCTCGCACAGTTTTTCTTCACCAGCGCAGATGACATTTTTTATTTTAGCCTTTTTTTTGGCTTTTTTCTGGTTTTCCGCCGCAGATGGTCGCCCAAAAACATTTGCGAAAAGCCTCTTATGGCTTTATAGCACTACCATTTATATACAATATACATTTATATACGATATATACGCTCTACAAGTTAATAATCTATTAAGCATCTGCGTAAATCAAACGCAAAAAACAATTGCAAATTGACAAGAGACGCAGATAAGCAGCCGGCAAGAACAAAGTAAAGTGTTTTATTTTTTAAGTTTGTTAGTTTTGTTTTCGTTCGTAAAAAATAACAATTGCGTGTTCCCTGACAGTGAACACAAATCAGATGGAAACTATATACAGCAGAGAAACAACAAACAACAACAACTTGGCGTTGACCATAAAATAAAATGCATTTAATGCAATGTGAGTCTGGCTGTGTGTCTGTGTGTCTGTGTGTGTGCGTCTCTTTGTATTTAGTTTTTGGCTTGATTTCACAATATTCTCGGCTCAAAGTTCAATCGATCATTGCTGTCGATATTTAGTTGGCGATAGCGCCAAAATTATGGCAAGCACTTTGTTAAATGTTGCTCACGACGTCGCTCTCATTGTTAAGCAGTGGGAGAAGAGTTGGAGGAGCTGGAGGGGGGATTAGATGCCGCCTGCAATCGCGAGTGTCTCTCTGTCTCTCTGTCTCTCTGTCTGTCTGTCTGTCGCGAGTTGTCTCGCAAATTGAATTGTCTTGGCAATTGCAAGTTATTCTGTCTGCCTGCTATGCCGGCTACGGGTGCGCAATGCGGCGCATGAGTGATTTATTTCGCATACGCCGCGTGTGCTGCGCTGTGCAGTTAATTTGAAAATAATACGGTTCGCCTAGTTTTGGCTACGAAATTAATTCAAATGGCCACTCAGAGCTGCAACTGAGGCTGGCACTCTGGGCCTAGGCCAGCCCGCCGGCTGTGCAGAGGCGATAATTAGCGCCTGTCGAGAACACATGCTGTACGAGAGAGTGGGGCGATAAAGAGGGGGAGGGGAGGTAGTAAGGGAAGGCGGGCAAGCAGACACACCTCAGCTGCAGACCCGTAGGTGTTCAGCCAATTAATGCAGCCGAAAAAAAGCTGTCAGTCAGGCAACAAGGCTGTGATTACAGTCAGTCTCATAGTGTGTGTGTCTGTGTGTGTTTGTGTGTGTTTGTGTGTGTGTGTGTCTCTGTGTGTGTGCAGGTGATGGCAAACTGAGGAAATGCGGCTGCCCTTTGCTCCAATTTCTGTTAGCGCGACAAACATGAGCAGCAAATAAACTTTCAAAATGCAAATGAGACACGTTTGAACTGGCAAAGCAGAGGGAGAGAGAGAGTGAGAGAGGGGAAGAGGGTCGGATGAGGTGCAGAGGTGTAGACAAACCCCAAAACTTGCCACAAATTGTGTCAATATTTGTCTCGTGCCTGGATGTGCTGCAACAAATCGTGCCGCAAAGGTCTGCAGCGGTGTCAGCGAGCCACAGCACAAACTGTTCAGCATGCCACAAGCTGCAACAACAACAACAACAAACAGTACAACATGCAGTGCAACAACAGGCAACAATTTGCGGCCTGCTGCTCCACTTGGTAGCTAAGCACAGAGAGAGAGAGAGAGAGAGAGAGAGAGAGAGAGAGAGAAGTCAACTGGTTATCTAATGCCCGCACCCAGCCGCAAGCTAGCAAGCTAGCAATCGCAGCATATGCGCCACAGTGGGTGCAAAAAGTATGCGCTAATGAACCCCCAGCCAGCTCGTTCATCTATCAATGTCAGCGACACCCCATCCCCCCCCCTTCTACTGTTGCCACTTCCCTCTCTACTTCAAGATAAATTTCAATTTTCAATTCCAGTTTTCGATTGTTCGATTGTCGATAGGCGATTACAATTCGTTTGGCTTTTACAAGAGAACAACAACAAAGAACAAAGCGCCAGGAGCATACACAATGTTGACACATTTGTTGCCTCCAAAGAGTGGTGGCACAGACGGAGAGGGGAGGGGGGGAGTGGCACCCACACTGGGCAGAAAAGCGAAAGTTCGCTGTGATTCGCGTCAGTTGAAGTCAGTTTCATAATCCAATTAGACCGCCAGCGGCATTAAAGCGAGCTGCGCACATTAAGCGACAGCTGATTGACGGCACCCACTGTACGCCCCACTCCCGCTACCCCTTACCTGCCTTACTGCCTCAAAAAGGAAGCAGCTTATTAGCCAAAAGCTCTGGGCTGTAGCTTTGCTTGCTACTGTGCTTGCTACACGCACGTTGCCTAATTGGATTCGATAAGGTCAAGAACAATGCAAGCTTCCACTTAATCTAGTCAATAATATATTGTAGTATATATATATATATATATACATATATATATATACAATTTATTTTTATATATTTATGTTTATATATTATATATTGTGCTCAAGTTGGAATGCGGCCAAAGTAATTGTGGCTTGTTTTATTTGCATCATTTCAAGTTGGATTCAAATTCTTCAAGCAATTCTTTTGTTCTGCTAAGGTTACCAAGGAGTATGGTCAGCCTAATGTGCGAATTAAGCTGCTTTTGGTCAGCTATTTTTCTACCCTGCGACCATTGAAAATGCTAAACTTTGTGCAAACGTATGTAACAGGCAGAAGGAGGCGTGGCAGACCCCATAAAGTGTATATATACTCAGGATCACTAGCCGAGTCGATTGAGCTATGCCCGTTTGACTGTCCGGATGTCCGCATGTCCGGATAAACAGATGAATACACAGATCTCAGCTATTATAAAAGCTAGAGACCAAACAATGTTTCTATGCAGCACAGCAAGCCAAAGTTTTCGCATGTTGCATAATCCAATCAAAGTTGCAACTAAACCCAATCAATGTTCACAGTGTAGCCATATTTAAAAGGAGCTAGAGAAAACCCGCTAACAATTTGTGTGTTGCATAAATGAGAAATGCATTTGAGTTGCACGGGGCGTATGATTGATGCGCTGCACTCACCTGAGTTTCAGCTGCTGATTGCTCTCCAGATTCGCATTCAGATTGCTGGCAATGACGCTGTCGACGTGCGTGGGACGTGCACGGGGCAGCAACGGGGGCGGCGGCGTTGGGTGTGTTGCTGCCACAGCTGTGGGGGAAGACGCAACAACGATGGCTGTGCCGCTCTCCGGGATGTGGGGACGCTTGCGGCTGTTGCTGGTGGTGGGCAGATTTGAGTTAGTGGCGCCATTCGCCAGCGCAGCTTGTGGCTTGTGTGGCAGCTGCGGAAGAGAAGATAGTAAGTGGCATGTGTGGCACAGAGAGAGAGAGGGGCAGCTGCACTCACCTGTTGCCGCAAGCTGGTGGGCTTCTTGGGCACCTGCGGCGGCACCTTGGGCGGCGCCAGCGTTGGCGTTGCACGACTGCGCGTCGAGGCGCCCGCAAAGCTGTTGCGCCTGTTGGGCGATGCCGGCGGACGCGGCTGCAGCACTTCCGGCGGCGGGGGTGGCGGCAGTGGCTCATCAAAGGTGTAACTGGTGTCCAGTTCAACGGCCAGCGTCATTGGTGGCGGCGGCAACTCGGGCGAGGGCACACGCAAATGGGGATGCTTGGGCGGACGCTCGGGCGGACGCTCTCCATGGCCCAGGGGCAGATTGTGGACACGATGCTGTTGCGGATGATGCTGCTGATGTGCCAGCGCTGCGGCCTGCTGCAGCAACAGCTTCTCCCGCATGGGCGCATACTCCGTGGCGGAGGAAGTGCGTCTCCCGGGCAGCGCCACACGGCCACGTGGCGGCGGCGGAGGCGGTGGCATGCCTATATCATTGAACGAAGACTTCTCGGCGCTGCTAATGTTGCGTATGCTGGGCTGATGATGCTGCTCCCGACTGTGCTGCTGCTCCCGACTGTGCTGGCTGTGCTGCTGGTGCTGCTGGTGCTGCTGCTGCTCCCTGAACTCCGCATAGTCCGAGGCGGAACTGGAGCGACGCAGCAGATTGGGCAACAGCGAACGTGAACGCGGCGGCGGCGGTGGCGGCGTGGGGGAACTGCAACCAGAGCCGCCGCTGCTTGAGATGGGACTGAGATTGTTGGGCAGAGACTTGCGTTCGCCCTGCAGCGATTGATACGAGTGTCCCGGACGCAGCAGCTGCTGCTCCTCCTTGTGCGCCTGCTGCTGCTGCCGTTCCACATACGATTGCACAGCGTTCTTCTGCAGCGCCTTCAGTGCCGGATTGGACAAGCGGTGCGTCTTGCTGGGCTCCAGATACCCAAACTTGGGTGCAGCATCCTGACTGCGCTCGAAGTCATTGATGCGCTCCGCCACAGAGTGCCAGGCAGGCTGCACAGCGGAGCCAGCGGGCGTTATCACAGGAAGTCTAAGAGGAAGAGGGAGAAGAAGCAGATCAGATTGGGAGCAAGTGCAATCTTGCAGAGGGGAGGGGAGGAGTTACTCACTTGGCGGACTTGTGCAAATTGGCGCTGAACTGCGGCTTGGGATGCTGCACATACTGCGAGGTGTTGCTGTGCTGCGCCGGCTCCGTGTAGGTGCTGACAGGGAAAAGGCGATGATTGCTGCGATATGAGGAGGCAGGCGAGTGCTGTTCCTGTGCCTGCTCCTGTTCCTGTTCCCCCCCGTTGCTTGCCACATTGGGTGCACTGCAGCTGTGCAGCTCCAGCTTGCTAAGCTGCGGCTTGCTGGCCGGCGGCTGTGGGGCAATGGTGACCACAGCCTCGCTGCTGGAGATGGTCACCGATATGCTGGACTTGTGCTTCTGTGCAGGACGATGCAGCTGCTGTTGCTGTTGCAGATCCCCTGTCGACTGCGATTGGCCACGCAGTGTGGCACGTCTTGCTGGCGGCAATGTCTCCAACTCTGGCAAGGAACTTTGTGCGCTCAGTTTGTAGTTGGGCTGCTGCTGCTGCTGCTGCTGCTGGAAGCGATGCAGCGCCATCGATGTATGCACCGGCGGATAGCTGGGACTGTGACGATGCTGCACGCGCAGCGCTGCCACAGCGTCCTCTGAGATCGGCGACGAGTTGAGGGCGCCGCTGCTGCCGCTGGTCGCGGACGTCGTCGTTGCTGGAGTTGCCGGCAATGTCAGCTCGTTGTCGTGCAGATACAACACGCTCTCGCTCTGGTGCCGCTTGGGCGTCAGCACGCGCGAGCTGTGCACTATCAGCTGCGATGAGGAGACTGCAACAGAGAGAGAGACAGACAGACAGACAGAGAGGGAGGAAGAGAGAGAGAGGCAGAACTGTAGTTTTAGTTTTGGACAAATCGTTTTGGAGTTGGGGGGCGCAGTCAGGAGCTGGAGCAGTAAAAGTCGGTCAATGAGGGGCCAAGCAAACAATGACACAAGGTCGCACTCTGCAACAACCCCCTCTACTCCTACTCCCACACCCCCACCCCCTCCCTGTCACTCCCCTTAGCTAATGTGAGAGGCCAAAAAAATAAAACAAGTTTGGCAGGCATCTAAAATTACAAGATAAAGTCACGTTCTGCGCCTCGGACACGTTTATGATATGCATAACAGGGGTATTCCAGCTCAAGAGATATATGTAAATAACAGGGGTATTCCAGCTGGAGATATATGTATAAAACAGAGGTATTCCAGCAAGAGATATATGTAAATAACAGAAGTACAAGAGAAAGGTTCATGTGGAAAGGTTTTGAGGCAGAAATATGAAATGTAAACCTACTTTGACTTGTAAATATGACTTGCATATTTATAGAAGGAATATTCCAGTCTATATAAAAACATAAAGACTTATTTGTTGGGTGGAAAAAGGCTACACTTAATTGGTACTTAGACTTGGTAAAGTTTTTGTTGATTTCTGCCAAACGTTTGTATCAAAATTATCTAGCAAATGATATAAAAACAACTTTAATGTTTTAACTAAAGTTAAGTAAGAAAATGAATTGAGTTTTAGCCGTAACATGGCTACATTTGACACAAATTCAGAGTGAAATTAGCTAGTTTGACTGCATGAGGATATTGATTAATGGTATACCAACAAATTATATAACTACCTCATATAAATTCATCAAAATTCCATATAAAAGTTCTATAATACCTTGTTAAAGGTCTTCCCATTCCTTTCAAACACTACCTAAGCAACACAGATCTAACAATCCTATATAATACTAGAACAACCAATTTGGTTTGGTTTTTAAACATTTATGATAATTATATAGTTATTTTTCTAGCACAACATGCTGAACATTCTATTCCACCTTTTGCAACACTAGCAAAACAAAATAATTCCTATTCCTAACTTATTTCTTAAATCATTGAATCATATATCATACTTAAATAGTTACATTTTCTTTTAAGCAGACTGTCCATAATGTTTTATCTCACCTTTTCCAACACTAGCAAAACACAATGAATCTTTCCATTCCTTAACTAAAAAACATTCTAATTATTTCTCAACTAACACACTCTATTCTTTAGGGCATCATTCTATTACATATCTTACTTAAATAGTTACATATAAATAGTCCCTAATAATGTTCTATCTCGCCTTTTCCAACACTAGAGCAAGACAAGGAATCTCATCATTCCCAAACTAAATGAGCCTATTCAATAAGGAATTACATTAATAGAAATGATTATAGTTATAATGTCTCATAATATTTTCAGCATACTATGCTAAAAGTGCTACCCAACACTGGCCAAACATTAGCAGTATTACAACTGCTTGCATCCCTATGCAACACTAAAAGACTACACTCAATCGTGCCCTATTCAAAGCCATTTAATCATAATATAAACCCATTTCATCCCCGACCATTCTTAACTCTTCTACCCAACCCTTTGCAACACTGCACACTTACCCGACTCGGCGATGGCACTGTACCCTGTGGCATGACTCGCCTCAGAGATGTCGCTCATCGAGCCATGCCACTTGAGTGTCTCCGTTGATGAGGTGCTCTCCGAGCTGTTTGTGTTGTTGTTATGCTGGGCAAGTGAGTTGGCGTTGCAGTTGTTGCTGCTGTTGCTGCTGCTGCTGCTGCTGTTGTTGTTGTTGTTGTTGCTGGTGGTGCTTATGTTGCCGCCACTGCTGCTGCGGCTGCTGCATTGACGCGCCAACAGGGGAATGGGCGAAGGTGCCACCGAATTGCTGCAGACCGATGACAGATCATTCTCGGACCAATGATGCGACTGGCGTGACAGCAGATCGCTCTCCTGACGCAATCTACAGTGGAGGCATATAAAGAAGAAGAGCAGCATGAGAAGAGAGCAGAAAAAGGAGGGGGGAAATGTTGGTTGAAAATGGCAAATCATTGCGTGCTGCGTCGTTGACTACATAAAGAAAATAAAGCGAACAATTTTGTTGGTTGTCATGTTGCTTTGGCGTTTCCTACAACACGTACAGATGGACAAACAGTGGGACAGACAGACAGACAAGGGGACAAACAGACAGACAGACAGACAGACAGACAGACGGATGGACGGACTGTGGCCGTAATTACTTGAATTTCGGCTTAACCTTCAAAATCGCATTTCGATGACGATAGACATGACAGCGAGTACAGCAAGAAAAACTCTCTTCAAGTTGTTGCTGCTGCTGCTGCTGTTGTTGTTGTGGCAAGTTTACCAACAGCAACAACAATGACAATAGAGCAACTTGAGAGTGTCTTGAGACCTTGAAAGTTTTCAGCTAGTTTCGCTGTCGCTGTTTATGGCTCCATGTGCGCCTTACCAAGAATCGCTTTTAATCACTTTTTATGTGCGTGTGTGCCACTCTGCGAGTATGTGTGTGTGTGTGTGCGCGTGTGTGTGTAATAGAAATAAAACTCATAATTGTCGCCGCAAAACACGTTTCTCAGCTCAACACTCGATCTACTTGTAGTTGTACTCACTTGTCCAGGAACGGCGTAGCCGATGTTGAATCGGAACTGGAGACATAGCTATGATAACCCTCGGACTGTGCATAGGAGGCCTGCTTCTGATGATGGAACGTTGTCTGATCGTAGTAGGATGAGGCGCGTATGTTGTACTCCTCCAGGCCAGCCTGCGTCAAGCCGCATTGGTCCAAGTGTTGCTGTTGCTGCTGTTGCAACAGTTGCTGTTGCTGCGTTGGTGGCGGCAACATTTCATCCTGCAAAGGCAGAGAGAGAGAGAGAAAATCAAATGTTACTTTCGGAGCCTTTCATTGCATAACGCTGCGTATACGTAATGTGAGCTTCAGCGAACAAATCGGCAACAATTTAACAATTTAATCATTAGCTATGTCCACATCGGAGTCGAGATCAGCTTGCAAATGATCGCATAATTGTTATGTGCAATATCAAAGAGGGAGAGGGGGAGAGGGAGACAGAGAGAAGGAGGTAGCTAGAGAGCTCCCCCCATCATCATCATCATCATCATCATTATCAACAGTTTGAGCCTAATACTTTTGTTTGTTTGCTTTGTCTGCTCATTGGATAATTAAGTGAAAATTATTATTTTTGCTTGCATTTCGTCAATTTGGCTTGGCCAAAAGTTGCAAACAGCGAACAACAATAAAAACAACAACAATTTGAAGTGCAGCCAAATGAAATTGAGCAAGAAAAAAAGTGATACTCGTAACCAAAACCAGACAAACAGTCAAGCAAGGCAAGCCCGACAGTAAGATACCCTTCGGCAAGTGTTGAAAAACCATATAAAGACAAAGTCTGCTTGCGCCTATTGCTTCCTCACTCTAACAGACATATGCAGGCGCAAAGCATACCAGCAGGCGCAGGCACTTAGGTCTATGGTCCAATCGGATTCAAAGTTGAAGTACTGGTAGATAATGTAGCCAGCTAAGTATTTGTTAAAGTATTGTATGTAAGTTATATCTTTTATATGTCTTTTATAAATCGTAAGTAAACATTTAATTATTGATTTGCTAGGGCAGTGGGCGTGGCATGGAACAGTTAAAATAAACTGCAGCTGCGTAGGGTATACAGGAACCTTCGTGCTTATATTTACAACAGCTGAGATTTATGTGTGTTTACCGAGGCAGACAGACAGAGAGACGAACAGACAGAGAGACGAAGAGATAGACAGAGAGACGAATAGACAGACAGACAGGCAGATAGACAGACAGAGAGACGAACAGACATATAGACAGACGGACAGACAGACATACAGACGAATAGATAGACAGACAGACGAACAGATAGACAGACTTACTTGGCTCAATCAGCGAATATCTGTACATATATACTTTGTGAGGTCTACGCAATGCCTCCTTCTGCCTGTTTGCACAATTAATATACCCCTTTTGCCCATTTACAATAATCGAAGGGTATAAAAATTGTACGAATCAAAACAAAATCAGCATACAAAAATAGTGTATAATAAAAAATGGACTGTAGTTATGGGGAAAAAATTCAGCTAAGCCATAATAAGCCGGATTAAGTAACGCAAGCAAAGCCAGGGATGGGCTAGCCGTGCAGGGTTGCATTGAGAAACAAATGTACTGAGTTGAATTGGAACAAGAAGAGATTACGAGTATTGTAGGAATAGAAGAGCGAACTAAGCTGTTAATGTCTGGACTGATTACCAAAGCTGACCAGGGTTGCACTACCCATGGTATAATACTTTAAAGAGAGAGAGAGACAAAGATAAAGCGAGAGAGAGAGAGAGAGACGAGCATGGGGTATCCCGATGACCAGGGATGCATTTGAAATGTATATCTTGTGTAGTTTACTTGCAAGAAAGAACCAGAGATAGGTTATTATTAGAATAACAATAATAATCCATCAATATCGTGATACACTTAGTACACTTAGTTGACATAATACCTGAGGAGTTTATAAGTAAGAATTCCATGATCTTCGACTGTTATAGGAATGCAATATAACTTAACCTAACTGAACAGAGTTCAATATCGAGAGAACTAAGTAGACACTAGCTTGACTCTAAAGTAAGTGACAGAGATAGGAAAGCATAATCATAATCAGAACGACCAGGGAAGCACAAATGATCATCTATTGTAGAGCTGGAGAAACATCGATGCTTGCTTTGGATTTTCATATAAAACATCGATGTTTATCGATGTTTCTCCAGCTCTAATGTCGTGTGCCACTTGAAGCTGACATTATAAACATATTGAAGCACATAGAATAAACCATTACCATATTGTACCTATAGAACTTTCAATATGTAATTTATATCTGTTCTCAATTTACATATCTCAATTAGAAATTCTTCTCTATATAAACTTAACAGTTAGTCATACTAATGAACAGAGATAAATGATTTAAGAACTCTAAAATACATTTTATAGTCCGATTTACATTTGCAGTTAACAGTCTTACAGTAATTTTGCCTTTCTGCAGTTCATGCTGCGCCCTCATTTGAGTTGAAAATTGCAATAAACTGTGACTATTTCTTTTGGTTAACTGTTGCACAACGAACATGTCCGAACATGTTAACTGGAGTGCCGTAAATACTGCACATGCACACACACTCATACATACTATACATAAGTGTGTGTATTATGTTATTTGAATCATTACAGCAGCCCTGGTGTCAAAATGCTCAATCAAAGCGACGCGACGCGACGTATACTTAATATTTCAACTTCGCATCAACCAAATCGAATTGTAAATACTTATGCATACTTTTTCAAGCTAAAAAAAGAGCTAAAAAAAAGTAAAATGTTGTTGAGTCGACGCCGGGCCAAGCCTGTGAGCCACTTGACTGACTCCGGCTGCAGCTCAGCGTCGCCATGCGCAATCGCCGCCATCAACGTGGGCCGCTTTTGATTGTCTTTTTGACTTTGGCGCCACACAGAATGCTTGGCAAATAATACAATATATATGCATAGATATTTATACTATATATATATATATATATATATATATATAGAAGTACATATCTTTAGTTTATAACGAATAATCATAAGCTGACAGACGGCGACAAATGCTAGCGAAGTGCGGCTTAGTGGGTCAGCTTGACTGGCAATGAGACGAGGCACACGGCGCTGTGGAACCCGCAGGCGCATCGCTAAAGAATTTTAATGGTCTCTCTTTCTCTCTGTCTCTTGCAATGTTCCCAAGACCAAATCGAAGTCATTCATTTAAGCACTCATTCATTCACTTACACAGGCATTCACCCAAGAACTCAGTTAGTCTGTTAGTCAGTCAGTCTGGCACTCAGTCAGTCAGTCAGTCAGTCAGTCATTTATTCGTTTGTCGTGCCCGTCAGTTTCGTTTCATTTCGTTTCGTTTTGCCCAATTGCCGTAATTATTTTGTCTCTCCTAACACGAATTTAAATCAGCAACTGTCCCACGGCGCAATACACGAGGCCCTTTCATTTGCCTTACTCCAAACTCCAAACTCCAAACTCCAACTCCAAACTCCTATTCCGATTCCAATTCCTAGAGCAGCTCTTCAAAGGGGACCCCTCCGTAATTATCCATGTGAAATTGCGCCGGATGAGCATCAGCATAGAGCTATGTAGCTCTACAACAACTTCAACTTCAGGTTCGGCCACAATTTCAGCTACAGATCGAGCATCGCGGACAATAAATCAATGGCAACAACGTTGGGGCAAACTGCGAGCGTATTTAAACTGGTGCAGTGGGTCAACAACAGCTGGACGCAGCTGAGCGCCGCTGGCCGCTGATGCTTCTTAATGGTCTCCCCTTCCCAATCCCCACCTTCTTTCTACGGTCTACTCTTGCCCGTTCTTGGTTCTTTCGTCTCGTGTTAAATAAATCACTTGATGGAGTGCAAAGCGAGCGCCCTAAGGCTGAAAACTATTGAAAGTTGCTCTGGGAAGATTTGTGGGCCATTTCACGCTTAACGCCAGGAGAAAGGTCAGCTTAGTGGGGCATTAATCTATTACTGCAACACGCTGCGTATGCGTAATATTAAACAATTAACCAGCAAATGAAGTGACTTTAGCATACCCTGTATTATAATATTGTTTACATTTTTATATTTATTTTTTTATTGTATTAATTATATATTATCTTTAAAAGTTTTATTATTTATTAAGCTTTAATTTAAGTATTTAAGATTTGTTAAGCATCAATAAATAGTAAAAATACAAAATTATTTTTTGTTGCATACTTTGCAGAGTCTTCCAAATCAGTAACCCTCTAAAATTGTTTCTTTAATAACTTAAATGATAATTATCCGATTACAATCAAATTCTCGGGCATCATTTGCACAGTATTTTAAGACTCTTTTAATTTGCGAATTTGTACACTGAGTTTCTTGTAAATAAGAATATACATATATGTTTTGTAGGCACTCTGCAAAGGTATAATCAATACTCAATTTTACCAAACTCTACACCTTAATGGGCTTTCAAATAACTCTTAAATCATGTACAAAATCAAACACAACTCTCTCTCTCTCTTCATCTTTCCAAAAAGCTCTTCCGCTTTCATGCCCCAAACACATATCGCATACACAAACACACACACACTCTTAAACACACACATACGCTCTCTCTCGCACACACACACATATACACACACTGACAGGTGCTGTCATTGAGCAATGTACGGCTCAGCTGACATTAAATAAAATGCGATTACACTAAAATCAAAGTAGACAGAGAACGGTAAAAACAAGAAACGAAAACGAAAGACGAACAACGAATAACAAAAACGAAAGAACGTGTTTCATTTGATATTGTATATACAAGTGAAATTTCATTCATAATGAGCTGCGATCTGCAAGCGCTTTTCGCATTAATCGTAAACAAATGCGCTTTGGTCACGGCCAGAAGCAACGCTGGCTGCCGGCGCATTAGTCAGTTAAGCACTAACTAAATAAAAAGTACAACAATTTGATATGTTGGCGACGTCAGAGAATGTGTGAGTCATATAAAAAAGCAGGCAGGCAGGCAAGCAGGCTGACATGGGGAAGGGGGAAGTAGGGGGCTGCAACTGACAGTGGAACTGACTGTGGGACAGGCAAATTCAATTGTCGGCGATTTATTTGTTCATGCAACAAAAAAACGAGAGTGATAAGAGAACACAAGAGGCAGGCAGACAGAAAGAGAGACAGGGAGAGAGGGAGAGGGAGATTGAGAGGGAGACATATACACCCACGAGAGTATGTGTGTGGCTGCCAAGCTGTCACATGATCTGAAAATATTTGGCGGAATGTGCAATGAGAATGCGCCATGAAGCCGCAAAAATCTTGTTGAACAGATAAAAAAAACAACAATTCCTTCCCCGCTCCGCCCACGGCAAATGGAATTTCGTGTCAAGCTGCCAACAACAACAACAACAACTGATTGAAAATCGAAAATATCGCTGCACACAGTTTCTCCTTGAATTTTCCTTACCAAACCGTACCGAACCTCGCTCTGGTCGCATCATCATTCGCCATTTCTTTTTCTGGTTTTCTTTTTCTTTCTTCTTTTTTTTTGGGGGAGTTCGTGAGGAAATTTTCTAACTTTTGATTTGCGTTTTCCATTGTCGCTCGCTTTGGCTCTTTTTTTTTTAATGGCCAACACGAATTTGACTCTTTAATGGAGGCAGCGAGAAAACGCGCCCCGGCGCAAAAAAAGAAGAAGAAAATGAAAAGAAATTGCAATCAAAATGCGAGCAAACGTGCCAGCTACAACGTGGCCAGCTACAGTCGCAGCTCCAGCTCCAACTCCGACTTCAGTTTCAGCTACAGCTTCAGCTTCAACTTCAACTTCAGCTTCAACTTCAACGCGAACTTCAGCATCGGTTTTGGTTTAAGTTAAGCTCGATCGTGCCGCGATTTCGATTTGAATTTGGCAAGCGCACGAAACAAGCGACTGTCAGTCATTCAGTCAGTCAGTCACTCAGTCACTCAGTCAGTCAGTGCAGCCGTCGATCAGTTGTCTCGTTACCTTGCTGTCAAAGCCCAAGCCAAGTCAGAATTGTATTGCAAAATGTTCGTTCACTTTTTGTGATATTATGAGTATTAAATACTTTCAGATTACGATAAGACAGACAACAGACTCTTATGATATGCAACAGCAACATGAAACTATTGGGCAGGTTCAAGAATTCTATATAGAATTGTAAGTATTTATTTCTCAAAGTGGAAAGAAAAGTTAAATTAGAAACTGTATTATGTATTTTCTACTTATGTTAAGTGGCATATAAATATCAGTCTCAATTATCAATACAATAACGTAAGTTAAGTGAAATAGATTAATCTTAGGATAGGTTTATCAATAGAGGAAGTATTGTACAATATACAAGGTCAGTAATGTTTCATTTTAGGTATTAATCTTCTTCTTTATTGTTAAAAAAAAAACAACATTATGAAAGAATACAAGCCTGACATCTCTGTAGAGCAGAACTATTGAAGTTTTCTGGCTTAAATTATCCATTAAATTGCAATTAATCATTGAAAATTATAGATATGCTTGGGATTTCTGTATAAATATTAGATATAACATAAAACAGTTACTTTTTTGTTGAGAAACGCTGCATTACACAGCCGAAATCATATATTGACATCATAAACCAATTACTAACATAATATCAATAAAGTCTGCTAAACCTTAGTTATTCTGTGGGTTAAAATGACAAAATATTCCAATTAATGATATATTAAATATAATATATAAAATATAAATATAAAATCCTAATATCCGTAAAGTTCAGAAATATTAAAGGTTTCTAGCTAAAATTAAGCAAACAAACTACAGCTAATTATCCAATTCATCCATTTCTTAAGCAATTGAATATTTAAATATTCTAGATATATTAACATATAATGGCGATTACGTTACATTACATAGCATAACCAAAAAGTATTTAATACATTATCCACAAATTCTGCTGAAACTTCAAAGAGTTTTTGGCATAAAAAGACTTAACTTCCCCCATAATTAATTTTCATTATCTTTTTGTTTTTTTATGCTCAATTTTTAATTTCCTTTATGATATTTCCCATAATCTGCACAACATTTTCATATGTTTTATGCCACAATGCCGTAAGGTACTCATTACATTGCCAAAATACAAGCCAGCTTGATGCAAAAATGTTCACGAAATTCCCCAATTGCAATACAAAGGGAAAGAAATGAAGCTCTGACAGCTTAGAGGACAGTAAGAGCTAAGAAGAGACGATTTCTTAGCCTTGGCCCGAGAGCGACAAGAGCTTAACAATGTTTCTTAAACTGCCTGTCAAATTAGTTGATACTTATTTAAGCGATTACATTTAATTGGATGCTCCACCGCTGGCGATTTCGCCTGCAGGAACTTTTGTTGGCAATATGATTAACGGTCCCATTCCCATTCCCGATTCCGATACCAATTTCTTTTCAGTTTCAGTAACTGTAACTGTGACTGCTGCAACTGCAAGCGTGTCCAATTGTGTGCGATGACAAGCGACGGTGGCGATGGCGGTGGCGTTGGCGTTGGCGAGTTGAACTCTTGCCACACAGACGTCCTCAATGCTCAGTCTTCAGTGTTCAGTCTTCTCTTGAGTCTTTAGTCTTTTCTTTTGGTTTCTTCACACTTTCGCGCACGCGGCCTTTCGCCAGCTCTGCCAACTGTCAAGTGGCAGTTGGCAGTTGCAAGTTGGCCCTTTAAGTGCCTCCAAATGAAAGTAAATCTTTGTGACTTAATGCGCGTTGCGCTGCAACGCCACTTGGCCTGATTGGTAATCAGTTGTGGCATTTAAGAGATGTGCACAGGGAGCAGGGGAAGGGGTACGTGCAGCAGGCACTGTTGATAAGGATGCGTCATGAGTTGCGCAAGCCTTTGTGCCTCCAGCGCGCGTCTCATTAGCGTGAGGATGCAACACGGGCCAACAATACGCATCCTTGACCCCGTTGGCAAGCGTGGCATGTTGCGCGAATTAATAACCTGGAGCTGGAGTTGTGGCTGTGGCTGTAGCTGTAGCTGGAGCAACTGGTAATGGTCATGGCATGGCAACCAGTTGCCAGTTGCCAGTTGGGGATCCGGCCAGCTCTGCTGCTGTCGCTGTCGCTGTCTCTGGTATGCGGGCCAAGATTTATGGCCAGTGATAAGTTTGAGGCGTGCAGGCAATAAGAACAACGCAGCCCCGGCCTGGCCTGGCCTGGCCTGGCCTGGCCTGGTCTGGTCTGGCCTAGGCTGGCTTGGCAGGCCAAGGAGCGCATGCCAAGAACAAATAAATAGCCAGGCGAAAAACAAACTGAGACAGAGACCAAAGGCGATTGCGAAGCCAGAGTAAACGAGTTGTGTTGCTTGCATTGGGTGCTCCCTCTCTCTGCCTCACTCACTCACTCTCTCTCTCTCTGTCTTTTTCTAACTAGACTGAATCTGCCAGTCTCTCTCCCTCTCACTCTCTCTCAGTGTCTCTCTTTCTGTCGCTCTCCAGTCTCTATTGCTTGCTGTCCTTAGCACCTTTCTCACTCTGCCTCTGCCTAGTTTCTTAGTCTAACTTTGCCTCATGCTGGCTCTATCAAAGTCTTCCTCTTCCTCTCTGTCTCCCTCTTCCTCTCCCTATTCTTCTTTATTTCCCTCTCCTTATCATTCCTCTCTCTCTCTCTCTCTCTCTCTCTCTCTCTCTCTCTCTATCTTCCTTTCTCTCTCTAGCTTGACTACGCACCTTTCTCACTCTCAATCTCTCTCTTCCTAGTTTCCTAGTCTAACTTTGCCTCAAGCTGCCTCTACCTCTTTCCCTACCCTTCTTCCTCTTCCTCTCTCTCTCTCCCTCTTTCTTCCCCTCCTCCCTCTTCCTGCCCCTACCCTTCCCTGCCTCATCTGAAGGTCATGCGCATGCCCCACGCGCAACGATGCGCAACGCAGATTCTTTTTGCCACCGATTCTTCAACTGAAGTAGACTTTCTACATAGTCGCTGTGCTGCGTCATGTATATTAGCCATAATTAGGCAGCATGTTGCAAGCAGAGAGACCTTTAATTATGCACGCTTCGCTTCGTTTCCAGCCAAGAACTGCGCCAGCTGCTGTAATTAGAAAGCGCAGATTTTCACTTTTCTTTGGTCACTTTGCCTGCCTCGATGACAACACACAAAATCAGCAACAGCAACAACAATGGCAACAACTGGTTGCAACAACAACTGGCAACAACTGGCAGCAAGTGGCAGCTGCTGCTGCTGTTGTGGCTGCCCCAAAATGGCATATCATGTCAGAAGCTCCGATGTCTGTCAACTGGATCGAAAGTTTGCATATTTTTCATGCGCACAAGGGCAGCAGGCGCAGCTGGCGCAGGAATGTTTTTGCTGCTTGCGTGGAACAGACGCTTCTAACTTGGCATTAAATTACGTGAGGGGGGAGGAGGGGGGTGGCGAGCAGGGGCGTGCGGAGAGTGAGACAGGTATAACAGCCATGGGCAACATGCACGCAGTTCATTTGCGGTTGCCAGCTCAAGAATTTCAATGGAGTCGAGACAGCAGCAGCAACAGCAGCAACAACAACATCCCCAACAACAACAACACTTGTGCTTCCCATCGATCGAGACGGCAACTGCTCTGCCAACAGCAGTAATGGGAACAAGATCGAGTTGTTGTTGCTGTTTTTGTTGTTTTTGACCTCAAATTTTCGTGGCTTGAATGTCGCGTTTTTGTCTGGCCACAGAAACAAAAGTGAAATTTTTCTCGTGTGGGTTCAGAACTAGCGGCAATTCGAGTCCGAACAAAAACAATCTCATTGAAAAGAGTGAAGAGTAGGGAGGAAGACTAGAGAATACCCTACAGCATGTATACAAATTTAATAAATACGTATTTCAACTGTGCTAACTCAGTTAACTCAACTAAATGCTGATGTATCCAAGTGAAATTTGGCATACTAGAGATAGAGATAGAGATATATATATATAGATATATACATATATACAAATCCTATGTAGACTCACCTAATTGGAGATAAATCCCAGTGAAATTTTGGCATAGAGCAATAACTAAGCTAATTCTATTAATATATATAAATATACACTATTGAAACTCAAGTCTAAACTAAAGACAGCCCGTTTTTAACAAAAATCCTATAGTAACTCAGCTAATTGAGGACGAATCCCTGTCAAATTTGGCATATATAGCAAAAACTGTACAAATACTATAACTATATATGAATAAACCTTATGGCAACTTAAGTATTAACTAAAGACAGTCCATTTTCAACCTGAACCTATGATAACTCTGCTTATCGGAGCTGAATCTCTGTGAAACTTGTCATGGAGCAAGAACTAAACAAATACTATAACAATATAAAAGTAAAGTAAGTAAGTTGTCAAGTCTAAACTAAAGACAGCCTATTTTAAACCAACCTTATGGTTACTCTGTTAAGCTAATACTAGAAATATATAAATACAAACCGAATGATAACTCAAGTCTTAACGAAAGACAGCCCAAGACAAGACAAGACCTATGGGAACTCAGCTAAGAGTAAGAACTAAACATATACTATAACTATATATAAGTGAACCCTATGATAAATCAGGTCTTAACTAAAGACTGTCCATTTTTACAAGACATATGATAACTCAGCGCATTGAAAACGATTCCTAGTGAAATTTGGCATAGAGCAATGACTAAACTAAACTAAACTTATTCTATAACTATATAAATAACAATATGTTAATTCAACTCTTAACTAAAGACAGCCCCTTGTCAACCAATTACAGGGTATCTGTTGCACCGTTAAGGCAGCCAACGGCACTGTCCAAATGCATTTTCACTTGGCCTATTAATTAATTAACAAGCCAAACTAACCATAATAATGAAATGAAACTATGCCTCCTGCAGGCCATAGCCAAAGTGCATATGGTGCAGTCAAAGTTGCTGCTGTTGTTGCTGTTGTTGCTCTTGTTGATGTTGCTGTTGCTGTTGCTATTGCTGCTGTTGTTGTTGTAGTTGTCGCTGTTGGTCTTAACAAAAGGTGAAACTCTTGCACCTGTCCCGTCTGCAGCCTGGCAAATTGTTAGCTTTGCAATTATTTGTTATAATTTCTGTTGAAAAAATGCAAAGCATTGACGGTTGACCATCCTCAGCCCCAGCTACAGAACCAACCCCCCCCTCTTAAATGTCTCCCCCCTCGCTCTGTTGCCCACTTGAGCTGATCAGCTGAAGGCGGCGCAAGTTCAAAGACGGCGCAAACAATTTAGCTGGAATCTGGCTAGAATTTAGCGCTGCCTGGCGGCATTGTTGCTGTTCCTTTTGCTGTTGCTGTTGCTGTTGTGTTCTCTGTTGCTGTTGCTGTTGTCATTGTTGTTGCTGTTCCTGTTGTTGTTGTCATTGTTGGACTGTTGGCATTAATTAATTGCAGAGCCGCCGCACTTCGTGTGTGTGAGAAACAAGTTCGACGGCAGGTTAGAAAACTAATGAGCATTAAGAGTTGCGGCCCGAGAGCATTGGAAATGAAAATGAAACAGCGGCAAGAAAAGAAAGCAAGCAGAAGAAAATGTGTGGTAGAACCAATGCCAGGCGAATACCCTGGGAAATTGTGGATGGATAAAGAATAAATAAATATAAAGAATGAACGGAGTATTGAACTATCGCATAGAAAATGTATAAATAAATAAGCAAGCAACACTTGCTTAAAAGTATTGCAATTTTTGAAATTATAGATTGATCAAGTCAGAACATTAATCTATCGCATTGTTTAACAACTTAATATCCTTAATTCAAAAATTATGTGTTGCACACTATCGATAGACAATAAAGAAACATTTAGAATGATTTACAAACTATCGATGGTAACAATAAAGTATCGCCTTAATCGTTTAACACTCCTATACCTTCCTATAGTGAGTAGCAGTAGATATCGTTAGCCTTACTTAGTTTGACAATGAATTGTAAACTTATTCACAATAATTCACCTTTATTTATTTGATTTTTAATAACAATGAATTGCAAACTATCGATAGTATACATAAAGTATCGCCTTAATCGTTTTAGACTCCTATACCGTAAGCACTACTCAGTTTGACAACGAATTGTAAACTTCTTTACAATAATTTACTGTAACAATGAATTGCAAACTATCGATAGTAAGCAACAAACCCAATGGTAATCCTAAGGTATTCATAAGCAAATCATTTTCATTGATTTATTATCGAGAAACTTGTGCTTAGATCAAATAAATGTATGTCATATATAGTTTAATAATCTGTTGATTGTGGCATGCATAAACTATCGATAATATCCCTAAGCGAATCATAACTATCGACTGATAATCTAGAAGTTAACGCTTTCTACAAATATACAAATATGCATATTTGTAGTTCAACTAACCATCGCTACCCTTCACTTTGTTCAACACCTTTAAGCAAGACCTTTATTCCCCTTCACAGGGTATCTAAAAAGAGGCGTTTTCCTGGGACCGCCCTAATTGCGCAACTATGGGAGAGCTATAAGCGCTTCGGAACTGTGTTTGGTTTAAACTCTTTAGCAAAATATGCGATCATTTCCGTGGCAAAACGAAAGCGCACAGCGGACAGTTCACGGAAATGAAGCGTCAATTAAGACGCCGACTCCGGCTTCGACTCTATCTTCAGCTCGAACTTGGCTAAGTGATCAGTTAGCTGCAACTACGCAACACACACACACACACACACACAGTCGCACACACGCACACCACTTGAACTTTACATCACGAAGGGCTACAAAATATTCCACTGCAGTGTCAAGTGTTTTGGCTGATTCGACAGAAAATAAACAGGGGAAAGGGTAAGGGTATGTAGAAGTGTGAAGGGGAGGGGGGGAAGGGCAGAGAAAAAAAAACAACAAATCAAAGAAAAAATGCATACAAAAAGAGGCAGAAGCGAAACTCTTACAAACACCCCAAATGCATGGAGAAAAAAAATCAAAATATTTTTATAATTTTCTGTGGAAATCTGCGCATTCATCTGAACGTAAAAAACATACACAGAAAGATAGAAGACAACAGCAACAACAACAGTAACAGCAACAACAACAGCAACAGCAACAGCAACAACAACGACGTCAAGCGACCTTCGTCAAGCTGCAACGCGGCGCGGCTGCATTACAGTTGGTTTTGTCGCTGTGCTGCAAGTGGGCGTGGCCCCAATTAATTTGATTGCAGCTATAAATAGACACGGCTGGGGCAGTTGGTTGCTGTTGCAATCGGCTGCCACGCCCACCTGGCAAAGCAAAGAGGCGACGCGAGAGCTTGGAATGCGCCTAATCGATGCAAAATCGCCCGAAAACTTGTTCTAAGCCGAGACAAGGACCACCATCAATGGGAGAGATGGCACGCACTCGCAGAGCTGCTGTCTCTCTCTCTCCCACTCTCTCTCTTTTGCACACACTCACTGGGAATGAAGTCATGTCTAATAACTGGAACTAAAGCTTGCAGCAATTAGCGTAGAAGAAGAATCGTTACAAATAGCCGAGCGTAAGTGAACCCGCAGCGTGAGTCGGTTCATTAACCTGCCAATCGTGTATCGAACATTGTCTATCGATTGGCGGGCGCATGTGCCAGCTGCTGTGCCCCATTCCGCCCCCCTCTGCCAATGCTGCTGTTGCCCGGGGCTAGTGCTGGTCAAACTGAAGATAATCCGCAACATGCAAAGTCGATGATTAATCAACGCACGCCCCCATCTTAAAGAAGAAGACAACGAAGAAGCAGCAGGCGGAAGAAGAAGAAGCAGCAGCAGGCGGAAGAAGAAGAAGCAGCAGCAGTTGAAGCTTCGACTATGTGATAAGGTCAACTCTGTTCCAAATGCCCCAAAACGGCAGACAGACAATCCGCCTCTTTCTCTATATGCAGTAACTCTAGATACGATTTGTGGTATTCCATGCTGTTTCTTTCTTTATTTCTAGTTCTATTTTCTACAATTCTTTCTCTTTTCAGTTCTTTTTCGTTGCTTGTTTTTGTTGGTTTGCTCGCGCATAACCCATTTTCTTTGTGTGCTCTCTTCGTGCACGCTTCGAGGCAACATTTAATTGATCGGATTCACTTTGATTGATCGGATCGTCGCTGTTGATAATGGTACCGTTAATTTGGTAAATTATTTTGCATTTAGACGGCAAAACCAATCCATTTTCATTGCGATGATGATGATGCCAGAGACTCCCGGCTTACAATAAACTTGTAATTCAGTTAAGGTTAATGGGTGACGAGCACAGACATATGCTATATACATATATGGTATATGTAGAACCATTACCAAGTGGCACTGCCTCTAGGTGGGGCCCATCAATGAGGAGAAGCACCCCAGAAATTCAATAGGTTATTAAAGAATGAGATTTATAATCGAATTTCTAAAAATAAATATAGGTTTTGTTTCGAATTAAAACAGAATTGAAAAGCATCAGGTGGTAGAGCTTACAAGTGACTTCATCAACTATTTTTGGCAACACAAAATAAACAGTTAAAAGCAACAGGGAACGCACCAATGGGTGACTCAACTATCGAATACATGCGATAATTTTAGCATTGTGCATTGGTCATTGAAGAATGACGATGGTCGCAAGAATTGTTACACAGAAAAAAAAAGAGTGTATTAAATACATATATAAAATTAATAAGATTGTGCAGATTGAAATTTGAGAGTTCCCAATTTAAATCCTCAAAATTGAATCTTAAATAAGAAAATTAAACATTTAATAAGAAATTTTGTTACATTTTTAAGAATTCCTTTACAGGAAATAAAGAGTGTATGAAAAATACAAAATCAATAAGACTTGCAGGTTGAAATTTTGAAATTATCAAGATAAATCCTCAATTGTTCAAAATCCAAGTCATTAAATATATAAAACTAAACATTTAATAAGAACCTTTGTGTAATATGCAACCTTTTGTGCATTCTTTATTGAAATTAGACGTTGATAGTTAGAATTATTTCACAGCAAATTAAGAACTCTTCGAATATACCAAATGTTCAAATATTCAAATGTGTTATTTTGAATTGAAAACTTGCAAATTTCAAAGATAATTCCTCAAATACTCCAAATAAAAACTTATAATTAAGTTCATTATAGTTTCAATATTAGAATATTTGCAAATCATTCATATCGCTTAAAATACGAATTAATATACAGATATCTCACTGCAAGCCCAGGATAACCCAAAACTGTTAATCAAAATAACCGTATAATATGCAAATCAAAACATTACGTGAAAGCACAGAGAAGCTAAGAAGAACAAGAAGAAGTTCCTCCTCCTCCATTGACAACTCATAACCGCATTCCTATGGTTTCATTCATTGTCAGACTGCCAGTTAATAAGAACCCGCTGTGAGATCCTTAGCATGCGACATGCTAACTCAGAGAATCTGCGTTGATACTGATCCCGAAATATGTATAAAAACAAAATTTAAGTACCGTACAGTATCGTGATTTCGAAAACGAAAACGGAACTCGGCCGAATGGAGGTCAACCTCATAATTCAATTAGGAACCTGCAGCGGTGACACTGCTGCGCCGTGCCCCGAAACACACACACACATTCCGACCCACTGTGCGTGGGCTCAGACAGAGAGAGAGAGAGAGAGAGAGAGAGAGGGCAAAAAGAGAGACAGAGAGAAACAAAGCAGGAGACAATCATTTTCCGCTCGTTTTTATATTTCTTATAACGATATTAATTTTTTGCCGGCCATGTAAATCGACATCGACGACGATCAAAGTTAAATTTTGTTTGTTTAAGCCTTCACTTTTTCTGCTGTTGTATAGATCGCAGATCGCAGACTGTAGACTGGAGACTGGAGACAGAAACTGTGGGCAATGAGTCAGCGCCAGTACGATTGGAATTCTGCCCGCTTTGAGGATTTATTAACAAGAATAATAAAAAAAAAACCGAAACCGAAACAGAAACAGACGCAGACGACGGCGAGAAGAGCCGGCAGTTAAACCGGTTGCCAATGCTATAGATATATACTATATGTATACCCTGTAGACGTTTATATGCTTACACAGGGCATGATGAAGGAAGAAAACTACTTGCTTGAAGATTAAGAGCATTAGGAGAAACTAGATTGAATTCATTTGGAATTTGAAACACTTAAATGAAAATTTGATATCGGGATAACAAAGAAAAATATAGGAGTTCTTAATGTATATAGGCCTTGATCAATTCCAATAATGATGTTTATAATGATGTCTATGTTAAGTGAAATTTTAGGATAAATCAATTTCTTGAAACCTTCTTCATCTTTCTAAAGTTGACAACAGAGAGTAACATTAGTTACATTCCACAGTGCGAAAGTTTTTACAGATTTCATTCGTTTTTTTCGTTGATTTTCGTTGATTGATTCAATGTGAGACTGAGTGGAAGTTTAACTTTCCGTCTCTAGATTAAATTCTTTCTGCATTTGAAGTGTGAAGAATTGGAAATTTGATACAGTACTTACAAAGATGAAGAAGAGTACTTAATCTATTGTTTGATTAATTCCAATAATGATTTTTACCTAAATCAAGTAAAATTTTAAGACAAATCAATTTATATAAACCTTTTTAATTTTTGTAAAAGTTGATAAAAGAGTATTATATAGTCGCGTTTGTTAGTACAAAGGTTCTTGAAGAGTTTTTCGTTGATATTTTATTGGTATTCAATGTGAGTCTGAGTGGAAGTTCCCCTTTTGGTCACTAGATTGACTTCTCTTTCCCTTTGAAGCATGACGAATTGGAAATTTGATAAAGAAATTACAAAGAAGAGAAGAGCAGCTCTAAATGTTTATAACATTATCAATTCTACTATTTTAACCTATACCAAGTAACATTTAAGTACAAATCAATATTTTAAAACCTTTTTCATTATTTTAAAGTGGCTTAAAGAGTATTATATAGTCGCGGTTGCCAGTACAAAGGTTCTTGAAGAGTTTTTCGTTTTGTTTTTTTGTTGGTATTCAATGTGAGTCTGAGTTGAAGTTCGACTTTGGGTCTCTGGTTTGAGTTTGAGTTTGAGTTTGAGTTTGGGGATCTGTTTGGTTGGCTTGGCTTAGCTTACCTGTATGGAACCGGCGACCGATGCGGAACTGAAGCTGGCATTGCTGGCCGCATCCGACACGACGGAGAGGGGCGTGAATTGCTGTTGCCGTCGTTGTGAGGAGTGCGAGGTGTGCAAGGAGGGGATTGTGGTGGTGGCATCCTTTGAGGCGGACTTTAGTGCGGGCAGCAACAGTTTCGACACTGACAGTTTGTCTGTTTGTCCGTTGCTGTTGTTGTTGTTAATGTTAATGTTAATGTTGTTGCTGCAGTTATTGTTGTTGTTGCTGCTGATGTTGTTGTTGTTGCTGCTGTCCATTTTTGAGCTCTCCAGTGGCATTGTCGCCGTCGGAGTTGTAGCTGCTGCCGCTGCCGTTGCTGCTGATGTTGCCGATGTTACTGTTGCTGTTGCTGTTGCTGCTGTTGCTGCTGTAGTCGTGGCTGAGCTCTGCTGATGATTTCCGTTTTCTTTATGATTTCGCATTTTCATTTAGTAATTGCTCTCTCTCACTCTCTCTCTCTGTCTCTGTTGTGATTGTTTCGTTTCGTTTTCCTTTTCTTACAGCACGAATAAAACTATTATGAGTATTATTATTGTTGAGTTGTTGTTGTTGTTGTTGTTGTTATGTTTATTATGAGAAATGTTGAAATTGTTTTAACACCTTGTTGCCGGCATTTTGGCGACTCTGCAGAAGAAGATCAACACGCGATTAGATGCAAAATACCACACAGAGCGAGCAAGTAAGACACAGTGCGGTACAGTGGGCAAAAAGAGGCATTAATAATAACACATAAATAACACGTTCGAGGCTGATTATGCAACGCATTAAAACGCACATTTCACTTTGTTAAATTATTATTTCTCATTTGCTCTGGCGACATATTTAGCTATGTTTCTTTTTTTGTCTCTCGTTTTTTTGTTGCACTTTTTAACGCATCAAATTGTGTTGCGCATCTTCGCGGAATGCAGCACCAACAGGCAGACAGACAGAGAGAGAGGGAGAGAGAGAGAGAGGGCAATAGAGTGGAATAGCAGCAAATTGAATCGATTGCTTTGGCCGCGTTATTTATTGTTGCTGTTGTTGTCAAGTTATTTGGGTTTTTGTGTAATATGCGCGCTTTGTAAAAGAAAGAAAAAAAAAGTGAACCACGTTTACATAACATTGACCCAAAAGGGCAGCCCTTCTTCCCCACACCCCGCCTCCCCCTTCCCCACGCTCCCCTCTCCATACTATCTGCCTAAGCCAATAAACATGTTTTCTTTTTTATTTTTAAATGCGATTTGCGTTTGCCGACTGCATTTTGGTTACGTTTCGTTGCCCACGCAGCCCCCTCTTCTGCACCACCCCCGCCCTCCCCCTTGCACCTTGTCAACTTGGGCCCCGTACGGAGGGGGGGAGGGTGCATCTTGTCTATGGTTTCTATGCAAATCATTGCCCCGTAAGCCTCAAGTGTTTAATGCATAATTATGAGGCTGACAGAGGCGCCCAAGAACTGGAACTGGCAAATACTACTGCAGCACAAAACTGGATTCTAAGTCTATCTATCTACCTCTGCCCCTCTCTCTACCCATCCTCTCTCTCTCTCTCTCTCTTTCTCTCCCTTTCTAGCTGTCCCTCTCTGCACTGTAGTTGACAAAACCTTGCAGCCTGCTCGAAGCCTGTTTGAGGGGGCAAAGTACGTTGGAAACAGCGCAGATAAATCTACAACATGGCAGGCTGCCTAGTAGTTGCCAGCCAGGCAGTCCCATGCAGTCCCAGGCACTTCCAGGCAGTCCCAGCTAGTCTGGGAGTGCAATGACATTGCCATCGACAACGCCATCGCCTGCTGTTGCTCCTGTCCGTGGCAACAGCAGCTTGTGCCCAGCGGCAATGCGTGAAAGCTGTTGCCCAAAATTGACGAAAGCTGTAGAGAGAGACAGACTGAGAGAGAGACTGAGACTGAGTTAGACAGTCAGAGAGAGCGAGATAGAGTAGCAGGGGGAAACCTAGCTGGCAATTCGTTAATTATGGCCCCAAGGAGCGCTCTAAACTTCTTCAACTGCCGTTGGCCACTGTCGCTAATGGAGACGATATTTTGGGCAAACTGCTGCAAAACATTGTCTACAACATTGTTGTTATTGTTGTTGTTGCTGTTGTTGTTGCTTGTTTTGTTGTATTGTGCGCTAAAAGCGAAATTAGACACTTTTGCTGTGCTATGCGAATCAAAATCAACATCCAAATCGACAACGACAACGGCAAATTTGGCTAAAATGCAAAACGACAGTATTTTTATTGTTGTTGTTGTCTTCAGGTTTAATGCGGAAAAACAACACACACTCACACACTCACACACACCATGGCTAACACACACCGGCGCCAACGAAATGGGCACAGTTCCCAGTAGCCACAGTGCCTGCGCTACCCTCTACCACACCCCCTCTCTCTACACACACACTCCTCGCCAGAGAACGAGTTTATAAGCAAACCAACAACAGCAACTGTTGCTGCTGTTCGCTAGTCCAATAAATTCCACGGCGAGGTCAAAAACAGGCTATACTAGGCTACATAGCAACAGCAACAACAACAACAGTAACAATAACAGTAACAACAACAACAACAACCAGCTGACAGCAACGATCACTTTCCGCAGATATTTAATCCGAAACAGGAATTCTCTACTAACATAATTGATTGATTTAAATAAACAATTTATTGTGGGAACAAAAAAAGCACAAATCTAAAAGATCATATCGCTATAAGCCATAAGAGGAAGATAAGTTGTATGGAAATTATGAATCACATAAAAGATTATAGCTCGATATGGACAATGTGCGAAGAACAAGTATGAAGTTTCCTTATACAAAAGCTTAGCTGTCATTTCATATTGTATTCTATATAAATTTCTTACAAAATTATACAAAAATACGCTTGCGTACGCAAGGTGAAATTCAAAAACGCAAGTTGTCTGTTGTTTATAGAAATTACTATATGAAATTAATAAATTTTAAAGCGATTTGTTTACAGCTTGCCGAAACTCACTCAGCAATTGTTTGCTTGAATTATTCATCATTATTTCAAGGGGTTTTCTTTAGCGGGTACCCTTATCCGGTAGTCTTTTACACCGGTATTCAAAATTTATATAATTTTAGCAAAGATGTGTTGCGATCTGTCCATAATATACAATATACTTAGGAAGTTTTTCAGGAATATTTCATCAGGATTTTTTTATTTGGAACCTTTATCTGGCACCCCATTACTGCAGTACTCTAATTTAACAGAATTATAGCAAACAATTCAATGAGATGTGTTCACAACTTACAGATTCATTGACTTAGGAAGTTTTTCAAGATGATTTCTAGAGGTTTTCTTTATCCGGGACCTTTTCTTCGGTACCCGTTTACTGCAGTACTCAAATTTAATAGAATTTCAGCAAAAAGTAATGCAAACTATACACAACTAACAGATTATTTGACTTATAAAGTTATTTCAAGAATATTTCAAGAGTTTTTCATTATCCAGGACCCTTATCCGGTACCCGTTGACTGCAGTACTCAAATAGAATAGAATTTCAGCAATCAATTCGATGCAATCTGTTCACAACTTACAGATTAATTAGCTTAGAAAGTTTATCAAGAAGATTTCAAGAGGTTTTCTCTATCCGGGAATTTATCGGGCACCCTTTTACTGCAGTACTTAAATTTAATAGAATTTAAACAAACAGACGATGTTATCTGTTCACAACTTACAGAGTAATCGACCTAGGATATTTTTCAAGAAGATATTAAGAGGTTTTCTTTATCCGGCCCTTTATTCGGCACCCTTTTACTGCAGTACTCTAATTTAATAGAATTACAACCATGCAATCTGTTGCAAACTTACAAATCAATTAAGTTTCAAAGTCTTCCAAGAAGAATTCAAGAGCTTATCCGGTACCTCTAACCAGCAACCTCTATTGATCCGGTACTCTCAACAAAACTTCAGCAAACAAGCAATGCGATTACAGATGAATTGATTTATTAAGGTTTTCCCAAATGACTTCAAGAGGTTTTCCTTATCCGGTACCCTCTATCCGGCACCCTCTATTAGCACCTTTGTCATATGAAATAGCTGTTATCAGCTGTTAGAGATTTTCAGCTATGTGTGTCGCTTAAAAGACTTGTCAGAGATGTATGTAGAGAGATGCCTGATAAAGATAATGTCCCTGAACTGAACTCAGCTACGCCAGGGTTGTCATAAATTCCGCTCGAAATTGCTGTAGAGTGTCAGCTACCAACAAGCGTAACAGACTGCTTGACAAGAGACCAGCGAGTGGGAAAGAGAGAGAGAGAGAGAGAGGGAGTGAGACAGAGCGAGAGCGAAGAGTGGGAGTGGGAGAGCGCAATGTGAATGAAACTGTTACCTGTGGCTGCTTATGCTGTGATTAGCTTTACCTGGGCCGAAGGTGTTTACAGCAGTTGTTGTTGTTGCTGTTGCTGCTGTTGTTGCTGTTGTTTTTGTCGCGGCTGTTGTTGTTGTTGCCTCTGCTGCGATTCATTATAATTTTTGTCAATTCCCACAGGTAGCGCGGGGCAGACAAGCAGACAAAGGTGAAGATCGCATGGCGCTGCAACATTCACATAGCAACAGCAGCAGCAACAACTACAACAGCAGCGACAACAACATCAGCAGCAACTACAACAGCAACAACAATAGCTACAACTACAACAACAACAACACAACGCATAAATTTACAATTAAATTTAATTCGTTCGCTGGATTTCCGCAAAAAAGCGACAGCAACAACAACAACAACGAAAGCAACAAATGCAACAGAAAAAGGGCCAACAACAATCAACAATTGTTGCAGCAAAAAAGCGCAGGCAGCACTAACGCTTGTGGCAAGTTCAACGTCTTCTTTAGTGCGCCTGCCGCGCTTGGCTTGCAGCAAAACTGAAGGCAGCAAAAGGCGCGGAATAAAGTAGAAGAAGAAGAAGCAGATGAAGATGAAGATGAAGAAGCAGTAGACGAAGCGGAGGCAGCACAATGATTCCCAAGCGCGCTTCTTGGTAGCAACAGCAGCAACACCCGCAACACAACACATTCACACACCAACACACTAGCAAAAACCTACACACACCTACACACATGCAGACCCTACCCAATGCCACAGCAGCTTAGCTCGCTTGCTCTACTCCTCAGTGCATCTTTCAAGACTTAGCCCCGCCCCTGCAACTACCCCTGCTGCTATACCTTACCCCACCCCTGAAACTATCCCTGCTCCTACACCTACACTACCTAAATCGCACTTAGATTTCAGTCAAATTTGTCGAAAACGCCGCCGTTTACTTCCGCCTTGTGTGGCAGGATGTGAAGGTCGTTGGCTGCCGCAAGGTCGCTTATCACCTAAGCAGAGCGTGGACCAATTTGTTAGCAAAATACCCGTCGCACACACACACACTAAACACCTTTAGTTAGTGTGTGTGTGCCACAAATATTTGCTCAGCACATTCCAAGCACTTTGGCAGCGCAAATACAAAGTGTAAAACGTGCAACGTAACGGGAACGTAAAGCAACGAGAGTAAGAGAGAGAGAGAGAGAGAGAGAGAGATAGCAAAGGCAGAGATATATAGTGAGAGAGAGGGGGAGAAAGCAGAGAGGAGCAGTCAGAGGGGGCTGAGTACTTCACCCACTTGAGAAGTCAAGTTATCTCAAAATGCCCTTTAAATGCATCAACGAAATAACGTGAAAAACAAAAACAAAATGAAATAAAATATAAATAAATAATGAAATAATGAAAATGCTCGTAATAATGAACGACAGCACATACCACTTAGCGCAGTACTCTATATAAAGCTATACAAGCCCGCCATATGTGTGTACTAAATTTTAACGATTATGTCGTCATAAACTAAATAAGGAACAGCCGCCAATGTTGTTGAGGTGGCATGAAAATAGAATCAACATATTTGCAGGTCGAATAATTAAATGAATGCTTGTCAAGGAGGTACATGAACCTCTAAAGAAACTCGAGTTGAAAACCTCTAAGCCACTGAAGAAACTAAAGTATCGAGGAGCAAGATAAAGCACTAAAGAAATTAAAGTTTTGAGAAGGAAGTAATTAAGTAAGATCAGATACATAGCTAGATAGATGGATAGATAGCTAGCTCGTTAGATAAATATCTAGATCATTAGATAAATATCTATATAAATAGCTAGATAGTTAGATAACTAATAAAAATATATCTATCTATCTGGATAAATAGCTAGATAGATGAAGCTAGCTAAATGTATTTCGAATACAGTTCGATCTTTATCAAATTGTGCTACTCAAAAGATCATAGATCATTAGAGACTAGATCATTAGATAGCCAGATAGGTAGATAGATAAATTGATAGATAGCATTATAGATAGCTATATAGATAGATAGCTATATAGATAGATAGCAAGATAGATAGTCATCTATTTCGAATACAGTTCGATCCTTATCAAATTGGGCTACCTAAAAGATCGTAGATCATTTGAGACTAGATCATTAGATAGCCAGATAGGTAGATAGATAAATTGATAGATAGCATTATAGATAGCTATATAGATAGATAGCAAGATAGATAGTCATCTATTTCTAATACAGTTCGATCCTTATCAAATTGGGCTACCTAAAAGATCGTAGATCATTAGAGACTAGATCATTAGATAGCCACATAGGTAGATAGATAAATTGATAGATGGATAGATAGCCAGATAGATAGCTAGATAGATAGTCAGCTATTTCGTATACAGTTCGATCGTTATCAAATTGGGTTACTTCAAAGAAAAACCCGTTGCGCTCCGAGTTTTCCTAATTTTACCACCACATCGAGGTGCGTACACACTCCTTCTCTCTCTCTCTCTCTCTCTCGCTCTCTCACTCTCTCTGGATTGGAAAATTCATGATGAATTTGCTATTTCTGCGGAACTTTAGACTGAACCAAGCAACCGCGTTTAACTGTCTGTTTGCTATTTGCTTAACTGGTGTCTGTCATGTAAGGTAGAGAATCTTTTGTGCGCAATTTGTTGAAAATGTTATTATTGTATTTATCGTTGTTTTGCCGTATTATTTGTTATTTCTCTTTGTTTTTAAGTGGAAAATACGACTTAAATACGAATATAATATATGAGCAAGACTATGCAGGGAAGTCTTCAACATCATCTGCAATGTTCTTCAGATGAATTTTCGGTTTAGCAACAAGAACTGAGCAATTTACAACGCCAAAGATGAGCGCAGTCGAGCATGAACAGGCAGTAGAAGAATATATCTTCAATTCTTCACTTCAGATCGTTTGTTATTTTGTGTTTTTATTTTTTTTATTTTTTTTGTTTGCACTACTTAGTTCTGACAGATAAGATTAAAATTCGACTTAGCCAGTTGTCGCTTGCAGGCGAATTGATAAGATAAATTGTGCTGCCGCTGCCCCTGCGAGACACGCAGACACACACACACTCGCAGAAACTGGTTGCCAATGAAGTTGCCTGGCAATGAGACGTGAGCTATAGTCAGACTTCTCTTTATGTCTATCTACAGATACACATTGTGTATCCGACAGATACATGTACGCACGGCAAGGTCGCTGCATGCTGGAGATGTTGTTTTGCTTTTAATTGAATCGATGATCGCTCCTCTCCGTCAACTTATAATTCAATCAATCTACCATTCACAATGTGCACACATTTTGGAGCGAGTGTATTGAACCCATCTGCACTTCTACAAACAAGTTTGTTTTGAAATTCTTTGTTGTATTTGTACTTTTATGTTGATGCCATGTGAGAAGTGTCGCGTCTTCTCTCGTCTCGTCTGCCACCCACAGCTGATAATGCCGATTCACATTCCGTTTCTGATTCACATTTATTTGTATTCCCTTTGCAACTCTATACGGCCCAGTTCTGCTCTCCTTTGTCTGTCTGTCTGTCTGTCTGCTTTATCGCAACGCACTTGAAATTCCCTTAATCTATATGTAAATTTTGCGCAAAGTTCGGCAAAGAGTTCAGCGAGTTTTGTGGAATGCGTTGATTAAGTTGAACGTTCTTCGCACTTATGAGTATTAAGTACTTAACAAGTTTATCAAAGACATTAACATCATGAAGATTATCATCTGTTTTTACTTGCTAGCTCATTAAAATACACAAATAACTTGATGTCTTCTAACTAGCATTTGATGTATTTGCTGTAATCTTACTAGAATTCCCAACAAAGGTTTCCAGTGGCATCATATGAAAGTTATTCAAAAGAATTGTTAACTTTTAAATCGCTTCTAATTGTTTTATATACATTTATATACACATTTATATATATTTACATATATATATATATATGATATATTTATATATTTAATAAAAATTTCAGTTATTTTATAGAAAAGAATCTTTCATTTCATATTGAACAACTCGTTGTTTTAGCTTTATTCTTAGCTTTATTCATAGCTATCATGTGGTAATCGTTATCTTTGCTTGAATCCCACTACAATTCCCAACAAAGGTTTTTAGTTTGTATCACATGAAATTTAGTAATGTAAATATGGAATGTGTGAGTTCAAAATCGCTTCTAATTGTTTTGAATATAATAATATAGCTCTCAGCTCTCTCTCTATAGCAGGGTATCTGCATTACATATATAGCACATGCTCTCTGTTTTAGCTTTATTCTTTAGCTATCTTTTGGTACTTGCTCTTTCAGCTTTTTTCCTCAGCTTTTTAAATGCTTCTTTATCGCATTTCTCCTGCACGTTATGTAACCTTTGTTTCAGTTCTTGCTGTTGTTGTTTCTAGTGTTTTTGTGTTGGTTGCGCTCTATCAGCTCTACATGTTTGTAACGACATTTGGTCCATGCTGAAGTTCTGAAACTGACCCCATAGAAAATGTTTCTCGTTGCGCATTTCTTCTTATTATATTCAGCTGCTTATTCTTCTTCTTCGTCTGCCCCCTTCCCATTCCCTTGCCTTGTTTTTGTCTCGTCTGGCGCCAATTAAAATAATCCAAAACACGTACTGTCCGCCTTTGTTATGGGCTGTGCAAATATGCTTTATAAGGCCGAGATGCCGCATCGGAGTTTTCCCAAGTGCAACTGCCAATGGGAGGCTGCAAACTCTCCTCGGCTCCAACTGCTCCGCCTTGGCTTCTACTGCCTTCTCTTCTGCTTCTTCTACTTCTGCTGCTTCTGCCTCCTCTTCTCCTTCGTTGTTGCAAGGCGAGAAGGCCTCATGAAGCGCGGAAAATGGCAAAATGCAGCCGCCAAAAACTGGTCTGCCTAAGGAAAATGTAGCTCGTGCGCGGGGTTAGTGGGGGTGGTGGAGTGGAGAGAGAAGAAGAGGAGAAGGTGCTGCACGCTAGCGAAAAGCTTGAGCAAAACTTGTTGGCCTCAAAGCACAAGATGGAGTTGTAGAAGCGGCAGCAAACAGCAGAAGCTTCTTGCCACCCGCAACAGCAGAAGCAAAGGTAAAGATGAAGAAGCAGATACGCAAAGAGCAGACGAAGAGAACGAAAATAAAAAAAAAACTACTTTTGTTGTAAGCGGAAGAAATGTGCTCGTTGAAGGCTGCCCTTTGCTTTTTAAACCTTATTTTTTCGTTTATTTCTTTTGTTTATGTTTGCTGAATTTTAATAATTCTTTTTTAGGCACATTTTACACGCCGAGGTTGTTGTTGTTGTTGCAGAACGCGTGATGGTCGCTCTTGCTTCATATTACACACACACACACACACACACTGATAGTCACATGCACATGCACGAAAGAGAGTCGCCGTTGTTGTTGTTGTCGCATTTGTCAATTATTTCTGTATTAAATATTTCAATTATGCGGCGACAAATGCAACAAGAGAATTCAAAATTGAATTTTTATTAATTTTCTTTTAATTATTCGTATGCACACGGGTGCACACACACACACAGCCACAAACGCGTTCTATACACACCAGCAAGAAACACACACACATATGGTACACAGACACGTAACGCGCGGCCAATGAACGCGACGCGTCGCATTTACTTTTTGTTGTTCCTTCTTCGTAAACTGCACGAGACGAGAGCCAAAAGTGGACTGACACTGAGACTGAGGCGCGATCAGGCAAAGCTCACGGCAACAGCGACTGCGACTGCGACAGCGACGCAGCAGCGGCAGAGTCAGAGTCCAACACCTACACACACACACACACACACACACACACACGATAGAGACACAGAGACGCTCTCTCGCCGCAGCAATTGCGAAAATGTTTGTCTTTGGCCACGTTAACGAGAAGACATCGAGAGAGGAAGAGAGAGAGGCGTAGAGAGAGAAACGAAGCGAGAGAGACCGCAGTCACACACACACACAAAGAGAGAGCCACACAAAGCCGCAATCTTAAGTCTGCTTTACCTGCACCGCCGTCGCCGTAGTTGTCGCTGTCGAAAAACCCCAGTGGAAATTTGGACGCTGCACTCAATATGCTGGGAAATGAGACGCGTATTTCCACATGGTAAAAACGTTTGCTAATGGGGGTCAGTCTTATCATAGACGCAGCAGAAGCAACAACAACATAAACAGGTATTTTTTATTGAAAGTCACTTATCTCAGCTGTCAGTGAGTCCGCCTGCATGTGTGTGTGTGTCAGTGACTTGCTGAGAGCGCAAGAGCACACATACACACACCACTTAATCAGGCAGCGGGCAGAACCTGTTGCGCGTGCTATGCCGAAGAACAAGAACCTGTTGCGGTAACAGCGACGGCAACGACAACTGCGACTGCGACTGCGACAGCGACAGCAAAGCCGGCTGCGTTCGCACAGCAGTTTGGTCTCTGCACTTAGCCAAAATTCGTGCGGGCAGGGCAAACAAAGAAAGTAAGACTTAAAAAGTAAGAGAAACAAAAAGAACGTAATGAAGGAAACGTTGATAAGCAAGGCCGTGCAGAGCTGAGCTGTGCTGAGCTGTCGCTGCTTCTGCCTCTGCTGCTGCCTCTGCCGCTGCACTTCAAAGTTGATTTATGTATGCGCTGCTGCCTGTTGTTGTTGTTCCTTTTGTTTTTGTTGTTGTTGCTATGGCACTTTTGATTTTCAGCGTAAGTCGCTTCCAATTAAGCAAAAAGGAGCAGCAAACAAACAGCGAGAGAGCAGAGGGAGAGAGAAAGAAAGAGAAAGAGGGAGATTGAGCGACCACCAACGTTGCCAGAACGTTTGACAGCTGCCGTTGATGCTGCCTCTGCTGCTGCCTGTGCCACTGCCTCTGCACATGAGCAAATTAATAAGGGCAATGTTTGTGCTCAATTATTGATTATGGCCGTTACATGCAAATCGGGAAATCAGGTGCTAATGAGCTCATTCTATTGTGTGTTTAATTTATGCTAAATTGTATGCTTAAATTCGGTTCTTCTTCTACTTCTTCTTCTTGTGCTGCTGCAGCATGTCCAATAAGCGTAGCTGCTTAACGGTACAAGCGAAAGGTGGCAACATGCAAATTGCCACAATAAAATACGAGCAAAACAGAGAGAGAGAGGGAGGAAGAGGAGACAATAATCAACGGTTCTCGTGTTCTCTAACTTTCGTTTGCCATTCTCACACAGTTCGTTAACCGATTTTAAATGATTAATGCCAATATCGGAATATCGGGCGATATATTTAAAAATAAATATTCCACATATTGTAGACTGATTTCACACGAGATCCATCTGGCAACGCTAATTAATACCAATATCGGACTAGATCTTCCCTGGCTAGTTCCAACCTCGGCCCCTGCCACGCCGGGGCGTTTTGCGGTTATCTAGCTAGGTTTTCTTCATTGGTATCCCGACTGTCGATCTGTTCGCGCCTCTTGTTCGTCACCAATTAATCATCGCCTTACTCATTGGCTCGCATTTGTTTTTATTTTCTATTATTTTTATTTTCTTTCCCCCTTTTTTTTGCGCAAAAGAAAAACAAGTTTACCGCTTGCTCCGGGAGAGCGTGGAATGTGCCGCGACTATCAATCAGTTATTTTTTGTTGTTTCTTTCTTTCTTCTTCTCTCGTTTTTGTCTATTGTCTCGACCATTACCAAATCCGTCGGGCTGACCCGACCGGCTCTCGACTTTCCATTGGAAAAGCCCTCGATCGCGGCGACTGCGGACAAAGCTGAAGGTTACGCGCCGCCGCCGCCGTCGACTGGGAGTGGGAGCGAGAGGGAGAGCGTACGAGAGACTTTGCTATTTAAGCATTCCAAGTGCGAATTCCACCTTACACACCCAGTCCCAGTTCCAGTTCCAATTCCCATTCCAGTGCCCTTTTTCGCACGTTTGGAGACGATTTCAGGGTTGCCTTGGCTGCATGCGGGCTGCATTACAATTGGGCACACAGTGCAGTGACGTCATGAGCTGTGCTTGCTCCACTTGCCTGCATTCATTTGCATGCAGTGAGGAAGGTTCCCCAGTGGGGACAATTTATGGCTTCTGTTTTAATTAATCATTCGTTGCAGCAAGGCAGCAGAAGGAGACATTAAAAAATGCATGAGTGCGCTGCCTTCTGCCAGAGTTGCCGTCGCTACCTATTATGACACACATTCGTGCAGGCCTCTTTAGATAAAGATGTCGGACACTCGCGCGCTGCATTTCGCTTTGATATTTAAAAATGCAACAAAAGCCCCCTCACCCCCACCCCAGCTCAGCGCACTGCGTCCAATGTCGCGCACAGTTCCGCGATGATGTAAACAACAAAACAAAACCAAAAACAAAAAAAAAACAGATACGGCTGGCGACCTGAATCTGAATCTATCCAACAATTTGAAATATACATTTCGATGGAAAGAGGAGCATGTGAGACATGTGCTTGGACTGCCGTCCTCTGGGCCTGGTGACTCTCTTGGCCCGCGGGCGATCAGTCGGACAGGCAGGCAGGCAGGCCGTCAGTCAGTCAGTCAGTTGGTGAGTGAGTACGTCTAATTGGATTTGCGCGCTTGTGCGTAACTATAAATCACATACACAACCACAGAGATGGATAGAGAGAGAGAGGGGGGGCAACCGGTTTGGATTGCCAAGTCACCCGCTTATAAACAAACTGCGGATCCCATAAAGCTTTTCGGCTATTTGTTAAGTGACCAAAACGGTAACAACAACACCAGCAACGACAACAACAACAACAAAAACGGGCAACAGGCAACAAGAAGTGGCAACAGTTTTTTTCCCTTTTCTTACCCTTTCTTGACTTGGGCTCATAAACGATATAAAGAATAATTATGCTGCTGCATATAAACCCAGCATAAGACAACGAAAATATCAACTTACGCAACCTTTCTACAGAGATGGAGAGAGGGTGCTGGGAAGGGAGTTGTACAGATGCCATGTAAAACAGTCGTGTGAAATTTATTAATGGCACCCGAAGCAAGTGAGAGGCGATTGTGGTGAGCTGAGGTGAGGTGAGGCGGGGTACACTTGTTAGAAAGTGTCTGGGGGATCTCTGCTAGAATGTGACATTCTTGGAAATGTCCAGTTGCTACTCGTTGTTACATCTGTTGTAAGTTTGTTGATTTATCGGGCCAGCAAAGTTGTAAGCGGATGTTGTAAGTCCGGCCAATTGCAAATTGTACCCGAAATAATTCTGGCTAAATAAGCCGGCTCAAAAGAATGTTGTTGTGTATTTTTTGGCCTGGTGTGTGGCTTGAACTTTAACCATAAACAGCTGTCGCTTCCTGCAATTTATTAAATTTCAGACAAGCAGCGACAGGCAAGGACAGAGAAGATTCAATTACCTGAAGCCTGGAAAGATGATACCCTTTTCATATGCCACCGGTCAGTCACTGGACATTTGAAAGTTACTCAGTACTCATTTGCCTGCCGCAACAATTTCAAAAGTACTCATTACTCGTTGTTGGCAAGTCTGGCAGTGCTGTAGGGCTGAGCAGCTGATAGGCAAGGGCATCGAAGGTAAAATTACCTGGAAATACGATACCCTTTGCATATGCTACCGGTCAGACATTCAGTTAAAATTCAAAATGTACTCGGTACTCGTGTACTTACCGCCACAATTTAAAAAGTACTCACTACTCATTGTTGGCAAGTCTGGCAACGCTGTAGGGCTGAGCAGCTGATTGGCTGATTTGCAACGGCAACATCTGAGCTGGATCCCTTGTTGCAAACAAAGAAAGCGAACATTTGCAACCAGCAACTAGTGAAAATGTAAAGCAAGCAACGTTCAATGCGAACCACACCTATTCCAACAAAATGCATTCCGACAAGGCACGCAACAAGATCTTCAAGAGCTGGTCAGGCATCAGCGAGGTCTCCATCATCAAGGAGGTGGCCACCAAGGGCGAGTACATTGACCTGTGCATGGAATATTGGGCTGCCAAGCGTAAGATACCGATATCCGAATATCGCCATTATTTCTACGACGTTGTGCAGGCCTACGTGCAGCGTCTGCTCTCCGAAAGACTCGTGTGCAAGGCCGACAATGTTTTGCATAACGTCGAACGCGACGTGAAGTGCTTCTTCTATCAATACGCCTGCGAGTGCAACGATCCGGATCTCAGTGAGTTTGTGCTCGATCACTTGCGTTGCCGCGAACCGCAGACGTACGAGCAGGAGAAGCTTGTGCTGGAGTACTACTGGTCGCTGGTCCAACAGCTGCGCGAGTGCTGCGAATTGCTGGACAGGCGCAAGGCGCAGCTGCCACGCGTGCACATTGAGGCACTGATGACGCTGCCCGAATCCACGTTGCATCTGCTGCTGGTCGAGCTGTACTTTGCCAACGGCAACGATGCTTTGCTACCGGATCTACAGAAGCAGCTCGTCTGGCAGCATCTGGTGGACACAGAGGATCTGGACAGGCTCTGTCGCTGGTGCTGGTGTTGGTGTCAAGAGACAACGGCAACGGAAGCTGAGCAACTGCCGCTGCCATTGGAGCAGGCCTACAGCATGTGGAAAATCGAGTGCAGCATGTATGAATATGCACTGGAGCAGCTGAAGCAGCCATGCGAACCACTGCGCAACTACTTTGCACATGCTGGTCACTTCTTTGCCTGCGAGTCCTCCGATATGTGCACAGTGCTGCGTCGCCTCTGCACTATGAAGTGTCTGGACAAGCACAAGGAGCTGATCAGCCGTTTGCCGCTGGCCAAGCATCTGCTGGAGCGTGGCTACCATGCATTGCTGCTGTTGGACTCTGTGCCCGTCTCGGCGCTGGAGCAGCTGGCGGGCGAGAATGAGCCACTGATGTCCTTGCTCATCGATCTCAAGACAAACGAACTGACACAGCGCGAGGGCTTCGAGCTGGTAAGCAACTGTTGCAGCTACCACGACGAATCTACTTAAAAAACTGCAATGCCTTTTCCTGATTTAGATCTCCAAGAGTGTGCAAACTTACTTGGATCGCACGCACAACGGCGCCGAGTCACTGCAGGAGGAGCCGCTGCTGATTTTCTTCGACTTCCTCTGCCATGAGCCCACCGTGCAATCTCTGGAGGGCTTCCTCTCGTCCAGCAACCTGAGTCGTGTGCCTTACCTGAAGTCCCTGATGACGCGCTTCGAGCGACATGTGCCAGGCAGTTCACCCACCCTGCCCACAGCACACGAGCTCTTCCACAAGTTCTATCACATCGATCTGCATGCACTGGCTGGGGCCAATCACGGCGAGATGTTAACCTTCTCCAATCCACGACTGAGTCAACGTTACGGCAGCAAGGCGCAGTTGAACTACACGCACTATCTGAAGCAGCATCGCAGCGCCTACGCTGTCTACTACTTCCTGATGGAGCAACTGCAGCTCTATGGACAGATCACCAGAACGCAGCTGTTCCATGCCTGCGAGACGGCCACACAGCTGGCACTGCAGCATGCTGGGGATGATGAACTGGTTACCCACTGTGTTGCCTGCTGTGAGATGTTGGACTTCGATACGCAGAACCTGCGCAGTTTTCTGCACTTGCAACGCACATTTCCTCCAGCGGCAGCCACAAGTTATGCAGAGCAACTGCAGCATTGGGATCAAGCCTTGGTTGAGCAACTGCAGCACGACGAGTCCAACGATGAGTTCCCATTGCAATCCTATACGGCGCTGATGCGTCTGGGCGCACGCAACATGACTGGCAAACGCCCCACGGCAATGTTGCAACACTTTGCCGCAAGAAACGATTGGTGGCGCGTGCTTCTAATCTTGCAGTACTACGATTTGCCACTGAGTGAGCTGCAGCTGCTGTTGCCACACTTCAAGTACAGCGCCATGGGCGTGCATCTGCTGCGCGCCCTCAGCTACAACTGCAGCAGCGAGCGGCAACACAAACGTGCAACCACACGGCAATTGCGACGCAGCGATAGCCAAGCGAATTCCTCGCAAGAAACCATGACAAACTCATCGCATAGCTCGGGACTGGAGGCACAACTGCAGCAGCTGCAACGCGACTCGGGGCAATCTATGTGTAATCTGCTGACACAGAATGCTCGAGAGGATCTCTTTGCCATCATCCTGTGCAGCAGCAATCAGTTGCCCGACGAGTGCATTGGCAGCATGGCCAGGTTTGTGGAGCTCATGCAGAGCAATGCGGGGCCACAGTGCACGAGCGTACAGTTGCTCAAGCATTGTGTGCGCCAACAGATGCCTATACTGGCCGTGCTCGCCTCCACGCTGAGTGTGCAGAATCTCGACTGGTGCTGGCTGCTCTGGCTGGCTGTGGCCAGTGGACAGTGGCAGCAGTTCGTCCACAAGTCGCGAGAGCAGCTGCTGGAGTTGGACTACGTGTGGTCATTGATACGCAGCGTTGTCGGCGCGGGACAACTGAATGCGCTGCTGCACAGCTTCATAATCTTTCAGCCGGTAAGGGAAAGTGGGCTGATCCCTTCAAGAAACATATTACTCATTCCATTCTTCCTTCTTCTCCTTTCCAGCACTGTAAATTTGTGCACTTCTGCCGCTTCTTGAAGCTCACTGCCAAGAATGAGGACTTCAGCGAGGCAAGCATCATGGAACTACGTCAATTCTTCTGCAGCTGGAGCCTGGATGCAGTGCAGCTGCCATTGTGCGCTCCTCTAGGCCGCAAGCAGCTGATGCAGCGTTGCATTGGCCTGCTGCTGCTGCAGCTGCAAACGAACTTCGACTGCAGCATGCAACAGCAGAAGTTCCTCGACTGCATCTGCCGTTCCGATGTGGGCGACATCTGCGACCTGCTGGACTTCTGTCTGCTGCATCGCATCTTCTGCGTGGCAGCACCTTGGCTGCGCAAGCTGGGCATCGAGTATGAGCAGCTGGTGAGGCGTGACAGTGCCGAGTATAAGCGCCTGGTGGACGCACTCACTGAGGCCAAGGCCTACGAGGAGGCGCTGCAGCTGGCAACGTTGCTGCAACTGCCACTGGCTGACATTGTCTATGCGAAGTGGCTGGCCGAGCTGGAGGCAGGCAAGCTGCGTCGCCACGAGGAATACGAACTGGAGATCGCACAGCATGCACTGCCACCGGATATATTGGTGAACTTTCTGCTGCAGGCTGCCGGACAGCAGCCAGAGCAGCTGCAACGTCGCTACGAGCTGCTGCAGAGTGCACTGGGTGTGATCAAGCAACATCATCTGTTTCCCAACGAATGCTTCGATCGGGATCAGATTGAATACGACATGGTCATGTGCTATCTACAGCTAGAGCCGCAGCAGGCCGACTCCTTGGCTATCTACCACTCGGAGTACTTTGAGCAGATCATGCGACAGGAACGCTGTGTATTGTACAAATCCTTCTCAGAGCTAAAGGAACTGGCTGGCATCGATGACCTCAGCGTGGCCAACAAGTCGCGGCTGTCGGATGAGATGGTAGAACGTCTGAATGAATTGCTCAATCTGCTGCTCGATGAGGGCGACATTGTGGAGGCACTGCGACTGCAGGAACTGTTCGAGTTTCGTCCGAATGATTTGCGCTTCATTGTCTTTGCGATGGCCCTGGCCGAGGGCATGACCAGCTGTGTGAATCTGTCCAGCAAGGAGCGTCAGTTGCTCAATGATATTGAGAAGAGCACGTTCCCGAAATTCAATCGCTTGACGCTCAATCAGAATCCCTCGGGCAGATGTAGCAGTGGCAATCTATCGGGCAGTTGCTCCACGCTGGAATTCGAAGAGATTCCGCCCAAGGAGAAGCAACAGACACTGGACACACTGCTCGGCATTGGCTCCAAGCTCAAGCATGGTGTCGAGCTGGGCAGACGCATTGTGTTGTGCTATCGTGCTGCCATGTATCTGGACAAGGAATATATCGATGTGCTGCGCACCAAAGATGTTACTGTGCTGCTCAAGAGCGCCGCCGAGGAGGAGTGCCTGCAGCGGCTGCTTGTGGTCAGCGACATACACATCTCGGCCAGATTGACGCCCAAGGAGGTAACAAAGATCAAACTCTATTTTGCACATTCGTTAATATTTATTTACTCTCCAAGATTGCTGAATCTCTTGCTCTGGAGCTGACCACATGCATTTTGCGTCCACGTTTCTACATCTTCAATGCCAGCCAACAGCCTCGCAACGCACTGCGCAACGCCGATCTCTGGGGGCACAATATCGATAGGGATTTCCATCTGTTTCTGGAGCTGGCACCCAATACGACATTGCTGGGCAACTATCTGCTCGATTACTGTGACGCACTGAAGGCCTATCGTCGCTATCAGGACAAGAAACCCTACGAGCAGACAGAGGCTTTTGAACGTCTCTCGGGGATTATAACGCTTTATGGGTTGCCGAGCAACAGTAACAACAACAACAACAACAATGCTGGGGATGCTGGTGGTGGTGCTGCTTCTTCTGCCATTCCCCAGGTCTTGTCGCACAAGAAACAGAATCAAATCTATGTGGAGCTGCTGATCAAGGCGAATCATTGCTTTGTGCACGAATGTTCGATGGAGGGCATTGCCAGTGTGCTGGAGCGTGCCAAGCAGCTCAACGGTCAGTTGAGCAAGGCCAAGTCGTGGTCCCTGATTGTGCGCCTGCTCATTGGCATTGCCCGCTATCGGGAGATGTTCTACTGCTTTGATTCGCTCATTGAGAACGAACAGTTCGAATCGCTGTTGGGTCAGTTCGATGAAGATCAGAAGAGCGGACTGCGGCAAGCCATACTGGGCTATTTGCGAGAATACAATCCCAGAAATGGCAAGGAGTTGCTGCGTCTGGCTGCCCATCACTTTCTCATGTACAAGGAGCTGGCAGAGATGTGGACACAGGAGGCCAAGGAGGTGCTGGATCGAGTGCGTGCAGAGGCAACACTTGAATCAGGGCAGAGACAGCAGCTGAAGTGCTCGCCAGAGCTGCACACGCAGTTGCATCAGGCACTGGAGAACTATACACACGCAACGGAGAATTATTTGCTGGACAACAAGCTGATTCCGGCACAGCAGAGCGTGGCACGTGCCGAACTGATGGCCATGCAGATCGATCTGTGCAATAGGGCGCTGGAGAGACGCAGCGGAGGATTGGTCAGTGGAGCAGCCCACAACAATGCGCTCTCGGTATGCGTTAACGTTATTGGCGTGCAAAATCGTGAACAATTTCGTGAGCTGGTCAACAGCCAACTAAGGTAAGCCTGTTCCACCCCGGATTCGAATTTGCTTACTTATTCATCCTTTACACAGCGTGCCCCAAACATTGATACTGGGACGTGCCTATGGCTATGACATTAACTGGAGCGAAGCCTTGTTGACTCAGTTTGTGTTGCTGCAGCGTCGCAACTATCTGCAGGAGTATCGCAGTCATCTGCGAATCAACGACAACATCATCGAGCAAATCATCAAGGGGTGAGGAAGAGCTTATTAACTTAATGTATATCTTTTAATATGTTTTACCATTTCAGTTTCATATTGCACTCACAAAACAATGTACCCACGGCTCAACAGCAGGAATCTCTGGCTCAACTGGTGGAGCTCATTCGATCCGTCACACTCAAATACAGATTGGCCTCGATTTTGGGACTGAAAACGATTGTGATGTCGCTCATTAACGACCAAACGGTGCACTATTTGCGCGACACGAATTATGGTCGCAACGAGCCACACAATGCTGCGAATATGTGACACAAAACTTGTGATTTTAAATGTTTATTATATATTAGAAGTAGTGATTGTAATGCCAAATACGTTATTAAAATATATACAGATATTTACAATTTAAAAAATTGAGTTAAAAGCGTTGCCAGACAATGGGAGACAATGAGAGACAAATTTAAAAACATCGATATGTTGCGCACAATATCGATACTTGCGGTGAGTATTTGTGTGCACAGATATCGATTATTTGGCAGCGGCATCGATAGACTTGCACACTTGTAATTTAGTACTTGCTGACACAAGTAAATAACGTGCGTAAAGTTTTTTATTTCACACAAAATAAGCTCAGTTTATTCTCAAATAGTACATAGTGTACTTTTTAACTTTTAATTGATTTTATGAAATATATTTTATTTTAATTAGCACACACAATGGCACAAAGCAAACTGAACGATCTTGCGGGCAAGCTGGGCAAAGGTGGCCCTCCTGGTCTGGGAATTGGACTGAAGCTCCTGGCTGCAGTGGGTGCAGCAGCTTATGGTGTCAATCAATCCTTGTATACTGGTAAGTTATAGTTTTAAAAGAATTGAACAATATAAAGGAACGAAAAGACAGAAAACACGGCGGCAGTAGCGGCATGTGCACATAACCTCAACCTTGCGCTGTCTGTGTGTTGCGTGTGTGTGTGCCCGGTGCGGGGTCCGACAGATTCATTTCATAACTAATAAAGACGCTTGCACAATGCACTGCAAGAAGCATACTTTATAAAGAATATGGTATAATATGAAAGAGAACACGGTATAAGAGGGAGTCGAATGAGAGAGAGTTTCCGCAGTTGCCGGCGAAATTAGTCTGCGAGTTGCGATTGCATAACAAACTCCATAATCACATTCTATCTCTCTTGCTTTCAGTTGAGGGTGGTCATCGTGCCATCATCTTCAACCGCCTGGGCGGCATTCAGAATGATATCTATTCTGAGGGTCTGCATTTCCGTATTCCATGGTTCCAATATCCAATTATCTACGACATTCGTTCGCGTCCCCGCAAAATTTCATCACCCACTGGCTCCAAGGATTTGCAAATGATCAACATCTCGCTGCGTGTGCTGTCGCGTCCCGATTCCATTAATCTACCCTTCCTCCACCAGCAGCTGGGTGTGGACTACGATGAGAAGGTGTTGCCCTCCATCTGCAATGAGGTGCTCAAGAGTGTCATTGCCAAGTTCAATGCCTCGCAGTTGATTACACAGCGGCAACAGGTCAGTAGATTTTTTGTGAAATCCCAATTGAGTTTGTCCTCATTGTTAATTGGAATTGATTGTGCCCCGTGCAGGTTTCGCTGCTGATACGCAAGGAACTGGTTGAGCGTGCCCGCGATTTCAACATAATCCTTGATGATGTTTCGTTGACTGAGCTGAGTTTCGGCAAAGAATACACTGCTGCCATTGAGGCCAAGCAGGTGGCACAGCAGGAGGCACAGCGTGCTGTCTTCTTTGTGGAGCGCGCCAAGCAGGAAAAACAACAGAAGATTGTGCAGGCTGAGGGAGAAGCCGAGGCAGCCAAAATGATATCCTTTTTACAAAACACAATACCATAACTAATTCCTAATCTCTCTCTCTCAATTTGTAGTAATATTGTGAATGTTCTTTTGGGATTAATTTATTCCTTATCTACGCCCTTCACAATGTTACTATCTATTGCTTTACAGACTTACAGACTTATAGAATGATATTGCACTTTGGTTTGCACCTTAACTGATATGTTTACTTAGGTCTGGCCGTCAAGCAGAATCCCGCCTACCTCAAGCTGCGTAAGCTGCGCGCTGCCCAAAGCATTGCCCGCACAGTAAGTATCATTAAATCTGTGCATTTAAATTGCATTATTGAACGTAACTCTCTCTCCCTTAAAACAGATTGCCAGCTCACAAAACAAGGTGTTCCTGTCAGCGGACAGTCTGATGTTGAACATTCAGGACTCTAACTTCGATGATATGACTGAGAAGGTTTACAAAAGTAAATAACTCGTTTCGTCATTGAGTTTTATAATCTAAATTTAAGTTCAATTATGGAAAACATCGATTGTTTTATGGTTTCGAGCATTGGTCAACAACAAATTATTAGACATAGTCGTCGGCGTATATATAATTGAGTAACAAACATATATGTTTTCTCTCTTCTTCTACTTCTCTTTGCCAAAACAAAAACAACAACAAATTATTATGATTATTATTGTTATTATCCATTTCGTTCTGTTTCAATCGTTTCTTTCTCTTCCCCTAACGCGCGCAATGCTGTTCCAGACGATTTGGATTAAGTAAACGGATCAATTTCATACAAATGTTAAAAATTTAATTCAATTTTTAATGCGGTTCCAAAGTACATTGCTGCCTACCTAATAAGCCCTAGTGCCTAAGTACCGTTTTATTAGTTATAAACTTCCTTCAATCGCTCGTCCCGCTCGTGTCTGCCATGTGGGATCAGCTTCATCTCACATCAATCCCTCGTGGCAACGCAGTTGCGACAAAGATTGCGAAAGCATTTAAGGCGTTTGTTTAATTAAACACAAATTAAAAAGAAAAAGAACAATAATAATAAATGCGCATTGAGAAAACACTGTGTTCCCGCTGTGACTCGAATCAAATCGATTGTAATTGTACAGATTATCCTTTTCCAATATCCTCTATATAGCTAGCTAAAACACACATCCTCATCCTTTACAGTTGGCACGGGCTTGCCCAAGAACTGGTTGAATGCCAGCAAAATGACGCCCGCCGTGGACAGCTCAACCAATGTGGGCGATGTAGCGCGCAATACAGCGGGTCGTCTGGTCTAGATCCCAACCAAGAGTGGAGAAGGAGAAGCAACGGCCTACGTTCTGTTCAGTTCTATTTGCCCAACTCGTCGTTGTTTTCATCAAATCCATACAAAGTACAAACAAGAAACAAGAATCCAGGATAAAATACACACCCCTTTTCTATGCACATCATGTATATCTATAATTTATCGGTGGACATCATTCTGGAAGAAGAACGAACTAAAAGAAGAACTCGATTTACTTTCAAATACGAAACATTTACTTAACATTATAATAATTGCATGTATAAAATACATAAGAATAGTATATTAGAAGGTCCGTGTATGTATATAGTATATAATATGTATTGTGTGTGTCTGTGTGTGTTTATGTAAATTGTAGGCAGATTAAGTTCCTTGTTGCAGTTGCAGTTAATGTTCTTGTCTTCGTGTTCGTGTTCGTGCGAGATCTTGACTAGAAATTAATGTGTGTGAGTGTGTAAAGTGTAGCGCTCTCTTTTCCTTTTCCTTCCCCGTTCTCTGTCTCTGTTACGTTTAGGCATAGATAAAGTATCTCAAAATGTAGGTTAGGCAGTGCAAAAAGAGTTGGGGCTGAAGAATCTCTTGCTGTCTAAACGTAACAAACACTCTGGGGTGCGTTCTTGTTGGTTGGTCTACTTCTTGAGCAATTGATCATCCTCGACTACTCATAATTATCATATTGTATATAGCTATCATATCGTATAATGTCTATGCATAATAACGAACGGTTCAGATTCCTGCAATAGGCGGGCTTAGCTTTGTATGTCATTTCTCTTTTATGGATGTCGCGCACTCGACATGGACCAGGATCAGGCAGTCGATGGAGTTTTGGCATTGCTTCCATTGCTGTCGCTGCTGCTGCTGTTGCTGGCATTGCTGTTGGCACGGCGACTCTCTGCCAGCACGGGCGTATCCCGACGATGACGACGCAGCGTGGAGCTGGCCGAGGGTGCCGAGGAGCTCAGAGCAATGTTGGCAGTGAATGCAGCTGCCTCGGCGCGACTGGGCACGGTCAAGGTGCCGTTGCAGACTCCATTGCTGTTGCTGTTGCTGTTGCTGCTGCTGCTGCTGGGGCCGGAGACGTTGCTGGTGCTGCTGCTACTGGCGGCGGCATTCGCTGTGGCAGCGGCAAAGGATTCGCAGATGCTGCTCATTGGGGGTCATAAGTTCGTTGTCTGCACCAGTCCGCGCTCCAGATGGAAGCACTCCAGCACAGCGGCGCCCACCGAGCTACGACGTGCCACCATTGCATTGACCACAGTCCACTTGTTTAGCCGCGGGTCGTAGCGTTCCACAGAGTTCAGCGAGGAGCTGCCATCGTTGCCGCCCAGAGCGAAGAGCACGCCCTCCACCTCCACCACCTCGTGGGTAGATCTGCAAAGTATCGTTGCTTAGCTACTGGACTAATCTGCTAGAGAAACAGCTACTCACCTGCGCGAATGCATTGCTGCAATGGGCTCCCAGCAGTTGCGGCGCAAATTGAAGCGTTCGCCGCTGGACATGCACATGGTGCCATCGTTGCCGCCAATGCAGTAGAGATGTCCATCCATGGAGGCAACGCCGCAGCTGCTGCGCCGCGCTGTCATGCTGGGCACCGGCTGCCAGCGACCCACACGCGGATCAAAGCGTTCCACACTCGACTGATAGTTGGTGGAGTCGAAGCCGCCCAAGCTATAGATTTGATTCTCCAGCACAGCGAGGCGACAATAGCGACGCCTGGTGCTCATGGCAGGGCAACTGCTCCAGATGCCTGTCAGGGGATCGTAGCGCTCCATGCTGCTCAGACAGGAGGCGCCATCGTAGCCGCCGCAGACGAAGATGAGGCCGTCGTAGGCACAGATGCCGAGGCAGCTGCGCTTGGTGCCCATGGGTGTGATGTTGGTCCACTTGTTGGTCAGCGGATTGTAGCACTCGGCCGTGGCCAGATCACTCACGCCATCATAGCCGCCCACCACATACAGTTGCTTGTGCAGCGAGGTGACACCCGAGCGAGAGCGTCGCCAGAGCATCGGCGCCACTGGGGACCAGCTGTTGGAGCGCGGATTGTATACCTCGCACTCGTTGTGAATGGCAAAGAGACTGCCGCCGCCGACGGCAAAGACATATGGCTTCATGCCCTCCGGACGACGTTCCTGTGTGCGCTGGCTGCCCATGAGGCTGCGCTGCTCTGGCAGCAGATGATACTTCATCGCCTCCAGCAGCAGTTCCTTGCACTCGGAGTCGTCGCGCATGAGTGTCTCCGAGTCGACGCAGCTCATGAGGAAATCTCGGGAGACCAGAGGCAGACGCACATGTGACATGAGCTCTGCAATGTGCAGCCGACGCTGGCCAAGATCATGCTTCACCCAGCTGAGCACACCGAGAAAGACCTTCTCCTCGGAGCTAATGTTCAGTTGACTGTTCGCAATCAGCTCCTTGACCTCCTCGAAGGGCAGCAGGAGGAACTCTTCGGTGCCAACGACTTGTTGGAAATTTTGTAGCGCATATTTGTGGGATCTGGTGTGGAGCTCCTTGCAGGAGTGTGCGTCCGCAAAGCTCCGTATGCCCAGGCAGTTCGAGGGATGCAGTTGCCGCAGCAGAAACTTGCAGCATGCGTCGCGCACCGAGTGCATCTGCAGCAGACCCGACGCGGGCAGCAGCACCTGCACATTCTGTTCGGTGATCGTTATCTCGCCCGTGTACGTGTAGTCGATCAGCTGACGCAGTGCGCCGCTGTCCACGTCGTGCAGCCGCACCAGGCCCTGCGTGCGCTCCAGCATATCATCTGCGAGAGAGGGAAGGGGAAAGGGAAGGGGGGGCAGGAGTGAGTCAGCACTTGTGGCACTTCGCAGTGACTGCACTTACCGTTGAACATGGCGTAGAAATAGGGCGAGACGGAGGCCAGCACCACGCGATGTGCATTGATGGTGTCGCCGCCCACTTCCAGGCGCACGTCGCAGAGCTGTGGCAAGAAACAAACGGAAGCAGAAACTTAATTGAAGGAGGAGCAGCAGACGAGACTGGCAAAGTGTCCGTTTACACAAATCCGATTACCGACGCCCGTTGCCTCGTTGCCTCCTGCAGGCGCAACCTGCTCGATGCCACAGTGGTTGGAGATAGCAACAAAAAGGCAAGGCAGCCAGTCGCATAAAGAAGGGAAGGAGAACGTGCTGTGGGCTGCCTAGGCAATGAGATACTTAGCAGATATGTATTTATAAGATTCTCTTCAGCATCTACATGCAGATACTTTTGTATCTTTAACTCTTGTACTATTAGTTGTGTATTTATGAGATATTTATGTATCATGACACTGAATTCATTGCATATACATTTTAATTGGCATCTGCATTCTACTCAATTTTGCATTAAACTTGCCCCACTGTGCCCTGGAATCCTTACAAGCGACTAGCGAGTAGGCCCCCATTGAGACACGCCTCTTGTCGCCTCTTGTCGAGTCAGTGCACCCGATTAATATCTATTTTTAATAGCTTTTTTTTCAACCTTTTTATGGTCTTCTCTTGTTGGGTGTCTATAAAATATTGTCGCACACACGTCATGCCGCCCCAGCTCGATTCGGGGCATGCTTGCAAATTTAAACGACAATTTCGGTCTATTAGCTCGGCTCACCCAGCTGCCCTCGGGGCGGCCCATCAGTTAGTTAGCTGGCAATTAATTTTGCCAAATGAAATTATGTATACGCCAAGTGAGCCCGCCCGCCTCAGCTCAAAGTGAGAGCGCACAATTCGAATCACGCAATCGTTCAAATAGTTACACATATATAGCACTAATTATGCTAAATGTTATGCTAATGCCACAAATTGGAACAATCTGTAACTGGCGATGCCCTTTCCAATGATTTCATTGCACAAATTGAAGGGTTGAGTTTGTTAGAAGCTATGCTATCATTAAATCACTTGACTTGCTAGAGCTTTTAACTGATGGAACTTACATATGTAATATATATAATGTATTAAGTAAATATATTATTATATATATAATATATTGAATGTATATATATATAAATATCTAATTAAAGTCTTCACATCGATGGAAATATACCAAAAATATTCATTGGAAATAGGAAATATACAAATGAAAGTCTCTAAATGAAAGTTAGACCTGGTAAAGGTTTTGTTTATGAGGAAAACAAATAGAAAATGTTATCTGAAGATTCCTAAACATATGCCAAAAGAGAGCCAAGGAAAACTATAGTATGTAAAGTTCTAAGACGACTCGAATTGCTGTGCAATTTTACAATCAATGCTTGAACATTTGCCCAAGTCAGGGGGAAACTTGAAAGAGCATTAAACTTCTGGCAAAATCAATTATATTTCAAATATAATGAACTTTCTAAACACTTAAGATACTTTAAGACATATTATAAGTGAATTATCGACACTCATCTTCACTCACCTGCGCATTATTTCGCATCTGATTGATGGCCGCAAAGGAGGCAATACAATGTCCTGGATTCTGATGATGCGCCTGGGGCAGCACCTCCTCGTTTGGTCCCGGTGGGCTCAGATCGCTGGGGGTTTGTGTGGAGTTGTTGCTGGTGGTGACATCCTCGTTGTTGCCACCCGCATCGGCGGAGCTGCAGATGGAGGTAGGGAAAGAGAGAGGGAGCGAGAGGGAGAGAGAGGGAAATGCAAATGGAATCAAAACTCAGTTGAGGTTGATAATGCCAATGATGATGATGATGATGGGGATACAGATGTTGCTCATGTTTTATGTGGCGACAAACTGACGGCAGACGCGCACGTACGCACTGTGGGGGTTGTTTGTCTCTCTTTCTCCCTCTCTCCCTCTCTCTCTCTCTCTCTCTCTCTCTCTCTCTCTGTCGGGGGTTGAACCCCAAGTTTACTTACTGATTCGATTTGACGGGCAGAAACATTTTCGGTTTCGGGTTTAACGCAATTTGCCTCTAAAACATTAAACAAATTCCAGTTGGTCCTCTTTGTTTTTTTTTGTTTTATTATATGTTGTTTTTGTTTGGGTTTTTTCCTCAGTCTTCTCTTTGGTTTGCTGCTTCTTCTTGCTGTTTCTCTTCCCTGTTTTGGCAGTGTAATGGCAACTGTAATGAAGCACGTAAAGTAAAAATCAATAGGTTGTAATTGTTTTACTAACACACGCCCCCCCACTGCTGCCCTCATCCCCCAAGGGGTCGACGCACCCGCACTACAAATATATTTGGGTCACACGAGGGTTGTTGGATGACAACGACGGCATGAGATCATAGCTTCCTCAGTTTTTGGGTCTGTCAAGCATCTAAACAGACCGCAAAGTAGGTTAAGTGCCGCCAATTCCCGCCCGTCTGCCCCTTCCTACCTTCCTACCATCCTCTGATTCTTCTTTGTTGTTTGCTTCCCCCTTGCAAATCCATTGTTCCACTCTAGGTTCATTTTTATTTTGAATGAGCTGCACCCAGGCGTATTTGGGTTAATCTGCCCCTCTTAGACCACTCTCGAATCTGCACAGGATGCGTGCAGGGGAATGACTTGCCACATGCAATTGCCGCATTTGACGAGGTCACAACATGCTGGCCAGCCTTATCGCTTTTATTACACTGCATCCAAGGACGAGTGGAGCATAAAAATGTTGTAAAAAAGCGTAGTAAACAAATGTATTCAATTTCTGCGAGTAGATTAACTGCTTGAATAGCAGCTGAAAGTTCTGCCCAAGGATACTAAATATCGATAAAGCGATGGATCTTCGAATTGTTGAAAAAGTTATGCTTGACACATCATACTCTGCAACATCATCTTCTTTATGTTTGATGACGAGAGGAACCAGCCCGCTTCTTCTAGCCGTAACGCACCAATATATCTGTGGCAGTCACGATACATCGCGAACAAGTTCCGCCAATCGATAGTTAAGTCGATGACAGACCAGCTGCAATCGAGTTAGAAACCACCGCTAAGCTAGCGACGCCATAAAGAGCTACACACAATTACGAAGATTAAAAACTGTAGAATTAATTGAAATAAATGAATAAACATAATTTGCTACTGAATTCCATATATCGTAGATCTGACAGACAACCTTAGGATTCTTTTAATTTAATGTATAGCCAAACTATGCTCAGTCAACTGTTTAAAAGTAAATACAATTATTTAACCCAATTGATTATAAATTTTAAACTAAAGATATGCGAATACAAATAATTTTTACTTTAATAAGAAAACAAGAATTTATTTATCGATCTATTTGTATTATTTTTTAAGATATTGCAACTAAATTTACTATATCGATTGTTGTCTCTGCAAATAATATGCAAATGTAAATAATAGTATATGTAATTCATTAACATCTGACCCCTATAACAAACGGGTGCCTTTTTTCTGTTTTTTCTATAGTTTTTTTTTTACTAAATAGTCAAGAAACTTCTAGAATTTGTATATTTAAGTGTTTCTACACTTCAAACATTGCTAAAGAAAACCTTACCATTATTCTTGGGAATATCAAACTTGTTATGTTTTCAATTAAAGATTAAGCTGACATTATTATTTGATCAGATATCTTATATTTTGTACTTGTTAATATAACAATAATAAATAAATAAAATAAAAAGTTAAAATTTCAATAGAAATCAACATAAAATCAAGACAGCATTAGGTATGAAAAGTGTTTTCAAAACAGTTTTAATTTGCAATTATATAAAATAACGGGAATGTTTACTTTCGTATACAGGTTTTCTAATGAATGAATTAAAAGAACCCCAAGTGTTCAGTGTTGGTTAATGAACTCATTGTCCACACTAGCGTATTATGTTTTATGGCAAAGTATGCCCACTTAATGTGCCAATAAATAAAGGGTATTTGGTAGCCTGATACCTGCTTTCGCTGTGTAGCTTTGTCGCTTTCTGTCGGTCACCGCGAAATCATGACAAATATTTACTTAATGTTATTGTTATTGTATTTTTTGTATTTGTTTTTATTGCTGTTCAAGCAAAAAGAAACGCACCAAGTGCATTTGCCAGATTATGCAAATAAACGCAAAAGCTTTGCTTATTTTTACCCCGACTTGCTGTTTATATTCGACTTGGGTTTATGGAACGAGGGATTGTCAGCTATCTCGCTCTCTCCTCCCCCCTCCCTCTCTCCCTCTCTCACTCTCTCGCACTCTTGTTGGGCACGCTTGGAAAGTTCTGGGGTCAACAAAACGTGGCCAGACAGACGACGGCATGTGTGAAATCAACGTCACGAATTTTAACGCTGCATTAACAAAACGACAGCGTCAGAAACAATATAAAAGTACAACAACAACAACAATAGTTACAGCAACAACAACAATAACAGTAACAGCAACAGCAATAACAACAACTTTATTCAGCAACAATAGCAACAAATAATTGTAGAAAATTTCACTTTGCTCACTTGGCGCAACAAATTAACGACAATTTTTGGTTTTAGTTAAAGTTTGCATTGTTTGTTTGTTTCAACAGCAACAACAACAACAACTACTACGACAACAACAGCAACAACAACAAGCACAGCAACAAGCACAACAACAACAATAGCAACAACAACAACACTACGCCGTGGTGAGGCCATGCTTGAGGGCGCAATTGTGCCTGGAGGGCAATGCCCGTTTATGTGCCTCCCCTGGCACTTCAGCCGCCAAGCCAAAGAAGCCCCAATAGCTGCTTATTACTAGTACACACTCTGCCCCTTCCTCCCCCCCCCCACACACACACATACACACAGTCAGCCACTTGCAACTGTTGCAAAACGGACTTGACACAGAAGCTGCCGTGGGATTGTCACAGTTACCAATTCGCATGCAGTTTCTATGTTTTTCGGCCTGTCATGGGGGTCACTTCTAGTTCCTACACACACACACACACAGATACACATACACACACAGGCATACTGACACACGCGCACACAGCGCGTAAAGTGCGTGTAATTAAAGCAGTTCATCAGGGTCGCACTGTGTTTACCGTTACGCTCTGCGGTCTCTCTCAGTGACAAACAAGTTGCGACTAACTGTTATGTGGTTACTGGGCAGCTACACTGCAAGAAAAGACTGTGCAGCAAGCGGCAATTGGCTTAAGGAATATACCAAATTTGGTGCAGAGTACAGAGCAGCTACACTGCAAGAAAAAGCAGGACAACCAGTGGCAGTGTAATGTGAAATACTCTTTAAAATTAATTTCCAATTATGTTTAAGCATTACAGAGTAGTTACACAGCAAGAAAAGCTATGCAGCAATTGAACTTTAACTCTCTGAAGCCACAATATTTCTCAAATTTCATAAATTCTCTGTTGCTGAAGTAGTTGCTTTCTTTTTTAACTGTGTATGCTCGAAAATTAGTTTATTGTTATTTAATTGATTATTTCTATTATCTTTTGAGTCAAATAAGTCAAAACTAGCCATATGTCCATAAGGCAGCGCATAAATAATTAAAATGTTGGTTAACAACTCAAGAAAATTCAAAAATTGTTTACAGTGTAATGTGAAATACTCTTTAAAATACATTTCCCACTATGTTTTATATTATAAGCATTTTACAATGTGTCTTATATTATATTTATATTATATTATATTTCTAAGCAACTTCTGCAATTACTTAACATATTTGCAGACAAACACAGTTATTTCTCTCAGTGTCAATACTTTGTTTAATTAACCCGAGGCAAGGAACAGGAAAAGGTTTATTGCTGCATCTGCCAATGACAGTGGGGCAACACGCGTGTCCTTCGCAGGCGACCAAACCCAAAATAAAAATGGACATAAATCATTTGAACACTCTGCGCCAACACGCTAGGGCCGACAAGTGCTAAAAATAATGTTTGGAAACGGCAAAGATGGAGCCAAACTGCTGAAGTTTACTTTAATGTGTGCGCGGGTGTATATATATATGTGTGTGTGTGTGTGTGCGTGTGTGTGTGAAATTCAAATTAACAAGCAAATGAGCCATAAACGAATGCGCCACACGTAGCCCAAAGCCAACAACAACGAGCAACAACTTGGCCGACTTCGACAACTTCGGCTCCCTACTTAAGCCCCTCCTCCCTCACTGCCCTCCCTTGCCACACCCCCTTGCCCCAGCTAGAGACGAAGTTAGCGACCATTCAGTAATATTTTCAGCTCGTCGCTGGCGACAAAAATTGTGCAAACATTGAACCGGTTGTAGTTGTATTAGAATAATATACAAACTCGACTGTTTCTAGCCGTTTCTCTTCTCCTCTTTCCCTTTTTCTTGCTGTTTCTGTTTTGGTTTCCCCCCTCACCGCCCCACGTGCAATTGAAAGGGCAACTGAAATTGAAATTGAAATGGAAATGGAAGTTGAAACAGTTTCTTGCACGCTTCATTGATGATTAATTGCAACGACTAATGCAATATAGTCTCTCGATCCCGACAAGGTTAACCAGTTTCTGTCTTCTTTTTTGCGTTTCGGGCCGGAAGCAATTTGCCAGCTCAGCTGCAGAATACGTCTAAAATCGATGAATAAGTGAACATTAAGTATACGCCATGACTCAGTTGGTAATTGCATGAATTAAGCTTGTTATTCACTTGAATGACTTAAGATTAAAGATTGCATGTGGCATAGGAATAAAATGCCAACAGTATGTATGCATAAATAATATTCTATTGCATAAATATTTAATTATACAGGCTATATTATTATATTTCTTGTGTCTTCAACTGAATTTGTCTGGCAAACTGATGGCAAAGAACAAATTTAGTTCTATTAAGGGTTACAGTTAAATATATATATAAATATTATATTAAGGATATGGCAAAGAAAACAAGTTGAATTCAATTGAGCGAGTTATGTTACTGAATATTTAAATATATATTATATTACAAATTTGCAGGCAGTTTTTATGCAAAACAAATAAATATATAGTACATTTTATTATGTTATTATATTCTATGACATATGATTATTATTATATTTTTATTTCTTGAATAAATAAAATAATAGTCCATTTTAATATGGTTTTTTAGCTTCTTGTTTTGTTATATGAATATTATTTTATTTATATTTGTATCTTTTAAATTTGACAGTGTGTTTTATATAAATTTAAATTCGAATTTCTCTCTAAAATACCTTCACATTTCATTCAAGGGTATTGCAAATTCGTCGACTCTTTTGGAACTCCGCGCGCAGTTAGCACATGCTTTATAGGGGGAACCTCTTGAATCGCCCCCTACACGCGCTCTTGAGTGCGAGCAATGCGTGCTAGGCAAAGAGACGTTGTTGAAGAGCGTGACCAAATACGGGAGGACTGTACAGGGCCTGCCGTGGCTGTCTTAGCCAGTTGTGGGGCAAGTAAACAAGCAAGAACACAAGCAACAATACGCAGAATCTCGCCTAAGAACGAGAGATGTTCAAATGGTTTCTTGTGCGTTAAGTATACGCAGCGTATGCCGCAATTAAGAACATTTAACTGTTGTTTCAACTGCGTTATCCGCATGAAAGAGACAGCCCAATCCCATTTACAGCACACCCCTGCACCCCTGCACCACCCCCCCTCCACGTTAATGAAAGTGAGTACTGAGCCTGTTATCACACTCGCACACACGCACACAGTCGACTCTGCCGGCGTTTTGTATTTTCATTGCGGGTCGTCGAACCGGCCTGGCATGGCATGGCATGGCATGGCCTGGCGAGCGCGGGAAATGCGAAAACAGCCGTTTTATGTTTTTGTCGCGTCTGCGCATGACTCCAGGCAGCGACGTCGCTGCCCGGTGCTGCACCAGCCGCTGATGCTGCCTGCTGCCTGATGCCTGCTCCTCCAACCCTACAAATTTTCACAGTTCACATTACTTAGCCGCACCTTTATTGCTTTCAATTTGTTAATTTCACACTTTAAGTTATTGTTTTCGCCTTCTGTAAACACGGAACTTAGTTCTATTTTATTAATTTACTCCTTACACACACACACCTCAAATTTTGAACTGCTGTTAAGCCAATTATTTTGTTGCTGCCTCCGCGTCGCGTGTACTACCAACTGCTGTCGACGACTTGGCCAACTAAGCGCAGTTAACAACTTAACGGCACGAAAGCTCAGACGCGACTGACAGCAACAGTAACAGCAGCAGTCACAGCTCTGTTAAGCCTGACACGAGCCAGTGGCGTAGTGCATTGAAAAAACATGTGAACCAAGGGTTTGATAACAAAAATATATGTAATTTATTAATAATAATCTTTAATATTCAAATTTCACATTACCAACAGCTCAGCTACAATTAAATTCAATTCACCTTAGTCGCAGCTTCAACTTTAACAGTTGCTTTACAGTGTAAGCTAAAGGCTCGCTGTTAAAAGACAGTAAATGTTAACCGCTTGCTGTTATACTCAAAATGGCACGTTGGGCGCGCGTTGCTATTTTAAAATCACTGTTAAGCTGCTGCTAAAATGCGGAAGTAAAGCTAATAACAAAGCGCTGTTAATAAAAGCACCTGAAAAGGGAATTTCTACATAAATGACCATTTGGCTAACATAGCCGCTAAAATTTGAAAGTTTTACAAGAATATGATGAATGAAAAGTTTCTTTAAGTATACTTATAGACACTTCTTGAAAATCGGAAACCTCTTTTAGCTTTATCAAAATGCAAACAAATATTCTGCTTAATAATGTGAATAATATGACAAAGTTCAAAGTTATTTCGTAACTTGCTTTGCAGACAAGGAAAAAGTGAAATGAAAGTTGGCAAATTAGCAAAGTGTTTGCAAACTTTTAAATGGTTTGCAGCAAAGTTGTCAGCTGTGCTGCTGCTGTTGGCCATTAGCTCGCAGAGTGCGCTACAAAGCAGCCGTGCAGGCCACAACTCTAATTTGATTCGAGTCGAGTAGCGAGCAAGGTCGTCCACCGTCCATCGTCCATCGTCCATCGTCCATCGTCCATGGTCCGTGGTGGTCAGAGGCTGCACGGACCAGCAGGCAGCAAAGAACTTTCCAAACCACCAGCCAGTGACCCAATTATGTAAATGATGTGCACAAAGGCGTCTTTTGACGTCACATTAGGGAATCCATCCAGCCCGGGGCAGGTGCAGCACACACAACAAAAGGTAGATGGGGTTGGCTTCTGAATGAAAAAATGCCAACTGTGAAATTCAATATCGAATGCAAAGACATTTCGCAATAAGATGGGATAATTGTGTGTGCTGCCGCACTCGAATCCTTTTTTCAGCACACCTGAGCCTTATTGCTCCGCGCTTAACAAGTGCAAATGGAGACGGTAACCAGGCGCTAGGATTGGCCAATTGGCCAGAACAACCTGCGAGCGAGTCATATTTCAAATTCTCAACTAATGCGACGACTCTGCCTGTGCTGCGCATGTCCTTACAAGGTATCCAACTACCCAACTAGCCTTGCCTGTTGCCTGCTGGCTGCACTATCTGACCCCCTGTGTGGGGCAACAGGTGCTCGGCTGGCTATAAAAGCGTGCAAAGCCAGCGCAGGCATCGTCAGTCGCCTTCAGTCCTCGCCCCGAGCAACGCGATCTTGTTGCTGCACTCTCTCTCTCTCTCTCTCTGTCTCTGCACACGCTGTGCTGCTCCAGGGGATGTTCCACAAAACGGTTTAGCGCTATGATGATGAGTGAAATGTGCAAAATGTAAAGTTCATTTTCAATTGTTAGTAGTACAACAAAGGCAACAACAAACAGCAAACAGGATAATGTCGCTACTAAGTTCAAGTGTGAGGCGACGCCTTACACTGATGATGCTTCTCTTGGCAGGTGAGTACGCACGCAAATTGCACATTATACAATCTTTTATATATGTCTAAGATGCGTAGAACTTGATAAAAGATAACGCAGCCAGACTATGCTAAACGAAATCAAACTTTATTCAATTGCCAAGCCATTAAATCGTAAATTAAATCAAGAATACAAGCATAGACTGACAGCTTTGACAACTAATGCAGTTTTATGATTAAACTCTTCAACAAAGTCTGTATACACAATATATATATATACTATTGTACACATGGCACTAATACACAATAATATCAAACATCTCAATCATATCAAATAACAATTACCATGTGCGATTGCTTTATCTGTCAACCATTAGGAAAGGTCCGGCTATACCTTTTAAACGACTGTTATGTTTATCTGCAACGTACCAGTTAAATTCTATAATTTTTCAAAATATATATACTACTGTATTTGACAATTCTGTATTTGAAGTGGGGCTAAAAGGTTAAGTTTAAAACATGCTTAGTTTCCATGCCATTCACAATTAATTTTCATTATTATTCAAAGAAAAAATAAGTTACATTTGTGCAATATTTGTCAAGAAACACTTTACACAGATGTACATAACATTAACATGTATATATACATATGTATGTGTAAAGAATTGCATGACTAACTAACTGTATATACATGATACACATATAGTATATCGAATTTTGTTTATAAAACTGTTATAATCTTAAATTCAGAACCAATTTCTTTATTCAATTGCATTCTTCAAATTCAAACCAGCATACTTTCATTCCAACTACCTTTATTAGACTAACATTTGAGGTTATATAGCATGGCATGGTTAATATATGAGTCTAGAAGGCATTAAGAAAGCTCCTGCCGGCTCGTAATTTATTATTATCTCGTGCTGTATCAACCTGTGGGTAGAGGTGGATTTAAAACTTAGTGTAATTCAATGAAATGCGCTAGTATCGCCAATTAAAATCTTGCTGCTCAAAGCGGAAATTGGACATCCGGCATATAATAATATATACCTATGTATGTGTGTGTGTGTGTGTGTGTGAAGTGTGTATATAGGCCGATTGGCTGTTCATTAATCCCCTGGGGCACAGTCAATTAACGTTGAGTCTGCCCTCCCACAGCAACAGCGCCAATGCGACCGGCGCCCATTGAGGCAAGGTCGACGCGAAGTCTAGTGTCGTCCAGCTGGAACAGTTGGCCTGGCTCGGAAACCTTCTATCGTGATTTTATCAATGGCAACGGAAGCCCTTTGCCCAAAATTCGAGTAGAGGAAATGGCGCCCGAATTGGCCAATGCGTTGGCGTCGGCAGCGGCATCGACATCGGCTACATCGACGTCTACATCGACGTCGACGTCGCCGTCGTCTTCAACGTCAGCGTTTAATTTCCCGCTGCTTCCGCTGCCCTTGAATCGACGGGACTGGAGTCTGCGGCAGGCGGGCTACAATAGGCATCTCAAGCAGCTGCAGCGGCAGCTGCAGCAGACATGGCTGGGCGAACTGCAATCTCCGGCCAAGGAGCGCAGCTATTCCCCGTCCAAGGAGCTGCGGCGTCTGCTGAAGCGCAAGGCGTCCAACGGTGATTACCAGGGTCCACTCTATCGACCGTCCATCAGTGCTGGTTGGTAGCAGAGCCTGAGCCTGAGGTACGGGCACGGTTTGCTAAGTTCTCTCACATTCCTCTCTTCCAGGAGTCATGACCAATCTGGGCGAATTCTTCAATCAGCTCAAGGCGAACGTTCACTTTGCCGAGCAGTCGCAGCAGCTGGGTGAGGCCGAGACACAGTTGCTAGAGGGTGTGCATCCGCATCAGTTGGAAGTGCCAGCTACGGCTGATGATGAGGCGACGGACACAGAAGAGGGCCAGGATCAGGACAAGAGCAGAAGTGATGCAACAGAGAACGATATTGATGGTTACCCCAGCTCCGGTACTCAGCGCAAGGCATCCAAGCTGTTGCAATCGGCTCACAGTTATCGACCCTCTCAGAAGATTCGCTCCCTGGTCTCACGCAATCCCAACGGGTATCGCGGCTCGCAGTTCATAGACCCCAGCTACATGTGGCTGGGTCTGGGCAAATGACCGTAAGCCAGCGCCCACTCGACCAAGTCGCGACGATTGGCTGCACTGCTCGATTGAATCCCATTGCGTCCACTTGCAATACCCTATCCATTAGGCTTTCTCCCTCTCTCTTCTCTGTGTCTCTGTCTTTGTGTGCCTGTGTGTACATATGTATATGTATATGTATTTAAGTATCGATGTATTTCTATATAATAAAAGGCAAGCAACATAATTCAATTCAAATATAATATTCTCTTTTTCCACTTATTGCAATCACTGTAGGGGACAACTAAGGAAGCCAAACCGATCTGTCATCATTCATTGGTTATCTTTTCAATATATATATTTGCATTGGATAAAACACCTCTTATTTTATAGCCTAGTACTCCGACATTATCAACAAATCAAATTGATGATATATACAATACTTTTAGTTGATAATAAAACAAAAAGCTTGACTTAAAAATTCATTTCATCCAACAAGGCTTCTATTTGATTACTTTGATTGGATTTGATCCCCGATGACACCTTCAATTCGCTGTAAAGCGAGTAGATGACGTAGAAGCAATAAATGTGCACCAATCTATAAGCTATAAGGGCCAAGCAAACCTGCCAATCTTCAAACATTTTATATATTGTCATCACAGTCGAGATAATCTCGAAAGTTTCATATATAATGAATAAAATCAACCAAGGCAACAAGTAAGCTGCGCGTTTCTACATTTTGGATGAAGATAAGAGATTGATATTTATATTCTGGCAATGTTTATTTCTATATGATATATATGTATATGTATATATGTATACTCACCTTTATAATGCCGATCAGAAGCAAAAAGCATGCGATAAAACTTATTAGGAAGGGTAACATAAACCTCTTTATATTAGGTTTATGTTACCCTTCCTAATAAGTTTTATCAATATGTCTGTGGATAAATAAATAATATGCATATCACGATTAGAAGTATAAAGTTGCTAGCAAGGTCAATCTAATTATCAGATCATTATATTCTGCTTACCTTGCTTTTCATCCATATGGAAGCTGGGAAAATATCATTTAAAATCGAACACGAGAAGGTGAAAAAGTGAGATAACCAAAATCGTCAAATGCAGGATGCCAACAACTAAGCCGGCCATCGGGAGTTTCAGACAACAACAGGTCTTGGCCATTTTACCAAAACACAGAGACAATCAGAGGAGCAGAAAGTAAAAGCACAAATATCATATGTAGAAAACAATTGAAGCGATCTTTCGTGTCCCACAACTGATAACACACTGACTAACATTTTGTTTATTGAAATTGAATTATCAACAAATGGTGTAGAGATTATATATAGTACAGTATAAATTAATTAAGAGTTTGAGAAAAACAATAAGAGATTGTTTGTATAGTCTTTTAATGCAACACGTCTCCCAATTATACTCGTGCCTGATAAGTTTTAATTCCCCGATGACGCCAGCATTTCTTGGTACAGCGAGTAGATGGAGAAATAGGGAAACTGGAAATAAGACAATCCCAACATAAGTCACTGTCTACGAATCAATATGTGTATACATATGTAAGTACATACATATATTATATACTATATATATATTTTTAACAGAATCAATAAGATGATCACACTATAATGACAACTATTGTTTTGCTTGTTAATACAATTCCTTAGTAAATACAATTGATTAGTGAACACATTATACGCATTTTTTTGAGAAAGGAATAAAGAAATTCTTCTTTCTTGCGTTTTCCAAGCTTATGCTCTGTTCTGCAGACGCTTCGATGATTCTTTAATCTGATAGTATAAGGAGTAAATGGGCAAAGTTATGTAGATGCCCAGGCCTGAAAAGGAGAAGAGAACAGAACATATAAGTTGAGAGCATATGGTTAAGGATGTACACTACTACCTTGTCCAGCGAGGCAGATTTTATTCCGGGTATGGACAAGAAAAGAAGAAGCAAAAGACTCCAGGAAGACTATAAGCTGAATCACAGAGACAATTAACCAGGGAAACAGCAACTGGTGGCGTTCCTATAATATGAAGATGAAATTAGTAATATAGACAGACATTAGTATAGATATGTTAACATAAATAAATGTATAAGTATGTATACATAATAAATATATCTATTTTAATTGACTTACCCGCTTGATGCAAAACACAATCATTCCTAACGACAGTAGGTCCACCAAGGAAAGTGTCACAATGGACGCTTCAATTATTCTGATGTCATACATATCGGGAATGTTCTCCTCGAAACGTGCCAAAAATGCTGAAACTCCCAACTGAATGCAGTCAATAACAAAGCCAAAAGTCTCAAGGCGGCAGCAGAAAGCCTTCTTAAGAATTAGTCCGACCATAATTGCAAATTATTCTATAAATTTGGAAAGAATTATAAGAAAGGATTATTAGCAAAGATGTAGAAGCAACGACGGCACAATGCAAATGATGATACCCTGAAGCCGTGCTCGGCACAAGCCTATGTTCAGTCACTTTGCCCTAGCTCTGCCGGCACACACCCATGTGCTGAAGTGGCGCCTATCGTATATATTTGTATATCAATTAATTAGATGACGCTCAACAGCCGACAAGCACGCGGCGAAAACTCTTTGTTCACACTGAAAAAATACTCAACGATGCTGAATATTTTGTGGTTGCGTAAGACAATGTTTTGATTTTGTTCAAGAATAAGAACAGTTGCTTTTCCATATTCACAATACACTTTAGTTCAGTGTAAAGCAAAACAACGTTGCGAACTTCGTGTCTGTTGCTACGCTCTAAAAAATGTTTATGTATTGATGCCGAGCACTGGCCCCCAAACTACTGAAATCCCATTGCTTTCCCAGTCTTTTCTTTACACTCCGCCAACATACATACATATGTGTATATCTTAATATGTATGTATGTATAAGCTTGGTCATGATCTAGTCATCTGAATGAAAGCGGCGATCCCAGAGACACCAAATTGGTTATGAAGGTTCTGTGCCATGCACTCAGATAAAGTTTGTACGCAAATTATCAATTTCCCCATTGCCTACGCAAATCGATAGAATTTCTTCACACACTCTTTGGTCACTTTAAATAAATATAAATCGAAGTCGAAAAGTTACTTTAAGAATATATCTAGAGTAATTATCACCGCACAAATTAGAAGTAATAAATAGAATAGAATACAGAATAGAAATATTATATACAGATTGTTGCAAGTGACTAAGAGAATTGAAAATATGCGACAATAGGAATTGGAATCTTAAGCTTTTAATAAACATGTTCTATCTAATAAACAAAGTAAAATTCGACAAAGAGCAAACCCAAAAACCCATCGTTCAGCAAAAGGAAACTTTACTTTTTGTTTTACTTTTGAAATCCTTTATTTATGGAGTAACACCTTATAAGACAATGATATGGGAATATGTGTATGTACATGTATATACATGTAATCATATACATATGTACATACATATATGCCATACAGAATTTATTTATATGAATTAAGCATAAAGTAAATAAACATGTCATTTTATAGTCTAGTAATTCCTTCCAAATCTTGATTGAAAGCTTCCGGCTGATTACGTTTGATCTTGTTCATTTGCCGGTACAGCAAGAAAATGAATAACATAAGAAATAGTCCGATAATTGTAACGGCTACTGGAATAAACAGATCTTCCCAATGATGGATAGACTTCTTATTTACTGCGATTAAAACCATCATGACAATCAAAAGAACAATGAGCGATACTAGCCACGGCAACAATAATGCAGATCGTTTCTATATAATATAATAGAAATAAAGTGATAAAGCTCAGCATTTTGAAGAAATTAATCTATCTATAAAGTATATAACACTCACCCTTAATATGCCCAACAGAAGCAAACCAGTAACGAAAAACTGCTCTATGACGATGGTCATAAATATTATGAAAGACAGTATAGCATCTGCAGTACATACATACATACATACAATAGTTTAATTAATTAATTAATTGTCGCACGATCGATCAGTGACAATGCATACCCTCTTTTTCATCCTCGTAGTCCCAATCAGCATCGTACATAGCATGGTTCAGGAAGGAGATTAGTATAAGAAACAAAGTGAATACACCCGTCATAAACAGGCCGCCAATACCGTAGCCGGCTGTTTTCAGGCTTATGCAAGAGCAGCTCTTGGCCATTTTGTGAAAAGCAAGACTCCAAGGAAAAAATAACTAAGTGGAAAGCGATTAATGTGAACCTTCGTTTGGCACAAACAAATTCTCACTAAAAGAACGAAGCTGACCGAAATTCCACATATTGAATTTGAATAATCAACAAATCATTTTAAAAATATGTACATACGTAAATACTTATGTATATATGTATGTACATAGAGTATTTATAAGATGTTGTGTATATGTTTCTTTTTGATTTCACACTAAGAAAATAAAGAGCTTGTCTTGATAGTCCATAAGTCTGACACATCACACAATGATAAGGAATTTGAGAATTTATAGCACATCGAGTACATTTATTTGGATTGAACATTAAGTAAACAAATATGACAAATATTATTGCAACGAAAAGGAAGGACCTAAATATATATAAGTAAGCTCATCATATAAATTATATAAACAAAGACCGTTACCATCCACGGCAACAACAAACCGAGTCGTTTCTGTATGAAAGAAAGAAGATCTTGAAGAAATCAATCTATCTATGTACGTATGTTTATAAAGCACTCACCCTTCGTATGCCCAACACAAGCAAAGCAGATATGACAAAATTAAATACCATGATGACCATAAATAATATTAAAGCCAATATACTATCTGCGGAACATACAAACATATGTACATATGTATGCATATGTTCATTATTAAACATTAATATTCAACCGTGTGAATCAGTACTGCGAGTAAATTGGGAGATTCGAATTAAAGACAATATTACAGTACCCATCAAATGCACCCACCCCCCCATACCGTAGCCGGCTATTGTTGAATTTAAGCAATTGCTGGGCTTTTGCATTTTCTCAAAAGACAGAGAGACAGATTGAAAGGAACAAAGTAAAAAAACAAAACTAAGTAGAAAGCGATTACTGAGAACCTTCGTTTCGCTCAAACAAAACCAAACTAAAAACGAAGCTGATCATTTACTACAAACATATGTGCATACATAGATAAATTATATAATATTGGGGTTTTTTATTTCATATCAAGCAGCTAAAGAGCTTAGTCTATAAGTCCGACATGGCTTCCACTGACACTTGTGTCTGATAAGGTTTGATCTCCGATGTAACCGTCATTTCCCGGTACAGCGAGTAGATGGCATAGTAGATATACATTTCCATAAATCTTAAGGCTATGAGGAATAATACCCCATCCCAGATATAGGTTCTGTATATTGCAGCTATAGTCCCGACCATAATGATAGATTCATAAATGAAGACGAATACCAGCCAGGGCAACAACAAAGCTGCACGTTTCTACGTCAGAGAACAAGAAAGCAGTGTGGCAACTTCATGAAATATTTGAATGTACAGACAGTCAAATAACTCTTCACTCAAATGCACATGTTAATTTAATGTAAAGTGTTTCTGGACATACTGTAATTATTACCTTAAGTGTGCCTAACACAAGTAAACCAGATACGACAAAACTGGGGACGACGCAGACCATGAATTCAATAAATAAATTACCATCTGTGGATAAATATTCATACATTTACATATATAGGATTTTGTAACTGACTATCTGTTGGAATGCTTACATCTGAATGTCCAAATTTGCCAGAAACTACAATAATAATTATTATTGATATAGAAGCTCATCAGAGAAATTATCGCTATTAACGAAACCGTCATGTGGAATATCCCTATTACTAAGCCGGCCGTCTGGCCGTCTGGAAGCGCATGCAACACCAGGTCTTTCCCATTTTGTCAATAGAGAGGAAGGCGCACAAAGAGATGGAAAGTGCAAGCGCAAATTTAAGGAACACGTGTTGCGAACCTTAGCTTCGCACAACCAAAAACACACTGAATACGATGCTCAACAAAATTTCATCAATTTAATTGTATTATCAGTAAATAGAATTAAGTGACAAACATCAGAAACATTATTTTTGTTTCTTTAATGATTTTTATACACTTAACATTCGAGTATAGTAACTTTGGTCAGACAGATACATACATACATACATATGTATATGTGATCATCACCCGAGCCATGTGCGCTTCTCAGTTTGTGAGTCATGAAGGTTTCTGAATACCACTCGCTTCCCAGGATTCTTTAAAAATACGATACTTTTTATACCCTTCGACCATTGAAAATGGTCAAAAAAGGGTATACTAACTTTGTACAAATGTATGTAACAGGCAGAAGTATATTCTTGCTCAGGATCACTAGCCGAGTCGATTGAGCTATGTCCGTTTGTCTGTCCGGATGTCCGGATGAGCAGATGAACACACAGATCTCAGCTATTATAAAAGCTAGAGACACCAAATTTGGCATCAAGGTTTCTGGCGCAGTTCAAGTTTATTTCAAATGTTGGGTGCCACGCCCACAGCCTCCGGAAATCAATAATAGGGCAACAAAAATTTGTGGCGTTCCTGAGGGTTTCATCGTAAATTAGTATGTATATAAGTGTCTCTATAAAATTTGACTTACTCTCTTTATACCAACCATAAGCATTCCAGAGGTCAGTAAGCCCACCAAACAAAGTGTCATAACAAGCGATTCAATCAAGCTGATCACTGCAAAATATCAGTCAAGATTGTTTACATTTATGTATATTTATATATATGTATTAAGTCGCAATCAGTGATGCGGCAGCAAATCAAAGCAATAAAAACTGAAAATCACACAAGAGACGAGCTCCCCAGTTGTATACTGGCAAAAAGAAAGCCAGCATCCTGAAGACGTGCACAGCCAGTTATCATAAGAAATGGTCGATCCATGTTTGCAAATTATTTTATGACATATATCCAACTGATTAAGATTTGATAACTTTTGATGAACTTGATGCCCTCAAGATATCGAAATCCCAACGCTATCGAGCTCTTTACGCTTCCTTTAGCTATTCAGTGTTGCCAGAACTTTTGAGTGAAGAAAGTTTAGATTAGCTGAAAAAAAAAGCATAATTTCGTGGAGTTGCAATAATTTTAGCGGTTAGACTTTAAAAAAAAAAAAAGTTCGATTTGGCAGAAAAAACTGATCTGGCAGTACTGGAGCAATCGGAAGAACGGGGAAAAAACAAAAGTAATAATAACTAGTGTTGCCAGAATTTTGAAAGCAATAGTCTTAAAACTTGCCTAGAACCATAATTTTTTTTGTTTTCCGAGAGGCCAAGATGGTTTGTGGCCGTCTGCGTTTAAAATGAGATAAAGCTTTTTTGTTCGTTTAGTTTGCTTTGGAAAACAACAACATATTTATTTATTTATATAAAGTCAACTAAGAACAGTCGACTGTAGGGGTAAGAAAAATATAAAAAATTAGATATACAAATTAATATTACATTATATTATATAAAAATTAAATATGAATTATATGTATATGTAAAATTAAAGTTTAAATTAACGTCAAACAGTAATATTTTAAAAAATTAAGAAATTAAATTTTTAAAACTGGGACTAACAAATTAGCTGCACGTTGACAGCCTGAAGTCAATTTTCTGTTTCGGCGTCGAGAGCCAAGAGACTGAAGCACAGTGGGCAAAAATTGTTATCTTGGGGCGAAAATTGTATAACATTCGAAAACATGTGGCTTGTTTAATGAGGATAATTTTATTTTGTAGATATATATTTATTTATTATTCAGAACTTATTTATTCAGAATTTTTTAGTTTTGATTCATAAATTTATCAAAATAAGTAAAAATATAAACAAAAAACGACAGCGGAACGAAAAGCATGCGCGTCCTTCTTTGCGCTGTGCGATCGTTTCCATGTGTGCGTGTATGTATGCACAAACTCACGTATGAATGTATGCGTCGCTTGTGAAGTTTGTCAACAGCCAAATGCTGTATATTATGTGTATTTATATATATGTCGGACCATAGTTTTGCATGCGTTAGTGTATGGGTATGCTTTTAGTGTATTTTATCAGAGTAGTAATTTCATCATAATGGAAAGCCTCTATTTGCGCAGTTATTGATCGTCTGTATTGTGTAGTTTTTGGAAGAACCGTTATAACGCGGAACCAAGTGTTGTCGATGACGCCGTGTGTGGTTCGATGGTAAGCACGTAGACAGTGTTGCCGGCTTGGCTCTGAAAAAGGCCAGATGAGCTAAAAAAAATAGGACAGAAAAAGGACAAAACTAAAAAAAAGGACAAAAAAGGGCAGACTATTTTTGAACCATTTATACGTTAATTTAATATTTTTTCGGTGCTCAACTGCCAACAAATTATAGAAATAGCTCAAAGATAAGAAAGGGCAAAAATAAAACAAGACAAACGTTAAATTTTAAGCAAAGCGTGCTGAGCAACAATCATTGCCAGTGCAGCTTCCTGATAACATAATTCTTTGCTACTGTAGGCTTTAAATTAAGTTTGTTTGTTTGCTAAAAAGGCAACGTATTCTGCACATGTTTTTTTGTAGTCATATGCGCACGGATTTTATCAATTTTGGGATTCATACTGCATTTGCAGTATTTGCAATATGCCTTATAGGCGACAAATCCATATCAATTTTCATGATTTTGTAACAATTTAATAAGAATCAATAAAGGATAGAAAAAGGACAAACCATAAAATAAAGAGGACAGTTTTCCGGATAGGGGCTGTTTTCAATTTTTGCCGGCTGACACTGTTAAAATCCGGACAGATCTATCCGAAAAAAGGCTTAATTGCCAACACTGCACGTAGAAGATGTGTGCGACACAAGTTAGTTGTGTGCAGAACTTCAGTGCGAAACTCGAAACTCACTGCGCTAACATTATAGCGGACAAAGACGAAAGTGTACCTTCGACATGTTCATACTTAAGTCGCAATCAATGATGCGGCAGCAAATCAAAGCAATAAAAACTGCAAAGCACACAAAAGACGAGCTTCTCAAATTATATCCATTCAATGTCTTAAGAAATTTGCAATATTTTCTATTTCACCGCACTACTTATTTTCCCATTCTCGTTATATTCAAAAATAATACAACAAATGCGTTCTTTTAGGTTTGAATTTATTCGAATTTAGATCGTTATAGTACGTTATGCAAACCATAATTGTTCGTGTTTGATAAATTATAAATAATATGATCGCAAAAGTCTCACACACTCTAAAATGTTTGTAAACATCAAAAATATATGTGTAAATATGTATATGTGTATATATACATATGTGTATATATGTAAATATTTTCTCTGGGGCTGACTACAATTCCGGGAATCCCAACTTTACATTTTGGTATAGTTAGGATAGCCATTATTAGCTTGAGTAGGCTGCTGCTCGATCAACGGACGCTGCTGTTCGCGTGCACGCTGCATTTTCTTGAACAGCGCGTAAATACCCATGAATATGTAGATGTTTACAACTGAAATAATCGAGACGCAATTAAATTAATTATTATAATCATTTTAATACGAATTCTGCGATAAGAGCGCGGGCTTCACAATCATTGCATACATACATATATGTGCATATATTAAAAGGAATAAATATATTATATGCTCAAATGAATGTGTGTGCTTTCATTAAATGCAAGTGTATTAGTTTGATTTGAGTTTCATTTGATTTTTTTTTATTTTACATTTCGATTGAAATGAGATGACTCACCCAAAACAAGCAGTCCTAAGATGGAACCGGATTGAAACGGACTAACTATCATTCCAGCCAGAGCAAAGAGTATGCTAATTACGATTTCTATGCCAGAGTTGATCAACCAAGGTAGCAGCATTAGATGACGTTCCTGCATTGGAGTAAAAGAGTTGAGCAGATCGACGAGTTGAGATAAATATACATATGTGTTTATGTGTGTATGTATGTAGATTTGATCTCACCCTCATTACGCCCAGGATAAGCATGCCAGCTGCCAAGAAACCGATAACGGCAAACGCCAATACAATGCTTAATATGATAACAATAGCTTAAGAGATAAGAAGATAAGATATGTAAGTGGGTGCGCAATATTGTGATTCACGAGTGCATTTCTTGTTTACATGCATTCGGATACATATAGGTACATGTCAATACATATGTTTGCACTACTCACCCATATGGACTCCTTCATAAGCGGATTCCGTGCTATTCTTAGTGTTCTCCATAATTTGGTGAGCGATCACATCTGCGTATCCCAAAGCGATACCCTCCGCGATGATCGCCACAAAGTTCTTGAGAACTCCAAACCAGCCTATAACTACGCCGGCTGTATTGAGGCGCATAAAGAACAAATTTTCAACCATGTTCGCTGCTTGCAGTGATAAATGTTCGCACAGAAATTAAACTTTTTAAAACCTGCAAACGGAAAAGCCATAAAAATTATTGCAATTTCTGTTGAAATGCACACATACATATGCATATATGTATATAGTACACACTGACAACGCGCTCCAGACAGCACTTGTTCCGTTCTTACCAGTGAGACAGTACAATTGCGTATGAATGAGGTCGACAAATGTAAGTGTTGCCACGCATCTGCAAAAAATAATATGAGCTAGCATTACTAGTTCACTGTTAAGTGCTGGCATGATACTCAATATATTTATATTATAGTATATATTTATATAGTACAAGGTCCTATACATAGGCAGCAGTCTAATGCAAAGTGGAAATAATATAAATAGTAAATACATACGTATACATCAAAAAGACAAGCACAGACGCCCTAAAAAGTTACTGTAAATAACAGTTATAGCACTGGTTATAGTCATCGTCGTTGCCAGACTGTTGCATTTAAATGCAATTTAAAGTAAATAACTGTTATACTTGTATTAGTGGAATTCAAGTGACTCTCTTGGGGCTCTCTCTCAATACATATTGAGCGCCATACTGAATACAGAAAATCTGTTGATCATTTCTACTCTCGCTCTCGTTCTTTCGCAGACTTGACCCACAGACATACACACACTTACACTCACACACACCTATTCGCTCAGTTACTCTCCCCATCTTTGCGAATTGGAGATGACTGATACTGGGGTACAAGAAAGTGGAGACGCGTCAGTTGTTTGTTGCCTGTTGCTTGCGTTGGACGCATTATTTGCAAAACAAATTACTTTTTGAGTTCGCCGAACAACAAAAAAAAAAAACATTTTCTATTTAAAATAAATAATAGAACGGCCTAAAAATGAAGTTCGATCTAACCGTTGAGAATGGTCCATGCGGAGTAGAGCTACGTTCCTGGTGTCTAGGCATAGCGATATATTCGCTAATTAGCATTGTGCTTTCTACGACATTTGGGCCGACGCGTGAGTAACATTTATCGGAGTATGTAAATGGATTACTTCCATTTGCAGTTATAAACTGCGCTCATTCTTTCCCCCCTGAGAATTCGCGCGCTTCTAGACAAAATGCCATTGTCAAAACACATATATAGTATATATACATACCTATATATACATACGTATATATATTACACATACATATGTAAATATAAAGAATGAGCTAATACCTTGCTAGAGAAGGCGTTTCAAAACATGTTCTCATCGTGGAGGCGAACATTTTTTGTGTTTTGTTTTCAATTTCGTTTTGTTTTTTTTTTTTAGATTTAATTACATACATAGTTTGGAATTTAAGCGACGATGACGCTTAGTTGATTAAAAGCTATGATTAATCACAGCATGCATTCATTTATCAATAAATAATTTTGCATTTATATTTTATATTTTCAGCTGTCGCATTTATAATGTTGGTTATTGTAGTTATTGCAAATGTTTGCCTTCTTTACGGCTGTATAAAGGTGAGTAGACTTCTACATATGTATATAAAAATAGAATATATACATACATATGTTTGTTTATGACATATCCAACAAATATCATATACATTCAATATGTATCAAAACCATAAATGTGGTCAAACTTAACCAAACTTGCCATCTGTCTACAGAGAACTCGATAAGGAATGGTTGGGTTCATGAAATACATACAAGTAGAGTACTTACATACATACACACATATATAGCATATACCATTCCCTCAAGTCCTACTCATGCTTACCTCACTTGCGTTCCGTTTCCAAGCATACCGTTGTTCTAAGAGGCTTCCCTATATACTTATGATACATATATTATCTGCAATTTTAATCATTCAAATCAAATTAGCTTGTAGAATGTCTCTCTATGATCTCATTGATTCTATGACATATTCGTTAATTTGAACTTGAATACTTAGAGAGATACTGTAAAATACGCCGTGTGCTATGAATTGTTTAGCATATAAATAAAAACGATATTTATAATTACAGTTTAACCACGTATTAGTCGGCGTCTGGTTGATATACGCCATCATTGTGGCCATCAACTTTCCATTCGCCATTCTGGGCACAATCTTTCATTTTGGTTATTATCGCGAGTCTACCGGATTCAACAGCGTACTCCCCGCATTGCTTGTCTACATTATTACATTCAGTAAGTACTTGGGATTGGCTGCTCTTCAGTCCTATATCATATTACATTTCCCGCTCTCCCCTATCTTTCTACAGTTATTCTTCTGTTCTGCGCTCGCATCGTCTACTCGTATCATCTGCAACTGAAGAATCGTCAGTCGAATCCACAACATGCGGTCGTTGTTTGAATCTCCCCATTCTTTCCACTCTCAGCATCTCCACCACCGGTAACATGTGTAATTTAAGAGTCAATCGTGTGCCTTCTCACTTTAAACATACTTAAAATAAATCAGAAATACATCTAATATGTATGGGAGCTGTGAAACAATCATTTCTCATACTATCGCAATGAATGAATTTGAAATATCAGCATCTCTGAAGAGGCTTAAGAACTTTGCGATCGTATTAAATAAAGATTGTTTGTTGCAGTTCTGAGTTGTAATGGAATATGTGAGTTTGTTTTGTTTTTAATTGCAATTAGTCGTTAAACATTATATTATATTTACTTCGGCGCAGCTATCAACAGTTGAAATATACATATACATATAGTACATACAGGGTGCTATTCTATGAGCTAACATATTTCAATAGGACTTACTCGAAACATTTAAAACAATATACTCATTAATACAGATACAGATACACAGATACATTTCTATCTAAATAATTAGCACGAGGCATGCCGCATGCGGCTGCCAGCTTCCCCAGCTTAAACATAAAATGGAAAGTTGGTCGTCTTCTTGGTTGTCTGGCTGAAGCTAGTCTCAGCACTCGGATTGTTCAACTTCGCCTGGACAGCTGCAACTATGCGAGCCGTTTGACCAGTTGCGCCCAGATTAAGCTCTAGCTCGAACTGTGTCATGCCTGTCGTCGTCGACTGGATATTGTGTCCCTGCGTTTGCCTCGACACCGTCACCAGTTTTCATCTGGGCGTCGTAATGCTGGGCAATTTCTCAAGGAAGTCATGGGCCAGCACATCTTCGATCTCCTCCAGGCAATTGGCCACATCCTGTTCGGTATCAGCATAGTTGCACGAATTGGGGCAACTAATGCCGAGTGTGGAGAAGAACGGGTAGAGCTCCTGCAGGGACTGCAGCTGTTGGAAACCCAGCATCAAGTGACGATTCCGTGACCGTTGCATAAGCTGTTGCAAGTGAAATATCGTATGAATTACTTAAATGATTCCATTACACATCGAACTGCAAGTCTTACCGGCGAGTGACTCGTGTACTTCATGTCCATTAGTCGTGCCACACGACGCACGTGCGGCACATAGAGAGCACTGGGCAATGCGGCCAGGTTCTCTACACTGCCATTGGGCAACGGCAGTGGCACCACTTCCTCATGCACATCAAACTCGGTGCCCACAAAGGCCCAGCGATACATCTGGAAATGCGGTAGCTTTGTTGCCGGCAGCACACAGCCCAACTCCAGCAGCTTACAGGCCTCCAGTTGCACCGAACGCCATTGCTGGACGGGCGTCTGTGTGTTCATGCCATTGCTGGCACTGGAGTTTGACGAAGACCACGAGACATCGATGCCGGGCAGCAGACGCTGGGATTGTTGACTGCAATTGGTTAGAAGTTTGCCATTAAACTAGGAAGGGAATCTTGCAATAGTTAAGCCTTACCTGCGCTCGTCACTATCGCTCTTGAGCTCCTGTTCCATTTGCAGGAAGACCTGCACCATTTCGGCAATAATGATGGGCCACAATGAGGTCACATGGTCTGGCGACATGCGCAGCAGCAGCACGCGAAAGCACAATAAGACGGCAGCCTGCACGGATGGCCCCAGGGGCACCAGGCGCAGACTGTTGGCCAATTGCTCTGCAGGGAATAGGAACATGAAGAAGACATTACATTACGTTAATTAATTTCTATGGAAACACTTTGGTACTCTGCACTCCACTACGCACCCTGTATGTCCGGCATGTACTTGTTGTGCTGATCAAACTCGCTGCAGTAGATAACAAAGGCGAGTCGCTTGAGCAGCATGGCACGTAGCTCATACTCCTGATCCCTTGAGGCAAAGATGTTCAAGCTGCCGGCCTGGGATAGCGAGACGCGGGTCATGAGCTCACGGAATGTGGTGTTGTCATAGGTCATCAGGCTGTCCATGATCTGGCGCCAGTAGGGCAGGCACGAGATGTGCATCTGGAAGAAGGCGTTGTCCAGCAGCAGATCGAGCATATCCTTGCGCCACGCCTTGCGCGTATACTGAAACCCGCTGAGGCTGGCCAGCAGTGCGGAGCAGGCATAGAAGAAGGGCACGTTGCGTGCCGTATGATTCTTCAGATACGGCGTTATGTTGTACAGCAGTGTCGTCACAATGGTCACCACTTTGTCCTTCTCCTGCGACCCGTAGGCGACGTCAAGCAGATTGGAAAGTATGCCGGCGAGAACGCTTTGTGCCTGCAGTGAATATTGCTGCATGCCGCCGCCGAGGCTGTTGTCCTTGGCATTGCCATCGGTATCCTCTTTGACCGCCAGATTACGTCGCAGCCAGGTGGTTTGCTCCAAGCAAGCACCAGCCACGCTGGACAATGATTCCACCAGCCGTGCCGTCACATCGTGCAGCTCGCGCACTTCCTTCTTGTCTTGGAACGGCATTTGGGGGCAATGCTGCACGAACTCATTGAGCAGCATGAGCAGAGCAAACTGAGCCGGCGGCGTGAGATTCAGACCATCCCGTATGAGCACCAACAGCGAAGGCCAGGCGTCAGCAAGCTGTGCCGCTGGCGCCGACTTCATATAGAAATAGAACAGCTCCAGGGCGCTCACCTCGATGCTCAGCTGTGCCGGCGGTCTGTGTATGGGAGGCGGTGACTTCACCACCTGATGCAGAGTCTGTACAAACGAATCCATTGGCATAACCCTTATGCTGGACACCAGCGAGACCAGACTAAGCTGTGCTGCACAAGCTTGCAGTGTGGAGTTGCGTTGATATTGCTCCACGACACCAGAAACATTGAGGCTGGAGCTGGAACCACAACTGGCAGAAGCCACGTTGCTGCCACGTTGCTGCCAGGTGACCGCAATGGCAGCCAGAAAGTTACAGCCATGATGCAGTGACACGGGCGATAGAAACTCGAGCAGTTGCTGTCGCACTGGACGCAGTTGACCCAACTCGCTGTCCCAAATGGCTGCCACGCTGGTCATGATGCGTGGCAGATGCGAGAGCACAGCATTTCGTGCTGCCTGCAATTGGGGATTCCTTGGTGCCATCGATGACATCGATGTCGACTCGTTGGCCGAGAGGAACGAGTGCACAATACTATTCAGTAATTGGCCCGTGGAGGAGCTTTGCGAGGCAACGCTTGTCTGTGGATAGGCCTGGTTGAACAGATGCGACAGCGCCGTCTGCTGCGTGTTGTCCAGCAGGCAATAGTGACAAAGGATGGTCAATGCCTCCAGCTGGGAGAGCACATAGTCGGGGGGGAAGTGACGTTGCTGCGGCAGCGATAGCCGGGCCAGACGATCCAGATTGTTGCACAACTGATGCACCACACTGATCACGATGTTCGTCAGCGAACCAAAGCTGAAGCAGTTCAGTGAACTGGTCACCAGATCTGTCCAATTGCGATGCAAGTGACGCAATCGCTCCTGCTGCAATGCACCCAGCACTGCGGCCAGGAACATGGGCTGCTGACTGATCAGGCAGTTGGGCAAGTATTTCACATTGGCAGCGGCACCTTCGGCCAGCCGAGTGGGCGATGCCTGCCCCGACGTATTGCTGGCATCCTCGCCTGCACCATGGCTGGGTGTATCCTGGCGCAGCTGATGAACCTCGTGCTCCAACCGTATGACCGACAATAGCAAACGCAGCAACTGCAACTGGAAACAATCCGCATGCAGTTGATCATCCTGCGGATCATTGAAGTATAGCACCTGCTCCGCATAGCTGCCACTTGAGTTTGCAGCTGGCTTGCGGCTATAGTTGCACACCGAACTGTTGAGGCAGTGCAGCATGACCTTCTGCAGCTTGGCACGTGCCAGCAGATCGGCTATGTAACACGCCAGTCCACGGCCCATGCCCTTGACAATCTCAATCAACTCCGTACAGATGAGCGCCAGCAGCTCGATGCTTTCCAATTGGATGCGTCGATTGTTGATGACATCCTGCAGTTTGGGCGGCTGGCGTTGGGCATCCAGAGACTCTCGCTGGAAATAGCCACGTGCATAGAACAACAGCAGCGTGACCAGCAACTCCAGATGCATGCAGCCTCGATAGCCATGTGCGTACTCCGAGTTACTAACGCTGCCAGCAAATCCTTTGCCCGATATGCTCTTGCGATGCCGGATGAGCAGCTGCTTGAGGCTGCCGCTGGTGAAGCTTGTGGTTATGGATAGGCAAAGGAATGTGCGCTTGTCACAGCAGATGATGTTGCGCAGTGTCTGCAGGGCATAGAGCGTCTGCCGGGTGTCATAGATGGCCAGATAGAGCAGCAAATGATTGTGATAGAGCAGCCCTGTGTCTGTGGAGTGCCGTGCAGTGCCCAGACCGATGCCCAGTGAGCTGCTGCTCTTTGTCGATGATCGAATGCTAAGCTGCTCCTCTGCCGCAGCTGCTGCGGCATTTTGTCGCAATATCTCCACATTCTGTTTGCTCTTCTCCAATGTCTTTTGCCAGTCGGGCGCCTGACCATGAAGTTTGCTTGTCTCCAGACTGAGATTGCGACGTTTATCCTCCACATTGATGGTGCTCGATTCAGTGATCGCCTCTGGCTCCTCCTCCTCGCTGTGCGTGGCCTCCGTCTCTAGCTGCTCGGTTGGATTGCTGTGATTGCTATCCGTGGAGGTCTTCGATATGCAACTAAGACGCTTCTTATCGCTGCTGGTCAACAGTTTCTTTCGCTTGCGCAGCTCCTTGGCCAGCTTCTTGTCTTGTGGACGCGCCGTTGCTGCTGTCGCCTCACTGAAGTATTCATCTGCTGGCTGAGCATGCTCATTGTCTGCCGCTGCCACCGCCAACGAGGGCTCCTCCAGATCCTTTAGACTAGACTCGCCTGGTGTCGTCTCGCGCGTCAAGCGATATGTCTTACGGCTCTTGATGCGCTCGTGCTGCGTCAGTGCCTCAGTGACACGCTCACAATCGCCAACAAAGCGCTTCACATCATCGTTGGCACCACCACCCCCTCCTCCTCCTCCTGCTGTTCCTACACTACCTACTGCACCCACGCTGGAGCTAATTGTCAGACTATCCTCCTTTTCTATGCTCGTCTCGCGTTGCTCTGAATCTGACTCGAAGTCGCTGCTCTCTGAATTGTCTGTGATGTCCTGATCGTAGTGTAGCGAGACCGCCTCCGGCTCCTGGGGCTGTGCTTGCTCACTCTCATCCATAGCGCTTGCTAATTTCTGCTCCAACGGCGTTTGCGGCGCATCCTTTCCCCCGGCATTGGGCACCAGCTCAATGCGAGGTTCCTCCAGATCGGTTTCATCATCGAAATCATGCGCATTCTCCAGCGGATTAATGATCAATCCAATTGTGTTAATGTCCTGTAAGGCTTCGGTGGCCAGTGGCGTTTTGTCGCTGACAAAGTTGGATGTCTTGTTCGATTTGCCACCACTTAGTGTCACACCGAATATTTTCTTAGGCAAATGTCGAATCGGACTCTTCTTCTTGCCACCGCCAAGACCGCCACTGCCATTGCCACTGCTTGCCGCCTCCATGTGATGATACTTGACATTGCCCTGCTCCGAACTGATCGCATAGACATCCCTCTCGAATGCCGGCGCCTGCTGTTCCTCATCGTAGACAGATTGCTCGGCCTCGCGATAGAGCTGCTGCATATGCACAATTCCCACACGCTTCGAACTGGCCGAGAGCAGTATCTTGTAGAGTGGCTTGGTTAGACGAGCCAGATCACCGCGCAGCAGCGAGGCCTGCAACCAATTTGTGACAAAGGTGCGCTCGGACATGTAGTGCGGCAATGCCAGTGTGTCGAGCACCTTCAGCAGCGTCTTCTCGAACCCACGCGTCATCTGCTTCTCACGTCCCAAATGCCAGAGCAGCTCAAATTTCTTATAGCTGCGCGCCTGACTCTCTCGCAGACGTTCTGTCATGCCACTGGCCGTTGGACACAGGAGTTGTGCATCCGAAACTCGCTCCAGTTGAAAGCTACGCAACGCACTGCTCGCGCCCAGGCCCGTTTGAGTCTGTGCCTGCAGCAAATGCTGTGCATACATGCGATTTCCTATCACAGACTCAACCAGGCCACTCTCCAGACAGCTGTGCAGTTGGTGCAGTAATGCTGCAATCTGTGAGGGATCAGTGGCAGGGTTGCCCAGATAATCCCACAATATGGAGGTGACCAGCTGAAAGACACGTGTGCGCTGCTCCAGATAGTTAACATGTCCGAACTTCAGTAGCGGCAACATCACCACAAAAGTGACTCCTGGACTTGTGGTGTGCTCAATTTGAGAGCGTAGCAGGCTAATGAAATACCCTTTAATTAGACAGTGTTCATCACATCAAGGTACTTCGCCCACTCACCTGATAAGATCGAAGAGCGTCGTTATGGCTGCCACCTGCAGTTCCTTGTCGCTTTGCGCAAAGCAAGCCACCAGGCAGAGCACCTTCAGCCAATTGGGTAGTTCGGGTTCTGCAGAGCAACGTTTAGATTACATGAGAATTCAATGGCTTTGAAACTTGCACTTACCATTCTTGTCCAGGACAATGTGCTTGTTACAATTGGGAAACGTAGACATCTCCACCAGCAATGTGGCTGCCAACTTGATGGCAGTTCGCAGCGCTGAGCTCAGTTGCAATTCGGACAACTGTTGAACGCTGCGCTGAGTTTGAGCATCGATAAGCAATTTCTGCTGGGGCTCATCGGAGGCATCGCTGTCGCTGCTTATTTCGCTGGCACTGACTGTGGGCAATGAGAGATTTAGCAGACGTTGCAGCTGTTTGGAACGTGCCACAATATCCACACGTAGCAGGCCGAAGAGTCGTTCGATTTGGGATTCCCGCACCGGGCACTCATGCGCCAGCACTTGCTCTGCCATGAAGAGGCTAGACGCTGACTGGACTTGGCTGGAGCAACGCTCCAGTTGCACTTTAACTCCACACTTGTTCCCCGTCTCGATTTGCAGCAGCTGCCTGGCCAGGTAGACTTCAAAGAAGATCTCGTATTGTCGTATACATTTCTCTAGTATGGAGAAGCCGCGTTGCTGTGTCGCCTTGGTATGCTCATCGTCCAGCTGGAACTCCAGACTCTGCTCTGGTGGTGCACTCTTTGGTGGCTCCTCTGCAGCGTCGACAATCGTCTCACTCGGCTCCAGTACAATATCCTTGGGCCTGTTCTTCTTCGGACTACTGCGTATGAATGGCACTTTCGCCTTTGCCTTGATCTTCTTTATGCTGCGCGGTGTATCCAGATCCGATGAGGATTGTTGACCCGTATCCGATGCGGATATCTATTTAAAAATAATTTATTTATCAATAATAAGATTTAGTTTGTTCTACTTTTTACTGCTCGACTTACATCCTTGTCTAGTTCAGAGAGTCGAGAGAACGATTTGGCCTTCTTTTTGGGACTGTGACGCACTACGCTCTGGTTGGACGCCGAGCGTCGTATGAGCTCCTCATCATTGGCCTCTGTGCCCTGCAGAGAATGCTCTCCGAATTGATTTAGACGCGAGTCCGACTTGCTCTTCTCCAGTGCATTCGACTGTACAGTTGCTGATTCCACCTGGTTACTCGTATTGCTGCTGGGATTAGCAGCCTGCTCATCCAAACCCGAGCTGCTTTGTTCCATCAACTTGTTGAGCTTGATCGGGCTTCTATACAAAGGTTGATGAAGAAGTGATTAAACGCAGTTAAGAAGTGATTAAACAGATAAAGCCTCACGTTATCATTGGCTGCACGCGCGAGACGATCTTCATGCAGAGCTTCAGTGAGGCAGTGACTTCATCGCTGCTCAAGTGGTCCATGTGCAAGGAGAGTAGCTGCGTTATGGCCAGAAATACCTTTGGCAAATAGACGCGTGTCGTTTCCGTATACATTTCCAGTGAGATTGTCTCCAGTAGGAACTCGGTAAGTACGCAGATTTCGAGCACACACGGATCACCGGAGCCAACGATGCTGGCGAATCTGTTGTCACCATTGGACTGGGCGGAGGAGGCAGTGCTGGGCGCCTGCTGGCAGGCACGCTCAATTATATCGGTTATATAGCTCCAGATATATGCCGGATCGAAGGTGGCAAACAGTAGATTGGCCGATTTGAGAGCATCCGCATTACTGCTGGATATGTACATGGTGCGAATGATGTCGTGCAGCACAAAATCCAGCACAGCGCTACCAATCTCCGCCTTGTCCAAGAGCGACAACATAATGCGATATGGCTTCAGATCCATTGGCTGGCATTCCAGGCTCATGCGCAGTGTGCTGACCAAGGCGCGGATGAGTATATGCCTGGAATGGGTCACAAAATAAGGTTCCACCTCCTTCTGCGCATCGATGGTGGCTGAGTCTAGCGACAGTGTGTCATAGGTGGGTGAATTCTTGGTAATCTCGCTGGCCAACAGCCACGAGAAGAGTCTCCTATTCAGTGACATGTCTCTCCTCAGTATCGTATTCAATCCGTTTGTAACCAGCAACACCAACTGCTCCTCGTCCAGCAGTTTGGTGTGCATGGGAAAGCCGAGTAGCAGAAACTCCAACGTATTGCGTTGCACCAAGATCAGAGAATCGTTTAGACACGCGCAGAGTGCCGACATCATTATCTCTCGATTATGACCCATAATATAGATTTGCTTCTGCATGTCCAGACGCTTGTTGAAGTGCTCCAGCAGAAAGGTAATCGCAGGCAAGCGAATTGCTGCATTATTGGCCACTGACTCCCACAGCACCGTGTAGAAGTGCATCGGATTCACAGCCTCACAGACTTTCTTGAGCAATGCGCTAATTCTCTCAAAGTGATCCAGGCCACAATCATAGCCCGGCAGCACACCACTAAGAAATCCACTCAATGCCGGTCGTAATCTATCCCCAAGAGGCACAAAATATGTCTCATAGATGTTCAGCAGGGCAGGGCGCACATTCATGGCCGCATATCCGAGCAGTGGGAACAGTCCGGCGCTGTACGTGATTAGAAACATTATTTAATGAAATGTTGAGCTCGCAACATTCAGCTTTGAAGCTTTACTCACCCATAGATAAACTCTGTGGCCAAACGTTCGGGTCCCGTTTTGCTGAATATCACTGAATACGTTTCGAGGGCTTTCAGATGTACGCCGGAGGGCAGAGCGGGATGCATGCACTGTGCCAGACGCTTGGCAATCTTCAGACGACGTGGTATGACTTGGTATTGTGTATTACTTGATATGGCCTATCGCGAAACAAGTTCATGTTGAGTTAAAATATACATAAGAGAATGATTTGCACTACGGCAAGTTCGTACGTGGCCTCAACGTGGTTTCTACATTTATCTTAACTAGCGCAACTTAGTTTCCTTCAATTAACTATATTAAGCTGAGCTTATCAACAAAGTCTATATCGGAATTCAACAGCATAGAAACGTTTATAAAATAATTAAATGAATATTTCACTGCATTTGTTTCACATTTAACAAAACTCTTGCATGGTGGCAAACGCTTCAATTAATTGCAGGTACCCTCCCTCACTTTTCTTTTTGCAAAAACCCCACAATTACAAAGCAAACAATGCCGATAAGGGCAAATGTATTGTATGAATCAGCAGCACTGAGGGTTAATGCTGGCGACCGGTTTGTGGGTCAGACACTTAACACAATGATTGATAAATGCAAAAATTATTGTGAAAACAGTAGAATTTTAATGTTGCTATACCTTGCTTAGTTTACCCAGGGCAGCTATTAGATCCGCCCACTCGCTGGAGTATTCGAAATTGCGCAGCGCCTTATCAATGTTTGTCATATATTGTCTATACTTTTGCTCGGCCATGAGCTTCTGCTCCTCCATGAGTGTGTCCGCAGACTCCATGGCTGCAATTGTGACCTAGGGACGGGGACGGAGGCTGCAAAAGGGATGAAAATAACAACAACAATGGTTGACGGTTAACAGTTAAGAAAATCAATAACAATTAAATGAAAAACACTTGTTGCCGCAGTCCACGTATGCCCTTGACGTAACTAACCGACCGTGCTTTATTACTCTAACTGTTATATGCTTATACACATTTAATAACTGTGGCATCCGTCCGTCTGTACGCGACTGCGTCAGCTGCAACTGCCAACACAATGGACAAAATTGTTCAAATCATTAGCGAAAAAGCTATCCGAGTGTGTGTGTATGTGCGACTGAGTCTGTGTGTGTGTGTTTTGACTACATCTCTGTTCTTTGTTCAAGGAGAGCGAAAGACATGGTATCTATGTATTCTGTTCAATTGAATTTGTTTTTAAATACATTTCACATTTCACCTTATTAACCCAAAGTAAGCACCAGCAGTACTATTTTTGTGGCCTCTTTTTGTGTGTTTGTATGTTTTTATTGTGCTCCTCTTTTTCTTATTGTTAGCTCTCGCGCACGTCACACAATTAACTGCGAATGCAATTACAGTGACGATTTGGAGACCCGAGACTGGCGACTCGAGTCTCGCGACCAGCTGATGACGAATTTTTTGCAGACACGCAGCAAAATACTTTTGTTTATTATTATTTTATGTTGAACGCGTTCAATTGGTATTTTTACGACATTATCTCGGTTTCCATCGGTAATTGCACATGTTTCTTGTATTAAACTAATCGCCTAGTCTGCATTTTACATTGTGAATTGTGTGAAAAAAAGGTTACAACAAAAATAATGCAGACTTTAGCTGTTCGTGGTCTTACATTTTCTAATACACTTTAAGCAGCCTATCGATATATCGATAGCTCACATCAATTGTATTGGAATGACAGTCACGAACTTTTGCATGCGATAGTTGTGTTGTCGCCAACACGATAGGAAACTTTCAAAATAGTGATAATAACAATAATACTTAGAATAATTTAGAAAATCATTGTTCATGGTTATGCCTGAACACCTTTGTAATAACTAATAATAAAACACCTCCATCTATCACTAAGAGATTTACCAGTATATCAAAGTCAGCATGTTTATATTTATTCATACGATTCTCAAACTCAATAAATTACTATAAAGAAATCGGCAATACTTGTTATTTAAATAAATATATCAAGTTAGTTAAATGCAAAACCAAAGCGAAATAACTTAATAAAAATGATTAGAATTGTCACGAGATGTTTGCAACCTTCAAAAATATTTTAAATAAATAAATGTATATACTGAGTTTTACTTCTTCTTCTTGTTCTTTCCCTGTGGAGGAGCAGGTGGTGCTCCCGTAAGGGCCGTCAGCTCCTTTTTCAGATTTAGCAGTAGATCGAGCTCGGGTTTCCAAACGGCAGCATCACCTGAGGCCTTCAGGGTGCGCACCTTCTCGCCCTGCGCTGTGATTTTGTCTTCCAATTCTTTCACCTTAACAGATTCTGCTGATGGAGTCGCTGCAGCAGGGGGGGCTGCGGCTGGTGCCGCTTTTTGTGCAGCCTCCAGTTGCTTTTTCAGATCGAGTAGCAAGGTAATCTCCGGCTGCAACACAGCCTTGTCTTTTGTGGTTGACTTCAGCTGGCGCAGCTTTTCGCCTTGCACCTGCACAGCCTTCTCCAGATCCGTCACTGTCTTCGAGCCCGGCTGGGCAGCGTTTGCAACTGGTGCAGCTGCTGGTGCCGCCTTCTGGGCTGCCTCAAGTTGTTTCTTCAGATCGAGCAGCTTGGTTATCTCTGGTTGCAACACGGCCTTGTCTTTTGTGGTGCTCTTCAGCTGACGCAGCTTTTCACCCTGTGCCTGCACAGCGGCTTCCAGTTCAGCTACATTTGTCTGCTGAGACGCGGAAGGTTTCACCTCTTGGGAGCCACCATACTTGCCCTTCAACTCGTCGATGAACGCCTGCTCCAGTTTGGCGAATAGCGGAGCGGGCTTACCAATCTTGTGCCCAGGAGGCAGCAATAATGTGGCAATAGGTTTGCTATAAATAAGGTTAAAGGTTAATACACAACTCAAGTGTGCCACCAATTGAAGTAACTTACTCGGCATTGAGTGGAGTTTGCTTGGTGTTCAGCTGGGCGAACAAGGTGCGCGCTGTTGTGGGCATGTAGGGGAAGAGTAGATTGGCCAGCAGGCAGGCTATGTTGGCGGACAAACCAATGATGGTGGCGGCACGGGCCTTCTGCTCTGCGTTGCCCTTGAGCAGTACCCAGGGCTGTTGGGTTTGCATGTATCCGTTGCCATGGCGCGAAATGGCCAGCAAATGACGTATTCCATCGCGCAGCTTAGCCTTCTCTAGAGAGTTAATATAGCCGCGTAGCTCACGATTGATCAGCGCCAGCAACACAAGCTCATCCTGGGTCAGCACAATCTCAGGAACTGTGCTATTAAAGTTCTTCTCGCAGAACACTAAAGCACGATTCACAAAGTTTCCTAGATTGTTAAGAAGCTCCGAATTGTTGCGTGCAGCCAGATCGTTCCAGCTGAAGCTAGAGTCCTGACCCTCTGGGCGTGCCGAGGCCAAGTAGAAACGCCAGACATCCGCTGGAATTCCCGTCTCCTGGGCATCATTGCCAAAGACGCCAATGCCGCGACTCTTGCTGAACTTGCCATCCTCGTAGTTCAGATACTCCGTGGCCATGATGTGGCTAACGAGCGTGTTGCCCTTGTTTATAGCCAGCAGTACACTTGGCCAGACCACCGAATGGAAGGGCACGTTATCCTTGGCCATGAACTGGAAGAGCTCCACATCGGTGCCCTTGGCTGGTTGCCACCATTGCTGATATTCCTTGGTGTATTTTTTCGTTATGGACACATAACCGAACGGTGCATCGAACCATACGTAGAAGACCTTCTTTTCAAAACCTTTATGCGGCACAGGGATACCCCATTTGAGATCGCGCGTAATGCAGCGCGGCTTGAGTCCCTCGCGCAGCCAAGCCCGCGTTATGACGCGAGCATTGTTTGTCCAGCCATTGTCGACGCGATCAACCCATTCCCGCAATTGCGGTTCGGCCTTGGGCAAATCTATGAACAGTTGATCGGAGGAACGCAATACCGGAGCCGTGTTGCACACCTTGCAACGTGGACGCACCAGTTCAGTGGCATTCACTAGTTTACCACACTTGTCGCACTGATCACCACGTGCATCTTCATAGCCACAGCCAGGATGCGGGCAAGTTCCCTCTACAAAACGATCGGCCAAAAAGCGATCGCATTTCTGGCAAAGTAACTGCTCCACGCTTTCGGTGAGTATATATCCAGCACTGTAGACATCCTTGAAGGCCTCTTGAACAATGCTGAAGGGATTAGAAAAAGAAAAGGAGGCATTAGTCCTGTTAATCCCCTTACGCAAATTCTACTCACTCCGTCTGCTCCTGCGTGGTGGTGCGTCCAAAGTAATCGAAGCCAATGCCGAACCAGCGGTATATGGAATTATGCAGCTCAAAGTACTTGTCGCAGATTTGGCGTGGCGTCATATTCTCGGCCAGCGCCTTGTTCTCCGTCGCCGTGCCGTACTCGTCTGTGCCACAAATGAGCAGCGTGTTATAGCCAGCGCCCCGCGAGTAACGAGCAAAGATATCGGCAGAGAGAACGCATCCAATGATGTTGCCCAGATGGGGCACGTTGTTCACATACGGAAGGGCAGAGGTGATGAGTACATTGCGCTCACCCGCCTTGGGCAGCACAATGCGTGGTTCTGCAACCTCTTGGGGTTTACTGAAGACGAAACCTTCGCGTGCATCCTGGATTTCCTCATCTGTAACGGTATCCGCTACAGAAGAAGCTGCCTCCGCAAGAAGTTTGCCAGCATCCGCAATGCTGGCACGCTTGAGCGGCACATGATGCAAGCCACCATAGCGATTCGATTGCTGCAGTGCATTGAAGGTGAGATCCTTGAGCGGCTGTTCGGCCAGCACCTGCTGCACCTCTGGCAAAGCTTTGATCTTGTTGTACCAACTCCGTAAGTTGTCCACGTTCTGGGCGCCCTTGAGGGTGCCGTCTGGCGCAAGCAAAGACCAGACTGCAATATCTGCTGCCGTCAACTTGTCACCAGCCAAAAAGGGGGCACTGACAAGCGAATCGTTTAGTTTCTTCACCAAACTGTTTAGCACGGGCAAAGCATTGGGATCCGCACGATGACCCAAGGCCATGTGATGAGCCAACGCTGGCGCCAGCAGTGTTGTGGACCATTCCAACCACTGTGCGTGCGGATTAAATTGTGCGTTAATTCTAATTGGTTTAACCTTGATGGGGGGCAACATACCTCGTCTCTCTGATGACTTTGCTCGTCCACTAAGAAATATTTGGCTATGGCAGCCGATGAAAACAGTCGCAAGCCGTCGTCCAATTCAAGTGTAGGCAGCACCAGCAAATCTTTATTCTTGGCATCTGCAACAATTGTTGGTATTGCATCAGTTAACTATGATTCAGCGTTGCACGTTGCACGTTGCCGGCCCGCATCTTTTTTTCTCGATCTCCTTACCATTTAGGTTAACCAACTGCACTTGGACCGTTCGCTTGGCGAACTTAGCCAGCATCAGCAGTTGCAGGCCGAGTGGATTACCCTCATTTGTGTAGATTATCATTTTGAGCTGGTAATTGCTGCGTTTAGCTTAAATTTAATTCAATTTACGTGGCAAAAACGGGTTAAAACGGCCTCTAAACACAAACTGCTACACGCGATTTGTGCAATATATATATTTCTAATGAATATCGCACACCTCTAGCAAAATGAGCTATCGCATACTTTGACGCGGGTCGATATATTAACGATATGAAAACCAATTGTCGATAACAAACATTTAGCAACAGCTGTTTACGACAGATGGCGCAAGTGTGAGTTGACAGTGAACGTAAACATTTTAAGAGCTCCGGAGTATTTTGCTTATTTATTGTTGCAATGGGTGAACGCAAGGGTCAAAACAAATACTATCCGCCCGACTATGATCCCAAGAAGGGCGGACTCAACAAATTTCGAGGTACACATGCACTGCGTGAGCGCGCTCGCAAAATCCACCTGGGGATCATCATTATCCGCTTTGAGATGCCCTACAATATTTGGTGCGATGGCTGCAAGAATCACATAGGCATGGGCGTACGATACAATGCGGAGAAGACAAAGGTGGGCATGTACTACACCACACCTATTTACAAGTTTCGCATGAAGTGCCACTTGTGCGACAATCACTTCGAGATACAAACGGATCCTGGTAATCTCGACTATGTGATACTTTCGGGTGCACGCCGTCAGGAAAACCGCTGGGACCCGCTGCAGAACGAACAGGTTGTTCCCGAGACGAAGGAGGTACAGAAGCGGCTCTTTGACGATGCCATGTACAAGCTGGAGCATCAGGCCAAAGATGCAAACGCTGCCGCAGATGCCAAGCCCGTGCTACAGAAGCTGGTCGAGCGCAATCAAAGCGTGTGGGATGACAGCTATGTGGCCAATTGTCGGTTGCGTGCAGAATTTCGTCAACAAAAGCAAGAAATTAAAGGCCAACAGGATCTCGATCACCAGCTGCTTGCAAAAAGCAGTCTGGACATAGCCCTACTACCGGAAACAGAGCAGGATAGGGAAATGGCGGCCCTAATGAAACTACAAACGAAAAGCGCATTGGAACGTGAGTCGGAGCAGCGGCTGGAGCTGCTTATGCGACCCGCTTTACCAGGCGCCACAACAACCACATTCGGTGGGCTTAAGCGACAGAAGGTACTCGGCACACAGCTCCAGCTGCATGATTTGGGCATCAAACGAAAGCAGGCAATGCCAGCAATTGCAGACGCAACTGCAAGTGAAACCGAGAAATCCGTAAGCCTGGTGGGTGACTATACGAGCTCCAGTTCCTCCAAGGAGAGCAGCCCCGATCCAAATGATTAAAGCAATAAATGATAAATACAAATTTCCATTTTATATATTCCAAATAATACAACATACAACACTTTTGCATCAATTCATGCCCTCTTAAAAGTCATCAGTCATCTGTGGAGGTGTCACTACTATTGAGCTTTCTCAATCCGGCCTGCTGATCACCAGTTTTATAGAGTATATCACGAACATTATTGCAAAATTTGACAAATTCGTTATTTTGGGTCGATTCTGTAATCAAATGCTCGATTTTGAGCAGTTTCTTATATGACTTATCACGGGCCTCGATGATTTCTGTACTCTTCGCAGTGAGCTCGTCGATCGATGCATGAAGCTCGTCTCCAGATAGAGATTTCGGAGCGGCCAGTCCGTCGCATGAGGGAGCCTCGTCGAAAATAGTACGAGGTTTGATCGGTATTGGCTTAACTGCATTGGCGGCCGTTTTGCTAGTCACAAGTTTAGGCGCGTGCGAGTCGAAGAATTTTTTCAACCATTGAAGGAATTCATAGTTATCTTGGAATCGACCCTTGATCAAGCGTTCTACTGGAATCGTTTTGTCCAAATTAAGACGTGTTAGACCGCCCTGAAAGAGCTTCATGTTGTGAAAACACTCATACTCCAGCTTGGCTGACATTTTAATTCGCTTCAAATTGATGCAATTTGGAAAGATTATTTCCAGAATTTGGCAATACGCGACACCTGCAAGCGGGAGAAGAGTTTTCCCAACGTAAGCTAGACGAACTAGGCGTGGCTGGGCTTACCTGAGCAGAGCTCTTCGATTTTCTGGTAATGTCCATTGACCATATTGTTGACCCACTCGAGTATCTGGTGGCGCGACATATTTTCCCCATTAACGACAGGACGATATAAGGTCGGCTTTACATCGGTCATTGTGTTGACTTAATACAGATTGACAATATGTGTATATCAAGGCTCTTCAGATTTAACTATCTGGTATGTTCAAATTTTTCAAAAATGTAAGATGTGTGTTGTAGGAAAAACATACACAAAATGGCTAAATTAAAATTTAATATTTACTTCATATATATTTTAGATGGTTTCTCCACTGGGAGAGATTGACTGCCACAACTTGATTGACTAGCCTACTTTAATTGCCTTTTATATTTCCCATTTTTAAAAAAAGTACTTTTTTCATTGATGCAATTTATTGATTTATGAAAATTAATAACTTACGTCAAGGAATATTTTATATATTTTTTAACTACAATTTGTAATACAAAATTTAAATATTTTATATATACATTTATATTTTTTATTTACTTAAAAAACCCGCCTCACTCGAGTGAACTGAATGAACGAGAGTCGTAGCGCATTAAAATAGTTCCAGTTCGTTAATTAGTTCGTGAGGTCGTTGTAATGAACTATCGATGCAGCCCTGCACACGGTCGCACGAACACAGTTTTTATTTTACTGCAGCCCTGTTCAGCGACGCGGCTTTCCATTTACGCTGACACAAAGTATATTTTCCTTTAGAATTTTCGCGCAAATACAGATTTTCCGTCAAAAGGGAAAACATAGACAGCATAGAAAAATGGATGACATGCTGAGTCCGAGCTTCTCCATTCCCAGCATTGGGCATGCGCCGACACCCATTCACCACAGTCTGGATGCCGATCAGCAGATAGAAGCATTACCCCAACAGGTTTACCATCCGCCAGCAGCGCCAGAACCGACGAACATAGTGCCACCAGGAGCACAACAGCAACAAACTGATGCTAACAATGCTACAATCGGGACCGATGGAACCGGCGGGAGTGGCCTGTTCGGTCATGAGCCATCATTGCCATTGGCTCACAAGCAAATTCAGAGCTATCAGTCCTCGGCATCGTACCAGCAGCAGCAGCAAGGTAATGCAGGCGGCAGCACACCACAATCTCTGATGCAGCCACAGACACCGCAGAGCATGATGTCGCACATGATGCCAATGACGGAGCGAAGTGCTGGGTTGGGCGGCAGCGCTGACTCGTCGCTAAGCAACATCCATCAGACAATGGGCCCATCTACACCCATGACGCCTGCCACGCCCGGCTCAGCGGATCCGGGCATTGTGCCACAACTTCAGAATATTGTATCTACCGTGAACTTATGCTGCAAATTGGATCTGAAAAAGATTGCTCTGCATGCAAGAAATGCCGAATACAATCCAAAACGTTTCGCTGCCGTGATAATGCGTATTCGTGAGCCCCGCACAACCGCACTGATCTTCAGTTCCGGAAAAATGGTGTGTACTGGAGCAAAGAGTGAGGACGACTCGAGACTGGCAGCTCGAAAATACGCACGTATCATTCAAAAGTTGGGTTTTCAGGTGAGTAGCGAGACCGATTGAATAACCAATACATTTCTGATTTGGATTTGTGTTCATCTTGATTTCAGGCAAAATTTCTCGATTTTAAGATTCAGAATATGGTCGGATCTTGTGATGTTAAGTTTCCCATTCGACTAGAGGGCTTAGTTCTTACGCATTGCAACTTCAGCAGCTACGAACCCGAGTTGTTTCCCGGTCTCATCTACCGTATGGTGCGTCCTCGTATAGTACTGCTCATCTTTGTGTCGGGTAAAGTTGTGTTGACTGGCGCCAAAGTACGACAAGAGATCTACGATGCCTTCGATAAGATATTTCCCATACTGAAAAAGTTCAAGAAGCAGTCGTAAACCTCCGTATAACAGAGCATAGCAAATAGTGTGTAGTTTAGGTATTTGTAAAGTTGACTAATTGTAAATCGGAACATCTCAATCGGTTCCGCCCAATAAAAGTAAAATTAGTTAATATAATTTGTTGTTGTTTGTTTTGTTGCTGCCTGGATTTTATTGGCATTGATTGACATTACTTATCGGTACGTTACTTTAATTCCTATTTAGTTTAGATACATTGTGCCATAAGCGCCCCAACGTTCTCGAATTCAATCTTTTCCGTAATGTTCTTCGTCTTAATTTTATCGTCCTGTGTGGCGACCACCAACAAATCGGCTCCCTGATGCTTCCAGCCATTGCGCTTGATCCAGCTCTCCAAGGTGGAGTCCTCGATGCCACCCAACAGTTCTTTCAGTAGATCCTTCTTGATTGTCTGGAACGTTGTGCCCACAACATGCGAAACAAACTTGCGGATGGAATCATGGAAACCAGTTATGTGACGGAACATGGTGCGGTTAACTTCGGCGCGTTGCCAAAACAAAGTAAAGTCAGCACGCTCTAAGATGTCAGCCAAGTCGATGATGGTCTGAACATTCTCATCCTTCATCTGTTGTGGCAGCAACAAGCACTTGGCCATAACGAAATCTGCGTGGGGCAAGTTCGTCAGGCACTTTAGCAGAATCGTGTAGGTGATGTCAAAGTTCAGCAGGTGAGGATTGAACTGGTAGAGCTTGAGAACCGCCAAATTAGCCTCCAGATCATATGTATTGTTCTTTGCCTGCTCTTGCACATATAATTCCAGTTTCTTTAGGTGTTCCGGATTGTATCTGTACAAAGAGGTTATGTTTGTATATGTATGTATGTGTTTGTTGACTGCTGATTAATGCCACAAGCAAGATCTTACCGCTCAATGCAGCCCAACATTTCCTGTATGGGTTGGCTTTGCCCGTTTTCCATTTTCACAAGATGTGCCATTTGACAAAATTAACGTTCGCTGCCTTCAAATATTTAATTTATACGCAAAAATAATAAACGAAATATCCGCGTGGCGTTGCTAGTTTTCTCAATCGTGCCGGAGTAATCGATTTTTGCTGTTATCGATTATTACGACGGTGACTATTGTGAACTGCCAATCACATGTGAAACTAAAGCAACATTGTAGTATTTTTAACAATCACCCTATGGAAATACCTTTAATTTGAATAAACGGTTTATATATTTTTTGGTAAATCCGATTAATTTATTTTTGTATTATATCTTCAAATTTGACATTAAAAGAACTATGGATAAGGTCACTTATTCTCAAAACTTTATATGAATACTTCTTTATACACAAGTATTTATGTTTATATGTACATGTGGAAACGAATTATTTTTGTTTTATAAAATTTGTCTTCATTATCGTCACTTTTATTGGAAGTTTGATGATTAAACTTATTCAACTTGATTATTTTGTTCCGTCTCACTTTGTTAAGGAAGTAAAATTGGAAGTTATATATTTGTATTGTTTGGAAGTTATTATTTTGGTACCAAGAAAGAGACTTTCTTTTTTTTTTCGAGGCCATTAAGTCTTTGCCGGCTCCGTTTCGCCACGAGCAGCACCGGCAGCAGCTGCCAATTCAGCCTGACGCTGTTCCTCCTCAAGCTCAAGACGTTCCACCTTTTTGATTTTACTCAATTTCTCTGAAATGGAAAAACCAGAAAGATGAAAAACGAAACGAAAGCATTCATAAATGGCGCACTTACTTGCACATTTAAGCATTATTGTGCCCCACCAGATTGACCAGCCCCAGCCCACAAAGCAGAAGAGCACGCAGAAGAATTGTGCCACAGCAACAATAATATTAATTATGAAAGATCCGATCCGGGCACGTGCACTGTCAAACTGCGAGAATCGAGGTATGCCAACACATAAGCAGAACAGACCAGAGAGTAGTGTGCCTGGAGGAGTGTCGGATATGAAGCAATGTGAACAGCAATTGTCTTTGTAATGTTCTGAACCCACCTAGGCCGGGAAAGATGACATTGCAGAATGCACAGAACCAGGCAAGGTATAGCGGCAACACAGGAATGGCCCCCTTCATCTTGGAAGTGTACTCCACCAGATCATTGTGCAGTTTGCGACGCGTCTCCTAAGGACAAATATATGAATGAATGAATGAGGTATCGAGAGTATGAAATATATAGAACGTACTTCACTGGTTGGAGGCGCCTTGATGCTCTGCCGGCGTGCATCCGATCCGCGACGTGGCTTCTTGCGGCAACAGAACAACATGAGCCAAAATCGACGACAGCAACTCCTGAAGAACTCATTTCAATCAAATATATTAAGACAACAACAAAGTAAACACTCTATAAACACACACATTTGGGCTACATCATCTCTGGGTGACGTTGCCGAGGGAGCTACAGATGAACCTTCCACAATTGCAGCATCTGTTGCCGTAATACCAACTTCTGGATCCCGATCCCGCCATGCTACTTTAGGATCCGCCGACCTCGCTACTGTTCCTCTCTTCCGCCGACATGGTATACAGAAGCAACACTTGCGCAGCTCCGTTTCATCGCCAGTCCGTGGATCGACTTTGTTGACAGAACGACAGCAGAAGATCTTAGTCAGACATAGACCGCATTTGCCCTGTTGTTTTGGACTTGGATGAGGAACTGATTGATGCATTGGTTCTTCGCTCATTGTGCTAGCTTTGGTCTGTTTCTGCTTGGGCTCTTGACTTGTTTTCGGCTTTCTTTGGCAGCTCTTGCAGCAAGCGGATGTTGGCCAGCAACTTGACTTCCTGTGCTTCTTGGTCTCGTCGATTACCTCAAGTTGTGTGGTCGTTGTTGTCGCACTGCTTCTGGCACTGGAAAGTACGGGTTGCTCCTCAACAGAGCCATGAAGACGATCTTGCCGCCGACCACAGCAGCGCATGCAACGAGAGCGACGAAAACGCATGCACAGCTTGCTGCAACAGCGACAGACGCCTGACTTGCCCGCATCCTCCTTGAGGAACTCCTGACTACCGGTTCTGGGAAACAAGCAATAGTAATATAGTATATAATATAATGTTAGACAATTAATAAGTGAAGTTCAGCTTCGTCACAAGTTGAAATAGACGAACAGACTGAGAATATGTAAAGGGATCAGTCAAGAGATGAAGAAGTTCCAAATAAGAAAACATAAATCAAATTAATATTAGCATCAAAAATATTGCTTAAGAATCATCGTCAAAACTATTTGATTAAGTTATCGATAAGAATTCGATTTTATTGTTTGTCCATTTCTGATCATGGGCTTTTTGTAAAAACGTAACGACGCGCTAAGTTGAGTTAATCTTATTTTAATAAATATATATTAAAATAAAAGTGTTTTGACAACTATTTAAGGACGGTAGGAGCTAATGCAGTGTCAAGACACCGTCAGAGCGGTCGTTCGAGCCGGATAATATATAATATTGTCACCCGGCAGGTAATTACCCTAACAACAGTATACTTACAAAATCTGTACACCCACAAACATTATTAACTTTTTACTATAAAAAATAATACAATAAAAATGCGCAATATTTACGTAAATATTATATATAAAGTAATATTATAAAACCCAATTGAACTTTCAGAGTAAAAATTCGTGAGTACAGTTCAATATCAATCAATGTAAAAAGGTTATCCAGTGAATTTTCCGAGTTCTGATATTGAGTCTTTCCTCTCGGCAATAAAACTGCATTCGCCACACTCACACACACTACTCACACTATATATGTATGTATGTACCCATACTATATAAGTATGTATGTATGTATATCATTGCGGAATAATCACCGTGGGTAATAACCATGGACCTTGTCGTTATTGTTTTGCGATATCATGGATTACATTCACACATTTGCATAGAGGGCTAACTAGATGGGGGGCTCGGGTAGCGAGTCCTGCGAGAGAACTAAGTACGACTCTTATTATGCAAATCGATTTCGTGTTCTGCCCCGCTGCATTGCCATTATATGCTTTAGCATTTTTAATGACTTTCGTATTGAATACGCGATAAAGATGCAGAGCTGCACGAGACCCACTTCAAGATTTATAGGTCAGAGTTGGGTACTTTTATTTTTTGATTATTAATTCCAGTCTTAGACTGGAGTTCAAGGTCGGCAACTGCGTTGACGACTTGCTTAATAATATGCTGATTACCGAAACTCCAATGAGGCCTCTTTCTCTCTTACTTCACTTACACAATTCTCCGCTCGCGCACGTGTCGAAAGCAAAGCCCGCACGCTAATAAAGCTCGTTAACTAGAGTTTTCATCGCCAAGCCAGCGCAAAAGTTTGCAAGGGAGAACGTGGCAACAAACCCCGACTTTCAGTTTTAGGACAAGTTTATTAATTCCATCAAAGAATCGACCTTGATTTACCTAAATAAATATTTCTCAGCGTCCAGAAAAGCGTTCTGCGGCAGATCCATGTGGAAGATGACCGAATTCTGTTTCTCTTTCTTTTTTCCTAGCATTTTTGCAAGTTTTTAACGTACTATAGATCTTCCGAATTAATCGGACGATTAGTTAATAGTTCGCAATTATATGTCAATTAGTTAGGACCGACCAGAATTATTGTTTCGTTTCTCCTTTTCGCGGAGTGAATTTGGTTGTGCTACGCTTGGTGCGATTGTCCGGCTGAAACTGATTTGTTATTGCGGCATGAAACTTTGGACATGCCATGAAAAAAGGTTGTACCCCTCCAGGTGAGTGTGTGAGTGCTCGACTTGGTCGCTTGCTTTGTCGGTCACCCGTTGGCGCGACTTGAATGTGCCACACACACACGCATACACATACATATGCTGGTGTGCGAGTGTGGTTGCCTGCAAGGACGCTGGGCTTGAGGACGAAAAGCTAGCGAACGGAAATCCTTTAAGGCGTTCCGTATGGTCTAGCGAACCTCTGCCCCTTCCCAGGTGGTAGTAAATTTATTGACGCATTTATGAGTGGCTTGGCGGCCCACAAGGCGGCACACACACATACATACTATACGATATATATATGTGTATATATGTTTGTACCTCTTTAGGTAGCGGTCTAAAGTTTTTCGTATCAAGTCGGTGGTGCGGTAGTTATTGTTGTTGTTACTGCTGCTACTGCTGTTGTTGGGGGTTTCCGGGTATGCAAATTTCGCAGTCCGAGAGAGGCCTGAGCGCCTGGCAATTGTTTTTTGCTTGGAGACTTTAAGAACGTGGCAAAAAGTTAGTAGGCATTCACAAGCGTGTGGCAAATTGAGGCTTAAATGCTTCTCTTTTTTTCAGTCACTCCGAACTCTGAGCTTCATTCACGGTCAAGAACGTACTGTGGAATTCCCAGTGAGGTTATGTTCACTTACTCATCATATAAGTGAGGTTATGTTCACTTAATCATCATATGAGTGAGGTTATGTTCACTTACTCATCATATAAGTGAAGTTATGTTCACATCCTACTCAAGTACTAGTAGCTAAAAAAGTGCAACCTTTCTTTACTTACTTTGCATTGCCTCCACTGCCGGCCGTGGAGCCACCTTGGCCATCGGGCGATAGTCGCTTGTCGTCCACCAGGAAATCATCTCTACTGCCCGTCGTGGGCATGGCATGCTCAAGATCCAGCGCATGCTGTTCTTGTGCATTAGCTCGTTCCGAGTCTAGTTCCGGCTTCACGGAAACCGATTGACCACTAAGTTCATCCGCCGTTGCTGTTGCCGCATCTGTCGCGGTTGCATTAAGCACAGATATCGTTGCTTCAATCGGCTGCGTTGGTGGCAACGGAGACTTTTGCAGCTCTCCAGCATTGCGCTGCACATTGCTGCCATCAGCTGTGTCCAGGCGCGACGTGGAGTCATGTGATGCCGGCAAAACCGCTGCCGTCGCTTTGCTCCCACTTGGCGAGGGCGTGGCAGCATGCTCCGAGTTGATGCCCGATTCACTTTCATGCGATTTGGGATCGCTTGAGGTTTCATTAATCGTTTTTGGTTGCCCCGTCTCGTTTGCATTCGACATATTCGCAATGCCATTGGAACTTGTTGCCTGCACCTGGGCGACGCCATTGCCGGAGGTCGCTATTGCCATTAAGGCAGCGTGACCTTTGGACACTGCGGGCGAAATTTGAAAAAGAAATTAAAGTTTTGCAGCTTGATTTATATGAGGACCTTCATAGGCTTGTCAACTGGTTTAGTTTCGGTTCAAAGTGGAGTAATAAATTAGCCGAAAAGCTGAAATGGAACCTAAGGTACAGAACAGGAAATCAAATGGAAATTCACTAAGATAAAAGGTGATTAATTTAGGTATTAAGCTAGAGTGAGGTCGATTCAACTCACAAATCATTTGGAAAGTGGTAAATCTTGTACACATCTAACATTAACTTTATGTGGGCGTGGCCAAATTCTGAAATAAACCTAATCTGCGGTTAATAATAAGAATATAGTGTCAACAACCTGGGTAGTCCTAGCTCTTATGGTCTCTGAGTCTCTATGTTTTCAAACACACGCAAAGGTATACTTGAATATATCAACTCTGCTGTTTACATTAATATAGAATGCATATACTATGTAAGGTAGGAGCTGCCTCCCTCTGCATGTTATCAAAAAGCTACAATACCTTACTACAGGCAATATGTATAAAGAATACTAAGAGCTTAACAACCACTTATTAATTTGAGTACCTTTTAGCGAACCTCTAATCCACTTCTAATTAGCTTTAGTCACTTTTTAGTCCCTATTCATTTAGGAAACTATTAGGCGTGACACTTTAATTTGATCAAGGTTCTTCTAGTCCTTAAGTTCTAAAGCCTTTCTCCATTTTAAACAATCTTACCCTCTGTTTCCTGAGGCTGTTCCTGTACCGTGGCTACCTTACGATGCTGCGCCGAATCCGCCCGCTTCTTGTTACTCATTAAACTGAGCCTGGAGCTCATGCGCACCAGCGTGGACATGTTTGACCCCTGTCGCTTGATTGCTCCCGTGGCCGTGGATGCGTTCACTTCGTTTCTCACTGCAGGCAGAACCTCCGCGGCCTGCAGGACGGCATTGCCAACCTGCACGGCCAGCGGATTAATACTATCAGCAGATGCCTTTGCATCATCCTTAGTGTGCTCCTTCTCTGGCGAGGGTTTCAGCTTTGTCTTTGTTGCTGCATTGCTCTCGTTGTTCGCCCGCTTCGCTTGATTCTGCAGCTGAGATCCCTGGCGAGTCAGGGTCTTGGACTGGCCATTGGTTCCGTTAGGTTTCGTTGCGGACTTGTCTGCTCTGCCAGCGCTTTTTCCCTCTGTCTTTTCCTTTCCCGCCTCCTTGTCCTGTTTCTTCTGTTGCTGCTGCTGCTGTGGCGCCTTGACTTGGCTTGGGCTCTGCTTCTTAGATGGGACTCTTGAGGGGGTTTTCGCTACAGTTCGCTTTGCGCCTGCTTCCGCTTTGCCGCTTGGCGCGTTCTTCTTTTTGGCACTTTCAGCTTTGTTGGGTTTTTCCCTTGGACTCACTTTGGCCTGACCGACTGCGGTTCCCTTGCCCTTGGGCGAACGGGACTTCTCTACCGGCTTTGCTTTCTTTTTGGTTGGTGAACTGGAGTTCACACGACTGATGCTGGTACTGCGCGGTATGCGGGAACGTGAGTTGCGACGTTCGCCTACAGCAGATGGTGCCTCCTTTGAGTTTCGTTTCTGAGGCGACCGCTTCGCAGGCCTCTCGCCGGGACTCAGCGACATCTTGCGCACGGCACGCCTTGTGGGGCTGGTGGAAATGGATTTTCTGCGGCTGGGCGTGGCATCTGCTATGCGACTATTGCGCATCATGGTGGCGGGTGAAATGCTCGTGGAACGCAGGGAGGAACGCACGCTCTGGCGGGAGTTGGCGCGAGAATCAGCACGGGAATTAGCACGGGACTCAGCGCGGGAATTAGCTCGTGAATCAGCGCGGGAATTGGCTCGTGAATCAGCGCGGGAATTAGCTCGTGAATCAGCGCGGGAATTGGCTCGCGAGTTGATATGTGAGTTGGCCAAGGAGTTCCTCCGCGAGCTCGTGTCCTGCACTGCCATGCGTGAACCGGGGCGCGAAGTAGGACCGCGAGAGATGGGACTTCTTGTATGGAAACGTGTTGGCGTCAATCTCGAGTCCAGCTGGTTGCCGTGTAGAACGTCTATGCTGCTGCGGATTGTGGCCTGCGAGGGGGGAACGGCTGTTGCTCTCCTGCGAGTTGCGTCCCGATACCAGGGATAAGCTATTGAAGTCCTTAAGTGGCGAATTGGAGCGTGAACTGTGCTGTGAAAGATCCAGGCGATTGCGTACAGGAATGCGGGACACAGAGTCCCGGCGCATGGACAAATCCGAGGGAGTATCTCGATGCGCTGCATCATAGGCAGAGCCGTGCAAGGGACTCTGCGGTGTGTCCTTGTTGGGGGTACCAATGATCGGTGACAAAGTGCTCGGCTTGGCAATCTTGGCACGCTTGCTGGGCTGCTGATCGCGTCCGACGACAATCGATTGTCGTCTGCGGGGGGCTTTTAGTGGGCAGGTAGACAGACTTGCGACGTTGCGACGTTGTGGCTGGCAGTGTTGAAAGTGAAGGTCGGCGGAAACTGAAGTCGGAGGTGGTGATGCTGCTCAGATTGGAACTGCGTCGATCCGAAGCGGTCTGCGTCGAGCTGCGACGTTCGGGTGAAGTGGAGCTGGAGCGTCGACGCGCCTGCAGTCGCATCGTGTCCAGTCCTGACTTGGCCAATCGTGTGTCCAACACCAGATCGTCCAGGCTCAACCAATTCGAGCGTGGCGGCGGCGGTGGCGGCTGTTCTGCTCCTTTGTTAATAACGCCAAGCAGGCCGCGTTGCTTTCGTGTGGGATTCGGATTTGGCTTTAGCGGACGCGGCAGTGAGCCAGGTGGTATAACAGCTGGCTCCTTATCCAGCTCCATGGCCGAGCGATGAAATCGCGGTATGGCGCTGCGATACGGATCCGTAATCAGGGGCAAAGTCTCAAGACTTTTGATCCGCTGTCCGAACGTAGACGCGCGTCGCTGCGCACGTGGCGTATACGTGTCCACGGAAGAGGTCAGCGAATCTCGCTGCTGCAGTATGCCCTTGGTGGGCATGGCCAGTTTACTGGGACTGTAGCCACCTCCGCTCATGTTGAACTGCACCGACGGGCGGGGCGAATCGTCGGTGGCTAATTGATTTGTGACAGCAGGCGGCAGCTGTGGCAGTCGTGATACCGCCAGCGACTTACGCCGCATCCGCTGGTGCTGTGGTGGCAGTAGCTGCGCCGGCAGCTGTGCGGTAGTAGACGAGGTAGTTGTTGACTGTATGGAAGCGTTGCGCAGCCGCTGCTGACGCACTGGCGTCGTGCTGGGACTGTGGCTAAGCGACGACTTGGGCGAGCGCACCGAGAGTATCGTGAATGAGGATTTCTTATGCAGTCGAGTTTCGCCCACGCTGTCGAGGAACAGAAAGAGATCAGAGTCGGGTCGAGTGAATGTTCACATGACTTACCGATAGTCGCCACCTGTTGAAACCGAATCCTTGATAACCACCGGCGACATCGCGCTCTGCAGCCGAACCTCTTCCTCCGGCGATATTGTGCTCATCTCATTTCCCGATTCTGCCACTTGACTAACACTGTGACTGGGTGATCTCGCTGTCCTGGGCATTTTGGGTGACCTGGGCGACTTGTAGGTCTCGAGAAACTGGCGTTTTTGCTGCTGCAGATATTGCTTTGGCGACAATATCATATCCATGTCCATGGGGGGCGTGGGAATCGGGTTTGGCACCGGAGACCGCAGTCTAGACAGTTGCTGTTCCTCGATGGCAATCGGAACTTGCTCCTCGCCGCCGCTGCTCGATCCGTTCGAGTCGTGCAGCATTGTGGCCAGAGGAGACAGTGGCATCTCATCGTGCTTTATGGACATGACCATTTTCGAACTGGGCCGCAACTTGGGAATGCGACTGAACTCGGCGAAATGCTGCGACGTGGGACGATACCAGTCTGCTAGCCCCGTGCTGGAATACGACTCGGACATGGGTCTGAAATGAACAGTTAGTGAGACTCTCTTAGAACTCTCTTGCTTTCGCCACTCACCTCTCTCGACTCTGTCGTCCGGCCTGCTCCTCTTCCTGCTCCTGCGTGGCCTGCTCGTATTCCAACTCGTACACGGCGGGCTTGTTGACAATGTCCTGCGGCGCGAGCAGCAGGAAATTGGGCGAATCCAGCTGCTCGGAACTGGAGCCGCCGCTGGAGTTGGGTAGAATTTGTATGTCGGGTGGCTGCAGGCGCGGAATGGGCAATAGACTGCGGCAGGTGCTGCTTGAGATGTTCGTATAGGGCACATCGGAGAAGAGTCGCCGCCGATTGCGGCCACCGTTGCCAATTAGCGTATTCAGTGCGACTGCGGCGAGCAGCGTATCCTCCTCCGAGCTAGGCACATCCACAGATCCAGCATGCAGTGTCTCAAAGGCGGCTGTGCCAAAATAATCTTCTGGCTGCGGTGGGGGAACTGGATCACCAAAGAGGCTGTTGTAGGGCTGATTGAAGGACGCCTTGTCAGCATAAAGTACCTCCGCGGGAGCTCGGCTCCTTTCATTGTAGTTGCCGGTGCCGGTGCTGTGCGCAGAGGGCGACATAATGCCACTACGATCGTAGCTATAGTCCACCGATATGATCGCTGGGGCCGCTGTCGCTGTCGCTGACGCCGACGCCGACGCCGTGGAAGCTGCTCGACTAGGCGGCCTGGCTGACTGCGTTATCGTCGAGATGGGGGTAGGTGAAGGCGAAGATGAATATGACAGTGTTTGCTGCATGATGTCTCATTTGTGCTGCTCTCTCTTTCTCACTCTCTCTCTCTCTCTCTCTCTCTCTCTCTCTCTCTCTCTTTTATGCGAAGAGCACGGCAATTGCGCGAGGAGGTACACGATCAATTCGTTTTAATGTGTGCTCCTTAAAAAGTCCATAGTCCTAGTCGGCTTTTCTAATGGTAGTAGAGAACAAGTTGTTGTTTTTAGTAAGAGGAGTGTGGAGTTATTGTTCTACAATTATAACTATTATTATATTTTATGCATATATTGATAGTTATCGATAAGTTCATAAATGTAACGCGATATTTTATAAGTTGCAGCACTGAAAAACTGAGTAAGAAAAGAACTACAAGAATGGAATAATGTGTGTAAAATTTCTCCATTTATAATTTGATGTTACAATAAACTTAAACAGGTTTTTATGTAATAATGTAATAATATTGCTATAAATATATATTATAAGTATTTTCATATTTCTATTCTGAGTTTCAAGAGTGCTATTGCAATTGCAATATTTTATATTATAGAGAGTCCTTCTAGGCCATCAAGAATGCGTCGTGCCATATTCTTTGATGCGAACAACTTCAAATATTTACTATATAGACACACTTGCAGTCACTACCCGACCCGAGCGAGGGACCAACCCGACGTGACCGACTAACTGCTGCCAGGCTGTCAGATAGACCTTGCCTGTGCCTGGGCCATGTGGCAATGTGGCAATGTGGCAATGTCAGTGCACCAGACACGCGAAGCTTCAGAGAGCAACTGTCCCGACCATGTGCAACGGAAAGCAAGAGCTGTGCACTACTACTTTTCATTGCCAATGTGTACGCGAGGCTCAAAAAGTTGGGCACCCAATTCGTAATTATTATTTACTATTTATACTATATTTTCTTTTTCGTATTTCTAATGTCGAGTATATACTATATAGTGCCATATTTGGCTCTTGAGCAGCTGATAAAGCAGACAGCTCAGGGCGAGGCGAATCGAAGACGCAATTAACTATTCAGTGAGTAGTTATACCCTGAAAAAACAGCTGCGCCAAGGTGTAGTTTAGGCTGACAAGTATTTGAAGTGTCTTGATTAGCTTAGCATATGTTTATCGAATATTAAAGATACATATTGTAGCATTATATCTATATTATTGTATTTACATATATTATATACGAAAAAGCTTAAGCTGCGGTTAAGCAGTTAACGATTAATCGATGTTAGAAAATAAGCTAAGAAGTTCCGATAGTTGTTCTTATATATTGGAATCATAGTGTAATTAGAACAATAGAACAATAGTTAAGACAATCGATATCGATGATCAGAATACATTGAATAAGAAAAGCGCTTGTGAAATTGAACGAGGCATTAAGAGAAAGATAATTTAATATGGAAATAAAGCTATTGAACTATTGGAAACAAATAAAAATGTTATGCAACAATATGTACATAAGCAAGAGTATCCACTAAGTATTCTACAGGATATCTATCTGTCGTTCACTTTGCTCTTCCACAGTTGCAACTTGCAACTGTTCGTCTTCTAATGATGTTCGCCAACGAGAGCATAACTTGTGCGTGTCTAGATTGTGGCCATAAATTGCATCGCATGTGGCAAATTGCTCCGTCAGGGTGCACTCCATGTTGCACACTGAATACTACTACATATTTAAAAGTGCAAAGAAGACAGCGTAACTGTTCAAAAAATCAACCTTCACGTTTAACGGGGTATCATAAAGTGATTTCATGTTGAAAACTGAAAGTAATTTCTATTAATTTTTATATAAAGAGTATAAACTAGTTAGGTTAGCTAAGCTTATACTGAATAGATAATAATAATAATGAACATTATTTATGATATATTAATTTAAGACAATTTATGTAAATTATTCTTTATCTTATTTTATTTAGTTGTCAATATTATTTAAAATAAATTTATCAAAAATATTATTATTCATATTCTATTATTATTTAATTTATGTATTTTCAATATGTTTAATTCAATTTCTTATTTTGTTGCTATAAATGTTTATTTTATTCAATTAAGCCAAAGTCCACATCTTCTGCTATCTCTTTCCCCCTCTGATTGACAGTCTCGGAATACGTAAACATAACAAGACCTTAATTCGCCGTCGATAGTCGCAATTCGCCGCAACGAATGAGTGCGCCGCCATTGCCGCCTGCCGCCAAGTTTCGCTTGAATTCGCGTGTGGCTTGTCCACTTATTTCTCTTCTTTTTGCCTTTTTGTTCATGGCACGCCGCGTGGCACCTGTTGGCATGACGCTGGCACGCGATGTGCAGTTAATTTGCAGACACATATTTACACATGCACATACACACACATACAACGAATACATTTGATTGTATGTGTTTATGTGCGTATGTTTTTATGTAGGGCACATGGTGCGTATGTGTGTTATCTGCGTAACTGGCGACTTTATCGCTCGGGAAATTCTTTTATTGAACATTTTACAGCAATCTCAGATCCTTTCGGGCCTAAAATTATGTAAAACTTTCTATACACACATATGCAGTAATGTTTGTGTGTGTGTGTGTGTCTGTGTGCTTGGGCCGAGGACCTTACACTCACGTGTAGCAAACAAAGCGCATCAGAAGTGGCAGTAACAGCAGCGGCGTCTACCTTCTCCTTGGCTTTGGCCAAACGGGGGGGTCAAAATAGCAACAATTTTCTGGTTGCCTTCAGCGCCGACAAGTCAACAACCAGGCAGAAGGTAGCAGGCAGGCGACTCGCGGCAGGCGGCACTTGAATGACCAACGACTTGCCATGCCACGGCGCACTGTTGCAACATGAAAACAGGCACAAATGCTTCACAAGCACCAGCAACAAAAACAACAACCACACAACGCAAAGTCTATTAATGTGCAACGCACACACACACACACACACACACAGAGACACAGAGTGAAGTTACAACGGTTTTCCGCAAGGCGCAAGGCGGGGAAAATCCTTGGCTAGTGTCGTGATAGCGAATTTCCATTCAGCTTGAAACTTTGCTTCAACTGAACTTTTAAATGCAGCTTTTTATCTTGCCTAATTGAACGGTTTACGATATACGACACATTTTATTAACTTAATGTTGAGTTTTAGACGTATTTTAAATTCAGAAGTTTTTATATTCTTTCCAAAAGATAACGACTTGTATTTGTTTTATAATCTTAAAAAAAAAAGTACAGTACTTTAGCACTGTTCGTTATACTTTAAAACTGCATTTAGCAGAATTTTATTTGAGCTTTTAATTAATATTTATATGGAAATATGTATGTCATGCGAAACGCATCAAAAATATTGTTCAAAAATATCGTTAAAATTATTTGAATAAGGCTTCCTTAATTGATATCGATATGAAATCGATTTTATCGTTTTCACATCTCTGATCGTGTGAAAAAAGTAATAACGCCGTAGACGCGCGAATTTTAAGTTCATCTTATTTTAATAAAATACTATTCAAATACAATTGTTTGACTATTATTTAATAATAGCAGAAACCAACACTATGTTGCACCATCAAGAAATCGACAAACCGGTCGCTAGAGGCGGATTATATATATAAAATTGTATTACGCCAGGTAATTTCCCCAACAATATACAGTATGAGAATTTGTTGAATGTATCTTGAATATTTCCATTATGATCATTATATATACTTAATATTTGTGTGCATTTTCAAACATTTTTGTATAGTTTCTTGAATATATTGACCGCTTAATGCATGGTGTTTTTTTTTTAGCTGGTGACCTCCTAACTCAAGTTGTACCCTCACAAACACACACGTACACGCACTGAGGTTGGTTAGTTGGTTTTAGTTATATTTTCATGGAATTAGTACAACTTTGATTGCCCGTAGATTTACAATGCTCAATTGAAAAACCGACAAAAGAATGCCATACTCCGGGGGCACATACGAGTACATACAACAATTATTTAAATCGAGTTAGGAGGAAGGCAGCGTCAGCGGCAGCAGCAACAGCAGCGGCAGCACCAAACGCGGCAGCACTTTGCATCGATCCGATGCACTCGCCGTTCGTTGGAAAACTAAACTGAAAGCGCTGAAAGAAAATGCCTTCTTCTATACTTGGACTACTCGACTCGTAGTCAAAGTCGACGACGGCTTCGTCCTTTTGGCCAGCTAGCCGTATATTTTTTTTGGTTTTCCTGCTTTCCTTTCGTTTCTTTTGGTGTCCAGCCCCAGGTAGCCGAAGTGGCCAAGAAGTCGGCTCGAGAAGTCATCGCCGCCTGAAACGTATACGTGGGTCAGTAAACCTACTTCCGGTTGACATAAATACGCCTTGGACATGAAAACTTGCCACTGACGGTGCGCCACGACTTTTCCCCGTTGTTGTTGCCGCCGCTGGCACTGCTGCTGCTGCTGCTATTGTTATTGTTATTGTTGTTTTTTGCCCCTAGTAAGACTGACATTCTATGACTGTAGAATTGGGTATTTTTCGGGCGTTTAATTCAAATTGTGACTGCGTGCGTTTCAATTCTAATATTTCATTAGAAATGTTCATCTGAAGAAGCCTTTCTATCTCGTTATTCCCAATTTGAATAGCACTGTTTTTTTTTGGGCTAGGTTTCCTTTCCACTTTGTAATCCTCGTGGTGACCTTAATTCAATGGTAGCCAGACCCAGCCCCAGAACAATTGGCGCATTTGGTTTGGCCTGACCAGGCTTTCAATCTAATTTCTATTATTTTAAATTGCAACTGCACCCAGTAGCCAACAAGGTGGGGCATGCCAGGCTGGGGCTAGCAACAAGCTGATAGTTGTTCATGCTAATTTTCACGCGATGCCCATGTGTGTGTGTACACATATGTACGTGAGCAAAGGGTTTGGTACAAGTAAATTAATATCAATTGACCATAAAGCAGGTAAAGGCCAAGCCCAAGCCAAAATCCCTCGAAATTTGTGGGCAAAATCTGTGTGTGAATTATAATTGCCAAATTGGGGCCAAACGATTGCACAATGAGCTAAATTTGCAGCACGTACTCAGCCGTGGGGAAAATCCAGGACGTAATTCTCTCCTTCCCGGGTAATAGGACAAAATGTGTCGCCTTATTGCTGCGTTCATTTAATTTGTTTGCAATTTAAGTTAACCTCTTTTTTTCTTAGCCGGCCACAGCAAATGGCTAACTCACATTTAATTTAGTTACCCAAATACTTTGCTATTTTCGCGGCCGCCAACCGAATTTGTACGTACCCTCTCCCCAGTCCAGTCTACCACAACACACACACACGCACACATAGGGTTTTGCCTAATATCCTTGACCCCAATGTTTGGTTCTTATTTTGCTTACGCATTGAGGTGTTTGGCAAACGGTGCGTATGATTTCTGCTTGTTAAAGAGTCCTTAGTTATATTGATTTAACTTTGGCGTTGCTCTTTTAAACATGTTCATTCCCAACAAGTTTTACAATATCAGCCACTTATATGAGCTTATTTTCTGCTCATTACTAACTTTTATTGGGAATAAACTATTCCCCTATCGGGACTCTTTTAGTGGACTCATTTCTTATCATTATACCCTTTGAAATAGGTATACTTACTTTGTGAAAGTCTATGTCAACCCATAAAGTGCATGTATAAAGTACATATGTATATATGTATATCTTTCGTATATATGTATGTCATAAGATCATGACACTTTCTACAGAAACAATAGAGGTAGAAGAGAGCGCAGTAATAGCATTAGCCAAAACAGAAATGTCAGCAAAACTTGCAAGTGATAGCTTCCTATTGGCCGATCGTTTTTCGGTTTTCCCAAGCTTTACTTCTGCATACGCACAACTCACTTTGAACTGTGCAAGAATTTCATGCTGCGCCCTGCTGATTTTCCTGCGAGCCTGTTTATTTGAGTCCGTGCGAGGCTGCTTACTAAGGGAGTTACTTTCGCTTAATAAATGAATGACGAATATGAATAAAAATAGGCAACGTCGCACATGAAAAAAAAAACAAATAGCATGCAAAGAAGGACGACGATTAGCTGTTCAGCAAAGAATGAACATCAAGAGAGAAAAGTTCCCTATTGTTTACAAAAAGGAGATGGGCATTCAGTGAGACAAGCAAGGAAAGACCTAATCCCTAACCTAAAAAGTCAACTTCTGAAGTGGAAGCTTCGCAATGTTACATCTATATCTCATTAATCTATGTTTAGTATGCCATAACTTTCCGTCAAAACTGTAAGTTGCCGCCGATAAGCGCATTAGAGCTTTCTCACTGCGCGTTAGCGAGCTTTTGCATACAAGTTTGCATGGTTCTCGCCTTGCTTTGTGCATTCCATTCGTATGTAACGTTCTGAATAACAAAATTGATTACATTCATTTAAGAATATATGTACGTGAATACATACACGCATGCATTAAAACGATCATACAGCGCAAAGAAATAAGCGCATGCTTATCGATCTGAGACTGGCATCGTGTTTCGCACACAGCCAGAGCCGATCACTCACGCTCTCAATTATAATTTTTAGGCGAAATATATCATGACCGGCCATGACCGACGTTCTGTTTACGCGCATGCAGTGTACAGTCAGTAGGTGCGACTACGTGCTTTGAGCTCCCTAACTTTAAACCATATACATACATACTTATATTCATAATACGATTGCATCACATCTTGTGTTTCTGATAATGCAACTCGAGTGGCAGTGTCGAAGCTGCGAGGAAGGCAAACGTGTTAATCAGCGCAAAAGAAAAACGAGCAGATGACTGACTTCTCTCATTCAACGATCTGTAATATCGTACATTTATATTTATTGAATATTTGAACTACAACTACAAAAAGATATCCTTGTACTTATTTCGAAAGCTAAACCCATTCTTACTATTCAAAATTGATAATCTCTAAAATGTCTCAAACGTAAGTATATCATTTGTGGTGAACAAGAGTTTTGTTAGATGCTTTATAGAATAATTTGCTATTGATGGTGTTTGATGCTTAAGATTTATTCTGATTAAATATAAAAGGTTTCAAAAGTGACGGAGCTGCACGTGTTGTGTGCTTGCCAGTTAGCGATCGAAAGTAGAGGTGGGGAAACATCGATGCCAACATCGGTAACATCGATGTTTTTCCACCTCGAATGCTGAATACCAAAATTCATGGTAAAACGTAAAACGTGGAAATTGTAAGTAATTAGGGAAATTCAAATGAAAAATTCATCGATGTTTTACTCAAAAAACATAGAAAACATCGAAAGAGAGGAACATTTAACGATGATTAAATAAGTGTGATTGCCAAACTGAGAGGGTTGCCAGATCTCCATACATTAATGAATTAAATTAAGATGTTCATATGATTAATTTATCAACAGGGTTCAGCTAAGAAACCCCAATCTGGAGCAAATGAATAGTGATTTTTTGTACCATTTGGACATAAATGTGGCAGATACGAAGAATACGAGCGACATCCAAGCGAAATTTGGTGATGTCCGGGTATGTGTGTTATTCCCAGAGGAGCTCCATTGATTCTCATTCTATGCCATTTCCATATGCTTCAGGTTATATGTACTGGAGGTACAGCCTCGCGAATACGAGACTTAATGTTATATATACGCAAAAAGTTAGCTTTGCCAAACAAGGGCGAACCAGTTGATCTAAGCGCAGGAGGCCACCGTTATGCGCTTTACAAGGAGGGGCCAGTCATGTGTGTGAGCCATGGTGTGGGCTCCTCAACCTTTTCGGTAGTGCTGCACGAACTGCTGAAGCTGGTTAAGTATGCCAAGTGCCATGATACGGTTTTCTTACGCATCGGCACATGTGGCGGCGTGGGCATACCACCCGGAACAGTTGTGGTCACTAAGGATGCCTTCAACGGATACTTGAGAAATGAACACGAGATCGTAAGTAAATATCTATGTGTATCTATATATATAAATATGTCTTATCAGCCCATTTTAGGAAAGCGCGTTATGCGACCGGCAAGTTTTCCAGCGGAAATCATTGAGGACATCTTATCATGGGGTACACAGGCTGGCGATCGCTTCGAGACCATAAGTGCCAATACCATGGCCACGGACTGCTTCTACGAGGGTAAGTGCTTTTATCGTAATTTAATTTCAATTTTAATAAAAGTAAATTAAAGAATTGAATAACAATAAATTAAATGAATCAATAATATATATATTACAGTAAGTATATTATTTATTTTTGTATTTAATATTTAACTCTTGTAATCTTAATTAATTTTTAAGGTCAAGGTCGAACCGATGGAGCGTCGTGTGATTACAGCGAAGCTGCAAAGATGGCTTTTCTAAAAGAATGCTATGAAAAGGGCATACGAAACATTGAAATGGAGGCCACCATGTTTGCCTCCCTCACCCAACACGTTGGGGTCAAGGCTGCGGACATATGTGTCACGCTTGTCAATCGCTTGAATGGCGATCAGGTAGGTACTCGTAGAACTAGCCAGAACACTTCTTTATGTTCTCGTTTGTCGTTTAAGGTGGAAATCACAAAAGAGCAAAAGAAGGAGTGGGAGAACAGACCCTTCCTCATTGTTGGACGTTACATTGAAAAGCTGCTTGAAAATTGATTGATCAAATATCTTATTGTTATTAATATTGCTAATTTCCTGGTTAGGCAACATTGGCACCATTTGCTTTCTGGGGTTGATGTCCCCACTACGTATGCTTAAATGGTTTTTCAGGGTTTCTGAACTAAAACTCAGTGAGCTTTATGGTTTGTGTCTGAAATAAATGTAATCTAACCAAAACTTATTATTTTATCAAGTTTTTTTGTCTATCACTTTCTGATATGTTCAATTATTTTTACAGGAGATTTTAAAATTTTTAATTGGCTGTATAAGCTAATCAGTCTGCAAATTTCAAAATTACTTAAAGTGTATCTCATCTTTGCGATAGTTGCAGTAATTTCGATAAATCCTAGAGAAGATTATCGGCAATCGTCAGCTGGTACATAATTTCAACAAACAACAAACTTGCAGTTAAAATAGATAAGTTATCAATTATTATAAAGCACGCAACATGTTTAAATTGTAAGTTGTCCTTGTTTGATGCAAATACTAAATATATAATTATAAACACGCCTCATTGTATCCATTTTCTATTATCAGCTACCTTATAGAAGAATCTTGTCAAATCTATCGGCAAAATATTAAATTATGGAAGCGCAAGTTTTGCCAAAGTTCAGAACAGGGTGAGAACGCAGTCAGCTGGAAGATGCCGTGTGGCCAACATACTGGAATTTCCATCTACAACCACAGGTTGCGCAGCAAGGTGCCCTTGGTGCTAAGCAATCCCCACATGCTCACCTGGTACACGTGTGGACCAACAGTCTACGACTCCACACACTTGGGACATGCTAGCACCTACGTGAAAGTAGATATTATCCAGCGTATCTTACGCGATTATTTTAAATATAATCTGGTATCGGCAATGAACATTACAGATGTGGACGATAAAATCATAAAACGAAGCAATGAAACCAGTCGCAAATGGGAAGAACTTGTGAACTCCTATTTAAAAGAGTTTGATGCGGATATGGAACTATTGAATGTTAAGCCGCCCAATTTGCGTGCCAATGTCTCATCAAACATTCCTGCTATCCAGCGCTTCATAATGAAATTGTTGGAGGATCAAAGTGCCTATGTGACTGAGGATAAGTCAGTTTATTTCGATGTATCCAAGTGTGGTTCATATGGAAAGCTGGAGAAAGTCAATCTGTTGGCTCAGTTGGACGCTGAGCTAAAATATAAACGCAATGCAGCCGATTTCGCGCTTTGGAAGGGAAGAAAAATGCCGGAGGAACCCAGCTGGGCAGCACCCTGGGGAGGCGAAGGCCGACCCGGATGGCATATCGAATGTAGTACGATTGCCACCACGTTTTTTGGTAATCAATTAGATATTCATGCTGGCGGTCTGGACTTGCGTTTTCCACATCACGAGAACGAGGAGGCGCAATGTTGTACACTTTATAAAAAGGATCAATGGGTTAATTATTGGATGCACACTGGCCAGCTGCACGTACAGGGTGATCAGCAAAAAATGTCAAAGTCTCTGGGTAATACAATATTGGTGTCCGAGTTCCTGAAGCACTACTCCGCCGATGAATTTCGAATGGCCTGCCTGCTGTCCAACTATCGCAACCCAATGGCCTACAGTGAACCATTGATGCTAACGGCACGCCAAACCTTGAAAAAGTTCCAAAACTTTCATGCCGATCTCAGTGCTTACTTGCAGCTTCGAAAACCGCTGAAGTTTTTGGATGAAGGTGCACTACAGGCGCAGCTAAGCCACACGATTGATGAGTTTGATAATAGCTTGCGTGATGACTTTGACACGGCTCGAGGAATTTCTGTGCTGATCGATCAAATGAGCAGCATCAGTCGCTGCATCAATGATCAGCAGCCAGATGCTCAAGAGACGCCAGCGGCGTGTATTCAATATCTCTTGGCAGCGGGAAATTTTATCAGTGTCGCCATGCATAACTTTGGTATCAAAGGTCTTGGCGTTAGCATTGCCAAGCCACAGGAACTACCAAGTGGCCTGGACGCAAACGGACTTGTTGCCGATATTCTTGCTTTACGTGCCAGTCTGCGCAAGCAAGCACTTGAACAGTCCGATAAGAATACTGGACTATTGACTGTCTGTGATCAGCTGCGAAATCTACTGGAGAACCAAGGCCTAGAGATACGTGATCATCAAAAGGGCATAAGTTCCTGGATACTCCGTGATACTCATAGAGCGAAAGAGACAGGGACTAGTAGTTAATACATTTTAATGGGTTATACATATATATTTTCTTAATTATAAATAGATGCACACTCTGCCTTATACAAGTGTTTGGTTATAAGATAATCTCGCACGAGCTTGAAGAATGCAACCATGCTGGTAAACGCCACAAAGCTAATAGACAGCACGAAGTGCCACTCGATGCTGGCGGCACTCAGCGAGGCGATCTCTACCAGCAATACAGCGGCTTGCAGCGTGGCCAGCGTGGAATAGATGACAGTGGGATTGTGGAATAGTTTCTGTAATATTGCAATAAGATATGTAAGCACAGGATCAAGATCAGTGGTTTAATTTCACCTTACGTAGAATCTTAAATGACTTGCATTTCCTGGCGTAGCCACCGTGACCAGCCCGTGGCTGCGATAGAGTGCACCATTATGTTTTATCACAGTGCCATGGGCGTAAGCAGCATATTTCGACCATGTCTGAGCATTGGCTGCAACAATAAGCTGCGAGGCCGCCGTCTGTGGATCTCGATCCATGCGTTGCCAGCTTCCCAAATGCAAAGTGGCTCGATGAAGAGTGTCACTGTATTTGGCAGGATACAAAAACACAGCGGACAAGCTGAACGCGCCCAGGCACACAATTATGCAGTGTTGGGCGGCACGCATCACGTTGTACTGGACGCTGAGTGCCAGGAGACATGGGATCAACACCAAATATGCATTCAGCATACAAGTAAAAATCAATTGCTTAAAGCGTTTGTTAAAATCGTGCCGCAGTGTCTCAATCTCGTCACGAACCTGGCCTGCGTTCGTTGTGCAGCTGTGTACGGGCATATCGTTAATATACACACCGGGCAGTTCGAATCTGCTACGTAAGAACGGCTCTAGTTGAAAGCCAAATATGATAAGGTATACGACCACACTGAAATTGAATAGAATAGGTATAACATAAGAGAGTTCCTGTTCTAGAAGACTTGCTTCTTACGGATAACTCAGATAGAATAGCAACATGTAGGTATGATGTTGATATAGCCTAAGGGCGCAATAGCAGAGGCCCAATTGCACAAGACCTCCGAATCCGTATTTGATGGCCATGCGCACTAGCCGCCGGTCGGTGCTTTTCCATTTGGCCAAGAGCATGCAGTATAGGAACCGCCGTGTATTCAGTATGAGTATCAGATAACGCAAGTACGGATCAATCAGTTCAATGTTCTGCAAACAACATTAATTAATCGGTTGTAAATATTTTATCGTAAATTATGTTCGTACCACCATGTGACGCGAGTTAAACTGTGGTAGCCACCAGTTGGTACGGTAAATGTTTATAAATTGAACAATTGCTGCTCCCATTGTAAAGGCGCACATTATGAGCTCGCTTAGCCATTCCGATGTTGTTGCGTGCTCCGGAAAGGGAATATGTTTGGGCATTGTGATTTGTTGAGATCCCATTTTTGTTGACATACTGCGTTGATTGCTTTCTTGTGCTTCACTAGAGCTGCTTCCATCACTTCGTTCATCGTAGGCCATTGTATTATTTAAGCCGATTGGAACTACATTTATAAATGGTAAACTGTAGTCTCAGAATATCCTGGTAGTCTGCCGCTAGTTTTTAACAGCACGGTATGGAGCACTGTTAAAACGATAATTACCGAAAGTGTGACCAGTTTATATGGTCTCGCCGACAATCAGCTGTGTTTGTTTACAATGAATATTTTTAAATTTTTTAAGAAATCCGCCCGCTCTCATTTCGTGTCATATGGCAACGTCATTTGACTCTCGATTCATCGAACATGTTCGATGCTTAGTGATATAACTTACAGCAGTGAAAATCTTCGTTGATGTGAGTACTAGGCCTTAAACACATTCAATGCTATCTTATTACCGTTTCGAGTTCAGCATTAATTGTTTTGCCCTTATCAATAAAATATTTTTATTAAATTCTGTAAAAAGTGCTGTTATTTGTTTTTAGATTATTTTCAGATTTAATATATTTTTTTTTATATAATATAGATCACTCTCCAAAATTTCCACCGATTAAAACATCAAAACATATGTATGTACATACCTTAATATATATCTTCATAAGTATTATTTTATGTTCATATCAAAAAACAAACCACAGTTACACAATTTAATGTGTAAAATATTAAATACAAAATTGTACCATATCAATATTTCCCTCATTCGAATTTTTTTCGAAATGTTATTTGTATTAGACATTCCTACGGATTGTGTCAATTAATGTTGCATTATTTTACAAATTATATTATATAGTGTTAAACTAACTATCTTATATTGCTTAAATGAATTCGGAAGACAGAGAATCTAATCTAAAAGAGGTAAATTCTATATACTAAATGTATGCTTCTGAATAAAAAGTTTTTGTTGGATTTCGAGCTTCATACATATGTACATACAAATGAATATTGTATTAAATCAATAGAGGTATGATGTAGGAGTTAATTTTCAGCTATATACTTATGTATATATATTTGGAAAGAATCGACGGATGTCCGAAAGACTCCAGTAGTTCGCTTGACTGTAATAAACATACCCTGCAATGTCTGCGTACAACGTTCGTACAGATAAAATGACATGTCTATGTAGTAAATACATTCATACGTATGTACATACAGTGGATAAAAAGAGATGCGTTGCAAACAATAAACACACGAACGTACAGACAGTCAAGTAAGACTTTACTGAAATGCACATCTTAATGTAATATACATTTGTGTAAAGATTTGTCAAGTAACTCTTTACACAAATGTACATTACATTAACATGTGCATTTGAGTAAAGTGTTACTAGACTTACTGTATGTTCGTATGTTTATTGTTTGCAACGCATCTTTCTTTATCCACTAAAAAAAAAACGGAGAAATTTGGAAACACAACTAACTAATAATACAAGAAACTGTCCAGTTGAACTAAATCCTGATGGTGAATACCTAAATATCAAAACTTTGGTTAATTATGAATAATATTAAATGCGTTTCTTTTTCCAGAGTGATGTAGAACGTTCCCAATTTGTACCTATTACTACCATATCAGATTCGCAAGCTATTCGAAGTGTGGATATTCACCCAAATGGAACACTATATGCCGTGGGATCGAATTCCAAAACCTTTCGAATTTGCCAGTATCCTCAGTTGACGAAGCTACGGTAAAATATAATAAATATCATTTACATGAAACATTTATTTAAATTGAATATACAAATTTTAGACAGGACCATCACGTTTATCCGCCATCTGTTTTATGCAAACGGACAAAACACCATAGAGGCTCAATATATTGTACTTGTTGGTCAGCAGATGGGGAACTCGTAGCCACGGGCTCCAATGACAAGACTATTAAATATATGCGATTTGATAATGATATTAATCAGCTTGTTGGTCATGAAATGGAACTGAATATGCATGATGGAACTGTTCGGGATATGTGCTTCCTTGATAATTCCTCGACGAGTTCGCAATTACTTGTCAGTGGAGGTGCTGGTGATTGCAAGATAAACGTTACAGATTGCGTGGCAGGAAAGCCATTTCAGGTGTTCACTGGTCACACTGGGCAAATTTCGTCGTTATATAGTTGGAATAATACAATGTTTGTGTCAGGATCACAGGTAATATTAAACCGTTTATTAGCTTGAAATGTTTAATAACAACAGTTTCATTTATAGGATGAAACGATTCGGTTTTGGGACGTGAGAGTCAATGTTTCTACAAATTCTTTTGAACATGACTACCAGTGTGGAGCTTCCCAAAACTCCCCGGTGACTGCGGTTTGTGTAGATCCAACAGGAAGACTTCTGGTATCAGGACACGCGAATAGTGCATGTGTTCTTTATGACATCCGTGGCAATAGGCAAATACAGCGATTCTATCCCCACAATGCGGAAATAAGGTAAATTCTCATAGCATAAAGCAGACTAGAGAGATTATAATATTTATGGTTTTCACGTCTTAAATATTCCTTTCTACTTAAAGATGCATTCGCTTCTCCCCATCTGCTTACTATATGCTCACGTGCAGCTATGATACCACAATCAAGCTAACCGATTTGCAAGGCGATCTTTCAAATGATCTGGCCTCTGTAGTTGTGGCAAAGCATGAAGACAAGGCTATTACAATAAGGTGGCATCCCACTGAGTTTTCATTTATTTCAACATCTGCGGATAAGACTGCGACGTTATGGGCACTTCCTCCATCAAATTTATAACACCATATTAGAGAAAAATTGAGACATATTAGTTTTATTTAAGGGAATATTTATTAAAGAGACTCTGTAACTTTAGCTTTTCAAATATAAAGACCATTACATATTGTTTTATTATTCTTTCAACTTAATATTAACAGACAATGATGAACATTAAGTAGACATCGGAATGTTGGGAATATTTCAAAATAACAAAAATATTTAATTAAAAAAATAATTAATTAAAATTAAATATTTGGATAATTATCAAATATTGTTAATAAAAAAAATAATCGGTATTCACTTATTTATTCATCACCTCAACTAAAAATATACAAATATATCGATATACCGAATAATCGAAAAAATATTGACATCACTATTTTACCCAGAAGCACGTTGAGGAAGCACTTAATAATAAACAATTGTTTACTGTCGTAATCATCATGACAAAAACTTTTAAAGGCAAAGCCTTTAAGGCTAACAAAAGTAAAACTTTGCCCAAGAAAGATGGATTTTCGAAAAACAGTCGCTTTATTCAGAGGAGCAGACAAATGGAAAAGGTTAAAAATACAGTAAATCGCTTCGACAAAAAGACCGGAGATCAGTTATCAATGAACGTCGATCTGTTACCTGCAGAAAAAGAAGATACAACCTGTTTTTATGAACAACTTATACATCAATATAATTCATCGTTTAAAGGTATGAAAAGTTAACAATACTTTATGGGATTATTTATTACTATTGTCAATTGCAGCTCCAACTGTAGGGGGCGATTATGAATTCGTACCGAAAGAAAATACCAGCAACATTGAAACGCATGTGAAATTAGAATCAAAACATCAGAATACAAATCTAAAACTTAATAATTCATTCGCGAAACGATTTGATTTACTTACCGCAGATGATGTTACTAAAATAGTTTCGAAAGAATCACTATCATCAAACTACAAGTGGGCAAAAATTGGAAACTTTAAAGTGGATACACCAGTTTTACACACTGTTCCATCTTCAGAAGCCGATTATAGTGAAAATACAGTACCATCTGAAATCAATTTGATAGATTCAAAAATATCTTCAAATATTTCACAACCTCTACCAGCCTTAGAAATTGAAATTCTTCAAATTTTAAATAATTATCTGGATCTTTATTTTCCCTGTCGGACGCATTATAATGCCGAGGAAATACGTCACGCCTACTGTATTCACGCAGTGAATCACATGTTAAAGAGCAGATCACTGGTTTTAAGAAATAATAAAAAACTCAGTGATGCTTCAAATGGTCAAAAGATTTCGTCTATGGATATATCAATACCAGACAACCTTCGGGATCAAGGCTTTACGCGACTGAAGACATTAATTATTTTACCTTTCCGCGAATCTGCCTTAAAAACTGTGAAAAACATAGAAAGCATATTATTTGGAGAATCTAGGGGTAAGTGCATTTTTATTTAAATTGATAGGAGCAGAAAATATCAAATAGAAATGAAATGAAATTTTAAATTATTTAAATCAAAATTGTTTCATTATTTTTCAGATAAGAAAACTGGCGCACAGATATCAAAATATGACCGATTCCTCAAAGAATATTCCGGCGATACCATCTACTTCCCCAAAACAAACCCTAAGCCGACAGATTATGAGCAAACCTTTGCTGGTAATACAGATGATAACTTTAAGCTTGGCATTCGTTTTACGAAAAAGTCAATGTATTTATATTCGGATCCAAATGAATCGGATATTCTGATCGCTTCACCACTTGCGTTGCGAATGATTATGAATGATAAAGAACAAAATTTCGATTACCTTAATTCAATTGAATTACTTATTATTGATCAAGCTGAACTATTTATCGCTCAAAATTGGGAAAACTTACTATACGTAATGGACCATTTACACTTGCAACCTCAAAGCCTTCCAAAGATTAATTGTCAACGTGTTCGCACGCTCTGTCTCAATGGAATGTCTCAATTTTATCGTCAATCCTTGATTTTCTCATCACATGACCTTCCAGAATTTCGTGGATTATTGAATAACAAATGCCACAATTACCAAGGCAAAGTGCGTGTTATCAATCAAATTAAAACGGGCGATATTACAAACGTGATAGCACCCGTTGAGCAAGCTTTCCAACGTATAAATTGTTCAAATATAGAAATGGTTTTTGAAAATAGGTTTCAATATTTCGTTAAAAATATTCTGCCAGAATTCAATAAATCTGGTTCCTCGCATTGTCTATTATATGTGCCCAGTTATTTTGACTATGTACGTTTACGAAATTACTTCAAACAAGAAATGCTCAATTTTGTTCAGATTAGTGAATATACGAAAAAGGAAAAACTGGCCCGCGCAAGAGATATATTCTTTCATAGTGGTGTTCCGATATTACTTTATTCTGAAAGAGCACACTTCTTTCGACGTACCCGCATCAAGGGAATTCGGCACTTAATATTTTACCAACCTCCTAATTTTCCACACTTTTATTCTGAGCTCATTAACCTTATGCTTGAAACCAACCAGAACCCGCGTGATGGTCTAAAGGATCAAATGAGTGTTAAAGTTCTTTATACCAAATTTGATACACTTAGCTTAAGTAACATTATTGGAAATGAGCACGCATCAACCCTGGCCACTGGTACAAACAATTCATACTCATTCACGAATAATGTTTAAAGTAATGCAAGAATGTTGACGAAGAGAATAAAAAATTTCGAAATGCATATAAGTTTTTATCTTTATTTTTACATATGTATAAATGTACATATAACTTTTATGTAGGGGAGAAACCAAGAAACAGTCTACCAAAAACATGTGTATAATTTGTTTGGAATACGTAAGTATTTAACTGGTTGACTGGTTAACAGTTGTTTGTAGTCGGGTAAGTATCTGATAAGTCGGGAACCAGAAAGCGCTTAGATCACGCATGCCATCAGCAGCATACTAATCACATTTTCAACTATTTATATGGACAACTTTATTGTTAAAGTCAGATATTTCACAAGTGCTCGTGATAAACATGATTGATTATAAAGAGTATCTGTTCTAATATATATATATGTTTTGCTTGGCCTTTTAAATATTATGTTACATAAATATGCACAATATTTTATCTCGGACATAGATAAATCCATAAGTATATTAGCTATGTGTCATCAGGTTGACACTGATGTTTTTTTAAATATAATTGTTTTGTTTTACCTCAGCTATGACAGAATCGGACAGTAAAGCGATTTTGTCTGTACATTATGGCATTCATATATAATATATGCATATATATAACTTATTTCTATATATACTTATAACCTTGCTTACCCTTGATATATTCTATAGCTGCCAGAGAAATTATTGGCATTTTATTGATATTTTCGATGTGCTGCAGTGTTGCCAAGTTAGCCATTATTCGGACACATCTGTCCTCTGTTTATACTACCTCCGCGATACATGCTACACCTCCTACAAACGCCTAGTATGGACATTTTCCCATAGATATCTATCAAATTTAGTTTAGTTAGTTTATACAATCTATTGACACTTATTGTATCATACACTGTTCAAGTTTGTTTTATAGAGAGAGCACTCTACTGTGGCTTTCGTAGGTAATTTCGGATAAAACATTTACTGCATATACAAACTCGGATACTGCATCATTGTCTTTACTCCAATCTCTACTTTAATATAATTGAAATCCAGGCTTCTTCTGTTGAAACAAGATTCAGTACAAACACAATTTGATGGTTTTTTAATGTATATTTATTTAATCCACATATATTAACCCATGAGTTAAAATAATTTTCCATTACTTTCTAATTCGAATAGATAATGTTATTAATGGATTAAAATTTGCAATTTCAGGTAACAGGGCTATCTGAGCAATTAATACAAGATTGACAAAGGTATACAAATCTGATATTCTTAAGGTTCTCCTTTGTTTGTATCGGATTCATTGGCCAACACCTTTAAAATTTAACGACGACGACATCAGAAACTAAATGGAACATATATAAATAATATTGTCGACAATTATCAAACTGAATATCAATAAATATGAATTCAATAAGTTTGCAAACCAAAAATGTAGGAGAACGACAGGGTATAGGGCATCAGCAACGGTTTGGGGTTGTGGTTGTCAACTACTAAGCTGCGTCATTGACAGCATTATTTCAATAATAAGTAGACCATGTCAGATTTCAGTATTTATATTTCGATATCATGTTTTGGATTTCTTACATGCTGTATTTGAAAAATGATTTCTTTTTTTCGTTTTTACATTTGTGTAAATGTTGTAGACCATAATGTACAGCAATAACTCTCGCATTCGCATAGAATTTGGCACACTAGTTTATCAAAAATAACACATCATATACTTTTTAGAGCAGGGATGGACTTAATTTATATTAAATGAATAGGGTGTCATCCAATTAATGAAAACGGGGGTTTACTGTATAAAATAAGACAATATATTGTGATTATAATAAATGTATATCGGGAGAAATATTTGAAAAAATGACAATATTTGAATCGTCAACACAAGCGAGTGCAAATGCGAGCGCGCATTCAAAAGTTACATGTGATATGAGCAAACGCCACCACTGTATAATTCAAGGGTTTCTCAGGCGCTATTTTAGTTTTGCATATAGTAATGAATATGTAGTTGTCATTTGTTTTTTTTTATTTCACAGCGACTAAATTGTAATACAAAATTTAAATTGTAAATTTATATGAACTTCCTAAGAAATGAATATATTCTTAAACGCTTTATACAGATGGACAAAATGATTATTGGTTATTTCCTTTTAATCTAATATAAATTATATTATAACGATCCTATCAAAATTAACGCAGACTAATTAAATCCATCGAAGCAACCCCTTCTTTTGCTCCGCAATATAGTGAACTTTCGCCCTCGCCGGTTTCTAATTTATTTATTATTTTTTAACCACGCTTTGAGCGACGAATGAAAATAATAATACAGGAAGTTTGAGCTGTTAAACGCGTTTCATCATAGGATCCCCATTTGTTCAAAAATAACTAAAACGTCTGTCTTCGGTTAACCGAAGCATACGCGACACCCTTGCAGATTAGTTGTACTGTTACTATCATATCTATGTGCCACTATGACTGGACACTTATAATGAGATGACCTTCAAACCAATATGTTTTTGTTCTAAAGGGATTCAAATGTTGTCCCCCCCCAAATGTTGTAAGTTTATATAATGGCCCGACTTCATGTTGTTGTTTCATGTAAGTATATTACGCAATAATAATAAGTTTTCCATCATCATTTACTGAAATAAATTATAAATTGTTTGTTTATAGAAACAGACAAGAGCAGACAAGGTTTCTTGTCCTGCATGGTCAATGCCCCTGCCCCTTGTAAAGCTTTGCCCGCATCTTGATCAAATTTTGGCATACCGCAGTTAGAAAATGAACTAGTTTATCAGCGAAAGTCGAAACAATTTTAAAGAAATTAAACTCTTATGGACTATGGAATGGAGAAACTTATTTTCAAAACTGTTAAAACCAAAATGTTCCCGAAATAAGTCTACTTAATGCATATATAAATTGAATACAAAATATATATATCTGCAATTCCATCTATTCAAATCGCCAAATGGGCTAATCTTATTCGCAAAGTTAACATACGGAATATGTTTATATTTAAAATCTATATGTATATATAAATGTATAAGTACATATACATATATATCTATATATACATATAGATTTATATATTTAAATTTATCTAATGTATGAACAATTTATTAGTTTTTTAGTATGACTCTTAATTGAAGTAGTATGTACAGAGATTTACGTACTTAACGCTTGAAAGGATTTAAATGTCAACGAATTGTACAATGCCTTTTACAATACACTTCCAGCATTATTTTACAATTTGTTCCCCAACATTGTTGTTATGTGAAACCTTCTAAACGAATGGTTATACAAATATTTGAAAGTTTTTCGAAGCTCAAAGCTCTAATCTTATTGTATCTATTAAAAGCAATGTTTTGTTTGTTATGAAATAATATTAACTGAACTGCTGTAGAATTAAGTGTAGAATTGATCGTTAACTTAGATTTCATTGATCTGTTTTCGGCATTTTGGAGTAAAACAAAAAGTGACTTGGTATCAATTTTAGTAAGTAACTCGGGAGAAATCTTTTTGGTTAAAGTCGTTACTTTGGATATTGTTTTTTAATATTTAGTAACAGTTTATGCTAGTAATTAGAATAATGATGTTGGGCTTAAAGTTTATATTTATATTCTCAAAGCATCATAGCATATAGCAGGCCAAAGTAGACAGCCCACATTAACACAATCCCATGCATCTTATATATAGGACTCTCACCATCTGCGATTTTTCTAGCAACAAATTTCAATGTTTCATCTAATAAAACTACAGGAATTGAGAATTTCATCACAGTTATCCATTCCTCTGCAGACAACGGAGTCACTTGGAAGACGGTCTGCAAAATTATAATTGATGTCTTAGCTATTGTCATTTCAATTTTTGATGCTTTACTTACAGATAGGACATCAACATAAAGAATAACGAAGTGAAGTGTGAAGGATAGGGCCATTGATCCAATCAACCACAAATTGCACCATGGAGGCATTGTGATTAAGGACTGATTCTCGGATAAGCTGGATAAATAGATTAAATGTAATGTTATAGTAAATATATATGTACCTATATCTGTAAAAACAACAATAAACAATAATATGAAAAGGAAACAAACCTGTTCATTGCATTCAACATTTCAATGGTCACGAGCACAGAAAGAGCCATGGTCATCGCATGTGGATCGCTGAAAATTTTGCAGTCGACTCCCTTGAATTCCTCACCACCGCCCAAACAGGCCAGATGGTGTGTGAGTTGCCAGTATGTTAGCCCTGGGCCTTCTGAGGAGAAGATGAACCACCAGGCTGCGGCACCAACTGTTGCTGCACCGACGTAGAAACCAATTGCCATGTAACTACAGAAATCAAGAAAATGTTAAAAAGATATAGCTGCGAAAATGTAATTATATTCTAACCGGAAGAATAGCCATCCTGAAATCAAGCCTTCGTCGGCCTTCCTGGGTGGTTTCTCCATAATATCCAAATCTGGTGGGTTAAAACCAAGAGCAGTGGCTGGAAGACCATCAGTAACCTGAAAGAGTCAAGTATGTATGTTTTAGATGTAAGAAGGATACAAGCTTTAAAGTATTATAAAACTTACCAAGTTAACCCACAAGAGCTGAACTGGGATCAAAGCTTCTGGCAAACCAAGAGCAGCAGTCAGGAAAATGGAAACAACTTCACCGATGTTAGATGAAATCAGATAACGAATGAATTGCTTCATGTTGTTATAGATAGCGCGACCTTCTTCAACAGCAGACACAATGGAAGAGAAGTTATCATCAGCCAACACCATTTCGGCGGCAGATTTAGCTACTGCAGTTCCGGAGCCCATAGCAATACCAATTTCGGCTTTCTTAAGAGCGGGGGCATCATTGACACCATCACCTGTCATGGCAGAAATCTCATTCATGCTCTGCAAGAATTCAACAATCTTGGATTTGTGCTGTGGCTCCACACGCGAGAATAGACGAGAGCGGGCAACTGCAGCCTTTTGTTCGGCAGGAGATAAATCATCAAATTCACGTCCAGAGTACGATTTTCCAGTAGTGTCTTCGTCCTCATTGAACACACCAATACGACGGCAAATAGCTTCAGCGGTAGCCTTGTTATCACCAGTGATAACAATAACACGGATTCCAGCAGCGCGGCAGCGAACAATTGAGTCAAAAACTTCCTTACGTGGAGGATCCAACATACCAACGACACCGACAAAGGTCAAGTTAACTTCATATTGGTAGAACTTAGTGGAGTCACCCAAGTCCATTTCATCGGGACGCATTGGGCTGTCGGCAACGGCTAGGGCCAAGCAACGCAGAGTATCACGTCCAGTACCGTATTGTCCAGTGAGGTTAAGGATCTTGGCCTTAAGAGCAGAGGTAAGAGGTACTTTGCTTGTGCCAACGCGAGCATGTGTGCAACGGTCCAATACACCTTCAGGAGCACCCTTAACAAAGAGTTTTGGTCCATTACCCAGACGAGATGCCTTCAGGGGTGTGCAATAAGAAGACATAGATTTACGATCACGGGAGAACTCCAGAGTGAATTCTTTCTTCCATTTGGTTTCAATTTCACCACGGCAAGCAATGGCAGCTGATCTACGGTCCAATCCAGATTTGTTAACATTGAATGCGTTACATTTCTCGGCCAACACAATCAATGCAGTTTCCGTTGCTTCACCAACCTTTTCGAATGCTTGCTTGAATTCGTTGTAATCAATAGCAGAATCATTGCACATAATACAGATGGTGGATAATTCTTGAAGAGTGTCGTAGTCACTGGCCTTAACCCTCTGTCCGCCCAAGAAGAGTTCGCCGATTGGTTCGTATGTGGAGCCAGTCAGTTCGAATTCAGTAAAGCTACTCTCGTTGCCTTCAACTTTGTCGAAAATGAACAAACGAGAAACGGACATTTGGTTCGTTGTGAGTGTTCCAGTTTTATCAGAGCAAATGACGGAGGTACATCCCAAGGTCTCGACAGATGGAAGAGATCGCACAATAGCATTCTTCTTGGCCATACGACGTGTACCCAACGCCAAACAAGTTGTAATAACAGCAGGCAAACCTTCAGGAATAGCAGCGACAGCCAAAGCGACGGCAATTTTGAAGTAATAGATAGCACCCTTAATCCAAGATCCACCATGGGCGGGATCATTGAAGTGGCCAATGTTGATAGCCCAGACAGCAACGCAAATAATCGAAATAACCTTGGACAATTGTTCTCCAAATTCATCCAATTTCTGTTGCAGTGGTGTTTTGATCTCTTCGGTTTCAGACATCTCAGTACGGATTTTACCAATAGCAGTGCTAAGACCAGTACCAATAACAACACCACGAGCCTTGCCAGCGGCGACATTAGTACCCGAGAACAGAATGTTTTTCTTGTCTTGATTCACTGCACGGGGATCTGGAATAGCGTCTGTGTGCTTGATAACTGATACCGACTCACCGGTAAGAATTGACTGATCAATTCTCAAAGTTGTTGAATAAATGTGAGTAATACGAATATCTGCTGGGATTTTGTCACCAACAGAAACTTCAACCAAATCTCCAGGGACAATTTCTTTCGCCCTGACTTTTTGGATACCAGACTTGTCCTGTCGAACAACTTTACCCATTTCTGGTTCATATTCTTTTAGTGCTTCAATTGCTGATTCGGCATTTCGTTCTTGCCAAACACCAACGACAGCATTCGCTATTAGGATAAGTAAAATAACTAAAGGTTCTACAAATGCAGTAAACGAATCCTCATGTTCTTCAAAAAGCGCTAATACCTGTGTTCGAATAAAAAATAAATTGCAATGAAAAGTAAATTCGACTTTTAAATGCTTTAAAAACTTACAAATGAAATGATGGCTGCCAATAGCAATATCTTCACCAGAAGATCGTCAAACTGCTCTAAGACTAACTGCCAAATACTTTTTCCTGTAAATTAAATGTATTCAAATTATATTTCATAAAGCGTCTATCATATATAACACAAAGTATCAACACACCTTCCTCAGTTGGCAATTCTAAAAAGAAAAGTAGGAGAAAAGAAGAAATATAGATTAAAAATGTGTTTAGGGTAAGAAAAATACTAATTTTGATTTAAAAGAAATAAATATTTACCATTTGGTCCATATTTTTTTTGATTCGCCTTAATCTGATCAAGGGATAGACCACGCTCTGCGTCTGTGCCAAAGAAAGTCAGAGATTGTTCGACGGTTTTTGAGTGACCGTCTTCCATTTTGAATTATCCTCCTCGTACAGTCACCTTTTTATAAATGAAAATTTATATTTATTAACTTTAAATTTTTAGCAACAACTTAGCATCTTTGTTAACAGTATTTCGTGTATTATATGGTATCCATAAATATATTTTACTAATCTAACAACCACTTTCGTTTCAATTGCAGCTTGCTGTGCACACTCGAGACACAAGTGGAAAAGTTGAATTTGATTTCATAGTATACTTAGTTTAAGTTACATACATAAAGCCTTCAGATTTTTTATGAGAAGAGTCATATGATTTAGACTGGTTAATTTATGTTTGCATGTCATTTCCAACCTCGCTGTACATTAAAAAATTATTTGGAGATATATCTCTCTCCCTTGTTAAGCTGTACTACTCGGATTTTTAGCTTAAGTAGGCATTTCTATAAGCTAAGGATTCCAAAACAAATACTGAACAACGTACAGTGTATAGAAGAAATTCAGTTAATGACGTGTTGTTAATGGGTAACTCATAGTCAAATGATAACAGTTGTAACCCCATTCCATTGTTGTTTAACTTGTCAGAAAATCTGTGTTATTATCAAAGGTATTTCAGAATGAAATTTACACTTATCTATTTAAATAAAATGCGCAGTTGATTGAGAAAAGCTGTTATACGTACTTATGGATAATTTTAATTCACAAATGCAATAGCACTACTGCCGTCTCTGGGTTTACGAAATTTGCGCAACTTCATTGTAGGTATCAGTGTTTACAATATAAAAGTATACCCAGAACTTACAAATGTATGTACATTGTACTATTTCACACTAGTGCAAGCAGCAGCTCACTCACACAAACATAAATGGCGTATGTGCATAAATAGCTAGGTATGTATGCATGTACATATGTACATTGCTGCATTATTTTATATACGTGGTCTATACCTGCATGTATGTATATTCCCCTATATTTATGGCAATCATACTTATATTTGGATGCAATACTATTCAGCACAAATATACATAGATGTCTATATGTATATATTCAGATACGAGTGTAGAGGTAGACATGTTCCTTACAGCCATGCATACGAATGTACGTTCTACTAAATACACGTGTGTTCATACGTGTTCCTACACAATCTTTGGTACATATGCACCTAATATTTTCTACGCGCAAAACCATATTTGATAACCGTATGCATATACTTATAAAGTATGTATTTTAAACATTTTTCAATTACCAAATGGATGAATAGATTTTTGAAGTGTTGACTTCTTAAATTCACACACGTGTCACTTTTATTTCGCTTAATTTTTGCAAACACCGATCGAGCGCATGAAGTTAATTTATTTACAATCACTCAAAAGCTAGAAGCTTCGTACTTAAATTTAATGGAACCAATATTTATGTTTTATATGGTCATGACTTTTCATTTGTTTTAAATACGAATATGTACTGAAATAAAATACAATTGGAAGCCGTTTGATAACTAAATTTTCCGGCGTAAATACGACTATGACATGACAATATCGAGTGTATATTGAAATATCGATAACTGGATAAGTCAAATCTTTTTATGTGCGATAGTGCGATAGTGATATTGAATATATGAATATTTCATAAAATAAGATTACACATAACTATGTATATAAAAATTAATAAAAATATAATTTTTTATAAATGTATTAAATCGTTAAATTTTATTAACAAAACTCGATAAAACCTGAAGTAAATGGAAACTCCAATGCGTTAAATAAATTGAGAAAACTGTTCCAATTTTGTATTATTTGATTAATATTTTGTCTAATGGTTCAAGCAGATACATTTTATCAATATCGAATTTAAGGGGCACACTTAAGTTAAGTGTAAGATAAATATCTGCACTCAGTGTCGAAACCCAGATTTCTTCTATATAGCATTCTCGAACTTGTAATTATACGATCTTAAATCAGTGCGTCACAGACGCATTTACAAACCCGCATTTACTTGGAACTATGAAAACCATTACTGGAATAACTTATTTACATTTTATCTGATCGTAACTTTAAACATAATTTAATCCAAACCTCAAATTTTTTAAAGAACAATATTTTATTTTAAATTTTTTACGAATACCCAATTTAGTGAAGACTGATTTAGAAACCTTTTTTTTGCTTGGTATACAGGGACTTTCTTGCGCAATTTTAGGTGTTTAAATTTAACAGTTTATGAATTCAAATTTTATTACAGAAAAACTGACTCCTGTATCAATATTTGATGAACTATCACATTAATGTCAACAGTTAAGAGGTTTTTGAATAGCACACTCAACTGTTAGATACCCAGTAAAAATACCATAATTATTCAATAATAAATATTTAAAACGTCATTGTTTGGGCAATAATGTGAGATTGATTATGTAAATTGTTAATTGAACTTTTTTTTCTAAATTCCACATTCTTTAATATAATCATAACTATAAAAAAAAAAAAATTATTATGATAAAGATCATTTGGAATCAAGAGGATTTTTTCTGAAATGTATAGGTTACCAAAACATTATTCGAACCAAATATGAAATCTTTAATTTGTTAATATGGACAGCTTGGCAGACCGATACTCAGGCAAGCGGGAGCATCCAGGCTGTTAATGGTGATTGTTTTAGATATTGGGAAGACAATCCGTTTTGTTATCGTTAATTTTAAGTGAATTAGTTGATTGATTCATCTTCCTTATGTTTTCTGATATTCCAGAATAACAACTGGTTTGACAACTTTTTGTTGCATGCACCATGTATCTATTTATGAAAGTTTGATGTATTCATGTACGTACTACTTATTTTAACAATTAGATAATTGTAAAAATTAATAGCATCCAGGCACTTTTTCATAAAATCAAAGCTTTTTCGCCCATACATATGTCGACATACATACGTATACTTGCATATTATATACATTTTGAGGTACATAAATACATATGCATGTAACTACAAATGTATGTTCATACATATGCGCATGATCAAGGCATCAAACTCGTCCGGTTATTGGTAGTACTTGACTTAAAAATAGTAGTGTGCATACTAATGTGCAAATATGTATGTATGTATGTTCAATACATAGAAAAAGTTATGGCCATACATATCTGGCACATGCCTTAATGTTTTTAAAAAATAGGTTTCGCCTATACACCTATGTATGTACATACATTAGTATATAAATACTTCGTTGCGAAGGTATAGATGTGTATTTCTGTGTACCACAATACATATGCAAATACATACTTACACTCATATGTATGAACATATTTGTTATAGGAAAATTTATTTGGGGTCTACTAGATATTATCTATAAATAGAACTTGAGCTTTCCTAGTCTTTGTATGTATGTGTGAATTTATAAAAATTCATACATATGAATGTATGTACATACCTATGTACATATGTATGTATTTGCAAAAGAAACGAAAATTTTTTTTAATTTCTCCTTAGTTATGTAGACACACGTTAATGTCTACACACACGCATATAAAATCATGGTCTCGTAAAAAATTAATATATTTTTTTGAATACCTATGTATGAAAGCACATACATGTATGTATATACATATGAACAAATCTATGTTCATAATATAATATACTATACATCTGTACATACGTATGTAGAATAGTATTGAGGTGTAAAAAATGTACTTAAAAGTTCTGACTGAAGTTTATTAAATACTTTTGATTTTAATTACATAATCAATCACATAACAATACTCATTGTGTTTAAAATCATTACATATCTACATATGTATGTATGTAATTATGTAGATATACATGCATTTTATACATTTGTAAATACATACATACTTAGTATAAGTACATACATACAAATGTTAAAGCCAATATGTGTACAAGTTTAAATATAACTTTGGCATTGTAAAACCTGACCAAGTGCACTGATTATACTTTGACACACACATATGTATGTATGAAAGTTGTTATGAAATACATTAAATAGGAAATAGAATTGCGCTAAAAATATACTCTGGATCAGGATTCGCTAGGTCGTTCTACTTTTTGCAATCTATCCTTAGCCTTGAACTATGTACATATGTATGTAGTACATTTCTTTATTGTATAAGCATTTGTCTTGGATTCTCCAATTTACTCGATCTATTGTACAATGAATTGCTACATTCAAATACCCGTTATATTGTGTCAGTCGTGGGAAAATGCCGTTAGCATCGGTATTTGGGTACATGTACTTAATTTAATGTTACAATTGTTTAGCATTATTCAGAGATATGTATTTCCTCTGTACGAAGTACAGTGTGTTTTTCAATTCACATATTCATTCTTATGTAAATGGAATAACACACGTATTGCTTTCGTTTATTAGGTATTGACAGGAGATTCTAAAAACGTTCTTTTGTATGTACCATCATACATTTATATGCATAATTATTTCCATTTCTCGTTTATATGGAAATGCATTGAATTATGACATACATAGGTAAGTTTTTGATTGCAATATTCAACAAACTGTTTGCTTAAAAACTTTTAAATTTTTCCTTTGGAAACACTTTTTCACTAATTTATGTAAGTAGATATAAAGAAAAACATATGTATGCAGAATAGTTGGGAAGAAATATTTAACTTGTGATTTGCTTTTTATGGTATTTAGATACATATGTATGTGCGCGGATTTTTTAGTTTTTATTGTTTTTCTTTTTAACTTTTTTTTAATAAAAACATTTTTTACACTAACAATTTTAGTTGCGTTTTGTAATTGTTGCAATAAATCAACAAGACTTACAATTTTTATTCTTAACAAAATGTTCGTAATTATATAATTATTTTTTAGTCAAAAGACCAAGAGCTAACACAAAGATCGCGCTATTATAACGATCAGCGGCAACTGAACGCAAGGAGAACGCTGCTTGATGAGAGTGTCTATTTGAATTACAAAATACATTTATTTTGGCAAAATTCCCAAAACTAGATACACTCTCTATTTTGGCCCGGGAAAATACTTTTAGCACGCACAAACTTTTAAGCACTTACCACCTTATCCAATTTGATGTGGAAGTATTAGTGTGTACACATGCCTGTTTGTATGTATTTATTCATACATATATGCATACATATGTGCATTTATATATGCAAAGTACATACATAATTTTTGAATATTCATATGTATGTAAGCTTATTTGTTGAAACATTCATAAAATGCTTATGTGAGTGTACAGTGTAGACATGTTTGTATATATGTAAGTTTGTACACCCAACAAACATAATAACATTCATACTTATATATCTATGTATACTTGTATGTATATACATATATACATGCATACGTACTGAGTAGCATACATATGTACATAGCTGTCTATACGTTCCGACACAAATATTTACGAGCAAATTTCGGGTACACATGTGCAAATGCATTTAGGCCTAGATAGGAACATGCACTTTTGCTATTATACATATTTATGTACATACATACATATATATATAATAATGTACATTCATATATATACATCATATACATTTATATACTTATGTATGTAAATTTACACATAAGCTGTAAGAGGAAATGCTGTCTGATAAATACTATGTTTGAATGCACATACAAATGATAATTTGTATGTACATATATACCTTAATACAAATGTTCATATGTACATAGATGTTTGAAAACATATGTATGCATGTTTGTATGTGCTCTACTATACTATGATGAGTTAGATTTTAGAGCTTTTAAGCTGCCATTCTCAAATATACATACATACAAACATACAGATGCATGTACGTACTTACCTAGTAAAATTTATGAAAGTTAATATAATTTTTTTTTGTATGTTCATATATTGTATATGCACATAAATATAATTACAATATCAATAAAATGTTTATGTAAATAATAAAAATGTATATCTAAAAAGAAAATATTAAGAAAACTAAGTAATATACTTACAGTGTTCCTTTACAAATTGAAAAATAAACCGTTACTAAATCGTTATTACACTAACAATATTCAGCAATAATTTTGGAACTTTCAGAGACTTCTGAAAAGACGCGAGCAAAATCTGAGAGAACGGGTTGCGACAAAGCAATTTTTACAGGCGGCTCACCTTAACCGGCCAACATATACTATATTTTTGCAACATACTGCCTTAATCCTAGGTTTTTTTTTTAAAACAAGTGAAGATTATGTAGTTGAAAAAGCCAAATGATCAACTATGCATATGTTATATTTATTCGGTACTTCCAAAACAAAGGAAATATAAAGAAAAAATTCTTTAATTTTTGCAACATACATATTTCAGGGATATATTGGAAATTGGGAAAAATAAAAAAATTAAAATAAATTAACGGAATTTTTTTATTTTTTTCGATATCTATCGAATAAAAAGTAGAACGCGAACGAGCGTTTTCGATTGTTATATATGCGCTGCCCACCACCAATAGAATTTCCTAAATATTCATCTTCTGCGTTAAGTGTATTTTTTGTATTGCATATGTTTAGCATTGAAAATCAGTACGCCTATTAAAATTATGTTTTTATTTACTTATTTGTTTGCAACCAAACTTACAGAAACATTTGAAATCACAATTCAATTTTATCGATATACGGAGATGGAAGGGGCGTGGCCATATTCTAAGATAAACTTGATCTACGCGCAATAGTAAAACATGGATATAAAACATACATACATAGTCCTACCTGTTATAATCTCTAAGTTCAAGGTTTTTATACCGACCCGCAGACGAATAGATTGAATTTCGGGCATGTCTACATCATTTTAGCTAATAATGCTGGTCATATATGCACATTGTGGGGTCTGCCAATCCTTTTTCTTTATTTAACAATACAGCTTCGGTTGGTAAAAAATAATACGAATGAAAGAAATAATATAATATAATAATATAATAATATAAAATAATAAAATAATCGGTTTCGAGATTTTATAACATTGCACTTTATGGTTTACGGCAGTGATGCCACGAGCCCTATGCGCAGCGCATAGGCAGTGCCTCAGGTTGAAAGCTATTTAAACTCCATTTTCTATATTATAAATGATCCTTTACAATGTCAAACTGGTATTAAAATGACTCAAGTTTTCATAAACAAATTTTTATTTCATATAAAACAAATTTGTAATAATGTTGACATCTTATGAATGCTGAAAATTGTGCGATAGCGACATCTTTCAAAATAAAAAACACATTTTCGCCTGCTTCTACTAGGTGTTTGGGGTTGAAACGACAATACAAATATTGTTTTGTATATTTCAACATAGTATATTTTATTTTATAATATAGATTAGTATATTAGCAGCATGTTAATGTTGAAAAAAGTGTTTTAAGTTTTATGTATAAGTTGATTTCATTATCGTAGTTCATAAATATAATTTTATTGACAAACAAATATTTTTCACTGTCGTAGATAGAAAAAACATGTTTTGTGTTAAGAATATATTATTTATTTACTGAACTGTTATCTATTTAAGGAATTCATTTTTAAGTTTCGGTTAAATTTTTTTAAGTTGCAAAAATATTTATTACATGGAATTTGTGTTCTAAGTTATAATAATTCAGACTTTTCTTTAAGCCCCGTAACGGAACCTCGAGGACATAAACACTCAAATCACCAGGATTATTTTGTTAATTGTCATAGAATATTATTATTAAATTATGAAAAAATGAAAAATTTTCTTTGAAAAGGCAACTGCATTACAATTACAAATAAAATGTTTATGCATATAAAGAATGTTTGTATATGTTTTTTTGTATGTGTAGTAAGCATTTTTTTAATAAAATTAATAAATATAGTTTGAATTAAGGTATGTCGTAAAGTAAAAAATTGTTTTATGTTTGAATGAATTTTATAATGCTTGTTATGTAATTCGATTAACATTATTGTTTATTTGTTTATTATTTCAAGGGAATATCATTACCAATGTACCAATCAAGCAAATTAAGTGTATGTATCCTCGCTAAAATATTACAAAATGAAAACTAATGTAAGTCAGAACTTAAATTTAATGTATGTTTTTAGAAGTTTATTGCATATTTGTACATGATTTTGTAATCGATAAGACATTTGCTAGGACCGTATGTTGTATATATGCGAAATATATAATACGCCGATGTATTCTTTTTATAACGATGAAAACTATCGATTAGTGTACATCTCTAGGTTGATACATAAAATAAAAATACATAAAAGTGAGTTTTGATTATTGAAAAAGTTTAAAATCATAGTAATTTCAAATGGATCGACAACACATAATACGTTGTTGTTTTAATTTTTAACAATCAAATGCATCACATGTAAATCATTATTTTGTGCTTCTAAATATATACTATTATTTTCGCTAACTGGCTGCTGAGCGAATAGTGATAATTTTACCACATTTTTTGATTAAAAGCATAAACAACAATCATGCCAATTGAATAAGTCAATAATAGAAATTAATTATGAATTTTGATCAGCTTTCTTAATTAATGTGATAAGTTTAATCCTTAAATAAAGAAAACTATAGTGAAATAAAATCACATAAAATACACACATTCAATGAAACTTTACTTGAGTTACTTGTATATGTAATCCATTCTACATTTGTATTCAAATCTTCGTTACAAATGTACATATACGTATGTGCATATATATAAATTTACATATTTATATTTTATATAGTTATATGCATATATACACATATATATAAGTATGCGGGGGCGAGGTGGATATATGTATAGTTATAAATATGTATACATATGAAATCTATGAATGTATTTATGCATACCATTATGCAGGTAACGTATGTATATAAATATTTCATTGATGAAAGTATTTATATTTTTGGGGTTTAAATAATATAAAGACAGTTCGAAATTAGAAAAAACAATCGTTTAACATTTCATCTGTGTATATATGTTACAATGTATATATATTTTATCAGCAAGAAGCTTCATGATTTATTTACAATAATTCAGTATTTAACACATTTCTTCCAAATAATTGGACAAACTTACAAATAACATGGATAGATACATGATAATAGTAAAAGTATATATCTGCACATTTTTTTTTAGCCAGTATGTATATACATACATATTTCAGAATATGTATGCATGAACATAAGTGCGAATGTGTGTATGTTTGTGCTGCGCAAAACGTCTGTCCAACCCTTCACCTGTTACACTGTAGTTTTCAATGATTCTTGTGCCTATCTTTTTTGCATATTAAAACCTTGCATTCACATATCAATAGAAATATTACATGTACATGAACATAGTTTACGCACATATAAATATTTATAATTATATACATATGCACATGTAATCACGGTGTTATTTTTTAAAGGATATTCTTGTACTAATAAATACTAAATATATTTATCTAAATGAAAATTAAGTATTCTCTAATAGAAAATATCCATAGAAAACATCAAAATGTGGGCACGACACCTTAGTTAAACTTATAATCAAATAAAAATTATATAACTATACTGATAACTTTATATGTAAGGCAGATAGTACGGATGCTATATCATAAAAATGTAAAAGTGGTCCGTGCGCATCTACATATATGCATTTGTCAATCAAAAGGCATATACTATATGTATGTATTTACCTTATTAAAAATACAACAAAATATATGTTTGTTTTGTACCTGTGTGAGGACGAATTTGTGAAAAGACTAAGACTAGCTTGATAAGGCGATTCAAAGTAATTACTCAGTTTTGATAAATGTTTTTAAGTTTTGGCCATAAGCATTCCTTTAAAAGTGTTAATCTCTATTTAGCACATATCCAAGCTTAGACCGAACTGCTGCTTGGAACTATAGACAACATCGACTTGAATAACTTCTGCTTATATAGTTTAAAAATCAGATTTTAGGTTTGGCCTTCATATATTTGCATGCCGAAGAAAAAGTTAAGACGAACATAGTTCACTTAATATTTACAATATGGGCGTACCATTCAAAACTGTAAATAAACTTGATCTGAGTATCGTCTAAGGGAACATTCCTGCTAAAAATTTAATGTTTTCGGTTTATAAAAGTGTTGAAATTCAAACAGACTGACTATTGATGCTGACCAGAGATAAACATTGTCTGCTACGCCTCCTTTAGCATTTTACATACAGATTCACAAGCTCTAGTATTAACTTTTATTATAATTTTCATTGGTCGAAGCGTATAATCACTGGCACAAGTGATTGTACACATGAACATTAACACCCATAAATTCAGTTATAACAATTTTGTTGTTCCTATTTAAGTAACGTTTTTGTTAAGTAACATATAGATATGTATGTATTATATTATATATTATAAATTATTCATATATCTGCAACCTTTGCGAATCTTGAGTTATTGTTGAATATACTCTGGTTATATAATTTGCCTCAGAAGTTTGCAAAGCATAGATTAATTGTTAATGGCTCTCAAATAATATTATTGTAAAAGATTATCTGGTTTTACATTTGATTAGAATCAACTATTCAAATACTTAAGTTTACATCTGAAGTTTGTATCTGAATGTTGGATGCCTAGAGATTATATTTGACATTTTTTTAAATTATCCCCTTTTCTATATAACTAGGTTCAATGTCATTTATCGAAGGAACTTTCACATAAACTGTATCACTGGATCTGCAATATAATTAACTTTGAATATTAATAACTCAGTTATACTGGAGCAGAACGGTGAAAGTACAAGGGGTGCAGAGTCCCCCGACGTCAACCAAGAGAATCGAACGACGTGTTGGTGGACTCCGTGGGCTGCTATGGGGTGTTTCGGCTCGCCAACATCAAAACAGTCTGATGTTAACTCGGAGGACTCTAAAACTCAAAAGCGTCGAAGCGATGCCATATCCAGGCAATTGCAAAAGGATAAACAGCTCTATAGAGCTACACACAGGCTGCTCCTATTGGGGGCGGGTGAGTCTGGTAAATCAACTATAGTCAAGCAAATGCGAATATTGCATGTCGATGGATTTTCTGAACAAGAAAAGAAACAGAAAATTGATGATATTAAAAAGAATATCCGAGACGCAATACTGGTAAGTTATTTTGTTTTTCTTAGCACGTTAAGTAAAACAACATTCTATCAAACATTATAAATGGAAAAATTGACGATTATCTGTGTTAATCATATCTCTAGATGAAATCAAAACCAGTTAAAATTTAAGTCTTTAAAAGACTTCGTCAAAATAATTATATATGTAAATATTATTATAGCGGCAAGTGTACGCTAAAAATTAAATACATGTATATTAAGTTATATTTGTTATAAAAAAGGTACTTTTAAATTTTGTTTGTTTACTTTATATTATTTCAGACTATCACTGGAGCCATGAGCACACTTAATCCACCTGTAGCTTTAGAGAAAAAAGAAAATGAACCTAGAGTGGAATACATTCAGGATTATGCCTCTAGTAAGAATAACAATAATACATTAATTTGTATACTTATTTTTAAAAAGACATTTTAACAATTTCTGTGACTTAATAAATTTAATTTGATTGTGATTGATCAAACTCAAGGGGTATCGATGTAAAATTTTTGTACATAGTTTTAAAACAATTAAACACTTCTTTTCAGGTCCCGACTTTAACTATCCTCCTGAATTTTATGAACATACAGAAGAGTTATGGAAAGACAGGGGAGTCCTTCAAACTTATGAAAGGTCAAATGAATATCAATTAATTGACTGTGCAAAATAGTAAGTATTAATTTATTAATTTTACAATCATTCACGCAGCCTGGACTCTTAAATAGTAATCCTTAAAGCTATAAGTTACACTACTTTAAGTATAATATAACTATGCAAGTGAATAGTTTAGGGGTGAAATCATAATCTTCGGAAATTTTAAAAAATTTAATTTAAAATATTCTTTATAGAAAAGTTAGTATACAAGATATTTTATTTTATTTCAGCTTTCTGGATCGAGTAAGCACAATTAAGAATCCAAACTATACACCAAATGAACAAGATATTCTTCGGTGCCGTGTGTTAACTTCTGGGATATTTGAAACGAGATTTCAAGTTGATAAAGTTAATTTTCAGTAAGTCAACGGTGTATTTTATTCGAATTATAAGTGTTAATTGAGTATTTTCTTTTAGCATGTTTGATGTAGGAGGGCAGCGTGACGAGCGCAGAAAATGGATTCAATGTTTCAATGATGTTACTGCTATAATATTCGTAACAGCATGCTCAAGCTATAACATGGTTTTGCGCGAGGATCCGACTCAAAATCGACTTCGAGAATCATTGGACTTATTTAAAAGTATTTGGAATAACAGGTAAGAATCATATAATTGAAAAATATTCTTTAATACAAAAATGTAACTTTCTTTTCTTTTGTAGATGGCTGCGCACAATTTCCATTATACTTTTTTTAAATAAGCAGGATTTGTTAGCAGAGAAAATTAAGGCTGGAAAAAGTAAATTGTCGGAATATTTCTCCGAGTTTAACAAATATCAAACTCCAAGTAAGTAAGGAATTATTTGACTAGATTTAAGTAAATCAATTTCAACATTAAATATATTTTACCTTTGACATTGTTTTGGACTCTTACATTTGTGGCAAACTTTAAAACCAATTGTTACTATTACAAGAGTTTAAAATAGTATCTAGTTTAATAAAATACGTATTATAAGATAATATAATCTTTATAATTTGTACATATCTTTGTTATGTCAGCTAAGGGCGGTGAAAAAACAATATGAGATGAGTTTGCTGTTCATTTATTGATTTAAAACAAATATCTCCCGGTAGCTGCTACACGCCATATGCGACCAATTCAAAATACACCTTGAAACAATAAACGGGTAGAAGAGGCTAATTGATTAGGCTAGTTGCGGCTGATAGAGTATTTATACATTTCAAGCATTTGTCATTATTATTAATAATACTTTTATAAAGGTATACAATTGCATCATACAAATAATTCACGAGGCTTAATTAAGATCGTTTAAATCATAAGTCTTATTTACACAGAATGCTTTAGAGTCAGGTTTTGTTTTGAATTTATGAAATTGAATGAATTATTGCTAGTGGAGAAACCCAGATTAGAGAAACAGATTAGCTTAATGGCTTAAGAAGAAGCTTACTTCCTTTAATTTAAGCTAATATAATGCTTGGTGGTAATATTTATTATTATACCTTAATAGAAAACTAAATTAAATTGTATATACTATATAGGTGACGCAATAATGGAAACCAATGATGACCCAGAAGTAATAAGGGCAAAATATTTTATACGGGACGAGTTTCTGGTAAGATTAGCAACTATGCATACAAGTATATCATATTTATTTATTTGTAACAAATTTATTTTCTTAAAAGCGTATATCAACTGCAAGTGGAGACGGCAAACACTATTGTTACCCACATTTCACATGCGCCGTGGACACAGAAAACATTAAACGAGTTTTTAATGATTGTAGGGACATAATACAAAGGATGCACCTTCGTCAATATGAATTGTTATAGGTTATCCCTATCACCGTAATTCAAATAAATAAAGTAAAGAATACATTAATGAATTACTGTTTTAAATATAATTATCAAATGTAATTTGTATTTAAATAGTCCCTTGAAAAAAGAAAAAGCGCTGCATTTAGATCTGGTATGACCTTTCATAAAACTCAACATTAAACAATAAATAAACATGTTAATGACAAATACAATTGTACTTTTTTATTATACGCTTTGCCAGGAGAGGACATACTTACTTTGTGCAAATGTATAAAATATACAGGCGAAGACATGACAAACCTTACACTATATATTCTTGATCAGTGTTAGATCAGTAGTCGATATTAGTAAGGGATGTCCACAGGCCTGTGCAGTTTGAGTAAGCAATTTGAATTATTGAGCGTAATGAAACTAGTTCTCAAATTTAAAGATACTTTGATATCTGAATCTTGAAACAGTTGCCTCTTATTGAAACGGAACGATTTATAGTATAGCTGTAAACGTCTTATTTATTTACCCGTACAGAGGATATACATATTAGTTTTGCCAGAGCTTTGCAATGCATTGATACAAATCCGACCTTGTAAAGCAGATGTATTCTTTATTAGCATGATCTGGCGAGTTGAACTAGCCATATCCGTCTGTTGCAAAGTAAACTACCTAGTCACAGTTTTATAGCTGACTTTATGAAAGGCTGTAAAAAAAGTCGGCACAAGCCAGATCGTAACAATATATGTATAGTGTAGCAGCCATACCTCTTAACACTCCCGCCAATCTACTTCAAACTATCACAAAGCTTAATAAATAGTAAATGAGTAATTCTTTTTATTTACTGAGATCATTTAAAATACATATGATTATATCGTATGCTTGCATTTATCTTTTAACTTTTCCCTTGACAAAAAGCGGTCTTGCGTTATATGGGGAAATGATTGTTATTTGTATTAGGATGCGAGTATTGAAGCCTATACGAGAGGGTTTAAAATGCCAAAACTGACAGATGCCTTATCGATTTCATCAAAGTTTCTTTTGTTTTTACTTCTCCATTCATTCTTCTTAACGTAGTCCTTTTTTAATTGTATCGGTCCGATTGCATTAGGTTGGTTTTTATTTCCAGATGTTATCCTTAAGAGATTGTAATCAAGTCGTCTACACAAGAAACATTTTAAGGCTTGGTCGTTAGGCGAGTAATCCAACCTAAAATAAATAAATAATACAGTTATAGTTAAAAACATCATACGGAAATTATGTTTTATTTCTTATTCCATCGTTTCCGCAAATCAAGAAATTACCTCACTATAAATTGGTCATCATCTTTTTCCCAGACAGCTTGCAGAAAAATATTTCATGTAATTATTCATAATTTAATGAAATTATAGATATTCATTTAATAGTTCAGTAGTAGTAAGTTTAGAATTAGAATTTAAAATACATACACCCGTTACCGAAACATTTTAAAAAGGAAAGTAATAAGCATTTGGCAACCTTACCATGCCAAAGAGATGTAATAGTACCAGGGTTTTTAATAATATTCAATAACCAAGCATTGTTCCTCCGCAATGTGCAGGTCATAGCCTGTTAGTACGGGAATGTTAACCTGTGTACCCACCTGATCGCCCACTAAGATTATTTCTTAAGTCCATGTTCAGCGTATTTTTGCATTGCATACTTGCAGGCGACGCCTGCGAAGTCTGTTAGCCCACTTAATCAAATTTGGTAGTCCTAGGTATTATAGTCTCAGATACAGACAAAAGGACTGACCGACATGGCTATATCAACTCGACTGTTAACACTGAAGAATAATGTTTACTCTCTCTAGGATCGGAAAACCCTACCTTAAAGTAAAAGCATAAACATGAACATTTCAAAAGAAATATAAAACATGCAATTAAACTTACGAAAAATACCATGTGACTAAGTAATTTTCTGTATTGTTTTGTGTTCTATACCCATCTATAAATATTATAGTTATGTTTAATTTTTAAATAATCCAAAAATCAAACAGCATAAATCACTTAAATCTTGTGCTCGCCACTCCTCTCTTTGTACTCTTCTTTCTTCAATTTAATCAATGTAAAGTTACTAATTTTATTCTGCTTACATCAACGAAATGAACTACTTTGCAAAGTTTTGTCATACTTTGATTTATCTGTTACCGCAACTGTAAATCATTTTAACAAGTATTTTAATGCCCATACAATTTTTGTTTACCCGAGAAGTATAAAATGAAAATCAAATATTCAGTTATCCAGTTTGTTTCATTAACAGTTTCTTAACACATATTTTTAGTTGTGTACTTAATTTGTGTTGTAACTATTTGTTATGTGTTTGTTTTCTAAATTATTTTTTACGAATGCTTAAACAGACGGTATTCCTATATGTACATAGGTATTTACATATGTATGCATATCATGACGTGAAATTTTGTAATTAATTAAAGTGTAGGACAAAGCGCAAAGTTACTGAATAAATGCTTATTAATTCAATCCTGTCAAGCATTTGCATTCACCGCGAACTTCATCATTATCCGATTTTTTGATAAGATGTCCGCCACCAATGCTGTCTAAATTACGTTTTAAAGCTGTCTGTAAATTGTTCGATTGAACCTGATACATATTTGGTTTTCTTATTAACGAAAGAATTTTACTATTCAAAATTCTGGAGAATAAGTAATTTGATAACAGTTTTGGATAAGGATCGTTGGTTGGTTGGAAGGGGATGTTGAAGGCGTTATAAAGCTGTGCAGTTAATAAATCTGGGCAAAATATAAAGAATAAACAGAACGAAATATTATTATGTGAATAATTTAGTTAAAACTTAATTAAATGCACGTACTTAAATATATATAATTTATTAAATTATTTAATTATTATATACTAAGAATATACATATTAAAGGTTCTTTTTAAATGTTAAAGGTCCTTTACAGAAAAAAAAAGGTAAGGTAGTTATAGTTTTTGGCATAAGTCCTGGCCGATTCTTGTTATACTGATTTAATTACTAAATTGCAAAAGATGAACCGTTAATTTATGAAATATATATAGACTATCAATGAATAGATATCGATAAGTTTATAAATATAACGCGATATATTATAAGTTGCAGCACTGAAAAACTGAGAAAGAAAAGTAATACAAGAATGAAAGAATGTGTGTATAATTTCACCACCTATAACTTGATATTACAATACGCAGACAATTTATATATGTAAAAGAAATTCACCACGATTTTTAGCTTTTGTTGATATTGTAAATAATGTTAACTTTTTTATTTATTCATACTTTGTCATATGTACATTTATTTATAGTATTTGTATTTTTGAATGATGTTTGTTTTTTTGTAAACCTTATCGTTTTATAATTTAATTTTTTTTTTTTTTTTTTCAAATTATAAAGTAAAAGTTAAAAAATAAGTAAACATGGGGATTTATTTTGTTAATTGTTCTTATTATTTTAGTTTTAGCACCAATTATTTTTGTGTATGATATTTTCAACCAATGTATAAATTCATTTATGAAATATTAAAATTGTCTGTTTGCGTGGAACTATTCACTGTTGAATGTTGGAGTGCACTGTTGGTCTCCATTTGGTTGCGTTCCTTTTTATATAAAATTTGAACAAGTATACAGGGTGTTGTAAATTATGAAAAAAACAGCAATCGTACAATACTTCGGTGGATTATTAAAAAGTTATATTATAAACATATTATGTTTTTTATATATTCGTAGGTAAATTTTTCATAAAAGTATTATATTAATAATTGTGTATTTCAAAGACAACAACATAAAGGGATTTCCGGTTTCACACTGACACACCCTTTATACTTGTGGAAGTTATAATTCCAACCGCATTGAATGTTAAGCATTAGGCAAACAGTCATACGTATGGACGAACGTATGGTACAAATATTTAAACATATGTTCGTTAAGGTCGATTTATTTTAACACCCTTCCAAAGAGTTATAATATGAATATTGTGTACAGTCTTGAACAGGACAAGTAATAAGTAAAATCATTTATTTGTGTAAATTACAGTGAAACCCAAACAGAAATATATCATGGAAACTGTTCAAATACCCATGCAAAACTTTCTTGAAAAAATTATATGTAGATGTAGTCAAAATATAAGAGTATGCCAAATAAAATGATATTACTTATTTAGCTTATAGCATAAGTCATTACAGCTTGTGTACATTTTTTATTATATTTTTATTTCAACTTGCTGGTTCCTGAGAAAGCTTTTGGAAAGACATGAAAATAAAATGCATTTTTTTCTGATGTAATTTACACAGAACTTATGGATTAATTTAAAGCTTACATTCGAAGTGACATCTCTTCTTGTAGATTGTTCTTTAAATGGTAATTAATCAACCTGCACATACATATGAACATAAATTCAGCATTAGTGGTTGTTCTTCAAGTATTGTTCTGTTTAGTTTTATGTTTTCATTAAAAGTAGTTTAATTTCTTTTTTAGATAAATTATATGGATAATGAAGGCTCGTAGGTACAAATATTTTTCCAAGAATTTTGCTGTAAATAATGTGTAGCTTTATAATTAACGGACTAAAGCTTGTTAATTTACTTACTTATTAAAATTTTCCTCATATCCCACAGTGTAGTCATTTGGAATTCTAGCTGCCATTCTAAACGTTACACATTCAGGTGGTGGAGTTTTGAGAGCGTAAAATGGATAATCGAATGAATTGATATAAATTTGCACACAAAGACCATGGCTGCCAAGATGCATTTGACTTGCAACTGAAGGCTGACTGAATCCGCAACTGCCCAGCATAATATTTCTATGGCAAGAGTGAATCAAAGTTCCTTTGTCCCGGCTCGTATGGAAGCATTGTACATTTCTGCCCGCCTTCGAGTGATCTATTGCAATTGGATCGAATCCAGGACCAGCCATATCACAAGCTAAAATTGAAAAAAAAAAAACTTGTCAAACATATGATTATATTTCAGAAGATCCACTTTGTTACTGTCTATATTTTGTAAGGTGAAATGCGGACGTAGGGCTCGGCCAACAGCTGAGGCCAGTTGGCCACCAAAGCTGAAGCCAAACAAATATCCTTTGCTCGGATCAAATCCGTACTTTACAAGTGAATATATCACTGTGGCGATTGTATTCATGAGGTAATCAAAATTTGAATGCAACCTAAATGGTAAAGTAATGAAAAAATATATATTTTAACTGATGAAATTGATCATAATTATACCGTTAAAAAGCAAATCAATTTCCATATAATAAATATATATTATTTTACTTACCGCATATAAGATGTACTAGCTGCAACGCTATAATCGATGCATATTACACAGCCTTTACGGTAATAACTAAGCCCTGAAAAGTAATTTTGAAAGCTTTAAAACTGTTCTCTATTCAATTCCAGTTTTCTTTTTTTTTGAACACCTGATTACAATATACAAATTGAAGAAACTAAACCTATAAAAATTGTACTCACATGTGCAAATATATTTAAGCAACATGTGAATATTCACAACCAAATTTAACTTATTTTCATAAAATGTATTGTAATTAAATACTACAAAAATAAAACTTACGATCAATAAGTGCAAGAGCCCAATCATCTCCACAACTTTGAATCCATCCATGAAGTAAAATGGAAAATTTATCTGACGGATCGCATCCCGAGCTTTTCAATATGTTCGAATTAAAAGTAACCGGTGTTTCCAAGACTTTTGTGTTATTTCTGAAGGAAAACGTACAGAAAAGGAGCGAAAATCAGCAGTTAAAGCAACGAAACGAAAACCAGTAACCAACTAATGAAGTAACCAAATTTATAGTTATATACATACGATATGTAGGTACAAATTTTAGTTTTTACTAAATGCAAAAGCAAAAGGTTGTGTTTTTATTAAGTTGATTATTTACAATCTCTGGTGACTAAGAATATATGTTTGTATATATATTTAATCTCCACTAAAAACAACTAGACATTGACAATTAACTACTGCTTGTTCTTAAAGATGAATAACATTTATTTTACTGCGTCAGTTTGTCCAGAAATGTATGTCAATATATATTATATTTAAGAAAGTCTTCATAAGAGAGTTTACTAAGCTATGTTCATGGCTCATACTTACATATAGAAATTAATTGTCATTGTTTTACGAACATCTGATCTAAAATCCCTCTGTAGGTAAACTTTAAGAAAAGCATATTTATTCGCATTACAACACCAGAAGATTGGTTCATACCGAGAGTGTCATTGCCTTTATTATACATTTCAGAATGTATACTTAAATTCTGTTTTATTTCAACATTGGCATGTGCATTTAATAATAAAGATGACCAAATCGTAATTGGTATTATAAGGCTGAGTTGATGTTTAATGCAAATCATTACAATTTATTGGATTATACAAATAAATAAATTAGGGTTGAAACAAAAATAAATAATGAACAGTACAAACATGAAAGAACATTTCTTGAGAATTTTCTGAATTATATTGTATGAAGTAGCTGTCAATTCTAATACAATATGCTTGCCAGAAGTTAGCTTACTAGAATTTAGACTTTGTATACAAGCATATTCATTCAAGAAAGCTTTTGGAAAATATTGCCACAGACATTCCAAAGGTACAAGAGAATTTATAACAATTATGTTACCTGTTCACTAGCATTCCGAAATGGGTTAGGTTAGGTCGTCAACTATTATTATATTATTCATTAACATATGTCTGTGTGGATTAAGAAAAAGAATACTGCTGTATTTCCAATTTATTCAATATGAAAATTCAACATGCAAATTAAGTTTGAACTTCGAGGGAACAGATATACTATAACCAGAGAACTTAACCTTCTTTCTCCCCGAAGATATTATATATATAATATTAAAAACATTAGCGATGTTCATGTTTTGTGCACAAGAGCCAGTCTACAGTACAAAACAAATTTTTGTAGGTTTCTTGTGTAGTTTTAACTTTTAATTCTCGAAAATATATTTGAATTTCATGTAAACCGTTTACATACAAATGTATAATTAATTACATACAACTTTTTAAGCTGGAAAGTAACACGATTCTCGTTCTATTGATTCGGACAGTCGTTTGGCGATTGTTTCTTGTTACCAGTCGATGGTTTACTTTGACCACCCTCATTATCATCGTCATCGTAATCATCTTCTTCGTTTTCGAATTCCTCTTCATCTTCGTCATCCTCATCATCTACGATGTCACCGGTATAATAAAGAACAGCTTTTGGAATTATTCTGGCTCGCAAAAAGTGTCCGATTTCAAAGTCAGTTGCCAAGATCTGTTGATAGATAAGCCGCAATTAAACAATTGTAATTGTATAATAAACTGTGTATAAAACATTTACCTGTTGCGATTCATCATCGGTTTCTTCCTTATCGGTTGGTGCCTCCGGGGGATTAAAGAAATTGAAAAATGAATCCGTAGGAACCTGTTTCACAATGGTGCGCACTGCACCACGCTCCTTATGTTTCTGCTTCTTCCGAATAGTTTTAACAGTCAAGTTCATTTTCTTTTCCCAATTAATAGTGCAACCCTAATGAATTTAATAAATTCAAAAAAGGAGTTAGTAGTTATTTGGAATTCCGACACTTGAATACATTTGAAGGGTTATATGCTATGTTACACCTACCTCGCACTTGTAAATCTCGGGTCCTTCGAAGGCAAATGGGTCTTCTGGGTCAATAGTGGATTTCAGGAAGTATTGTTTCGTTAGCACAGTGTTTGAGAAATACTCATTTTTATCAAAATGAAATTCCAATGTGTATGAATGCTGTAAATATAAGCAATAAAATCAATTGTACGTAATATGAGTAGCTATAAATAACTTAATATAATTTAAATATTCATAGTTCAATCTTCAAATCAAATACTATACTTACTGCATTATCGTATTTAATAACAATATCCGTAAGCTTACGAAGAGCAGGTTCGTCGTGAGTCTGCACCATTTCCGACAACATTGCTGTATTTCTAAACACTGTCAACCAAAAGTCTGGAATTCCCTTTACATCCTGAGGCATACTCTTGATACTTTTCAGGGAATCGCCAAAGTCTTCGGATGCCTCGCCCACATCGGATAGAGATTCCGATTCCTTCCACTTAGGTTTCTCATCCTTGGGATCAACGGCGCCATTAACAATCTCCTTGCGCTTGCCAAAGAGCGGTTGGAATTTTAAATGGTACTGCTTTTCTAATTTGTAGACCTCATCGAAAAACTGGGTCTCTATTTCTAGAAATTCCAATTGCAAATTCTTTAGTGCGACAATTCTGTTTTGGACTACTGGGGGGCAACGCTTTAACCATTTCTTGCAAGTATTGTCGGCGCAATACTGAGTTCATGTAGGCCGGCCTGTTAATACATTAGTACATTAAACATAATTATAAAAAGGAACAGTGAGATAATATTTACATGGACTGACAGTCGGAATTAGACTTCTCTTCATCATGTTCATTGCAAGACTCAGCATCAACAACAGCTCCTTCTTGTGGGACATCCATTATATTGAGTAGTTTTGTAAATGCCAAGATCTAAAACATTTTCGATTACATTGATTATGGTATGTGAATATTGTAAACGAAACAAAAATAGTTTGCTGAATGTTTTAAATTCTTATTCACATTAAGGCGTTTTTACAATGTACATACATATTTACAAAAATTCGTACATACACATGTATGATGTACACGTGATGTGGCTATGCGGACACGAATTGCGCATTTCAAAACGTGGTCGCAGTAGAAATCGTTGAACTTATGGAAATTTATATGAAATAATTTAAAATTATACCCGTCACTTAATATATAAACTGTCAATCGTTTTTGAAATGATGCCATATATATGTGTACTTTTATAATTATCTAAAAGAAAAGTCTTGTTAATTATTTCATAAATTAGTATATGTACACTCCCACATGCATATGTATGCAAGTATGCACATGTAAAAATTCCGCAGCATAAGTATGCACATATCGACTCTGCATAATCTGTAATCTGAATATACACTCGCACCAACAAATTATGTTAGCAATTACAATGTAAATGAATTAAATATAAAGACATGTCAAATATAATATAAAACATTGGCTAACTGCAATTATAGTTTGATATTCATATGCACAAGTGTTTTCGTGGTTTTTGTAGAAAAATAAACAAAGCCCTACATATTGTTAAACTATAAAATACATAAAACAGCATTTTTAAGTGAACATAAAAAAACGGTAGTTATTTTTACATACCTCCAACCAAAAGACCAACCAAAATGCTAAGCAAAAAGCACGCCGCAACGATGCCGATCGAAGGGTTGACTCTCACAGGGTGACTCAAGAAAACACAAGAGATATCTTAAGCTTTTTGATGAACGATTAAAAACTCTTCTATCAAAGTAGCATCAATAAGTTTACTTTGAGTTGAGTGATAGTATGAACGTAAAAACCTATATATATTGTTATTTTATTGCTAAACTTAACTTTTTTATAGTAGCCTACTACATAAATAAATAAAATATTATTCTAAAGCAACAATAAAATGTACTCCGAGTTTCTAAAAACATTTTCATTCATACATATCAAGAACAATAGATAAAGATTATAAAAAATTCAATACCATACAATTTTGATTCACAACGATATAAAAACTATTCTTGAAATGTGTTAATAATAATAATTAAAAAAATAATTGTTGAAAATGTTACATATTTTATAATGCATTTATCTGATTAATTCTCTAAATGTGCTCGCTAATTAACCAACACTGTCTATTGCTACCTAAAAGATGTCTAACACTGAATTCTAATAATGAACGTAAACGTTTCGCGGCAGAAAAGATTTTGCTATAACCAATTCTTTGCTTTTAATTATTTTTTTTTTTACATATAATCGTATTTTGAATTAAATATTTATTATGTAATATAATCACTTAGTGTTATGCTATTAACGTTTGTTTTTAGATAAAAATATCATAATATTTTGTCAAGTAGAATATTTATTGTTTTTAACAATGGTGAATATATGCATATGTATGTATAGTATATAATTAAATATTGTACATATATGTATCTTTATATATTATTTAAGGCTGTGTTTAAAAAGTCTTACTTAACTTATGATAATACATATGTAAATCATTTTTAAAGCGAGAGAACACTTACTGAACACAGTATAAAAGCGATTTTTGATTTCCCTAAGCGTTACATTTTTAAAAATATGATTATATCCGACTGATTTTTTTGGAAGCCCGACATCAAAAAATAACTCAAAGACGGAATTGCCTTTGAAAGTAAGCTTCTTAAATAATGAACTATACGATGGTAATTGCGATTAAAATTTCTAAAAAATCATTTTACAAAGTTTTGTTTGTATAAGATAAAAGGTATCAGCGTTAGCCCCAAATGCCTGCCTAAGGGGCTTGGCCATATTTTTCTTATGTGCAAAATCTGCATTCCTGGAGAGAGTTATTGCAGAAGAAACAAATTGTAAAGTTTCACTGTTGTTTCTAAATTGTTTGGATAATGGGCGTTTTTGAGAAAGAGTTTTAGTGATATAGGAAGTAGGTATTGCCCATTTTAAAAAAGAGTCTTTTTACCATACTGATAGAACATTCCAAGAGTCCACACAATTCCCGTTTGATTCAAGACTAATAGCCTTTAAAGATATGGAAAAGTATTATGATGTTTTCTTGCCTTCAAAGCTATCCGGTGACTCGGAAATCAAAACCGTTTGTAAATACTGAATTGAGTGTTTTACTCTATTAGTACTGAGTATCTCTTAGTTGGGCTCAACTGTACAACTCACTGTATTGGTACATTTATAATTCCATACTCATGAGCACAATCGGAAGTTAAATACCCCTTGCCAATATTATATTGATTTCTTTCTTTATCTTTGTATCTGTATGTTATGTAACATATGCAGATGTACATCTTGTAGATGTGTGGTCGCGGCAACATTAAATTGCTTCTTGATCATTGAATACACACTGTGCATGAATATACAAGTTCATACTTATGTACATATGTATGTATGTGTGAAGTCATGTATAAATTTTGCATAGTCTATCTTGCATCCTTTAATCTGCATCTGCATTTAACAAACATAAGTAGATACATATTTACATTTGCATATGCATATGGTAATAAAGATTACCTATGAGAGATTATCATTTTTTAAATTATATACACAATAATATTATAAGTATTTTCACACCTTTTTGAGTCCTGTATATATGTATGTACGTACAAATATATTTATTGACAGAAATGTATATATACATATCTGTACATATGTATATAAACATAATTGTACATACATATATACATACATGAGTGGGTACATAAATCTAAATATGTACATACATATGTATGCATGTTGGCTAAGTTTACCCAAGCAACTAGCAAACTCGCATATTTATGTGAATGAATTGCATACAAACATATGTACATCCATATGCATACATATATACATTTGTTGGTGTACAAAATTTGTCCAGGGAATTTGAAGTTTTTCTAAAATACAATCGGTACCATAGCCTCTCACTGAGCTGAATTTCAGTTACACTTTCATTAATACAACAGTATTTCCCCCAACTCATGACTCCAAATTATATACAGTAGAGAATTATTTTCTGTTACTCATGCGCCTCTAATATGATAGTTTAAGTTTATTCGTACAATTGAAGAGTTCGTAATATATAAGAAAAATAAAATCAACTAAATTTTATATATTTAATAAAGCAGCCCAAAGAATTTGTGGTGAATGTAAGCTTAGAATCAATCAAGTGAATTATAATTTAATATACTTGCATGCATATGTTTGTATGTACAGACAAGCACACAATGTTTTCAAGAACACACATATGTATGTACATACGTATGTGCATATGTATGAACAAAAGTGTTTATCCTATCAAATTGCATATGAATTTATGTGCATGCATATGTATTTAGATACATGAAAGTCAAAAACAACACATTATTCTGTACAATAATGCTAGCAAGAATTTCATAATAAGATTCTTATCAGACATGCATGTGCCTACATATGTACATACATACATACATAAATATGATTTAATAGATTTGCCATTGTGTATAGAGTAAAAACAAAATGTTTTTGAATCTAATTGTAAATACAAATTGATGTACATATTATTGATACTATGAAATACCGTTTGCGAAAATACAATGTATTTACGATTAATTATTTTATACTGCTGATATGTATGTGTGTTTAATCTAAATAAACATTTATATGTTGATAGATACTTATGTATGTATGTATCTATGTAATCATTTTTTGACCGTTACATTTATGTATGTATGTAGATTGCTACATACGTACATACATATATATTACTTTAAAAACTGCGAATATAGATTTATTAATTAAAAATTAAATTCCAATAATGTACGTAACTGCATATTAAGTTCAGATTGCTAAAATATCAGAAAATAATAAAATCTGGGTGTATATATTTTATTAATTTATTCTGTTTGTATGGAATCATGGTATTAAAATCTGAAATATAGAACCTTTAAGGGCTCGGTATTATTTTTGGCCATGAACTGACCAAATATGCATTGTCCATTGTGTCGGAATGTGGTAGCAGAAAGAAGGACTCATGATGCAGATTAAGAATATATGTATAATATATACTTTGTGAAGTCGGAGACGCCCTCTGCCTGTTATATACATTTCGAATGTCAGTAAAGTTTTTATATATCTACATTCGAATTCTGCAAATAATTTTTTATTCTACATATAATTTGTATTTATAAAAAAAAAATACCTCTAATTAAGCTTGATGTTCCATTCTTAATGCATTGGTATACCATCAGTAAAAAAACCCAAATCATTGTTTCTGTGAATGCTTTACGTTATATTTATTTATATTTAAAATAACATCATTATTATTACTTTAAATTGTTGTTTTAGAGCTTTAAGGATGCCTGACAGATTTCAAGTAACGAAAACAGATGAAGAGACTGTATTGGATTATATTCAGGATGAATCAGCGAGCGGTAAACTTTTAGGAGAGATCCACGATGATTTACAAGGTAGATATATGTATATCACATGCAAAGCTTTTCTAAATATTTAAGATAAGGCAAAGGTAATTATTATCGGATAAAAAATTATATAATTTTTGGTCGTTCACTTTAGGTTTATAATTAATTGAATAATTAATTTTTTATATATTTAAGAGTATCTTATCAACAAACTGAAGCAATGAATAATAAAAGGGACTCTTTAGTTTGACATAGACTTGCGACTTAAGACGTTGATTTCAAAGTTTGATGACAGTTGTCTTAATGTCAGGAGCGCTCCTTTTTAGTTTTATTTACTTGGTTTTATTTGGATCCCAGCTTTTTAATTGAAAACTTGAAAAAACTGAGCTAAATGCAAACTTTTTGTTGTTTTGATTTATTGAGCAATTGATACCAGTGCTTGTTATTGACAGTTTAAATCTATATGTGCGGATTCATACTTACACGACTGTAACATACATACTGTAGGTCGCAAATGTCCTACTGACACATTTTCCACGCTTTCACAATAAAGCTTAATTTGCAAAAGCTCTGAGAGCAGCTCAGCAGTGTATGCTTTCTTTCTCATAGTCAACAGATGCTGTGGTAGATGATTTTGTATGTATATTTATACGAATGCTGCGATGGTTTTTGGAGCAAACTACAGATACACGTACACGGCAGGCAGCTCTCTCTCTTCTGGCTGGTCCAATGCAGGGTGAAATTGTATGTAGACAGGAGCTTTCGTTTTTATCTCAATTTTAATGCTCAGAGTCCTGGGCAACATAACTTGTATTTGGTACAACACAGTTTTCTTAATTTTCCTATATACACATGCAGATAAATAAAAAGAAACATTCCCAGCGCCATCAAAGGACAAAATAAATTTGAATAAATTCATATTAGTGTAATGGAAAAACAAGTAAAACCTTATATAAATATCAAGTTCATATAGTGGGGAAAATTAATTTTTTACAACTGCAATAGCAACTAATTGATAAAAGTGCGTTCAATAACTGTTTCAGTGAATAATTTAATATACTTGTGATACATGTGCTTGGCCACGTCAAAAATTAATATTTCGTAACATTTATACCGTCAACTTTTTCTCCGAAACTAAATGCTTTTTTATCTCGATATGATACAATTCTTGACCTAGTTTTTCAGTTTTAATGTATGTCAGAAAGTGTTTTCTACACCTACTATCATGGGTGCAAAGGTATTACCCGTTTGTGGGAACGTAAAAATATATGTATAGGTAATTGTAAGGCGTGGTCAATCCTTTTATATACATATATGTATATATAATACGAACTGACAAATTCTATCGTTCGTCTTCATAAAAGACTAGAAACTAAGATTCCAAAATATTACAAATATTCACGTAATGTGTAAATGGTTCAAGTTTTATTCGCAATTCAGTTGGCCATCAAGCATATTTCAAGGTCGTATATCGCAGCTTAAATTTATCAAAATAATAACCTACTGTAATAACTAAATACACAATGTCTATGGCATTAAAGTGACGTAAGCAGTCGCCGTTATTGTAATTTTGTATACACAAGTATATAAATTCGTTTATTTATTAAAAAGGTGTTTCCCATCCAAGTATATAAGTAGTAGTTACCTACAGCGTTATAAATTTTATTTTACAATAACGGTACTCATCTGTTATAGAAAAAATAAAATTGCGTTCCCTGGAGCAAATACAGAATTATTTAAATTCAATTAGTTTCATGCCAAATATTGAAAACTGTTTGTAAGTGAGAAGAAGCTCAAAGAATACATTAGACACTAACAACATGCAAAGTAATAGTGACAAAGATGATGGTGATGAAGTAAATATAATGGCATCAGAACATAATGGAACATCAATGGATAAAAAGGTATAACAAATATGGCACACATAATTGTTAAATCGTAGAACTAATAAAATAATTATAATAAAAAAATATTTTATCATTTATCGTTGAAGAATAGGCTTAAATAAAGCCTTAATAGGGATTTCCCTTTATATAGATGATTTATTACGATTTAGCAACGTATACATACCGTGCGTTGAAGTCAGTTACTTTATTCCAGGAAACTAGCTTCTTTCCAACCCAAAATTACTATTATTCCATTTTGTTTTTGTCAGTTATTATTAATTTAACTGATTAACCTTACATCTAAGTTGGTAATTTTCAGTTGATTGAATATTTTAAATAAGAATCACCCCTGACAATGAACAAATACATATGTTAATAAAGGGTGCATTATAGTTTGGTGCGAATTTCTTATCTGGCACTAAATACTGTGAATCAATCAATGCTTGATAAGTTGACCATCGTATACTGAAAATAGTAATACAGATAGATAGTTAATCTTTATTACTTCTAATACCATTCATTTAAATAATTGTTACAAATTTAATGTATTTCTAGATTCCTGTGACGCCCATAAGGCGGAAGAAAATCAGAAATCAACCATAGATCCAAATTTGTACCTCTATGATGATGATTTGGAGTCCAGGCCACATATTTCAACGTTCATTTCTTCGATTGCCAATTATGAAAACACGATACCAGCAGCCACGGATCCCGATGCTAAGCCACCACCACCATCAGCTCGTATGGGTATGTATCATATATAAAAATATTCCATGTATTTTGCAAAATATTAAGAACTGTTCACGTATTAACAAACATTGGTTAGAGGTATTTGTGTTGAGGCTGGCCTATAATAAAAATAAAAACATTATAATGCTGCGATATATTGTTTGAACAGCTCGATTGATTATTCCGTCTGTCAGCAATCACTAACCTAGTTAACACTTATAAAATTAACTATTCCATTCATTTGTGTCCATATTTTACAAATGATCGAAAAGAATATTTTGATTGATAGGTTTGTATCTGATCACTAAACCATTTCTGATATTTTGAGGCCAGAGACTTTAATAAATTACAAAGAAAGCGAGCTATCGCAATTATAAGTCCATTTATTGGTTTATATTTTTAATAGACACACTATGTATGATATATAAAAAGGCATAGTATTATAACAACAGGCATAACAAGTAGCTAAACAACTTTTAATCATTGTCTTTAAATTTTAGGAACCCTAATCGGAGTGTTCTTGCCATGCATTCAAAATATTTTTGGTGTGATATTGTTCATTCGATTAACATGGGTCGTTGGTACTGCCGGAGCTATTTGTGGATTTTTAATTGTTTTGACTTGCTGTTGTGTGGTAAGAACCTTTTGATATTTCGTATAAAAAGAAAGGATAGCTGATAATTTCATCCTAGACCATGTTAACTGCGATTTCGATGTCGGCGATTGCAACAAATGGAGTTGTACCTGCGGGAGGAAGTTACTTTATGATATCTAGGTACATAAAATATTCAATATGATCCCTACAAGATAATCAATTTTATTTTGTGATAGATCTCTTGGCCCTGAATTTGGTGGTGCTGTGGGGATGCTGTTTTACACAGGGACGACACTGGCAGCTGCGATGTACATCGTAGGTGCTGTTGAAATAGTCTTGGTATGTGAAAATATCGGCAATTATTTGATTGAGAAATGTAATATGATATTATTATATATATTTAATACCTATATAGACATATATGGCACCGTGGGCATCCATATTTGGCGATTTCACAAAAGATGCAGACGCCATGTACAACAATTTTAGAGTTTATGGAACAGTACTTCTCTGTTTCATGGGTAGGTTAATGTGGAATCTTTTGTTCTTCATTTTAATGAAATCTAACCTTTTTCTAGGTCTAATTGTGTTTTTGGGTGTTAAATTTGTAAACAAGTTCGCAACTATTGCACTGGCATGTGTAATATTTTCAATTATCGCTGTATACATTGGAATTTTCGATAATATGTATGGAAGTGACAAGTTATAGTAAGTATGCCGATATACATATTAACATTGCTTATATCTTTAACATCGATACACATTGCAGCCTTTGTGTACTTGGAAAACGAGTTTTAAAAGATATTCCTATTGAGAATTGTACAAAAGAAGATCCATGGTTGTACGATTTGTATTGTCCGGACCGCAAATGCGACGAATACTTCCAAAGTAACTATATTATTATTGTACAGAAGCAAATATTATGTATTAACTTCAAATTTGTACTCAGATAACAACGTGACTACGGTTAAAGGAATTAAGGGTCTTGCCAGTGGAGTTTTCTATGACAATATTATGCCATCCTTTTTGGAAAAAGGGCAACTTATATCGTACGGTCAGAATTCAATTGATATTGAAAACGTAGGAAGCCAGTCTTACAATCAAATTATGGCGGATATTACGACATCGTTTACTTTATTGATTGGAATATTTTTCCCGTCTGTCACAGGTACCTTCGAGTAAAATTGATTCCTTAATTATTATTCATATCATGTGTATTTCTCCTTATGAAGGCATCATGGCTGGTTCCAATCGATCGGGAGATTTGGCTGACGCTCAAAAGAGTATCCCAATAGGCACCATATGTGCCATTTTGACAACGAGTACGGTTTACTTAACAAGTGTTTTGTTCTTCGCTGGAACAGTGGATAATTTATTGCTAAGAGACAAGTAAGAATTTTATATAATTTCCTAATTAGTTTTATATATTCAAAATTCTCAATCTAAATTTCTTAAATGTTTCCTTATTCGCACTAGATTTGGACAATCGATTGGAGGAAAATTAGTTGTGGCAAATATTGCGTGGCCAAATCAATGGGTTATATTAATTGGTTCATTCTTATCTACGCTGGGAGCTGGATTACAAAGTTTAACTGGAGCGCCGCGATTACTGCAAGCAATCGCTAAAGATGAAATTATTCCATTTTTAGCCCCCTTCGCAAAGTCTTCTAACCGAGGAGAGCCAGTTAGGGCTTTACTTCTTACACTTGTTATTTGTCAATGTGGAATTTTGTTAGGTAAGTTTGTTTATGTTTCATACACCATACTTTAACTAAAAATCTTATTCTTGTTGTGCAGGTAACGTTGATCTTCTTGCACCCTTGCTATCAATGTTTTTCCTCATGTGTTACGGCTTTGTAAATTTGGCCTGCGCGGTTCAAACTTTACTTAGAACGCCAAATTGGAGACCACGCTTTAAGTTCTATCACTGGAGCTTATCCCTTATAGGACTTACTTTATGCATATCTGTTATGATAATGACGTCATGGTATTTTGCGCTTATTGCCATAAGTATGGCGATAATTATTTACAAATACATTGAATACCGGGGGTAAGTAATAAAGAAACACTTAACAAAGTTTTTAGACCCAAATATATTTATATATTACTAAATTAACATACTTGCTTTCAAGTTCGAATTAATGAACATTCTTCTATTTTCCAAAATTATTAATCGGATTAATGTACTTTCTATGCAGTGCTGAAAAGGAATGGGGAGATGGCATTCGTGGAATGGCACTCACTGCGGCAAGATACTCACTTCAACGCCTGGAAGAAGGTCCACCACACACGAAAAATTGGCGTCCACAAATTCTTGTGTTATCAAAACTTAATGACAACAATATTCCGAAGTACAGAAAAATATTCTCCTTTGCTACTCAGTTGAAAGCTGGAAAAGGTCTAACAATTTGCGTGTCTGTGATAAAAGGTGACCACACAAAAATTAGCAATAAAGCAATTGATGCAAAAAATACTCTACGGAAATACATGACAGATGAGAAGGTTAAAGGATTTTGTGATGTGCTTGTGGCACAGGAAATCGGAGAAGGTTTAAGTTCAGTGTAAGACCTGGTCATAAACCACACCTTTTTTTTGGATTATTCGAATTTCATTTTTCATTTAGAATTCAAACCATTGGTCTCGGTGGCATGAAACCAAACACTGTTATTATTGGCTGGCCTTATAGTTGGCGTCAAGAGGGTCGATACAGCTGGAAGACATTCATTCAAACTGTAAGAACAGTTGCTGCCTGCCACATGGCTCTGATTGTTCCAAAAGGGATCAACTTTTATCCTGAATCTAACCACAAGGTAAATTGTGCGATAAGCAAGACGAATTTAATTAACCATATATTTATAGATTGGTGGTAACATTGATATTTGGTGGATTGTTCACGATGGCGGCTTACTAATGTTGCTGCCATTTTTGCTAAAACAACATAGGACATGGCGCAATTGTAAACTGCGTATTTTTACTGTTGCTCAAATTGAAGACAATTCAATTCAAATGAAAAAGGACTTGAAAACATTCCTTTATCATTTGCGAATTGAAGCAGATGTGGAAGTAGTTGAAATGGTAACTACCTTCGAATTAGTTTATCAAATAATGAACTTGATTATTATTCAATTTGTACATTATCAGAATAATAGCGACATTTCTGCATATACATATGAGAGAACACTCATGATGGAACAGCGTAATCAAATGCTACGAGCATTAGGCTTAAACAAAAGAGAAAATTCCAAAGTAGTAAGTATAAAAACTATAAGATTTGATATTTTATATAAATATATACTAATGTCCTACGTCCTTATAAATAAATTGAATGATTTTGCACATCTTTATTTGTCATCTTGTTACGATTGCTTCAACTTATGTTTTTGTTTTTGGTACGTTTCAATAACAGTATACTAATAATTGAGATCAATAAAAAAAATTTACATTTTGTATATTTGATCAAAGGTTCAAACTGTAATGGATTTTAAGGAAACTCCCAGTGATAATAAGTTATCTTTGGTAAAGAATAAAAATAAAGAAATTAGAAATTATTTATATACATACATACATATGCAATACGATTCATTTCACTTAAATATGTATAATTCAATTATATCAAAATCCGTACACTATATTTTATTACATTCACATTTAAATACTTCGGCTGCCGGAGATAATCAATTCTGCTTGTTTTCCATAAATACAAATTTTACATTTCAATTCTTATTTGTTTGTACGCGCGTGCCTGCATGTATGTATTTGTCAGACTCAGAAATCATTAGAATGTTATGTTGGAAACCATAAGTGTGTTTTTTTTTTTTTAAATTATGTGAAGGAAACCTTTTATTCGGGCGTACTCAACAAAAAATTTAAAAGATTTGGAAAGGTTTTGCATCTAACTTAAAAAGATTTCGTCGACTTTATAAGATGGAGATTGCTCGTATTTGTGTCTAGTTTATGTACCCTTCTATCATTGAAAATGGTTAAAAATTGGTATTACAACTTTGTGCGAATAGATACTAATACTGATCAAGAATATATATATCCCTATACCTATGAGAGTTTGCACAAAGTGTATATGCCTGTTTTGCTTACATTTTTAATGGTGGTGCACAAATAAAATTTACTAAATCTACATATATGTACGTATTATAATCATTGTATTGTTTGGCTAGTCAGTTAAAGCTTTGAGTAATGTCAAGAGAGTCTCGATATTACGATTTACTTATGCATCTGTTTGCAACTTGATATTTTGCATTCATTTTTTCAGGTACAAACAATTGTAGATCACCATTATGACGCCATAAAAACATCGTCGAGAGTGCGATTTGCTGATCCCACTACAGCAGAAATACAAAATAACGTAAGTATTCTTATCTTATTGTCTTATTCCATATGAAATTAAAAACTAATTATTTTATTTTCAGGACTCTCACGAGAATGAGGAAAATCGTAATTCAATTGAATCGGATGGACCAGAAAGCATGGAAACTCCCGAAATTACATCAAATAAAGATGACTCAACAGAGAAAACAGACGAAAAGTTCAAATCTAGTGTGAAACCGTAAGTACCGTTTTATTGGAGATTATAAATTATTATACCGTTTTTTTTATTTTATAGAGATGAATTCAATGTGCGTCGTATGCACACGGCAATAAAACTTAACGAAGTTATAGTGGAAAAGTCACAAGATGCCCAATTGGTCATAATGAATTTACCAGGGCCTCCTAAAGAAGTGAGAGCGGAGCGTGAAAGCAATTGTAAGATATATGGAACACAATTTATAGATTTTCCATTATTTTGCTAAATAATTGTTATTTTCTAAATCAAGATATGGAATTCCTTGAAGTCCTAACAGAGGGTCTTGAAAAAGTATTAATGGTTCGTGGAGGAGGTCGAGAAGTAATAACAATTTATTCTTAAGAGCATCAATTGCTCAGTTTTTAAGAGTTCGCAACATTAGACAAGGTTAAGAATCAATCAAATTTTTCAATGAGAGTTATTCATTTGTTATATTATATTATATGTCCAAATATTTTATTTTTACGTAAATAAAATATTAAAAATTGTAACAGTAAATACAATTTGTTTTGAATTGCAAGGGCAAAATGTCTACATTACTTTACAGAAGTCACACGCTAACGCAAACAAAAATACAAGAATGAATAAAAACCGGTGCCGTTTCAGTTTCTCCCCTTTTTCAGCAACTCAGCAAAATAGATTTAAATAACTTAAGTTTTGTGCGTAAACAGAAAGTTGGCCATTGTTAAATCGATTAGTCTATGCATGCTGCTCCAGAATAATGGTTATTACTATAATACTTGCAGAGCATGCCACGGAAGTCGCCAAAGGATCTTTCGTGGGATAATCTATCATTATATTCGTACTGTTCACAATCAATATCCATGTATTTATTGAATCCCCAAGAATTCAATGCTTTCAGCAAATAACAGCAACACGCCATATTGTAATTACTAGATAACAGGTTTGCTGAATGCGTCAACGACATTATTTTGTGCCATGGCCATATACGCTTGATTCTGTAAGCTGACTACTCACGACAGCTGCACTCGCGGTCTACACACGGGAGGTACAGCTCTCTAGTATACCTCTACCAATTATCTAACCCATGTGGGTATTTGCGAGAGCTATTTTGAAATCAGTATTGAAGATGGTTGTTGGTTTTTCCTTTCATTAATAATACAATTTTATGTTGGTCATCGACAATTTAATTATTCTGAGAAGTACAGCAAATGTTTCTCACACTTCGTTTGAAAGAACTCCGGACTGTCGAAACCATTATTATATCTTATTATCCAGCCATATATAACAGCTATTACATGCTTAATATGAGAAACAATTCAGGCATCCACCTATACAATATCCATTTGTGCAAAGATTATATTTTATATTTCGTGTATAATAAATAACAAACAACACCACATAATTGTATATTAAACATCTTTTGAAAATAACATGTTTATTAGATTACCAATACCAGTATTAATCTTTCTTAATGAAAGGTTTTCAGCAATATATATTGTACATTTGTGTGTATGTACTCAATGATTTATAAGAGAAGAACTTTAACCTGCCACTGAAATCTCCAAGCGAGGGCAGTTGGGAATACCACACTCAAGATCTGGGCAATTATCTTTATGCCAACAGCTATCGGTATTACAAAACATGCAGCCATTCGGAGTGAGCGGAACCTGTATAGAGAGCTCAAGAATATCCCATACTTTTTTCAAATCTATTACCAATGAATTCATCATTTCAAATGTATGAAAAGGAGTGGGAGCTAGCCGAAGTTTTTCCTGTCCGCGTGCTACTGTTGGGTAATTAATTGATTGTAAATAATGCCCGAATTGGTCCAGGAGCATATTCGAGATTTGAGTGCATTTTTGTGGATCCCCAATTTTTATTGGAATTATATGGCTTGGAGTATCTTCCACTGGAAATCCTGAAATATAAGAACATTTTAAATTTTATTACAATAATGTATGTAATTTATTTACATATTTAAATTTTCAAAATGAACTACTTTGTCCCTACTAGTACGCATTTTTATAACTTTTTATGAAGGCAAATAAGTTCTGTTAACACTGGATATCTTAAACATAAACTCAATTTGATAAATTAAGGAAGGTTGGGATTTTTTATTCAATCTTCACAATGAGCTAATTGCACACAAAGTGTGAAACCGAACTATCTATTAACAATAAGAACAAATCAAATAAAATATATACCTATAAGCCCCAATAATTATCTCTAAACTAGATTAGATTACATAAAATAAGATGGCAATTGGCTACAGCCAAGTTGTCTCACGTAAAGCTAAAGTGTAATTACATCAGAAACTTACCTTCTCTCCTCAGAAGACTTTTTAGGTAAGAAACATTCCGTTGATGCAAATTGCGTAACTCACGTCCCTCTTCTGAGGACAAAATATTAACCGCTTCAAGTGCTCCACAAAGAACTGTAGGTGGCAACGAAGTGGTAAATATAAAACCGGCAGCATATGATCTTATCAAATCAACCAGATTAGAAGAGCCAGCGATATAGCCCCCAATATTTCCAAATGCTTTCCCCAAGGTTCCAGATATAATATCCATTTTTGCAACCGTTCCTTCTTGTTCACCAACTCCTGCACCGTGGTCGCCATAAAGACCAACAGCATGTACTTCATCGATAAATGTAATTGCACCGAATTCATGAGCCACATCAAGCAGTTCTTCTAGAGGGCATATTGCACCGGTCATGGAATGCACAGTCTCAAATGCAACAATTTTCGGCGTTGCCTTATCGACTTGTTGAAGAAGTTGACGCAAGTGATCAACATCATTATGACGAAAGATATGCTTTGGAACTCCACTATTACGTATTCCTTGAATCATTGAGGCATGATTACCCGCATCCGAAAAAATATGGCAGTTTGGCAACAATTTCGCAAGTGTATAGAGCGTGGAATCATTTGCAACAAAGCACGAAGTAAATAATAGAGCTGCCTCCTTTTGATGTAGCTCAGCCAGTTTTAATTCCAATCGTTCGTGATACAACGAATTACCAGATATGTTACGAGTTCCACCAGCACCAGATCCATGGGTTTCTAATGCCTCTTTAACTTTCTGTTTCACATTTGGATGAGCTGACATGCCCAGGTAATCATTTGAACACCATACGGTAATGGGACGTTCGGCATTGTTGGAATAATCGAGTGCATGAGGAAACAAACCGTCACCAGCCAATCGATTAACTCGTTTAAAAATGCGATATGAATGATCTCGTTTCTTTTTCAGAATTTGGTCATTGAAAAATTGTTCGTATTGAAAAGTGGAATTCGCATGGTCATTGCTTACATCATCTCGAGCAGTATTTGTTGCGACTGAATTACCTTTAGTCGAATATGACCTTCTAGTCACTGACAGACATGATGACGACGACTTCACAAGAGAAAGTTTTTTTTCTGCCACTTTAGCAATAGCTTTGCCAGCTACTGGACAGAAAGTTCCATAGGAATGGTAAAGAATGTCAGCGTAGTTGCGCAAATAATTGGCATTAAATCGGTTAAGAAACGGACACTGCATAGTTAATGGTTTCTTAGTCGCGAATGAACTTTGAATAAATGTATTAAATTATGCAAGAAACACCTAAGCGAGAAACTGCTGTTGCAACTGCTGTATGTATCGATAAATACATCGATACATTTTATTCAATGTGGGCATTCCCTATTGATTTATAATCTATGCAATTTACCCATTTCTTTATTTACACATGACACAAATATTTACGATGTGTAGCAAGAAACAAAAAGATACTTAACCCTTAAACTAGCCATAAACAATGTAGGTTTGGTAATGAAAAGAATTTTTAACTCTTCGAATACGTAAACTGATCCCAGAAAAATGAATGTTTATGTTAAGATCGTTCAAAAATGTTTCGCTCTATTATTTATAAAACGTTTTTAGATTTAACAAATGTTAATTCTTAAAATTTCAGTGACACCCAATGTAAAAGTATGTTTGAATAGATAGGTGTCAGCTATTATATAAGTTAAATATACAAAATTTGACATACACGTTACTGAATACCATACGCAGCTAAAGAATACTTTAAATATTGGCACACTGCCCTCGCCAATCTACATTTTAATGAACCACTTAACATGTGCCTATTCTGCAAACTGCAATCCGATCGGATAATTGACAAATCTCAATGAACTCGGATTCTGATTTATAACATACTATATACGCTACTCTCTGTATATAAGTTAGGATTTTTACTCAAATGCACAAGTTAATGTAATGTACTTATGTGTAAATTGATAAGTATTTTTTATATTTTTTTTATTCGCAATATCTTGACTTAAAATTAACAGTGTATCGAACTTAATTTTGTGCTCCTGTTGAGGAAAAAATTATTACTAATGAGTTAAAAAACGATACGAAGTTACATACAAAATATTGTCAAAATTTTAAATCCTTGATAGCCTGTGGGAGATCGGGCAATTTGATATCCTTTATTTGCTGAGGAATGTTCATACTTTTCACAACGCTTACAGCACGGGCAGGTGCTGCCGATATTCCTGCTTCTTGTTTGACCAATTTATTTTGTTCCTCTATCCGAGCTAATATGTCGTTCATATTTGTTTGGAGAACCATTCCACCCATTACCAATTCTGATAGAATGTAATGAACGACATCAGCATGAAATATTAGGTCAAGTTCACAAACGTTTTCGAAGCACTTGTCTAATGTTTCGACGAATACTTGAATCAAATCAAGAATACCCAGTTCACTCTCCGAGGAATCAACGCAGAACACAAAGTACAATGTGGCATAATGACGGTATATTAGTTTATAATCTGATCCTCCAATCAGGCTGAAAATAAGAATTAGAATGTAAGTATTTCATTTAATAACTATCTTGAAAAATTAAAAATACACCGGTACCAATATAAAACAGACCATAACACATTATTATTATTAGTCTACTACATCAGGCCTCCAAACTTTACGACTTAAAAGACAAGCGCCAATGATTACATGTTTTTTGTTGTGTTCCATTGTTTTTGACTACTTTATAAGATATTGTCTTGAACAAAAATATCAAGGTGTTTATACTGAGTTGACATATCATTTATTACCTGCCACCTTCCAGAAAATTACAGACATTGTCATCACGCTTTGAAACAAGTTGAAACGTCTCTTTAATAATTTGTTGTTGAAAGCTCTCATCCTAATAGTTATATTGATTAAAATAAATATAAATTAGTATAAATCATCAAACTACTAAACACGTCCCAACATATGTTCATGTAGATATGTACATATGTATATTTGAGACTGCGGCACTAAGTTTGTTTTATCAGAAAGTATTCATAAATACACATCCAAACATATGCAGGTGTGTGCAACCTCTACATACAAAAGTACATCATATGCATTTGTATTTTGTTTTCAAAAATGTTAAATATATTTTTGACGTACGAAGTACTGGTAAAATTTTGATAAACGTGGCTTCCCATGATTGTTAAATACTAGTATAGCCTTTATCATATTCAGTATTGAAATCAATAACAAATTAAGAAAACTGGAAATTGATGAAAACATACATATGTATGGATACTAGAGGTGGCCAATGAAAGCAGATAAGCCCAATAGTATCGATAGATTTGCCTTGGATTATCGATGTATTGTCCTTATATTTTTGCTTTAATTCATCTCTTATTTTGGGTTTAAATTTATAAAATAAGCAACAAATAAATAAACAATTAATTACGTTCCTAATTTTAGAACATATCTAAAATATTAGAAATGGTCCCATAATTACTTGAGTTTTATTAGCTACGACTAAACAATCGAATAGTCCGAAAAGTATTGTTTTCTCAATTTAAGCTCAGGCGAAAATTGAAATTTAAGCAAATAAAAATATTTGAGAAAGGTAGAATGCTCATTTTCTGTAGAATGATGATTGGATGATGATGATTGGATTCGTTGCACTTATCTACTGATCTAAGAAGTCGTTGTAGACAAATTACAACTTAATGACTGACAGATCATTGGCCATTCTGTCTGTCACAAATGCAAACTTGTGTCTCAGTTTTCGAAAATTTATGGAACTTTACACGTTTTATTGTGATTGAAATTTCAAAAAAGGGATAAATGTTCCTGTATATTTATATTAACGTTTCCACCTCCACCTTTTTCCAAATTTCAAACCAATCTAATACAAAACATAAACATAATACAAGTTAAAATTTTCCATTGTTCCGAGTAGTGCCATCTATGCACTCCTACTAATCATTGACTTCGATGTAACGACGCGTTACTTTAGTTATTGCGCAAGTTTGTATTTGTGTGAGGAAAAAAGAATTTATTTTTAAACAAGACATATACAATAAAATACCACGTATTTACAATTGTATAAATTTATATAAAGACATAAATATGTAATATTTTTTCAGCTTAAATCATTTTTGAGCGGTTTTGTGTTGAATATGTAATCTAGAATCTTATTCTTATAGATTAAGAACAATCAACAAATAAATACAGCTTTAGTTGAGCGCTCTCGCAGTAAGATACCCTTTTCTCAAATTTAAACAACCATTACAATATTAAACATCGTTTATTGCCTCCGCGAATCTTTCCATACAGAAGCAGGGTCAAAAACCAACCGATATGCAGTACATAGCACCGCTTTTTATTTATATATATCAGTTTTGATAATGTGTTGTTGTTACGATTTAGGACTTACAAATATTATATTAGCGGGGTATTTTACTGTCGGCTAAAGTCCCCTTTAGCTTTGTTTACTTTTATTGTCAAAGACTTTAGTCCAACACTCAATAGATTAACCCTGATAAAGATTATTCTGCTTTTCTATAACATAAGTGTTCATTGAGATTTCATGTATTAAAACGCTTTTAATATATTCCACACATCTTTTTTCGTATTGAAAGTTTTATTTAAATAGTAGCATAATTTTAAAACAATTTGATACGAAATAAAATAATAATATAAAGCTTAAAATTAACATTTGTAATAATAATGAGTGTGTGTATAATTGGTGCTGGCACTGCAGGACTTTGCAGTGCTCGACAAGCTCTTGAGCATAATTTGATTCCAACGGTTTTCGAACTTTCAAATGAAATTGGAGGAACGTGGGTATATAATAAGGATGTCGGAATCGTAAATGGCATTGACGTACACAGCAGCATGTATACAAATTTGCGGCAAGTATACATCAAAATTATAAAATACTGCTTTTGCATTTTAAAAAATTTACTGGCAAATGCTATCCAAAATTACAAGATTTTTCTCAACTTTTGTTTTGTTTTTAAATGTTTGTCTTTCTTTTTGACACATATCTATCTGCAATGCAGTACAAACTTGCCAAAGGAAATAATGGGGTTTCCAGACTTTCAAATCGGTGCTGACGATGACTCGTACGTTTCATCCCATAAAATTTATACTTTTTTAAATAAATATGCCGAACATTTTCAACTAAGAAAGTATATTCATTTCAATTCATATGTAATACGAGTTTCAAAAAAAATCAACAAGTGGCAAGTAAGCATCCTTAGCATTAGCGAAGTACATACTTATTCCGTTATTAAAATTTGTTGTTATTCTTTTAGGTACTTGTTAAAAATATGTCATCAAATAAAATAAAATGTTATTATTTTGATAACGTTTTCGTTGCCAGTGGTCATTATCATACCCCTAACTATGTTCATTTTCCCAATGCGCACTTATTTAAGGGCGAGTATTTACACAGCCACGATTACAGAAGCAGCGAAATATTTAATGGTAATGAGTTAAATGATAATTTTTAAATTATATATTGCTCACCTATTTTATTTTTCAATTTTTATAGGTAAATCCATTTTGATTATAGGAGGTGGACCGAGTGCACTGGATTTATCGAATCATGTATCCAAATCGGCCAAACAAGTAACGCTTAGCCATCATGTAGATGGTATTTCCAATTCTATATTTTTCGAAAATGTGGATACAAAACCAGATGTAAAAGAATTTGATGAAAATGGAGTATATTTCAAGGACGGATCATACAAAGTGATTGATATCGTTCTTTACTGCACTGGATATAAATATGCTTTTCCTTTTCTAAGTCTTACATCGGGAATATACGTCGAAGACAACCATGTTCAAATGCTTTATAAACAATGTATCAATATACGAAACCCAACTATGGCATTAATTGGACTACCATTCTACGTATGTGCAGCACAAATGATGGATCTGCAAGCACGCTTCGCCTTAAGCTACTTTATTGGACAAAATAAATTGCCAACTTTAGAAGCTATGCAAAAAGATACTCTAGAATATTTAAAATTACTTTGGGAACGTGGATACAAAAGACGCCAAGCGCATATGTTGGGAGAAACTCAGGTTAGTTTACACTAAAAAAACCTTTATAATTTTTACTTAGCTGTTGAAAGTGAAGCTCATTTTTTCCATTCATATATTTTCCTAAAGATCGTTACAAGCAAACAACATGACATGTGAATTTTATACATGTTCATATACTTTATTTTGAGTCTTTAATTAATTAAAGATATTTACTTTGTTTTGTTTTATTTTAAGATGTATTATTTTACTGATTTGGCGAAGACAGCAAAGATCGAAAATATTAAACCTGTAATGGCTAAACTACACATTGAAAGCAGCAATTGCTTTAACAACAACCTTCTTAGATTTCGGGATGATAAATTTAAAATACTAGACGATGAAACATTTGTAAAAGTAAATTAGTGTATATTTATTTCATGAATTCTGATCATTAATAAATTTCTTAAAACATTGGACTATTTATTTTTTAGCTGGTATCAAGGAGATCTCAAAGAGAGCTCCTGTACATATTAAGTTTGATGATTCTTTCCAGATTGTATGTATTAACTTACTCGTCAGCCGCTTATCATCATATAATTATTTAAAATGTAATTTGTAATCTTCTTTATTTGGAATTTACATTTATATTTATATTATTAGAAACTAATTCAAAGCCATGGATGCCATGCAGGATCCATTCGGCAAAGGTTATCAATATTTGTTGCGGTTTGAATAAGCGCAGAAACCTTCTTTTTCTCAATATTATCGAAGTATGAAATTTTATTCAACCGCAACAAAATGGTGTCCACAACAGAATTAACAACTCTAACGGTATGTTCCATTGTATTGTTCTCAAGCGACGGCTCATCATAAGCGTCCATGCCCTTATTTTGCCGCAGTCCCTTCTTTTGTAAAGTTATGATTTCATCTCTAAGGATGGTTTGCAATAAAGAACTAAGTTTGTAATTAGGTTGAATAAAACATCGCGCGGTGGCCACTATTGCGGCAGATAATGGTCCAGATATTCCAATGTTCGTTATGAACTCTCCAATGTTTGGAGTTAGCCGAAATGGGACGGGCCTATGCTGACTGAATTGTTGTTTCTCGTCGTTTATATCAAACTTAAAGTATGAAATGTTCATAAGCCCAGAGTCCTGGTGAAGGTACATCATGTCCGCATTAAGACGTGTCAAATTAAGCGCATGCTCGCAGAGGTATGCCAGTGCAAGTTGAAGTGTTAACTGTTATTATAAATATAAAAAAGTTAAGTTGAATTGCTTTATATAAATTGTATATTTAATAATCTTACCATTTTCCGGAACTGCCAAAAGTCAGTAGCTGCAGTAAATGTATATAGTGCCCATTGTCTCAGAAGTGTTTTTGGCACCATTGTCCACTGAATTTCAGAAAATATCTCTCTAAGGATAATATGTGATATTGGTGATCCTTGTGCCTGAACTTCTGAAAGGCGTTCATAATACTTAACAATTGGCATATCGCAATCAATCTTGACATTGAGGCAACATTTTTTAAATATTTTTAGCAACGATATACTATTTGGATTATCTTCAGCTAATCTCATTTGCGGTGAAATGGGAACAACTCGCGGTACAGTTATATTTAAGAACCGACGACTTGTTTCTTTTTGTTTCTCCAAATAATAGTTAAGCATTCGTTTTAACTGCAAAACCCTTTCTTCACGGCGTGCATCACCAAGACCAGAATCCAGGACAACTAAATATGGGTATATTTTTCCATTAGTTCCTCTTATATACAGTCTTCGGGCGGCAGTATTATTTTTCTGAACTATTTCCACGCGAGGCATAAAACGGGCGATACGCACGTAATAATGAGATGATGAGGGAATCAAAAGCTCTCCAGGAAGCTCAACTTCAGCCGTCTTTTGGCTGAAGTTCGACAAGAATCTACATTTGTCCTCTATTAAAAATGAAGTCGGTAGTTTTTTAACTTTTGCTTCTAAGACTTTTATCCATGTTTTTAATTTAGTTATTAAGTTATGCAGTTTCATAGCTCCTGGCTTTGAAAAGTCAAAATCATTGGTGAATTGTTCCTTCATTTTTTGGAAAACTGGATCTTGGAATGTGACCTGAGCTCTTCTTGCTAGAGACTCAGATGCAGCAGAGTGGGATATAGAAGAGGTTACAGATCCGGGTACATTTTCGATTCCAATTCCAAAAGTAGATCCAAGCTTTTTCACAAAATGTAGAGTATGTGGTGTTATTGTTGCATTAACAACCGTATTTCTATTTTCAAAGGCAATTGCGTAACATTTAATTAAGCCTTGACGAAGCTGACGCAGAACTTCTTCCGTCCAACTCTCCCTAAACCAAACCATTTGGTCCACGATGCCCTCTAGTGAACTTAAAATGGTTGGATGAACTTCTCGTTGCAATTGCATAACTTTTGAACATCTCCACATGGGTGGTGTTGCTTTAATTGGATTAACAGACGTAACTGTAACTTGATTTCTGCCACACAATGTAGCCATGTTTTCCAAATTCTGTAACAAAACAAATTAAGATCAATTATTAATTACTAATAGTAAACACCATATTTCATGTTTAATACTTACGGATGATGCAAATTTGCCAGCAAATACCGCTTGTTCAGCTGATTTATGTTTCTCCCGTTGTTCAATTTTTAAAGTAAGATACAAAGTTCGAATTGGGAAATAAACGGCTTGAGGGTACAATCGACCAATCTACAAATAAATGTTATTTTGAATAAAAAGGAAAATGCAAGAATTAAGAATATATAACATATGTTAATTCAATGTAGAATATCACGCTCTCTCACTCACCTGACTCAACAGGTTTAATATAACTTCGCCATTGAATTGTTCCAGGCAGCAAAGTAGTTGTGGTATCCACGGTAGCCAGTACGATGGAGGTATTCCAGAAACATATTTTTCGAAAGTGTTTATCAAGGAGTCCACTGAATTGTCATATGAAAGGAACCATAACACTTTAGCAATGTACTTTCGAGTTTTACTTTCGTTTTGATTACGACACGCGTGTAGATAACAAATCAACGCGTTATTTGCAAGAGAAACTTGCTTTTCTTTTAAGAACATTTGCTCCATATAATCTCCCCACATGGCCCACGCTTTAGTAAGCCCATCGTGAAGCTGAACTGCTGCACTAAATGATTTTCCTGCTTCATCCGTGCGGCCAATTTGGGCCAGTAACAGACCTTTTAGTGCATAAAACTCAGCATTCATTTCACCAGTAAAATATTTCAAGTTCGTTGATTCGATTACTTCCAAGGCCTCATTTATTTCATTTCTTCCAGAAGTCGATGGCATTTGCAAGTAACACTTTACTTGTTGTCGAATTTTCTGCAATTGAAATGTGAATTATTAAATATTTACAGAAAAAATAGCCAATATTTTGCTACTAACCTGGAAACAATCAACAATAGGAACAGATGGTATTGTGTATATTCTGGACAATGTCTCTTGGCATACTCCTGTAAGATTGTGTTTTCTGGCTATTTTTCCAAATGAAATAATGGCTTGTGCGGAAGCGTGCACTCCCAACATAGTACTTCCTTGATCTGATTGTTGCTCTAAGTGCTGTGTAATTATTTGGTAGTGATGTTGTCTCCACGTAAAAATATCGCTCCAATGTGATAAATCATCTGATATGACAGGTAATCTATTCCGCCATGTCTTAACGATGGCTTTCATATCATGAAGTGAAGAATTTCTTGATTGTAATAAGCCTTGATGAATTTGACTTGCTTCATGCAATTCCATTATCTGTTGTGATGCCTGCAGATATGGTAAATGAATGTGCGACACAATTCTAGGTAACCGGCGCCATTCTCGAATACATAAGCTGGATGCAACCTCAACATATCGCTCGACGCTGGCAGTTTGTCTATCCTCTTGATATAAAATAGATAAATATCCTTTATATAGATTTAATTTAAATCCATAGTGTTTTGAATAGCACTGTTCCGTTTTGGATAACGCATTCTTCATAAGATTCCAGTCAGGGACTCTCCAAGAGCTTTCAAGTATAAGGAACATATTCTTTTCTCTGTTTGTTTGAGCATAGTCCAGTAAAATATCCCACTGATTTAGCTCCTTTGCACATCGCATCCAATGCTTCTCCCATAACAATAGTTCACTATTAAGATCAACATTTATCAATCCGCTATTCAAGTCTTGTTTAAATTTGGTCATGGCAAGGTCATAGGCACCTTGAGCTTCTTCAAAGAATCCCATCTGCTCATAAGAAATGGCAATGTTTGTTTCGGAGTAGTGTGAACATTTAAGCCAAAGTCCTGCCCAGAGATCCTCTTCATGCATAGCGGAATACATTTTGGAAAGGGAGTCATAAATATTATTCAAATATTGCCCGTCAACGTCTGGTTGACTTACTTCTGCGTTATTATTATTACGCGTAGACTGAGCCAGAGCCAAATCTTCCAAAACTAAAATGGCTCTATGCCAAAGATTATGAGATTTACCCAAATATGTCAACAAGTTTGGAGGAATATAAATTGAAGGGACGCATTTCGTTAAGCTCTCAGTGAACGTGTTAAGAGTACTTGGACTGCAGTCTTTTTGATTGACATTTGTTCCAGATGAGAGGAAAGGTATCAACTCTTTTGATATATTCATACGTTGATCATCCGAAAATATTTTCCAAATATTGGGGAATATGGCAAGCCAAACATGTTCCGCTAGTTGTGTATCAATGTGACAAAGCTGTGATGTTGCAACAAGCATTTGCTCTGTTCGTATATTTCGATTTGCTTCTAAAAATTCCGCTTGCTTACAAATTAATTCAACAAGAGTATCACGTCTAGTTGAAAGAATTTGTTGAGAATCTTCCTTGCGAACAGATGTAAATTCAAGCTTTAAATCAATATCAAATACATCATCTTTGTCTTCAACACTATGAACATTTTCAAATGATTCTGATTGTGATGACAAAAATGACACAAATGTATTTTCTTGACAATCAGTTGCGTTTGTTGGAATCACAGAAGTTATACTAGGAATCTTGAATATTTCATTTGAACATTGAATTTGAGTCATAGTATTAGCTGTTAAAATAAGAAGTTCAATACATTGTTTTATCCAGTAATGCGATCCAATAGTATCCCATGCTTGTGAGCATATTATGTACAAAAGTCTATCATGAAGTCTACGTCTCATTGACGAATCTAGTATTTCGAAAAACTTTGCTCGAATATGTGGATTTTGGAACCGAAGGCCATTAAGAAATGCTCCTTCTAGCTTGCTTGTTAGTTCAGTTTGTTTTAAAACTTCGTCTCGATAAATAAAGTTAATTATTTCTAAGAATTGAACATTTAATTCAATCTCATCGGCAAACTTCTTTTCAACATATTGCATTAGTTTTACTAGTAATGCAGACTTTTCACGTATTGATGGAACATGTGCTGTAACATTACTTTCTTTGTTTTTAACCCAATCGTCCAGCATTTTAATAATACACTTTATTATTTTTACTTCAGGACTCTTTTCTATTAGGCTTACTAAAATGGTTCCAATAAAGAGTTTACGAATTTCCACACTCATGATGACGATTCTATTCTTTATTAACTCCAATGATAAAACTAGCAATTCAAGTGCTAGAGAATTTGAATCTGTTGACTGTGGGTTGATTGTGGTATTAGTATTGATATTAATGTGATCCTTTGTAAGTCGATTGAGGACTCTGATAAATTGGACTAATATTCGGTCAATATAGCTTGGATTATTAGTTGTACAGGCTTTTAAGATCATTAATGTTCCAAATAGACCTGACGCATTGGGTTGTGGACTTTTTTCATAAAACGTCAAGTTGTCTGTTATCATTTTACTAATAGCACAGTATAAAACATCAAGCTCATTATGTTTATGCTGTGAATCAGGTGGGAAAATTGACATAAGTCGTGTCAAAAATATGTGCATCAAACGAACAATCCTTGTATTTTGGTGTATGATACATAAAGACAAACCACGTTGAACTGGTCGCACAATAGATACCAATTGCTCCGGGCTTAATATTGTTGTCAGGAAGGTAAGAAAATCTATGGCTGTGCATATATTATTCAAATTATGTTGAGGTGTTTCGATTGTAGTTAGTACTTTGTCAAGCCAGTTCAATTTAATATCAAATGGTTGAGGCCATATTTCCGGCCGCATAGCCAATTTTAGCAGCATAACACATCTAAAACAAAATTTTTAAATGAATTTAAACAATAGATTTCATAGAACAGTAGTTTTAAAAATTAAGAATTCTGCGAAGATCTATCCAACTAATTTGGTGTAATTTGAGCCACATACCTTCTTGATAAATTTTCGCCTGCTGACATGATTCCAGGTTGTGGATCATTAACTTGGCATGCCAGTCGTACCAGAAAATTAAGTACAGTATCGCAATATGATTTGTCTATTGATCGTAGAATGTCTTCACTTCTTGGGTGATTTCCGACACCTATAAAAATATTATCAATTAGTTAATAGAAACAAAATTAAAGATTACAAGAAAAAGAGGTTAACCTATATCGTATCTTATTATAGTTATCATAAAAATAATATTATACTTTCCTTGCACAGCAGTTTGATTCGAGTTTTCGCCGGTTTTCTTTCTGAATTCCGTTGTTTCTGGTCCCACGCGTTTTTGAAGTTGAACGTCTCTCATATCATCTTCAGATTCACTGATTTTAACATCTCGTTCATCTTCTTTAATTCGATGTAGTTCCCATTTTATTATAACCTCGGCAAGATCGACAGCCAGTTTCTTATGTTCAATAGACGCACTTGGAGGAAAACCCAGACGTTGCATATAATTTATGAGATGCTGAACCAATTGATGTCTAACAGGAAAGTAAACCTAAAAATGTAAATATTAAAAAATTATTGCATATATAAATACAAAACAAAGCAAATAACAGTCATATTCATACCTTATAATGACGAATAATTAGCTGCAGGATGTGAAACAGTTGTTGTATGGCGTGTCCTTCTTCAACAATAATTTTTTTTGTCCAGTGAGTTAACATAGTGTTCCCGTCTTCCATGCGTAATGGCATTGCTGGTGTAAGCACATCTAAGGCTTGCTTCACAATAGGTCTTGCTTCAATTGCGTGTCCTTTCAGCAATGAATGAAACACTTGTAAAACTATTTTCTTGTGGATTGCTAATCTTGCAATAATATGAGCAAGCAATAAATGGCCATGGTATCTGGCAGTAGGATCAACACAATTCTTGCTTAAAAGGCAAGGCCAAGCAAAGGTCATTAGACGTCTTAGCTTATTACCCTGTCTTTTATTATTGGCATCACCGTCGTGTATATGCTGCGAAGCCCGCTCAACAAGTAGACAAGCCAGCTGCAATAATGCAATTCTGACTGAATCGTCATACTGTTTATCCGGGTCAAACACTTTATTGATAAAGACAGAAACAATATTTTTTTCGTCTTCTTGATAGGGTGTTGGAGGAGCCCCAATCAATTTATTTCCTTCTCCTTTATCAAAGCTCACAGTAAAACATGGTATTAAAACCGCTGTAATAATTTTTGCCTTCAAGTCTTCAGAAAACGCACTGTTGTTAAAGTTCTCCACAAAATGGAAAAATGCATTTCTTTTCCAGTTTACAGTAAAACTTTTAGCTACTGTATTTTGTAGAAAGTCACGTAGAAAATATACATCCGGAATAAAATGCAGGCATAATGCTCTTAGTAGTTGAAATAGTAAGTCAATATCATTTGTGTTATGGGAAAAATATAGTAGTAGTATTTTTCCAATTAAATGCCATAGATCGCAAGCTACATTATCCAGACATGTTGAGTATAAATTATTACGCCACATGTTTTTTAACGCATCAACAATATCCGATCTAGTTGGAATCCATTGGTCATCGAGCTCCATAAGAGTATAAATTATTAATACGGCTTGGTGTTGTATTTCATATTTGTTTGTAGTATCGATATCACTGGGCCAATTTAGGTACTCCAATAACATACTGTATTTTCCATTTTTAATTGTAGATTGAAATGATTGTCCATTTTTGTGCTTAAGTACGAATATAAAGAAACGGCTCCATTGAGGATCAGCCATTAATGAGCGGTTCATAAATAAATCAACGGTTTCTGATGGAAATCGCTGAAGAAACATATGCAATGCTTCGCGATATGGACTTGATGCTTCAATCATTAGATTCTTTTCAGTTTGTAAGACAAGTTGGCATAATTTTTCAATATATTTAGGTGATGCCGTAATGTGATAAAACATTTCAATAAGCGTAACAATCTTTTGTTCATACTCTCCTCCTTTTGATGTGGCAAAGAAATTCATATTCTCATTGGTACATTTGTATTGGCTAACAAATATTTCAATAATTTTGGCACAATGTTGTAATATTTGCTCACTTAATTTTTCATTAAACATTTGTGGGAAAAGTTGAGTAAAATACGACAGGCGTTTTATCGCTGGAATTGACAAATTTCTATGGTCGCCAAGTCTTAAAAGCAGTGGACGCATAGCAGCATGAATCTGAAAAATGTATAGAACAGGAGTTTAACATTGCAAATAACTTTGCTCGGCAAACAACCTAAGTATGATTTTGAATTTCTGCATGATAGTATGATTGAATCAGTTCCATCAGATGTACAACTAAGCCGGAATATGTATTAATGTACTTACTTTATCTCTCTCAAGTGAAATGCCACTAATAAATGTCTTCATGCAAAGGTATGCTGTATGCTGCAACTCTGATTTCTCATTCTCCATAACTTTGAAAATAATGTTCATGATCTTTTCTTTATATCCAATATCATTTATATAGTGACAGGCTGCTAGAGCACGTAATGCACTTATCCTTAATGGTATCAAATTAGATACGTTTTTATAGCAATCGAGTTTAGCTAATGTAGCATCTTCAGCTTCACTTAGGGTTAGCAATTCATGGAAGAACAATTTATGGAAATTGTTTGATAAATCTGAAAAAAGGTATTTTAATCAAGTTATTTTGGGATACTATATTACATGCAACGGAGGCAAGCCCATCATATTTTAGTATACATAAAATTATCATTACTTACCAATGGTAAACAAGCGTGGTTCCAAAGTTGTGCAAAATGTGTTTCCATCCATGAGTCCAATTTGAGCATTGGCAGGTTGATGCCTCAACAAATGTTTTTTCGGAGGAATAATATCAGCTAAAACATCTTTGTGGGGGTCCATAACTTCGGATACAGTTTTCTTTTGTATTGATCCAATATGTTTTAACAATACCATAGATTCTTCCCTTACAATAGAATTCGGGCTAGTTATATGACGGACGAGCTCGTGAATAACTTCATACGTTGCTCTTGATTGTAATTCTTCTAGCTCATTATTTCGATAATTGATTCCGATGGGAGATAGACAAATTTCTAACATTGTTTTCATATAGCTTTTAGTTATATCTAATGCACCATTTGAAACATCACCCTCGAGGTCCATCAACACAAACATAAAAGCTTTTAAGAAATTAAAAAGATTCTGATACAATGCACGTAAAGACATATGTTTGCATAAAAACTGAATTGCTTGACAACCACCGACTTTGGCATACCATGGTCGGTCATAACACAATGCAGTCATTTTTTCTGCTAAATATTGCATCAAGGGTAGTTTGCAAGCTCTATCTTTATTTCCCATAATATTTGTCGCAGTGTCTAGTATTATTCCCATGCAAGCTATTCCTGGTTTACATAATTCCTTTTCTTCATGACCCATGCAAGCAGCTAAGGCATCAATCAATACCATAGGGTCAACTCCATTTGGGGCATAACACTTTTGTGGAAATGGTCCTGCCTGTTGGGCAATTGCCACCATCGTATAGTGTCTTACGACTGCAGCCATAACAGGACACACTGAATCTCGAAGGTCTTTAGTTGCTGAAGCTACTAACATACCAATAAGCGCTGTCTGGTGAGTACCACGCACACTACTTTTATCAGTTTTGTTGTGAAATATTAGCCAATTCATAATATTACTTTCGACAAAATCATTATGGGTAAACAATTTCAAAAGAGTATGTTTCTCATCATCCAAGCTTATAAATGCAGCCAAAAAGCAACGAATTACTTCCCAACTTTGGCGTCTATAAAACTGATCAGTTGTGTTTGAACTCAACGCTTTAAAAGCCGACTCAATGGCGTGGTCCACAGGAAATTCAATTGGTTTTTCGTATTCCTGGAAATGTGTTATAATTGCAATTTTTTGCTTCTCATTTTGATCATAATGTAGAATTTGTGGCTCCACCATCATTTTTCGATTGCCACCACCAAATTTTCCAAGAACCCGAAAAGCGACGAGGGCTGCGTTGTCTTGGTTTCGAAGTGTTTTCCATAGAGCCTGCATTAACGCCGCCCTAACTGGTTGAATATGGTCATATAGAAAATCGGGTTGCAAATTATCAACACAAAGCTCCAATGTCCTTAGACCCTGAAATTAAACATTTAATAGTTTGAAAAGCTGGCTGTTAAAATTCTTTTTGTCTATACACCAACAATTTAAAATGGTTAGCTTTGTAATTAAATTATTTTGAATTGGTTTCATTAGTCATTAGTTTATTATTGGTAGAATTCCTAGAGTTGTAACATACCTGACTAATCAAAGTTGGAGATCCATTTAATGCCGAAACTAAGGGGTCCATCAACATCGGAAGATATGGCAGTAAAGAAGAGAGGCGTACTGGTACTGTTAAACACAGCTCCACAAAAAGGTCACGCATATGTTGTTTGTGAAATCCGCTTTGTAAACGATTCAAGCCTTCTAATAGATTAGGTAGCAGTGGAAGAAATTCTTGATACAGAAGATCATGACTTCCACCTCCAATTGATCTAAATAAAGCCCGCAAAAGCAAGAAATAGTTGTAAGGCTCGTCGGAAATTAAGGCTAACTCCATTGACCGAATAACTATTTTATGGAGATGGGGGCGCAACATTTGCTCATTTTCAACAGGAAACAGGCTGACGCTTCCGAAAACCAGTTTGAACAATCTTAGATATAAATTGGAGCGCTCAACATTTGAACCCATTTCCTCCATTTTCTCTAATAGATATTCCACCAAAACGGTTGCGAATAGTGGTGATGTCGTGGGGTTAGCTAAAAACGAATTTGCAATCACTTGAAGGGATTGATTTTTATAAATTCTCTCCACCAAAAATTCGATTGTTGTGGCAAATATTTCTTGAAAGTTCTGGGAGTGCATCATAAGAAACTAGAAGAAAAAATACAACATTTAAATAGTTTCAAATGACAATGAACATTATACTTACAATGCCACTAAAGTGTTCCAAAACTTCTTTCTCTTCCTTACTTCGTGATATCAAGCCAGAAGTGCGTTGTTGAGTCGGATTAACATTGACAGTGTAAATATCCAAAGCTTCCATTGCAAAGTGGACCAAGTCAATATATATACATAATATTTCAGGAGTAAACAGCTTTTCTTGCACTTGTGTACTTGAATCCGAGCCCTGAGTAATTAAACAAAATAAGGAGGTTAATTAACAGTTGCTTTTAATTATAGACAAATCATACCTTTGAGTTAAAAAATCCCCAGGTAATGGTTTTAACACCTCCAACAAGAGTTTTAACTAAGCTTCGAAATTCAGCAACATTCACGGAGCAAACTAATTGATTTCCAGTTGACGAAACTTTATTTTGATCAATTCCAAGGTTTTCCTAAGATTAAAGATATTAATTAATAATTTTAGTCTTATTTATAAGAAATAAACAATACATACATCTTTTATTTCTGTTACATTAAGAACCGTTTGAGGAAATGGACCACTATTATTTGTCGCTGCACCAGTTTGAGACTGTCCTTTACTAATAATAGAAATGTAAGTGCGCATTAATTATTTAATTTAGTTAATTCGAATATGACGATTAATGATTAGTTTACTTACTAAAGTTTCATTCTTTTCTTGAAATCGGGAATATTTACTTTTAGAATAATAATCTATGTTAATTTGGCTTTAACAAACATTCTCCTGCAAAGCAGTTGTTTATATTACATAAATCCACATATAACTTGACTATTGACCATAAATAGGGTATTTTTTATAAGAGATTAGGTTAAGTTATTGTCATAAACTATTCTAATACCAAGTCATAAACTATTCTAATACCTCAACTTTTAAAGTATGCATTTTTTCCGTGTGTTTTATACATACCATTTTTGGATAATTAATGGAAGCTGAATTAGTGCGATAGTTTCAAACTTCTTAACAAAAACTTTAAGAAGTGTCCCAAGTATACTTCTAGATCGTACGGGTTCAATTTCACTATGATGTCGTAGACAATCCACAAGATTCAATAAAAGCTTGCACGACATTGTTTGTATTCCAACCGCAAGAGTCTCATCATGCACATTTTTTGCAAATAAATGTACAGCTTTTATTAAAACATCCAAACTTAGGCTTTGGCGTACATGGTGGGCAAGATCAGCTAGTGTCGAGTATGCTAGTGGTCGAATAGAGTCTAAAGTAACTCCTTTTCCAATAAGTATATCTTCATCAAACAGTTTATCTATTGACGGTACGAATTCTGAAATTACAAAAAATATTTCATTAGTTATTGAATGAATATTATGATATAGTTAAATGTTGAATAATTATTTAGTTTAACATTTGATTAGTTGCATTAGATACAGAATAAAAAAAATATTACTAACTCTGTCGTAAATCCGTTGCAAAAATATGTCGAGCAGCAATCAAGAGATCTTTCCTGAGGTGAGCAGCTTCTTTAGGACAATGCTCCATTAAGTTTAGCATTCCATTGGTAACCGGCACTGAATTAGTTATTACTATTTCCTGTAAGAGAGGCCGAAATATGTATTATTTTAAACGTATAAAAAAAGTACGAACCTTTTACCTGATATATTCGCACAATATATGCCAAAAATGATAGCGTTTTAATTTGAGCTCCCATAAAATCAACAAAGATTTCTTTTTGCGCGGAGTTTCTGCAAATAAAAAAAAATAGTTTATATTTTAGGAAATAACAAGAGCAGTCCTTTATGAGGTCGAATACTTAAGTTTCTGTGAGTAACATTTTGTTAGCGTTATTTTATTTACGTACCTTTGAATTAATGTTGGCTGTAAGTTAATTGTAGTCAATATCAAAGGAATAAATTCGGCGACTTCAGAATGAACAGCATTTTTGTAAATCTGATACATCAATACGACAATAAGAGGCAACTCTTGAAGAACTTTCAACGACAAAATTCCACGAGGAAGAAGATTGTACTGAAAAATGAGCATAGTCAAAATAAAATGTAGTGAGTTCGGTTGCAAAGTCTAAAAAAATAACTATTTATAAGTGCATACTTCTTTGGTTTTATACTTACAATAATTTGTTGCGAGTTATGGTCAAGTGATTTTTCTACGTGTATTGTTCTCACAGAATAGGTTTCTGGTAATAGGGCTTCTAAATCCAGATCCTTTATATCAGTTACTCGAATGTCGTTTGTAGTTTCAAAAATTGACGTTAAATGATTTGGCAAATTTGTATAAATTTCTTTAACAAATGTTAAGAACAGCTGAATCTTAAAATAATATAAAATACAATTTGTTAATTATATTGAACTATAGAGAGTTGATGGATACTTACTTCAGGATTATAGCATGGGCGAAAATGCTTATGAAGTTCTATTATAATACGCAGACTTATTAAAACATTTTCTTCGTTATCCGTTTTTAATAACTTAAGCATCATTGTAATAATTGATTTCACATGCTGTCGTAAAGTTTCAGTTATGGGCAATCTGTGTATCATTTCCAAAATTAATTTGCGAATCTACAAAGAAATTAAAGAAAATATAGTTGTTAAGTGTATGAAACATAATTTTAAGTTATACTCAAGACTTTTACTTTTGTAATTAAGTGCTTGTTCAGACCACGGTTCTAATATTTTGACAGCAGTAATATAAAACATATCAGTTTGAGTTGCAAAAGACGGACAAATAGCCGGATAAATTAATATCGAAACGCCTGTCAAGATTTCATATGTATATATATTTCAGATATGCTCATTATATATTCTTTGTGCGGTTAGTGATATGACTTTTTCATACATTATTAATTTCACAACCCGATAATGCCCATATGCTTTTAGTTCTGAGTGTACACAAAACAAATAACAACCTCTAAATGTAAATGGTATACTTTTTGTTAAGAACTAGTCGGTATGGTATTGGATATAAAATCTTCAATAACCAAAGTCAGAACATTTCTATTGCAATTGAACACCCTTGAGAAAGAAATTTTTCAAAATCGCAGCTCTAATAAGGGAACAACCATGGGTTAACTTTGAATTTATATATTACAAGTGTTAATTTATTTATGAATATATATACATATATGTATAAGCAACTGTGTAAATTTATTTCGCAAGTATCCGTAGTCTTTAAGCATTTGTACTTGGTATGTGTCTGTGTTTACTTACATGCTGGAATGTGTTTTCTTGTATGAATTGGGGTTCTCCCTCTTGTAGAATACGCATGAATATCTTTAAAGCGTTTTCCAAAAAAGATGGATAAGAGGAAGACTGCATGATCATTTCAAAATGTTCACTTAATTCCTGAGTGGCCTTTAATTTGATATCCTCATTCGCGGCCGGATCATTTAAAATATTTAAATAGTTCCGAAACGTATTTACGGGTATACTTTCGCTGTGTGCCATTTTGAGTCAGTTTTGATTCCGTTCGTTTAAAAGAGATTTACTTTATTAAGCAGCTGCTTATATTGTTCATAATTTACAAAGTTTATCTATATGGGCACCGGTAGTTTGTTGCAAAAACACTCGTTGACGCTGTTCTGAATTAGTGATGGTATACAATAGATATATAATCGATAGGCAAATCGATAAATCCACAAATTTTCATTCCTTCAACCTTTAATAATTTCAATGTTTGCGATATTCGATTATTTTCTCTAGGTAAATAGTGGGAAATATAAATAATGGGGAATATTAAAATCTTCATATATGACATATTTTCATAAAAATTATAGTAATTTAATTACGTAAACCCGGTTTTCCCGGTCTCCTAATCGTGGTTTCTATGAGCAATAGTACCACAGTTCTTATAGTTGCCGAGAACGTAGCGAAAATTTGTATCTATCGGTATAAACACGATTCTTCGGAGCAAAAGTATATCGAAAAAAATACCACAGCAATATTTTAGAAACTATCGATTATAAGTAGTTAAGTGTCATCTCAACGTACACACAAATAAGAGTTTGTGTAATTTTGTGAAACTTATGTGCATTTATGCGCAGTTCATCATAAGCCCTTATTTGTAAAGTAAGTTATTTACTTAATTAAGAGCCTTATATTGATAAATGTCATTTTACATTTATGTTTTATATCGCGGTACGTTTTGTTCATTTGATTTGTAGCTCGTGTCTCTATTCTATCTATGCAAATTATTGATACATTCATAGTGATAGGTCTTTGGTGATTTTAAAATTAATTGCGAATGTCTTTAGACATGTTGAAAATTATATTAATACAATGGTGTTCATCCTAAAAACTATTAATCCGCATCGTATGGGTTTTAAATGTTGATCCACAATGATTATAATACATTTTGTGCAATTAACATGAATACGTACATACATACATACATATGTACACGTTCATATTCGTATCAGTATGTGTGACACTCTAAATAAAAAATGCACCCACAATCAATACACAGATTCTAAGATATAATAAAGTAATAATATACTTTTTAAAAACACATTAAAAGGGATTACAGAAGTTGTCGGCATATGGTGGCCTTACCGGCTTTAATGTGTTCCTGTACTTCAATTTATCCACAATCAATTTTAACAAATCAGATACACACCTTGTAATGAAAAGCAGTCCCACACCATTAAACCACATATGTACTTAGTGCTTCGGATTTTTGTGTGTACTTCACATGCACCTTTAGGATGCTGCCATTTATTAAAACATTTATTAATCTTTTACATTTATCACCGTGAATATAGTATTACAAATTTCGCTTGCCCTTGTCCTGACTATTCGGACCATGTTTTATTGTTATTATAAATAAAGATAATTTTGTTTTTAGTTTGTTTTATTTGATATTAATTGAACAGGAACTGCATTGGCATAAATTAACGGGCCTATTTGTTCTATTTTCAAACAGAAAAAAAAAAAAAAAATGAGGGAATCTTCTCATGACATCAGTATGGATACTTGGAAGCAATGGATACTTGAGGCTATCTCAAAAATTCGCTCTCAAAAACAGAGACCAAGTGTTCAGCGAATTTGTCAAGCCATTGGTACCCATCATAAGTTTCACGAAGATATCGTAGCAGAAAAACTTGAAAAGGCCGTGGAGTCAGGAGCTGTTATAAAAGTTTACAATAAAGGCTTACACTCTTATAAAGCACCGATGGCTAAAAGAAGAATTAAAGTGGATAAAAGTACAAATCTTTACAAAGTAGTTGCAAAAGCAGTAAATGATTTGGGAGAGTGTGAAGGTTCAACAATCAAAAATATAGAAAACTACATACAAAAATTTAACTGCATTGATCTTTCCCCTGACGTTGATTTCAAAGCTATAATCAAGCTGTCAATTAAAAAAGCTGTCGACACTGGTTTCCTTATACAGGAAGGCAAGCTATATAAAAAAGGAAAATCGCTAACAACGCCACGTAAGGCAGCACCAGAATTGGATGTTAGTACAAAAGGGGAAGACACTTGTACTCATTGCTCGGGAAATTCACAAAAAAACCTTAATGGGATACCAGAACCCCTAAGTTCTTGCAAACAGTGTGGAATTTCATTGCATACAACCTGTGCAAATATTGCAGGCAGATGCAAGTCTCAGTCTTATGTGCTCCTTTATATGCTTGTTACTAAAGGAACTATATGGAATTGTCAGAAATGTGCCGAATGTACTGTGTGTAAAATACGTAATCGTGGTCCGTGTCTTTTACAGTGTTTTGTGTGTAAGAGTCATTTTCATTTGACCTGCCTTGATACAATACCGGACAAAAAACCGAAACATCCATATAGGTAAGTTATGTGTAAATAAAAAAAGGAAGATTATAGAGAGATTACAGAGTAATGTTGGTTAACGCAAATTCAACTATACGAATGCTTAAATTATGTACACATTATCAACACGATCTCTCTACTTAAACAACTTTATTTGCAACTTATTTTCATAAACCCAAACTTAAATAATCCAATTTTAGTTTTTTATAATCGGATTACCACATTCATTAAATATTATTGGTAGTTGAGTAACTTCAGTTCTTCTTATTTCAGATGCAACTCATGTTTAAAGCAAAACATTGATAACTCAAAGCCGTGTAGGAGAGATACTGCCAGCATAAAATTAGAGCATGGCACGGATGGGTAAGATTGATTGTTAACATTGTAAATTGACCATTTTAAATAATGGATTATAACCAGTTGTAACTGTAAACAACACTGTTTTAGAATTGATCCTGTATTATGTAACATTACAGATAATTAAAGATTTTATTTTCAATTTCAGTGACGTACAGTATGTATCTCAAAAACTTTACTCCGATTGCAAGCGACAGATGATTAAAAATGAACATTTGGTTGACAATCCATCGACATCTCAACAATTCAGTAATATAGGCAGCAGACAAAAGAAGAAAAACTCTGCTACGATTAATAACTTTCCATCTCAACTAAAGCAAAAGAAAGAAAATGTAATACATCGGGATCAGATTGTTACAAATTTTAATCGAAAACGTACTTATTCGGATTTGTCATCAACAACTTCATCCAGTGACAGTGAAGACGAAGAAGATGATGAGGATGAAAAGAATTTTGGTTGCGAAGATCAGGATGAAAGTTCAACTTCAGATTCTTGTACATCATCTAGCTCTGAATCAGACTCAAGCGATAGTTCTAGCGATAGCTCTGAATGTGATGACGATAACGACGAAGAAGATTATGATACAGATAAAAGTACATTAAAAGAAAATATTTTTGAACACGAAAAAAAAATTGATATACGACCATTGCCAAAAGAGAAGGAAGTATCAGTTGAAGGGTCTTCTGAAAATTGGGGATTTGCTGCCGTTGCAAAAAATCCTGTTGATAACAAATATAAAAATAATTTTAAAGGGACCAGTTACCAAAAAAAGGTATCTAATTGTCAGTTATCAATATCTGCCAAGCCAAATAAGCAACTTGAATTTAAGTCCAACGATGGCATCAAGAGTTGTGCACAGACAGAAAAAAAAAAAAGATAGTGCTTCTGAAATCCATGCCACTTGAATCCTCTAAAGATTTTATTAAACAGGATGATGATATTCCTTATCTTACTAAGGAAACTGTTTTAAAATGTCAATTGATCAATGAAGTAGATAATTTTCCTGACCAAAAGAAATCTGCTGTCAACAACAAAGACTGTAGCAAAGTCGATTACGAGAGTGAAGTTACTGGCAAGGATCAAAGTATTAAATTGAGCCGTAGAAAATCGTTTGGTATGTACATATTATTTAAGTAGAGTGTAAGAATGTAATGTCTTTCAAAGATATTAATAAGATATTGTTTGTTTTTAGAAAATCTTCAACTTCCACATGGGGTCAACCAACAGGATATTGAGTTGTATCAAGAAGTTTTACAAAAAGCCGTCGTAAAAGTTTCTGATAACTGTTGCGTAACACCAACTGAGAAACACCAGCCAGAGATTCGAAGCGGACAGAGTCCAAAATCTATTGAAATTGGAAAGTGGAACATTGAAACGTGGTACTCAAGTCCATTTCCCCAGGAATACGCAAGGTAGATTTACAATTTGTTGGCTTGTTGGGAACAATTAACTTTTTACGTACCTTAAATAGACAATACCGTATCTTAAAGAATTTAATACAATTATTAACACGATATGCAGCTCTGTGTGAACTCAAGTTTTTGTTGAATTTGATAATTTATTAATTTATACATTTAAATTCTATTTTTAGGCTTCTGAAGCTTTACCTATGTGAATTTTGTTTAAAGTATACGAAAAGTCGATCGGTATTGGACAGACATCAAAATAAATGTATATGGAAGCAACCACCAGGGACGGAAATTTTTCGGCAAGGCGATATATCCGTTTTTGAAGTTGATGGAAATGTTAACAAAATTTACTGCCAAAACTTATGTTTGCTTGCCAAGTTTTTTTTAGATCACAAAACCTTATATTATGATGTTGAGCCATTTTTGTTTTATATATTAACAAAAAATGATCAAGTTGGATGCCATCTTGTCGGATATTTTTCAAAAGAGAAACACTGTTCACAGAAGTACAATGTCTCATGCATTCTGACACTGCCTCAATATCAAAGAAAAGGCTATGGACGTTTCTTGATTGATTTCAGTTATTTACTGAGCCGCGAAGAAGGCCAGTTGGGAACACCAGAAAAACCTTTGTCAGATCTTGGACGATTATCTTACTTTTCGTATTGGAAATCTGTAGTTTTGGAATACTTGTATAAATACAGAAGTAAGAAAACAATAACATTTAAGGACATAGCTATTAAAACCGGATTAGCTATTTCTGATATTGCATTGGCTTTTGAGCTCCTCAATTTCATCAAGTTAAGGAAAAACGATGGTGACATAAGGTTCCAAATAACTATAAAAATTGATTGGAAAAAAGTTTTACTGCATCATAATAAAGTGGCTCGTTGCAAATCACGAATTGCAATTGAAGCGGATTGCCTGCGATGGAGTCCATTAATGTCAACTTCAAAATCTCCTAATAATAACATTAAACCAATTTCTAATCGTGAATATTTAAGTTATAAATTTCTTGAAAATTCTGACAACAGTTTTTACAAAACCAAAAAAACTGATGAGAAACAAAAGAACCAAGAGCATGCAAATCCTGAAAATCATGAAAGTTTAAATAAGGGTTATTTAAAACGTTTTCAGTCGGAAAATGAAAATCACAACGAGGACGTGAGTTCCCCAATTCAAAATTCTTGTAAAGAATCGACGCCTTCAGAATTCACAGATTTAAAACGATGCAAACGAGCTTTTGAAGACAATTTAGAGAATTCTGATTCTTCTGATAGTAAATACTCTAAAAAATCATCTGAATCCTCAGATAACAATCTGTTGACCAAGAGAGCATTACGATTGGCTAAGCGAAAAGATGTTATTGTACATACGAACAAAAGGAAACATTTTGAGCGAGAACAGAATCTTGATCATTTGAACCAAAGTATTTCAAACCTGAAAAGTACGCAGAGTCAAGTTCAGGAAATCGCTGACAAAGTCTCCGTGTTGCCAAGTACCGCAGTTCAAGAAATTCAAGAAAGTTTAAGAAAATGTGAAGCAATAGAAAAGCCAGTGAATATTGTTCCAAAATTAAGAGGAAAAAAGCCAAACGGAAAAAGGAATGAAGATGATAAAGCTGTTGAAAACAGAACCAATGAAACAACATTAAATAATAGTGAGAGTACCGAAGATGTGAAGGCTATTGATCAAAAACAACAACTTGAACAACTTGAAGTAATCGAATGTAAAGAAGATAAGAGCTTTACAGAGCAATGTACCGGACAAGTTTTAGATGCAGTTGCAAAAAAAACAAAGAAAACTATATTTACAGAAACGAATTTCTATGACAACAAAGAAAAAGATACAAATGTCGAAGAGACAAAAACTGAACAAAAGGTTGTAGACGATGATAATACTTCAAAATCCACAAATAAAGAATGTAACGAGAACGTTACACAAGAAAAGCCAATTTTAGTAGAAGCTCCTTCTGAAACTAAAATTAATAAAAATGTAAATGATACTTGCATTCCGGAATCCATGGAAATAGAAATTCCAATTCCTGAAAAAATTGAAATAAAAAAGCAAGAGGATGAAACTATAAAAACGGACAATGATATCAATAAATCCAATGATGAAAGCAAGTCCAATGATGAAAACCTTAAAACAGGTTCTATAATAGCTCCTGGCAATGAGAAACCAATTGATGCTGTTGTATCAACCGATTGCGAGGCACCCAAACTTACAATTAAAGATAACGCCAATTGTAGCAATCTTGAAACAATTAAACACACTAAACCAGAATTGGGTATAACTGAAATTCCAACAAGTTCATTAGAGCAGCCGCTTAACAAAGAAAACAATTCCACTACACCCAAAGAGCAAGAAGCAACTGAGAAACCTAAGGTTCTAATTCCACAAGACAATGAAATGAAACACAAATTTAATAAAAAAGTAACTACAGAGCCAACCATTGGTAAACTTGAAACTATGAATAGTCCTGTTAAAAAACCTGATGTTTATGTTCCAAGTAAAACAAATGTAATTGCGGAAAAGGAAAAAATAAAGCCAACTCAATTACTACAAGTAAAAGAAGAAGGAAAAGTACGAGACTCATCCACCAACTTGCCTACTCGAGATAAGGTTCAACATAAGAACAATGAGCATGCTCAGTTACAAAATCCGATACCTTCTCAATTCCAAATGAACCACCAGATGCCCAATTACCACACTTCCCAATATTGGCAGTGGGATTATTACAGCTACAATCTTTGTAACTTGGATGCTGCATCCCAAAAGGGTCAAAAACAATTTCATAAAGACCTAGCAACAACTATGGCATACACACATAATTTCACACAAAATCTATACCAATCTGCCAATTTGGCAATGCAGCATGCCCACCACCAAATTCATCACTCTAAAGACAAGCAAAAGGTGGACAGAAAATCAAGTGGAAAACGAGAGGATACTTCAAAAATAGTGACCAGTTTAAATTCTGTAAACGCGCCTAGGGATGATGTACATTCCCTTAATTGTAATGAATACAATGTTAATAACCAATCTAATGTTTTTAATCAAAAATGCCCCACGCAGCAAAAACAATTTAAGGTTAATGACCAAACACAACCACAAAATAAATCAATGGTAAATGCGCATAATTCTGTACCCAGGCAACCGATTGCAAATTCTGCTGAATCGACGGTTGTATTATCAAATCGAGAAGCGTCGGCTGTGGCTCCTAAACAAAAAGTAGACCATAATGCCGAATCAAATATAGTTGCTTCGCGTGAGGAAAAATTAAAAACTGTTCAACCTATTTTGCAAACACCTAATCACGCAAACCTAACTAATGTTAACAGTAACATTGCGTACAGTTCAGACTCAAATTCAAATGTGCCTATACAGCACTATGATTGTGGAATAAGTGTACAAATTAATATGGACTCATCCGCAGCAATTGGCACACCTAATCATGGCACGGATATCACTAACGTTCATATGCATAGACAATTTTCAGACTGCTCAATGCAAAATCAGTCGGCAACAACACCTATGCATATGTCTATACAAAATTCACATATGCAACAACAAAGTAATATTAATATGAATTTGCCTCCAGAGAGTTCACCTAATTTAAATATAATAGGAAACCCTCAACATCAACATCAAAATAGGAAGCTTAATGCACAGGTAATTACTATATGCTACTTATTACACTGTTAACCTTTAATTGAGGGTAACAAAGAGTTTTGGTATAGAATGAGATTTAAATATAATATTTTCATACAATATACTAATTGTCCTTTTATGTTTTGCAGGCTGATATTGTCGTGAATTCGCCGACATCATCACACCGGGCACCTACACCCAAGCAAATTCGAGGAGGGAGCGCTGCAAACAACAATCAACAACGTGATGCTAAAATACCATCCACTGCAACATCAGCTACGCAAAATACTCACCATCAACATCCTCAGAGCTCAGCTTCCAATGTTCCGAAACCTCAGGATTCACTAAACAGTTTACAGTTCACACAACTGACTGGTCAACATGGACACCAGCAAAACATGCAGCCATTGGATTATGTACCAATTCCACAAATCAGTCAAAACTTCTCTACCAACCCATCAAATTATGACATAGTGGGTATGCCAGCTGTAATTCAACAAAGGATGTCGCTAAATAGCTCAGTACATTCCCTGCCCAACTCTCATCAACGCGTTGAGCAACCATCATCAGCTTGTGCTGTAAATAACTTTTATATACAAAACAATATGCCGGCAAATGAAGCTGTTTCAAATGCAACTCGAATACCAGTCTCTAGTACACTAGGGCCACCATCCTCATCTGCTAATAATGATCAACGACAAACTAATCATGACTCAACAACAGTCTCAAACAGTACAGGAACTACGCCTTCTCACGTTGGAAATTTGTGTAGTCTTTCAAAGCTACAGCAATTGACTAATTGCCTGGAGACTCAACCATGCAATACATCACCTGGAACACAATCTAATTTAACTCCTTCACCACATCATCCCATTCCACCAAACTCTATGACTCCGCCACCGCATTTGATAATGCAAAATAGAAATATTTCTACGCCCCCAAATATGTTGCAAACTCAAGTAACTCCCTTACAATATCACAAGTACTACCCAGGCAACATGAACATTGCACCGATAACATCATCTACACAGAATACTAATAGAAATACTCGAAACACTCAATCAGCATCTGTACAACATGCACCAGCAGCAATAAGCAGCAGCTCAAATAATCGTTCTAATGTGCATATCAGTCCTAATCTTATGTCCCATTATGGAGCTATTAACAGCTACAGAATGTCACCTCAACAAAGTCCCCCAACATCAGCATACAGCTCTGGCGGTGAATATCCGAATTCCCAACTCCCAATGCAAATGGGTGTAATGAACATGCAGTCTCAGTATCAAGATGCGTGTGTATTGCAAAGAGCAGCACAGCCCAATCCTATGTATCCGACATATTCTCCCTACTTGCCTCTGAATAGCTCAATACGCAGGTAGTAGAGTGTAACTATTTAAGCAAAATTAATTTTCGTGTGTTGTAGATACGTTTTCTCATGCTTTAGAAACATGACTAATAAACTTATTTTTTAATTAAACATACTGTAGTGTTTGGGAATTTTGGCGATTTTGATATTTCAGTATTTTCAAAATTAAATAAAAATCTGCAAAAACAAAATAAAATTCTCAAATCATTGTCTTTTATATACTTAACAGCTAATTGCTGAAGACATACCGTTTTACTTATGAAATTTTAAATGATGAAATGAGTAAGTGTTTCTCTCAGTAATTTACACGGCAATGTCTTTCAATATTTTGAAAATATATATAAATAGAGTAAGATGTGGTAAGTTTGATCGAAATCAAGGAAGCTCCTGTATGTGTTAAAAATTGGTTAATATGTTTCACAATATATAAAATAAGGCTTTATATATATAGTTTTTATTGTGTGTAATCATTTGAACATTTTTATAAAATCCCCACCACAACTAAATACGTTTAATAATTAAAGATCCGTTCGTAAAAATGTCTCTTTTTTGAATGATTTTGATGGTTTTGAAATGCCGCAACACATGTTAGATGAGTTTGATTCCGTATTTGTTGGTAAGGTAACTTTCTTTGTATATAAGACATTAGTTGCAGACTCCACGTCAGTTTGTGAATGTGTATTTGTGTATGTTTTCATTTCTCTAAAAAATATTAGATCAATTGCAAAAAGAATAGCGCACATGAAGGATAGAGCACTAAGTGAATAAGCAAAGTATGAGACTCTTTCTGTTAGATCCTCCACAGCAGCAAGCAGTATTAATCCTAAAAAATAAAATTAGGAATTGAAAAGTATGAAAAGCATGCGTCTTTTTTAAAAATGAGAATCAAAAGAGCATTAATATATATAAAAATATATATATTATATTAAACATACCTTGCACAGTAAAAAATAATAATCCAGATGCTAAGAATAAAATTTCACAGGTAGAATAGTTACTGTCTTTTTCAATGACTCTGAAAAATTCAGAATTGATTTGGAGAAAGTTGTTATGTATTTTATTAAGAAATTAGAGTTAAAAGAAGCTTAAGGTAGTTTTTGGAATGCCTACGTTATGTTCAAATTAAATATAATATTAAATAAATAAAAAATGGACAGTCTTTTCACCTGGTTATCAGCAAAACTAGTGAAATAAACATGAATCCTATTATAGTAAGTATAATAAATTCATTTATATAGTTGGAAGAGGAGATCGAATTTAGAAGAGTCCATTCCATTAAAATTTTTTTGTTAAATTTTAGTACTCGCTCGGAATACTCGTCGGCAAGCTTTTTTAAAATGAATGCCGCCACACATAAGATCTGTAATGATAAATATTTTATTCAAATTTGAGAACAACTTTCGAGTATATATATATTTATATACTATTATTATAGTGTTTTGGCGATCTTTGTTTTTTATCATCTTGGTAGCTGGCTCGAGGTCAAAATAAAATAAAAACAATTTGTTTATATTTTCTTTTTCTTCCGATATATTTCGGTTAATCTTCGGTAACCTCGAGCCAGCTACCAAGATGATGTATATTATTATTTTATATATATACATATATATATTTATATATATATATATTATATAAATTTTATGGAAATTAATAAATAAAATATAATTATATCATTAGTCAAAGTAAAATGGGCTAATTGACAGCCATTTTTTGTAGTTAAATGACTTATTTAATGGGAAGAAACATTTTTCCTAAAGTAGCTCTTATATTAGTTGACTAATTTCCAACTAAAAATAAAATTATAGCACTCATTTTTAATTTTTTAATGTTACAAAATGTATAAATTAATAAATAAGTACTAACTAGTTCAAGAACTTTCACGCAAAAACACCACACAATCTTCATTATTATTTTATAAGACACCAGTTAATAATACGACTTTGTAAAGTATGCCCTAATATTAACAAAATAATACATTACCAAATAAATATTATAACTGTTTGTGGGAGTCCGGGTAATTTCAGCAAGTATTTTTATAAATTAGTTACTTTTAATAAGTTTTATTAATACTGTTTTTTAGAACAGGCATAAGAAGAAAACTAAATATTTTTATTATGCCAGTACAAAGGATAAAAAATCATGTACCTATTGAAATCCTATTCAATATCACAGAATTTATGAAGTTTGTATTAAATAAATCGGTGAGCTTTGGGTAAACTCAACCTTTATGTCTAAAATAAGGGAAGTTAGTTAAAATAATTTTAATAATTTTATTTATTTTATTCCCATTTTTCGACAAACAACTATTTTCTACACAGTTACCAATATTAATTTGTCATTTCAGTAGATGGAATACCTCTATTGATTGCACCAATTAATTTTAACACTACACATAATCACCCTGTGTCTAAAAACATATGATGATTTTAGAATTACAATTTTTGTCTAAAGTTCATTAAAAGTTATTTTAAAAAAATGTCTAGGTTACTGTTCTCTACGCGAAGAATATTGCCAAAAGTAAGTAAGAGAAAAAATCTTGAGTATTAAAGCAAATTTTATAATTTTACAGAATGATTTTTTGCTTTCCGGTTCCTGTATTTTCACGCAATCAAGAGGAAGGGCATCAACTCCGATGAATACAATTGTAATGTTTGTCCCTCAACAGGAGGTATGCACATGGGTTTGCGTTATGTATAACCCTTAATAATTTCAATTTTTTATGGTAATATAATTTAGGCATGGGTTGTCGAGCGCATGGGAAGGTTCCATCGAATTCTTGATCCCGGCCTTAATATCTTAGTTCCCGTTGCCGACAAAATCAAGTATGTCCAAAGCCTAAAGGAAATTGCGATTGATGTTCCTAAACAAAGCGCAATAACTTCCGACAATGTTACGCTTAGTATTGACGGAGTACTATATCTACGAATTATAGATCCGTATAGAGGTTTGCCGATAATAGTTAAACAAAAAAACAAAATGCTCAACAAATTATTTCTTATTCCAAAGCTTCTTATGGTGTTGAAGATCCAGAATTTGCCATAACTCAACTTGCCCAAACAACGATGAGATCGGAACTGGGAAAAATGTCCTTGGACAAGGTATTTCGAGAAAGAGAATCCCTAAATGTTAGCATTGTCGATTCGATAAATAAAGCCAGTGAAGCTTGGGGAATCGCCTGTTTACGATATGAAATAAGAGACATTCGGGTAACAACAGACTTACATAATTAAGATGGACATCAAAATAATGCTCACTCTTTTAATTGATTATAATATAGCTACCGACCAGAGTTCACGAAGCAATGCAAATGCAAGTAGAAGCAGAACGAAGAAAAAGAGCAGCTATTTTGGAATCGGAAGGAGTTAGGGAAGCCGAAATCAATATTGCTGAGGGCAAACGAAAGTCGAGAATTCTAGCATCAGGTATGTATTATTAAGTAGTTCGATTTATATATCATTGCGTACATATAAACCTTCGATTGCATAATAATTGCAGAAGCGGAAAGACAAGAGCATATAAACAAAGCTAGCGGAGAGGCCGCAGCCATGATCGCAGTTGCAGATGCTAGAGCTCGCAGTCTTCAAGCAATTGCGAAATCCTTGGCGTATGCAGTAAGTACTGTTTATAAAATGTTGAAAATGCTGCATCGAACTGTATAAATGTGCATTTCTTAGCGTAGTAATTTGATAGGTTTAAAGTTGAAGTGAATATATAACCAGTAAATGCATCTTTTCAATTTTTAGGATGGTCAAAACGCAGCATCTTTAACATTGGCAGAACAATACATACAGGCTTTTAAGAAATTGGCAAAGTCAAGTAATACTATGATATTACCAGCAAATCCAGGAGATGTAAGTGCTTTTCTTGCACAGGCGATGGGAGTATATAATCATATATCTAAGCAACCTGTGGAGTCACTGCCACAAAATGTTGAAAATTGCGTTAATACGAAAGCAGACTACAAACCGTTTCGTGAAGACAAGACGGCTGTAAAAATAAATATTGAATAAACTTTATGAACTTTATTAGTAAAACTACTTATTTTTTAAATGGAGAAAGGGGAAAATGCATAAGTTTATAAATCGGTAATACAATAAGTTATTTTTAAAAGTCAAATAAACGTTTATTTAATACAATTCACAGGTTTACTTGGGTATATATTTTAAAAACTTAACCTCATGCGACAACCAGACAGCAAAGCTTAATAATATTAAGGATCCTGATTGATGAGCTGTAGCTAATGGAACAGGTACATAATTCAGTAATGTAGTTACCCCTAATGTTGCCTGTGTCCAGGCCATAATCATCACAGCGTTTACTGCCAACTTAGCACGTTTAGGTAAATTTTGACGTCTAGATACTAGCCATAACGCCGTAATTAAGGAAACCGTTGAAATCCCTAACATACGATGGTTAAATTGCACCGTTGTTGGATTTTCTGTTATATTTTTGTAAACTGGCTTAAATTGCATTATGTCATCAGGAATCCAATTGTCACCCATTTTCGGAAATGAGTTGTAAACCAATCCAGCATCAAGTCCAGCAACAAATGCTCCAGAAATAGCTGTCAGAAAAATCATACCCTTTGTGATATGTGATAATTGTCGAATATTATGTATTTTCCTTAATGAAGTTGTGAAACTTTGTGATGGCATAAGTTTAGTCATTGCGTTTGATAAAAACAAAGCGTATAACACAAACGCGGCAGCCAAATGAGAGGCCAATCTATACTGCGATACGCGAGGAACATCATTTGGGTCATTAAACCTGTCTTCCAAGCCAGACTTAACCATATACCACCCCATTAAACCTTGAAGTCCGATTAAAACTCCTAATCCGGTGACCATTTTCTTTGTTCTTGCACAGAAATAGCCTTTTTTCCAAAAGTATGCTGCTGGTATAAGGAAAAATGCACCTATGGCACGACCCCACATCCGATGAAAATACTCCATCATATATATAAATTTAAACTCTTTCAAAGTCATATTGGAATTTTTCCTAAAAAAAGAAAAAAAAAAAGTTTGATTAGTACAGTAATAAGTACACATAGCACATAGAAATCAATAAATTACTATGTATTTGGTCAATGCGGCTTCGGTTTGTTTACTTAATTTGTTTTAAACTTAATCGGAAAATCTTTGTGAATATACTTACAGTTTAAACTCGGGGTACTGTTGATATTTTCCAAACTCTAGAGCCCATTCTTCATGATTTCGTGGCATTTTTTCCCCCATTAGTTTCCAAGAGACCATTGAGAGACCAGACTCTGTTAATCTTGTTACACCACCTTTAATAAAATTAAATAATTTAGCGATATTCACCAATTTAATCAAAGTTTACTGTACCCAGTCCAACAGCAACAAATACCATGCCGCTGCATCCTAGAAACCATTTTCCAACCGTTCGATCTGGTTTCAAAATATTTATCTGTTGCACTGGCTGCTTTGGCGTGACCTGCGAAATTTCATTTGAACACCTTGTATAATTATTTATATGAAATAAAGACGACGATTCACTGTGGCGTTGGGTGTGGTAATATGTATATTATAAGAACTTTACTTAATTCTTATTAGCATTATTTGATAGAGGCAGCATTAATTGTTTCTGGTTTCGATTTCTTATTTTTTTATTCAATCCAATGCTAACACACCTGATATATTTCTATTGCGAAGAAACAAATGTCGCATTCTTATACATAAACTCTGTTGACAACAGCAAACGAAATATTTATATTTTGGACATGTTAATAGCAAATAACTGATCACTGATGTAAGACTACACCGCTTTACCAATAATAAAACAATACGCACTTTAACTTGAGTTTCCACAATTGCTTGTTGAAGACGACGAGTTGGAATTTTAGTCTTTATTAGACTTGCTTTGTTATACATAAAACGTAACATTTTAATAGAAAATATTTTAAAAATGTATTATTGAACTTTATTTACAGATGGACAATATAAAAAAAATGTAATCGATATTTTATTGGTATATCGATTATTGATGCGGTAAATGAATAGCCGATATCGAATTTATTTTACTTAACACATCACTAAATATGCAGAGATTGACAGAGTATGTCTAAATTAGAGGCGGGAAAAACTAATGCAAGCAAACGCTCCGCATAGCAGCCCTGCCGCGAGGAAGTCGGCAAAGAGACTGATTTCATGGAAGTTGCGATTATACTCTCCCGTTCAGAAGTTTCGCTCTCATTTTTGCAGTATACGATTGCGTTTCGTTCTCGGTTACGCTATGCGTGTGTATTGAAGTTTCGCTCTCATTTTTGCAGCACACGATTGCGTTTCGTTCTCGGTTACGCTATGCGTGTGTTTTTAAGTTTCGCTCTCATTTTTCATAAATACGAGTGCATTTCGCTCTCTCGGTTACGCTATGTGTGTGCCGACTGCGCTGCATCAGAATTTTGTGCTCTATAATCGCAAGCTAAGAGAAATAAGTGCTCGCCTTTAGTCTAAATTAGGCATGCCACAAAAAATACACATTAAATTTTTATTAAGTGATAAGGAAATATTCATAAAATTAGAGTCATAAAATTTTGTTTTTTTTAATATATTTAAATTAAAAATCATAATTCGATAACACAAGGTGTGTTGGTTTCTAATAGTTGGGAATATTTCTTAAAATGAATAATTATCGATATTTCTCAAAGCATATGCAATGAATAGTTGCAGGGATGGACTTCCATCACTAGAACAAATAAACATTTTCATAATGGAGGTTGCTTCGCCGAATAATACAAATATGGAGTCCATTTTGAACAACCAGTTTGTTCAATTAAAAGAAACTCTAAATAACATTTTAAAAAGCAAAACCACGGTATGTTTAAACTCTTTTATAAATATACTTGAATTTTATTGAATTATTGTCTATTTTTAGGGTCACTCTATTCCAATGATTAATTCTTACACAGCGCTACAATTTATAGCACTAAAACATTCAAATCGTGAAGTCAAACGAAGTATCAAATCCGGAAGAGATAAACTTCATCATGAAAAGTCAAAAGTTGATCTTAGCAGATTGCAATTGCAAAATCTTCTGTACGAAGTCTGCCACCTAAAGAAGGAGATAGTGCGATGTCAGAAATTCAAAAGCCGTGATTGCTTTTTAGAACTCTTGTCTGATAAAGAGTATGCCAAAAAGTTTTCTGACAATATTGAGAATACGGAAATTTTGTCCAACCACAAAACTCATTTATATCGCCTAGAGTGTGAACTGAAATTGCGCAAGGAACTTGACGATCAGTACAGTGCTTTACTCGCCTATAAACAAGAGCTTCTGCAAGAAAATCTTAATCAGACACACAGATACCTATCATTTGTTCCAGCATTACAAACCCTTTTACAATCAACAAAACCTCTGCACGATGCATTGCAATTATCACTTGACGTTGAATGGAAAATTAGCTCAATTGTCAAATATCTTCCACGGTCCTTGTATATTTTGTTTATTAGCTTGGAGTCCCTAAAACGTGCAAAAAATAATTTTTTATTCACTTCTGAAGTTGTTGGCTTTGAGAGTGAGGTACAAATGCAAGAATACGTTATGGAAACAAGTAATCCGTCAAAAGAAGGTCGGTCATTTAGAGAAAAAACTAGTGCCTTGGAAACTTCGACTACCACGATTTTGGAGAATGTGATTAAACCTCATCCACTTTATATACGATTGGTTGTAAGTTGAAATTCAAACAAAAATCATACATTTGATTGTTTATATTCAATTTAATTTATTTATTGAATGTTTCTTTGTTTTTATAGATGGAAACCCCGGATAAATCTTATGAACTGATATTATTGATTAGATATTGGGGAGTATTGAAATGTGTAACAGTCCATGCACAACTAAACAGTTCAAATAACTTAAATCTTCCAGTGTGAGTATACTATGCTTTAAAATTTTTGATAAAATTAATAATTACATTTATTTTTAGAGACACCAATTCACTGCAGGATCTTCTGGGACATCTATATCCGAACGATTTTGGAAATGATATTCCTATTCCAGGTGTTCAATATGAGGTAAGAGAATATACTATAAATAAAAAACAGTCAGTTCGTTTGCACGAATGTTCCTTAGTTCACACCCGAATAGTCTAAAAAAAAAACCCTAGTAAATTTAGTCAGCTTCCACAGCCGGTTCAGCATTGATCCGTATTCATTGACGTGCCGATCTCAGAAATGATGAGGTATATCAATTGTTACCTCTGCATTTGCAGCAGTTTTTTAAATACATGCTTAGGTTATTTCATTATTGAAAGGGCTCAGTTTATATAATTTTTTTTTAAATTGAACTCTGTTTCAGTTGCTTAATTTGGAAATAACCACAGAAGGGTGTATGGAATATTTACTGAAGAATCAATATGGAAAACCTTATTGTTGGTTACAAAGCATGTGCGCAATACCTTCTGTCAACAATAAAGAATTAAATCATGAATTAAATCTACACAAATGGACAACAGACGTTCTCGCCAGAATCTCAAAACGGTGGCGTTCTTGGATTAATTTAACTCAACAAATCAGAGGCTTGACAAACAAGGACATCGACTTGTACTCGTTGAAAGAAAATATTTATCCATCAGGATTGTCATGTAGTTTGGTACAATGGACTGTGATTTCAACGGAAGAATTCAACATGCAGAACTCGAATTTGCTTACAAACTTGTCATCTGAAAATGAATTAACATATACCTCCTATAGAGCTGTAATAGTGCGTGGGTCCGCAAAAATGGAATGTTTTATAAGAATTCCCAGTAACTATCCGTTGGAAAACCCTCTATGGATTTTGAGCGTTCATTGGAATGGTCGACATACAGCAGTAAACAACTCAGCGATCAAGGTATTATAAATCTTAATAGTTATTGTCCAAGTATTTAATTATATTATTTATTTATAGATGATGGAGTTCTGGACAAACTCACTGCCGCCAAGGCTAAACAAAGATAGTCGGCTTCTTTACGCACAGCTCTTCCGAACTATTTACAGTTTTGATATATTCCTTGAGACTGAAGGATCAATGCAAGCTACAAGGGAATACAACAAAGAAAAACCATATATATCTGCATTTTCCAAACGTATTCGCCTGCGACCTTACAGATATGTTATAAAGGGGTCTATGCACGCGTTCAAGCAATAAATTTAAACTGTTTGTTTTGAAAACTTGTATTGCCTATAATGTTGTATTAAACAATGTCGTTCATAATTTATTTTTCTGAACAAGTAAATACATTATCCGTGCGTTTATTTAATAAAAACAATAAATTAATAAGCGTTTACTGAAAATTAATTTTTTGCGACGTCGTCGCCGCTAGCGTCCCACTGGGTAAGCCGGTTGAAGAGTTGTCCCCGACGAACTGGCGACTCTCGTCTGGCATTATTTTATCGACAATCTGTTTGCATATCAATCCGTCATCACCTAGGTAGCAAATAGAATATCCATCGTACCATGCTTCTTGGTCCTTAAGAATTTCTTTCATCTGCCACACTTTATATTTCCAAAATTGAAACATAACTTTAAGGCCGGATATTCCTCGCACTCGCCATCTGATGCGAATTGTATGATCCTCAGGGTGTTTGGTAATTTTTAGTATTTCAAATTTAACGTACGCATATTTGAAATGACCCACTGTGCGAAGAATCGCAACTTGTTTAACATAGTGGTATAGCCCCACTGTATGTTTGCCGGTTATGTTATTTTGGAAGATGAGATTTGGGCTATAAATTGAATAATCAAGCGGTTCCACAAACAGTTTTGGTAGGGTATTTTTAAGAACTTCGAAAGCACGTTCTAAATCCTCGGATCCTTTTTTATTCTGATTGCTTTTCTCGATGCTGTGTGGAGCTTGGTGCTTGAGGGTACTTTCGTGCGCAAATCGGGCCACATTTGTTTCATGACTTCGAGGTAACCTATTATTAGAAGGTGCACTTTCTGTGTCACATAATTGCCGCATAATGGGAATCCATGGTCGCTGTTTCTGAAACCATCCACTTAACCAAATAATATTTGGCCCGCGCATCATTTTTATTAAAAGGTGTCTTTCGAACGAGTGGATAGCAACATATGATCCCAATATTTATTTATGGATTTAAATTTATTTTTGTTACTTGGCGAAAGTCACAAGCGGAAATCACTTAGCAAATGAATCTGTTTTATGCCAAACTGTTTTTATTATTATTTAAGAAAACCGAATTTTCTCATATTTTATATTTTCGTATAGGTTATCAAATCGTTTGATAAGACAGCTGACAGCTAAAATCCTATCGAATATTTAATCGACGGATATCTGCTATCGGTACCAAAAATAGTGTTAATAGTTCTCTCAACTATTCGATTTATTCATTTTTCGCTTACGCAGCAAGTGTTGTAAAGTCCGTTTTTTTTAATATTAATTTTATCCTGAGGTGCTAGACGCAGAACTTAAAATTGTTTTATCCCAAAAATTATACATACATATTATTTAAATATAATGTCAATGTGTATTAAATATATACCAACATATATGTAAGTTCCTATCACGGTAATTATTTTCTTTGTAACGGCAAATAAATTACTCCTAAAAAGGGGAAGACTCAATCAAAAGATGGAGCCCGCGAAACAACTTGGTCAGAAATCTTTGACCTCAATTTTATGCAATGTTTACCAACTTTGCTAGAGCTACATTTATTGATTGACTACATAAAAATTTGCAAAACTTGTTAAGTTGTGTTATAAATTCTGGGTAAGTAACAAATCTAAAAATTCTTATAAATTGATAATTTTATAAGTATATTTCTTACAAACTATGGTAACAAAAGGTATAACTCGTAACATGTCTTATTACAAACATGAACTAGTAAATAGTATTATCAATTACTAATTTCGAACAGTTGGTGAAATTCTTTACAAAATGGGATAACTGCACTCACTGGCAATGCCACAGAAGTTGTCTGCATTCCGTCGGAGGCGCATAAATCCAGACTCTCCCCAATTCTGTGAATAAGAGTTTTTAATAATCCAATAGTCGCGCCCGTTTTCGGTACCGTAGCCAACGACAACAACTGAATGATTGACTTCATCCTGATTGCACTCCTCGTCTTCATAGATACCGCCCTCGTATTGCTCGAATGATATGGGACCTGCGTTCATTGAACAGGCCAACGGACCTAATGTGGCAATGACTTGCTTCATTTTTTGCTCATCTCCTGGATCGATGCGCGCATAGTCCCTTATCTTAATAATACTCTCTCTTGGATAGGCTCCAGCGGTTTCATTCTGTCTGCACTGCATTTCAGACTGTTCGTAGGGATATTTGTTGGCCAGCGTGATACCATGATCCCTTATATACTCAAAACCGTATTCCTGAAAGCCACCATCGCATCCCATATTTCCATAATCGTCGGCACAGTCCATTAAATTCTGTTGTGACAGTGGAACCAAAACACCTGTGCGACGGAATAGATGTCCCTCTAGGGCCCCAGTAGTAGAGAATGACCAGCACGAGCCGCACTCAACGCCTTGAAAGCCAGCTGCTGTAACACCTCCCTTTTCACGCCAATCAAATGATTCCGGCAAGTTGTCATTTGAAAAAGTTGCAGCAGGCAGAAAGTTTATGTGACGAGCAATGAGTTGTCTGTGGATAAAATGAAACATGAAATTCGATGAATGAGATTATCAACATGTTTTCAATGCATGAATTTATGTATGTATGTAGTTTTTAAAGAGTTTGACTCAAACAAATACCAACAGTACAAAAATTGTATGCGGAAGGACTTATACCCTTACGATTCGTCTGGTAATTACACTATGCGACACAGAAAAATAACAACAAAACAAATAACGAAAACTACTATTACTATTGCGTGCACGACAGAAAGATACCCTTTTCAACAACAAATTTTACACAAATTTCTATTGCCACCTGTTCCTTTCTTGCTGTCACATTTAAAAGCTTACACACGCGAAAAACCTAATTTCGGAACAATGGAAAACTTTGTTTATTGTTCGATTGGAAGATAACTTGGAAGATAGGTACACATAGTATTATCTGAATGAAATTGTTTTATTATTATTGTATTTTGGTAATATAGCTGGTTGTTGGGTTGTACAGTGATATCTCGAAAACCACACCTTGCAACGAAAAAGTAAGTCAAATATACAAACTATAAATCAGTTTTAATTTTGGCGTCGTCAGAATCATTGTTGGCCAGTCCTATAACTTAAACAATAGTATAGAGATATGATACTCACTCGCCCTGAAAGGAAATCTTCGAACCGAGCAACGTAGATACTTCTTTGCGCGTCATGTCAGCGAATATATTAAGGTTTAGCTGGTAACTGCTTACACGATTGTTAGACAAGTCAATCAGCGATTTCTTCGCTATAAATATACTTTCACGAAACTCCCGCTCTCTTTGGTCCGGGTACACCTTGCCCGTCTGCCGCAGAAAGTCATCAAAGTCTCGCACATCGCAGAGTTTTGGAAATGCCTGTAGAGTTTGCAATGACACAGCGTTTAAGCAGACCATCAACAGCAACAGTTGTAATAGTTGTGATTGGCACATCCCCATCTACAATAGAAAATTATACAAAAAATGAGAGGCCTATGTAACTTAAAAACTATTTTGTTATTATGCCATATTTGTTATATATTTTTGTCTTGTTTCTCTTAAATTTAAGAAATCTGAACATTAAAACGATAGGAACTTTAACATACTATATTTTTATAGGGTTTTTTGATACTTTAAGTACTTTTTCGACACTTTATTTTCTTATTGATACTTAACAAGTTTCTGTATGTCAATATCACACAGTTTAACTTTTAATGTGACAAATTGAGATGCTGATCTGATTAATCACAAATGTTTGGCTCGTTTCAAAGGAAAGAAAAAACACATACTAGTAACATTACTACTGTACAAGTTTAGTTTAGGTTTTTTAATCCGTAAAAACCAAAGTAATTTCCGTTTGTTCACTTTCAAATATTCCAAAACTCAAGTTAAGCAAACTCCAAGACACTTTGTTACTAAAATGTATATATATGTATTATTAATCACCCTTTATGGCTTCGATTTTGTTTTATTGTGTAAAGGTATGTTACCGATGTTGTTGTTTCGAAAGCTGCAAACAAATTGAGAAGCGCTGGCCAAAGACGTTTCGTCTTTATAGACTCTGGTTTAAACGCTCGACCCAACGAATAGGAAAACCGGATAAATTTTTTGGTTGTTAAATTTCTTTTTGTCTTGAAAATTTAAATGAATGATTGATTTGGTTGCTTTCGTTGCTTGTGGATTTTTTCGTTGAATATATTTTGTGATTTAAAAGAAAATTATTTACATAATTATATCATAGTAACACAAATGCTCTATTAAATTTAAATTTTTTATAATTTATATACATAGCTCAACGTACATATGCATATATTATCATTATTAGTATATGTACCTTTAAATAATGTTTCTATTTATACTCTTACTAAGAGTAAGTTATCGAGATAGTTGCAACACTCATAAGAAATACTATGTATAATAGCGGAACCCTGCCATCTTTGCTGCGTATTACACTATTTATTTCCTCTGAAGTAATGTTATCCACTAACCAACCAAATGAGAATTCAGATGCCCGTGCGTGTGGAAAATGATGCGTCACGACCAACAATGATTGGTTTAAAAATTAATGCTTTTAATTTCTGTTTATTTTGTGTTTGACTGTCCAACCCATAATCTGTGATACCTCTTTTGTTGCCGGTTATATACGGTGATGATTATTTCCACGAAAAGTATAAGATAAAGTGATCATATTTTTATGAAATAAACAGTATAAACGTGGTGAAGTACTGGTGAAAAATATACCCATTAAAAATACTGAAATATTAAAATAAAATTAATTATATTATGGGACAGAAATCTTCATAACACATTTACGGGTTGGATTGTGTTTACCCAATCGTCCGTCCTTCAATGAATTTGCCTTTTTAACCTTTTTATATGGTGTCAAATTGACAATCTCCATACATATGTAGATATGCATGTAGATCCAGTCAGGTTTTAACGATCTAAACTTCTTCTGATAATAGAGACGGTAGATAACGGGGCCAGTTAAAGTTTCAAATTAACGAAGCTATGAGAACGTAGCAGCATGGAGGCATGCAAACAAAACACTCCCAACTAACAAGGCGTATTGACAAATATAAAGCTCAGAAGTATAACAGACATGAGTATATTACACCTGTACCATAATTAGACAAGCGAAAATTGTGCATTTACGTATGGTACCCAGTCATAAATTGAATAGCGTGTACCTAGAAATCTGTTTGCACTTGAGCGTTACTTTTATCTTGTATTTATTTATCTAATCAAAAAGAAAGTCCATGGGTGGAAAGTGAAGAAGTATGTGACTATATAAAGGTTTAACCAATGTCAGATTGTTGATTAGTGATTCTTGTAGTTTCGCGATGTTAAAACTGTGGCTCTGCTGTATCCTGTTCTTAGGCGCGTATGTGAATGCGAATAATCATGGACAGGCCTTCAAGGATTATATGGTAATACTTCTGACGAAATTCATAATAATATACTCATTTTCTATATTATAAGCTTGAGTTTTATTCAAACATAACTATATTTCTTTTGCACAACTTTCAGGCTGCATTTAATAAGACTTACGCCACCATCACAGAACAAAACAACGCCAACTACTTCTTTAGCTATCATACAAATTTGATTGCCCAACAAAATGCTCTGGCTGACCGTAATGCCAGTAGCTATCGCGTTAAAATCAATCAATTCTCGGATATTCGTTTAATTACATTTGCCGCCCGCCTACCCCAAGCGGTGTATCCGACAACTTCCCATAACTCGACTCCTATTTCTACAGAAGATGTTGTCGCAGATGAAATAAACTTGCTGGATGAATATGGCATTCAAGTGGATGCACAGGATCAAGGCACACTTTGCAGCAGCAGCTGGGCCTATTCTGTAGCAAAGGCTATACAACTTTTGAATGCAATACCAACTACCCAGATACCATTAAACAATTCTGCACAGAACCTGATCGACTGCGTAGGCATGAGCACCGCTTGCACTACCCAGGTGCCTCAAATGGCTTTTGACTATCTCACTCAAGTAAACGATACGCTCTTGCTAAACGAGGATGATTATCCAACACGGGATAACGGCCTCCAAGGCATGTGTGTGCCCACGATGCCAGCAACAGGAATTGCAGTAGAAACATATTCTAGGATAGATGATGGTGACGATGCGTCATTGAAACGTTTCGTTTCTAGTGGCATTCCTGTCATTGTGGAATACAATCCGGCCAGTTTTGGATTTATGCACTACGCCAGTGGAGTTTATGTACCGCCAGTCAAGGCCAGAGCCAGCAGTTCTCAGTTTCTAGTTGTTGTCGGATATGGTCATGATACAACTAGCAACTTGGATTATTGGTTGTGTATTAATTCATTTGGTCCGCGATGGGGTGACAAAGGATTCATAAAAATTGTTCGCACCTCAAGTCAACCTATTGCAAAGGGAGCAATTTTTCCAAATAGTTTAGGAGCTACTACGAGTATGTAAGGGTTTTAATCACCATTTCAAACGCATAATAATGGCAACACAATCTTGGTGTCCGATCAGTGTTATAATGTGTAAGTAAGATGAAAACTATGCTATGATTAATAAAAAGAAAAAAAGAAAAAAAAACTGTTTCATTATTTCACAATTTAGTTTTCAGTTTATTTATTTTTCATCTACAAGCGGAGTTTTACAGACTTACTCTAAAAATTAACAAGTTAACATAATTGTTGTAAAATGTTGCTGGATTTGAATTTTACGGTTTATTATATTCTATTGCATATAAATATTTTTTTAGTTTGCTTTGAAACTAAAAAACAAATACAATATCTTATAACTTTTACGACTCAGGCAGCGCAGACAGAACGCATTTATATCATTATTTGTATCATGTATCTATGCAACTGTACTTCAATTAAGTTTTTATATATGAACAGAAAAATTTTCATTTATGTTCATGTGTTCTTCGGACTCTTAATTTTTTTTTTTTTTGAAGGCAGCTTTTATTATTTTTTTATATTTATTCAATTGATTAAAAAACTGTGTGATCCTTTAATCTTGGTTGAATTTCTTTTAAGTGCATTCTGAGTTGTGTGCTTTGTACATATATCATATATGGTTTTATTATCATGTACTAATAAGATTTACTTTAGAATCTTAAGCAAGCTCAAGGATAAACACTGTTTTTACCATAGGTACAAAGGTATTATATGTTTGCAAATGGAAAATGCATGTTGAAGACAGAAGGGGGCGTGGCCACACATAAAGTATATTTGTATATTTTGAAACAATATATCAATATACCCAAAATAAACTGAATAATAAAACGTCTAAATTTGAACCTCTGCTAAAATGACTAACCAAATTGTAAAAATAAATAAATGTACGAATAACACGAGTAAATTTTGTTGACTTCAACAATAATGAGCTGAAGAGATCATGAGCTAAATAAATACAAGCCGCAGGCCACGCGTCCTCTTGGTCCGATTCCATGTTTTTATTGTGTTTATACATACATATATGCCTTGATGTTAGTGTTGAGGCATATTGTTACTAGGTATCTCACAGGTTTTTTTTATTAGTTTCCTCATTTTTTAAACTTATTATTGCCTTTATGCGAAAGTATTTAGTAAGTAAATTTTAGGGTGTCTTAGAAGCTTTACTCCTTGCAGTAGTTATCAAATTAATTGAATTATATTTTTTTTAACAATTGATTATGTTATTTCAAATCAATTTTTAAACATAAAATTTTCTTATAGTCTTATATGACCATTTTTATATAATTTATAACTTAATGGCTTGTAATAATTCTTTAAGTTTCTTCTGGAGTATATTATTTATTTTATATGAATCTCTCAATTTTTGTTATTGGCTGCGATTCAGGTGCCAGTATTTTGTTATTCTTTTTATGATGCACATCTTTTTCTAACTTTCATGTCCATCTTATTGGATAAGTTAAATAAAATGTATTTTTATCTTGCCATATAATTCTTTATAATTTATAACACTGGGCAACGCTCATTCAGAGGCATTGGACCCGTGAGTGAATTTTAGATCTATTGAATTACTATAATGGCAATGTCTGTAATTAATAATCTAATCAATGTGCTTCCCATGTTTAACAAAAGCAAACATAAATGAACTTATTGAAAACTTTTCTTTTTGCATTTGAAGGCGAATTATTAATTTATATAAGGATGTGTTTTTATATTCAAATTACCGAGATATTAAATACCCTACGCACAGAACTTCTGTTGGTCTATGCCAATGCTTTTGTTTGAAATTTTCCATTGATAGAAAATTCATTTATTTAGGATGAGTTCATATATCAGAGTGTTTATCAGCTATTGCCTCATATTGGATTGAAGAACCGAACATTCCAAAGTAGGAAAATACATAATTCTTTTTGCTCTATGCTATGGATGCAGTTGCGTGCATGTGTATGTATGTAGATGCATAGTAGAACATACATTTATTTATAAAGCTGATGTAGTTTCTTCTTTTGCTTTTATATATGTATGTATAACATGTTCTCGTGTGTTGGTAACGTCTTATAAGTCACAGAACTAACAGAAATTATAAAACAAAGCAAACATAAATATATTAGATATATGTAAATTGTATGTACTTGCATATGTAAGAAAACATATGTTTCTTATATTTTTATTGAGGAAGAAATTTATATGCTTATTGATTGTATGTTATTCAGAAAGTAATGATAAAATTCATAATGGATTGAATTACCATTGATTTTGTTTTTGTTTGTAAAAATATAATTAACTATTTTGAATTGTGTAGAAATAAACTCGAACAAAAAAATCATCTCCCAATCGTTAATTTATTTACTTTGTGAGGCTTGTTGCACATTTTGCAGTTAGGCGGAGATATTTACTGGCAGTATTAAGTTTTTACAGATACATATGTATGTATGTATGTATATTTTGCGTGGAAATGAGAAAGAGCGGTAATCTCCACCTGTCCTAAGGTTAATATTTGTTATATTAATTCTACAGTTTATATTCATTATCATTTTCCACCTATAAGGAAGTGAGTTCAAAATATCTGCAAAAACAAAAGTTCACATACAACCACTTAGTCATAAAATATTCATACTTTAGTTAAAAGCCAACATCAGAACTAAATACACTTTTTTTGGGATCTCAAAACGTTAACAGGATTAACTTATGTATTAGCAGATCATCTGCTCTCTTGATATACATATGTATGTAGTTATTTGATATTTCGGCTCAATCGGATTAAAATAAATGGAATTTTTTTATTCTGTCTATCTTAATAAGAAATTAGTTTTCTCACTAAAAAATTTGTTTTATTATTTCTTCCGTTACATGTTAATTTATTATTTGTTGCTAAAGGAGGCCAAAAATATCTCATTTTCATGAATTATTTTATATGTATGTGCATATATTTATTTAATAATTCAATATAATATAATGTTTAGTTATATATGCAACTAAAATATGCAAATCAATCAAAATCAATAGTTTGTAAATAAGGAGCGTAAATTTTAAACATATCTATTTATGAATTCTGAACTCTTATGCTGAGTTTTGACGCAAATTGTTTAAGTCCGACGAGCAATGCAGAGAGCATTAATATATGGGAAAAGTTAACTACAGTAGCTCCATTACATAGCTCCTTGGTGCAGGCGCAATAGGTTGCAGACACGTCGTGAGTGCCAGACCGCCTTATGCACTCTTTGTCAGTGCGTTCATCGGGAATATAGCCGCAACCACGGACGATGCGGGTCTTGCCGTAAACTAAAAGTATAAATTATTGACATTATATTATAAATATTTGCAAATATAACATATTTTTGATATCAAGAGTTTTCGAATAACAGATTAATTCTTAAAACAAAATGTTTGTAGTTGCATACATTATTATTTAAACTAGTTACTAGTATAAACTTATTTATTATTCGTGTGAGTAATGTATTACTTACTCTTTTGGACAGTCTTGCGGCATAGCATGGGTTTATATTTGTCTTTAAGGTGCTCCAGAGGTTCCTGTTTGCTACAGTTTACTTCGCCAATGGAATATGATTCAAATGGATCTCCGCAGCGTGGATCGTACTCGCTGTTGCAATCATAGCACATTAGGGCGCTAGTGACTGCAAATAGCAATATTAACCATATGTATATCAAATAAAAACATGTGTATTTTATATTTACAATATATAAATACACATACCTTGTATGCAACATAAGATGCCTAAAATTAGCATTATCTTTTCCATAATAGGCGACATAATAAAAGATTTCTTTATTGTTGTTTATAAGTTGTTATAGTTTTCTTTCAAACGATGATAATCAGCTCCACAAGTTTTTAATAGTAATCCTTTTTTGTCGTCAGGCAGTTAACACTTTAACTGTAATACGAAAAACAGTATTGTTTAATTCAAGCACGTAGCATGTAAATAACAATTTTATATAAGCTCGACAGTTTTTATTTAACAATTTAATGACAAGCTGAAAATAAGATTTATTTCTTATATATTTTGTAATTAGGTACGAATTTTATTTAATAACAAATATTTAAAGTTGGTCAAACAAGATTATTCCAAGTTGCTGCAAATGTAATGGGAACAAAAGTAAAAACCTATCCCAAGGGCTGCACCGCCTTTAGAATTTTCGACCTGCCAAAGATACTCATATTTCTTGTTTTCACTAAAAATAAACATAACATAATACACTAACATTTTTTAATATGGGAAGTAATTGTTAAACTAAACAAAATCATTTTCAAACAGTTAATCTGTGTTCGCTGTATCAGTTCTTTTCTTTTTATTTGTGTTTGTCATAGGTTCTGACTATATGGCTTTTAAGTACTTAAATATGTACGTAATCAAGTCCAATGCACTACAGGAAGCCATATATAGCACGTATCAAGCACACTTTGTTGCATTTCTTCAAACAGACACTCACACTTTCCTATTTGAATGCATGTACATACTCACATACAAAGATAGATGAACAAGAGTAAGTGAAATCAAATTATGCATATGAATGTGTGCTTTGCAGTTGATATTTGGGTCTCTAGCACAAAAGGACCTACGGCAAAGGAGATGGGGTAAGGACGAGAGGCAGAGACAATCAATATGGTAGCCAAGTGACTATTGTTATGTCAGCAGCCAATAAGAGCAGTGTTATTTTAATTTTCTTATGGTTGTCCCGGTGACACGACCAATTTTCTATCTAAATTATTGACTTTGTTTATTTTATTATATTATATGTTCTATATATATGTATGTATTGTTTGTATTTTTTTAAAAATTGTAAACTAAACGCAACACTGCACAGAATACGTAACGCTGCACATGGGAAAATTCAATAACTGACCTAGTTCTGCTACAAACGGTCTACTTCAAACCTTTGCTGAAATATTACATTTTATTTCACTCCCTGAACTATGTCGAAATACTATTAGAGATTAAAACCATGTTATTCATTAGATGTAGGCGCCGAAAAAATTACTGAACCTTTAAGAAAGCACTTCAGCTTAATGTAATGTATTTGATTTGCTCCATTAACAGGATATCTAACAGTCCAGTGTGGTAACCTGTTTTGGTTGTTTGAAAGTGTTTTACCTGGAGCTTATGTAATTTTGATAGTTATGCTCACAAAGAATCTAACAAAATTTGGTGTTCTCTCTCTTCTCTAACAGCGAATAGCCTGTTTAACCAAAAAGTAAAAAGAAGCTAAAACTAGCAATTAATGCTCTCATTTACGCGCACAACACAATGTTATTGCTGTTCTCATAGTGATTGAACGGCTTGAAAGGGAAGGGCGCTGAAGGAGAATAAAGACTTTAGATATTGAACACCTCGTTGTGTAATTTAACATATTGATAAATATTCAAATTGTAAAGAGATTATTTACAAAGAAATTACATTATTGAACATAAAAGAGTTAAATAAGAGGGTGGTACATATTTTCCCAAGTACTTAATTACATAGATAAATGTCGTAATTAATTTCTTTAGCCCATTAAGATTCTAGATTTTCTCGATTTTGACGTTTAATTTTTATTGAACTGAATTAATTATTGTTTATAAGTTATCATTTGCGCTCATAACACAAACTGTTTTGTAATCACTTTTAGACCGTTTTATTTTCCTTTTTCTTTCAACATCACATGGCCTCCACACAATTATATAATGCAAAATACATATTCAAGATGAATTTATAGTATGTTTTTGAAACCTAATGCTAAGATAGTAATATTTGTTAAATTTACATAAGGGAACACTGCATTTTTTTTTTAGTTTATGAACACTTTTTATCGTTTTCAATATATTTTATTTGAGGGGTCCGCAAAATTGGAAAAACGAGCGTACTTCAAGAAATACCAATTGAATCTGATGAACGAAAGCGAAAAGCAACCGAGAATCTCTGTGGATTGTATGTCGTGTCTGAGCGCTTTTTCGGCGCAAAATTGTTGGAAAAGCAAGGACGAAGCAAAGAATAAAACGTAGCAAACGAAAGAGAGAAATGAGAGTTGCAAGAGCAGGAAAGTATGAAAAAAATTGCAGGCCGTGCACGAGAGAGTGAACGATTTAAGAAAAACACTAGAGAGCAAGCCAACTACAATTAAATCGATAGAGACCGCGCCACACGAACCCTAAAAAGGATTACCTAATATTGTAGGTATTTATAATTCTGGTTTTTTTCTAATGTGAAGACGAAAACTAAATTTTTAAGTAAAAACTTTGGGAGTTTTATTTCTATTTTTAAATATTTATAAAACACAAAATTTATTAGAGACACAAAATCACTGCGTTTACTAGACACAAACGTTACAACCCCAAAAACATCAAATTTGTTTCTGAGCGACTTGGGCCGGCATCATTTAGGAGGGGTTAGTTTTAGAGTGTGCGCATTAGACATTCACATCATTTATAAAATAATTTACGTACCATATCCAACAAAGTGCATACAATTTTAGGTAAGCTTATGCATTTAGATTTTAGATTTTATTTATGAAAACAAATCTTAGTAAATATTGTTCAAAAACAGTTTTTCAGTGCGCCAAACATGCGATAGTGTTGCCCCATCATCAATTCAGAAGTACAAGTGCGCATCACAAGCGTTGCCCCATCATCAAAATTTAATTTAGCTCTTTAGAGTCGACATTATTTTAGACCATAATGATTGTACATCTGGATTTAGCATTAGTGCAACTTTCTTTTTTGTCAACACAATATTAAGTATATCTGCATTTTTAAATCGTTCTCGACCTATGTTTTTAGTTTCTGAAAATTCCGGAAATATTTCCTGGTCAGCGAGATCGTCAAATGAATCTACATCCACTGGGAAGAAGCACTACATTAGTACACATATTTACAAAACACATGTACATATATTAATGTAATTAATATATCCTCACCATTTTTAGATTTATTAATTTCTTCTTTAACCTTCTCAACGCGTTTTTGATAAGGTTTGCGTGGTTTTTGTACTTTGGATTGTGTGAAACTCAGTTTGCATCGTTTGTTGATTGGGGCTGCACATGTGTCGATAGGTTGCGTTTCCGTACCGTATGTTGAAGAATCCTGTAGCAAGCGTCGCTTCACATGTAGATTTAAGCGTTCTTTGATTTTCGACTTTTCCGGTGTCTCAATTGGCTCAAGTTTTATTACTTGCAAATGTTCAGGCAACTTAGACATTTTTATGTTTAGTACTACCAAAATATGGCAACTTTAGGGCATGTGAACTTTTCATGGTGTCACGCAACTGAGGTTGTGTCAGATATAGCATGTATAATGTAAATGGTGGTAACACGAGTCTCCAAGATACATTGAAAAATAAAGCAAAACTCGAGTAAAAGTTTCCTATGTATATATTTGCATATTTGATTTATTTAACACTTTTCACTTTTTATAGCTTTCTCCTTACTTCCTGTACCACATCTGCAAAGTCTTCATACGCTTAACCTTCTTTTGCAATTGCAATACGCCGTACATGAGAGCCTCTGCAGTTGGTGGACAGCCAGGTACATAGATATCCACAGGGATTATGCGATCACAACCGCGTACAACAGAGTACGAATAATGGTAGTATCCGCCACCGTTTGCGCAGCTTCCCATTGAGATGACCCAGCGTGGTTCAGGCATTTGGTCGTAAACTTTTCGCAGGGCTGGTGCCATTTTGTTGGTCAGCGTACCAGCCACAATAATAACGTCCGCTTGTCGTGGGGATGCACGGAACACAACTCCATATCGATCCATATCATAGCTAAAACATATGAAGGATATAAATACATATATATGAATGTGTTCTGTGGTTTAACTTTACCGGGGTGCAGCAATATGCATCATTTCCACAGCGCAACAAGCAAGACCAAATGTCAGGGGCCAAATTGAACCCTTGCGGCCCCAATTGAGTAGATCATCCAGTCTCGCTAGGGACCATTCTGCCATGCTAGATTGCTTTGTTCCGAATGGAGAGTATCCCTTCTTAGGTAGGGTTTCCCTGGAGTCCACTACGGGCAAGGTCTGCTGGTGACGCACTAAAACTGTGCTTACCGAGCCGCCCAGCGCATTTTTTGTAAGCGCTGCATTTACCGGACTGGTAGAAGCGTACAATATTTTTGACAACGTCGAACCAGTAATTTGTCTAAACATTTTATCGTTGGCCGCAGACTTTTATGTAATTTGCAAACTGTCCAGGGCTGGCACAAAACTTCTTACAAAAATAGTAAACAAGTGGAAGAGTATGACCAGTCGATTTCAGTATTTTTTAACATATTGTCTCATTTAGTATTTCTACAATATAAAATTATAATCAATATATCTATTTAGAATTCCTGTATCTGTTTCGACTTATAAAATCCGATAAAACACACATTTTGAATTTATCGAATACAAGTTATTTTTACACTAGACAATGATGATGTTCGATTAATCGATGTTTATAACATCACTAGTTTTCTTGTTAATGGCGATACCGATGGCTGCATGGAAAATTGCCAAATAAACGTAATTAAGAATTATAACTACACATAAAAGCTAAAAAAGTGAAAATATATATTCTAATATAACATAATAATCAAAAAATATCATCTAAATCAAAGAAAAGTACGAAAAATCTGCAATTGGAAATTATCAACGAAGTAATAAAAAGTTTTTTGCCTAACTCGCGTCGTCTAGAGCATTGCAATTGTGTTGGTGAGGCTGGTCGGTACATATATTGCGTACATGTGAGAGGGTAGAGGTGCTCCGTTGGCAGTGAACACAGAGTTTTATGTATTTTTAAGTGTATACATACCCATATGAATATCGACGAAAGCAAAGGACCAAATAGAGCTTTGTACTGAGTTATGAGTGTCGCTGCAATGACTATGGACGATCAGAGACCTTTGATGAACAGTTACGATAAAATGACATCAAAATATGATCAAAATTTGCACTTGATGGGCAGCAGTGGCGGGGCTGGCGATGGTGGTGTTGTTGACGGAGTTGGGGGTAGCGGCGTAGTTGGGGCTGGTGTACTTAATGGGCCATGTGGACCTGCATCGCCGACACCGTCCGGCTCTGAGGAGCTACCATCGTCGCATCAACAGCAACAGCATCATCATCACCATCATCATCATACGACATCATCTCAAACGCAACAAACACAGGAGCCTGAACAGCAACATCGACACCACCATCACCTACAAACACAACAGCAACAACAACAACAGCAACAACAACATGAAGCCGTTGTTGCCGAAGCTGTCGCCGCAGCCGAACAACGACGAATACTCGAAGGTATTAAATTATTGTTTATGAAAACATGAAAAACAGATAACATACATATTTATGTAAAGAAAAAAATAAATACCACGATAAATAAATAAAGCGTGGATTTGTGTAACTTATAATTTACTAAGTTCATTTTGCACAGTATGTGTTTATGGGGCTTGAAATAACCAACATTATTTAGACATTGAATCCCTAAATTTTAGATATTTATTTGACCGCGTCCTTTTTCACTTTCCTTCATAAATTAATGTGCAATAATCAAAAGATATTTAGGCTCAAGCTCTTTTTAAGTCTTATTTTTCGAGTATTAAATCGTGTTCCCTATATGTACATTAAGCTCTAGTTATGATCTTAAGGGTTTACAGTTTACGTTTGGGAGTTTGTGCAAATGCGCATTTTGAAAAACACTAAAAAACCTCAACGCGAGTATTGTTTTTGACTTTTTTATAAAAACTGATTTTAAATCGAAGCGAACACTCTTTGAGACCATCAGCTCATCGTGTTATTTATCTTAAACTGTATTGAAATCAACAAATCTAAAACATGGATAAAAAATAAATTATTTAAATAAAAACCGGTGCTAACTTCTGTACAAAAGTGTACTACATGAACTGATAGTGGAAATAAAGTGCAATAAATAAATAAAAGTTCAATAAAGATCACTTTTTAAATAAAAAGTTGGTATGTGTGTTGTGCAATGAACATTTCTATAACATAAATGAAATGATACAAAAAACTGATAAAGTAACAAGTTTACTAGTGTACAAAAATACATATTTATTTTTCTCAAGCTTATGTTCTTGTATTTGTGCGTCTCAAGAGCCTCGGCATATGGTGTGTGTGCAGATTTTTACCACTATCGTTGCCGGTATAAAGTATTCATTTTTCTGCATACACATATTTATAGCAGAGTTTAACGTGCGCGTGGTTTTCTTTTGACATGTTCTCCCATGACATGTTCTCTCTTATCTAATATCAAATTCTCGTTTTAATAACGGCTGAATACTTTAATTAGCCTCAAAGTGATACAACAAAAATCCGGTACCAAAGATAAATAAGTGCGTAAATAAGGTAAAAATAAGTAAAAAATAAAATACAACGATAATATAATCATCAAATATTGTTGCTTAAGTTAACAAAAAGCAAATAAACATTGAATGATGTCAAAATATAAAAAAAAAATTAAAAAATTAAAAAAAATTGCTTATTCATGGAAAAAATCAACTCTGCTCATTAACCAACGAGTATGCACTGCCTCTTACTAGTGTAGCACATTAAATTAGTATATTTGTAATATGATAATTGTATTAAAGTTTATTAAAAATCAATTTATAGTCAACATTGCAATTCTTCAAATCTAAAACAAATTAACAATAAACTATACTAATGTTTTAATAGATGATGCTATGCAAGTGAGAGGCATTTTATCTAGGAAATTGTTCATTACCATTGGCTTAATGTGGCAGTTAAGAGAATTAATCCACAACAAGAATCAAATAATTGAATAAAGTTCAAAATTACCATTATTTAATATCAATAACGAATTAATAATTTGTAACATAATTGAATGATGAGTTTCCGCAATATAATGTCAATGGACTATGAATATGAGAGCTTATGGGCTTAATAATTAAAAGAGTGTTCGAAAATTGCAAATATAATGCTGATTTATGGTGGTTTTAGAGGTAAAGTGCGCGCGTCGAGTTTTCAAAGTGTTTTTCTGTTGCTCTGTTTTGCAACAAATATCTCAAACCATTTGTTTCCCCATAGTGTGTATTTTCTATTTAAAAAGTTAAAAGCAAATGCAATATCAAATTACACAAGTAATGTAAAAGTGCAAGCCTGTGTCAAGCAATGAGGTAAAAAAAAAAGAAAAGAAAGCAAAGATTAGTGCGAGTAATTTCGTGACGATAATAAACCGGCGACGAGGGCAGACCAAAAGGCAGTGAGAATGGTTACAGCAACAGCAGCGGAAGCAGAACCAACAACTAGGAAATTAAAACAACAGCAACATCAAACTACAAATATGTCACGAACTTACACGAATGATTGCAATGCATTGGTATGATTTCGTATTAAGTTCTACACACAAATTTAATAAATATGTTATCTACATGTTACTCCAAGAACTTCAACCAACAATAATCGCAAATCACCAAATTTGTGTATTATTTTTGTTGTCCACTAAGAACTTGTTCTCTCTATGAGGGAGCAGCTTATGCTCCCTTTTCCCTTGACGTTGCGTTTGCTGTTTGGTGCTTTTTACTTTTGCTTATCGAATAATGACATCTTGTATGCTAAATATTGCGTCTATTGACTTACAATATTTATCTCTTGTTTTATTTTGTCCTGTCCATCCCCACGTCCTATGCAGATGAAATCGAACGTCTTAAATCGAATGAAGCCCGTACGGGAATGCAATGTGCTGATGCGCAGCGACGCGAAAAGATACTTATGCGACGTCTGGCCAACAAGGAGCAGGAGTTTCAGGATTACGTGGTAAGATCAACAGACAGTTAAATACAATGTCGGGTAATGTAGTTATATAAATTATTTATATACTGTTTTCTTCTTTTAGAGCCAAATTGCTGAATACAAGGCGCAACAGGCACCAACGACTTTGGCCCTACGTACTGCTTTACTAGATCCAGCTGTTAATTTACTATTTGAACGCCTCAAAAAGGAACTAAAGGCTACAAAGGCTAAGCTAGAAGAGACGCAACATGAGTTATCTGCTTGGAAATTTACCCCCGATTCGAATACGGGGAAACGGCTGATGTCCAAGTGCCGTCTCTTGTATCAAGAGAACGAAGAGTTGGGTAAAATGACATCAAATGGACGCCTAGCTAAGCTAGAGACTGAATTGGCCATGCAAAAAAGTTTTAGCGAAGAAGTTAAAAAATCACAATCAGGTACATCTTTATTAATTGGTATTTGTTAACCTGAAAATATTTCTAACGTTTCGCTGTGTTACAGAACTCGATGATTTTCTTCAAGAACTGGATGAAGATGTGGAAGGCATGCAAAGCACAATATTATTCTTACAACAGGAGTTAAAGACAACACGCGATCGCATCCATTCGCTTGAGAAGGAAAATGCCCAGCTTCGACAGATCACCAACGAAAGGAATCAAAAGGAAACAACCGAAAGTGCAACAGAAACTAAGGCTATTGTCAAAAATGGCGAGAACACCATCACCGTCAATAACAGCCAGTCCCAGGAATCCGGTAGCAGAAAACTTGAGACAATTGAAGAAAATGCCTGCCCAGAAACAAACACAAACGTAGCTGGTTATTATAACGGTAGCAACGTCGAACAACAACAACAGCTTGTGTCATCTGATATAATTACCGAGGATTGCAGCAATAGCAATCCTAGCAAAAATGGTAATGTTGCTCGCTTGGCGCGCAAGCGCAATTACGAAGAGGAGCCTCCGGTTGTTGTGCGCGTACAGGAAGCGCCCGCGGTGCCCGCGATGCGTGAAATCAATACACCACGGACACTTCCGCCTAAAAAATCAAAGTTGCGTGGCATAGCAACCAGGCGTAGTTCGCAGCTAGACGAGGATCAAACTGTGATATCAACGCCCCTAGTGCTAGAGAATGCGGTACCTAGTATGATAAGCGAAGACCCGACGCCATCAACGGCATCAGTTATCACAAATGTTATAGAGCAGCCACCTACTCAGCGACCAGAGACCGAAACTGTATCAACGGCACCGGAGCGCATTCAGACGAGACGTCGTTCCGTGCGGATGCAACAAAATGGTAGCGGTGGTATTGACTATTGAGCCAGCTGCAACAAGTTTATAGAAGAGCGATCGTATTTATGGTATCAGAAGTTTACATTTTATATTTTCGTCATCGTATAATAAATATTTATCGTTTGCTTTTGACGTTTGTTTGGACAATTGAGATTCAGAAGGCCGCGTGGCTTATTTTTCTTTACACACATTTTTATTGTACTATACGTTTTTAATTATAATTTCGCCTATGCATGCCGCATACAAATATTTACTACCTACTTATTTAGAATGAATTAAAAGAATCAAATTTTAAGGCAACCATAAAAAAATACGAATATATGTGGATGCTATAATATCTCGATATGAGAAGAAGAAATTTCCATTCATCAGTTTAATAAAAATTACATAATAATTTTTTAATGATAGTTGAAAATCTTAAAAGTTGGAACACTCTTCATCGTCTAGCTAAATTCGCTTTTAAATAATGAACTAAGAATTTTTGTAAAATGTAGAGTTGTAAAGTAAATCAACATATGTTAAAATAAACTGTTAAGCAAAAAAATGTTATGTTTTTGTCATTTTCATGTGAATGCTGTCAATGAATATCACCTTTTTGACATTTTCAAGTCAAAATGAGTCGGGGATCATAATCCGAATACGCAAATTTCGATTCTGCGATAAAAATCTATGACAATTATTCATGGGGAATTTTAACTTGTGATCCATTCATTACTTACACACTCTCAAATAGTATTAAGAATAACTTCTGTGTTATTTTCTGTTGTTTTTTTTTATTTCATTTTAATTTTTAGAAAGTATAATTGTTGAAGGAAAATATTTAAAATGTAACAGAAAATTATAGAATTAGTACTTCTCTATTTATCGATTTCTACATCGATTTCCAATGATCTATATGTTGGTGATAGAGAGTTTATATGTCTATTAGTCTAGTGGCACATGCCTATCGCCTTACATATCATTTGTGGCGGTGCATGCTTTACTAGAAGATCGACAATCTGATCTGCATGCTTATTTACCATGTCCTCACAGACATGCTTCATTTTGGGGAGCTTATGGCAGACGTGAGACAAAGCATTCTTGATTTCATTTCTATCGACATGATGTATCATGTGTTTCAACGTCTTGATTGTTGTTTTACAGACACTACATTTGGGTAACCCTTTAGAATACATATCGATGGAATTATTTTCTAAATCGATGTTTGAATTCTGAGATATGTCTTCAGCTGTCAATAAATCCTCATCTTCTGTTTCAATTTCATTAAGCAAAAAGCACATTCCTACCATTGTACACATGACTCTGGGACTCCTTGCAAGTCGAATAAGCTGATCGCCGTGTTTGTTTATAACGTCATGGCATTTGTGTGACAGTTTTCCAAGTTTGTTGCAGGCACGATTCATCGCATTTTTCAGTTTATCGTTACTTATTTTCTTTGAAACCAATTTTTTAACTACGCGAAAAGCTGTTTTGCACGTAACACATTGTGGCGTTGGTATTTTGTCATTTGATTCTAAGGTTTGATGCATTAGTTGAGTATCGGAGCCAATTAGATCCATGGGAAATTCAATTTTCTTTTTACAGATTCCGGCAAAAGAGCAAATACTATGGGCGTTCAAATCAATAACAATTGTTTTGTAGATTATATGATAATACTGATCTACAGAGCTTAAGCATTCTCTTTTAAAATTTCTTGTCGACTTACAGATATCCTCAAGTTTTTGCTTGAAATATTTTTCTGTAAAATGTTGTTTCACAAATAGCTGTATACTTTTAAGAAACTTTTCGCACTCTGCGCAGTAAAGTTCATTGTGGTTTTCAATAGTGTCTTCATCATTAAAATACGTGCAGATTCCTGTAGAATGGCATATGTCATTAGACTCAAATTGCTGCTTCCATAGTTCGTATATATCATCAAAATAATTGACCACCACGTAGGTGCAAGCGTCCGATAGATAATCTAGACTGTAGCAACTGTTTAACAATTGTTCAATCATTTTTTCGCGGCTATTTGAATTAAAATTTTGATGAACCGTTAATGCTAATTTTTTGCAAGTTCTGCATGAAAGCTGTTCATTTTGAGGAACGGTCTCTGCTTCCGTACTTTGCAGTACAATCTCAAGGCTCACTTCTTCCGTCCTTGGGCTTTCGTCCAGGGTGACCTGGTTGTCCTGCAAAAACGATTCTTCTTCCATGTCATTGTTGCACAATTTTATAACTGTGCAGGTTTGCTGTGTAGTGTAAGAAATTTAACGAGTTAAATGTTAAATTATTTACATATTTGTTGTAAGTAAATTTACCTCATAAGACATTTGCGACGATAATAGTTCTAGGTATTCGTTGAAGCTGTTGATAACTGTTTTAATGCAGTCCTCATTAGCATGTTTTGAGGGTATCATCTTGCAAGTGGTTTCAAAAATCTTCCATAGTTCAACTTCTCTATTTTCACAAGATAACATATTCCGAGATTCCTTAATCATGTTTTTACAAATCTGACAAGTTGGACTGTTATCCACTGGTACAGAGAGAGACTCCCAGTCGGTCTGGATACAATGGCGTGTCGCATTACACTGTTTTGAGGTGCTTAGGAGTAGGAAGTTATAAGATATGTTAAGATCATCTATTGGACATACATTATATCATAACCATCGGGTTTTATAAGAAGAAAGAGTCGAGAATGACTTCGACTGCAAGTAGCTATCGTTACTTGTCTAATATTGGTTATTATCATATGATTTGCAATACAAAATGTTTTTTGAAATTATATATATTATAATTATATATTACCAGTGTATGGTTTCTTACCTCAGATTTCTGCATAACTTTGATTGGTGCAATTCACATTGTTTCACAGAAATTAAATCAAAACGAGTCGATAATGCGAGTGAGCCTGAATTTAAAGATGAGGGGGTAAATCAACGAAGGAAAATACTTTATACATATGTCAAAATACATTTCTTGAGTAAATGAAATTATGTTTGTGTGTTGCATATTTTCGGTGTATCTTCACACACATAAGTACTATAAAATTATACCAAAATATGCGAATTTGTGAAAGGAAACTGTGATTACTTTGAGACTTACAGTGGAGAATCAGAGCTAGTACAGTGATGTGGCCTAGGCCTCTCCGGTCTGTGAGTATCATTTTTATAAATGTTAAATTCAATATATTAAAGCACGTATATAAGTAATGTTCTTCGGTTCGAGAGTTATGATTAACTGAAACAAAGCTTCATTCCTAGCTCGCTTAAATACTGTTTATCCTTATATCATGACTCATGAACCCAACCCAGTGAATTTGTAGATTTTGCGGTTATATTGCGGTTGTATTTATAAGTACCCTTCATTTGACTTTATGTTCCTGTAACATACATAAGTATATAAAAAGGGCAATTGTGATATAACATGTACGTCACAAGTCGCAATGGAAGGTTTGAAATTGTGTTATACCCTTGTTAATCGTTTTGTGATTTAAGCTCATTTAAAGCCTTCATTAATAATTATGCTATGTAGAAAGCTTCATGTCAAATTTGGCGTTTACATCTTTCCGGACGCTTATCTGGACAGAAATATACCTACTGATGCTACCCTTTCACAACACTATCAATGGCCGAAGGGTATAATAAGAAATAGCTTTAGTTTGATAAGAAAATAAAAATATTATTGTACAGGCATCAATTTGAGAGCTAGCGTGGGGTTACAACAAATTAGCATTACATGAGGGTTACAACAATCTTTATTGTTTTTTATTTCTGCATATTCTTATATAGTATTTTGGAAGGACTAATATATCCAGTAGCGAAGCTAGGTTTGCTGACGCCCAAGGCTGAAACTGAATTTGTGTCCCCGAACGTAAGGTCGTATAAAAAACATTGTACATGGAGTACAAAGTGAGTAATTAAAAATAATACACAAATTGAATCGAATAAATTTATAAAATATATTTTATTATAAACAGTATCTTAGTTTAATAAAAGCATAATATAAGTAATAATTAGAAACGTGTTTTGGTTTTCTTGAGTCATTTGTTTACGCGAATCAAATTACTATAACAATTTTGCTATCCTTCCATTTGCTACTGCAAACTTAACAATAATGTCATTGTAATCTATTGATAAAGCGACTTTGTTATTTGAATTATTCGACTATATTATTAAATGGTCGATTAGATTTGATCATCTTGAGTTTACTGAATGAGTGATCACATGGTGCTACAGTGGTAAAGAGAGTACGATTTTTAAAGCAGTCATGTCTAGGCATTCTGAATGATAAATACATATATGGTATATGGTATATACAACAAAGGTGCACTTTTTAAGCGCAGAAACTACGCAAATTTAAACAAAGAAAGAAAACCTTGATCTTTATACTTATTGCGGAAATCAGGCTATAACATTATTAACTTGTTTCTTTAAAAGTATGATTGCTTCTCAGTGAGCTTGCTAGATCTAGAGGTATCTTTTCATTCTAAAAAAATTATATAGTGCACCATTGCTACGATTACTTGAAATAGTGATATTTGTTTGTAATGAATGTAACGATTCCGTCGCTTCAGATCATGTGCCCGTGTCTGTGTGTCAGCGATAAACGCCACTTTAGCCATTTGTTGTTGGGAATCGCGTCTGTAACGGTTTTGTAAAATTGGGAAAAGGTTATCTTACTATAGATCTCGGTTAACTGTAGCATTATTTACTTGTTAATCATTAAGCTAGCTATTTTAAAAAGAGAACTTAAAATAATTTAAACTAGTTGGCGTATAAATGTTCTTTATATTTAAATGTTATTTTAATTTACCTCATCAATCGGTATTTTGCTATATTCTTTAGGTTCTTAGTGAATTAATAAATTATTTAATAAGGTCTATCCGTGGTTAATGCAACATATATACAATAACACACAGAATTATCGTATTTAAATACATATACATATTTAACATGGACAGTGTTCAAAGTTACAAATTATTTCTGTGTAGTATTTTAAGGCCCTTTTATATGTTGAAAATTTGCCTAATTAGTTATTGCTCTAATATATAAAGTAGTTACAAATTTTAGGGTTATTAGTTAAACAGTCTAGAAAGTAAAGGTAGCAGGCGAGTTAATATAAAAATCTTTCCCTTTTACTAGATTTGTAGAAAGTATTTTAATTTTGGCCAGAGGTTTGCAACACACTGAAAGAAACATCTACGACCTTTAAAAGTACATATATGTAAATATTATTGATCAGCATCTATCCGTCTGTTCCAACGCAAACTAGTACCTTCATTTTTGTAAATCTTGATGAAACTTGGCACATATGTATATGTACTTATATTGTTGCACGGTTTATATATGTCTGTAAGTATGAACAAATCGTTTTGAACCGATACATTGTATAGCTGTCATAGAAGCTTTCGAGATATTGTTGTTAATTTTTAAGATATCGTAACCAAAATCACTTAATCAAATTCCAAATTTTCTTGCACTCAGACAACTTTAACTTATTGTGAAACAATGAAAACTAAACTGTACACATTCCTTTTTATTGTGCCATATGTATATGCTGCATAAATTTCACTAAAATCGGTTCTCTATATTATCCTATGGTGAAAAATGATGACGCCACACAAAAATTCATTTGATTCCCCAAAATCAAATTCAATAAATTTCAAAACGAGTACTGTCAAGACTCTGAAACTATTTTAAATGATTGCCGTTGGAACATCGGTGAAAACTTGTACCAAGGATAAAACCTTTAACAAGTCTAAGTTAGCCGTCCTTTCTTTTTTTTTTTCAATTAACAACAATTTAACATTTCCCTCATAATATATACTTATTGTATATTTTAGAAATAATTCTTATAATTACTTTAAAAAACTGTGGGAAAAAGACCAAGCGTTTACGGATAAGTACAAAATGTCAATTTCATAGTATTATACAAAAAGTATTGTAAATGTATGTACATACGTCCATATTGCCTTAAATTAGCTAAAGACAGTGTACCCGCCGTTACAGCAAATGAGTAAGCAAAAGAGAAAGCAGTAACAATGTGAGACTGGAATAAAATGCGGTACCCTTGCCGCACAACTTGATGCTGCTCTCCTGAAAAAAGAACCAAAAGATGAGAATTCAGAAAAACGGAAGAAACTTTAAATGCAAGCTCTACTTACGTTTGCATGACGGCTGATGCAGCTTTGGGGGCGAACTCTGGTGAATTCGCGTGCGTGCTTATAACAAGAAAAGGTCTCATTAACCGCAAGCGGATAGTTAATCCGCTTAGGATTTACAGTCAACACCAGTGCGACATCGCGGGGACACAGCTGATCAATGACCAGCAGGATCAAATTACTGTTAGGTATGGGAAGTACTACAAATGGCCGCTCGCATGCGTGCGCTGTCATATTGTATACAACGTTATCTCTCTCATTGTATAGCGTATACAACTCGCGCTGCATGTCACACGACTTGAGTCGTGTGCGGTGTAAAGTCAGGTATTGCAGCCAACCATTCTTATTATGACTATTATCTTCCGGTGGCTCTTGCTTTTGTTCAGTGCCATTCACACGAATATACACGTTATTATAGTTGGCCAAGGCGCCCGGTGCCAGTTGTATCAGTTGTACAATATACCACAGTGCCGTATGCAGCAGCCATTTACTCAGTCGGAGAAGGTGGAACAGCGGCTATTAAAGAGTCAAAGTAGAAATTAGTTAATAAAAGATTGTAGTGATTTATGAAGAGCTTACAGATAGTAAGGTATTAGATGCATTTTGTTCAGATTTTGATTCAAAGCACACTGCCTGATAGTCATAGACAATAACACGTTTATAGACTTTCTCCTCCACCAAGCGTTTCATGATAGCCCCATTGACCTCTCCAAAGAAACGTCCAGTTTCATGTACGCGTGTCGATATGATCACAAATCCATTGTTGTCCAGTATATAACAGTCCTTATCATCCACGGCACACGCCTTTACATGGAATAATTTACATAACAGTTTACAATTGTTTTCAAGTGGTATAAAGTCATGTTATTTACATTGCCTGTAATGTTATGAAAGAGTTTATAGAGGGCTGAGTGCTGAAATTGGAATCCAACAACAGCAGCTGGAGCTGATTTAGAGCTTTCATTATGAAATATTGCATTTGTTGCAGTAACAATAATTTCCGAGTCTCCTTCTAAAAGTAAAATGTATCAGATGAATATGTACTCTATATGTCGCGTGATGAACGTACCGCCTGAATCGTAAGGAACCGAATATACAAAGCTCTCTTTGTGCACAAAATATTGATCAACAGCGCGTTGGTACCAAACCTCATCGATGGCGCGTTTGTTATCTTGGCTGAAGCTCTCACTAAAATTAAAAAAATTAGCTTTTTTTAATTATCATATATGGATATGTAATATATAGAACTAACCCCAAACTGGCTTGCCCTGCGATATTCGAGTGGAATTCGTGCCAACGGGTCAGACCACTGTGCGTGGCCAGAAAAGCCACAGTGATGCCGAATCGTTGCTTAAATTCGTGCCTATTGGATCAGAAATTGAAATATTATATTACAAGTGGAACAATGAATTGCTTTTATGTATTTTACATAATATTTTATCTATAAATAATATTAAAAGTGGTCCATAAACAAGTTGTATTTCAGATGATAGTTCTGTTTACCTTGGCAGCAAACCCATTAGTACGGCTATTGGGCTTGATGCGCTTACGCTAGATAGGGTATTTATATTGTATTTTAATAAAGACATTATGAAAGGCATTATGTTATGTGGTTCAAGAGTTCAAGATTGCAGTAAGTATTCATTTGCGGATGCAATAGACAAATAACAGTATACAAAAACAAATTGAAAACAGCATAATACGCAAATAAAAGTGAGAAAAAGAAGTGTGTATACACAAATTATAATGATTAGTATGTGCTGTCCATTGTTGGAATTTTAATTAGGTATGCATTGGTATGGCGTTGAATGTACTAAATGTGGGAACATATCAAGGCTAGCACTTCATTTTGAAACATACAGTACATTCAGGCGGTCCCAAATAGTATACATTCATTTTAGCTAAGAACTCACCTCTTTTCGTCTTTAAAAAAAGTAGTATTTGAAAACCATTTGGTAACTCGCGCATCAAACACGAGCGACTGCATTAACTGCCGATCGCCTGTAATAAGAAATTGAATGAGCATTAAAAAGAATTTATAATATTGATAATACAGATACGGCACACCAGCCAAGTTTATTTTAAATTCTGTAAAGGTATTTTCATTTTTTTCGTAAAAAATAAATAAAATATGAAAAATTGTATTTAACATTTCATGCGCAGCTCTTTTGGTATATTGTGCAAATTCCGCAGCTAACCGGTGGCAAAACATATATTACAAACAATTACATTGCGTTTATATTATAATACTTTATAATACTTAACATTGGTGTACTAAAGGATAAGACTACCGTTTCGATTGCGGTAAAAAGAGCTTGAAAGTGGGTGCAAGTGCAAAAGTTGACAAGCTTATTTTTTTTTTTTTTTTTCCATTGGAGTGAACATAATACTGAAGGGGACTGAATGTTACGGATTGTCTTTGCTTTGATTTTCGTTACTCACAATAGTAGCTTTCTTTTTCATTGATTGATGAATAGCGGCCAGTTGATGAGTTGTTAGCTGTGAATTTGCATGATTATTGAAGTTACACTTTACGAGCATAAATCAAAAACTAGAACATCATAATATGAAAAACCAAATTTAAAAGTATTCAGGCGAATCCAGCAATTACTTGAAAGCACTTTCAAATCAAAAAAAAAATATATATATATTTACTAATAATTTCATGCGACTTACAGAAAATAGCCGCAGCATGTTCTGGGGGCATCGCGCTTCGACTTGATGGCCAATGCCAACCAGGCTCGGACATGCGATCAACAAAATATAACAGTTCAGTTTCTGGTGTTCTGAATGTTTTATTGATTTGCTTGCAAAAAAGCCTAAAAATTGCATATTAATATTTATAATTGACTCTTGTTTTCGAATGGAGTAGACTTACCAGTCAGGGTGAATTTTCCAACGCTTGCCATCAAAGAAGCTGCGTAAATTTTTGCCCGTTATATACGTACGATGTATATCTTGTTCGGTGCGTGGTTCTACTCTATTCACTCCGTATCGTTCTGGATAAGTTATAACAAGAGTGAAAGGAGTATTTTTTATCGCTGTCCAATAGTATTGGCGCTTAACGCGAGCCACACGTTTCTGGAAATATTATAAGATTTATTTTGAATTATATTAACAAAATTCAACTTTTACCGAAAATTCAACATTCCGAAGATATATACATTTTAAACATTTCTAAGCAAAATTAAAAGAGCTGTAATATAATTTAAAAGTTTTACCATATCGTCGAAATGATTTTTAACCAACATCCATTTACTGCCGGTCGATTGATTAATTATAGAATCTCGTATCTGAAAGCGTAACAAGTTTAAGTAAAAGTGTCCATAAAATGTATCATTAGTATATTAAAATTTACCGTCAACAGCACTGGATTGAAATCTCTGGCGACTCGGTCATCATCCAAAAGCTCAACTTCAATCATGTCAACGCTATTGTATGCAGGTTTCAATATATAGCCATGAAACTGTTCTCAAAGAAAATTATTTTTGGTTTAATTATTTTGAATTTACATATACTTTAAATATGGTATTACTGATATGGTGAGAAGTGCGCAGAACACAGATCTACATACATATTTAAATGTATATTCTGGCTCAGTTTTAAGTTATCTGTCTTGGTCTAATTGTTGTTTCTGCACAAATCTATGAAGAACTGTTTGTGGAATAACTTCTGCATTTATAGTGTCTGACACATTGAGTTATTTATAGATATTTGTATCCATGAAATTATTTATATACAGTTTTTATACCCGTCAACTATTGAAAACTTATTAAAGGCTTTCGAAAACTTATGTAACAAATTGAATATTATTTTCTAGCTTGTCATCTTGAACGCAAAAAATCAGTTACTAAAATATGTAAAAGCTTTGAATTTCACATAACTCTTAGCCTGTTTGTCTTGAAATTGCACTTTAAGTATATTTTAAAATGATTTATACGGAAACTTAGCATGAACTACGATCAGACAATGTTTATATATAAATGGATAATGATACATTAATATTGTACATACATAGAAAATACTTTTAGAGTAATATGTAATAATTTTATAAATTTTGCAAAAAGATAAAATATATATTAATAGGTTCGGGGTATAAAAGGCTGTTTACAAATTGAGGAAGTTGAGGGGTATGCGTAGTATTGCACGAATCGTGAGTGATAGTAAAGCTTTTTTTAGTATACATGCTATTTATGTTTATACAAAATTAGAGATTTGTATCCATGAAATTATTTATATATTTTGCCACGCCCAATCCTGTTACAAACACTTGTACTTTGTTAGTGTACCCTTTTTTGACTATGGGTATTCACGGCTGTCCCTTTTCTTATCTATTGCATTTGGTGAAATACTTACAATTGGACGAAAATCGGGATGGAATAATACATAACCATTGTTGGTTACTATAAATGCATATCCATTAACACCAAGCTAAAAATGTAAAACATGAATTATTCAATATTTGGTTTTTTAACAACTCAATTACTTACCATAAATGGCGACAGTAACTTCTTAATTTCATTGATGGGGACATCTGTGCCGGCTACGCCCAGGATATTTGCGATTCTTGTCTGTGCATAAGCAACAAATTTAAGAATAAATTTAACAACATGTGTTCATAAGTTAGTAATCAACAAAATTTGTACAAAATTAGATCTAAAATGTATTTTGGTTTATAGCGCATGAACAAATACAAGTACAGAGAGTTTTATTTGTTTTGCATAAAAATGAATACATAAATTAAATATAGTAAGTATGTTTTAAAATCCACATAGCTAGAATAGAACGAATTTTTGGTGGACTTAAGCTTTCTGGTATTTAAGACAAAAACAATTTATAATTTGAAAAAACATGAGTTGTAATACAAAGTTAAAAGCGTTTGGCTTACTATGCAAGAACTTACGAATACAGTTAAAATAGTTGATGTCAGTGGTACTTTAAAATGCTTATTACAAAAAATGTTAGTGTATGCGTAATTTTGTTTTATATTTTTGTTCGGGATATGGATTAGTAAATGGTTGTCAGAGTATACATAACTGGCTGGTAAAGTGTAGGTGAATAAATAACAATATTTATTATCAGTTTTTATACCCGTCAACTATTGAAAACTTATTAAAGGCTTTCGAAAATTTATGTAACAAATTTAAAATTATTTTCTAGTTTGTCATCTTGAGCGCAAAAAATCAGTTACTAAAAGATGTAAAAGCTTTGAATTTCACATAACTCTTAGCCTGTTTTTTTGAAATTGCACTTTAAGTATATTTTAGAATGATTTATACGGAAACTTGTATAGCTTAGCATGAACTACGATCAGACAATGTTTATATATAAATGGATAATGATACATTAATATTGTACATACATAGAAAATACTTTTAGAGTAATATGTAATAATTTTATAAATTTTGCAAAAAGATAAAATATATATTAATAGGCTCGGGGTATAAAAGGCTGTTTACAAATTGAGGAAGTTGAGGGGTATGCGTAGTATTGCACGAATCGTGAATGATTAACAAACATTGATAGTTAAGCTTATGTATTTTGGTATATATTTAATGTGTACCTCATATTTCAATCGTATATATTTTTGTAACACAGTTATTATACCCTTCATATTTTTTGAACTGAATATGATATGCGATAAAAATAATATTAATACGCAGAAATGATAAAAGGACAGTACAAATGTGTTGAGGCATTTACACACAGCCGACAGATAATTAATTTGGCATTTACATATGTACGTACATATATATACATAGATATATGTACATATATGTATTTTTCTTCGAACGTTGTGATTTTTGAGAATTGTAACACACTTTATGAATAGAAAATAAAATCTAACAGCACGTGAAAGAGAAGGTTACATGGACCCTTTCCTATAACTGAAACGAATAGAAAGGTTGCAATAGATTTAATATCCATGCAGTTTAAGTCATATATTTTAACCGATTGTTTTAATCCCAATTATGTATATGTATATAATAACAATCACTTTTGATGATTAAGTTTCGTGAAAGGTTCTATGAAATATAACGATGATAACATGATTACTATATAGTATATGGAGCACTAAGAATATTAAACCTAATAGGTTTAAGCTGCAGTATATTGAATACTCATTTTGTTTACAAATCGTATCGGAATTGTTCTTTCAATGTGTTAAGTTGTAGGATTTTAATGAATTGCGAAACTCTATTCTAGTCATAGTAAACATGATGCGATGAGCCTACCAATAAAGCCTATAAAATCTATTTAATATAAGACATTTATCCAATTCAGCAAGTTTGTTATAGTCCGATTGGTTATAATTTGGGAAATATTTTCATGAATACAGACAGTTGCCTCCAAAAAAATGTTCTTGTTTAAGAATTTTTTAGACCGTTAAACCAGCAGACGGACGGATCCCATTTAAGGCCCTTCCACCTGTAGTAAGTATTGGAAATCTCTTTATCAAACTCATTATGTTACATGCAACAAGTTCATCAAAAATCAAAAGTTTAGTTTGAAATTTTTGAAAAAAAAATTAATTTTGATCAGAATTAAGATTTTGTTTAGTTGAAGCTGTTGTTGCTTAGGTTAATAAACAAATTACTCACAACTTGAAGATTTATTTCCGCAGCCGGATTTATATCGGTCGTTAGGTTAATGAGCTGTGAATTTGTATTGGTAGTTTTTAATAAATAAATAACTTGAAACTAAATTATATTACACATTGTGAGGGTTTATACAAAGAGGCGCAGCAAGTGTACGTACAAATGAATGTGTATACATTCATATGTATGTACTTATGTTAACTCGACCCGAGGTGTATGCCCTTAAGTTGCCGTCCTTAAGGCCGATCATACATATGAAGGGTACAGCAACTTTATCAATCAGTTCCTCAGTCAAAGCATTCATCACTGTTTCTATTAAAATTATGTTATTTTTATTATTTTTTCTGTTGTCAGATAGTCTCTTGTGTCTAATATTTCCTTAGCACAATTCTGAATTATATAATTTTAATTTACTGTGCTTCATAAACTTCAATGGATTTGGTATGTAGCTTTCATTGCAGTAGCTGTATAAGGATCATATGACCAATTTCACCAATATTTGTTTATGAGTATTTTATATAGGTATATGTAAGCACTAAGTCAAGATTAAAACGTAATATCTATTTTTGTCGAACGTTTAACAACAAATGTTGAATTGTACTACTCAAAATGCTAGATTTACGATCACGTTAAGTAAGGAACTAGCTATAACTATGTACATATATGTAAATGTACGTCTACTAATATCATAAAAATAATATATGTATTCTATATACATATAAAAACTTATTACATTGTTAAATACGTTAGCAATCGAATTGAATTAAGTTTTTGGTTTCGATTTTGTATATATGTTTTCGGAGCTAGTACTAGTATAATAGCAAAAATTTGCTAATAAAACACCATGGTCCTAGACCATGTTAGCTAGAATTATATACGTGTAGGAGGTAATTTAATATATAAACATATTAGTAAAATATGGAATTGATATGCATGTAATGTAGCGCAAAGTATAACAAATCGTTTACTTCTTTTTATATAGGTATAGTTTCATTTACATACATTTATTTATAAGAATTATTTTTTTTGAAATTTAGATAATATTAAATTCAATACGATATATTAATTGGCGTATATAAAACTTTTGCTTAAGAGCAGCAATACTTTTACGCAAAGTTCAATTAATTGTTTAATTTTGTTAGAATTTGGCATTATAGTTTGTACCTCACGTGTTTGCAATTCCCAGAGTGCTTCATTTATTAAAACTTCTTCGGTGATATTCTGTGGTATAGTTGTGTAAAGTTTTGGTAGTAGTAAGTTGTTGTTGTGTGTTACATAATACGTATAAAATATTAATATAGCGGTATTATAGAGTGAGTTTTTTTTTTATAAAGTTAGATTGAAATATGTCTGAGGACTGATTAAAATTATTGCTTTTTCTTTGTAGTTCAGTTGTGGGTGAGTATAATGAACGCGATGCTGTTTATAGTGTAACTTTAGAATGCCGTCCTTAACATTTTACTAAAAATGACTGTGCTTTCTTATATATGGTATTTACTTCGTTTTGCAATTGGTTCACGCTCGATCATGACTATCTACGTAGTCGTTACTTACCGCATTTTCTCGCCGATCGTAGATTGGCATTGACACAGTGGTCATAAATTGATATACTTTAGAGTTCACTGGTTGATTCCAGGTCTAAATTAAAAAATATTAATTTATTTAAATAAAAGAATTTTAAACGAGGAGACTACGTTTTTAAATTACCTCCTTCATACGTCGATATTCCCGTTTCCTCATCTCACTGGGCTGTAGCATATCTTCGTGGACTCTTCTGTATTCGAGAACATCGGCCTTTTGCTCTTCACACTGCTTGTTATCCCACAAAAAATCGGAGATTTTTGTATCCTAGAGAATAATTAATTATAATTATCCAATTTTGCATAAATATTTAATATCATTTATAACATTTATCTAATAAATTAATTCAAATTTAGTCACCTCAAGATCCGCGTAGACCTGCGTCCATGTAACTGGGTGATCATGCCTGCCCAACACCAGGGGTCTGGCCATAACAGGTATATAATTTAATACCATTTCGCGCACCTCAGCGGTATCGCTAAGATGCACATAGTACCCCTGATTTTCACATGCCATCCACCGTATATCATCCCAATTCGCCACCTCTTTACCAATAAGGTAGGTAAAAACACGGACCGGTCTGTAGGGCGGATCCCGCCAATTGTATAACTGGAAGACCTCTTGATTGTTTTCGGGAGCCCCATCACCAACTATCATTATAGCCTGATTGCATTGCGCCCCACGCGAATTTATTTTTGTTTCTTCCAATATTTCGAAAGCTCTTGTTAAAGCGGCAGTATAGTTGGCAATCGATGTGGGTTTAATCGATTCAATCCCTTCTTTTAGTTCACGTATGTTTGCTAAATTTGCCTGAATAAGTTTCGAAGTAACGTGTGTATTTTTTTATGTTTTTGTAATTTGAAAGCCGCATTTAAATTGTAATTTTTTAAAAAGGGGAAAAATAGTTTAATAATAATTTAAAATTTAAATTATAGAAAAATAATATGGTATATACTTGAATTAGTGTCTCCTCGAAACATCCGACAATGGGCTTTACTTCCTTATCAAAGGTTAAGATGTTCACAAAGTCATTTGTTCCTAATGTATCTAGGATTGTATTGACAACATGCTTTGAGATATCTAGCCTCTGTCCCAACATTGAACCAGATGTATCCATTAGGATAATAACGTCCTTTGGGCTAGTTGCCGCCTCCATGTACCAAGAACGTAAACGGCAATCATACAGATCAACCGTTTCGTCCTTCTTCCATTTTGATGCAGGGAATTGGCGCATAAAGCCTGTCGAACTGCCAAAAAATTGCCAGGATAAACTTGGATCATTTTTGTAATTATCACGAAAAATTTGATCCAAATTTTCTGACCATTGAATCGCTTTTATAACATCCGACGCTGTGTTATCATTTGTTGACATGTCCGAGTAAAGGTTTTGTTGTTTTGGAGGTTTTATCAATTTCGGAAAAACAAATAGGAAAAAAATGGAATTATTTAGAGTCTATAAATAAACTAAACGCTTTGATAGCGTACGGACATTAATAGAGTTGTGGGGGTGTTATTACAAGAATGAAGTGGCGTGCTTGGTTGTTGTACGGTTATTGGCAATGCATTATTTAATAGAAGAAATAATTCGCAACGCAGCTCAGAGGGTTGAATAAGAATTGATAAGACAAAATAAAGTCGAATGCACAAACTACTCTTTTTCAAATTTGTAATACTAATAAGTCAAACATTTTGAATAAATATCGCCCCTGCAACTATTTATAGCGTACAGCAATAGAAAGCAATTGAATTATGATTACATAAAAGTCGAGAATAGTTTGCGTTGCAACGGATGGACGATTAAAATGTATATGGGGTTGGAGATATCTTCGTATCTGTAATTTTAAATACTGCTCTTGAGTACCGCACTTCTTATATTAACTATAGGTAGAATGGAAACAGTTTCTCTAAAGATGAACAAGCAAGTAAATTTTAAAATTAATCATAGTAGTATGTGCTCGACTTTAACTTTTCTTAAAAGTTCTTATTCTAGTTTTCGAAAGTAAAATTGAAGTGTGATTAGATTCATATGTTTGTATATAGAAACATATAAATGCATAAATGTTTCATACACAAATATATATAAACATGTATGCATATGTCATGAAGAGAAAAGTAAGCTAATTCACGTGGATTTCAAACCTCGGTCAAACACATTAACTGGGACGTGCACCGAGCTAACGCTGAAGTTGACAGGTGTGTTGTGGAACTCCGGTCTTTTCTCAAGCACTACAACTTTTGGAGGTACATAGATGAGAGGCTCTCCAATTTGATCATCCATATCAGGAGGTGTTGTTGGAGGCGGAGGTGTTGGTTCACCCGGTTCGGCCATTTCTTTTGCATTGTAGTATGAAAACATCTTATCCGCCATATCGTTTTGATGAGATAGTGCTGTGTTTTCAGCTGTATCCATAATTCTCTGCAATAATCAACAAAATATTAATATTTTAACATTACTGTTGTTAGAAAATACATACTCGCACAGCGCTAACTTTAAGATCCATCATCATTTCGATTTCTTTGGCCATAGATTCAACAATTACGCCACCTTGTCGCGTCACAACTTTGACATCTTTAAAACTCTGTAAATAGAAGAAGGTATTACTAAAAAAATCAAGAAACAAAGACATTCGGTATACCAAAGATTAAAGACCCTTATTATAAAGTTAAGAAACAGTAATCGTAAGGGTTTAATGATAATATAAAGCTTAGGGCTTCACAACAAAAAGTTTTGAACATTCAACTGATTTTCTAAATTTCAAATATAAATCAACAATTTTTTTATTTGACAGATCAATTAGCTTGTATTTTAAAATAAGTCGAAAGATTTCGTGATAATTATAGGAATGCAGCTGTCAAAACCCGGATTATTAAGTATGCACATGGTTATTTGAAGTACTTAGTGTAGCGTTATTTAGATAGCTTTAAATTAGTAAGTTGAGTTTGAAGTGCAACTGCCGAAAAGATTGACAGACACATACTATAAGAATAGAAATATACTTTGTGAGGTTGGCGTTGCAAAATAAAAAAAAAAAACAACAGGGACGTTGGAAAATCAATATGAATAACTCACATCTTGCACATCCTTTCGTCTGGTGATAAAATCACCTAATGAAAACAGCTCTAGGCCCAGCTTGTCTGCCCATGAGTGAACGCTATTATTAAATTGATTAGAAGTATATAAAATTATGAGATTCTTATAATCGGAGTATAACTTACAGATTGTAGTTGATGTTTTCACCAGGCAGCGGATCCACACAAGGCACATGAAAAATGGTCAAAAATTGAAGGCACAGGCAGAGGCGTCGCCAGCCCCAAATTAATTGCACCATATTTTTGCTTCGACTTTGATTGTGATATAGGTAAATATTATTGAACTTCCGTAAATCGACGACCAATTTTCATTACATTTAGCTTTTACTTTTAGGTTGCTCTTTCACGCCCCTCATAACAATATTGTATTGCACTTTTACCACCAAAGTTTACTCTTACACTTTGCTTTTATTGAACACGCTTTGAGTATTTTTATTAGTGCTAACCATTTTTCCTTAATTTATAAAATTTCTTAGTAATGTTTTAACTGTTCTGTGTATACACTCGTTTGCCAGCTTGATGTGTTGCTGGCGTTTCTGTGTCATCGGTGAAATCATTAGCTGCGAAAAAGAAACAAATGCTGTTGTCACTTTCAAAGTATACTGCACTGCTCTCGCATTGCCTTGCGCTTGCGTCAAGTTTTGACGCGTCTGCGCAGTTGATCTGATACATCTTTTGAAGTTCTACAGGTGTTTGTTTACCTACTCCTGCGGTTGCGTACTAGACATGTTGGCAAAGTTTAATAAATGAGAGAGAGACTGTCAAAACTAAATGGTGAGTATAATAGGAGCAGAAAACATCAGTTTTGTGTCATATGCGCGGGTTCTTATTCTATTCAAATTGGGCATCAAAAATTGGGTTCTTTAAAAAACACTGCATGTTGATTTTTATATGCAATATAAAAATATATTCACAATAAAAGAAAATTTATAGCTTTAATTGAATCAATACATTTATTGATTGATAATTTGTAGATATTCTCAGTTTACAACAAATGAATGACTCCAAACATTAATCGAAATGCAAAACAAGTGTTGTACATTAGTACTTGTAACCGCCGGCACCACCACCTTGTCCTCCAGCGGGGCCTTGTGGGAACTGCGCCTCGCCTTCGTAACTAACGTCAGCGTGGTAGCCAGTCTTCCAGTCAGCTGTGTAACGCACCACCTGGGTGCGTCCATCGGGAAGTTGCACGCGATATTCGCCAGTTACCACATCACCATCGCTTGCGGCCTTATGTGCATAGTCGTTGGCCGTTTCCGGGTCTTGAACAGCGTATTCAAAGTCGAATGGCATTCCAGGAACGTGCACGTGATCCTGTTAAAGAAGAACAAAGGAGCAATGGTTACCTTTTGCAATTTTCATGGCAGGGTTTCTACTTACGTCTCCAGGTTGGCCGGGTGGAGGAGGGCGTGCTGGAGGACCTGGTCCCTTTGGTTTACCAGGTTGACCGGGTTGACTCGGCTGCTGTGAGTTTTAAGTAAAAATAATAAAGTTCACTTTTATATTCAAATTGGGTGCTAATATATACTAACGAATGGCTTATTGGGTTCCGGATAGTCATATCCATTCTTGGTAGGAGGTAAATATGCATTAGAGCCTGGTGCAATCTGAGCATATGCATAGGATGCGATGGCAACAAGTGAAATATACTAAAAAGAATTCAGCAGTAAATATAAAAAGGTTCCATAATTATAAATAAGAAAATAGTTAAGTTAACCGAGATCGAAGCAGGAATACTCTGCCCCTCTTAAGACAAACGTTTATTACTTAGAATTGATCATTTACAACTCCGTAATAGGTGTGTAGAATAAAATCACATAGTTATTTTTAGCTCTGTTAGTCAAGCCAGTTTCCTTGTATCTCTTAGTTGTTTAAACCAGCTTAATATAGCCTTCTTCGCCCATTTTCTATTAGTACAGGGTATTAAAAGTGAACGGTAACAAACTGAAATGGAAGCGGCGATAACATCGCGCCTGACATTTAGCAACTGTTGCTCTGGGACAGGTGCAACGTCGACAATGACTGCTTGCAAACTATACTTAGAATGCGACCTAAAAATTTATTAGACTACGTTATAGGCAAAAGATCATTGAGGTTAACTTACAAATAAGATAAGGTTAACTTTTATTTACTTATTATTTTTAACATAGTCCGAACATGATCAAATGACATACAAAATACTTCGTTAGATGAGTACAGATTTGAACAAACAGATGATGTGCATTCATATACAACAAGGAGAAGGACGAAGTATTTTTTAATTCCGAATTTGATTTGATTTAGCTACATAGAATGATCGCTTGCCAAATTATCTATAGAGGTTACAGTTTTCATATTTGGTATTTACAATCATATATGGCTTGAGCATTTAAGGTTTTTTAGCTCGTGCTGCCTTCCGCCACCATAGGAGTCATACACAAGGCCATTAATCTTCATTACAAACAATTTCGGATTTGCATCTTCTCATGAGTTGCATATGCGTTTACTATATGCGTACTTGTGTATGTGATCGTGATTGGGAAGACTGAGTATCTTGTTAAATGTAATTTTAATTGTGGATTGCGGAAGTGTTTTGTTTCTCAAAGATTAACGTTTACGTTCAATAGAATATATTAATACATATTATAATTCATCATATTATAGCATATACATATGTAAGAATGCAAGTGTTCAGAACGTTCTTTGTTTTGACGAGCTGTTGTTAGACCCGTTATTTACGACGTGTTTGCGTACCTGCTACCAGTATTGTATTTTATTAATTATAAATTAATACAAAGACAGTTCGATTATATTACAATTAAATATATATTATTATATATAACAACCAATTGGTTATTTTTTAATATCTTGTATTTAAACGTACCACATCTTACTTAAGTAAGTTTTTACCCATTAAAATTGTTTCAAGAATTATCGATAAACATACAAACTATTAGCTTTATCAAAACAGAATAATAAAATATAATTAGTAAAGAATGTATTAGCCGAAATAGACTATGAGCGTAGCTTCGACGTGTCGAAAGAATTTTTTTTTGTTTTTATTTAAGCTTGGATGCCTTAACATACCATAAATACCCAACATTCGCACACAAGTAGCCCACGCCACAGTTCCGAAATCTTAGGCCACATTTGCAATTCATTTTCAATGTAATACCGTTTAATGGACTTCGAAATAGGGTGAACTATGTTATGCCAGTGTTCTTTTATTTATGAAATTCGCAGTATTTTCAGCATAAATTAGGCGAGTAATTGAATTTGTTTATGGTGCAATCGCAAGAGATCTCTTCTATATTGATTCGGGAAATACATACATGCATACTATTTTTTTGTATGTTGTACTTGCTACACACGAACCCGCTTGCATACTAAAACAATAAACATTTAGCTGACCTTTTCAGCGCTTGAAGCATACTGCAGTTGTTTCTGTTTCCCCACTTTAAGGCATTGAAATGCAAATTGAAAAAAAAAAAAAAGGTAATGATCATGTGAATTGCAAGAAAAAACCGCAAAAGCCTCTTCTCACACGTAGATTATTGGTATCTTTTGTTTTTTTTTATTTTTGAACTTTGTACTGAAATGTTTCATATTTAGAACAGATGCAGTGGCATTCATGCTATATTTTACTTAAGTGCAGTAAGTAAAAGAAAATACAACAAGTGTTCGACGTAGGGCAACCTTGGAAACATGTTGATACTATTATTAGCGTAATCGAGCACATAACTGAAGAGAAATAATCATATTCCTGCGTGTAGTTCCTGGCTGCAAATTTTCAACCTGTAAGGGCGGCTGTTGAACTTGTTCACGCCTTTTTCTGATTTTTTGCAGAAATGCTTATACATTGGTCAAGGGTATAAAAAGAAAAATTATTTCCAATGGAATTAGTAGACCCAATGTATCTACATCCATACGGCGTAGATGTAACATAAGTATGCATGTATATGTAATGTGTTGCCATTATTATTGCTTCTTTCTTGGCCTTTGCGCAGTATGGGTGCAACGAAATGCTGTAAGTCTGTTGCCAACTGAGACAATGACTGTGCCATATTCATGTCACGCAAAGTATTGTGTGTGGGATTAAATTTAATTTAGATTTTCTCACATATGCATTCTTTTTGGAATTTTTGAAATCGAGATTTTTGGTTTGCCACAACCTTTGTGGCTTTTGCATAGATTTTAAAGTATCCATGCAATCTTTACTGTTCCCATTGACAGTTACTATTTGTAAATATACATTTGACACTTAAATCACTTTCTAGTATAGTCGTTGAGTGATGGAGCTCCTTGAATTTAAGCTTTAAAAAACATAGCATGCTGACAACGTGTAATCTATCACATAAAATAGAAAAATACGAAAAAAACTCGAACGCATTCGACTTCATAAAGTATAAGCATAAACTAGTAATCTAGTTAGTATGCTAGCATTTATACACATAGTATATACAAATGCATTTTACGGCTTCACTGTTAGTTAATTATAAAAAATATGTAAAATTTAAACGATTTAATGAGGATGATCGGTTTAACATAAATATGTATTTACTCGGAGGGGCGTGTCACAAATCCACAAATAACATTAAGCAGCGCTATCAGAATGCTTGTGTGTAATTTTGATAGTGTTACATACATTTTTTGCCTACACAAACAGTCAATGTACATAGGTGTGTCTGTACATCCACAAACCTTTTTTGTAGTTATTAGTCTAACTTATTTTGGTAAATCATGTTAAATTATTTTCCTATTTTCAACACAATCGGTTAATAAGCAGGAATTTCAAGAAACTGTATTCCATGTTAAACGTGCTCTACACAGCCACCCGTTTTTATGAAGTACTGATTAAAACGTGAGTAATTTTGTATGCATGACCTTTTTATAAAGAAAGAATCTAAGTTAAATGCTGGGCGCGTTTAAAGTTTAAATTCATGATCTGTTATGCTTTTATTAATCTTATTATAAAGTTTAACAGTTGTTACTTCTGCTTAACTTACTAAATTCTAAAAGGCATACTTACAAATATTGAAAAGAGTTTAAAGAAAATCATTTTTGAAATAAGTATAACAATGCGAAGTGTCAGATCCTTGAATATAGATTAATTAAAATTCCGCGCTAAATTAGTTGCAAATAAAATATTAAAAATTATTGAATTATCTTCTCATATTATTTTTAAATGAGTTTCTTTTTGTTGTTGTTGTTGATGTTGTTGAACACGATATATGTATATAATCCAGTACTATCAAAAACGTATTAGCACATTGATCAAACACTAATGTCCTTATGAAACAGTTGTTAGAAGTGAATCTTACTTTCGATTGATCTACTTGACTCGCTTTGACTATTATTTTGCTTTAAAATTCAGACAGTACTAGACCGCACAAAGTACACGAACGTTTTCAATTAGGGTAGACAATGGAGATGCGCTGGCTTTTATAAGCAACGCGCAGCCGAAGCAGTCAACGATGCTCTTTTCAACAGCTAACAGGCAACACAACTAAGCCAGAGCAGAGTCAGCGGTATCGCGTTGCCAACTGCACCTAAAAATAATGAAAAGTAATGCCAGATACAAACTGTTGAGGCACGTTCATAGCTTCGAACTTATAGATCATCTTCGTTGAGGCAAGTAAAGTAAGTAGTCTCTCTCTCTCTCGCCCTCTCTCTCTTTCTCTCTTTGTTTTTATTTTTTTGCTTAATATTATCTGTAACTGGGAGCATGTTGCTCTTTGCTGCTCAGTGCTGAGAGGAACATGTAGTATGTTGAATAAAAAATGTTGCAGATCATCGTCAGCAAAAGTAAGAATATCTAAGGCAATTGTTGATGCTGATGATCATCTTACAGTGAGTTGATAAATTTGCTCACAATGATCATTAGAGCGGGTTGAATCTTGGCGGATGTAAAACAAGTTGCTGGAATCATTTATTTTTTTTTTTTTTTAAATGCTGTGTGCTAGTCTTCGGTAGTAGACATTGCTGCGGGCAAAATACACTTTTGTCTGGACTTGTAAAAACGTTCACAATGACTTCATTAAATGCACAAAATTTGATATTTAAGTTTTATGACTGGCTTTTGGTTCTAGCTCTCCAGCTTGATGCAGTCAAGACTTCATTTCAGACTGGAAATGGAACTAAGGTGGAGTCAAAATACGAGTAAAAATCCCCCTCTCGCAAATGTCACTGAATGTCAGATGCGCGCTTGGCGATAGTTTCCTGCGCTGGGCGTTTGCCCTTTGCGAGACCTAGAATGTTGAGCATCCCAGCAAGTTACAATTAAAACCAATAAACAAAAAACAGCTAGCAAGTACATGTGCTCGTAGAAGAAATAAAAAATCCATCTATACTGTAGGTTTATATAATATTATTTACCTATTGCACAGGCCAAATTATATAAACCATTTTTATACCATATTTTTTTGCAATCTTCCCAAGTACAAAATCTTCTTCCGTCATGATTTTAAATGAAGTAGCTGTACATCTTTAAATACCAATTTACCTTGAAAGCGTGGATGAAATTAATAAAAAATTGTACGAACCTCACTCAAAGAAATCTGCAGCTGTTATAATTTTATTGCCCACTTAAGATACACTTAAGTACACTTATACCATGCGTTTGCATATAACTGACATATGTATGTAACATATTTATATGTACGAATAAACATTCAAATCTATGTCTTTGAATAATGAAAATAATAAGAAAGCAGGTCTGAGTTACCACTGACCAGAAGTACAAGGCCAAACAAGTTTCTCAAAATAAATAGATTAAATATGAGAGAAATAGTAGACTATGTCAAAGATACGGCCTCATTAAAAATAATAAAAATAATCTCAATAATCTTCTTTTCCGCAATACTGGCAAATAAGTCTTTAGATATTCACTTTTCCTGTCACTTTTGACAAAACATTGTGCTATTGTTTTCTGCAGACCAAATTTTTAACAGCATATGAAATATTTGAAATATTGTGATATAAAGGCAAAATCAGCGCACAAATTAACACTTTGCATGCATACATATGTACATATAAATACTCAACATGCCTACATCATGTCGAAGATTTTATACCCTTTGTACCCTTTATACCCGTTTATATTGTAATATCAGTCTTCAACGACTATTCGTTTGAAAGATATTAGGAGTTCGTGTATGGCAACAATAATTTTATGAAGGACGCACAAAGAAGGATGATTATCTGTTCCCATAAATATTTAACTACATATGGTTCACGATTCGTTTTGAAAATCGTTGAGATGGAAATGTGCTTATTAGGGAAAGTAAAAATAATCATCTGATGTGGGTAATATCTGATCTGGATCATTCCGAGTTATATATTCTTTGCAGCATTATACAAACTAAGTGTATATGTAATTTATGCCGTCGAATTTGTTTTATTTCATACGTCGCAAACTTCTGACCAAAATAAGATTACCCTTTGCACAAAAGTAGAAAACTGTTGCTATTGACATTTAAAAGATGCCGTTCCTTGTTATTGGTTATTGAACTGTTGTGGTATTGCTCATATTACCATTTAAGAGAACAGCAGCTAAAGGTTTTAACATTTTTTTTTTTTTCAATATTAAGACTGAGGGTATATGTTTATTGTTTACTTTATTGATCAATCAATCAATTTTTAATATTTACCCATGTTAATAATAAAAAATCTGTTGGACTAATGAAATATTCGACTATTGTTTTTGGAACAATTTCTTTTCAAGGGGGTAATCAAACCATGTTCAGAAATCGATTAAAATAATTATCTGTTTATTAATTATAGATATTTTTGGTTAAAACCGTACCCTTCGTTTAGATTGTGTGGTTACGCCTTTTTTAGAAAATATACATAACATATGTACATGTTTGAAGGTCGCTATTGCTGGGTATCTCCAAGTTAATTACGCTCAAAAGCAATCTTCCTAACTTGTTCATATTTGCAGCATTTTCGAATTTCCGAGAATTGGCTATGCTGCAAAATTAGAGACTCACCTGTTAAGTGTTGTTACTTTTAATGCTAAAGACAGAATAGAAAACCTGAAATCATTCCATGCCAAGTATTTAGGCGCACCTACGTATTCCGAATAAGAATTAGTTAAATTGCAAATCCAGATTTGAAATTGCACACGGCTTGCCACTTGTTGTTGCATATATATATATATATATATATATATATATATATTGTTGTATATTGTATATATTATATATTTGTGCATATGTATTTGTACAACCAGTGTTAGTTTTCTTTCTGTTAGTCTGTCCACAGAACAGGATGCGGCTCTGACAAAGTTTATAACCAGTAGAAATTGTCACAGTCCACTAAGACACGTAAGCGAATTATTATACAGTTATTATATTATAGAACTTTTAACTTCACACTGGTCTTGATCATTACATTATATATACATATATATAATTAAATATACATTCTTTTTTTAAAGAGAAATACCTAAAAAATTATGAAAAAAGCATTCATATCGATATTTGAAAAGTATAACACAAACCTATGGGTAGCCGATATATTTGATTTTAAAACGTTACTCGAAATTATTTATGTACTTTTATGAACATACCCAACTACTACATAGTCATTATAATCTTTCGTGGAAGAAATAAGCGTTTTGTTAATGGTACTATTAAGAATTTGACTGTACACGTTATTTTATTTTATAAAGTTCACTTAGACAATAATAACATACATATTCATACATGAGCACAACTAGTATTTACATATACATATTCATATAAATTTCTTTATAAAGATTCATTGCACATTTGCCTGGTTGCTGCTGAAATTATTTTCCAATTGCTGTTCAGTGCTTTGTTGTAACACTCTCAAAACTAACGTCAGCGTGAAAGCCCGTATCATCAGCATGATAAATCACGTTTTGAACTCGTCCATCAGGCAATAAAATATGATATTGACCGCGTGTCACGCCTAATACATCCTTGTTCTGTTTGTGTCCAAAGTCGTTGCCAGTATGAAAATCACGTACGCGGTAACCAAAAGCATACTTGGACGCATACTGTTGAAGCTGTAACATGATTGATTAACAAACTGATTTTAATACATAGGACTTTATTAGTGTGGATAACTACAAAATAGGAAACGAAAAGGTAGCTTGAATTGAACACATAGTCACATAGCAGATATTCAATATATGTATGTATGTATAAAAGCATTGTGACAGTTTGTTGCAATATAAACAAACATACATACACAATTGAAATATAACCGCTGTTTTTATTTATATATAGAATATTTGTATACACATTCATTCATAGTAAAAACTCCATGTATAAATAAAAGTGATTTTTGTCCCAATTAATACAGTTAAGCTGTTATGCTGCATTTACTGTTTTAATTTAATTAAAATAGGAAGTCCAATAATGATTATTTTTCGTTTATTTCTCATGTACTTTCGATTTTATTTGAATGCGCTTTCGGAAGTTTTTATATAAACTTTGATCTATTGCTTTTAAAAGAATTTCAATCACATTAGCTTTGAAAATTGATATCCCCATTTCTACTTTTCATAATACTCACTTTTCATAGTTCATCTGCTCACACTAAGTTCAAATAACAAAAAAAAAAAAAAAAAATTAAATTTAAATTAAATTTTTTAAAGTCATTTTTTTAAACCCATTTTTCTATTTCATAATTGTTCGGAACACAACGAGTTTAAATCACGCAAAATTTTTAAATTATTCGTAAATAGAAATTAAAAAAAAAAAAAAAGGATGAAGCAGTTGCGTCGCAATACCTACCGTAGTATTTTGGGACTGCGCGAAGTTACCAGGATGATGGTACGCTTTTCTTGCAGCAATGAAGCTGGTGGTGGCGGTAAGGGTGTAGTATTGGGCATTTACATGAAGGAAGGCGATAAAGACCCGAAGTTTACGCCAAGCGGCGAAAGATTTAACGATCGCACCGGTGGCAAGCTTAGACAGCTAGTTTGTGAAACCAAGATAGATGGACGGTTGGGACGTGGTAGAGTATTCAGCAACATTGATCCAGACTTTGCTTCAGTGGCAGTAGTAGGTGCCGGTATTGAAGGTATTGGCTTCAATGAGCTGGAGATGTTGGATGAGGGGATGGAGAATGTTCGTGTTGCTGCGGGTGTCGGTGCGCGATCATTGCAACTGCAGAATTGCCACATTATCAGTGTCGACTCCATGGACTATGCGGAGCAAGCTGCTGAAGGTGCCTCCATGGGGATTTGGAGGTTCCAAGATAATATTGCAAAGGAAAAACGTATAGTTAATCCAAGATTGGAACTGTACGACTCTAGTGATTTAGATGCTTGGACCCGTGGAATTTTTAAGGCGGAATCACAGAATTTGGCAAGGCGTCTTTCGGACGCCTCGGCCAATTGCATGACGCCAACGATGTTTGCCCAAGCAACGGTAGACGCTCTGTGTCCTTGCGGAGTTACTGTAGAGGTGCGCACCATGGACTGGATCGAAATGCAGCGAATGCATGCATTCCTAATGATTGCCAAGGGCAGTTGCGAACCACCCGTACTTCTAGAAATCAGCTATTGTGGTACTGCACCGGAGGATAAACCAATTCTTTTTGTCGGCAAGGGAATAACGTTCAATTCAGGTGGCATCAACTTGCGGCCTTGCGAGGGTATGGATGAATACCGGGGAAGCATGTCTGCGGCAGCAGCGGTCATTGGCATGATGCGTTGCATCGCTGCCTTGTCTCTGCCAATTAATATTACTTGTGTAATCCCTCTATGTGAGAACATGCCTTCGGGAATGTCTGCGAAGCCAGGAGATGTCGTTACTTTGTTAAATGCAAGGTCCATGGCAGTACGTGATATCGACAAGGCCGGTGTTGTGGTACTGGCTGATCCTTTAATCTATGGACAATCAACTTATAAGCCACGCCTAGTGGTTGATGTAGCAACTCTAGGTATAGGTGTACAGAAAGCCTATGGCGGCGGAGCCTCTGGTATTTTTTCTAATTCCCATTACATTTGGAAGCAGTTCCAGAAAGCTGGCTCCCTGACGGGTGATCGTGTATGGCGAATGCCTTTGTGGCAATACTACAGAAAGCAAGTTACCGATGAAACTGGCTACGATCTAAGCAACGATGGTCGCGGACTCGCTAGCTCCTGTCTAGCAGCTGCTATTTTACATGAGCTCGTTCCCTGTGCGGATTGGGCACATATTGATACCCGTGGCACTGGAATGCTTACCACCTATGGAATTATCCCCTACTTAACAGCAAGATATATGACAGGTCGCCCGACACGCACTTTAGTTCAGTTCGTGTATCAAATGGCCTGCCCAGAAATTAAGTAAGTTCGAAAAATTTCATGAAAAATGTATATGTAAATGAACAGTGAATTTAAGTCAATCTGTGGAGAACGCATTCAATATAAAGCATTATATAGTACCTTCGTGTAAATGTAGCCGGTTGTTTAATTTATAACATAAAATTGCTAAATTGTTGAATTAAATCGTAACTTACCGCCTTTTCGTGGTTGTGACCATAAAGCAAGCCATTGATATTATTTTCGCTTTTTAATTGAGCTGGTATCGACGTTATCAACTGACCATGACTTACTTTATGTTTGGGATGATGGACTAGGGTTTCAACGTTGGTTAATATTCCATCATCGTGAACACCTTCGTAGCCATTTGACAATCCATGTCCGGGAGTAAATTCAATATAAGAGCTTGGCGTGGGCAATGCGGTTGGGGTTTTACTGCCAGTCAGAAGTATTTCCTTAACATCATTGTTTCCTTGCTCCACAATGGGAACATATTGCTTGGCCTTGGCCATGCCAATTAGTCGCCCTGGTTTTGTTCCTAGCGCAATGTGGTCTCTCATAGCGAAACCTTTTAGTGGTGATGGAGCCGGAAGTGGATGCTGAATATGGCTTTCCGCTGGATGGAACTGGATTGGTGCCGTGTTTTCTTGTGGTTGGTCTTGTAATGGGATTAGTAGATGTTTCGACTGACGGTGCTGTTTGGCTTGCATTTCCTTAGCGAGAAGGTAGGTAAGGCCATGAATTTGATCGTCAGGCGACTTCCCAATTAGCGTGGACAGTTCCCGAAATTCTGGCAGCTGTTTGTAGTTTTCGTTAATACTAGCTTGAGGTACATGGTATTCAATTTTGATCAAAGGAGTTGTAGAAGGAGTTGGTTCTGTTTGAATATCATATTTTAAGTGTTCTATGGGTCTTCCGTAAATAAGATTAGATTGTACCGGATCTATTCTCAAGGGATCAGGCTTAGAGGGGCGAAACTGAAAATTATCTTTAGGAATTTCTGGTTGCGATACGATTACTTGTGCAGTTTCGACTCTAGGCACACCCGACTCTGCACTGTATGTGTGATGTATTTCTTCAGCAATAGGAGCAGCAGGTATTTCTTCATTTACAATGATGGGCTGACTAATCGTCGGATAGGTAGGATAGGCTTTCTCAAAGTTAGGATTGTAAACATAGCGCAACTGCTCCACAACAGGCACGGGCTCTATGTGTATTTGCACTGGTTCTACAGACTTAGCTGGTACATTTGAAAATGAAGAAGATTTCGTCCTAAAATACTCGTAATCTTTCTTCTGCGAAGGGATGTACTTGATATGAGCTTTCCCTTCGTGACCATCTCTTATCAGTTGTGCGATGACTTTTTGTACGCCTTGAGGAAGAGAGTTTATTGATTTTTTTGCTTTTGGTTGAATTGACACTGGTGTCTCTTGATAGAAAAATAGGCGCTTAGACTCTGCCGCAGTCTCGTCGGACGTAATTAGATTATCAGCTGTGCGGGACTCTCGCGTGGGAGTAACTTGCAGTCGATTTTGATGTTCCAACTTTTGGTTTTCCGATGTCAACAGAGAAGACGATGAATGTTGCTTACTGGTATACTGCAGTGACGTTGGCAGAGAGTTCTTTGCATCAGCTAACTCAAACTTGACCATTTGAACAACAGCTGATCGCTTAGTGCGCTTAGTTTTTCGTATTCGCACAGCTTTCGACTGGGAGTTGTTAGAGCCGAGTGGGCTGGCAACATCTTGTTCATGCGAAATTGGCTTGCTTTGTGTATCCATGGCTCTACCTCGCTTGATCAAGTGTGCAGTGTGTGCATCCGGAACGCGTGCATCCCCTTCTTCAAATGGAATCATTAGTACTTTAAAGTCGGCAGGGACTCGTTTTGTAGTCGATCGTTTTGATCGACGTGGTTCACGGTCTTTTTTAGTGGTAATGTTTTTTTTTTTGTTTCTCGGTACTTGTTTTATTTATCAATTGTTCCTGTTTTTGGGGCTTTAATTCAATGGCAGGTGTCACTGCATCGCTGAGCTCAAATCGTAACATTCGCGGAATGGTAGGCAACTGACGTAGATCTCTTTTAAAACGCGCATGAGTAATGCCAGATGATTGAACTGGCTGTTCGTTATGGAGATTAAATGCTGCCAAATAACTGTCATCGGTTGGATTATCAATGTGTCGCATACTGCGCAAGGCACGTTGATTAAAGTAGTGTTGCATTTCCTAATGTAGATAAATACCAATTAGTTTTCTAATACTATGTATTTACTTTTATAGCTTTTTTAAAAACTGTGATTTTTTGAATAGTGTATGCTTTAAGTACAAGCCTATGCAAGTAAAGTAATTTGATTATTAGTTTTTAGAATGCTATCACTCATAAATTTTAGTTATTAAGCGGTTCATATATTTTGTTTAAACTACATCAATACGAATTAATGAAAGAAATGCTGCTAACATCATACCATTGTTACTTAAAGTCAACAAATTAATAATTAGATGATAAAATATTGTTATTGTTTGACAATGGTAAGCTTTCTTTCTTATTTATCCTGTGTTATCTAGAAGCATTGAATTGACTTACATCATAGCCTGTAAACGTATCCAAAGTTGGAATCAGTTGCGATCCTTCAGCGGCTTCATTTGATGAAAGGTTTAAGATCAGCAGAATCTAAAAAAGAAGAAGGAAATTTGATATTCAATATATTAACGATATAACTGTGAAATCGTTAAGAACTAGTTTTTGAAATTTAAAAAAGTCGAAAAGTCAATGAACCTGGATTATTTTCGACCCATCTGTTTACTAAACTTTAAAGCCCCCAAATTATATTGAAATAGTGTTGTCACTCTGCTACTTTCACTTAAACTGGTAAGTCAACTAAAGGTGCTGCCATATTTGGACGGAAGCTGCTGCAATAGTCTCGACGACAAGTAAAACTGGAATTACGGACACGTTGAATACATTGAACACCCGCTGCACAAGTGACCGCTAACCGGTGGACTCGTGCGATGTGGTGTGAGTCGCGCAGAGTTAGTACTTGTTGATAGCTCGATTCATTCATTCACCCTATCTGTCTATTTACAAGTTTACTATGAACTTGTGCTATGGCATTACACTTGAGTCAAGGTAAATGCAGAATTGATGCGGTCGTTAGTTCCCTAAATTTGCTTAGAGAAATCAAAACTTGAACTCATTAAAATAAATAAATATTCAATAATAACAAATGTACGATGTAGTACTTAATACTAGATCTGATAATGAATCTTGTATATTATTGAAATATATATTGCAACCTATGCCGTCACTTATTATTACTCTTTACTGATACATACCATGCATATGTAACCGCTTACGGGGCCTCCAATTACAACGCAGGTTGCCATTTCTTTCCAAGCGTGTTTCCGTTTCTTTGTAGCTTTTGTGAATTTCCGACGTCGTAAACTCCCCTTTTTATTTAATTGCCAGAATATTGTATATTATTACATATGGTAATATCTACTATATGTACTCGTATATAAGTCCAATATTAAATGGCACTTTGACAACTGGTAACTATTTTCAAGTTCGATGTTTTTCTTGTACATAGAATACATAAGTAATGTTATTTGTTATTACGTAGTATTTTGAGTTTGATGTTAACTTTAAATTTAATTTCAACTATGACCGTCGATGACGTAGCCGTTTCAATTTCTTTTATTCATGTTTGGCCTTGGCTTTTTAAAATGAAGAAACCCGCACGCTTGCGCGCTACTGTTACAACTGTGCCTCAAAATTTCCCGCCACTTCAGTTTTGTTTGCAACCTCGGATTTTCACAGAGATGTGTACCCAGTTTTTATAATTTCACTCAATGCAAACGGATGCAGAAGGGTATATTAGGCTTTTGGTATATTAAAATAAAAACATATTTATGCCATAAGAGGATTATCTTAAGAGGATCACATTCCCAGCCAAGTAAGTCGAATGTAGAGGAAACAACCCTATAGAGTATTTTAAATACTTTAAAACGATTTGAAAATGAACGCTTCATATGATTTTATAATCTATTTTGCACATCTCTGAGCAACACAGTTATTTATCAATAGCATTGATTCGCTCAAAATATGTAGTATATAAATATGTATGAATTTAAGTACGCGTACAGTGGAGGAATTTGTTGCATCGTATATGCTAGTCGAGGTCACCCGAGTGTATGGAGCTTTCCTTACTTGTTTTAAAGTTGTTATCGTCATAGTAGTCGCAGTTGATATTGTACTATTTAGTATACGTTGCAGCAGTTGGTGATGGTGTTGTTTCTTTTCATTCGTTATTTATTATACCATTTTTAAATGTACAGCATTTGTAACAAAAAAACTACACCTAATTAACATGGACAGCGACTTTGCACAGTGTGAAATATTAATATAATATTATCTTTAGCAGCATCCATTTGTCTAATTAGCTCAGCTCTTAATCTGCATTGACTGACTAGTTTATATTAGTTCTATATTAGTTAATATAGCCGAGTATGCTCTTCTATCGGCTTAGTATATTGTTTTCATTGCTATGACCTGTGTGATTTAATTGGCTTGCGCATCTTCCACACAAGCTATGATGATTGCTAAGGCAAGGGCAATGATAAAAAGGAATGTAACCATGAAGGCACTACCGCAAACTGGAATAAATAGTACATATTTGTCAGTTTGTGTTCCGGTAGTTGAGACAGAAGTAGTGGGAAATTGAGGCAGTGAATAGTATCGTTTAATAGTATGGTATATACATGTACATAAATAAAGGCTACATTTCAATTAAGCTAGATAGTATGAATAAACTTACTTCGCTATTTTCAACTTAGTTACACACAAGTAGACACGAATTGAAACATTTGGCTGTAGGCTACAGTACTATAAGACGATTTTGATGAAATGCATATGTATGCATGCATATAAGGCTTACAACATACTTTTATTAACAGAGTTTTATACAAAAGACCCACTCCTGTTTCGATTTTCATGATCATGAATATAAATGTAATATTGTATATATGTTAATGAGGTAGACGCAGTTTCCTTTTGAATGGTGCAAGCATTAAGACAAAGTTAATATACCCTCTGCTTGGGCTATTAACCTAAGCATACCACTTACTTCCTCCCGCTTACGACTGGGAAGAGGTGGCAAAAAGTTACATGCGGATGTCACGTCGTCTCCTCTGTGGCGCGGAAGTGTAAGCAACAACTAGATACCCACTGAGTTAATGAACCAGTAACAAAATTGTTTTTCTCCAAATCTGCTAGTGGACGATTTCTATACAATTTTAGAGGAGATATTTATTTGAAACAAAAAAAATCCATTGGCCTGGAGACATCTCTGATTCCATTAGCTATGTTCTTGTTCAGGTACTTATTTTTATAATAGGCTATTTAAATTTCATCACAATGGAAACAAATAGTTGTTTTAAGAAGAATAATCAGCACAGTATTCAAACTTCCCGTCTGCCAATTTTATTGTTGCAAAGCAAACTAGCCTCTCACATTCAAAGCAATTTTAAATTAACTTTGCTAGCTTCCTATTGCTACATGTCCGAATGTGATTGGCACGGAATTATCGAATAGCTGCCTTAGAAACAGTTGTCCAAGTATTACAATTTTTTAAGATTACGCAACCGAACTCAACACCATACCCTACAGGTAAAGCCATATCGGCCTGCCTGTCTTTATGTATATTGATCTTAAAATTTAGACACCAAATTAAACCCAAATTACACTAAATTATACACTATACCAAACGCAGTTCAAGTTTTGCAGTGGACTGATTATGTTTAACTATGTCCTTTAGTTGTTATAGGAACTTTGCTTCCCTAGTTGAAATATGTGTAGTTTTTTAGGAAGAACAATTGAAAAAGAAATATTTTATGGTCTCTATAATTATTAATTAATAATTGGAAACATTCGTTGGAGTGCAACAGTGTATACAATTTTATTTAAGCTTGCTACAAATGTAGATTTTTTAGTGTAGAGATTACAGATTTTATATAAAGAGGGAAGACGAAGACTTGTCTTAAGGACAGAGCCGCAGCGACATTTTCGGAGGCATAAAGAGGCGTGGCCAATTTCACAAAGTATATCTATTCTTGAGCAGCATCAGTAGCCGAATCTCAGGTATACTTAAAACTATAGACACAAAATTTGATCGACTTTATTACGAATGTTTGATGCCATTGAAAAATACGAGGTCTTTCAAATTTGAGAGAAAGTGCTTGCTAAAAGTTTAAAAATGAGTACAAAACCAACGTTGACTATATGTTTTATTTTTTGTTTTAATATTTATAATTTATTTTTATTACATGATTAAAATACATTTATATAAATATAACATATATATATTAGTTATTATAGTTTGATATTTTGGCACTCTGTTTATTTACATACATATATAAATGTTGATGGGGTGTAACTATTGTACGTCTGAGTCCTCTTTATTAAGAGGCACGCCTTTATCGTCGATCTCTATGGAAGGAACTAGGGGAGGTTTGAATCCATATTCCATATGGAGGTTTAGGCTTGCATCGGGACTGCGTTTCAATGAGTGACCAATCCGCCAGCGTTGAAACTCATCAAATTCTTGGCCATTTTTTTCTTTACTTGTGTTGGTTGTCGGCACTGGTCCTATATATGACTTGACCATTTGAACTGACGAGGCCGCTTCTGTTGACAAGTCGGATGGGAGCGTGTTATAAATGTAGCGAGCACCCTGCAACCATGGCGAGCCCCGAGGCGGTGGCGGTGGACGAAGATCAAACGGCATGTCAGCCAGACTAAATGTTGCTACCTTGGGGGCTTCACCAAGGATTGGTTTTACCGGGGGCTTTATCGTCTTTATTGATTTCTTTACATCTGTTTTGAAGGCAGATTTCAATGGAAACATCTTTTTCAACATGCGTATATAATAGTTCTGTAGAACTTTGGGAGGGACATTGGCAATCGAACCATGTTGCCAAGGGGAGAAGGGTTTTCCTGGAAAGTTAAAACCTGGTGAGTGATTTGGTGGCATAGGCAAACGTATAGCAACTGGTACGTGGATTGGTATGGCCATGGGACGGTCTATATATTTCTCTACAATTTTCTCAATCTCAACAGGTTTCTCCACAATGCGTTCTACTTCCACAGGCACTTGTTTTTCAACAATTTTTTCAACAACTGTTTCTACGGGATATGGTATGGGCTGTTCAACGAAGGTTTCCACAGGATACGGACGATCCACATAGTGTTCTACGTGTACTGGCACAGGGATAGGTTGAGGGACAACATATGTAACTGGAACGTGCTTTTCCACAACATGATCATTGAGTTTCTGAATAGATACCGGATGGATTTGTGATACGGGGGAATGAAATTGATGAGAATCTATGGACGCCGGATTAACTGTTTCATATGAGACTTCACCCTCTTGTGGTGAATTGTCATACTTGCCCTGTTCAACATGAATGGGATTCTCGGCTAAAGATACATAATTTTTAGCAGGTGTTGGCTCTACCGACTTTGTTTCTGGTATAGGAGCGGAAACATAATTCTTGGGACTATAAGCCGGGGTTAAATGAATATCTTGATTTGGAGAAGGATGGTAAATAGTTTCATGAATTTCCACCAAGTGACCGTCTTTCTCTGATATAAGCTTATTATGTATGTTAACTGACTTTTGTACTTCCACAAAGGTGTAACCATTGGGCTTGGCCGAAACCGGAGTGTGTGGTGAAGTATACGAATACGAATCAGACTTTGTTGCCGGAGCTGGCGCTTGTTGCACGTAACGTTGAGAAGGCTCCGCAGTGGCCTCGGCAACGTATTCGTGTGGTGTGGGCAACTGCGGATGTGTGTGTCTCTCGGACTCTTGACTGATAGAAGCAGCTAATGGAGGGCTTGGTGTATTAACCGTTACATATACAAGACTATTTGGTGTGGGGACAATAAAGCTTGAGTAGTCCCTCAATGGAGATGAGTCAGCCGCTGCAGATGCAACGGCTTTTGTGTTAAGCTTAGAATTCTGTTGGGACTGAGCCAGAGTTTGAATCTGTTGATACTGAGGTGATGGAGTTTCAAGTGGATTTGTGAGCCGCACTTCTTTGGGAGCTTTGAAGAATTGTCGCTGAGGCAGATTATTAGTCTCATAGTGGAAGATTCCTTTTGAAATTGGTCCATTGGCACTTGTAGAGATAGTGGGATTAAAGCTTTTTAGAAACGTGCGCGAAGGTGCTTCTTGACTTTCAGAATGCTGTTTCTCATTGGGCTGATAATAATTGGAAGTTTGCCCGTGCTGAAGATTGGCATCTTTCTGCAGATTAGTCATACTATCGTCGTGTATAATATGCACTGTAAACTGTTGTTCTTCGGCAGGCCCTTGTTGATTTCTATATCTTTCAATCGTATGAAACGAAGCCTGTGGCTTTGATTCTGATATTGGTAATGGCGGCAAATTTTGTTGATAGAACTGTTGTCCCATATGACGAGACTCAGCAATCTGATTATCATCAATGGTTTCCACTTCATCGAGATCGGTTTCTTGGTCACCCAGGATGACAATAGGTGCACTCTCGGCAACGACGAGAGTCTCATTGTCATCGTTTCCACTTTCTGGCTGCAGAAGCAAGCTTGGCAGGACTGGAGATGACACTGCGGCGCGATTGATGCGCAGCAGTTCATCCCGCGAAATATGATTGCTACCGTCTTTGAAAGGCTCTCGCTCAGGACTGGTAAACTTCTCCACTACAATCTGAGTGTGTCCTGGACGCAACTCACGTCGGTACTCCTTTGAAACAGTAGTTTGAAAACTATAGTAAGTATTGTTATTAGGTGGTAAAGATGAGTTCCCTGCAGTGGAGTTGGGCTTCACGATGGTGTTGCTATCCACCGTAGTACTTGTGGTACTGGGCGTAATTGTGGTGGTTTCTATATTTATCTCGCTACCACTAAAACGGAAAATATTTGTGAATCCCTTGGGAAACAGACTAGACAAAACTTCATTCACAGTTTCTTTTTTAGATTTGCCTCCATCCATCTTTTGTACAGATTCAGTTTGCTGGGGCGGTTCTTCGTCGACCTCGAATTGTATATATCCATGTCCATTTTTTGGCATTTGGGTGGTAGTCCTTTCCTCTTTAAGCAATGGTGCAGTACCTTCTGCAGCATCCAAACCAGGAGCACTATTGGTAAAAGAAAACAAATCAAAACTAAGTTAATATAAAATAACAAACAAGGACTGGAGCCTGTTCAGATTCTGTATATTCCCCAGATTATATACCAGACAGATGGTATAAAAATCGACGTCATCTTCCTGTATATACCCTTTTTAGTCATATTAATAGGGCAGGGTATACAACTAAACTTACCCAAGAAATTGATCTGAAGTCGTTGTGTTGATCTGCAGTTGCTTAATGTCTCCTAGCTTTTTGCTGACATTGGGTAGATCATCCGTTAGCTGACTGAATGCTTGCTTATAAAGCTGTCAAAACACACTTTTATTACCTGTAAAAAGCATTACCATTGGCTCACCTTCATGAAGTCATCATCAACGTATTTCTTATATTCATTCTCTTTAACAGCATTGCTCGCTGGTGTTGTCACATTCTGTGCGACTGTCGGCGGTTGCAATAGCTGTGGATTAGAGGTGGTGATATCCGAATGAGAAGCGTGGGTAACATCAAATGTGGCCAGCAAACAAAGGCTGATGACAGCGCTGATAGCCGCTTGTGGTTGAAGTTTGGGCCACATGGCAGATGCGCTGTACGGAAAAGAAGGCAAAAGAGCATAGGTGTAAATAACCCTAGTATAAAAATCCCAGTCGAACACTAGTTATAAGATGAGCTAAAAAACACTGATCACGTTATTCTATTAAGCATATACTACTTATATCCTTGTGTGCACCATTTGTAAAACATAGTTTCTTAACAAAGACTGACTAGTCGAGGAATATAAAGACTTTTATTATACCACGATCACTATTAATGTTATTTGTAATTCTTCATTTGATTGCAATGTTTACCTGTATTCATTAAATACTACAGGAGACCGCAAAACAGTATCAAATTGTTAACTCTCAATTATTAACGTTGACTTCCGTTTACTGAGAACACACTTTAAATCACTTTTCAATGCAAAGAATAGTTTTTTATTACATACATCTTCTTTAAAGTCTTCTTCAATAACAGCGAGACCCAAATCTTATTTAAGTTTTCACAAATAAGTATTCATTAGCAAAAATCGGTGAATAACTGTAGGATATACAGCTGAAATGAAGCTACTTGAAGCCACTGGCGAATTTGTAGGAGCACTCAGTTTTGGCGACCCTGATCGCAGCGCCTGCACATTGCGAATGAAAGTGAAACCGCAGTGTATCGCGCATTTCGTTTTCTTTTCGGCTGCTGCCGTTGTTAAAGTCGCTGTTGAAGTCGTCTTTGAAGTGTAAGTCACGACCGCTGGCGTTGTAAATCCTTTAACTGTAGCACCAAACTTGTCTATCCAGTGATTGCGCAACTGCAGGTGTCTCTGTCTCTGCCTCTCACTCACACAGTCTCTCTGCCTCTCTTGCTTTCTTGAAATGACATTTTTATGGCTTTCTTCGGCTGCATTGACCTTCTAAAAAGCATATGCGGGAAAACTCTTCAACAGGTTTTTACTTTTTAACCAATTTTTACAAAACATGCAAAAAGGCTACGGTGAGCGCACTCAACTGTAAGATACCCAGTTTCCATTCACTAAATAAGTAGTAACTTTCCAGTAATTTTGCTTTTGATCCAAATTGGATTTTCGATCAATCAGGAATATGAAACAAATCAAATCATGAACGGATCAAGAAAGAAAGGTAACTGCAATTGCAAGGAAACCGGTAGCAATAAGTTTCTTCAAAACAATAAATGAAAGGTTATGATCGACACGCCGAGGACTTGGTACCATTATTATGGGTTATGGCATATGTTTTCACCAATCATTCCGGGCAGTAAATCGATTAATAGAAAATAAAATGCCAGAATATCGTTTGTTTATGACTCTCTTATAAAATTATGGCAAGCCGTACGACATATATGTACATATATTAGCAAAGCTAATAAGATTTTCGTTCATTGTGAAATTCTCTTTTTCAATACATTGTCACGCTGATAACGAAAGCGAAACTATATTAAACGTTTTTCAAGTTTCGTCAAAGCTAAATAAATAACTTTACATGAAAAACAGTAAGAGTATAACACATTTGGCATGCAAAAAAATATTGTAATGAACAAATTGTTTCCTCTAAAGCCACAAACATTTGATTTTCACGAATTAAGTCTCATAACAGAGGTGTACGTTGTTTTGTTGTATCATTGCGGCTTATGTATGTTTTCAGAAACAAAAACTAATGCTGCAGCTGACATCGGAAAGCAAGGTCTCACTAATATTGGCAATGCTGTCCTGCGAGGTTATTGTACTCTTGTATTGAAGTATGAAACCTGTATATAACTCTAGTAGTCATTACAGCAAAACTCGATATGTCCAACACTATGCAAGGCCAATGTCCGAGTTGGAAAACTGGTTTGTCTCAAATGCGTATTAAATGAATGGATACTGCCGTCCGCCCGCAAGTCCGTTGTATTATTTGTTAAGCCTTTCTCTTCGTGGAGTGCGCAGTTTTGTCAAAATCAAAAAGTAGACAGAGACAGTTTATTTAAAATGTTAAATATGTCGCCCACCTCAACAGGAAATCCATTTTTAACGATTATAGAGAAGAGTTGCATAATATTTGTGAAGAAGTCAGAAGCCGTTAATTTTGTTATTTATATTTAAAGTTTATTCATTTTTAATTAGTGTTTTCTTTTTAGTTTACTTCACTTTATGCTAAATTAACTATTTTTTCTGCTGTCTCTTTTTTTTTGAGAATTTGTAAACTTTTGCTTGCCAACCGCTTATTAGTATGGAGTTCTAGGGCACGCACAGAACTTTATTGTATTTCCTTTGTTGGTAATTGTTTTGATTTGTGTTAATTTACCCTCTTTGGCTTGGTTCACACCCTTAAAGTTCTGTTTAAAATTGTTTGGTGGTTGTTACTATTAGACCTATGACTTACATGTTCTCTTATTGTATTTTGTTTGCTCCTTCCAACACTTTTAATGTTCTGCATTCATAAGAACTAACATGACACTCATTTTATACCCTGCAACCTTAGAAATTAATTTAAGAGGCTGGGTCTGCTTGGTTAGTGCAAATGTATCATACAGACCAAATAATGTGTACAATACGATCCTCCTTTCCTGTCCAACAACAATAAAATAAGGTTTAATTGAAGACTTTTCGTGGCAAAGAGCTTCGAAATATATGTTTTAAATTTTCAAATTTATGCAAAGTATTATAAAGTTCAATCGGACAACTCAAATATTGAAAAGAAAACTTTTTGTAATGGTCCGAAGTCCAAAGAGTAGGGTATCTGGAAAAACAGTATTGATATATGCACCATAGATGGTAGTTTCAGTATTGTTAAACGAACTTCTTAAAGAACTTTTTAAAGTGGCTGCAGGGTATCCAACAGTCGATTGCGTTCGACCCCAGTTGTATGTTGGCCTGTTGAATATTATGTAGTCTTATTTATTATTTTAAAATAACTTGCCACATTTTTATTAAAGTTCATCTGCTGTTTGCCTTTTTCTTCGTGGTTTTGGCTTGTGTTCGATTCTTAATATTCCTTTAATTTTATGATAATTAAATATGATACAACAAATACATTTTGTATTTGACCACTCTTTTTATAATATACGTTCATTTCTATATATATATATATATATATTCGTTATTTATATAATAGCATTAATAATAATTTTGTTAGTTAACATGACGACGTATTTGGTTTTGCATTGTTAATACAATTGGCAATTTCAGTTTGTAATTCAAAATAACATTCTTAACATAACTTTACATGGCACACGTATAGTTAGGCTAACCGTAAATCCATACTCAGTAGATGCTTTTTGGCAAATATACATCTTAAAATTAAAATTGTACAACATTTAATGCGCTTTTGTGACTGCGTTACTCGTTTCTTATGTTTCTTCCGCTGAATTCTTAGAATTCTTTCAAAACATTCTTCTTCTTCTCGTGCAATTTGAGTGTTACATGCTTACATACATTTTCATATGTAAATTGGCGTTTGCTTTTCAAGTAATTGTTGTTGTTTTTTTGTTTTGTTTTTTTTTTTTTTTTACATTGATCTCTTTAATAGCTAATCGTTTATAGTTTGTTTACTTATCTTTATGCAGTTGTAGCACTAAAAATACATACATTTATATATGCAACTACATATGTATATATGCAGTTCAGATATACTATGAAATAAATTACAAAAGCTTTGATTTTTTACACAAAACTGGGAGCAAGTTGAGCTACCGTTTTTGGGTTTGGAAATCGATTATATTACAATAGTGCTTAGATTGGACTGCTATATTTAATATAAATATTATATTTTTCTATTAAAATATTTGTGTACCCTGCACTCTTCGATACTGGATGGGTATTCAATGTCTGTGCAGCAAAATGCGGAGGGCAGACCATGTGATGCGTAATATACGATAAACAATTGATACAGTAGAGATTAAATTGCAAATCTAGTAAACATATTGACCTATTCAGTTAGAATCAAAGCAATAGGTTATCTAAAATACAAGCATCTGCTCGTATCAGTGGGAAACAAAAAATATGGAGTGCAGGGTATCTAACAGTCCATTGAGCTCGACTGTGACTTTCTATGCTTGTTGTGTGTTATATATGAATTCGTTACAAATACATATATGCATTGTAATTTTAGAGTTTTTGGTCCTTGTAAATTATACAAAACTAATTGAAATTGACAAAAATATTTGTAATAAGACATTTATTGCTTGGTTGTCAATCAATTGAAAACAAAAACGGTATACTTCATGTTTATATAATAATACTTTTCATTTGTTGCTCAGCGTATCTACGCAAACTTTAAATGGAAGGAATTGGTTTTTGTCTGTTAGGTTTGTCACATTTTCATTAAAATATAATTTAATGTTTTCTACGCATCTCTTATGCTGTATTCCTAATTGCTTTTAAAAATATAAATATCAATATAAAAACAAATTCAGTCGCTCTGCTCCTTATTCGAAATGAGTTTAAAGACAATAAATATGGCTCTCCATTTACGATCTATGTCTTTTTAATTAAAACGTATAATTTAAGCAATGGTATCGTTCCTTTACTTTTTGTTGGAACCGAATGTGGCCGCTTTTGATATAATATTCTATATTGGCAAAGATACCTTCATTATATTAAATGGATTCCAATTGTATTTAAATACTTAAGAAGTGCTATGAAAATATTGATATAGGTTCCTTCTTGTTTCTATTCCTTATTTGTCATTCAACTCAGACAACAAACAATCTCAAATAGTTGAAGTTACAGTTTAACTCAAGATTCCGCAAAATTATTAAATGTTAGTGGGTTAGGGTGGGTGTTGTGTGAAATACTATACTCATACTTTTGTTTAGTTTTGAGTACGAAGGACTAAGCGGACAATTAAATGCCCATATAATGAGTGGAGTAGTGTAAGTCGATAGGATCTAAGCTTATAGAGTGGCATAAGTATTTTGATGTGTTTGCTAATAGATTATACATACACGTAGCATTAGAACAATATTAGTGGGGGCAGTATAATATAGTAATAGACATGATAGATATAGTAGTGGAATACATATACAATACATAAGTATTCGCGAAGTAAGTAATGTAAGTAATCATGTATGTCATGGAATAGTCGTCATTCCTTCTGTTACATGCACAGATAAACTAACTAACTGACTCATATTGCAAATGTATTCAATCAATCTTTTTGATTGAATCTTTCGCTTACGCACCATAACATAAGCTAATGACATTGAAGGAAACCTGCACATATAAGAGTTATCGCTAGGGCATACTTCAACACTGGCTTATGAGCCGAACTATTGCTAAAGACTGGAAAGTGTATTTGCTCTGGTCGATTAAGCTCTTCTTCATCGTCATCATCAATGGAATTCGATATTTGTCGATGGCGCTTGGTAAAGTTTACGTTAAATACAGCCTCGGCAACGCCCCCTGGCGTCGACACTATAAAGTAAAATGTCCGTGGCACCCGCTCGTGCATGCTAACATAAGTTAGACGAGCCTCCTTGCAGTATGGCGTAGGAAGATCCTGAACAATAATAGAATCATGAGTTATAATTTTATATATACTTATTTGATAGCTTACCTTGACCGAGTAAGCCAATACTGTGGTGCCATATTGATTTCCCGGCGTGAACACACGATCCCCGTGCAACCAACGAGCCGCATGGGCCGGAGGATTGGCACAGAACTCCACGTTGAGGTGCAACGGAGAGCCTGGATATGCCACAGGTGTGGCATTTAGCGCTACAACTGTGGGTGCACCTGCAAATAGAAAACCTCTTTATTAACGATGTATTAACAGGGTATAACCCAGTTTTATGCTTTGCAAACTCTCTGCAAATATAAGCTGCATTTCCAAAACTTTGTTATCTTATGTCAAGAACACATGACTAATTAAAAGAGTTGCATCAAGAAAGGAAGCAGCACGATACTGACTAGGAGTTAGCCTATATTGTGCAATATAAAAGGAATAACAACACACGTAGTGAGAAAATGTCGTGAAGCGAAAAGTTTTCAAGAAAACTAAAACTTCATTTAAAAGTTTTTGGTCAAAGCTAACGAACAGAAACAAAATGAAGAAGCATGTTTGGGTCACATGTTAAAAATGTAACAGGCCAGAGACACCAAAAGTTCCTACGTAGTCTACAATTTATTTGAAATTTCGGGTCGTTCCCCGCATTTCAGAATATCGGTGTTGTTAGCCTATCGACCAATGAAAATTGTCAAATATATTTAACAGACAGTAAGAGGCGTGGCAGATCTCACAAAGTATCTTCCTTCTGTAAAGGTTTAACAAATTGATGAAGCTCTCTATATATTGTAAATTAATATCTGTGACGTGCACAACACCATCGAAGAATCTAAAAAAAGGTAATATAAAAAGCGTCTACACATCGTTGGGGTTGTTTTGACGCCATTTCAAGCGCCATTTTGTCGTCGAGACATTTGGGGCCAGCCGGAAATGTAATTTGTTTAGAAGCAACACTGATTCAAGAGAGGTTTAAAACCCAACGACTGCATAATTCTCAATTCACATTTTAATTAAATTTCAGATCTGAGCCTGTGAATGGTGTAGCAGAATTTAACCCCAATCAAAATTAAATGCCGATGAGGGTAAGTTTTTCGTCATTGGTCTGCCTTATAATTATCAATTAACCAAATAGCGATCTTCTCAGAAAAAATAATTAACACTCTTTATATAAGTAACGGAAAGTAGAGTTGAATATACCAAATGGGCTGTCTGCGCATCTGTTCTGAACTCTGGAAAACTGTTTCTTTAATGATTTAATTCCTCGAATTTAGTTGGGTTTTTTATTAGTATAATATTACTATATGTAAGGCTATTTGTTACCTCTCTTGAATGACTATTATTATTTATTCACCAAACTTATTCCTATCATCGCATTTAGGTATTTTGCATTATCAATTCGCTTGCAAGGGTATTCTACCTTCGGTATACCGAAGGTAGCATTTCTTCCTGTTTTTTTACAATTTGTAATCGACAATATTCCCTTTCCTGCGATAGCTGGCAGGAAAGCCGAGGCACAGCAGTGTCATCATTTTAAGTTCACGTAACCAACACATGTGGCTGCCGCAGGGCATTGGTGAGCTGCCAACAGGGTTGAAAAATAGCCCTTAACAGTTTGACTCAAGTTGAATGTTGCTCACAGCCCTAATCAAGAGCTCACACTGGCAGAAATTTGCATGACTAAGTTAAAATTGCAATTGCCTCGTTATTACTTGAAAATATTTCGGGGTTGATTATAGTCCATAATTGAAGAAAATTGATTCGTTCATGCTTCGGAATACTAAGAAACAATAATGAAAGGCTACTAACGGTATGGAAAAGGTCCTTTGAAATAAAACCTATTTGTAATAACTGCTTCATTATAATTACATAAACTAGGTTTATACTTATAGAAACTATCGACTGCAAGGCTATGAATCAGATACAATTTTCAATGAAGTTGTTACTTCATGCAATCTTTCGCTTACCCTTAACAGATACGGTGACAGTTTGAATAACTTCGAGCTTCTTCTTATTAGCTAAGGATTGGCCTACACACTTGTAGGTTCCTGCGTCTTGATACATTACATCCTTTAACGAGAATTGACCTGTTGGCTGCGAAATTCCATAACCCAGGCCACGTAGCCTTGCCGACACTGGATCCAAATGCGACCAACAACCTAAGGAGCCTACGGAAAGATAGTAAATATTTTAAGATATACAGTCAGTCTCATAATTTATTAACCACAATGAATTAAACGGTAAGAAGCACTTACCTTGTGGACATTGCAATGTTACGGCACCGCCAAGCTGCACCTCCAATTGTCCTTTGTTTGGATTATGAGAAGCAGCTGCCACAGAGACATCCTGATCATCTGGCTCCGATGTGACATCCACGGAGTCATCTAATATATTATAGAATATATGTATTAATTGGCAAACAATTAATCAACTTTGCTTTTCTTTATTTGTTTGCCCTTAATGTGGTGTTTAACTTTTAGTCAGAAGATTGTATGTTGAATAAAGCAATCATACTTACAGCGCACACTAAGGTAGTAGCCAATCGAGGAGTACTGAAAGTTCAGATGACGCGAAGTGCACTTGTACCACCCAGAGTGCTCCCTCCTAATTGATGTAAAGTTAAGGAAACCATCTCCCGCTTGTGGTACCTGCAAACGGCATAAGAAATGATGGAAAAAAAAATATTACAACAGATTCCGAGTAATTTGAAAACATTTCTTTCAAAATAAATGCGTGAACAATTTTAGGTAATTAAACTAAGAGATTGTTTTACTTGACAAATGAACGAATATTCATTTAAAACTTGTTCCTTGCTGAAACTGCAGACAATAATCGTTTTATACCACTCACCGGTGTGTCACCATCGTCCTTCTGCCAACGGGGTGTACTTGGTGGATTCGAGTCGACGTCGCATTTCAGACTAACTTCAATGCCCTCGCGCAGAGGATAACCAAAGCCAGGTGTGCGGGAAATCGCGAACGAGGGTGTATCTGAAAAGAATAGGAGTGTTAATGAGGAAAGTTAGAACACTCAAGAACAAAGTTCAGTTATTATCTACTGCTTGTCATTTTCTCCAAAATATACCCGCTATAATAAAGGACATAAAAGATTGAAAATGAAAGATGTATGTAACTGTGTGTGTACAAAAAGAAGGAAGCAGTAACGTATATACTATGTATTATACACTCTGGTTTAACATAAAGTGTACTTTGCCTGGCCGTCCTCTTTGTATACGTTAACAAGCTGACTAAATTTGGTGCCAACATTGGGATGCTGCCCATTTTTTGCATTGTTTCCATACCTTCTGCATACCTCACAGAGAAGCTAATTGATTTGGTCGGTAGTATGCAACGGACAACAACCCTAAACTTAATTGTAAATGTAATATTAAAGTACAAATTATTTATTCTAAAATTCTGTACTAAATCAATCATGGTACTTAAACAACAATAATTCTTTGATAAATTAGAGATTTACATTGAACATCCAGGAGCAAGGAGGCGTTTTGCCGAATCTTTAAAGTGGGATGCTCCATGACACACAAAATTCGTGCATTGTGATGAGCTCTATAAACAGCAACCAGTCTGGCCTCGCTTTTTGTACCACTGTTGATTTTGTATCCGCTCTTATCCTGCAAAGAGAAGAGGCAGAGACAATATGTTAATTATATATCAATAATGTTATAGTCAAGCACTGATAACTAACCTTTTCACTCTTCAGCTCCTCCAGATCCAAGACCTCAGCAGATATCTTCTGAGCGTGACGATCTACGCCTGGACTCAGTAATACCTCCCATGTAAGTGTTGGACGTGGATTTCCACCCTCACTTACGCAAGCCAAGTTTAGCTCGGAATTTTCCTTAACGGGTACAAAACTATTACCAGCATCTAGACGGCGAGAGTCGATTAAAAGATATGGCGCTTTTGGACGATCTGTATACAAATTTAAAGAAATAATTTCTGGTTTAAGCAACTTCACGGTTATCAGTATGCGTGTGTGTAGGTTGCACAATATTAAGGCTGAGTGGTTTACTTTTTACAATGAAAATTATAGACAGGAAACCATGAACAGTGTTATGAATTGTCGGTGAAGAATATAGCCATAAGCTGCACGGGCAGTAACTCGGGCATGCCAAAGCTAATCGTTCTTTGTTGTTACTTTTCTACTCACCAAGCACGACCAACTTGACAGGTCGAGCATTCTCCGTGTAGCGTCGTGAATTCTCCGCCTCGCATTGCCATTTACCATCATCCTCTAGCATCACGTTGGTGATGGTAAGCGCGCCATTAGCCTCCTTGATGAAGCGATAGTCTGTCACGCGGGTTGTCCGGTCCATAGCATGCACAACCTGGATTCAATTAAAATAAACTATTAAGCAAACTAAATATTTGTATGTCGCGAACTCTTGATTAATGCAATCACACTTTTGTACCGTTTTTTACCTACTGCACTGTCTATAAATTAAAATTTGTATAAACTTTGTGCCATTTTGATTGCACACATGTTTGCCAGAAAGACGGACATAGTTATCGACTCTGCTTTTGATTCTGATTACAAATGTATTTACATACGATATATAGGTATATTCCTTGGGGTCCAACATGCCTTCTTTGCATGTTACATACAGTGGAACAAAGTGTACATATGTATGTATGTTTGAAGAGTCGAAAGATATAAAAATCTTGTCAATGGACATTAATCGCTGACTGTCGCTTCAGGTTGTTTTGTTTCCTCCGGTGTTGTCGGTGTCGCCGTTGACCCAAAGGTACTAACGTGAAATTGCTTTTGGTAAATATATCAGCCTCTTGATAATTTTCAACAATAAATTGTTTGGCACACACACTGACAAGGAGCCTTCAGTAGCAGTAAGTGAACTAGCACGATGCCTTGGATCTGGGATGCATTTTGCTTTGCTCCAGAAAGTACAACAAAAGTCGTTTATGTTGCAAGCTGTCAGTGCAACACTTGTCGCATGTCATTGCCACAGTAGCAGTACAAGTGAGCATGGGGACATGCTGAAGTAGCTGGAGACGCGTGGCGGAAACCAGTTTAAGTCTGTATGTTTGTAAGAAAGTTTGTTGTAGCTGAATCGAAATTGTTGTTTGAAAGAAAAAGAGCAGATGAGGTAGGAGTATGACTGGAAATAGCATGTCTTTGACAGAGCTCCCTGTCTGGGCAAACAGTCCTTAAAAATTCAAGTATACAGGATTGCCGTAGTTAACCTTTCGATCTTGTTATATTCTTATAAAGGTACAAGAAAATAAGAACTAAAATTAAAAACTGATACCATTCAGTGTCAATGGGAGATTTATCACTTACTTGACCATTCTTGTACCACATGCTGGAAGAAATGTCGAGGTCCACCTCACACATAAGCCTGATTTCTGAATGTTGTTCAGCATAGACCACAGACATCTCTTCGTCTTCATACGGGTTGGATGGCACTGGCCGTAAGGGTAACGCGCGGGGGCTATCATCGTCCGCGCCATCATCAGATTTAGAGAACAAATCACGCGTTGAAGTTCCACTGTCAAATTCCTCCACGTCGTCAATTATAATTACGGGTTCCTTGGGTTTCGGTTTCAGATCCTCCGGCGCCAGATGAACAGTAGAGCGGACTCTCTTAGCCTTTGTCGTGGACACCAGGCCAGTGAAAGACCTATTTGTTGTCACGACTGTGGCCGGACTAGCTACTGTGGTCACACTGAAACCAGTTGTCTGCTCATCTTCCTCTGTGTCACGACGCTGACGATGCTTTTCATCACTCAGCAGTGCAGCTCGATGCCTGTGATACGCATGCTGGCTCTTCAACAGGGCTTTCCATTTCGGAATCCTTGCTTTCGAGCTCTTAAGCCATGTAGAGGGTTTCAAATTTCGCTTGACGCCTGTTGTCTGATGCTTTGTTTGACCATCATCTGGAATGTGCAATGGATTTCGCTTCGATATGCTCCGCCATTTGCTGTTTGAATGCTCGACTGGTTGTGCTTTCAATTGCAATTTGGTATTGATATTTTGTGGCTGCGTATAGGTGGCACCTGAAAGAAACAACGAATTTAATGAACAAAGTTTGCATAAAGAATGACAGATGTTTTAACTTATTTTAAAATGGAATTATATTGCTTATAATCTGCATTGAATTACGTATAACCTTGGACATATCAATGGTAACAATTCATTCCTACTTTCCCTATATTTTATTATGTTTATTTCGTTTGTACTTCCATTCAAATAAATTGTTACTTTCCGATTTTAATTAAAACGGAAATTCCATAACTTGCAGTGGAAACTGAGTCAAAAAACAATTGGAATGCATATAACGAGACAGTTACCACGATAAGAACACAAAAGCAGTAGCAGCAACAACAACAATATTACGAATAAATATCAAAATTTCAGCAATTAGCAACACGCCACACATGCCCTGGCTACACGTGTTGCTAAGTGTGGGACAGTGTTGTTGCTGCAAGTTGTTGTTGTTGTTGCAAGCTGTAGAAGTGGCTGCTGTCGCCACTTTAGCCACTGACTTGTCCAATTACTACAACAACAGCACATTCAAATGCTGGGCCGCAGGCCACGTAATCAGCCTGACATACACAAATTTACATACATGCATATATACACTAACACACACACACACACACACACACACACGCTCTATGGCAAAGTCTGTTGCAGGTCGTCGGTCCGAAGGAACAACGGAAGCGCCAACTAAAAAGTTTTTATATCCTGTGAAAATTATTATACGCTTTTTGTAAAATAGTTGTTGCCCGTGGCAAAGTGTACGCACACGCGCTCACACACACACACGCACAGCACACACAAACACTCACACACCCATGCAGTGTTAGTGGTTAAGCTGCAGAATTTTTGACCAGGATGAGCATAAGGACATGTACAACGCATTATGTGGTGCCGGTAAGAGTCGAGTGAGGAGCGGCAAGTTCAACGAGTTGTTCGACAGTTTGGCGAGCCTTGCAGTTCCTTTCGACTTTCGGTTATCCGAAATTCGTTGAAAAAACTTTTATCAAATTGTTTTGTTGTAACAGCTTGTGGGTATCGTCCGTATCAGTTGTAATACTTGTTACTGCTCGTCTCTTCATTCAAGTACTTTTAATATTTGAATTAATTAAAAAACAAAAAAGTAGGGTACCCAGTTTTATATTCTGATCATTCCCATGTGAAACTGACAGTTTTATTAGTTTCCTGCAGACGAAGACAACATAAAAAAATACTAACGCTACAGTCAGGTGCTGACTGTATAAGGCCATGGATTATCATATTATACCGTAATAAAAATTGTAACGGTATGGAATCGCCGCCCGAATATTATTAGAATACAATAAATAAAAAAAATAAAATAAAATAATAAATAATTAATAAATGCAAATTCGCGCCCGCCTCAATCGGGAGTTGAACACACGCACTATCTCACCGCCGTCCGCCACTCTAACCACTCGGCCATTGCCTCACTACTTGACCTATCGGCAAAGCTGCATTGTCAACCAATTTTGTTACCATACAATGCAAATAAAAAGTTTAAAATGCTGTGTGTCTGATGCTAGATTTGAACTTCGGTATGCTTGCGTAAATTAGGTCTGCTTAAGTATACATACATACATATATGTTCAAAGTGAGTTTAATTCGTATCATATCTCACTTATTAATAGTCCGATTTAAATAAAATTTTCACATAACGCCCGCGGCAAAGTATTTGTCATGTAAGATATACAACTTTGGTTGTTCAGCTAATATTGTAGTTTTTAAATAGTTATTACTGATTTACGGAAGCGGGAAGGGGCGTGTCCAAATGTTAAAAAAACTTTGAGACACTGCAATATATACGTATGTTGTCGCAAAATTTGATGACTCTAGCTCTTATACTTTCTGAGATCCAGGTGTTCATACAGACAGACAGACGGACAGACGGACAGACAGACATGGCTCAATCGACTCGGCTACTGATACTGATTCAGAATATATATAGTTTATGGGGTCGGAGATGCCTCCTTCTGCCTGTTACGCACAATTCCGTTCCGACAAACACAATAGACCATGAATTTTTTTAAAATCCATGGCCTAAATATAATATATTATTGTTCATGTGGTTACAATAACCAGTTCGTTATTGATTTATTTTTTGTACTCATGTGTTAACACTTGCTAATCAAATCCCTGTGTGTGAAATATGTACTTTATTGACATTAATCCAATTATATATATGGTATATCCATTAATGCACACTAACATAATTACAATTTCCATTTGACTGATTACTATAACAGTTTTTTAATCTATCACAGACTAAAAATCATTGTTGTATCTGTATAATTATTTGATGCACACAAAGCAAATATATAAATGTATTTTAAAAACCTTAACGACCTGTGTTTCTTGCGTTTATTGTAGCTAAGAGGTTGCTATTGAGTGTCACGCAAGCGAAATAACCCCTTGCCGTCGGCAACATTCGGTGCATGCATTAAATTTTATGGCACCACTTAGGCACAGGCTCACACAGATGTTGGCTCAATACAAATGAGCAGTGGCCTCCGTTTTAAACTTCAAACGCGTTAAGCAGCTTCAAAGCTCAGCCAAGTGTATGAAATTTGACGTAGTCTCCGCCATTAAACACGCCACGGCTTTTGCAGCCAAAGCAAATCAAGAGGAAGTAATGGAGCATTGGCATGAAATGCAATGAACGGTGCCACCAGCGCAGGCCCCACATGAGGCACGAGCTCCGCCCATGCTACTCGAACGTTGCGTGCCCCAAGTGCTCTCTCTCTCTCTCTCTCGTACACCTTCTGGCATCGGCAGTATCCTTGGCTGCCAGCATGATGGCTGTACATTCAAATTACAGCGCAAATAAGTGCTGCTTTGCCTTGCTGATACCTGATGCTGGCAATTTGTTTTGATTATGTGTGTCGTCTGGTCAGCGCGACGTACAGACAACACATGTGAGTGACATAGCTGCAATGAGCTGATGCTCTTTGCGTTTACACGCTACACATTGCTTAGTATTTGTCACTGCCGTCGACAGCAGTTTAACTTGACTGCATTGCGCGCCAGACAGACAAACAGAGTTGCAGCGGCTAATCAGGCGCTCAAAAACAGTTGGAATTGAAGTTGGGCATCAATTAATTACACAATCCCACAAAAAAGAGACATGCAAATATACATACATAACTAGTACACATATCTTCATTGATTCCTTAAAAAGTATTGGCCATCTTAAAGGGGTTAAACATACGATTAAATAACCAACAGTAACACAATTTTACAGACATCAAAAGCAGGTGTAGGAATCTCTGAATATGCCACGAAAAGATATGCCAATACACATTCACAGTGCTCAGCGATAATATATTTAAAAGTAATGTTTCGGAGCTAGTTAAATTGTTTGAACAAACTCAGCCGATAGCTAAGTAGTCATGTTTCTATGCAGAGTAAAGTTTTTAGCCAGACCCTCAAGCTGCCACCCATTTGCAGCTTCAGATGTTCGTTTATTTACGCATGTGCGAAGCGAATCTTATTTCATATTCATAGAAAAATCACAGACACATATGTATGTACATATGCTACAAAGGTTCTCGCCAGCTCTTATATACTCAAGCATACACTAACACTAGCAATACTTGCGTTGGTGGGTGGAGTAAATCAACAGCTAAGTAAAAAGCTTCATAAATTGGTTCAAGTGGTGCAGCTGGCTGACAGCAGCTCTGAAAGGTCTCCTAAAATGGTTGGGACCCAGTGCTCCACTTGCTCAGTTAATTCTTGTGCATGTGAGAGTATAGGAATGTATGCGAGGGCTTTTAAGCATACACATGTGTAACATATGTACTATAAATCTAAATTAGGGAATTACATGAAGAAACTCTAACAAAAATCAAAGTCATGATAAATGTAATGAGAGCATTGGGTGTGCCCTTTGGCCTTCTTGACTATAAAACACTAACTATATATATGAACATGTGTATGTGTGTGATAAAAACACTTTTTCTCTCTTTTCAAAGAAGCAAAAGGGGGTTCTATTTGACTCTAGAGTCGCTGTATGCCTGAATATTCGTATATGCACACATGTGTATATAGTATAATGTAAGTACATGCATTCAAGTATATTCACATCCTTGCAGAGAGACAACTGTTTGCAATGGACAATAGAGGATCTGCATACCTGTTAAGACTAGTTGGACTATCGAGGTCCGTCAATTTAAAGTAACGCAAAATGTAACTAACTATAACTATGAAGTATGTTATGCTAGATAATCGAGATCTAAACAATAAGTGTACATGAAGTACTTGAAAACAGTGTTATATTTAAACAAACCCTATTAAAATAAATAATGTTTTATGAATATACAAATTCTAAATGAATGTATGTGCTTTCTCCATGCTACAATAAGTCACCTCAAGCCAAATCGAATCGATGCCATAGAAGCTTTCGTCTGAATATTAATATTTCAATTTTCGATATTAACTCTCAATTTTTTCTATTCTTTCTGTAAACAAAATAATATGGGAAATGGAATTGAAACCAATCATCATCATGTATAATATATATAACTATATCATACATACATATATATGCATACATAAACTCATATGATATAGCTCTATATATTAATTATGAGTGTTGTTTAATCGAACACTGAGCTTTCTGTAATTCCTCGGCAGACTTTCTCATCAAACAGTTTTCCCTTTCTGACATAGGCAAATTCATAATGCCAAATAGGCCCCACTTATTTACAATGCATGGCAGTGAGAGAAATACTTCATCTTCGATCCCACACATGCCCTTAGCATTAGTGGACAATGGCAAAATGCGATAACTGTCTTCAAAAATGGCCGAGATGACATCTGTGACTGTTAATCCAACAGCCCAGTTCGTAAAACCCTTATGCTTTATAACGTTGTACGCTCCCTCGACTACATTCTGGTGTACCACCGACCAATTCATATTGTCCTCATTGGTGCCTATGGTCGGTTGAAGTGTCTGAAGTCGAGTGCCTCCAACGGTGACCGTAGACCAAATAGGGACTGAGCTATTTCCATGCTCCCCTAAAACATAGCCATGCACCGATCGGGCAGATACTCCTAGAATTTTAGAAATGCATAATCGAAAGCGAACAGTATCCAACAGACAACCAGTACTAATGCATTGTTCATAAGGCAGATTTCCCGACTTGCGAGCGACATAGGTCATCACATCAGCAGGATTGGCCACAATGATAAAAACTGCTTTGGGATTGTTCTTAACAAGTTCAGGCATTATCTTGTGGATAATTTCCGCCGTAGTTTGAGCCACATGAAGACGCGTCTCACCAGGTTTTGGCCTTGCTCCTGCGGTCAATACAACAATTCTGGAGTCTTTGATACCATCGATGCACTCGACATTTTCAACACAACAATCCTTTAAATAAACCGATCCATGCATCAAATCCAAGGTCTCTCCAGAACACAGTTTCGAATTTATATCATAGAGTGCGATGTTATTCGTCACTCTCTTGGTTAGTAACCCAAAGGCAACCGCCGTTCCTACAGCTCCACATCCTATAATAGAAACCTTGTTTCCTGGTACGAACTCTTGTTTCTGCAATCGTTGGTATAGGCAATTCTGGAATGCTGTCATCAAATTTTTGTCGCTAAGCTTACAACAGCTTCTCTGATGCCATTGCTTTGGACAAAAGGGTTTTGAGCAGGGGAATATTAAGCGCCGAGAAAACATAATTTGTAACCAATAATTTGTAATTTTCAAGCTTCAATCCAAAACGAGAGCAACAGTCGAGCGCGCTCGACAGTAGAATAAGGCTTTGACTTATGGTCAAATGCCTCCTTTGGTGCTCCTACTTTATAAATATACCTGTTATTTTTCAAACAACACTAACTTTAAACACTTATCCCATTCCCCTGCAAAGCTTATAAAATATAAATTTCTATATTTTACAGAATAAATATATATAAAAGGTCATTCAACATCTAAAAACAATAGTCCTTCAGAAGGATCGACATCGGTGTTGCTTGCTTCACAATAGATTCTTTATTTTGAATTGAGCCTCAATTAAAGTTTCAGCAGATTTCTTTAGCAAACTGCGCTCACAAGCTGAAATCTGAAGGTTTACGACGGCATGCAATCCACATTTATTAACAATACAAGGTAAAGAAAAAAATACTTCTTGGTCTATTCCACATATACCCTGGGCGTTCGTTGATAAAGTCATTATTTGATGGCTATCTTCAAATATTGCGGAGATAACGTCCGCTACAGTTAGGCCAAGTGCCCAGTTCGTACAACCCTTACCTTCCTTTACCCTTTCACTTGCTACGACAACATCCCTGTGTACATTTGACCAATGCATCGGATCATCGTCGGTTCCTATTTCTGGCATAATAGTTTGAAGTTGAGTGCCACCCACAGTTACTGCCGACCATATAGGAACTGAACTACAACCTTGTTCTCCAAGGATGTAACCATTTACAGAATGCTTGGATACGCCTATCATTTGCGCGATAAGCATTCGAAAACGAGCGGAATCTAAATGACAGCCAGTTCCAAAACACCTTTCACAGGGTAGATCAGTGACTTTACGAGCAAACCAGGTCATAATATCTGTGGGATTGGCAACGATAAGAAATACTGCCTTGGGACTTTGTTTTACAAGTTGAGGCATAATTTCTTTAATGATCTTAGCCGTTTCCATGGCCACATTTGTTTTCGCTTCTTTATCGTTGGCCTTTGGCTCCGTTGTTACTACAACAACTCTAGAATTGCTTGTTGAGTCCAAATTAGAACATTTGTCAATATGACAATTACGTAATAGGAAGGATGTTCCACACATTAGATCCGAGTGTTCCGAATTACTCAATTCGTTGTTGTTGTCAACAAGAACTAGATCATGGGATATACCTTTTGAGATTAAGGCAACGGCACATCCTATACCCATAGGCCCCCCACCTATGATAGACACTTTGTTGCCACGTTGAAAATCTTGATTCGGAAGAGTTCTATAAATACATGTACGAAATTTATCTATATTGTTTTTGAAAATATCTAGTTGTTCATTGGTTATTCTGGGTTGGTTTACTGGTTTAGGTTGGTTTACGGATTTAAGTTGGTCACACGGATCACACGGTTCCTCTATAGAAGCTTCTTTATTACAAAATTCTTGCAGGTGCCGCTTTTTGACTCGATCTATTTCACACTGCAGAAGAGCTTTATCTTTTTGATTTTCTTTCTCAGAAATTCTCTCTTCTTCTTCTTTTATAATTTGGGGCTTTTTGCCTTTACTCGCAATTGTCGCGCAACTCTTTGCTAAGGTTTCCTTTTTGCACGACTGCAAAAATAGATTGTCTAGGCATTTTCGATCGCATTCTATGCTAAGTTGGTCCTCTGCAGTGAACCATTGCTTGTACTCGGAGACTTTAGCCCATTGATCTTTCATGCACTTATCTAACTGTGTCTTGAACCGATTTGTTTTTTGTGTCGTCACTTTTTCATCACTTAAGGATTCTTTACTTTTTTGTTGATCCTTTTTTGGTTTCGTTTTTTTACACGATGTTTTCTTGTTAGGCCATATCTCATCGTCTGTCTCCATTGAAGCCTTGTCAGACCTCATCTCTTCGCATTTCACCATTAAAGCCCTGATCCGTTTTATCTCGGCTGACACGAGAAGATCCTGTTTTTTTTTCTTTTCCTGTTCAAACCTTCTTTTCGCCGATTGTTTACATATTCTCTGAATGTCTTGTGACACAGATTCATACAAACAATCTTTATTCTTCTCATCCTTAGTTGGCAACTGCTTCACTTGTTTTTTCCAACATTTTTCTTGCTCATTGATACATTCATTTTCGTAACTAAGAAGCCTTTCTTTATCTTTCATTTTTTGTAAATATGCGCGTTTCTTTTCTTTTTCCTTCTCAACTTTTTCCAACGCTTTAATGTAAACGTCGCATGGATTATCGTATTCAGAAGATCCTGTGTGCTTTCTATTGTATTGCACATCTGTTTTTATCTTGTTTTTATATATTTTCAAAAGCTGCGTTCGGTCAATATATTCGCTCAATACGGGAAACTCTCTTAATAAAGGGTTGCAATAAGAAACTATAGGATATCGATAGCAGAACATACTGAATGACCTTTGTATATTCTTAGAATTTCATGCGCTAAAATAGTAATTTTAAGACTACAAATTTTGGAGTTTAATTTGTTTAATTTTGACATATTTACAAAATGGCAGATTATAGATAATTGACTTTTCTTTACGTAGTTGCTTTCACACAATTGAACGTCAAAGTTTAGTCAGGAGTTTAAGCACATTGTTAAAGTGTGATCCAAACATCTTCAAAGAGTTCGAAATTTATGAAACTGTATAAGGGTATACAAATATTTCTGTTCTGTACATACAATTGAAAAATTGCATATATTAAACGGAATTGGTTAAAACCAACAGAAGGTAAAGTAGAATTTGATTGAACTGCATCCTGGCGAAGCTGGAGGCATGGGTGTGTGGCACAAGGACTCGTACAGTTGGTATGCCTAGTGTGGTGGAAAAATATTTTTATGCTAAAATATTTTGGATGTCACTACCGAACAAGCTCGAGAGTCAAAGTGTGTGTGCTTTCCCAAGCTGTATGCCACAGACTTTTGCATGTATAATAAAAAGTCAGTGGGAAGAGGGGGGCCAACAGGCAGATGAGTAGACACTTGGATAAACAAACTGTACAAAAAAAGCAGCGGTAGACAGCTGGATGACAATGAAAACAGTTGGGAATAGAAGGAAGGAAAAGAAAACGCCATGGCGTCAGCCCACAGGAAATGCATACAAAACATAGCAGGCACCCGGCGCATTTCGTAATCTTTGCGAATAAACGCGTGAAATTCCAAGGCGTACCGCAATGGAACATGTGCCACAAAAAACGGCAACAACGAGGGTGGGAGCGACACTAGTCGAAAAGGGTGGCAGTGGCAGTGGTGCCGCCATTTGGCCGGCATGTGTTGCACCATTTTGGCACCCAGATCACACGCAAAATTACGCATTCAGATTACAACTCTTGAAGGCCCATTTCCGTTTCCGTTTTATGTGTGCTTGGTAGTCGGATATGCCGGGCATTGCTTAAGAACGTCGCGGGTTAGCTCACAAAAATGCATTAAACTATTCAAGCTGTTCTCAATTTATTTTACGTTCTTAGTTTGTTAGTTCTAGGTTCCCTAAAATAAGACTATAACTTGTTTAAACCTAGAACTCTTCTCAAAGAAAAGTGTATTCGACTAGTAATCAGAGTGGGAGTCAAAAAGTAGTATACAAATTATACATACTCTTGTAGCTTTAATGTTATTAAGCGGATTTACCTAAATAGTTAACTTATCTTAACTAGGGATTTTGGTAGATGAATTAAGTATAATTTTTTTTTTTTGGAACAACAACAACATTGTTCTTTTAAGTTAACGTCTCCTGTCATATTCCACAATTTTATTTGCTCAACAAACGGCGGAAGTAAGCTGTTGTCTCCTTCGTATAAGCAATCCCCAAACGCACATTAAATAAAAGAAATGGCTTTGTTTGCTGCTTGTGGCATTAAATATTAAGCTGTTGAGGGTCGGCAAGAGCTGAGTCACGGACTTTGAGTGGGGAGCAAAGAATTAAGCTTGGCCGGCAACGTCGGCATTGTGTGTGTGCCACATACATAATTAATCTGACCTGACTGACTGCGATTATCTTTACATTTATTTTTCGCACATTGAACATTGAACCCAATTGTTAAATTCTTTAAATGTCAAGAAAGTTATCAAAATAAAACTTAAATTCATTAGAATAACTATATATAACTGCATTGGACAGTACTTACATTGTATTAAAATAATGATCAATAATATCCAAAGGCGTCGGTCGAATGTCGGTCTCATGACTTCATTACTTCCCTCAATAAAGTTGTGTGTATTTTTCTCGCTGATTTTTTAAGCCCACTTAAAAGCGTAGAGCGGAATCTGAAACATAAAATAACAACTTTTATATTTAAAACAAATATTTTAGATGGCAAAGTCAATTTAATTACATGTAAAAAGCATGAAAAGGGTGTTAAATGATTTACATACATATTACAAATATGGTATTTGTCGTATCATACTCTTAGTTTATGGTCAAATGAATAAATAGACAGGCAGAGAAGGATAACTAGACCCGACTATTGATGCTGATCAAAATATCTTAAACTATGCATACCATACTATCAGATTCGAGTTGTCGTGATCCTCAATGGTCGAAGAGCTTTAAATCTCTTGCCTGAAAACGAAAGCATAAACCAAATAGCTAACACTGCCAATCAAATGCAAAGACATTCAATAAGGTACACTTGACGTGTTATACAACACTGGAAAGCAAAACAGTGAAAGGTAAAATATTGCAATGCTAGTCGAATACTTGATTGACCCGGAAAAGACAATTTGTACTTGTTATAATCCCTGCTAACACTTTTATCGCCATTGTCAACTTGGGCCGAAAAGCAGCGCAAAATCTGGCATCCATAAGTTGTGGGTGCCAAGCGAAGCGACACAAATTGAAAATATGACAAGAAAATTCGTTGTGCACGGCAAATTCAACGAGGTCGGGCTACAGTTTGAGCCAGATTTTCTTGTCGTTCCTTCAGAACGAAATCGTAGGACACATAGTAGCAGTCTGTTTACTTGCAAACAGTGTGTGTGTGTGTGTTTGCAAAATTATCGGAATTGCAATGAACAGTGAAGTCAGCATCGGCGAACTGCCATATTCCCTGATGCTGCAAATGTGTGCGCCCAAACAAGAAAAAACGTATTTTCGACATGTCAAAGGTTTTTTCATGGACACTTGAAGGTTTAAGAAAATGTTTATCCTATTTTTCCAATCTCAATTTTGTATAAATAATATTATTCATAGAATTTAGAAAACATTACCACGATATTCATTTGTGATAAGATCAATTATGATGCGGGTACAAAAGTTATATTTTGTGGGATAAGATTGGACAAACAAATACAATGTGGATAATTAAATAATAATACCGTTCTAATACGTTCATTTCAGATAATTTCTTTACCCTCTGTGGAGTATATAGTATGAATCAGAAGTCTCTTTACACTTTGCCTGTATATAAAATGTGTGTACAGGGTACGTTCACATATATTTGTACCTATCTTTGTATTCAGATAAGTGAAGTAATTTATTTTATTGCAGTAGTATATGTATGTATGTAGGTCATGCGTTCTCGGACATTGGAACATAAATCTGAAAATGCACAAGGACCAACGCACATTGGTTCATTGCGCCAAGTAAGCTCCAAATTTTAGGAATTCCGCCGCTATTTACACCATTACATTTCAAATTGGCTTAAGTTTTGTAATGCATAAGGACATCGCCCAACACATAAAGAATAGTATGTATTCCTAATCAGATAATAAAAGTTAGCCATTTAATTTTTGAGAGTGCAAAATAATTCGATTTGAGTTACCCTAGACTATTTAAAATGGTGAAACAGTATCGAACAGAATTTGCTATTAGGAGTTACATGTTACTTTTAATGATTTTTCAAATTGGGCGAAGGGTATCTTACTATCAGGTGTGTTCGGTTGTAGCTTTTTTGACTTGTTTATTTATAGCAAAGTGGACGAACTCTCGGCAAATAAAAAGAATCGACTGCTTTGCAAAAGCCAGTGTTGCCTAACTTCAGGTACTTTTAACAAAATAACTTTGCATCTGTACATAACGTGCGTAATGCTGTACAGACTCATTCAATGCCACGTAAGTGGCTGCATTCTGAAATTGTATTAAGTACATTTCATCAGTTTACAAAGTTTATCTCATTCTTACTGTGCGAAAATTGTAAGTATTTTTTTTTTTGTTTTTCTTCGTTAGCACTGTAGAGAGAACTGTAATTTAATTAAAAGCAAATATTAAAGCAATGGTTTTATTTATCTGCACAAGCAGTTCGAATAAAGCTAGAGTAAGCTTCAGCTGCCACTAAGCCCGAAAGAAAGTTTAGGATGAACAGCTGTCAGCTCAGAAAAACATACATACATTACGCACATATATAAGAGGTTTGTATTATAGAACGAAAGTAATCTTACTTAATTGCTTGGTATTTAAGCAACGCACATATAGAAAAGGGAAAAATAGAAATGGCAATGAATTAAAAAGTTTGTAATAATCAATACAGTATTTACATAAATGAACTCTCTATATGAACAGTTCAATATCAACAACTAACAAGCTAAACACATCAAATGTAGCATGATTGTCATGATGCCACATCCACATATAGTATGTATGTAAGCTTCACTTACCAACCCTATAAATCTGTGTCAATCGATTATAAGTTTATGTAACAGGCAGAAAGCCACATAGCACAACAATACATCTAAATAATTTCTTATTTGGGATAATTAACATAGATGTTAATTGAGAAATAGTTTTAGTAGGTTCAGATTTCCAAGGCCCCTTGAACTTATGCAATAAAAAATACGCTTAACAGAGATGTTATATATTTTTTAGAAACAATTTTGCAGTCGATCAAGTAGTATATAACAGCCGAGTACATTCAACTGTGGAATTCTTATTTATTTGAACAAGCCACGTGGTATAACAGAGAATAAAGTCATCAAATTGAATTGGAAATTTGTTATGTTAAAAGCAGAAATTAAAATGAATTGAATTTCTGCTAACGCAGAAAAATGCGGCGCATAGCGAAGTCAAGGCAGACAAAATGAATGAACGAAATAGAAGAACGACAAAAAAAAATAAACAAGAAATGCCTGGACCCAAAGGCAAATGCAGAGAAAATGTAAATGAGTGGCATCACAAAAGAACTGAACAGGTTCGTTTGATTCTCACGTTCACCCAACTCACGTAATGAACACATAATAAAATACGATTGAAGATTTTGCAATACACGGCTAAATTGTTCCTTCTTTCCTCATCTAGTTGATAAACGTAGATTAGACTAGCAATCAACGTTAAATTTTAATCAGAAGTACATTTGCCTTAAATATGTATAATAAAGTAAAATGGCACATTTTAAATCAAGTCCCCTGTGTTTGTTCTTATACTCTTTGACTAACGGTATACTAACTTAACAGACCCTTACAGTATCTTTTGAGTTTTATAAGACTGTTTCTTTGGTCTGTTTAAACACAGAGTGGGATAACGGTCTTTGTAAGCCATACGCAGATAAAGTTTGTGTTAAATGAGTGACTATAGACTATAATGACTTTTGATACTGTATTTACTTTGTCCTTAAGTTTCAATCTTCCTCCTTATATTACCTGTCTCGCACTTTCTGTTCTGTATTTAATAGGATTACTGCATTCATTAATGCATTGTTCTTGGCATCTTTAAATAAATTTCAACGCCACCCTGATAATTTGCTTTCCTCACTATACTTTGTATAGCTTTTCTTTGCAAGCTCGCAAGTCTCAAGAATGACAAGAATAAGTGCAGTAAAAAAAGAAAACCAATAGCAAACTAGCACATACGTTGAAGGTTTCAGTGTGTGAACAGGAGAAGTAGGGCGCATGGAAAAAATTTAAAGAATCCGTAAAAGTAATGTTTATTGCATAATAAAAGACGGCACAGTAGAGGTACATAACATATAATGCAAAGTCAGCAGTGGGTCAAGGAAGGATGGAAGGAAGAAAACACAAGGACGGATATAAAGAAAGCAGCACAACTCTTCACAGATCTTTACTATTCCAGTCAACGGTACTAATAATTCGACATACCTTATTGCCGTATTATGCGTTATGCTCTGAATAAATGTTACAAACAGATTTATTTGTATGTATAACGACTCTTATTTCTTTTGCAATGTAAAGTAGCACAGTAAATATTTGTATGCACTGATGAAACTTGGCACACATGCTTATCATTCCGATTGTTGCACGCTGTAAATAAGTCGGATCAAACCGGGTTTGTTTTCATCTGTCTATTAAACACTTTTATTATATACAAATTTATTGATATAACCTTTGTACCTGTGGTATAATTTACTTTATTAGCTTATAACTTTAATACAAATCTTCTCAAAACATTTTCTAACTGTATAGTCAGAGCACGCACCAAGTACTTAATTAACGGTGGGTCGATAAGCCATTGAAGGAACAGTAAGGTTATGTTGCTACTGCAGGTATCTCCCCACTGTGTGTACAGATTGGTTTTACGACGCAATTGGAGAGTGAGATTTTATACAAAGAAATGCCACATGGTATACTATGCCACAAAGGCCTAATATATGTGTTAATTTCATTTTAGAAATATTTTAATTTACCTTTAACCACGCAGTCAAACAATAAGCTGAACTGTACCACACTGGTGGCAACAAAGAGGACGGAAAATGGAGGACCCCCAGACCCGAAGACTTTCATTATAACAGTGCTTGTGACCCCAAACGAACCTCAATAATTTAAAGATGTCAAGCAGCAAATTGGTGGTGGCGTTGGCAACGACACGTCGACGCCGGCGTCGCTATCGGCATCTGTATCCCGACAGCTGAGGCCACACGCAGACAGGATACACATCCGTTGGGGGGTTACACACATGCCTACACACCATTGTCGGCTGGCACACACACACGCATTCTATTGGGTGCTAATGTTTTCTGTTCAACACTCATACCCCTCCAACCAGCTTCCCATGTCAGAAGGCAAAAATTTTCATAAATTCAGCAATAAGCTTGTCGACACACACACACACACACACACAAACCCAAACACAGGCACACCCACCCAACTGTATACACAGCCTGCGTTTGTAATAAAAATACGCTAAAATGTTTGTACCACACACCCAAACACAAGCACAAACACATACAAATACACAAACAGAAACACACTCACTCACTCATTCGCACGACGCTTATTGCCTACTTCTTGGCGCGTGATGCAGACGAAGGCGTTGATGAGGCAATGGGGAAGGACCAAATGTTGTTCATTTGCGACCGGTTCCGTTAGGCGGTAATGCTTTTGCCTTAGAAATATTAAAGACCTTCGCGTTATACGCCTTTTCTAAAAATGGTTGTGATTTAAGAGCATTTTTACTGTATCCTTAGATTGCTGATTTTACCCACATCTTTGGCGTTATGTAAGTAATTTTGAAACGAAAATTAAGAATATAATACGTGCAGGCATTTATTCAGAATTGCGATCTGATCGTTCTATAAACACAGACGTATAATTGGAAGTTTAAAGGGGCAATAAAACAAACTTGCCAAACGTATTAACTACATATTTTATTATATCCTTCCGTATGAGACATAGCTATAGAATGTAACTTGAGAAACATCGTTAAACCCATCAGCAAACATCGATTGTACTCCAGCTCTACTATAGAACCCTTTTTAACTTCAGTAGTGGGTATAAAACATGTCAATGTGTTGCTAATACATGCGAAGTCCTGTAACCGTTGCAGTAACATGCATCGTCGGCATGTCTCTTCATTCTAAGTACCACATACCCCATAAAAGCCCTGTTTTAATAGTTGGAGGCAAATCTGGTGATGTATTTACGCAGTTAGGTGCCATCTCCCTCACTTCTGCCGCTCAGCGTCTCTTCATCTCTGTCTCTCTCACCCTCAATGTGTATCTATTGTATTCTTGCCAAATTTGTGCTTGGTAGTGGCGTAGCAAAATATAATACTGAAAGCCTAACCATCGACAGACACACAGCAGACATACACGAGCATGTATGCGTGTCATTTATCGATTTTTACGAATTGCACCCTGTGCACAACACAGCTGTGTGTCTAGGAGAATTTCGCAGATGCCAAAAAAATTTTGAGAATTACCTTTTTTTTCGGGATCTACGAAAGCTTGAATGTAAAAATATGAAATGTATACGCAAGGCACATGTGTATGCATATTCATTACATAAATGATATCCATTAGCAACGCATACAGACATTGACAAATATCCACAATAACTTAAATATGCCGACTACCCCTACATATGATACAGTTAAAAATGCTAACAATAAAGCGACGCGGAATTTAAGACGACAGGTGAGTTATGAAGGTAGCATTTGCATTCAAGTTCGTTAGCGTTCGCTATCTAAAAGAGGCTGCACTAAATATTCGGGGGCCTGAATGTATGTTTTCTCTTTGCAATTTTAAACAATACCAACAAAACATACAAAACGGCAACGACAACAAAAGACTGGCAAGTGTCTGTGCAGGTGTCTTTTGGGAACTATGGGACAAACGATTATGTTTTGCAGCTAATATTATTAACATTGTCGAATTTACATTTTTATATTGTGTTAATTAATTAATTAAGGAAAGGAGTAGAGAAATATACTGTCGAATTTTAAGGGACAAGTTGTTTCTTCCGTTAATAACTTGTATTGAACCAATATATCGTATAGCTGTTAAAGAAACTATCGGTTGATGTTAGTTCTTTCCCATGACATAGTTACCTAACTTACAACATCTCAATTTCTTTATATTCTATATGCTGTCAACATTTTATTAACATTTACTTAGCAGATGTTACAACAATTTCAGGCTTAGCTTTAGTTAACGTTTACATACCAAAAAGTATACTATAAATACTATATATTTGTACTATATACTAGATATATATATATATACTAGAAGCATATATAACATCGACGTGCAGAAGGTAACCAAATTTATTTAAAAAACTTTTTAAAAACGCTGTTTTTGCCACCAAAAGTTGTAATTTTCACCATAGTGCAGTTATAAAGCCGGGTGCCAGCCTGTCTGTCTGTAAACAAGCATGCGAAGAAACCTAAAAACGTAGAACAGACAACAGAAAACATTAAATGAGTGGAGTATGCCATTCCCATTTGTGTTTTTGTGAGTATTTCATTTTTCCTGCAATGGTAAATGCGACGGTACGTGCGACGGCGACTAGCACTGTGATTACGATTATTGTTTACTAAACAGAGGGTGGTGAGGGGGGCTGCGAAAGTTGACGCAAATGTCATAATAAACATTCATGAATAACAAGCACAGTAAAGTAACTGTTGAGCTTCTCGACTTTAAAATACCCTTCCCCAATTCCAGAAAACTTAATTTCAACTTAAACTATCTTGGGGGAATGAGACAGGAAGGAGTACACAACCGAAATCATTAAATCATAATCAATGCATAATATGAAAACTATAATGGATCAACACAGGTATACATTCAGAAGAAACTTACACACTTACATATTTACTTTAATTGATCGGTCACACCTTCTATTACTGAGATCATAATCGAACTTACAGTAAAATTAAATTTATTTCAAGAAAGATGCTTTCTTACTTGTTCTGAACTAAGTATTTAATGTTACATACCCATAATTTCAGAGCTTTTCAAAACAGAAGCTTTTATGACGTTAAATGAACTCCGTTTCCCAAATGTGCAATGGCTGTGCTAACTAACAATGCGACATGCTCGTGCTAGTTTTATGTACCAAGTACACATTATTCCACATATCCTGCCTCTACCCTACCTCCCTACCTCCAAGTTTGCTGATTCCTTTGTTCATGGTACACACTGGCGCGTAAAAATCTCTAATGGCACCTTGCTCTTTATTGCCTGCGCCATTTTGGTATGTCTTGCACAGTGTATTTTAATTTTAACGGACTTCAAGACGCATCTACGCACCTATAAAATAGTTTTGATCAGTATCTACAGGGGAGTCCAATCTGAAAGGTTTGTCGCTCTGTTGCAACGCAACTTTTCCCATTAGTCATATCCTAACTAAGCATAGCACAAAGTCTTTTTATTGCACAAATAAATCTGATCAGAATATTATATATACTACGTAACTGTAAATAAACCGATTGAAGTTAGTGATAAAAGATAACAGCTTACAATTTGCTGTTATTATGTTATTTTGGCGCCTCAATTCGATCTAAATCGGAGTTAACGATCAATCGAAGTGATCATCTTCTTTAACAACGTGGATTGCAGTCCGTTGCCGAAATTAAACTTTGTCAATAATACTTAAGTTTACTTAGTATATATCATATAAATTTTGTATATCAGTTATAGGAAATATATCTCCATAATTTCGAGTTTTTATTCATATTGCCCTCGAACAGTTGAAAAGTCAGGCTGCATACAATTGGTAATGATTCATCCGATTTTAATCAGTAGTATAAAACTTGAAACACTTTCTTGATTTTAAAGAACATTGGAAATTTAACGAGATAATTTTATTTGTTATTCGATTCCGGCCTTTTTACAGCCAAATAAAAATGTTCCAAGACTTAAATGATTTTGTGGGCTTACTTACGTATTTTCTTGATCCTGTATCGGTGAGAATTAGTGTTGAGCAACACAAGCAGATGCCCCTATAAGAATTGTACTCTGTTTAACAAGTGCCAGGCTCAAAATAAAGCTTCGTTGATATTATATTCTTGATTATTATGATCACAATGGACTATAAATTGCTCTGAGAAGGTTTAACACTTCAGGCCAACATTCATATTTACATAAATATGCACATACTATATATCTTTAACACTTCACGGGCTTTCAACACTTTCTTTTTATAGAAATTTGAGTAAATTAACACTTTTCTTCTTGCTGACAAATTTGGGGAGCAAAGCCTATTGCCAGAACTTTTAGCAGCGGACGCGAACGTCACACGAAGGAAATGGAAACCGGAAATTGCGCGCACAGAAAACAGCTACGAAAACGGAGTCTGCGACTCGTTGGGAGTATGTAGTGTACTCGTAGTGTTGTTGCTGTTTACTCACAATTGATTTAACACAATTTATCACACACACTCGCCGTCACTTACACGCTTACACACTTACAGAGAGGCTGGCAGACAGGGAGACGGGGAGACGAGGAGATAGGGAGACGGCAGGGCGACAAAAAATTACAAATTATATTTGCCTTTGTAATTGCATGCGAACATGCAAGGGCCAAACTTTTTAATTGGTCCTCTCTCTCTCTCTCTCTCTTTCTCTTTCTCTTTCTCTTTCCGCGCCAATTGCTGGCAAATTGCACAAAGGTGTTTTTGTTGCCACAAGAAAAACTCGTAATTAGCTAAACGCAAACGATTTCCACAAGAACGGCACTACCTGAAAAAATCTATTCCAGCCTTTTACGCGCAGCGCTGTACTATACCGAGCGAGCACATATTTCACCACGCACGTCTAATGCCAACGACAAATTCTCGCAAACTGAATGTGCAATAACGAGAGAGGAAAAACGGATGCTTGCATTCAATTGGCCACCACTTCCAGACTTCCAAGTGAGAGTCTCGCTGCCACTTCCACTCTCTCCGGTTTGCACTCTGCTCTCTTCGCTCTTTGCTCTTCCTATCTATCGATTGCTTGCCGGCTTTATTTTGTTTTTGCCGTGCACGCCTTTGTCGGCATTCACGTCGCCATCTCATCAAGGAACCTTCGTCTCTGGCCCCTGCCTCACATGAACATACCATAGGCACATACATACATACATGCATACATATGTACATACGCACTAAGTACATGTATATATGTATGTTTGTATGTTTGCACATAAAGTTCTCTTGCATATGTATGTATAAACTTTAAAGTCGAATAAAGTATAAAGACAAACTGTTTTATTTCATAAGATTTCTTAGTTGTACTTTCATGCGTGGCACACACACGCATATGTGCTAATTTTGGTGTGTGTGTGTGTATGTGTATGTGTGTGTGCATACACGCATACATACATTCAAAATCAATCAAAAATTGTAGTGTAACACGTTCTGACGTGCACCCCCCCCCACCATGCAGCTAATGTTATGCCTGCCTGCCTGCCTGCCTGGCCTAGAGAGGGCCTGGCATTGCCCGCTGCTGTTTGCGTCGCTGCCACAGGAGGCACTACAAAAGGGCACACCTGTTGTGCCCCAAGCAGGTGTATGCGAGCAAAATATTTGTAAGCAAGTGATAGCCTTCGGAGATTTGCATGTTATTACACATTCAGACATCCCCACATACAATACATACATATTTATTTATGCATGCACACGACCAACTCAAATGTGAATTTTATAGCAACTTGTATAGCACTTCACTAGCGTTAATAAAACTAATCAAATCCTTTTACTTGATTATATTTAATAAATTAATAATGTTTAATAATTAAATTAACAAATGGAGAATATTCAATTTCAGTTACAGTTTAAATACATACACAATACAAATTATAATAAATAATTGAAAACTTGATTGAAATGATGCCAATTTAATTTACCCACAATGCACATTAATGTACCCACACTTGTAAGTACTATTTTTTATAGCTCTAGCTTCGTGTTTAGTCTGCAGACTGGACTCTCTCTCTCTCCCAGTCAATAGGTCAATTAGCCCAGTCATTGTCTTCCACGCACGACACTCAGCACGACACGACACGACACGACACGACACGACACACGCACACTCAGCATCCGCTGAGAGTGAAACATTAATCCATGAAAACTCCCTCTGATTTATAAATACATATGTGTACCATATATGGCATGTATGGGTGTAAATATGCACCCATGTGCTCAGAGCCAAGTAGTAGGATACGGAATTGCAGGCAGAAGTGCCAAAGAATAGAATACACTCCAGCATAACCTGGAAATACTTTCCTTTGTCCCGCCTAAACATCATTAAAGACAAACACAATTGACGGTTTCCAGCAGCGAGAGAACGAGCGAACAGGCATGAGGGGTGCAGACGATGTGTATCCCAAAATAGTAACAGTCTGGCAAAAATACATATACGAAAACAAAAAAAAGCAACTCGAAAAAGGACGAGTGATAAGAGAAATCATTGGCAATGCGCACATTCACACACACACACATTGATGCTGCGGTTGCATTGTGAGCAGGGTTGCTCAATGAGAAGAATGAGCATGGAATTTGGAGTTCGGGGGTTGCTTATGCATTCACTCGGCAACCGTTGCCAAATTTATTGTTTGTTTTCCGATTAGCTTAAGTTGATCCATGCAATAGAAAAGTACGATCTGAAAAAATTGTGTTGGGAATTATAACTAAGCATTCTTCAATTCCCTCCTCAACTGAGCTCTACATTTAATTGCATACCTACAAAGCCTTTATAATATCCATAATACTTTATAATATCCTCATGTTCAAAGCTCTGTGTTTCTGCGTAGGCTTGGTTACAAATTAATTGGCTTTCATTAGGTTACATTAGGAACTATCCTGTATATCCTTTACTCTGTTTATTTGTAGTCCTTTAAACTGGGATTTTATATACCTAATGGTTCTTACTTATATTTTATATTTTGTGCGGTTTACCATACAAACTCCTTTTATATTCTTTATTAATTAGAGGATTAATTATAAATGACATTTTTTATACCCTTCGATCATTGAAAATTGTCAAAAAAGGGTTTACTGACTTCATTAATTCTAATAAAAGTATATTTAAGTATTTGAAAAGAATAAATTAAATTAATTAAGACAATAAGATTACAGTTTATACATTTACTTATATATTTGATTTGTATAATATTTAATATATTTTTATATATTTTATCTAGAATAAACAAGAATTCCTTGATAGAACATTTGCTGAAGAGGATTGGAACAGAAACATAATCAGATCATATAGTATATACACGTTAAAGTATATATATTCTTGTTCGAAGCGTCCAACTAGCGGTGCCCGTCTGTTTTTGTTTACGTTCAGAGAGTTTCGCCGTTTTCCTTTGGGTACTCGAGACTTTCAACTGCTACGTAACCCTTTCGTTAGTCAAAAGCACAACTAATGCTGTTTTGATTTACTCAATGTACAATACATTTGCTATTGCACGTGTGTCTGTCTGTGTGTGTGTGTGTGTGTGTGTGTGTGTGTGTGTGTGTTGCGTGTCTATTGATGTGAAAAGCGAGAGAAAAATTGCATGCTCGGAAGAGGCAGAAGAGAGATGTGTGAGCTGTGAAGTAGAAGAAAATATTGGCAAGTCAGCATATTTTGCTTTGAGAAAGGCATTCGCCAAATAATGTCAACCCTTAAGCAGCAAAGAGAGTCGCAAGGCGCACGCTCTTTAGCGCACATACGCCCTGGCAACGCGTCGCTGCGCAACATTCCAGTGAGCGGCACGCGAGAGAGAAAGAATTGCGCACTCTTTGCTAATGAGAAGACAACGACAACGACGACGACGACGACGACGACGACGATGAGAAGGAGGAGAAGGAGAAAACAACAACGAAAGCCAACGCAACGCAACGCAGCACAAAACAAGCCAAGGCCGCCGACGCAAGTTAAATTAGAAATTTATGTTTAGCATTTAAAGCATTACAAGATACTACAGATGCAGATACGTATATATGTAGATACGTATGCAAAGGGCAACGACAATATGCGCGACAACCGTGGGAGAGGTGACTACAGTGGGAGAGAGGCAACTACTAAACACAAATCACGCAAATATAATTTATTATTTCATGTCTTATCCTTGAGCTGCAGCCAAGACGCGTCCCGTTTGTTTGTCTTTCCCTCTCCCACTGCCCCTCTTTCTCTTCACTTGTCTTTCTCTCTTTGGGTCCATGTGTGTATTGCCCTTTCTCTTGCTCCCTCGCTCCCTCGCACACTCGCTCTCTTTCTATCAGCCTCAACTTCAGCTGCTTGGCAAAATTCTATGCTTAACGCCATTTTTGTGTGCGAGACACGATGACGACAAATTTTCAACGTGCAACCTGACACTGAGCTGAGATTTTCCAAATTCCTCGTATTCACAGCCATCCAGCCCTTTCATTCCCCTTTCCATTCCCCCGCCCCCTCCCTCCCTTCCCCCTTTTTGGCGCACACATGCAAAACTGCTTCACGACTCCTTGTCGACTGTTGAAAGGATTAGACCGGCTCATGTGTGGCCGTCTCTTGCTGGAAGACAGGCTGATTGCATACCAAGGAGCATTGTGAGCAGGCGGCAAGAACGCAAAAAGTATGTACATAACTCTCAAGTGGGTCAAGTTATTAGGTGGCATGATGAAGTCTCCTTGCCACTTAACACCCGCCCACCTCCTCCCTCCTCCTCCTCCCACAAACTTGCTATACAACCATTCATAAGTAATGAGTTTAATGTTTTCAATGAGGAATTTAATTTGATTATGCGCGAATCCACAAAAGTAAGTGTGTGTGCGTGCGTGTGTGTATTTGTGAGGTCCTCAACTGGGAGCCGGAAGTGTAGGAGACAGGAAGTAGGGTAACCTTCACTACAAGTGCTAAAAGAAGCTTACCTGACATCAGGCAACACCTCAAATGGGATAACGTTGAGCGTGATTACGCTGAAAATCGACATACACATTACGTAGTTAACAAGCGTTGGCTAGAATTAGATGCCGCACACGCTGTTATCCCCACGTAAGTACGTAATGAGGTAACGTTAGCCAAGTGCCTCAGAATAATATCAAATATTTAAGTCTTCAAATTGAATTTCTGCTATAAGAAACGGTCTGATTCTAGGAAGACTGCGTAAATTATCTATGCGTTTCTTTATGTATATAAACTAATTTAAGAATTAATAATATACAAGTACGTAAATAAAAACTAATTTATTTTAATGAAATACAAAATATTTCTTACATTAAAGGCATATTTAGTATAGCTATTCATTCCATTTATATACTACTTGATTTAATTATATGTGATTACTTGTAATATTTAAATGCCTTTTCTCTTTGTCAATATTAAATAAATAAATAAATTACAATTTGATTTCCCATTAAATCCACTGGACTTAAGCTAAAAAAAAAAAGCCATCAAATTGATTTGGTATGCAGAAATTTGAAAATGAAAAAGAGCTCAGGGGTATTTAGACTCCTGCAATTGCGTAAATTGTGGCAACTGTAAAAACAATGGGAAGGCACATCAGGAAATTGCTACTTAAATTTTGAAGCCAATCATGGCGTGTGTGTTGCCAACACAACAAGACAACGTGATAAAAGGCGAGCACAAAAACCCAACGCAGAACAAAGCCTCACAAAACGTGGCTGACAATCTAACGAGAGGAGCAGTATTTCAGGGGTGAGTCTGGGACATAAACAGAGAGAGACAAACAGACAGAGAGAAAGACAGAGACAGACAGAGACCTGTCATTCAAGCAAGAAACTAAACCTCGACAAAACGGCGTCGTTTAAAATCTGATTATTCCACAACAACTGTCAATAATGCAAACTGCTTTTCCTACCCCAACCTTGCACTTTTTTCCCATAGCCCAAACCAGACCAAACCAAAAACTCTAGAAATTTCGGATAAGCCAGACCCGCCCATTCCTCCCCCCCATTGACACCTCTGCGGCGGTATCTGCCTACCTTTTAGCGCACTCGGCTCATCCCTCGCTAAAAAAGTCTTGTAAAACCGCAAACGACCCGAGGAAATTACCACAAAATAAGAAAGAATGGTTACCCACAGTATACCGACGTTTTAATACCCTTTTACTGGTTATCATGGGGTTCAACCAATGTTATGACAATTAAATATGTGTATATAAAATAATAATTTCAAGATTTGATAAATTTTAATTCTATGTTCATATTATAAACAAAAAATATTCAGAATGTTATCCTACCCTAATTTACCCATTGTCATTGAATGAAGGGTATAATACACCAAAAAGGGCATTGAAAGAGGCAGGCAAAATGAGTAAATCACAAAAATAATTGCAATTGATAACAACATCAATAACAATAACGGTGAATGGCTTGACAAAACAGACAGAGAAAGAGAGAAAGAGAGAGAGAGAGAAGGGAGCGCCGTCCCATGGGTAACGAGGCTTTTCATAAAAAGTTTTTCCTTTTCAAAAAAGAACATTGCGTTGACGTTCCTCCGATACTGCGAACTGTCGTCAATAAGAATGCTTTTGCAGAAATTGTTGGTTTTAAATGTGCTTAAAAGATTATTACACTTGAATTGGAACAATCGATGAAGACTTACACATGTCATGATCTGCACGTGAATAAAACCTTTGGTATACGAAAGGTCTTATTATAATTGTTTTAATTACTGTTAATGGTGAATAAAAATATATTATATAGAAATAAAAGCCATTGATATACGAAAGGTATTATTATTATTGATTTATTAACTGTTGACGATGATTGAAAATACATGATATAGAGCGTATATTGTTCTCCTCCCTGAAATAAAAACCATAGATATACGAAAGGTCTTATTATTATTGTTTTAATAACTGTTGGCGATTATAGAGAGTGTATATAGTTCTCCTCTCTGATTTATAATATATTTTTGGGCCAGCGCTTAATTTATCTTAAAGATTGATTACTTTTGTGTCATATAAATATTTTCAACTACATTTCAGCACCTGTCAGACCCGTTGGGGCAGTTACGTGTGTGTGATAAAGGTTATTACGGATAATACATATGTTACCTGGCTTAAAGAACAAATAAGGGTACAAAACATTAGCTAGTAGAAGGTTTAGCTCGCCTCAACGTTAATTAATATATCTATACATATATATTATATGTTCGCTAAAGTTCCTTATTTCCCTTATTATATGTATACTTAATTTGATATTGGTAAAAGTTGTGAAATGAAACTGAAGTGTAACACTTTCGATAAAGGATCTTAACTGATATTTGTGATGTTAATTAACATTCAGCACCACCGCCTTTATAAACTTCATTTCCTTTATTATAATATAATGTCCATTGTCTGAAGAAGGCAACACTCTGAAATCTTATCATTTTCCCTTTGATTTTAGTCGCCCTGTGTGTGAAGTAAGAATTCCGTGGAGCCGGAAAGGAGTGCCACTCTGCCGGTTGTCTGCTGTTTGCCTGGCTTCGTAGCGGCTTATCTTTTGGCTGCCTGGCATTTACATTCAACGGTTGACGGCTTCTTTGCAGGCGGCTCCTCGAACATCTCTCGGTGTGAGTGTGAATGGGAGGGTGGGCGAGTTTGTGTTGGTGTTGGTGTCGCTACTGCTGCCACATTGTGTTGCGATAATATTTTTCGTTGTTAGTTAAAGCTTAAAGCTGCTTAACGTTCACTCAAGTGGATAATAATTACGGAAATAATAAGCAAAACTTTTACAAAATTATAGAAAATATTTAAAGCGTGTAAGAAAATAAGAATAAAACGAATAGGACGAAATATACAAAAATTCAATAAATTCCACTTTGAAGGGAGTTCAATCTATCATAAGAGATAGTAAAAGATAATAAAAATCTCTTGTGACTATGAGAAACAAACCTATCACAGTAACATTCCCTTTTGAGGCAGAATATACTGTTTAATTTAAGGGAAATTGAAGAATTCGCATATCGACATGTGTTTGTTTTGTTGGGAATAAACTGCTTTGTAAATGTGATCTGCGTACTTAGTTACCAAAAACTAGACTAAATTTGGTATCTCGAGTGGATGTTAAGCGCTCGACTGCAGCTTCCTTTACCCGTAGCGGTGATTGAGTGTAGGGATTTTAGAAGTTAGTGGTCCTTACTTTGCTTCACTTGTTCATCTTATGCTTAGTACACTCACTGCCTGAACGCAGGACGGGAAGAATATACAGTTTCATACATATTAATGGGTTTCACTTCAAGTTTCGATGTGCGCCTTGCGAACTCCTTCTGGGGTTTCTGCTTGCTTTCAAAGCATACATACTACTATACACACATATGTATGTATGTCTTCAATTCCAAATTTTACTGTTTTCATTGTTGTCGGAACACACATATGTACGTACATACATTACAAATAGGTCCCTTCTTCTATGGAATCTGTGATGACCGTAAAACAAGTCGCAATGTAAGTTGTGGGGGAAAAGGAAAACGAAAGAGATCAGTGAGGGGGAGGGGGAGAAACGGGGTCAGGGAATTCGCGGCAATTTCACGCTCTGCCACAAAAACGAACGTTTTTCAATTTTCTTAATTTCAGTTAATAACTCAACAAATACGCTGCGAGGCAAAGAACTTATAAATGCAAATATTTATAGATACTTTGAACGAGCCAAGACAGCAGACAAGCTAATGAAGCTCCTACACGATAATAATGCTAATGCAGATAATGACGATAGTGGCAAGCTTCACGCAGAGAGTTCGCTTCGAAACATGAAAAGCACTTACTGGACAAAGGGTCGAAGGGAGGGCTTGGTTGACTGTAGCTGTGGCTGTGGCTGTGGGTGGACGAAGACTCCCTCCCTCTGAAGCCCATGTTTTCCCCAACTGCTTATATTATAGACAAACATTCAAATGGGCCACCAGGGCTTTAGTGGGCGCTGCATAGTATGTCTAACGAAGGTTGTGCTTGGGCCCGGGGGGCATAATGACAATTACAGAAACCGCGGATGGCGTAGGGCGGTAACCAAAGAACTTTATAGGGTTTCGTCTCGAATCTGGTAGCCTTGTCCTTGCATAAACTTAGCAAACAAATCCGTTTGAAATGCTGGAGAGACATATCAACAACCCCGTTTGCTCAATGAGACAAACAAACAGGGGCAATAGCAATAGAAATAGTAACAATAACAACAAGTTAACATGCATAGTCGGCAGTTAGACACCCTTGAAGCCCACAGAAATGTTGCAGACATGTAACAGATATATAACAGAAATGTTACAGAAATGTTAGAGACATGTAATGCTGGAGAGACATATCAACAATGAGCCCTTGAAGCCGTCAGATAAAAAGCCGTTTGAAAACTTTAGCCATCCCTTATACTCATTGAGAATTAAACATTCATAAACATTCATTATTGTTCTACCCGAAAGAAATATAGAAAGAGTACAGAATCAGTAAAGACTTCTTCTTCCTTGAGTTGCTAGGATATACAATTTTCTGATCCCTTTTTACTGCTTAATACGCTGTGTGGATAGACTGCAGCACATGTCTAAGTAAACTTGGCTATTGCCACAGATATACAGACACACACACTTGCATATGTCTGCATACATACATACATATGTACACATATATGGATATGTATGTTCTTTACATATATCTTGCATGGTCTGATAGCCGTCTTCTGCTCGTTTCATCTAAAACTTTTCGTGTTTGATATTTTAGAGACTTTTGTGATGTCAACTAACTAATTTTCTACTTTTCGAGTAAGTAAACTCCTGAATCTTTCTAACTTTCGTCCGATACTGCAGAAATTATTTCTGAGGAGTTTAAGAACTCGAAACACATTCGATTTGTTGTTAAATATCAAATTATGTTTTTTTAATCAACTGCCATGACAGGTAGACAGGTAGCAACGGCTGTCAATGGCTGTCTCTTAACCCGCCTCCGCCGGCATTTTCAATGTACTGATGTATACTAGCTCGGCTCGCAGTTTTTCCTCTGGCCTGTTCATATTGTGTCAGCATGCAAGCCACGTTTACACAACGAACGTGTCAAACAGCAAACGTCCTGGCCTGTGAGTGTTTGTAAGTGTGTAAGCCTGAAAAATATCTTATAATGTGTTGTAATTTGAATGTGAAGTATGCAGCTTATGAGCCCCACACAGTCAAGGGAAACGTGTGTCGTTTACTGCCGTTCGCTGCCTTCATAGACTCTCTCCTCTTTTTGTCTGAAAATATCAAAAATGGACACCCATTACTGTGAGTGTATGGCAAATAATTTAATGATTTTTTATGTCCTTACACCATTAGGAAATTTGTTGATAAAGTAAACTACTTCAAAGTGTAAATACTTTTATTTATTTAAATAAGATTACAATAATAGATTAATAATCAAAACATGACTTAGTTTTATACACCTACATCCTTTATTTATCTTTTTTTTGTGGTTGAACTCCGATACCTCAAGATACTTCAATTCATTAAGATGATTACTGAAATTGGTAAATATAAAATTACATTTTTTCTAATGATAGAAGCTGAAAACACGCATTCTTTCCATTTAACATAGAACACGTACTTCGACAATGACGTCATACATCACGTGTCATAACTTGCTTACTCACTGTACTGGTACATGCAATTTTAAGTTATAATCAGGGCTCATTACTATACAAGACACGTTTCCAAATTTTGCGTGATTATGTCGGGGCTTAGCAATGACATCAGAACGTCTAGCAGAAGATTTGGGAGTTAAACAAGAACAAAAAAAGTAAAGAAAGCTGTTAAAATAGATTAAAAACATTGTCTTTTACATAACTTTACTTATGAAGTAGAAAGCTTTTGAATGATAAACCTTATACTTTATTATAGCTGAGATTTTTTTGCAAATTCACACAGACAAACAGACGATAATAGCTAAATCGACTTGGCTAGTGATGCTGAGCTAGAATATATAACTTTATGAGGTCTGCCACGGCTCCTCCTGTCTGTAACAAACATTTGCACAAACTTAATATATAAAACAAACTATATTTATATACATATATAAAATCAAGGAAGCAGTGGCGTAACTGTGGGGAAAGCCTTGTTGCCACAATAGTTTGAAACAGCCAACGCACATCTACGACTGGAGATTTAGCCAACCAAATGAAGACTCCCACGGCTTGTGAAATTTGTATAAAGCAAACTAGCTTGCAACTCAATTGTTGTTGTTGTTGTTGTTATTATTATCACCTACAAAGTCACACGGGAAGCGCGAAAACTGTCACACAACATTGAAACCAACAAAACCAATGCAAAGTTCGCATTGTTAGCCAAAAAGCACGAAACACTTGCAAAAGACAGCTGAAATTTCATTCAAGCCTGCCTCTATTTCAAAATTCAGCAAATATCTTAACGAAACAAACGTTTTTATACCCTGGCCGAGGGGTTATTCATTTTGGACAGAGCTCTAATTAAGTTATACTTATGAACATAAATTAATATACATAGATGTACACATTTGCACTTACGAATGTAAGTATGTATGTATAAATGCATGTATGTGTGTCTCAACAATTGGTAAAAACTAAACTTAATTCAATTTGTTGAACTGTTCCAGAACGTGAATATATATGCAAATTGTATGTACATATAGTACGTGGGTACGTACCCTCAGTTAGCGCATGTACGATTGTGCACACGTGTGTGTGCTTCTATGTGTGTGTGTGTATGTGCTGCTAAACAAATAAAATTAGACAACTTTTATTCGTTCGGTTGACAATTTTATTTGTGATACCCAGTAGTAAAAGTTGAAATCAGAAAAAATGAAGTTACCTTGACCGCCCGCATTAAGTTGACACTTATGTGCATGTACTGGGTATCTGACAGTCGAATGCACCTGATTGTTAAAGAGCTTTCTACTTGTTTTCAAACTAATTTCGTGCAAGGCGAGCGGACAAGTCCAACAATTGAACAATTAACAAAAAATACAATTTGCAGACCTTATTTAAAAATGTTTGACAACTGTTGCTATTTAATTGTTTGTCAGTTTCTCCTGGAGTATCCTCCTCTTCGTTTCGCTTGGTAAAAATTTAATTAAATGTCATTTGCATAAAGGGTCGACTGTTTGTCCTCTGACCGGCAAAGTTGAAATGCAGTTAAAACTCATTTAAAATGTATGTGAATTTCATTTATTTTCCCACTGTGTCGCAGATACATAAGGTTGCTTATCGCTCAAATACTCATATACTCATCAACGATAATAACGGAAACTATGTACATGCAATGATAATGCAACAATGTTGTTTTTCAATATCAATAAATCGAAAAAAAATGTTCGGCACGAGTAAAATACAGAAATCACCTGCAGTCAGAGAATCAAATTGAAGGGAATGAGTTTATATCTATGTAATTTAGTTATTATTTATAAATTTTCTGCAGTAACTATTTGAGAAACTTGCGATTTTTTGCCTTATTCCTTAAGGTGTTCCCTGCTTCTTCTTTCTTACATAAGTTGATTAAAATCCCAGCCCGATGGTGAATGATAAAAGTGTCGGTTGACAGACACTCGTATCGTTTGTTTAATATATACTTTACACTTTGATAGTGCCTGATATCGATGCTTGTGCCAAAAGTTCTGTTCATTATTTTATACTTACGTGGAAAAATCATTGAAAGAGTCTACACAATCGGCAATGTTGCTGCAGCTCCCCTTGAGGTTGCTGCTACTGATGTTGCTGTTTAACAGCCTGGAAGCTGAGTGTTAGTGAAGAGTGTGACAAATGAATTTAGACTAATTAAGCTCATTTGTAATCGATCCACAGTGCCGCAATGTTTCCATTTCACCTGGATAGGACCCTACGAAAACAAAACAAACCTGCCAAATGAGAGTTGTGAAGCTAGAGTCGGTGACTTCAATGAAATACCCTGTGAAATGCCGCTGGTTGCCACGAGTGCGTAGCTTCTTTATAGTGTAATAACAATGTGCACCTGTGTGTTCGTATAAAAATATACACATTTTTATCATATTTATATAGCAAACGATACGGTGCCGGATGTAAAAGCATTGTGGAAGAATGAGACACTCAATCGCGATCGTTATCTGTGTCAGATGTCTCCCGGTTACTCTTGTGTCAAATATTCATATATATTCAAAGGGGGCAGTAAGTTATTCCAGTATTTCTCACCTCAATGCAATTCATCAATTATTTGTTACAGTACAGAATATTACGTATATGTGCGCCAAGGTAAACACTACCAACGGATGCTATCTGCAGACCTACTCATCGGGCATGCAGGTGGAGGCCTGCGTTTGCACCTCAAAGTTGGGTCTGATACCGTGCAATACTACTACTACCATTAGGGGTACTCATCTGTTGACATTGGCCATAACTCTACTAGCTGTATTAGTTAGAATGTAGACAACACAACAGGACCTTCGAATTTATTCTTCTACACCTTATAAACAATTCTCAGAATTTTTTTTCTCACTTAAATTATGTGCACTAAAAGTCTACATTTTTTATATATATACATATATGTATACTTAACAGGATCAAGAATTGTAAATACATATTATTAAAAACAGCGCTTACAAGCATCAATATTTAATAATCTTACGATTCAATTTCTCACATCGCTGTTATTTAAACCAAACCATTTTTAATCAATAAAACATTGTGATGTCAAGCATATATTCTTGACAATTTATAGAACTGGGTATCGTGTTTGTAACGATTTATTATCAAAATTGTATAAAAAGTATCTCTCTTCATCTGTAGTCTGACTTTAGTTCTAGAACAAACTAAATCTTCAGCGTTACGTTTTATTTTATTTGCTCAAAAACATGGGAAGCACAACGAACAAAACCACAAAAACCGCAACGAATTTAGCACGACGCTTGATCGGATTGGACAGGAGGGCGCCGCGTGGGGTCTGACGTGGGGTCAAGCTGCATTTGAATGCAGAGCTCAACAATCTGAAACACTGGCCAATGCACTGTGGGCGATTGGCCCAAATATTATGCGAGAAAAATCTCTGATATTAAATTCAAAGACCTTTTTAATTTATTTAAAGTAAATTCTTCACGAAGATAAAATAACAATTGTTTTATCGACAACTACTTTACTTTTTGCAACTGTTAAAATAAATAGATTAAGTGTTGGGATAATTATCTGGCGTAACGACCAACTTGTCGATGACTTAACGCGGGACCATTGTTCCAGCTTCTACGTCTTTAAATATTAGTCACAAGAACATTAATATAACCATTAAGTATAACTTTAAATTGAGTGCAACCTTTCTTCAATGTGTCTTCTTAACCTGAAATTGTATGAATCATACGTATATAAGTATTTCGGACAAATTTTGGAATGAAGGTGCGCAGAACAAATATATTAAATTTTGGAAAGCCATTGTCCAATTATAAATCTCAAGTTCTTGCCTTATATATAGTGTTCTGAGGAAAAATACAGAAATTATCCACTGTACAATGAAGGCTGACAGACAGCGTGGCAAAAGCTTGGTAAAAGACAAAAATTAGGCATACGTCGTGTGGTCCAGAGGGTAAAGAGGATGAAAAAGTCACCATTTATTCGCGCTCCCATTACAACCATGTAGTTCAGTGCAGACAATATGAGAGTATATTATGTGTATATACATTCGTACATATGTATACATATATATAAATACTAGCTACAAAATGCAAATGAAAGCCACCGCATCCTCCTCTTCTAGCTATTAATTGGCAATTTATAGCAGAACACAGCCACGCCAGACCCACCATCAGGTCAACAGCAGCATAACCAGCACCACCCTCTCTTTCATTTTTTCTTCGCTTATTTTTACGTGCGCGCTCAAGTGAAAATAATCATTTCCAGCCACCGCTTTTCTTTTGCAGCTGGAAAACAAAGCGCAAGTCAATCCTATAAAAATGTATATAAAACACGCTGTTCCAAAGGCACAAGCGGAGAACCAACAAATAAAGACAGTAGCAGTAATATTACCTAAGGCCAGTTATAAACAACTGTTACTCTATATCAACCACATACAAATACAAATTCTCAACGGGGTTATAAGAATAAGTGCCTTAAAACCTATCTCCTACTTCGATATTTATATGTAGTTAGGTATTCTTTATGGGAGACGAGTTGACTGTTTCTGTACGTTGAAATACCCAACTGAACTTCATCATCACATTTGGAAACATTCAATTTTGTGCCTCCTATTGTTTCTGAAATATACGTGTTCACACAGACAGACAGAGATACATGTCTAATTTGACTCAGTTAAAGATACTAATCAAGAATATATAAACATACTCTACCATGCCTTCTTCTACCTGTCTCATACATTTTTAAATAGTTAATATAATCTTCTTGGACCATATTCATTAGAAGGGCATAAGAACAGTTGCCAAATTTTGTCAGGGCCAAACCATCCATGACGACCGCAAGAGGCGTCTTCGCAAACCGAACAATTTAGTATGTAAGGTTCTTTTTCGAATGAAACGAACAGTCGATGCGCTTTGTTACCATTTCATAACTGGTAAAAAAGCTAGGATCTTCTCTTATATAGGATATCCTCTTATATAGTATACGTGATATTTGCTTAGTTATTAAGGCATCTTCATAGATAAAGAAATTTAATCTTAAACTGTAGGAAACATTGTGCAATTCGAAATTTGACTAGGAAGAGCATCTGTCAATTGTAAACTTACAATGCATAGATGCATAGACAGATACATACATACAGAATGTTAAAACCAGACCGAGCTCAGCATTAGTTACAATGAATTTTATCACAATTGCAATTGTTTTTGGACCCACGGACCCATCCAAGCCCGCCAGAGTGAATTTTGGATTGCAGCCAGGCCGAAAAATGGATGAGAGAGAGAATATAATGAAGTCGAAGTCGGTGCTGTATATGGAAATGTGCGCTGCCTTGGCAACTGACCGCTAATTTCCACAATCCGCCTCCGCCCCCACAATTATTCATAATTCGTTCTGATTTTTGCTTTGTAAAAGATTAACGCTACAGGCTGCATAAGCAGACAAGAGTCAGTCGTTGCTTAACTATGCCGATTCCACAGTCCTTGGTTCCGACATACCGTTGGGTTCTTTAAAATGCCGAGTATCCATATTTCTGAACCCTAATTGCTCATTTGCAAATTCATTTGGCTGCACTCCAGCGCAAGCATTTTGTTCGGGAGGGCACCCCCATCCCCCCCACCACCAACTGCCAAACAACCCCAGAAGATAATTTAAAAGCATTTGCAGCACCGCACATTTAATACTCTACATTAAACTATTGCTACAATTCCTTTCTTGTCTTGTACATTTTGAAGAGCTAATCAGTTAATTTAGGTCTATTCTGACTATCTTCAGCACAATGTTGAGGGATAAAACTCAAGGGAGTCAGTCTACGTACTGCGGCAGCATAGGGTATGGGGTATGGGGTGTATGTTGGCCCAACTTAGTTCCCAAGTTGACAGAGTTGGGCACATAACAGTTTCGGTTAATTTACAATGTCTGCTATTGCTGGCGAACTACGTCCTAAGAGTATCAATCTAGTTTGGGTTCAGATTAGTTGTTAGCCTGTCCACAACACAATGATGAAAATAACAATACCAACATTGCTTAGTGTCGAGGCTTGGCACCGATTTTCGGCTCATTAAAGTGAACTTTACGCAATTAGCATAATAGCCCGCCCAGATGTAGGCTACAGGCGAGCGCACATGATACCCAATATCAATATGGCTAACTGGCCTACGCAGTTGCCAGATATTCCTAATTTTATATATATACCTAATTTTTCTCAGAAATACAATTTTTGTCTATCTTCGGATCTCGAAGGTGCAGATACTATAGTTTTAAGCTATCTCTTCATCTTATTTAAAGATACCTCTTTTCTCCAGTCAGCCAACTTAATTAAATATATACTTAGATTATATGTACCTTATTATTTATTTATTTATCAGCATATACTCAAATTAAATTTGTAATCTTAGCAAGTTATATAACATTAAATAAATAAATAATTATAATTTACATTTATATTTCTGTCACAGAAACTGTACCAAATGTTTTTTAATGTACTGAACTGCATTATGATTCATAACAAATCGAATACGTATACTCTACAATCGAAGTTTTTTCATAAATTTATCTATATGTATTTTTAATATCCTTGCTTCCGTTCATACAAACCTTTGATACCCTCGAACATTCCATTGCCAGTGGGTATAGAAATCAAGAGAAAAACTAAATACAGCAGCAGCTGCTGTCGTGCAAAGGGGTTGCCTCACAATTTTACAATTTCAACCGTAATTCCCATTTAAATTAATTAAATGGCTCAAAAATTCGAGCGGCGCAAGGGGAGATGATCCAACAGATGAGAATATTGAGCTCAGACTGTTTAATGGGCTGCGTGATGAAATGTTTAAACGCAGCTTGATGCCCGAAATATAAGAAAATTGCATTTAAGGTCCGAGTACTTTTTACCTAGGATGGAATACTTTAAGTAAGAATTAATCCAGTTTATAATGTATTTGATTAGTGACCTTATATTTTGTTAATATCAACAGTTTGAATGTGATAGAAACATAACTGATTTCATCTACTTGTTATCGGGACAGGCCATCTGGTAAAGGAACTGGATTACGGTACGCGTGGGACGGCCCGTCATGCGATCCTTGAGCAAGTAGGGAAGGGGATTGTGGCGAGTCAGCATGCCCACATTGCGAATGTCCAGGTGTGCCCAGTCCACGCAGGGTACCAGCTGGTGCAGCACAGCGGCTGCTATACAACTGGAGGCAGGGCCATAGCCACGATTGCTAATGTCAAAGGTATCGTTGGGCATGATCAGCTGCTTGAAATATTTCCACAGTGGCAGACGCCATACACGATCGCCGGTGAGGCCGCCAGCCCTCTCGAACTGTTTGTAAACAAAGTTTGAGTTGGTGAAAATGCCCGCCGCACTGCCTCCAAGGCCAGCGCAGACGCCGTAGCCCAACGTGGCAATGTCGACGACAAGTCGCGGCTTGTAGTTGGCTTGGGAATAGAGCAGAGGATCCGCCATGGCAACCGTGCCCGCCTTGCTGACATCTACAACGCCCAGAGTTTTGCCATTCATAAGAGTAACCACGTCGCCCGGTTTGACGGCCATGCCCGAAGGCATGTTCTCGCAAAGCGGCAGTACCGCAGTGACGTTAATGGGCAGAGAAAGAGCAGCAGCAGCACGAATGGTGGCCACACAGACGGCAGCCCCGGCCACGCATCCGCGGTACATGTGCATGCACTTCTTCGGACGCAGGCAGAGGCCGCCGCTGTTGTAGGTCAAGCCTTTGCCCAGCAGCAAAATGGGCTTGTCCTCGGGTGCAGTGCCACAGTAGCTAACTTCGAGCACAACTGGTGGCTCACAGCTGCCCTTGGCGATCATTAGAAACGAGTTAAGGCGGTTCTCCTCGATCCAGTCCATGGAGCGAATCTCCACACTGACTCCACACGGACACAATGCATCAACGGTGGCCTGTGCAAATATGGTTGGTGTCATTTGATTTGATGGCGAATCGGTCAAGCGTCGCGCCAAGTTCTGTGACTCTGCCTTGAATAGACCTCGAGTCCAGGCATCCATGTCGGGTGAGTCATAAAGTTCTAACTTGGGAATGCGTGTACGATTCTGCTTCCGACGATTGGTGTTATAACGCCAAACTGCCAAAGCACTGCCCTCGGCTGCCTGCTCAGGATACTCCATGGAATCCATAAACACATCGGACACTCCCTGCATTTGCAGGGCTCTAGCCCCAACGCCGGCCGCAACACGCGCATTCTCCATGCCCTCGTCAATCATCTCCATGTCATTGAAGCCAACACCCTCTTGACCCAAACCAACGACAGCCACGGCATTAAATTCTGCATCCACATTCACAAAGACAAGTCCCTTCCCCAGGTCGCCCTTCATTTGAGTTTCTCGCACCAGATCCGAGATTTTCCCCTGAGCACGATCATCGAACTTTTCGCCGCTTGTCGTCAGCTTTGGATCCTTGTCGCCTTCTTTCGCATACATTCCCACCACAATACCCTTTGAGATGCAATCGTCCATTTTGGAAGCGAAGTAACGAACCCTTTCACTGGCAGCCAAAGCTCTCTTCATAAGTAAAACTCCCAATACTTCCTTGTGGTAGCAGAGAGCCCTTAACACTAAGCGATTAGCGCACAGCATATTGATCATTCTAAAAGATATGTTTGTTCTTAATTTTTAAAATTTTCTCTAAAACAATTCTATGATGTGATATGGAGTGTAATATATGTTTGAAAGGTTTTTAACAGTTGTGTAGATTTCCTTTTCAACACGGCCTGCTTCAATCCAAGTTTATTTCTTATCTCCCATTGACAGCACCCTTGAAATTAAGAATATATATGTATATAGGGGAACTACAATTTAAGGAAATACTACAAATGTTTAATAAGTCAACCAACTGTATTACAAAATTGGTATTTGTTTTATTTGTTACTTGGAAAAATACCCATATTATTATCTATTTTCATTCCTCATCGGATTCTGGATGATTGTTGGTTTTAAGGCTACCAAAGACCTTAGCTGGAATGGCCTTTTGTTCAAAGCGCAGCTTCTTCATGATAAGGCCCTCATCGTCTGTTTTTGTGGCCGCAGAGGCATCCACAGCTTGTTCTATGCCAGCGTTTTCCTCATCTTCGTCATCCTCATCCTCATCCTCATCACTGTCGCCAATGTCAATCTCATCAGGATTTATAACAGTGTTGTTATTCTTCGCACCACCCTGTGTCTCGCCACGTACAAAAGTGATGTCCATAGCTGCTTTCTCGGCTGGCTTTTGTTTTGGCTCTGCTGCTGCTGCTGCTGCCTGCCGCGCCTTCTCCTCCAGCAAACGCATAGCATCGAGGCCACCATTAACACCGTTACCAGCACCGTCGGCAGCAGTGTTATTGTTTGTATTCAAGAATTGTGCTGCCATCATGTTGACCTGCGTGTTATAAGTCGCCTGCACAGAGCGTTTTATGCGCAACATTTCACGCATCGTATCCTCATTTCCATGCCGTACCTCGAACTCTTTCCATGTCTGCCAAAAGTCAGCGGTAATTCGGGGATCACAAACCTGACAAAAACAAAAAAGAGATGGCAATGTACAACCTTTCAACTATGCATATCATCACTTTAACTCACCTGTGAGCAATGAGCATAGATTGCTCTAGCACGATCTATTTCACCAAGTTTGGTCTCCAATTCAGAGAACTTGACACACATGTGTCGCATGTGCTGCTCTGGCAACGCCTCAATTGCCTTTTCGTAGATTTCCCTTGTACGTGGCAGTCCATAAATTTCGGCTGCCTTCTTTATAAATATGTTGTACATATCAAACATCTCGTCCTCTTTGACAGCGCTTGTGGCACGATCGTAAACGGCCATGGCATGTCGGGCCAGTCCATGGTCCTCCTCCAGTTTGGCATAGAGAAGAAAAAAGTACTTGGCATGTTCCGGTGGACACTGATCTAAACATTGCTCGAAGAGATCGCGGGCACGCTCTAGTTTAGTGCCGCCATAGCGCTCTAAAAACTTGGTTAGATACGAGTTCCAAATATCATAAACATTCGGCCACTTGAACACTGCGATGCCCTTCTCGTATGCACGATAGGCTTCCTCAAAATAGTTGTGCTCCTCCAGAAACAATGCGTAGTTTATAATTATTTGTGGAGTGCAAATCTTCAAGTCAATAATGCGCTCATAAACCGCCTTGCAGGTTTTGAAAGTGCCGAAAGATTCCTCCAGGTCAGCGTACATGGACCAAACTTTGAGAGACTTATAAAGACGCATTTGCACAGTTTCTGTTTCATCATGATATGCCACCTTGCGTTTTGGCATTGCTGTGGCGGTTTGCATCAATTTCAGAGCTGCCTCAAACTGCTGTTGACGCAGTTCCAGCTCAGCCCACTCACACCAAACAGCCGCCAAGTGCTCCACTTTGACATACTCCACATGAGTTGCACGCTCAAAGACAACGCGCGCATCCTCCACCTGACCGTTGGCTTCATAGAACTTGGCGAACTCCACCCACAAGGTGTGCAGCTGACCCACTGCTTGCTTCGGCTGCACAGTCTGTACACCTTCCGTATAGGTATTTATGATATCTTCGGGCCTATCCTCGTACAGTTTAACTCTCTTGTGCCACTCGTGCACGTTGTGGGGATTCTGGCGCAGCAAGACACTGTTCAGCAGCAGGAGACGACGTTCCATGAGATATTCAAAACGGGATAAACGCAGCTCAACGTCAATGTCATCCTCCTCGTTAGCCTTCTCGTCATTGGCCACCTGTTCCATGCGCTTATTCAGCGACAGTTCCTCGAACTGGGCATACTCATCGAAAACCTGGGTAAAGTCCCGTACTGTTGTCACCGTCTGTATGGCCTCTTCATATATGTCACGGGCTCGATCAAATAAACCCGATCGCACATAATAATCTGCCAGAGAATTCCATAAGTGACCCAACTGATCCGTGTAGCGACGAAGACCTCCACGAATTATCGCATCCACATTAAGTGAGTGAACTTTGTGTGGATTCTTGGAAATCAGATCGCAGAGCTCGTTCCACAATTGATGATTCGATTTGCCGTGTTTGGATACGAAATGTTCATGGTCCACTATGTGTGCCAGGTGCTGTGCCGCCTCGTCCAGTCGCCCTGCTTCCTGCACAAAAATAATGATAAAATAAATTGTTAACAAATCAAAGGATAATTACATTGTGGGGGCTTATCGTACCTGCAAGTAATCGACATACTCCTCGGCATTTTCGGGATACAATTTCAGATAACGCCTGAAAACACGCAGCGCCGTTTCGGGAATCTCGTAGCGCTGAACAAATTTCAGATACAATGGCCAAATATGTCCGTGCTGCGTGATGGGCAAGGCGCGCAGGGCACGATCAAACACATGCCGCGTTCTGGTTATGCGACATTGTGAGCTCATGAACACACTGTAGTCCATCCAAATGCGCGGCATTTTGTGCATGAAGACCAACGCTCGCTCAAACGTATTGTTCACTTGCTCGTACATGGGATCAGTGGGTATCTTTCCCCTCACCTGCTTCCTGCGTGTACGCAAATAGTTGTACCAAATCTTATAGCTGCCTGGCAGCTCCTTGAGTGCTCGCTCGTACACCAGGTTGACACCATTGTTCGGCGCCTTTGCCTTGTGGTCAATGTACCGCAGCCAGTGCTTCACAGAGTACGCGTTTCGTAAAATCTCCTCCTCATACGGCACGTCCTCCTCTTCCTTTATAGAGTCGATTATGAGAGACAATTCGAAACGTGTGTTCGATATACTTACGAAATTAAGGTCCACATCGTTCGATGCTTTTATTACTTTTGTTTTTTCAACCATTTTTGTATATTTTCACGAAATAAAATAAAAGCCGGAGATTCCAGCTGATTTCGTGCAAGAACTGCCAACTTACTTAGTAAAAGCAATGTGACCAGCTCATAGTTTTAGTATTTAAATGCTGAAAGCGATATAATCGATAACCATTTCAGTGCAATGCTGCAAGATGTTGTGTAAAAACAGTGCTGTATACCAACACGCGGCATTTTTTGGCGGCCATCACAACGCAGAACCAAAAGACGCGAGCCATACGCTTTGTTTGATGTGTTAACTGTTAATTTACAATAAATTGAAAGAAAACGACTTGAAAATGTCCACGGGCGCTGCAAGAGTTTTCATACAAGTCGAGAGCGAGGCCGAGCAACAAGAGCATTTAAAACAACAACGCAAAACGTTAAAACCCTTGCAGGCCAACGCCAACGACAAGGAGAATCTTACGGGATCCGGACGTGTGTCCATCGTGGATCAACTTAGCCGTCTAAAGGCCGGCGTTAATATAACGCCAAAATACGGTAAACGCAAATGCGTTGAGACAACATCTACGGCAACAACCACAACAACAACTCAGGATGCAAACACACAAACTGAAGCATCTGTCAGTGAGTCTGAGAAGCCCCTTACAGCTGAGGATTTGACCAGTGAATGCGAGCCTGGTGAAAACTACTACAAACTACTATCAGAACAGCGACGCGTTGCACTCGAGGACACACTGATGGAGAATCGACACTTGCACGAACGCATCGATGGACTGGAGGAGGAGATCAATATAATGCGAAAGGAACTAGACGAGGCTAACAATTTAGTTGAAATACTGAAGGAAATATGCAATGATGATGATGATGTCACTGATGAATCAGAGCAGCAGGCATAGATTCAAATGCGAAATACCAATAAATACACTTTTTACATTGTTTATTTAAGTTCGAACATTATATTATGAAATTAGTTATAGTTAATTCACGTCAACTTTCTTATAACTTATACAATTCTTTACACCTTCTGCATTTCAACTGTCTGACTGGTCTCAATCTATGCCAGGAGTTAAATATTTATTAGTTTAAAGCGGCAGTTATGGTCCAATAAAAAACGTTTGTTTGTAAGTTTCCTCTCGTTTAATTGCCTCTATATATTTCACTTTAGCCAGTCTGTGATGATTTCTTCATTGTGAAAGGTTTCTACGTCAAACTACAGTAACAAAATATATATTAGAAGTTATGACTACTTCAAGAATCCTTTAAACTCACCCCATCGGTGGACACTTCAATGCACTCCTCGTATTTGGGCGCAGTGTCTAGACTGTTAGGCTGATAAGAAGAGTCGGTTTTGGCTGCCGCGATAAGCACTGCTGTCTCAGTGTCTGGCACGATGAACTCATCATCATCGTTTGTGTTAGCTTCTAGGTCCAGTTGTGTGTCCGCAGTGTCCGTATGACCATGCGCCGCCTTCATATGGTGGCGCAGAGCAAAGGGCCTTGCATACTCCGCACCGCAGGTATCGCACCAGTATTTGTTGGGCATTTGTTGGCTCTTAATGGCGGTTCTGCTTTGGTCCTTGGCATCGCCAGGTCGGTGGGTTGCCATGTGTGCCTTGACAGCATATAACGAGGCAAAGGGACGATTGCAAGTGGCACACTGATACGGCTTCGTATGTGTGTTCTTGTGGGCATACAGCTGCACAGAGGTGCGAAACGACTTCGGGCAGCTGTCGCAGAGATACTGACGCTCCGCACTGTGGATGCGCAAGTGATGCGAGTACACCTGATGCGACTTGAAGCTGTGAAGTAAGCAGATATTAGGTTCATGAACTTGGCAACTTGGCTTAATACACTTACCGTTTGTTACAGGTGGTACAAACATACGGACGTATGTTTGTGTGCGTGCGAAGGTGAAGGGTCAGAGAGTAGGAGACCCGAAATGTTTTGCCGCAAACCTCACAACTGTAAGGCTTCTCGCCAGTGTGCACCCGCTCATGCTTAACCTTCTCATAGGGCCGGGAGAAGACTCGTCCACAATACTGGCACGCAAACCCTGGTTTCTCCTTGCCCGTGGAACCTTTTTTACTGCTGCTGCTGGTGCTGCTTTTGCTGCTCTGGGTATTGAGGGTTTGACGCTCATGAATCCTTAGGTGCATCTCAAAGTTGGTAACGTTATCAAATTGTCGATTGCACGTGCTGCACATGAACTGACTCTGGCTCTGGTGCATCTGTTTGTGCACAGTCAACAGATTTTGTTCGAAGCTGAGAAGGAAAGAAGTCACTAAGGCTTCATAAACATATAAGAACTGATATACAAACCTTTTATTGCAGATTTCGCAATAGAACTGGTCCAGTTCGCTATACTGCTGATGTGCACCAACAGGTAAGGCATCCTGGATAGATTTGGAGGTACGCTTGTTGTGGATGCGCATGTGAAACTTGAGGCACTTGGCCGAGCTAAACTTTGTTTTACAGATGTGGCAAATTGTGGTCGAACTGTTGTTGCCAGCTGAAGGATCATTTGTTAACTTACGTCGTACTGGCGTCTGAGTTTTGGCCAATTTCGCATTGTTTTTCTTCGTGCCTGGCCCGCCGTTGGCTTCGTTCTGCGGACAACTGTGCTCCTCGGCACTCTGTCGTGTCTCGAATATGCTATGACAGTCGAAGCAGAAATATCTCTCAGACTTATTTAGCATTTCAGCAACTTCGACTGTCTCTTCAAATATCACTTCAGCTTCGTTGCTTTCGGGTGGTGGCAATTGCTCATTATCATCATCTTCCAGTACCTCCCAGAGTTGAGGTTCGCTAGTATCGTCTAGTTCCTCAATAATATCCTCCTCGGCCACAATTGATTCCATTTCTATCGTGTTATCATCAAAGTCTGACTCCTCTTTAATCTCAACCGGTTCCAAGGTGACTTCGGATCTGCTCTCGGCAGAGCCCCTGCAACTGTTGGGGCCATTGTGCGCCTCATTATACGACTCAATGCTATTGAAGTCTTTCCCGCAGTCCTCACAGTAGTAGACCTCATCGTCAATGATAAAATGCTCAACAGTGTGTTGTTTTTGAGACACCGCGTTCAAGGTTACTACTTCAGGTTTTTCTCCGCGGTGACCTGCAATTAATATCATTAATGTACAGATAGGGATACAAAGAGTTCTATAAGTCACGTACCAGACATGGCCTTCTTCCGGTTTAAGTGCTGTTTCAACTCTTTTCTGCAGATGCCCACATATGTTTTTAACTCAATTAATATTTTTGTCGTGAAATATTATAATATCGATGAGGAACTTTTGTATCGATATTTCAGATGTGGTGGTGGCCGATAAGAGAGGACCAATTGCTTACTGTTAATAACATTGGAATGTAAAGTTTACAGCGTAATGTTATAGTTTGTTTACCTCCCCACTCCCCTTGGTACTAGCTAGAAACTTGCAAACCTAGGAAAAACTTTGGAGTTTTATTTTGGGTGAGCTTTTAACTTTAAAGAACATAACATAAATGAACATAATTGAAAAACTACAGAATTCTGTTAAGCAGTGAACAACATGAACCTTTGGTCAACGCTTGATTTGACTGGCAAAAGCTAAGTTGGCAAGACTGGCGCCTACCGTTAAGCTATTTAATTTTTATTAAACACACATTTTTATTTTAATTTATTCACTCTATAATATTGGCGCTAAGTTAGGCATATGTATAAAAACATTATAACAATTATTAAACGTTAAATATATTTCTTAAACAGCTATTAAGCAACTTTAAGCAGGAATGATTGCAAGTTTTCTCACTGACTATGGGGTAAAAAGAGTTTATCCACAACTAAAATATTAACGAATACAACTGACAACCAATGCGCTTGCAAACATTAGAGACCACATAGGCGCCGGCTGAGATGCTAACGAACAGCGTGAGCCATCCCAGAAAGGTGAACTCGCCCACTCTCGGTCGTATGTGCTTCTGCAGTCCCAGCCACCCGCCATTGTCGATCAGCCAGTAGACCAGGTCATCCTCCAGAATCTCAGCCAGGCCATCGACCAGGCACTGCAAGTAATCGTAGTGGCCCTGGCGCACACAGTCAATGGCAAAGCCGCCGCATACCGAAAATATTGAGATTATCTTGCCCCAGGTGATGCTTGTGCGGAACAGATCTTTGGCAACCAGATTAAGTAGCATGGGAGCCATGTCGCTGTCTTCTAGTTCGCCGAATGGTGCACGCGACAGCTGTCTCGATATGTTTGTGTAGACCCGTGGATGCATTCGCTCCAGTTCTTCCCCCATCTATAAAATATAACAGATATAGAGATAGATAGTGACGTCAGTATATAGAACGTTACTTACAGTATTGAGGGCCGGAAACACTTCGTAAACTACATGTGACGACGGCTCTAAGATATTACGTAGTCTTTGTGTTACCTTACGATTGAGAACGCCAGCCCGTCGTAGTCGCGCTCTGATATATTGTCCGCAGAGACATTTGCCCTGTATTAAATAAATACAAATAAAAGACTTTAATTAATTGATAACCAATTCAATAAAGTCAATAACGAGTGTTCCCTAATTGAGTTATTCCATCATATAGACACATGTTATGCTATGTGCAACATTTCAAACATATGTAATAATATATATAGTATACTGGCAAAGGGTATTTTGCATTCTGTCTGACTCGGCAAGTTCTATAATTTTCCCAAAGCACCACTGCGCTAATGACACCTGCTAAATCTCATTCGCACATTTTACACACCCCAAAACAGAAATGAATGACTCGAAAAGATGCCGAGTGGTTCACATGAAATGCAGATCTCTCGGAAATAATATAAACACAGAACCTATTATAATGCTATGAAGTACATATTATACTGTAGAAACGGGGGTCCACTACAAAGAACTTAAACATATGTATATATGCGTGTATATAAATACATTTGTATGTACACTCTCCATTTTATACTCTGCAAACATTAAATATGGATATACCAACTTTTTAGAATTATATATATGTACCAAGTAGACCTAAATAAGTATAAACATTCTTGATCAACAGTAATTGCTGAGCCAATTTAGCCTTGTTCAACGGTCTTTCCATTTGAACGCGCCGATCTAAGCAACTATAGCTGCCATAATTCGCAACGAAGAATATATGGATTACAAACAGAGACGTAATTGGCAAATTATTAAACTATTCGCGACATCAAAACGGATGCATGTTCATATGACAAAACACGCAATCGAGTAATCGAGTGATCAAAAACTCGATTACTCGATTGCGTGTTTTGTCATATGAACATGCATCTAACAGTGCCCCTCAACTGAATAGTTTCACTTATTTATCGAGAATGCATGGATATAAAACCTTCCTTCTAATAGAAACTATTCACTTGAACGGCACTGTATGCACACATACACATTTGCTAGAGTGATCGGACATTGGGAGAACTGTCTCGCGTGTTTCTCGTGTCTATTATTTACACTTTGCGTTGTCTTGCCGAGACAGTCTGCTGGATCAGCTTTCTATATATTACACTATAAATGTTTATTATATCTGCAGCAGTATTCCAAGTTAATCATGCAATTAACGACAAATTTAACATTGCGGCAAACGAAGCCGAATAAATATTTGAAAGTAAACAAGAAAGGAAACGAGTGCACTCTTTTTGCATTTTTAATAAAGTGTAATCAGTTTTTGTTATCAGTTAAGGTAAGCAAATTGCTAAAAATAAACAAACAAAACTCACATTTACGAATATATGGAACATTGTATGTAAGTTTATCCAATCAATTACCTGCCAAGTCGATTGCCTTAACATACATACATACATATGCAAGTGTGCATGTACTTAATGCAAAATTGTTATAGTGTAGCTAGATACCCATGAATCTAAAATGTTGGGTGCTACGCCCACCCCACCTTTAATAAGTACAATGCGGAATTGGCCATTACCTTCCCTAACAATTGTCATATCATTAAATAACCGACATAAAACAACCAAGAGAAATCTCTTCGCCATAAAGCAACCTATTAGACTTGAGAAATTATGTTTTCACTATCGTTTCGATGATAAAGTTGTTTTTAAACTAATTTTAAAATGATTATATATCGATATATTCAAAATTATTGATATTTTTATCAAAAAACTAAGTTAGTAATACCCTTCTTTTACCATTTTCGATGGTATACAAATTCCTGTCACTTCTACAATTTAAAAATAAATCAAATTATGAAATTCTATTTTTAATAATTTCAAAATAAATTGTTAATATATTTTAATTATCCCACAGCCTGCACATTGGAGGAGGGTATTCGCGAAGGGTATTTAGCAGTCAGGTTGTCCAATTGAATGATTTCTACCGCGCGGCGTCTTACCTGGTTAATAATTTCCATTTTGTATTCCTGGTAGTTTGTCATGGTGCGTGTGCTGCTGGCCAAGGATGACGTGGAGGCAGCACGCGTCATGTTGCCGGAAATTCCCGCTGACCCTCTGCCACCACTGGCACTGCCCACATGCATTGATCTGCCATTAAGTGGGGCTCGCAAGGCTTTCCAATCGCTGGCCGCCGTTGCGATAGTGCTGCGTCTATTTGTCGTATAGATCTCATGGTCCAATGACGAGGACTTGAACATGGCCAGCTTGGGGGTGTTTGGTGTGGGCGTGGAGCTGGAGGCTGAGGCTGTTCCATGTGCCATGGCCATCGTCATTTGAGCGGCTGTGGGTAATGCTTCGCTGAGTGCTGAACAAAGAGACAAGCTTGCTTTGTTGTTGTTGTTCGTGCAGCTTCCTCAGTCTCAATTACAGCGTCTTTGCCTTCTCTTTATGAGCTTTAAATGCATGTAACTTGTGTAAAAGTCGAGCTTTTAGTGTTGTTTTGTTGTCTCTTTTGAGTGTGATTCGGGTTGATAAAATGAGCAAAACAAAATACAAAAGTTACGCGTAAAGCATAGAGCTGCAAACATATACGAACGGCGAGCACAAAGAAAACCACGAAAACTTGTTGCTCTTTCGTTTATCAAGCTGCTTTTTTTATATTTAAACTTTTGCGGAGAAATTCACGAAAAAAATGTTGTGCAAACTTCGGGGTATTGTCACAAATTTAGCGGCCCGATGTTCTAACGCGTGAGAGTGTGCGCCGTTAACTCAGCAGCTGTTTGCTGCCTCTCACTCGACTGCGCTGCCTGCTTTGGGGCCGAGCTCCAAAAAGGTACGAAACAAACGAAAGAACGAGACAACTACATCAGCCGTTTGGCATGCGTGTATCACTCTTGCAAGCATTTGCCGCCCTAAATGAAGCAAAACTTATTTGCTTATGCATTCAACTTATTGTTTTAACGAACTGATCATGATCACGAGGAAAACATTTAAATATGTGGCAAACAAACACAACAAAAATATAACAGACATTTACATCGATATGCATGTACATTTATATCGATAGATCGATAGTTTATGTTAAGTATTTTACATGGTTAAATATTCGATATTGAATAGAATATTTATTTAAAGGCAAAAGCTTATTATTAAATGTTCTAATAAAAATGTATGATAATTAATCAAGCAAAGCCATTGATATTTATCTTGAAACCAGAATACACAAATAAAAAATCAAACAATTTCAATTAACCTCTGCACTGTGTATGGAAATGTACGTATTATGAGAGTATTGTGACTTTGGTCAGACTTCACCAATCGCGGGATTTCAAATAATTCCCTGTACAGTGTAAATTGCTCTCTCTCGATTGCAATTAGAATTTGCAACAATCTTACTATTAAACGATATTTATATACTTAATATTTATATTCAGCTTGTGACTTGTTTGTATATTTTCGGTATGAATGTATTAACAATAAAGCGTAAAATCATAAACAATAAAATCAAACCAAATACGACACCAATGACTAGGGTTGTCCACTCGAGGGGATTTAGACTGTTATTGGTGGGCAATACGTGCGTATTGATGCCGTTCTGTAAAGATAAAGATAATTATAAATTAATGTATAAGTAACTTAAATATATCTATTTACCCAACCACCATTTTCGTTAATCCAAGGTACCAGTTCATCCTCGATTACCTCTGAGACGCTTTCCATAAGCTTTGGCAAATACTCGGGATGCCCCTGACGCACACAGTCCACCGACAGGCCACCAGCAATAGCAAACAGGGATATAACCTTACTCCACGTGATCTCAATGCGAAAAAGCTCTCGGCCTACTGCGCCTAGTAGCAAATTGATGGCGTCGGCCGTATGAAACTCTCCACCAGGATTTCGACAAATTTGTCGCGCCACTCCATTGTATACGCGGGGATGCATGCGTTCCAATTCGTCACCCAACTGAAATTGAATACACATCAATATAAAACTTATGATCTTGCAGTTTGTAAATATTCTACCTACCACTTGAACAGCTGGAAAAACTTCCCTCACTACTCCCAAAGACGTGCTGCTGTTGCCCAAAATGCTGCGGATGCTTTGTAGTCCCAACTTCTTATTAAAGAGTCCCGAACGGCGCAACCTTCGTTTGATATATTGTCCACATAGACATCGTCCCTAGATGAAAAGCTTTGTACTTAGATAAACATGACCTATGTAAGTACGTGAATAGATCCTCTTACCTGGGTAATAATATCCTGAGCAGGTATTTGAGCAGCCTTCCATCCAATTGTGTAGGAAAGCTTACGGGTGACTACATCGCTAACGTTGCTCAAGCGCCTACGGGTCGTCTCGCGCTGACCCACTTCGAGAAGTGCCGCCGAGTGGAGTGTGGCGGGAAAACTGAATTTTCGCCTCGATTGGCTTTGTAAGAGACGTTCGCTTTGCGTAGTTATTGTGGGAAACCCGTTGCTGAAGTTGTCATTATTCGTCGGATACGATGTGCCTGGCATTGTGTACCGTTCGTCGACTTCTGAGATCCTAGAGAACATTTATAAATATTCAGAATAGATAATGAAAATATCTTCTAAACAATTTTGGGCAAGGGTATCTTACTGTCGAGTGCGCTCGCTTTAGCTTTCTTTACTTGTTAAATAAACAAATTGTCATCGACGTCTTTCTCTTATACATACATACAGCAACACAATCGAGAATTGACATAATAATAACGATATCGTATCTTGTTGCTGGCAACACTTTAATGTTTATAATCTCATCCGGTTAACAATTTACAAGTATACCATATAAGAAGGTCGAACCGAAAAACCGATTTGCAGAGACAGAAACCACACACAAGTTTCCAACATTATTAATGAAGTGAACCAACGTACGTTTGATATAACATACATGGAACAAGCGCCCCCGTCAATTTGCTTTATACTCTTACAGAGGCTATTCTCAAACAGTAAAAGCCGTATTGTAGAGTTGTACTGTTATTCAATGAGGGTATTGTATTTCTTTGATAGTTTTTCTTTATTTCATTTTTTTTAAATATCAACAATAAAGTGGAAATGTAATTAAGTTTTGCCAAGCAACACAATTTGCAGACGCGTCAAGTGATCTGCATGAAAATGGACACTGATATTGATATACATAGAATGCAATATCCCAAAGGGGGCAAGAGCCCTACATACATACATATGTAACTTGGCCAATAATATATCGTGATCGAAGAAAGTTGGCGCAACGAAAACGAAAAACAAGAAATTCGTGTGCGATTGCATAGAAAGTAAGTTTTGTATAAAATAGATGGGCATTTTATATAGACGGATAAGGGTCAGCCTATGTCACGATTATATAGAGCTTATAAGAGTGCGTCCACAAATGGTTACGTCGGTTAGTCCCCAAACAGAATGGCAACGGATCGGACATACTTGACAATTTGTAGCGGAGTCATTCTGCTGCTTTGCCAGGCCTACGCAGATGTGGCTCATTTCTTTGCAGCACCATCAGAATTTGGAAGCTATCTGCATGGACAGGTACCCTTCCAGGTGGCACTATCTCCACCAGGTCTCTACGGATCTCCGATATCAGCACCAGCACCGGTGGCACCGTTACCCACTTCCACAACAGAGTTACCCACACCGGAGATAATCGACGATCGCAGGATAAAGAGCGTTAGCTCGGGACAGGGCAATTTTATACCTATACAACACTATCTGCCACCTGGCCAAGAAGAACGTCCCACTTACGAGAGTCCAAAGCCAAGGTGCATCCCGAGCTTGAGCCTTGAGCATTTAGAGTCTGTATAACATGGATTTGTTTTCTTGCAGTGATGATTTCTCGGGATATTATTATGCACATCCAAGCATCGGCAGCACCACAAGGATTCCATCAACAAGAACAACACAACGTCCCATTGTAGTGCCGAATTCTGATGAAGACAATGAACCTAGACCAGGTTACAATTACGAGGCACCAGCAGAACAAGGACCAACACCAGCGGCTGCCTACTTGCCCCCAGAAAAGAGCGTTCCGGGGCAACAACAGCTGCGTATACGTGTCGAGGATATGCGTTGCCTGCAGCACGCATACTTTCGTGCTGTGCTCAAGCTGGACGGCTTTCTAGGAGCCGCACCCGTGGTGGATCATGACTTGGAGGACGATCAGAACGAACAGTGCCAGTTGAAGCTGTCTCGTAGCTTTCTTCTACTGGATATAGCAGCTGACAACTTCGAAGGTTGCGGAGTGCGCACCTGTGGTCAGGATTTGTGCCTGCGCCTGCGCTTCCCAGCTATACGTGGCATACGCACAAGTAAAGACTCAATCCTAACGTTGCACTGCAAGATGCAGGAGAGGGTGGCCATAAAGACGCATGCTTTAAAAGTAGGCGTGTCCAAAGATGTGTAGGTAGAATAGAATAGAATAGAAGGCTATTTGAAAGAGTAACGAAGGACCTTCCTCTAGGCAATCACGCAGCGTTGGCAACTATGCCCATGGAGGCCATCAGAATCCCTTCCGCACTCATGTGGAGCTACTTAGGCTGGCTCCTGACGGTGCCTTCAAGCGTCACCTGGAGAGTAATGGTGCTGTGCAGTTGGGCGAGGAACTGCTGCTACGAGCACATGTTCTCCCCGGAGATGGTTGGTAAAATTGATTTATTCAAATGCAATAAATTATGACAACTCTCTCTCCCTCTTTCCCCCTAGGTTGGAACTATACCAAGCTATCCGACGTGCAACTGCAGCGCATCTCCAGCACTGGCGAAGTACTGCACAGCGCATCGTTGATCACCTCTCGCGGATGCCTTAACCCAGCAATGCAAGACATCTGTCCGCAGGCACCGTACGCGGAGTCAGCCCTGTGCCAACGATTGCACTTCAAAGCTATCATGTTCCCCGGTATGCACAGTGGAGATGTCCTGGTCATGTCGATGCGCATTACTGGTTGCCTGCACCCTGAAGACTGCCAACAAACTACACAAGATTGCCTGCCAAGCGTAGCTAAACGACGACGACGGAATACTTCACTGACCTCATATGGAAACGAAACAGAAGTGTCCGAAAATTCAATTAGCTTTAAAGTGATTGTGCCGCGTCTGGAGTCGGAGGAGCTATCAGCAGTCGTCCGAGATGTTTCTAATGACAGCTTAGCTCAATTCTCCAAGACTCTCGCGCTGCTTGGCACTTTGGGATTTGTGGTACTTCTGCTGGGTGTGGTCATAGTGGCATTTTATAAATTGCAGAAATAGAAAATCAGGAGAAGAGTTTTTCGTATTCTGGAAACACTCAATAACAAAGTCTCAGATGTATTCAGTATAAATTCTTGAATAACCTAAGTACCTTGACATAAATTGATCTTTTAAATAAGTTTTACAATAAAGTTTCGTTAAAGGCATACAGAATCAGTTAACTGGAAAACCATATAAGTCTTTCAAAAACAGAAATTATCACTTAGGAATGTGTTGTGTATTTATGTTGCATGTTGCTCTGAATCTGAGAATAAGGTTGCAAGCAAATATCATGACGAGGTTCCAACCTGCAAGCATTTCAAATATTGCCAACGTCGATATTTATGGACTGTTTTCAACTATAATTTTTACACGTTTTCACGTGTGCAATACGTTTGAGTTTTGTTATTTGATGCGAATGGTTATAGTGCCTTCTGTTTATGTAAATTTGTATACTCTTGAAGAGGGTATATTTCTTTTTGAATGACATATGAAACAACTTGTAAGTAGTTAATGGTTTTCACTTAAACCTTGTCAAAACTAAATGCGCCTATTTGGTTTGGCATCCAATCAAATGTCTTACGGAGGCTTCGACAACTTACAACTACAACTTAAGATAACAAGTTGCACTGTTCATTGAATCGACTTAGACTTAAGTATATATATATTTTCATGTCTCCTCTCCCTCTCGCACTGCCTAAATTAAGCACTACTTAGAGCCCAACTTAGACACTCCTGATAAATATTTATGATTGCATTTTAACTTGGTCTGCTACAAAGCGCGACTCAGGCAATAATTGTGCACACTTGGTAAGTGTTGAGGCCAAAGTTATTTAATTATTTCTCAGCTCAATAAGTTGATTTGGCAACTCATGACGATCATTATTATCGCAAAGAATCAACAGCCTAGTAAGCTAGAATATTCCGTAATGATTTAGTATCATATGGAAAACTATCGTCCAAGTCATTAACTAACAAAATGAACAAGGGGTGACTATCTTATGTCACACACACACAGTCGTTATCTGTGCTCGAGTACACATTGTTGTTGGATTTGCTGCATTTGGTACTGGGTATCCCACTGTGAATGTGCCCGGCTGTAGCATTTTTCACTTGTCTATATTTTCTCTATGTTTTATTGTCCGTTGTGTCTTGTCGGCATCGAAACACGTTTTGTTGTTATTGCCTGTCACAGTCGAAGTTGCTGTCCGAATGAAGTCTGGTCATGCTAACATTTGTGTAATTGCTACATTACCACAGTTAACTGTTACGCAGTCAATTCACCGACTTGCCGACTTCCCAGATCGTGTTCGACTATAGGCTCTACATAAAAATTGAATTAAGAATTTTGATTTGATTTCTTTGCCTTAGTACTAGTTTTGCGATATATCATATATTTTGCTACATTTTGACAACCGATCAATTCTACTTTCTAATTATGATCGATTAATCATATCGCAGCTCATTAAGTAACGATACTACAGATAATTGCATCATTGATAGTTCGACATAACCACAAAAAACCTCACACTTTACCAAAGTACGGATCGGGTTTAACGATTTAAAAACAAAATATTTTCTTTCAAACCACAATTATAGGCGATTTAGCATTTTGACTTTGCAATTAAGTAACGAATTCGAAATACGGCTACTCATGCTGGAATAACCACAACGCTGGTTGCAAACATAATCCTCATGACTATGCTTAGTTCACATTTTTACTTTTTTTTTATAGATTAAACAAATATGAAATTTATTCAATTTAGTTTAATTCGAGTAAAGCACTTTATGCGTTATACAAAATACGTCCGATTTCTATAGCAACAAGATACATACTATATATGTATGCATATGTATGTGTATAGCAATATGCATACAAATGAAGAGTTTAATTAATTACAAAATGACAATTATTTGAGATCAGCCGTTTAGAGGGTGTGGTCTGCTTGTAAAATAGAATTGAGTGACATAACTAATCGTTTATTTTCTATATTGAAACAACTGAAGTTCCCAACGGTACGTGTCTATATACATATGTACATATTGTATGTATATACACATGCCTCACTTAAGATGCAATATTACACTATGAGAGTGTAAGTTCTGAAATAAACATTTAATTACAGCTCTACAGTAAAACAAAATAAGAAAGAAACAAAAGTGGACGGGGATCGAAAAGCCACAGAATGTAGAAAGAAATAGCGCTGTTATTCGCAATATATGTAGGTGTGTTTATGAGTTTCTCAAAAATAAAACTAACGGAAGCTGACAAATTGTAGCAATCTTAGTTAATATAATAATCGAGCTGACCTCTGACCAAGGGGAGAGAGCTTTAGCGATTATGTGGGAGAGTGCGTTCAACCTTTCGTTTATCGAGTGGTCTGTTCCTCTGCTTGCTCACCGTTTTGTGTACCCCAGTTAATGCAATAATTGTCCTAATTATTGCTTGGGCTTCACCAGTTTTCCCTTATCAGCAAATATTATTGTCGGAGATACATACTTGAATTCCCGCTGTTTATCTTTTGGTATTGGATGTGCTGATAATGTGTTTTGATCAAATAACAAAAATAGCAATTAAAGAAGTTTACAGTATCATATTGCTCTCGACTATAATATACCCAGTGCGAATATCTCACTACAAAGCACCCTACATCACTTTCAGATAAACAAAAAAAAGGCAAACAAAAGGCACACGGTTAGTCACCTTTTGTCGTTTGTAGTCAATAACATCACTAGATTGTGTAAGTTCTCACATAATTACTAAAATTAAAGGCAGTAAAAAAGTAACAGAATTTATATACTGTGTGGTGTCTACTACAACTTCTGTTCTGTACATATAAATGAGAATACCCCATTAGTAATTTCCAACAATCAAAGATATAAAAAAAGAATGGTTACTTTTAGAGTGTCGCATTATTCATACCCTTACAGAGCCTGGTATTTAAATCAAAAACAAAAACCTCTTAAGAGTTTTAAGTAGTAGTTTTCGAAAGAGCAAAAGTTCCATTCCAATAAATCTTTGGGATATATTTTTAGTTTTTACACATTTTAGTAAAATATAACTGATGCTAGCTAAGAATGTATACTATGTATACACTCTGTCAAGTAACTCTTTACATTAACATGTGCATTAGAGTAAAGAGTTAGTCTTTACACATACAGTGACTCAAGTAACTCCTTACACTGTATGTACACGTTAATGTTATGTACATAAATATGTGTGCTATATATGTATCTACTATTTTATGGGGACTGCATGCTGTGTTCTGTCTGTTACATACTTTTGCACAAAGTTAGTACACCCTTTGTAACAATTCTCAATGGACGAAGAGTATAAAAAACAAAAGCAGCGAGAGGTAAGCAGTGAGTCGAGTTGCATGAAAATAGCTTAATTAACAATGCGTTGCGCGTATTTTGAGTCTTGAGTATTCACGGTCTCAGATTTGGCTGAAGGTTTTTATTGTCATTGGTCTATTCATTTGCACGAACATGTACATACATATGTTTGTATATCCATGTATAATATAACATTTGTATATAAATTGGTACATTTAAAAATTTGTTTTAATATAATGCTTGATTTAGTAATTTAATTTAAACATAAATTTATTTATTTTAGATTTGATATGAATTAACACCAACCAATAAAATGCGTAAGTTGATAACGGCGCGCGACAACTTTTAAACGCGCCCGTTTCTCGTTCGAAGTACTCGAGAGCTGAAAGTGAAATGAAGGCGCGACTATTTAACTGGGAGCAACAGTGTTGCATGCGGTTAGGTATACCATCGCTAAGCAGTACTGACGCTGCGGGCGCCAATCGAAATGTCGATAAATTGCAGTGTTGGATATTCGGCAATGCAGGGCGACTGTACAATTCGCGTCCCCTATAAAAAGCAGTGGAAGCCTCTTATTAAGTGCAATATAAACAGATTCTTTTAATGTCACTCACAATAATAAAATACCATAAGACACCTGATGGCATTGTGGCAATTACACCGACTCTGGAGTGTCGATTAAAGGAACAAATGCAGACACAACAAATTGTTAAGGTACACACACGCATGAAAAAAAAACACACAGTACATGCAAACACAGATGGTTTGGTGCGGATTGGTGAATTCAGCTTTTAAACAGCTGATCACAAAATCAGTCTGGCAACACTTAGAACATATCAAATAAAACACGCTTATATATTTGTTCCCCGTGGATTCTGTAAAATTAAAATGATGTTTCGTAGCAGTTAACAGGGACCAGTATTGCTCTCGGCAAGATACGAACCGATGCCATCATTAAACCTAGTATGAAGCGTTCCTCCAGCCTTACAGCCGCTATTCCAAGTGAGTGTTATTGCTCCCTCAATCTGGAGACTTAGTAAAATTATTTCTTTAGCACCTATGTTGAAGACCCCAAAGTATGTGATGGCGCAGAGTAGCTCATCCACTTCGTTATCTTGGCAAACTGCGGCGCCAATGCTGGTGAATAAGAAGGAAGCATTGGGGGATGCAATCAGCTCTCTGCCGCCCAATACAATTATTAAAGCAACCACGCGACAACCAGTGAGTGCGATTAACAATTCCTTGGCCGGTCCCAGCAGTGCCTCAAGTCTTGTTACAACTACTCCAGCAGCCGCGCCAGCAGTTGCGTCAGCTGTTCGGCAGGCGGTGTTTCTCCGGCGTGATATGCCTCAACGCACCATGCGTAGCATGACGCTGGGCTCCATAGACATGGCATCCAATCTACACTTGGGATTATCAGACATGCATTTACCACTATTCAAGAGGCACATTTGTAAATACGCAAACCTGACGCATCTTGACTGCTGTATAACGCTCAGAAAACTGCGTCTAAACGAGCCCTTCTCCCTGCTCGCCGAGTTCTTTGAGCTAAGCGAATCCGATGTGGAGGACACATTTAAGCGCACTCTTCCTAAACTGGCACGATGCCTGCGTCCGCTCATCCGTTGGCCCGACACAAAACATTACTCAGAGCGCTTGAAATACATGCCGTTGGCCTTTAGAGCCAATCTTCTACATGTACGCTCGTTAATTAAGTGTGTGGAGACGGAGGTTAGTGAGACACTCAACTTTGGTTGCTCCAGTTACAAGTTTATACTCTGCCTCAATACAAACGGTAAGTCGAAATTGAAATCAAATACCAATATTGAATTAATTCCATTTACCCGCAGGCATCATCAGCTACGTTTCTGAGGCCTACCGAGGAGACTGCGATGATCTTCAATTGTTTGAGGCAAGCAATTTCAAGAACGTTATACCCAAGTACCTTATACTGTGCGCCGATCCAGGCAAAGCGGTTAAAAGAACGCACAGTTCAATCAAAATGAATGAGGACGACAGCCAAACGGATGAAGAGTATGATGGCCAGGATGATTCCAAGCCATTGTTAAGTAAATACGACCAGCAGAAATTAGCCGGACAAATGGCTAACATGCAGTCGCTGTCAGTGGCAGACGGAGCCCTCACTTCCAGTCGAGCGCCGAGCCTCCAATTGCCTACACTACACGTCAAGGAACCCGCCTGCCGCACTCAAATGCGACAAATGGTCGACTCATTACGAAGGTTCAAGATACTAGACCATTGCGCAGTGCAACAGACATCACTGTTAGGGTATCTGAATGAAATGCTTATTGTCGCGGCAGCACTGTGCAATCTACAGCAAACATAGAATCACATCAATTATTTATTTAAATTGTAAATTAGAATTGTTTAAAGCGAGAACTGATTTTATAATATCTTATCATAACAATTTATATTTTAAATCCGTTTGAGCCGTTGTGTTTAAATCCATCATGTTTAAAAAGTATGAATTTTAGTGCATATTCTGAATTGGCATCGACAGACTTCTGCAACCCAGTGTATTATACAATCTATCGTACACAGACTTTGTTTGCGAATGAATATTTGCACAGTTGTTCAGCACCGACCCCGTCTTCTGTTCGTTTCGAAACTGCGCTCATTAACTGTACTTACTTTTGAGTACATGCTTTAGAAATAGGTCCGGTTAAAATGTAGGTAATGAAACAAGATTTCAATTGTTTTGCTTTATTTACGGTAAAAGATACATACATTAAGAAACCAAGGTACGTTCAAGGTTTACCGCTGTTTTTAATATCGCAAACTTAATAGTTTCGTAATAGTTAAATAGTTTCATAATTCAGATATATATCTGTATATATATTCAGAGTGTATATTTTCGATTTTTACTTTTTGCAATTTGTATACCCTGCACCCATGGAAACTGATGAAAAGGGTAAAGAGATTTATCAGAGAATAAACTGAGTAGAATTGTAGAAACTTGAGCGTATTCGAAATTCGGATTACCCTTTATATGTGATGTACTCCCAATGGTTTCTTGATACGGTGCAGGATATCCAATAATCAAGTGCCCATGGCTATAGCTTACTATATACTTTTGCTGTTTGTTTTGTGGCTCGTTCTCTTTTACAGAAGTTCTTGTGTTTACGCTAAAATAATTAAAAACTTACTTAACTCATAAGTGACTGCGTATAATTACAAAAGTTATTAAGTATGTGTATTGTTAGGCCTGGGAGGGAGCTCAACAGATGCCAAATTGTGAATTGCGGAATGCAGTCAACAGAAGTTTTCGATTTCGTGTGCACTTCGCAACAAATAATAACAAGTAGGGTGCTTGGAATGTACACTATGTAGTGTAGTGTATGTACGCATGTGTGTGGATCTAGGAATGGGGATATAGAAAGGTAAAATTGGGTCTGGGATTGTGGTAAAAGCAGCGCTTAGAGCTTTTGTATAATTTCGAATTTCTTCTTCAGATCGACACTCTCGTTCTTTGGGTCGAACTTCTTCTTGGAGGCCAACTTGGCACGCATTTCAGCAGCTGTCAGTGGCAAATTCAAGCCACCCGCTCGGTTCATTGTGTTGACTGGAGACGATGCGGATAAAGGCACACTATCATTGCTGACATTTGCAGTTGTGCCGTTTGTATTGCCGCGGCTGGCTGTGGTTGCAGTCGCTGTGGTGGTGGTGCTACTGCTGCTGTAGATCCCATTATTGTTAAGGTTGGCTACGGTTTCCGATGGTGGTGGTGGCGGCGTTAGGTTGTTGCTGCTATTATTGTTGTTATTATTACTTTTAGCCAATGGCAATGAATTGTCACCGTTCTGAGCTGCTGAGATTGGAGCCGGACTGGCCGGCGACATGGGACTGCTTTTATCCACCACATCCAAGTCGCTGACATTCATTGTGCTGCCGCTCTGAATGCTGCTTGCGTTCGAGATACGCTTCGTGCTGACCACACTGATGCTGCTTATGTTGGTACTGGCTCCGGGTAGCTCCTGCTTGGTGCCCTCATAGTGCGACAGACTGCCGTTGCCATTGGTAACTGATAAGGGCGACGGCAATGGCGACTCCTCTTTTGGCTTTAAGGCCACTCCATCCACATCTATCAGCAGCAGTCGTACCTCGTTGGCAATTGCCTTAATGCGAGCCACAACCTGTTTGTGTGTCTCGCTGCCAATGGAGACGCCGTTGACCTCCAGTATCCTGTCGCCTTCCTTGAGACCGGCTGCTTCCGCTGGCGAATTATCGTCCACTTTGCCAATAAACTGGCCGGGCTTTACTTTTTCCGAGTGCAGATTGAATCCATATCCATCGAAATCGCACCGCTTCACGATGTGGCACTCTTTAGTCACGCCCGGCGGCAGAGTGGGCGGTGTGGGTGGTTTCGGTGTGCTTGATGTGGACATATCTACAAGTACAAAATGATAACCATGGGTTAAACAGTCATATAAAGTTGGTAGCGTTCCAATTGATAACAAACTAGTCCCTAACTGATCCACATTAAGTAATTTATTGCCTTGAAATGCAAATGAAAATAAAACACAATGAAGGAAACTTTACTTCTAAATCCGAAACATCAAAACTCGCTTGTAATGAATCCATTTCGTTTATTATAAATAATTTTATAACTTATTTTGCTTACACAAACACACACACGCTTCCATAAGCCCTGATACTATGCGAGATTAAATTCCTACACATGAGCGTCATCTTATTTACGAATTTATGTACAGTCATGGTTAAACTAATAGAAACGGCATTATTACTTTTTTATTATTGCACAGTGTAAATGGTATTTGGGTTTTGGAACAAAACGTGCATGTCGTACTATTCAATACCTGATTACTATGTATAATTTTTTATGAGAATGCAAAAGCTTTATTTTGTTTGTTTTTCCTTTTTTTTTTTTTTAGGCAACTCAAAATGGAATTCCATAAGCAAGTGATCTTAGGCAAGCGCGATTCATGACGTTCTTATCGTGGGCGGCGCAACGTGACTTTTTAAATAATTTATTGTTAAAAAGGGGAAATAAATATTACTGAGTAGTTTATTATTTTGCTTTAATGTTGCAATTAAAATAACTTTTAAAAGTATAATAAATTGGTAATGAACTTTAAAATCAGACAGAAAAACATGACATCGGACTATGGAGTTTGCCATAACTGATAATTGATAAGCCTTGTAAATAGTAATGACGTCATTTGTGTGTATTTTATTTTTAGATCTTTGGTATCACACACACTGGGTATCATCGCCACACTGTCTTTAGCCTTTTTTACCTGTTTGCATTATAACATAAGATTCCAACGACCCTGAACTTTCGCAAACAGGTAAATTCATGCATTCCCAATTATAAAGGCACGTTTGCTTTGTGTACTTCCTTTCAATTTATTAACGCTGTCTCACATCAAATTACAACACTCATTGATATATACAGATGGTTTTCAAAATCATTTGTTTTCGCTAAAAAGTTGATTCATCATGTGGAAAAGGTGTATAATCTTGTGGACGGCACCAAAACTGGTAATTGAAGCTCTGAGAATCGTGTATGTATAAATACGGAATGATTATTGTTATTGCTGTTGTTGTTGCCGTTTGGAGATGCGCTCAATAGACGACCTTGAAGGCAAGATATGGCTAAATTCAAATGATTTTTAATGAAACAACAAAGTAAACAACGAGTGATCAAAGAAAGCAACAGTCGAGGAAACACAACTGACAGCTACCGTGCGTTTACTTTTAAGAATCCCTCAAGAAGGTTTTGGACACATAATTCTTTTTTTAATCCAATAGGAATCAAAGTGTACTGTCGAAAAATGATTCCTTATTTTGTTTTCACATATAAAACCTTCGTGAGCAATGCTTGTAATAAAAATTGTCTAATATTCATTGTTGTTATTTGAACTAACTAAATTTGGGTGTCTTGTTTGTAACTGCAGGCAAAAGGTATCTCACTGTCGAGTGCGCTCGAGTATAGCTTTCTTTAGTTATTATTATTATTTTAATGTAGGTTTATTTCATTAGGGGAGAGCTCGCATTATTAAATTGCAGGTTGTGCGCGAACTTTTGGAAACAACTCGATTCGAGTTGATTTTATTTATATATTTCGTGCTGGTCTGTCACAGTACTACACCCCTCCCTTCGCGAGACCTTGACGAACTGCGCAAACTTTAATTGAATCCGCAATCAAGCATGAAAAATACACAACTTTTGTCAGTCACAATAGACCACAGGGCTCCCCTGGATTTCCCGAGCCTCGCGAGACCCGCATGAACGACTACGCGACAGTGACGTTCATTGTATTTGTTAATGTGGATTTATTTAAGCGGTTTCTCATCATTAAAAAAGTTAGTTGGGTTGTACAGGTAGTTGTGTGTCCCACGGCCTTATTGTCTGTCTGTCTATTAGTTTGTCGTTATGTCTGAATATGCATTCTTCTCGAGTTCTCAAAGCTTGACACACGCGCTGAGGCTTTATAAAAATTTTCATTTCAGTTGTACTGAATGATCAGATACATATTTATGTATAAAGTTTTTATGGTATATATATAGCGAGTTCGTATGAATCCCTTACGCAGGATTTGCCAAAATAGTATTTAAATACCAGTACAATCATGCCAGGGAAATCTATAAATAAACAGACAAGTTCTCGAAAATGATTTACACAATTAAACGATGATTGCATGTATTGAACGTAAATAATAACAATTCTTATAGTTTTTCTCTCATGCTGTTTAAAAGGAAGTATGCGTATTTGCACAGTTGTATGTAAATTGCAAGTGATAAATGGAACCCAAATTAAAAGCACAGTTTTCGAATTGCTTAGATAAGAACCCTACACCATGTTCATACAGTACGTGCATCTACACAAAGTAAAGTGTAAATTCTACACATATACGATACTGAACATGTCTAAGCACCAATACAAATATCTCATATATATTCATACAGATATATATGTGCATATGTATGAGAAGTAAACAAGTAAAGAAAGCTACAGTCGAGCGTGCATGACATTAGGATACCCTTTGTATTGAAAAGTTGTTACAAACACTTTAACACGTTGACTGTTTATTGCTAATAGCCCCTAAACAGTACACTATGGGAAAAACTATCACTTTAGTTGACCAAAACTCATTTTACAAACCCTTTGTACCGATTTTTTAACATTGATAATATTGACCGGTTTTGAATAATTTAAAAAAGCCAGAGTTATCGACGGGTTTTAAACGATAACTCAGTGCTTCTCATCAAGTGACTTTTGTTGTTAAATTTGAAGGCGTTAATAACTTAATAAACAATAAAATGGTTGAACATTTTTGTTTGTATTTTTTAGTGACAAATTTATTGCTTGTACCTCATTCGTTCTCTAATTTTCTCTAATTTTCGGTAGGTGTGAGTGTATGAAATAAACAAATAATTTAAATAACTTAAGTCACACATTGTGCCAGCCTTAAATTATGCTGGTTGTTTTGCATAATTTAAATATATGCATTTAAATATCATTGAACAAATCAATAAAGTATATAGTTTCAGTATTGTAAATTATTATTCTGCGCAGGGTATCTAAAAGTCAGATCAGTCGAGTGTAGGTTTTATTCTTTTCATATTTAATTTAATTATAATTTCTTTTTTGTGTCAGCTTGGTAAATGTAATTAGTTGCTGTGTACCTATAGCCCGGAGGAAAAACTCATTAGCATGCCGTAAGATGCGTCCAATAAAAATAAGTAAGAAGTTTTTTTATTGTTATCTTTCTTTTTATCTCGCTTGTAGGAATTGAAAATGTATTATAAAGTCTTAACTCCTGGGAACTCTGCAAAACTGGTTATGCTTAATTGTAAATGCGCTCAGGAAGAACAAGGTATCAATAAGGTACAGAGTAGTGCCGAAGCTGTAGATATCTTATAACGAAAATAGGTAAAATCTAGAGCCCAGAGTACTCGTACATAGAACTGTACCCAATTTTTAACATATTTATGCCCGATCTTCAAGGACAGACAATCTTAAACAAATGTTATACATAGACTCTAGGAGCTCTCTAACTGTATTTTCTGTAGTTTGGGAAACAGATAAAGTTGGTTATAGGCATATGACTATATCGACTCGAAGGCTAAGCTGATTCTTCTTCAGCTTACAATGCTTCTCCATTTACTGTACCAGGTATAATTAAGTGCTATTTAATTCATGTACAGGAACTGTGTGAACCTCGCATATGAGATCATTGCAAATCAGCTAAAAATAAATATTTTTAAATAATAAAAATAATATTTGTTTGCACTTGCCAGGAAATTCGTAATAGTGTAGACGTTAACAACTTGTGTGACAGATAAGAAAAGTACAAAACATCTTTGTCGATAAAGTAAACAATTATTCACATGCGACGGATATGTGACTTAACTGAGATAAACTTAAATATGCATAATAGTTGAAAAATATGAATATTTTAACTGAAGTATGCGAGCTTGAATAGTTTAGTTACGGTATGAGTTTTATTAAACAAGAGAACGTGTATTTGTATGAAACAGACTGCTTGAGTGCCAGACCTACTCGTTATTGTGAGAGTTCGATTAACTGAATACATTTCGTAGTAGCCTCAAATACTTCGTGCATTCTGACTGTGAGGATTCATCTTTGGTTTTTTTTTAGGTTCTCTTTTCCTCTTTGGCTTAGCTTGAGAAAACAAAAATTAATTGTGGAACCTGTTTTAATACCCTGCAGCCGCAACATTTAAAAGAGGGTGTATAAAGTTTGTGAAAATAAATTTGAGAAATTTGAGAAAACGAAGGTCTCGTAGATCACCTTGTACTTATCTTAATAAAAGAGTTTCAGGTCGATATTTGAACATAGGGTATAGAAATGTTAAGTCTTCTCAACTGTTCCCGCGCATCATACTTCGCTTTGAACTTTTTTAACCAAACTTGTGTGTGGCGGTAAGCATGCATGGATGTGTGCGTGTCTTCATATACATATACATACATATGTATATGTCTGTAAGGTTATTCTGCCATTCGTACTTGTTTGGATCTTTGGCTCTGTTAGGCGTTTCTCGTTGGTCGTCTTTCAACGCAGCTTATTGAAATCACGTTTTCATTTTTGTTTTATACAAATATTTTTTGAGTATCTCAGCTTTCGTTTTTATTTGTTACGGGATGTTGAAAGGGTGATCTAAAAAGTAGATATTCCATATAATTTATGTATGTATGTACATATGTATGAGCATACATTTGAAGTATGTATGTATGCATACATCTTTTATAAAAACAAACAAGAAAGAAAGGCTACCTTCGACACAGCCTTGCAATTTATTTCTTGAGAATTCATCCATTCATTCAATGCCAAGGATATACAAGCATCAACAATAGTTTGTGGAAGGACTCGCTTTCCTTTTGCTGAGAACTTAAAAGATTTACAAAATTTAGTTTTTCTTACAGATTTATTCTTTGTCCAAAAAATGTTCTAAGCTCATTTGATCAGCTAATTGATTACAGCTCACTTGAAACTTGAAGGTCACTTATGAGTTAATGTTATGTTTACTTAAAATAAAAGTAAAAGTATGGAATATACATAAATGCCAAGGTATTTAGAATCAGTTTTTAAGCAAGTTGAAGCCGTTGTTTTACGTGTATTGGTTGTGTTTTGTGGAACATTAACAAGGTGAAGTTCGTTATAACTGTATAGTCACTCTTGTTTAATAATTCCACTGCACTTTGCGTTATTTGATCGAAGGACGATTAAAAATTATAGCAATCGATATACTAAGTAGTCTGAACAAGGATACAAAGATAACACACACGTACATACATATACATATGTATGTATTTATAGTGTATACCATATACATATACATATACAATGCTTAGTTATATCGTTCGTTTTCTCATCAGTTATTTTTATCGGTAATTTCAGTCATTCAGTTAAATTTCGGAATAATTAGCTAAAAGTCAAAAAATAACAGCTAACGCCCAGTAGTGATTATTATGGGAAAATAAATAAAATGGTAAAAAAGGTTTACATGTACATATATTATGGTTTAACTTAGTTGTCAATTGTCAGCTGGATTATGGTTTATGATCTTAACAATTTCTGTATTTAAAATAACTAATTATAACGTACTAACTGTTGTGGCCCAACTCATAGGGGTATAAATTAGTAAAGGAACACAAAATATACAAAATAATAATAAACCGACTACCGTTAAACGTAAAAGCTGAGCAAATGATTCACATTCATAGAAAGTAATGTTATGTATGTAATACATATGTTAAGGTGTTTTGTAAATGACAAGGTCGAAGCAATTTACTTGTGTTGTGACTGTGTTTACTGTTAGATCCGGTGTTGCATTGCCCCTGAGTTTTCTAGGAACTTACAATGAAACAACTTGCTGATTAAGTGTGAAGATATATTAGCACATTACAGAGCCAGCACTAGAAAGTGCTAAAAAAAAGGAGGACAGTAACGGAAATGTGCTAAATGATAAACTTGACCAAACAACCAAAGAATGAGCATTAATCAAATTAGCATAGAGTGTGTAGTCAATGTGTTGTATATCAGAGATGCAAGGCGACAGCGAAAATCTGATACGATTTTATAACTTACAAACTTATCAATATGAAAAACCAAAACTCTAAGCCCGAAAACCAGAAATAAACGCGACAAAAATTCATAACAAGAAATCAGGTGAAGAAAACCGGTGAATTAATAAAAATGCTCGTACAAAATAAACGGGTTGACAAAACCTGCTCTCTGGCATAGCTAAAATTCCAACCTAGCTGGTACCTGCATACGAGATATGTACGTGTTAAAAGGGGGGTTGGTGGTTTTGCGATGAAGTATATGACTGGCACGTACATACATACATATGTATGCACCGTGAAAGGAAAACCCCAGGCGTATTATAAGCAAATTGTGGATAGTGCTTGTACTTCAGCAACTATAGGCACACCGATGATGCTCGAAGAGCAGATATCCTACTCTCTGATATGTGTATTCACATTAATAATAATCACAAGAAATTGAGAAGGCGAATTAAATGTTACTTATTGTTTATTTATGATCCTAACTCTTAAGTTGCTCTGACATATTCTTCAACCTGTTGCCAACAGAAGGGGTCGCCTTTATAGCTCTTTTGCTATAATCACTTTCAGCGAACGTGGGGTCTGTATAAAAATAACTCTCGCGTGTGTTTGTCGCATTTAAAAAAATCGCAATAAAATTGTCTTATGCAATTACTTGAGTTATGTGTCGAAAGGGGTGATGGGGTGGGGGGGGGGATGGTACGGGTGGTACAGGGCTGGGCAGCAGTGTGTGCCCAGACGTGGCAACTAAACACAATAAACACCATAAAAGGAATTGCAACAAAAACAACAGCAACAGCAGCAGAAGCAACAGCAAAAGCAACAATTATTATGCAAGTTGTCATTGCTGCCGTTTGCTGTTGGCCATAAAAATCAGGTAACATACATACACATACATTACATATGATACATACATATGATTTATTTTGTTTTGGCTAAATTTGAATGTATTTTCATAGTTTATTGAGCCAAAAATCTAGATTTAAGGTAGCTTCTGTTTTGGCTTCAAATTACCAAATTAAACAATAATAAACACTTCACTTTTATTGACACTACAAATTGAATTTATCAATGTTTGTTTTTTTCTTTTGATTGAAGGGTTATAATTAAATTATTTGTAATCAGATAATACAGATGCCAGAGTTTTCGGATTTAGATTTGAAGAGGAGTGTTCAATCTTCTTCACCCTGTGAACTGTATTCTGATTATTTTAGACTTGCTATAAAGCCAGAATATTACGATCTTGTACAATTTAATGACACATCAAAGCACCCATTATTACACACACACTATTCTGAAGGTGACTTCAGATTTGCACGAACCGATCGTATCCCATGTGCCCATGATAGTGCGTCTTTCAACAACAACAACAACGGCATAGTTTGACATCATCATAAGTTTATTAAAAAACCTTATGACGTGTACGTTTGGCAAAGTGAATTCTGCATTCGATGGAGCCGCTACTTACTGATTTGATAAACAATCCTCAAACTTTGTTTTCTGCTGTTGGTTTTGTTGTTGGCAAGTCGAAATGCCCTTGTTGCTGCAGCAATTACAGTTGGTTTTTTTGTTCGTTCACTTTACACACACATTCGTACGCACGCACAAATACTGAACCAACGGATATTTGGAGTCAAATTCAATCAACAAGAAAGAAAGAGAGAAAAGAGACGGCGTCGCAGCGACACCGTTGACAGCGAATGGCAAAGATAAAATGTAAGACGCATGCGCACGTAAGATTATTGTCGTTGTTGTTTTTGCTTTGCTTTCAGCTCAGCTTCTATTCGATTTACCTTGTTTACACTCGCATTCGCGTACGCAATCGAATTCTCGCGTTCCAACGTGTTAACCGTTTTCGCGGGCAAATTGTTACTGATTGTGACCAAGCAGACGGCGCAACTTCAAGAGGGGCACAGGTGAGCTTGGAGCTTACTAGAGGTGGGCAACGAAAGTAGTCGTGCTGTGGCAGCTTCGTGAGTAACTATCGTATAGTTAATGCGTGTTGCGTAGAGCGAAACATTGTGACTATTTAAAGATATCACTTAGTACATCAATTAATAAATATTTAAGCAGTGTGAGTATATATATTAATAAGGGATTTTAGAACTGAAATAATCTTAAATAATCAGAATCCCTTACATAGCATCAACCACCTCTAGTTGAAAACTGGAAATGAGAGTGAGAGAGAAACGGATCGTTGGGAGCGAAAAGGCCGAATCAGTGTTGCCATCTCAGCATTTTACTCGTCAAAACTAGCTTTTTTAAAGATCTATACAGTGACACTCACGAAAATCGCTCGAAGGAGTTTTGCGTTTGTATTGCGTGGTATACATAGGACTGGATCCTGCTATTTTTGACTAAACATAATGCTGTTAAATTTAATTTAATTGTTGTTATTATTTTCTTCTTTAAACAGTTCATATGTTCTTTTAAAATTTCTTGTACTTAAAGAAAAACCCCGTTTGTAAACCGCTCCTGAGGCACTTTGGCAGCCGATTTCAGTTGCGAGAGCAAATATACAATAATACAGCATAATTTTAGGTGGCACAAAATATACTCCGATATGTGTACACATGGTGTACCAAGCTAAATTTGACCATAAACAATCTGAGTTGTACTCACTGTACTCCTTTTATGGTAAATGCAACTTATTTTAATTAATTCTCTATATCGTGCTTTCACTGTCAAGTGTTAATTTCATTGTCTGTGCGCACAGCTGACAGTCTTTTTTCACCAAAAGTCATAGTTTCCAATTGAATGCACAAACTGTATGGTCTCAGTGCAGAAGACTGTAAAATGTATGCACGCTGCCAATTTTTGACCAGTTCATTGTGGTTGCAGAAAACTCACTCATTCATGTGTTCGGATTTAAGCGGTGGGTAGCGCCAGAAATGACATTTTGAATTGAAGATGTGGTAGGCGGAAGACGATATGAGATGATATGGCGACAGTCAACATACAAAGCCTTACCCCTAAAAAGAGAAACAAGATAATGATGGAAGGTATGTAAGTCAAATTGCGTATTCTTGCGCAGGAAGTTGGCGAATCGGTCGCGTGGGTCTCTTATCGTTTTAATTAGTTTTCAAAAGTTGGCAAGCAAACCAAGTATCCGTGAAAAGCAAATAAATGCAAAGGGAGAAGTACATACATATGTATGGGTGTCTGTGGGCTTAATTTGATTACAGCAGAATGAAACTTGATAAAATGTATGTATTGAGAGCCTTTACCGTTAAAAATTAACTCATTAAACATAAAATCATTTGTGAAACAAATGAGCTAAAGTTCGTATTTTGATTCCCGTTACTATAATGCATTACATAAGAGTTTATAGTTTACACTCAACATTTAATTGCGCTTTAAACATATTTAAATACAAAAGATTTAAAAAAAAAAAAATAATAATAATTGCCGAAACGTAATGCAAATACCGTGATGTGAGTAAGAAAAGGGGCGGAAAAACTATGGAGATTAGGGAAATACCTCAGCTATTTCTTTGTAATTTATATGCAGCGAATAATTGCGCAGATAAAAGTTGTGCAACTGCAAGAGAAATAAAACTTTTAATCCTCCTGAATTTTAATACTTCGAAAGGAACTGAAGCAATGAAAAAGTAAACGGTTTACGCCAGCGATAACTCTGTGTGAGTCAAATCAAAAGGAATCTTTACCTTAATTTTAATTGAATTTAAATTTCTTACATAATATGATGTTAATTTAAGAATTTTAATGTAAACGATTGTTGTTAAGTATTAAAGAACGAAATAAAAATAAACAGAATTTATTTGTCTAAAAAGTACACCATTCTTTTCAAATTAAAAATTATTTTACACTACGCTGTTTGTGTAGCCCAAAATAATACTACTTTAAAATACTTTTTGGAGGTAGCAGGAACTTGTTTGATTTACATGTTAAAGTTGATCGAGAATATTTTATTCTACATAATATATGCAGATGCAATGTTTCAATATCTCAGCAATGCCCAAGAGATTGATAAGCATTGCTCTGGGTACGCCTGGCCAGAGTAGGTGGTAGATAGAATGAGAATGAAACTGAAATTAACTTGATTTCAAAAACCGTGCAAAAATCGTTCAATCATTAAAGTAAAATACCAGGCGCAAAGCATTAACGAGCAGCAGCTCAAGGCATTCAACGGTGAACAGCAGCGCACAGACGTAGAAAATACGAGGAGAGCACGACAACCCTCGCGTGACGCACGTTTTCAAACACTCTCTCTCATATTATTTTCTTGGTCGCTTTGTCCCGCTCTCACTTGCGGGCAATGCGGTATGTGTTTAAAATTTTAACCTTAACACGTTAATGGTCTCTTTCCAATACATGGCGTGCATTTTACAGTAGTGTCTTCTGAATCGATCATGAGGGCGTAACAAATAACCATAATAATATAAGCGGCGAAGCACTAAATCGTTTGCTTGCACTTTGCTGCGCGCTTGATAGTAGCGTGGATCACTTTATCGATTTTACGAATGAAGAAGCAAAATTGCGATCGATTGCGATCTAAAATCTGAATATTTTATTTGAAAATAAGATCGCGTACTGTTTTGAAGCAAAAACGAGAAACTGCATTGTTTAAATCGATCGCACAGTTAGTAGAGTAAAATTGTTCAACCGAAAAAAAAAAGTAACTGGAGATGCCGGGGATTGAACCCGGGGCCTCTCACATGCAAAGCGAGCGCTCTACCACTGAGCTACATCCCCGTTGAACATACTGTCTCATAAGTTGAATTTAATACAACTATGTTTTCTACACATGCGCAATGCTTTAACATTGCGCAATAGAAATCGTATTGTTTACCAGTAATTTTACCGTTTGGTTAATGGTGCTTAGTTTAATATCAAACGTTATAATAATATATATTTATTCATATATATGGTATTCATGCATACCTATTTTAAGCATTACTTACTTGATGGCCTTTAGCAAATCGAGTATTTCATGGGGATGTAGCTCAGTGGTAGAGCGCTCGCTTTGCATGTGAGAGGCCCCGGGTTCAATCCCCCGGCATCTCCAGTCTTCTATTTTGCTTTTATTTTTTTTTTTGTATACCCATTGCGTTTTTACAATGTATGAACAGAATAATAAGAATAATTTGCATTTATTATCGTATTGTTTATAAAATAATTTATTCTTTCTGCATTAAACCTTATGGTTAGTATAGTGTTTGTTATTCCTTCACATCATAAATAGAAATGGGTTAATCACGCATAATGTAAAAAATAACCGTTGTTTTATCTTTCAATTTTCAAGTTATGAGCACTTGTAAACATAGAATATGAGAGAGAGAGAGAGAGAGAGAGAGAGAGAGACGAAAAATCAACAACCAATTTACTGGGGCGGTGGGCGTGGAATTCAATATTTGAAATAAACATGATTTGCATGGGGTGTGCCACACCTGCCTGTTATACATATATTGGAATGCAAAATTCCCACTTTTGGGAGCTCGTTCCTGAGGCTGTGCCAATAAATGGCAATAAATGTTGTATACGAATTGGCTTGACGCATCTGCTGTTGGTGGGTGCCTCGAAGGAGCTAAAGGTACATTTTAAATGAAAGAAAACATAAATCGAAACTGTCACATAGAATTTATGTAGTTGCATAAACACAGCTCGAACCCATAAGTACTAACACATTATAACATACATGAACATACACGCATGGACTGACACCAATGGAAAATTGTTTATGGCCTACCGCTTTTGCTACTAAATAATTGAGAAGGTAAACTAAACAAATGACATAACCTCAATTTTCTGACGGCAATGTCACAGGCCAGAAGTTTGTAAGCATTTTGATCAGGGTCAGAGCATTCCAGTATAAAATTGCTTTTAAGTCTATTGCTGGATTCCCTTGATGGCCGTGTGAGGTGAGGTACTTAAAATTTATTAATTTTACTCAACTTCATAACTATTATTATATTTCCAAACCATTCGACCTATGAAAGAGTAAACCAGGACCTTTCTAAATACAGCCCCTCTTAGACTGTATAAACTCTGTTTAAATTGGGGATATTAATGTTTGCGGGGCATTCTTAATATGATAAAATAAGAAAAAAATGTTTGAATATCTCTTAGTTTATCTCTTTGTTTAATACATAGTTCCAATTGTTCTAAATTGTTTAAATAATTAAAAAATATTGTTTTATTTCTTGTTTCCGATTATTTACAGTGAGGTAGGTTAATAAATAGCTCTGGGAACACTGATTCAAATAAATATAACCATGCAAAGAAAAATGTGAAGAAAAATAGAACTGCCTGATTCCAACAATTGTGTTTTTGCTTGGTTTATTTAAAGACCGACAATTGTTATTGGAAGTGTGAAAAAGATGAAGCTTTGGCCTCAGACCCACAATGAAACGTGAAAGGAACAGGCCTGCCCGCCCCTGCTTCAGCACAATAACGTTTCAATTAACACGAATGGTTCGGGGCAGCCCAACCAAATTTCTATTGCCAACCAACCTCTCGGGTTTGACCATATTCATATGTAAAACACGCACGTTTGGCGTCTGCCCGCCCTCACACATGAACCCCCCACCCGCCCATCGGCCTGGCCTGTCCTGCACTCTTCTGCACTGTCTCTGTTGGCCTAGTCTAATGGGCTCGGGCTGCATGTGTTCGGCACATCATAATTCTGGCCACAATACCCAAATACCGCAAAAACAATGCAGCAGCAGAGCGCACAGAGCTAGCTCTGCTCGTGTAGAGAGGGGAGTTGTTGGTGGTCATCTACCAGCTGGCACCTTTGCTGCAGTTGGTCGGATTCCATTGGGCACATTAATTTATAACGTTTTCCCAGATGAAAAGTGCTTGTTGCACTGTTGGAGGTTTTCTGGCATCAGCTAAAAAGGGCTGCAGGAAAGATCGACAGATATTTGGAGCGGAGGCGTGGCAGTCAAAATCTGAAATGAACTTTATCTGGGTATGGTGTGCAGGAACTTTAATGGATTGACTAGCTATTATAGTTTTTAAGATTGGTTAGTTCATACTGACAAGTAAACAGACTAACCAAAATAAATGTGTATACTTCGTGGGCACTGTCACACTTTCTTATGCGTGTTGTTGTCTAGCAAGCAACAGTCCAGAACGGTAGCCTTAGCTACGGATTACTTTAAAGATTGCCTAAATTTTGCTATTAACTGCTGACTGTCGGGTAAATGGAGGACATAGGTCCGTGAAGGACAAGTTGTGCACTTGTTATTCAAACGCAAAGCCCAACATTAATAGATAACCTGGCTAGCAAAGTGGACACGAGGAGAATGAAGGGTGATGGAGCTAACTCTGGTCAGGTAGCATGAAAAAACAAACAGAAGCTGAAGCGTTGGCTGACAGACAACAACAACAAAAGTTGTGGTGCCAAGACAACAACAACAACAACAACAACAGTCAACAACAGTAGCAACTGCAATGCGAAAACAGAAGAGCAGAAAGAGCTAAATAAGATTAATTATACCTGAAAGTCGAGGGCAGATAGTCGCTGCCAGGCGAAGTCTTTGACTCTGTTGTCTCCGACACTGACGCCCGAGTAGAAGCTAAGTGTGATGTCGGTGGCAACCGTTCCTTATCGTTGCCCTCTAGCTTCACTTCGTACATGGACTAGTAACCAGGACCAGGGCAACATTGGAACGAGGAACTTCGTCTGCTCTTGGCTTTTGTTTACTTGCTGACTTTCACCCCGGGGCGACCTTTGATCGAATTTGCATTGAGTGCCATTTAACATGGAATATTAATACTTTATGCAAAAGTTACCACATGCAAGTTCCGATTTTTCTCTTGTTTCTTTCCTCTTCAAAGATTTCAATAAGTTCAACTGTGCATTGCAATCTGTTTTTCAGCTCTCCCTCTCCCTCTCTCTCTCTTACCGTTCGCTTCCTCATCATTTACATTGAACTCCACAGGGTAGTCTCTGTTTCTGTTGCGCTGTCACTCTGTTGGTGGCCAGGCTTGCCAACATTTACTGTCAAGCTCCCCTTTGTGTGCAGCATGAATTGAAAATTCGGCTGTGCCTGTTCTTGTTTAGGGACTCCCCCCACAATGCCATATCAGTAAGGCATTTGTCCCCGATTTGTATTCTCGTTAACCTCATTTTGATTTAAGTGGACTTTGCTACTGTGAATTCAGCTCTATTTTATTTGTAATTAAAATTCCTTATAAGGTTTTAAAGGGTGAGCTTTAACCTTACCTAAAGCACTTTCAAACTGCAAAGTGTATGTTAGCACCTAGTTAATATACCCTCTTTCAAAGGTTTTACGCATTTCGACAATTACCCAATGTAGCGTTGTATTATTTCAGCATCAAATATTTAACGTTAAGTCTTTCGTGCACAATCAAACAATTTAACAGTTCTTTCTGTACCACCCTCTAAGTTGTTAGTTTTCTCAGCTTGACTTGCTTCCTATTCATCATCCCCCACGCAGTCTCAGATAAGCGTCTAAGAGCAAACAAAGTTTTTCTCCAGCTTCAGTTAATTTAGTCAATTCTGCTTTTTACGTTCCAATGAAATGCACTGAAGCAGAGAAGGAAGAAAGAAATTTGATGCTGCTCTGCATTCCGGGAGAATTAATATTCATTTGCGTGCGAGGTAGAAAATTCTGTGGAGCTTAACACTGTGGTTATCTAGTTTTGATACTTCTTTATAGGCAGTATTCAGTTTTTATTAAATTTGAGAGCACCACAAAACATACATTTTAATAGTAGAGTCAGATAGAACTAAGATTGTTATTGGAAAAAGGAACTAATATTAACAAAAACTGAATATATAGAAGATTAATAAACCTGTTTCATTTCGCTCCTTATCCCTTTTTTGTTTGATATCAAACCACTTCTTAATCATGAATATGGTCTTATTCAACTTATTAGTTTAAGTGAAGCTTACTGGGTTTCCTTGCCGAGTATTTGCCTAATCGAAAAGTTGGAAAGCCGCTTTAAGCCAAAGTTGGCAGTGCATTTACCGTGGACTCACCTATTTCAAGTGCTAAAGTAGTTGCACAAACTCTTTATACACTTGCAAAGGGTACATTAATTTTCGAGAGAAGTTTGCAAGAGATACAACGGACCATGAGCTGCTCAAGTATCTCAAATCTATTTTATAATTATATAACATTGGAACAATCGGACAATAGTTATTACGAAGACGATAAAGTTCTGTTCCAATTACACAAGAAAAGGAACGTGTGTTTATGGCCCGAAAGACCACTTAAATTTTTTGCCATCCCTTGCTAGCTGTGCCATGCTGACTTCTGGACCACTTTGCTTAACTTGCAGATAATAAACGCACCCGACCAATCCTTACCTCCCTTTCTAACTTCACCTTCCGCTCAGGATAGTCAAGGGAGCACGAGGTAGGCGCTTAAGGGTTCCTAACCCCGCACCTCCAGCATAAATTAATGCGTCTTTATAGGCAATAAAATGTAAGTTTCCCGTCGTCCTTTGCCGCTACTTAAATTTTTCATGAGTAGCTCCCCAATAAGTTTCGCATTGCCCTTCCAACTCGATTTTGCAAAACTTTGCAGAAAACTTAAGAGAATTTAGTGGCAATCTGAACTGTGGCACTTGAGGGAAGTAGTGGAAGTAAGGGGCAGGCAGAGGGAGAGGGCGAGACACGTCTGACCAATGCATTGCAATGGTGTGTTCTCCTACTTGTGCTACCCCAAAAATATGTTGTTCTCGCTAAAGTGATTCGCTTTAATTTAGTTTATTCGGCAGCTTCACTCTTCTGTTATATATATGTATATATTCTAATTGGATTTACTTCTGGTGCTTGAAAAAAGAATCTTGTTTAAATTTCATAACCATTTTCTTAGAGAGGGTCTTTTTGCAATTGGGAAACCAACAAGCAGAGTGGCGCAGTGGAAGCGTGCTGGGCCCATAACCCAGAGGTCCGAGGATCGAAACCTTGCTCTGCTAATGTTGTAAGTGTGTACCGGTGAACATTTTTTTTATTTGTTTACTTACATTACTTTTTTTTTAATGTTCATGTTGTTAGAAAAAAGAAGATATGCTATCAAATGTTTGCGAATCGCCAACGATGTTGTTGTATCCAGTGCTAGGCCAGGTTCTCCCCATAAGCATTAGCCGCGCTAAAATCGTATCCCAAAAATCCCAAAAGGTTTCTCTCCGTACTTCAATTTAATTAAAGCGGTATTGGATCTCCTTTGAAACGTCATTTTAAAGTAACAAAGTAAACACATTTTTTTTTTGTAATTTTTATAGTTTATTTGTTGATTTTATTGTATTTCATCGTTTGTTTGTGGATTTTGTTTTAAAGTATTAGTTTACTGCTAAATAACTTTAAATGTATGTATTTTTCATTACCATATTGATTCATACTACTTCCCTTGCCTCATGTTGTTGTTATTTTATAGCCTGCTGCTCTTATATGGTAACTGCAATAATGTCACTGTTTCTGTGCATTTCTTTATTTATAAACTTTGCTTTATTTTATTTTTTTTACATGTTTGTATACAATAACTAAATTTGTTTATAATAATAGTTAATAATGATTTGTTTATTAAATATTTTTAAAAATGTTCGCTTTTTGTTTACAATTATCAGCGTGTTTTTTTGTCATTACTTTATTTATTTATCGTTGACGAGTTGCAGCCGTATATTGTTATATGTTTCTATATTTATATTTTTTATTTTCCTTCTGATTTTTATAATCCATTATTACCATTATTCCAATATCATTATCCATTCGCTCACTGCATAACTGTACCTTAAGGGATATTATTTTAACTCATCATTTTTCTCTCGTGCCTATATTTATGTATGTATATAACTTTTAAATTTATACATAATAAGTACGCATGTTAAAAACAATAGAATACACACGTATGATGATGTTTATAACAACAAACACCTACCAAGGTATACAAAATGAACAAAATAAGACGATTAAAACATAAATCAACAATAAAAACTTAATGAATGTCACGAAACATAAAATGAGAATAGTAAAAAATAGGATAGTATGAAAAATCTGAACATAGAACAATAAAAAAAACATACCGAAAAATTCGTTGATATCACTTGATATAAATGAAGACTTACATATAAATATATAAACATATATATTTACATACACACGTATGCATACACTATAATAATATGTGTGTAACTCTTTCGATTACACCCGGCTTTCATCTAAGTTAAATTGTAATTTTAAATTAAATTGTTTATGTTTGCACCCTTTAGTTCTTACCTAGGAGTAGTTACTGTAGTTTTCTTAATGTTTTTATTTTTTTTATTTTTTTTTTTTATATTATTTTGGTTGTTCTTTTCTCGCACATTCTTGGGATGTTGGTATGTGATTTAATAAATTTTAGATTCATTAGGTTGTAACATTGATTTTCCTTTACTTTTCAAGAAACACATCACATCATTTTCACAATTAATAATCATAATAATTTAATATGTGTCTGTATATATATTATATATGTGTAAATATAAATTAAAATTAACAATAATAACTATGACTTATGTATGTTGAAAATAACTACATACTTATGTAGTGTTCGTAGAATGTTAATATTACATTCATTTATTCCTCCAGTTTTGCTAGGGATTTATGATTTTCCTTTTATGAATGCGCCATGTACAATGGTCATACATACACACGAATATTAGATAGGGTAAAGAGTTAAGGGCTAGGGTTATCTTCTATCGCACATTAAGTTAAACAAATGAAGAACTATCGCATAGTTATTAACTAAAATTCAATTTTAATCCACGTAATGCATTCCCAGTAAACGCACACCATGACTTTCGCTTTATCAATATTAAAGGCAAATAAAAGTTTCGATTCTAGTTCACAAACTACAGATTTTGTATTTCCCACTCACAAGATAGGATTCTCGATAACCTATATACATATATAGGATTATCGATAATCGATAGCCTGCTCATTCATTTTGTGTAAGTAATTCCCACTACAATCATGTTTCGTTAAGTCTTACTCACTATTTTTGTTTATTTGTGGAACATTTATGTTGTTTTATGCGTTTTATTGCCTGTTGCTTCTCAGGTTATTGTTTTCCCCAATTTTTCTGGTAATTATAGTGTTAGAAACTGTTTAAAATGTTTGAGTTGTATCGTAGCTTAAGTACGTCCTAATACATACATACTGTGTTTAATCTTATCAACTTTCTTTAATTTAGTGTATAACTTAGATTTATCGTTCAATTCGCTGTTCTTTTTGCTGTTATTTCTGTTGTTGTTGTTGTTGTTTTGGTTGTACATAGATTTAAGGTCTGCTTATAATGGACGGAAACTTATTAGGCATTTTTGTTGGAGTTGTTTGCGTATCTATGGGAGTATTTCTATAAGATACTTGGATAGAGTTACAGTTATAATAGGAGATAAGGAGTTAATGTTCAGTTAAGTTCTTAGCATTATATGAATATGTATCTTGGACAGTAATAATAGGATAGTGAGATAGATATATTATATGGGTATCTAAGGAAAAGAACAGAAAGGAGCAGAGTGCAAAATCAACCTACTACGGTACAGTTGAATAAGTAAAATAAAAAAAAAGAACAAATTTCCGTATATTATAATCAGGCCTTAAATGTATATGTACTTGTAAAGCATAAGTATTTCTATTGAGATTTGAACGATCGTAGTAATATTGATTATTTTATCAGTATGTATTTTTGAGATACTGTCTAATTATATGTTTGATTTGGGCTTGTATTTTCAATCATGCGACAAGTGGAACCAATTTTAAAATGATTTTATTCTCATGTTGATTTTAGTTTTTGGTTTTAAGTTTAGAAACTTGCCTAATATTGACTGCTACTTTTAATACAATATAGTCATATTATTTTATAATGATTTTTTAGATATAGTGTTTTACCTTTATCCAGTTTCCCTTTACAAATAAATTGTTATGTTAAATCTGTTCGTCAATATTGGAATTATTTCCTCTCGAATATCCCTCGTTTTATTGATTTCGCTTATGCTTTTTATTTCTTTAAAAGATCACATTTCATGTTTTAGTTGCCATTAGTAAATATATATGTATATATAAGTATATATTCTTGTATTATACGTGTATATACATAAATATATGCATATATGTATGTTGTATATAATAATTAGTTTTGCATTTCTTCTTTTTTTTGTTTTTTAATTTTATTTATTGTAATTGTGATGTTCGTTATTCGATACTCGTTATTCGTTATTCATTGATCGTTATTCTTTGCTTTGTGATGTAATGAATTGTTTCAATATATATAAAAAATTAAGTTTACCCTCAACATCACAAGCTGTAAAGGAAATCTGTATGAAATTCGTAATACCATATCCATTTAATATGGTGATTACGGTTTTATGGTTTACGATTACAAATTTTGATATACCATAGTAAGTTACTTTCTTATATGTTCATGCAAATGAGTTTCTCTTATTTGTTATTTATTTGTTCCAGTGTTAGTGTGTTTAGTTTATGAAATATATATTTAATTATATTTCATGTTTTTATGATTTTATCTTAACTTTTAATACACCTTTAAAAAATTTAGTTTTCAGTGTTTATTTTTACAAAAAATGCTTAGTTTTGATTTGATTATTTTTTGTTGTATTGTTTTTGATGACTTCCCGCTTATTTTATTTATATTTTTTTTTAGTTCTTCATTACCTTTATAAATATATTTATTTGTATATAAGAAAATATCTTGTATCGATTTTTTTGCATTACTATAGTATTACTGTGATTAACTTGTAAAAAAAGGAATATGGTTTTTGCATTTTTAAAAAAATCTTTTGAAATAGTTCAGCTTTTGCCTGTACTTTCTTCTGTTTTTTTATCTTGTAGTAAATCGTTGATGCAAAAATAGGACGTGACTGGACTTTTTCGCTTTCCTCTATAGCATACTCGGTTTCCCTTCTATTTCATATTTACTATTTCGGTTTTTGCTTAACAACGGGCCTATGAAATATATCGTTTTGATTAGTTTTGACTATTTCCATACAAACTGTTGTAGATTTCCTTTATATCCGACTTATAATTTTTTCTTATTATCGTTATTATTATTTGTAATTTATGTTATTTTTGTTGAAATATAAAACACTAAAGTTTAAAATAGTTTTAAACCAATTTGAAATACAACTGCAATTTGTTTACTTTGGTTTACTTCCTCCGAGTTCAATTTAAATGTGCTCCTTTTTGTTTTGTTTTTTGTATTTTTTTATTTAACAGTAAACAACACTAAACATTTTTCGCATAAACATTTTGTTAGTCATTTATTGGTGTGTGAGTTGATTTCTAATAAGGTTTCTAACGTTGTGGCACCCTGGCTCACTTGTAACTCTATGCATGCAGAACAAACTTGTGTAAATCTGATGCTTACAACACACTTTTACCTTTAAAGTCTTGCTATACGTACGAAAAAGTTCATTAGCATCTTCAATATTTGTGGTTTGTTTGGTTTTTATTGTTTCCTTACTTATATACGTAGTTTACCCATATCTGCTGTTCTATATAGTAAATAGTTCATATCAACCTTTAATTTGCATTAAGTATTTACGAATTCGTACTGTGTGTGTTTCTGGGTGTGGGTATGGGTATGGGTATGGGTGTGTGTGTGTGTGTGTCTATATGTCTATGTATGTATGTGTGGGATAGTGGCCTATAATTGTCTACTTATATGCAGGAGGAGGAGGCTGTTATTGTGGTTGGTGTGACGGTGATTGTAGTGGCCGGTAGCATTGTGGTTCCCACTACGGGGTAATGATGCCCCACATACGCGTTCGACTGGTGATGAAGGATACTGCGATGCTGCTGGGGCGGCGGCGGCTGTGTAGAATACTTCAACATGTGTTGTTGCGGCAGCGAAATGAACGGCGCTGCCTGGATGGGTATGCAGTTGGAGTTGTAATCACTGCTCAGCACCAGAGTGGGTGAAGCATCCGTGTAGTAGGCGGGCGGCTTGAGAAATGCTGGGGTAGGTGCAGCAACGGAAGGGTACTGCTGCTGCGGTGTGGGCATTGTAACTGTCGAGGTGGTAGACAGCGTTGTGGCCGACGACAGAGTGGGCGATGCGGCTATGGAGCACGAGGATGAGGAGGATGTTGACGAAGGTGAATACGGGGAGCTGCAGTGGTAGGTGATGTGGGGCTGTTGTTGCTGTGGATACATGTTGCTGGCGTATGTTGCAGTAATGACACCTGCTTCTCCTGCTCCTGCATTGCCTATGTTGCTGTGATAATAGCCAGTGTTGTTGGTATGGTAACTAAACTGCTGTTGCTGTGATTGTTGCTGTTGCTTCTGCGGCTCAATAATGATCAAGTTGTTCTTGTAGCCAGCAGCGACTGTTGGTGGACTTGCTGATGTTGTTGCCATCACGGTGCCAGCAGGTGCCGTCCCCCTGCTGCTCACCGGGATTGGTGATCATGGCGGCCATTATGTTGGCCGGGGGCAATACAATCGGTATGTGATAGTATTTACATTGTTTTCGCCGGCATTGGCTGTTGGCATGATCCCGACAGACAGCAACACGTTGATCAATCACCTCGACCTTGTCATCTGTGTGGAGGCGTGTTCATGGGGGAAAAAGAAGGAGACCGGATTAGTAAGTGAGAATAGTTCGCAGAGTAGCTACCAAGAAAAACAGTGAAAGCTATTAGAAAAATAATCGTTGTTTCCTTATTATTTATGCCTGCAAGCAAAAATGATCTTAAAATCAATTTTTAACTGGAATGATGGAAAGAAAATCTTTAATACACTTATTTTGGTTTACTAGAATTGAGTTTTCGAGAAATTTTTGAAAATTGCAAAGGATTTTTTCTATATTGAAATGGATCCTAGACTTCGGCTTTATTTATCTTGAAAATTTATCCAATTAAGTATTTCAATTACAATTGTCTATTGTGTTTTTTTGTTTGTGTGATTTCTTGGAATTCGAAGAATAAAAAACATAAAGCAGAAGAACCCAAAAAACAGTTAAAAAAGATAGTAGCCAATCGAGCAAAAACAAAAAAAAAATATTTGTCTTTTCTTAACTACAAAAATTAAAGTGATTTTTATATAAGAATATTTCTATAGGAAAAACACTAGAAGCACCAATAATAAAAATACTAAAACTAAATCTAATAACCAAGAAACTTAGGCACATGCACTTACCTTCAGTTAAATGAACGAATCTACAATTTAACCGACTGCACATAGATCTATTAAAATCTTGGCACACCGGGAGGGTGTCCAGTAACTATATAGTTTTATGTATTCGTTTATTCGCATAAACAACATGAGAGTTGTGTGTAGCAGAATGCAAACGTAGTAAAAAAACCAATTGGCAAAATAATTAATACGTTTTTGTTGTTCAAAGAGTTTTGGAAAGTTGGGTTGGTTTTTGGGAATATTTTAGTTTTCGGTGGAAAAAAAGAGAAGAGAAGAAAAGAAAAGAAAAAGAGCAAAATTAGTTATATTCTCGTAATCATTTCATGGTTTACTAGAATCCTAAATGCATGTTAGGTTTAATACGCTCAGTGTACATCTTTATTATGTTAGTCGCAGTTTAACAATAAAATATAACTATGTTTTCGTTTGTTCACTGTTATATTTAAACTATTCGTATATATTAGATGTTACTTAAATAATCTTAAGGGCAAGGAGAATAAATCATAATATGGCGGCGCAAATGAATATAACGTTTTTCTGTAGGTTATAATTTGTGTTCCAGTTTTCGGTGATGAGAGATGATTAAAAAAATTGTGTGTTTCTAAAGATAAGTTTCATTGTTTATTGATCTGTTATGCTATGCTTACCAATAAGGTTTGCCACAAAAGCTAAAATTCGAACTTAGGGGGTTTTAAACATAATGATAAATAATTGGGGGAAAAAAACACCATTAAAGCAGCAAGTATTGTGAAACTTAAACGTAGCTTTGGATGAGCCAACTGTATGTGGAGAAGCCAAGAAGCTTTCAAGCACAGCGAAGACAGCAAGAGAAAGAGAGAGAGACACAGAGTAGGAGCGAGAAAGAGTATTTGGTCTATAACACTCACATTTGATAAAGTTCGGAACACGCCTGACGATAAAGTTACGTTACATATTTTACAAGAAAAAATTTCATTTGATTGATTGCTTAAGTTCTAGTGGGCTGTACTATGTAACAGTTACATATCCTAATAGGCGGCACTAGAAATATAAGAAAAAGAGAGAAAGAGAACGTAATACAATGTACACAATGTTAATTTGTATACCATACAAAAATTTGCCGATCTTAGGTTAACGAAGAAACAGTCAACAAATCGTAGGGATAACAAAATAAAACAAGATAATATTTTCTACGGCATGCCGAAGATTGTATACCCTTGCAGTTTATAGATTGTGCCTATTTAAATTATAACAAATAGTTTTTGGCATCTATGTCCAATCAATGAGTTTTACAAAAGTTATAGAAAAACATATTTTTTGGATTTAGAGTAAATTTGGAATGGTCCTTGGAAAATAGTAGACTTGTATACAAAAGTCTTACGTTCGGATGTCCATCTCTCAGAAACGTTATAACAATTATTATAGTTAACCGATTTTGATAAAATGTTGTTTAATATAGTTCTCTATATTGTCCTAGTCAAAATAAATGTACCGTCTGCAAGGGTCTAATACAAATAAAGCAAACTTTGGTGGGTATCACGCAAAAGCTGGTATGCTAGCTATAACTCGAAAGCTAAAGCGATCGCCAGTAGTATTAAAGCGACAGCACACGAAAGCTTAAAGCTTTTTAACTGGAAATCGTTAAATCGGTTAAATCGTTATATCAAGGTGTGTCTAAAGAGAGCGCGCAAAGCACGCGAACTAAACGGGAGTCAGAGAGTAATTTTAGGAGACAGATATGTAGAGATAGTGATAGAAAGAGAAATAGGGATATATCGTATTCGTTCGCGTATCGTATTCAATGTAAACAAAGTTAAATTACTCGCCACTCTTTACCTAATTATGTAAAACGTGCCGTTCATTAGCATTGGGCATTGAGTGTATAATACCCCCCGTCCCGGCTGGGCTGTGTTTGTATCAAATAGAGAGAATATTGATTGTGGATTAGCTATACGTGTGTGTATGTGGTCTATAAAATATACAAGTATTTAATTAGGATTCGTTGCTTCTTCTCTTCGTTTCTGTTACAAATATTGACACCAGCAGCTAGTGTGCATGTGCGTGTGTGTGCGTACATGTGTGTGTGTGTGTGTGTGTGTGTGTGTGTGAGAGTGTGTGTGTGTGAGTGCGATTGTGAGTGTGGAAGTGGGTGTGGACGTGTCCCCCTTGCGTATTGGGTCAGACAGTTGTTCAAACAGCTGCTAACAGCACTGACACCCAAAGGTGTGTCCGTGTCATAGTGCTGACATCATCGCTGACAACGCTGGCTACGCCTTCGAGCTGACAGACCCTTGCTTGACACTGTTGTTGCAGTGTTGTTAAGGCAATCGTTTCGCCTGTTGTTCTGTGTTCCTGCTGTCGTCTGGCATAGCCATCATCATTGTCATTTGGGGCGCGGCAGCGTATTTAATTTTATTAACCTAATTCACGCAGGGTGTGCTGAAATGTGTCGCACCGAATCTGCAGTGAATCATGCTAAATTATGTTTGCTGCATTTGTTGCTTAGCAGAAAAAAAGATGGAATCGAGAAGAGATCTCTCTAAGAACTACCAAGACTGTGTCTATTCACATTGCTGTTCTGTTGTTCTCCCTACATACACATACGACTTTCCGTACTTGCTGCTCTAATTGTGTATTATTTTTAAGCACTAGATAATAACTATTTAAATCAATTAATGAATACATAGTTTTCTTGAATTTAAAGATATATGTTGTTTTCCTTGTTTGTTGTGTGTTATAATTTGCCATTAAATCAACTAAACAATACTTATAGCTAGTGAAGGGAACATAATTTAATGTAAATTTATAGACTATAGTATGTAGGGTAAGCACTTAGTCTGCCAGCATGCAAACATAAACGCCGTAACATGCAGTTAACAGCAGATTAACATAATGAGAGTGCGCCATAAGCATTCACCAAGCTACAGACTGTACCTGTCCACTTGAATCGGTGTAGATAACACAGGAAGCGTTTAGAGGTGGAAGTTTAGTGTTTGCTATAATTTCGTTTCAATATCGATTGCCACAAAGACATAGGTATAACATGCAATTGACATTTGTCACGTATGTAAATTAAAATTAATGAAATTAAAATATAAATGGAAAGAATTTGCATGTGGTGACAAAGAAAAAGCATTGCCAATAGAAATGGAAACGTAGAGTTATGTCAAAAGATAATTATTATTGCATTAGTTTGTTACAGTTTGGCAGTTGGAATTTGTTTAATGTTGGAATCCGTGCAGCGTTCCATAAAGGCAAAAAATAAATATAGTGTGTATGTGATTGGTTGAATTTGACCGTTTTTAAATCCAATCCGTGAGTTTTTATATAAACATAAGTTGTTGTTTTAAATGCAATTAATAACAGTTTTTTTTATTGGCATTTTGTTTTGTTTTTTGTTTTGCGCATTTGATGAAGGCATGTAAAGGAAAAGAAATAAAATTAGTTGAAGAAAATATAAACTTACAGACATAATATGCATTTCTTATTAAGATAAGTTTTTCTGAAACAAAATCGAAATTATTTCTTGAAAAAAATAATGAATGTGATTGATTTAATCTGAGCTTCATCTGCATATGCCATCGAACAGATTGCGTACTTTCTTTGCAGACTTACACCAAATGTTTTGTACTTTTTGTGTTTAATGTTATTTCTGTTTATATCAAATTGGACTGCAGCAAACTCTGTTGGATCCTATACGCATATGGCAAAGTGCACTTAGAACGATAACTAAAAATAATTAGTAACGTGTAAACAATAACTTAAGCGCAATCATACGAGCCTGCAGAGCAGCTTAAAAGCGAGAAGCAGTTAGGTAATTTTTGCGGTGCATTGTCTATGTAAAAGCCATGTTAGCTGTTGCCAGTGGCTGTAAAAAATGTTAAAATGTAAGGGAAAATAACATAAAGCGCACGCAAGACGAAAATAGCTGCAACTGAAAAGAAGATACGATACGTAAGCATATAATTAAATTAAACAGGAAAGAAATGTTACCTTCGGCAGGCCGAAAGTCGTATACCCTTGCAGTTTGTGGCATAGTAATATTTATTGTAAATACACGTATAATATCACAAAACATCACATTTCTATTGTTTAGTATTGCACAATTTAAGAAGCCTCTGCAAGCGTATAAAAGGAGAAATAAATAAAAATATCGTATGCAATTGAACAGCAGCAAATTGTATTGAAGCACTTTTAAATTGTTACTGGCGCATCAGCTGTAATTAAAAAAAAATTGGTAAATATACACTTGTTATAGAGCTATAAATACCGGATTAACATTCGCCATTAAACTGATAAACTTGCGGCAATAAGTACGGACGTATCATGCCCAGTAAAAAAGTAAACAAACGATGCGTATACTTACTACATTAAGTACATACAAAGAAGCCTGTAAAGGTTGATTAAATACGCATATGAATATATATATATATAAATAGGTAAGTAATAAATTGGGTTCAACTAACTATCGCATACGCATACATGTGCCGACTGTCCTGTGTGTGTGCATGACATTATAAATCTTGCTGTTATAAGAGAATTGTTATGTCTAAAATACTGAATATTTCGTTTTCATGCTGTTCGACTCACATAAGAATACAATAATGAAGACAGATAGGTTTCACGCTACGTAAGTTATAATTTCCATTTGGAAGACAAATAATTTAAACTTGTTTATATCGTTAGATAATATTGTACAACTGTCATTTCAAAAGAATCACTTTAAGTAATGATCTTTGCAACATCTTTAATTATTTATGAGTTGTATCTGATAGAAGTAAAATCATACTTGACTAGTTTTTAAAGATATTGTACTGCTAGTAAAAGGAACATTGTTGTTCTGATTGTCAGTGAAAATTCAATTAATACAGCCCCGAGTGCGAGTTTGTGTATGGCTGTATGTGTTCGTTAAGTGATATTTCTCATAGAAGCGAATCTAAATTATGATAGTCTAATCATTGATTTTCGTATCTATCTGTATGTGTGTGAAATAGATTAACATTCCGAGGACTGAACGGCATAATAGGTACATACAGATTAATGATTAAAGTCCTACAGGCAAACAGGAGAACAAAAAAAAAAAGTAACATAGTTAAGTAACATAGCCATCGCAAAGAGAGTAGATGACCAAAAGGTAGCGTGTCACTCACTTCTTTAACTTTAAATGGTTATTAAAAGTTCCAGTACAGCTTGATGCTCTAGTTTAAACATGAATGAAATGAGCGAAACACTACTTTTTCAACATTAATTCTTTTAAAATATAAATTCAACTATAAATTTGACATTACTTAGCGACTATATTAGATGTATTGTATATGCAGGTACATATTGTATTGTAGTATAAGAGAGAATATAGTAATACATACATTCATACATTTGTACATAGTACCGTACGCGTATAACAGAAGCTCATTGGGCAGTGCACCAGCTTACCTTAAGAGTGCGTTTAGCATATACGAGTAAGATTACGAGTACTGTAGCTCATTAACCGCCATACCACATGCCTCAAAAGCCAAATACCAGTATAGTTATTATACGTATTATATGCGTGTGTGCATACATATGTATGTCGCCATGAGTTCACGCAACTTCAATCGGAGATAGCGCATTACAGTGCGAGGGCTGCACTTGCAACTGGACTTGCTACTTCGAATGTTGGTCAATTCTCTCAATTCGCTGAACTTTACTTGCTTTACATAAGTTCTTGTTTCATTGAGCACATGCTGAAAATTATAATAAGTACGATATGCTCCAAAGGTAGAAGAAATAAAAATAAACAAAACACGTTAAAAATAGTGATATCATATGTGTGTGTGTGTGTCTGAAACTTGTATTAAGAATCGAACTTTCTGAGAGGAGGAGAGATAAGATGTGAAGTAGTCTATACGAGTGATGTGTTTACAGTTAGCCAATGTTAACAGGACAGAGCGAAGGAATATACACAACAGAATGTGGGCGCAAGAATTCTTAAAAAGATTACTGCATTCTGTGTAAACTTTATAGAAGCTCTTTAATGCATTTGAAGAACGAACTGACTATTTTAGATTCTTGCATATTTTCCTAATACTTTCAAGATATACTTGAAAGCAATACTTAAGTATGTATTAAACATGCAAGAGATTTGTGGGTGGACATCACTAGAATAATGACTTAAACTTCTTTGAGAAGAGAGAGAAAAAGTAATTTCTAGAGTTACTGGAGAGAATGCGAAATGAAAAAACATGAAGAAATATAGTATAGCAAATAGTTAGCATAAATGAAAATCAAGAGTTTCTTGAATCAAAACAAAAGCGCTTAACATTAAAGAGTATATATACGATTAATATAGATCCATACACATAAACTAAATGTTTCGTTACATTTTCAGTTAACGAAACCAGTATATATGATTACTCTTTGCATTTCAGCTCGAGGAAGCTATGTGTGGACGGTCAGGACAACCGAAAATTTTGCCTGGTGTGTATGTTCTTCTTTGTGTGCATGTGTGCCGATAACAAAAGTAAAGTCGAGCAGAGCGCATTGGTTCACACCTAGTAAGTATAGTAGTATATACCTGAGTATTGGAGAAGCACATAAAAACTAAGATGCAGAAAGTTACATATTCAAATTAAAAGAAAGAAGACGGGGAAACAATCAATAGAATAGGTAGGTAAACACTGAAATTAGGCATATGTATGTATATAGTTGACAAAAAATGGAGAGTTTAACTATTACGAATAAAGATTGCAGAGAGTAACATTGGTATTACTATTGAAAGAGAATGTACGCAAAATATTAGTGTTGAGTTTGCCGTCTACCACTTTCCAGACTGGGTTTTGAGTAAATAAATGAAGCAACAGTTTTAAGGTTTATACAATAAGACGTCTATATAATTTCAATATATTTTTGTTAGTTTCTGTATTTAATGCATTAGTTTCCATTGTTTAGTATTTTATAATAACGTATAGTTAATAAGACTAATCATTGTTATTATTGTTTTCATATTCGTTTTTTGTGTGTCTCTGTTTTTATAGCACATAGAACATATTGATCGAAGTGTACGATTGCATTGGTTGCTTGTGTAAAGATGTATAATTTGTGTTAGTGTAGGTAGGTTTATAAATTTCTGTTTATTACTATCGAACATTTCTTATTTTCATTATATTCTTTCAATGTTGTTCACTAGTTAGGTTGTCTCTGTGCTCAACAAACATGCAAATATTATGCTAAGATACTTGGAATTCATTTTCTTTTCACTCTGCTTTAGCATTACTACGGTATATTATTAATAGTAAGTTCTCCGACTAGTTACCTCGCCTTACCATGTCTGTCTATTTGTATGAATGCTCTTCCAAATACTATCGCAAAACAGTACTAACATCGAATGATTGGGATTAAATATCAGACTATTAATGTTGCTTCAAAATTGAGAATGAGTATTTTACTGCAAGCAGGATTGAAGCTTTCCTACTGGGTTTATTTTTAAATCGTTGTTTTCTCCTTGGTTTAACCTGAGCTCATGCCTACAAAATATAAAATTTGAAGTCTATGTTTCATTGTGGCCGTGCACTTCTATGCTATATTTCTTTTTATATGGACGGTACTAATATTGGCTAACTTATTGCACTATCAAATGGCTGGAATTGCGGTTTAATCTATGAATATTGAACGAAGCTAAGTACTAGGCCTACGACGTGTACCAAAATGTTCATTACTATAAGTGATTAGTTTCCTGTTAACTGTAACATTATTTTTACATCCTGCACCCAATAAAAATATGTGAAAGAGATAGTATGTTGAACACACGAAAAAAAGGCAAAACTTCAGGTGGTTTATTGGGGTATTACTATGTGAACTTGTTTTTAAATTTTAAAAAAGAGTGCAGGGTAACTGACAGTCGCGTGCACTCGATAGCTTTTCTTTAAAGTCCTGTTCTCAGACCTATCTTGTTCATCAAGGCAGAATAGTTTACGGGCCTTAAAAAGTGTGCAGTGTATATCGGATGTAATAAAGTTAGGTAAGCATAAACATTTCCACCCGTAAAGCCAAAAATAATAAATCTTATTCCATAATACAGAAGTATTTAAATTATTTTCTGGCAGGCTACGTCACGATTTTCAACATGCAATGATGAGTGTGTTATGTATCTGTATGATTAAAGAAACTTTCCAAATATCCTTTGCACAGAGATTGTTAAGATTTTTGTTTTGTTTGTTCGATCGAAATTGCTAAAAAGCAATAGCTCTACATTGTTAACAAAAACATACGACAGCTAGAGAACGGGACATACACAGATTCGATTAAATGATCAAAGTTGGTAGTTTAAGCAAGACATGTCTAGTTTGTAGTAGTAGTAGTAGTATAACAGCTTTGTTTAGGTGTAAGTTTCCTTAGTTTGCGCATTTTCTGCATGTTAGGCAAGCAACTTTCTTATCATTGTATATATAGTTTGTGTATAGTGTGTATATATTTGTAAGTACGACAAGCCTGTCACAAGTCAAGCAGTAATATGTAGTAGGTATGTAGTAAATATTTGCATATTATTTGTCGCATTTTAAAGCTAAGTTCTACAATTTTAACGTACTCTTTTGCTTGGCATTATTCTAAGAGCTTAACACGTAGATAGATAGATAAAAAGTTAGTTTTGTTTTCTTCAATGATCGGATGGGGACAAATGAAGAAAGCACAAGGTTGAAGCGATAGTCAGGACAGAGAAAGAACGTGATTCAATTGTGGCTCGATAGTGGTTACCGGGATATTACCGGGTTATACAATTAGGCATTGCCAAAGAAAGCGAATAAGTTCCTGAATGAAAGACAAACTTAGGAGAAGCGAAAAAAAAGTGCGGTTCTGCCCAAAGCGCAGCGTGAGGCATGTGGCAAATTTGATGTTTGTGTTGCTCGGTAATCAATAATAAATTCTGTTCAATTAGGGGAGGACGTGGTCGATATATAATACAAATACAACTAAAAAGATAACAGTTATCGATAATAATGTGTAGAAAGCGGCACAACAGAACACAATATATATATATGTAAGTAAATAATAATATAAATAATACCAACACACAAGAAAGTAGTTTTGTTTCTGTTTCGTAAGGTTCAAACTATATTTAAAAACACACATGATATTTAAAAAAATTATTATAAAAACTACGGAGAACTAAATTAGAATTAGTGGCAAACATTAAATTGTGATATTCATTAGATATCTTTGTTGATGTAACGTCAATAATATATCGAACAAATTTTACAGAGATTGTTTAAGTTTTGAGGGTATATACAAATACACTTAACTATAGACATAAGATAATAACATAATAGTAATAACGGTCGAATCTGTCTAAGCGCCAAGGACTTTGAAAATAAAAGGAAGTTAAGACTTAAAGTGCGCAAGCCTGTAGGATATTTTTGTTTGTTGTTTGTAATTTCAGGACTTCTTCTTTTATTGGGGGAAAAAAATAAAATCTAAATATTTCTACAATAAGAAAAGTTTAAAATTATATAAGAATACATAAGTCATGTAACGTTACATAGAGAACATAAGGAAAATCACTTGATAACTAATATTAACACATAGTTTCATTATTATCGACTTTATTTTAAAGCACACAATTCGTACACATAAGTTCTATGTCAAATTATTCAAGTGTCAAAATATCAAACAAACATTATATAATACATCGAGAAAGAAAAGAGAGACAGATTGAAAAACAAAAAATTTACATGGTATTTATTTGAATTAACCAACATAGATGTCAAATCTTAACTTAACATTAACATAAACATAACGAATTTTAGTGGTTTAACATTTTGAAAAGGTGACTCGATTCGATTTTATGTTTAGGTATGTATGTGTGTGTATTAGGACGTGATCATGAGAGTGATTTGAATTTGCTTGATTGATAAGTAGCGCGATTTTAAGCTAGATCTACAAGTGTGTGTTGTAAATGATTGCCAAACGATTTACAGATCGCCTTATCGATTGAATCGTCAAGTTCTAATTGTGTGGATCGGTTTTGGTTTGGTCTTGGGTTCGGGTTTATTTTAGTGAGTGTGTTGTGCAAACAGCTAGAGTACTTGGGGTTGATGTTGTATAAGCATGTTGTATAGATTGTATTGTATTGTAAGTATATGTATAGTATATATTAGCAGCACATAGCATTTATATATAATATTCTATGTATAGGCAACCCTAATGTACGTGTATATTCAACAATATTCGTTTCACATTTTCGTTGTTCAACAATATTTAGCAACAAATTTTACATTAAATTACAACAGTTTTCACAATATCAAAATAAATATCTAAAACAGACATAGAGAGAGAGAGAGAAAAAGAGAGAGACAGAGAGGGAGATATATAGGGCGAGTGTAGTGGAGAGACAAACATAAATTTGGAAGGGCTACTTTAGAGTTTCAGCTACTGCAGCCCAACAACAACAAGCGTCGCAACAGCTTACGTCCTTTATCATTTTTTTATGGCATATTTTATAGGAACGAAAGGTATTTCCCCTGCTTTCCTAGTGTGGCAAGCTATAACAGTATTTTGTATCCGATTCTGCTTCCGCACCGTGGACAGTTGTGTCATTGTTGTGTATTAAGATCACTTGAATAGCCTGCTTACTTAGGACTACAACTTAAAAAACTATAAATAAATAAAATAGTAGATCGCTTTAGAAGCGTCTCTCATGTGAGTCACTGTGACAGTCACAGTCTAACGTAGAAATTGTTAAGAAAAAGCATCTGTGTGTTGATTGGCGGGCAAGAAGATTGCGAGGCAAGCTTAAGTACGTTATGCGCATGCTCGAGGATCGAATGGTTAGTCAAGGCTCATTCAGATGTACCAGATGTATGGGTTAGTATGTGGCCGATATATGCAAATCCTGACTAGGTGTAAGGCTATTAAGAGTTAACCGTTTTCTATGCTATTATATTTCTAAAATTCTCTGTCGAAAAACTGAGGCACATAATCTTAAGTGTTCTATCTGTACTGACTAATGCGGTGACTGGCTAACTAACTAACTAACTAACTAACTAAAAATAACTGGATCAATACAAAAGTTAAGTACAGTCGCCTGTTATCATCATTTCCCAGTCAGGAAGCTTTCATCTTAGGAAGTTTTCATCTTCTTGTAGGGATTCAGCACCACAGTGGCACCTTGGCTGCCACCTTGTGCTGCAGCCGCGGCCGCTGCTGCAGCTGCTGCATATTGCTGTGCCGCTGCTTGGCTGCTTGGCATGGGGAACGTGTAGCCGCCGCCAGAAACTGAGGGCGGAGCAGCCACCATGCCTGGATAGAAGTAGCCCTGGGCAGCTGCCGAATACTGCTGTGGACTGGCGGACATCTGCAGGGCTGCCCCAGCACCAGGTGCACGCAGCAATGCCGCTGAAGCACCTTGCAAGTATGCTGGAGTACTAGGAGCACGCGCAGGCGTGCCAGGTGCCACTGGAGTGGACAGCCCCGAACTGTTCAGTGAACCATATTGACGCAACTGCGCCTGTGCCTGCACATGGGCTTGTGCCTGTGCTTGGGCCTGAGCCTGTGCCTGAAGCTGAGCTTGAACCTGAGCCTGAGCCTGCGCCTGCATCAACTGCAGCGTTGCCATAGTCATTGGCTGTGCCTGGGCCTGAGCATGAGCCTGGGCCAGTGGCATAGCAGTTGGGGATGCCGCAGCGGCCACATAGCTCTTGTTAAGTGTTATTCCCGTATAGGCGGCAGCTGAGGCAGTTGGCATCGACTTCGAGGCAGAGACTGCACTGGCCACCTTGAGTGCGTAGTTCTTTTGGGCCACCTCCTTGGCCAGTGCGGCAGGATCGGCATAGTAATTACCCGTTTGGGTCAGCCCTGCGGCAGCAGAGTAGGCAGCGTAAGCCTGTTGAGCATAAGCAGCTTGTGCCTGCGCCTGTGCCTGAGCTTGAGCCTGTGCCTGTGCCTGTGCCTGAGCCACCTGCTGTTGCTGGTGCTGCTGCTGCTGGTGCTGGTGCTGCGGCTGGACATAGCTGCTCTGCATGTTAGCAACACTCATTGTGGGTGTTGAATTCAGATAGCCAGAGTAAAGGTTGGCATAACTATAAGCGGGCACAGCATAGCTAAGGCGCTGGTATGGCTGAGCCTGCGATGCCACCGAGGCAACAACAGAGGAGCAACTGTTGCTGTTGCCATTGCTGCTGCTACTGCTGCTGCTGATGGGTGTGGGCAGGATGCCAGTATTGTTGCCATTGGGGTTGTAGCGTTGATAACCATCGGCGCAATTCTGTTTCGATGCGTAACTACGTGTTGCCGGCGTGGCCTGGAAATTGCCAATTGCCGCAGAAGCAGAATCGGAGTCAACTGTTGCTGCTGCTGCTGCTGCAGAGCTCATTTTGTTGCTGTTGCTGGTGCTGTTGGTGTTGTTGTTGTTGGTCTCAGCATCGCTGGGCAATTCGTCGGCATTCACCAAATTCAGATTGTTGTTAATATATGACAAATAGTTGTTCTTGTCGCCCAGCAGCGGGCCTGTCTCATGGTGGGGCGAGGGGTTGGTCTGGGTGGGGCTGCTAGCGCTATCATTGCCGCTAATTGTTGGGGGGCGTGTCTGTGTCGTTTGGTTTATAATTAGCTGTGTTTGCTGTTGCCTTAATTGTTTGTGTTGTGTTACAATTGTTAGCAGTGTTTGGTGTTGTTGGTGTTGCTGTTGCTGATGCTGTTGCTGTTGCTGTTGTGTCATTATTTTCTTCATAATAATCGTTTGGGAGCACCTGATTATCATGATTGTTAATATGATTAGTTGATGTTGTTGTTGTTGCTGTTGTTGGTGTTGGTGTACTTGTAATGATTGTTGTTGTTGTGTTGGTGTTGGTAGTTGTATCTGTGTTGGTAGTCATAGCAGTTACAGTTACAGCATCATTATTATTATTACTGGCTGTTGTTGCCGCTGTTGCTGTTGTTGTTGTTATGGCGCTACTTATTTCGACTTGTGGTTGTTGTTGTAGTTGATGTTGCTGTTGTAGGGGATACTCACATGACACTGGCACGTAGGGCTGCATAAGTTGTTGATAGGTTGTCGCACCGGGCTGATAAACTGGAATGCCAGACTTCTCAGCAGCTGGACGTTTGAACGGCACCATGCCGGAGAATTGCTAGTCAGTCCAACATTGATCCACATGAAGAAGCAGCAGCAGGAGGAGGAGGTGGAGAAGGAGGAGGAACGAGACAAGAGAAAGAGAATACAGTTAAATTGGATGAATTAAGTGTTGGAAATTATATATGTATATTAATTATTATAGAGCTGCCTTAACGGCTCTTTGCATACAAATAGTAATATGTCTATATGAGTATAAATAGCTTACGAACAAGTTCAAGGTACAAATTTGTGTTTTGTTTTCGGGATGATAACTGTACTTGAGACTTTTCAGACGCTTGCCAATGTGTAAATCTCAGTTAAGTACCCAATATAAACAACTCAAGGAAACTATAAAAGAACTAAGCTAACTATTTAACTAAGGAAACAATGCAAGGCGAGCGTTTTATTGTTTTATTTTTATTAGAGACTACCAAAGTGTTGCTCAGCCAGAATTTAAAGCGGATACTTCCTAGCTGATATAGGTTATGTCCAAGGCATTGTTACAGCAGAGGGCAGCACAAGGAACTGATCTACTATATGCTGCCTCAATTTACACTTTCGTCTTTGATATTCCCGAATTTGAATTGTTTTGTTTTACTTTTAAATTTGTTAAATTTGCATTTGATTTGCAAACATGCATTGTTATAGAATTTGTTATTTCATTGCTAAGCTGTGTTTCCTGCGATATTAATTGATGTTTTGTGCATTTAAAGAAACATTGTTGAAAAGAAGCAGATTGCACTAATTATAAGTGAAGGAGGATACTCGAATATATTTCGCAATTGTTTCTCCTTTTCTTGATGGATAAGTTGTTCATTTCAGATTCATTTGTAAGTAAATTTGTGTTGTACCCTGCACCCATTGGGAATGTGAAAATGATGGAAGCATATAAAGCAAATCTGAACAAAAAGACCAGACAATGTTTAATATTTTATTGTGGATCAGCTTTTCGAATTATTCGCTTAATTTGAAAACTAATGATACATTTGTGTATCGCAAAGATTAGTTTAAATTTATATATGTTATGCTGGTTTTCCTAATCTGGTTGCAGGGTATCTAACAGACGAGTGTGCTCGACTGTGGCTTTCTTAACTTGTTTAATTTGTTTTGTTTCTTGAAGTACTTACGAAATTTTCATAGTAAAATGAACCAACCGTTTTAACATCCATCTTTTTGGTAATTGTGCACATTTACAGTTAATAAGGTTGTTGTTGTTATTATATCATTAAATTGATTGTATGTTTATGTTCACAATTCGGTATTAGTAATTGTTCATTATGATTATTTGACGAAATGATTGAATTCAATTGTTTGGTGGTTTGTTGATTGTTGAAGATTGTTGTTAATTTCATTCGGATTCGTAATATTTGTTGTCGTTGGTATATTCAGTAAGTATTTCGTTGGCAACAAATTACATACAGAGAGAGAGAGACAGCAAACAAACGAAAGGTGGATCGAAAACAAACGGAAAGAGAGAGAGAAAGAGAGAACACAAATCAAATTAATGAGTATCTTTCAATTTGTATATCAGATTTAGTTTTCCTAATAAGAAATTACTTGACATGAGTTAGATTAGAGCATTAAAGTACATACTTTAACTAGTGTGCGACTGTGAGGGTGTGTGTGAGACAGCACAAGTACAAGTAGTACTTGTTTCGGATACCTATTATATGATATAGTATATGTTATGTATATGTGCCTAAGGAGAAGCAGACTTAAGGCTAAATAAAGTACTCAGAAGCGAAGCAAGAAGCGAATATACCCGCTTAATCACTTGAGCACTCAAGCAATCAGTCTGGCAGCGAAGTGACAATACGGCACAAACATCCGTAAATAATGAGCGGGAAGCGAAAGCAAAGCTAGAATAGCTGACTTTAAAGGGTTTTGCATGCAGATGTGAGTGTATTCAGTGTATTCATTCTGGGCACAGGCAGCAATCGCTTTAATCAAGAGTTTTGCCCAGCTGAGGTGAGTGTCGATGCATGTGTTTATGAGTGTGTGTGTGTGCATATAATTGTCCTATCCCTGATTCATGTAACATCCAGAATGTGAATGATGCAAGTGAAACTCGATGATAGAAATCCTAATTGATTACAAGTTTGTGTCTGATAAACTAAGTTTATTACGATTGTCGACAACTGACATATTGATGACGGACTGGCTGATTGGTTTTTGTCTAGCGTGCTGACAATAAGTGTTAATTGAAGATATTTCTCTAAGCAGGCTGGCAGTAATTGAAATTCGATTAGTCAGATTCTATACAAGGTTTGACTATCGACAACATCTGGGAATTTAAATTTCCATGATAGGGTACTCTGAAAGCATTTATAGCGCGCTTTCTTTTATTAATTCTGTTAGGTTGCTGGCTGAGTGGGTCTATTTATATCTGGAAAGCATGCACTAAAGTAAGAACAACGAAAGACAATAACTCAAAAGGCAAAAAAGAAAGATAAACTTCGGCATGCCGAATGTCATATAGTATATACTTGCATAGGTCTTTATAATGTATTCCTATGATTTAACTGCAGATCATATAAGTCAATTGCATTGAATATGCCTGAAATCGAAACATTGCTTAATTATACACTGATACTTCTTTATAAACATATTCAAATAAGCAAGAGTACTCAGAAGAATCGAATCTCTAAAAGTCTTTAAACTGAAAAATCAGTTTACCATGCAACGGACGGACAGAGAACGACGAAAACTAGTGTTGAGTAATGCTGATCAAGAATATATAGTATACCAAATGAACCCTATGCAAGGGTATTAAAAGAAAATGGAAAGAAATTAAGTGTGTCGTCAATGGACAATAAAATGATTTGAAACCAAAATAAAACACAACAAAATCAAACGAAAAGAAACAAAACGAAACGAAACGAGTCGAAAGGATAAATAAGGTAAATGAAATTAAAGAAAATACCAGTGGAAACATTTCAGGATCCGCTGCTCGCTTCTTGCCCACTTCCAGAGTATGATGACCCATAACAGCTGCGGCTGCGGCGGCGGCGGCAGCAGCAGCAGCGGCAGCGTTGTTTGTTGTTGTAGTTGGTGTCGTTGTGACGCCAGCAGCGACGCCGCCGGCCGTTGGGATGGCGTTGTTGTTGTTGTTCTGCAGTTGGTGTTGATGTTGGTGATGTTGCAGATGCTGCTGCTGTTGTTGGTGTGCCGTAAGAGGTGAAGTCTGTTGTGTTTGTGTGTGTGTGTGTGGGTGTGTGTGCGTGCGTATGTGTGAGTGTGCGTGTGTGTGCGAGATCATTGGTCAGTTTGGTGTAAAGTTGTATTCGTGAGGTTGCAATAGTTGCGATTCCACATCAATTAAATTGAATTTGTTGAAATTATTTTCCCCAAGCATTTGAGTTATGCGTCAATTAAATATGGATAAATTCCATATGAATTATTCAAGCGGTGTTGGTGTTGGTGTTTGAATATTTTATAATTTTTATCCATTTTGTTGGTTGTGATTTTTATTGAGGAATATTTGTTTGTTTGTTTGTTTGTTTTTATTGTCGCGCGTTATTTGTAGTTACAGTATCGTGTGTAGGTGTGTGCGTATTTATGGTGTTTGTATGTGCGTGTGTATGTGTGTGTGTGTGTAGATACCATCCATCGTAGAAGCAAATACATTTGGCACAGGCGAACAGATGAAATACATACATAATAGTAGAAGAGTACGAGTGGTTTTCCACGATAAGTAAAATCAAAGTCAAAACAAAACGTAAATCAAGTATTAAGAATTCAGTTTGTTTAGGAAAGATAATGTTTTGGCAAATATATGTAAGTATGTATGTTTGTATGTGTATTATATTATAGTTTCCTCCATCTTAAACAAATATTGAAACCAACTAGAACTAATAAAGTTTGTTGTATGCGTAATCAACTAAAAGAAGCTCTGAGGTGTGTGTTCCATATTTTAAAGCATGCATAAGCCGGCAGCAGAAGCCTTGCTTGAGATAGATTTGATACTTAGTATATAATATATCTTAACATACTTAACGTCGCTCTTAACTAACTTAGTTTCATTCGAGTATCAAAATATCCAAACAAATGGCAGGTAAATGCAACAAAATCGTTTAGTTTCTTGATCAATTGTTTTAGCCAATCTTTGTCTGTTTATTTATTTACACACAATTTTCTCTTTGAGTTATATTCATAATAGTTGTTAATATTTATACGTTTCGTTTATATTATTTGGTTTCGAGAATATGATCGATTTAAGTACACACACATTCGCATTGAAGAGTTGGGGCTAATTCGTTTGGGGTTCCATTGTCGCAACTGATTCCTGTATAAATTTCAAACAAATAGGGAAGGAATAAATAATATCTTCAACAAAGGAATCTGTGTCAAGTCTGTAAGTGTGTAGATTCTTCACAACATGAGACCGAAATGTATATAGAAAAACAACCTATAAGAATAACTCCGATTACATATATTTTAAATATACGAACGAGAACGAGATAGCACTTGGGATAGTATAGAAGGGATAGTATTAGCTTATAGCATTAAAGATATAGGAGATATGAATATATGATTAAATACTATATATTCTTGAACTGTAACTTTAATTGTAAGGGGTGAGCTGATCAAGAAACAATAACCTGTAAAAATAACGTTGTCGTTACTGAGGAGTTAAATGTTGCACTATAATATGCTAAACACTGATCTCTCACTCTCTACCCAAGTTAACTAATGATTTGACAAGAGAAACTACATAAAATGAATCAGCGTATACCTTGTGAGTGTGTGTGTGTAGAAGGAAATTGCCATCTATCAATGTTCCCTGTTTCCCTGGAAACAAAAAATACCATACTTTTCCAGACGTAACAGGAATCTGTGCAGTTAGTTAATTGACTGCTCATAACGTGATTTCGCTGACGAATGAGTATCCTCGTACAAGGATCAATGCTCAACCTGCCTGTTTTTCAGGTATTCAGTTCGTATTTTCCGCGTTGGGGTTGGATTTTTGTTGCAGTCTTGCTGTGAGTGTTTATGTGGGGATTAAGTAAGGTATGGATTCGGATCAGAGTAGTTTTCATGTTGCCAGTGACTTCCGTTTATATAAGGACAGTCTAAAACTATTTTAGCCACTTTCTCTCATGTGGGGAATAACAAAATAGGCAGGAAGAAATACAAAAATAATACAAAGTATCAAATGAATATGTAAGACAAAATGTTAAGAGAATTTAGTCCTATTTTCGCTGTTTTGTTGTTTATGTTGTTTTTGTTGTTGGCTTTCTGTATGGGAGATAGTTGATGGGGTTTAAATAGGGTATTGGCTTTATAAGGAAGAACTAACAACGTTTAATAAAACATTTATGAGCTATTAAGAATAAATACAAGGTTTGAACTGAGGTTTCGAGGTTTCAGATCTGCGGGATATATTTCAGAGCAAGACAGACCACAATAGAAATTTGGAAATTTTTATTATTTATATTCTACACTGGTTCTGGTTCGACATGCATGAGTATTCCGGATAAGAAAATGTTTGGAATACATAATACACATTATTACTAGTTATATAATATTATGAAGATAAGGAGTTTCGGGAGTTTGTCTAGGACGATTACAGAGTTTTGAACGAATGATTTTATTAAACTATACTTGTATATGTATTTATAAATATGTACATCGATAAATATTCTACTAGAACTTGTTGGAAATTTGAGCTCAAGAATTGGTTAACTTTTAGCTGAGTTGCAAAACATATATCACTGTAAACTCTGGCGAGATTGAAGGATAATTTAGAATAGTGATCCGAATGAGTGTTCATCAAAATTTGTTTATAGCCTGATAAGGTCTTATTTATCCAGTTATTTTTAAATTTGGTAATGTATTTTTTTTGGTTCTGGTTTCGTTGCATTTATACAAAAAATAAAAAGGAATAAAAAACTATTTAACTATATAAAAGAAACTAACCTGATAGTAAATATACCAACTAAAATTTGAGCAATTAGCTACAAGCTAGGATTATATTTAACTTGGATAAGTCTAGCCAGGCATTAAACAATGAATGTGCATATTTGTGTATTATTGTGCAATTAAGCGTATTTGGGAAGGTGTAAAAAGATTACACATACAGACGCACCAACAAACATGTGTGCATGTAGATATATTTTAGAAACGTACTTAATTGGTTTATTGTAGGTATATTCTTTCTTTCTCGGGCTCATAATCACATTAAGCCTGGTGCCATAAATAAAATCATGAACGAGAGAACAAGGAGAAGCCGCTCTGCCGGTATATTACGTGTGATATATTCTCACGCTGGTGCAATTTCAAAGGACGATTTGATACAATAATCACGTTTGTCGGTCCCGAATTCAGGCTCGATTAAATTACGCCGAAAATGCTGCAACAATTTTTCACTTTATGCGATATTATGCTGCAATTATGTGTGTCACGTTGTTGGAGCGGGGAAGCCGCGGGAAGCTTGCGCAGACGAACGGACGGGCAGGCGGGCATTTCCCTGCCTGTTGGCAATTATGCTGCCAGAGGCGTGGGAGCATTGGGTGGGCTGGGCATGGCAACGAAGACACAACGACAACGTTGTTTGTAGCGTAAAATAAATTTTCAACCGAAAGCAATTAAGTCGCGAATTAAGTGCGGCGCATTGGCACGACACCACGGACAGTTAGGGAGAGCACAGGCGAGTGTGTGTAGGGAGTGATGGTCTGTCTGTGTGTGTGAGGTGTGTGCTAATGGTTGTGAGTGTGCACCTACGTGTGAGTAGGTATGTATATGTATGTATGTGCGTGTGAGGCTGTGTTTGTGCCTGCCTGTTTTACGCGTTGTAATAAATGTTAATTTTCCCCAACGAAAATCAACATTTATGAGTTGTTTTATGTACAGATCCAACATATTTTCCGTGTTGTTGAATACCCTTAATGCCGATGCCTGTCAGAGCCACGTACGTTTGTGTGCGTCCGGATTATAGGCTTTGTCACAAATCCGGACACAGAGTTCTTTCGATACCACGTAGGACAACAAATATCTTTACATTCGCGTTTACTACGTTATTTGTATCTATCTATAGAACTTCTTAAGCACTAAGGTAAAAGTCCACTATTTAAAGATATCTAACTATACATAAACTAAGATGATAATTCAACTCCTTGCATTGTGAATACCCTGCATGGGAAATGGCACTAAAAGACAGAAGCTGGTAGGGCTATCTATACAGAATGTGATCGAACGTAGGCAGCACACATCTTCTTCATCAAAGCCTTAAGAGAAGGCACAAGAATGCCTTAATTAAATAGAGCATAGAAAGGAATCCGCGGAGAAAAGAAACAATGAAAATCATTTGAGTTTAAATGCCAATAGGGTACAGAGTATACAGAACTCTTTTTTTTTTTTTGTTGCCTCGATATGGTGTAAATTAAATGCGATTAATCGATTCCCTGGCTTGGGCAACACAGTCGATTATTAACATAATTTTTGTCGCTTGTTTATTTGAGTTTGTATTTTGTAGTTGCAGTTTATATAAAGTAATTAAATTGTTTGCATGCAGCATTAAGTTTTCATTTAATTTGTTTTAAATTGACCGAGAAGGAGTGGGAGATGTTTATGTATGTAGGTAAATATGTTTAAAGAGCACATTTGCATAATTAAATCGGCGCTGTAAAGGCAACTCTATTAAAAACCCTAATCAACTACGAGTTATATGTATGCTAGAGAGATTAGGATATGTATATGGATCTATATATTATTGGGCTGCAGCATACTTTGTGGCGAGTGTGGGTAAGGCGAGTGTACTAGGAGTAATCTTGTTTCTTTCTTGTTGTCATTGTATTTTCAATTGAGTTCAATAGAAACATTAAAGCACACAAAAAAAAAAACAACACAGAGTTGGCATTGAGCAAAAATGCACTAAAAATTAATTAAATAATGTGAAAATTATCTTCGGCACACCGAAGATTTTATAAACTTGCTGTTTATGGTATAGGTTTTGACCAATAGTCTGTTATCGATAAAAATCGATTTCATTGGAGTACAAAATTTTAATTGATTGAACATTGATTGTACAGAAAGTGGTGGGGAACCGATTTCGATCTCGATTTTGCTCAGACTGACAGACTGATAATGATGTTCGACTCAATAACGTATAATTGGCATGTGTTCTTCAATATAAACTTGCAAACTTGTGGCCAAAATCAATATACCCTCTGCATGGGAATAGAAATGCAAATTATTGCGAAAATAAAAGTCAAGTGTCGAACAGCTGTGCATATAAACGAGGAGGAAACGAGGGAAACATTCATATGGTTGCCCTATTAACATAAGGGAATGAACGACACAGCGGGCAACTGGGTATGGTATGAGTGGGGAGGTGGGGAAGATGAGGTTAGACAGGATTAGTGATTACAGGGTGCGCAGGAGGAGGGAAGGTGGTAAGCAAGTTGAGGGGACGGGGGGGGGGGGGGGATAAGTAAGAGAAAGTATAAAGTAAATATAGAAATAGCCATACCGCAGCTGCAGCAGCGACAGCGGTGGCGCGTGTTTGGGCCGCTTTTAATTGTGCCTGTAGGTGCAGGGGGGGATGAAAGTAGCGGCAGGGGTCACGTGCGCATCTGCCCTTTACGGCGTCCATGCAAACCGTTATCGAACCATCGTCGTGCCTCGCGACACTCTCCTGCGGATGCGCGAACCGGCACTCCGACTCGGCCCGTTTGCAGGCGCCGCGCAAGAATTCGCGACAGACCTGGAAACACATTTGTAGGTTGTTGTTGTTGTTTTTTTTTTTTTGTTTTTGTTTTGCATTTTCGGATTCAGATGTGGTTTGATTTGGTTTCGGCGTCGTTGTTTTTGTTGTTGTTGGGGGTGATGGTTGTTGTTGTTGTTTTTGTTGTTGTTGTGTTGTTGGTTGCACAGTTGATTGCAGATTTGTAGTAGTAGAAGTAGTTGTTGTTGGTTGGTTGTAGTTGGTTGGTTGGTTGGTTGGTTGTTTGGTTGTTGTTGTTGTTGGTTGATGGCGGGCAGCAATAGCAAAAGTGGCAGCAGTGGTTCGGTTTGTGTGTGTAGGCGTATTCGTTTTGTTTTTTATGGCAGAAATTGCAGAGTTGTGTAGGTGTTGTGTGGGAAATAATAGAAGCATATTCAGTAACAGTTCATTTTGTTTTCCTCGCATTTGTTTTAGTTGGTCAACAAAGTAAACTCAAGTTCTCGTAACGCATCAACACTGATTACATTTCTCTGTTGCTTTTCAAAGTTCTCTTTTGCATTGTTTTTTAAAAGCCAATTTACAGTAGTTGTGGTAATCGATTGCTTGCGGAACATGCTTTCATTGCATATAAGGTAAGTAAATGGCAAAGACATGTACAATGTACATATGGCAGGTACATTCATTGTCTCTTTGACTTCAAGTGAGATTTTGCTCCAGCAAAACTCACACTGACCTTTTATTCTTATTATTTTATTACGTTTGGCATGCCGATTATGTTAGTTTTGAGTTCTTTTGCACTTGATAACAACAAATCACAATGAACACAAAAAATCAAACCAAGGCAAAAGTTCTGTTAGGGTTGAATGCAGCGTTAGGTCACTAAGCATACTACGCACATAGGTTACCAATAGCGCAATAGGTCAAAAACAGCAGGCCGGACCTCGATCTTAATGCAAACACACACATATATACAAACATATGTGTATAGCTATGCTATATACATGTGTGAATAATCGGGCAGGCACAAAGTTCGGTATTCTTGATTGCGATTTGTGCCAAGGCTTTCTTTGGGATTTGTGTTTTTCTATGTATTTTCTATGCTTAGTGATAATAACAACATAACGAAGCTTTATTACGCAGAGACCTTCACACTCAAGACTTTATATCAAAAGAGATTTATAATAGTATTTAATTCGAACTAACAAACTAGTTTTGGTCTAAAATCAAACCTAGTCAATGCAGATGTTTTCGTAGAAATAAAGACACCAAGTTATTCTGTTCTTAGAAGACCTTGAGGTTGACTAAATTGTTTTAAATCATGTATATCTCTACACAAAAAAAAAAACCTTTTTTTGTTGGATATTCGGAAAGAGGGGAAAATTTGCATACAACTTAAAAATCATATGGGAAATATATTTTTCAGTTTTACGGCATCAAAAATGACGAATAAGATATTCACTCAAGACTTATCAGGTAAAAACTGTATTACACAAAACGAAACAGGAATCGAAAAATATGGAAAAACACAAGAATTAAGTACAGTAAGAGAGAAGACAAATAACGATTTCGAAATTTTTCATATTTATATATTTTACGATAAAAGACAAAGTTCAAATACGAATGTGTGTCAACTTGATCGGATCAATTTTCATCATTTGCGAATTGTTATTATTTTTTTATAATTCAGTTTTGTTTTTTGCGAAATAAAAACACTTAACACATCACATGGTGTTAATTGTTATATTTATACATAGTTTCATAAATATTAATAATTATATATAAGATTAAATAAATAAACAAGAATTAATTGGCATGCCTAGAAAACAATCTCGAGTTCACAAACATAACGATTCTCTGGGTATTATGTCTCTTTTTTGTAAACGAAACCAATCATAAAGATAGTAAACGATAAACAATAAACAATAACGATAAATAATGAACTATATACGAAATACAAATAAGCAAAAATTGAAGCTTAATCACGAAACTGTATTATTTCATTGGCTTGTCTTGCGGTCATTCAGTTTCAATTGAATGTCAATTCAAGCTGTCACTCACCTCTAATCTGTCGGAGCGTGGGATTTTCTGCTGTGCTACCTGTACCGTCTGTGGCACCACCGGGCCCAGCTGCGAAGCGACGGCTGTCGGATCGGGTCCCAGCAAGGTTGGCACTAGGTGTCCGGCTGCGTAGTAAGGACTGTATGTGTTGGCTGGAATTCCAGTCAAGTAGGGACTTGTGGCCTGTGAAAATACAGCAATATATCATTGTTCATCAGTCGAACATTATTCATAGTTTTAATATTTAGAATGAACAACAAGAAAACAAACGGCATATATCATACTATTCTTACTATTCTTTCACCTACGTACAAAGTGCTTCCCCTTTGAAGCTGACAAACGACCCCTGAGTCACGTAAACAAATCTTCTTGAATATTTCAATAAAAATCAACGGAAGTACTTTGGAATTTGTGGCGTTTAGCGCAAAGTTCAAAAAGCTTTGTCCAAATTATTTGAGAATTAATTTTCGATTGGTTTCAAAATGGGTGCGAAGAACGGCTAATGATTTGCTCAACCACCCCTGAAACCCATTCCCCGCTCTCATCGCTTTCGGTGAGCATGAATAATGCATACGAAAAAGAGGAAAGGAGAAACCGCTCTTATAACCACTCGGAGACTCGTGCTCTTCGACGACTTCTTGTCCTTCCCATTTTCACACTCTCGCACATTTTGAATTTCATTTAAAAGTTTTTCGGGTCAGACATTCATTGTCGGGCAAGGAGTAAAATAGCTTTGAAAATTGAAATTTGATGGGTTTGGGTTGATGTTGGGGTTTCGATATCTGCTTATAAATATTCATGCTATACTGCTACGGTGTCTTTCTAGCCCTTACTTACTTAGTGGTCAGTGGTATCTATACGGAAGCACAAGGAATTTAATAAAAATACTTACCACAGGCACTTGGCCCGATATGACAGGCTGACCGGGCGCGATACCCATTTGTTGCATGAGTGCATTTTTCAGGGCCAGATGATTGCGACCGTTTATCAGAAGCTGATCTTTCAGATGCTGTGGTGGATGAAAGTATTTGCACGGCGGCTTATCACGATTACAACGTCCCTGTAAGTATTAAAAAGAAAATTGCTTAGAATTTATTAAATTACAAGAGCAGGCAGTATATACACTAAGATATTATTATTTTTACTTTTTAATTGCCTCATTTTCTTATTGCAAGAGGCGAAAGTAAGTCGTAAATATCACGCGACAGGATAACATTTTTTGTTTAAATTATATTATGCATATTTTTATAATTCTTTTCAATAATATATTTCTTATTGTGCCAAAAATGTGTTCTGTGTGCCGTGCAGGGGGCCTATAATCGGTTAAATTGTTGTGCTCCGTTGCAAGTTGGAGTAGAATTTCATATGAGGCGCGACAATTAGCTGCACGAATTGAAAAGGTATTTGGAACCTGCATTTCGGCCATGTTCTGAGCCCAACAAGGAATGTTAACACGCACGGGAGATACATATGGGGTAATTTCTCTTCATTGGCATGCGAATTAAGCTGGGAATTGGTAGTCGGCCTCAGGCTGACCAATGTTTTTTTTTTTTAAGTCCAGTGTAAATGTCAACAGTAATTATAGAGCTAATGATTTGGGTCGTATGCGGCTGGTGTGGAGCATGCCACATGGCGTGTCCTCCTCGTAATTGTGTGTGCAGATTGGCAAACAACAATGCAATGCATGTTAATTATATTTAATTCACAGAAAATGAAGCTAGCAAATATTTACATACACATACATATACATATGTATTTATGTATGTAGACTGCCCGGCTATAGGGCGACAATGCAACAGGGTAGACAACGCGTTTTACCTACAGGGCTTTCTCGTTTACTTTTTACGAGGGGAAATAAGTAAAACAAAAAGATGAAAGAATGGAATACGCTGTCGGCTAGGAGATACTTTATTTTTATTTTTTTTTTTTTTATTTAATTAGTTTATAGTCGGACTAAGGTCAGTCGACTGTTTAAAAGTAAAGAAAAAAATACAATTAATAGTTATAATTAATAATTTTAAGTTAAAAGTAAAATCTTAACTGTGAGAAAAGAAATAAAAATAAATTAATTGAATTGAGTTTACATTGGGATAAAAAAGAGCCGATCCAACATTTGTTGCAGAGGATTGGGGAAAACCCAGAAAAACCCAATCAGATCAGGAGAGTTAGTGTTAGTAAGCAAAACCTAATCAAAATAGCGATTAGAATGTTCAAACATGCCATTAGTTAAAAAGTACTACTGTTACTAGAAAGAAGATAAGTATATATTAAACTAGTTACTAGAAAGGTGAGTAAGGATTTGTACTTTTAAGCAAGATACAGAATTATTGTTGTTGTTAGCGATAATGTAATATAGTTTATTATAGTCCGAACATAGTACCCTGAAAGGCTCATGCAGGGCATAATTCGAACTACAATTGGAAAGTTTTAGAGGAAGATAGTTACGGGTGATTCTACCAGGGACAGAGAAGTGTAGTCGACTAAGCAAGTCGTTACTATCTATGTCCCCTTGTATAAGGTTATAAATAAATACCACACCAAGCATAGTTCTACGATTGGCTAGGGAAGGCAGATTTAGTAACAAAAGTCTACTAGGATAGGAAGGAAGTCTTGAATTTACGTCCCAGTTAAGGCCTCGCAAGGCAAAAATTAAAAAGTTTTTCTGTACGGATTCAATGCGATCCTTGTGAACTGTGTACTGAGGACTCCAGACACATGATCCGTACTCTAGAATTGGACGAACAAGCGAGGTGAAAAGAGTCTTAGTTAGGTAAGGATCGTCAAACTCCTTAGACCATCTCTTAATAAAGCCGAGCACACCCATAGCTTTATTAACCATTGATGATATATGTTCGCAAAACTTGAGTTTGCGGTCCAAACGGACACCTAGATCATCAACCAGGGAAATTCTTTCCAAGGTACAACCACAAAGAGAGTAAGATACGTACTTTGGACAGGCTCGTGAGAATGTCATCAGCTTGCATTTGGAGCTGTTCAGATTAAGGAGATTTGCACGACACCAAGAATAGAAACAATTTAAGTCAGATTGAAGGCGTAAATGACAGGAGTCGTCTCTAAATTGAAAACAGAGCTTTACATCATCAGCATACATGAGAGTACGGGAATTAAGTATGACCGTTGGAAGGTCATTGATGAAAAGTGTAAAAAGCAGGGGACCTAAATGGCTTCCCTGAGGAACACCAGATGTGGCATGAACGGGGTAAGAAAGATTATTCTTAAAGAGGACTCGTTGGGTTCTGTCATCCAAATAGCTCACAATCCAACTAAGAAGTTTTGGTGAGAAACCGAGAAGATTCAGTTTATGTGCAAGAAGAGAATGGTTGACTGAGTCAAATGCCTTACTGAAATCAGTATAAATGACATCGGTTTGAAGATTTTTCTGAAATCCTTTTACCACAAAGGATGTCAGCTCAAGCAAATTTGTCGTGGTAGAACGACGTTTTACGAATCCGTGTTGAAAAGGGGATATAACGGATCTGCTAAAATGTTGCAAGTGAGGAGTTATAACATTCTCGAAGAATTTAGGTATAGCCGATAATTTAGAGATACCTCTATAATTACTTGCATCAGACTTACTGCCTTTTTTGAATAAAGGTATAATAAATGATTCCTTCCATATGGAGGGAAAGGAGGCGGTGTCTAAGGACAGCGAAAATAATTTGAGCAATGGCTTACATAAGGAATTGGCACAATATCTAAGTACACAGGCGGGGATACCATCGGGACCTGGTGAAAAGACTGGTTTAACTAAGCTAAGATCCTTAAAAAGTGAACTTTCGTTCAGTAACGGTGTGAAGATGCCATTTGAACTGGGTACACTATATGGATAAGAATGAATGCTTGGCGTAGAAGAAGAATAAGTTGTTTGAAAAAACTTAGCAAACATATCGGCCATGGCCTGATCTGTGTCCGCCTCAGCGTTATCAAACGAAAGTTTAGAAGGAAAGACCGCTGACCTACGCTTCATGTTAACAAAACTATAAAACTTTTTAGGATTCTGAAAAAACTGAAACCTACATCTGGTCAAATAGTTTTTATAACATTTCGCGTTCAGCACGGTAAAATTTGCCCGAGCAGATAGGTAGCGGGAGAAGACAAGCGGTGCATTTCTTTGCTTATATTTCTTGAATAAGCTACTCTTTAAGTTTTTTAAGCGAGACAGCTCTTTTGTAAACCAAGGGGGTTTGCTTGAGCATAACGGATAGGATAACGGAACACAGATATCAAGAACAGAGTTTAGGGTGTTATAAAAGATATTAGTTGCAACTGACATATCAGTTGATGCATAAAAATCAGACCAATCACAATGTGAAATTAAAAAATTTAGAGTTTCAAAGTCTGCTTTCTTAAAGCAGCGCACGCGATTACACGGCCTTTCACTTTTATTCACAATACTAATACCCAAGTCGAAATTCACTTCGAAAGTAGGATGATAAGGATCTTCCGGTAGGGAAAGGGGTTGTACCCTGTCTACAATCACCTTGGAAGGATCAGAGGTGAAACATAAATCAAGCAATCTGTTCAGGGAGTTTTCGACATGATTGACCTGCGACAAAGACATGTCAAACAAACCGTCAAATAGGTCATGTTGCCGGGAAGGCAAAAGGAAGTTTCCTTCAGCACTAGATATCCAATTACATTCTGGGATATTAAAGTCGCCCAGGACTATGAAGTGATCTCTGTCTGATAGCAGGTGAAAAAAAGTCTTAATTGCAGACAAGTGTTGCAAGTAGACTGATAATTCCGATGACGGCGGAATATAGGAGCAGGTTATATACAAGAAAAAACCGGGAAAGTGTAGTTTTACACAAATAAGTTCAATGTTAAATTGAAACTCCGGTTGTAAAAGGTCCGACTCAATGTTGGAGTCTACTGCAATCAGTACTCCACCACCCCGTCGGTCAGGTCGATCAAGCCTGTATGTTGTATACCTATCTGGAAAGACTTCAGAGCTTAGAATCTCTGGTTTTAACCAGGTTTCGGTAAAAGCAATAATTTGGGAAGAAAAGGCAAGACTATTAAGATAAAGACTAGAGATTTTACTACAGAGACCTCTAACATTTTGATAGGATAGATTTAAAGAAGAAAGTTTTTTTGTAGGACCCCCTAACATTTTCGGAGGCAAGAAGAAATGAAAAGTTCAGTTTTTTGAAGACTTTGAATTTGTTGAGTTTTTTGGCGAAGTTACGGCCACCGTGGGAAGATTAACGGCAGTACGGCTTTTTTGTTTAGGAGTAAACTCCTTAACAATAAGGTCGGGCGGCCAAAAGGAAGTAGCGCAAACGTCTTTAAACTGTTCTGCTGGGAGACTAATTTTGAAAGAAGAAATGTCGCGCTTAAATTTGAAATTGAATTTTTCAACTGTAAAGTTAATTAAAGGCAGCTTTGCTAGGATGTACGATTGTACATCTTCTATGGAAGTGTCCGGCGCCAAACGAGAGATAAACACCAATTTTTTGGGTTTAATCGCAATCAGAGGTTTTATACTCTGTGCCTTAGTAGCAGGCATTATTGCGGGAACATTTCCCTTTATGTTGTTGTTGTTGCTCGTAATGGGAGTAGGCACAAGAGGAGGAGCAAGAGGTTTGGGTGCGGTAACTTTGCTGCTAGTCTTTTTTTTTTTTTTGTGCAGTTAGAAGAGCAAGACGGTATAGGGGAGAGTAGGCTTAGAAGATCGGGAGAAGAAGCCTGAGAGGAAGGTAGGTTGGTGAGCTTTAAATTCGTAGAGACCGAATCTAAAGGAACACTTAAAGGAGCCGGTGGTTTGCTAGGAACCGTAAAGGCGTTAAATTTGGCCTCCATCTCCAAAAATTCAGATTGGAGATTAGAGAAAGCTGTGCGTATCTTATAAAACCCAAGTTTGGTTTTCTTATGGATTTTCCGTAAATCGGATTCAGCCACACGACACGTTTCACACGACCATCTGAGACCAGTATTGGCATGGACGGCGTCCCTAACCCGCACAGTTAGGTCACAGCATTTTAAGTGACAAAAATTATCACAGAGCCAGCAACCAATGTAATCCGCCTTAGGATCAGAAGAACATAAGCAAATTGCTGCTGAGCACGACACCATGATTGTGATAATTAATATGCCTTTAAAATGTAGGAGACAACGAAGAGCAAAAAGAAAACAGATTAAGTGAAATAAATTTCTTGAGAGAGCAAGAAACAGTTACAGCGCCGAAAACAGGCAAGCAAGCAAGTACGACAATAAAACTGCAAATCTAGCGAGCACAACGAAGTAAACAAAACAACAACAGCTGTGACGTTTACAACAACAGCACTACACAACTTACTCAGAGAGAAATATAATTTCGTTACCGGGAGAGCGGGAGAGCGTGGGAATGTTAATCAAAACAGAAACAAAAACTTGACGCCAAAGACGCGCAAGTGCAAAATTAGGAATATTAGTTTGCGAATTGACTAATAAAAGTATTAGTTTGTTACTTCTACGGTTGTACTTACAAGGTTAGCACTAATAAAATACCGCACTAATAATTACACCACATAGGCAAATAAAATCGCAAGAATTACAAAAACACAGGGAGCAAAGGCTAAACACGTCTGACCACCAAGATAGCTACGCTATATACCTAGTAATATGTGTATGCAGAGCCGTCGAGAGCATATCAGCGACAGTTGGTGGTTTCCTACTGGCCTTCAACATGTTTTGCCATGTCGTTTCGTAAAAGGAAATGACAATATGTATGTATTTGTTATCGATATTTGCAAAGTTCTAAAATTGAACTTTACTTTCAATAAATGTTATCAACCGATTATTTTTATGTTTATCGACACTGCGGAAAGCGTATAATTATTCGTTAAGTTCCATAATTATAGATCTTAACACTTAGCAATGGTTTTATTCAATATTAGCCTCACTTCATCTAGTATAATTAATTGTATATCTATATTCCATACACATATGAAAAGTTAGCATTAAAGTCGCAAACTAGTCCCGGGCTTGTCAAAGCACAATGCTCTCGAGTGTTCTTTACGTGATTTGAATTGTAAATTTAGATCAATACAATAAATACAAATATTTATTTATTGAGGGCAAGCAAATATTTTCGCTTTAGTCAGCGAACGACAACAGAACATTGTTTAATTGTTTGCTGTGAAATCCTCAGTTGATGTCAAATACTCTGCAAATTGTTGCCATCACTCAGTTTGCTATCCGTCATTGTCGAATCGATTGGATTGCTGCGTAATACATACATAATTCACAATAATTAAATATATATAATCATTCCCAATGTGGGTGATGCCATAGAAGAGAGAGAGACTTTGCAGATATAAAATAGAAGACATGTACTGTAAATGTAAAATACTAAAAGTATTTCATTCTTTCTGAAGTTCCAAAGTTTTTTGAAGAGTGTTCGCATTTAAATTGTATTTGGCAATGCAGTGGGGGAAGATACATTCAATTCTTTTTTTTTTTTTGGTGTGGAGTGCAGCATTGCATGGCTCACGGCATTAGCCCGAGGACACGGCATCTGGGAGATCTGGGAGATCTGGGAGAGAGCGTGCCAGGCAGCTCTCCTGCACGTTTCACGTCTAATGGCTATGTAGTTGACGTTATCTTGCATGGCGCTCGTCTGCGTCTCAGCTGCCAGTTTGCAGCTGCCAGCCCGGTGGCCAATATATTTTGGTTAAATGCAGAACTCGTGCTCCTGCTCGTGGGGCTCTTCGTTTTTCCAGCTGCTGCAGCACTAAACATTTTCATGTCATTTCGATTGTAATCTGCATGACTGCCTTCCCTACCGGGTGGCAAAATAAAAAGGAAAATAAGTAAAGAGCTGCAGCTGCAGTTGAGTGTTTCGACTATGAGATACCCTTTACAACATTATGGAAACAGCGTTAAGAAAGCCTTATTGTATGCAGTGGAGTTCAAAGATCGATGCAATGCGTTTAAGTTACGCCATATAGTGGAGATCAAGGATCGGTTCTTATACTATATATATAATCTGTATCCCTTGAAAGGCTGGAATTCTTTCAAAAGAAGCTATTATGCCCCAGTACCTTAAGTGCGGAGTATAAAAAAGAAGAAGTGAGTGTGAAAATTGCAAATGGTGTCCACTAACGCACACACACACACACATACAGAGACAGTAGCAGATGTGGAGGGAGTCTGAGTGAGACATACGGACAGATAACATATTTGCATTGTTCGCGCTGTTCTCGTTGTCATTTTCACTGCATTTTTATTGTGGTCCAGCCTGGTTCTCCAACCCTTTTGTAGAACAATTTTTGTCGCCATAGCCTTGTGCAGATTACCCGCTTTAAATTGCAATGATTACTTTTCTTTTCCAGTTTTTCAGCTTTTCCAGTTTTCTTGTGCACATATTTGGCCTGGGTAGCTCTGCCGCTGTCTCTAGCTCTGTCTCTGGCATTGGCTTGGCATTTTAGAGCCGTTTTTCTTCTTCGCTACGCTTGAAACAATGTTGCCGCTTTTCGCCCTCGTCTGTCATCCTGCCCGACGCGACAGCCCTCAGTGCGACAGGGGGCTAAGGAATTTTTCATGTTTTCATGCCAAGTGCAAGTCGAGTCCAGTCATGTACCTATACATATACATATATCCTCGCATAGTATCGCATTGCCGACATGCGTCTTAAGGCGCCGCTCACAGCGACTGCGACGAGGGGGAAGAGGAAGAACTAAAGCGGGAGCAGATGATGATGGCCACAGGCACTCAACGCTTGCCCGGCTACCAGGCTACCCATCCACTCGTCTGCCCGACCGTTGCCCGTTGGCAACCTTGGGTATTAAATGTCATTTTGCATTTCGTGACGAGTTGGCTAATCTGACTCGAAAGTTATTTATTTCTTCTTTGTTGACGGCAAAGGAATTTTCTTGCACTTTACCAACGCAGTCTTCTTTTATACCCTAGCGGGGGGCAGAGTGGAAAGGAAGGGCACAAAAACAGACATATCTAACACCATTAAGAATAAATTTATATTCTTTATAAGCGTGATCTGGTCGAACTAGCAGTTTTTAGTTTGTATGAGTGCAAACTACGCTCTCAGTTCTAGATTTACTTGACCAATGTTCTTCTCATTGTTACACGCTGTGACTAAACTAGCATTATCAGCATGGATCATGTCTACTTATCGTTATTACTTCAAGGTATTCATCATCTTTTTTGTATGTATATATTTGTATCGAAGGTTTCACACAGAAAGAGGGTATCTTACAGTCTGTTCAGCGCGATTGTTGCTTTCTTAACTGTATTCTTTCTTTTGGCAGAAATCTTCACTCTTTCTTTAGTCTCTGTCCTTTAATTTGGCGACGCTAGGAATCGTCTTTGAATGAAAATAAAATGATTTTCTATGCAAATCTAAAACCGTTCAGCGGTTGCCTTGGAATGCATTATAAATGCAAGAGGGTTAGACTTAGACAATGAGATGGCCATAAAATGCAAATGCTGTTTTCTCAGCTGAAATTGATGACTTGGGGGGGGAAAGGAAAGGCCAGTTGCACAGTTTGAGTACCAAACGCATTTTTAAAGCAATAGCAGAAAGTATTGTAAGCTCAACTACACATTACACAATGGTGGGGAACTTCGAATTTATAGCATCATCACTATACAATTACCTTTCAATCTCCACTTCCAATTTTTGAGTCTGTTTTTTCGACTAACATGAATACACGCTTTTACACTTAACTGGTCAAACTCTGACAGTCATACTGAAATGGAGAAGGGCTGAGGAAGGCACAAATAAAATTGACAACAAACTCCATTTGCATCTAAAAAGTATTTGGACTGCTAACTGGAACGGAGCAGAGACAAACACAGACAGGAAGGAAATATGATGCATGAAGTCCATTTACTGAACTGTAGTCGTCTTCTTTCTTTTCAACTAACAATTATTTTATATTTGGTAATAAGCAACATTTTTAAGTCACTGTTTTTGGTATCAATTGACACAATATACTTTAAACACTTTCCAAGAGACGAATATTACAATTAAGATTCTTTGAAAGAGATAACAAATCAATTAGCATTAATTAATATTAAGTATAATAAGCCCGGTATGTTATTCAATTATTATTTTACATATTATTATTTTTAACCGAACCAAAGAAAAAAACACAGGGCTGGCAAAAAATTGAAGTGTTTGCAGTGTGCTGCGCCGGCAAAGCAGTACCATAAATTAAGTAGTTTGTCATTGTTGCATACTTTCAGGAGGCAAGTAAATTTCCGTCGCACTGCTTACTGCCGAACTGCATTGGCAACTATTAAACAAAGCTAGATTTCTTGCTGTTTTTGTGTTTGTCAACGGAAAAAGGCTAAGTTGGCAACACTCTGGCGAACTAAGAATGAAATTCTTTTTAAGGCTTAAAAAATTACTACGGAACAAAACATATTGTTGTATATCCTGCAAACGATACAGTTATTCAAGTATGTGAGAATATACAACAAGACATGTCAAGAAAAGCTTTAATTTGCCCCATAGTGCAATGCCTAACTGTCCACATGTGTTTGTTTATGTGTGTTAGAGTTTACCTTTTTTCAATCAAGCGTTCTCTCAATACATTCGAGTTTTGCAATGTTGATGATTGCAACGCCTCCTTCCCCCATCCACAATCATCACAAATGCTTTGAATTGAAGAGGATGTATGTAGTATAGTATGTAGTATGCATTTGTATTGTTAGATATGTGTATACATATGTTTATCTACGTTCATTATTTAGGTAGACGATTCAGATTTTATACTTATTTGTGCAGCTAATGTATGTATGCAAGAAAATACATTTTCAAGTCTTATTTGTTTTCTTCCCGGGGGAAATTTCATGCGATAATATATCAGTGTACCCGTTTACCTATTGAATCATTCTCTATTGTAGGCTTTAAATTCCCCATGAAATATATTTGTTTTCTTCCATTTCCCAGACGTCTCGTCCTCCACTAAATCAGGTTTATCAGACTCACTTAATTTAATTAAAGTAAACGCGCCACAACCAAAACGAAATAAAAATGGCGAAAAAATGGCGAGCTCGCCATTAGATAGTCGCTATCAAGATCTACCATCGGCATCTGGTGTATGTATGTATATATGTGCACACAAATACCTTCTACTTTCTATACACTTTTATACATTCGGTAGCATCATCACTGTGTATAAACAGAAACTGATTCATTTACCCCACACAGCCTAGCAGTAGGAAATACACAGTCTTCTGTGCATTGCCTGTACGTTCATATTTTTGACTGGTCATCATCAAAACGTCATTGCTTCATGTTCGCTACTGATGCCGACTGCGGAACTGCCGAACTGCCGTCTCTGTCCACCATCAGCACTCCCGAATTAATTTCCGTTTTGCAAACCAATTGAAAATCCAATTTTCAATACATAAACCGTGCTGCCTCCTCTCTTTCTCTCGCTCTCTCTCTCTTTCTCAATTACACTATGTGTGCGTGTGTGTGTGTGTGTGTGTGTGTGTGTGTGTGACTTATTCACACAGGCAGCGTTTAACTAACGTGGCATAACAGTATTACGTTCACTCTCTCTCATTCTCTACTCTCTGGCGCCAGTGCAGCCAACTTTAGAGTAACAAAAAAAAGCTGTTTAATGGGAAAAGTCTAAACTTTACTTAAGAAAAAACAGCGTAAAATTGCTAACATATTAAGCAAATAAAGCATGAAAAAGCCTGAATATCAAAGCTTTGGAAATATGCACTTTTGAGTTTGATAAAATTGTAATTATAGACTCTTTTAAAGGGATCACAGGTAACACTGTAAAGTGGAAGATCAAATGATTTTATTCATTGTTCCACAATCATTACAATTTGGCTTGCTTACGGCCGAAAAAAAGAGAACCATTCCTTAATTATGCATGCAGTTATTCATTAAGAAAGACACATGTGGCGGGAAAAGAGCTGAACTGGCTGCACTGGCCGCAGCAGACTTAAATTCACGTGCTGCTCTGCCATGCAGAAGCTTGCTCTCATTCAAAAAGAACTTTAAAATGTCGAAGCCGCAACTGAAGCCCTCGAGGGAGGGGGAATGGCAACCGGAAGGGGGGAGGGGGGAGCGAGCTGGCCGGTGCCCGGCAGTGCGCACAAAAGTGGGCAACAATATGTGGAAATTCAGCGCATGCCGACTGCAGGCAACTGTTGACGCCGGCCTGCTGCCTGCCTCCTTCCCTCAGCGCCCTTCTACTTGCTCGACCAGGCTAGAGCTGGATACGTGTGCTTGTTTGCATTGCCGTGTTTACTGTACTATATACAAACCCATGCGCAGGCCAGGCCAGGAGGCGTCCATATGGCCAACTAATGCACGCCATGGTGCCTGAGTACGCTGCAACCCCTCGCTGCCTCCGCCTGCCCCACTGCCTCTGCCCTCGGACTTTCCCATTGATTTTTCTCTATGGCCAACACTGACTGTAGTGTGGGCATGTGGAGCACGGACTGGCTGCAGTCGCGCCACGAGACATCTGCAAACCCCCTCAAAGGTTTCTCTCTATTTATTCTTGGCCAGTATCAATAGACGAGTCGATAAGGCATATCCGTTCTCGCTGCAGGAGCAAATCAGGGCTAATGCCATAGGGCGGGGTATCTAACAGTCGGCTGCACTCGGCTGCAAATATTGTTTTGTTTGGTTGCGGGAAAGCTCATCTCTTATTTTTTTCATTTTGAATATTTGTAATTGCTGAATGTGAATACGTATCTATAGATACTTGTTTTTTACAGTTTCATTTCGTCATTGTTACTCATATTTCAGAGTAGCTAAAAAACTGGCTTTCACAGTCGGGCATTCTTTATGGCAGCGATAAATTCCCACTCTCATTACGGGGGGTGGTACTGTGTCGTAGGAGACTCCAAGACACCCGACTGCTGGCATTCGATACTGGTGCTATCGCTGCACGATATCGACGAGCCTGTGGCGATAATTTTACGGCAAGCTTCGTTTTTGGCAAACGCTGATGACTTTGTGTGCTCGTGTTCGTGTTTCTCTCTGTGCAGTCATTTATGGGACGGACATCGTTTAACACCATACACACACACATATATACTCACTCGCTGCTCGCTTAATGTTAGACTAGGCACCCATACACATAGAAGAGCCCCGCACGCACACTCACATCTCTGGTTTCCGTTTCCGCACCAGCATTCCTCGGTCGCGGTGAACATTGCGTGACGCGACGATAAAAATAATCATCATAATAATGTCGTATGAACAGGGGACGGGACAGGCGAGTGAACTGAACTCTGAATGGCGTCCGCCTCCCCACTAATCGACTTTTACCTTTCTGCTTCCTTCTCCCTTTCACTCGTCTATAATGCGATTATTTTACGATATTTTCGCCGGACTCGAAGCGGGCCACAGTGTAATGAGACCCCAAAGTCATTTAGTTGCATGCGGCACATGTCGACACGCACACACAAACACACACACATATATAAGTGTATATATATACACACACACATATACACAGAGTGGCGTCAAAAAGTCGGTAACATATGCCAAGGTTATCTGGAATAAAATCAATTTGCTTGTAACCCACAAATGTTGTGCTCCTTTTGCGACATTTGCATAGCCATCAAATAAGAAATAAAAGTACGTGGTGGGCTCTACTAGGGCGTTTGCTAGTGCTTTGGTCATATAATTGGAGGTCTCATGCCCCATGCCCCTTGCCCCATGCCCCATGCCCCATGCCCTGAAGGACTCATGGCAACGACTGCACCAAAGTGGGAGGCATTAAATTCGTGTTGGGTCGTTGGGTTCCGCAGCGCTTAAGCTGCTATAAACATTTTTATTGTCTTGTATATCAGCATACCTCCCTTGCCCCCTTGCCCCCTTGCCCCCTTAGCCCCTGGCAGCCAACCCTTCTAGGGGTGTGCAGAAATCGGTTATCCACATCGTTTGCAATTATTATTACACACTTATGGGCCACGAACCCTGCCTGCCCGCAGCACCTTCTTTCACCCATCTTTGAGAGTGCGGACATATGCTGTTAGAATTTGATTGAGGCAATTGTGATGAATGCTATCGTCATGTGCAGCCGAACTCGAGAAATCGCTGATAACGTTGGCTTAAAGAGATCTCCCTGTACGGTCTGTGAGGGCTTTCCCTAAAAGACAAACTAATTGAAGAAGGAAGCTCGACAACGTATGAAAATCTGCTGTTTATAATGCCTAGCACACACACACACACACACACACATGTGGTACACAGACACACACAAAGATAGACGAGAGATACGAATTTATAAATTCATCACATAACCCGTGTTATTAAAAAGATTGAAGGCGAATCCTGGCACGAACAACCAAAGTTTTTCCGGCAAACAAACTCATGTGGATACAGCCAGCAGACATGATGCGGGTCGAGGCTGAGAGTGGGGAGGAAGGGAGTTGTTTAGAGGAAAGCTGGGCAAACAGTAGAAGAAATATGAGCCAAACTCTGGCCCAGACCCGAAAGGAGACACAAACAAAAAGTGCTTGTCAAATTTCCACAAACGATGACAATCAAACAGCCAGCCGCAGTCCAAAGAATGGATAAGCAATTGGGGGTTAGGGGTCAAAGAGGAGAAGAGGGCAAGGAACATGGTACATCGATGCTTGCATCCTTCAAACGAGATGATTGAGGTTTTGTCATGTGCGCTGCCATCAGCTTTTGAGTGAATGTAATCGCCAATAAAGAGCATAAAGCGCTAATGTCAATAGCCCCAGCCAGGAATCCAGGAAAGGATTCGATAAGTGCCCAGTGCAATGGCAAGCACAGACTATCGGATTATCGGACAACAAGCAAGCAAGGTACCTCAGATCATTGGACAGACAACATAAATAATTCAATTGTCAACACGCTGAGCGATTCAACATGCGATAATATTTTGCACACGCTTCCCCACATCGTCTCCATCTGTTGCCCACTTTCCTTCCGGCAGGACTGTGGGACAGTTAGCTTCATCGGTTGCCAGGATAGAAGGAAAGCGGCATCATTTTTTACTACAAAAGACTGTACTCAGCGGGGGCCGCTGGATTACGTGCAAACAGAAATAACAACTTTATCGATTCACATCGTTTGATATGTGACTTGAAATCAGACTGCAGCAGACTGGGCAGCTGACGCAAGGATTAACTTTGAAGCAAAGCTTATAGAGTACTCTGCTGCTGGTGAATCTCTTGCAGAGATACATTCTCTTGCATATTTTAAAGTTACACTGCAGACTTTTATAAATCTGGCAATTAATGTCGTTTGCTTTTCAAGTGACACAATCACAAAGTGTTTCTGGCTAATTTCGACTGGCAGTTACCCTGCTTCCGACCTGTTCCACAACCTTCGCCCTGTCTGCCACAGCCTGGCCTCTGTCTTCTTTGCCATTTCTCACACTTCTAAAACATGTTTTTTTAAGAATTTATCCATTATGTTGCCCTTAAGGGGTTGTCGGTAGGTATTTAGGTTTTGAAAGAACGTTAGACACAATATTTGTCATAAGGGTTTTCAAGTTAAATATGTATACATTTAATATGAACCTATTTTCTGAATTACTACTCGATTAGACTAAACTCAGTCTCAATACTTTGCTGATTTTATATATAATATATGATGATAATATTATCTCTAGATTCATAGCTCTATGGAGAGCAACAAATTAAGCACGCGACAGTGACAGATTGTAATGGGAAGCAATGAAAAAAGTCGAGTTTTGAGCAAACTTCATTGCAATATCTGAAACTTCTCTACCCCAATGTATGAAACGAACAAAAGTGAAATTATTTTGAATTTTCATTTCTTTTCCACATAAAAATAAAAACAAAGCAGCAGACACAGAGCAAACACAATTCTAACAAAAATAAATGGCAACACTTTAAAAGATATGAAGCCCGCACACACTCACACACACAGACGGCCCATACTCACAGATGTGCTGGCTAAAATACATACATAAAAAATAATATCGCGAATGCAATGACTTTTAATGTACAGTTATTGTGCAGCTGTCTGACGTGCCCCCACTCGCTCTATCACGCGTATGCGATTGTCTATCGGCCCGTTCGCTTCTCCGTATGTTTGCGTCCCCAAGTAAACAGTTGCAAGTGTGTTTGTGCGAGTGCCGTACGCTTATGCCCTTGCAGAGGGTACATTCACTGTGGCTGCAAATTGGTATTGCTCTGAACCGATAAATTATGTCAACAGGCGAGTTTAACTTGTGATACGCAGGGTAATCGGGATACACAGAGTGTACTGGCTGAGAAGGGTACTCAGGGGTCACACAGGAAACACGGTATACACAGGGTGAGCAGGGTACTCAGAGGGTGCAAAGGTTACAAAAGGTCTACAGGGTACATAGAATATCCAAGGTATACAAGTTATACAGATTACAAGGGGTACAGCTGGTACACTAGCTACAAAGACTACACGGCTTACTTGGGGTACACAAGGCAGGGTACACGATCTATAAATGGTATAAAAGGCACAGAGGTTATAGGGTATTTTACAGTCGTATGTACTCGATTGTAATATTTTATTGTCTTCTTATTTTGGTTAGCTCCATCAACATTTTACAGAAAACCATAGAGACAAAAAAAGAGAGGGAGGGAGAAAGCACAAATGGAGAAGGGGCAGATGACACCATCCTTAGGAACGAGTGGTGCCCGTTGCAAATACTAATAAGGCTAAGTGGCAATGACATACACAAATACACATACACACACTCACGCACACACACAGAGACACGCGTGCACAGATCACTTACGAAACGACCCTTCCCGCTTTTCTTTCTCTTCGCGCATGAATCGTGTCCTTGACAGGGAAGTTTACGTTCGCCTTCACTTCTACTTGCGACAAAAATGCCAGTTCCCCAAATATATTCCAATAACAACAAAAATTTTACGACTCTTGATGATGACCTCATAAGCACGAGAGTTTATTTCCTTTGTAGTCGTGAGTTCTAAGTCCCCATTTTCGCAATCACTGAGTCACCCATTTGCAGACGTTATACATTTATGTATGTATGTACATTTCCCGTGGAAAATAAGCCAACTGGATCTGTCCGTCTTAACTGTTTGAACTCAAAGTACCAATCTAGTATTACCCCCTATGGCCGCAAAGGCTGACACAAATATACATAAATGTTTTAAATTTTGAGAAACACATTATTGTGTGCTTGTAAAGATTCTGGAAAAATGTAGCTATACTTTAAATGCCAATGGTACCAAAGAATTACTAAAATATCAAACAGCAAGTGAAACTGTCTATTGCATTATGATTAAATTCGTTGCAGGGTACATTTCGTTCGCTTAATACAACAAATTTGGCTATGCTGTACTATAAGCAGTTAAAGAACTGTCATTAATGTCAAAAGTGATTGTCATTTGACGCCGTCAAACGTAGGGCCATAGGAAAGGCAGGTGTCAACTCGCAAATTGATGCCTTGTACAATACTTGCACAACTCACAAAGCTCAACTCGCAACTATTCCGTATTGCATCATAATTCTTTAACTTACAAAAAAATAAATTTTTTTGGCTTTTTCCATAATTTCTTTCCATGCGCGCACTTTGCTCTCCTGGTTGTCAAGCCATGAAATGTTATCATAAAAAGTATTTTCCAAGTCAGTTCACACATAAGAGTGTCAGACAGAGACATGCGCAACGCAGGGCAGATGGCCCCGGTTCCAAGGCTCCAAAGTTGATGTAGCTTCTGCCATGCACACCCACACTCTCAGTGAAAGTTACAAATAGAGTTGCCATCAAATTTCATATGCTTATCACGTGCGTTTTGGCTACACACATTTCCCCACCTCTTTCTTCCTCTTTCTCTATGACAACAAATGGTGCCCCGTCAAAAAAGTTAAGTAAAGTACTATTGTTCTTCTTTTCTTTGGTCTGTACTCGGCAAGGGGCTTTGCACTTTTCTTTTGCGGTTCTTGTCAGCATGCCCAGACGACCCCAACAGACATGGCTCTACCGAGCTAACTGTACCGTCTGTGAAACATAGTAGACAATTTGGGTATTTACTTATTGTACTTTGAAATTAAGTACTGCTTCGATTTCTAATTACCTACTTTGCCATGTAAAATAATTAACAATGTAATATAAGCATATAAAAGTAAAATATAAGCATATAAAAGTATCTATTTATACTGTACACTTACGCTATTTTGCCTATTGTACTCATGCATATTTTTTCGTACTTGGGCTCCAACTACGAAAATTGCAAATTACGTGTGGTATAATTGTAGGAGCGGTACGAAATTGTTGGTTGAATAAGGGAGAAGGAGGGGGACAGATTGAAAGTTGGCCAAAAGTTAACTACTATTTGTGTTTAGCACATGTGACCCACAACACTGTTTCAAGCAACTGGAGACGGATCGATGGCTGCGGCGCCATCTGTGGTGAACTCATTTTGTTTGGCAAGCGCTTACCCCATAATATTATGCAACAAAAAGCTAACTTTAGTGCCGCTTGGTAACAGAAACACAATTAAATTACGAATACTCCTCGCATAGACAAGAACGAATACTATTATATACTATTCAATGGTAGATAAACATATAGGTTACTGATTCATATAAATGAAAATTCGATTCCAATGTTAATGTTATTCACGAAATTTTGGAAATACAACGAGAACTCGACGAGAACAGGCATAAGCCAGGCGCTTAGTTTGCCAAACTAGACAACCAGGTGCAATAAAAAATTCTTAACGGCCGCCAGCTGTGGCCCTGAGACTTAAGATTGACCCTAATCTGCATAATTTGTGCAAACGGCAGCGGCTCTGCCAGTAAGGGAGAAATATACCTACCGGTAGGGCAAGTTGAAAAAGCAAAGTCCAGTTTAGCGGAACGCAGCTTCCTGGACTTAGAAATACTCGAAGATATTTATTTGTAATCAGGGGATGTTGAAAAGGACCACAGTCGTTTGCTTCTTCCAGAGGGTAGTTAGGAGATTTTCGATTAAGAGCTGAGAGCACTGAGCAACATCTGTTAAGGGTCGTTGACTAGTGCGCCGTAAAAAGTAGCAGCCACAAGTAAAGTGCAAGTCAAAGTTTGACCTAATGATTATGAACTCTTATTTATTAAAGCTATTCACCAACGTTGTTGAAATTGAAAGGTTTTTAGGGCTTTTGGGGTTACATTGCAAGATTGGTCAATCTTTACCGCAACTTACACTGCGACACGCATTGCAAATGACAATTTAATGTTGAATGAATTAGCTTGTGGTTGCTCGACTATTTACTGTTTCCACTAAATTAAATTTATGTGAGAGTTCTCATAATTTGTTTACGTATGACAGCAAATTAAGAAGCTGAAGAAGACATCTGCAACCCCATAAAGAATATAATTAATTAATATTGTGACTCTAGCAAGGTATTCACTGAGACGATTAGATAGACAGACATTTAAACAGATAGACAGAGCTGGTAACTTCTCTGTTCAAGACTACATCAACCTAAAGGTGCCTATTTTCATGCATTTTAAACTTCTAGGCCACATTTATATACCCTTTGCCATCGTACACTGGATGCTGCTAGTAAAGTCTTGCACAAGTCTATTGGAATACTTTGTATGCAGTCTTGTTTTACTATTACTGTATTTTTATTTTTATCTGCCTACCCTCGAATTTGGCAACTGAAATGGACAGGTGTGTACTGCAAGGCGTGGCAGAGCAGCGACTTCCGTTTGCCAATTTTTAGAGCCTTAAAATACAGTCCACTGCTTAATTATGCAGGACACAGAGCTGCAGCTGGCGCGGTAACTTAAAAAAATCCAGCATGTCTGTGTCTGTGTATCTTGGCCAATGTCCGAACTAGGCAGGAAGCAATTACGTGGGCGGAGGCGTTCTGAAAAGGGTCTGAAATCGGATAGTGGTTGAATGTCGTTGTGTTGTGTGGTTGAGCAACGAATGTTGAGGGGTGCAAGTGACTCATACAGTCTACACATTTCCCGGGTGTTGATGACGTCAGCCAGTGCGTCAGCTCAGTCAACTGAGGGTTTGTAGATTGGACATGTTTTCAGCACTAAAAGTTGACTAAGGTCCCCGATTTGCATTAGAGAAAGCTCTGAAGTCATAAAAGACACTCAAGTCAATTGGACGAATGGGAGATAGGGAAGTTACAACAAAAAAGAACAGAGAGAGAGATAGAGAGAGAGAAATCCATTTTGGGGTTGTTCAAGAATCACTGGCGAATGCGAGTCCTTAAATTTGAGTGATGTGTTCAACTCAAGAGCACAGATTCAGATTCAAACGTTTCTTAAGAGCGGAACAAGGTCTTGAGGGTAGATATTCAAAGAGCTCATACATTGATCTAATAAGAAAATAGATCACAATCTCTTTTGATCCTCTTTTGTTGAAAACAACTTTCCATAACTTTTCTGATCTAAAAAAGAAGGTATTTACAACATTGCTCAATTAGGCAATCTTCTTAATGTCCCTGTAAATGATAAAGAAAACAGAAATGTTTGCCCACAACCACCTAAGAACTGTAATATCAATTGCATAGTCCCAAACAAAAATTAGGTTATGAATAACAATAGGTGCCCTTTAACCTTTCACTAGATCGGCGCCCCGGGCGTTGTCCTGCCAAAGACGGAAGGGTTCGGGATACCGGACACCACCAAACTTGAATATGCCATTAGACAACCACGTAAGTTTGTCGAAGTACGCGCAAGTCATTCGAGCGCGTGCCTTTCGCACTTATTATTTATAAATTTTGTTCGCCTCTCTCTCTCTCTCGGTCTCTCGGATTGCTAATTGTAAACGGCGTCCACTGACAAGACAGTTCGGGACACTGGAGTGGGATGGAACGTGCCGCGGGAATCAGGTTTGTCTTTCACTCGCTTTGTCTCTTCAATGGTTGCGCATTTGGGACACTTTTTTCTCCCTCTTCGTTACGGACCCATCTCTTGAAATTATTTGCATTCATGCGGGTAATTTATGAAAATTTAAATTGTGCCTTTATCCCAAACTGGGACTGGGACTGTGACTGAGATTGTGCCTGGCAAGGCGTCTGGAAACGGGACAGGGAATGGGTTTATTTGTGAATTCTTCGCATGTCGCGTGTTTGCTGTCAAAATATTATGTTTTTGTGTCCAATTGCCTCAAGCGAATCAGTTAGAAGTCGGATTTTAAATACGTATGTTAATGACTGAATATGTCGATGAATATGACAGCAAATGGTGTTTGGAGAAGATCACCCAAACAGTCTTTCCGGCACGAATATTCTTCTAGTTGGTACAGCTAATAAGTTTGTCTTAGATTTTGACTACACCCCCTTATGCATTGAAAAACCCTCTGTTAAGCCCGGGTTCATTTGTGCTATCACATGTGAATCTCTTGCTCATCTATCCAAATCGTAGAAAGGCGTGGGAGAGAAGTTCAAGAAGCTGGACTGAACTTATGAAATGTTCTCTGAACTCATCTAGGAAACACTTCTCAACGCCAGCTGCTAATTGTGAAACGTGCGAAGGACCCTCGATTGACCTTCAAAGCTTTATTATATTTGTGGAAAAAGGCGCAAACTGAACTCGTTATCAACGAAAAATCAAACACAAAAGACGAAAATAAACTGATTCTAAACAAGTTTTTCGTGATATTTCTTCTGGAGTTGAGGCTTCCAAAGACAGTGCAACCCTTAAGTTCTCAACGGAAAACCAAGATGCTTAGCATCTAAGCACTATGGGTAGACATACATATTTATATGGACTTGTACATATGTATGCATGAATGTCTATAGGCCTGAGGACAACAATGCATTTATAAGCATATTATAAGGCACTGTTGTTGGTTTTAGCTTCTGGACTCCGGCTCATGTCCAAGCATCCTTTGTCACATGCACAACTCAGCATATTAATGATTTTGTGTGTTATCCAAAGGCCGCAGTGGATTCGGCTCGGCATAGTTTCGACAGCTGTATAGAGCAAACATAAATACATTTTTTTTTGTTCATCGGGTTTTGGACTGCTTCTGAGTAGGGTTGAGTTTGTTAATGATGATCAGCATAAATATGCCTTGGAAAACTTGTGGGCAGTCTGAGAAATGTTTGGAATTTTTGTATCCTTTTCTGACCGTTAAAATGTAATAAGAAATTCCGGTTTGGAAAACCTCGAACCATGCAAATGTCACTACACATTACAATGCAGAAGTATTGACGAGTTACAGTGTAATTAAGAATTTCCTTAAAGGTCGATTTCATTACTTACGGATCTTGAAGTTTAATAACTTAAGGAGAATGGAAAGTTTTGTATATTACCTGTAATATAGAAGAGAGAGAGAAATTGGATTAGAATGGTTGGAAATTTGATATACATTTTCTTAAAATTAAGATAACAAATGAAGAAAACATGGGAATATTAAGTGTTTGAGAATGGGAAAAACATTAAGGATGAATTTAGACACGGTCCATTTGACACGTTCAACAGTTTAAGTGATGACAAAGTTGTATTCTATACATATATATTCTTCAGTTGAGAGGCACTCACGTACAAGAGTAACTATTGATTAAATAAGGTTAAAATGAAACAAGGGGAGACACTGAAATTGAGCAAACAATGCGAATGCCTGCAGAAGCCACTCAGTCACACACACATGCTAAAAGGGACAAATACACAAACTATCAAACTTAGCCGGCTACTCAACATTATACACATTTTGGGGGTTTCTCGATGGGCCCCACAAATAAAGAACTAAAGAGGCAAATGACGAAATAACAAAATAGCAAAGTAGCCAGTTTGAACCGGGCCAAAGCGATGGCTTGAACAATTTTTAGCACTTTTAGCAGGCAAATCCGTGAAAACCGCACAAAGTCACGTAGCCAGCGATTCGTGCTTCACGACGAGATACGACCCGATGCGAGGTGATATTAGTTGAAGGCCCCATCTATTCTGCAATAGGTTTAAGTGCTCTACAATGAAAACCAACCTGCATTTCTATTGTATTGTATACTCTGTGGATATCATGAAGTCTAGTATAGCTGCCCTGCTTCCATGTAGTCTCCCTATCCACCACACATGCCAAAGAGTGGGAGGTCTTAAGTGAAACCCACCAAGTGGCCGTCTATGCCTACGGTGACGCTTTAAATACTGAATATGCGCGTGGCAGTGCTAGCCGTGCATGCACTGAGCAAAATTCTTGTGCACTCACTACAGAGTTTACATATTAATGTTGTATATTAAATATTTGTATACTCTTAGAAGTGACTGTATGAACATGTCCATAGCAGCAAATGTTAAAGCTAGACTCACCAAATTTGGCAATTTAATGCCTGTATAACATAAGATAACAAACACATTTAAAGTATATTTCAAATGATGGATGCCACACATAAAACCTTTATGAAAACTGCACCGAAAGTAACCTTTGTTTCTTGTTAACATTCAATTTACTTTAGTGCTCAAGTTCTGTTCAACTATTTAAGCTGTTTATTTCTCTCTGTGTAGGCACATTAGACTTCGCTTGTTTCACCGACTTACTCAAATCCCATATGGCACGGAGCAGTGGCCCGTCTTGCAGCGCGGGCACCAACGAAGCCTTAGGACACAGCGCACAGCATGGAGAACACATCGAGGGCAGCAACAACAAGAACAGCAACAACAGCAATGAAATCTTAATGCCTTAATTGGCCACACAATCTAATTTATTTTTGTTTACTCTGTTCTGATTTGCTCTCTCTCTCTCTGTCTATCTCTTTCTATGTGTCTCTATTTCTCTCTATTGCTGCCTCTACTATAAATTATTTTCAGTATTTTTATTTTGTGCAGCTTTTTTTTATTGATGCCGAGTGAGGGTTTTGCTATACGATTCGTTTGCTTTTAATTGTTGTTTTTGCTAGGGGTTTTGCCGTTGCTAATGACAATAGCATGGCTTTGTTGTAGTTTCTATTGTTGTTGTTGTTGCACTAGTAGTTGGCTGTTGTGCTTCTTAATCCTATTAACAGTGGCGGTACCGTCGCGTCGCGTCGCGTCGTCATCGCCGCCATTGTCGTCAAATGCGAATGTACATACATCACAGTTTCGGTGCGCCACGACGCCATTTTTTGTTTGGTCCTCTTAATACTGGCTAGCGTATTGATTTTCTTCAGCTTGAATATTTGTTTCGGTATGCATCAGGCAAATGTTTTAATTATATAACTATAAACACATATTTAAGTTTGTGTTTTAATGATTAATATACATATTCTTCAGTTAGCATTAAGCCTAGTCATCACACAAAGTGATTAGAAGTGCCCTGTAGAACTTGCAGTCTCAACTATGTAGTAACATCGAATAAAATTCTAACGACTTCTATTTTATACATTGCATTGTATACAATTGCAACGACTTCTACTTCTTATACTTCTGCAGAGGGTCTGATCTATTTCTTTTGTCAAATATTTGCAACGCAGAAAAGAAAATATCTCCAACCACAAATATTATGTCGATATAAGCCTTATCAAACCTAGATAACATTATACATACATATACATATACATATACATACATATGTATAAGTAATTGGCATAGAAACAATCGGCAAGCACCTATGCCATAATCTGGCAGGGTATTCTGCCTTTCTTGTTTTCTCTTACATTGTACTAACAATTTTCTATTCTATATATTTGCGCAGAAAAAGACAAGTTAATCCCAGCTCACTATAAATCACATACACACACACACACACACACACACACACAGATACACAGGCACACAGGCGCACAGAAAGCCGCACTCTCGCCGGAGCAGGCACACTTACACATACACAGACACAGACAGTTAGAATACATAGTAAGGAGCATATCAAGTTGAGTTTAAATATTCTAAAATTTTGCTGTATTTTTTTTTATTTTCTGAAATTTTTATACCACTTTTTCTGTCTTGTGATGCTGAAATTCCCTGAAGCTTAACAAGTTTAAGTTGGCTGCACCTCAAAAAGGTTGCAGACGAAGCAAAGAGAGACAGAGGCAGAGAGCCTTTTTTATCTAACACACACACGGCAGCACACACACACACACACACACATTGCGACGCACTTGAGCAGCGTGTAAAATAGTTTTAAATTACATGCCGACCTTAGACACGACCCGAGAAGAGGCAGCCAGAGAAATTGTAATTTAATTTAAATTTCGCATACCGTTGTAGGGTGTACACAGGCGAGGAGAGGGGAAGGTGAGGAGAGGTGGATGCGCTAAGCTTTGCTTTAAATGCCCGAAGCTGTCTCAAGTTATTTGTCATTTATTTATATTTCATGCAAATTAACTGCAGTAATAAATTGGCAGCAACATTTTCCCTAACATACAATGGAAGTGGCCGAGAGAGAGAGAGAGAGAAGGAGAGAGAGAGAGAGCTGATCCTTAAAGAGTTGCCACATAAAAAGGGGGAAACAGAGAGAGAGACGGACAGCAACAGGAGCAGGGGAGAAAATTTAGCCAGCGAGAAAAACGCCCGTTGCTAGCAGAGTTTTGACAGCCGCTAAATTTTCTGCTTGTTTACCGCTTTTCAACTTTTAAGACCAAGAAGATGCAACGAAGAGTTTTTACCTGCCACAGCTGCTGCCAGTGCCACCACTGCTGTTGCGTGGGAAATGCGATGTGACACGGCAAAAAGTGTTTGGCCCCTGCCGAAAAGGAAAACTTCCAGCCATACGTAACACCCCCAACCCATCTACCATACCATCCATTCTCCGTGCTAGGCAGCAAATGCTGTCACATTTCAGAATCTGCGACAAATTAAAAGTCTGACTTTTGTTTAGTTTTGCCTTTGTGTGTGTGCGTGTGTGCGAGTGTATGAGTGTGTGTTTGTGCTGTCATTTGGGGAAAAGTTTGATGTCTCATGAGTCATTGGCTTAACCAAATTAAAACTATGCCCAAAAGATTTTAATCTCTCACAGAGCACAGGCTGAAAGCGTTCTCATACTCCCCCAAAATATGGGCAAATTCAGTTTTAGTAGATTTAAGATTATAAAGAGTTGTCAAATGTCACAAATACTTAAAGCTATCTTGATGAAACTTGGCACACATGATGACACAATCAAACACATCTTAAATTTCAGTAAGTCTATAATCTGAATATTATTTTATATTATGAATTTTCAGATCTGTCGAGGGGAAGGGTTCTTTTGAAGATATGGCAACCCTGCAATATGTTTGTAAATTAATTAATCAGAATAGTAAATAAATTAAAAATCCCTTAAGACTCTTCTAACATATAACAATCAGTCAAGAATAAAGAATATTATTAACAAAAGAAAGCTAACTCTAACTTAACTTACTCTCTTTTGGTTATTCAACACAAAATTCAAATGCCAGCGTCTATAATCGTTAATCTCAGACTCAGATTGTGCCCTCTAATTATCCAATTTGCACTATCCCCAAGCCTTAATTCGTGCAATCCCTACAACATCCAACCACCTATGGCATTGAGTACAATTAAACATTTTCAGAAAAGGGAAAAACTCAAAGGTAATTGTCACCTTAATGATGCATAAGGTTCTGTGTACCCACTCCACCTGCTAACTTGCCCACCTTGTTGGCTAAGGGGTGACGGCGGCTATAGATACTCTTGTATTTACTGAGGATCGTAATGGCGCGACATGTGCACTTAAGGTGCCACACTTTGCATCTCGCAGCATTGTGCACCATTTCACAGCAGGCGTCAACCAAAGACATTGCAAATTTGTCGCGGCAAGTGCGCATTGCTTCTTCAAGGAACACACATGTATGTGTGTTTGTGTGTGTGTATACGTATGTGACGCATTTCTGCAGTCTCTGCTCTCGTGCTCTCGCCCTGCGCTCGTTTCCTGCCATCACGGCTGACACGCCTGACAAATTCGCTTGCAATTATTTATAGAAGTGCCAGGCCGAAGAGTAGAGACGTCTTGACTACTTGACTAGACTGCAACTGCCATGGCGCATGCATGAATGAATGAATGAAGTAGCGAGTGAATGAATAATTCATGCTAACTGACGTCAGGTCAAGAGGCCTCTTTTCCCCTCCTCCTCTTCTCTTTTTTTTTGTGCACACAAACATATCACCCATCATCCACCATGGCCATCCGCAAGTGCGCCAATTTTTGAGCAATTTAATTATGAAATTTTATACAAATTTTCTTTATGATATTTCTGTGTCTCGGTGTCCATCTCTCTCTGTTTCTATTTCGAGTTCGATTTATGTGCCAAGTTTCAGCTGTCATTGGATTGTGCAAATTGAAAATTGCAATTTATTTTCGTTTCTCTTACGCCATGAAAACCGAGTAAAACTATCACAGTGGAGTCTAACCGACTATGGATAGGAGACACCTATACCTTAGAATGGATACCCGATGAAAGTAACGATGTGGTAAATAACTTGATTTTGATTCAGAATAAATACTTATTTGTTTACGCTTCCAACTGTCTATAATGACTTATGGCAGTGCCGTTGGTAATGTATGGTATACGTAAATGTTTACACTAAACTGTATAATTGCATTTGCATGTCTATTTTTTTTTCTTTGCGTTTTTCGACAGTTTTGGCAATTTGTTTCTAGGACAGCAGGACGAGCAGGAGGGAGAGGGTGGGGGGTAGGCGCAAATTAAAAACGCTCTACTACTTATGCAATTTTCATAATTTACATGCTGCGTGCCACAAGATAAAAACCAAGCCAAGAATGTTTATTCGTTATGTCGATAGTTTAATACCCTTGCTGTTTTTGGCATTAGTTTTAAGGTTCTTTAAAATTTGACAGACATGTTCTAATTGTAATGTTCCCTCTGATAAGTTTTAATGCATCTAACAAGCTGTGCATATGTTAAGTATGGTTGGATGTTTAACAAGATAATATAAGAACTTAGCAGCCTCAATAGAATACATCTTACATTCGTAAGATATGTTGAGTTAGATTTCAACAACTTGGAACAGGCAAAAGATATTCCAATAGCTCTATCCTCAGCTGCCTTTCAAAGCTCTGGTTATTTCCATATACGCTTTGTAAGGGTATATAAAGCAGAAGATAGAGAAATCTAAAAAAGCCGATGAAGTTAAGCGCTCTTTTCTCTTTGCTCTGTTCCTGGCGCTTGGCTAATTAAACGACGGAACAAGTTAATTAGCAGTGAAAAAGACGCACATTATACCACAGGACTCACAGGACGCACGGCAGAGCAGAGTAGAGTACTAGAGTCGGGACTGCGACTGCGACTGCGACTGCGACTGCGGACTCTGGTCACCTCATTATGTGCAAAAAAAGCTAAAGCATACTTGCGGGCGCTCGCTCATTCTGTCACTAATATAAGTTTTTCCCCAGCTTTGGCAAGAATGGGAGCTATGCAAGTTATTAGTGCGGCTTTGTGGTTGCGGATAAAACTCACAAAGTGCAGCAGCAGAAGCTGAAGCAGCGGGAGTAGGTGCGGGAGTAGGAACAGAAGCAGAAGCAGGAGCCTTGGTTAACAATATGCCAATGATTAGTTGCTCTGGTGGGGTGCTTCCGCTTCTCCTCGCTGAGCAAAGTAATCACAGAGCCAGAGCACGTCAAAGGACGTCAATGTGCATACAAGGCCCCGCATTAGTTTAGGAGCAGTCCTCAAGCCCTCGCCAGCTTTAAGGCCCACCTGTTTGGCTTTACATATATGTGCAATTTTCATTAGCCAGAGACACAATCAAGGAAATGCATCGAAGCACCTGTCAACCCTTACCAGCCCCACCCGCCCCCATCAAGCTCAGATTCCCTCTGGGCTGACGGTTTATTCACTTTATTTTTTTTGGCAAACGGACTGACAGACAGACAGATAGACAGTTATAACCCCATATGTGGGACAGTTTATTTTAGATGTAAGTTGTGCACTTCAATTCTGTTGTCTCTTTTATAATCAAGCGAACATTTTATTCAGTAACTCTACATTTTTTCGAGTACAATTCTATTTCAATTGCAAATGAGTTTTTTGTTAGGTGTTGCAACAAGCAGGTCTAAGTGTTGTGTAATTCATTACATATGACACGTTATAATCTGTGCTCTTTATACAACACATAATCACAATTGTTTGAGTTTTAAACTCAGTTTTAAAGTGATATATTTGATGATAATACAATATCTTATTAACTAAGATAAGTATGTAAATAAATATTAATTGGCAACTTCCTGTTGTCAAACCTTTGTTGGTTATAGTAACTGTTGAGTACTGCATTCACAACTTACAGCTTTAAGTTTGCTTCACAAATATTGAAGGTTGATTCATTCAATATAGAAGAGTTAAATCGAATAACGATGCCTCGGTATATTGATTTAGAGAATGCGTACTGTAAATATGTAGAGAATTTAAATGCAAACATACTGTGCTATATTGATTTATATTTATAAACAATTAAGTGCACACAGACTGTTGACAATCACAGGCACACACACACACTCGCAGTCATGTGCAGGCTTATAAAAGCTGCTTAGTTGTCGTTCGACGTGCCACAATGCGTGGTAGGTGGATAATGCAGTAAAGTCCTTGCAACATTTACCTCAGCATTTCTCTGCACTTGCTGAAGCCATTAGCCGTGAGCTGTTTAAGGGATAAACTGTGTATTTATTTTCTTTATATTATGTTCTATCCAAGAAACTGGCGCATCTTTAATCAATTTGCTTTTACGTATACGGTTCATCGAATTGCGGTAAACACGGAATCGTCATAAAACAAGAAGGCACTAAAATAGAAAATGGTAATGGAATTGTGCTATAAAAACGTGCAGCTTGTTGCCAAATGAAACAAAATAGAAAATGTTGCATAAATAATTAAGTATAGCGACCTGGCTAACATTTGCTCGCATTGCCCAACAAATGCACAATATACACGCGCGTGTCTCTCACACACACACACAAACACACACACATACTTAGACAGATAGTAGACACACAGACATAGATATAGATACATAGTTTCATTTGCCGAGCACTGCTCATATGTTGTATTCCCCATGGAAATCGGGATTATATTGCAGTCGAGCGAGCGTGGGGCGGAGTCCAAAGTGCACTTGGTGGTTGCTTTCTGGCTAAGCACAATGAATGGGGATCGGGGACCGTGTACAGGGACAGGGTACCTTCCTTTCCCGCAAGTCACGCGACACTCTGGTAATAACCGTATGGTGCAGTGCGCTTCACTTTAATATGTTGAGAATTGATAGATCAGAGAGACATCCAAGCAACGTTAATTCAATACCTTCTTGATCAGGACTAAGAGTAGAGATGATAATATATATACCTATATATCGTATTTATAACCCTCTATCTGTCTGTATGAATGCGTATAGCGTCGCTGTAACAAACAATAGAGACACCAAATTTGGCTTGAATATTTCTGCATATCATACGCAGGTATTGCTTTATTCAATTATGAATAATTACTGCTAAGACTAAAAAAAAATTGACCTAAAATTAAAATATAAAACATTCTTAAGTCAACTTGAACTCGAATTATTTAATTAGAATAATTATTAAGAATTCTGCTCAAAGCTTTTCTTTAAATTGATTAATTGTCCTTGGAGTAAATACTTTAAAGTCTCCACCAAATCTTGAGTATATACATATATATGGTATATTCGATGTGTCTTTCTTTCATGTTTTACAATTGCAATGGTTTTTTGTTTTGGACTACCCCGTAGTAAACTTCTAGATACTTCCAGGCATTCTGCTAAATTCAAATACTAAAGTGAGGCTGAGAGAGGTAGAGCAGGAAAGGGAGGGAGCGCGAGTGGGGACTCCCTTCCGCAGACACTATAAACTATTAGTCTGCATGCCTTTCGTGCTGCACGCCTCCCCAGTCCCACTCATCTTCCATTTTCTGCTTGCTACCTTAGCGCACCTTGGCAGCTCGTGCGCTTTTTGCGTGTCTCTTTTGTTTCAGTTCTCGCTCCGTTTCGTGCCGTTTCATTTCGTTTCTGTTCGTTTGTGTTTTGTTCTGTTCTGTTTTGTTTTGTTTTGGCCACCCCCTGCCTTTGCTATGGCAACGCGTTAAATTATGCCAAAGAACAGGCCACACAAAATCGTTAAGCAGATTGGTAGAGTGTCGCAGGCAGAACGGAGCCGAGGGCAGGGGCTGTGGCCGGGGGTGGAGCTATGCGGCGCCGTGTCGGCCTGCGTTTGCAGCCTTTGTTTCACACAATACAAGGTAATTATATGATTTTATTTACAGCCAGATAAGTGTTGCGAAAATGCAATTAACGCTAATGCGGAAGGGTTTACTTCGGTTCCCATTCTCCCTTAGCCTCACCCAGTGCCCAGTTCCCACTTCCCTGTCCCCTGCACTCTCCTCCGGCTTTAAGCACACTTTTCCAACATACTTTTCGGGGCAGTCTTAAACGAGCCGAAGGAGAAAGCGTTAACAAAGGGCAGCACTTAAATTATAAACAAAATACTGTATACCAAATGCAATTTATTTATTTGCCTCCTTTGCTCTCAGAAACGCAACGAAGGAAGAAAGAATGAACAACAATATAATGCTATGTATGTACGTGGTACTTCCTGGCAAACGTTGTTATGCCAACTGAAAAGGGAAAAGCAAAGAACTTCGCAGTGCAAAGAAGAAATATATATTCTTGATCAGGGTCCACTAGAGAATACAACTAGCGTCATGTGAGTACTTTATAGATGCTCCTCATAGTTGTTTTTTGTTTCTGTTTAATGTGTATCTGTTAAAGAAAACAAATTCAACATTTTCAGTCATTTTTAATGCGAGTAACGTTTACAAAATGGTCGAGTTCCGGCAATGCAAAAGCAAAAGCAGCAAAAAGAATTATAACTAAAAAGAAAAAGACAATGGAAGAGGCGTCTGGTGGAAGTTCCGACAGGTCTGCAGGACGACACGTCCATACATAAACAAGTATATATTACGTGGTGCGAGACGACACCAAAGGAAAAGCAATAATAAAACATGGGCAAACAAAGTGGTATGCGAGGGACGACACAACGACCAATGCAGGCAAATATAGTAGTAAATTCTTATTCTGAACTCATCTTGGCTCCGAATCCTGCCATTTTTCCTTGTTGTTGCTCATGTTGCTGTTGCTGTTGCTGCCTTTGTTAGCCACAGTTCGCGTGCCCGTCTAAGAAGCGAACAAATTTCGCTTGCATGTCCGTTGAATATATAGTATGGTATATTATTTTCGCGACAGGCACTGCACCGAGAAATAAACTTCATCGAAAACTCTGCCATATGCTGAATAAACAACCTATTCACGTATACAAACATACACGTAGAAGCACAAACATCGACTTGGGTTAACAACAATAACATCGACAAAGAAAATCAGCCATGCCGAAGGTGGAATGTCCTTTTCACATTGCTGTTTCCATTATATTGTGTGAAAATGTTCGATTATGAAACCGTATTTAGGTTCTTTTCTTAGCCAAAATGAGTAAAGTTTAAACTGAGCTAGGCAGTTCCAGTCGCCTGTTGATATTAATCAAGAATATACTTTATGGCTGGGAAATGTTTTTTAATTCAGGAACTAAGTATAGTCAGGGTGTCTTAAAAGTTATACACTCCTCGGCTAGTGTTGATTAACGTTAATTAATTAAATACATCAAGGGTGAATACTACTCATTTTCTTATCTATCCTGCACAACTATATGTAATGTAGGGGCAAATATAGAAGTAACAGAATAAAAACATAATTCACTTGTGTCTCTGCACTGTTAAAGCAGTTCCCTGTTTATTAATTGATCCGATTGGAATTCATTCATTCAACTAAGTAGTTTATTAGCTTCGTGTGTGTTGTATCTTTAATACCTCACCTAATAATCGAATCAAATAACCGATTTGCGGGGCGTTGTTGGACACCGGACATCGTTAGCTCGACTTGCCCGGAGATGAGCGAAAGATGAAATCAATACTAGCAATTCTATACCCGAAGCTACTCGTCGGGAACGTTATAAGATTCTTGTTAATGTAATGATTCGATTATATGACAATTTCCCTAAGCCTGAAACCCCTCGTGTTGGGCTCAACTAAGTCAAACGACGTCATTGACCTGCTGCGTCCACAACAGAACAAAAAACAAATTCATGTTTCTTGTGCGTGTGTGCGCAACATGGAAATGTTTTTGCCCAACTCTCTCTCTTCCCCTCTCTCTCTCACTCTCTCTCTCTCTCTCTCTCTTTCGGTAGTGCCCATGTCAAAGTCTGTGGCACTCTATACACATATAGAGAAAGCCAGCCCTGCCCCAGTCGTTGCTCTGGCAGTAAAGTGACTGACTGGCGCCATAATGTCGCCTCGTCTGTGTGCCAATTTTGTCCTTGTCTTGGTGCGTGCCACAATTTTAGCCAGCCCACAATGTGAGGCGTATATCCTTGCAGCACACCACCCAATCGGGCCACACCACACACACTTGCCCCACCCCGTTTGCCGCACATACCAACGAGCTTTTTATACCCTTACCGAGAGAATATTAATTTCTTCATGAAGTTTACATAGTAGAAGAGGCACAGTAGAATACATATATTCTCGATACATGGCAGTCCAATAAGCTATATCCTTGTATCTGGAGTTTAAAGTTAAACTACTTTGTCGGCAAATCAAAGATAAAACTACCTTTTCTTTAAATTATCTTAAGAACAAATTTTAAGTTAACAAGAACAACGAACAAAGAACAAGTCAGATTGCATGAATAAGATATACAACATACATACAAATGTACGTACATATGTACTATACAACGAAACATAAAAGTCTGGCTCAGTTCTTACCTCTGAGGAAATGAAGCGAATGAAATACATATAAAATACACAATAGATTGAGCATTTTCGGCTGGACGTGTGAAATTGGGTCTCGAAGCGATAAAGCACTGGCAGAAACATGTGTACAATTTTAATTTAATAAGTTTTTAGATGTGGGATAAGTTAAACATTGTTATATTGTGTTCGATGTTCGCAGGACACAACACAAAGGAAACGAATCGAGCAACAAACAAACATGATATATGATATGTTTTTAAGGGGGTGGTATGAGAACATAAAAGTTGTTTTTTCCATTTTGTTGCCTTCTCAAAATCTGCTAATTTTGCTTGTTTCCATGTTTGTTTGGGTGCGAGACTTTAGAAAACTATTGACGTAGGTTGCCCATAAATCAAACATAAAGTTAACATATGGAAAGAGAGACGGGAGATGGGAGACGGGAAGGAGATACTTCAGCCCCATGTGGTTTATCATTTTTTGCTCTAAATCGTCTAATTAAATGACACTTTATATTGCAGAATGGACGGGCTGTTAAGCAGCCTCAGGGTTTGCCTGAGCTTGGAAAACAAAAGTGAAAAAAGGAAATACAACTTGAAGAGGCAGCAGACAGTTTCCGCAACTCGGTGCGTGCGTCTGACACGAGGTGCAAGCAAAGTGAATCAGCAGAGACCCTATATAGCACTCTTTTTGTCTGGATTCATAGACATTTGGTACCCTTTTCGGAACTTTACTTTGTGCTGCCTTTGTCTACGCTGCCTTTGTATGGCAATTTGATGAAAGCGAAAGTGCTGATTTGCCTGTAACTTAAGAAAAATCAGGTGCATCCTGTGGCAGAATCTATTCTATTCTCTGCCAAAGAATGAGAGACAGAGAGAAAGATGAAGAAGAAGCCGAGAAGCCTTGTGAGGATTGTGAATTGAAGGGAAACACACATAAACATTGAACAAAGTGCGTGATGAATGCGACTATTGTGTGATACTTATAATAGTAAAAAAGCGTGAGAAAAGTGCCACAGCCAAAGCAAAAGCTTGAAGGAAGTTTGTCTCCACTTTAAAGAATTGATTGATGCCCTGCCTGAATACCCTGTATTCCTCAACCACACACACACACACACACATTAACACAGCTGTAGACATCTACATTCAATCTAATATTCACAAGGCGCCGCGGAATGACATTGAGTACAGATGCCGCCGCAATTTCATGAACTAATCGTGCCACAACCCTGCACCCTACACCCTTGCAACACACCCAGTCTGGCCTACGTGTGCACATATTCATTCCCCCAAACCGCACACGCAGCTGCGGACATGATGCACACCCGCCAACAAAATTAGCACTTGTCAGCTTAATCAAGCGCACTTTGTGCACCAGTGTCCGTCACTCGTTTCTGCATCCCCAAACTCGCGTTCTTTGACAGACACACACACACACACGCACACACGCACACACGCACGCACACACGCAGTTCCTCTGGCCATAAATATCACACAATCATAATCAAAAGCACACTCGACTCGAGAGATACTTAGCAGTCTGCAATGCTTAATCTTTAAGGAAAATTCTAAATTTGAGGGTTATAAAAGAGTTTACTGAAGGTTTTATATTCTTTCTACTTATAATCAACACTGAGCACAATAAATACTGTAAAAGTTAGTAAGTTTAGTAATGATATGAGAGCTTTACTCTCTGCAGGGTATACAACAAGCCAACTACACCCAACATACGCAGTAAAATTTGCATTGAATTTATTCAAATATGTGCGACAAACAATGGCAGTTGCGGCAGCACATAATATAGTATACAACCCTACCCCTACCAACCCTATACTGCCCTTAACCCTACCTACCCTACACAACCCTTACCCTTGCACTTAATAGAGTAAATTATAGCGTATTCACTAGTAAGTATATGAGACCCATATGTCAATTGTTGAGCATCAACACAGAAATATAACAAATTAAAGAGAAGGTACTGAATCTGTTGGGGCTTAACAACACTTGAAAAAGTTTGTTATTATCGCTGTTAATTATTTAAGTTTGCTCCTCTAATTTGTTGGTGTACAATTTTCTAATATTTAAATGATATATTTGTTGGCTTTCTGCATTTGAATTTCATGGCAGCTTCCCATGCAGGCGACGGGTTCCATGCGGCTTAGCAGGCACTTCCTGGGGCGCTTCCGGCAACAGTTGCCAGCTGGCGCCTTGTCCTTAGCCATGTCCTGGCCATGTTCCTGTCGTGGCTACAGCGACAACGGAAGCTACTTCGATTTGCCGCCAGCGACGACAAGGACAAACGCACAGAAAATGAAAATGGGATTGGCGTTGGAGAATGGACAGACAGGGGGGGGATGATGACGACGAAGACGATGATATGCTGGATGAGCTTAAAAAATAGAAGAAGAAGAAGAAAACGAGACGAAGAAAAGTCGAGGAAAATGCGTAAAGTGCAGAAACCGTCAATTAGCAATTAGCCAATTTGGGACTTTTGGCATTTCCTTCTCATTTCGCCAAGGCAGCGAAATAAATGCACGCATCGATTTCAGGGCATGGACTAATGAACCCTCAACTCGACTCCCCTTCTCGGATGGTTTTCTCTCCCTCTCTCTCTCTTTCTCTCTTGTTTAATTGCAAAAATCAACAAATGGCAATTGCTCTGATTTCTGCTGCACATGTGCACGTCGACTCCTGACCCCTGGCCCCTGACACGCCTTTGGCTGTCCGTCTGCACCATCCACATCATCTACAGTGGGCGCGCTTTTCCCGTTTACAAGCTGTATTTAGTTAATTACAGGCAATGCGGGCGGGTCTCGCCCACTTGTGACTTGTGAATTTTTATGTCTTGAACCAGAATTAACTCCCCGGCGTGTCATTTGGCCATTACGTGTCTGTGCTGTGGGGTCAAAGTGTTCCAACTGCGACATTTCCTTTCTTATGTTTACCATTAAATTAAATGTGCATTAAATAACGGTTAACAGCTGACAGTGCCTCTATAAATGCCGAGGAGCTGGGGCACAAGAAAGCAATAAATAGCAACGGACCAAGTTAAGATATGTGATTTGTATGCGAGAATTGGTCAAAAACAATCTAATTTCGTATTTTATGTGCCACGTGGACGGGTAAGTAAAAGGCCAAATGGCTCTTGGGATTCATTGAGGGGGGAGATGGCAAAGAGAGAAGGGCATTTACTTTAGTCAGGGACTTTTCAAAAAGATTAAGTGCAGAAATTGAAACGAGAAAGTCACAGCAAAAGCAACCAACCATGACCATTCAGAGTGTTTCCTCTTTTACAGCTCTTTAATATGCGTTATCCAACACTGAAATGAATTCTTTATCGAGTTTTTCTTCATTAAGATTCTCTCTACAAAGCATACTTCTAGGTGTTCTTGAATATTGTTTGTTTCGATCAAATTAAAATGAAACTGTTTCCTTAAGAATTTTGGAAACACCTTCAGGTTTTGTCCTTCATGTCTGTTACACTTTCTTTTCGTGGTATATTATTTTGCTACTTGGCACTTTCTTTAATTTTCTCTGTTGTTGCAAGAAAAACAAACACTTCATATGTTAATTTTCCAATTAGACTGAGAAAAAGTCACTAATTACATGCGCACGTACCAACATTAAAAATCAACAACAAAAGCAACAACAATAATTGTAAGCACTTAAAGGGCGAGTGTTGATCCCGCTGCTCGGCGGTCGTAAGACCTGCAGCCCACACAAAGCTAAGAGCGGATAAAGAAGAACAAGTGAAGAAAGCAAGTAAATGAGCACTCGACTATCAAATACTCTTTACTAGATTTATAAGGTTCCTATCATTAATACTCATTAAACAGTGAAGAAAGTTGGAGTCAAGCATAAAAGGTAGCAGAGAGAGTTGAAGAACTCAGTTAAGGTAACATATATAGTACTGAGCTAGGTATATAGTACGCCCAGCAAAGAAATGAAGAATACAAATTGAAATAAAATTTGATATGAAGAGAAAAACTGAATTTCATGACTCTACTTTTTAAATAGACCTATAATAACTAGCTCATACAAACATGAAGAAAAGCGGACATAGTTCAATGGATTCTGCTATTGATTGATGATTGATTGTTGTTGATTGCTGGGTATTTCACACCTGTTACATACGTTTACACAAAGTGAGTATACCACATTCTGAGCACTTTCAATAGCTAAAGAGTACAAGCAAGAAGCCAAAGAAATGCTGCAAATGTCTGGGCTCAAGTGCGTTATGTAAGTGTGCGTGTGCATGTATGTATGCATGTATGTATGTATGCATGTATGTATGTATGCATGTATGTATGTATGCATGTATGCATGTATGTATGAGTTAGATGGGCGGCAGGTGTGTGTGAGTGTGTGAATGTGCACGTGTTAGAAGGCACTAACACGGGGGGCTTGACACGCGGCGCATTTGCATTTTACACGCAGCAGCCAAAGGCAATGACAACAACAACAACAACAACAACAATAAGAACAAGTGGGGAAAGCGACAGTCGAGTGCACTCGACATTAAGATACCCTTCGCCCAATTTTGAAAATGATTTAGAAACGCGGTAGCCCTAATGAAAAAAAATGAAAAATGTCAACAACATCTTGTTGCTTTCTCGCTTTCACGCACGAAGGAATGCAAAAAGGGGTTGGCAGGCGGATATACTATATGTAGAATGATTAAATATATATAGATCGTTATGTGATTCATGTTATGGCAAAGTACGGCAAGCACTAGTATCATTTAGTCATTCCTTTTCACGTTTATGGTTAGTTAAATGTGTTAAGAAAGTGAATGTAATAAATGCATTATATTTATTTAAGTGTACCATACTAAGGTACACACTGGTTTTTGTACACACGCACCCACACACAGCTTCAAGTAGGCGGAAATATTTACCGCACTGTACAACGCTAATTACATTTCGCCCAGCCACCCAACCAGGCGGGCAGCCAGGACCTTCAGAGGACACCTTCCACTAGCCACAGATTCCTCTCCCCTTTGCGAAGTCACGTCCGCCATTAATTTTATTTATTGCGCCAAATTTTTGACTAGAAGTGTGTTTGAGGGTGTGCGACAATGAGCCAGTGCACATTTATTGGAGTGTGTGAGTGCCTGCTGCCGCAACATCGCGTGCCGCATTGCTATAAAGCGTAAGAGCCCGCACTTCGGTTATAACGTGGCATTGCTTGGGCTCTTTTGGCTGTTTGTTTGATTTTTATACCCTTCGACAACTCAAAATGGTGCAAAGGCGGTCAATACTTCTTGAAAATGTATGTGAAAGGCAAACGGAGACAGCTATAGCTTTTGTACATAAAGTATTCTGTATTCTGGATCGAGAACCGAGAAGTTAATGCATTGTACCATAGCTAGTTAAAGGGTATTAGCTATTCTCTCTAAACATGTTTTCAACCATTGTCCAAAGATGATTCTATCTTTAAAGTCTTACCTTAGCTTAGGTATATAGTTTCAAAGAGAGTTGTAGAATTGTCAACATACCTGCAAGAGAAGAAGAATTAAAATCAAGTATTAATAAAATTATCGAACGATTCATTAAGGAATGTAAAAGTATATTAAGTATCATGCAAAGTTTAAACAATCCCCACTTAAGTGACCTAACTCCATTCTGGGCAATAAAAAGGTTACCAAAAAGGAAGGTCTGAAGGTTTAATACCTTTGCTGTTCTTGTATTCAGCTGCGATAAAACTTCCAAACAATCTCAAAAGGTTTTAATTTAATGTAAATCTAATTGGAGCTCTGCGTACCTTCAGCTTGCCTCGCCCCTTAAAACAGTGCAAAAAGTATTGACTGTATTCACAGCTTAGTCAAATCTCAGTGGCGTAGAGCTACAAGTATGGAGGAGGGGTAGAAAGGAGCTTATCCTTGTGAATGTCAGACTAACAGAGTCGGTGAGAAAATTATTATTTACCCTTGTGGCTCGGCACAAGTTATCAATCTTATTTAATAATCCAGCACTGACAGATGCTGTTGAAAATGTGTTGAAGCTGATGAGACTTCAATTAGGTCTACGAACAGTCAACCTATCATTCTAATTGCAGATAAGAACATTGCGTGACTTTGGTTTCTTTATTTTGCCTGTTGCACAGAGTTTTCCAACTTCATGGACATTTCATTGTGTGCGGACTGCTAAGTCTCTTTACTCGTCATACCCTTCAGAGTGTATTAATATATTCCCCTTGATTGAATGAAGATTTGTTTTTAAATTATATAGATCCCCACAAATAAGAATCAGTTTAAGCTACCATGTTTAGGAGATTTTATGTAATGGGATTACAACTAATCGGTAAGGACTTAAGACACACTCCGCATACTCCGAAGGGTATAAAAACTTCGACCTGCTGAGGGATATCTTTATTTTTTGTTGGTTTTTGCTGGATAATTGCCATCATAATTCATAGCTGGAACTGGTGACAAAGAGAAGCTGTGGGAGGAAAAGGGAATGAACATAGAAAATCATTCACTTCGCTTTGCTCGAAACACAAAAGAAACGAAATCTTCCTCTTCTTTTTTCTTTGCTTTAACACACGCAGCGTAAACAAAGTGGCAACAATATGGGGCAAGAACAAGAATAGCAGAAGCAGCGTGCAGTCAGTAGCAGCACAGGCCCCCTGCTAAGTGGTGAATAAGGGGGAGAGGGGGGAAGCACCATAACTGAATGGCAAAGCAGCGAGTCGGTTCATCAAATGCACTTCCAGGACCACTTGCATTTTAATTAAAATCCAAAGTCATTTGCATGCGCTTTGAATGGTTGCCCCAAAGAAGGGAGAAGATATCCTGGCAGTTTCTCCTCTCCTCTTCTCTCCACTCCCCCTTCCGATCTGTGCTTTGAATTGTGATGTTAGTATTTTCGAAATTGGTGGGATGCGGTGGGGTGGGGCGGGTGGTACAGCGGGATGGCTAGCGACAAGCGACGACTATTATAATCATTATAAATTGCCGAGCGCTGACAACGAGCTTAACAATAGCCACAAAGGCGCAGGAGAGGACAGAGTGGAAACCAGCAGCACCTTCCTCACCCCTCCTAACTGCCGCAAATACTCAACCTCAACCACGAACCACAGAGACCGCAATGCATAGCAAGTAGGCTGAAGTGAAGTGGAAGTGAAAAAGATGCTGTCGACGAGGCGGAAGGGAAGCGGCCAGCCGACGAGATGGCTGAGCAAAGAGAGAGAGAGAGAGAGAGAGAGAGAGAGAGAGAGAGAGAGAGGAAGAGAGAGGAAGAGAGTGGGCAGCACAGGGAAGGCAGACAGGCAGAGGGCAGAGGGCAGAAGGGAAAACGGAAGCGCAACGCAAGCGGAAACGGAAAGCCTTATTAAGCGGAAATATTTCGCCTTTGGATGTCGTGTGAACTCGGCACGAAATGCTTCTCATAATTTATGCCAAATTTTTTTGCAGATACTTCCAATTCCTTGTAACTCTCCAACGCCAAACCCCATGAGCAGCCTCCGCCCACCCCGTACAGCCCACGGTCGTTTTAAAAGCTGAGCTCTGATGACGATCTTATTGGCTGATTTTTATCAGCTTCGCCGTCTCTAGGCAATCGCTTATCAAGTGAAAAATTGCAATCGACAGAGGGGTGAGCCAGGGAAGGGAGGAAAAAGGAAGAAGGATTAAGCCAATGGAAAGCCAAAGCAAATGGCGCGAAGAGCAAGCAATGCTCTCAAAGGATTCATCGTGGCTTTTGAAGTGTAAATCACAGCGCAAAGTAATGACAATTTCTGCAGCGTAGTCAAGTGTGATTGGTATCGAAACAAGTACGCGGGAGGGAGGGCAGAGGCAGGCAGACAGTGTAATCTTGTGGGTGCCAAGAACTAGAAGTGTCAGTGGGGAAATTAATATTTACCGTCGTTGTGCCTCGCATGGGAAGAAGACAAGATGAAAACAAACCACATGAAAAGATACGTTCACTAAGTAAAAGACGTAGGAAAGTTGAAACATTTCCTAACATTATATTGTATACCATTTTAATATTTCTATTAATAAACAAATAAATCGATGATAAAAGATGCCGAAGGTTTTATACCCTTGTTGGTTTTAGCTCTTCTATCTCCTCCAATTTCCCTCACCAGTTACATACATGGTTAAGAATCTTATACCAATTATCCATACGAAGCCAAAACTCTATCAATAAAAACTTTACCAATTAGGTTGAGTCATTCTCCCTTTAAATTACAAAGTAATTTAAAAACAAAATACCATATATAAAGATATTTAATAAATGGTTTTTAAAACAAATTTAACAAAAATTATATCTGAAAGACCTTGTTTGTGTAGACAACACAAACAGGGCAGTAAGATGCCGAGATTCTTTCCGGCTAGGCAAAGAAGTAAAAGGTCATAAAAAGGCTGACCTGGCAGCCCTGTTTGGTATGCTACGTACACCATAGTTTAGTCTACCCTGCCAACCGCATTTGCCATATTAAAGCCTAAAAGCTGAGCAATTTTCAACCTCTGCAGGCTTGAAGCATAGATATTTTCATAGAAAGCGGAAAGAGCAGAAGAGGAGCTAGAGAAAACGCTCAAACATGAAATACTTCGTTCATCATTATTAAAATCAAATGTTGAATACGCCCCAACGTATACAACAGAATACAGAACCCATAAGCCAAGAACACAAAACTCATGGAGAAGGACTTGTGTGCACTTCCGAGTTTTTGCTTGGTTGCTCGCCCAACAACAGCATCAGGGGCATTAGGGGCATTCAGGGGCATTCAGGGAAAATGGTGGAGAGGCATAACCACACGAGAAGTTGCTCTCAAGTGCCTATTTATCTTATTAAGACGATGCTGACCAGCTTGTTTGGGTGCCAAAAGCCGTGGATGAATTGTGGGTGTGGCATTGTCTATTTGCCTTCGCATAGTTTTGGTGAACCGGCCAAGGATACGCTCCATCGTTGCCCATTAGTTGATTCCAGTACTACACAAAGTAGTTTATAAGTTTGTGCCTCAAGTAGATTGCTGTCTCTGCGTTTGTTTTGTTGATTTTCTAAGGTCCCAAAGTCCGACAGAGCAGCAAAAAAGGTTGACTTGTCCACTCGGCCAGGCACAGGCACAGGCACACACAGAGATCCCTCCTACAAGCACTGTGAGTGCTTTTCATGCATAAATGTGACCAGGCAAACAGAATGAAAATGTATTTTTTGACATACTTGGGACATCGTTACTCTCTATCTGACTAATCACTGAGAATGGTAGCGGCAAAGGGAACGTAGAGGGAACTGTAAAGGGGAACGGGAAGGGGACAGGCAACGGGAGTGGGAATACGAATGAATGCTATGAATACGCTTCAAGTGCAGTGAACGTTTTCGGAGTTGTTTGATTTTCAGAGTAGATGCATACATACACATTCATATACTGTATATGTGTATGTGTGCAAGTGTGTGTGAAAGTGTTGTGTTGTGCATGAAAATGTATGCTAATTGGCTTTTGATATTGAGTCAGATAGAGGGTTGGTCAACATCAGCCCCAGTTCCAGTCCCTTTCACATCCCCAACCCCATCCCCATCCCCACCTCCCTCCCCACCTCCATCCCCAGTCCAGCTGCAGCCTCATCTCCGGTGTCACCGTTAGCGTCAGCGTCAACGTCAACGTCATCTGAGTGTTGGCCGTAATGAGTTTAAAACTGAAGCTGCTGGGATATTATTGTGTGGTTTGTGGCAGCATTGGACCGACTCTTGTGTTGAGTAGAGTGTTGGTGGTTATACCAACTACAATTACGGGTATACGATGCTATGTTTGCATGTATGTATGCACGTGTGTATGAGGTGAATGATGTGGTGCGGGCTCTTTACTGTCAAGTGAAATTCATGTGCGCTTTAAGTCAAAATTCATTGGTTAGAAATTTTGACCAATGGTTCCTAAACTTATAATGCAATCGAAGACATAGTCTGACTTATCAACAACATATATATATATATATATATATATATGTAGTAATGAAGAAAGTAAACTTGATATACCATAAATGCAATCAATATATTGTTAGCAATAGTATGTCTAGTTATTAAAATCGGTGTGTTTGTACAGACAGATAGACAGAAAGACAGACAGACAGACAGATGGACATGCAGACAGACAGATAGACAGTCAGCCGGACAGACGGACAGACAGACAGACAGGCAGACAGACTTGATAAGACATAAAAGACTCAGCTAATTATGCTGATTCAGAGTAGGGTAATATGTAATATGTTTCCTTCTGCCTAGTACAAAACATGGCTCATGTTCATAAAGCTTTTATGCTCTACCCCAAATAGGCATTGAAGTGTTATCGCTGCATAATATCAGATTTCTTATAACTTAGCCCCGTTTCGTACAATAGTGTCAAGCTAATGATTTGTGTTACTCATTTGCATTGTTAGAAAGGAGAAATAAAATCGATAAAACCATCAAGCAAAACTTTTAAAAAGAAGCAAAAGTTTGGTTAGCTTTATTTATTACTCTCACGGGATTCGATATGCTGGAATTTGAAATGTACTCGACGCACCACACACACAATCGACTGCAGACAGAACCGAGAACACAGCCCACAGCCCACAGAGCACAAGGCAGAGCAACGCACAACGCACACAACGAAGCGAAAACTCATAAACATCGATTTCATTACCATCGCATACGCATTTCATGGTTATCGAACACCCAAAAGGCATCCAGAGATGATGCGAGTCGAATATATTGTGTGAGAATCATCCACACGCCATGACTAAAAGTTACTAAATTTTCCGGCCGTTTACGTCATTAATTTCCACACAGCGAAAACAGAAAAAACTCTGGAAAACAAGAGAAATACCAACTGAGGAGTGGAAGTGATAAAAGGCAATGGCGACAAAGAGACCGCGCTGAAACGGAATGAACGGCACAAACAGAACCGAACAAATCACAGATAGAGGGCATAATAGAGCAGCAAAAGTTTCGGCAACGAGAGCAGCGATGGTCGTGCATCGATAAGAATAATGGACTTTGACTCCAGGACAACGCGCCAATGACGATGAACCTCCGAGGATTGCGAAGTAGTAAATTTATTCATTGACAATTGAGCTGCGACCTCCTGAAAATTGAGTTTGTCCCAGAAGCGCCTTTTTCAAATATATTCCATTCCATTCTCAGCTTTCGGTTTCAGTTTCCCAGCCTCCAACCTACACTGCGACTACTTAACATTGTCATTACCATCACCATCCTGCCCGCGTTGTCATTGTCAGTTCATTGAAGTACTTTGAGGGCTGCATTTTTATTTGCACAAATGCTTTGCTTTTTATTATGTATTGGAATAGCTGTTATTATAGGTAAGCCACACAGCCCCAAACTTCGCTAGCAGTCTTCTTCAGTTCCCTTTCCACACTCTCGGGAGGTTTGCTGGTCACTCATCTCGTAGTAATTTAAATATTTCCGCGAAAAAATGTCATGTATTAAAAGTATTTCATTCGAATCTGAGGACAGGTGGATAAACAGCATGACTGTGCGGAGCAAAACCAAGAGAAGAATAGTGTAAAATAAGTATGTTAAATACACTATAACCAATGCTTTTAAATGGCAGAGTCTGTGTTGAAGTCAGCAACTAACAACACGAAAGACACAAAGACAAATTAGGTAAATGGGTTTGCCAACCAAAGGTACATGGAAAGGTCTTTTCAAATTCTCTTGTAAAGTGCAAAGGACGGATAAAACATATCAGGAAGTTGGCGATATATGCAGTTGAGTTTGTTTGTTAATGTGTCAAGTATTTAAAAATAACAAATAGTTACTTCTTTATAAAGCAACATTTGTAATATGATTTATCCTTGATCTATAAGCCTATCTAGAACCTTAATGATTTGATGCACGGTATTTCATAGTCGAGTACAGTGCACATATTTCATAATACCGCTTAGTAGTGTGGATGCTTCGGGTAATCCCGCCGTCTCTTTTGGGGTTGATGCGCTGCTGGCAGTTGGCCAAGCACAAATTTGTTTTGAGTGCCTTGGCGACGACATGTCCAAGCCCAGACTTCGCTCTGCAGCACTCTCCTCTCTCTCTATCCCAGTCTCTCTCTCTCTCTCTGTGCTGCACCAGCATGCACAGGCCTGACCCGTCTGCTTGCCACGTAAACCCACTCAAGTAACATTTACAAAGCTTTAATTTTGCTTAGCAAATTCGCAATTTAATATATGGTAGAATTCATACATAGTGAATAACATACTGAGAGTAACATAACAAGGTACTTCAACTCGACCTATAGATACATTGTGCTCCCGTTCTGAAGACTTACAATCATAAATACAGCGAAATGACATCAACATATACATATGTGTAAAGTTACGTCAGTAAGAAGGTTGCCACATTCATATGGGATAAAGATAATTCCTCTTGCAACACAGCAAAGTGCGTTCCAGTTCAGTGTTGTGCAATGCTGCAAAAACTGTTCACATTCACTCGTTATCAATAGTGTGTGTGTTCTAAGCTGATGCAGCTTTCATTTATATGTATATGGTGCCCTTTTCCGACTTAGGGACAGATAGACATTCCATACACTCGACACACTTTATTATGACACGTGGCGAATTTCGACATGTCTGCCACACTGACAAATGAGTCTACATACAGACAGACAGGCAGACAGACAGACAGACAGCAGGCGTCCTCTGCAGTTCCCATCTCGACAGAACACACAACAACAACAGATCTGAATTCACCATATGACAGTTTAATTTACTTTAATTTTTGTGTGGATTGCATTCCATCTGAAGCGTTGATTTTGGGGTTTTTCTCATTTTCTTTCACATTGTAATGTTCAGTAGTGGCATAGTAGGTACAGTGGTAACAGTGGTAATAATAACTGAGATAAAAAGAAATACTATAAACTGAGCTTGTGCCCACTTAAGGCCTACACTCTCTTAAATTTAATTATAAACGAATTTCTATTTGCATTTTCTTTTATGGGAACAATCGATAAAGACTTATTCAAGAGTATAGGAACTTCGGCCTGAGTTGGGTAACCTTTCTTATATTGTTATAGTTTAAGTTGATGCCGATTCCCCATTTAATTTTAATTAAAGCCTGGTATTCTACATTTATTGCAGTCGCAAATTATAGGGGTGGATGGAGGAATGCAGGGAGAGATTATGCGGTTGGCTGGTAATTTATGTTTAACTGCGAGTTATTAAAATGTATGGCCATCTGCCGCCACAGCTAAACGGTCCGTGAATTGTTAATGGTCAAAACTCTGTCAATGCTGCAAACGCTACAAGATGAGAGCTGGCAGATCTACGTAATTGCAAATATCTGAAAAAGCAATTAACTTGCAGGGCTTATGCTGCGTATACAGAATATATAATCTTCACAGAAGCGACGCGTCGGTGACCTGTTGCTCATCACATTTTCAATGCACGCGAACTTTTAGGTTACATAAATGTTAGAATAAGGTTTGTATCATTTCATATATTTAATAGTCCTGCATATTATTTAATTAACAATTGTTTATACTGTTTACAATATATGATAACTATGTTCAGCTTAGCTCTTAGAATCAATTGTACTGTGTATAGAACAGTTCGTGTTTTTCCTGGTTCTTGCCCGATTTTCAAAATGTGTACATTTACTACGGACTTATCGTATATATGTATGTATATACATATGTGTAGGTACTATATATTATATGTACGTTCAATCAAAAGCTTTTCCTGCAACCATTCTTTCTTGTTTGCAATGTTTGTTCTTTTGCCAAATAGAAATTCGTATTTGTGTTTGCAGAAGAAGCAGTAGTATTGCATTGCTCATGTCTTTATCCTTATCTTCTTTCTTCATTCTCTTTTTTTCTTTTCTTCCACGAGTTTAAAGTCAAAATATAAATTTACACAAGTAAGTTTAAGTAATGCATGCTAAGTTTTTCTTTTAGAAAACCTGTAGAAGTTATGCGGTACTTCATGATGCTCTTGCAGTGGGTAATATTGTGAATCGACTGTGTGCAGTGTGAGACGCAAGTGTACAGTGAGTTACCAAAAAAAAAATCTCTGTCTCTGTTGGCTTTACTTTAAAAAGTTACATCCTTTTTGATGAGAAGGTACCTTTTTATAGCTTGTAAATATATTATGAATATTGCGAATCTATACATTTAAATTTAGAATAAGGTTTGGTAGGCAATACGTTGTTGGAGGCATGTTATCGGGAAGGGTATCTGACTCTCGAGTACTTTCAACAGTTAGTTTCTGTTATCCTTACTTGGTCTGGCACTTTTTTTGTTGGTGGTGAACGACAAAGTTATCGGAGGGAAAGAAAAATTCATGGTCTATGGATGCGGCAAGATGTAAGACATTCTCTCTCTCTCTGGATGGGGACAAAGCTGGGCCGCAGAGAAGCTTGTCTAATAAAAGTCTAGTCGACAATATTTTTCAACCCTCGGCGAATTATACACAGTTTGATCCGTTTGGCCTGCCAGTTCCGCGGCAGAGAAAAAAGAGCAAGGGGTGTGGGGTGGGGGGGTGGGGGTAAGATGTCGCAGACGGGCAAATGCAATTTTCGTGCATGACGCAGAGACGTGCTTCGCATAACCAAGCGAGTCTCACTTAAATAAATAAGCAGCCCGACAAAAGACCAACCCATAGAATTACCCTCTCGATAGAGTTTCGGGTTGGTCGCTCCAACAACAAAAACAACAACAACAACAACAGAGAAGTAAAAAAACCATAGCAAGCAGGCCAGTCAAACATTTTAACAAGTCAATAACATGCCAAGCAAAAACTTTTTTAATATTTTCGAATTGTTGTCGCCCCGAAAATGGAATACAAAACGAAGGAGAGAAAAAAAGAACATCAAATAAACTTCAATCGTCAAGTGCGACAACTCTGCTCGTTGGTGCCACAGGAACCTGTTCGCAGTACCGCAGTCATAGTCCGCCATTTTTAGTTGGGTGCGTAGGTTCAATATGTGAAACGACGATTAATCACGTTGTGTGTGGTGTCCAGTAGAATACGCACTTAATTCACCATCAGATTAAGAAATGCTCATGAGTTTGTAAATAATTTAAAGCTGCCTCTGCCTTTAGTTTGATACAAATGAATGTATATTGAAAGCCGAAAGATGTGTTCATATTGAACACATCTACATTTGTATTTCTAAAGCTCTTTTCTGCCATTCATAAAGTTGGGCTTAATGTATTAAAATGCTGACGTGTTGCCGAACTTTGCATTGATTGCGCCTACGAGTCGCAGTATCGTGTGTTGCAAGTAACCATATATACAAATAGGGGCAGACTTTGATTCCATTTAAACAGAACCATATAAAAAACTTCTAAAGAAATAAAGGAGCGCAATGTGCCGTTAGTCGAAATGTGGAAAAAAGAACTTCAACTGACTGCAATCTTGCCCCACCAGCCGTGCCACATCCTAGCGGAACCCTGTGGCTGCCACAAAACTTATAAATTTCTCTCGCTAATGCTTTTTGGCTTCTTTTTGACTGCTTTCTGGCTGTTTAAGTAACTTTATTTTTGCCGATTTTTCATTTAATTTTTCTTAAAGTTTCGATGAGGTTTTCTTGCCGTGTGAGAAAGTACATTTATTTTGCTCGCACTTTGCACCTTCCTCATAAAGTATGTGATTCTGTAAAATGTTATTTTAGTTATACGAGAATATAACCTTAGTTTTTCATATATATTTTTTTTTTTCAAGGGTATAGAAGCTTCGGTAATTCGTAGCAAACCTTTCATTCTTGTTCTATAACATTTATTGCAGCACACGACAAAAGTTCATGTCTGTCAGTCAAGTCTAATGTGTTACATATATACAAGAATATACACACACACATGTTTAGTATATGTTTCCCCCTGGAAAATCCGCAGAAAGTTTGCAACGTTCCTTCATAATTCAAGAAGAATATGTAGCCAGAGCAAGATGTGTGCAGCCAAAGTTTTCCCAAGCGTGCATGTCCTTTTTTTCGAGAATGTCTACTCTTTTTCTAACTTTTCTCGCCTGTTTTTCTCGTGGCTTTCTTTTGGAACCAACACACACACATACTATATTATTTTTTGTCGCTGTTTTCGTTTTTAAACGATACGTACAGTCGCTTTGGCTTGACTGCTTCACCTCCCCCGAACAAAGGGGAAAAGAAAGAAGAGTAGTTTAACATTTTTGGAAAATTACTCAGCACAGGCAGGTGAAGTCAAGATCTTTAATATAGCGTAAGGTAATCACAGTATTCACAACTTAAAGAGACAGACAAGCAGGATATCTATGCCGATATGCAAATGCTGAGCCGGCAGATTAGGCAGGCAAATCAAATTAGTTAAGGATCAACAGAAGTCCGTTTATGAGGAGGGAAGCTTCAAGGGAAGACGACTCAATCAAACTGCACCCAAAAGGGAGCAGAATTATTAACCATTTAGTCAGGTTAATAATACGGCTACAGTTCGGCTTTGCTAATTTACATGAAGAAGGTACAAGAGGTGCCAAGCCAGAGAGCTGCCCACCTGCTGTGTGACTTATGGCTTGTGCAGCCCTCTGTGTGTGGGTAGCAACAGCTGCCAGAGTTAATATTTGTGGAGCGAAATCATGTTGTGTGGGTCAGCACCTGGGTCTAATATAATTTAGCTTATGGCTCACTTGGAGTGGATTGTGTGCTTTGCGATAACGTAGAAAACTTAAATTCGGAAAACTAAATCCAAAGTTGTGGCAGGCAAGTTTTGGCTTGACTTTAGTCAGCTCACAATGTTCTGTTTATTGAGCAAGGGGTGCCTCAGTGGGAACACACACACAATCCGTACAATAGCTTTGCGAAAATCAAATGCAATCAGACAAATCAAATAGTGGCATAACGTGCCGCACTCTCAAACATATCAAGAGTATGGAATGCAAATGAAGAGTGTGTAGTGTGTGTCTTCACACTGAACCTCCTTGACTTATACCCACTCGCAAGGTATCTGGAGAGAGTTGCTTTAACAGGCAATTGATGCTAATTTTGAATATACAAAGAAGGCATGTATATGTTTATTTATCGATAAAAGTAACCCACACACACACGTGCAGGTATTTTGTGCGGGCTTGTGTGCATATGGCAAATTACGTATACGCAACGTTGAACAAAATGTTGCCTACTTCATGTACATTCAGGTTTATTTGAATCGGATCAATTGCCATGCAGTTCAGTGCACCCCCTTAGTCTATCTTAATGTCTATTCTTTCTATATCTTCACTGTTTACTGTAGCTGTCTACCCCGAAGTAAAGTGATCTCATTACCTCCTGCTGACCAGGGAATGTCCCCAGTTTGAGCTCTCGATAAACCATATTGTCTTTCGCAAAGTTTCCTTCGCTGTATGGATTTCAATATTGCCTTGAAGACATCACATCTCTAACGTAGTAGCGTTTAAGTAATACAGACACACGCACACACACACCTTCACGCACTCAGTCACGCACATTAATCGATTAGAGTCGCAACACGAGTCGCCTTTTTACGCAGTGTCAACTATTGACATTACGTCATTACACGAATTACGCAAGGCATGCGTCAATAAACGTGCAAATGTCTGCAGTTCTCTCTCCCACTCTCTCTCTCTCTCGCTCGCTCTCTTTCCCTCTCTGTGTCTCTGTGCAACTCTGATTTATGCACATCATTAACACTGCCAGAGCAATATCAACAAACATACATAAATTACACACAGTAACACGTACACGCACACACACACACATACACATACACACACAGGCAGGCAAAACACAAATATTTGTCTAATTTAAAAAACAACAAAACGTTTACAAATTGCAGCAAACAATACGATATAACCGACTAGATATTGGTTAGTTCAAGAGAGCAGGACAAAATGACGAGAAGACAGTATTGTTTGCAGAAATAGAGAGAATTGAAGAGAGAAGGAGGAAGAGGGAAGAGAGCATAGTAGAGAGAGAGAGAGAGAGAGAGAAAGAGAGAGAGCTATACACATACTTCGGGCAGCCTAACAGTGATGCCAACATTAAAGAACCTTAAAAATAAAGCTGTATTTAATACGAACACAATGCAATAAAGCTAAGACTGTATTATTCCCAAATGTTGTATAAAAACTAACCTTACAAATTTTAAATTATGCAAAATTTATCTAAAATGATACTGCCAAGCATTAAACTATTGACAGTTTGGCAATGCATTTTTAAATAATTGTATTTCCACAGAAATAACGGAAAAAAGACATGTTGTGGGTTGAATATATACTTGTACTTGAATATACACGGTATACTATATTTATATACCAAAAATAAATCATTTCTATTGCTTTTCTTTTTGCCTAAAGTAAGTACTGAATTTTCATTAGCCGTAAAAAGTCAAAAATAACCAAATTTGACGGGAAAAAGGCTATGTTGGCAGCACTGCAGCAGACAGACTTCTCTTAAGCGCTCTGTTGCTGACAGGACGAAAGCAGGACAGAGCAAGAGAGAGAGAGAGAGAGGGAGAGGGAGCAAGAGAGAGAGAGACAGAGAGGAATAGGAAGAGGATGATAGAGGAAGAGTGTAGAGAAAGAGAGAGAAGGAGAGCAGACAAGGCTGTGAGTGCGAGCAAGACGAGGAGGATTTCAAACATAATTAGCATCGGGCGCTTTAATTGATAGTTAAAACAAACGCTTCACACACAGACACACATACACACACAGACACACACACACACACATACATATGTTGTACGCACAGTGCTAGAAACTTTGCCATTTGCCTGGTTATTAATGTGTGTTGTTGCTGTTGTTGCTGCTCCTGTTGCTGCTTTTGTTGCTGCTGTGCGTCGTAGTCTGATAGCTGCCGTAGTCTGCTGCTGTCTGGCCGTGCGTCTGCCCGACATGTCAGACTGCTTATTTAGCTCATTTATTTTAAATGGCAGCTTTGGCAGCAACTCGAGCTGCACTTGCGGCCAAGGAAGGTGGTGCGCACTTCTCTCGCTTGCCGCATTCATTTCTGGCTATAAATGGCTCAAATTACGCCCCAGCACATGCACAACAAACACACACACACGCACACGCACACACACAGACACCCACACACACGTGTGCAATATGTTTACAAGACTGTACTTTATCTTCGACTGACACAGCCCACTGCGTATCTTATCTATTGGATGCCTCTCGCCCTATGCGGTTGCTGCCTGCTGCAAATTTATTAGCTGCCATTTAAATTGGACCACAATTAAAGAACCACCCCGACACCTGCCCCTTAAAAGCCACCCCCTCTGTGGTTTTCAATTGCTGCAGCACCTGCATAAACCCTGCACTATAGTGTGTGTGTGTGTTTGTGTGTGTATCTACACAGTGCATGCAGTAGATTAATAGTGCCTGCTTCGACAGCCTACGATAAAGCCGAAAAACTAACTCACTGTCAATTAGATGCACTGACAGACACACACAGTGACATGCACACTCACACACACACACACACACACGCACACTCACACACGCGCAGGTGGAGTAATTAGTTGTCAAAATAGCATAATGAGAACCGGGTCCGATCGGCCGCTTGAACACGAAATTTAAAACGCAAATACGCAGCGACAATTGGGAAGGGACCCTTGTCAACAAAGAGAGAGAGAGAGAGAGTAAGAGGAAAGGAGGAAGGGGGCAGAGAGAGAAGAAAAGTCAACAGAACGAACGCACAGACAGACAGCCAGGGATGGGTTAAACACACACACACACAGACATACACCAGGCACACTCGTACTTTGTTGCATGGGAAAGTCAAAAAGTTTTGCGAATTTTTCGCCACAGACTTGTCGCCTCTTTGCCCCAGCTAGCCACCCCTCCTACTCCTCTACTGCCCTCCCCCTCCCTGTACTGTGCATAATCGAGCGGATACAATCATTTTAATAGACACGCCGGTGTTATAATTTATATGTATGCATATCCTTTTGCCAGGACCAACACAGGCGACGCTCTGTCCAGATCCAGCCACAATTTCTATGCCATTTGCATATCTGTGGGCATATTGTTGTTGCTGTTGCTGTTGTTGTATCCTTTTGTTGCAGGCTTTTATTGTGTTAATTTGCAGGTTGTGCTGGTACTGCCAGTGTGTGTGTGTGTGTGTGTGTTGGTGTGTGTGTGTTTATTTGTCCATGTGCTGGGCATATGACAACTGACAAAAACTTTTTATTGTTGTGGGGCGCTATAATTCAAAAAACAATATGAAATATTTGTCGCTTGTTAGTTAGTCCTCTTGCTCACTGGCGAAAAAGAAGCAGAAGGCAATGAAAGAGATGCACAGATGCTAGAGAGAGAAGCATGAGCACGACACACTGCATATCAGTCTAAGATATATATATATATACTCTATACTTATCAATGAACTGGTAACACACACTGAGACTGCGTATGAGTAGATAAAAGACTTTGTTTGACTTTGAGATACTGTGAGAAACAGACGTTCTTCAGTACTATTGTAAATATTGTGTACGAAATGTTTAAAAGATTGTAAGCTACATAAATTACATGATGAAGGTTCATTAGGCATTTATCTTTTGTCTGTTCAACTATCATCATCACCTCAATGAATTCTAAATATAAATTTGGTTGCAATCGGTTAAAAAACAAAGAAATTATTAAGGAAACTAACTTGATGGACGTGCAGGTTTTAATATCTGTGCCTCAAAGTATGCAACACAAAATAACCTTAAATAAATGTATAGAATTGGTCGATGACTATAAAAAAATGAACTCATCAATATTTTAACACGATATATATTCCTAATCGACAATTTTTACATTTAATATAATGTTCCTCAACAGTAATGTGACAATTGCATTTATGTACCATGGCTCAATTGGCATTATTCGGGTTTGCTGAAACTTCTTAAGAGTTATTCAAAGGTTGCATCGAAAGAATTCGCTTTTAATAATGTCAGTTCGACTTGTCGCTCAACACCGGTGAAGAATACGAGTATATTAAGTATTTTATGGGGTCTGAGATGTGTCCTTCAGTGACCCGGGAGGGGGGGATGAGAGACAGGGCAGGGCAAAGGTTGGCGGGGTCAGCATGTGCTGTGATGAACATAGTTATTATGCACACAGCTCGCTGGCATCGACAACGTCGCAGTGAGAGATAAATATCAGCGATTAATTTGAAATTTATTGCGGGCGCTTCATAATTTATTAGTGCGAGGTGTGCGTACATAATTCTTGTTGTTGTTGCTGCTGCTGTTGCTGCTGTTGTTGTTGGTATTGTGTCTGCTGCTGCAAACTTCTTGCTAGTGGCACATGCCGCATACGCCGCATTGGTCAATGCAACAGCCTTTCGGCATGTCAACGCAGCGCGAAATGCAACGCGTTCGTTTATGTGTATGTGTGTGTGTGTGTATGAGAGAGAGTAAGTATACACATGCAAACATATATGTATGTATATACATACATATACATCTGCACTGTGGTGTGCGTACGGTGGTGCATAAAACAATTGTATTTAAATTGCAGACCATTGTTTGACTTCTGTGGGGATTGCGTAGGTTTCGCTGTCGCTGTCGCCATACATAAAACGTAACCAACTCAATTTTTCATGCACTCGATGAAGTGAAAGAGAGAAGAAGTAAAAAGTGCAGAGCAGACAAGCAGAAACGGGAGAGAACGGCAACAAAAGTGTAAAATAGACCTAGGCACATATTAAAGAATGAATTCAATCGCTCTTCAATGGTAACTCAATTCAGCAACACACAATTAGCCCACACACTGCAATTAGCCCTGATTAATGCTAATCTTTGCATTCGCAACTTACTCCCATTATAACACCGAAGAATTTTGCACGGCCAACTCGTTTGTTTTTGCAGATACAGATTCGAGGAAAGTTTTCAATTAAAACTTTTTCACTGCATGCACTGCAAATGGAAAACGTGTGTAACAGGATACCCAGGCCGGCGGGGTAGATCCTATAAAGTATTTATGTTTCCATTTCAAGCAGTGCATACTACCATATAATTTTATTTACTGGACCACCATAAAAAATAATTATCACTGATTGACTTTGGTTTATTTAATACATACATATGATATGGTCACACTTTATTAAATAATTATCGATTATTCAAATTTGAAATTAATTGAACTTTATCAACACTAATTTGAAATTGGCTTAGAAGCAAACAAAAGTGGCGGCAAGCCGATAACAAGTAATTTGATGCCAAGGTGGCCCAAGTCGGAAACTAAGTGAATAAAACCAATAAATATTTAATCATATAGAAAATCCGACTATAGACTATATAATAAGGCAACAATTAATGAGCATTATTATTGCCTTATACTATTATTTAACCTAAGTTTCTAACTTCACGATGAAACTTCACAAGGTGGGCAAACTGAGAGAAAAAGCCGTCAGCGAGAACTTTAAAAGACATGCAAAATTAAATTACTCACTAATTACGCACAAATCCGTTAGAACTAACCACAATTAACTCAAGTTTGGCAACACTTTTTTCTGGCCTTCTCTGCAGCTGCAGACAGTCGGAGCGCGGTGCTTTCTTCATTTCAATTATTCAATTTTACACCTTGTGGCATTTTGCGCAGAAAAAGAGTGCATATACATTCTCACACAGACACACATACAGTCACACTCACACCCAGTCAGTCTAGCACAGAGAACACGCCTGCGAATTCGGCAGCACTTTCCAACAACGCCCCGCAAGTTGCAAGACTTTTCTCCTCCCCTAACCACCCTACCACGACTTGTGTCGCATTAATCGGCAAAAGGACCAAGTTTTGCACGCGCCTCCCGGCTCCAGCCCCAGCCTCGTCTCTTGTACCGCTAAACTGCAAAAGAATCCGGGAAAGAGCGAGTGCTACTGAACATCTGGAATTTACTACAGCGCAAAATGAAAAATTGCAGAATGCTTCGCGGCGCGTAAAGCGCGTCGGACGGCAGCCAAGAGAGCCAGAAACAAGCCCGGTCCAAGCCAGCCAGCAAAGCGACATTAGGAATCCACATCCGCGTCCGCTTCGCGTTCTGCGGTAAACTCAGCAGCCAACGCCTAATGACAATTGGAATCTCGAAACGCAGAGCGATATACATTCATTTCTTTTTCTCTATTACTCCTGCTGTCTTCTAAAGGAAAATCCGATATCAGAAAGAACAATTTCAGTAATGTCATGGCAAGTACAACTCATGAAATACCTCGGAATACAGTGTAATTACACTGTACACTTCTTCTAGTCGTAGTACTAACCGAATGATCTAGGTTTTTGTAGGTTGAACTACTAAGAAGCAGTCTTGGAGCGGCAACTACACGAGATACTCATTAGGTTATAGATAAAATATATAATATGGAATAATAAAAGAATATATATATAATGAAACTCAGGCTGTTTATAAACAAATTTCACAGATATGCGTGCTCAAAATAAGTTGTATTAAAACTGAATAATGTTTTAAATATTCTCAATTCCTATAGCAAAAATCTTTGCAGATTAATGCCATAAACAGCAAACGTGCCGAAGGTTGTTTTCTTAATTGATATTCTTAGTTTTGTATATAGAGTATACCATGTATGAATGTATATATAAGTCTGTTTATATATTTATATGTATATCATAGAACGATCTTGTAATGCACTGCGCACTGGCGGGCAGCCAAAAAATTTGACTTAAGAGAACTATAATTTGACACGAATTTGTCTCAATTGAATGTTTATTTTCGTAGGCAAATCGCTTACGTAATTCTCTGCCAGCATTTTCAGCTCGAAATGCAACGGAAAGGCAGTGAATATATTGGAGCACTCGACCCAAATTCCTCAAGAGTACAGAGACCAAAACATATTAAGGTTTGTAATTTTTAAAAAGTATTATATTTAGTTTATATCTGCGCATTAATCAATATACCATAGTGAGATATATCAATCAGTTATATGTAGAGCATTTTAGTTAATCCCAAAATCCCTTGATATTATTTAATTGTCAGTTGGTGGGGCAACTAAAATTGCCACGACCTCAAAGGGAAATGGAAAACATTTCATTTAAGCGTGCCAGATGCTTATTAACTAAACAGGCAAACAGACAGCCGGATAGGCAAACCGAGAGACAGACAGACAGACAGTTAGGCAGACAGACAGACAGACAGACAAAGCAGATGCACTAAAAAAGCGCCCGCAAATATGTAAATGCAGCATAAGCATTTTATAATTGAATTTCACAGTCGGATGCTGTTTGGTTCTATTTGGTTTTGCACTGTATTCTCTCTGCAGTGTTCGCGCTGTGCGACTCATTTCATAATTCGGTTCACAAAAATCTGTGGAAAATTCTACAGCAATTAAACAAATGGGAAACAAATGGGAACTGTCTGCGAAATGATTAACTCATTATAAATTTAATTAAACAATTGATTGGCGCTTTCCTTTCCCTCCTCATTCCCCACCTCCCTGCACCCGCTACTATAACCAACGGATTTCCGTTCACTCATTATAGGCGCAAGAGAGGAGAAAGGAGGGAAGTGGGGCAGGGGGAGGAGTAGATGTGTTTGCAATCAGTTTTCTGTTTTCAAATCGCCAGCAGCAAAAACAGAGCAACAAACGATGCGAATGCAAACGCGCAATGCGTATACGCACTGTGGGCTGGGGGAAGGGTAGATTGAGGGTTATTGTTGTTATTTTTGTTGCAAAAAATAGGCATACTCCCCTCTCTATGCGCAATAATAGAATCAATTTGTAGTAAACCACATGAGACACATGAAAAACGCAATAAAAACGAGCAGCAGTCGCTTCATTTTCCCAGTTACTCCTGCTCTGCCTCTGCCTCTGCCTGCCGCCTCTGCTGCTGATGTTCTGCGTGTGCTGTTGTTGCCGCTTTGTGGCAGCTTTTAGGGAAACCGAAAGAGTGCTTTAAAATGTTGCATACTTTGGAGCACAATTCGACAGTGACTGCCAACAGTTTAAAGTGTTTTCTTATGCAACATGATAACGATGATACTGTTAAAAGATGACACAACTACCGATCTTTTATTGGATTATAACAGAGACAACTAATCTGTAAGATTATCTTATTATTGATATCGATAAAGGAATATAGCTATACAGTATGTCTGCCTGATCTGACTGCTTCTGCATTACTTATACATTACAACAAATAAGCAACGAAAAGAAGGATTGGAGAGTTTAATGATAAGCTTCAATACAGAGTTAAAAAATTAAGATCCCTATAGATATTATACTTTGATCTTAGATATCCCTCCCTTGACGCTTTGCGAGTTTCTTTTACTATGTTCGTAAATTGTTTTACAAAATCTAAGAAATCTTGTTGTATCTCTAGCATCAACTGCATGGGAATAAGACTGTAGACCACTTTAAAGGTAACATTGCTGTCTTCTCAGTCCCTCCGACACCATTGGATCCATCCTTGATATTCATTTTACACAATTCTATACTTGCGATTGCATTTGTAGTTCCAGTTCTATCGAGTTGACTGAAATAATGAGTGCTATCTAAGACGAAACACTTTCTCTTTTCTTCTGATTCGCCTTGTACCAAGACTGACACTGCTCGTATTCTATGACTTTCGTGTGTAGATGTCTGGACACTCCAGCACTTTGCAGCAGTCTTCACAAACTACAGAGTTTGATTTCTTTAGCTGCTGTCGCATATTTGCTTCTCATTTTCCCTCGTTCTCCTGCACTTTCACTAATTAATTATGCAGTAATAGCAAACAACTTGAATGCGAGTAGATTAAGGCGACTTAACAGGCATTTATGCTAAGAGAGACAGCACAAACACGCGACAGACAGAAGTGTCAGGCTGACGAAGTGAAGAGAACAGCACAGTTCAGTATATCCTGTCAACTGACATCAAATAGCAGCTTACATTATTGTAGAGACAAAACAAATGCACAATATTCAAGTGGAATTACAAGCGAATTCAGATTCAGGCTTACAAGAAGGCAATGTTACATTCGACAGAACCAAGGGAAATAGTCAACAGATTTAAATGAAATTTAAACAATCTACATACATAATATATCTAAATACTATATAGTCAACAATCGACTCATCATCATCTAACTTGGGAACCTATGCCACCCGTTAGGAACCTGAGGTACGTATGCTCCCATAGTAATGGTTCAAACGAAACAGGGCACTATTAAGAGGAGTGCTGCGATTGTAAGCACGAGGAAAGACACGGACGCGGATGTTGATGTTGAAGGGAGCATTTAGTTTTAATACGCTCGCTGGAATGCCAGTAATTTAAATTGATGGGCGTGCCAGCGACCACGCCCAGCGGCAATAATAAAAGTTCTTCACATGTTGCATCTGCCGGCATAAACTTTGGCCTGCCTGCCTTGTCTTTAGGGCGGAGAATCCTCGCAGCTAGTTGAGGATTATGCGCAGCTTGGCTTTCGTTGGGTTTTATGAGTTTGTAATTAATTTTTGAGCTTTCCGGGTGGGCGGCAAGTGAAGTGTACAGAAACGAAGCAAGGGAAAGGAAGAGAAAGGAAAGGCGAGAGAAAACGGAAATGAAATAGCTTGCAATTATTCTTAAAAATAGTCAATCGAATATTTTCAGCGATAATAAATAGCAGCGAAAAGGACTCTTGAAAGTGAAAAGAAGAGATGGAACAGATGGGCAGACGGACGTTAATTATTTTTTGGGGTTAACAAAAGAGTTTTGAGAAATAAGGATGATGACTTAAGTTATTTAATTGATATTTGTATGCCGAAAGACTTTAAACATATAAGGGTTCTTCATATGTGTGTGTGCATATCATACATACCAGGAATAAGAACATTAAAGTCCTTGAACTCCTTTTTAAATTGTATACAAACAATTAGCGACTTTTTCTCTGTGTTTCTCTATCTTTCCTATACATAATCAGCATAATTAAGAAGTGTAATGTAAATATAATGCAAATGTAGAGCGCAGTTAAACTTTAACCTAACAAAAAGTTCTGATAATTACCACAAGGTGCGTGGAAAGCAACGGCAACGGGAATTGGTTATTGGTAACGACGTGTGAGCCACAAGTCGACAAAGCTGCTGGCATAGCTAGATTACGCATACGCCCCAAACAAAACCAAACACAAGTTGCAGACGGAGCAAAGTCGAAGAAAATGCAAAATTAGGAAGGATGGAGAGTAAAGCAAGTTCAGGGCGGAACTTGGTTAACTTTAAATGGGCAAGGGGTATATTAATTTGTGCCCACGTTAATGCATGTGTATTGAAGAAATCTGTAACATACCCACAGAATGTAATCTAATCAGAAATAACAGTCGAGTTAATAAGGCAATGTTCGTTTGTCTGTTCGTATGAAAGCGTTGATCTCAGTTACTATATGTGCTACAGATACCGAATTTGGCATCAAGGTTTCTACATGCCATACACAGGTACAGATACTTTGACTGTGAATAAATAGTAAGAGTTACGCGAGGTCTTAAGGTTAATTGAGGCAAATGCAACAAATTAGCCCTTTTATTATACAAATTTAAGTTGCGAACAGGTCGCGGGTATCCTACAGTCAAGTGCATGGTACTGTAGCTTTCTGATCTTGTTCTTACTGCTTTGCTGTACTCCACAGCCGCCGCCGCCGCCGCCTCTTAAATGCCTCGCTGCGCGCAATGAATATGTTATGAATTTATGTAGCTCTCTCTAGTGAAGGGGGCGTAGAAGCCAAATGAAAGTAATAAGTTCCACGTGGTTGCTCCGGCGCGACGAGCAAAGGGCGGCAGGCAACAAAGGTGCGACAAACCGCCCTGATTACGCGCAAGACAACAGGCTATACGAAAGTGTTGGGCGGGAGGTAGGCAGGGAAGGTAGACAGCGAAGGGTGCTCAGCATATAATACCAGATCCCACAATGCTGACAATGTCGTTTGTTCCCCAAAACGGTAACCATTCCACCACCACCACGCCCCCATTCCAGGCAGGCGTGCGGAAGGAATTTTCTATTTGAAATTGCTTTAGTTTTCAATTTGCCTGACACTGCGTTTGTTCTCATGAGTTTCCTCAGTGCCTTTTTCTTATTTTCTGCCTCTGCCTTTTGCTGGGAAAAGAATAAATATAATGTGGGAAAGAGCAGAGGTTATTCTACAGGTAAGGAGTTAGATGTACTCACAGTAATTTAACGTGTAATTCAAATGTATTTTCATGGAGGGAATTAGCTGGAGTATCAGCTATGTTTAGCAGATTTCAAACTGCATTAAACCTAGATCTGTTAATTATATAATGCCAAATTATAACTAAAGAAGAATCGGAAATAAAGTAAGCTCTCTTTTAACTACAACACAAGTTGCACAAGTTTGCACAAGACTGAGAAGTGAAACACAGATAGTTAGTTAGGTGCCGCGTTACTCGAGCTGCAGATACACCCGGAGAGCAGCAGAAGGACAACCAAAAGGAGCAAGAAGAGTCGCTATTTATAATTTTATCAACTTGTATAAATATGACAAATCGTTTTATGACTTCTCACAGCGCCACAGCGGAAGCCTTCATGCTGATAGCAAAAGTCGCCACACAAATGCGAAACGTTCTAGACGAACACCTAAAATAATCAAGAAAAATGTTTTGTACTAAATCAGCAGAGATGCCGACAGACAAGGAAGGAGATAGCTGGGGAGAGAGAGAGAGAGAGAGAGGGGCAGGGGCAAAGGATTGCCATGTTCAAATAAGGATGTGGCACCGCAGGCGGCAGCGTGGCCACTTCCCAGGCGTCTTTCGGATTCTGGTTGCCAAACGTATCCTGTATTATATTTTCGGCTCCCTCGGTTGCCTTTGCTGCAGAACGTGGCGTATACGCAACGTCAGCGTGCAGCTTATGCGTGCTTTAGGTTTTCCACTTTGCTTGCTTATTCTCTCCACTCTTCCTTCATTCCTCATTCCCCCTTGTGCTCTGCACATGTTTAATTATTGCCGCCAAGTCTTGAGTGTGCTTAAGTGTGTGTAATCTCTTCCCACTTTAAGTTCTCAATTTGTTAGGCCATTATTTTGGCCACCTTGAAATTCCTCTTAACTCCTAACCAAAGTTCTTGATTAGAGATCAAGTAAGTGTCTGCATAGGCAGACAATCCACTTCCCCCTGCCACTCATTTACCTCCCTGGGGGTCGCACTTAACAGCTTGGCAACAGCACCACCCCCTTCTCTCTCTTTTTCTCCATCCCTCTCTCTCTCTCTCTCTCTCTCTCTCAGCTGCACGTGGTTGTCTGTTGTGTAATTCTGTCGCTAATTCCGGCAATAAGATTGTTTAATTTTGCGCTAAACTTGACGCTTCTTTGCATTTTTTATTTATTCTTTCTTTATTCTTGCTCTTTATGTCCTGTCGCCTTGTCTTTGTTGTCTTTCTGCTGCCATTTTTCCGCCGTGGCACGTTCTGTGCGCGCACGTCTGTGTGTGTGTGTGTGTGTGTGTGTGTGTGTGTGTGTGTGGCTTTGTTTGTGTTTGCTTGTATCTGGCCCAAACAAGAAGCTGCCTCTCTGCCGCACAGGCAACTCTGCACGAGCTATGCAAATTATATAGCACACCTGCCGCGCCAGGACGAGCCGTGCCACACCACACCAGAGCAACATCAGTGCGTTGGGATCTCAAGTGCAGTGGCGCACATTACTCCCTAGTAAACGTTACAATCTAGTTCGACTCAGACTCCCCAGACTCCCCAAGCCATCTGCAACCCCCTCCAGTTTCAGTTACGAGCTGCCCTGTAAAATACTTTATTTGCAGCAGGCGCAGTTTCCTACGTCTTTGTGTGCTTTGTCTCTGTGTCTGTGTGTGTGTGTGTGTGTGTGTGTGTGCTTGCCTCATTTCGTTTGATTTTTTGCCTGCCTCTGCATACCTCCCCACGGTCCCCTCTACTGTTGTGCACACACACACACACACACACCACGTTGCCATACGTCTGCGTCTTTTGCTGTCTTGTGTGATAATAAATTTGCCTTGGTCTAAGGCAACAACTGGGGGATTGCAGCTTCAGTTGCTCTGCACAATCACACACAATTTCGATCCTCCATCCCATTCTCTCTCTCTCCTTACTTCCTTCTATTTTTCTTTTTTCTACACAAGTCCCTGCACACCTTGTCCGTGCTGCCGCTGCTGCTACTCCATTTTGCTGCCTTTCACTTTGTGCCAGCTCCTTTTTCTGCCCCTGCCTTTCGGTATTATTATGCAAACAATGCTCGAGTGTATGCAAATATTTGAGCTTTAAGTACTTATTTTTCCACACAGACTCACACACACACATACCACACCACACATACGCATTTTAGTATAAATTTTTTGTAAAATTAAAAAGCAACTCAAATGAAGCCAGTCTTGTTTCTCGCTAGTTCGTTCAGTTTCCATAAATGCGGAGAATACTCGTATTATATTCACCAGTTGCCCTTCTATTTGATATTACCTTCCTACATATCGTACTACCTACATATTTCTTTCATCCTACACACACACACACATTAGCACAGCGAAAGTGGTTTAATGTTTATAAGCAAATGAATTACTGCACAAAATAGGTTAAATTCTCTCGCATGAGCATTTGAGTTTGCCATGCGGCAGTAATTCGAATTTCTAAGTGTGCTTGTGCCACTGTGGATGTGGATGTGGATGTGGATGTGGTTGTGGGTGCTGGTATGGTAAGGTATCTTCAGGGACCTATCTTTCAATAGCGATGCCTTTAAAGTGACAATTAAATTTCATTCAGAGCCAGGCGTAAATTATTCATGACATTAGGGCAAAGACACCAGAGTAGACAAGCCGTACAGGCAGCACTGAGACAATTAAGAGAGGCAGAAAGGTCCCCTGCAATATGTGTTTATATGGCAAGTATAGATAGCAGTACAATTTTCATTTAATTCATTTACATTTCATTCACAGAATATACTTGAAATCAGTTTGAGTTTTGTAATCAAAGTTTTCAAAAGCAACAATACAGATTTAATAATATGGCAAAAGTAATTACACAGACTTAAACAGAGAAAGAGAGAGAGAGACAGATAGGGAGAGATAGAGAGGGAAACTGAAAATGTGACAAGCCAAAAATTGGCATCAAAAATTTGCCGAAATAAGAGAAAAGTAATCAAAAGTGCGATTAAGCCCAGTGGACAGCTGAAATGACGAAGAAGACGGAGAAGAAACTCTGCTGAAGGAGAACCAGCGACTAGCGAAATTTCTTGTCAGTTCTCGTTGAGCTTAAAGGCACTTAAAGTTGAACTGTGTATGCTATAAGGAACCTTCCAAACCTAACCAATAGCTCAGTTTGTGTGTTCATACAGACAACTATTGATTAAAGATATTTATAATATTTATATAAAAATAAATATATACATTCGTTGGCATTATGATATAATTATAATTGACATATTTTTATGTATAGTATAGTATATATCATTATGTATTTATCAATATAAAAGAAGTGTTGAAGCATATCTACTTTCCCCCATTGTAATTATTTGGGTGCCTTCCTCTAAATTATTTATACCAATGCCTTGGGTTATACGTTACTATGATTAAATGTGAATGGAATGTATAATAAGTTTGGGATAGTGATAGTATAGGGAATTAAGTTCAGTTAGATAGTAGTATCAAATGATATGTATTTCATGTAGTCTCAAGTTTCAAATATGTCACTCAAACCTTTCCCTCTGCAATTCAAGGAGCACACGAGCCGCAGCTGTTGACATTTATGACGCTAGCTTCGCTTTGCTTTGCTTTCACCTTACTCACACTCACACTCAGACTCACACTCACCCACTCAGTTAATACACACAACTTGTACCCAGCAAAGGCCAAATTGTTTTATATGAAGAAGCTCAACTCACAGGGGAGCCTCCTCGGCCTGACACTTGAGGCTGTCTAAACAGAGGAAGGTGTTGCTGAATTCACACGAGAGTGTGCGAATGTCTATGTGGGTGTGTGAGTGTTTTTATGCCACTCAAGTGTAAGGAAAACAAATACAGACACAATGCCGAGAAGGCGCAGACAAGGCGCACAACTAGAGAAAGGTGAGATAGGATAAGCAAAGGACACATTAAGCAGGCTATTCCTCTTCCCTCTCCTTCTCCTCCTCGTGGCACTTCTCCCACTGCTTGAAACTATTATAAATATTGACAATAATGGCTTTTTAAGCACATCTCGAGCATCGTGGGCGGGACCGGCAATAAATGCCATTTAAATGAATGCATAATGAGTCACTTGAATCAAGACTAGCAGCGTCTAGTTTCTTTCCTTTTCAAAACCCGCCTGAAAGACGGAAATCGTTTTGCAAAACCGCCATCAATTACCTTGAGATACAACGAGTATCCGCATAATCTATGCAACTCTTTAAACTCTTTAAACTTACACTATTGCAAATGGGCCCAGCCGTAAGCGGCGTAGCTGAGTCGCCGCGGCGTGTCAAATGATCAGCCTGTTTTTAATCGTTGAACAAAGTCCAAACCAAAGTGTGTATAGAGAAGGAAAAGAAAAGCAAAACTTTTGTAAGCCGCTGTCAGAAATCGAATTCGAGAAGAAGCTAATCCGTAATCTCGGGACAAGCGAAAAACCCACAAGCAGCAGCATATGCAAATCATGTTTGACGTTGCAAAATGGGAAGAAAAAACTTTTGCAAGCAGCCTGCAGGCAAACGAAGGCGACTTGCGCATACCCTGGATACTATTAAAGGCAGTTTTTAATCTGATGTGAGATATATAAATTTATATTCAACAATTGGAGGACAAGAGCAGACTAATTCGAGTTACTTTGATGAGTCAGATCGGGCAGACTCCTTTTCCCAAGACTTGGTTCCCCAAGCTGACTGCTCTGAGAGCGCACAGTGGAACAAACAGCTGGAAAGTACAGCTCATGACGCACTTGTGGCACAAAGAAAACAATGAAAAACCCAATAGAATAAGAGAGAGAGAGAGAGAGAGAGAGAGAGAGAGAGAGAGAGTGCAGGAGAAGAAGTGAAGACAAATTCAATAAGCCACTTTTGGGTACGCCCCACTGCCATCCACGCGGCAACAGTGTATATAAACAGTCTCCCTTGCCATGGCGCCACTTTGGTAAACAGAAATGTGGCAAGACTCGTGGACTGTCATAGTTATAGAACTGTCCTCCAAAAACAATTCCGTACAATTCAATGGGATACAAATCCCCTAGCACGAAGAGACATGCAACGCTTAGACGATATACATTTCAGTTCATATACCCATGCAGAAGATATATTATGGTAAGGTTTACTAAACCGTAGCTATATATTATATATACTGTATATCAAAGATAACTGAAGTATTTAGCATAGTAAAATAAATTGAAATAAATATGCTGCATAAAATTGATAAACATTTCATGATTTGTTGTTGATAAAAAAGGGAATTTTGATTTATTCTGTCATGACTTCTATTAAATATACTTATTACTAGGGTATTTAACATTGGGTATATTGAGGGTAGCCTTTCAGTCTTGTTTTGCTTTTCTCCTGCCTACTTGGGCTGTGGCAGTAAACATGCCGAAAATGCTTTTCGAATTGTTATTTTGTACTGGGCTGCTGCTGTTGCTGCTGCTGACGTCTGTCGATATTTCCATTTCCCTTCCTCTTCTTCCCTGGCTATCCCCCGAGCTACGCCTTATCGCTGATAAGCGTGATTGAATTGATTTTCCATTTTTTTCCCCTAGCTACAATAGATATATAGATATGTTTGTAAATAGAGGGAGAAAGAAACGATTGTTGTAGATAGAGAAAATAGAAAATCATTTATATACATTTAAATATGTGTGCACGTGTAGGTGTGCATATAAATATACATATCTGTATAGACGATATAGTTTTTGTTGCCTCACTTTGCTGATGGATATCAATTGAATCGGTTAAACACTGCGTTTGCCTGCTTTCAACTTGCTAAGCAGCCAAAAAAGCATTTGCACTCGGCAATCTATATAAATAGATATTTGTGCCTATAAAGTATATATCGATTTACTTTCTGCTGGCTACTTCCATTCACTGACATATTGTCTCCACACACACACACACACACACACACACGCACACAGAAGGCACTCTGCTTGCTCTTCTGTGCCCCTCCTTCTATACGTTTCTGGCTACAGAAAACTGTTGTTGTCATTTGTGATTAAGCCCCTAGTTGAGGAGGCGGAAGTAATCCATTGATTGCGCATCTATTTCTCTTGAGCCTGTCTATGTGTATGTACATATGTATAGTGTGTGTGTTTGGGTATTCGTTGTGGGTGTGTGTGTGTGTGTGCAGGGCATATCATATTAGACTTGTGTCCTGGGGACCTTGTTAGTTATACGCCAGATAAGTGTGCTTAAAATGTTATTGATATGAATATAAATAGGAACCATTTCGGGTAACGAATAGATACTTCTTTGAGTTAGTTGATGAGAAGGAGTCTAGTCTAATTAAGTTCACAAAGGTTAGTTTATCTGCATAATATTAGATTTGCTATCAAAACACTACAAAATCAGTTTACCTTCGCTGGGGTCGGGCAAAGACTTCAACCTCTTATCTAATAATATGCAAATCAAGAAAGAAGCAAAGCGACAATTTTGCCGTCCTTCGGTCTCAATTGTTCGCATTGTCAGGCCGCACAAACCGAACTCGAACATTTATTTCAACATTTATCGATTTCGTTGTCAAATGGCATTTTCGATGTGCTATTATTGGACGTTTTTGTGTGGGAACGAGACGAGAAGCAAACAGAAACAAACAAACAAGCAACCGTTCCCAAGAGAATGAACCTGGCAAGGACTAGCATCAACCACCTGTCGTCGTGGGTATCTGTAATCTGATGCGCCTTCGACTGCTTCGACTATTAAGTAAATTAAAAATCTCTCTCTCTCTCTTCTTCCATTCTCTCCTATTCTCTACTATCTGTTTCTATTCTCTCTCTCCTTTCGTTATTGTCCAAATTTTCGACTCGCCAGAGAGAAGTCTAGTGGACTTCTAAATTATACTAATGGAGACCGAAATGTAACCGAGAAAAGTTTTCAAATGAACTGCATCGAGCAGGGGCATTCAGCCGCAACGCCTCACCATATACCAACTTGCATCAGCGTCCTCATCAGGAGCATGTCCTGAAGACAGACAGGAGAAGGGACTCTGCTTAAATAGCTTCAAGTGCTCCCACAAACTGTGTGCAGATGCAAACTTGTGACCATAAATTATGAAATTTATTCAAAAGCGCAAAACCCGTCGGTACTAGAGACACCGACCAGCAATACACATTACCCTGGGTTCCCTTGTGTGTGTGAGTGTGTGTGTTCAAATAAAGGGAATATAATGATGAACTTATTTTTGTTCTCCAACTTATCTGTATTTGGCTACGTTGAAAAGTTTCCTGCCGCACTCGCTACTGGTTACTCGTTACAATAAAAGTCGCAAATTGCGACCTTGTGCTGTCATTTATTAGGTGGAAACTGAACTACCAATCAACGGGAATGTTTCAGTTTCCACTTTGACAAGTTAAAATTGCTATTTTACCTTTTCAATTGACTTTTTCAAGTATTCACAATTTACGAGGGCAATAATACCCAATGGTTTTTCTATTTCAACATTGTCAGCACATTATATAGAACAATCTTTAAATATTTGTATATTTTAGGCATATTTGTCTGTATGAACGCCTATATCTCAGAGACAGTAAAGAATAGAGCCAGTAAACTTTGAGATAACAATCTTGTGTACTTAACTTTGTTTTAGAATTTTGACACGCCCCTTTCTACGCCTTAAATCGGAAAAAATGCATATGGGAAGCGTAATTTTAAAGCTAGAATAATATTTTTTATTGATTGCACATGTATCACTTTTGTTAGCTTGTTAGATTTGCGAATGGTAATCATTAACTTCTTATAGCTGATTTTACAGAATGTAGAAGTAAAAAATGCCAGATATTGCCGACCTGGCTTTAATATACAATATATATGAATGTTTATAATGAATCAATTGATCGGCTGATTCACAATATACAAGTTTTACTTCTAATAGTCACATTGAATTCTTCCATTATAATATACGTGCATACGGGTAACATGAATGTATTATGTTCAGAGCGACCTGTAGTGTCGTATCGTTAGGGTACTGGCACTGTTTGTAAAGGACACAATGGCGTCAAAAGAGCGTGCAACTCGAAGGCAACTGCCGCATGTCGCAGCTCAATTAAAATTGCACCATTGCATAGAGCAAAAGGCGAAGGCAAAGCACAAAGAAGGATGGAGCCTTAGGAAGTACACGTAGAAAGTCAGCACACCACTCGCACACACATGTGCAGTATATATGTATGTGTAGCTGTGTTTTGTGCTTGTTTATGATGTTGACTGCGCAGTGCACTCTGCTGCAAGAAAAGGCAATGGAACCCGCATGCAGCAGAGCAGAACCAAGCAGAAAAGGCAATTTTCGGCTTGCAGAATGCTTAATACTCTTAAGTATTTACAGATTCTTTCTATGCCAATTAAATGAAGTACTAAAATGGCAAAGAGATGACATTTTGTGCGGAAATTGTATTACAACTTTTGCCAGAAAGTTAAAGGAAGTACAGGGAAATATTGCACAGTGGGATGAATGTTTGATGGACTGATAATTGAACATGTATTATTAAAATAGGACTGATTATATTTCTATAAATGAAGAAGACAAACAAATTTATAATTGATTTTGAATAATTGATTTTGAAAAATTAGACTAATTAACATTTATATAACATAAGTCAATCAAAAGATCTATGTAATCATACGAACATTCCAATCCAAATTAGATATACTTTCAGAACCTTTTCCCTTATCTTTATAGCTAATGCATAACCTCATTCAAAGTGTGCATACCTCTTAGGCCCACTTATAATCCGTTTCGGGTATTAAAATATTCCACAAACAAATTCCAACTTCAATGTACACTTTACTTTTCCCTTTAATAATGTATTTTCATCATTCATGGAACCCATTGGCAACTTTGCTCTACTGTGTCAAGGCAAAGTTTACACCGAAGACATCGCCGACAACGCGAGTGACCTGAATTATTGGCGGCATATTGCCACTCAAGACTTTGCCGCAATGCCGGAGGCTAAAGAAAATTCTACACACACACACACACACACACACAGTGCAGAGAAATGGAGCAGCAACATGGAAGCAAAGCCATCGTGTCAGTAACTTTAATTTTTTTTGGCAAACAATTTCGGGGCGATTTAATCAATTTCAACTAAAAAATTTAATAGTCCCAGCAATGAATGCCCCGGCAAGAGATGCAGAAGAAGGAGCAGCAGCTATCCTTGGAGCTGCTGCAGCATTGAGGAGGACGACAAGGCTGACAATTGTTTGTCGAGTTTGTCAAGTGAAAAGAGTCGAGTCGGGTTGGTTCGGGTCGGGTCGGGGGTGACGGAGACGGAGACGGAAGCAACAGGAGCAGCAGCCGATGCAGCATCAGCCTAGGCAGCAAGGCATCCAGTGATGGCGACAGCCTGGGATTGTGCCTTGAGCTTCCTTGGCACTGCCCGCGCGAGGGTCCTTAGAAATGCGCTGTAACTGCTGCTTTGTTTGTTTCGCTTTATTTCACTCTTCGCTCGCCACAGTCGTCGGCTTTGTGGTTTAATAATGTGTAAAGTCAAAGTTATTTGATATACCCTAGAATACACACACATAACACACACACGCACACAGACATATGTGTAGGTATAAGCGGTCTGTCTTCTCGTTGGCACTTTGTCACTGCACACTCACAAACACACACAAACAGACACACACACACACATACAGAGACTCTTTAAATTTATTGGGTTTTCTGTCTGCCATTATTTGTTAGGTACTCTTCTCGGCCACGTTCCATTTCTCTCCATTTTCCGTCTATTCCAACCAGCAGCTCGTCCGCATTTGCCGTGACGTACCGAAAAATTGAAAATAAATTGAATGACGTTTTTATTGATCCCGATTTTTGCTCAATGCTGCAAGAGCTTTCCCTCTTTCTTTCGCCTTTTCATCACCCACCAAGTTACCCATTTTGACGTTTACTTGTCGCTCCAAAGAGGCTACAAAGGAGGCCAGAAGGAGACTGAGCAAGGAAAGGAAGAGCAGAGGAGCATCAGCTAGAGACCTTGTGACAACAAGTTATTCAGTATGCTTAAGGTTTAAATTCCATTAAACTTTACTACAATTGATATGCTTAAATCGTATAAATCAATGCTGACGGGAGTAACAACACTGATTGCTTGAATCATTATCAAAACCAAGTAAGAACATAAAGTACTTTCCAGTCTATACACTGTATTTGCTTTCTATTTGTTCTACTTTGTCATAGATTCTTTAAGAATAGATTTCCCTTTGAGTTAACAAAATGAAATATCCTCTGAGTTTAGATCCTTACATTGACACATCAGTTTTACGTTAATAACCCGATCAACAACTTTCTTAAATTGGAAAATAACTGTATACGCAATATGATGTTGACAGACTGCCGTCAATGGCATCCGATGTCGAAAAGTCTATTTGATTGACAATCATATGAATATTTAATGCATAAATCAAAATGAAATATTGCTTATACTATGTATATACAAAATATTAATATGGCTTTTCATACAGATGATAAAAATCAAATTTGGTGACAAGTGAAAGCCGCTTTAAGTCAACTTAAAATAACCTGAAGATATCGAGAGATAAGGAGTAGACAGGGAAGATTCCATAGCCCCGCATTTACTATCCATTTCGATTAATGCAAAGAGAACTCGTAACGCTTAATAATTTCAAGTTTCCAGCTGAATTCGCGCAATTTATATTTATAGTCGTTGGGCATTAGTTTTCATTTGCTTGCCAAGTCTTGCACCCGATATAAGGAAGGTTTCTTTTTATTTTGCCCCACAGGGTGCACTGTGTGGAGTTCAGTTCGAGTCAGACTGCGGGACTGGCTGAGTTCGGGAGACTCAGACGACAATTTGTCAAGCTTCGTGACTGTAATTTTTACACCCCTTTCTAGCGGCTGCCCTCGACACCCCCACTGCCCCCGTTCCGTTGCTTCATTTGCTGGCTTAAGTAACTTAACAACTTTACGCTTGCAGCTCGTAAACGCGACATTCTCCTCTTGTGTATATTGATAATGCGCCATTTATTTTATTTAAGACATGCCAACTCCCTCTTTCTCTCACGTTCCCTTTGACTACCCCTCTCTTTCTCTCTCTGTCTCTCTCTGTTTCTCTCTGTTTCTCTCTGTCTCTGCCTGCCTGAGTCAGCAGCAGTCACGTTCCGGACACAGCCAGGACGAATGAATTGTAGGTTTTAGCAACTGCGAAATGACTGCACATGTGAGCGGGACTGCCGCGAACTGCCAACTGGAAACTTGCAGCAGCATCGTGCTGCTTCTACTCCTGTGCAAGGACATGCCACAACTTGGTGCTGCTAGCATTGCCGAGATGCCTCTGCATAATGTATTAAGTGCTGGCTCCTGCGGGCTTCGTTCGGGCAACCCAAGCTACTGAGTTATTGACTTGAAGTTTGTTGCAGAATTTCAAAGTGCAACGTATGTAAGGCATAACAAATTAGTGGCAACTCTTCTCCTTCACTCAACTCTCAAGTGCGATAGCGAGAGCGAGTGCGAGAGCAAGAGCCAGAGGGAGATTTAACTCCCAGCCGGTGGCACACAGTGTACAACGGCCACTTGAACAGAGATTTCCAAAGAGCTTAAGAGGTGACTGCAATCTCAAGGATTATGCGGAATGCTCGAGTGTCAAACTGCAGCAGAAAAGCTTCCCGACTGACAGCCAACTGCAATCGAAATCGCTTAAGACCCCCCAACCGTACAGAGAAAGCCTGATGGATAAGAGGTGCCTCAGCAATGTTGCGTTTCTCCCATTCAAATCGATTTCGATACTTTCTTCGACCGCACAATAGTTGTTATACAAAGGGTATATTCATTTTTTCTCTTCGTTGTTTCTTTGTATAGTTTTGAGAAACTTTCATGGCAAATTTGAAGTTTGTAGCTCTCATAGTTGCTGAGATTTCAACGTTCATATGGACAGACAGACGGGTACGGTTAAATCAACCTACAATATGGATATGTAAATGGTGGAAGATCAAGCTCATTTAGTAGCTCAATGTATTTATACAGTGGTAATTCTAAAGTTGGATACAGTTTGCATCTTGCAATTTATATTTGCAATAGCTACAAATAACCCCTTCACCAAACTCACAGAGTGGAAGTGGCTTAAAGCTAAAGCGTACGAAAGGCGCAAGGACGTAAAATGGGTTCATCCAACCGGATAAAGTGGCACCAGCCAAGGACCACGAGCTGGTTCTGGGTGAGGAACTGGCACTGGTTGGGTGGCAGCCAGCCCGACGGTGCCAAATTGAAGTGTAAAAGTCGTGGCGACAAGAAAATTATAAACCGGAAAATGTTTTATATTGTGACCATGGTTATTTTTTTTTGCACTCCTTGAGTGCGTTCATACCCTTGCAGAGGGTATATACGCTTTAGCCAGAAGGATATCTTCGACATTGTGAACTATATATGATATATGGTATAACTTTTGCTATCTTAATAATGTAGTTACTCATTGCTGTCAAGGAAGCCACTGATTGAATGAACTTAGCACCAAGTAGTGTCAGAACTGCAGGGTATTAAACTGTCGTCTGGCCCAAGTTAACCTTCTTTTTTGTTTTCCCTTTGTATTTTGGGTGCGTGGCTCATTGTCGTGGAATTGAATTGAGAGGAAATGAACAGTAAAACGAACCCAATTTTCAAAAAGTCACAGAATGATTTGCTAATTTTCAAAACGACAAATACACTGGGAATACGAAGGATACACAAGAAAGTTAAGCGAAGTGAGACTCATGGTCGATTAGCTGAGAAAAACAGCTAATGTAGTTAATGTCGGATTATGTAAACCAAATGGGAAAGGTTCTCAACACTCTTGTTCGTCTATCTAGCCCAGATGAGCTTACTGCAAACATAGGTTTGCTTACGCAATTGACCTTTTTTGAGTTCTTACCTGGTCGCATGACACATCGTCGGTCCCCTTCACATAGGGCGCCCTTGAGCAAATGCCAATACAAAGTTCACAATGCAGCAATTTAACTGTAAATTAGTGTCGTGGCCACATGGATACGTTGCACCCCCACTCTGGCTTCACCGCAGGCAACCCGTAGCAACGCATAGCAACCCGTAAGCAACGCCAACAGCCCTCGATCTTTTAACAGTTGGCAGCAATTATATGCTGGTTACTTAGCTTGCTTGCGCTGTTTAAACCGACAAATAATATAAAGAAATTGTCAGTAAAACTTAAATAATCGTTGTCTAGTTACAGTATCTTAAAAAAGAGTCTAGGGCTTAATCGAATAAACCTTTAAAACCCTTAAGTCGCGTAAAATAAAGAGAAACTATCTAACAAAGTAACTCGTCATCCTTCTCAAATAGTTAATTAATAGACGACAGCTGCTACCGAGTCACAGAACTGAAAGCACAACTGATTTGTTGGCCATGTTTAAGGGCGAACTCTTTAGTGCTCGAAATACTCGAAAACTCTTCGAGGACTTAAGAGATTTCAAGACAGACATGCCGAACATACGTAAGTCTGGATTTAAAACGATTTCCAAATATTAGATTGGATTCTTTTGAGATAAGTGCAAACAGCTATGTAATTATCGCTCGAAAGATCCCTCTGTAATAATGCTATTAGAGCACTAGCACACTTAAACACCAGCAGGAGAGGGAGTAAAGGAAAACATAATAAACGGGCAGACTGGAAGCGGCGCTGTGTTCCTGGCAGTGTCTCAATTAGGACCGCTGCTCTTGAGGACAGGCGTGAAAAATACAGAAACAAGAGCGTGCCACAACATCAACCAAAAATAAAAAAAATAAAGCCGAGAGGAGAACAACAACAAGAGCCACTTACAAACATCAGTTTTAACTATTGTTTGCACACTCGACTCACAGTGTGGTACCGCTGGCTAGGAGCACAGGCCGGGGCGGGCAGGCGGCCAATTTTAAGGTTCAGCCCCCCTCGTATAGCTTTGAGGCTTTTGTTAAAATAACAAAAGCGTCTGACTTCCGCTTTCCGCCGTGTGCCGGCGGCTGTTTGCTGGCCGCAACTCGCCATCTGCCACTCGCAAGTCCAGTTAACCAAACAAGGTTCACTGCCAGGCGCCTAAAAAGCGGCATCAACATATTTTAAATCATAATTTAAATACCCTTGCAGTGGGTACATTCAATCTGTCTAAGAATTTACAACCCACGCAAGAATTGTTATTTATTTTTAGATTGTTATGATTAATAAAAAATGACGAATAATCGTAATCATAAGTTTATTAAAATACTATGTATATAGTCATTTGAGGTAACTTCAAACCGGTACAGTTGTTCAGAATGTCATTAAGAAACTGATTAAAAACATCTTTCAACTGCACACGGTAGAGCTGCAGAAACATTGATGTTTGCTGAGGTTTTTCATTTGAAATGCCGATGTTTATCGAGTTTACGGATCTCTTCTTTACAAATATGTTAATTTCATAATATTTTCAAAGTACAATTCAAAATATTTGAATAATAGCAATATTTGAAGTATTAAAGTATCATAGAAAATGAAATTTACCTTGAAGTTATCCATGTCTAAATGTTGTGTCAGCTAAGATCACTCAGTTTTTATTGTAAATTGAATTAATGATGAATCTTTCGCATATTTTATCACTTATTTCAGATTACGATCACTACTTCGTAAATTTGATTTAAATCTTTAGCTTTCAATATTTTTTTCGATCAATCACAAGATCGACACTTGCGGGAAAAGGAAAAGCGCACAGAGCTTTAGCTATCGAAAGCTCCCTCACAATCAAGCATGAAAAGCGCACATTGCAGTATAGCAAGCCAGGAGCAACGGATACGAGAGAGAGACAGATAGTTGATTCATAGAGGGAGTGAGCGAGAGCGAGAGACAGCCACCAATTGATTAAGAGGCGGCATACAATAGTGAAGCAGAAGGCATAGGCAGAGTCAACATTGTTCTGCGGTTCTTCCTTTTTAGTATTCGGTGACACATACAGTATTCAAGCCGTGATGGATTATAAATCTTAATAGTAAAATAAAAGCGTATAAGCTACGGTTCAAACATGTACACGATAGAAGCGAGTGTGTGTGAGTGGACTCCTCTGAGACGGATCAAATGTCTGGGGATAGGTTAGATAGATGTTGTATGTGGGTAGGTGGGTAGGTAGGTAGGTAGGTAGGTACTAGGTACTGGTAATACTGACCTTAATACTGTCGTAGCAAGCAGTCACCTTGCCATTCTGCACCTCAACGTTGGCCGGCGGATGGGCAAACTTGCATTCGGTATCCTGGCGCGAGCATTTGTTGCGCTGGAACTCTCGGCACACCTCCAGCTGCAGCCAGCGGGAGTCCTTGCCGTTAAGCAGGCTGTTCATGTTGACAACGTTGGCCATTGCAGCGATATTATCGTGTGAGTGAGATATATAGAGTGTGTATCTTGATCTATTAGATGAGGAGACTTTCTGAATAGCTTAGCTGGCGATTAAATATATAGTGTGTATATATATATTGCGCGATTTACTTTGACGCTGTTACTTTGAGTACGAGTACTTTGCTTGTCTTTCGCAAAACTAAACAGTTCTTAGCACAGTTCAGCACCTATACACATAAGATATACATAGATATTAGGTATATACGATATATATACGTTTAGCATAAATGGTAGCGTATTGTATGAGTTCTTGTTTATGCTTTAGCGCTTACACTTGTATTTTGTGGATTACAAAGCTGGGGATAGAGCTGGTAGCTTGGGTAGTTAAAACCTTTCTCGGCTAAGAGACTTGTAAATGTTTGTTTTTTGTTTTTGTGTTTTCAATTTTGATTCGAACAAACTACGTTCCTATGTAGTAAATACACATGTAACTTTATTATTTGCTGCTTTTTTTGCTTTTGTTTTTTTTTTTTTTTTTGGTTTCTTTGTGTAAGCTTTTCTTTAGGCATTCGCTGAGTTTACATTATCTGAAATGAGAGTAAAGAGAGAAAAACTGGCGTTAAGGCTTATACCAAACATTTTAGCTGTTTGGATTGGTGTACAGTAAGTATCACAATAAGTAGACAGAGACAGGCAGACAGCGTTGTATGCAAGTGTGTACATATGAATGACAATATATGTATTGTATGTGTGTATGCGTGTATGTGTCTATGTGTGTACAGATAGATTTATAAATTAGTAGCGTGCAAAGGTCTTGTTAGTTATTCGAGAGATGCAATGCCTAATGAACTAAAAGCTTAACGAGTTCTTTACAGTTTATTCAGATGTTCATTAAAAATTATATGAAATATATATATTTAAAATATATGTATTATCACTTAAGCGCACCAAGCCACACATATATCGCATTATAAAACCCACTTAGAACTGCTCGTGAATAGCACACACGATACTTTTACTTTTACTTTAACTGTTAAATTAAGAGTTGATCTCATCTTGCATTGTGTGTAGAAATACACTACGAAATGAATCAATCATAGCTCTCTCCACTCGAACTTATTTGTTGTCGTATGCTTTATTCGATACTATGATCCTTTTATCTTCCACTTTCGACATGTACACACACAATCTTATCTTATCTGCAACGCATGAATCAAAAAGTGTCAGACAAAGCAAAGAAAAAGTTACCCATTCACACCGAACCATATCGTAGCCCAGCAAAAATATTGAATACCACACAGCAGTCAACATAGATTCGATATAATAAAAATTGCTGATGGAACAAAAATTAATTTTACTTTATAAAAGTTATAAAAGACTTAAGTCAACAAATTAAAAACTGTTTTCTGCTGAATTTATGCCATTTATTTTTACTCACAGAGTCCAAAACTCTTGAATATATGTATATTTGTTCAGTATTGTTCTTTAAACAACACAATATATATTTTGTTTTTATGTTCTCTATACCCAAATAACGTATATATTTCCGTTTTCACGGTGAGTACAATAATCAATTTCCAAACAAGTTTTTTTTTTTGTGCCATACTCACAGTTATCTAAATTATGAATGTTTTTCTCCAAAGAGATAAAAACAAAAAGTGACGCAAGCTACAAATGAATATAACTGTAAGATACCCTTTATGGTTCGTCAAACATTCAATATAACCGATTTGCGGAGGAGGAGATGATGAGCTTGGCAACCAACATTTCAAACTAACTAATTTTGTCAATTAAATTTAAGAATCTACATTCCAAATTTGGTTTCTCTAGCTCTTTTAATAGTTAAGGTAACTCAGTGTTATTATACCCTATATTTAAGATCAGTTGGAATAAAACTAGTGATCCTGAGCAAGAATATATATACTTTATGGGGTCTGCCACGCCTTCTTCTGACTGTTACATACATAAGCACAAAGTTAGTATACCCTTTTTTGAGCATTTTCAATGGTCGATGGGTAAAAATATATACATACATATATTCTTGTTCAGCGTCAAGAAGTTAAGCTTGCACGTCGCTCTCTTTGAATGCTGCCTTGAATAAACTTAATAAACATATTAAATGCAATCAGCTAAGACATATGCCAACAACTGCAAGGGTATTCAAACATCGGCATGTCAAAGTTTTAATTTATTTCTTGTTTTAATTTGGTGACTTCACCGCCGTTAATCACACAAAATTCGCTGACAGACAGAGGAACTGAGCTGTAAAATCAAGATTATCAAAATTCATACATAGGAAGATCTCTTTTTCACTCTTGAATATACAAAAAGAAAGTTAGTATAAAGTAAACAATTAAACTTAATTAGATCAATCAGAGTTATCAGTTACATTTTTGGCGAAACGTGTCCCCTATTTGGGTGTGCATGCAAGTGTAACAGGGTGTTCTGCTTTAGCGGCTGTGTGTGTGTGTATGTATATCGTATTTGAATAATTCTTATAGGTCTTTTCTTTTTGAAGAAGTCAAAACTTTTTCTCCTAGCACTTTTAAACATCGCTGCCACCGCCCACACACAAAAGTAAGTAGCCGAGCGGAGGTGTTTGTATGTATGTATCTGTAGAATATAGATATAGAGATACACAGCTAATGCCAGGCGGCTGGGCATGTCATTGACGCAGTTTTGGATACATGGGCCAAGTGAAAATTTATAGGCGGACGAGTGTGAAAAATGGAAATGGCTAACGAAAATAAACTCGCCTACAACTATATAGTGCGGGCCGAATCTGTTGAAATGGGTGGGCTAAGAATAATCGAAGGTTTCGATGATTCCAATAGTCGATGATAATAGCATCCGCTGACCTACAAACAACCTTATCCCCAATGCACTTGAGCAAAGAGAGAAAATATCAATTATAAATCAATTCGCAATTCAAATCGACGGCTAAAACAGCAGCTGAATTAGCAGAAATCGAAATATAATTAAAAAAAGAATAAACATAAAACAAAAGGAAACGAAACGAAGCAAATGAAGATGATATATAAAAAAAAGCGGCGAACAGACCAAACAAGTTCAACGAGTTTCAAATCTGGTATCAAATTTTGGTAACGTTTTTTTCTTCTTCATTTGAAGGTTAACACAACTGAGTAGCCAAGAAGAGTGTGAAAGAGTCGGGGCATTTGCATACACAGCGTTGTATCTATCCACATATGGATCTTGGATGTGCATATGTATTTACATATGTCTGTATTCACAAGTATTCGTCAGCGCTCTTTTATTTATGAAAGCTGTGACAACAACGTGAAGATGAAAGGTGCTCAAGAAGAGAAAGGTTGACTTGGCATATCGATAACTTTATTTCCTTGCAGTTAATCGAAAATGAATTCTTATTGCAATTATATTTAATTAAGTATCATGGAGAAAACATTGCAGAATTGTTTGAAATATTTATATAATATTTATTTATGTATATATTTATTTATATTAATGTTATTTGATTTAATATTACAATCGGTGTTTTTAGTATTTTCGTTCTCTTTTGACTGTTGTGCGAAATATATATATCTGATTTATATGATAGTCAGCATAATGTTTGTGCCTTTTATATATACAATATGTACTTATATTGATCCCCGATGGCAATTGTCTAGGTTTTTACCTTATTTTTTAGTTAAGGGTGTTTCTAATTAAAGCATTATAAAGTCTTTATGGAATAAGAATGGATATATTTTGTATTGATATGCTTTCCTTCATTCTGTACTACATGGAATACAAAAGGCACCTGTTATGCGATACAGACGATCATTAAAGCCTACCTACTCTGTACACAGTTATACATATATATATATTTAACTTGTTTGTGCTTATTTTCATTTAGCTGGATTTCCCCTGCCTGCTTATATCGATTATATAGAAAAGTCAGATCCTTTTGGATAAGTTGCGCATTACGAGTCGCGTTGCTTAACCCGCATAGCCCACTTTACATATCGTATATTGCGGAATCGAATGCTTTGCTGATAAGGCGGCGAGCGGCGCAACTCACAACTGATGACGCCGCCAGCGCTGCCGTCAGCTGACGTCGACTGCGCAGCGTTATTGTTGTTGTTATTGTTGTTGTTGTTGTTGTTGTTGTTATTGTTGTTGTTATTGTTATTGTTGTTGTTGTTGTTGTTGTTGTTGTTGTTGTTGTTGTTGTTGTTGTTGTTGTTGTTGGGGGCTATTCACAGCTTATTGTGAAAAGTTATTTCTGTATTTGTGTATTGTAGTTCCGTAGATATGGGACTTACTCGAGTGAGTATACACACTCATATAGGCGCACTTCTGGATGTGTGTGTGTGAGTATACGTGTGTTTATATGTGTGAGTCTTTCTCTATATGTTCTCGATCCGCATTGGCAAGTGATTAGCAAGTGGCGGACTTCACTTGCAGTTACAGTAGAGTCTCTCCTGCTCCAGCTTAAAGCAGGCAACAATTGGATTGCGTGTTTACGTAGAGCCCGCATGCATGCTTCGCTCTTTGCTATTTTGAAAGGCCTCACATAATCGCGACCGCAACAGAAATGGGAAACTTGCGCCGTCGGCAGCTGCAGAAACATCGCAAAGTGGAAACACTCGCAAAAAAAATAACTCTCGCGCTAGAGAGCCAAGCAAGACGTAAAGCGGGGGCGAGACATAACGCACCGACCCACCAGGTACACAGTGCCCTGTCACCCTGTCACCCCACATACTTAGCGAAGCCCCATAAAAAGCAGAAATGTGAAAAAGAATCGGGAAAACGCAAGGCACAAAGTTGTAAAAGAGAAGGCGCAACACGATGCGGCTTCGACAGTTGCTATCAACAAATGCGATTAGATAAAAGTTAAACACCGGAGACCTTATATGTGTGTAGGGTGTGTAGGGTGTGTAGGGTGCGTTGGAGCTATAGCTAGGCGCGGGGGATGAAGAGACACGCCCCTTTTCGCCACCACACACGCACCCCATCACCTGATAAGATGGTGACAAAGAACAAAAGACAGAAGAGTTTTTCTCTGACTCAAAGAGGTTTCCTCAGCGTCGAGGACGTCATCATAAGCGGACAAGGTATAAAGATATATACATATACATATGTATGTGTAGAGTATATAAGCTATGTATGAGTTCAGAGTAATTAATAACGCTTGTCATTCATTCGCCTGCATAATTATATTCGCATTTTTCAATCTGTCCAAAATTTGTCGAGCCTTTTTTTCCCCCGAATCATCATATTAATGTTTTTCCCTTCAAAGCTTATTGATGCTGCTAGTCTGCTACAACATTACGAATAAGTCAGCAGTTAAATTTTGTTTCTCAGCACAATTTATAGTCTAAATGAATTATTAAGTATCGAGTTGCCCAAGATTTGTAGATTTGGCATTGTATAAAGTCGAAGGAAGCATCGTAAAACGTGCCAAAAGTGAAAACCAGATGAAATACAGGGTTGCAAGTGCAGGCCCGTCGCTAGACGTGTGCAGGGTGTGCGGTGCACAGGGGCCCCGCCTGTCACTGAGAACGAACGGACTGAGCAAGAACTTATGGACTCTGTGGGGTCTGTCCCATCTTCTGCCTCTTAAATATATATATTCGCCGAAAGAATGATTGAATGGATTGCAAATATTGTGAATTGAGAATAAGGGGGCGCGAAATATAGATTTCTCAAAAACTATTGATGATTTCACAAACATACAATCGGAAAAAAAGTAAAACGTAATTTCTTATTTGTTTCTTCAATTTGTGACTTGTTTTATAAACTTATTACATGCTATATTAAAATGCAAGGCAATTACAATAGGGGCCCTGCAGAAGAAGTTGCAGAAGGACCCCCGAGACCGTCGCTACGGCCCTGCGCCAGTGCAAAGGCGATCTCTAGTTGAATACGGAGTTAAGAGTGTATAGAATAATAATAATAATAATATTCCATCTCATCTTATTATGCATAAAATAATCAATTATAGATTTGTTTAACTAATCTAATCTTCACTGAGAATACTGGGTATCTTTGCTAAAGCCTTTAATGAAGTCAACCCAAATTAATTTTATTTCGCGTTTCATTATCATCTTTTCTTTTTGAATGTAGAGCACAACAAAAAAAAACAACAAAAACGAATACACACTGTCGTTTATTGTTTATTGTGCACATCGTCGCAGAGGCACGAGCAGAATCGATTTCTTGAAAGGCGGGCAGCTAATTACATCAGACTCTAAAATCTGTTTTGGAGGCGAATGAATATCGTTTCAAATGTACAACTGAGAGAGAGCGAGAGAGAGAGAGTAAGAATAATAATCCCAAATTTAGGAATTACACTTTTCCCGAGAGTGTACAAAATATTGAAAAGAGCACAGCTCTCTCACTCTCTCGCTCTCCTCCTCCTCTCACTCACACACACGTACAATATGTACAATATGTGTTGGCATAATATTCATAAGCTTTCTGCTTATCGCACACACACAATACAAAAAACACAAATTTTGAATACATTTTTCGTAATTATATTTTGCATGTGCAAAAACTTATTCAACTTAAAAATAAACCCAGAGGGAGGGAGGCAGAGAGAGAGAAATGAACAAACGAAAAATACTAAGAGAGAGCAGCAACAATAATTAATGTGCTGCCCAAAGGCAGTTGCAGCAAATGAAATTAAATTAAACTTTGAACTAATTTGTTTAAGCAGCTTGCAGAAGGCTAACGTAACGCCCCAAAGGGCCCCCCTTGCCCCCTCGCATACGCCCCTTGACACTCCACGCAAAGGTTAAACAATTAATTTGGCTTTCAATTGATATTAATTTAGCAAGAGGCGCGAGCAGTACCATGGGCAACCAAGGGTTAAAGCAGCACTGCTTATATAATGCGCTGCTGCTGCTGCGCTGCTGCTGCACTGCTGCTGCGCTGCTCCTGCTTTTGGATGCAAAAATTTCAAACTTATTTCTGATGTCTGCCAAACCGGAGAAGGGGCCGGGCATCGCAGGAGCAGAGCGGGGGCAGACGGTGCACAGCTGCAGATACATCCAAAAATGTGAAACAGCTGTCGCGCTTTTCGGGACAGAGACGTCAAGAGAGAGAGAGAGAGAGAGAGAGAGAGCGAGAGAGGGAAAACGAGCGATCAGCAAATCACGTTGCATTTTATATATATAATTTCATTTTTTTATATTTCTTCGAAACACGTTGAATATATTTGTATGTGCGTATATATGCATATAGGCGTATTTATACTAAAGTTATTTATAGGATACGGGAAGTACAAACTTATTAATCTGCCCCAGAGCTATGGTCACACTACCAACAACAACAACAACAACAACAACGCATGTATACTTTCTGGGGAGCTTTATTTTTCCATCTATTTTGTTGCTGTGGCGTCGTTGAGAGCGCCCAAAATGCGGAGATATATTTTTAGAATCGGACGAGCACATGTTTTTGAAATATCAAAACTTTTGTATGTGTTTTTTGAAATGTGGAAAAAAATGAAATGAAAACGAGGCAGACAAGAAGGAGATCAGGCCAGAACCGGTGATCATTGATACAAACAGAATGCTGTGCTAAAGAAAGAAAGAATGGGACAGACTGTAGAGGCTTCCTTGTGGCCAATGCCTTACAGTGTCTGACAATACTATATGAACCCCAATTGCACATTTAAAATGTCAAAAAAGCTCATGAAATTTGTCCAGTGACTTTTAAGTTTTTCAACCAATATTTTCTGCTCTGGGTGTGTGTTGGTGTGTGTGTGTGTGTGTGTGTTGGGTTGCGAGAGCTTGCCTTGAAGGTTTTTGGACGAAAAATCGAATCGATTAGTCATGCCAGAGAGCCCTAAAGATTCCGAAGCAAAGGCAAAAGCAAAAGCGAAACAGAGCTGGAACCGGGTTCACCTCTGGCATTTGTTGAGTTCAGGTTTTTTTTGTCTACCCGCGCAACTTTCGAAGATGCATATCGACATTCAACAGAGCCGGCAATTTATTTAGTGTTTTCCAGACGACTTCGCTGTTTCATTTATTACGTTTTGACAGCTTTTGTTCCAATTCAATTGCCACAAGAGACGACACAAAGAGGCGAAAGAAATTACTGAAGATTATAATGGAGAACTAGCGAGACACGTGAAGAGAGCGAGACTGGGACTAAAACATCGTTATAGAGTAGGGTGCAGCAACAAGAGTTTGGGGTATTTAAACTTGATTTCACATACAAATCGGTTATATATGGAATACAAGTAGGTGAAGTCAGACTAAGGATTGTACTGTTTAGAAAACCCCTCGGCAAATTATATATACTACTATATATACTATATATACTACTATAATTTGCCGAGGGTTTTTTTAGTATACTATACATATACTCTATCAATTACTATATATGCTGTATGTTATACATATATTACTATGTATTGCTATTATTATAATATAATTAATGCTGCATATCAACTGTTCCCCTCTGTTGTTATTATGTGCGTTCCTTCTTGGTGATCTTTTATATCCGCATGCCTCGGATTATGAAAATAAATTATTATAACTATTATTATTGCCTTATACTTTCTTCTATGATTGCACAATTGGCGTATATCATGAGTAATATATCGAAAATAATTAATAATTCCACGTCTAATTATTTGGCAAACAATTTCGTAAATAACTTTTGTGTTTATGTTTTGGAACAAGTAGAAAAATATAAGTGTCAACTGTTATATTGCTAACTGATATATTGGAACTGGTTCGGGTAGAGACAGTGCAGAGATATCTTAAGTCTTGGTATGATAATAAATAAAAAGAAAGTGAGTTTGGATCGTAGATAATTATAGGGAAGAATTCAACTCATTCGACTCCAATAGAATGTACAATAACTGGAGAGCTTAGTTCGTTGATGAGCATCTCGATTATACGCCATATACTCTACATACATGTTTAAATGGCGCGCAGTTCATTAGCCCCCACATAAAGAAGTTGAACCACAGTTGGGATCTACAAAATGTGATTACTCTGCGAATTATTGAGAGCTCGACCCGCGTCATTCTCTCTATTTCTCTGACCCCACCCCACCCCCCTCTTCTAACCTAACAAATATTAGAAACAAACTTCAGCGTGTTGTTTGATCACATACATACACATGTTTGGCTGTGTGTGTGTGTGTGTGTGTGCTGAGTATTGAGTTGAATCGGGAGAATATAACAGAATATAACCTTAAAACTCGATAACCACCTTAAGTTAAAGCCGCTAAGAGAAGTTCGCCGTTTGCTCTTATTCCTTTCGTTGTTGTTGTTGTTGTTGTTGCTGCTGCTGTTCTCGTTGTTGTTGTTGCTGTTGCTGCTTGTTGCTATTTTAGAATCTTCTTTGCTTTGTTTGTTGTTGCACACACGATAGAGACAGCGAGCGAGAGCGAGAGAGTGAGAGTGAGATGGAGATGGAGCAGGAGGGAAATAGGAGGGCGAAGGCGCAGAGGAAACAGATGCGTTCAAGACTTTCGCTGATTCTTCAGTTGCTTTTGTCGCTGTTCTTCTCGTTGTTGCTGTCGTTGTTGTTGTTGCTTTTGCTTAGCGTGACGTCATTAAAATGCCGGTAAGAGACGAGACAAGACGAGCGACGTAACGGGAGAAGGCAAATGCGAAAGATTTAACACTTTTTTATTACTCGAACTTTTCGTTTCGTTTCGTTTCGTTTTCTGCACTTTTTACACCAAAGACAAACTAAGGCGACGCACTCACACAAACACAGCTCGTACAGGGACACACACACACTGGCACACGTGAGGCAAGAGACGTCAAAATCGACAAACAACAAGAAAAAAGTGCCGACTTGCTCAGTTGATAAAAACACGAAATTCTTTTAGCTTTTTGTTGTTGTTGCTGTATTTTTTTTTTTTTGTTGTATTTCTTTCTGCCTCTTCACTATTGACAGCTGTTTGGTTGAAGTACGCGTGATTTCCCAAATTGCGACTGTGCTCTGCGGTTTCCTCGACGCGTTAGCAATGTTGTTGTTTGTATCTTTTCACGTTTTTTACTCGATTCCTGACTTTGTTTTTGTTTTTCTTTATTTCTTTCTTTCTTTCTCAGGTAAATTGTACAACACTTTCAGCGAGCAAGGCAACTCTTCGACGAATTCGTTAATATTTTGTTATCTCTAATTATATTTCTTAATTTTCGTCACTTATTTGTATTATTTTGTTTTGTTTTGTTTTGTTTTGAATTGTAACAGCCTTTATTCTTGTTGTTGTTGTTTTGGGATCTTACACACAAAATTTGTAGATTCGTATCAACAAAATGCGCACACACGTCCGCCTTGCTCGGTGTTGTTTTTGCTTCTGTCCGTGCGCTGTTATGCCGCTGTTATGCACCAAAAAAATTCCAATCAGTAACCGAAGCAGCCACAGCAGCAGAGACCGCGCTCTCTCTCACTCAGTTGCTCTCTCACTCGCCCGCTCTCTCTCCCTCTCTGTCGCTCTTAACTCAGCACAGCGGCTGTTGCTATTGCTGTTGTTGTTGAGTCAGTGGCGGCTGTTTCTCTATTGGTTTATTTTGCTGGAGTTTTTTCTTGGTGAGCGTACGTTGGATAGAGAGAGCGACAGCATTGTTGAGTTAAGAGAGCGAGAGCAATGAGTGGTAACTTGAGTACAAACAGAACTGTGAGTGCTTCTTGTTTGAAGTTCGCAATCTGGAAGAAGTAGAGTGTGCGTGTGTATGCGTGTCTCTGTGTGCTCTGTGTGTCTCTGCCAGTGTGTGTGTAATGGGTTCAAGTCGCTGACTCGACAATATACGAAGGGTTAACTGGCCAAATGAGCACAACAGAGATTTCAGCAACAACAAAATGAGCTCAAACTCAACTTAACCTCACCTCGAGCCGTGTTACCTTAGTAATCGCTTAGGAATAATTAAGCCTGAAGACCATAAGTACCGTTGACCGTTTACGTATGTATTTGTTTTATGTCCACGGTTTATTTTTGGCTCTTTAGTGCATTTTAAACTACAGATATATTTTGTGTCATTAATTCTGCCTTCACACACACACACACACATACAGACACCCCCACTGAGAGAGAGAGACAGCCACATAAAAAGTGAATGCAAATGGATCAAAGCAGCAACAACAACAACAACAACAACAAGAGCAACAACAACGATAAGAACCACAGCAACCACACGCGAGCGATCTAGCTCATGCACTGAGAGAAAGACGCAAAGAGAGTGAAAGCGAGAGAGCAAATCAAACGCCCCCGCAATGCCGTCACAGAGGGTATACACTGGTAGAGGGTATATTCCGTTTGCACTGAAGTTTGCAACTTACTAATGCTAGGGTTGCCAGATGCTAGGGTTGCCAGATGGCTCAGTACTTTGCCCAGCTTTCATCACTTTCAGAATGTGCACAAGTACGTAGATATGACAAACCTAGATAATACCAAAATAAGTGTCTCAATCTTAAAGCAATCGTGACATAGTCGTGGCATAAATGTTTATAAATTAACTACACTATGGTATATAAAAGTCGAATCGTTATACCGTGATATATTTGTTAGCTGTTCCTAATTGTATCGAACTAATTCAGTCATTTATTATGATATCGTTACTTTTTTGATAATTGTCACATTCCCACAATGTTCTCTCCCTCCCTGCAACCCTACCTTATCTATATCTGCAACTAACTGAGTACTGGGTGTCACAGAGTCGTGTTTACTTGTTGTGCACGATTCTAATATCGTTGCTACAATTTCAAGTAGATATTAATGTGTGTGTATGTGTTCTATTTATAAAGACGCCGATTGGTAGAGTTCATTGCTGAAGTTATTGTGGCCGAGCACGTGTAAGAGGGCAGCCTCACCAGCTGGAGGGCAAGAGAAAGTCTCACTACGATTCAGAGATTGCTTGCAACTTCATCCCACAGACTTTGATCGCATGCAGCTTGGCTGGCACACACACACACATACAGCAGAGACCCGCCAATTGGAAGTGTGTTAGCACCTTCCACCAAGAAAATTCCTTCTGTACCCTATATTGAAGTAAACCAAGCCAATAAAAACCGCCCTCCCCCCTCGACCAACTTTGATGTGCCATTCAGCCTGCAATTTGAAGAAGAGGTTCACGTTATTGTCAGCCTGGTATGTGCCGAAGGTTGTCACTCATTCGATATACACCTGATCTAATTGCAATTGGCCAGATATATTTAGCTACATATTCTGATGCTATAATAATTGACTAATAGATCAATAAATAGCAAAGAACATAAATAGCAAACAATTAAGAAACATGGAAAATCATTCTCTCTCAGTCTGCGATACATATGTATTCTAAATGGCAGATGAGATCTTTGGGTTCATTCAGACAGATTGAAGAATTGTAGACTGAATTATAGAATTAGAATCATTTTTTAAAATTATAATCTAAGTGTTTTACTTATAGGAAAAGCGATGGTTATAGAATTCAGTAGTTTTCCTTTAGATGTTAGTTGTAGACCCGAAGTAAATAAGGTTTACCTTTGACCAAATTTAAAATAAATATCCTCTAACTATATTTATGCCAGTTTAAATTACAATTTCTTTATAAAGTCATTAAATGAATATTTAAGATATTATGAATTAAATAACAATATAATGAAGTAGTGAAATTTAAAACAGTTATTGCTATTATAAACTAATAACAAAAAATCAGGTTTAGTTGACGTTATACAGTAAATGAAGTAAATAAATATAATATATAAATAAATGAATATAAGAATAAATAAATAAAAAGATATAAAACATTTATTTAATTGGCTTTTGAAATCGTTAAGACTTTTATTAATCCACTATGCTCTGTTTTAGCCAATTCTGCGGCACTTTGGCAATTGCGGTACACCCACCAAGCACTTGACTGATATCGATCACGACAAATTCGTTGGCTGGCTCGCTCTGGTTATTCAGTAGTTTTTGTTGCTGGTGTTGCTCGAGGGTCAGTTGTTGTTACAGCCACAGACTCCACTCACACAGACACAGACACACACACACACACACACACACAAACTTTAAGACGGTGACTGGAACCGAGGCGGCAAACCGGTTCCAGGCAAAATCAAAAGTTGCGCAGACGCGAACGCCGACGGCGGCAAACGTAGAGGCAGAGGCAGAGGCAGAGACGGAGACTGAGGCAGAGGCAGAGACAGAGGAAGCGGCAGGAGAATAGAAGCGTGGATAAAGCTTCGTTGGATGCTGTTCAGGCTCGAGGTGCGGTTGGAATTGGAATTGTGTTCGCGGCGGGAAAGTAAATCACTCGCACGCCTACCGGACGCTATTGGAACTAGTTTTGCGTTGTGTTCCAAGAACACGTTTCAAGGCTTTGCAAGGGTGTGCCTGTGTGGGCCTGTGTGTGTGTGTGTATGTGTCTGTGAGAGAGAGCAAAAGGAAAAAGAGGTCGCAAGGTTTGAACAAAGTCGGGTGCGCAAGGATTGGTTCGATAAGCAGAAGAGAGCAGCAGAGAGCGGGCAAATAAAGAAAGAGAGAGAGAGAGAGTAGAAAGTAGAGAGGAGTGGCAACGCCTATTAAGAGGCAGAAGATCGCGCATTCCAAATGGAATCAAATGTCAAAACTTCAAATTGGAAATGAAACTTGGCACAATCGCAAAAGCAACAACAAAAGCGGCGAAATGCTCGCATACAAACCAAAGCACTCGATGAGTCGACTCTAACATACTCTGTTAATAACATAGCTATGCATAACAGTTTCATCTTTTGATCTTCAACTCGTTTCTATCTTTTATCTCTTTTCTTTCCATCTATCTCTTTCTACTTACACTGATCTTTCTTTTACTTTCTTTTGTTTCACTTGCATCATACCCCGTAATACCCCGTAAGTATTGCTTGCTACCGGTACAGCTAGAAACCAGTTTAAAGTGCAGTGCTAGAGGCTGAGGGGGTGTGCGGAGGAAGCTGGTGAGCAAAGAGGCCCCAAAAAGAATCAATAGTGATGACGTCGTTCACACACACTCACACAGACACACACGCACGCAGCAGACTCGTTTGCATGTGCTGCAATGTGTGAGTCAACCACGAGATCACAATTTACAGCCAGACAACACAACTGCCTCTCTCTCTCTCTCTCTCTCTCTCGTCCGTCTCTCTTGCCTGTGGCTCTCACGAGCGCCAAGACACCTACGCATGTGTGCGCCAAGCCGACTAAGATGCCTCCCTTAGAAATGCATGCGGAAAGCACTCAGCGCTCATTGAGTGAAATGCGGACTCTCTTTGCGCAAGAAATGTGCTCGACGTGTTCCGTTCTTGTGAGAGGCCACTCAGGTAATGAGCAACTGTTCCCACTTTTGAGTTTCCTTGAACAGTTGTTGAGCAGACAACACGTTGGTAAAAGCTTCTTCTGAGCGCACTCAACTCTGAGATACCCAGTAGCATGCTCGGAGAATTGATAATAGTGATATTAAAAATACATAATAATAAATGATACAGTCATCTGATTTGTTTAGAATGATCAGTATCATTATTATTTGACTACTGCCAAGGAAACTCAGAGATATCGGATAGGATAAACATAAGTATGATGATTAAATGTAGTAAACTTGTGATGATATGTGTTAAGAATCTTCCCATTTCTCTCTTTAGTCAATGATAAGATGTGAAAAGTGTATTAAAAACAAAGTACTTAAGTATATGTAAATATAGTATACATATTTAATATATTTATTATCAATTGTATAGTTGCCACAGACATCCTTAAGTTTAGCAAAAACTGGTTGCCTTTATAATAAAGTTTAATAGCAAGAATCAGTCAAAAGAAAAATTGCATGTGCAGATATAGCAAAATAATACCATTCAAGCCTTAATTATTAACGAAGTATAAAATCTATTGGAATGAAACACAAGATGAATTATATTTCGTATTTCCACTACATTATATAACTCAATTAAACTAGTTTCACTTAGAATTTTAATCGATTGAGTCGATTTATTCTGTCCCTACAGTGTGCAACAGAAAAACATAATAATGATGTAATATATTTAGTAACAATTATATATCCAGCTATCAGGCTTCCTATCGCCTACACTAAACTCATGAAATGTTAAATCAAATTGGATACTTTGATATCTAAATTAGCATAGGAACAATTGGACAGAACTTAAGCCATAAGCTGCAAGGGTATACAACCTTCGGCATGTCGAGGGAAAGCTTTCTCTCATGATTTTATTTGCATTCAGCGGGGTAAGAAGTTCCCGAAAGTGGATAAAAACTTTATATCCGCCTTTGTTGGAGTTGCCGGAAATGCAAGGTGCTATGGAGGGATGGGAGACAGGGGGTGGGAGGACAGGGGTTTGGCAATTGATTGTTTGCAGCTGTTAGCGTCTTTGGCTTTTGTTTGTATTGTAATGTAAAGTGCAGCAAGTTCTCTTTTTGCCAGATATCTTTCGCTTAATTGCCTGTAATTGAAATCAATTTCAGGAGGGGCCAATGAAAGATGCAAAGACAATAGCAGACGAAAGAAGATAACGACTGCTGGCGGATTAGGAAAAGCTATTGCAGGGCTGAGCATAGCGTAAATAGAGGGAAGAAGGCGTGACAGACCTCACAACGATTTAGTTGTTCGTATGAATGCGCAGATCTCAGTAACTATGAAAGTCACAGCCACCAAATTTAGTATAAAGGTTGAACTATAATGTGCTCAGCAAAAGTTTATTTAAAATGTAAAATGTCGCGTCCACTTCTTCCACAAACTGATATACTAACTTTAAAATTCAATTGTTAATCGAAGTTTTGAACTCTTTATGTCTTTATTTGGCATGTATATAGCTCAAAGTTATGGAAACCTCATCTCCAAGTTGCAGTTAATTCAGACTATAAACGCACCAGTTATGCAAGTCAACACTCAACCTAGTTTAACTGCACTCTTTACACATTCGTCGCCTTAGTTGTTGCTGTTGTGCAGTGTTAGTGTTGGGTAACGTGTTGGTAATGGTGCTTTAAAGGGTATCGTATTGTTTTTTAGTGTTCGCTCTCTATTTGTCTCTGTCTGGCATGACGATTTGTCATGTCTAAAGTCAAACATGAAGATAGTTTCATGAATGTCAGAGTTCAGAGTTCACCTGCGACACTACAGAAGGGTGTTTAGTAGGGGGGATGCAGAGGAGTGTGGAAGGGGGGAGGGGGAAATGCGCTGCGGGTTGTTTTTAAGCTTCCAAATCCGACAATTAAATTATTACATGGCAAAACATGCGCCGCAAAAATATTCAAAAGCCGCAAAAAACAGGATGTAAACAACAATAAGGACATAGGAAATGGGGCACGAGCAAAACAACAAGACACACAACAAAACACACAACAACAGCAACAACTATAGTAAAAAATACCTAACTGAACCAAAACAAATTCATCGCAAAAAAGGCAAAGACTGCCAAAAAAAAAAAGAAGAATCGTTAAAAAAACTCACACACACACCCACATGATCGGACAGGGGGAAATGGAAATGGGGAAAAGCGTCAGTGGCTACTTGGGAAAGAGAGAGAGAGAGAGAGAGAGAGAGAGAAAGAGAGAATGGGAGAATGGGAGGAACGCAGATATGAAAAACACGAAGCTGGAGTCACATGTGTCCTATGTGAGTGGTGTGTCTGTATCTGTATCTGTGTGTGTGTGTGTGTGTGTGTGGTGTGTGTGTGATGTGTGCGTGGTGTCCTGGCAGTGTGTGCTGTCCTGTCAATTCTGCATGTCAGACATACATAGCTCATGGCAATAATTTGAAATTCGATTACCATAACCAAGTTCCCTGAAAACACAACAGCGCGAAAAAGGAGGTGTTTGTTGTCGCAGGGGCTGCGGGGGGGGCAGGAGTGTGGGGGTGTGAGCAGGCTGAGGGTTGGCAGTGCGAGTTGGAAGGCATTAAGGACACACATAAAAAGCCAAGGCAAACAAAACACTGTAGGGATGCTGTGTGGATTTGTATACCCTACCTCAGGGTATATTCATTTCAGACAGAAACTGAAAGCACACAGCACAACACACAACTCTGGGTCAGTGAAATAGGTTATCGCGCAATATTATTTAAACAAAGTTTTGCTCAAAATTAATTATAGTTTTAACATGAGCTTACACTTTTTTAATGTAAATAAAGCTAAAAATAAATCACAATAATATAAAATATCTTTATTATTTTAATATAATAAAATTATATATGTATATATAATATAATATTTCATTGAGCATGAGTGTTTCCACGATGTCATTCTATATATTTTTGATCAGCATCATTAGAGAAGTCGAATTAGTTGTAGCAACTCAACAGTCTTTAGATCTATGTTGATATAACTGTTCCTTATTGTTGTATCGGATCGGTGCTATATATAGCTTATCAGAACTTATCATTTCTTTTTTACACTTTGTCATTAGTAAATGATCAAAATTTGATTCAATTTAGAATAATACATATTATTGTTTATTTGCACAATTAGAGTTCAATGCTTTGCAATTCTTTATACAAATTAGGGGATTATATACTGAAAATGTGTGTCATTATATATATATAAGAACTATTATCAAAATAATAGGGTACCTCAAATTTTAAAGTATTCTATTATATTGAAATACCACAAAACATACCGAATTTATATATTCACAAATTTCTTCTTTATCTGTACATCAATTATATTGAAAGATATTGAAAATTAGAATACTATTCTTATTTTGATAATAGTTGTATATGACAAGTATTTACCAATAATAAGTGCTGACTCAAGTCAACTGCAAGGGTATTAGTACGTCGACTTGCCGGGAGTAACATTTTCTTTCTGTTTTTTCCACCATGAATGGGAATCTTTGAGAGATTTGACTCGCCCGTCGCAGTCAACAGGCAGGACTGGTCGAATGATGCTGCATGCGATGCCTACTAAACTGCATACCAATTCAGGTATGTCTGTGCCTGTGTGTGTGTGTGTGTGTGTGTGGGCTACTGTGCTCGAGGCAAAAAACTGTGAATGACGAAAACGTTCGGTAAAAGGTTGCAACAGCCGTGTGGAACGTGGCAAGAAATGTGGCCAAAAAGCCAAAACGTGAATTTATGAGAATTCTGAAATAAACAAATATGAAACAAGCGTGTAGAGTAAACTCTCGGGTGCACCAGGCTTACAGATACCCCACAAAGTGAAGACTAAGAGGGGATTCAACCAACGATTTTAACTGAACATGATCTGTGTATAGTAGACAAGATAAACTTGCTGTGGCTCCTTCTTGACAAGACATACATAACATAAAGTACATACACACATTCTCTAACTCAACTACAGGGTATGCAAGAGCACGCATATGTCGCTGTGCAGCTAGCCATGACATTCAGCTCGGACCCACAGAGGGACAACACTCAGTTATCTTGCTGTTGCCTTTGCCTCAAGTTGCCGTAAAAAAGCCAACATTTCAAATTCATGTGGGTGGATGCAAATATACCGTTTGATAATTTGCAAATTGGATCTGCCGATAGTTTGAAAGGTTCAAGGGGAAGCAGCGAACTTGGAAAGTCTTGAGCTGCACTCGGCATTTGTTCATTAAAGTTCTCATATTTCTTGTTCAAGCCAAGTAGTTCGCCGTCTTTAAGTTAAGCCACGCCCCCTCGAGTGGGAGTGTGAGATTTGATACTGCGCCTCATAGTTAGTGCAAGGGTTTCTCACGTTTTTCTGCACCTTCCTGCAATGCCCCATGATCACCTGCAGCTGTTGCCGTTGCATTATAATTAATAATCAGCAGCAGCTTACGGAGTTTAATTAAAGTCATAGCCGAGTCCTTTTACATTCCCCTCGAAATTGTCTTCTCCATGGAAACAATAGGGATGAGGGGCAGGTGGAGGAGGGAGTATCGCAACCCTCGCGATTTCTTTTAATTCAGTCTTAATGACCAGCATCGAAACTGTTCTGTGTCCTGTTTCCTTGCGTTGACTGAGAACAACTGCAGTTAAGGTTTCGTAAAGAAAGGTCTTTCTTATATTCTCAAGGTGCATTAAAGACTGAGATTTGTGTTGCCAATTATAGCAGAAATATAAAGTGCTGTAGAGTATTCTTTCTAAATGTTCTAAATGCTCAAATTTGGCATAGCTCCTAAGCATTTCTAGATTGCGCTTAAGGACTTAACCTCAAACGTCAAGGAACTTCATTGTAATCAAAATCGTTTCTTCATATCTCTGAAAAGACTGCTGCCAAGGCCTGCTTAGGCACAAACAGTCTTCGCTCTCTTGGCTATTCAGTGCAGGGTATTAAACAGTCGAGTACCAACGACATTTGCTCTCCTCTTTCAGTGGATTTCGTTTTCATTTCCTTTTCGCTTTTCTGTTTACTTTGCGCTTTCTGCTTACGCGCTCTTCTGTTGTTTGTGAAATTTCAACTGCAATTATGTGAATTTTCGCCGTGCACAGCATAAAACATTGACGCTCCTCTTTCCTCTCCGTGCCACGGCACATCCTGAAGATACACTAGAAATCCATAGAAATATAAGTTAGACTGCAGGTGGATTTAGTCAAGCTCTAAGGTAAATAGCACGGTAAAAGTAAACTAAACCTGAACTTAGCTCGAAATTGGAAGCAATCAAGAAGGATGAGAGGCAGAGATAAGAAATGCTAGCAAGAGAATTTGGGTTGACGTTGAGAGAACTCTCCGATTCATCAAGCAGGCTCTGAGATTTGCACCAAGACTAGAAGTTGATGTGATTATTAGATTTCATAGTTCATTATTAATGGCACATCCATTTTTGTAGGGACCATAAAAATTTTATTTTATTTGATTTTATTTCGTTAGGAGCCGTACAAATTATTTATAAATACTTTTACTTAACTTTTAACTTAAATCAGCATGTCCAAATCGAAATCAACGGAACGTGTAAGTAGTAGCTCGACTCTACCACCTTCATCCAGTGCCTAATAGATCCTTGATCCTTCTGCAGGAGGAACGTACAGTAGACGATGAATCTAAGGCTAATGTGGCAGAGAACTCTGCGCCTAAACAAGATGATGTCGATGGAGCGAAGGACGTGCAGCAAGCGGAGACAGTGCAACCTTCAGTCTCAATCAAGAAGAAGCGAAGGAAGGGAACTCGCAAACCACTGAAGCCGAGTGTGATACGTCGCCTCTGCGAGCCACACTCCAAGCATGGCCGTTCTCGGGCCAGTTCTGCCGCCGAGATAATGTACACCAATCCGCAGTTCAGTATAGACTCGAATATCCAAAGCCGCTCTTCAATCAATGTGTCCCATAATCCCTCCAAGCTGTCAACCCTTCGCTTGCAAACCAAGTCAAAGCGAAGTCCGGCCAGCAAGGCGATGCGGCGAATAAAGACGAAGGCTCGAAGGCCCAAATCTAAGCATCAATCTAGGAGGTTCGCGTCTTGGATGGCGCAATTCAGACAGGCCTCTTCACACCAATGGCTATGCACCGAGGTGAATGGCGAGATCTACAAGGTCATGGATTTACCCAGGGGCCTCGAGGACCTGAGCTGCATTTTACTCGGCAGACCTGTATGTTCAAAGAAGACTCGCAAGCGGAGGGTAGGCAAGCGAACCCAGCGTCGATAGGACAATGGAAGACATTGATGATGCTCCAATGATAGGGACAATAAAAAAAACTTCCAGAAACCTGTGTTTGAATTGATTTGGGGCTAAACTTTTCATACTATGCACAAGCATTAGACAAGAAGAAATATACCTATTTTGTTAGACGTGTCTTTGTGTACGAAAGGACCTACATAGGGCACTAGAAAAGCTGTAGATAAAGCTTATTGAACGAGTTCTAGCATAGCCTATTTGTTAACTAGGTTACTACATAGCTAGGTTAGGTTTTTAGGGATACTTAGTTTACTTTATCTCTGTTTAATAGAAAGGAATATTCATTCAAAAGTCCGTGTCTCTAGCACCTATAGTTACTAAGTTAGGAGGGTTCATACAGAGAGACAGACAGATAAACAGATGATATGGCGACTTACTATTGATACTAGAAATAGTCTTACATACTCTTATGAATCTGTCATGCCTTTGCATTGCTAAAGCCTGAGAGGTTCATGAAATTAACCTGGTAATGTGATCTTGTTTCATTTAATTGGTAAAGTCCATCTGAACAAGTGTCTGGAAGACTGTGCTGTGGTATGTACTTAGCCTGTCGAGCAAAAGATGTTCCGACATTTCACCGAGCTTGCCGTGTTGTCTTTGAGTGCACTTTTAATGAATGAAATGAAGTAGACCACTTGTTCAACTCAGAGCTGATGAAAAGCAAAGACAGAGAAAGCGACTAAAAGTGAGAGAAAGAGAGAGAGAGAGAGAGAGTCCTTAAGCGCGTGGAAAAGAATTAAGAAAAGGGAGATTGCTTGCAAAACCAAAGGGAAATAAGGAGAGAGAACAAGGCAAAGAGAAATTGGAGAATAGAGAGAGAGATGAATAGGAACACGGGAAAGAAAAAGAGTTTTAACGAAAATCTATTCTGATATTGTGCATTCTATAAACATCAAGTTAATTATGCTCTGCAACATGACCTATGCTTTCCATATCAAAAAAGATCAGACAGGAGAGAGGCGTCAAAAAGCCACAACTACATCAGTGTCAGACAAACTGAATAAGGCGGAAGATTGACAATGGAAAGTTGGATTTAAAGCGCTCTCTGTGTGGGGGTAAGAGACGACAGTTACCCAAGGAATGTCGGTGACATTTGGCGTTGAGTTCTCAATGACCAAAGTAGTCACCCTGTCTTTGCCAGTCCGTCTCTCCGTCTGTCTGTATGTCGATTTGTTTGTCTTTCTGTTCGCATGCTTGTTTGCTGCATCGCCAGGTGCAGGCAGAGTATCATCTTACTCGCCTAACTTTCGCCTCCATGCCCAGTGATAACAATTTATCTGAGCTGCTTTTACCTTTGCCTTTTACCAGTCTGGGCAACACTTTCAGCCAAGTTGGCATCAAGTTGCCATCACCGTCATATCGACTGACTTTCTTTCTTGGCTTTTATCATCTCATCCAAAGCAAAAAGCAAAAAAACGAGAAAAACTAAAGAAAATCAGTTTACTTGTTGTTTCCCTGCCATGCCATGCCATGCCATGCCATGCCGACCTCCCCCATTGACTGCCTCATTCTACTTTTGCGACTTTTTGTTTTCAACCATTTAATTATTTGCAAAATACGCAGCATCGTTTCGAGTTACCAGGCACATGGATCCGATTACCTTGTGCTGTGCAAAACGAGGTCTCAAATCGTAAAATCTACCAAAAGAAAATGAAAGAGCAAGTGAAAGAGATCACAATTTCGGTTTAATATAATTATATGCTAAGAGAGAAAAGTGACCATTGGCATGCCAAAGGAATTATACTCTTGCTGTAGTTGTAGGTAGTAGTTCTTACATTTTTTTAAAATTTAAACAGTATTTATAAAGCAATATAAATTAAGAATTGGATGACCTAAGTAACGATATCTTAATCTATAACGAAGGTCGAATATGCGAGTATTTTGTTCATATATAATTGCAACAATAATAATATTCTTAGTGTGATGTGTAGAGGTTAACAAAGGACTTGTATTGGATTGTATAAGTCTTTCCGAAAGCTCATCAACTTCTGGTAATGTATTAGAGTATAAATAAAGATCGAACTATGGTAAGACAGCCGACGAATTCAAGGGATAAGGATATGCCAGTCTACATATCCTTGAGGTGTCCTACAATCCAGTAGCACACATAAGGGCCTACGGGTCCATCTGTTTTACTTAAGTGTGCAAGTTTATCTAGTAATTTTGTGCATGTTGTCGGCGGTAGAGTATCTTGCTGCTTGTTGTGTCTGCGGCAACGCGGATGTGGCAGATGAGAGACAGAGAAGAGCCGAAAAACAACAGCTGGTCGAAGGGTGATGGCAGTAACAAGATGTCGGGTTTTCTGTCATGCGACATGTTTTTTCAGTATAGTATATTTAGCGGCTACTTCGGCAGGAGAACTTTCCACAACACAATGCTGACGACTTGATACGATTGCAAGAAATTTCAACTCATCTGTAGAGCAATGCAGCCGTTGGCCAATGCTATGGCTATGGTAATATAGCTTCCTCTCTTTTGCCTTCCTTACCAGAACTCTCGCCTTTGTACATTTTTTTTATTCAACTTGACGCGTCAGATTTCTACGAGCTCGAACTAGACTCGTCTTATACTTGTGCCCAACACAGTCTGTAAGTTTTCTCGGCGCTTCTAATTCCGTGGCCTTTGCAGTTTCCACACATACGTACACACACACTTACACACACATATGCAGATCCTTCTGTCCCCTGTGCACACATCTCCAGCCTCTCCAGCTAGTGCAAAGTCCTTGTTTGTGCGTGTTTCGTTTTGTTTGTTGCCCAAAATTGGGTTTTAGTGGATTTTGTGGCAAATGATTTTTGCTGCTGCCGTTCCGCTTCCATAAACATTAATTTAATTTTGCACCATGTTGAACGGCACAGAACACAACACAGCACTATACACAAAAGTTGGACAGAAACAAATGGCACAAAGAAAAATAAAATAAGGAGCGAAGGTTACCTGCGACATGCCGAATGTCTTATACCCTTGAAGTCTACTTACGTTAGTGAATTTGCAATTCTTATTGCCGAAACAGATATTTTATTTCGAATTTTAATATGAGTGTTATACGATATATTTCTCTTTTGAAATTCCTGTGATATATGCGTGTTTGTCCTTCACTGTTGATGATGGCTTAGAATATTTTATACTTCTGATGGACACAATTAATGAACAATCTTTAAAGGTATAACAAGAAAGTAAGGAAATCAAATATACACTTGCAGCCTCTGTAAAAATCATTTGCCAAAAGGTTCCATGATAATGATATCATTAATGATATCAATGATATAATGATATCAATTCATTCAATGATATAATGTATTAACATTGTCTTCAGTATAAAGTCTTACTTATTTTAGTTAGTTGTTTAAATATTCCACTGCATATTTTATTATTTATGTTTTCTTTAACTTACTTACTTATACTAACTTATATATACCAGATTAGTATAACCGAAAATGTTAATATCATCAAGTTTTCTTGCAATATCTTGAAAAATATAGTAACTGTAATTGATCGATAGTTTATGTGGAGCAATATGTTGTACATATCTAATATGTAGATCTGCCCTTTTCTTAGACATTAACATGACTTCAAAACTGAGGCACCAATTAGCATTTTGACAGACAGTCAGACAGATGAACAGATGTACCCTGACTTAACTTTCCTATTTACTTTACCCAAAAATACTTAAACAGAACATAAGATGTCCGAAATGAATTTTACTTTGCGTTGCAAACTTTATATACACGTAGTAATGAACTGTGATCAGGAATATATACACATTGGCACTCTTTGCCTGTTTGTACACCCTTTACACTCATTTTAGAAGAGTATGCTAGGATGAAATTCATATTTGATGACTTTTTGATTGCCAACCCGAAAGCGGTGTCTGGCACAGTCCCAGACTCCGCATAAAAACTTGATGCTACGTCTATGCGCTGCCGCATAATGCAATGAAAAGTGATTTCAATCACATCATTGTCAATGCAGTCATCCTTTGTAGTATCATCATCATCATTACCAACAGCAGAAAAGTGCTACGTTGATCCAAGTACTAGAGTTGGATTTGGGGCAAACACTTATTGGATATGTGTGTGTATGTGTGGGTGCGTGTGTGTGTGTGTGTGTGTGAGTGCTCAACATTTGCATTGCTTTTCATTCATGATTCCTGATGATGTGGTAGATTGCAATTGTGAAGCAGGCAAAACAAATGGGCACACGGCGTATGCGTGATACATTGACCTGTTCAGAGCTGAGTTCTGAGTACTTTTAAATTGTGCTCAGCATTACGTAGGCATTCCAGTATAGGCAGGTGAGGCTCAGTGAGGAAATGAGGAACTGGAATTGATGATGGAACTGCCCAGTCCCAAGCTAGGAGGAATGGTTCTAGCAGGTCTCCACACGATAACAGTTTCAGCGATTTTTATAAGTCATTTGGTAATTTTACAACTTAGTTGGCGCCTGTCTTATTCCGTTCCCAAACCAACTGTGGCGCGTCGTCATGGCGCTTACTGCCGCCATCGTAGTCACAGTCGCAGTCGCTGTCGGTGTCACGGGCGGTGTCGGTGTCGGTGTCACTGTCGGCGCCATGGCGGGCAGCTTTCAAGCAAAGGGAAGCTCCGACTTGGACTCGCTCTTTATCCTCATTCCAAACGCAGATTGCGTGCTGTGTCCGTGATGGCGGCAGTCATACAAATGGCGTTTCGTGCTGCCACAAAATTTGTTAAAATGTTTTGCGAACTAACTAAATAAAACAAGATTCATTTATTTATACACGTGTGTGTGTGACTGCGTATTAGCGCACTCACACACATCAATTTGTGTGCGTCACAGTCGAATCCAGTCCCTGCGAAAGCAAAGAAAGTCATTTGCTGCAAAGCAAAATCATAAAAAGATTTATGGAGCTTTCAAGGCAAAAGATGTGAAGACAATACGGAAACGACACTTTCATCGACTTCGACAGGGCATAAAAGTCGTGCTCACGCCGAAGGACGAATGACAACAGGGAAAAGTGCTATGAGCAGAGCAACGTTGAGGCGATTAAGAAATTCGGAATACGGGAATGAATTAAGTTGAGTTGTGAAGCGCCATAAATAACAAATGGATGTGTGACTTGATGTAGTTGAGCAATATTTCTATCTACTGTGGCACGTGTGGCATAGTCACGTAGTGACAGTTGAAACCTAGTAAAAACAATAAGTACAGAACTATTTGTACATTTTAAAACCATTCCCGAAATTGATTATAATTATAACAAATAATTATTTGTTGCCTTGCTTAAAAATGAAAACCAGAGCGGAAGACTCACTTCGACGTGCTGAAGGTTATATATCCTTGCAGGTTCTTATATCTTCCGATTATTCCTATGCTAGTGATAAATTACGGTGCAGAATTGAGTATTGTATATATTCAATATTATATCTGACTTTGTTTGGCACTGATAAGTTGGGATTGGTTCTAAAATCAAAACTTCATACAAAAATCTAGATTTTGGGCGATTGTTCCTATGGCAGCTATATGTTAAAGTGATCCGATTGTGTTGAATGTATATGCATACTTGATATATGGAAAAAGTCTGATGTTGTAAATTTGGTTGCAATATCTTGACAAACAACAAAAATCGGCCGATAGTTTGTATGTCAAATATACGATATATCGGTCTGATCCGGATCGTTCCGACTTATATACAACGTGCAGCAATAACAAGCATGTGCAATAAGTTTAATCAAGATGCCTTTAAAACTTGAGAGACTAGTTTGCGTTGCAACAGATGGACACACTGACAGACGGACCACTGCTGATACTGATTCAGAACATATGATACATACTAGATGGGTTCGGATGTGTCTGCAAAGGTGCGTTGCAAACTGCTGGCCAAACTAAATATACCCTCTGCAAGGGTTAAAAGAGAGGGAACAGTTTCAACTATTTCCAGGGAGAATTATCCAGCATATGCATTGCACTTGCTCAGTTTCTGTTTGAGTTGCGCGTTGGGTGATTAGACACAAGCCGAAGCCGTTGCAAACACAGAGGTGCGACTCGATATATTAAACGCTCGTTTGACTGCAGTTCATAAATTAAATGCAGCAGCCGTTTGCAGCTCAGCTTTCGATTGTTCATATTGTTAAAATTGTAGCTGCTGTGGCTGCTTCTGTTGTTGCTACTTCTAGGCAGCACTTGCAGCGGAGCACAAAAACAATTATGATCACAAAGCACCAGCAATAAAGCAATTGGGATACTTATGAACGAGAAAAACACTTCGTGATGCAAGTCTAAGTGAAGTTCGTTTCAAATTACCATCCTTTCAGTGAAATCTCCTATAGAGGACACCTTGAACAGGTTTTCTTATTCACTTAATAGCTTCTCTCACATTGCTTTTCATATTTTTGCCTTGCAGTGTGTATATTCCCTAATCCTTTTTAATACAGGGTATAACACAATGAAAAAAGGGAATTGAGCATAATTTAGTACGCCGGAAGTCGCCACGGATGCCGAGAGTTGAATGCGGCGGCTGTTGCAGTTACCGCTCCAACCGTTTCACCCGTCAAACGAGCTAGTAGAGTGTACCCTCCTCCTCCACGCAACGCTGATAAGTAGGCTATAGGCAGCGCAAAGTTTTCTTTTGTTTTTGTCTGTTTTGGGCGCTTTTGTTCCTCGAGCTCTTTTCTCGTCGCCCTTTTTTTCCAGCTGCCTCGAAAATGTATTGTTACGCAAAGTTTCCAATAGCATTTTGAGGAGAGAAACAGAATGACTGAGAGCAAGAGAGAGGGAGGAATACTGTGAGGGAAAAGCAAAAGTAGATGGGCCTCTGCCATTGCCAAAAATCTCACGCCCATTGGCCGCACCGGTTGCCACGGCTCCAGAACTTTGTGAATGCTTTAAAACTACACGATATTTATCAAAAAAAACTGCATGAGTCCCGTGAAGTTTTTACTGAATCTGTTAAAGTAAATTTAATTGCGATATATTTTCCACCTCTAAGGGGTGTACAAGTTATAATTAACTTAAATGCACGTTGTATTTACTTTAAAAAATGAATTGAACTCTCAAATAAAATACAATCTTTTTATTTCCCAGCAATAAAAGCCGTCGCAAGTTGCAGAAAAGTGAAAAGCGTCAGATTCTTACAAAAAGAAAAAGGTAACCCGCCAGCACAGCAAGGTCTACGCCCCACGCCCATCAGGTGCCCTCTTCACGAAGTTCCTTTTTGTGGTCATATGCAAATCCGTATACTGTCAGCAAAGGCAAAAGTTGCAGCCAGACATGGAGCTGACGGATGCGGGCGACATGTGAAATTAACACTATGCAGTTTGTGATGATACAAATGTATGTACTATATAAGAGTCTTGAGGACCTCACTGTACAATGAGACTTGCCGAAATATAAATGCAAATTGTATTTGTTGTCGCATAGTTGCTGTATCCCTTTTGCTACCTGATGCAAGAGCTGGCTACATAAGTCAAAAACTTCATCATATATGAATTACGCGAAGTCAAATAAGACTACATAGACGAGGAACTATACAATGTAGTACGTCTCTAGGCCCAGCAGCCTGGAGCTAAGATATCGCGTATGTCAAATGGAGTTTGCAGTTAAGATGATAAGAACTTGATAGTCTAATTTAACTACCAATATTTTTGTATGAAAATTGTAAATGAAAACAGTAAATAAAAAACACTGAGTACATAATATTTGTATAGAATTTGATTGATTTCATTCCATTGTACTTAGAATCACAGACAAACTTAGCATGCCTGTAGTTTGGAGTTATAGGCTTGGAGATCTGAATCTCCGTTAATTTTTTCATTCGTATTCTTGAGCTCAAATACAGAACAACTGTTTGTGTAACAAATTAATCATATATCATATCAGACATATAAAATTAAGTTTACCAAAATCAGAGTAAGAATTGTATTCCGTAATATAAATTATATACGTGAGTATTTATTTATAAAGCCAAACTCGATTAATCAAAAACTGTATAGTAAAACCTTTCGATCTTTGGATAGATACTTTTTGTATATTTTGAGAATGATCTTTCTCGTAGTTTAGATCTGTGTTGAGCAGGAGATAAACGAAAGACATCTTTCTTTTACAATCTTTTCTCTTAAGTAACTAACAATGATTCAAAACGAAGGACAAGTTCGAGACGACGAGGCACCCGCGGCAACAACTAAAGGGGGAGCTAGTGCAATACAAGCCAATGCCTACCTCACTGCGGCGGCTGTGGTTATCTACACAACTCGCGCCCTATGGCTGAAACTGCGAAAGATGAAAGCCAAAAAGCCGATTGAAGATGATCTTGAGGAGAAAGATAACCTGGAATGCGATGGCCAGTCATCAGTCCCGGTTCAGACCCAGGCCATCAATGTCTATCCGAAGTAAATGTTGGCACACAAACACATACACACACACACACACACACACACACATATATATATACTGATACATTTGACACATATGGAAGACAAGAAAGACGGAAGACGTTAGCGTGCTTGCGATTTTAGGGGGGTCGCAAGCTGAATGCAACGCTCCACTATCAACCTGAGGAGCATGTACAAGAAAAAACAATTGTATTATATATTTAATGTCGTATCAAATTTTTGCTGTTGCCTAATTTTCGGTTTGTTGTTTGTTCAACGAAGTCAAGTGAGGTGAAATCAAATCAACTAAATTAAAAGTCGTGCATGTAGACTAATCTGGTAGATGCGTCTTTTATTATAAACAATCTAGTTTAAATAAATTATGCACTTAATGAAAACCGCCGCTTGCCTGTGGGAGCACTCGCGGTAGTTTAATTTATCGAAAATGTGTGTGACGGCCCACTATCGACGATATCGATAGTAAGCGATAGTGTAATTAGTCATTTTCTTTATTTCATAATGCAATTTAGCATTGGCTGTGTGGTACCGTGGTGAACGGTATTATTTTTGTATACCCTTCGACCATTGAAAAAGGTCAACAAAAGGTATACCAACTTTGTGCAAATGTATGTAACAGGCAATTGAGCCATGTCCGTCTGTCTGTCCGGATGTCCGTTCAACCAAATGAACACACAGATCTCAGCTATTATAAACGCTAAAGACACCAAATTTGAAATGAAGATTCCGAAGTATATATGTTACATTGTATTTGTTACTTAACCGCCACATATCGAATATTTTGCTCAAATATTTTGCATCGAATATGCCAACTATCGACAGTTTCACAGCTCTCTTTCCTAATATGAAAATATGAAATACTATTGAAGACGGTTTACAAACAACTCGAATCTTAATAAGCCCCCCCATAAGCCAAGGAAAAAAAGAGAATATGCCTCTTCTGGTAAAGAAGGTATTTTTCGGCCACTAATAGCATTCCGATTGAGTTCTGGAGACCAAAATTTAAAGCATCATTTGGAATCGGCACAGCGAAATTGTACTCTGATTAGCAAAACAGTACAGAAAGAAATTATCGATATTATCGGCCAAGTCATTCGCTGCAAGATTGTCGAAAAAGTTCAGAGAGCGACATATTTGTCCGTCATTTGTGATGAAACAACGGACGCAAGTCACATAATTCAAATGACGCTATGTTGATGTAGTGGATTTTGTCGTGTGAGGATTTTCTCGAGTTCATCCACTTAAATTGGACTGATTCCAAAGCCACACACAAAAGTTACCTTTAAGGAAATTGTGAATGCTGCAAGAGTATACAAAGCAGATTTAATAAGCTGCAATGATATAGAGCTGAAATCAGAAATAACCCTATGGCACCAGTATTGCAAGACATTTTCATTTCTACAAGCACAAACAGCGATTGATGCTTTGAAAAGCATAGAGGCAAATAATTACGGATCGTTTTTTCCGAATTTTGCGACACTGCTTCAATTATTTGCAACAATACCAGTGACTTCAGCAACAGCAGAGCGTTCTTTTTAAGCGCTCAAAAGACTGAAAACATTCCTAAATCGACTCAAATCGACTTGGGATACACACATAAAGATGTGAAAATCTCGAGTGATGAAGCTGTGGATCTTTTCGCTAAACTTAAACTTCGGCGACTTGCAACGTTGGATTGGTCATTTGAAGAATGAACGAGCGAAAAAATGGCACTGTAATATTGTATTTAAATAAAAAAAAATATTGTTTAATTACAAATTAGCACTGCTTCTAAAAAAAGAGAATAAAGTGGTACTGATTTTCATTTTTCTTGCAAATATCGATTTATGGAAAACTTCCAAGCCACCCCCTCATGGTAAATCCTAGATCCGCAGCTGGACGCGCTCGACTGTTCTTGTTTAAATTTCGAACGCTGACACACAATACTCAGTGTTTGAAGCAGGGAAAATACTTTTGCCTTAGTAGGCGGCTGTCATAAATTTATTTACTAGCGGATTTACATTTAACAAACTTATTCAATCTTTGTTCATCACTCAAACAAACACAAACAAATTTTTAAGATTTTATATCCACTTATTATATTAAAATACGTGAGTTTAAATATTTTTACTAGCATAACTTTTCGATTTTTGTACACTAGTCTAGAAATACGTAATTGACAAAAATGATTTCCTTCAGTTCAGATCTATTATGACTAGCAGTTAAACGTATTATCTTTCTTTTTACAATCTGTCCTCTTTAGTAACGAACAATGATTCAAAACGAAGGACAAGTTCGAGACGACGAGGCGCCCGCGGCAACAACTAAAGGGGGAGCTAGTGCAATACAAGCCAATGCCTACCTCGCTGCGGCGGCTGTGGTTATCTACACAACTCGCACCTTGTGGCTCAAGCTCCGCCAGATGATGTCGGGAAGGAGTAAGGCTAACGAGGAGCACGACACGGAAAGCTCCTTTGATGCGCATGAAGATCAACGACAGCAGGAGTTGGATCTCTGCGCATCCTAGGATGTTCAGGACAGCGAGGACAAGGAGGGGACAATGAGGGGACAATGATTGAATTGCGGGGATAACATAGTTCTAAAATTTATTAGTTTTATAAATTGTTGATTTTTGCGTGGATAACATACTTCTAAAATTGATTAGTTTTATAAATTGTTGATTTTTGCTCCGATCAAAACCTAACAGCAAAACCTTTACCATTGTTTTAATTCTTATGTAATTATTATTGTATGCATATACGCTTGAAATGCATAAACTTACAAGAACTCTAGTTGGGCGCATTAGAACTCTACTCTACACAGAATACAAATTCAAATTTTTTTTCGATTATACTACAAACTTACTCCTACAAATTTGACTATAATAAATTTATGTTTCCTGAACAAAGTTTTAATGTTAAATCTATTATATTTGCCTATATACACAAGCAGAATAAAAACAATGTTTAAGGTTTTGCTGTAAGCTTGCGATCGAAGCAAAATTTATATACATTTAAGTACAGAATTTAAGAACTATGCTATCCACTCAATTAAATCATTGTCCCTTTCCTCATTGTTCTCGCCGTCCTGAACATCCTAGGATGCGCAAAGATCCAACTCCTGCTGTCGTTGATCTTCATGCGCATCAAAGGAGCTTTCCGTGTCGTGCTCCTCGTTAGCCTTACTCCTTCCCGACATCATCTGGCGGAGCTTGAGCCACAAGGTGCGAGTTGTGTAGATAACCACAGCCGCCGCAGCGAGGTAGGCATTGGCTTGTATTGCACTAGCTCCCCCTTTAGTTGTTGCCGCGGGCGCCTCGTCGTCTCGAACTTGTCCTTCGTTTTGAATCATTGTTCGTTACTAAAGAGATTGTTTAGGAAAGGTATCTTTTGGTTATCACCTTCTAAAAACTAATCTACAAAATGTGGAAATACACAAAAAAGTATGATTATTTAACTCACGTATTTAATTGTATTATAGTATTCAAAACAAAAAAATATTTTGAAAATTTGTTTTGTGTTCGTTCGAGTTCAAAATGGGAATGAAGAAATTTACAAAACGTGCTGGCATCAAAATTTACGATCTCCGCCTACTATTCCTTTTTTTTTAAATAACTAAGAACTTTTATCATCGGATTATATCAATCCGTCATCAGGATTCAAAAAATCAATAATTTCATAAACTATGATGTGTGTTGTTGAGATTATATTGCAGTTTAAATGTAGCTTTCCAGGTGTTTGAACTGATTTTATACGCGGAAAGGGAAGTGGCAAAATTTTGAAAAGAATAATTGCTACACAAATTTAGTAGCCTTAGATCATTAGTGTCTGTGGAAATTTTGAGTTGATTTAGTCGTGAGCGACTTTTTTACTAAATAAAATCATCAGCCCGTGGCCTAAGCAAGTCTAACTAAAGACATATTCTACAATATTCTCTTGTACAATTCGATATACAACTCTGCTTTGACGTAAGCTTATAAGATTATCATATGAATCAAAAAGCTATTAACATCAAATAAAGTTTATTCTTTAGTCTTGCACATGTTCATTTGTGACTTTGTTGTTGGGAATTGTTAGTGATACTTGATTTAAATTCGAAGAGAGGTGACTAGGATCTGGCGATTTGTTATTTGAAAAAAGGAATATACCTTAGTAGGCTGTGGTAAATTTTGTTGCCAGTAGCACGTTTTGTAAATTTTATTATTCGCAGTTTAAAACTGGAACAAACACAATTAAATTAAATACAATTTTTTCTAATTTTTATAATAAATTTTAATTTCAATACGGGGGTTAAATAATCATTTGATTCTTGGATACTTTTCTGTGTATTTCCACATGTTGTGTATCAGTTTTCAGTAGGAGATAATCAAATAATGATTCAAATCGAAGGAGGACAACTTCAGAAAGACGATGATGAAGATGAAGAACCAAGAGGGGGAGCTAGTGCAATACAATCCAATGCCTATCTCGCTGCGGCGGTCGTGGTTATTTACACAACTCGTGCCCTGTGGGTCAAACTCCGTAAGATGACCTCGGGAAGGAGTAAGACTAACGAGGATCACGACACGGAAAACTCCTTTGATGCCCATGAAGATCAACGCCAGCAGGAGTTGGATCTCTGCGCATCCTAGGATGTTCAGGACAGCGAGGCCAATGAGGAAACAGACAATGATTGACATATGTTTTAAAATTTATAAGTTTTATAAATTATTACTAATATCAACCTTTGCCATTTTTTTTTTATTTCTGTATGCATGATATAACCTGGATATGCTTACGGACAAGAAATCTTGATCTGAATAGGGAATTGTTTAACTAGTTGGTGAAAAATTTAATTTTTTTATTTATTTATTTATTTATTTATTTATTTATTTATTTATTTATTTATTTATTTATTTATTTATTTATTTATTTATTTATTTATTTATTTATTTATTTATTTATTTATTTATTTATTTATTTATTTATTTATTTATTTATTTATTTATTTATTTATTTATTTATTTATTTATTTATTTATTTATTTATTTATTTATTTATTTATTTATTTATTTATTTATTTATTTATTTATTTATTTATTTATTTATTTATTTATTTATTTATTTATTTATTTATTTATTTATTTATTTATTTATTTATTTATTTATTTATTTATTTATTTATTTATTTATTTATTTATTTATTTATTTATTTATTTATTTATTTATTTATTTATTTATTTATTTATTTATTTATTTATTTATTTATTTATTTATTTATTTATTTATTTATTTATTTATTTATTTATTTATTTATTTATTTATTTATTTATTTATTTATTTATTTATTTATTTATTTATTTATTTATTTATTTATTTATTTATTTATTTATTTAACGTCAACTAAGCCAGTCGACTTGCATATTTAAAATAAAATTAGATAAGATTAAGATTAAAAATATAAAAAAAATTTAAAATTAATTAAAATTATACATATATTTATTAAATTTAGGCTGGAGAATTAACGATCCAGCATTTGCTGCAAAGGATTGGGGAAAACCCAGTAAAACCCAATCAGATCGGTAGATTAATGTTAGTTATTAGGAGGTGTTAATTCATTAAGGATTGACAATTTAACAGAGTGGAGGGAGGACTCTGAGTTGAAAGCTCTAGACAGTCTATTGTAGTCAGCACAGAGAACTCGGAAAGGGTCATGCAAGCTGTAATTATTAGGACAAAAGGCTAAAGAAAGTGGCCTAAAATTACGAGTAACTCTAGAAGGAATACAGAAATTGATTAGGTTAAGTAGAGTGGGGGAATCTATATCGTACTTTATTAGTTTTACAATAAACATAATATCTAACATAATACGGTTAGTTAAAGAAGATAGGTTAATTAGAAGGAGTCTACTAGAATATGGTGGTAAGTCTACACCCGAAACCTAATTAAAACTACGCAAGGCAAAGAGTAGGAACTGCTTTTGAACAGACTCAATTCTATCGTGGTGAATATGGTATTGCGGCGGCCACACGCAAGACCCATATTCAAGAATTGGACGAACAAGAGAAGTGTAAAGCAACTTTGTCGTATAAGGATCCTCGAATTCTTTGGCCCATCTTTTGATGAAGCCAAGTAGTCGAAATGCCTTATTGACAATTTGTGTTATGTGACGATCAAATTTCAATTTATGGTCAAAGAGGATACCCAAATCCATTACTTCAGATATTCTTAAGAGTGGGGTTAAGTTAAGATTGTAGTTGATGACATGATAGTTACCTCTGTAAAATGACATAACCTTGCACTTCAAACAGTTTAGATGTAGTAGATTATGTCTACACCAAGCAAAAAACAAATCAAGATCTGTTTGAAGAAGGTTATTAGTAGGATCACTATGTGTCAAACAGAGTTTCACATCATCAGCATACATAAGAATGTTAGAATGAAGAAGTATAGAAGGAAGATCGTTAATAAAAAGGTTAAATAGCAAAGGCCCAAGGTGGCTACCCTGAGGAACACCAGAAGTGACTAACATCGGCTTAAGTAATCTTAGTTTCTTTGGGATGCTCCTACCTTTGATACTTGATTTAAATTCGAAGACAGGTGTGCACTGCGTGCATCCATGAGAAGCATGTGTACAAGAATGTGTGGAATTAGGATTAGCTCGGGTTCTCTCATGGTAATTAAATAGTGCATAATCTAAAATGCTCTGAAATACACTGTTGGAAGTTTAATTGCAAGAAACATGTAAATTGAAAATTTTAAATCAAATCGTTTTTTCCATTGCACTGTCATTGATTTGTAACACATATGGCAACCGGTTGACATCTCATCAATTTCTGCTTGCAGCACAGCTTAGCTCAGCTCAGCTTGGCTGAGTCCGAAGCACCATCAATCAATCAAAGGCGAAGTCTGCGAACACACGAAGCGTCATAATGGGACGAGAGTGTGGCAAAAAACGCCACGATATGGCAGCCAACGGGAATTGACATGAGGAAAAAGGGGCAAAGGAAGTATGAAACAGTGTGATGAAAAAGTTACATGACATACTGTATGTAGGTTGAAGCACCTGCACCTCCACCTGTCTCCCCATAGTTTTCGTGTTTATTATAGTTTGTATACCCGCTACTACTAGCGTAGAAGGCTATTGTAACTTTGTGCCAACTAAAAATATATTTAACCGTCTTCGGCGATAAAAAGTGTAGTTATATATTCTTTCAGCATCAGCAGTCGAATCGATATGGAGACATCTCAGTTTGTCCGTCTGTCTGCCAGGTCGTTTAAAAATCTAGATCCCTGAGACTGTAAGGGCTAGGACTACAAAAAATGTTGACTATGTTTCTTACTATTGGATTCAGGTCAAGTTAATTTTAGAAAACTGAATTACAAACGTGATTTTAAGGGTAAGCCGTTAATTTCCAGTGAACACAAACACAAGTATATTTAAGGGGGTACTGATTTCCAAGTCGCCCCCTGCAAAATATGCAACACTATATACGCTTAACATAAAAGTTATATATTTATGAAATCGTTTTGTTCAGATGAGTATACATGGGTATATCACAGCCGAGTACACTCAACTGTAGCTTGCGTGCGTGTTTTATTAACATCAAACATGATTAGCCATGCGAAAACTACTGACGCTTGAGGCACTTAACACTGGTCGTTAATTATTTTACCAAAGAAAATATTATTTGTTTATTTTATATTGATCTTTATATATTTATATATATAATATATATATATTATATATATATATATATATATATATATATTATATATATATATATATATTGTAGAAATAATAATTAAATGTTTTATTATATCGCTCTTTTCAATTTCAAAATGCTTTCTCTTGGCTCTCTTAAACGATACCGACGCACTCCCGCTCCTTTAGCGTTATTTAACACTATTCTATCGATAGGATTTTCGATAACTTAATAAACCTGTGATAGCGTACGAATAAGGTCACACTTAATAACAAAAGTCTTAACATAATAAAATATAACTTAATATATATATCGATATAGTTATATAGCTTCAATGCCACAACCCTTCGTGGTGTTATCGTTACTTACTTGCAAAACCTATTGTATTATACTGTTAATTGTATGATACTTGCTAAAATAGTTGATGACAATATTGATATTTTTCATGGTAAGTATAACTTGGGATATTTATTACTGTAGCTTTTGTTTACAACTTTCAGTCTTTCGCATTATTTAATTACTGCGAAGAATTGCACAATCACCGCTGCTTTATCCACACTTCTTGTGGTTTCTTGTAATTTCAATTAAATTTTGTTTTTGCAGCTGTTGTTTTTGTAATTGTTGCTGTTATTATTATTATTGTTGTTGTGGTTGTTGTTGTTGTTAATACCGGTGTTATTATGCTGGCAACTATTTCATAACATGCCACAAACATGTCTACGTCGAACGCTTTAAATAAGTAAAAGCTCAACGAAGAAACGATTTACTTTTCTCTTATGGCAATGCATTTTAATACCCATTTCTATAGGTGCAAGGGTATGCTCGGTGTGTGGTAATGGGTAATTTATTTAACAGATCGTATATTTTAAATCGACATCAATCTCTCCAACAGTTTACAGACACAAAACTTGATTGAAGCTTTGCTGTTGGGTATATGGTAGTTTATGCTCAGAATCTCTTGTCCGGTCTTGTCTTTTCCAATTGTTTACTTGTTCATTTCACATTTTGACTCAATATCGCCGTGTTACATGGCACATGATGATATATGTACATACATACATATAATTTCTGCCTTTGCTCTCCAGCACACACAAACGCGCTTTCGACACAATTAAAAGCGGCACAATCAATAATTATGACGTCAGCTTGGCAGTTGTTGTTGCTGTTATCTTATGTGCAGTTAGGTGAGGCCTGCCTCCAGTGATGCTTTCTGCCAACAATGCGCCCAAACGTGACTGGGCAGTGATCGTCAGCGTGGTGCGATAGTTGCTGGGGGGAGGAGAGTCATTTTCCATGACTCTTACGCGCTCGTTTACGCCGCAGCCAAGTTTCCTGCCAATGTTGCTTTGTGGTTGCTTGTTGCAAAACAACAATTTAGCTATAGGTAGATACATACATGCTGACACTGGGATAGACCGAGTTAAAGTTTACCTATTGTGGGTCGCATGATAACAATATATGAACATACATATATGTAGATAATACTTTATTAGCTGTCTTCTCTTCTTTTCATTTGAAATATCTTTAAATGTCTCCACTCAACAACACACATATAAATAAGAAAGATATTAAATAAAGACAGTTCAATCAATATAATCTGGCGATAAAAATTCCTTATTTATTTGAAAAATGAATATGCCTTAGTAGGCGGATGTCGTATTTATGTCGTGTTGATGCCAGCACGTTTTGAAAATTTCTTCATTCCCAGTTTTGAACTGGAACGAACAAAAACAAATTTTCAAAATATTTTTTTTTTTTTTGAGTACTTTAATACAATTAAATACGTGAGTTAAATAATCATACTTTTTTGTGTATTTCCACATTTTGTAGATTAGTTTTTAGAAGGTGATAACCAAAAGATACCTTTCCTAAACAATCTCTTTAGTAACGAACAATGATTCAAAACGAAGGACAAGTTCGAGACGACGAGGCGCCCGCGGCAACAACTAAAGGGGGAGCTAGTGCAATACAAGCCAATGCCTACCTCGCTGCGGCGGCTGTGGTTATCTACACAACTCGCACCTTGTGGCTCAAGCTCCGCCAGATGATGTCGGGAAGGAGTAAGGCTAACGAGGAGCACGACACGGAAAGCTCCTTTGATGCGCATGAAGATCAACGACAGCAGGAGTTGGATCTCTGCGCATCCTAGGATGTTCAGGACAGCGAGGACAAGGAGGGGACAATGAGGGGACAATGATTGAATTGCGGGGATAACATAGTTCTAAAATTTATTAGTTTATTAAATTGTTTATTTTTGCTCCGATCACAAGCTAACAGCAAAACCTTTACCATTGTTTTTATTCCACTCCTGTATTTATGTATGCATGTAATTCGCTTCTACCGATACAAAGTCTAGTTGGTGCGCGCATTGGCTTGCTCAAACTATAGTGACGCTTTTCTGCTTTTTCTGGGTTATCCACACACTCTTATCGATAGGTTTGTCGACTAATGTTACACTTAAATAAAATAAGACTCAACATAATTTAACAAATGGTAATTTATCGATTTGTTTTTAAAGATACAATTTTGTATTCCCATTTTAGTCTAATTCCTACTCTTGGCTGCATATTCCTTGATATTATAAGATAATAGAATTGTGTGAGCTCTTTGAATACTTTTTCAAGCATTATAATCTTACTAGGGCCAAGTGAATAATTCAGCAAAATGGCAAATGATGCAAGCTTAGCACTGTCGATTGATTTAGTCAGTGTGCCTGTAATTTACTCAGTCCTTTGTCGACACAAGATTTGTATTCAATCTTAGTCAACATGAGTCATTCTCATCAGCATGCACATTGATGTGCACATGGCTACATACACATACATAACATATATGTCTATGTATGTACATAAGTATCATAGGACCTTGGGTTCATACGCTAATATTAATATATCTGCACTTAGGTATGAATGCGTTTGAGCAAATGCATCTGTATCTACGTACTTGCAGGTGCTAAATCTCTCCACGAAGTTTGCCCAAGGCTGCGCCTTTTGGCTCACGGCTGCCGTTAATGAGATCATTATTATAAGCATCAACTGAGGAAGAACAACAATAACAACATCAATCTTTTAACCACCCTCAAGTCATAAAACATATGCTCGTCAACCCGCATCCTCCTTGTCCTCTCTAACGAGTTAATCCAATGACAATTGGCTTTAAGCTGACGTATAACTTAGTCTTATTGAAATCATTCCATGTGTACTTGCTGTTCGACATTAATCCGATTGATATTTTGGATGTACATACATACAAACATACTTAAATGGGTATACACATTTACATAGAGGAATCTGTGTGTGATTGCCTCTCTGTCATTAGCAATTCTTATGCTACATACATACATACATTTAAAGAAATAAGAAACAATAATAATTATATCTTACTTGTTTATCACCTATATATTTTTTAAATCATCAATCATTTGGGACACTCTTTTTATCGATTGATAATATTACTAATCAATTCAATCATTCTTACTCCATTAAGTTGATATTGTTGTTCCCTTTTTTATTGTAGCAAAGGGCCCCTTGCAGGCGGAGGCCCTTATGCACCGCACACCCTGCACACGCCTAGCTACGGGCCTGGCTACATATGTAAATATTGAAAAACTATGGATGGTCTTGAGTAAACTTGTACTAATTATAAGAAATAAACTTCACTTTAATACTTAATTTGTAGTAACTAATGTAAAAAAAAATAGAATGTGTAATGCAGACTGAACTTAAGTTTTCTTTCATTTTTTCATTGCGAATAACAAGTTAAACCTAATCGCGAATTAAAAAAAAAAAAAGGGAGGGATGCTGCCAGAAAGTGTGATAATAGTGAAGGTGTCCGTCGCAACCGGAAGATAACGGAGCCAAGTCGACAAGGACGACGAGTAACATGTTGGGATTGTCTAGAAACTTAGAAACATTACCCCAACTGTTGCCTGGATGGCCAGGGAAGGGTGGTGGTCGTTAAAGAAGAGCTGAAGTAAAGAAACAGACAGGGTCGAGACAAGACAGGTGAGCTAAAGAAAATTCTGGTCGGGCACATGAGGGTGACTATGAAGCCCGTTCCAAATCGGGGAATCGGTCGATCCCAGACTGCTCGTTTTCTGTTAATGTTTGAACAGTTCGCGCTTTGAATTTTCCTTTGCATTTATATGCAGCTTTATGAGCACCAACAGCAGCAGCAGCAGCAGCAGCAGGAGAAACAACGACAACGACTATAACAGAAGGAGTAGCGAGTGAATTTTTAGAACGCAGTAACCGCAGTAAATTCACACAATGAAATCTTAAGCGCTCCCCCGAGGGCACAGAAACTTACACAAGGCCCAAGCGCAACTTTTACCGTATATACTTGACTCCAGTACTTGAACAATGCCACATTTATATGCCTCGTTGTGCTGCCTCTTGCAGATACACACACACACACACACACATATGTATATAGAATCACACATAGTCGCAAACACATTCATATGTTGACCTGTTGGGGGTAACGAGTGGGAGGTAGCTTGTGGGGTGCTTGTCGTTTGACCGGAAGTTCCACGAAGTTCAAATTATATGTGCACACATACACACATGAGCAGCGACTGTGTGCCTGTGTGTGATGTGTGCGTGTGTGGTCTGTTATTCATTCGTTTTTGCAAATAAATGAACCGTATACTAAAACAAACAAATTCAATTGAATCACTCTCTTGGGCATTGCAATTGAATGTTCCCGGGTCGGGCCAAGCCGGCAAGCAGAGAACCGAACTCTATTGGAATACTCTATCGGATGGGATTTTTGGCGTCGCCTCGTCTGCACTTGAGTTGCCTTTGTTCGTGTTCTCAAATCTGTGTGTGTGTGTGTGTGTGTGTGTGTGTGTGTGTATGTTCTGTCTGTCTTGAAAAAATCCTAATCAAAATGTTCAATTTGTTGCAAGAAAGAAAAACAGACAGAGAGAACGAACCCATATTAAGTCTGGAAATCCTCCAAAAATACATTACTTATACTATATGTTAGTTGTGGCTAGTGTTGTTGTGATTGTTGTTGTTAGCATTGGCAAACACTGACTGCACTCGGCTGATTAGAACAGTTGGCTATTTGTTGGTTCAAGGCCAACTAATTGGCAGTTTTTCGGCTAGAAAAAGTTTCATTTCTTTGAAGCGTATTTCACAACAAGAATGTATTATGGAATCTTTGGATTATATTATCGTTTAAATTGTAGAGAACTGAATTAAAATTCATAATTGCTTAAATAATATGTTAATTGATTAATTGATAGTTTTAAAATGTTCCATAGTTTAAATAGCATGTTTTATAGATTTGGAACTAGTTCGATTCAATAGATCTCTTGATTAAAGTTTCTATTTTCATTCCTTGTTTAATAGATTTATCCTGATCTATGCATTATGTGAAGTTAGCTTGAGTATTAACTAGGTTCATATCTTTCTGATATACCTTAAACAGGGAAGCAGCCGGTAAGGGTTATGAAATAGCCGTCTCCTCTTGTCCAACACAAATTGCTTTATGTGCAACGCGTTGCAACGCCCGAAATTAGTCTCAAGCGAGGGGCATAGGCGAATTGCTGGGGCCACTAGGAAACAGCGAGTTTCGCTTGGCGATAATTATGAGCAATTTACTTAATGATGATTTGTCTGGCTGATGAAAACAAACTACACGGCTGGAGAAATGCGCTTTCAACAGTCTGGTACATTTGCAGAGAGAGAGAGAGTATATCAATTATTTCTAGCACTTTGTAACATTGTCTATATATACTTTATAATCTGTTGATCTAAATGCCACCATAACCTATACATAGCTGTCCAGTTTAGACTAGTGTTTCCCTCTTAAACTAATCGGTTAATTTTAGCCAGGCAGAATAGAGCGTATGTAATTAAACAATTTACTTATTTAAATAATAATACTGTGAAATAAATAGATTAAATACCAATTTTTATCGAATGCTTTTCCCAAAGTCCAGAAAGGGTATGGAATCTTCGGTATGTTAAACTTAAAACTGACAGTTTAATGTTGTTTACATATAACCAGCCCAATTGAGTTGCGTTCCTTAGCTAAATTACATCGATGAAGAAAGGTTGATGTCATCTTCAAGGGGCAAACAGTCTGAGGTAGGCATATCCGACATGGTCAAAAGTAATTCGGTAATTCCTCTGTGAAGTTCAGAGGGAAGACTATTCGTGCAATCTAAGCTGATAAGCTTAGTTGATTATTTGAATACCATAGTATTCTAGACAAGTTTCCCCGAGAACTTTCTTAAATGAAGACATTCAATGAGGGGGCACTTAATCGGGCGCCGAGTCAGCTGCCATCTGCATGATGACGTCAATCATGACGAAATCAAAGTATATCAAATAACTGGACTTTAGTCTGCGAGCAGAGCTAAAACATCTCCACATATCAATCCACACATTGACGAGGCTAGTGAGCGAGTCGCAGTTGCAGCTGCAAGAGAAGTTGCGAATGCGAAAATGTTTCACTTGACTGATTTTCTGGTTCCACGCAATTTTGCCACTCAAGTGTAATTTGTGGTCGTCATTTCGATTGGCTTCTCTATCCTATACACGCTTTCTCTTCTGTCCCTCCCTCTCTCACCCACTCTCACAAACACATGCATCCATCTACTGCAGTTTTAGTTTTGGACGGAACTGCCAATCGAAAGTTGAACAAGTCCATTTCGAGGCTGCATCGGACTCCTATTGTGCGGCTTGCTTGATGCCGACTCTGAGGTTGTGTCTAAAACAGCGACTCTGCGATTGCCACTGCGACTGCGACTGCGAATGTGACTGAGTGATTTTTAATCGCGTGCGGCGAGGGGAGACGCACATGGCATAATAACTGTCGATCGAGTGGCAACTATTTGTTATAACATACATACATACGTAGCCAAGACAACCTCATTGTGAGCAAGCCTACGATATATTTCTGATATAATACTGCAGGCATTAATTACTTTGAGTTTGTTATATTAAAATCGATAATTTGTTATGTAATCATTTAACAATTACTAATCAAGATGGCTTTACTGACATAAGAAATATATGATTCGTATGATTTATGCATAATAAATAAAAAATAAAAATTTCAAATAAACTTTAAAGGCAAATTTTGTACAGAGAAAGAAATCAGCTATTAAGGCGGATCAGGCATACATATATAGCATATACTATGTGTACTATATATGTATGTTCTTAATGTGAAGTAAAGTAAGCCATTGCCAAGCATACTCGACAGTTACATACTCTTCTTCGAATTTTCAGCAGTTTATACTAAAGATCCAACTCGTAAGTCAAACAAATCAGTCGCCAGAAGATTAATTACAGCATTATTGTGTCGCCTGCATAGTCATCGTCCCTGCGCCATCATCATCACCATCATTGGCCACTTTATCATGGGGCTGCCAACTGCCGACTGTCTACGGGGCCTGGTCACCGTTGAGTCCGTTGTAAAACCCGCTCTGCAACCTTTGCTGTGGACCTGCCCTCGCTCCACTCCACTCCAACCTCGTTGCCTCTGTTGGCCTTTAGGCCTGGTCTGCCCTCTGTGCGAAAAGGTTGCATCGGATTTTTCTTGCAGTAAATAATTTTGTATGCCAGCTGTCCTGTTATGTCTGCCTGCTTGTCTGCCTGCCTATCCGCCTGGCCGCCTTGTACAGCTTTGCCCCCACCCGTTGTTACTAAGTATAGCAATCCATTGATCAGATTTTGATGTACTAGCTCATTGCCAGGGATGTGTTCGCCTGCTCTTGTCTAGGAACTCTTTAATGTTTTCGCTTTGATTTCTGCCCAGTTTTGTTGCCTGTTAAAGGACTAAAATCGTTGCAACTTATGCTACTACTTTGGCTTCCAAAATTGTTTCATTTAATTTATTACTACTATATCAATAATTGGTATCCAAAACCGGAGCCTATTCAACAGTGATAGAGGGGGAGAGAGGCCTTGTAAGTTACTGGCCAGAAGGGGAAGATTCTACATATTTGCCAGGTCTATTAAGTTGCGTTTCCGAGCATAGAATAGTCTTTGTCAATGGCCAACTAAAAATGCTGTTTCCCTATGCAATAACAAAATTTCCCATTGTGTGACAGCTCCCGCCATCCACCTGGGAGCAGCTTCTGGTCCTGGTGCTGGTGCTGCAGTGAGTGCAAACTTTTGGGATGCCAGTGAGAAGAACATTTAATTAAATTCCTTTGCACCTTTAGTGCTGCGCTAAAAATTCCAAGGCCGATAGAACTTCAAGGCAAAAACATACAACTACATTCGCAACAACAATAACAAGAACAACAATGACATTCAGCAATAACAAATTAATCTTTGTGGTTTGTGAAACAGGAACCAGAACCGGATACTCTTCCTCCGGCAGGGACGCCATTCGCGGGTCTACGTAGCTTGTACAAATGAGGCATTCTATTTAAAATTGTCGCATTGCCGAAACTTGGCAACTCCATATTGTTGCAAGAGACCATCGAGTGAAGAGCGTTTTATGCCGCAGACTGGCACTTTTACGGCTGATTTAGAGCCCCGCTCCAGGTCGGGACTATTCAATCAACTGTGCAGGACCCAAAGCCAAGGGACTGTTTAACGTTAGTACCAACTACGAGGGCAAAGTTTTCAAATTGTCCTTTTTGTAAGGCTTTACTTCGACGCGCTTGCTACCCTGCACTTCTAATCGGAAGGCTTCACAATTTGCTAGAACTTGCACTTCGTATTCAATTTTGCAAATGCGCCTGTAGTCAGGCCACGTAAGCGGAAGGAAACGCATAACAAAGCGTTTCTTATTATCAAGAGCTTCTGGGGAAAGGCATAAGGATGAGGAACGGAAAAGCAGTTAGGCAGAGGCAGAGTTTTTAATATTTCTTGATTTGGCCACGCCGTTTTGGCTCGACACAAAAAAAACCAATTAACTGTTTAAGCTGGCGAACTGTCTGGCTTACAGTAGCCAATAAATACTCTGCAAAACGAATTGCCGAGATAACATTTCATTTGAACGATGATGGAAAGTGTTCACCATCACATTGAAATTGTAAAACCATAAAATTAAACTGAAATTGACCATTATTTTTATTGCAGTTTTGAGAAAGAGAAAATAAATTGAATAATTTGCAAGGTATTGTTACTCCGTCATATCATAAAAGTCGTTTTATAGCCACCACAGCTCATAAAAAACCTCTTTAGCACTGGGTGCGTATTTTTACAATCACTGTTCATATTTCAATTTGCTAATAACTTATCAAACTATGAAATTGAAACTAATTAATGCTTGATACAAATATTCAAAAAGGGTTTCCTTAGATCAAACCTTTGCCAGTCGAAGCTCAGCTTCATCAATTGACGAATATTTCCCAAACTGTATGAACTTTAGTTATCATAGGTCGAATAAATCTCGCGACAGTCCAGTAGACCTATTCAGAGAGATATCCATGGCTAAAATGGCTCGTGTTACCCTAATCAAGAGTTGTATATATATTTTGAAGGGTTACATACACTTTCAGAATGTAAGGCTACTCTTCTTTCTATATTTATGTGCCATAAGGTTTCGAAGTTTCAATTAACATTATTGCAAGAAATGTCTGAAATGTTAGCAAATTACACAAATTGCTTTAATGTTGTTGGCATACGGGAATGTCACAAGCTAATGGTAAGTGACATGTGGCATGTTTAAGCTTTTTAATTGTGTACTCGTATCTACAACTTGTTCAAAATCTAACAATAAATGCGGACCCAAAACTTAGCTGCCCGGCAGTAGTCTGTGTAATAAGGCAAACTAAGCCAGGCCAAGAAATCTAAAGGACAGCACACACACACTCACACTTGTGCATACGCACATTCATATGGGTTCGACAAAAAGCCAAGTGAGGAACTAAGAGTCCGAGTTTTGGGGAATATACAAGAGGCCAGGGAAAGGAAGCAATGCAATTTGTATGCCCGTCAAATGCGGATCGTTATTTCGAAATTTAGAACTGCTCGAAATAATTCCAGTAAATTTTCTTGCAAACGAGGCTGACGCAGTAACAACAACATTTCCAGCTTATACTACCAGGACCTCCTACAGTACACATGCAACAAACACCGTAATATAAGAGCCCAACAAAAATGTCAAATGCGGTCAACACAGCGTTAATAGATGAGTATAAGAAGTGTTGTCTGTTTTTCTGCTTAGCGATCAATCTCTCTCTAAATGGAATCGAAGAAATATCAAAAAACAATCATATTTAAAAAACTTCTACGAACTTTTAAAAATTATATGCCTGGTCAAAAACTAATTTCACAACTTACAGAGCAATAATAATCAATGGCAAATCGTTCTTAGAATTATACTCTTTATGACATATATGTTGTATCCAGATAATTTAATCAAACGAAATCGAATTTAGACTCCAATTAAAGCTTGGACTTTAGGTTAATGTATAAGAGATTGTGCTTACACAAAGAGTATTTAAAAAGTGTTAAATTCTTGTTTATTTTATTGATAAATATGTATTATTAGTGTTTGTTTCAAATTGACTCATGCCCGGGATAGACAAATAGTAAACTTAAATAATTAAAGAGATTTTATCTAGAATAACCTTAAAAAGGATTTCTATTTACATGAACCAAATGCTCAAAATGTGATTGACCTTTTTGTCGCCTGTCAATGCTGCAGGCAAGTATAGCCATGGTACGGCAGCCAAGGCTACCACAATCCGTCGGCCTTCCCCTTCCTTCTTTTCATTCCTCCGTCCCACTCACGATGCACGTGCATTAAAAGTTTAACGTCAAAGTTGTTGGTCCCCGTTGCGCTTCGCTCGATACCCGCTTCCCGCGACCCTATTTCCTGGTGCCCGTTACCGGGTGCAACCGACGCGAACTGGAAGTGGTGATGGCGTCGTGCGTGGCACACGTAACCAAAACCCTGACGAAGCAGGAGCCCAGCTCTAGGATTCGAAAGTCAGGTGTGGGAGCCAAGAAGGTGGCGCAACGTGTGCCACGGCAAGTGGTAGGGCCGCTGTAGTTTAATTATGTGGAAATCTAGACAGGCACTTTGCCAGACAACGCCAGCGATGGATACTGCTGCCTGCAACGACGTTGTTGGTTCCATCTGACTCAGGTGCCAGTTGTGCGAGCGACACGCCCAATAGCCCACTACACCTAACTAACGCACTCGGAATTTGTGAATAATTATCGGCCAGGCGAGACATTCACATGTATTGGCTATACTAAGTCGGTTTCAGAGACCGCGTCGAAAAGATGCAAACAGAAGTGATGTCTGTTGTTGTTGTGAGGCAAAGTTGGCCTTCAGAAAAATTGCATTCATATTCAATGTGTCCAAGAGAAGTCGAACAATTGCAAATACAAATTGTAGAATATTTCAGTTTTTAATTCATCTCTACTGTACAATAATAACATTTAAAATAAGGCCTATTTATTTTATATATTCGATCGACTTGACTATTAATACTGAGCAAGAATTTAAATTATTTGTGGAGTTTAACTGTTGCATACCTTTGTTGAGAGTAAATATACCCGTAATGAGCATTAGCAAAGGTCGAAGGGTATAAAAATAAAATAGATACGCAACTTTTATGCTGACTGCGCATAAATTCTAATAAACCTTATTCCCGTTTCTCCTACTTGTGCCACGGACTGTAGAAGACGGTCGTTTATATCAATTAGCCGCGTCTGGCACAGCACAAACAGAATAGTATAGGGCGCAGCAGCGTGGTGTCCATATGTTGGTACAGATTCCTGTTTGCTCAGGTGATTTCAGTTGAAATGGTGTCCTCGGTGCGAGGGGCAGTGGGGATTGAGTCCGGGCTTAGGTGTCCACATTAATTGATATATTTGTGCGTTTATTTTGTTTAAATGCATGATGTGGAGTCGCACTGAACTGTAGGATACCTAGTAGTATTATATTTATGTACCATATATGTATATAATTCGTATATTCATTTATTTCTGATGAAATAAAGTTTAAGATTTTTGAATCTCTGCTGTAAAACAGCCAAAAATGGAAGTTCTATTTATTTAATGCGATTACAACTTTGTGTATTTCTATTAAGTTATTAACATCTCATGTGAGCTTACATTGCATATAAGTAATTTGAAATTCGTAAACTTTTTATTTTTGACATATTTCTTTGGTCTTTGTTCACTTAAATTAGAAATCAAGCTCGCCCTGGTCTTTAGTTTATATTCTTTATTCTTTATACTTTACTTTAATATTCATTTGGAATGAAAGTTTGAGAAAGTAGTTTCAGTTTCAGTTAGTGCAAGAGCACTTTGGTTAATTTCCTTTATTATACACGACTAACATTCGTATTGCCAATATGCAAAGTAAGATTCTAGTTGCCCCATTCTATCATTACTGGCTTAGAGGGATTGAGCTTCTTTAGCTACATCTGTGAGCCACTATAACACACATACTTGCGACTGTTCCGGGGGTTAGGGAGCTGTCGTAGCGTAAGGTATAAAAAAACCGAAGCTGAAGACCGAAAAACAATTCGAGTCTGTAACGCAATTTCACACTTTAACAGATACAAATTGCAACATCATAGTCGAACCCACATAAAGTGATATTCAACCGATTGAATTCAACGGTAAAAAGGGTTCAGGGTGTAGGGAGGGGACACAGACTCTGCTTCGCCTTGCCAGATTATAAAGATGATGATGGCGCCGCTTTTGCTGCTGCTGCTGGGCCATGAAATTTTATGATTTATGAGTGAGTCCTGGCCGACATGAGGTAGGTGGCCACGGCTGACAGGGGGAAGGGGGTCAAAGCTAGTCGAAGGCGTTGCTTTGTTCTTGGCGCCTTTATTCCTCTGACTGCCCTCGACAAAAATTGTTGCACTTTTTGTAGAAAGTACTGAAAGTACCACAGGTTTGGGTCGGTGTGCTGGCCTGGCCATTTGATAAATGAGTTTTACGCTTTCGCCAGCCATGTCGGGTATTGGAATAAGGTGGGCCTTAGTTATGAGCGATGCGATGAGGATGTGAGAACGCGCGGATGAAGGGATACGACATCTTCTTCTCTCAATCTGTCAGCCAGCAGCAAATTGATCTGATGACTGTGGTCAGGCCAACAACAACAATTGCTTCCTAAATCGTATCAGTTGCGATGCCTTTAAAATGCGGAAACAAGAAATACATTACGTTCTACGCCTTGCCTACAAGTTTTGGTTCCGTTCCTTTGCAATTGTGTTTGTTTATAATAATTCAATGAATCAATTTCTTTTATATTTTAAAGTTCTCTTGACGACGTTTGCGCTTTGGCTTCGATTACCTCGATCATATCTATCGGCTTACCGCCACTTTCGATAACTTATTCATTAAATCTACAGATTAGTGTTGAGTAAGTTCCAAATATCGTATAAAAGACGCTTAATAACAAGTTAAACAAATAATTTACAATTAATGACTTAAATAATGAATAAAACACTTATAAACAGAGTTAATCAGAGGCTTACACAAACATATTTTGTTTTTTCTGCTTAAAACCTAAAGAATGTAAGGAATATGTGGCTTTGAGTAAACTGCCAATAATTATTTGCAATTTGCTTAAAAATTTCGCTCCATTTGTAATTAACTAAGTGAAATTGTTGCCGTTTAAAAGCCATTCAAAACTCGGGAAAGACTAGCGTTAAGCATTATTTCATTTTAAGCACCACAACAATTTCTTTTATTATCTGCGGCGCAAATGGGGCTGGTGACCGAGTGCGCACATCCAGAGGAATCATAAATTCTTGATTGCTATGCACGACTAGAGTTACCGTTTAGCCTCCGCCTGCACTTTTATGATTTTCTTTTTCATCTCTTTTATTTTTAGCCTTTTTGTTGTCCCACAGATGAAAAAGTCAAACAGTGAGCAATCCTTCGTGCCCACACAGCAGCAGCAGCAGCAGACAATCATACTTGCATTCAGACACACCCACACCCACACCCACACACACACACATACATTCGACACACCCATTGAACTCCATACACGATACTGAAATTTCAAGCTCAATTGCGCGCTCAATGAATAATTTAGTCACAAATTTCGGCGCAGTGTTTGTGTGAAAATGCGTTCCTCCTTTTTCACTTTTTCACTCGCTCCTGCACCTTTTCAGTCATAAAATTTATACGATTTTCCTAAAGTTTGCCTCATTTTTCCTGCATCACATTTTTTATAGCTTGTGCCCAATGACAGAAAATACAAAGTGTACGTAGTATATATTCCTGATCAGTGCCAGTTTTGAGTCGATTTAGCCATGTCTAACTATTCAGCTATTCCTTGAAAGTTGAGAATTACCCTACGTTCTGATTTTTAAACGAAGTTTATTATATGTTGAGTTCGAATAAGAAAATGCATCACACACATGCACCTTGAATAAAGATAAAGGTCTTCGAGTAACGCTCTGTTTATGTTTCGGTTATAAGAAAACTTATTGTCGGTAAATAGAAAATTTATTTTGATTTGGGGATTGTTTTAAACCTATAAAATTGAAACAAAATGAATCACTTCGTTAGGTATTTCTAACGCCAGGTTCATAAATTAATATATATTTAATAATTAATAAATAAATAAAATAGAATGTATAATTTAAGATACCCTCTGAAATGATATAGCAACATAAATCATAAAATATCAATTCGATTAATTCATTGCTTAATAAAACAGTGCGATTCAAGCATTTCAAATGAACCTATCAATTCACTTCATCATCAGGAAGAAACCACAACCAGAGTCCACAGCGGGCGACTGCATATTTAATTTTGTCTGTCTAGTTCGTCCCTTAACCCTTCAAGTGGGCGCCTTTCCAAAAATACATATACAGATGGCCCAGAGTTTGTCTTCTTAATTAGTGGCCAAGTTGAAGTACTAGCTGCACACAAAGCCCAGACACGGTCTATGGAATTCACACGCACACATTGTATGTAGGCCGAGAGTCGATCCATCTCTGTATGGACAGTACGGACAGCTGTTTGCCGAATCGTGTTTGCTTTGTGCGGATTATGATTATTATATGACTATTATGCGTTTGTCTTTCGTGAGCCACAATTTGTCTTAATTTGTAGATGATACTTTGCACTCAAATTAAAGTAAATAAAGCAGATGATCCAGCTATACCCGGTACAAGGTATCGGTTTGTGCAGTGAGGAAATACATTCAAGACCGTTTAAGGTGTATATATATAGTCTATATCAATATCATTGGCTGATTCGATTTATCTAAGTCCTCCTGTCTTTCCGTGTGTCCCTTTGTTCTGCTGTCCGTATATCACTGTAAGCACACGATCTTAGAGTTTACTGTTGGCAATTACAAGGGCGTGAAGAGTATCTTAATTTCGGTCGCGTTAGACCGTAGCTTTTGTTACTTGTTCATATATAATTTGCCTGTCAGTTTCCAGTGACAAGTCTTGTTGGGTACGTAGGCAACAGGCTTAACGTTGTTGTAAAATTCGATATAATTATTCGAGAGCCTTCCAGTTACCACAAAACAATGTGCCACAATTTGGGGACCTGACCAAGGACTGGAACAGACAGGGTACCGGCTTGCCCCATCAATAGACAAATTAACATTTCGACAAAGGCAACCTAATCAAATGTCACAATCACGCATGACGCTACCCAGACCAGAATACGAACTGCTTATCCCCTCCTGGAGCGACACTTTGCTAGAATCTCGTATCTCTCTGCCTCTCTCCTTCTCCCTGTCTACACTGTCGACCCGTTGGGTAACTTTCACTTTTGTCAGTTTCAAATTATACTACACGTTTGGCTAGGTTAAAGGGAGGGGAGACGAGGTAGGCAGGGGCAGAAATGTCGTAATTTAAGGCTTATGTAGACACTGGGTGTCCGTTGCAGGCGACTGTACGCACCAATCGGCTGATAGCTGCAGCAGGAGCAACACCAACAGCAGAAGCAGAAGCAGAAGCAGGAGCAGCAGCTGCACCCAATTTGCATCTTTCAAAATCGTGTTTGTTAAAATTTTGTGGATGCGCAAAAATTTGCATACGACAATTAACACTCCAATAGGCGGTGCTCCCCAGGACCAAGGATGCTTCACACATTTGCCGCATTCAAGGGTCCAGCATACAGCAGCAGTAGCAGCAGCCAAGGCACTGCAGCAAAAGTTGCAGGCGTTCCCCACGTACGATGCTGCACCTGTCAGATTGTTGTCTACCCCCTTGACAACAGCAAAAACAGCAACAGTAGCAGCAGAATTACAGGAACGGGGCTGGGGGTATGTAAATAGCTACGACTTAAGCTGACAGAGATTCTATTATTCAATTGCGAAAGCAAACTAATGAGAAATACAAAATATTTGTCTGCGACTGCAACACAGTATTGCGAACTGACAGCTATGAAATTAGCAGAATGCAACCTCTGTTGCTCCCTCTGCAGGTTAAACAAACATTTCGGCTACCTTGTCAGCTGATTAGCCCTACCTACCTACAACGACTAATTCAATTGGGGTTTTTCTTCAACAAGATTTAGTTGAAATTTGCATAGAAAGATAGTTCGACAGTTAGATACTCCGTCAATTTTATTCACTTGCCGTCCATTAAAATTATCATAACAGGGTATAAGCTGAAAGCAAGCTACTTTTAGCACACCAAAGGCAACCTTAGTTGCCATGGTTGTCTGTGTTTCTACCAAGATTTGTATGCGTTGGAAGCAGTTAAATTGATTTTCAAAATTTTGCCACGCCCCTTGGACAGTAATAACAGAAGCTCTTGAAGATAACGTGCTCTTCTTCAGACTTTGCTGAGAATTATTAGTGTGGTAAATTATCTTTGAAATTTGAAGAAGCGTATTATACGGCCAGGCGCACTCGACATTTGCTTTCGCTATTTGTTTTTCTATAACATTTTGAAGTACATACATATGTTCATCTGAATGCTACATGGTGCTTCTATTGTTACTACAGATGGCGCAAAATAAGTGCGAAAACGTTCTGCGCTTATAACACGCCTTGCTAGGAGTTCTTCACTATTGCCAAGATTTATGCACTTTTGGCAGGCGACATTCAAGCTTTGCGCCTTACTATTTATATGCCAAACACATTAAAAACGGCTGAAATGGGGTATATTCAATTAGTACAAATAAAAACGGGTTTGGTAGACCAAAAATATCATAGAAGGCGCCTGTACGATTCTAACCAACTATTCTTGAAAATGACAACAAATTTGACATGAGGGTTGGGCTATTAATTTCTATCAAATATTAATCATAATGCTCACATCTCTCGCAATAAGATAAATATACTTTAAATACTATTGCATCAAAGGTTATATAAAACAAAATATATAAAAATAAATACAATAACCGATTGTTAAATTCGGTTATCGGGTATGGATAAGTTATGAACGCTCGCATATAGTTTGCTTTACTTATTTATTATAATTTCGTATTTTACCGCAGGACACGATGACTCTGTTCAAGTGTGTAGGTGTCGTTGAACTTGTATGTGTGTGTGTGTCTATGGGTGTGTGGGAGTGGGTTTTACTTGACATGTCGTGAGTTTTGTTGACGTTGCGCTACTACGCGACGCCTTACGTTATCGCCCTTTCATCGTCGTGTTCGCCGTCTCCCGCTGCGTTTTGCGACATGTGTCGCATTCACATTCCTTGCATCCTGCCAAAGTTAAATGGATCTCGTAATTGTTGTCATGGCCTCAATGCCGTTTGGCTTTACCAGCCAACCAGCCGGTCCCACTGTCAGACTGCAACTCCTTCTCCGCACCTCCTACTCCCTGATTAAATGTCGTAATTGTTTTCTTTCTCATTTGAAGCTTAATTATATCCATGCAGAGGGTATATTCGTTTGAGACCGAACAAGGCTTCAGCTATGCAAGAAAGAAGTTACATGTGTTTCCATATGCCATCTGTATAGTTCCGCGTAACTGTTTTCCCTGCTTTATTCTTATGATACTGTTCAAGTTGCATAAGGTTTGGATGTCTGTATCCTTTTATATAAACTGCAAGGGTATAAGACCTTCGGTATGTCGAGTGTGACCTTTCTTTCTTGCTTTTTATAGAAATGGCGGCTTAATTGCTGCTTTTTAAATGCAATTGAAAAGACATTGAGAGTCGGGTATGTCCTTTCGAAAGGATAACGTGACATTTTCGCTTTGTCTTCTCTTGTGGCTGCAAATGTGTGCGCTCTTCTCTTCTCATCAGAGCTTTTATTTGGCCGGCTTTTTTTGCATCTGCATGGAGACAGTTTGGACTTACACTTTCTGGCACAACACTTGACACGTACAAGGGAAAATACTTGGGCTGTGTCAGCTTCAGGTTGTGGCCATGGCAGCCGCTTAAAGGGACGCAGATGCTTGATAGACAGATCGACCTACCAGGTATATACAAACGTATATACCTCCCTCGTCTCTGCTCTCCTATGAATGTTTATTATGTGCTTTCAGTGTAAACATTGAGGATTGATAATGTAAATAAATATAAGCGAGACATGCTGAAGTAACCTTCCTCTTGTTTATATGTATTTATTTGTCTGTTTTTATTTATTAGTCATCCTTATAGCTCAAATGACTAATTACAACTTACCTGAGCTATTGAAAGCGTTCAACAAATCTGCAAGAGAAGAACGAGAAAGCAAAACTTTTTAATACCCAATTGAAGCATATTTTATTCGAGTTATAATTGTTACAGTTACAGTACAGTGTGCCATCGAAGGAGGGCAGTGCAATAAAAATGCATATCGATGCTCCACCTCAACATTGTACAGAGGTGGCAGAGGTACTCAAATACTTTTGTTGCAAGCAAGTTGAAATTGATTTCTTACATATCGAAAAGCTGTGGCAAGTTATGCTCAACTTTTTGACATATTCAAGAAATTGACACATTTGATGTCGTCAAGTCGAACTTTCGAAGTCTGTCTATTTGTCTGTCTCACTGTCTGTCTGTCTGTCTGACTCTCTGTCTGTCTCTGTTTATTGCAACCAAACTAGTCTCAGTTTTATACAATCTTGGAGTAAGTTGACTTATTTTTACTGCACGCTGTAAATAAGACGGAACAAGCCTGATATATTTTACAGCCGCTCGAATCCATCTATCGAGTATTATCACTGATCAATTAATGATATATGTTTTTAGATAAGGATGCAGAAATCTAGTTAAAATTCATGTCATCTCTGTAAGTGTTTCAAGATGTTATAAGCCCACTTGGATTCGGTAAAATGGAGGACCGGAAAGATACTTATAATACTTATATTATTATATACAGACAAACAATTATATTCAAATATCCAATATCCAGTCAAGTGAAGTGGCCTGCTCTCTCTTATGTTACTCATAATAACTGTGATCAAAAAACGAATGACTTGATTCATTTTTAAATATTTCCTCTAATATTCCGTTATATTTCTTTATATTTGAAAAGTTCCCACGGCAACGATCGACTTGAGGATTTCCGAATTTCTGCAGTTTTTTGTTGCGCCAAACGCTTAGCAGTGGAAAGGCAGTGGAAAGGTGTTTTCCTGAGAAAACTGGAATAGGTAACTACTGAAGTGGCTCAATTGCTTGGGACACAGTTGAGTAGTTGATATCTAAGTAATAATAACAGTTTCATCACAAAGTCATTGAAAGTCGGCACTGTTTACGAGCTGAGCATTAAATCGTCCGACAGTTTGTAAAAGATATTACACTCAGGAGTTAATCAAATTTCCTCATCGGCGAAGACTAATTTACCGAAATGTTTTTGAGACAAAAACATGTTAGGACCAGTTGATATTCATGTCTTACGAGCTTCGTTTAATTACCATGACACTCCCATGCAGGAAACTTTCCGGGAGTTTAGTGTCAATTAATAAGATTGCAATGGCTTTGCCTCACTTTTTGATAAGCCAAACTCAGTAGAATATTTGCAGTTTTCTTCCGATTCATACAAATTACTTATCTTATGTTCATTATATTAGGGTTGATTAATGTTGTGAACCGAAAGAACTTTACAATATGCAACTTTTTTTAAGGTTCAAAGAAGTTTTTAAAACTAGTAAAGAATTCGAATTGGCAGGAAAACTTAAATCTTTTATGCAAATCATTATTTTCATTAACTTTTCAATTACTATTTTACGATATTGTGATTTAGTTTATAGAAAATCAAGTCTTCGTTATGATTGAACTGAACTTGATAACTGTTTTTAATACAAAGTGTGGTATATTGTAATCTATTTTTGAACAAATTTAAACGGAAAATGTGGCAAAACTAATGTATTGACTTTTACACAGACACTTTCATCTTATTATAAGCCAAACATATAGAAGTAACGAAGTCTGATTTAGCCTGTCTACATATTAGAAATATATGGCCGAAAGTCTTCTATGCTTGGTAAGATATATATATTATAATCTGATCGAGTATATTCTAATCTATTTTTGAACAAATTTAAACAGAAAATGTGGCACAACTAATGTATATTTAAGTTACCTTTTACACAGACACTGTCATCTTATTAAAAGCCAAACATATATAAGTAACGAAGTCTGATTTAGTCTGATATATGTGCAAAAGACTTCTGTGCATGGTAAGATACTTCAATCTGATCCAGTTCGTTTCAAGTATACACAGCGTGCAGCAATAAGAACTTCATAAGATACTCGATGCATATTTGTATATGGGATCCTAGATATCTGAGTGTTGCAAGTTGCATTGCAAAGTGAACACAACCTCTGCTAGATAGGGTGTTTAAAGTCTTCCTAAATTGAGGCAATTCAGGCAAACAGTGGCAACAAAAACCCTTAATATGCTGTTTATAAGTGCATTTTTAACTGGTTAAATGGGAACATTGAGAGCTCCTACAAAGATTCTGGCCGCAAAGAGCCCGCACAGCTGGAGGTCCTGCTAGATGGTCCTGCTGCTGCTGTTGGTGCTGCGTCAAAGTGGCAACATGTTTCGACTACAACAGTTGGCACAACAAAGTTGGGGGTTAAGGCCAGAGGCAATGCGAATGTTATCGAACAACAGCAGCAACAACAACAAGAGGAACAACATCAGGAACAGCATGCAGAATGCAGCAAGCTGAGGCAGGTCCTAGCTTCATGCCACATGGCATGGTGTGGTTGGTGGGTGGAGGGAGGTTAGCTATTGAAATCTGCTGGCTGATTGACGTCGAATATTGTTGTTTCGTATGCGATATTTGCTGCAAATAGGAACTTCAAAGTCCGCAACTGAAACTGCTGCCCTAGTTAGTTTTGGGCAGGCTTATCAACAAAGAACGGTATCAGAACTGGGTGGACTGGTTGGGGGCATGCTTCACAGCAGGCACGGACTGAGCTCAGACTGCAGCACTAAATTGAAGACAAGCCAATAGCAAAATGTACTGTGATTATCGAATACAACTGCATAAGCTGAGCAAGTTCTTTACATTTTATATACCATACAGAAATAAAGAGACATAAATATAGAAATATATATATAATCTATGAATACACAGAAAACTGAACCCTGTAAATGGTACCTCTCATATTTATTTTTTTTTAATTGTTTTTATAAATAAATCATTAATAAATTTCATTTGTAATTCACTTGGCAAAATGAGTAGATCAAATTAATATAATATGCCAATGAGTAATGGAATATATTCGAATATTATAGTCACATTTTCACTTAAGATATAACTAATATAAGTCATTTATATATATATATATATATATATATATATATATATACAAAATGTGATTAATATATTATATATTGTACATATATTTATATTTATATATTGCATATGAAATTTATTTATAAATATTTATGGGCTTAAGTATTTTTTATTTAGATCCAAAATATTATAGTCCCATTGTCACTTGAGATATAACTTATATATGACTATATATATATATATATATATATATAATATGATTAATATATCATATATTGTACATATATTTATATTTATATATTGCATATGAAATTTATTTATAAATATTTATGAATTCTTGGCTTAAGTACTTTTTATTTAGATCCAAAATATGTTTTCACTTTGTCTGTCTCTCTTTCTTTCACTGTTCGCTGAAGTGTTTCTTGTATCGGGCGCGCACTGTAGGCTTCGCTTAGAAGGCAGATGATGGGCGCGGCAGATCTTCGAGGGAAGTGGCAAGCAAGCAGGCGATCGCAGGATGCATTGAAGAACAACAAAAACGCGGGCGCGAAAGCAACACGGAGCGCGCAGATTTAGCGGCGTATTTTTTTGAACTTGGCTTTTAAACGGCTAAACGGCTAAACGGCTGAACGGCTAAAGCGCTGCAGCAGCGGCGATTGCATAAAAATATGTCGGAAACCTTTTGCGGCTTGGCTATTGCGCTACTTGGCTAGTTTGCTATTTGCTGAGTTGCTCGGCTGCTACTGAGGGAAAAGGTTGCAAGCGCGATGGCGACAAACAAACTAACGGCAGCAAACGGCAACGGCAACGGCGACGGCGACGACGAGGACGCGGCAGCGAGGACGACGAGAATCGCACGTAGAGAATGTCAAATGAAGACTGAAGTCAGCGCCAGCGTCAGCAGCGGCAGAGGCAGCGCGTGCAATGAAATGCGCTTCTTATGCGAATGCGAAATGTTCCCCCCCCTTCCCTGCCCACTTCTTCTCGTTGAGCAGAACGTCAGCTCCAATAGTTGCACTCGTCGTTAGCGGCAGCGTCGTTGCACTCGGCAATCGTTTTGCCGAACAGCAATTGTTCTTTCCCTTTTCGGCTCATTGATTCGAGCTGCAGGACGCGCTGCAGAGCCGAAGACGTTGCCCAAGAAGAGACCAAGTTAACAGCAGTCCGACTCCGACTCTGCTAACCTAACAGTGGAGGCAAGAGACTCAAGAGAGTGCGCTGTAAGAGTGAAGCGCGCGCAGTGCACAGCAGAGTGAAAGTAAAAGCGACACCAGCGACAAACGTATTAGCACACATAGTCAACACACACACACGCACACACGTTTGACTTGATGCAATGTTATAATTCCATTTATCAACATTTGCAGTTAACAGTGGAGCGCAAACAGTGTTAACAGAGTAACTAAACTTTTGAGCACACAACGCAGCAGTTGCCATATGCTTTGTTTACCTCGCAACTGCATAAACAGCTTGTTATGTCGCTGTGTGCCCTCTCTCTTTTTTTCTCTTTAAGCCAACACCGTAAACAGGTCGTTTTGGCCACTCTCTCTCTCTTAAATTGCAAGAGCGGCAACTTCGCTTTGTTCTGCAGTGGATGCGCGAGTTGCGCGCGAGGCATTGAGTGAAAACTGAGTTACACTGTTCCCATTATGCACGATGGCGTACAGTGCTGGCACAAATATTGAGCAAGTCTCTCAGAAGAACGTTTTTGAACCATTGTGTATTATGTTATGCAAACTTATTATTATATATTCAATATACAAAAGCACAGTAACATATCATATGTTCATAAGGACGAAGTAGGTGTGGCTTCTTTCTTCTTTTAACTCTTTCCCTTCTAACTGCATTTGAATCACATTGATACACAAACTAAGCTATTACATAAACTAATAATAGCAAAATTTGTATAAACCTGCATTTGACCATTGGATTTGTTGTTCAATTTGTTTGATTGGTACCCTTTACAAATTAAGAAATTTAACAAATTTATTATTATTTTTAAGCGTCCGCCTCAAAGTATGCAACAACTTGTGGATCTTAGAAAACCTTCGCTGCAAAAATTCATAAATATTTCGAAATAGTTAATAAATAAATTGAGTTTCATTTTATGGGCCCCCTCCTACCAGGGGCCTCCTGCTAGCGGAACAAAAGAGAATAAGTATATCCAAACAAGCTATATGTGAAATTTGTTGTCTTTATTTTCTATAATAGCTGAAATACAGAACAAGAATATCTATTTCTCAAAAACTGTTGATAATCTAGCCAATATAAAATCGAGAAAAGAGTCGATGTGACTAGCATTAAATGGCTTCATTTTGTGGAATGTTTTATGCACTAACCTACATACTATAATTTAAAGCAAGGCAATTACAAAAGGGGCCCGGAGTAGTTTTGCCAAAGGGACCGTCGCTGCGGCGCTGGTTATAGCGGCCCGAGTTTCATGCAATTTCGAGAGGATAATATAAAAATTAAAGTAAGCGAATATGGTAAATGTGATTGGGATATCTTGTGATATCTTCATCAATGATAGGTTCTATTTTAATTTAACTTAATTTATTTATTTAATTTAAATTAAGTAGTAGTAAGTATAAGTTGTAGATATAGATACAAATATTTAAATGCCAAATTATTTGATGGGAATCTATAGATCCCTGGATTATGCCTGGCAAGACAATCTGTCACTTCCATAGGTCCTACCTTGGTTAAGTCGACGGGCCAGGGCCACAGGCGCTGCCTGGGAATGCAGCGCTGCCCAGTGTGCAGCAAACATGCCACACTCCCCGCGAGGCAATTAAATGTGTAGCGGGAGTACTTTGCATCCTCTCTTTAGCTGCTGCTGACTCCGCTCCTTGGCCAGCTTCTGCCATCAAGGTATTTTCTGTGGGCGACCAGAAACGATGCGCGTGCTTCAAGAAGCTACGCTGCACTCTCGGCGTCACCTTTCTGGCCGCACATTATAAATTTCAGTCATGCTTCTAATAACTTTGAATTAATCATCTTTTCCGGATTTGCTTCTAAGGCACGCACAAAACTTCAGCTTCCGCTGCCACCAAGACGGGGTGTGAGAAGGGAGGGGTGGGGCTAAGCCGCAGAGGTGCGTTATGTGGTACAAATGAAATGTAATCCACATGAAAATTGCCCTGGCTTATGCAAAATGTAGCAAAGTTGAACAAAGACCGCACTCACAAATCGATGCCCAGCGACTCCCTCTCTCCCCCTTCCCTCTCTCTCTGTCTCTGTGTTTTCCGCTCTTTCTTTTTTCTTGACAGATACTTGTATATACATGAATAAATGTTTAAAATGCAAGGCATCACACGCCCCTTCTCTGTGGAAGCTGGTGTAAATTTCAGCAAACATTGCGCATACGCCGCGTTGCTGCTGACATAAGACGAATTCAGTTTGTTTGTTTGCTGCTGCTGCTGCTGCTGTCGTTGTTGTTGTTGTTGTTGTCGCTGTTGTTGTTGGAGTCGCCAACATATTACTAAGCAAGCAGCCAGTCTAGACTACCATCCAACGTCCTCCTTGCCTCCTCTTCTGGGCAACTTACCGCACCTTTCCATACAACTTTAATAAATTTGGTTTGTATTTTGATAACTTGAAACTTTGTCTGCCAAGGTGGAAAATGTTGTTTCCCCTTCGCGTTGCTCTTCCTTCTCTCTTTCGCTTCTATTTTCATTATCTGCCACACTTCATCATCATTAGCGAGTAACCCGCCCCGCCCGCCGTCGTCTTGAATAAATAATTTTCATTTCATTTTTGTCAAACTCGCAGAATTTCCCTACATCTAATTGTATAATTTCTCTTTTTGCCAACTTTCTGTGGTCTTTCGCAGATTATTTATAGCCTGTACTTCTGCACTAGGGATACGCTCCCCCCCAAGTTGGTTGCACTTCCAAAACTCAAGCTGGATTTATGGTGCATTGCAGTGCCTGAAGGTGCAAGCAAATCTCTCTCCCTCCTTCGCTCTTCGTGTCAAAATTGAGATGTATTAAGACCCGGAATAAATAAGGTTGATGTTTGCTAATCACTGCAAATTAAATGGATTGCAAACAGCATTATGTCTTATACCCCTTCACAAAGAATCGAGTGCATTATAGGAGAGAGAAAGAAACCCGATTGAAGAACTGTAACATAAATATATATATATATATATATTAAGAAGAAGGTATTGACATGTCTGCACTTCCGTTAAGGTCTTCATACTGGACACAGGCATTTGCAATTTTAAGGAAGTAACATTTTAAAGACACTTACAGATTACTCTTCCTTTGCCCCCTCTCCACAAATGGTGTCAGCTCGGCAAGGGGTAAGAAGAGGAGCGTGACAAACAAGCATCGTTAGCCGTAAGGCTAAGGTTGTTAATGTTGTTGTTATTGTTTCTGTCGTTGTCATTCTCATAATTGTTGGTATTTTCGTTGTTAGTCTTATTTACTGTTGAACAATGAAAATGACGAGAGAAGGGTATATCAACTAACAGGCAGCAGGAGGCATAGCAGACGCCATAAGATACAAATGTATATTACTTGCACTGTATATGTATACTTGATCTGATTGTTATAACATATCTTGAACGAGAATTAAGCAATTCTCCAGTCTAATTCTACCTTAAACACATAATTTGTTGAAGACGTGAGAGCAGAGTTAGTATTAATTAAGGACTCACTGCCGTTGAGCGAAGAGTATCTCGCTGTCGTGTCCTTTCCCTTTTTTGACTTGCAGTGTGCTTGACTTGTTATTGAAACTAATAAAACAAGCTGGAAATGAATGTGTTAGCTTGGTGAATTACTTAACTTCGTTCCTACAGCTAAACACACAAACAGTTAATTGATATTTAAAGTGGATTGCAGGGTAAACAACAGTCGACTAAACAGTGCTTTAATTGTTTCTATGCTGCAGTATCGCTAAATTGTCACGAATTCCGTGCGATTTTAACGGCACTTGTAAAGTAGTCGGCAGAGTGCCAGAGTGCTTAGAAGATTATTGAAGAAAGAAGTAAAACCCAAAGAAGAGAAGAAAGAAACGTGGTCTTTGACATGCCGAAGGTCTTATACCCTTTCAATTTACCAATAGTTGCTAAGATATACGAGCAACTCGCTTGTTTAGACTTGAATAGATCTGCTTCTTAATATACCCAGAACTGAACTTAATTCGTAACAGGAGAACTTAGGGTGTTTCTAGAGAAGTTCAATTGCTGCGATAGGCTTAATACTGTTTGGCTTTGCAGTCTACTTTGATGTAAATTTTCTCTGATGAACTGCAATTGGCTGCATGTGTCGCCGTCTATGCACAGCATATTCAAGATGTATCATTAAAGCCAAAGCTGGCCGGGCCGGGCCGGACTGGCACAAGCAACAGCAGTGGAACACGTGACACAAGGACTTTTACAGAGAGTAGTCTGCGAAGACGATGAGGAGGCGAGAGGCGACAGACAGCGACTAATTCTGATTGAAGCCAACGTGGAAAAAGTTCACGACGAACGAACTTTGCTGTCAAATGGAGCAGGCTAGCAGGAGCCAAGTCTTGGCCAGTGCTGGACACGCTCTCCTCCACAACTCACTCCAGCAAGGCTTTCTATGCATCCCATCCTTGTCCATGTCCGGCAGCAGTAGCAGTAGCATTCGTTGATCAATGGCAATGGCTGCCACAATGTTTTTGGGCCGTGGCCATCATTAGCCAACGTTTTTTGCCTTTGCCGAGTTCTTGTGTCCTTTGTATACCCAGTAATAAACTTACAAGGGTTTTATCGACGCTACATCAGCTGGGCAATTTCGATTTCTATTTAACGAGTATAAACTTTGTTGAGGGTCAACTTTTCTTGCTTGTGTGTTTCCTTTTCTGTTTGCGCTTTCTCTTCGTTATTTCGGTACTGGGTATCACACTGTGCACTGGCGGTGTTACTTGTTTTTGGGCCAAAAACTTGGTCCTGGCCAACACAAACCCGTTAACAGTTAAGTGGATAAGCCAATTTATGAGTTTCGAATTTAACTTTGTCACTTTTTTCCCTAACCTCTGGCGTTGGCTTTTTCGCTTTCGTACCTCTCCCTTCTCCATTTCTCTGCCTCGGTCTCTCTCCCCCCTCTCCCTCTCTCTCTCTCTCTCTCTCTCTCTCTCAATTTGTCTTTGGCTGTCGTCACTATAGTAGAACTTATTGGTCGTTTGCCAGTGTCTCAGGTCAGTTCTCAACAACTCTGCGACATAAACCTCTCGATTAAAATCGAGATAATGGCAATATAAGCATTATTCAGGAGTAAAAGAAAGGGTTGCCCATATTTAAAGGCATATTGAAACATTGTTATGGATATATCATGTTTATAGGCTGTATTACTGGACAATTACGAGTCATAGAGTGCTCTTTGTCTCTGTTTGTTTCTGTTCTTATTTACTGTCTGTATGAACGACTCGATCTCAGTAAGGAATAGAAGTAGAGATACCAATTTAGGCACTGAAGTACCTTAATATCACACGTAAATAGAGCTCTTTTTAAATTTAATCAATCTTCTATACAAAGCAATAAATTGAGAAAATAAAGAGCTCTTAAATGGAATAGACATACAGATTAGGCAAGCAGCATATAGAATAAGATGAGAAAACTTTTGTCATAAGCTTTACAATTATCATACCTTCGTCATGCCGTGGTGCTTTTTTAATGCCAAGATTGCCATCGATTTTTATACTCATTAAAAGATTCTCGAGCCCGAAAACTCTCAGCTCATTTGTGCGTCTTACGAGTCCAATTAGAATTAATGAAAGCACTTGAAAGGATTAGATTGTGGAAGCTCTTAGCACAAGTGCTTGTTGGCAGCCGCGGGTTAAAGCAGCCAGGATTGCACTTCCATCGAGACTCCGAGTCACGCTCCACCAAAATTTCTCACACAACGAGCCTCAACAAGGAGTCGAGTTCATATCAATTGGGTTTAGCTTGTCTGCTGCCCGTTTGACGAGTCCCGTCTGACTCTTGTCCCGTGCTTGTCTCTTTGTCTCTTCCGTCGATCGTCGCAAGCGCGTCGACTGATTTGCATATTCGGCAATTTGCAAGAAAAGAAGCGCAACGTGTCCAGCCTGCTGCAAGTGGCCACTAAGCCCATGTCCTGAGTCCGTCTTGCTGCCATTGTTCCTCTCCTGCTTATGTATGCAGCACCAGCTCTGCGCGTGCGACAACCTTGCCAACTGCCCCGCTAACTTTGCCCACTGTCAGAGCAGCACTCATAATCTTGGCCAGACCGAAGCAGCCAATCGGTCAAGGCTTTGTTTTCCAATTTCCATACTCTAAGCTGCCTTCCAGTTAATTGCATAACGTAATTAACGGCTTCTGCTGTCTCACTCATTTGCCATAAAAGTAACTCAATGGAGAAAGGAAGAAGAAGACATCATGTATATATATTCGTGATCAACATCTACAGCCGAGTCGATATTGCTCTGTCTGTATGAGCACTTATAACTCAGAGATTATAATTGTTAGAGTCACCAAATCTTGTGAGAATACTTATGAGGAATGCTAAGAAAGTAAAATTGTTCTAGAATTTCGCCACATTCCCTTCTTACTTATCTATTGCAGTTGATTAACCTTTTCACTTTGTCTTAAAAGTTGATTTAACTTGCAATACTAGAAAGAAAGCCGACACATTTCCGGTTAACATTGTGCATGGCAAATTTGAATGTTATTTATATAATTTAATATTCAATCAAGTCACTTGACTTACCTTTTGTTCGATTCTTTGTGAGATTTGTACTATTGGTAAAGGATTCAAAAACTTCAGCAAGTGTATTTGGGTTTGTTATCCTGTTTTATGTATAAATAACGACGGAATATTTGGAAGCAACGTTCTTTGTGGACTTTTCTACTATATTCAGTGCATATTCAAAGGACCTTATACTCTACATTTGTTGTTGTGCAAGTCGCGCGCATCATCAATGCAGGCAAAACTTTCGCATCGGAGCTTTTCTTGCACATCAGCAAAAAGCTTTCGGCAACTGCAGCTTTGTGCGTCCCGAGCTAATCAAACACATTTCATTGAAGTCGAATCGGCTAAAAATAAAAAGCAGAGCAGAAGGCGAATCACAGTGAAAATATTTTCAAATAAATTGTGTCCTGCAACAATTTTCGCACAGCGCGTCAATAAAAATGAAAAAGTTCACTGGCTGCCAACAGCTGCTTGCCACGTGAGCGTTGCACACACTACACACAGACAAACACACAACACCGACAATTGTTTGACCTTCCTTTACATAAACGAAGCACTTGGCTCTGCCTCCGCTCGGAGTTGTTTGACTTCGTTTCGAATGTTTCACAGCAATGTTCACAATTATTCGCGGATGCCTAAAAAACTAAACAATGAAACTTGTTGCAAAGAATTAAAAACTAGTGCGAACTCGGACACAGTGAAGACAACGCAACCACGACAACGACCACGGAGCTGCAGCTGCAATAACAGAAACAACACAATGCGAGAAGGAGGAAGACGGAAACAAACGAATATGTCGGCACCAGCACAAATAGGCGAAAGCAGCTGTTCTGAGGACTGAGCCACAGCGAGAGCGGAAGTGTGAGAGAAATTTACTGCAGCGAGCCAGATAAAGGCCAAAGAGAGAGAGAGAGAGAGAGAGAGAGAGAGCTTTTGCTCAGCATGCAAGCTGTGTCAGACCAACACCAACCAACATTCTACACTGACAGACACTCTCTCCATACTCCTTATTAATGATAGCATTCGATAAGCCACACAAATGGACGAGTATATTTATTACAACTTGAATTCCTATAGATTTTAAACTGTCAAATATACAACTTATATCTTAGGCTTATTTTGTATTGCATACTTACAGGCTGCGCTAATCTGTCCGTCCACTAATTGTTGTTGTGTAATAACTTCTGTATTAATTATTCGATTGAAAGCTAATGTTTAAATGTGTTAACGGAATAATAACATTAATTTAATTCAAATTTAAATACGCAATTCTATATTTAAGGGCGCAGAAAAGGGCGTGGTCAAATACTGAATTAATCTTAATCTACGTGAACTATTAGGCCACATTGTCAGCAAACTTAGTAGTCCTACTCTAGATACAAACTTAGTAGTCTAGTCTGTGAGCTCTAGGTTATCAAACAGTCGTGAATACGGTCTCTCTGTCGGTATGAACTCGCTGATCTCAGCAACAATAAGAGCTATAGTCACCAAATTTTGCCAGTAGTTCTCTGTATAACTTACACAGATAAAGCTTATTTAGTTTTTTGGATGCCACGCCCCTAAGCCTAGCAAATCTATCATTAGAATGGAATTTACAATGCAATGTATAAAGTAATTCTACCTGTAACTTATTTTAAAGCTAAGTGGAATATGGTTTCAGGTTCTGAACATGGGTTTTTCATGTGGCTTCCTTCCTCTAGTTTCTTTCACTTGAGGATGTGCCTCGTTCCTCAAAGGCCTTTTAATTTAAATGTTAATATGCCTGCATATACCGGCCCTGCAGTTCTCCAGCCCTGCTTCCTCTCGTCTCTGCTTAAATGTGTAAAAATTTGATATGCGAGTGGAAATATTTTTCATAGTTTCTTACGCCATTTGCATATGACTACTGGCTGGCAGACAGACGACTGGCAGAGTTACAGACCGCCAGAGGTCGACTGGCGCCAGGAGAAGTGAAGCCTGACCGCAAATAGTTGAGGTCGAGGAAACCTCTGTGTATTCCAATGACCCGTTCCTGTATCACTTAAGTTTTTACGCTCGTATTTGGCCGCACACGTCTTTTATTGGATATTTGTCTTGGCTGCCACGACTAAAGCCGGGAAAGGCGAATAGACAGACGCACGGACCGACGGATGCAAGAATTCATTAAAAATTAATCCGATGCCGGCGCTGCAGGAGTATTTGTCCAGGGCTGACACTATACACTGTACAGCTGGGGTTGGGCTGAGAGGGTTGGAGTTGGCGTTGGGGTTAGGCATGGGGCTGGGGTTGATGTTGGTGTTGGTACCGGGGCTTGTTGTCTGCTATTCAATTACGTATGCCACGGATGCCATGAAAATTACCTGCAGTGTCTGCAACACCCGACACACCGCCAATCTGCCAGTCCGCCGGGCTGTGTAGTAAATTTTAACAGCACTTGGGTCAGCAAGTCCTCTATGGCCATTTCTTCGTCTCCGCTTGTATATTTGCCCCCCGCCTCCGCCTCCGCCACCGTCTTCGTCTCCACCTCAAGCCTAAGCCGCTGCTTCTTGCCACGGCTTCTTGTTTGGCGAAACTGCTTGGCAGTTTTATGTGTTTTGTCTTCACAGTCGCATGCAGCATAAACGGAATTATTTACAATTTATTTTTACCTGGACCAGAGCTACCGAAATGGAGACCAGGAACTGGGAACCAAGCGGTGCCATTTGCTTTTCTTGTTTGCTTTTCTGCTATTCAAAATGTCTTCATTACCGGTTGCTGAATATCTTAAAGATGCCCAGAATCCTCAATATCAACACCAGTACCAACACCAATACCAATACCAACTACAGCGTCAGCTGCTTCCTTGGCTTTAATCCGACACCGCCTCCGAGAAGTGCCTGTTTATCCTGGACTTTCGCAGCCAAATAATATTCTGAGTGCTGTGCCAAGTAATTGCCCGACGCTCCAAGTGTCCAAATGGGCAGACACCCCACCCTCAGTGCACATTAATTCTATACCAACAACAATTCCAGGAAAGAGTTCCATGCCAATTGCTCAACTTGATTAAACCAAAGCGAGAAGAAAGGTTTGAAATGCCGAAGTCCTTATACCCTTCAAACTTCGGGTATAAGTTTGCAACAGTTGTGTAATTACTTAATCTAGTTCTGATAATGTTTATTGAGTTTTAATTTGATTTAAAAATCTATTCTATCTTATTATAATATGGTAGATATGATATATGGTTTACACAGTGACATAGTAAGGCTGAGTTGCAATGCCCAAAAATCCATACATGGTTCCGATGTTGGTGACATACACGGTTACTGTAGAACTATTTTGTTGAATCCTTGCAATCTTATTGTAAAAAAATAGTAACACTAAGATGTGATGAGTTGTACAATTCCATTTGCAGCTTATAAACGGGCAAGTCCAGTGTTCAAGCTGTGGAAAATCTCGTCTAAATAAAAACAAGCGACCGAGCTGTGAGCAACAGAACCTTTAGACATCCGGTAGAGGGACAAACCTTGGCACAGAAGCCTTAACTTTTTCCTCTTTTGCGTGCTCAAGTTGCCTTTATGAGTGCTGATAAATCATCAGACTAGACAACGTGTTGCGGGAAGCATGCCTTGACAGCGGATGCTGCAGCAAGGCTACATTTTGAGGCACTTGTGGAAAGGGAAAGGTTTCTTATATCCCTCTTCCTAGTTCACCTGCGCAAATTTAACCCCATTCGCAGGCATAATAGTTGTCGTCAGTTAGTACTTACTCTTATATTAGTAATGATGAAGAAGGCCGCGTATCAACGTTTATTTATTGCACCTACGTGTTGGCTTTAGCTTTAGATCGGCCTTCGCTTTGCCTTTCGGCTGGCCAATAATGGAAGTTCTACTCGAAATCGACCACTGCATTGCGACACTGCGACACTCCATGCTTATGTAAATTAGCTGCAAACTAAGCTCGAAACAAGTCGGAAATATTTGTGCAACATTTGCATACGATGGAAAAGATATTTCTTCCATGACAGTCACAGTCACGACGGAGTGTTCCCTCAGTTGCAGAATGTTACGTAACTGTAGGAACCACGCATTACACCTAACGTAACCCACTTTAACCCCTAGTTTTTATAGCTAACGTAATTAGGATCTAAGGTTTATATCGTTTGCATACCCTGCAATCACATGATCTGTAAACAGTGTTTATTAACGCTGATATTAAGTTATCGATAGCTATCATGTTCAACAAAGTGTGTAATTAAGAATAGAAGGGTCACACTGTAGAAAGTGACGCCCCTGCATGTGAAAGTTATTAATTAAATTTGGAAGAAACAAACGAAACTATAGTTAAATTAAAAAAAACTTCAGTTGAACGCCCTCGACAGTAAGAACCAGTAAAAAAAACAACAGTCGAGCGGCACGCGACTTATGTTTCGGTGTAGTTTAATTTGTTTAATTCATACACATATTAATATGAACATACTTTCAAATTATTCTCTACAGATGCCTCCTGTGTTAGCTGACACAAGCACTTAGAGCTATGCTCATACTTTTTGAATAACTTCTGTGTTTATGGTTCAATCTGATTGAAATTTCGAGAATAAGTAGATATAACTATGTTAAAGTTAGAAAGTTATATATGTATAGTTATGGGGTCTCCCACGCTTCCTTCTGCCTGTTACATACATTTGCACAAAGTTAGTATACCCTTTTCTGGCCATTTCAATTGTCGAAGGGTATAAAAACATTCATAAATATTGAAATCCTATTACAAAAGAGAAACACGAGGTATAAGCTGAAAATATGGTTTATAGGTTTTGCTCTTTAAGGTATTTCAGGGCATATTAAAATCCTCCTCTTGCTTTACACAAATCGATTTACCCTTTGGCTTTATTAGTCAGTACAGAGTATTCAAATGCAGTAGAATGTTTGGTCACCTTGCCTGGAGTTTTGAATCGATTAATCAGCGAACAAATGGAAATTACTTTCGGTATTTGGCATTTGGTAGCTGGCCTCTCTGGCCATCTCGCGGGGTACTGCGTTAACCGGAAACGGAAATGTTGCCTGAATAACAAATGAATTTCGCTTGGGGTGGCATGTCAAAGTCGATGGAGAAGTCGCCTGCCGCCTTTGACAAGTCACAGTGCCTCTTAGCATTGTTCGCTTAGTCCTTGTAGCCTGCCAGCAAAAATAAATTGTTTTCTACACATTGCCTGCGCCTGAGCTCGCTGCGAGCCTTCGCTTCTGCAAATTGTACTGAGCTCGCCCGCTGATTGGTATCGCCTGTTGTTGACAGCATTCACCATTCGTTCCACCCAGCACTGAAGTGGCGCCTACTTTGCCTTCTTTCCTTAGAATTCAAATTAGAAATTTCAATGAAAGTGCCGCTCCTCCGGGAATGAGGTCAATGTTCGCCGCATCCCCTTAACATTATCCCTTCCCCTCTAAAGTGCATGCGGCTGAATTTATTAACGTTACAGCTATGCGTCATATGAATGTCAAAAATGAACTCTGAGAGACATTTGACACACCCGGGAGCAGGACCAAACTCAACTCTCTCTCTCTCTTCGAGCTTTGGACTCTCCGTTCTCATATATAAAATATTTCGTGGCCAGCAATAAAAATTGCATGAAGTTTTTTGGCATGTTAAACACAATTTTTTAATGAATTTTCGCGTCACTCAAGTGTGAAATGCGCCTGCTGCCATGCAGCAGTGGGTGGGGCCACGGTTGACACCGTGCTGCAAACTGCCTACTTTTTAAAAACACGAGAGACACAAACAAAAACCAAGTGAAGAAAGCTGCAGATACAAGCTATAGACAATGAGATACCCTTTGCCCAGTTGCGAGTAATCGTAACAAACACGTTACCCAACACTGTAATCAACAACAAGTCTTCGAAAACCTTACGTTCATTGCTCTCTTGCTCTGACACAGAGCTATAGAAAATATATATTTATTTCCTTAAAGAATCGAGTCATCAAGAAGCAAACTATACCAAAGTTAATGTGTTAAACCTAATATGTATATAGTAAGTATTTATTCAGATACAACAATGCAATCAAATTGGAACATTTTCCTTATTTCGCAGTAAAAGAAGACTCATGATCGCTATTACAGAATGACAAATTGATTCTATGCAATAACTTTAGGTTGCGTTAGGTTATTTCTTATCGCCCATTTATCAATATGACAATTGTATATGTTTTAAGCTAGTTTTAAAACAAGAATATTTCATATATTTTGTCGAACTGAATATGCCCTTTCATGCAATTTTCAATGAGTGACGGGTATAATAAAATTTTCGCGTTGCACACACAAAGTGAAAATTGTGCGGCAAATAAAAATTATTTTTCGAAAGTTTGTGGCACACCCCCTTGTATCTGTTAGTGTTGATGTTGTCGCTTTCGTGACCATCATTTCGGACTATCATCTTCCTGCCAGATGTTTGAAAGAATATTACAGCATGGCAGAGTTGTCTAACAAATGCCAAGGACTGATTTCCTACTCCTTATACCTTACTTACGTTTTCCGTATTTATATTGGGGGTTATCCCGTGATCTACGTTAGCTTAATCTTTATCGGTATTGCTCGTATTTTCATTTCATTTTCAGAGTTGCAGAAGCAGCGCATTCACATTTTCATGCAAGCTGCTGAAATATTTTGACAGTTCACTTGGCACTGTATTCACCATGCCCCGCCCGGCTGTAGTTGTCGTGGTTTTTTTGTATTCTGGCCAACACTTCAGCTGGAGACAGATGATAATAAAAAATTGTATTACACACAAGCTCATCCATTTGACTTAATGGCGGTTGAATGTGAAGCTTTTAACGCGGGTCCTGGGGATGGGAACGAGCTGGTTGGGATTGGGTTGAGTTGGGTTTGCTTTGTTGGGTGGTGACGGGAACGTGGCTGGTGCCAGGTCTGTGGGCTGTGTGGTTTGTGCCAGTGGTGACCACGTTTCGGTCCACATTTTTCGCTTTTGGGGGCAAGAGAGCTGTTGATTATTTAATCATTTTTGCAGAAACTGAGCTGCCTTCTCGAGTGGAAGTGCACTCTGCGGCGTTTAATTCCGTTTGCATCACATTTATTCGCATTCATTTCGGTTTCGGTTTGTTTGTACCCTGCGGTCGTTGATATAAAGGGGTATACGCATTTAACGCAAAAGTATTCAATGCGATAAAGCTGACATTAAGTTATTATACTCTTAGTCTGTAATAACAGTTGATGTAGTGCTGTCTGTCTGTATGAACACCTTTATTTCAGAAATGACAACAGCTAGAGCAACCAAATCTTCTGAGAATACTTATAATGCTGGCGCCTTTCCGCTTTTATAAATAATTTAAGACTTAAGCCATAATACATCCGAAAATGAGATAAACATAAATAAAATTGTATTCCTCAAGCAAGACTGAATACTTTTAAATACTTTATGGGCCTAAGAACAATCGATTTAGTCCTTGGCCATGAGCTGTAAGAGTATAAGGTCTTCGATATGTTAAAATTAACCATTCCCTCCTGTTCTTGTTTTGAACATTATTCTTTGCTGTGCGCGTATGTCGTTTTCCGGGCAACTGCAGCTTTCGATAAATCAGCGAAATGTGCGAACAAAATAATTATTAATAGCTGCAGGGGCTGAGGTCGGCGGGGCTTGGAGGCATTTGAAGAACGAGGAACGAGAAATAAAGAATGATGCATGGGAATTACAAAAAAATTCACAAAATGCACGGCACATGCCGAACGTGGAGTGGGAGTGGGAGGAGGAAGCAATATAATTGCCGGGCCACTGCCTCAAATGAGCAGCTCAAATGATGTAAGGGAAGCAGAGAAAGAAAAACAAGAGCAATAGAGAGAGAGAGAGAGAGAGAGAGAGAGAGAGAGAGAGAGAGAGAGAGAGGCGTGCGAAGGGGAGTGGAAGAGAGCACACACTCTGGCTGCCTCTTAATATGCAGCACATGTAGAAAATGAGTTAAACGCTGGCCGGAAACAGACAACACTTGGCTTAATTTCTATTCTAGCTCTCTCTCCTCTCCGCTCCTGCGCTCCTTCCCCCCTCACTCCAGCTCTTAGCGCATTCTCTCCATTTGGCGCCTCATCATTGACAAGGCGTCATCATCATTTGGCAGAGGAGCAGACGCATGTTCAATATGATTCGTGACATGTTAGGGAATTAGTGCTGCCACAAACACAGCAAGGGGCGGCCGGGGGAGGGTGGGCGTGGCCAAAGAGAAATGTACTCTCCACGCGCGCCGCACGTTTGTCATGCCAAATGGCGCCAAGCGACCTCATTAGTGTGAGTTGCCTTAAGTTTCGTTTATTTATCATTGGGCAATTATTTACTTTTAGTTTGCTGCTTCTCCTTCCTCTTCCTCTCCTTCCCCTTCTTCTTCTTCTTCAACTGATGTTGACCATCGGGTGCACAGGAGTACCACAATAGGAGGGAGGAAATGGGGTAGTTTAACTCGTCACTTAGGGTCAAGTATTGCCTCAAATTCGAGTCGATCAACTTTGAGCAAACAATCTACTCTACCCTCGTGGGTAAGTTCTGGATAATTGTGGGAATTTATTGGCGTACTTGCACCGCATCAAGTAGCCGACATGTTGGCCCGTAAACCAAAGGCAATTGCACACGTGTTGAGTTACACGGCAACACAAACAACAAACGCTTGAACAGTTCTTGGCTTCCAATTCCTTTGCCTGCATCCAAATAAACCTAAGGGTCGCGTCTGGCCAGGGCCAGACCATTTATTAGGTTATTAGAGGCGTGGCATTAGATACTAGAAATGAACTTGGCTTGCGAAATGAACATCAATCATCAATCATCATACAAAGCTTGGTGCATCTAGCTCTTATAGTTGTCGAGATCGCGACGTTCGTACAGACAGAAGTGGATTAATATGAAGGGTATAAGGAAAAAGTGCCTTAACATATATAATATATGAACTATACTGATGCAAACGCAAATCGTGTGCTAGGAATAAGTGACAGTCAAGCGGAAAGAACAGTTACAGTTCACCTGCTTTGTCGGTCTGGCCTTTTGGGCTAACCACAACTCCCTTCTGAGGCATCATTCCTCTCTCTTCACAAAGCACCGACAGCGAGTTTCCCTTTTCGCTTTCGTGCGACATTTGCAATTGGCAGTCGCGTCGAGTTGAGTCATCGACTTGATGCTAGAAATACTGGTAAGGCCAGTAGTAACTGTAAAATAAGTTGATTTCCCATTATTTCCCTTGCTTTTCGTTCCTCCATTGCGACAATTTAAGCTGCAAAGTTTTAATGTTTCTTCCCAAGTTTTTCAGCTGCAGCGTTTCTTTTCTATACCCTTTGACCATTCGAAATAGTCAAGAGAGGGTATATTGACTAAGTTTTAAGGGTAGAAGAATACAAGACGGAACCCACGAAGCTTATACTCGTGTATTTCCAATCAAGCTCAATAGATGAAGCATATTTCAGTTTAATATATGTTCAAGTTTATTTTTTATTTTGGGTGTAATGTTTGTTAAATATTAGAATAATTAATATTATTGTAGGGGGTTTTCCTTATCAAACAATGGGTATCTCACTGTCAAGTGTGCTTGCGTAAAAGGTTTCTTTATTTTTTTTTGTGGCTTTGCGGCGAAATGTCAAACAGTGGGTAAAGTTCTCTAAACGCCAAAGAGTTTGTGTGTAAATGGCGGCTCCAAATGTTTCACTTTGGGGTCAACCTGGGAAGCCATCCCTCTGCGCGGTGCACCCTCGTGAAGCACTAAGCAGCTTTCGTTTAATATTGCCCAACGTTTCTGCAAACAAATTTAAGCAATGCACAGTGAACGAATTTAAATATTTTTGCGGCTTAGTCATTTGTAAATTACTTTAATATTGTATTTAGTCGAGTAATATTTACTAATGATACTCCATGAATTATTCCTTTATCGTTGTATCGATATTGATATCGATAACATAACATCTGTAATTGTATTTATTAAGACATCACTAATTTTATTCAGCCGGCTTTAATAGAGTTATCGATAGCTTTGCATCAGTAGAATGCGTGTTAGAGGCTCTGAAACATCGATTTGCGCAGACCAAAAACATCGATGCATCGATGTCTTTGCACCTTCAATGCGTGTGCTAACGAAGCCGGGACATTTGTTCATCGTCATTAACTGCTGCTACTTGTCAGATTATGCGCCCAAGTGGGTGGAGCGAGTGGAGCCTTAATGTGAGTGAGCATGGCTCGGTGGCTAACTGTAAAATTCTGTTTTCTCTCTGTTTGCAGCACTTAGTTTTAATTAGCAAATAAAATGGAATGGAACGCAACGGCATGAAATGAAACGCCGCCACCCTGGGCGAAAGTATGTAAAAGTTTTGTTATTGTCGCCAAATAAATTAGCCAATGCGACTGGCTGTCGTCTGTTCTGGCGCTGTCTCTGCGATTGCCGCTGCCGCGCTGCTCCCTGCGGCACAGCTGTTCCCTTCACTCCTGTCACGATCGAACCAATTGTGGGTGTGGTCAAAACAACAACTAACAAAAAGTTTCAGCGAAAAATTATGTGGCGTCAAATGCGGCGAGTCGCAACCTGCCAGAGACGGCAGGTGGGGCACCTATGGCGGATGGTTTGCCTCATGCGGTTGCCATCAGCTAAAATTTATGTTGCAGTGTGAAATTTTACGCGACAGGTGGACTAACACCACGTATAACCCAACAAAAACCCCCAAAAAATGTGAAAACTTGCATGCAAATTTGTTGGTAAAACTCGAGAGCGAATTTAAGTTGATAGTTAAGGCCAAGCAGGTGAAGAGGTTCTGGAGCAGGACGATATCGGAAGGCAACTTCCTTATACTACTTGCCGGGTTCTTTCTCTTTGGCCTTCTGGCAGCACGCACTAAAGAACAGGCGCCAGAAGTTTTCAACTGCCAGACAAAGACATCGCCGACCACATCAAGTATATATATACGCATTTATATATCATATGTACGTGTGTTCCTGAAAAACATAAAAGTTTTCATAGAAATACTATCATTTCTTGAACAGCTACAGTTATACAATAATATGTATGTGATTGGTTCAATATACATACACAGATGAAAACTTTGATTAGATATATATATTAATCATACACGTAGTATAGATTAATATAAAATATTTACGACAGATCGAATTTGGTTGCGATGTCTTGTTAATTTCTTGCTATGCTGTTTCCTTTTCTTCTATTCCTGTCCTTGTCCTTGTGCTGGAGTAATAAAAATATATGAGTGACATAAGCCAAGAATCTGTATTCTAATTTAGATTTAAGTATTCATTAACCTTAGGTCGCTTTCCCTGGTTCGAATGTTCTTCAGCCTTGCGCTGAGCAAGCAAACACTTCATCCAGATATTCTGCCTATCGCAGCATCGGATAATTGCTCTCCAACGCCGCGGACTTAAAGTGGATGGTGAACACAGCGTCGTGTTTCGAATAATTGCAGTTCAGCGCGTTTAGTTTGTTTGGTCTTTCCCTTTTCAACTTTTCACGCGTATTTGTGAAATGATTTTCCGGGAAAAGCGCTTACCCAAACCTACCCCAATAAATGTGTACGGTATGTTGCATATAAATTACAGGAGTAACAAGTAAGCAAAGCACCAGCTCTGCGCACTCGCAGCAAAGATACCCTGCACCAAACTCTGAAAACTCCATATGCTCCATTTCAATTCTCCAATTCGATTTGGAGAATTCTATGATTTTGAAGCAGTAGGAAAGATGTTTCTGTCTCACTTCAAATTAACCTTATCTTCGAATATTAGACAGGAACCTTCAAGCTACATTTTGGGTCACTGACTTCTACATGTACTAGGCAAGTGGGCAGGCGGGAGACAGATGGACATAGCTAAGGGGGTTGATCCTGATTTATATACATACTTTGCGGGGTCTAACCACACTTTCCTTGCGCCTGTTACCAACATTTGCACAAAGATAGTAAACTGTTTTTGACCATTTTCAATGGTCGAAGGGTATAAAAACTAAAATTGCTGAAAAAACAGAAATACACTTAAAATATACAGAGAAAGCAAGGCAGGGAGGGAAGAGAGTAGGAAGGGACAAAAAAAACGGAATATTTATGAACGCACGCCATAACGGGAAAAGCGAAAATACGCCAAGCCGAATGTGGAAGTGTGAGGAAGGAGGGGAGGGAGAGGAAGCACATACAACACAGTTAACAGTCAAATGTCGAACTGAGGGTCGGCACGGGGCGAGCAAAGTTGGTAGCGGGGGAAGGGGTGGCTGTATGGAAAGCAACGAACCAAGTCCGATTCGGGTCTGTCGACTGCGCGGGTCTGGGCCATGTTTGCTGGCAGATAAAGAAAATGGCAAAAGTGTTTTTCATGCGCGATCGATAAACACGGCGCCAGCAAGACGGGACAAATTTTTATAGTTCAAGTGGCGCCTGTGCAGGCTAAAGAGAGAGAGAGAGAGAGAGAGTAGGAGAAACGGGGCTGCGAGGGCAACTCAACAGAACGTGGGCAAAAGCAGGCACTACAAATTCAAACGCATACTCCAAAGCGAATACGATAAAATTATTGCGGAAGTGCGCAAGCAAAAAGAAGGCAAAGCATGTAGAGGCAACAGCTAAGCACACTAGACTCTTAGATACCCTAGGGACAGCAGCCTTCTTGCAGCACTACCTTTCTACCCTTATGAGTACATCGTGTTCATGCAGACTGAGGGATTGTTGTTACTTCTCCTTCTAAGCGATATAAAGATTTATATAAGTACAGACATATGTATGTGTGTACATATGTATATAAATGTAAATATCTATAGTATATCTACAATATTAACCGATTTAGGATTCAACATATGAATCACGACTCAGTTGAACTCTCTCTAAAAAATTGTATACTATGCATACTGCACTGTATAGGGAGCTCTTAGCTCAGCAGGGGGGTACAATAGATCTACAAGGTCTCAGTGCAGATACTCCCACCAAGTAATAATATCTATACGCTCTCATATACTATGATAATTTGATTTTTATGATATTTTAATATTGTTTAATGATCAATCTTATTAATATACCCTCTACAAGGAAGTGAAGATACGAATTAAATGAAATATGGATGTTTTTGCATTCACATTAGTTAAGCTCAACTCAAATTTAAAGGCGATCCTAGTAGCTAATGTTCTAAGATTCTTCTCTTTATAATTCCCGACTTCCTTCCCCAACTCTGACAATCCCTAACACAGTCATCACTCATGAGAAATGACAGACGCGACATTGTTTGAATTTTGGCACTGCATTATAATTTTCTAGCTGAAGCGTGCCTTCTTTGGAGGAAGGGAAGAGGGGTCAGAAACTGGCAATAGAGTCGAGCAGGCGGACGTATAGTGCAAGATGTCAACTCATAAATAAGTAAATTAATACGAGCGCAGAACAATGCGACGTATAGCTATCGATGACCAGCACACAGTGTGCCCAGCATGTAGGAGTATTTATGTATGTATGTATATGTGTGTGTCCTGCGGGATATGCTGTAGTCTTATTTACGATTCGAGATGAATGCTCCAACACCAATAAAATCGTTCAATCCGACTAATGCTCACGTGCTGCTCGTTGTTGCTGTTATTATTCTCGTTCTACTCGTTGTTGTTGCTAGTGTTGCTGTTGTTGTTGTTGTCATTGTTGTCGCAAACAACGCCATAATAATAATGTAATGAAATTTATGATGCGCATTTAATGTACTCAGCATAGCGCGACAATAAACGACAGCAGCGCGAAGAACAAGGCAAAGGCAAAGGCAAAGGCAAAGGCAAAGGCAAAGGCGACGGCGACGGTGGAGAGCCTCCTTAACAATGTCCATTGACCGCCCGACACTTAACTGATTTCAGCATAATATTGTGCATGTGTGCGACTGTGTGTGTGTGAGTACAGTGCATTTGCACTTGCACATACAATATGTACATACGTTCATAAATATGTACACTTGTTTTTATTGCTTATTGTTAGCGCTTAGACGTAGCAAGGGCAGAGGGCACAGAAGAACAAACGCAGCACGACACGAGTATGAATACTTGAGCAGGAGCATCGGCCATATTGGCATTCGCGTTCCAACAGTATACCAGAGTACCTTAGAAGTATACTTTCATTAAGAAAACTGGAAGAAAGTTACCTTCTATTTTAAGAACACTCAAATATGGTATAAAGCTATATTTAAAGAACATCTCCTTCCACCTTAAGAGCTGTGCCAGGCTACACAACCTTCGGCATTTCAGGCTACCTTCTTGTTAATAGTTGATGGTGTTGAAATTCGCTCTGTAACAAGCCTGAAGATGTGTGTGAGTACGCACACTTTCTCATTGTATAGGACAGAAAGTTCAATTAGATAGCCAGGCAGTTTACTTTCAAAGCCCCAACAACAACAACAACACGGCATGGTCCATGGTTGCAAGAAATGATGTGTTACAAACTGGAACATCAAACTTAATTTCCGACCAAACATGGTGACAGAGGGGGGGTAAAAAAGGCTGATGGAAGTGCTGATAGGCCACCACAAGAAAAACCCAATCAGCAGGACACACCAAACGTCGTTCAGGTCGGAAGACCCCGTTGAGGGCTTTATATAGGACACTGTTGCTGGACTGTGGGGGAGGTAGGCGTGAGCTGGCCCGTTTGCACAGTGTGCTGTATAGAAATAATTGAAAATTTTTCAGTGCAGAGCAAATCGAATTATGAATGGTAAGTGACAGGGAAAGCGATGCGGGCAAGCAAGGAACAATTAATAACAACAAGCGCAAAAAGCTATTAAAAGCTTATTTAGTCGATGCCGAAAATAAAAACAAGCCCAGGCCATAGGCAAATAATATAGGAAAAAAGTTTGCACAAACAACCCGACACACTCACCACCCCTCATCGTTACCCGGTGTCGTCCTCGCTCTCACTTGCTGCCTCCTTGTGTCCTTCGCCGAGTAGACAGCACAACTACAAGAACAGAGGCAGTAAAATTAATTGCTTTATATGGCGTGATAATTTATTGAAGCCCACGATGACCAACACGGGAGGTCGGCCAGGGAGTGAGGCCAGACCTTGGAAGGGGCACAAACATGGCAAGCGGCTGCCTGCTTGCCTGGCTGTCTTCTTGTAGCAGGATAACACGAGTATTATGCCGGCAACGGGGCGTAAGGGTCAATCGCATTAGGGACATGCGAGCCGAGCTGCTAGTTGAGCCACCAGTCGAGTCCTGTTTGTTCGCACCGCAGAGGGTTGGCCCGCCCCTTGTCAAGGGTTGCCGCCGCTCAGCCACCGCCTGCATTTAGCAATCTGATTATGTGCCCAAGGCGCGGGTAATAAGTTTATGTTTTTTATACCCTTTAAGTGGATATTGCGGTCTGTCGGTCAGCTTTAAAAGTTATCCAAAGATTTATTAATAGACAATATTCAAAACTTCAATGCGGTTATATATGTATATAGTAATTGCAATTGTCTGTTCGATTCCACGATTTATTTACTCAATTATTTTTGTTTCACATCACTAGTTTTCCTCCTTGACGCTTCGTTTAGATAACTTTGTGACCGACTTACATTCTATCGGCTTGCCGCCACTTTCGTCAAATCATTAATCGACTTTTTGAAAACATATATTACCTCTTATCCTACCGGCACTTTTGTTTAATCATTGATCGACTCTAACAATTTACATTAAATTGTTACATGTTATCGGCTTACCGCAACTGATCGAGACTTCGATAACTATCACTATTGCATTTATCGCACTTATGCATACATATATCATATGTCAATATACCATATACGTTTGTATAAGTGTTATATTATTCAATTTAATTATTGTCCTTCTGATCACACTTTAAAGGATATTTGCAGTTCGGTTACACAGGCACCCGTTCCACAGGGAGTCTTTTGTTGCGGTGAGAACAATCGACACATTCAATTGAGTTCATTTTATTATGAATACAAGGACAACTCAACGGGGCTTTCTCTTTTCCATACACACAGTTTTCTTAGATATGTATGTATTTGCTTACTCATGGTTCGTGCTCGTTTTAATCTACCGCCACAAGATACTTAACTTAGCAAAAAAATAAAATAAATAATCTTCTAAGTTGCCTGCAGGACAGTGAGGCAGTGAGCCAGATAGGATACCCACAGTACACTGCGGGTGCGCGGGACAGCAGCAGCAGCTCGTGTTGGTTTCGTGTTGCGCTGTGCTGCGCATCCTGGCTGCAGCCGCGGCTGTTGACAAACAAATATAAATGTAATCCTCGGTAATTAGTGCGCTAACTTTTGCTGCATTTTGAGCCAGGACACCAAGTCCGTCCGCAGTACTCCTTGCCTTCCTTGGGGCTCCGGCTGTGGTCAGAAGTTGACACGTCCCTTCTGCTTTTTGTGGTTCCCAGCGAGTGCCTCTGAGGGCGTATGTGTGTTTTTTTGCGGTGTCGTTGTTGCCATCGTCGTGCGGTGTTATTTTATTGGAAAAGTTAAGCTCGTGTTTTGATAGGTTTCAGTCGTAAAGGGATTAATTAGTGCGAAGCTCTCGCCAACATGATGCAGACACCGACTTCAGCTCCCCGGCGAGGCACGAGCATTTACTTTGACTGTGGTTATGGATCCGGGATGCGGATGCGGACCAAGTCGCATTTGTTTTTGGCTTTTGCATAATTAAAGTTAAGCTGAGTTCCATAGTTCTCATGGTTCTCCCCTTCCACAGTGCGGTAACTACACGTAGGGCCCAGATTCGTAATGCGAGCTTGGTGACTACTAAGGAATAATTACCAAAGAGCAGCAGAGCAAAATGCTGATCAGTCTACTTAGGGGTATTTAATTCATTGCGATCACAGTACTAACTGCTTTTACATAAACATTTCCCATAACTTAACTTAACTGCTTCTCTTCTATCAGTCAAATACCTTGAAAGAGGTTTATTAATTGCATTTCAGAATTCGCATTTTGCGTCTGGACGTTACCATTCAGCAGAATTACTTAAGTTTACTGTTTTTTACACTGCGGTATCCTCGTTCATTTTCGCTCTTATCTTTTATTATTAACTGCAGCTACAGCTATTTCGCCAGCGATGTCAGCGCATGACTTAGAGCAGGCCGTGGCTTAAAACGAAAATTGTACTAAAGACCAGTGCAATGGGACAGTAATGGGGAGGGGCAACAGCAACAAGCAACAAGGTGGAAGGGCGCAAAAGTCAACGGAACAGACAAATCTTTTTTGCGGCGTTGAAGTTTTTGCCACGAAACAGGAAACGGAAATGAGTGCGCAGGACGATGGCGACATGTGAATGTGTTTGGCCCCGACCGCTTGACAAAAAAAACATTTAAAACGGACAATCATATTCAACTGTAGAATACCCTGTACGGAATCTCATACCCTACACTAAATATTACTTTCAGTATCCTATCGTTTATCGATTCTCAGCAGCTAATGTAGGCAGCGTTTCTAAGTTCCTTCCAATGTCTTGATAACTTTATGTATCAAAAAGGATTACTGTGGTCTCCTTATAAATTAAATGATACTCCTAATAAACGAATTGAAAGACTGCAAACAGACTGTGTTAAATTAGATCAAGTTTTGATCTATATAATTCAACTATAATCCACTATTGACAACATTGATCAAATTTGAATGCAGAATGAATCAATTCAAGTTCAAAAATGGTACCATGGTGAACACCTAAATTTAGGGTATTTCTTCGAAATTTTCTCTACAAATTTCATCGCAAACTCATTTCGGAGGACTTTTTATACTAATTATGACTAGCTTTATCAATTAAAGTCAAAATATCAAAATTCTAAATTTTGAAACAATTTAGTATACCCTATTTTGGTAATTGTCACTGTTTGCTGGGTATAAAAATGGAAAGCAAAAACACAAGCGTGTCCCAAATAAACGGGTTCAAGTAGCGCTCAGAAAAATGGGAACGGGGCAAAAGCGAATATAACCCGCCTCAACTAAGCCAGAGGAGGAACTGTTGAATTGCTGGCCCTAATAACAAGCCATGTCCCAGGCACTTGTGTGTGTGAGTGTGTCTGTGTGTGTGGTTGAGCTTGTCGCGTACCAGCTTGTGGCCAACTTTATAGCAGCATGCAAACCAAAGGTTCCTGTGATCGGAATGTATGCAAATGGACTAGGAGTAGTTTGAATCAAAAGGGAAGTTAGTTCGCCCATAAAACAAGAATGAAAGATTATCAGAGACATGGCAAAGGGATAGATAACGCAATTATCACATATCGAAAAATATACAATATAATTCAGTTCATATTATTAATAAGTTCCGGCAATTAATATTCTAATTCGCCAGGGCATAGAAATCTTGAACGAAATTTGTATATTCGACAATTTGCTTCTATGGATTAAGGATATTATTACTCGATTAATATCAAAATTATATATGCACCAAACAACTTTAGCCAGTGTTATTCATTCGGGCTTTTATGTTTTTTTTTTTAAACATAAATTCATTTCTGGCTTTCTGTTACTACTTACTGATATATACACCATAATTATACCGACTTTAATAATGTTAGGGCATACATTCTCACAGTTTGTTCTTTCACCAACTAGGATCAACGTAGAAATAAGTTATAAGGACTTTTCAAACTTGCAGAGGGTATTCTTATTTTGTGATATTGCAATGCACGATAGTTTACATTTCCGACGAAAGTATACGCATTAGCCGAAGACTCGAAGTCATATGAACAAAGTTTTCAACTCTATACTATTTTCAAGTCAATTCATATGTACACCATTTTGAAAGACATACGAATCTTATTGTTTATTGATTTGCATGATTTTTTTTATTTCTATTTCAATTATCGATCCATACGATTTTTACAATTCCAGTATTTTTCAAATATGTAAAGTATAAAAACTTTAACAAGTTTTATTCTGAAAATATGTTTTGGAGGTCTCCCTACTGCATCAATCTCTTTTAAGAAGAAGTTTTTAGGTTTACATTAAATACAAATTTGTCATATTATCAATATATTTTAGAAAATATTTGAATTTAAACGTTATGTTGCAGATATGCATCACCATCCTGTGTTTGTTGTCAGAGGTCGCTAGTTTGATCTTTGATTCTAATGAAATTTTGATTACTGAACGACGAAAGCGCTTTATCAACAATAGCGATATCAATAATAAGTTATATGTTATATACGAACAGAGTTACTAAAGTGAAGAACAGCTTAATTTAAGTAAATTAATGAAGGAACTAGAATGACATAAGATGAGGCGAAAAGTAAGAGCTGTGTATTGGCAAAATGCACTCAACTCTTCGGTTCTCTTGAGCACTTCTCCGGCTGTGGCGCAGTGACAGTGCCGTGGCAAGTGCCGAGTCTGCCTCTGACGCATGCGCCTGGCCAAAGACCAACCCACAATTCGCACAGTTCTCACTCAGTTTTAGTTTTTTAGTTTTATGTTTTTGCGGTTTTATTGCTTATCCAGCTGTTTTAGCCGAGGGCTCAGAGAGCGGGAGGGGCTGTTTGGAGATGGGAGTTGTGATGGCGATGTATGGGGATAATTGTTCGCAACAACAACAGCAACAACAACAACAGTAATAAACAATTGCAACTAATTGAGCTGCAGCCACCTCATAAATTGGCGTAAACAAGGCCAACAAATCAGCGCAGTGAAATTTTTAATTTTAATTATGATTGAGTCGAATCCATAAATCGCGTAAAATAAATTGCAAACAAGGGCAATAAAATCTAACGCATGTTATATAACCACGATCCCCCCCTTTCCCCTCTGCACACCCTACATTCAGCACTCTTTCCATCACATCTCTGTCCCCTTTGGCATTGTTTGTGTTGGCTACAATTTAATTACAACTGCATTGCCTTTTTCTGTATGTGTGTGTGTGTGTGTGTGTGAGCTGCAGTCGCGATGCTGTCGCCGCGCTGACGCCACAAAATATGCTCATTTATATTTACATGAATATTGCCAGCTACAGCGAATTATCCCCCCAAGGACGGCGACCAAACACTTCAGACACCAAACCCCAACCGAACCGAACCCAACCCGCCTCCCTCCATCAGGCAGCACCGCTAGGGGGCAGTGAAATATTTTTGGTAGCTGCCGCCAGCGACTGCGGTTAGAGAATTTATTGCTGCCGAATGCATATTTGTCACATTTGCAATGTGCTTGGCGGCGGCAACGGCGGCGGCGTCATAGCACGATTTACAAGCAACTGGGGAGTTCGGGCACCGCAGCCGCAGTCGCAGTCGCAGCCACTGCTCGACGAGGATCTGGGCACCAATAGGGCCAACCAGCTATGTGACCATGTGCCGCCTTTGGCAACTATCGCGTACATTTAATTGTCATCTTGCAATCCTCGACTCCTCGTGAGTCCAGCCTCGACAATCACTTCGTTGCTGTCCCTTGTCTCTTGTTTCCATTGATAATCGAGTTGTTTTTTTTTCTTCGAGCTTCTCGTGTTACTTTAAGGGGGAGCACAGGGTCACGCACCTCCAAACACACAGACTCCCCCGGCGACTGTGCATAAAAGAAATGAAGTCATTTGTAATTAATGAGGTTTGTCACCCCAATTTGCCGGAACTTTCAGGCCACGACGTTAGCTGGCGAGGCTATCTGTGTGTGTGTGTGTGTGTGTGTGTGCTTTACCTGCCTGACATGTTGGAGAGATGAAAAGAAAATAGCAACTGAAACAAATGCCATATAAATGGAAGAATGGCAGAATGGAAGGAAGGAAGGAAGTCAGCAGTCCCAGCATCCACCCACAAACAATCTAATTTTCTCGTTAAGCACGACAAAATGCGCACGCACACCTGACGTCTAAGGCTGAGTGCAAAATTGGGGAAGGGGCAGAGAGAGGGCGTCGGGGAGGGGAGTGTCTGTTGTTGGTGTTGCCTGACTGACACCTTGACAGACGCATTCTTGACCCTGACTGACAGGCTGACTTTCGGCTGGCTTTTGATTCCTGTTCTCTTCTTTTTCGGCTCTTCCCCCGGCTTTGTTATCGGAGTCTCTGTTGTCTCGCGTTTAATTAAAATTATGTAAATAAATTTATTTAGCCGTCATTCTTGCGTAATTAAGTGCAGCCTGCAGAGCCAGCGCGAGTAACATGCGCCCAGGAGGCATCTGCATCTGTGGAGCGAACTAGCGGCAGTTCTGCTCACCTCGTGGGTCATCAAAATTGGCCGTCACCAACTCTAAACCTTACTGGAAAGCGTCGACAAATTAGCTATATAATTAGCAATTTGCTGGACGTGATCATTGCCAGAGGGCGGACAGCAGCTGCTGGCTGGGCAGGCTCAAGCTGTGGAGATGCCGATGAGGGGCTGAATACCAAAACAGAGCTGACAGCTGCTGTCAATGGCGGCCCATCAATGGTCGCGTATTAAATGTGCTTTGTGACATGAAAAAGCAATTAAGTGTGGAGTCTTGTGCCCACAAGACGTTAGAACAGAACTCAAGGCGGGGCGGCGAAGTACTCAAGCAGATTAAGGGGGAGCCTCCCCCCACAGTATTTAAGGGCCTATTAAGTAAAGATTTTCATCACGGTGACATTCAACACATAAAAAGAAGGGTTTGGCATTTTATGCCAATTATGTACCGTATAGAGGTATTAAATTGTTCTGTTCGCTTTCAGCTCGCACTGTTCAGTTATTTAACACGTGAACAGGGCAGGATACAAATACGCAAACACATATGGACAGTGTACATTCATTGCACTCACACGTTGCTCGACATCACACGGTGGCATTCGTGCTGACATCGACATGGGAGGAAATGTATTGATGAATGTGTTGTTTTAATTGATGGATGTGATTCAATCAAAGCCAGATAGAGTTGAAATCTAACTCAGAACGGCCTGCAACTGAGTATAAATGTTTAAAAAGGTAAGGCAATTCTGAAAAATTTTGAAAATGTTGTAAGGGGGGACCCTATGGACATAATAGACACCAATTGAAGTCCTGGCCCAATAAACAACACCTGAATCTAGCAGGCATATGAAGAGTAAGCTCTGCAGAAATAATGAAGAAACTGCCAAAGAACCTTTAAATGGTATAAAGGAACTTCCGTTGTAAATTAGCTTACTCTGGCTTATTTAGTTACTGAGCTCGACGCGTTCATACAGACTTGAGATTCATAGGCGAACAGAGTTCAGACTGTTCTATTCATACAAAACACCCGAGACATAATGCTTTAATTGTCCCTCTTCCACTTTCTTGAAGGTTCTTTTACTCTTCTAGCATTTACATGTTCTTTTTTGTCCATCTTAACTAAACAGTTAAACTAAAGTCGATATACCCCCAACCGAAGGCGTCAGAATACATGCAAGTTGATACGCCGCGGCTCGTAAAACAACATTTGAACTGCAATTAGTTGGACATGGTCTAAAACTCTCGCTATAACTCTCCCCCTGTGTCTCTCTCTCTTTCTCTTTTGCGTCGTCCTTCCTTTTTTTCAGCTCTTGATAAAATCATGCACATTTTTGCTCTAGCATGGCAAATAATTTGGCTAACGACATTTTGCAACTAATGCCGGGCAACCGCAACAACAACAGCGATAACAACTAACCCGCCCCTGTCGCCCACACCCACTCTCCCATTGCCGCCTCTCTGGCACACCCCACTTGAAAAACACAGTGCCAACTGGCTATTAAAAGCGCTCCATTATGGTTTATTGTAATGCCGGTGGATAGGCCAAACGACCCAGCGGACAAGTGGCAACCCTCCGAGGGTGCTCTGCAGCTGGCTCTCGGTCCTTGCCGTTGCCACCTAATTAGAAAAGTTTGCTGCGTCACGAGACAAAAGCCATTGACAGCGACCGAAAGTTGCTAAACTGCATTTGTACTTGCTAACAACTTATGGAACATCAAAAAAAGAATATATTGTATATACATATAGAAGATTTGTTCGCTATGGTCTAAGTTGTATATACATATAGAAGATTTGTTCACTATGGTTGGTCTAAGTGTGAAGCTGATTAATAACAAAACGAAACAAGGCAAAAAGTTATGTCTCTTCAAAGCGTAGCTTTCATTCTCTTGCAGTTTTACTTTACATATATTTAAAATATTATATATAGCGGCTTTCCTGGAACAGTGTGTACGGAGCATTATTTTACTAAAGTGGAATAATTTAGTATCGATATATGAAGCAGCACTGAAGTTGGCAGCCCGAGAAGAGGGTAACACTGTTGTCGGAGTGTTTCCGCCCACTTCTTTCCCCTCTTTCGGACAAGAAAGATTGTACGAGTAAAAAGTTTTATTGAAATTCAAATTGATTGTTAAACTAAGAAAATATAAACCATCCATTATATAAATAATAATTGTGTGTATGAACACTTTATAAATAACACATGTTTTTATATGTAAATAGTAGATACTTCCCTTGTTTAATATATGTACCACATATTTTCATCACTATCAAATCAAACACAATACGTATACAAACATATATATTATATATTGCACATGCATACATATATAAAATATACATAAAGTCAAAGGCCAGTCCAACTAGATATACCTAGTACGTTTCTGTCTTGCACTACCTTAAACTTTCTTCTTTGTTACCGACTAAGTTTCGAATTTTCCGCTTTATCTTCCACCCTAAAGATATTACAGTCGTTGTTAGAAAGAAGAGAACTTCCTAATGTGTGTCTCCATAAACTTGTGCTGCAAGTATCGCTGTAAGCTGCCGGCAATTAGCAGCCCAATTGATGGCTTATGGCGCGGCCTACTTGGGAAACAGAGAGTCAGTCGGGCCTTGTGCAATGCAGGTTAAGTTTACGAACGCCACCTGCACATGGCTCTATTTGCACATTTTCCAATTAATTGCTTTTACGTGCGCGACACGCCCGCGTGTGTCAACAAAGGCCGGGACAGCACGAGCCTCTGCGAGCCTCTGCTGCCCCACATGGCCCCAATCTGCATGCATCGCATTGTCACGCCGTCAGCTGCCAGCGATGCCACAAACAGGAAAAAATAAAAGTCTATAAAACAAGCAAAAAGCCTGCAGATGCGCATAGTAAACTTTAAGATACTCAGTGGCATCAACTTCAAATATCCTCGACATTCAAATTTTATAAGAATCTAATCATTATATACAAGAGATCTTTAGGAAGTATTACTCACTGAAGTTTTCTATAAACCCTCAACTCCTTGTCTACTAGAAACACTAGAAAACATGTTCTTAAGATACTTTTACTTTTTGATTGATCTTAAGGATTTTATTGTACTTCCTCAACGCTCTATAAATTATATAATAATAATCTTTTAACGTTGCTCATTACATTAAACTTTATATCAGTTCATTTATAGTACAGGGTATAACCGAACTGGTGCAAAGATATAGACTCATCAATGTTTTCAATTGAAATTTTTGCACGGTCGTCGCTCGGCCCACGTGGCACTCACGGCAAAGGGCTGCCATTTGTTTTCGCGGGGGTTTGGCAGACGGGCGGACATATTTTGGGTTTCCAAAATTGCTGGAAATTGGAACGGCAAGAATGCAAACAATAAGCAGTTACAATTGTCAAAATGAAGGCCTCTGCTCCACTCAATTCCCGTTTCTCCCATCTAACCCGCCCAGCTACACTCGGCGACAGATGTCAGCAAATATCAAAGCATTCAAAGCAATTTCCGAAACGGTGAACGAGTGTATTCATACCTGAAACTGTACTCGCATTACAGCTCATATCTAGCTGTGATTTCATTATACTCGCTACACTCGGCACCGTTATATGTGGGGTATGGTGAGACAAATGCAAAGACAGTGTAGCAGGCATGGCGAACCTAGGCTCTCTTTAATATAATTTATACATCTGTGTAAAGATTTGATATAAACCATTGATTTATAACAATTGATATAGATGTGTATTCTACAATATATTTGAAATACAGGGCAAAACAAAAGGAAAGACGGACAAGCCGAATAATAGACTTTATTTATTAGATTGTGTGACCAGCTCAAATTTAACATCATATATATAAAACTTTATATTTATACTTAAGTCTATATACATTTGTATTTGATTAGAGTAACCAATAGGTATATTTATAATATGATATATTAAAGATCTTTTACGCTGCTCACTGCATTAATATCTATACCATTTCATCTATATAATCTCCGTAGTAAACAGTGGTGATTGTTTACTACTTATGTTTTTAATACAATGATTTACATAGATCTTTGACGGCTTCCATTTATATTGGTGCACGATTCATTGTTCTGCATATGGAAATGGAAATCGTGGCAACTTCAGGCGACAGTGGAGTGTCAGACTTGGCGTATCTGGAGAAAAACAAAACAAATTGCTCAACCGCAAACTGGCAAATTAGCCAACGTTCAAGAAGAACGGGATGCACACTGAATCTGGCTGTGACAATCCAATGAAGGAGCTCAATTGGGGACTTAGAGGAATGCAGTCGGGACACGGGGACACGGGCATTCAAGCATGCAACTCGGCGGCAATTGAAAACCATTGACAGTTGACAAACGCAAAAAAACAACAACAATATTAACACAACAGCGACACAGGGTAGCTTGGAGGAAAGCCGAACTCAATTGCAGTTACATTTCCATTTTTATTTCCCTCTCTTCCATTTTGCCAGGCAGGAATCCAGAACTTTGTTGTGTAGCTTGTCAATGGCAGGCAGATCCACGCTACTGTTGCTATTGTAGTTGTTGTTATCATTCATTTGCTGCTCTGGGCTGGTTTCCTGCTATAACAGACAGAGTGTGTAACAGGCAGATCGCACAAACATTCTTAATCAGAATCAAAACAGACGACTTGATGGAGTTAGCTCTGTCTGTCGCATCGATTTTAGCTACTAAATTCAGTATGAAACTGTAGGTGCCACGCCCCCAAACAATAAATCGAAAAAAAACAACAATAAACTGTGTTTTAAAGTTCCCAGTGAAAGTGTCGACTACACATTCGCAATTTAAATCTGTACGAATGTAAGAATGCAGAAAAGAGCTCTTGGCAATTTTTAAATAAGGTAGAAACAGGACAGGATAGACCATATAGAAGTGCATATAATTAATATATATAAAAGAGTTATGCATTGTAGAATCAAAAACAAGTTACCATTGTAACCTTAGCAGGTCTTATCAAGTCTTTCTATGCAAATATAAATAGTAAACCTAAAATTGTTGGGGACCTTGCATTTAGACAACCAAACAAACAAAAAGTGTTCAAGAATATATAAGATTTGTGCAGTAGATGGTGCTTTCTATTATTTGGTGATACAAATGTGCACTCCTAATTCAAAATGAAAGAACTATTGTTGGAGCTGGCAATAGAATCGTCTCCCTGAATTGCTATTAACTTGTTTGTTTCACTAATGCTGATGCACTCTCTATATAATGATGCTATGGTACTGATTTCTTTATTGATTGTACTTCAGCTTCCCTTAGATAACTGTCATTGAATGCAGTCTGTAGTAATTAATTCGACAATGCAATGCAGTCTGCCCAATAAAGGCGGCTAAGTTTTTAAAATTTCGATCGAGCGCGCCTGCGAGTATACGGCGGGGAACTCTTGGTCTCCTCTTGGTGTTCCCCGTTTCTATTCCGGTTTTACTTTTGACTGGCTGAAATGTTTCTCATTTGAAATTGGATGCACGTACTCAATGAAGAAATACCAACGACAGCAGCGCATCAGGCAGACAGGCCCCCTTTGCAGGGTCAGCAGATGAGAGGGGTTGCTGCATGCTCAGGAGGGGAGAGGTAGAGAGCTGTGAGGAGGGGAGGTGGGGTCAGGTTAAGATGGCTGCCAATTGCTTTTCAATATATTTGATGCGCCAAAGCCAAAGCCAACGAACACGTCGGTCTCGACGTCGACGCAGTCGCAGTCGTTGAACATTTTGCAACTTAGCCACGTACAAAAATGTTGGCAGCAAAGTGTAAAAGCAACAACAATAGCAAACGATGGACAGCACCCACACAACAACAAAGACGTGCGTGTGTGTGTGCAAGTGTGTGTGCGGCCTGCTGACCGAACAACAAACATCAAGTGTAGTCACAGCTAATAAGAAAACCCAGCAGGTCCTTGCGGGTCACGATTCATGCTCGTTTCGCATTCGACTCGGATTCGGATTTGAGCAGTGCCAGTGCAGCGCCTTCTCGGCACAGTGGTGCAAGGCACAGTGAATGTAAAAACTAATATCTCAGCTGGGAGCAGACATGAAGGTGAATACATTCATTTCATTCAAGTCGCATCAATTGCGACCCACTGTGCCCACTCTGCCTATGCGCCCACCATGTCAATGGAAATTTAATGACCTTCGCCATTATGTAGTGCATCAAATGCACCAAATACGCTTCGTTGGCAATAAATGCCGCATGCCGGGCAGCGTCTACAGCAGAATCTTGGTCTCAGCTGGCTACGTCGACCATTATTGCCCCCCGACCCCTGAGCAATGAGCCCAGTGGCCTGAGTACGATTTGCGATTTGCAACTTGCAATTTAGTGCGGCAGCTTTCTCTGCGACTCGCGTAATTTTTCGCACATTTCTCCACGTACTTGCATTCTATCTTCGTCTCTGTCATCAGTTGCCTACGTTGTTCTTTGCCAGGCCACATCTGGGTCCGACTGGAGGCGATTGAAACTGCATAACCTTAAAATGAAACAAGTGAAGAAACCATAATCGAGTACGCTCAACAGCTAGATACTCTACTCTACTTGAATTGCCAAGCAGTCGATCTCAGATAGACAATAACTTCAATAAACTGATCGAAACCAAGATCTCAGCACTAAAAATAAGGATTCTAGCATTCTGTAAATTACGTCTACGCTTTGATTATTACATTTGGTGGCTTTATTTCTTAAAATGTTTGAGATATTGCCGATCATACAGACAGACAGACAGAGCGACAGACAGAGAGAAAGAGGCAGATAGAGAGGCAGACAGACAAACAGAGAGAAAGACAGACAAACATACAGATAGACAGACAGATTGATAGACAGACAGACAGATAGACAGACAGATAGACAGACAGATAGACAGACAGATAGACAGACAGATAGACAGACAGATAGACAGACAGATAGACAGACAGATAGACAGACAGATAGACAGACAGATAGACAGACAGATAGACAGACAGATAGACAGACAGATAGACAGACAGATAGACAGACAGATAGACAGACAGATAGACAGACAGATAGACAGACAGACAGATAGACAGACAGATAGACAGACAGATAGACAGACAGATAGACAGACAGATAGACAGACAGATAGACAGACAGATAGACAGACAGATAGACAGACAGATAGGCAGACAGATAGACAGACAGATAGACAGACAGATAGACAGACAGATAGACAGACAGATAGACAGACAGATAGACAGACAGATAGACAGACAGATAGACAGACAGATAGACAGACAGATAGACAGACAGATAGACAGACAGATAGACAGACAGATAGACAGACAGATAGACAGACAGATAGACAGACAGATAGACAGACAGATAGACAGACAGATAGACAGACAGATAGACAGACAGATAGACAGACAGATAGACAGACAGATAGACAGACAGATAGACAGACAGATAGACAGACAGATAGACAGACAGATAGACAGACAGATAGACAGACAGATAGACAGACAGATAGACAGACAGATAGACAGACAGATAGACAGACAGATAGACAGACAGATAGACAGACAGATAGACAGACAGATAGACAGACAGATAGACAGACAGATAGACAGACAGATAGACAGACAGATAGACAGACAGATAGACAGACAGATAGACAGACAGATAGACAGACAGATAGACAGACAGATAGACAGACAGATAGACAGACAGATAGACAGACAGATAGACAGACAGATAGACAGACAGATAGACAGACAGATAGACAGACAGATAGACAGACAGATAGACAGACAGATAGACAGACAGATAGACAGACAGATAGACAGACAGATAGACAGACAGATAGACAGACAGATAGACAGACAGATAGACAGACAGATAGACAGACAGATAGACAGACAGATAGACAGACAGATAGACAGACAGATAGACAGACAGATAGACAGACAGATAGACAGACAGATAGACAGACAGATAGACAGACAGATAGACAGACAGATAGACAGACAGATAGACAGACAGATAGACAGACAGATAGACAGACAGATAGACAGACAGATAGACAGACAGATAGACAGACAGATAGACAGACAGATAGACAGACAGATAGACAGACAGATAGACAGACAGATAGACAGACAGATAGACAGACAGAGCATCAAATGCACCAAATACGCTTCGTTGGCAATAAATGCCGCATGCCGGGCAGCGTCTACAGCAGAATCTTGGTCTCAGCTGGCTACGTCGACCATTATTGCCCCCGACCCCTGAGCAATGAGCCCAGTGGCCTGAGTACGATTTGCGATTTGCAACTTGCAATTTAGTGCGGCAGCTTTCTCTGCGACTCGCGTAATTTTTCGCACATTTCTCCACGTACTTGCATTCTATCTTCGTCTCTGTCATCAGTTGCCTACGTTGTTCTTTGCCAGGCCACATCTGGGTCCGACTGGAGGCGATTGAAACTGCATAACCTTAAAATGAAACAAGTGAAGAAACCATAATCGAGTACGCTCAACAGCTAGATACTCTACTCTACTTGAATTGCCAAGCAGTCGATCTCAGATAGACAATAACTTCAATAAACTGATCGAAACCAAGATCTCAGCACTAAAAATAAGGATTCTAGCATTCTGTAAATTACGTCTACGCTTTGATTATTACATTTGGTGGCTTTATTTCTTAAAATGTTTGAGATATTGCCGATCATACAGACAGACAGACAGAGCGACAGACAGAGAGAAAGAGGCAGATAGAGAGGCAGACAGACAAACAGAGAGAAAGACAGACAAACATACAGATAGACAGACAGATT